>CM050446.2:43997500-46627500 GCA_027563935.2 Costus lasius
ATCCAACTGTACTTGAGCACTTTGTCCTTCCTCTGGATTCTCATCCAACTTTATTTCTCTCCCAATGGCCTCTTGCAGAAGAAACTCCTTCTCAAGAAATATGGCCGTCCGAGCAACAAACACCTTGTTCTCTTTGGGATCGTAGAAATAATAACCCTTAGTTTCCTTAGGGTAACCGACAAAGATACATTTCTCAGATCTGCTCTCTAGTTTCCCAGAGGCGAGCTTTTTGACATAAGCCTCGCAGCCCCAGATCCTGATAAATGTCAAGCTCGGCTGTTTCCCATACCATAACTCATATGGAGTCTTTGAAACTGCCTTGGATGGCACTCGGTTTAGTACCTTTGCAGCTGTTTCCAGTGCAAATCCCCAAAAGGAGTAAGGTAGAGTAACCTGACACATCATAGAACGAACCATATCAAGTAACGTTCTATTTCTCCTCTCGGACACACCATTCCATTGCGGTGTTCCTGGCGGAGTGAGCTGTGAGATAATCCCACACTCCTTCAGATAGTCAGTAAACTCTCGACTTAGGTATTCTCCACCTCGATCAGAACGAAGTGCCTTGATATTTCGGCCTAACTGATTCTGTACTTCATTCTTGAACTCTTTGAACTGGTCAAAAGATTCACTTTTATGTCTCATAAGATAGACATACCCATATCTACTGAAATCATCAGTGAAGGTAATGAAGTACTGATAGCCACCTCTGGCATGTTTACTAAAAGGCCCACACACATCACTATGTATAAGGTCAAGTAAACCTGAAGTCCTTTGACCTTTATGAGGAAAAGGTGACTTCGTCATTTTGCCCATCAAACAAGCTTTGCATGTATCAATCTCCTCACAGGAGAATGATCCCAGCAGTCCATGATCATGCAACCGCTTAATGCGTTTCTTGTTAATATGGCCTAAACGACTATGCCATAGCAAGGTGCTGTCATCAGCATATTTGGCTTTCTTATTATCAATATTGTGTATAGAACATTCCATGTCCAACATGAATAACCCATTGTTAATTGAACCAGTAGCATAAACTATATTATCTAAAGAAAGAACACACTTTGAACTATTGCATTCAAAGGAAAACCCTTTCCTGACAAGAGCAGGAATTGAGATAATATTTTTAGTAATGCTTGGAACAAAGTAACAACTGTTTAATTCTAACACAAGTCCAGATGGTAAAGAGATGAAATAGTCTCCTACAGCAACAGCAGCCACCCGTGCCCCGTTTCCAACTCGTAGGTCCACCTCATGCTGTCCCACCTGTCTTCTTCTCTTGAGTTCCTGTACATTTGAACAAATGTGAACTCCACATGCAGTGTCCAACACCCATGAAATAGAAGAAGAAGATATCATGACTTCCGTCACATAAATACCAGAGCCAGAAGCGATGCTTCCCCTCTTGTCTCCCTGGAGCGCTTTACAGTCCTTTTTCCAGTGACCCAACTGGCCACAGTGGAAACATCTGTATTCCTTCGACCGCTTGACCTTTTGCTTCAGAGCCTTGCTGTAGCTCTTGACAGGGGTCTTGCCCTTCTTCCCCTTCTTTTTGTTCCTTGAAGGAAACATCAAGATAGAGGTTGAAGGCTTTCCCTTCAGAGTCTCCTCAGTAGTCAAGAGCATATTGAGCAACTCTGCCGGAGTACAATCGATTTTGTTCATATTAAAGTTAATAATGAACGCATCGAAAGAGGGCGGGAGAGACTGCAGAATAATGTCTACAGCAAGCTCCTGATTGATGGTATGCCCCAGTTTCTCTAGAGCCTCCTTGTGCCCAATCATCTTGAGCACGTGAGCTCCCACTGGACTCCCTTCAGCCAGTTTGCTCTGAAAGAAAAGCTTAGTCAGATTATAGCGTTCTGTCCTCGCCTGTGCAGCATACAGCATTTTGAGGTTCGCTATAATCTCTATAGCCGACATATCCTCATGCTGACGCTGCAGCGGTGGCGTCATAGACGCTAGCATCAGGCAAGCGACATCAATGCTATCATTGACGTGCTTTTCATAAGCTTCCCGAACTGCCCTTGCGGCGTTCGGAGCGGGCTGAGGCAGTATAGCCGTCTCGAGGACATACAGTTTCCTCTCTGCCTTAAGAACAATCTTAAGGTGTCCGTACCAGTCTGAGAAGTTCGGCCCAGCAAACTTCTCCCTTTCCAGTAGGGATCGCACATTGAAGTTCATGGTGTTCGTTGCTGCAGGTATCTACAACAATGCAAGAACAGCAAGGTCAGTATCAATGTTAAGAATCGATCAGGACTTAAGAAAGATTCCTTTTCTCACTATTTTATCTGGCTGAAAAATCCAGCAAAAACAGCCTGAAAGAGTAGAACTCTTTTAGTGAGATGGGATCTAGATTTCATACTTGGTCTCCGCGTCCCGCTCAGGCGAGATAAGATGCACAGAGGGTACAAGTACTAATCTCTGGTAGGCTGTCCCAGCCAATCGCCAACCCGTGCGATTCCCCTTCATCTGGGCAATCCAGCAGACTATGCCAACTGAGTTGGTACAACACAGTCTCTGACCCCATAGATGGCTGCCTCCATGTGCTACCATATGCGCCACATATGTAGCCTACATGGTCAAGCTGACCCGACCTACTCCCTGGACCACCACGTGCTATGCTGAGCAACGAGAAGCGATAAATCCCTTCCCTGTAACACGCAGGTGTAATCCCGCACCGTCTGAAGATAGATGGACGTGCCACTGAGTGGGTACAACACGGCTCCAACGATAATCAGAACAGTGAGGTTTCGCGTCAGAAGGCTTACGAGGTTGATATTTTAGCGTTGGATTTTAACGGTCTTTTATCTTCTTATCTATCATGCAATTCCTATGGTGATAGCAGAAGATTTAAATCATGCTATTCTAATTGTAATTAAACAATAAAAGAAAGCAAGCTGATCTTATGTGGTAAAAGCCCATAAGCCTAAGTAAGACCTTAATTTCACTTAAGTCTTCACTTGCTTTTCTTCATGGGTCTTTTGCTGCTCATCTGGCCCAAACCAGGGCCCAAGCGCCTACTGCAGCTCAGGTGCGCCTACCAGGGAAAGTGCGCCTGGTCCCAGAGTCGAACCCTAGACCTCCCACCTGGTCAAGCCACTGCTGCATGCGCCTCTGCCAAGTGTGCTCTGTGCTCTTGTCTAATTCAATTACAATTTAACTATCTAGACAAGATTGACACACAGGTCAATAACACTTTATAAATTAATGGAAATGTGATGCGCAGATCACAATAAAATAATTTACATTTAATTTCCAGGCACGCAGGCCCCAGCACAACACACATTAAACGGGCAGCCCACATAAGATAAAATAAACACACATATGGCATCCAAACAGCATGTGATCCAATTAAGAAATTAAAGTTTTGAAAACCCCTTTGGCATCAATTTTAATATTCTTATATGCCCTACAACCTTACAACGGTCCATTAATAGGGATCCACTCATCCAATCTAATCAGATCCAGTGCCCTTGCATGCACCAAGTCCTAACTGACTTGAGTCGACCCAGTGGTCAACTATGCATGCGCCAAGGGCTGAACCACCCCATGAGTTCTGGCAAGCGGGTGTGACCCCGGGCCTAACTCATGTGCGTTCATGGGTTGTCTCAACCAGACATCGCTACACGCCTGTGATGCAGTCGACCTACAGCCACCTCTTGCTTGCGCAAAGGTGCTATCTGGTCGACCCATCTAGGCTGTCAGATGATCTGATCAGACTGGTTGGATCTAACCTAGAGGATGACATCAACCCTACTAACCCGTCTAAGGATTTATAGTAAGACCTAAGATCTAGTGAGGTCGCGCAAGTAATATACGTTTGATAAAACATCAACAATAAAGATGTGCCGACTTTCATACATGCTCAAACATGAAAAACATATGTAATCATTTTCGCATGTAACCTAACCTATAGATCTAAGCATGTTGCGCAAACATGGATCACAAAACATGGTATAGCAATCATAAAACATGCATCAACCAAGGCTCTGATACCAATTGAAAGTCCTAACAAGGTGGCGAAACCCTAGATAGGTGCATGAAAAATTTCTTCTAAAGCAGCGGAGTGGGTTTCTTAGTATCATCGCATGCAATATGATCAACTTAACAACATGAAAAGAATTCATACCGAAGCCATGTGTTGGATGGCGTCTTGGAAAGAGAGAGCAAGAGAGATCTCCTCCAAATGATGCGCACACAAGAATGAGGATGCGCTCACTTCCTTGGTGCTCCTTGTGCTAGCAAGGTTCCAAGAGGTGTCTTTGATCGAATGGAAGGGATGGATGAAGCTTTGCTCGCTTTGCCAAATGACTCTCCAAGGCGTCCAAGACTCGTCACACACGAATGCCCTCTCGAGAGTAAGTGGGGAAAGGCGAGAGAGAAGTTCTCTTGGCGTGAACGTGAGATGTGGTCACGTTAGAGAACATGCTATCTAAAAATAGCAATGTCTCAATGTTCATGCGACCAAGCATTACCCCAATCGCCAATGCCTCTTTACTTGAACCATGCGCTCACCCAATGAGCTGGTTCAAATCGATTTGGTTCAATAACCAAATAAACCAAGCAAATAGTCCAGATCATAACAAAAACCCCTAAGGCTTAAGATCTGACCGTTCATCTCTTGATGCTCCTGATCTCACCGATCTAGCATCCATTCTCTCAATCGAAGCTTACCGATCTCAAGCCCTTATCAATCAAACATGATCAGACTTGATCTCACTTACAATCAAAGATTAAATCCCTTTAAACTGAACCCAAACAATTCAGTCCACACGATCTGACTTAAGTAAGCCATATCATCAAATTGTGCGACCCTAAGGGTTTCCTTTAAATGTCGGTAACGATAACTTACGTTATCACGATCAGTGAGGGGTATCTAGCAACACATCACTGTCTCCTGATATAAAGGAAAGAGTCTTCCAAGACTACACCCAAACCACAGCACAAGTGTGAATCCAATTCACAAGGCATGCAAATTTCCTTTGCCACTGGATGTTCTTATTGGACAAGCGTGTCAAGCCTGTAGCTCCAATATGATGAGCATGATTAGATCAAATGAACACTGTCATCTGGGTATGGCCATACACTTTCTCAATCATCTCATACAGAGGGGGGGCCCCTTTAGAACATCATACTCCAATTAAGGAGACGGCAATCCTTTATCTATCACTAGTGCCCTAACCTGACTCAAGCTCACCATCCAAGATAGTCTATAATCATTATGTTTCAAATGATATTGAACTACCTCAAAACAATGACAATCATCATTTAGAAACACAAGTGATCTCAAGTCAGAGGAAATGTGCCACTTGTTGCAATCAAGGATTATTCACATTGTGACAAGCAATTGAATATCCTAGTAGGGTCTGTCCAGTACATCCAATGTACCCATGAGTCTACATCTTATTCCATGCTCGAAGAATCCTATAAGATTAGAACACATATTAGTCTCAATCATATCAAGGCTGTCTCATGTTCACCAAGATATCTTGACTAAGGACATAACTGCATGTCAGCCTAGCTGAACAGCTTTGAGACATTATTCAGAAGTACACTTATTGCAGCAGACAATGTAACAAACTGAATAACAACCATGCCTTTATAAACATAAGAGTTTATTACATGATACTGATACAATCCCAAGGCCTCAAACATTCGCCTTAAGGGCATACCCCAACATCCAGTGCATCCAATGCACCTGTATGTCTGCGTTACTGTGCCCCGCACCTAACCAGCCCATACACCAGTCTCACATGTACCAAAGCTGTCCCATATCGGCTAAGGCACCTTGACTGGGGATTACTTATGAGAATGGATCCAATCCAAACTCCTGGGACATTTTCTATGCAATTCAATACATCAACGCAGGTAAAGCAATCTGCATAATAACGATCATGCCTTTATTGATTATATCAATTTCATTAATTCTATCGAAGTACATTTAAACAATGCCTGACCATGTCCATACATTGGTCTGCAGGGCATATACACCAACAATCTCCCACTTGCACTAAGACCAAGGGCAACTGAATTCATTCAGTCCCATGTCTCTAGTATGACATATTTAGCTTCCGCTGCGCCAGAGGCTATGTCAGTGGGTTTTTCCAGATTGCTATCTGTGTTTATTTTAACAAGTTTGAATCATCATCTTTATCCATGATCTCTAAGATCAGATGATATCGCTGCAGTACATACTTGAGTGCTAAGTTCCTTTACACATGCTTACGGCCCCAGTAAGAACTATACTGGACCATCAAGCATCAGGGACTAAATCAAGTTCAAATGAATGAAGCTGCTTCCTTGGCTGCCACAAGAAGCTGCAATGTACTCGGCCTTATTGTAGAATTTGCCACTGCAGTTTGCATAAAGCTCTTTCAGCCAACAACACCACATCAAGGCAAAAAGCAAATCCTGACTGTGAACGATAGTCATTAGACCGGAACGAAGTGTCAGTGTACCCAGTACACAAAGTTCTTCCTATCTATCACAGACTAAAATTCAATCCTTTATACTTCCCAAGTACGAAGGATTGCTTTCACAGCTATCCAGTGTTTGAACACTAGGATCTGATTGAAACTTACTGGCCATGCTCCAAGCATTCGCCACACATAGTCTTGTGCTAGTTGCACAAAACATGATCTATCCTATACCCAATGTATTAGGACTATAGAATCATGTTGTCTCTCTCCTGCTGTGTCAAAAGACATTGCATCATGGAGAGAATCAGACCATGTCTCTCTGGAAGGTATCATCCTTTGGAATGATCCAATATGAACCTCTCCAGAATCTCTTGGATGAACGTAGATTGACTAAAGGGCAATGACTTTCTTGGATCCCAGTTGATCCACATGCCTAGGATGTAGGCTGCATTCCCTAGGTCATTCTTCTCGAAATACATTCCAAGCCTGTACTTCACCGCGTGAAGAGCTGGGATGTCATTTCAAGTGAGGAGAATATCGTCAATCAATTAGAACAAGAAACATTATGATGCTCCCACTGATCTTCTTGTAAACACAGGATACTTGTATAATACCATACATATCTTTATGGCGACTGTATGAAAATATTTTGGCTATTTCCATCTAGACATCCTCTTCTAGACGTCCATTAAGAAAAGAAATTTTCATAACAACACGCTATAACAGAACATGCAATTATAACAAGTAGATACCTAATGGACTCAAACAAAGCTATCGGTGAAAAATTTCATCACTATCCACCCAGTGGACTTATCCGAAATTTCATTCACTAGCTTGTCATCATAGGTAACAATGTTACCTTTCATGTCTATCTTCCAAGAAGATCCACATACAGCCTCTGGGTGTTACCCCTTTGGCGGCTCAATCAAGTCCCACACTTGATTAGCAGACATGGAGTCCATTACGGTTCTTATGGCGCTCAGCCATTTCTTGGAATCTGGTCCACTGACCGCTTCCATTTCCTCATAAGTCTTTAGGTTCATCCTAGATGAAAAATTCGTCATGCCCACAACCTGTGAGAGTATTTCGAATCCATTCAGACTCATGTGATTCCTGTGTTACTTGAACCTCAGGTTGACTTTTCAACCTGCATGTGTGAATCTACTCTCCATTTGTGTCTAACTGTATTGTGGTTGATTTTTGGACCTTGTCCTAATCAAATCTACTCCCACCAGCTTCTTTCAAAAAGATATCTCCTCAAGAAAGACAGCAGTTTGAGCAACAAATATTTTTGTTCTCATCGGGATAGAAGTAGCACTCTCAGTGCCCCACAAATACACACTATGGAGTGTCAGAACAGTTGCTTGCATGGCCTGTAAAGGAAGTAAATTTGCATGACTATTCAAAGATGGAACCACATCCAATGTGTTCCCTTTTCTTTCTTTGAATTTCACCACACAGTTGTGGTGTTCCAAGTAAGCTGTGAGACAACCCCACACTCCTCAAGATAGTCATCACATTTTTCACTTCCCACTTTGATCCAATCAAAGGGTTTTAATAGATTCTCCAATTCGATTCTATACTTCATTCTTTTAACTTCTTGGATTTCTCCAAAGTTACGTGTTGGATATGACATATCCCAACTTAATGAAGTATACCACTTGGTGCTTGTCTCCATGGGTCTACACACATTGCTGTGTACTAGATCCAACAAGCATCTAACCTCTCTCTCCTTCCTAAATGAAGGTAGCATCTGTTATCTTGTCCATTAGACAAGGCTCACATATATCATAACCCTGAAAGGATAATGATCCCAATAGTCCATGGACTTTTGGATGTGACTTTTGTCTTATGGCCCAAGAGACAATGCAAAGAGATGGTATTGAATCAATGGATTTGATCTATTCAGTGTTACACACCGAACTACAAGCTATTATCAATTGTACCACTACTATAGAACATTCCAGATTTAAAGAAATACCAATTTATTTCAAACTGAAAATCCATTCAAAATAATGGACATAATGTTCTAATACAAAAGCTAGTACATAATAGCAAAGTTCTAGTTGAAGTCTTTGAAGGTAGTGAGATGACATCAATAGTAGCATCCAATGCTCCGTCCCTGACTCGAATGTCGATCCACCAAGCCTTATTGTCCTACTTCTTTTGAGCCCCTGCATATGAAAAACATATGTAAGCTCCTCATGCAGTACCCAGTACCCATGAATAAGAAGTAGACATAAAGACCTCAGTAACACAATACCTGAAGCAGATGGATAACATCCCTTCTTTTGTGCCATGCTCTTCCTGGGCCTTAATCCATCCTGAAATTTCCATGCATTCCCAGTCTTCCGAAGTTTTTGTTAGGGAATGCCGGGTGTAATTTAAAATTTTTGCAGTCCCAGGACGCAGCGGAAGAAGCATTACACCCGAAACACATTCCAGTCCCAAGGATCCATGCGAGGGAGAGAACACAAGGATGTGTTTGAAGGGAACCCCTAACTAAGGGGTAGAAACCCTAATGGTGGCGCAACAAAATTTTGCATGGGATATTAGGATTTCAAAGGATCTATATATGTCATATAACTAGCTTTCGAATATTTGAATAGATGAAGATAAACTCATACCATTGCCATCGGTTTGATGAAGCTTTGGAAGGAAAGACGCAAGCGAGCCTTCTCCTAAGTTTCACACACAAGATGATCAATGCGCCTACCCTTGGTGCTCCTTGTGCTAGCAAGGTTCCTTGGAGTCCTTGATCGAGTGAAAAGGAATGGAGATGTGTTGATCTCTTTTGGCCAAAAACCTCCTCTATCTTCCAAGCGTCGCCACACACAACGAGTGTCGAGAGAGAGGTCGCTTGAGAGGCGAGAATAGCAAGAGCTATTCGAACGTGAGCGTTATCTCCAAGTGGAGATCGTGGTTACTAAAAATAGCCACACCACTCGCTCCAATGTTCACGCCAAGTGAACAAGTCGCCAAGCCTTGAACCATGCGCTCATTTCATGAGCCGGTTCATATTGGTTCGGTTTAAGAACCAATCAAGCCAATGATCTAGTCTAGATCTCAAATAAACCCTAAGGCTCCAGATCTGACCGTTAATCTCTTGATGCTTCTGATCTGCCCGATCTAGCAATCATTCTCTCGATCGAAGCTTACCGATCTCAAGCCCTAATCAATCAAACATGATCAGACTAGATCTCACTTACAATCAGAGATTAAATCCCTTTAAACTGAACCCAAACAATTCAGTCCACACGATCTGACTGAAGTAAGCCATATCATCAAATTGTGCGACCCTAAGGGTTTCCTTTAAATGTCGGTAACGATAATTCACATTATCACGATCAGTGAGGGGTATCTAGCAACACATCACTATCTCCCGATATAAAGGAAAGAGTCTTCCAAGACTACACCCAAACCATAGCACAAGTGTGAATCAATTCACAAGGCATGCATATTTCCTTTGCCACTGGATGTTCTTATTGGACAAGCGTGTCAAGCTTGTAGCTCCAATATGATGAGCATGATTAGATCAGATGAACACTGTCACCTGGGTATGGCCATACTCTTTTCTCAATCATCTCATCCAGGGGGCCCCTTTAGAACATCACACTCCTTGAACAAGGAGACGGCAATCCTATGTCTATCACTAGTGCCCTAACCTGATTCAAGCTCACCATCCAAGATAGTCTATAATCATTATGTTTCAAATGATATTGAACTATCTCAAAACAATGACAATCATCATTTAGAAAACACAAGTGATCTCAAGTCAGAGGAAATGTGCCACTTGTCATATTCAAGGATTATTCACATTGTGACAAACAATTGAATAACCTAGTAGGGTCTGTCCAGCACATCCAATGTACCCATGAGTCTACATCTTATTCCATGCTCGAAGCATCCTATAAGATTAGAACACATATTAGTCTTAACCATATCAAGGCTGTCTCATGTTCACCAAGATATATCGACTAAGGACATAACAGCATGTCAGCCCAGCTGAACAGCTTTGAGACATTATTCAGAAGAACATATATTGCAGCAGACAATGTAAACAACTGAATAATAACCATGCCTTTATAAACATAACAGTTTATTACATGATACAGATACATTCCCACAGGCCTCAAACATTAGCCTTAAGGGCATACCCCAACAGTGTTAGGGTTAGTACCTTTATTGCTTGTTAGGATGAAGGTGCCAAGTTGAAGACGCCCAAGTGTTCGTCCTCTACAAGTATCCACGCGTTGACTCCTTGATCGTTGCTCCCTTCCACGCTTGGTGCTAGCCTCGGGAAGAGAATCAAGCCTTATCACTCTCTTCAAAACTTGCGCCACCTCCAAGGTAGAAGCGCCAAGAAGAGATGAGGAGGAAGATGATGCGCCAAGTACTTCCTTCTTCTTCTTTGCTTGTGCCACCTCCAAGGTGCGCCTATGGCCAAGGGACGATGAGGGCTTGTGGCAAGAAGACGCCACCAAGCTCAAAGAATCCTTGCGCCAAGAAGATGAGAAGAAGAACAAGAAGAACTTGCTTGCGCCTTTTGATGGAAGAAGGAGAGCTCCAAGCCCTCAAGTTGTCGCCACCTTAAACTTCCAATTCTCTCCAAGAGATGTCGCCACCAAGCCCTTCTCCAAGTTGCGCCAAGAGGAGAAGAAGGAGAAGAAGGCTTGCGGCTACAAAGAGGAGGAAGGTTGCGCCACCTTGATGTTGTCGCCCTTTGCCCTAGCTCACACCTCTCTATGTTTGTTCACACCTCCAAGGAATCGAACTAACAACAACAAAAGAGAGGGCGGCAAGGGTCCTATTAATAGGACAAGGGGCGGCTAGGGCAATGACTAGGATCATGCCAAGTGGGCGGTTAGGATGAGAGGGGTTTGTGGTAAGGAAAGTCTCCAAGACTTTGCCATAAACCTCATTCAACCTATCCTTATTTGCCCAATAGCCATATCAGCCCAAGACATGCCTTAGAGGCATTCTTTCCATCCAAGGAGAAGGGCTAGGCGCAACAAGCATGAAGAATTTGGCTAGGGTGGTTTCTTGGGAGAAATTAGGGTTTGAGGTAAGGTAAGTCTCCAAGACATTACCATATTCCTCACCCTACTATCCATATGCGCCCAAGAACTTCCCATAAAAGTTCTCAAGCCATATCAGCCCCAAGACTTGCCTTAGAGGCAAGTATTCCATCCAAGGAGCAAAGGGGGAGGCGCCTAATGCTTCCTTATGAAGCAACATGCGCCCACTTCACCCCATTATGCCCTTGGCGCCAATGGGGTATAATTCTTCCCCATTATACCCTTATTTGCTTATACTTCTTCATGATAACTAATTATTGGGCCTCATTGGATAATGAGCTAGCCCAAACTTCATGGCATGAGTTGATTAAGCCATTGGATCCAATCCAATGCAACCCTAATCCAAATGTGACCAATCTAGGTCAATTTCGGGTCAACCTGCCAAAAATGAAGTTTGGCTCCAATAACTTTCTTCCAACTCATCAGGCCCATTGGCGCTGATGAAATCTTCCAAATGGATCCAAGTTATCCAATAACTTGATCCAAAGGCTTCTGATTAAAGCAACGTCAAGAGTCTATTGCGTGTGACCCCGTAGGATCCATATGACGATGGCAATGATGTAAACATCATAAGTAGTGAGGGGTATCTAGCAACACATCACTACTACCCATGTCATAGGACTTAAGTCATTATGGCAACAACTCCTAACGAGCAACGAGGATTCCCATTGCATTATAGATCCCTTTGCCTAAACTGATATCCTGCCATTGGAATAGTCTCAAGTTTATTATCCAATGCATTGGTCATGACTTAACTAGTGTGGCCACACATTCCTGTCATGCACCAATAAGGTGGGGCGCCCCGAGGTGGATATCATGCTTCCAATATGGAAGGGGCAAATCCTACTATTAGTCATCCATGCCTCTACATGATTTATGACATGCCCAATGACAGTCGTTTTGATCTCCCAATTACGGAGAGACGTAAGACTGTATTAAAGCATACCCATCATCAAATCTAGACATGAATACCTCAAGTCTAAGGATCAATGCAAACCTCTTGCATGTGAGATTGACTCGTTGACTAGACAAGTCAATCCTCACGGTGGATCACTCCAGTGCATCCAATGCACCTGTATGTCTGCGTTACTATGCCCTGCACCTAACCAGCCCATACACCAGTCTCACATGTACCAAAGCTGTCCCATATCTGCTAAGGTACCTTGACTGGGGATAGCTTGTGAGAATGGATCCAATCCAAACTCCTGGGACATTATATATGCAATTCAATACATCAACGCAGGTAAAGCAATCTGCATAATAACGACCATGCCTTTATTGATTATACCAATTTCATTAATTCTATCAAAGTACATTCAAGCAATGCCTGACCATGTCCATACATTGGTCTGTAGGGCATATACACCAACAATCTCCCACTTGCACTAAGACCAAGGGCAACTGATGTTTAATCAGTCCCTATGTCTCTAGTATGACTTATTTAGCTTCCGCTGCGCCAGAGGCTACGTCAGTGGGTTTTTCCAGATTGCTATCTGTGTTTATTTTAACTAGTTTGAATCATCATCTTTATCCATGATCTCTAAGATCAGAAGATATCGCTGCAGTACATACTTGAGTGCTAAGTTCCTTTACACATGCTTACGGCCCCAGTAAGAACTATACTGGACCATCAAGCATCAGGGACTAAATCAAGTTCAAATGAATGAAGCTGCTTCCTTGGCTGCCACAAGAAGCTACAATGTACTCAGCCTTATTGTAGAATTTGCCACTGTAGTTTGCATAAAGCTCTTTCAGCCAACAACACCACATCAAGGCAAAAAGCAAATCCTGACTGTGATCGATAGTCATTAGACCGGAACGAAGTGTCAGTGTACCCCTGTACACAAAGTTCTTCCTGTCTATCATAGACTAAAATTCAATCCTTTATACTTCCCAAGTACGAAGGGTTGCTTTCACAGCTATCCAGTGTCAAACACTAGGATCTCATTGAAAATTTCTGGACATGCTCCAAGCACTTGCCACAAATGGTCTTGTGTACCATACACAAAACATGATCTATCCTGTACCCAATGTAACAGGATTTTAGACCCATGTTATTACTCTCCAGCTGTGTCAAAAGACATAGCATCCTCGTGAGAGTTAGACCATATTTTTCTGGAAGGTATCAATATTTGGAATCATCCAATATAAACCTCTCCAGAAACTCTTGGATGAACATAGATTGACTAAAGGGCAATGACTTTCTTAGATCTCCGTCTATAGATCCTCATGCCTAGGATTTAGGCATCATTCCCTAGATCATTCTTCTCGAAATACATCTCAAGCCTTTTCTTCACCATGTGAGGAGCTGAGATGTCATTCCATGTGAGGAAAATATCATCAATCATCTAGAACAAGAAACATTATGATGCTTCCACTGATCTTCTTGTAAACACAGGATACTTGTATAATACCATACATATCTTTATGGCGATTGTATGAAAACATTTTGGCTATTTCCATCTAGACATCCTCTTCCAGACGTCCATTAAGAAAAGCAATTTTCATAACAACACGCTATAACAGAACATGTAATTATAACAAGTAGATACCTAATGGACTCAAACAAAGCTATTGGTGAAAAATTTCATCACTATCCACCCAGTGGACTTATCTGAAATTTCATTCACTAGCTCGTCATTATAGGTAACAATGTTACTTTTCATGTCTATCTTCTAAGAAGATCCATATATAGCCTCTGGGTGTTACCCCTTTGGCGGCTCAATCAAGTCCCACACTTGATTAGCAGACATGTAGTCCATTACGGTTCTTATGGCGCTTAGCCATTTCTTGGAATCTAGTCCACTGACCGCTTCCATTTCCTCATAAGTCTTTAGGTTCATCCTTGAAAAATTCGTCATGCCTAGCATATCGAATCGATCCAGACTTATGTGGTTCCTGTGTTACTTGAACCTCAGGTTGACCTTCAACCACCATGTGTGATTCTACTCTCCATTTGTGTCTAACTGTATTGTGGTTGATTTTTGGACCTTGTCCTAATCAAATCTACTCCCACTAGCTTCTTTCAAAAGGACATCTCCTCAAGAAGGACAGCAGTTTGAGCAACAAATATTTTTGTTCTCATCGGGATAGAAGTAGCACTCTTAGTGCCCCACAAACACACACTATGGAGTGTCAGAATAGTTGCTTGCATGGCCTCTAAAGGAAGTAAATTTGCATGACTATTCAAAGGTGGAACCACTTCCAATGTGTTCCCTTTTCTTTCTTTGAATTTCACCACACAGTTGTGGTGTTCCAAGTAAGCTGTGAGACAACCCCACACTCCTCAAGATAGTCATCAAATTCTTTACTTCCTACTTTGATCCAATCAAAGGGTTTTAATAGATTCTCCAATTCAATTCTATACTTCATTTCTTAACTTCTTGGATTTCTCCAAAGTTGCGTGTTGGATATGACATATCCCAACTTAATGAAGTATACCACTTAGTGCTTGTCTCCATGGGTCTACACACATTGCTGTGCACTAGATCCAACAGGCAACTAACCTCTCTCTTCTTCCTAAATGAAGGTAGCATCTGTCATCTTCTCCATTAGACAAGGCTCACATATATCATAACCCTTAAAGGATAATGATCCCAATAGTCCATGGACTTTTGGATGTGGCTTTTGTCTTATGGCCCAAGAGACAATGCAAAGAGATGGTATTGATTGAATCATTGGATTTGATCTATTCAGTGTTACACATAGAACTACAAGCTATTATCAATTGTACTACTACTATAGAACATTCCATATTTAAAGAAATACCAATTTATTTCAAACTGAAAATCCATTCAAAATAATGGACATAATGTTCTAATACAAAAGCTAGTACATAACAGCAAAGTTCTAGATAAAGTCTCCAAGGCAGTGAGATGACATCAACAGCAGCATCCAATGCTCCGTCCCTGACTCGAAAGTCAATCCCACCAAGCCTTATTGTCCTACTTCTTTTGAGCTCCTGCATATGAAAAACATATGTAAGCTCCTCATGCGATACCCAGTACCCATGAATAAGAAGTAGACATAAAGACCTTAGTAACACAATACCTGAAGCAGATGGATAATATCCCTTCTTTTGTGCCATGCTCTTCCTGGGCCTTAATCCATCCTGAAATTTCCATACATTCCCAGTCTTCCGAAGTTTTAGCTTCGAAGATACGGAACCATAGTCATTCCTGGATTCAGGCAAATACCCAGAAGATCCAACAACACTCTCTTTATTACTATTTGAAGTGCCTGGTGTGAAGAGACGTCGAAGATGTATGATCATATCATAAATCCCCATCTCATCACACTCAACCTGGACCTCAGGGGTCATGCACCTCAAAATAAGAGCAGTGTAATGTTCACTATCCACACAATGTTCAAGATAGACATTCCACTCCCACTCTGTACAAAAATATATACAGGGCTGGGTTGGAGGTCTTTCAAGAAGATATACCATATTCTCATGTTCTAGAAGTTTGGACAAAAGTCTGAACCATCTTGTCCAATTTGTTCCATCCAGTTTATTTTTAAGAAGTTTCAATCTAGGTTCAGGAGATGGAATCATCTACAATAAGCAAACAAGCAAAATAAGTACTATGATAAAGCATTTAACAAGGACTTTAAATTAAATGCTTTACTCCCACTATTTCCTTAACAAGTTGATAACTCTCAAAACTCAACTTGGAAATACATGAGTAGGATCCTAATTTCACGCGAGGTCTCCGCGACTCACGAGGGTGAGTTGAGATGCACAGAGAGTCCCATGCTTCCTTAGGTAGGCATGCCAGCCAATTGTGCCGCGCACAATTCCTCTTAGTTAAGACAGACTAGGCGCCATGTGTCCAGCGAGGGCTGGATACAACACAGAACCCTATCCTCTCAACAGCTGCCTCTAGTGATTCATCATGTCAGTGACATATGAAAAACTAGTCAAGTCTGGTCCTAACCGTTATGCCCAGGGCCAACGAATTTCCTTGCGAAGGCACGCCCAGGTTAAAACTGGACTGGAGAAATCATTGTCACCACACACCTCCTAAAGATAAGTGGGTGTGTCCCACGAGGGTGGGAAACAGTTCACAACACCACCGATCGATAGTTTGATGAGGGCTACGCGTTAGAAGGCTATCGACTTGATATTGTATTGAGAGTTTTTGCATGTTTTATTCTTTTCTAGCATGCAGTTTTCCTATAGTTATGGCAGCAAAGGAAAAACATCACAGGCATGCTATGGACAGAATAATAAACCATCACAGGCATGCTATTTTGGTCGATATGGTCATAGCCCTTTTCATACACATAACTTGTTACGAGCCATGTGACATGTTATCGTGCATCCAAGGGTTGCGAGTCCCTGAAGCAAATCAGCCCATGCCAGAAGCCGAAAGCTAGTGTCCTTCCTTCAGCCGCAAGTCCATCACCAAGCTTCCAAAGCTGGCGCCACTCTGATATCGGTTGAAGAAGACACCTTGTTGTCTTTGATGAACCTTAACCTATCTCATGTAAACAATTCTACATCTATTCTAAGGAAAGATTAAATTTTACATCAAGAAGGGGAAGAACCACACGCAGGTGGTAGAAAGATTTTACAAGCATTCATCACAGGTGGAAACATGCTTCCACGTCACAACACAGGAGGGCACTCGCTATGACCATATTAACCCAAAGAAGAGACAAGTGGCGCATATATAAAATTTGAAGAACCGGAATAATCAAATTTTATCCCCTTATGCGCCAACTCCATCCAAAGCACTCTCTCAATCAAATTTATGCTAAAATTGGGATCAAGTTTCATGATGATTTCATGGACCCTATCGGCTGGCAATTTTGTCAGATCAAGAGACCCGGCCAGTCCGAAGACACAATGCCCGTCCTACTTGACAAAACTACGTGCGCCTTTGGTCTTAAATCCATCATAAACACAATCCAAATTTCGGCCATAAAATTGATAAAAGAAGTTTGGATGAAAGCGCCTTCTAGGTGAATCGCGCATGGATGAAAGAAAAATTTTCCAAAAATTTTTTTTCACACAAGCAAACGTACACCTTGTGTTTCTCGCAAGTACCTCTGATACCACTGTTAGGGAATGCCGGGTGTAATTTAAAATTTTTGCAGTCCCAGGACGCAGCGGAAGAAGCATTACACCCGAAACACATTCCAGTCCCAAGGATCCATGCGAGGGAGAGAACACAAGGATGTGTTAGGGTTAGTACCTTTATTGCTTGTTAGGATGAAGGTGCCAAGTTGAAGACGCCCAAGTGTTCGTCCTCTACAAGTATCCACGCGTCGACTCCTTGATCGTTGCTCCCTTCCACGCTTGGTGCTAGCCTCGGGAAGAGAATCAAGCCTTATCACTCTCTTCAAAACTTGCGCCACCTCCAAGGTAGAAGCGCCAAGAAGAGATGAGGAGGAAGATGATGCGCCAAGTACTTCCTTCTTCTTCTTTGCTTGTGCCACCTCCAAGGTGCGCCTATGGCCAAGGGACGATGAGGGCTTGTGGCAAGAAGACGCCACCAAGCTCAAAGAATCCTTGCGCCAAGAAGATGAGAAGAAGAACAAGAAGAACTTGCTTGCGCCTTTTGATGGAAGAAGGAGAGCTCCAAGCCCTCAAGTTGTCGCCACCTTAAACTTCCAATTCTCTCCAAGAGATGTCGCCACCAAGCCCTTCTCCAAGTTGCGCCAAGAGGAGAAGAAGGAGAAGAAGGCTTGCGGCTACAAAGAGGAGGAAGGTTGCGCCACCTTGATGTTGTCGCCCTTTGCCCTAGCTCACACCTCTCTATGTTTGTTCACACCTCCAAGGAATCGAACTAACAACAACAAAAGAGAGGGCGGCAAGGGTCCTATTAATAGGACAAGGGGCGGCTAGGGCAATGACTAGGATCATGCCAAGTGGGCGGTTAGGATGAGAGGGGTTTGTGGTAAGGAAAGTCTCCAAGACTTTGCCATAAACCTCATTCAACCTATCCTTATTTGCCCAATAGCCATATCAGCCCAAGACATGCCTTAGAGGCATTCTTTCCATCCAAGGAGAAGGGCTAGGCGCAACAAGCATGAAGAATTTGGCTAGGGTGGTTTCTTGGGAGAAATTAGGGTTTGAGGTAAGGTAAGTCTCCAAGACATTACCATATTCCTCACCCTACTATCCATATGCGCCCAAGAACTTCCCATAAAAGTTCTCAAGCCATATCAGCCCCAAGACTTGCCTTAGAGGCAAGTATTCCATCCAAGGAGCAAAGGGGGAGGCGCCTAATGCTTCCTTATGAAGCAACATGCGCCCACTTCACCCCATTATGCCCTTGGCGCCAATGGGGTATAATTCTTCCCCATTATACCCTTATTTGCTTATACTTCTTCATGATAACTAATTATTGGGCCTCATTGGATAATGAGCTAGCCCAAACTTCATGGCATGAGTTGATTAAGCCATTGGATCCAATCCAATGCAACCCTAATCCAAATGTGACCAATCTAGGTCAATTTCGGGTCAACCTGCCAAAAATGAAGTTTGGCTCCAATAACTTTCTTCCAACTCATCAGGCCCATTGGCGCTGATGAAATCTTCCAAATGGATCCAAGTTATCCAATAACTTGATCCAAAGGCTTCTGATTAAAGCAACGTCAAGAGTCTATTGCGTGTGACCCCGTAGGATCCATATGACGATGGCAATGATGTAAACATCATAAGTAGTGAGGGGTATCTAGCAACACATCACTACTACCCATGTCATAGGACTTAAGTCATTATGGCAACAACTCCTAACGAGCAACGAGGATTCCCATTGCATTATAGATCCCTTTGCCTAAACTGATATCCTGCCATTGGAATAGTCTCAAGTTTATTATCCAATGCATTGGTCATGACTTAACTAGTGTGGCCACACATTCCTGTCATGCACCAATAAGGTGGGGCGCCCCGAGGTGGATATCATGCTTCCAATATGGAAGGGGCAAATCCTACTATTAGTCATCCATGCCTCTACATGATTTATGACATGCCCAATGACAGTCGTTTTGATCTCCCAATTACGGAGAGACGTAAGACTGTATTAAAGCATACCCATCATCAAATCTAGACATGAATACCTCAAGTCTAAGGATCAATGCAAACCTCTTGCATGTGAGATTGACTCGTTGACTAGACAAGTCAATCCTCACGGTGGATCACTCCAGTGCATCCAATGCACCTGTATGTCTGCGTTACTGTGCCCTGCACCTAACCAGCCCATACACCAGTCTCACATGTACCAAAGCTGTCCCATATCTGCTAAGGTACCTTGACTGGGGATAGCTTGTGAGAATGGATCCAATCCAAACTCCTGGGACATTATATATGCAATTCAATACATCAACGCAGGTAAAGCAATCTGCATAATAACGACCATGCCTTTATTGATTATACCAATTTCATTAATTCTATCAAAGTACATTCAAGCAATGCCTGACCATGTCCATACATTGGTCTGTAGGGCATATACACCAACAGTTTTAGCTTCGAAGATACGGAACCATAGTCATTCCTAGATTCAGGCAAACACCCAGAAGATCCAACAACACTCTCTAGATCACTATTTGAAGTGCCTGGTGTGAAGAGACGTTGAAGATGTATGATCATATCATAGATCCCCATCTCATCACACTCAACCTGGACCTCAGGGTCAAGCACCTCAAAACAAGAGCAGTGTAATGTTCACTATCCACACAATGTTCAAGATAGACATTCCACTCCCACTCTGTACAAAAATATATACAGGGTTGGGTTGGAGGTCTTTCAAGAAGATATACCATATTCTCATGTTCTAGAAGTTTGGACAAAAGTCTGAACCATCTTGTCCAATTTGTTCCATCCAGTTTATTTTTAAGAAGTTTCAATCTAGGTTCAGGAGATGGAATCATCTACAATAAGCAAACAAGCAAAATAAGTACTACGATAAAGCATTTAACAAGGACTTTAAAATTAAATGCTATACTCCCACTATTTCCTTAACAAGTTGATAACTCTCAAAACTCAACTTGGAAATACATGAGTAGGATCCTAATTTCACGCGAGGTCTCCGCGACTCACGAGGGTGAGTTGAGATGCACAGAGAGTCCCATGCTTCCTTAGGTAGGCATGCCAGCCAATTGTGCCGCGCACAATTCCTCTTAGTTAAGACAGACTAGGCGCCCTATGTCCAGCGAGGGCTGGATACAACACAGGACCCTATCCTCTCAACAGCTGCCTCTAGTAATTCATCATGTCAATGACATATGAAAAACTAGTCAAGTCTGGTCCTAACCGTTATGCCCAGAGCCAACAAATTTCCTTGCGAAGGCACGCCCAGGTTAAAACTGGACTGGGGAAATCATTGTCACCACACACATTCTAAAGATAAGTGGGTGTGTCCCACGAGGGTGGGAAACAGTTCACAACACCACCGATCGATAGTTTGATGAGGGCTACGCGTTAGAAGGCTATCGACTTGATATTGTATTGAGAGTTTTTGCATGTTTTTATTCTTTTCTAGCATGCAGTTTTCCTATGGTTATGGCAGCAAAGGAAAAACATCACAGGCATGCTATGGACAGAATAATAAACCATCACAGGCATGCTATTTTGGTCGATATGGTCATAGCCCTTTTCATACACATAACTTGTCACGAGCCATGTGACATGTTATCGTGCATCCAAGGGTTGCGAGTCCCTTTAGCAGATCAGCCCATGCCAGAAGCCGAAAGCAAGCATCCCTTCTTCCAACCGCAAATCCATCACCACGCTTCCAAAGCTGGCGCCACTCTGAAATCGGTTGAAGAGGACACCTTGTTGTCTTTGATGAACCTTAACCTATCTTATGTAAACAATTATACATCTATTCTAAGGAAAGATGAAAATTTTACATCAAGAAGGGGGAGAACCACACGCAGGTGGCAGAAAGATTTTACAAGCATTCATCACAGGTGGAAACATGCTTCCACATCACAACACAGGAGGGCACCCGCTATGACCATATTAACCCAAGGAAGAGACAAGTGGCGCATATATAAAATTTGAAAAAACCGGAATAATCAAATTTTATCCCCTTATGCGCCAACTCCATCCAAAGCACTCTCTCAATCAAATTTATGCTAAAATTGGGATCAAGTTTCATGATGATTTCATGGACCCTATCGGCTGGCAATTTTGTCAGATCAAGAGACCCGGCCAGTCCGAAGACATAATGCCCGTCCTACTTGACAAAACTACGTGCGCCTTTGGTCTTAAATCCATCATAAACACAATCCAAATTTCAGCCATAAAAATTGATAAAAGAAGTTTGGATGAAAGCGCCTTCTAGGTGAAACGCGCATGGATGAACGAAAAATTTTCCAAAAATTTTTCACACAAGCAAACGTACACCTTGTGTTTCTCGCAAGTTGCTCTAATACCACTGTTGGGGAATGCCGGGTGTAATTTAAAAATTTACAGTCCCAGCACGCAGCGGAAGAAGCATTACACCCGAAACACATTCCTTTCCCAAGGATCCATGCGAGAGAGAGAACACAAGGATGTGTTAGGGTTAGTACCTCTATTGCTTGTTAGGATGAAGGTGCCAAGTTGAAGACGCTCACGTGCTCGTCCTCTACAAGTATCCACGCGTCGACCTTCTCAACGTTGCTCCCTTCCACGCTCGGTGCTAGCCTCGGGAAGAGAAGATCACCTCTTGGAATCTCCTTCTCCTTCCTCCTTGCTCTTCACGCCAACTTGTCTCCTTGCTTGGAGACTCTCGGCCAAAGACAAGAGGAAGAGAAGAGAGGGTGGCGCTCCACAAGAAGAAGAGGGCGGCTTGAATTCTAGGGCTTGCGCAACTCCAAGTTGCCTTTTCCTCAAGAAGAATTCTGCACTTGATGTTCATCCAATGATCATCCAAAAATCGTCATCATAAGAGGGGGCGCATACCCCTTCTTTTATAACCGACCAAGCCAAACCGCCACCTCTCTTTCCTTCTATGCTCTTGGCGCAATTCCTCCAAGGAATTGCCATAAGAGTTCAGCCACATCCTCTCTTGAATAGGCGCAACATGAAGCATGGAAAGAATCTAGCTTCTTGCCTTATCAAGAGAGGAAATTTGAGTTCCAATTCAATTAGGACTTTCCATATATGATTGGCCAAATCATTGCTTGAATAAATCAAGCCATATTTGCCAACATATCAGCCCCACACGTCCAAGATAGTTTCCACTTGAGGAAACTGAAAGTCCCCTAACAAGGGGGAGCGAAACCCTAAAAGGCGCATATGGAGGTTTACATGCAGCGGAAGGGGTTTCTAGGGATCGAATGCATGATATATGATCAACTTTAAAATCAATCGCAATAGAATGGTAATGACTCATACCATGGCCATCGCTTAGATGGTGTCTAGGAAGAAGAGAGAACGATGGGGTTCTCCTCCAAAGCGCCACACACAAGATGATCGATGGCTTGCTCCTTGGACGCTCCTTGTGCTAGCAAGGTTCCCCAAGTGACCTTGTCGTGTGAGAAGGGATGAAGAAGATGAGATCCACACTTGGCGATTCTTCCTTGTCGTCAAAACCTCTTCCAAGAGAGTGCCTCCAAAAACACACGAGAAGAGAGGGGCGACAACAATAGGCGTGAAGAGGTGAGGCGTGGTCACGTATGTGATCATGCTTTCTAAAAATAGAAAGCCACTCCTCAACATGCGATCAAGGGTTTTTCCCAATCGCATATTTCTCTTAACTTGAACCGTGCGCTCACATGATGAGCTGGTTCAATTTTGGTTTGGTTCAAAGACCAATTAACCCAAGCCATTAGTCCAGATCACATTAAACCCTAAGGTTCTTGATCTGACTGTTGATCTCTTGATGCTCCTGATCTCACCGATCTAGCATCCATTCTCTCAATCGAAGCTTACCGATCTCAAGCCCTAATCAATCAAACATGATCAGACCAGATCTCACTCACAATCAGAGATTAAATCCCTTTAAACTGAACCTAAACAATTCAGTCCACACGATCTGACTTAAGTAAGCCATATCATCAAATTGTGCGACCCTAAGGGTTTCCTTTAAATGTCGGTAACGATAACTTACGTCATCACGATCAGTGAGGGGTATCTAGCAACACATCACTGTCTCCCGATATAAAAGAAAGAGTCTTCCAAGACTACACCCAAACCACAGCAGAAGTGTGAATCCACTTCACCAGGCATACATGATTCCTTTGCCACTGGATGTTCTTATTGGACAAGCGTGTCAAGCCTGTAGCTCCAATATGATGAGCATGATCAGATCAGATGAACATAGTCACCTGGGTATGGCCATACACTTTCTCAATCATCTCATCCAGGGGGGCCCCTTTAGAACATCACACTCCAATGAAGGAGACGGCCATCCTTTATCTATCACTAGTGCCCTAACATGACTCAAGCTCACCATCCAAGATAGTCTATAACCATTATGTTTCAAATGATATTGAACTACCTCAAAACAATGACAATCATCATTTAGAAACACAAGTGATCTCAAGTCAGAGGAAATGTGCCACTTGTTGCAATCAAGGATTATTCACATTGTGACAAGCAATTGAATATCCTAGTAGGGTCTGTCCAGTACATCCAATGTACCCATGAGTCTACATCTTATTTCATGCTCGAAGCATCCTATAAGATTAGAACACATATTAGTCTTAAGCATATCAAGGCTGTCTCATGTTCACCAAGATATCTCGACTAAGGACACATAGCATGTCAGCCAAGCTGAACAGCTCTGAGACATTATTCAGAAGCACATGTATTGCAGCAGACAATGTAACAAACTGAATAACAACCATTGCCTTTATAAACACAAGGGTTTATACATGATACTGTTACAATCCCAAGGCTTCAAACATTAGCCTTAAGGGCATACCCCAACAATCTCCCACTTGCACTTAATCTAATGGTTGAGAAATCTCAAACCCATATTATTACAGTGCTTCTCATGCTTCTGCTGCGCCAGAGGCTTTGTAAGCGGGTCTGCCAGATTGTCATCTGTATGAACCTTGCAGACTTTGATCTCGCCACGATCAATGATCTCCCGGATCAAGTGAAACTGTCTCTGTATGTGCTTGGACTACTGGTGCGACCGTGGTTCCTTTGCTTGTGCGATTGCTCCAGTGTTATCACAGAAGATAACCAAAGGATCTGCACTCGAAGGAACAACACCAAGTTCCTGAACGAACTTACGAATCCATACTGCCTCCTTAGATGCTTCTGAGGCTGCAACAAACTCGGCTTCTGTTGTGGAATCAGCAACGATAGACTGTTTGAAACTTTTCCACACCACTGCTCCTCCATTCAAGCTAAAAACATAGCCTGATTGCGATCGGAAATCATCCTGGTCAGATTGGAACGAAGCGTCAGTATATCCTTCAATACTGAGTTCTTCCTGACCTCCATATATCAAGAACATATCTTTGGTCCTCCGCAGATATTTTAAGATATTCTTGACTGCAATCCAGTGTGCCTGACCTGGATTACTTTGGAACCGACTGGTCACGCTTAACCCGTAAGCGACGTCTGGGCAAGTACACAACATCGCATACATAATGGACCCAATAGCCGAAGCATAAGGCGTATTGTCCATTTCATCTTTCTCAGTCTGTGTTTGAAGACACTGACTCTTTGAAAGATTCAGACCATGTCTGACTGGAAGATATCCTCTTTTAGAATTCTCTAAATGAAATCTCTCCAGGACTTTATCGATGTAAGTACTCTGGCACAGCCCGAGAAGCCTCTTAGATCTATCCCTGTAGATCTTCACACCTAACACATAGGCTGCTTCTCCTAAATCTTTCATCTGGAAACATTTTCTTAGCCATGCTTTAACAGCATGCATTTCAGGAATATCGTTTCCAATGATTAAGATATCATCGACGTAGAGGACTAGGAAAGTAATCACGCTCCCACTAAACCTCTTATATACACACGGGTCATCCTCGTTCTTGATGAAACCAAATTCACTGATTGATTCATCAAAACGAATATTCCAGCTTCTTGATGCTTGTTTAAGTCCATAAATGGACTTCTTTAACTTGCATATTTTATGACGATCTGATGGATTTGTGAAACCTTTAGGTTGTGTCATATACACATCCTCCTGCAAATTTCCATTAAGGAAAGCAGTCTTCACATCCATTTGCCAGATCTCATAATCATAATATGCAGCTATCGCGAGAAGAATCCGAATAGACTTAAACATAGCTACAGGAGAGAAAGTTTCATCATAATCTATCCCGTAGATTTGTTTGAAACCTTTCGCAACTAGCCTGCCTTTATAGGTAACCACGTTACCATCCATGTCAATCTTCTTCTTGAAGATCCATTTGCAGCCTATAGGGATAACTCCCGGAGGCGGATCAACCAAATCCCAAACTTGGTTATCTGACATGGAGTCCATCTCGGCTCGCATAGCTTCAAGCCATCTAGCTGAGTCCGGTCCACTGACCGCATCCGCATAAGTGAGGGGTTCATCATTATCAATGATGTAGACTCCGTCATAGCGCTCAGGCTATCGACGGATCCTTCCCGATCTTCGCGGTTCCCGTGATATCTGAGCCTCAGGTTGTTCAATAACCTGTTCTACCTGCTCAGGCTCATCCAACTGTGCTTGACTACTTTGTCCTTCCTCTGGATTCTCATCCAGCTTTATTTCTCTCCCACTGGCCTCTTGCAGAAGAAACTCCTTCTCAAGAAAAATGGCCGTCCGAGCAACAAATACCTTGTTCTCCTTGGGATCGTAGAAATAATAACCCTTAGTTTCCTTAGGGTAACCGACAAAGATACATTTCTCAGATCTGCTCTCTAGTTTCCCAGAGGCGAGCTTTTTGACATAAGCCTCGCAACCCCAGATCCTGATAAATGTCAAGCTCGGCTGTTTCCCATACCATAACTCATATGGGGTCTTTGAAACTGCCTTGGATGGCACTAGGTTTAGTACCTTTGCAGCTGTTTCCAGTGCAAATCCCCAAAAGGAGTAAGGTAGAGTAGCCTGACTCATCATAGAACGAACCATATCCAGTAAGGTTCTGTTCCTCCTTTCGGACACACCATTCCATTGCGGTGTTCCTGGCGGAGTGAGCTGTGAGATAATCCCACACTCCTTTAGATAGTCAGTAAACGCATGACTCAAGTATTCTCCACCTCGATCAGAACGAAGTGCCTTGATATTTCGGCCTAGCTGATTCTGTACTTCATTCTTGAAATATTTGAACTTGTCAAAAGATTCACTTTTATGTCTCATTAAATAGACATACCCATATCTACTGAAATCATCAGTAAAGGTAATGAAGTATTGATAGCCACCCCTGGCATGTTTACTAAATGGCCCACACACATCACTGTGTATAAGGTCAAGTAAACCTGAAGCCCTTTGACCTTTATTAGGAAAAGGAGACTTCGTCATTTTGCCTATTAAACAAGCTTTGCATGTATCAATCTCCTCATAGGAGAATGATCCCAGCAGTCCATGTTCATGCAACCGCTTAATGCGCTTCTTGTTAATATGGCCTAAACGACTATGCCATAGCAAGGTGCTGTCATCAGCATACTTGGCTTTCTTATTATCAATGTTTTGTATAGAACATTCCATGTCCAACATGAATAACCCATTGTTAATTGACCCAGTAGCATAAACAATATTATCTAAAGATAAAACACACTTTGAAATATTGCATTCAAAGGAAAACCCTTTCCTGACAAGAGCAGGAATAGAGATAATATTTTTGGTAATGCTAGGAACAAAATAACAATTGTTCAGTTCTAATACAAGTCCAGATGGTAATGAGATGTAATATTCTCCTACAGCAACAGCAGCAACCCGTGCTCCGTTTCCAACTCGTAGGTCCACCTCATGCTGTCCCACCTGTCTTCTTCTCTTGAGTTCCTGTACATTTGAACAAATGTGAACTCCACATGCAGTGTCCAACACCCATGTTATTACAGAAGAAGAAAACATGACCTCAGTCACATAAATACCTGAGCCAGAAGCGATGCTTCCCTTCTTATCTCCTTGGAGCGCTTTACAGTCCATTTTCCAGTGACCCAGCTGGCCACAATGGAAACATCTGTATTCCTTCGACCGCTTAACCTTCTGCTTCAGAGCCTTGTTGTAGTTCTTGACTGGGGCTTTGCCCTTCTTCCCCTTCTTCTTGTTCCTTGAAGGAAACATCAAGACAGAGGTTGAAGGCTTTCCCTTTAGAGTCTCCTCTGTAGTCAAGAGCATATTCAGCAACTCTGCCGGAGTACAATCGATTTTGTTCATATTAAAGTTAATAATGAACGCATCGAAAGAAGGCGGGAGAGACTGTAGAATAATGTCTACAGCAAGCTCCTGATTGATGGTGTGTCCCAGTTTCTCTAGAGCCTCCTTGTGCCCAATCATCTTGAGCACGTGAGCTCCCACTGGACTCCCTTCAGCCAGTTTGCTCTGAAAGAACAGCTTAGTCAAATTGTAGCGCTCAGTCCTTGCCTGTGCAGCATACAGCATCTTGAGGTTTGCTATCATTTCTATAGCAGACATATCCTCATGCTGACGCTGCAGCGGTGGCGTCATAGACGCTAGCATCAGGCAAGCGACATCAATGCTATCATTGACATGCTTTTCATAGGCTTCCCGAACCGCCCTTGCGGCGTTCGGAGCGGGTTGAGGCGGTATCGCCGTCTCGAGGACATACAGTTTCCTCTCTGCCTTAAGAACAATCTTAAGGTGTCCGTACCAGTCTGAGAAGTTTGGCCCAGCAAACTTCTCCCTTTCCAGTAGGGATCGCACATTGAAGTTCATGGTGTTCGTTGCTGCAGGAATCTACAACAATGCAAGAACAGCAAGGTCAGTATCAATGTAAAGAATCAATTCAGGACTTAAGAATGATTCTTTTCTCACTATTTTATCTGACTGAAAAATCCATGAAACAGTCCGAAAGAGTAACACTCTTTTAGTGAGATGGGATCCAGATTTCATACTTGGTCTCCGCGTCCCGCCCAGGCGAGATAAGATGCACAGAGAGTACAAGCACTAATTTCTGGTAGGCAGTAGGCAGTCCCTGCCAATCGCTCAGTTGGCACAACACAGTCGCTGATCCCACAGATGGCTGCCTCCATGTGCTACCATATGCGCCACATATGTAGCCTACATGGTCAAGCTGACCTGACCTACTCCCTGGACCACCACGTGCTATGCTGAGCAACGAGAAGCGATAAATCCCTTCTCTGTAACACGCAGGTGTAATCACACACCGTCTGAAGATAGATGGGCGTGCCCACTGAGTGGGTACAACACGGCCCCAACGATAGTCAGAACAGTGAGGTTTCGCGTCAGAAGGCTTTACGTGCTTGATATTTAACGTTGGATTTTAACGGTCTTTTATCTTCTCAACTATCATGCAATTCCTATGGTGATAGCAGAAGATAAATAAATCATGCAATTCTAATTATATAAACAATAAATAGAAAGCATGCTGATCTTATGTGGTAAAAGCCCATTAAGCCTAAGTAAGACCTTAACCTAACTTAAGTCTTCACTTGCTTTTCTTCATGGGGCTTTTGCTTCTCATCTGGCCCAACCTAGGGCCCAAGCGCCAACTGCAGCTCAGGTGCGCCCACCAGGGAAAATGCGCCTGTCCTAGGGTCGAACCCTAGACCTCCCGTCTGGTCAAGCCACTGCTGCATGCGCCTCTGCCAAGTGTGCTCTGTGCTCTTGTCTGATTAAAATACAATTTAATCTATCTAGACAAGATTGACTCGCAGGTCAATTACAGTTTATAAATTAAATAAAAATGTGATGCGCAGATCACAATAAAAATTAATTTACAAATTTTAACCAGGCACGCAGGCCCCAGCACAGCACACATTAATTAGGCGTCCCACATAAGATTAAATAAACAAGCATATGCTTACAATCAACATGTGATCCATTCATGAAAATAAAATTTTCGAAAAACCCATTGGCTTCAATTTTATTTTCCTTATGTGCCCGACTACCTTACAACGGTCCATTAATAGGGATCCACTCATCAGACCTAGTCAGATCCACTGCCCTTGCATGCACCAAGTCCTAACTGACTTGAGTCGACCCAGTGGTCAACTATGCATGCGCTAGGGCTGAACAACCTACATGAGTTTTGGCAAGCGGGTGTGACCCCGGGCCTAACTCATGCGTGTTCACTGGTTGTCTCAACCAGACCTCGCTACATGCCTTTGATGCAATCGACCTATAGCCACCTTATGCTTGCGCATATGTGCCATCTGGTCGACCCATCTAGGCTGTCAGATGGTCTGATCAGACTAGTTGGATCTGAACTAGAGATGACTTCAACCCTACTAACCCGTCTAAGGACTTATAGCAGGCGCCACTTAGATCTAAGGTGAGTCGCGCAAGTAAAGAAGTTTTTGAGAAAAACTAAATGGATGCGCCAACTAGATACATGCGCTAATGATAAAAATCATACATCATGTAGTTTTCGCATGAAGGTTAGATCTAAGGTGTTGCGCAAACATGGATCACTAGCAATCATACAAACATGCATATAAACCTGGCTCTGATACCAATTGAAAGTCCCCTAACAAGGGGGAGCGAAACCCTAATAGGCGCATATGGAGGTTTGAAGGTTTGCATAAGGGGGCGAAACCCTAAAGCATAGGCGCATATGAAGGGTGAAAGCAGCGGAAAGGGGTTTTCTAGATCTTGCATGCTATATGATCAACAAAAATGACCCGATTGCAAATAGAGAAGGATCTTACCATAGCCATTTCTAGATGGCGCCTTGGAAACAAAGATCGAAATGGATCTTCTCCAGAGGTGACGCACACAATTGATGTCGCCTACTCCCTTTGGCGATCCTTGTGCTAGCAAGGTCCCAAGGAGTCCTTGTCGAGTGAAAGGGAAGAGAACTTCTTGGCTTGGCGATTTTTCTCTTGTCGTCTATTCTTCTCCTTCACGCAAGAATGCCTCAAGACCGAAAGCCAAAAATGGCGACAAGGCGTGAAGAGGGAAAACGTGAAGCGTGGTCACGTTGAGAAGTGCTATCCAAAAATAGCATGCCACTTCTCCACATGCGATCTTGGGTTTTCCCAATCGCAAACTCCACTTCACCTTTGAACCACACGCTCATCCATGAGCCGGTTCATTTTGGTTTGGTTCAATGACCAAACACCCCAAGCCATAAGTCCAGATCACATTAAACCCTAAGGCTCCAGATCTGACCGTTCATCTCTTTGATGCTCCTGATCTCACCGATCTAGCATCCAATCTCTCGATCGAAGCTTACCAATCTAAAGCCCTAATCAATCAAACATGATCAGACCAGATCTCACTTACAATCAGAGATTAAATCCCTTTAAACTGAACCCAAACAATTCAGTCCACACGATCTGACTTAAGTAAGCCATATCATCAAATTGTGCGACCCTGAGGGTTTCCTTTAAATGTCGGTAACGATAACTCACGTTATCATGATCAGTGAGGGGTATCTAGCAACACATCACTGTCTCCCGATATAAAGAAAAGAGTCTTCCAAGACTACACCCAAACCACACCACAAGTGTGAATCAACTCACTAGGCATACATAATTCCTTTGCCACTGGATGTTCTTATTGGACAAGCGTGTCAAGCCTGTAACTCCAATATGATGAGCATGATTAGATCAGATGAACACAGTCACCTGGGTATGGTCATACACTTTCACCATCATCTCATCCAGGGGGGCCCTTTTAGAACATCACACTCCAATTAAGGAGACGGCAATCCTATATCTATCACTAGTGCCCTAACCTGACTCAAGCTCACCATCCAAGATAGTCTATAATCATTATGTTTCAAATGATATTGAACTACCTCAAAACAATGACAATCATCATTTAGAAAACACAAGTGATCTCAAGTCAGAGGAAATGTGCCACTTGTTACATTCAAGGATTATTCACATTGTGACAAGCAATTGAATAACCTAGTAGGGTCTGTCCAGTACATCCAATGCACCCATGAGTCTACATCTTATTTCATGCTCGAAGCATCCTATAAGATTAGAACACATATTAGTCTCAATCATATCAAGGCTGTCTCATGTTCACCAAGATATATCGACTAAGGACTTAACTGCATGTCAGCCTAGCTGAACAGCTTTGAGACATTATTCAGAAGAACATATATATTACAGCAGACAATGTAGCAACCTGAATAATAACCATGCCTTTATAAACATAAGAGTTTATTACATGATACTGATACAATCCCAAGGCCTCAAACATTAGCCTTAAGGGCATACCCCAACAATCTCCCACTTGCACTTAATCTAATGGTTCAGAAATCTCAAACCCATATTATTACAGTGCTTCTCATGCTTCTGCTGCGCCAGAGGCTTAGTAAGCGGGTCTGCCAGATTGTCATCTGTATGAACCTTGCAGACTTTGATCTTGTTGGGGTATGCCCTTAAGGCTAATGTTTGAGGCCTTGGGATTGTAAAAGTATCATGTAATAAACTCTTATGTTTATAAAAGGCATGGTTATTATTCAGGTTGTTACCTTGTCTGCTGTAATAAGTGTACTTCTGAATAATGTCTCAAAGCTGTTCAGCTAGGCTGACATGCTATATGTCCTTAGTCGAGATATCTTGGTGAACCTGAGACAGCCTTGATATGATTGAGACTAATATGTGTGCTGATCTTATAGGATGCTTCGAGCATGGAATAAGATGTAGACTCATGGGTACATTGGATGTACTGGACAGACCCTACTAGGATATTCAATTGCTTGTCACAATGTGAATATTCCTTGATTGCAACAAGTGGCACATGTCCTCTGACTTGAGATCACTTGTGTTTCTAAATGATGACTGTCATTGTTTTGAGGTAGTTCAATATCATTTGAAAGATAATGATCATAGACTATCTTGGATAATGATCATGAGTCAGGTTAGGACACTAGTGATAGACATAGGATTGTCGTCTCCTTGTTTAAGGAGTGTGGTGTTCTAAAGGGCCCCCTCATGAGATGATTGAGATAGTGTATGGCCATACCCAGATGACTATGTGCATCTGATCTAATCATGCTCATCATATTGGAATTACAGGCTTGGCACGCTTGTCCAATAAGAACATCCAGTGGCAAAGGACACATGTATGCCTCGTGAGTTTGATTCACACTTGTGCTATGGTTTGGGAGAAGTCTTGGAAGACTCTTTCCTTTATATCGGGAGACAGTGATGTGTTGCTAGATACCCCTCACTGGTCGTGATAACGTAAGTTATCGTTACCGACATTTAAAGGAAACCCTCAGGGTTGCACAATTTGATGATATGGCTTACTTGAGTCAGATCGTATGGACTGGATTCTTTGAGTTCAGATTAAAGGGGATTTAATCTCTGATTGTAAGTGAGATCTAGTCTGATCATGTTTGATTGATTAGGGCTTGAGATCGGTAAGCTTCGATCGAGAGAAATGATGCTAGATCGGGGAGATCAGGGGCATCAAGAGATGAGTGGTTAGATCGTGAGCCTTAGGGTTCAATTTGGTCTAGACCAAGTGGCTTGAGCTATTTCGGTTTGGTTTGATGAACCAAATTCGATTGGACAATTTGGCTTGAACCGGTTCACAAATGTGAACGCTTGGTTCAATGCCAATAGGCATTTTTGGTTTGTCTTGAGCGCATGGCTTGATTGTCTTCCATTTATGGAAAGTCATCAAAGCCGGTTTTGCTTAAACGCCAAAACGCTTAAGCGTTGGTCTCTTGACGACAACGCCTTGATCCTTTTCGTTTGTGTGGTTGACGAAAGAGGAAGACAAGGAAGAGGAGCTCTCGGCCATAGGGATTCATCTAATCACCCCCTTTCCATTCGACAAGATAGCTTGGGTGCCTTGCTAGCACAAGGGACGTCAAGGAAGTGAGCATCTTCATCTTGTGTGTGGACTTGTGGAGGAGACCTAACTTGTTCTCTTCTTCCAAGCCGAATTCCAAGCCTATGGCGTTGGTATGAATCTCCCCTTGTTCTTATCAATCTATGATAGTTGAACATATGGCATGCAAAAGATCTTGAAACCCTTGCTTCCGCTTGCATAAATTTCATTTGCGCCATGATTAGGGTTTTTGCCCCCCTCTCGAAAGGGGTTCCAACAATTGGTATCAGAGCCATCTATGCATGCTATTATGTTTGCTGATGTGATCCATGTTTACATTTATGCTTAGATCTATGGTTGGTTACATGCGCAAGCTCATGAAAAATTTATGATGCGAAAACTTCATGCATGATGTTTGTTGTTCTAAGCCGCATGTATAGGTGCTTGTTGTTTGTTGTTGTCAAAGTTGCGCTCCCCCTTGAAGGGGACTCTACAAGTGTTGTTGTTGGCGCATGTTTGATTGGCGCTTCTTACATGTTGTTTTTGACAAAACAAAACATCTTGCGCGCCCATGAATTAGATCTAAGTTGCACCTATTGTAAACCCTTAGACGGGTTGATGGGGTTGAAAGCATCCTCTATGTTAGATCAAACTAGTCTGATCAGACCATCTGACAGCCTGATGGATCGACCAGATGGCACCTGTGCGCAAGCACGAGGTGGCTATAGGTCGATTGCATCACAGGCGTGTAGCGAGGTCTGGTTGAGACAACCAGTGAACACACATGAGTTAGGCCCGGGGTCACACCCGCTTGCCAGAACTCATGTTGGTGGTTCAGCCCTTGGCGCATGCATGGTTGACCATCAGGTCAACGCGAGTCAGTTAGGACTTGGTGCATGCAAGGGCAAGGATCTAACTAGACTTGATGAGTGGATCCCCATCAATGGACCGTTGTAAGGTTATAGGGCTCATAAGGAAATTAAAATTGATGCCATGGGGTTTTTCAAAAATTTTAATTTCATGAATGGATCACATGTTGATTGATGCCTATGCTTGTTTATTTAATCTTATGTGGGTTGCCCTATTGTGTGCTGTGCTGGGGCCTGCGTGCCTGGATTTAAAATTGTAAATTAATTTGTGATCTGCGAATCACATTGTACTTAATTTATAATATGTAATTGACCTGCGAGTCAATCTTGTCTAGATAGATCAAATTGTATTTGATTAGACAGGAGCACAAAGGCACACATCCCAAGGGGCATTCAGCTGGTGGCGCACCTGAGGTGCTCTAGGAGCTAGAGCCCTGGGTTGGACCAGATGAGATGCAAAAGGAGCTCAAGTGAAGACTTAAGTAAAATTAAGGTCTTACTTAGGGTTCATGGGCATTTACCACATAAGATCAACATGCTTTCTATTTATTGCTTTTATAATTAGAAATGCATGTGTTTATCTTCTGCTATCACCATAGGACTTGCATGATAGTCAAGAAGATAAAAAGACCGTTAAAATCCAACGCTAATATATCAAGCTCGTAAGCCTTCTGACGCGAAACCTCACCGTTCTGACTATCGTTGGAGCCGTGTTGTACCCACTCAGTGGGCACGTCCATCTATCTTCAGACGGTGCGGGATTACACCTGCGTGTTACAGAGTAGGGATTTATCCCTTCTCGTTGCTCAGCATAGCACGTGGTGGTCCAGGGAGTAGGTCGGGTCAGCTTGACCATGTAGGCTACATATGTGGCGCATATGGTAGCACATGGAGGCAGCCATCTGAGGGATCAGAGACTGTGTTGTACCAACTCAGTTGGCACAGTCTGCTGGATTGCCCAGATGAAGGGGAATCGCACGGGCTGGCGATTGGCAGGGACTGCCTACCAGAAATTAGTGCTTGTCCTCTCTGTGCATCTTATCTCGCCTGAGCGGGACGCGGAGACCAAGTATGAAATCTGGATCCCATCTCACTAAAAGAGTTTTACTCTTTCGGACTGTTTTACTGGATTTTTCAGTCAGATAAAATAGTGAGAAAAGAATCTTTCTTAAGTCCTGGATTGATTCTGAACATTGATACTGACCTTGCTGTTCTTGCATTGTTGTAGATTCCTGCAGCAACGAACACCATGAGCTTCAATGTGCGATCCCTACTGGAAAGGGAGAAGTTTGCTGGGCCGAACTTCTCTGACTGGTTCGGACACCTTAAGATCGTTCTTAAGGCAGAGAGGAAACTGTATGTCCTCGAGACGGCGATACCGCCGCAGCCCGCTCCGAACGCCGCAAGGGCGGTTCGGGATGCCTATGAAAAGCACGTCAATGATAGCATTGATGTCGCTTGCCTGATGCTAGCGTCTATGACGCCACCGCTGCAGCGTCAGCATGAGGATATGTCGCTATAGAGATTATAGCGAACCTCAAGATGTTGTATGCTGCACAGGCGAGGACAGAACGCTATAATCTGACGAAGCTCTTCTTTCAGAGCAAACTGGCTGAGGGGAGCCCAGTGGGAGCTCACGTGCTCAAGATGATTGGGCACAAGGAGGCTCTGGAGAAACTGGGGCATACCATCAACCAGGAGCTTGCTGTAGATATTATTCTGCAGTCTCTCCCGCCTTCTTTCGATGCGTTCATCATTAACTTTAATATGAACAAAATCGATTGTACTCCGGCAGAGCTGCTGAATATGCTCTTGACTACTGAGGAGACTCTGAAGGGAAAGCCTTCGACCTCTATCTTGATGGTTCCTTCAAGGAACAAGAAGAAGGGGAAGAAGGGCAAGGCCCCTGTCAAGAACTACAGCAAGGCTCTGAAACAGAAGGTGAAGCGGTCGAAGGACAACAGGTGTTTCCACTGTGGCCAGCTGGGTCACTGGAAAAAGGACTGTAAAGCGCTCCAAGGAGATAAGAGGGGAAGCATCGCTTCTGGCTCAGGTATATATGTGACTGAGGTCATGTTATCTTCTTCTATATCATGGGTGTTGGACACTGCATGTGGAGTTCACATTTGTTCAAATGTACAGGAACTCAAGAGAAGAAGGCAGGTGGGACAGCATGAGGTAGACCTACGCGTTGGAAACGGGGCACGGGTTGCTGCTGTTGCTGTAGGAGACTATTTCATTTCTTTACCATCTGGCATTGTATTAGAATTAAACAATTGTTATTTTGTACCCAGTATTACCAAGAATATTATCTCCATTCCTGCTCTTGTCAGGAAGGGATTTTCCTTTGAATGCAAAATTTCAAAGTGTGTTTTATCTCATGATAATATTGTGTATGCCACTGGTTCAATTAACAATGGGTTATTCATGTTGGACATGGAATATTCGATACAAAATATTGATAATAAGAAAGCCAAGTATGCTGATGACAGCACCTTGCTATGGCATAGTCGTTTAGGCCATATAAACGAGAAGCGCATTAAGCGGTTGCATGAACATGGACGGCTGGGATCATTCTCCTATGAGGAGATTGATACATGCAAAGCTTGTTTAATGGGTAAAATGACGAAGTCACCTTTTCTTCAAAAGGGTCAAAGGACTTCAGGTTTACTTGACCTTATACACAGTGATGTGTGTGGGCCTTTCAGTAAACATGCCAGAGGTGGCTATCAGTACTTCATTACCTTTACTGATGATTTCAGTAGGTATGGGTATGTCTATCTGATGAGACATAAAAGTGAATCTTTTGACAAGTTCAAAGAGTTCAAAAATGAAGTACAAAATCAGTTAGGCCGTAATATCAAGGCACTTCGTTCTGATCGAGGTGGTGAATACCTGAGTCATGCATTTACTGACTATCTAAAGGAGTGTGGGATTGTCTCACAGCTCACTCCGCCAGGAACACCGCAATGGAATGGTGTGTCCGAAAGGAGAAATAGAACGTTACTTGATATGGTTCGTTCTATGATGAGTCAGGCTACTCTTCCATACTCCTTTTGGGGTTTTGCACTGGAAACAGCTGCAAAGGTACTAAACCGAGTGCCATCCAAGGCAGTTTCAAAGACGCCGTATGAGTTATGGTATGGGAAACAGCCTAGCTTGACATTTATCAGGATCTGGGGTTGCGAGGCTTATGTCAAAAAGCTCGCCTCTGGGAAACTGGAGAGCAGATCTGAGAAATGTATCTTTGTTGGTTACCCTAAGGAAACTAAGGGTTATTATTTCTTCGATCCCAAAGAGAACAAGGTCTTTGTTGCTCGGACGGCTATATTTCTTGAGAGGGAATTTCTTCTGCAAGAGGCCAGTGGGAGAGAAATAAAGCTGGATGAGAATCCAGAGGAAGGACAAAGTAGTCAAGCACAGTTGGATGAGCCTGAGCCAGTTGAACAGGTTATTGAACAACCTGAGGCTCAGATAACACGGGAACCGCGAAGATCGGGAAGGATCCGTCGTCAGCCTGAGCGCTATGACGGAGTCTACATCATTGATAATGATGAACCCCTCACTTATGCGGATGCGGTCAGTGGACCGGAGTCAGCTAGATGGCTTGAAGCTATGCGAGCCGAAATGGACTCCATGTCAGATAACCAAGTCTGGGATTTCGTTGATCCGCCTCCGGGAGTAATCCCTATAGGCTGTAAATGGATCTTCAAGAAGAAGATTGACATGGATGGTAACGTGGTTACCTATAAAGGCAGGCTAGTTGCGAAAGGTTTCAAACAAATCTACAGGATAGATTATGATGAAACTTTCTCACCTGTAGCCATGTTTAAGTCTATTCGGATTCTTTTCGCGATAGCAGCATATTACGATTATGAGATCTGGCAGATGGATGTGAAAACAGCTTTCCTTAATGAAAATCTGGATGAGGATGTGTATATGACACAACCTGAGGGTTTCACTAATCCATCAGATCGTCATAAAATATGCAAGTTAAAGAAGTCCATTTATGGACTGAAACAAGCATCTAGAAGCTGGAACATTCGTTTTGATGAATCAATCTCTGAGTTTGGTTTCATCAAGAACGATGATGACCCGTGTGTTTATAAGAGGTTTAGTGGGAGCGTAATCACATTCCTAATCCTCTACGTCGATGATATCTTAATCATTGGAAATGATATTCCTGAACTGCATGCTGTTAAAGCATGGTTAGGAAAATGTTTCCAGATGAAAGATCTCGGAGAAGCAGCCTATGTATTAGGTGTCAAGATCTACCGAGATAGATCTAAGAGGCTTCTCGGGCTGTGCCAGAGTACTTACATCGATAAGGTCCAGGATAGATTCCATTTAGAGAATTCTAAACGTGGATATCTTCCAGTCAGACATGGTCTGAATCTTTCAAAGAGTCAGTGTCCACAAACACAGACTGAAAAAGATGAAATGGACAATACGCCTTATGCTTTGGCTATTGGGTCCATTATGTATGCGATGTTGTGTACTCGCCCAGACGTCGCTTACGGGTTAAGCGTGACCAGTCGATTCCAAAGTAATCCAGGTTTGGCGCACTGGATTGCAGTCAAGAACATTTTAAAATATCTGCGGAGGACCAAAGATATGTTCTTGATATATGGTGGTCAGGAAGAACTCAGTATAGAGGGATATACTGACGCTTCGTTCCAGTCGGACCAGGATGATTTCCGATCGCAATCAGGCTATGTTTTCAGCTTGAATGGTGGAGCAGTGGTGTGGAAGAGCTTCAAACAGTCAACTGTTGCTGATTCCACAACAGAAGCCGAGTATGTTGCAGCCTCGGAAGCATCCAAGGAGGCAGTGTGGATTCGTAAGTTCGTGAGAGAACTTGGTGTCGTTCCTTCGAGTGCTGATCCTTTGGTTATCTTCTGTGATAACACTGGAGCCATCGCACAAGCAAAGGAACCACGGTCGCACCAGAAGTCCAAGCACATACAGAGACGGTTTCAGTTGATCCGGGAGATCATTGATCGAGGCGAGATCAAAATCTGCAAGGTTCATACAGATGACAATCTGGCAGACCCGCTTACCAAGCCTCTGGCGCAGCAGAAGCATGAGATGCACTGTAATAATATGGGTTTGAGATTTCTCAACCATTAGATTAAGTGCAAGTGGGAGATTGTTGGGGTATGCCCTTAAGGCTAATGTTTGAGGCCTTGGGATTGTAAAAGTATCATGTAATAAACTCTTATGTTTATAAAAGGCATGGTTATTATTCAGGTTGTTACCTTGTCTGCTGTAATAAGTGTACTTCTGAATAATGTCTCAAAGCTGTTCAGCTAGGCTGACATGCTATATGTCCTTAGTCGAGATATCTTGGTGAACCTGAGACAGCCTTGATATGATTGAGACTAATATGTGTGCTGATCTTATAGGATGCTTCGAGCATGGAATAAGATGTAGACTCATGGGTACATTGGATGTACTGGACAGACCCTACTAGGATATTCAATTGCTTGTCACAATGTGAATATTCCTTGATTGCAACAAGTGGCACATGTCCTCTGACTTGAGATCACTTGTGTTTCTAAATGATGACTGTCATTGTTTTGAGGTAGTTCAATATCATTTGAAAGATAATGATCATAGACTATCTTGGATAATGATCATGAGTCAGGTTAGGACACTAGTGATAGACATAGGATTGTCATCTCCTTGTTTAAGGAGTGTGGTGTTCTAAAGGGCCCCCTCATGAGATGATTGAGATAGTGTATGGCCATACCCAGATGACTATGTGCATCTGATCTAATCATGCTCATCATATTGGAATTACAGGCTTGGCACGCTTGTCCAATAAGAACATCCAGTGGCAAAGGACACATGTATGCCTCGTGAGTTTGATTCACACTTGTGCTATGGTTTGGGAGAAGTCTTGGAAGACTCTTTCCTTTATATCGGGAGACAGTGATGTGTTGCTAGATACCCCTCACTGGTCGTGATAACGTAAGTTATCGTTACCGACATTTAAAGGAAACCCTCAGGGTTGCACAATTTGATGATATGGCTTACTTGAGTCAGATCGTATGGACTGGATTCTTTGAGTTCAGATTAAAGGGGATTTAATCTCTGATTGTAAGTGAGATCTGGTCTGATCATGTTTGATTGATTAGGGCTTGAGATCGGTAAGCTTCGATCGAGAGAAATGATGCTAGATCGGGGAGATCAGGGGCATCAAGAGATGAGTGGTTAGATCGTGAGCCTTAGGGTTCAATTTGGTCTAGACCAAGTGGCTTGAGCTATTTCGGTTTGGTTTGATGAACCAAATTCGATTGGACGATTTGGCTTGAACCGGTTCACAAATGTGAACGCTTGGTTCAATGCCAATAGGCGTTTTTGGTTTGTCTTGAGCGCATGGCTTGATTGTCTTCCATTTATGGAAAGTCATCAAAGCCGGTTTTGCTTAAACGCCAAAACGCTTAAGCGTTGGTCTCTTGACGACAACGCCTTGATCCTTTTCGTTTGTGTGGTTGACGAAAGAGGAAGACAAGGAAGAGGAGCTCTCGGCCATAGGGATTCATCTAATCACCCCCTTTCCATTCGACAAGATAGCTTGGGTGCCTTGCTAGCACAAGGGACGTCAAGGAAGTGAGCATCTTCATCTTGTGTGTGGACTTGTGGAGGAGACCTAACTTGTTCTCTTCTTCCAAGCCGAATTCCAAGCCTATGGCGTTGGTATGAATCTCCCCTTGTTCTTATCAATCTATGATAGTTGAACATATGGCATGCAAAAGATCTTGAAACCCTTGCTTCCGCTTGCATAAATTTCATTTGCGCCATGATTAGGGTTTTTGCCCCCCTCTCGAAAGGGGTTCCAACAGATCTCGCCACGATCAATGATCTCCCTGATCAAATGAAACCGTCTCTGTATGTGCTTGGACTTCTGGTGCGACCGTAGTTCCTTTGCTTGTGCGATTGCTCCAGTGTTATCACAGAAGATAACCAAAGGATCTGCACTCGAAGGAACAACACCAAGTTCTCTCACGAACTTACGAATCCACACTGCCTCCTTCGATGCTTCCGAGGCTGCAACATACTCGGCTTCTGTTGTGGAATCAGCAACAGTTGACTGTTTGAAACTCTTCCACACCACTGCTCCTCCATTCAATCTAAAAACATAGCCTGATTGCGATCGGAAATCATCCTGGTCAGACTGGAACGAAGCGTCAGTATATCCTTCAATACTGAGTTCTTCCTGACCACCATATATCAAGAACATATCTTTGGTCCTCCGTAGATATTTTAAAATGTTCTTGACTGCAATCCAGTGTGCCTGACCTGGATTACTTTGGAACCGACTGGTCACGCTTAACCCGTAAGCAACGTCTGGGCGAGTACACAACATCGCATACATAATGGACCCAATAGCCGAAGCATAAGGCGTATTGTCCATTTCATCTTTCTCAGTCTGTGTTTGTGGACACTGACTCTTCGAAAGATTCAGACCATGTCAGACTGGAAGATATCCTCTTTTAGAATTCTCTAAATGAAATCTCTCCAGGACTTTATCGATGTAAGTACTCTGGCACAACCCAAGAAGCCTCTTAGATCTATCCCTGTAGATCTTCACACCTAACACATAGGCTGCTTCTCCAAGATCTTTCATCTGGAAACATTTCCTTAACCATGCCTTAACCGCATGCATTTCAGGAATGTCATTTCCAATGATTAAGATATCATCGACGTAGAGGACTAGGAAAGTAATTACGCTCCCACTAAACCTCTTATATACACACGGGTCATCTTCGTTCTTGATGAAACCAAACTCACTGATTGATTCATCAAAACGAATATTCCAGCTTCTCGATGCTTGTTTAAGTCCATAAATAGACTTCTTTAACTTGCATATTTTATGACGATCTGATGGATTAGTGAAACCTTCTGGTTGTGTCATATACACATCCTCATCCAGATTTCCATTAAGGAAAGCTGTCTTCACATCCATTTGCCAGATCTCATAATCATAATATGCAGCTATCGCGAAAAGAATCCAAATAGACTTAAACATGGCTACAGGTGAGAAAGTTTCATCATAATCTATCCCGTAGATTTGTTTGAAACCTTTCGCAACTAGCCTGCCTTTATAGGTAACCACGTTACCATCCATGTCAATCTTCTTCTTGAAGATCCATTTACAGCCTATAGGGATAACTCCCGAAGGCGGATCAACTAAATCCCAGACTTGGTTATCTGACATGGAGTCCATCTCGGCTCGCATAGCTTCAAGCCATCTTGCTGACTCCGGTCCACTGACCGCATCCGCATAAGTGAGGGGTTCATCATTATCAATGATGTAGACTCCGTCATAGCGCTCAGGCTGTCGACGGATCCTTCCCGATCTTCGCGGTTCCCGTGATATCTGAGCCTCAGGTTGTTTAATAACCTGTTCCACCGGCTCAGGCTTATCCAACTGTGCTTGACTACTTTGTCCTTCTTCTGGATTCTCATCCAGCTTTATTTCTCTCCCACTGGCCTCTTGCAGAAGAAACTCCTTCTCAAGAAAAATTGCCGTCCGAGCAACAAACACCTTGTTCTCTTTGGGATCGTAGAAATAATAACCCTTAGTTTCCTTAGGGTAACCGACAAAGATACATTTGTCAGATCTGCTCTCTAGTTTCCCAGAGGCGAGCTTTTTGACATAAGCCTCGCAGCCCCAGATCCTGATAAATGTCAAGCTTGGCTGTTTCCCATACCATAACTCATATGGCGTCTTTGAAACGGCCTTGGATGGCACTCGGTTTAGTACCTTTGCAGCTGTCTCCAGTGCAAAACCCCAAAAGGAGTAAGGTAGAGTAGCCTGACTCATCATAGAACGAACCATATCAAGTAACGTTCTATTTCTCCTCTCGGACACACCATTCCATTGCGGTGTTCCTGGCGGAGTGAGCTGTGAGATAATCCCACACTCCTTCAGATAGTCAGTAAACGCATGACTCAAGTATTCTCCACCTCGATCAGAACGAAGTGCCTTGATATTTCGGCCTAGCTGATTCTGTACTTCATTTTTGAACTCTTTGAACTTGTCAAAAGATTCACTTTTATGTCTCATTAAATAGACATACCCATATCTACTGAAATCATCAGTAAAGGTAATGAAGTACTGATAGCCACCTCTGGCATGTTTACTAAATGGCCCACACACATCACTGTGTATAAGGTCAAGTAAACCTGAAGCCCTTTGACCTTTGTTAGGAAAAGGTGACTTCGTCATTTTGCCCATTAAACAAGCCTTGCATGTATCAATCTCCTTGTAGGAGAATGATCCCAGCAGTCCATGATCATGCAACCGCTTAATGCGTTTCTTGTTAATATGGCCTAAACGACTATGCCATAGCAAGGTGCTGTCATCAGCATACTTGGCTTTCTTAATATCAATATTTTGTATAGAACATTCCATGTCCAACATGAATAACCCATTGTTAATTGAACCAGTTGCATAAACAATATTATCTAAAGATAAAACACACTTTGAAATATTGCATTCAAAGGAAAATCCCTTCCTGACAAGAGCAGGAATAGAGATAATATTTTTAGTAATACTGGGAACAAAGTAACAATTGTCTAGTTCCAATACAAGTCCGGATGGTAAAGAAATGAAATAGTCTCCTACAGCAACAGCAGCAACCCGTGCCCCGTTTCCAACGCGTAGGTCCACCTCATGCTGTCCCACCTGCCTTCTTCTCTTGAGTTCCTGCACATTTGAACAAATGTGAACTCCACATGCAGTGTCCAACACCCATGATATAGAAGAAGAAAACATGACCTCAGTCACAAAAATACCTGAGCCAGAAGCGAAGCTTCCCCTCTTATCTCCTTGGAGCGCTTTACAGTCCTTTTTCCAGTGACCCAGCTGGCCACAGTGGAAACACCTGTATTCCTTGGACCGCTTAACCTTCTGCTTCAGAGCCTTGCTGTAGCTCTTGACAGGGGTCTTGCCCTTCTTCCCCTTCTTCTTGTTCCTAGAAGGAACCATTAAGACAGAGGTCGAAGGCTTTCCCTTCAGAGTCTCCTCAGTAGTCAAGAGCATATTCAGCAGCTCTGCCGGAGTACAATCGATTTTGTTCATATTAAAGTTAATGATGAACGCGTCGAATGAGGGCGGGAGAGACTGCAGAATAATGTCTACAGCAAGTTCCTGATTGATGGTATGCCCCAGTTTCTCTAGAGCCTCCTTGTGCCCAATCATCTTGAGCACGTGAGCTCCCACTGGGCTCCCTTCAGCCAGTTTGCTCTGAAAGAACAGCTTTGTCAGATTATAGCGTTCTGTCCTCGCCTGTGCAGCATACAGCATCTTGAGGTTTGCTATCATGTCTATAGCAGACATATCCTCATGCTGACGCTGCAGCAGTGGCGTCATAGACGCTAGCATCAGGCAAGCGACATCAATGCTATCATTGACGTGCTTTTCATAAGCTTCCCGAACCGCCCTTGCGGCGTTCGGAGCGGGTTGAGGCGGTATAGCCGTCTCGAGGACATACAGTTTCCTCTCTGCCTTAAGAACAATCTTAAGGTGTCCGAACCAGTCTGAGAAGTTCGGCCCAGCAAACTTCTCTCTTTCCAGTAGGGATCGCACATTGAAGCTCATGGTGTTCGTTGCTGCAGGTATCTACAACAATGCAAGAACAGTAAGGTCAGTATCAATGTTAAGAATCAATCAGGACTTAAGAATGATTCTTTTTCTCACTATTTTATCTGGCTGAAAAATCCAGCAAAACAGCCCGAAAGAGTAGAACTCTTTTAGTGAGATGGGATCCAGATTTCATACTTGGTCTCCGCGTCCCGCTCAGGCGAGATAAGATGCACAGAGAGTACAAGCACTAATCTCTGGTAGGCAGTCCCTGCCAATCGCCAACCCGTGCGATTCCTCTTCATCTGGGCAATCCAGCAGACTGTGCCAACTGAGTTGGTACAACACAATCTCTGACCCCACAGATGGCTGCCTCCATGCGCTACCATATGCGCCACATATGTAGGCTACATGGTCAAGCTGACCCGACATACTCCCTGGACCACCACGTGCTATGCTGAGCAACGAGAAGCGATAAATCCCTTCTCTGTAACACGCAGGTGTAATCCCGCACCGTCTGAAGATAGATGGACGTGCCCACTGAGTGGGTACAACACGGCTCCAACGATAATCAGAACAGTGAGGTTTCGCGTCAGAAGGCTTACGAGCTTGATATTTTAGCGTTGGATTTTAACGGTCTTTTATCTTCTTCACTATCATACAATTCCTATGGTGATAGCAGAAGATAAATAAATCATGCTGTTCTAATTATTTAAACAATAAAAGAAAGCATGGATCTTATGTGGTAAAAGCCCATAAAGCCTAAGTAAGACCTTAACCTAACTTAAGTCTTCACTTGCTTTTCTTCATGGGTCTTTTGCTGCTCATCTGGCCCAACCTAGGGCCCAAGCGCCATCTGCAGCTCAGGTACGCCTACCAGGGAAAATGCGCCTGTCCCAGAGTCGAACCCTGGACCTCCCACCTGGTCAAGCCACTGCTGCATGCGCCAATGCCATGTGTGCTCTGTGCTCTTGTCTGATTAATTTACAAATTAATCTATCTAGACAAGATTGACTCGCAGGTCAATTACATTTTATAAATTAAATGCAATGTGATACGCAGATCACAATAAAAATTAATTTACAAATTTTAACCAGGCTCGCAGGCCCCAGCACAGCACACATTAAGTAGGCGTCCCACATAAGATTAAATAAACAAGCAAATGGCATCAATCAGCATGTGATCCAATCATGAAAATTAAATTTTGAAAAACCCCATAGGTATCAATTTTAATTTCCTTATTTGCCCTACAACCTTACAACGGTCCATTACTAGGGATCCACTCATCCAACCTAGTCAGATCCACTGCCCTTGCATGCACCAAGTCCTAACTGACTTGAGTCGACCTAGTGGTCAACTATGCATGCGCCAGGGCTGAACAACCACAATGAAGTCTGGCAAGCGGGTGTGACCCCGGGCCTAACTCATGCGCGTTCATTGGTTGTCTCAATCAGATATCGCTACACGCCTGTCTGCAGTCGACCTATAGCCATCTTGTGCTTGCGCACAGATGCTATCTGGTCGACCCATCAAGGCTGTCAGATAGTCTGATTAGACTTGTTTGGATCTAACCTAGGGGATGACTTCAACCCTAATAACCCGTCTAAGGGTTTACAGCAGGCGCAATTAAATCTAATGGAAGCGCGCAAGTCGTTAAGTTCTTTTGAGAAAAACAACAACAATAAGAATTAAGCGCCACCTTCATACATGCGCAAAGATGAATACACAATATGTAACTTTCGCATGTCATAGATTTAAGCATCATTTCAATCATGGATCACAAAACATATAGCAATCATATAAATCATGCGTTAACCTTCACTCTGATACCAATTGAAGGTTTGCATAAGGGGGCGAAACCCTAAAGCATAGGCGCATATGAAGGGTGAAAGTAGCGGAAAGGGGTTTTCTAGATCTTGCATGCTATATGATCAACAAAAATGACCCGATTGCAAATAGAGAAGGATCATACCATAGCCATTTCTAGATGGCGCCTTGGAAACAAAGATCGAAATGGATCTTCTCCAGAGGTGACGCACACAATTGATGTCGCCTACTCCCTTTGGCGATCCTTGTGCTAGCAAGGTCCCAAGGAGTCCTTGTCGAGTGAAAGGGAAGAGAACTTCTTGGCTTGGCGATTTTTCTCTTGTCGTCTATTCCTCTCCTTCACGCAAGAATGCCTCAAGACCGAAAGCCAAAAATGGCGACAAGGCGTGAAGAGGGAAAACGTGAAGCGTGGTCACGTTGAGAAGTGCTATCCAAAAATAGCATGCCACTTCTCCACATGCGATCTTGGGTTTTCCCAATCGCAAACTCCACTTCACCTTTGAACCACGCGCTCATCCATGAGCCGGTTCATTTTGGTTTGGTTCAATGACCAAACACCCCAAGCCATAAGTCCAGATCACATTAAACCCTAAGGCTCCAGATCTGACCGTTCATCTCTTTGATGCTCCTGATCTCACCGATCTAGCATCCAATCTCTCGATCGAAGCTTACCAATCTAAAGCCCTAATCAATCAAACATGATCAGACCAGATCTCACTTACAATCAGAGATTAAATCCCTTTAAACTGAACCCAAACAATTCAGTCCACACGATCTGACTTAAGTAAGCCATATCATCAAATTGTGCGACCCTGAGGGTTTCCTTTAAATGTCGGTAACGATAACTCACGTTTTCACGATCAGTGAGGGGTATCTAGCAAAACATCACTATCTCCCGATATAAAGAAAAGAGTCTTCCAAGACTACACCCAAACCACAACACAAGTGTGAATCAACTCACTAGGCATACATAATTCCTTTGCCACTGGATGTTCTTATTGGACAAGCGTGTCAAGCCTGTAACTCCAATATGATGAGCATGATTAGATCAGATGAACACAGTCACCTGGGTATGGCCATACACTTTCACCATCATCTCATCCAGGGGGGGCCCTTTTAGAACATCACACTCCAATTAAGGAGACGGCAATCCTATATCTATCACTAGTGCCCTAACCTGACTCAAGCTCACCATCCAAGATAGTCTATAATCATTATGTTTCAAATGATATTGAACTACCTCAAAACAATGACAATCATCATTTAGAAAACACAAGTGATCTCAAGTCAGAGGAAATGTGCCACTTGTTACATTCAAGGATTATTCACATTGTGACAAGCAATTGAATAACCTAGTAGGGTCTGTCCAGTACATCCAATGCACCCATGAGTCTACATCTTATTTCATGCTCGAAGCATCCTATAAGATTAGAACACATATTAGACTCAATCATATCAAGGCTGTCTCATGTTCACCAAGATATATCGACTAAGGACTTAACTGCATGTCAGCCTAGCTGAACAGCTTTGAGACATTATTCAGAAGAACATATATATTGCAGCAGACAATGTAGCAACCTGAATAATAACCATGCCTTTATAAACATAAGAGTTTATTACATGATACTGATACAATCCCAAGGCCTCAAACATTAGCCTTAAGGGCATACCCCAACAGGTTTACATGCAGCGGAAGGGGTTTCTAGGGATCGAGTGCATGATATATGATCAACTTTAAAATCAATCGCAATAGAATGGTAATGACTCATACCATGGCCATCGCTTAGATGGTGTCTAGGAAGAAGAGAGAACGATGGGGTTCTCCTCCAAAGCGCCACACACAAGATGATCGATGGCTTGCTCCTTGGACGCTCCTTGTGCTAGCAAGGTTCCCCAAGTGACCTTGTCGTGTGAGAAGGGATGAAGAAGATGAGATCCACACTTGGCGATTCTTCCTTGTCGTCAAAACCTCTTCCACGAGAGTGCCTCCAAAAACACACGAGAAGAGAGGGGCGACAACAATAGGCGTGAAGAGGTGAGGCGTGGTCACGTATGTGATCATGCTTTCTAAAAATAGAAAGCCACTCCTCAACATGCGATCAAGGGTTTTTCCCAATCGCATATTTCTCTTAACTTGAACCGTGCGCTCACATGATGAGCTGGTTCAATTTTGGTTTGGTTCAAAGACCAATTAACCCAAGCCATTAGTCCAGATCACATTAAACCCTAAGGTTCTTGATCTGACCGTTGATCTCTTGATGCTCCTGATCTCACCGATCTAGCATCCATTCTCTCAATCGAAGCTTACCGATCTCAAGCCCTAATCAATCAAACATGATCAGACCAGATCTCACTCACAATCAGAGATTAAATCCCTTTAAACTGAACCTAAACAATTCAGTCCACACGATCTGACTTAAGTAAGCCATATCATCAAATTGTGCGACCCTAAGGGTTTCCTTTAAATGTCGGTAACGATAACTTACGTCATCACGATTAGTGAGGGGTATCTAGCAACACATCACTGTCTCCCGATATAAAAGAAAGAGTCTTCCAAGACTACACCCAAACCACAGCACAAGTGTGAATCCACTTCACCAGGCATACATGATTCCTTTGCCACTGGATGTTCTTATTGGACAAGCGTGTCAAGCCTGTAGCTCCAATATGATGAGCATGATCAGATCAGATGAACATAGTCACCTGGGTATGGCCATACACTTTCTCAATCATCTCATCCAGGGGGGCCCCTTTAGAACATCACACTCCAATGAAGGAGACGGCCATCCTTTATCTATCACTAGTGCCCTAACATGACTCAAGCTCACCATCCAAGATAGTCTATAACCATTATGTTTCAAATGATATTGAACTACCTCAAAACAATGACAATCATCATTTAGAAACACAAGTGATCTCAAGTCAGAGGAAATGTGCCACTTGTTGCAATCAAGGATTATTCACATTGTGACAAGCAATTGAATATCCTAGTAGGGTCTGTCCAGTACATCCAATGTACCCATGAGTCTACATCTTATTTCATGCTCGAAGCATCCTATAAGATTAGAACACATATTAGTCTTAAGCATATCAAGGCTGTCTCATGTTCACCAAGATATCTCGACTAAGGACACATAGCATGTCAGCCAAGCTGAACAGCTCTGAGACATTATTCAGAAGCACATGTATTGCAGCAGACAATGTAACAAACTGAATAACAACCATTGCCTTTATAAACACAAGGGTTTATACATGATACTGTTACAATCCCAAGGCTTCAAACATTAGCCTTAAGGGCATACCCCAACATAAACAACTTTCCAAAAGGATTCATACACCCCAATTGGCGCAAATTCCATATATGGAATTATCCCATGCGCCAAGTGTATTTCCAACTCCTATTAGGATTCAAACTTGCCTCAATTAGAATTAATCCACAATCCCTAATTGGATTTGGATCTCAACACTAATTAGGCCCATGGAAATAAATCCTTATTGGATTAGGATTTGCGCTCAACACAATGAGCCTTATCCAAATCCAATTCTCTTTAGGATTTGAATCCTAGTTGGATTAGGATTTGCGCCCAACCACTATGGGCCTTATCCAAATCTAATTCTCATTAGGATTTGAATCCTAATTAGATTAGGATTCTCCTTTCTAGTAGAATTAGAATTCCAACTCCTAATTGAATTAGGATTCCAACTCCCAGTTGGAATAGGACTCTATTTCCCAATAGGGTTAGGATTCTAACTCCTAATTAAATTATGATTCCAACTCCTAGTTGGATTAGGATTCCAATTCCTAATAGGGTTAGGATTCCAACTCCTAATTAGATTAGGATTCCAACTCCTAGTTGGATTAGGATTCCAATTCCTAATAGGATTAGGATTCCAACTCCTAATTAGATTAGGATTCGAATCCAACATGGTATATAATCCTTTGTTCAAGTCCAACTTGACTAGGATACATATGCAAACTCATGAATCCCAATTGGACTCAGATTCAACCATGAATCTGTCTTGGACTCAGAATAATGAACTCAAATATATTCCAAGATTTCCAGATCATAAAACAACGTCAAGAGTCTATTGCGTGTGACCCGGTAGGATCCAAATGACGATAGCAATGATGATTGAATATCATCATAAGTAGTGAGAGGTATCTAGCAACACATCACTACTACCCATGTCATAGGACTTAAGTCATCTGGCAATAACTCCCTAATAAGCAACGAGGATTCCCATGCATTCTAGATCTCTTTGCCTAAACTGATATCCTGCCATTGGATTAGTCCATATTTATTAATCCAATCTATTGGTCATGACTCAATCAGTGTGGCCACACATTCCTGTCATGCACCAATGAGGTGGGGCGCCCCAAAGTGGATATCATGCTTCCTCGGAAGGAAAGGGCAAATCCTACTATTGGTCATCCATGTCTCTACATGACTTATGACATGCCCAATGACAGTCGTTTTGATCTCCCAATTACGGAGAGACGTAAGACTGTATTAAAGCATACCCATCATCAAATCTAGACATGAATACCTCAAGTCTAAGGATCAATGCAAACCTCTTGCATGTGAGATTGACTTGTTGACTAGACAAGTCAATCCTCACGGTGGATCACTCTAGTGCATCCAATGCACCTGTATGTCTGCGTTACTGTGCCCCGCACCTAACCAGCCCATACACCAGTCTCACATGTACCAAAGCTGTCCCATATCGGCTAAGGCACCTTGACCGGGGATTACTTATGAGAATGGATCCAATCCAAACTCCTGGGACATTATCTATGCAATTCAATACATCAACGCAGGTAAAGCAATCTGCATAATAATGACCATGCCTTTATTGATTATATCAATTTCATTAATTCTATCGAAGTACATTTAAACAATGCCTGACCATGTCCATACATTGGTCTGCAGGGCATATACACCAACAATCTAGCAACACATCACTGTCTCCCGATATAAAGGAAAGAGTCTTCCAAGACTACACCCAAACCACAGCACAAGTGTGAACCCAAGTCACTTGACATATGTGTTTCCTTTGCCACTGGATGTTCTTATTGGACAAGCGTGTCAAGCCCGTAATTCCAATATGATGAGAATGATTAGATCAGATGAACATAGTCATCTGGGTATGGCCATACACTTTCTCAATCATCTCATCCAGGGGGCCCCTATAGAACATCACACTCCAAACAAGGAGACGGCAATCCTATATCTATCACTAGTGCCCTAACATGACTCATGCTCATTATCCAAGATAGTCTATAACCATTATGTTTCAAATGATATTGAACTACCTCAAAACAATGCCAATCATCATTTAGAAACACAAGTGATCTCAAGTCAGAGGAAATATGCCACTTGTTTGCATATAAGGATTATTCACATTGTGACAAGCAATTGAATATCCTAAGTAGGGTCTGTCCAGTACATCCAATGTACCCATGAGTCTATATCTTATTCCATGCTCGAAGCATCCTATAAGATTAGAACACATATTAGTCTCAATCATATCAAGGCTGTCTCATGTTCACCAAGATATCTCGACTAAGGACAATACTGCATGTCAGCCTAGCTGAACAGCATTGAGACATTATTCAGAAGTATACATATTGCAGCAGATAATGTAACAACCTGAATAACAACCATTGCCTTTATAAACATAGAGTTTATACATGATACTAAAATAATCCCAAGGCCTCAAACATTAGCCTTAAGGGCATACCCCAACAATCTCCCACTTGCACTTAATCTAATGGTTGAGAAATCTCAAACCCATATTATTACAGTGCTTCTCATGCTTCTGCTGCGCCAGAGGCTTTGTAAGCGGGTCAGCTAGATTGTCATCTGTATGAACCTTGCAGACTTTGATCTCGCCACGATCAATGATCTCCCAGATCAAGTGAAACCTTCTCTGTATGTGCTTGGACTTCTGGTGCGACCGTGGTTCCTTTGCCTGTGCTATAGCTCCAGTGTTATCACAGAAGATAACCAAAGGATCTGCACTCGAAGGAACAACACCAAGTTCCTCAACGAACTTACGAATCCACACTGCCTCCTTGGATGCTTCTGAGGCTGCAACATACTCGGCTTCTGTTGTGGAATCAGCAACAATTGACTGTTTGAAACTTTTCCACACCACTGCTCCTCCATTCAAGCTAAAAACATAGCCTGATTGTGATCGGAAATCATCCTGGTCAGAGTGGAACGAAGCATCAGTATATCCTTCAATACTGAGTTCTTCCTGACTGTTGGGGTATGCCCTTAAGGCTAATGTTTGAGGCCTTGGGATTGTATCAGTATCATGTAATAAACTCTTATGTTTATAAAGGCATGGTTGTTATTCAGTTTGTTACGTTATCTGCTGCAATAAGTGTACTTCTGAATAATGTCTCAAAGCTGTTCAGCTGGGCTGACATGCTATAAAGTCCTTAGTCGAGATATCTTGGTGAACATGAGACAGCCTTGATATAGTTAAGACTAATGTGTGTTCTAATCTTATAGGATGCTTCGAGCATGGAATAAGATGTAGACTCATGGGTACATTGGATGTACTGGACAGACCCTACTAGGTTATTCAATTGCTTGTCACAATGTGAATAATCCTTGAATGCGACAAGTGGCACATTTCCTCTGACTTGAGATCACCTGTGTTTTCTAAATGATGATTGTCATTGTTTTGAGGTAGTTCAATATCATTTGAAACATAATGATTATAGACTATCTTGGATGGTGAGCTTGAGTCAGGTTAGGGCACTAGTGATAGACAAAGGATTGCCGTCTCCTTGTTTAAGGAGTGTGATGTTCTAAAGGGGCCCCCTGGATGAGGTGATTGAGAAAGTGTATGGCCATACCCAGGTGACTATGTTCATCTGATCTAATCATGCTCATCATATTGGAGCTACAAGCTTGACACGCTTGTCCAATAAGAACATCCAGTGGCAAAGGAAATATGCATGCCTTGTGAGTTGGATTCACACTTGTGCTGTGGTTTGGGTGTAGTCTTGGAAGACTCTTTCCTTTATATCGGGAGACAGTGATGTGTTGCTAGATACCCCTCACTGATCGTGATAACGTAAGTTATCGTTACCGACATTTAAAGGAAACCCTTAGGGTCGCACAATTTGATGATATGGCTTACTTAAGTCAGATCGTGTGGACTGAATTATTTGGGTTCAGTTTAAAGGGATTTAATCTCTGATTGTGAGTGAGATCTGGTCTAATCATGTTTGATTGATTAGGGCTTGAGATCGGTAAGCTTCGATCGAGAGAATGGATGCTAGATCAGTGAGATCAGGAGCATCAAGAGATCAACGGTCAGATCAAGAGCCTTAGGGTTTAATGTGATCTGGACTAATTGCTTGGGTTAATTGGTCTATGAACCAGACCTAGTTGAACCGGCTCATGATATGAGCGCTTGGTTCAAAGAGAGGAGAGGAAAATGCGATTGGTTCATGAGCGCATGAACACATGATCGCATGAAAGAGTAAGGTTGGCTATTTTTAGCAACCACGCCTCCATGTTTTGGGTAGAGCGCATCTCTTGTCGCCTCACTTCTATTCCCGTCGCCTCCTCGTGTGGAAGTTTTTCGCTTCACGCTTTGGAGAGTCGAGGACTGAGCAAGCAAGATCTTCTTCTTCCCTTCTCACACGAACAAAGACACCAAGGAACTTTGCTAGCACAAGGTGTACCGAAGGGAGTAAGCGCATAGATCTTCTTGTGTGCGAACCGTTTGGAGGAAAGCGATTTCACTTTCTTCTTCCTAGACGCCATCCAACAAATGGCATTGGTATGGTTCTACTTCTTATATACAATCGATTTAAGTTGATTATATTACATGCATTGAACAGATCCCTAGAAACCCCCTTTCCGCTGCTTAAAAATATAACATGCGCCTATCTAGGGTTTCGCCCCTTGTCTAAGGGAACCTTCAATTGGTATCAGAGCCGGTTGTTTGCATGTTTCTATGATTGCTTAAGACTTTGTGATCCATATATGCGAAAGTATGATTATGCTTAGATCTATAACATGCGCATATTAGATGTTTCATGCGAAAAATATTTCATGTTACATTTTTATGTTGGCGCATGTTCTTGGCGCTTGTTTCATTATGTTTTCAAAACAAAAAAAAAAAAAAACTTGCGCGACTCTCATTAGATCTAAGAGGCACCTGCTTTAAACCCTTAGACGGGTTATTAGGGTTGAAGTCATCCCCTAGGTTAGATCCAAACAGTCTGATCAGACTATCTGACAGCCTTGATGGGTCGACCAGATAGCATCTGTGCGCAAGCACGAGATGGCTATAGGTCGACTGCAGACAGGCGTGTATCGATGTCTGATTGAGACGACTAGTGAACACACATGAGTTAGGCCCGGGGTCACACCCGCTTGCCAGAACTCATGAGGGTTGTTCGGCCCTGGCGCATGCATGGTTGACCTTTGGTCGACTCAAGTCAGTTAGGACTTGGTGCATGCAAGGGCAGTGGATCTGACTAGGTTGGATGAGTGGATCCCTAGTAATGGACCGTTGTAAGGTTGTAGGGCAAATAAGGAAATTAAAATTGATGCCTATGGGGTTTTCAAAAAATTTAATTTTCATGATTGGATCACATGTTGATTGATGCCTATGTTTGTTTATTTATTCTTATGTGGGCTGCCCATGTTTATTGTGTGCTGTGCTGGGGCCTGCGTGCCTGGAATTTGAAGTTGTAAAGTAATTATTGTGATCTGCGCATCACATTGTATTTAATTTATAAAGTGTTATTGACCTGCGTGTCAATCTTGTCTAGATAGATTAATTTGTAAATTAATCAGACAAGAGCACAGAGCACACTTGGCAGAGGCGCTTGCAGTAGAGGCTTGACCAGGTGGGAGGTCCAGGGTTCGACTCTGGGACCAGGCGCATTTTCCCTGGTAGGCGCACCTGAGCTGCAGATGGCGCTTGGGCCCTGGGTTGGGCCAGATGAGCAGCAAAAGACCCATGAAGAAAAGCAAGTGAAGACTTAAGTTAATTAAGGTCTTACTTAGGCTATGGGCTTTTACCACATAAGATCCATGCTTTCTTTTATTGTTTAAATAAGTAGAACAGCATGATTTATTTATCTTCTGCTATCACCATAGGAATTGCATGATAGTGAAGAAGATAAAAGACCGTTAAAATCCAACGCTTAAATATCAAGCTCGTATGCCTTCTGACGCGAAAGCTCACTGTTCTGATTATCGTTGGAGCCGTGTTGTACCCACTCAGTGGGCACATCCATCTATCTTCAGACGGTGCGGGATTACACCTGCGTGTTACAGAGAAGGGATTTATCGCTTCTCGTTGCTCAGCATAGCACGTGGTGGTCCAGGGAGTAGGTCGGGTCAGCTTGACCATGTAGGCTACATATGTGGCGCATATGGTAACGCATGGAGGCAGCCATCTGTGGGGTCAGAGATTGTGTTGTACCAACTCAGTTGGCACAGTCTGCTGGATTGCCGAGATGAAGGGGAATCGCACGGGTTGGCGATTGGCTGGGACAGCCTACCAGAAATTAGTGCTTGTACTCTCTGTGCATCTTATCTCGCCTGAGCGGGACGCGGAGACCAAGTATGAAATCTGGATCCCATCTCACTAAAAGAGTTCTACTCTTTCGGGCTGTTTTGCTGGATTTTTCAGCCAGATAAAATAGTGAGAAAAGGAATCATTCTTAAGTCCTGAATTGATTCTTTACATTGATACTGACCTTGCTGTTCTTGCATTGTTGTAGATACCTGCAGCAACGAACACCATGAGCTTCAATGTGCGATCCCTACTGGAAAGAGAGAAGTTTGCTGGGCCAAACTTCTCAGACTGGTTCGGACACCTTAAGATAGTTCTTAAGGCAGAGAGGAAACTGTATGTCCTCGAGACGGCGATACCGCCTCAGCCCGCTCCGAACGCCGCAAGGGCGGTTCGGGAAGCTTATGAAAAGCACGTCAATGATAGCATTGATGTCGCTTGCCTGATGCTAGCGTCTATGACGCCACCGCTGCAGCGTCAGCATGAGGATATGTCTGCTATAGACATGATAGCAAACCTCAAGATGTTGTATGCTGCACAGGCGAGGACAGAACGCTATAATCTGACAAAGCTGTTCTTTCAGAGCAAACTGGCTGAAGGGAGCCCAGTGGGAGCTCACGTGCTCAAGATGATTGGGCACAAGGAGGCTCTAGAGAAACTGGGGCATACCATCAACCAGGAGCTTGCTGTAGACATTATTCTGCAGTCTCTTCCGCCCTCTTTCGATGCGTTCATTATTAACTTTAATATGAACAAAATCGATTGTACTCCGGCAGAGCTGCTGAATATGCTCTTGACTACTGAGGAGACTCTGAAGGGAAAGCCTTCAACCTCTGTCTTAATGGTTCCTTCTAGGAACAAGAAGAAGGGGAAGAAGGGCAAGGCCCCTGTCAAGAGTTACAGCAAGGCTCTGAAGCAAAAAGTTAAGCGGTCAAAGGAATACAGATGTTTCCACTGTGGCCAGCTGGGTCACTAGAAAAAGGACTGTAAAGCGCTCCAAGGAGATAAGAGGGGAAGCATCGCTTCTGGCTCAGGTATTTACGTGACGGAAGTCATGGTTTCATCTTCTTCTATATCATGGGTGTTGGACACTGCATGTGGAGTTCACATTTGTTCAAATGTACAGGAACTCAAGAGAAGAAGACAGGTGGGACAGCATGAGGTGGACCTACGAGTTGGAAATGGGGCACGGGTTGCTGCTGTTGCTGTAGGAGACTATTTCATCTCTTTGCCATATGGGCTTGTATTAGAACTGAACAATTGTTACTTTGTTCCCAGCATTACTAAAAATATTATCTCCATTCCTGCTCTTGTCAGGAAGGGGTTTTCCTTTGAATGCAATATTTCAAAGTGTGTTCTTTCTTTAGATAATATTGTTTATGCTATTGGTTCAATTAACAATGGGTTATTCATGTTGGACATGGAATGTTCTATACAACATATTGATATTAAGAAAGCCAAGTATGCTGATGACAGCACCTTGCTATGGCATAGTCGTTTAGGCCATATTAACAAGAAACGCATTAAGCGGTTGCATGATCATGGACTGCTGGGATCATTCTCCTATGAGGAGATTGATACATGCAAGGCTTGTTTAATGGGTAAAATGACGAAGTCACCTTTTCCTAACAAAGGTCAAAGGGCTTCAGGTTTACTTGACCTTATACACAGTGATGTGTGTGGGCCATTTAGTAAACATGCCAGAGGTGGCTATCAGTACTTCATTACCTTTACTGATGATTTCAGTAGGTATGGGTATGTCTATTTGATGAGACATAAAAGTGAATCTTTTGACAAGTTCAAAGAGTTCAAGAATGAAGTACAGAATCAGCTAGGCCGAAATATCAAGGCACTTCATTCAGATCGAGGTGGAGAATACTTGAGTCATGCGTTTACTGACTATCTAAAGGAGTGTGGGATTATCTCACAGCTCACTCCGCCAGGAACACCGCAATGGAATGGTGTGTCCGAGAGGAGAAATAGAACGTTACTTGATATGGTTCGTTCTATGATGAGTCAGGCTACTCTTCCATATTCCTTTTGGGGTTTTGCACTGGAAACAGCTGCAAAGGTACTAAACCGAGTGCCATCCAAGGCAGTTTCTAAGACGCCATATGAGTTATGGTATGGGAAACAGCCGAGCTTAACATTTATCAGGATCTGGGGCTGCGAGGCTTATGTCAAAAAGCTCGCCTCTGGGAAACTAGAGAGCAGATCTGAGAAATGTATCTTTGTCGGTTACCCTAAGGAAACTAAGGGTTATTATTTCTACGATCCCAAAGAGAACAAGGTATTTGTTGCTCGGACGGCCATATTTCTTGAGAAGGAGTATCTTCTGCAAGAGGCCAGTGGGAGAGAAATAAAGCTGGATGAGAATCCAGAGGAAGGACAAAGTAGTCAAGCACAGTTGGATGAGCCTGAGCCGGTGGATCAGGTTATTGAACAACCTGAGGCTCAGATATCACGGGAACCGCGAAGATCGGGAAGGATCCGTCGACAGCCTGAGCGCTATGACGGAGTCTACATCATTGATAATGATGAACCCCTCACTTATGCGGATGCGGTCAGTGGACCGGAGTCAGCGAGATGGCTTGAAGCTATGCGCGCCGAGATGGACTCCATGTCAGATAACCAAGTCTGGGATTTGGTTGATCCGCCTCCGGGAATTATCCCTATAGGCTGTAAATTGATCTTCAAGAAGAAGATTGACATGGATGGTAACGTGGTTACCTATAAAGGCAGGCTAGTTGCGAAAGGTTTCAAACAAATCTATGGGATAGATTATGATGAAACTTTCTCACCTGTAGCTATGTTTAAGTCTATTCGGATTCTTTTCGCGATAGCAGCATATTATGATTATGAGATCTGGCAAATGGATGTGAAGACAGCTTTCCTTAATGGAAATCTGGATGAGGATGTGTATATGACACAACCAGAAGGTTTCACTAATCCATCAGATCGTCATAAGATATGCAAGTTAAAGAAGTCTATTTATGGACTTAAACAAGCATCTAGAAGCTGGAATATTCGTTTTGATGAATCAATCTCTGAGTTTGGTTTCATCAAGAACGAGGATGACCCGTGTGTATATAAGAGGTTTAGTGGGAGCGTGATTACTTTCTTAGTCCTCTACGTCGATGATATCTTGATCATTGGAAATGACATTCCTGAAATGCATGCGGTTAAGGCATGGTTAAGGAAATGTTTCCAGATGAAAGATTTAGGAGAAGCAGCCTGTATTAGGTGTGAAGATCTACAGGGATAGATCTAAGAGGCTTCTCGGGCTGTGCCAGAGTACTTACATCGATAAAGTCCTGGAACGATTTCATTTAGAGAATTCTAAAAGAGGATATCTTCCAGTCAGACATGGTCTGAATCTTTCAAAGAGTCAGTGTCCACAAACACAGACTAAGAAAGATGAAATGGACAATACGCCTTATGCTTCGGCTATTGGATCCATTATGTATGCGATGTTGTGTACTCGCCCAGACGTCGCTTACGGGTTAAGCGTGACCAGTCGGTTCCAAAGTAATCCAGGTATGGCGCACTGGATTGCAGTCAAGAACATTTTAAAATATCTGCGGAGGACCAAAGATATGTTCTTGATATATGGTGGTCAGGAAGAACTCAGTATTGAAGGATATACTGACGCTTCGTTCCAGTCTGACCAGGATGATTTCCGATCGCAATCAGGCTATGTATTTAGCTTGAATGGAGGAGCAGTGGTGTGGAAGAGTTTCAAACAGTCAACTGTTGCTGATTCCACAACAGAAGCCGAGTATATTGCAGCCTCAGAAGCATCCAAGGAGGCAGTGTGGATTCGTAAGTTCGTGAGAGAACTTGGTGTTGTTCCTTCGAGTGCAGATCCTTTGGTTATCTTTTATGATAACACTGGAGCAATCGCACAAGCAAAGGAACCACGGTCGCACCAGAAGTCCAAGCACATACAGAGACGGTTTCACTTGATCCGGGAGATCATAGATCGTGGCGAGATCAAAGTCTGCAAGGTACATACAGATGACAATCTAGCAGACCCACTTACCAAGCCTCTGGCGCAGCAGAAGCATGAGAAGCACTGTAATAACATGGGTTTGAGATTTCTCAACCATTAGATTAAGTGCAAGTGGGAGATTGTTGGGGTATGCCCTTAAGGCTAATGTTTGAGGCCTTGGGATTGTATCAGTATCATGTAATAAACTCTTATGTTTATAAAGGCATGGTTGTTATTCAGTTTGTTACGTTATCTGCTGCAATAAGTGTACTTCTGAATAATGTCTCAAAGCTGTTCAGCTGGGCTGACATGCTATAAAGTCCTTAGTCGAGATATCTTGGTGAACATGAGACAGCCTTGATATAGTTAAGACTAATGTGTGTTCTAATCTTATAGGATGCTTCGAGCATGGAATAAGATGTAGACTCATGGGTACATTGGATGTACTGGACAGACCCTACTAGGTTATTCAATTGCTTGTCACAATGTGAATAATCCTTGAATGCGACAAGTGGCACATTTCCTCTGACTTGAGATCACCTGTGTTTTCTAAATGATGATTGTCATTGTTTTGAGGTAGTTCAATATCATTTGAAACATAATGATTATAGACTATCTTGGATGGTGAGCTTGAGTCAGGTTAGGGCACTAGTGATAGACAAAGGATTGCCGTCTCCTTGTTTAAGGAGTGTGATGTTCTAAAGGGGCCCCCTAGATGAGGTGATTGAGAAAGTGTATGGCCATACCCAGGTGACTATGTTCATCTGATCTAATCATGCTCATCATATTGGAGCTACAAGCTTGACACGCTTGTCCAATAAGAACATCCAGTGGCAAAGGAAATATGCATGCCTTGTGAGTTGGATTCACACTTGTGCTGTGGTTTGGGTGTAGTCTTGGAAGACTCTTTCCTTTATATCGGGAGACAGTGATGTGTTGCTAGATACCCCTCACTGATCGTGATAACGTAAGTTATCGTTACCGACATTTAAAGGAAACCCTTAGGGTCGCACAATTTGATGATATGGCTTACTTAAGTCAGATCGTGTGGACTGAATTATTTGGGTTCAGTTTAAAGGGATTTAATCTCTGATTGTGAGTGAGATCTGGTCTAATCATGTTTGATTGATTAGGGCTTGAGATCGGTAAGCTTCGATCGAGAGAATGGATGCTAGATCAGTGAGATCAGGAGCATCAAGAGATCAACGGTCAGATCAAGAGCCTTAGGGTTTAATGTGATCTGGACTAATTGCTTGGGTTAATTGGTCTATGAACCAGACCTAGTTGAACCGGCTCATGATATGAGCGCTTGGTTCAAAGAGAGGAGAGGAAAATGCGATTGGTTCATGAGCGCATGAACACATGATCGCATGAAAGAGTAAGGTTGGCTATTTTTAGCAACCACGCCTCCATGTTTTGGGTAGAGCGCATCTCTTGTCGCCTCACTTCTATTCCCGTCGCCTCCTCGTGTGGAAGTTTTTCGCTTCACGCTTTGGAGAGTCGAGGACTGAGCAAGCAAGATCTTCTTCTTCCCTTCTCACACGAACAAAGACACCAAGGAACTTTGCTAGCACAAGGTGTACCGAAGGGAGTAAGCGCATAGATCTTCTTGTGTGCGAACCGTTTGGAGGAAAGCGATTTCACTTTCTTCTTCCTAGACGCCATCCAACAAATGGCATTGGTATGGTTCTACTTCTTATATACAATCGATTTAAGTTGATTATATTACATGCATTGAACAGATCCCTAGAAACCCCCTTTCCGCTGCTTAAAAATATAACATGCGCCTATCTAGGGTTTCGCCCCTTGTCTAAGGGAACCTTCACTGACCTCCATATACCAAGAATATATCTTTGGTCCCCCGAAGATATTTCAAAATGTTCTTGACCGCAATCCAGTGTGCCTTCCCTAGATTACTTTGGAATCGACAGGTCACGCTTAACCCGTAAGCGACGTCTGGGCGAGTACACAACATCGCATACATAATGGACCCAATAGCCGAAGCATAAGGCGTATTGTCCATTTCATCTTTCTCAGTCTGTGTTTGTGGACACTGACTCTTTGAAAGATTCAGACCATGTCTGACTGGAAGATATCCTCTTTTAGAATTTTCTAAATGGAATCTCTCCAGGACTTTATCGATGTAAGTACTCTGGCACAGCCCGAGAAGCCTCTTTGATCTATCTCTGTAGATCTTCACACCTAATACATAGGCTGCTTCTCCTAAATCTTTCATCTGGAAACATTTTCTTAACCATGCCTTAACCGCATGTAGTTTAGGAACATCGTTTCCAATGATTAAGATATCATCGACGTAGAGGACTAGGAAAGTAATCACGCTCCCACTAAACCTCTTATATACACACGGGTCATCTTCATTCTTGATGAAACCAAATTCACAGATTGATTCATCAAAACGAATATTCCAGCTTCTTGATGCTTGTTTAAGTCCATAAATGGACTTCTTTAATTTGCATATTTTATGAAGATCCGATGGATTAGTGAAACCTTCAGGTTGTGTCATATACACATCCTCTTCTAGTTTTCCATTAAGGAAAGCGGTCTTCACATCTATTTGCCAGATCTCATAATCATAATATGCCGCTATCGCAAGAATAATTCGAATAGACTTGAACATGGCTACAGGAGAGAAAGTTTCATCATAATCTATCCCGTAGATTTGTTTGAAACCTTTCGCAACTAGCCTGCCTTTATAGGTAACCACGTTACCATCCATGTCAATCTTCTTCTTGAAGATCCACTTACAGCCTATAGGGATTACTCCCGGAGGCGGATCAACCAAATCCCAGACTTGGTTATCTGACATGGAGTCCATCTCGGCTCGCATAGCTTCAAGCCATCTCGCTGATTCCGGTCCACTGACCGCATCCGCATAAGTGAGGGGTTCATCATCAATGATGTAGACTCCGTCATAGCGCTCAGGCTGTCGACGGATCCTTCCCGATCTTCGCGGTTCCCGTGATATCTGAGCCTCAGGTTGTTCAGTAACCTGATCTACTGGCTCAGGCTCATCCAACTGTGCTTGACTACTTTGTCCTTCTTCTGGATTCTCATCCAGCTTTATTTCTCTCCCACTGGCCTCTTGCAGAAGAAATTCCTTCTCAAGAAAAACTAGCCGTTTGAGCAACAAATACTTTGTTCTCTTTGGGATCGTAGAAATAATAACCCTTAGTTTCTTTAGGGTAACCGACAAAGATACATTTCTCAGATCTGCTCTCTAGTTTCCCAGAGGCGAGCTTTTTGACATAAGCCTCGCAACCCCAGATCTTAATAAATGTCAAGCTCGGCTGTTTCCCATACCATAACTCATATGGAGTCTTTGAAACGGCCTTGGATGGCACTCGGTTTAGTACCTTTGCAGCTGTTTCCAGTGCAAATCCCCAAAAGGAGTAAGGTAGAGTAGTCTGACTCATCATAGAACGAACCATATCCAGTAAGGTTCTATTTCTCCTCTCGGACACACCATTCCATTGCGGTGTTCCTGGCGGAGTGAGCTGTGAGATAATCCCACACTCCTTCAGATAGTCAGTAAACTCTCGACTCAAGTATTCTCCACCTCGATCTGAGCGAAGTGCCTTGATATTTCGGCCTAGCTGATTTTGTACTTCATTTTTGAACTCTTTGAACTTGTCAAAAGATTCACTCTTATGTCTCATTAGATAGACATAACCATACCTACTGAAATCATCAGTAAAGGTAATGAAGTATGAATAGCCACCTCTGGCATGTTTACTAAATGGCCCACACACATCACTGTGAATGAGGTCAAGTAAACCTGAAGCCCTTTGACCTTTATTAGAAAAAGGAGACTTCGTTATTTTACCCCTTAAACAAGCTTTGCATGTATCAAGCTCCTCATAGGAGAATGATCCCAGCAGTCCATGATCATGCAACCGCTTAATGCGCTTCTTGTTAATATGGCCTAAACGACTATGCCATAACAAGGTGCTGTCATCAGCATACTTGGCTTTCTTAATATCAATCTGCTGTATAGAACATTCCATGTCCAACATGAATAACCCATTGTTAATTGACCCGGTAGCATAAACAATATTATCAAAAGAAATATAACACTTTGAAATCTTGCATTCAAAGGAAAACCCTTTCCTGACAAGAGCAGGAATAGAGATAATATTCTTAGTTATGCTCGGTACAAAATAACAATTGTCCAGTTCTAATACAAGACCAGATGGTAAAGAGATGTGATAAACTCCTACAGCAACAGCAGCAACCCGTGCCCCGTTTCCTACTCGTAGGTCCACCTCATGCTGTCCCACCTGTCTTCTTCTCTTGAGTTCCTGTACATTTGAACAAATGTGAACTCCACATGCAGTGTCTAACACCCATGAAATAGAAGAAGAAGAAGATACCATGACTTCAGTCACGTATATACCTGAGCCAGAAGCGAAAGGGTTGCTTCCCTTCTTATCTCCTTGGAGCGCTTTACAGTCCTTTTTCCAGTGACCTAGCTGGCCACAATGGAAACATCTGTATTCCTTTGACCGCTTTACCTTTTGTTTCAGAGCCTTGTTGTAGCTCTTGACAGGGGCTTTGCCCTTCTTCCCCTTCTTCTTGTTCCTAGAAGGAACCATTAGGACAGAGGATGAAGGCGTTCCCTTCTCACGAGACTGAGTCTGCTCTGTAGTCAAGAGCATGTTCAGTAACTCTGCCGGCGTACAGTCGATCTTGTTCATATTAAAATTAATAATGAATGGATCGAAAGAGGCCGGGAGAGACTGCAGGATGATGTCTACAACAAGCTCCTGATTGATGGTGTGTCCCAGTTTCTCTAGAGCCTCCTTGTACCCAATCATCTTGAGTACGTGAGCTCCCACTGGACTCCCTTCAGTCAGTTTGCTTTGAAAGAAAAGTTTAGTCAAGTTATAGCTTTCAGTCCTTGCCTGTGCAGCATACAGCATCTTGAGATTTGCTATAATTTCAATAGCAGATAAATCTTCATGCTGACGCTGCAGCTGTGGCGTCATAGACGCTAGCATAAGGCAAGCGACATCAATGCTATCATTGACATGCTTTTCATAAGCTTCCCGAACCGCCCTTGCGGCGTTCGCAGCGGGTTGAGGCGGTATTGCCGTCACGAGGACATACAGTTTCCTCTCAGCCTTAAGAACAATCTTAAGGTGTCCGTACCAGTCTGAGAAGTTTGGCCCAGCAAACTTCTCCCTTTCCAGTAAGGATCGAACATTGAACGCTGTGGTGTTCGTTGCTGCAGTAATCTACAACATTGCAAGAACAGCAAGGTCAGTATCAATGTTAGAATCAATTCAGGACTTAAGAATGATTCTTTTCTCACTATTTTATCTGACTGAAAAATCCAGTAAAACAGTCCGAAAGAGTAAAACTCTTTTAGTGAGATGGGATCCAGATTTCATACTTGGTCTCCGCGTCCCGCTCAGGCGAGATAAGATGCACAGAGAGTACAAGCACTAATTTATGGTAGGCAATCCCTGCCAATCGCCAACCCGTGCGATTCCCCTTCATCTGGGCAATCCAGCAGACTGTGCCAACTGAGTTGGTACAACACAGTCTCTGATCCCACAGATGGCTGCCTCCATATAGCTACCATATGCTCAATATGTAGCCTACATGGTCAAGCTGACCCGACCTACTCCCTGGACCACCACGTGCTATGCTGAGCAACGAGAAGCGATAAATCCCTTCTCTGTAACACGCAGGTGTAATCACACACCGTCTGAAGATAGATGGGCGTGCCCACTGAGTGGGTACAACACGGCCCCAACGATAGTCAGAACAGTGAGGTTTCGCGTCAGAAGGCTATCGTGCTTGATATTTAACGTTGGATTTTAACGGTCCATTTATCTTCTTACTATGATGCAAATACTATGGTGATAGCAGAAGAATAGATCATGCAGTTACTTAAACAGTAAATTAAAAGCATGATGATCTTATGTGGTAAAAGCCCATTAAGCCTAAGTAAGACCTTAATTAACTTAAGTCTTCACTTGAGCTCTTCATAGGTCTTTAGCATTTCCTCTGGCCCAACCCGGGCCCAAGCGCCCACTGCAGCTCAGGTGCGCCCACCAGGTAAAATGCGCCTGTCCTAGAGTCGAACCCTAGACCTCCCACTGGTGAAGCCACTTGCTGCATGCGCCTCTGCCATGTGTGCTCTGTGCTCATGTCTAATTAAATTATAATTTAATCTATCTAGACATGATTGACTCGCAGGTCAATTACACTTTATAAATTAATTAAAATGTGATGCACAGATCACAATAATAATTTACAATATACATCCAGGCACGCAGGCCCCAGCACAGCACACATTAAATTTAGGCAGCCCACATAAGATTAAATAGACAATCATTCATGTTATACAAACATCATGTGATCCAATCAAGAAAATAAAATTTTTCGAAAAACCCATTGGCTTCATTTTATTTCCTTATGTGCCCTACTACCTTACAACGGTCCATTAATAGGGATCCACTCATCAGACCTAGTCAGACCCACTGCCCTTGCATGCACCAAGTCATAACCGACTTGAGTCGACCTCATGGTCAACAATGCATGCGTTAAGGGCTGAACGTCCCTCATGAGTTCTGGCAAGCGGGTTTGACCCCGGGCCTTATTCATGAGCGTTCATCGGTTGTCTCAATCAGACATCGCTACACGCCTTTCAGCAGTCGACCTATAGCCACCTCATGCTTGCGCATAGGTGCCATCTGGTCGACCCATCTAGGCTGTCAGATAGTCTGATCAGAGTGTTGGGTCTTGACAGGACGATGACTTCAACCCTAATAACCCGTCTAAGTTTTAAAGTAGGCGCTTAGATCTAATGGATGCGCACAAGTAAAAGAGTTTGATCAAAAACTACAACATGCGCCAACAATATACATGCGCCAATGTAAAGCATACATCATATTTTCGCATGATATTTAGATCTATTCATAAGTGCAAACAAGGATCACAATAAGCAATCATATGAATCATACAAGGAACTTGCTCTGATACCAATTGAAAGTTCCCTAAAGGGGGCGAAACCCTAAAGCATGCGCAAACAAAAATTGCATGGGCGGAATCTAGGGTTTCCTAGGATCGCATGCATGAATATATGATCAACTTGAAGATTGTATAGATCAAAAGAGAGATCATACCAATGCCATTTCTTGGATGGTGTCTTGGAAGCAAGAGGGCGAGCGGGTCTCCTCCAAAGCAATCACACACAAAGATGATTGATCGCCTACTCCTTGTCGATCCTTGTGCTAGCAAGGCTCCAAGGTGTCCTTTTGTGTGGAAGAGAAGAGATGTCTTTCCTTGGCTAACCGGATCTCCTCCTTGGCGTGAAGACTCACCACACGAGAGAGAGGCGTCAAGAGGAAGAGGCGAGAGAGAAGAATAGCACCACGCCCACGAATGTAGAGGCGTTAACCAATTTGGAAAGCATGACTTCCAAAAATAGTAAGCCCTCAACGTGTGATGCGTTCACTCCGATTGAACCATCGCATTTTCCTCTCCCATTGAACCATGCGCTCACTATGATGAGCTGGTTCAATTACATTTGGTTCAAAGACCAAATTAAGCCAAGCCTTGGTCTAGATCATATAAAACCATAAGGCTCAAGATCTAACCATTCATCTCTTGATGCTCTTGATCTCATCGATCTAGCATCAATTCTCTCGATCGAAGCTTACCGATCTCAAGCCCTAATCAATCAAACATGATCAGACCAGATCTCACTTACAATCAGAGTTTAAATCCCATTAAACTGAACCAAAACAATTCAGTCCACACGATCTGACTCAAGTAAGCCATATCATCAAATTGTGCGACCCTAAGGGTTTCCTTTAAATGTCGATAATGATAACTTACGTTATCACGATCAGTGAGGGGTATCTAGCAACACATCACTGTCTCCCGATATAAAGGAAAGAGTCTTCCAAGACTACACCCAAACCACAGCACAAGTGTGAACCCAAGTCACTTGACATATGTGTTTCCTTTGCCACTGGATGTTCTTATTGGACAAGCGTGTCAAGCCTGTAATTCCAATATGATGAGAATGATTAGATCAGATGAACATAGTCATCTGGGTATGGCCATACACTTTCTCAATCATCTCATCCAGGGGGCCCCTATAGAACATCACACTCCAAACAAGGAGACGGCAATCCTATATCTATCACTAGTGCCCTAACATGACTCATGCTCATTATCCAAGATAGTCTATAACCATTATGTTTCAAATGATATTGAACTACCTCAAAACAATGCCAATCATCATTTAGAAACACAAGTGATCTCAAGTCAGAGGAAATATGCCACTTGTTTGCATATAAGGATTATTCACATTGTGACAAGCAATTGAATATCCTAAGTAGGGTCTGTCCAGTACATCCAATGTACCCATGAGTCTACATCTTATTCCATGCTCGAAGCATCCTATAAGATTAGAACACATATTAGTCTCAATCATATCAAGGCTGTCTCATGTTCACCAAGATATCTCGACTAAGGACAATACTGCATGTCAGCCTAGCTGAACAGCATTGAGACATTATTCAGAAGTATACATATTGCAGCAGATAATGTAACAACCTGAATAACAACCATTGCCTTTATAAACATAGAGTTTATACATGATACTGAAATAATCCCAAGGCCTCAAACATTAGCCTTAAGGGCATACCCCAACAATCTCCTGATCTAAGATTGAAACTTTATAAACATAAACTGGATGGGACAAATTGGACAAAATGGTTCAAGATTTTGTCCAAGATACTGGAACAAGAAAATAAGGTGCATCTTCTTGAAAGACCTCCATCCTAGCCTAGTGTGTATTTCACTAATGACTGGGAGTGGAATGTCTATCTTGAACATTGTGAAGATAACGAACAGTACACTGCTCTTGTCTTAGAGTGCATGACCCCAGAGGTCAAGGTTGAATGTGATGAGATGGGGATCTATGATCTAATCATACATCTCAAAGGTCTCTTCACACCATGCTCTATAGACAATGATCAGGAGAGTTCTGTTGGATCTTCAGAATGTGTGCCTGAATCTGAGAATGACCATGGTTCTGTATCTTCGAAGCTAATACTTCGGAAGACTGGGAATGCATGGGTATTTCGAAGAGGATTAATGGCCAAGAAGAGCATGGCAAAGAAGAAGGGATGTAATCCATCCACTTCAGGTATTGTGTTACCGAGGTCTTTTGTCTACTTCTTATTCATGGGTACTGGGTACCGTATGTGAGGCTCACATATGTTTTACATGTGCAGGAGCTCAAAAGAAGTAGGACGAAGAGGCTTGATGGGATCGACTTTCGGGTCAGGGACAGAGCATTGGATGCTGCTGTTGATATCATCTCACTGCCTTGAAGACTTTATATAGAACTTTGCTATTATGTATCAGCTTATGTATTAGAACATCATTCCTTTTGGAAAGGACTTCAGTTTGAAATAATAGATAATATTTTTCTTTAATCTGAGATGTTCTATTGAAGTGATACAGTTGACAATAGTTTGTGGTTCTATATATGACACAAGATCAGATCTAATGATTCAATAAACATCCTCTTATGACATTGTCTCTTGAACCATTGAACAATGGTCACATCCAAAGGTCCATGGACTATTGGGATCATTGTCCTTTCAGGATTATGATACATGTGAGCCTAGTTTAAAGGAACAATATGACAGATGCTGCCTTCACCGAAAAGGGTGGAAGGAGTAGTGACTTGTTGGATCTATTACACAGCAATGTAAGTGGACCCATGTAAACAAGCACTAAGAGGTTTTACATACTTCATTAGGTATGGGTATGCCTTACGCAACCCAAGAACTTTGGAAAAATCCAAGAAGTTCACAGATGAAGTATTGAGTCAAATTGAAGGATCTATTAAAGCACCTTGATTGGATCAAGATGATTAGTGGAGAATTTGATGACTGTCCTAAGAAGTGTGGAGTTATCTCACAACTTACTTAGTACACCACTGTGTGGTGAATTTCAAAGAAAGAAAAAGGAACACATTGGATGTGGTTCCATCTTTGAATAGTCATGCAAATATACTACTATGATGCCATGCAAACAGATGTACTGCTACTCCATAAGAAAATGTCTAAGTTAGCTTTTGAGTTGAGAACTGCAAATATCCCATTTCTTCAATGGAATTAGAAATGTAATGTGTAGTGATTCAAAAGTATGTGTTTGTGGTGCACTGTAAAGTGCTAATTCTATCCCAAGGAGAACAAAGTATTTGTTGCTCAAACTGCTGTCTCTCTTGAGAAAGTATTTCTTTTGAAACAAACTAGTGGGAGTAGATTTGATTTGGACAAGGTCCAGAATCAACCACAATATAATTAGACACAGAATGGAGAGTAAAATCTCACATACAGGTTGAGAGTCAACCTGAGGTTCAAGTAACACAGGAACCACATAAGTCTGGATCGATTCGAAATGCTGGGCATGACGAATTTTTCGTCAAGCATGAACCTAAGACTTATGAGGAAATGGAAGCGGTCGGTGGACCAGATTCCAAGAAATGGCTAAGGGCCATGAGAACCATAATGGACTCCATGTCTGCTAGTCAAGTCTGGGACTTGGATAAGCTGCCAAAGGGGTAATTCACACAGGCTATAAATAAATCTTCTAGGAAGATAGACATGGAAGGTAACATTGTTACTTTGAAAGGCAAGCTAGTGAACAGAAATTTCAAGCAAATCCACTGGGTGGATAATGATGAAATTTTTTCACCAATAGCTGAGTTTTAAGTCCATTAGGAATCTGCATAATTGCATAATCAGTTATGGCATGTTGTTATGATAACTGCTTTTCTTGCATGGACATCTGAAAAGATATCTATAAGGAAATAGCCAGAAGGTTTTCATATCAAGGTCATAAAGACATGCATCATGTTATGCAAGCATGGTTGAAAAGGCCTGTGTTTACAAGAAGATCAGTGGGAGCACCTTAATAGTATTTCTTGTTCTAGATGATTGATGATATTCTTCTCACATGGAATGACATCTCAGCTCTTCACATGGTGAAGAAAAGGTTTGATATGTATTTCGAGAAGAATGATCTAGGGAATGATGCCAACATCCTAGGCATGAGGATCTATAAATAGAGATTCAAGAAAGTCATTGCCCTTTAGTCAATCTATGTTCATCCAAGAGTTTCTGGAAAGGTTTATATTAGATGATTCCAAATATTGATACCTTCCAGGAAGATATGGTCTGACTCTCTTAAGGATGTTGTGTCCTGTGACACAGCTGGAGAGTATTAACATGAGTCCAAAGTCCTTATACATGGTGTGTAGGATGGATCATGTTCTGAATAATATACTCAAGACCATTTGTGGCAAATGATTGGAGCATAGCCAGCAAGTTTCAATCAGATGTTAGTGTTTAAACACTAGATAGCTGTGAAAGCAATCCTTATATATACTTGGGAAGTATAAAGGATTGGAGTCTAGTCTATGATGGACAGGAAAGAATTTTGTGTACAGGGGTACACTGACACTTCGTTCCAGTCTAGTGACTATTGATCACAGCCAGGATTTGCGCTTTGCCTTGTTATGGTGTTGTGTGCTGAAAGAGCATTATGCAAACTAAGGTGGCAAGATTCTACAAATAAGGCTGAGTACATTGCAGCTCCTTGTGGCAGCCAAGGAGGCAGCTTCATTCATTTCAACTTGATCTAGTTCATAGTGCTTGATGGTCCAGTATAGTTCTTACTGGGACCATAGCATAAGAGAAGGAACTTAATGCTCAAGTATGTACTGCAGCATATCATCTGATCTTAGAGATCATGAAAAGGATGATGATCAAATTTTTAAAATAAACACAGATAATAATCTGGAAAAACCCACTGATCTAGCCTCTGGCGCAGCGGAAGCTAAATGGGTCATACTAGAGACATTTGAACTGACTAAACATCAGTTGTCCTTGGTCTTAGTGCAAGTGGGAGATTGTTGGTGTATATGCCCAAAAGACCAATGTATGGACATGGTCAGGCATTGTTTGAATGTACTTTGATAGAACTATTACTCTTTATATAGGCATGGTCATTATTATGTACACTTCTCTACCTGCGTTGATGTATTGAGTTGCATAAATAATGTCCCAGGAGTTTGGATTGGATCCATTCTCATAAGCTATCCCCAGACAATGGTACCATAGCAGATATGGGACAGCTTTGGTACATGTGAGACTGGTGTATGGGCTGGTTAGGTGCGGGGCACAGTAACGCAGACATACAGGTGCATTGACTAGAGTGATCCACCGTGAGGATTGACTTATCTAGTCAACAATTCAATCTCACATGCAAGAGGTTTGCATTGATCCTTAGACTTGAGGTATTCATGTTTAGATTTGATGATGGATATGCTTTAATACAGTCTTATGTCTCTCCGTAATTGGGAGATCAAAACGACTGTCATTGGGCATGTCATAAGTCATGTAGAGACATGGGATGACCAATAGTAGGATTTGCCCCTTCCTTATTGGAAGCATGATATCCACTACGGGGCGCCCCACCTTATTGGTGCATGACAGGAAAGTGTGGCCACACTTGTTTGAGTCCTGGACCAATGCATTGGATAATATACTTGAGACTAATCCAATGGCAAGGATATCAGCTTAGGCAAAGGGATCTGTAATGCAATGGGAATCCTCGTTGCTTGTTAGGAGTTGTTGCCATAATGACTTAAGTCCTATGACATGGGTAGTAGTGATGTGTTGCTAGATACCCCTCACTACTTATGATGTTTACATCATTGCCATCGTCATATGGATCCTACGGGGTCACACCAATAGACTCTTGACGTTGCTTTAATCAGAAGCCTTATGATCAAGATATTGGATAACTTGGATCAATTTGGAAGATTTCATCAGCGCCAATGGGCCCTGATGAGTTGGAAAGAAGTTATTGGAGCCAAACTTCATTTTTGGCAGGTTTGACCCGAAATTGACCTAGATTGGTCACATTTGGATTAGGGTTGCATTGGATTAGATCCAATGGCTTAATCAACCCATGCCATGAAGTTTCGACTAGCTCATTATCCAATGAGGCCACCATAATTAGTTGTCATGAAGAGAAATTGGCCTTAAAAGGGTATAATGGGGAGAAATCTCACGCCATTGGCGCCTAGGGGCATAATGGGGTGAGGGAGGCGCCTTTACTTCATTATGGAAGTAAAGGGCGCCTAGCCCTTCTTCCTTGGATGGAATACTTGCCTCTAAGGCAAGTCTTAAGGCTGATACGGCTTGAGGACTCTTTGGAAAGAGCTTGGGCGCATATGAGAAGTAGGAAGATGTTTATGGTAAAGTCTTGGAGACTTTCCTTATGAACCCTACATGCACCCAAACCCATACCCTAGCCGAATTCTTCATGTTGCGCCTAGCCACTTAGCCTTTGATGGTAAGAATGCATTTGAGGCATCTCTTGGGCTGATATAGTGCTTGGACTTTTATGGATAGGTTGATGAGGTTTATGGTAAAGTCTTGGAAACTTTCCTTACTTCAAGACACCTCATCCTAGCCATACACTTGGCATGATCCTAGCCCTTGCTCAAACCGCCTCTAGTCCTATTTATAGGACCCATTGTCGCCCTCTCTATATGATGAATTCTTGGAGACGTGAACACAAATAGAGGGGCGAAAGCAAGAGCAAAGGGCGACAACATCAAAGCTTGGCGCAAACTTCTTCCTTGGAGCCGCAATTTCTTCCTCTCCTTCTCTTCTAGGCGCAAGGACTCTTAGTGCTTGGTGGCATCTCCTTGCCACAAGCTCTCTCCCTTCCTTGGCCATAGGCACACCTTGCTTGAAGGTGGCGCAAGCAAAGAAGAAGAAAGGAAGCAACTTGGCGGCATCATCTTCCTCCTCATCTCCTCTTGGCATTTTTCATCTTGGAGGTGGCGCAAGAGAAATAAAGATACTCTAAGGCTCGATTCTCTTCCCGAGGCTAGCACCAAGCGTGGAAGGGAGCAACGATCAAGGAGTCGACGCGTGGATACTTGTAGAGGGCAAACACTTGGGCGCCTTCAACATGGCTTCGACATCTAGACAAGCAAAAGAGGTACATCTCTAACACATCCTTGTGTCCTCTCTCTCGCATGGATCCTTGGGACCGGAATGTGTTTCGGGTGTAATGCTTCTTCCGCTGCGTCCTAGGACTGCAAAAATTTTAAATTACACCCGGCATTCCCTAACATTCTACATTTCCTTCCATATTAGGCTTCATAAGGTATCATTTGAATGCTTGAGTGAAAATTATTATTATAGGCGAATTCAATAAGAGAGAGATCATCATCCCATTCACCTTTTCACTCCATAACATAAGGTCTAAGCAAGTCTTCAACTATTTGTATAGTTCTTTCTAATTGTCCATCAGTTTGAGGATGATAAGTTGTACTAAACTTTAGGTTAGTCTCGAGAGCTTCGCGTAATCTTTTCTAGAATCTAGAAAGAAATTTTGGATCTCTATCAAATATAATCTCAATTAGAGCACCATGAAGTCTTACTATTTTATCAATATATAAACTTGTGAGTTTATTCAAGGAGTATGTCATTATAATAGGCAAGAAATGTGCAGATTTTATTAACCCATCAAAAATCACCCAAATGGCATCATGTTTCTTGGATGTAAATGGAAAATCAAAAACAAAATCCATAGCTATGTTTCCCACTTCCATTCAGGCACCTCTAAAGGTAGTCCTCATGGCTTTCAGTGTTTAGCTTTAATCAATTGACATGTTACACATTTGAAAACATAATTTTCAATATCCTTCCTCGTGTCATTTGACCAATAATAATTCTTTAAAATATTATACAACTTAGTGTTGCTTAGGTGTATGGAGTACTTGGACTTATGTCCCTCTTGCAAAATCATATTCTTAATTTTAGAACCAGTTGGGATACATACCCTATCCATAAATATTAATATGCCATCATTCCTGATCTCAAAATCCTGTCCCACAACCTTCATTAACTTCTTCTCTAATGCTCTTTAATAGTACATCTTGAAGTTGTTATTCTTTTATTTGTTGAAGAAAATTATATTGAATTTTGAGATAGGCAAATATGACTTTTTGCTTTTATGTGATTATCTTAATATTCAAATCATTAAATTCATTAAATAATTGCCACTGCTTTACCATCAACATTGCCACCAAATTTGAAGATTTTCTGCTAAGAGCATCACCTACCACATTAGCTTTACCCTAATTGGTAATGAATGGTACAATCAAAATCTTTCAATAACTCTATCCATCTCATTTGTCTCATATTAAATTCTTTCTAAATGAAGATATATTTCAAACTTTTGTGATCAATGTAAATTTCAAATGTCTGGCCATACAAAAAATGTCTCCATAGTTTTAATGCAAAAATGATAGAAGCTAATTCCAAGTCATGTGTTCGATATTCTTGCTCATAAATTTTTTAATTATCTATAAGTATAAACAATTACTTAGCCATTCTGTGGGGTCATTTTTGGTTGAATTTCAATGTAAATTGAAATATTAAAAAATAGTGCGACCGTTTTAAATTCACCTTATAAATTATAAGGCTTTTTGTTTTAGTAGGTTCTAGCTTCCAATGAACGCAAGCATTCATTGTTAATTACCCCTAAGGATCTTAGGGCACCTTTGATTAAGAGATATATAACATATAACATAGTAAAGACAAATGGTTGAAAGAATAATATCATTTATGATTTCGTGTCATGACACAATTTACAATTTGATACAAGAGTACATCATTTGACATAAGTTATGGGGAAAAATCTGAGTTGTGTTGTAACAATGTTGAGGAACTACGCCCCGATACGAAGTATCCACGTACGCACCTCCCAAACAACGTTATTAACAATATGCGTCAGGTGTTTTATCATCCACGACTATGTTTGAATGAGTTGGACAAGGTGAGTGAATGAGCCACTGGGTTAAACGTTCAAGGTTTGGGTGAATGGGCCGTGGGGCTGAACGTTCAAAGTTTGAGTGAATGAGCCTGTGGGCCAAACATTCAGAATTTGAATAAACGGGCCGACTGGGCCAAACGTTCAAAGTTGGGGTGAACGAGCCCGATGGGCTAATCGTTCAAAATTTGGTGAACGGGTAGTAGGACCAAAGATTCAGAATTTGGATGAATGAGCCGATGGGCCAAATGTTCAAAGTTGAATGAACGGGTCGTGGGACCAAACGTTCGAATTTGATTGAATGAGCCGATAGGTCAAACATTCAAAATTTAGAAGAATGAGCCGATGGGCCAAACGTTCAAAAATGGATGAACGGGTCGTAGGACCAAATGTTCGAATTAGATTGAATGAGCCGATGGGCCAAGCATTCAAAATTTGGATGAACGAGCCGATGGGCCAAACATTCAAAGTTTGGGTGAACCAGCCGATGGGCCAAGCATTCGAAGTTTGGATAAATGGGTCGTGGGACCAAATGTTCAAATTTTAATTGAGTTGATGAACGAACCACAGAGCTAAATGTTCGGGATTCAAATGAACGGGTCATGGGACTAAACGTTCAAAATTCGGGAGCAGTTAAAAGAGTGATTGATAGATCTGCTTAGATCCATGTCTCTGATCGTAAATTCGAGAGAGGATCTGGAAAGTTCTGATCCAAATTTGTAAGGATCAATATTCGAATCATTCCAAAAGTCATTCTAATTGGCTCTGATTTCTATGAGTTAATTTCGGCCATTGAAAGTTTGACTCATAGATATGTTGTGATCCAGATCTCTGATCAAAAATCTGAGGGTGGATCCAGATCAGATTCAATCGAGTATGGATTGATATTTGGATCGCATCAGAAGTCATACGATGGGCTAAGGTTTGAGTGAGTTTATTTCAACCGTCGATATTTCAATTTGTCGATCTGTTATGATCCAAGTCTCTGATCAAAAAATCTGAGAGAAGATCTAGAAGTATCTGACCCAAATCTTAAGGATCAGTGTTTGGATCACATCGGAAGCCATCCGATTGGCTGAGATTTGTTCAAATCAATCTTAACCGTTGAAAGTTTGATTCGTAGATCGACATAGATCCAAATTTCTGATTGAAAATCTGAGGGCAGATCTGGAAAGATCGGATCCATATATGTAAGAATCAAAATTCAGATAATTTCGAATGCCATCCGATTAGCTGAGATTCGGGAGAATTAATCTCAGCCATTGAAAGTTTAATTCATAGATGTGCTGTGATCCAGATCTCTGATTGAAAATCCGAAGACAGATCTGGAAAGATCTGACCCAGACGAGTAAAGATCGGTATTCTGATCATTTTGAAGCCATTTGATTAATCTAAGTTTGAGTGAATTAATTTCAGCCATTGAAAGTGTAATGTGCAGATCTACTTTAATCCTTGATCAAAAATCTGAGGGTGGGTTTGGGAAGATCTAATCCAATTGAGTAGCGATCAACATTGGGATCGCATCAGAAGCCGTCTGATTGGCTTTGATTTTTGTGAGTTAATTTCAGTCGCTGAAAGTTTAATTCATAGATTTGTTTTGATCCAGATCTCTGATCGAAAATCTTAGGGTAGATGTAAGAAGATAAGACCCATATTTGTAAGGATCAATGTTCAGATCATTTCGGAAATCATCCGATCAGCTTAGATTCATGTAAACTAATCTCAGCTGTTGAATGTTTAATTTGTAGATCTGCCTTGATACAGATCTTTGATTGAAATTCTGAGGGTGGATCTGGAAAGATTTGACTCAGACGAGTAAGCATTGATCTTCAGATCATTTCAAGAGCCATCCGATTGGCTGATATTTATGCAAATCAATCTTAGCCGTTGAAAGCTTGATTCATAGATTTATTTTAATCCAGATCTCTGATCGAAAATCCGAAGGTGGATCTAAAAAGATATGACTTAGATGAGTAAGGATTGATCTTCAGATAATTTTGGAGGTCATCCGATTGACTGAGATTTATGCAAATCAATCTTAGCTGTTGAAAGTTTGATTTACGGATCTGCTTAGATCCATATCTCGAATTAGTAATCCGAAGGCGGATCTGGATAGATCGGACTCAAATGAGCAAGGACTAATATTCAGATCATCTTAGTAGCCATCCAATTAGCTTAGATTCATGTAGGTTATGTTCAGCCATTGAAATTTCAATTCATTGATCTGCTATGATCGAGAGCTCTGATTGAAAATATGAGGATGGATCTGGGAAGATCTAACTCAGATGAGTAGGGATCAACATCTAGATCAGTTCGGAAGCCATTCGATTGGCTAAGAATTAGATGAATTTATTTGAATCGTTGATTGTATTTAACTTTTAATCTGGGTTGTCTAACTTTTAATCGGATCCTAACCGTTGGATCAAATGCTGATGAAAGCCGTTGGAATAGATTGAAACTCTGATTAAGCATGTAACGTGCGTCTTCGTCTTCCGCCGCCCGACATCGTCCGTCCGTCGCCCGCCGCTCTCACACTCCGGCATGAAGTCTCCCTGCATCACGTCGGACCTGTGGCTGCCGTCCGGCAATGATTCATCGCCGGACGAAGCCCAAATGATCGATTTTTGTCTGAACACTACACAAAAACAGGGGTCGCCGGAAATTTGTTCGATTCCGGCGATCCGGTCTTCTGATGGACGGATCCTTCCGTCTATCGGTGCGCACGCTGGAGGAGAGGGCGTGGACAAAGTTTCGACACGATCTGATGGCTAGATGTAGAATTCATCGAGGAAATCAGAGGTGGTCTCGGCTGGAAGATGAAACGCAAGCGATCGCTGAAAATTTGTTCGATTGTGGCGATCCGGCCGTCGGATGGCCGGATCGTCTTGCTTGCCAGTGTGCATACTCGAGGAAAGGACGTGGATGGAGTTCTAGCTCGATCCGATAGGTCGATGTTGGATTCGACGAGGAAAAACTCCGAGGTGTTTGTGACCGAAAAAACCCTTCGGTTCCGGTGATCCGGCCGTCGGATGGCCAGATCGTTTTGTCCACCGATGCGCACATTCGAGGAGAAGGCTTGGAAGAAATCTGAGATTGATCATGTGCTTGGATTCAATGGAAGAAACACTTGAAAAGTTGGCGTCGAGTGCAGTGGTAGCAGCGTCAGTGCACGATGATGACAAGTACGGAGGGTTTTTTTTTTACATAACCATACAAACGACAACAGTAGTCTTTCATTTTTTTTTTTGTACGTCAAGCAAATTTTTGTTCCCTAGCCGATCCCTTCTTCACCTTTTTTTTCATTCTCTCTTTGTTTTTTTACCGAGAGAGTAGTGTCTTGACCAATAGAGGTTAGCATCTCTTTTAGTATTTTTTTTTCTATTTTCATGATTTATTTCAAAGTTTACTCTCCATCAGTGATTCTTTATTTCGGAGTTATCTTCTCCATCAGAGTGTGTTTATTTCGGAGTTGTCTCTCCATCAATGGTTCTTTATTTCGGAGTTACCTTCTCCCTCAGAGTGTGTATATTTCAAAGTTGTCTCTCCATCAATGACTCTTTATTTCGGAGTTACCTTCTCCATCAGGGTGTGTTTATTTCGAAATTGCCTCTCCATCAATGGCTCTTTATTTCAGAGTTACCTTCTCCATCAAGATAGACCGAGGGAAGAAAAGGATAAAAAATTATACCTGTCTCCGTGAGTTTCAACCAAAGAGCTTCTCTTTTTTTGTCAAGAGAATCCCTTAGCCGAATAATAGCCTCCTCCAAAATAGTCGAATCCTCCCCTCCAGAAATAATCAACCCCCTCCATCCTCCTTTTCCTTGCTTTTTATAATATTTTTTCCTTGCTATTTTTTTTGATAGAGGCATGCGACCACCTTCCCAGTAATATGTCGTGGCTGCACCTTTTTTTTTAACTCTTTTCCCATGCCTCTATACGTAGGCATATTCTCCAAGAATAGAAGTTTGCTTCCTCGTTGCAAGTCATAGCTAGTTTTATTTTATTTATTTATTTATTTTCTTTCCACATTTCTATTTCTTTTGCACGCTGTATCATTCTCCAAAAATAGATGATTTTTCAATGTCACATACTTATAGTAACTCGATTTCTTTTTTTTTTTTATTTATGGCCATGACTTGGCTATTTTCCTTCACCTCAAAAAAAAGAAATATTTTTTTCATTTTCGCAGGATTCCACAATCAAATCATTTTTTCGCATATCCACATTATGTCATTGTGGTCAAAATTCATAATTTTGACCAAAGTACCCAGCATAGATTACTAAGAGTTAATTAATTAATTAATTAATAACTAATTAATCAATTAATAATTGATTGATTGATTAATTAATTAATTAAAAAAAAATTTGACCGTCAACACATTCTGCATCAAAACACAACTAAGTCCTTTTCTTGAAGCATCAATATAAACTACATATCCATCATTATCTTTAGGAATAGTGAGGAATGATGCATTAGTTAGCATTCTTTTTAACTCTTGCAAACTTTCTTCATATTCATCACTCAAGTCAAATTTTACATTCTTTCTAATCAATTTAGTGAGAGGGCTTGCAATTTGTGAAAAACATTCTACAAATTTCCTATAATAACCTACCATGCCCAAGAAACTTCTCATTGCTACTACATTAGTTAGTCTTTCCTACTTGATTACTCCTTCTACCTTTTTAGGATCAACTGATATCCCTTCTCATGAAAGGACATAACCCAGGAAATTAATTTTCTTTAACCAAAACTTACATTTACATAATTTGGCAAACAACTTATTCTCTCTTAATACTTTTAATACACTTCTTAAATGTTTTTCATGCTCTTCATGTTGTTGTATATGCCCTAGGACCTATGGCTAGTCCGATATGTGTCACATTCATTTGTGATATATGTCTTGGCATTGTCGTTGTTGTACATTTGGTACATCTATGTCATATGTACATTTGCATGAACAATGTCCCTAGAGATAGATTTTATCTAGTCTCAATGGATTGTCCCCGATCAAGTATCACAGTGGATAAGGGACAGTCGTGATGCACTTGAGACTAGCATATGTGCTGGTTGAGCACGGATTGCTAACACAGGTATATGGGTATATCAAGGTAGATATGCTAGATCGACCCACTGTGAGGATTTGACTTGGTGTCACAGTGACAAAGGTACAATTGTCCTCGACTTGAGGTCATTGATATCACTATATGGTAAGTGGTGTACTTTGATACAACCTAACGCTCTGCCGTAGTAGGGGATTCATAACGGTTGTCATTGAGTATATCATAAACCATATTTGAGATTCAATGAGTCAATAGAGGATTTGCCCCTTCCTTGCGAGGAAGCTTGATGTCCATGGCGCCCCTATATGGTTGCATGATTGAAAGTGTATGGTCATACCTAGGCAAGAACTTGATTTAGTCATAACCATTTGATTGGGTTAAACAAGTGTGACACACTTATCCAATTTGGACATAAGCCTAGCAAAAAGACAAAGGTGTACATGTACTTTGTCACAGTTTTAGGAGATTTCGATGATGACTCTGTTAGTGTTTATGCCCTAGGACCTTTGGATGGTCCAATGGGATATGTGTATCACATCTCTTTGATAGATGAGTTATCCTGGCATGGTCGTTGTTACATCTATGCATATGTACATTTGCATGTACAATGTCCCTAAGAGATAGATTTTATCTAGTCTCTATGTTTGTCCCTGGTCGAGAATCATAGTAGATATGGGATAGCTATAATTTACTTGAGGCTGGTATATGTGCTGGTTGAGCACGAGCTGCTAACGTAGGCATATAGGTATATCAAGGGAGGTATACTAGACCGACTCGCCGTGAGGATTCATTTTGGTGTCACAAGATGAATATCACAGTGATAGAGTTATGCTTGTCCTAGACTCGAGGGCATTGATATCTCCATATGGTAAGTGATGCACTTTGATACAACCTAACGCTTTGTCGTAAAAGAGAAGTCATAACAGTTGTCATTGGGTGTGTTACAAACTATATGAGAGATTCAATGTACCAATAGAGGATTTGCCCCCTTCCTTGTGAGGAAGCTTGATGTCTATGGTGCCCTAGATGGTTGCATGACTGAAAGTGTATGACCATACCCAGGTAAGAACCTAATTTAGTCATCACCATAAGATTGGGTAAACAAGTGTGACACACTTGTCCAATCAGGGCATCAGTCTGGCAAAAGGACAAAACTGTACTTATACTTTATCGCAGTTTTAAGGGATGTCGATGACAACTCCATTCTGATGACTTGGGTAGCCATGATACACTGCTAGGTGCCACTCATCGCTTGTGATGATTTAGTCATCACTGCCAACGTCTGAAGAACCTACAGAGTCGCACACCTAGATCAATAGCCTAGATCGAATCATTTTTGGTGATTCGTGTCTGTTTGGGAATCCGATGCGTCTTGGAAGCATCCGATGAGACTGAGATGGTTTTATAAAGGTTAGTTGTGTTTTGACCTATAGGTAACCTCGGTTGACTTTTGGGTGACCTTGTTAGACTGGGTCTAGTCGCAGGGTCAAAGTCATATTTTAGCTCTAGAGTTGTTTGGAGGCTTTTACGACTTGATTAAAATGTAACTTAAAAGGGGCCCGCAACTTGTGCATAAATATGAATATTTATATTCATATTTAAAAGATAAGTTGCGGGGGCTGCTCGTGACTTAAGTGATTAAATATGAATATGTTAATTCGTAACTTAAGTTGCGGGGGGCCACGCATAACTTAAATGAATATAATGAATATTTATATTCATAATTTAAGTTATGGGGCCCACGTAAAAACTCTATAAATAAGAGGGCATAGGCGCATGGCTCATTGTCTCATGCATTGTCGCCTAGCCCCTCTTCTCTCTAACCCTAGCTGCCTCCCTCCTCTTGGCCGCCACCTTCATCTTCTTCCCTTGGAGTTGGCGACAATTGAAGGTAGAGGGCAGCAAGGCGTTTGAAGGTAGATCATGACTGGAAGAGGCTTCCCCTCTCCTCGGTGCTCTTCTCTATCTTCCTCCTCATCAACCGGCGCAAGTAGAGTGCTGCCCACTCCTTGGCCGCAAGTGGACAGCTTGTTGGCACCTCCATTAGAGTGATTGGTGCAAGCAACAAGAAGCCCTTCGTTCCGCTGTGTTTAAAATTTTAAAATAGGTTCGGGGATTCCCAACAGACTCCATTCTGAGGACTTGGGTAGCAATGATGTACTGCTAGGTGTCACTCATTGTTTGTGATGACTTGAGGTTATCACAGCCAATGTCTAAGGAACCTACAGGGTCACACACCTAGACACTTAAGATCTCGTATTAATTAAATTGCCTATGATCGAGTCATTTGGTTGATTCGAGCTTGATTGGGAGTCTGATATATCGCGGATGCATCTGATGAGTTGGAGATGACATTATAGAGTGTTGTTGCATTTTGATTTCAGTTGACCCCAGTTGACCTCTGAGTGACCATGTTTGACCTCGGTGGTCTAGGTCCATTCGATGGGTCAAATGCTGAGTTTAAGCTTCAAATTTATTCAAAGGTTTTTTGTGACTGATTTAAACATAACACGTGGGGTCCACAACTTAAGCACAAAAATGAATATTTATATTCATTTTATTGCAACTTAAGTCATGGGGGCCATGCGCAACTTAAGTGAATATTTATATTCATTTATATTTGTAACATAAGTTGCAGGGCCCATTCTATTACTCTATAATGGATCCTGGTGCATATATTATGATGAAATTCGTAATTAATTGTGCCCTAACCAAAATCTATCATCTTCTCAACTCTAACCTCACCGCCAACCTCATGTTTCTTCTCTATGGCGCCTCCATGGATGAACTTGTTGCCCACCTCATGGTGTGACAAGATTTATCTCCTTTAGGCAAATAAGAAAGCTTGGGGCCTTCTTCCTTTCTCTATGGTGCATCCTCTTTTAGGGGATTGGCACAAAGGAGGAAGATTCTTCAAATTGGTGCATGCTCATGTGAGAAGCACAATCTTGAAGAAGGAGAAAACATGGAAGGGTTTTTCTCATCACCATGACGCATCTTCCAGGAGGATCGGTGTAAGATGGTGAAGAGAAAGTAAATATCCTCATGGGCGCACCTTGATGGTGGCACAAGCCATGAGGAAGTGGCTAGGAGATGAGATAGACACAAGTGGTAGAGTTTTCCTCTCCTTGTGGTCAATATCCTCCCATCACCCCTTTGGCGTTGTTGGAAAACCCCAGGGATATTTTATAAATTTTTGACATTACAGATTACAAAACACAACGAAAGAATATCCCCGAAACAGGCCGGTCCCAAAAACCCAGTGAAGATCGTCATGCGAGGGGGGTCGACACGATGAGATAGAAAGTACCTAGAAGCAAGAAGTGTAGATGTCGTTGTAGGCGCCCAAGTGTGCGCTCTCTGTAGTCTCGCACAAACAGATTCCTCAAGTCTTCTTCTTCCATGCCCGGTGCTAGCCTCGGGAAGAAGATTGATAGCCCGAAAGGGAACATAACAAATCTGGCACGCGTGTACCTTAGACTAATCCTTGGTAACGGCACCAAAAACTTGTTGTTAAACCGCAAGTGCACAGGTATATGAAGTAATAAAAAAGTATCGAATCCACAGGGACTTACGTTGTCGAATACTAAATAGTTGATTTCTAACTAACTAGGCAAAACGAGATCGTGAGAATAGCAATCGGTAACTAAAAGCGGGATTATCAGAGAGAAAAGCTGGGACTAGAGTTTCGTTCACTTAAACTTTTATGACTAGACATGAATAAGGATTTCGTTGATTCAATTTCATCATGAAGAAGATATTATCAAAGGATGAACTCAAGGATCACTTTCGTGCATCCGAGCTCTAGAATATCTAGTGGAGTCTCAAGGATCACTTTCGTGCATCCGAGTCTCGCAACTAGTTTTGCTCAAGGACCTCCAACATTCCGATCTTTGCTTTCGCACAAGATCTCCACGTTTGACAAATAGACTCGATCTATGGATTCATGTTATAATCATGACAATTATTTTACTAGAAAAGATCAAGATGGATCTAACCTAAGGAAGGGATCCTAACATGCAATTCTAGGGTTCCAAATTCTCAAGCAATTACCTTTCAGTCTCAAGCGAAAATTCTAAGAACATAATTAATAATATGAACTTAAAGAGAGTCTAAGCACAATTATCGCATGAGCAAAATCATCATGCTAAAATCAAACTCAACGAAATATTGAAAAAGAAGTTATCTAATCACTAAAAGTCAAGTGAACTACTCCCCTATGTCCCAAGAGTAAGCTAGCATGGCGAAGGAAATACAATATTCCATAATTTCAGAAAATCGAAAATCAACAAAAGGAAGAGTTTTTAGAAAATACGGCACGGCTGTGAAGTATTTCACAGCCGTATTTTACAAAAGAAGGCGTGAACAATGGTGGCGATCCTTCTTCCCCTGATTTCTCCTCCAATTTGTCTCCTTTCGATCTGAAACTTCCGGCACGTTGTCTCCTTCACCAGGCGATGCTTCGGTAGAAAAATCATGGCCTGAGGTCGTCTGGATCGAACGTAGTGGCGAAACCCTCGGCGGCGGCGTGGATCGCGATTTCTCCCTCGATGGTCGATCAAAATTGGGGCCTTTTGTCTCTCTATAATCCTCTCGTGAAAAGCTCCCATTTTTCTTCTTACAGCATCGAATATAAACTTCTGGATCATCCGCAATCATCTTCGCAAGGATCGGGCGTGGACATTAACCTGGGAATCGCATTCAAACACCGGAATACGGCAGTGTAATATCTTACGACACTGCCGTAAAATCCATCGATTATTCTGTTCTGAAATTGCTGGAACAATACGGCAGCGTAATTTGGTATAAGACAGTGCCGTAAAATCGGCTGAACTCTCTAGTCGAATTTGTTTGGCAAATACGGCCCGTAAACTAGTTTACGGCAGTGCCGTAATTTCAGCGAAGGTCTCTGTTCCGAAAGCGCCCCAAAATACGGCCGTGTAACTTCTTACGGTGGTGCCGTAATTTCGTGAAAGCCTTCTGTTCGGTAAATCACCAAAATACGACCGTGATCTCGATAATACGGTAGCCGTGTAAAATACGGTACCGTAAAATCCTTTACGGCACTACCGTATTTTGGGTTCTTTGCCTCGATTTGCATGAAAATTCTTGGGTGACTTCTTCTTGATGATGAGAACTCTTCTATGTATTTGATTTTTGCTTGAAAACGCCTAAAATAGTGCTTTTTTGCCTGAAAAATATGAAAAACCAAAATAGAAGTAGACTTTGCAATATTTAATGGATTCAGCATAAAAACAAGTAAAAAGATCATCAATTTAGCATGAAAAGGTATCTAAAATGATACAAAATATACTACATATTTCGGTGTCATCAAAGATCCATGCCTTAGGAGGGTCTCTTGATCACTTGCGCCAACCACCAAGGGAGACTGCGCCAAGGGAGGAAGAGGAGGAGAGGATGCCGCAAGCTTCTTTCTCCTTTGCGCCAAGGAAGCAAAAGGAAGGAAGAAGACTTCGGCCTTGATGGAAGAATTGCAAGAGATCCCAAGCTTTTGCCCACTTCTTGTCTCCACGTCTCCAAGAGAATTATGTTTGTTAGAAGTGGTCGGCTAGGGGTTTCTTTTATAAAAGCTAGAGGCGGCTTGGGTCATTGGAAGGTCTATGCGATTTGGGCTTTGATTAAGGGATTCATCCAATCAATTATATTGACCAAATCCCTAACACCATATGCGCCTAAGCCTTGCCTAAGCAAGCTTATGCCATATGCGCCCACATCAGTCCATATAAGGCAATCATTCCAACCATGCAACAAGGTCTAGTCAATGCATGAGGATAGATTGCCTAATGTAGTATGGGCACAACTCCTAAATTAATTAGGGTTCTAATTATGTAAATAATCAGCCCCTTATGCGCCTACCACCTTCCAATTAATTATCTTGTGTGATCAAATTAAATCTAATTTGAATTAATCACTTAGGAGATACTAAACAAGGCATAGGCGCAAATCCTAGTCCAACTAGGAGACCATATGTAACGCCCCCTCAGAATAAATCCCAAACATATGCAGAAACCGCGGAAGATAGGGGAACGTCACACACAAAACAACAAGACAAATGCTAGGGAATAATAGCTTACAGAAACGATTCGAAAAATTTCGGCAGCATGTCCCCATAATTACTAAGGAAATTCCTGTACATGCTCCATAAACACAAATTGAACATACCATTTCGAAAACAAGATTCACAATCCTTATCACAACATCCAACTAATAAATCACATTAATCAAATAACACTGAACGGAACAGAATTCACCGAAAACAGGCTTAAGCTCTTGGTTTAACACGCGTATCAAAACCAAATGCCAACCCGGCAACAATATCACAGTAGTCGAAAACTAGCAGCCACATCCGGCTAACATGTCAATGAATAAAATCATAAAAACCTCGGCCACATCCGGCCCTCAAAATAGCACAGGCTCGCAGGCCCCAAAATATCAAGTCAGAAAATAATACATCCGCTAGGCTGTAGGCTCCTGCCCTGCATCTGGAAATATAGTGGAATGAGCTACACAGCTCAGTGAGTAGATAGTCTCGTTCGACCATCCACTAATATACAATCAAAAATAGATGCAGATATCTTTTCAAAACTTTTAACGGAAGATGACAAAGCATGATACATAATAAAACTGATAACCATAAATCACAATTATAATCATACAACAATACACCCACCATCCCGGGCAACAAGATCACAAAACAGCCTAACCGGCTAACAGACTCAGACTCACGCAACTATTGTCCAGTGATTTCAGAATTGACCCCGAGGGTCCAACCCGGCCTTCGTCAAGGCACTGAGAGTAACATGCACGAACAATGGTGAGGCGTAGATTCAAGAGGTGGCCCCCACCAGGTCACGACGTGGCACTTTGCTCTACGACACTCAACCACACCCCCTTACCGGGAACACAAACAGAACAGAACGGAAGGTGAATGAATTCAAGAGGTGGCCCCCGTCTGACCAAGACGTGGCACTTTGTTTCAAACACCCAACTCTCAAAAGGTTTACCACTTGGACAAAAATACCCTCAACACAAACTGGAAACCTGAACCTCTAACCTGGTCACTAGACTCTAGAACAGTCCCTCCATTACCGGAAACAAATCAGAATAGGTTGGGTGGATTCTCCAACCCCAAGTCAGAATGACTGTTCACTGAGTGCTCTAGTTGACCCTTAGGTTCAGTCCACTCAAGTCTAGGACCCTTATCGAATGCATTTAACACAGACATTATTTCGAACATCACATCAATCAGGTTCAGAAAGGTCCTTAAATTTCATGCAAGCATGGTTTAACCTTTTCTAGGTTATCATTCAAGGTTATCAATCAATAATTAAAAATACATACTAATACAGAAAATTCACCAATTTCATCCACAAATAACATAAATACTGAATATCACAGATTCATAGTTTTCTCCTAGTTCTTATAACAAAAGACAGAAATACCCCTAGTTCAAAGTTTAAGTCATGCAGGAAAACTTATCCAAAAATTTCGTAAAAATAGTCATTACATCCCTCATGATCCCTAGATTCGTAATTTCAAGTTTTCCCCAATTTTAACTAGAAAATTTACCCAATTACCCCTAGGTCAATCTCAGTCAACAGAAACTTTTATTTCCAAAAATTCCCAAAAAAATACGGTAGAGTCCTTATATACCTAATTTCATGAATATCAGTTTTTCCCTAATTTTTACCCATACATTTGGGCGTAATTTCATGAAGAAGGGGCGAAATTCTCATTCAAGCCCTAATCTTCATGCAATTGAAAATCTAAAGTTACATACATGTTTAATCAAGGTTTAATTGATGATTAGGAATCTTAAAAACGAAAAGCCCTAATTGTCATGCAAGCTAGGGTTTCGAAATTTTGAGGAAAAGCAAGAAAACGTGTACAATTTTGCAAGCATGAGTTCATGTCATATTCCTAGACATTAATCCTTTCTAAATCATGCAACACCTTCAATATGCGTGAACTAGGTGAAGAGAAAATCCACTCACCTTGATTTCGGTTTCTTCCAAGTCACAAACCCTCACGCCTCCCCTCACTTTGCTCACACCGCCGGAAGTACACAAGACTCGCCGGAAACCACCTCCACCACCAAACGCCGCCGGCCACAAGAAGAGGAGGAAGATGTTGGGGTATGCCCTTAAGGTTAATGTTTGAAGCCTTGGGATTGTAACAGTATCATGTATAAACCCTTGTGTTTATAAAGGCAATGGTTGTTATTCAGTTTGTTACATTGTCTGCTGCAATACATGTGCTTCTGAATAATGTCTCAGAGCTGTTCAGCTTGGCTGACATGCTATGTGTCCTTAGTCGAGATATCTTGGTGAACATGAGACAGCCTTGATATGCTTAAGACTAATATGTGTTCTAATCTTATAGGATGCTTCGAGCATGAAATAAGATGTAGACTCATGGGTACATTGGATGTACTGGACAGACCCTACTAGGATATTCAATTGCTTGTCACAATGTGAATAATCCTTGATTGCAACAAGTGGCACATTTCCTCTGACTTGAGATCACTTGTGTTTCTAAATGATGATTGTCATTGTTTTGAGGTAGTTCAATATCATTTGAAAAATAATGGTTATAGACTATCTTGGATGGTGAGCTTGAGTCATGTTAGGGCACTAGTGATAGATAAAGGATGGCCGTCTCCTTCATTGGAGTGTGATGCTCTAATGGGCCCCCCTGGATGAGATGATTGAGAAAGTGTATGGCCATACCCAGGTGACTATGTTCATCTGATCTGATCATGCTCATCATATTGGAGCTACAGGCTTGACACGCTTGTCCAATAAGAACATCCAGTGGCAAAGGAATCATGTATGCCTGGTGAAGTGGATTCACACTTGTGCTGTGGTTTGGGTGTAGTCTTGGAAGACTCTTTCTTTTATATCGGGAGACAGTGATGTGTTGCTAGATACCCCTCACTGATCGTGATGACGTAAGTTATCGTTATCGACATTTAAAGGAAACCCTTAGGGTCGCACAATTTGATGATATGGCTTACTTAAGTCAGATCGTGTGGACTGAATTGTTTAGGTTCAGTTTAAAGGGATTTAATCTCTGATTGTGAGTGAGATCTGGTCTGATCATGTTTGATTGATTAGGGCTTGAGATCGGTAAGCTTCGATTGAGAGAATGGATGCTAGATCGGTGAGATCAGGAGCATCAAGAGATCAACGGTCAGATCAAGAACCTTAGGGTTTAATGTGATCTGGACTAATGGCTTGGGTTAATTGGTCTTTGAACCAAACCAAAATTGAACCAGCTCATCATGTGAGTGCACGGTTCAAGTTAAGAGAAATATGCTATTGGGAAAAACCCTTGATCGCATGTTGAGGAGTGGCTTTCTATTTTTAGAAAGCATGATCACATACGTGACCACGCCTCACCACTTCACGCCTATTGTTGTCGCCCCTCTCTTCTCGTGTGTTTTAGAGGCACTCTCGTGGAAGAGGTTTTGACGACAAGGAAGAATCGCCAAGCAGTGGATCTCATCTTCTTCATCCCTTCTCACACGACAAGGTCACTTGGGGAACCTTGCTAGCACAAGGAGCGTGCAAGGAGCAAGCCATCGATCATCTTGTGTGTGGCACTTTGGAGGAGAACCCCATCGTTCTCTTGTTAGGGAATGCCGGGTGTAATTTAAAATTTTTGCAGTCCCAGGACGCAGCGGAAGAAGCATTACACCCGAAACACATTCCAGTCCCAAGGATCCATGCGAGGGAGAGAACACAAGGATGTGTTAGGGTTAGTACCTTTATTGCTTGTTAGGATGAAGGTGCCAAGTTGAAGACGCCCAAGTGTTCGTCCTCTACAAGTATCCACGCGTCGACTCCTTGATCGTTGCTCCCTTCCATGCTTGGTGCTAGCCTCGGGAAGAGAATCAAGCCTTATCACTCTCTTCAAAACTTGCGCCACCTCCAAGGTAGAAGCGCCAAGAAGAGATGAGGAGGAAGATGATGCGCCAAGTACTTCCTTCTTCTTCTTTGCTTGCGCCACCTCCAAGGTGCGCCTATGGCCAAGGGACGATGAGGGCTTGTGGCAAGAAGACGCCACCAAGCTCAAAGAATCCTTGCGCCAAGAAGATGAGAAGAAGAACAAGAAGAACTTGCTTGCGCCTTTGATGGAAGAAGGAGAGCTCCAAGCCCTCAAGTTGTCGGCCACACATTCGTGTCATGCACCAATGAGGTGGGGCGCCCCTAAGTGGATATCATGCTTCCTCTGAAGGAAGGGGCAAATCCTACTATTGGTCATCCATGTCTCTACATGACTTATGACATGCCCAATGACAGTCGTTTTGATCTCCCAATTACGGAGAGACGTAAGACTGTATTAAAGCATATCCATCATCAAATCTAGACATGAATACCTCAAGTCTAAGGATCAATGCAAACCTCTTGCATGTGAGATTGACTCGTTGACTAGACAAGTCAATCCTCACGGTGGATCACTCCAGTGCATCCAATGCACCTGTATGTCTGCGTTACTGTGCCCTGCACCTAACCAGCCCATACACCAGTCTCACATGTACCAAAGCTGTCCCATATCTGCTAAGGTACCTTGACTGGGGATAGCTTGTGAGAATGGATCCAATCCAAACTCCTGGGACATTATATACGCAATTCAATACATCAACGCAGGTAAAGCAATCTGCATAATAACGACCATGCCTTTATTGATTATATCAATTTCATTAATTCTATCAAAGTACATTCAAGCAATGCCTGACCATGTCCATACATTGGTCTGTAGGGCATATACACCAACATCTCTCTTCTTCCTAGACACCATCTAAGCGATGGCCATGGTATGAGTCATTACCATTCTATTGCGATTGATTTTAAAGTTGATCATATATCATGCATTCGATCCCTAGAAACCCCTTCCGCTGCATGTAAACCTCCATATGCGCCTATTAGGGTTTCGCTCCCCCTTGTTAGGGGACTTTCAATTGGTATCAGAGCAAGTTTATATGCATGTTTGTATGATTGCTAGTGATCCATGTTTGCGCAACACCTTAGATCTAACTTTCATGCGAAAACTACATGATGTATGATTTTTATCATTAGCGCATGTATCTAGTTGGCGCATCCATTTAGTTTTTCTCAAAAACTTCTTTACTTGCGCGACTCACCTTAGATCTAAGTGGCGCCTGCTATAAGTCCTTAGACGGGTTAGTAGGGTTGAAGTCATCTCTAGTTCAGATCCAACTAGTGTGATCAGACCATCTGACAGCCTAGATGGGTCGACCAGATGGCACCTATGCGCAAGCATAAGGTGGCTATAGGTCGACTGCATCAAAGGAGTGTAGCGAGGTCTGGTTGAGACAACCAGTGAACACGCATGAGTTAGGCCCGGGGTCACACCCGCTTGCCAAAACTCATGTAGGTTGTTCAGCCCTAGCGCATGCATAGTTGACCACTGGGTCGACTCAAGTCAGTTAGGACTTGGTGCATGCAAGGGCAGTGGATCTGACTAGGTCTGATGAGTGGATCCCTATTAATGGACCGTTGTAAGGTAGTAGGGCACATAAGGAAAATAAAATTGAAGCCAATGGGTTTTTCGAAAATTTTATTTTCATGAATGGATCACATGTTGATTGTAAGCATATGCTTGTTTATTTAATCTTATGTGGGACGCCTAATTAATGTGTGCTGTGCTGGGGCCTGCGTGCCTGGTTAAAATTTGTAAATTAATTTTTATTGTGATCTGCGCATCACATTTTTATTTAATTTATAAACTGTAATTGACCTGCGAGTCAATCTTGTCTAGATAGATTAAATTGTATTTTAATCAGATAAGAGCACAGAGCACACTTGGCAGAGGCGCATGCAGCAGTGGCTTGACCAGACGGGAGGTCTAGGGTTCGACCCTAGGACAGGCGCATTTTCCCTGGTGGGCGCACCTGAGCTGCAGTTGGCGCTTGGGCCTTAGGTTGGGCCAGATGAGAAGCAAAAGCCCCATGAAGAAAAGCAAGTGAAGACTTAAGTTAGGTTAAGGTCTTACTTAGGCTTAATGGGCTTTTACCACATAAGATCAGCATGCTTTCTATTTATTGTTTATATAATTAGAATTGCATGATTTATTTATCTTCTGCTATCACCATAGGAATTGCATGATAGTTGAGAAGATAAAAGACCGTTAAAATCCAACGTTAAATATCAAGCACGTAAAGCCTTCTGACGCAAAACCTCACTGTTCTGACTATCGTTGGGGCCGTGTTGTACCCACTCAGTGGGCACGCCCATCTATCTTCAGACGGTGTGTGATTACACCTGCGTGTTACAGAGAAGGGATTTATCGCTTCTCGTTGCTCAGCATAGCACGTGGTGGTCCAGGGAGTAGGTCAGGTCAGCTTGACCATGTAGGCTACATATGTGGCGCATATGGTAGCACATGGAGGCAGCCATCTGTGGGATCAGCGACTGTGTTGTACCAACTCAGTTGGCACAGTCTGCTGGATTGCCCAGATGAAGGGGAATCACACGGGTTGGCGATTGGCAGGGACTGCCTACCAGAAATTAGTGCTTGTACTCTCTGTGCATCTTATCTCGCCTGAGCGGGACGCGGAGACCAAGTATGAAATCTGGATCCCATCTCACTAAAAGAGTGTTACTCTTTCGGACTGTTTTCATGGATTTTTCAGTCAGATAAAATAGTGAGAAAAGAATCATTCTTAAGTCCTGAATTGATTCTTAACATTGATACTGACCTTGCTGTTCTTGCATTGTTGTAGATTCCTGCAGCAACGAACACCATGAACTTCAATGTGCGATCCCTACTGGAAAGGGAGAAGTTTGCTGGGCCAAACTTCTCAGACTGGTACGGACACCTTAAGATTGTTCTTAAGGCAGAGAGGAAACTGTATGTCCTCGAGACGGCGATACCGCCTCAACCCGCTCCGAACGCCGCAAGGGCGGTTCGGGAAGCCTATGAAAAGCATGTCAATGATAGCATTGATGTCGCTTGCCTGATGCTAGCGTCTATGACGCCACCGCTGCAGCGTCAGCATGAGGATATGTCTGCTATAGAAATGATAGCAAACCTCAAGATGCTGTATGCTGCACAGGCAAGGACTGAGCGCTACAATTTGACTAAGCTGTTCTTTTAGAGCAAACTGGCTGAAGGGAGTCCAGTGGGAGCTCACGTGCTCAAGATGATTGGGCACAAGGAGGCTCTAGAGAAACTGGGACACACCATCAATCAGGAGCTTGCTGTAGACATTATTCTGCAGTCCAGTGGGTGTATTGTTGTATGATTATAATTGTGATTTATGGTTATCAGTTTTATTATGTATCATGCTTTGTCATCTTCCGTTAAAAGTTTTGAAAAGATATCTGCATCTATTTTTGATTGTATATTAGTGGATGGTCGAACGAGACTATCTACTCACTGAGCTGTGTAGCTCATTCCACTATATTTCCAGATGCAGGGCAGGAGCCTACAGCCTAGCGGATGTATTATTTTTTGACTTGATATTTTGGGGCCTGCGAGCCTGTGCTATTTTGAGGGCCGGATGTGGCCGAGGTTTTTATGATTTTATTCATTGACATGTTAGCCGGATGTGGCTGCTAGTTTTCGACTACTGTGATATTGTTGCCGGGTTGGCATTTGGTTTTGATACGCGTGTTAAACCGAGGGCTTAAGCCTGTTTTCGGTGAATTCTGTTCCGTTCAGTGTTATTTGATTAATGTGATTTATTATTTGGATGTTGTGATAAGGATTGTGAATCTTGTTTTCGAAATGGTATGTTCAATTTGTGTTTATGGAGCATGTACAGGAATTTCCTTAGTAATTCTGGGGACATGCTGCCAAAATTTTTCGAATCATTTCTGTAAGCTATTATTCCCTAGCATTTGTCTTGTTGTTTTGTGTGTGACGTTCCCCTATCTTCCGCGGTTTCTGCATATGTTTGGGATTTATTCTGAGGGGGCGTTACACCATAGGCGCCTATCCTATTAATTCATCCCCATTATACCCTTTAAGCCTCGAAGCTCTTCATTACAACTTATTAGTAAGCCCCATTAAGTAATGGGCCTATGCCAAAGTCCATTATGCATGTTAACCAAGCTATTGGATCTAATCCAATTTAACCCAAGGTCAAATGAGGCTAACCATGGTTAATTTAGTCAATATGCCAAAAATGAAAGTTGGCCCTAATAAGTTTCTTTCATCTCATCGGGCTCATTGGCGCTGATGAAATCTCCCAAATAAATCCGAGTTATCCAATAACTCGATCTAAAGGCTACCCGATCAATATGAAAACTCGAGTATCAAGGTGTGCAACCCTGTAGGTTCCTCTGACGTTGGCAGTGATGACCTAAGGTCGTCACAAGTAGTGAGTGGCACCTAGCAGTGCATCGCTGCTACCCAAGTTGTCGGAATAGATCTCGACATCGACATCCCCATCATCGCAACTAGGTACAGATGCATTACAGTCTCTTTGCCAAACTGATATCTGATTGGACAATTGTATCATCACTTGTTTTTATCCAATCTCATGGTCATGACTAAATCAGGTTTTCACCTGGGTATAGCCATTCACTTTCAGTCATAGAACCATAGAGAAGCTCCATGGATATCAAGCTTCCTTTAGGAAGGGGCAAATCCTCTATCTGTACATTGACCTTCTCATATGGGTCGTGACATGCTCATTGACAACCGTTATGACCTCCCAACTACGGCGAGGTGTTAGGTTGTATCAAAGCATGTCTCTAACCATATAGAATAGTCAATGACCTTAAGTCAAGGGATCAATGCATCTCTTGTCACTTGTGAGGATAACTTATGACACCAAGTCATTGCCTCACATCGGGTCGGTCCAGTATATCACCCACTGATATACCCATATGTCTACATCAGCACCTCATGCCTGACCAGCCCACATACCAATCTCACATGTACCAGAGTTGTCCCATATCTGCTCAGGTACTTGACTGGGGACTAAAGTTTGAGCACAGATCTAATCTGTCTCCAGGGACATTATCATGTAAGTACACAATCGTAGATGCAAGCAAACAATGATAACGACAATGCCAGAATGATATATAAGAAATATCAATATCAAGCAAAGGGGGCAGCATAGGTGGACACGGATCTTCCTCCCGAAGGCTAGCACCAGGCATGGATGGAAGAGGTCTTGAATTGCCCATGTGTTCACGATTGTAGAGGGAGCTCCCTTGCGCACCTCAACTTCGTCATTGGTAGCCCCTAGGATTTTGCGATTCGGGTATACTACACTGACATATCCAGTGGATCACTCATAAGGACGATCCTGCATAACGCAGGAAACTGTTTCCAGGCAATGCTTCCGCTGTCAATTAAATTTTAAAATTGTCCAGGGTTTTCCAATAGTGGTATCAGAGTGACCTTATGAGACCCATGTGGTGTATATTGTTTTGCTACATGCATTTACTACCTGCATTCCATGAAAAATTTTTAAAAAATTTTAGGTCATGATTTTCTATTTAGAAAAAGGTAGGTTCATCATGCTAAAATTTTTATCCAAAGTTTCCTACTTGTCATGCTAAAATTTTTATCCAAAGTTTCCTACTTGTCAAGGATAGACCTTGCGCATAAGCTATGCTAAGGATAGACCTTGTGTGTCAAGGATAGACCTTGCGCATAAGCTATGTTAAAATTTATATGGGTTTTTTCCTTAAATTTTACATGGTAAGGTGGACTGAAAGGGAGCGGCAAGCATGCTTAGGGCATGTCTACGCCACTTTTCACAGGTAGCTTGAGAGAATTAATTAGAGGAAACTTTGTGATGTTTATTTTGCGTGATGAACAGACTTATGAAAAACTAAATTTAATTTTAATTGTTGGTTTTTCATTGCATGTAGAAAAAGCATGAGTAGGTGCTTTTTGATGCATTGTGATATGGTTATAGACAAGCCCCCTGCCATGCCTTTGATGTATTTTTGTGAGGCCTGCGTGCCGCTCTTATTTTTCAATTCATGTATTGTAAAATAGCTAGAGTTGAAGATTAGGGAAGAAGCTTGCATCCTTGGCACATGGCAAGAAGACTTGGTGGCGCCTAGGGCAACCTTGGTGGTGCATATTCTCATTTGAGGGCTAAGTTGAGTGACTTGGTGCACCTAGCATGATAGCGACACATCCTTGCTTAGTGGCGCACCCAAGCATGGTGGCGCATCTTCATGGTGGCGCACTTTGCATGGGAGGCAACCTACTTAGCATGATGGTGGTGTACATGGTGTTGGCTGAACCCTAGGAGGAGCCTAGGGTTTGCGAGCTGACACTAGAAGAGCATAGGGCTGGTCGAACCTAAGGGGGTATCTAGGTTCTCCTAGATGGCGCCTTTAAGGTTTATGAGCAAACCATAGGAGCTGAAGACCTAGGCAGCGAACCTAGGGTTTGAAGCAAAGCCCTTAGAGCACTCAGGCTAAGCTAAGGACTTAGTGGCGTGGGCCCATGGCTTGTGCCTTAGAGTAGCTAGGTGATTAGTCTAGGTCTAGGGGCTTGTTACCCATGTCTAGGCTATAATCATATCATGTTTATTTTCTGCTCATATATTTGCAAAGCATGCTTGTGATGTTTTATTTTTCATGCTACTCACAATAGGATTGCATGCCTGTATTGTTAGATGAAAGATAAAACTAAATGGTGAGACCACAAAAAACCTCGATCCAAATACCAAGTTTGTTTATAGCCTTCTAACACATAGCCCTTATCAAAATATCGATCGTTGGTGTTGTGCACTATTTTCCACCCTAGTGGGACACACCCATCTATCTTTAGGAGGTGTGAGGTGACAATGATTTCCCCAGTTCAGTTAAAACTCTGGACACACATTCTGCAAGGAAATCATTGGCCCTGGGCATAACGGTCAGGTTAGACTTGACTAGATATTTCATATGTGGATGGACCACATGATGGAAAGTCTAGAGGCAGCCTTAAGAGGTTAGGGCTTTATGTTGTATCCAGCCTCCGCTAGACACAGAGTGCATAAACTGTCTTGAGAATGGGAATTTCCAAGTTGCAATTGGCCAGTAAGCCTACCTTAGGAAGCATGTGTCACCTTGTATAGTACATTCCACCCTCGTGGGATGCAGGGCTGTGTACGGAATGAGGATCCCATCTCACTAAGGAAATCTGGTGATTTCCCAGTCGACTTTTGAGGGTTGTCGATTTGAGCAAAATAGTGGGAGCCCAATCATTTATAAAAAGCCAGATTAAATGATTAGAGTATAGATTAGCTTATGACTATAGTAGATGGTCACTACGATCTCCTAATTTGGATGGAACCAACTTTGAGGACTGGCATTAGTACTTGAGCATTGTCCTCAAGCTTGATGAAAAGTTGTGAGTCCTTTGGGCAACCTTTTCCTGAACCTTTTTCATCTACAACCTTAGTAGCTGAAGCGGATGCTTCAGAGGTAGCTTGTCTCATGATAGCATGTCGGTTGTGTTGCGAGAGCAGCAATTAAAGCTGATTATATTTGATATCATTATTTGCAGTTCCTCAAGGTACAAGCTATATCAGAAAGTTGTGACACCTCTAAAGTAGTCCTACAATGCAAAGGCAAGTCTGATGGCTTGACCGACACATTGAAGATGATGAGGGTATAGGAGATTTGGTGCTCTAGAAGGATTGCAAGAAACCTAAAAACAAGGAGAAGAGAAGTAACCCTTCATCTTTTGGCTCAGGTAATTATGTTGCCTAAGTCTAGTTGTCTGTTTCTGGCACATGGGTATCTTATACCACATGATGAGACCAACATTTACAAAATGTTTTGGTGCTCAACAGAAATAGGACGATATTGATGCAGAGAGACTGACCTACCAGTTGGAGCATATGTTACTACCAAAGCTTTAGGAGACCTCACTCTCTCTAGGGTTAAGACTTTGTTAGAACTCCATTATTTTTATGACATATGCTTATGAGAAGTTCTATGTATACCATAAATACAGCATAGATAGAATTGAGTGGTTTTGTACATACTGTTGGTGTATATGCCCTAGGACCTAGTATTGGTCCATTATTGTACTACTTGACTTTGATATTTATATATCATTTTGGCATTGTCATTATCTATGTTTGTCTACATCTGCGATTATGTACTTACATGGTAATGTCCCTAGAGATAGATTGGATCTGTTCTCAAATAATTATCCTCAGTCGATGTACCTGAGTGGATATGGGACAACTCTGGTACTTGTGAAACTGGTATATGGGCTAGTTAAGCACGAGGTGCTAACGCAAACATATGGGTATATCAGTGATGGATATACTGTACCGACCCGCTGTGAGGCAATGACTTGGTGTCATGAGTTAACCTCACAAGTGATAGGAGATGCATTGATCCCTTGACTTGAGGTCATTGGTCATTCTATATGGTTAGGTACATGCTTTGATACAACCCAACACCTCGCCGTAGTTGGACGGTAATGACGGTTGTCATTGAGCATGTCATGACCCATATGAGAAGGTCAATGTACAGACAAGGGATTTGCCCCTTCCTAAGGGAAGCTTGATATCCATGGAGCTCCTCTATGGTTCTATGACTGAAAGTGTATGGCCATACCCAGGTGAGAACCTGATTTAGTCATAGCCATGTGATTGGGTGAAAACAAGTGGTGACACACTTGTCCAATCGAATATTAGTTCGGCAAAGAGACTGTAATGCATCTGTACCTAGTTGCGATGATGGGGATGTCGATATCCATTCCGATGACTTGGGTAGTAGCGATGTACTGCTAGGTGTCACTCACTGCTTGTAGTGACCTTAGGTCAGCACTTCCCACGTCATAGGAACCTACAGGGTCGCACACCAAGATACTCGAGTTTTCATATTGATCGGGTAGCCTCGAGTTATTGGATAACTCGGATCAAATTGGGAGATTTCATCAATGCCAATGGGCCTGATGAAAAAGAAGAAACTTATTGGAGCCAACTTCCATTTTTTAGCATATTGACCAAATTAACCATGGTTAGCCTCATTTGACCTTGGGTTAAATTGGATTGGATCCAATGGCTTGGTTAAACATGCTTAATGGAGTATGGGCCATGAGAATGGGCTTAAGGGCTTAATAGGGATATGAATTGGGCCTAAGTACAAAGAGTCCTAATTGCATTAGGAGTCCTAATTGGATTAGGATTTGTGCTTAAGAGGCCTAATATAGTATCTCTATGCATATGGACTTTGTCCAAATGATTAAGAAGAAGGATTTCCTTTTAGGAAATATCCTTGGATGTATATGGTAGTCTCTAGGCGTGTGGCACAAAGCCTTGGGCGAAATTTGACTCCTAATTGGATTAGGAGTAGCGCATATAGCATTCACTTGATGATTGAAGTCAATCAAATTGGATTTGATACGATTTAGTCATGCAAGCTTCTTATGGAAGGGAATAGGCGCATGAGGGCTGATACTTGGCTTAATTAGACTCCTAATTGGATTAGGAGTAGCACCAATGCTTTAATAGGAAATCACATATTGTGTCTTGACTAGGTCATAACACATATATGGATGACTTGCCTATTTGGGCACACATTGGGCCACATATGGCTGATATTTGCATGGCAAAGATTGGTGCATATATAATCAGGAATTTATCTAATATAATTGAGAATTCAATCAAGATAATTGATTGATTAAATTCCTTGATTCATGCCCTAATCACTTAGTCTTTCCAATTAATCCTAACTGCCTCTAGCTCCTATAAAATAAGCCTTAGCCGCCCCCTCTCTTGTGACGAATTCCTTGGAGGCGTAAAGCACTAGAGGGCGACGGCTTGGAGAGCTTAGAGCTCATCTTCTACCATCAAGGGCGCAAGCACTCTTCTTCTCCTTCCTTCTTCCTTTCCTTGGCGCAAAGGAACAAGAAAGAAGCCTGCGGCATCTTCCTCCTTCCATCTCCTTGGCGCATCACATCTTGGTGGTGGCGCAAGTTGCTTGGAGGACTCTCCTAAGGCATGGATCTTCTTCCCGAGGCTAGCACCGTCGAGGAAGAAGAAAGCTCGAGGCATCCATGTGTGTGAGACTGTAGAGGGCGCACGCTTGGGCGCCTACCTCGACATCGGCCTCGTCTTGCTTTAAGGTATTTTCTATCTCATCGTGTCGACTCCCTCGCTTGACGATCTTCACTGGGTTTTTTGGACTGGCCTGTTTCGAGGATATTCTTCCGCTGTGCAATGTGTATGTGTTGTGATGACTCTAAAAAATTATAAAATATCCCCGGGGTTTCCCAACAGTGGTATCAGAGCGACTTGCGAGACTCGAACGATGTAATTGCATGATCATATGGCACATGATTTTTTCTAAGTAGGAAAAATTAGGGTTTCTTGTTCCTATCATCTTGTCAATCTCTTTTGGATTTTTGGGTTATTTTTCTTGCTTGATTTAAAGATCAAAGGCGCACATAGTTTTGTCAAGTGGGACCAAAAGATTTGTGATAAGAAGATGAGGAAAAGAGACTTGTTTTATGAAAAAGTAAAATTTCAGATTTTATGTTTTTCATGAGCATGTAGAATTGCATGAGTAAATACCTTGGTTGTGCATAATGTTGTGGTCATGAGTCAAGCCCCTTTGCATGCCTGTGATGTATCCTTGTGAGGCCTGTGTGCCGCTTTTCTTTTTGCTTTTAACTAAGATAAAGATTAGGGGCGCATCCACTTGGAGTATGGCGCATGCTTGCTTGGCTTGGTGGCGCATCAATCTCCATGCATGGGGCGCAACATGCATTGGCCAAGCTCTTGTGCTTGTGAACTATACATCTTGTGCTTGTAAGGTAGTGCACCTTGCTTGGATGAAGTCCCATGTCATTGGCCGAACCATGGAGTATGCTTCTAGGGTTCCCCTAAAAGTACCTCTAGGGTTTGTGAGCTAAACCATGGAGAGGTGGACCTTGGAGCCAACCTTGAAGATCAAGCTAGAGGTCGGCTAGGCTAGGTCTAGTTTTAGGGGGCTTGAGTCCTAAGTCAAGAGTTGAACCTCCTTTTGGCATAGGTTGGTTCAATGTCTTGAATGAGCCATGATCACATCATTCTTTTACTGCTTTTAGTATCTGCTAAAGCATGCCTGTGATGTTTTATCGTTATGTTATCACTATAGGATTGCATGCCTGTATTGTTAGACATAAGATAAAACTGATGAGACCTTAAACAAAATCCTTCAATTAAAATATCAAGTCTAGTAGTCTTCTAACGTGTAGTCCTCACTAAGCTATTGATCAGTGGAGTTGTGAACTGTTTCCCACCCTCGTGGGACACACCCACTTACTTTAGAAAGTGCGTGGTGGCAATGGTTTCCCCAGTCCAGTTTTAACCTGGGCGTGCCTTCGCAAGGAAACTTGTTGGCCTTGGGCATAACGGTTAGGAATGGACTTGACTAGATTTTCATATGTGTTAGGCACATGATGAAACTCTAGAGGCATCGTTGAGAGGTTACGGTTTCATGCTGTATCCAGCCCTCGCTGGACATGAAATGCCTAGACTGTCTCAACAAGGGGAGTTGCTTGGAGCAACCGGCCGGCGTGCCCACCTTAAGAAGCATGGGTCACTTTGTGCATCTCATCCCACCCTCGTGGGACGCGAAGCCTCAGGTGGAATAAGGATCTCATCTTACTAGGAAATATTAAATTTTTCGATTGACTTTGTGGGTTGTCAATTCGATTAAAATAGTGGGAGCCATAATCATTTAAAACAAGTCCAGTTTAAATGATTCGAAGTAGAACTAATATGATATTTCTTGGTTGTTGTAGAACAATGGCTGTGAACAATGGTAGATCCGATTTTTGAATTCGGATTTCGGTATCGGTACTAGTATCTAAAAAAAATCAGGATTTATTCATAGTCCCAACTTTCCAATTATATTTATTAATTAAAATTATTAATTAATTTTTTTTTCATAATACCTTAGAGAGCAAGCTATACTACTATGTTGGATGAAATTAGGCGGAAGCCCAAATCCATGCTTCCGGAAGCCCAAATCGCAGGTGCCATCGCCACGCTAGGACAAAGCCCACAGCCACGTCGTCATCAGCTTCGACAACACGCCATCTTCGGCACCGTCGACAGCCCCTTCTCCGGCAAGGACGACGGCCCCTTCTTCGGCGAGGATGACGGCACGTGGAGACAGTCAGACAGGAATTACAGGCTCGATCTCGTGCGGATAAAGCAGGCGGCATCAGCGGCTTCGTCGATGGTGGATGGAGGCGGGATTTCCGGAATCCATAAATGGAAGGATCGGCTGGCGAGCCGATCCCCTTCCAACAGCAGAGCATCGCCCCCTTTAAGTGCTGGAGTCGTCGACGACAAGGAGCAGAGAGCTCCATCCGAGGAAGCAGAGCTCGGTTCAGGGAAGGGCAAGGAAGATCGGCCGGACCTTCAGAGGCAAACGTCTCTCCTTCTAGGTGGCAATCTCTTCCGGCTTTCCCTTTCTCCTCCTGCAGCGAGGTTTTCAGGCAGCAGTGGCTTCCGGCGAAGGCTGAGGCAAGGACGCGGGTCCGAGCCTGCCACATGCCCCCTACCTGTCTTCTCTTCTCCAGCGACGTGCCTAGCCGGTGACGAACAAACGCAGTCGACTGCGTTCGAGCGTGTTTTGTCGATGAGGAAATAGGCGTTTGAAATGAGGCTTAACTCGAGCCAATGCAATCGAAATCACGGCCTCAATTCAGAATTTGGGGTTTTAATTTTACACGTAATTCAAGGCGAATCGTGTGACGTGGATGAATCGATTTAGATTTAAATTGGGCATGATAACAAGCATTCGGTATTTTGGGATTTTTTCGAAATAAATTTTGAGAAATCGGTACCGGTACCGATATAAATTTCGATATTTCAGTACCAGTATTGGTGCCAAAAAAATTGAATTCGGTACTTCAGTACCAAAATTTCGGTACCGGTATTGGTACCGAAGTACAGAATGCACAGCCCTAATTTGATCAAATAGAAGCTGGACTAGACTTATTAGAAGCTACTCCCGTTATATATATATATATATAACTCTTCATTTAGCATGATCATCTATATATCTTACTTTATTTTTATTTTTATCTTGTATAATTAATTTATTCTAATTAAATAAATATTTTTTTATTTTTAAAAATTAAAAAATAAAATTGAAGTGGAGTCGAATATAGTTCTTTGACTATCTGAGAGAGTGTGGGATCCTATCCCAACTCACTCCTCCTGGAATACCTCAATGGAATGGTGTGTCTGAAAGGAGAAATCGAACTTTGTTGGACATGGTTCGATCTATGATAAGTCATGCAACTCTACCACCCTCATTCTGGGGTCATGCACTTGAGACAGCTTCTCTGAGACTGAATAATGTTCCATCTAAGAGTGTCTCCAAAATACCATACGAGGTATGGAGTGGGAGACGCCCTAATCTCACTTTTATCTGGATCTAGGGATGTGAGGCCTATGTCAAACGTCAGGATTCTAGCAAGCTAGAACCTAGTGTTGGAGTATGCCCTTAAGGCTAATGTTTGAGGCCTTGGGTTATTATCAGTATCATGTATAAACTATGTTTATAAAGGCAATGGTTGTTATTCAGGTTGTTGCATTATCTGCTGCTATATGTATACTTCTGAATAATGTCTCAATGGTGTTCAGCTTGGCTGACATGCAGTATAGTCCTTAGTCGAGATATCTTGGTAAACATGAGACAGCCTTGATATGATTGAGACTAATATGTGTTCTAATCTTATAGGATGCTTCGAGCATGGAATAAGATGTAGACTCATAGGTGCATTGGATGTACTGGACTGACCCTACTTAGGATATTCAATTGCTTGTCACAATGTGAATAATCCTTATATGCAAACAAGTGGCATATTTCCTCTGACTTGAGATCACTTGTGTTTCTAAATGATGATTGGCATTGTCTTGAGGTAGTTCAATATCATTTGAAATATAATGGTTATAGATTATCTTGGATAATGAGCATGAGTCATGTTAGGACACTAGTGATAGATATAGGATTGCCTTCTCCTTGTTTGGAGTGTGATGTTCTAAAGGGGCCCCCTGTATGAGATGGTTGAGAAAGTGTATGGCCATACCCAGATGACTATGTTCATCTGATCTAACCACTCTCATCATGTTGGAGTTACAGGCTTGACACGCTTGTCCAACGAGAACATCCAGTGGCAAAGGAAACACATATGTCAAGTGACTTGGGTTCACACTTGTGCTATGGTTTGGGAGTAGTCTTGGAAGACTCTTTCCTTTATATCGGGAGACAGTGATGTGTTGCTAGATACCCCTCTCTGATCGTGATAACGTAAGTTATCGTTACCGACATTTAAAGGAAACCCTTAGGGTCGCACAATTTGATGATATGGCTTACTTATGTCAGATCATGTGGACTGAATTGTTTTGGTTCAGTTTAAAGGAGTTTAAACTCTGATTGTAAGTGAGATCTGGTCTGATCATGTTTGATTGATTAGGGCTTGAGATCGGTAAGCTTCGATCGAGAGAATTGATGCTTGATCGATGAGATCAAGAGCATCAAGAGATGTGTGGTTAGATCTTAAGCCTTTTTGGTTTAATGAGATCTAGACCATGTCTTGGTTTGATTTGGTCTTTGAACCAAAGTCAATTGAACCAGTTCACTTATGTGAACGCATGGTTCAATTAAAGGGGGCGTTTTGATTGGTTCACTAATCGTGAACGTATGAAGTCATGACTTACTATTTTTGGAAGCCATGACACTTCCCCACGAATAGAAAACGCCTCAACGCCTCTCTCGCCTTAAGCTCTCTCGTGTGTCTCATCTCCACGAGGGTGAAAGAAGGTATTCGGCCAGCCAAGAAAACATCTGATCTCCTTCATGCGACTAGGACACTTTGGAGAGCTTTGCTAGCACAAGGTGTTGGGGTATGCCCTTAAGGCTAATGTTTGAGGCCTATGGGAATGTATCAGTATCATGTAATAAACTGTTATGTTTAAAGGCATGGTTGTTATTCAGTTAGCTACATTGTCTGCTGCAATATATGTTCTTCTGAATAATGTCTCAAAGCTATTCAGCTGGGCTGACATGCTATTATGTCCTTAGTCGATATATCTTGGTGAACATGAGACAGCCTTGATATGGTTAAGACTAATATGTGTTCTAATCTTATAGGATGCTTCGAGCATGGAATAAGATGTAGACTCATGGGTACATGGGATGTACTGGACAGACCCTACTAGGATGTTCAATTGTTTGTCACAATGTGAATATTCCTTGATTAAGACAAGTGGCACATTTCCTCTGACTTGAGATCACTTGTGTTTCTAAATGATAATTGTCATTGTTTTGAGGTAGTTCAATATCATTTGAAACATAATGATTATAGACTATCTTGGATGATGAGCTTGAGTCAGGTTAGGGCACTAATGATAGACATAGGATTGCCGTCTCCTTGTTTAAGGAGTGTGATGTTCTAAAGGGGCCCCCTGGATGAGATGATTGAGAAAAGAGTATGGCCATACCCAGGTGACAGTGTTCATCTGATCTAATCATGCTCATCATATTGGAGTTACGAGCTTGACAGGCTTGTCCAATAAGAACATCCAGTGGCAAAGGAAATATGCATGCCTTGTGAATTGATTCACACTTGTGCTATGTTTTGGGTGTAGTCTTGGAAGACTCTTTCCTCTATATCGGGAGACAGTGATGTGTTGCTAGATACCCCTCACTGATCGTGATAATGAGAATTATCGTTACCGACATTTAAAGGAAACCCTCAGGGTCGCACAATTTGATGATATGGCTTACTTGAGTCAGTTCGTGTGGACTGAATTGTTTAGGTTCAGTTTAAAGGGATTTAATCTCTGATTGTGAGTGAGATCTAGTCTGATCATGTTTGATTGATTAGGGCTTTAGATCGGTAAGCTTCGATCGAGAGATTAGATGCCAGATCGGTCAGATCAGGGGCATCGAAGAGATTGACGGTTAGATCTGAAGCCTTAGGGTTTATTTAAGATCTAGACCATATTGCTTGGTTTAATTGGTCTTGGACCAAACCGAAGTGAACCCGCTCATTGGTTGAGCGCATGGTTCAAGTGATGTGGCATTAGCGATTGGGTAAACCCAAGAGCGCATGTTGAGAAGTGGATGCTAATTTTGGATAGCACTTCTACTAATCGTGGCCATGACTCACGATTGCCACACTTCACGCTTCCCCCTCTCTTTGTTCGTCGCCAACGCTTGGCTTAGACGTGACAACCTCTCGGCTAGAGAAGAGGAGGACGAAAAAAAAAGGAAACTCAAGCAAGACGATCTTTTTCCTTTCCCTTTCCATTCGACAAAGGCTTCTTGGAACCTTGCTAGCACAAGGAGCACCAAGGAAAGTAGGCGACACCAATTGTGTGCGTCACCTTAGGAGAAGGCTCGCTTGCGCCTTTCCTTCCAAGTCTTCATCCAACGCAAATGGCTATGGTATGAATTCAAGTTTACTTAAGTTGATCATATATCATGCAATAGATTCTTTCAAACCCTTTATTCCGCTGCAAAGTTTTATGCGCCACATGACTAGGGTTTTTGCTCCCCCTAGAAGGGGACCCCCCTTAATCTTAAGGGGTACTTTCAATTGGTATCAGAGCCAACGTTAATGCTTGCTTATATGATTGCTTCATGTTGTGTGATCCATGTTTTAAATCTATAGATCTAGAGTTAACAACATGCGAATTTACATGTTACATTGTTTCATGCCGAAACATGCTTTTGTTATCTTGCTTGTTGGCGCATCTAGGTTTTATTAAAAATCCTTATTACATGCGCGCTCCAAATAGATCTAAGCCCATACTTTAAACCCTTAGACGGGTTACTAGGGTTGAAGTCATCCCCTAGGTTGGATCCAACAGTCTGATCAGACTATCTGACAGCCTGAATGGGTCGACCAGTTAGCACCTTGGCGCAAGCCTATGGTGGCTATAGGTCGACTGCAGACAGGTGTGTAGCGATGTCTGATTGAGACAACTTATGAACGCACCTGAGTTAGGCCCGGGGTCACGCCCGTTTGCCAGACCTCAGTGTGGATGTTCTGCCCTGGCGCATGCATAGTTGACCTTATGGTCGACGCAAGTCAGTTAGGACTTGGTGCATGCAAGGGCAGTGGATCTGACTAGGTTGGATGAGTGGATCCCTAGTAATGGACCGTTGTAAGGTTGTAGGGCAAATAAGGAAAATTAAAATTGATCCTATGGGGTTTTCAAAAATTTTAATTTTTTTTTTTTTTTGATGGATCACATGGTTATTGAATGATGCATTTGCTTGTTTATTTAGTCTTATGTGGGCTGCTCATATTATTTGTGTGCTGTGCTGGGGCCTGCGTGCCTGGGAATATTGATTGTAAATTAATTTTATTTTGTGATCTGCGAATCACTGTTTAATTAATTTATAAATGTAAGTGACCTGCGTGTCACTCTTGTCTAGATAGTTAAATTTGTAATTTAATTAGACAAGAGCACAAAGCACACTTGGCAGAGGCGCATGCAGCAGTGGCTTGACCAGGTGGGAGGTCCAGGGTTCGACTCTGGGACCAGGCGCATTTTCCCTGGTAGGCGCACCTGAGCTGCAGATGGCGCTTGGGCCCAGGTTTGGGCCAGATGAGCAGCTAAAGACCCATGAAGAGCAAGTGAAGACTTAAGTTAGGTTAAGATCTCACTAGGGCTATGGGCTTTTACCACATAAGATTCATGCTTTCTTTTATTGATGAATATTAGAATTGCATGATTAAATTATCTTCTGCTATCACCATAGGAATTGCATGATAGGCATGAAGATAAAAAGGACCGTTAAAATCCAACGCTTTAATATCAAGCTCGTAAGCCTTCTGACGCGAAACCTCACTGTTCTGATTATCGTTGGAGCCGTGTTGTACCCACTCAGTGGGCACGTCCATCTATCTTCAGAGGGTGTGGGATTACATCTGTGTGTTACAGAGTAGGGATTTATCCCTTCTCGTTGCTCAGCATAGCACACGGTGGTCCAGGGAGTAGGTCGGGTCAGCTTGACCGTGTTGGCTACATATGTGGAGCATATGGTAGCACATGGAGGCAGCCATCTGTGGGGTCAGAGATTGTGTTGTACCAACTCAGTTGGCACAGTCTGCTGGACTGCCCAGATGAAGGGGAATCGCACGGGTTGGCGATCGGCAGGGACTGCCTACCAGAAACTAGTGCTTGTACTCTCTGTGCATCTTATCTCGCCTGAGCGGGACGCGGAGACCAAGTATGAAATCTGGATCCCATCTCACTAAAAGAGTATTACTCTTTCGGGCTGTTTTGCTGGATTTTTCACGCCTGATAAAATAGTGAGAAAAAGAATCTTTCTTAAGTCCTGATTGATTCTTATACATTGATACTGACCTTGCTGTTCTTGCATTGTTGTAGATACCTGCAGCAACGAACACCATGAACTTCAATGTGCGATCCCTACTGGAAAGGGAGAAGTTTGCTGGGCCGAACTTCTCTGACTGGTTTGGACACCTTAAGATCGTTCTTAAGGCAGAGAGGAAACTGTATGTCCTCGAGACGGCGATACCGCCGCAGCCCGCTCCGAACGCCGCGAGGGCGGTTCGGGAAGCCTATGAAAAGCACGTCAATGATAGCATTGATGTCGCTTGCCTGATGCTAGCGTCTATGACGCCACCGCTGCAGCGTCAGCATGAGGATATGTCTGCTATAGACATGATAGCAAACCTCAAGATGCTGTATGCTGCACAGGCGAGGACTGAACGCTATAATTTGACAAAGCTCTTCTTTCAGAGCAAACTGGCTGAAGGGAGCCCAGTGGGAGCTCACGTGCTCAAGATGATTGGGCACAAGGAGGCTCTAGAGAAACTGGGGCATACCATCAACCAGGAGCTTGCTGTGGACATTATTCTACAGTCTCTCCCGCCTTCATTCGACGCGTTCATTATTAATTTTAATATGAACAAAATCGATTGTACTCCGGCAGAGCTGCTGAATATGCTCTTGACCACTGAGGAGACTCTGAAGGGTAAGCCTTCAACCTCTGTCTTGATGGTTCCTTCCAGGAACAAGAAGAAGGGGAAGAAGGGCAAGGCCCCGGTCAAGAATTACAGCAAGGCTCTGAAGCAGAAGGTGAAGCGGTCCAAGGAATACAGGTGTTTCCACTGTGGCCAGCTGGGTCACTGGAAAAAGGACTGTAAAGCGCTCCAAGGAGATAAGAGGGGAAGCTTTGCTTCTGGCTCAGGTATATTCGTGACTGAAGTCATGTTTTCTTCTTCTATATCATGGGTGTTGGACACTGCATGTGGAGTTCACATTTGTTCAAATGTACAGGAACTCAAGAGAAGAAGGCAGGTGGGACAGCATGAGGTGGACCTACGCGTTGGAAACGGGGCACGGGTTGCTGCTGTTGCTGTAGGAGACTACTTTATTTCTTTACCATCTGGACTTGTATTGGAACTAAACAGTTGTTATTTTGTTCCCAGTATAACTAAAAATATTATCTCCATTCCTGCTCTTGTCAGGAAGGGATTTTCCTTTGAATGCAATATTTCAAAGTGTATTTTATCTTTTGATAATATTGTTTATGCAACTGGTTCAATTAACAATGGGTTATACATGTTGGACATGGAATGTTCGATACAGCAAATTGATATTAAGAAAGCCAAGTATGCTGATGACAGCACCTTGCTATGGCATAGTCGTTTGGGCCATATTAACGAGAAACGCATTAAGCGGTTGCATGATAATGGGCTGCTGGGATCATTCTCCTATAGGGAGATTGATACATGCAAAGCTTGTTTGATGGGCAAAATGACGAAGTCACCTTTTCCTCACAAAGGTCAAAGGGCTTCAGGTTTACTTGACCTTATACACAGTGATGTGTGTGGGCCTTTTAGTAAACATGCCAGAGGTGGCTATCAATACTTCATTACCTTTACTGATGATTTCAGTAGATATGGGTATGTCTATCTGATGAGACATAAGAGTGAATCTTTTGACAAGTTCAAAGAGTTCAAAAATGAAGTACAGAATCAGCTAGGCCGAAATATCAAGGCACTTCGCTCAGATCGAGGTGGTGAATACCTAAGTCATGCATTCACTGACTATCTAAAGGAGTGTGGGATTATCTCACAGCTCACTCCACCAGGAACACCGCAATGGAATGGTGTGTCCGAAAGGAGAAATAGAACGCTACTTGATATGGTTCGTTCTATGATGAGTCAGGCTACTCTACCCTACTCCTTTTGGGGTTTTGCACTGGAAACAGCTGCAAAGGTACTAAACCGAGTGCCATCCAAGGCAGTTTCAAAGACGCCATATGAGTTATGGTATGGGAAACAGCCAAGCTTGACATTTATCAGGATCTGGGGCTGCGAGGCTTATGTCAAAAAGCTCGCCTCTGGGAAACTAGAGAGCAGATCTGACAAATGTATCTTTGTCGGTTACCCTAAGGAAACTAAGGGTTATTATTTCTACGACCCCAAAGAGAACAAGGTTTTTGTTGCTCGGACGGCCATATTTCTTGAGAAGGAGTTTCTTCTGCAAGAGGCCAGTGGGAGAGAAATAAAACTGGATGAGAATCCAGAAGAAGGACAAAGTGACCAAGCACAGTTGGATGAGCCTGAGCCGGTAGAACAGGTTATTGAACAACCTGAGGCTCAGATATCACGGGAACCGCGAAGATCGGGTAGGATCCGTCGACAGCCTGAGCGCTATGACGGAGTCTACATCATTGATAATGATGAACCCCTTACTTATGCGGATGCGGTCAGTGGACCGGAATCAGCGAGATGGCTTGAAGCTATGCGCGCCGAGATGGACTCCATGTCAGATAACCAAGTTTGGGATTTGGTTGATCCGCCTCCGGGAGTTATCCCTATAGGCTGTAAATGGATCTTCAAGAAGAAGATTGACATGGATGGTAACGTAATTACCTATAAAGGCAGGCTAGTTGCGAAAGGTTTCAAACAAATCTACGGGATAGATTATGATGAAACTTTCTCACCTGTAGCCATGTTTAAGTCTATTCGGATTCTTTTCGCGATAGCTGCATATTATGATTATGAGATCTGGCAGATGGATGTGAAAACAGCTTTCCTGAATGGAAATCTGGATGAGGATGTGTATATGACACAACCAGAAGGTTTCACTAATCCAGCAGATCGTCATAAGATATGCAAGTTAAAGAAGTCTATTTATGGACTTAAACAAGCATCCAGAAGCTGGAATATTCGTTTTGATGAATCAGTTACTGAATTTGGTTTCATCAAGAACGAGGATGACCCGTGCGTATATAAGAGGTTTAGTGGGAGCGTGATTACTTTTCTAGTCCTCTACGTCGATGACATCTTGATCATTGGAAATGACATTCCTGAAATGCATGCTGTTAAGGCATGGCTGAGGAAATGTTTCCAGATGAAAGATTTAGGAGAAGCAGCCTATGTGTTAGGTGTGAAGATCTACCGGGATAGATCTAAGAGGCTTCTCGGGCTGTGCCAGAGTACTTACATCGAAAAGGTCCTGGAGAGATTTCACTTAGAGAATTCTAAGAAAGGATATCTTCCAGTCAGACATGGTCTGAATCTTTCGAAGAGTCAGTGTCCACAAACACAGACTGAGAAAGATGAAATGGACAATACGCCTTATGCTTCGGCTATTGGATCCATTATGTATGCGATGTTGTGTACTCGCCCAGACGTCGCTTACGGGTTAAGCGTGACCAGTCGTTACCAGAGTAATCCAGGTATGGCGCACTGGATTGCAGTCAAGAACATTTTAAAATATCTGCGGAGGACCAAAGATATGTTCTTGATATATGGTGGTCAGGAAGAACTCAGTATTGAAGGATATACTGACGCTTCGTTCCAGTCTGACCAGGATGATTTCCGATCGCAATCAGGCTATGTTTTTAGCTTGAATGGAGGTGCAGTGGTGTGGAAGAGTTTCAAACAGTCAACTGTTGCTGATTCCACAACAGAAGCCGAGTATGTTGCAGCCTCGGAAGCATCCAAGGAGGCAGTGTGGATTCGTAAGTTCGTGAGAGAACTTGGTGTCGTTCCTTCGAGTGCAGATCCTTTGGTTATCTTCTGTGATAACACTGGAGCAATCGCACAAGCAAAGGAACCACGGTCGCACCAGAAGTCCAAGCACATACAGAGACGGTTTCATTTGATCAGGGAGATCATAGATCGTGGCGAGATCAAAATCTGCAAGGTTCATACAGATGACAATCTGGCAGACCCGCTTACCAAGCCTCTGGCGCAGCAGAAGCATGAGAAGCACTGTAATAATATGGGTTTGAGATTTCTCAACCATTAGATTAAGTGCAAGTGGGAGATTGTTGGGGTATGCCCTTAAGGCTAATGTTTGAGGCCTATGGGAATGTATCAGTATCATGTAATAAACTGTTATGTTTAAAGGCATGGTTGTTATTCAGTTAGCTACATTGTCTGCTGCAATATATGTTCTTCTGAATAATGTCTCAAAGCTATTCAGCTGGGCTGACATGCTATTATGTCCTTAGTCGATATATCTTGGTGAACATGAGACAGCCTTGATATGGTTAAGACTAATATGTGTTCTAATCTTATAGGATGCTTCGAGCATGGAATAAGATGTAGACTCATGGGTACATGGGATGTACTGGACAGACCCTACTAGGATGTTCAATTGTTTGTCACAATGTGAATATTCCTTGATTAAGACAAGTGGCACATTTCCTCTGACTTGAGATCACTTGTGTTTCTAAATGATAATTGTCATTGTTTTGAGGTAGTTCAATATCATTTGAAACATAATGATTATAGACTATCTTGGATGATGAGCTTGAGTCAGGTTAGGGCACTAATGATAGACATAGGATTGCCGTCTCCTTGTTTAAGGAGTGTGATGTTCTAAAGGGGCCCCCTGGATGAGATGATTGAGAAAAGAGTATGGCCATACCCAGGTGACAGTGTTCATCTGATCTAATCATGCTCATCATATTGGAGTTACGAGCTTGACAGGCTTGTCCAATAAGAACATCCAGTGGCAAAGGAAATATGCATGCCTTGTGAATTGATTCACACTTGTGCTATGTTTTGGGTGTAGTCTTGGAAGACTCTTTCCTCTATATCGGGAGACAGTGATGTGTTGCTAGATACCCCTCACTGATCGTGATAATGAGAATTATCGTTACCGACATTTAAAGGAAACCCTCAGGGTCGCACAATTTGATGATATGGCTTACTTGAGTCAGTTCGTGTGGACTGAATTGTTTAGGTTCAGTTTAAAGGGATTTAATCTCTGATTGTGAGTGAGATCTAGTCTGATCATGTTTGATTGATTAGGGCTTTAGATCGGTAAGCTTCGATCGAGAGATTAGATGCCAGATCGGTCAGATCAGGGGCATCGAAGAGATTGACGGTTAGATCTGAAGCCTTAGGGTTTATTTAAGATCTAGACCATATTGCTTGGTTTAATTGGTCTTGGACCAAACCGAAGTGAACCCGCTCATTGGTTGAGCGCATGGTTCAAGTGATGTGGCATTAGCGATTGGGTAAACCCAAGAGCGCATGTTGAGAAGTGGATGCTAATTTTGGATAGCACTTCTACTAATCGTGGCCATGACTCACGATTGCCACACTTCACGCTTCCCCCTCTCTTTGTTCGTCGCCAACGCTTGGCTTAGACGTGACAACCTCTCGGCTAGAGAAGAGGAGGACGAAAAAAAAAGGAAACTCAAGCAAGACGATCTTTTTCCTTTCCCTTTCCATTCGACAAAGGCTTCTTGGAACCTTGCTAGCACAAGGAGCACCAAGGAAAGTAGGCGACACCAATTGTGTGCGTCACCTTAGGAGAAGGCTCGCTTGCGCCTTTCCTTCCAAGTCTTCATCCAACGCAAATGGCTATGGTATGAATTCAAGTTTACTTAAGTTGATCATATATCATGCAATAGATTCTTTCAAACCCTTTATTCCGCTGCAAAGTTTTATGCGCCACATGACTAGGGTTTTTGCTCCCCCTAGAAGGGGACCCCCCTTAATCTTAAGGGGTACTTTCACAAGGTTCACGCCAAGGGAGGAAGCCATCGCCATCTTGTGTGCGTCCACTTTGGAGGAGAGCCGCATCGCCCTCTTGCTTCCAAGTCGCCATCCAAACAATGGCAACGGTAAGATCACAACTTGATCTTTGCAAGTTTTAAGTTGATCATATATTCATGCCACATGCGATCCACATGAAACCTAAAGTTTCCGCCCATGCAAAATTTTAGAAGTGCATGCGTTTAGGGTTTCAACCCCACTTACAATTGGTATCAGAGCATAGTTTCGGTATGATCTATATGATTGCTTCTTTGTGTGATCCATGCTTGGTTTATAAGTAGATCTAAGCCAAATCATCATGCGAAAATACATGCTAGACTTTAGATGTATTTTGGGTTTTACTTATTGTTGCGCATGATGTATGTTGGCGCATGTTGAAAGTTGTTTTTACCAAAAACTTAACATCTTGCGCGCCATCCACTTAGATCTATAAGCGCCTACTTGAAATACTTAGACGGGTTACTAGGGTTTAAGTCGTCAGTCTAGTCTGGACCCAACAGCCTGATCAGACCATCTGACAGCCTAGATGGGTCGACCAGATAGCACCTATGCGCAAGCATGAGGTGGCTATAGGTCGACTGCAGAAAGGCGTGTAGCGATGTCTGATTGAGGCGACTAGTGAACGATCATGATTAAGGCCCGGGGTCACACCCGCTTGCCAGATATCATGTGGGACGTTCAGCCCTTAAGGCATGCATCGTTGACCATGAGGTCGACGCAAGTCAGTTATGACTTGGTGCATGCAAGGGCAGTGGGTCTGACTTGGTCTGATGAGTGGATCCCTATTAATGGACCGTTGTAAGGTAGTAGGGCACATAAGGAAATAAAATTGATGCCAAGGGGTTTTTCAAAATTTTATTTTCCTGTTTGGATCACATGTTGTTTGTTTAACCTGATTAGGTGTCTATTTTATCTTATGTGGGCTGCCCTATTTATGTGCTGTGCTGGGGCCTGCGTGCCTGGATTAATTAATTATAAATTTTTCTTGTGATCTGCGTATCACATTTTAATTTATGTTAATGTGTAATTGACCTGCGAGTCAAATCATGTCTAGATAGATTAAAATGTAACTTAATCAGACATGAGCACAGAGCACACATGGCAGAGGCGCTTGCAGCAAGTGGCTTCACCAGGTGGGAGGTCTAGAGTTCGACTCTAGAACAGGCGCAACCAATCTGGTGGGCGCATTTGGACTGCAGAGGGCGCTTGGGCCCGGGCTGGGCCAGATGAAATGCAAAAGACCCATGAAGAGCTCAAGTGAAGACTTGTGTAAAACTAGGGTTTTTACTTAGGCTTAATGGGCGTTTACCACATAAGATCATTGTGCTTTCTATTTACTGTTTAAGTAATATTAGCACCTGCATGATTTATCATTCTGCTATCACCATAGGATATGCATGGTAGTAAGAAGATAAAAGGACCGTTAAAATCCAACGTTAAATATCAAGCACGAAAGCCTTCTGACGCGAAACCTCACTGTTCTGACTATCGTTGGGGCCGTGTTGTACCCACTCAGTGGGCACGCACAGCTATCTTCAGACGATGTGTGATTACACCTACGTGTTACAGAGAAGGGATTTATCGCTTCTCGTTGCTCAGCATAGCACGTGGTGGTCCAGGGAGTAGGTCGGGTCAGCTTGACCATGTAGGCTACATATTGAGCATATGTTAGCTATATGGAGGCAGCCATCTATGGAATCAGAAACTATGTTGTACCAACTCAGTTGGCACAGTCTTCTGGATTGCCTAGATGAAGGGGAATCGCACAGGTTGGCGATTGGCATGGATAGCCTACCAGTGATTAGTGCTTGAACTCTCTGTGCATCTTATCTCGCCTGAGCGGGACGCGGAGACCAAGTATGAAATCTGGATCCCATCTCACTAAAAGAGTTTTACTCTTTCGGACTGTTTTATTGGATTTTTCAGTCAGATAAAATAGTGAGAAAGGAATCATTCTTAAGTCCTGGATTGATTCTAACATCGATACTGACCTTGTTGTTCTTGCTTTGTTGTAGATTCCTACAGCAACGAACACCACAGGGTTCAATGTGCGATCCTTACTGGAAAGGGAGAAGTTTGCTAGGCCAAACTTCTCAGACTGGTACGGACACCTTAAGATTGTTCTTAAGGCTGAGAGGAAGCTGTATGCCCTTGAGACGGCAATACCGCCTCAACCCGCTGCGAACACCGCAAGGGCGGTTCGGGATGCTTATGAGAAGCATGTCAATGATAGCATTGATGTCGCTTGCCTTAACCCGCTGTATGACGCCAGAGCTACAGCGTCAGCATGAGGATTTATCTGCTATTGAAATTATAGCAAATCTCAAGATGCTGTATGCTGCACAGGCAAGGACAGAATGCTATAACTTGACAAAACTTTTCTTTCAGAGCAAACTGACTGAAGGAAGTCCAGTGAGAGCTCACGTACTCAAGATGATTGGGTACAAAGAGGCTCTAGAGAAACTGGGACACACCATCAATCAGGAACTTATTGTAGACATTATCCTGCAGTCTCTCCCGGTCTCTTTCGATCCGTTCATCATTAATTTTAATATGAACAAGATCGACTGTACACCGGCAGAGTTACTGAACATGCTCTGTACTACAGAGCAGACTCTTGAAAAGGGAAAGCCTTCATCCTCTGTCTTGATGGTTCCTTCAAGGAACAAGAAGAAGGGGAAGTATGGCAAAGCCCCTATCAAGAGCTGCAACAAGGCTCTGAAACAAAAGATGAAGCGGTCGAAGGACAACAGATGCTTCCATTGTGGCCAGCTGGGTCACTGGAAGAAGGACTGTAAAGCGCTCCAAGGAGACAAGAAGGGAAGCAAGCCTTTCGCTTCTGGCTCAGGTATTTTCGTGACTGAAGTCATGATATCTTCTTCTATTTCATGGGTGTTGGACACTGCATGTGGAGTTCACATTTGTTCAAATGTACAGGAACTCAAGAGAAGAAGACAGGTGGGACAGCATGAGGTGGACCTACGAGTTGGAAACGGGGCACGGGTTGCTGCTGTTGCTGTAGGACAAGATAACATCTCTTTACCATCTGGTCTTGTATTAGAACTTGACAATTGTTATTTTGTGCCGAGCATAACTAAGAATATTATCTCTATTCCTGCTCTTGTCAGGAAAGGGTTTTCCTTTGAATGCAAAACTTTAAAGTGTTGTATTTCATTTGATAATATTGTTTATGCTACTGGGTCGATTAACAATGGGTTATTCATGTTGGACATGGAATGTTCTGTACAACAAATTGATAATAAGAAAGCCAAGTATGCTGATGACAGCACCTTGCTATGGCATAGTCGTTTAGGCCATATTAACAAGAAGCGCATTAAGCGGTTGCATGACCATGGACTGCTGGGATCATTCTCCTATGAGGAGCTTGATACATTCAAAGCTTGTTTAATGGGTAAAATGACGAAGTCTCCTTTTTCTAATAAAGGTCAAAGGGCTTCAGGTTTACTTGACCTCATTCACAGTGATGTGTGTGGGCCATTTAGTAAACATGCCAGAGGTGGCTATTTATACTTCATTACTTTTACTGATGATTTCAGTAGATACGGTTATGTCTATCTTATGAGACATAAGAGTGAATCTTTTGACAAGTTCAAAGAGTTCAAAAATGAAGTACAGAATCAGTTAGGCCGAAATATCAAGGCACTTCGTTCAGATCGAGGTGGAGAATACTTGAGTCGAGAGTTTACTGACTATCTGAAGGAGTGTGGGATTATCTCACAGCTCACTCCGCCAGGAACACCGCAATGGAATGGTGTGTCCGAGAGGAGAAATAGAACCTTATTGGATATGGTTCGTTCAATGATGAGTCAGGCTACTCTACCTTACTCCTTTTGGGGATTTGCACTGGAAACAGCTGCGCAAAGGTACTAAACCGAGTGCCATCCAAGGCCGTTTCAAAGACTCTATATGAGTTATGGTATGGGAAACAGCCGAGCTTGACATTTATTAAAATCTGGGGTTGCGAGGCTTATGTCAAAAAGCTCGCCTCTGGGAAACTAGAGAGCAGATCTTATAAATGTATCTTTGTCGGTTACCCTAAAGAAACTAAGGGTTATTATTTCTACGATCCCAAAGAGAACAAAGTATTTGTTGCTCATACGGCTATTTTTCTTGAGAAGGAATTTCTTCTGCAAGAAGCCAGTGGGAGAGAAATAAAGCTGGATGAGAATCCAGAAGAGGGACAAAGTAGTCAAGCTCAGTTGGATGAGCCTGAGCAAATAGAACAGGTTGATGTTCAACCTGAGGCTCAGATATCATGGGAACCGCGAAGATCGGGAAGGATCCGTCGACAGCCTGAGCGCTATGACGGAGTCTACATCATTGATGATGAACCCCTTACTTATGCGGATGCGGTCAGTGGACCAGAATCAGCAAGATGGCTTGAAGCTATGCGAGCCGAGATGGACTCCATGTCAGATAACCAAGTCTGGGATTTGGTTGATCCACCTCAGGGAGTAATCCCTATAGGCTGTAAGTGGATCTTCAAGAAGAAGATTGACATGGATGGTAACGTGGTTACCTATAAGGGCAGGCTAGTTGCGAAAGGTTTCAAACAAATCTACGGAATAGATTATGATGAAACTTTCTCTCCTGTAGCTATGTTCAAGTCTATTCGAATTATTCACGCGATAGCTGCATATTATGATTATGAGATCTGGCAAATGGATGTGAAGACCGCTTTCCTTAATGGAAAACTAGAAGAGGATGTGTATATGACACAACCTGAAGGTTTCATCAATCCATCAGATCGTCATAAAATATGCAAATTAAAGAAGTCCATTTATGGACTAAAACAAGCATCTAGAAGCTGGAATATTCGTTATGATGCATCAGTTTGTGAATTTGGTTTCATCAAAAATGAAGATGACCCGTGTGTATATAAGAGGTTTAGTGGGAGCGTGATTACTTTCCTAGTCCTCTACGTCGATGATATCTTGATCATTGGAAACGATATTCCTGAACTGCATGCCGTCAAAGCATGGTTAAGAAAATGTTTCCAGATGAAAGATTTAGGAGAAGCAGCCTATGTATTAGGTGTGCAGATCTACAGAGATAGATCTAAGTGAAAGGTCCCCTAACCTCAAGGGGGGGGCGAAACCCTAAAGATGGCGCATAACAATATTTTCGCATGGGAAGCTAGGGTTTCAAGAGATCTTTATATGTCATATAATTAACTTCTAAATGATTGAATGGATGAAGAAGAACTCATACCATAGCCATCGGTTTGATGGTGCCTTGGAAGCAAAGGCGCAAATGAACCTTCTCCAACGTTGACGCACACAAGAAGATCGATGCGCTCACTCCTTTGAATCCTTTGTGCTAGCAAAGCCTTTCAAAGGGTCTTTGTCGAATGAAAGGGATGGAGATGTTGATCACTCTTGGCCAAATCCTTCTCCTCAGTAGCTTCAAGCGCCGCCACACACAAAAGTGTCGAGAGAGAGAAGTCACGATAGGGAGACGAGCGAGAATAGGATTATCCCTATTCGAACATGAGAGATCTCCAAGTGGAGATCATGGTTTCTAAAAATAGAAACCACACTTCGCTCACACATTCACGCCATCTCCTTTTGAACCATGCGCTCATATAATGAGCCGGTTCAATTTGGTTCGGTTTAAGAACCAATCAAGCCAAGCGATCCAGTCTAGATCTTAATTAAACCCTAAGGCTCCAGATCTAACCGTTCATCTCTTGATGCTCCTGATCTCACCGATCTAGCATCCAATCTCTCAATCGAAGCTTACCGATCTCAAGCCCTAATCAATCAAACATGATCAGACCAGATCTCACTTACAATCAGAGATTAAATCCCTTTAAACTGAACCCAAATAATTCAGTCCACACGATCTGACTTAAGTAAGCCATATCATCAATTTGTGCGACCCTAAGGGTTTCCTTTAAACGTCGGTAACGATAACTCACGTTATCACGATCAGTGAGGGGTATCTTGTAACATCCCTCAGGATCACACCCCACACGCATACAAGTAAAATACGGGGTTTCAAAAATTTTTACTCTTCCATTAAAACACAAGAAGAAAGCGGCATCGAAGGACATTACTACGGAACTGAAAACCGCACAGAACTGAGTAGGATCGATTACTAGGAAATAGAAATCCGGAAATCCAGAAGAAAATCCGGCAGCAAGTATACTAAATTACTGCTGCACAGACCCACATATTCTGGAACAAAACAGATGTCCACACTACACATATGTGGAGAACACAAATTTCAGAAATATTGCAGAAACTGATTATTCAGATACCAAATACAACAATAACTCGGTCACACATTTCAGAATAAGAACAATTGTATTTTCATAACTCCAAAACTCGTATCCAACAATAAAACGAGACAACTATAATATAATATCCTGAAAACAGGCATAAGCCCTCAGGAGATAAAACGTGTCATATAAGTAAGTTAGGCACGCAGGCCTGATAAATCTTTAGAAAATAACTCTTAGAAACTATATAACACATTAGCAAGCATTATAACAAATTTAGTAGCTGTAGCAATCACTGTCCTGATGTCTCACCTGAAAATATTTAAACAACGGGGGTGAGCTAAAAAGCTCAGTGAGTAAAAGACACTAAAAGCCATCCATAGTACACATCAAAAATATCATACTTAACAGATAAGATAATTAACATGAACACTCATATCAGAAACAAAACATAATCAAATACAGACACTTATAACAATAGGCATCAAGCATGAAGTAGGATATAAGTCTACCAACCCATTCCAACTAATCACACTGCCCAACACATCTATAATACAGATCGAAGCAGAACTACAGAAAATCAGAGCTGACAGACAGAACAGATCGAAACAGAACTACAGAAATCAGAACTGACAAACAGAAAATCAGAATTTTCAGAATCCAAACGGATAGTCTACATCGGAAACAGAAAGGCCACAGAAGGCCTGAAGACCACAGAAGGTCTGATGACCACAGAAGGTCTGACCCCACCTCTGCCGAGGATGAGACATGCATGCATATTAGAAACAGAATGGTAGAGGAGGTATCAGTGGGTGGCCCCCGTCTCGTCAAGACGTGGCACTCTGGCCTCCAATACTGGTAGAGGAGGTATCAGTGGGTGGCCCCCGTCTTGTCAGGACGTGGCACTCTGGCCTCCAATACCCAGAACAGAACAGAAATAGTGGAGGGAGAACGGAAGGTGAGACCAGCTCACATCTACCCTTCACTAGTGTCTCATGGGTCGTAGTAGACTATCAGCACCATTACAGCGCCACAGAAGGAGGATAAGGACACGGAAGAGTGCTACATTAGGGCATAATTTTTACAGAACAGATCATGCTGAAACGGAGGAGTAGGACTAACCACTACTAAATTCTCACATCATGCCCAAAGTATCTCACAGACCAGAAAATGACACACCCTAATATCCAGTCCTTAACAAAATTACAATTTGCAGAAAATCAAAGCTGAACACACTTCATAATTTTTGCCATCAACCAGAAGTAATATATGAGTGAATTCCTTGAATTCCTTAGATTTCATGCAACTATCCTTAATTCATGTCAAACCATTCTATGTTCTCACAAAGGTTATAACACATTCAAAGTTTCAGAAAATTCACAACATATATATATACAGAATAGAAATTTTTCACATAACAAACAATTAAACAGATGTTTCAGAAAAAATAGATTAATATATCATACTTGCAACAGATGTTTCAGACCGAGTAAGTAACCTAAAATAGGCAATATGATATTCACAATAAAGCTATTTGAATCTACTTTCTAATAGAACTGAATCCGTCGGATTTGGAGTTATAACCGGGGAGATATGGGTGTTCGAACATAGAAAGGTCGGGATTTCAGAATTCCAGAAAACAGATTCGTATATCAGAATTGCGACACAAATTTCAGATCCAATAACTAACAGAAAATAGGCAACATAGTAGTCAAAATGAATCCCTTCGAGTCTACTTTCTAATAAAACTGATTTGACAAGATTTCAAGCTATACCTAGGGAGATATGATGGTTCGAACACATAAAGGTCGAAACCCAGATTTCCAGAAAACTGATTTTGTACAGCTAGATTGCAATACAGATTGAAATACGAATACAGTTCGGATATAGTCGATATCATATTCAAATTAAAGCCGAATGTATCTAGTTTCATAAAAAATTTATTTCGTGCGATTTGGATCTATAGGCCATGAGATATTGGGGTTATAGTACACAAAGGTCAGATTAGAGAATGCAGATTTCAGCAGAACAGGATTTTAAAACCCTATAAATATTTGAATTCAACCCCATACGGATAATCATTGCAAATAACGAATTTTAATTGAATGATAATCTACAATTTAGCGGATTAGACTCCTTAGGATCGAATTACTCACCGAAAAACGTTCACAGAAGAAAAACGCCAAGACAGAGGATCACCAGGAAGTTCGTCCACCACCAATCTGCCACCACCAGCGTCAGAAATCTCAGGAGGCGCCAAGCACAGTAAGGGGCGACAACCAAAGGCGGCTAGGGCAAGAAAACACAAAAGTCGTGAGGGAGAGGAGCCCTCACGCAATTCCTCTTTTTCTCCCACCCCAAACGGATCCAAGATCCAATAACCCAGTTAACTTAAGTGAAAAATCGGTTTTATGGGCTTACCTGGGCTTAACCACCCTGCGCCACTCCAATAATATCAGAAATATGCGCCACCATGGTGGAAGGAATTCCAGGAGCAAAGAATCAAGGTTGAGGGTTCGAATCCCCAACCAAAATAATTATTTTTGCCCTGTAGGAAAAATTCCTACACTTAGGCAAAAATCCTAAAATTTTAACAGATAAAAATACAGAAACAGAATTTCTAACCTTAAATCATAATTCAGAAAAATCGAGGGCGTTACATTCTCCCCCCCTTATAGAGCTTTAGTCCTCTAAAGCTGACCAAGCCCGTCACTGAACAGGTGAGGATGCTCCTTTCTCATATCTGCTTCAACCTCCCAAGAGGCTTCTTCAACAGACTGATTTCCCCAGATGATTTTCACAAGTGGAATAACCTTATTTCTCAGCACTTTCTCTTTTCTATCTTCAATTCTGAGAGGTTTCACCACAAAAGTCATATTCTCTTCAAGCTGAAGAGGTTCCAACTCTAGAACATGAGAAGGATCAGAACAATATTTTCTGAGTGTAGAAACATGGAACACATAATGGAGGTGTTCCAGTGATGGGGGCAGAGCAAGTCGGTATGCCACAGGTCCAACCCTCTCAATGATATCAAAGGAACCAATGTACCTGGGACTCAATTTTCCCCTCTTCCCAAATCTCATCACCCCTTTCATAGGTGAGACCTTTAGGAAAACATGCTCTCCCACCAAAAACTCAAGAGGACGCCGCCTCACATCAGCATAACTCTTCTGTCTATCCTGAGCAATCTTCATCTTTCTCTGAATTTCTCTGATCTTCTCAGTGGCTTCCTGAACAGCATCCGACCTTAGCACTGTTCTGTCCCCAGTTTCCTCCCAGCATATAGGTGTTCTGCATTTCCTGCCATATAGGGCCTCATACGGAGCCATCTGTATGCTAGAGTGAAAGCTATTGTTGTAGGTGAACTCTATCAGTGATAAGTCCAGATCCCACTCAACAGACCAGTCAACCACATAAGATCTCAGAAGATCCTCAAGTGTCTGAATAGTTCTCTCTGTCTGACCATCAGATTGAGGATGATATGCAGTGCTGAAACTCAGATTAGTTCCCAAATCTTCCTGTAATTTCTTCCAAAACCTGGACAGAAATCGAGGATCACGGTCAGAGACAATGTCCAAGGGAACTCCATGCAATCTGACAATCTCATCGATGTACAGTTTTGCTAACCGATCCAAACTGTAAGTCATTTTGATCGGTAAGAAGTGAGCTGACTTCGTGAGTCTGTCCACAATCACCCATACGGCATCATGATTCCTTCTGGTATTGGGCAGTCCACACACAAAGTCCATACTGATATGCTCCCACTTCCACTGAGGAATAGGGAGAGACTGCATCAAACCGCCCGGCCTCTGATGCTCAGCCTTCACGGTTTGGCAAGTCAAACATCTGGACACAAACAAATGCACATCCTTCTTCATACCATGCCACCAGAAAGTCTTTTTCAGATCCTGATACATCTTGGTACTACCAGGATGAACGGTATACTTAGTGCAATGGCTTTCCTTAAGAATTTCATTTCTCAACTCAGGGTCCTCAGGGACACAGACCCTTCCACGGAATCTGAGGAGACCATCATCCGACATACTGAAATTCTCAACCCAGCCTTGCTCAGACCTCTCTTTCCACCGTAAAATATCCGGATCTGACTGCTGCCCTGATCTCAGTCTCTGCAGTAACTCTGACTGAACCCTGAGAGAAGCTAGAAGACCGCCTCTCTCACCCGGAGTCACACTCAGATGCATGTCACTGAACTCCTGCAATAGTCGCCACTCCTGGACTTGCAGTGCAGCTATCTGAGTCACAGGATACCGACTAAGAGCATCAGCCACTACATTGGCTTTACCAGACTGATATTGGATGGTGAAGTCATAATCCTTTATCAATTCAAGCCATCGCCTCTGTCTCATATTCAGCTCTTTCTGAGTGAAGATATACTTCAAGCTCTGGTGATCTGTAAACAATTCAAATGTCTGTCCAAACAGATAGTGCCTCCAGATCTTCAAGGCAAAAACTACAGCTGCCAACTCCAGATCATGAGTGGGGTAGTTTACCTCATAGTCTTTGAGTTGCCTTGAAGCATAAGCAACTACCTTTCCTTGCTGCATCAGTACAGCACCCAGACCCTTACCAGAGGCATCAGTGTACACAGTGAACTTCTCTCCATCACAGGGAATGATGAGGATAGGAGCACTGGTCAGTCTCCTTTTCAGTTCTTGAAAACTAAACTCACAATCATCAGACCACTCAAACTTCAAATTCTTTCTAGTTAGCTTAGTCAGAGGACCAGCTAGCTTGGAAAAACCCTCCACAAAGCGGCGGTAGTATCCAGCTAAGCCCAGAAAACTTCTGACCTCAATCGCTGTAGTTGGTCTTCCCCAGTGAAGAATGGCCTCCACCTTCACTGGATCCACAGACACACCCTGGCCAGAAATAATGTGCCCCAGAAAGCCAATCTGATATAGCCAGAACTCACATTAGCTGGCCTTAGCATACAGCTGCTTCAGCCGCAGAATCTCCAGCACCTTGCGCAAATCCTGAGAGTGATCTTGCGCATTCTTGGAGTAGATCAGAATATCATCAATGAAGACGACCACACATTTGTCCAGAAGCTCATGAAATATCCTGTTCATCAGATCCATAAACACCGCAGGGGCATTTGTCAGTCCAAAGGGCATAACAAGAAACTCATAGTGCCCATACCTGGTCCTGAATGCAGTTTTAGGTACATCCTCCTCCTGAACTCTCAGCTGATGATAGCCAGACCTCAGGTTAATTTTAGAGAATACAGTAGCACCCTGCAACTGATCAAAGAGATCATCAATACGGGGTAATGGGTACTTATTCCTAACAGTCACTTGGTTGAGTTGACGGTAATCGATGCACATGCGCAACGTACCATCCTTCTTCTTCACAAATAACACAGGTGCTCCCCATGGAGAAACACTGGGTCGAATATACCCCTTCTCTAATAGTTCTTCCAGTTGCTTCTTCAGCTCTGTCAGTTCTGAAGTTGCCATCCTGTAAGGAGCTTTAGATACCGGTGCCGTGCCCGGCAACAACTCGATACCAAACTCAACTTCTCTGCTGGGTGGTAACCCAGATAAATCATCAGAGAAGACGTCAGTAAACTCTCTTACCACAGGAATTCTAGCCAGATCCAAATCAGGCTCAGTCTGCACTTTGACATGCGCCAGATACCCCTTGCAGCCCTAGGCTAAAAGCTTCCTGGCCTGCAGATGAGATATCACCAAAGGCTCCTGTTCTGAAATCCGGCCTTGGATAACCAGTTGCTGTCCATCACTTAGATGCAGAGTAATTAACTTTTCAAAATAATCTAAAGTAGCATGATAGGCAGACAGCCAATCCATGCCCAGAATGACGTCATAGTCTTTCATAGGAAGACTAATCAAATCAATAGGTAAATCATATCCTTCAACCTTAATCAAACAGTCAGGATATGCTATATCTGTAGATACGGCCTCACCCATAGGTGTATGAACAGAAATACAGAAATCAAGTATCCTAGGCAACACAGGCAGACATAGTGCAAAACATGCAGACACAAAGGATAAATTAGCACCAGGATCAAAAAGAATGCGTGCCAAAGAACTAAACACATAAAGTGTACCTTCCACCACAGACTTCGAAGCCGAAGCATCCCTCTCCGCGATGGCATACACGCGAGTCTGCACAGTAGGCTTCTCACCCTGTCCTCTAGCATCCGGCATAGGACAGTCTCTAATCATATGCCCAACCTTACCACATCTGAAGCATGCGCCAGTCTTCCTGTAGCACTCATTATCCTGATGTTTAGTGCTCCCACAGTGGAGACACTTCTTGTCATTCTGAGAAACTGTGCTGGCTGGCTTCTGATAAGGTTTGTCTCTGCCCTTATCATCTTTCTTCTTATTCTTGAAATTCTTCTTATCCTTACCACTCAGAGTGGGTGCGTAAGTCACAGAAATAGGGGCGGATGCAGTGACTGTAGTATCAACAGCCATCTCAGCAATGCACCTCTCAGCAGTGCGAGCCCTGTCTACCACTTCAGCATAAAACTCCAAGTGTAGCATAGCTACTCTTGTCCTGATGTCTTTCCTCAAACCCCGCTGAAACTTCTTGGCTCTTCTTTCCTCGGTGTTGACTAAGTGAGGAGCATACCCCGACAACCGAGCGAATGTGGCCTCATACTGGTCCACCGTCAGGTCGCCCTGCTCAAGATGAATAAACTCCACCTCGCGCTCCTTAGATAAGCTAGAGGGAAAAAACTTGGCATTGAACTTCATCATGAAGTACTGCCAATCAACAACTCTGGATTCAGTTGCCGCCAGTCTGACGACTCCCTTCCACCAGTCTTCGGCATCTCCACGCAACATGAAGACAGATAAACATAGCTTGTCTACATCATCACAGCGCAAAACCTGGAAAATCTTTTCCAGTGCCAAAAGCCAATCCTCAGCCGCTCTGGGCCCCGGACTACCATAAAATGTAGTCGGGTTCAGGTGCTGAAACTCTCGAACCAACCGAGCATATCGTTGATGTGCGCCATCACCCAGAGGAGAACCAGCGCCACCCACACCGTGTCCAGCCGGTTGTGACTGTGACTGAGGCTGTGTCTGCGACAGCCGCTGCAATAACTGTTGCTGAACCTCCATGTGCTGCGCCTGCTGCTGCTGCATCATCTGAGTTTGCTGCTGGATGAACGCGTTCTGTTGTTGCATCATAGCAGTCATAGCCTCCATGGCCTGCCTCAGTTCAGACTGTTGATCACCGTTGCTACTGCTAGATCTTGGTCGCACCATTTTTTTTACCTGCATCACATAACACGGTAGAATAACAACCAATATTCAATCACGAATCAGATCCTATCTTGGTTTCTAGCAATACACAAACAGAGTTTTCCTTTCCCAGAGTTTCTAATTGCTAGTAATATTGCTCTGATACCATCTGTAACATCCCTCAGGATCACACCCCACACGCATACAAGTAAAATACGGGGTTTCAAAAATTTTTACTCTTCCATTAAAACACAAGAAGAAAGCGGCATCGAAGGACATTACTACGGAACTGAAAACCGCACAGAACTGAGTAGGATCGATTACTAGGAAATAGAAATCCGAAAATCCAGAAGAAAATCCGGCAGCAAGTATACTAAATTACTGCTGCACAGACCCACATATTCTGGAACAAAACAGATGTCCACACTACACATATGTGGAGAACACAAATTTCAGAAATATTGCAGAAACTGATTATTCAGATACCAAATACAACAATAACTCGGTTACACATTTCAGAATAAGAACAATTGTATTTTCATAACTCCAAAACTCGTATCCAACAATAAAACGAGACAACTATAATATAATATCCTGAAAACAGGCATAAGCCCTCAGGAGATAAAACGTGTCATATAAGTAAGTTAGGCACGCAGGCCTGATAAATCTTTAGAAAACAACTCTTAGAAACTATATAACACATTAGTAAGCATTATAACAAATTTAGTAGCTGTAGCAATCACTGTCCTGATGTCTCACCTGAAAATATTTAAACAACGGGGGTGAGCTAAAAAGCTCAGTGAGTAAAAGACACTAAAAGCCATCCATAGTACACATCAAAAATATCATACTTAACAGATAAGATAATTAACATGAACACTCATATCAGAAACAAAACATAATCAAATACAGACACTTATAACAATAGGCATCAAGCATGAAGTAGGATATAAGTCTACCAACCCATTCCAACTAATCACACTGCCCAACACATCTATAATACAGATCGAAGCAGAACTACAGAAAATCAGAGCTGACAGACAGAACAGATCGAAACAGAACTACAGAAATCAGAACTGACAGACAGAAAATCAGAATTTTCAGAATCCAAACGGATAGTCTACATCGGAAACAGAAAGGCCACAGAAGGCCTGAAGACCACAGAAGGTCTGATGACCACAGAAGGTCTGACCCCACCTCTGCCGAGGATGAGACATGCATGCATATCAGAAACAGAATGGTAGAGGAGGTATCAGTGGGTGGCCCCCGTCTCGTCAAGACGTGGCACTCTGGCCTCCAATACTGGTAGAGGAGGTATCAGTGGGTGGCCCCCGTCTTGTCAGGACGTGGCACTCTGGCCTCCAATACCCAGAACAGAACAGAAATAGTGGAGGGAGAACGGAAGGTGAGACCAGCTCACATCTACCCTTCACTAGTGTCTCATGAGTCGTAGTAGACTATCAGCACCATTACAGCGCCACAGAAGGAGGATAAGGACACGGAAGAGTGCTACACTAGGGCATAATTTTTACAGAACAGATCATGCTGAAACGGAGGAGTAGGACTAACCACTACTAAATTCTCACATCATGCCCAAAGTATCTCACAGACCAGAAAATGACACACCCTAATATCCAGTCCTTAACAAAATTACAATTTGCAGAAAATCAAAGCTGAACACACTTCATAATTTTTGCCATCAACCAGAAGTAATATATGAGTGAATTCCTTGAATTCCTTAGATTTCATGCAACTATCCTTAATTCATGTCAAACCATTCTATGTTCTCACAAAGGTTATAACACATTCAAAGTTTCAGAAAATTCACAACATATATATATACAGAATAGAAATTTTTCACATAACAAACAATTAAACAGATGTTTTAGAAAAAATAGATTAATATATCATACTTGCAACAGATGTTTCAGACCGAGTAAGTAACCTAAAATAGGCAATATGATATTCACAATAAAGCTATTTGAATCTACTTTCCAATAGAACTAAATCCGTCGGATTTGGAGTTATAACCGGGGAGATATGGGTGTTCGAACATTGAAAGGTTGGGATTTCAGAATTCCAGAAAACAGATTCGTATATCAGAATTGCGACACAAATTTCAGATCCAATAACTAACAGAAAATAGGCAACATGGTAGTCAAAATGAATCCCTTCGAGTCTACTTTCTAATAAAACTGATTTGACAAGATTTCGAGCTATACCTAGGGAGATATGATGGTTCGAACACATAAAGGTCGAAACCCAGATTTCCAGAAAACTGATTTTGTACAGCTAGATTGCAATACAGATTGAAATACGAATACAGTTCGGATATAGTCGATATCATATTCAAATTAAAGCTGAATGTATCTAGTTTCATACAAAATTTATTTCGTGCGATTTGGATCTATAGGCCATGAGATATTGGGGTTATAGTACACAAAGGTCAGATTAGAGAATGCAGATTTCAGCAGAACAGGATTTTAAAACCCTATAAATATTTGAATTCAACCCCATACGGATAATCATTGCAAATAACGAATTTTAATTGAATGATAATCTACAATTTAGCGGATTAGACTCCTTAGGATCGAATTACTCACCGAAAAACGTTCACAGAAGAAAAACGCCAAGACAGAGGATCACCAGGAAGTTCGTCCACCACCAGTCTGCCACCACCAGCGTCAGAAATCTCAGGAGGCGCCAAGCACAGTAAGGGGCGACAACCAAAGGCGGCTAGGGCAAGAAAACACAAAAGTCGTGAGGGAGAGGAGCCCTCACGCAATTCCTCTTTTTCTCCCACCCCAAACGGATCCAAGATCCAATAACCCAGTTAACTTAAGTGAAAAATCGGTTTTATGGGCTTACCTGGGCTTAACCACCCTGCGCCACTCCAATAATATCATAAATATGCGCCACCATGGTGGAAGGAATTCCAGGAGCAAAGAATCAAGGTTGAGGGTTCGAATCCCCAACCAAAATAATTATTTTTGCCCTGTAGGAAAAATTCCTACACTTAGGCAAAAATCCTAAAATTTTAACAGATAAAAATACAGAAACAGAATTTCTAACCTTAAATCATAATTCAGAAAAATCGAGGGCGTTACATATCTAGCAACACATCACTGTCTCCCGATATAAAGGAAAGAGTCTTCCAAGACTACACCCAAACCACAGCACAAGTGTGAATCCAATTCACAAGGCATACATGCTTCCTTTGCCACTGGATGTTCTTATTGGACAAGCGTGTCAAGCTTGTAGCTCCAATATGATGAGCATGATTAGATCAGATGAACATAGTCATCTGGGTATGGCCATACACTTTCTCAATCATCTCATCCAGGGGGGCCCCTTTAGAACATCACACTCCACTTAAGGAGACGGCAATCCTATATCTATCACTAGTGCCCTAACCTGATTCAAGCTCACCATCCAAGATAGTCTATAATCATTATGTTTCAAATGATATTGAACTACCTCAAAACAATGACAATCATCATTTAGAAAACACAAGTGATCTCAAGTCAGAGGAAATGTGCCACTTGTCGCATTCAAGGATTATTCATATTGTGACAAGCAATTGAATATCCTAGTAGGGTCTGTCCAGTACCTCCAATGTACCCATGAGTCTACATCTTATTCCATGCTCGAAGCATCCTATAAGATTAGAACACATATTAGTCTCAATCATATCAAGGCTGTCTCATGTTCACCAAGATATCTTGACTAAGGACATAACTGCATGTCAGCCTAGCTGAACAGCTTTGAGACATTATTCAGAAGTACACTTATTGCAGCAGACAATGTAACAAACTGAATAACAACCATTACCTTTATAAACATAAGAGTTTATACATGATACTGATACATTCCCAAGGCCTCAAACATTAGCCTTAAGGGCATACCCCAACAATCTCCCACTTGCACTTAATCTAATGGTTGAGAAATCTCAAACCCATATTATTACAGTGCTTCTCATGCTTCTGCTGCGCCAGAGGCTTAGTAAGCGGGTCTGCCAGATTGTCATCTGTATGAACCTTGCAGACTTTGATCTCGCCATGATCAATGATCTCCCGGATCAAATGAAACCGTCTCTGTATGTGCTTGGACTTCTGGTGCGACCGTGGTTCCTTTGCTTGTGCGATTGCTCCAGTGTTATCACAAAAGATAACCAAAGGATCTGCACTCGAAGGAACAACACCAAGTTCCTGAACGAACTTACGAATCCACACTGCCTCCTTGGATGCTTCCGAGGCTGCAACATACTCGGCTTCTGTTGTGGAATCAGCAACTATTGACTGTTTGAAACTCTTCCACACCACCGCTCCTCCATTCAAGCTAAAAATATAGCCTGATTGCGATCGGAAATCATCCTGGTCAGACTGGAACGAAGCGTCAGTATATCCTTCAATACTGAGTTCTTCCTGACCACCATATATCAAGAACATATCTTTGGTCCTCCGCAGATATTTTAAAATGTTCTTGACTGCAATCCAGTGCGCCATACCTGGATTACCTTGGAACCGACTGGTCACGCTTAACCCGTAAGCGACGTCTGGGCGAGTACACAACATCGCATACATTATGGACCCAATAGCCGAAGCATAAGGCGTATTGTCCATTTCATCTTTCTCAGTCTGTGTTTCTGGACACTGACTCTTCGAAAGATTCAGACCATGTCTGACTGGAAGATATCCTCTTTTAGAATTCTCTAAATGGAATCTCTCCAGGACTTTATCGATGTAAGTACTCTGGCACAACCCGAGAAGCCTCTTAGATCTATCCCTGTAGATCTTCACACCTAATACATAGGCTGCTTCTCCAAGATCTTTCATCTGGAAACATTTCCTTAGCCATGCCTTTACGGCATGCATTTCAGGAATGTCATTTCCAATGATCAAGATATCATCGACGTAGAGGACTAGGAAAGTAATCACGCTCCCACTAAACCTCTTATATACACACGGGTCATCTTCGTTCTTGATGAAACCAAATTCAGTGACTGATTCATCAAAACGAATATTCCAGCTTCTTGATGCTTGCTTAAGTCCATAAATGGACTTCTTTAACTTGCATATTTTATGACGATCTGATGGATTAGTGAAACCCTCAGGTTGTGTCATATACACATCCTCATCCAGATTTCCATTCAGGAAAGCCGTTTTCACATCCATTTGCCAGATCTCATAATCGTAATATGCTGCTATCGCGAAAAGAATCCGAATAGACTTAAACATGGCTACAGGTGAGAAAGTTTCATCATAATCTATCCCGTAGATTTGTTTTAAACCTTTCACAACTAGCCTGCCTTTATAGGTAACCACATTACCATCCATGTCAATCTTCTTATTGAAGATCCATTTGCAGCCTATAGGGATTACTCCTGGAGGCGGATCAACCAAATCCCATACTTGGTTATCTGACATGGAGTCCATCTCGGCTCGCATAGCTTCAAGCCATCTAGCTGACTCCGGTCCACTGACCGCATCCGCATAAGTGAGGGGTTCATCATTATCAATGATGTAGACTCCGTCATAGCGCTCAGGCTGTCGACGAATCCTTCCCGATCTTCGCGGTTCCCGTGATATCTGAGCCTCAGGTTGTTCAATAACCTGTTCTACTGGCTCAGGCTCATCCAAATTTGCTTGACTACTTTGTCCTTCCTCTGGATTCTCATCCAGCTTTATTTCTCTCCCACTAGCCTCTTGCAGAAGAAACTCCTTCTCAAGAAATATGGCCGTCCGAGCAACAAATACCTTGTTCTCTTTGGGATCGTAGAAATAATAACCCTTAGTTTCCTTAGGGTAACCGACAAAGATACATTTCTCAGATCTGCTCTCTAGTTTCCTAGAGGCGAGCTTTTTGAAATAAGCCTCGCAGCCCCAGATCCTGATAAATGTCAAGCTCGGCTGTTTCCCATACCATAACTCATATGGCGTCTTTGAAACTGCCTTGGATGGCACTCGGTTTAGTACCTTTGCAGCTGTCTCCAGTGCAAATCCCCAAAAGGAGTAAGGTAGAGTAGCCTGACTCATCATAGAACGAACCATATCAAGTAGGGTTCTGTTCCTCCTCTCGGACACACCATTCCATTGCGGTGTTCCTGGCGGAGTGAGCTGTGAGATAATCCCACACTCCTTCAGATAGTCAGTAAACGCATGACTCAAGTATTCTCCACCTCGATCAGAACGAAGTGCCTTGATATTTCGGCCTAGCTGATTTTGTACTTCATTCTTGAACTCTTTGAACTTGTCAAAAGATTCACTTTTATGTCTCATCAGATAGACATAACCATACCTACTGAAATCATCAGTAAAGGTAATGAAGTACTGATAGCCACCTCTGGCATGTTTACTAAATGGCCCACACACATCACTATGTATAAGGTCAAGTAAACCTGAAGCCCTTTGACCTTTGTGAGGAAAAGGTGACTTCGTCATTTTACCCATTAAACAAGCTTTGCATGTATCAATCCCCTCATAGGAGAATGATCCCAGCAGTCCATTATCATGCAACCGCTTAATGCGTTTCTCGTTAATATGGCCTAAACGACTATGCCATAGCAAGGTGCTGTCATCAGCATACTTGGCTTTCTTAATATCAATATTGTGTATAGAACATTCCATGTCTAACATGAATAACCCATTGTTAATTGAACCAGTAGCATAAACAATATTATCAAGAGAAAGAACACACTTTGAAATATTGCAATCAAAGGAAAATCCCTTCCTGACAAGAGCAGGAATAGAGATAATATTCTTAGTAATGCTGGGAACAAAGTAACAACTGTTTAGTTCTAATACAAGCCCAGATGGCAAAGAGATGAAATAGTCTCCTACAGCAACAGCAGCAACCCGTGCCCCGTTTCCAACTCGTAGGTCCACCTCATGCTGTCTCACCTGTCTTCTTCTCTTGAGTTCCTGTACATTTGAACAAATGTGAACTCCACATGCAGTGTCCAACACCCATGAAATAGAAGAAGAAAACATGACCTCAGTCACATAAATACCAGAGCCAGAAGCGATGCTTCCCTTCTTGTCTCCTTGGAGCGCTTTACAGTCCTTTTTCCAGTGACCCAGCTGGCCACAGTGGAAACATCTGTATTCCTTCGACCGCTTGACCTTCTGTTTCAGAGCCTTGTTATAGTTCTTGACTGGGGCTTTGCCCTTCTTCCCCTTCTTCTTGTTCCTAGAAGGAACCATTAAGACAGAGGTTGAAGGCTTTCCCTTCAGAGTCTCCTCAGTAGTCAAGAGCATATTCAGCAGCTCTGCCGGAGTACAATCGATTTTGTTCATATTAAAATTAATAATGAACGCATCGAAAGAGGGCGGGAGAGACTGTAGAATAATGTCTACAGCAAGCTCCTGATTGATGGTATGCCCCAGTTTCTCTAGAGCCTCCTTGTGCCCAATCATCTTGAGCACGTGAGCTCCCACTGGGCTCCCTTCAGCCAGTTTGCTCTAAAAGAAAAGCTTGGTCAAATTGTAGCGCTCAGTCCTCGCCTGTGCAGCATACAGCATCTTGAGGTTTGCTATAATTTCTATAGCAGACATATCCTCATGCTGACGCTGCAGCGGTGGCGTCATAGACGCTAGCATCAGGCAAGCGACATCAATGCTATCATTGACATGCTTTTCATAGGCTTCCCGAACCGCCCTTGCGGCGTTCGGAGCGGGTTGAGGCGGTATCGCCGTCTCGAGGACATACAGTTTCCTCTTTGCCTTAAGAACAATCTTAAGGTGTCCGTACCAGTCTGAGAAGTTCGGCCCAGCAAACTTCTCCCTTTCCAGTAGGGATCGCACATTGAAGTTCATGGTGTTCGTTGCTGCAGGAATCTACAACAATGCAAGAACAGCAAGGTCAGTATCAATGTTTAGAATCAATCTAGGACTTAAGAAAGATTCTTTTCTCACTATTTTATCTAGCTGAAAAATCCAGCAAAAAACAGCCCGAAAGAGTAGAACTCTTTTAGTGAGATGGGATCCAGATTTCATACTTGGTCTCCGCGTCCCGCTCAGGCGAGATAAGATGCACAGAGAGTACAAGCACTAATCTCTGGTAGGCTGTCCCAGCCAATCGCCAACCCGTGCGATTCCCCTTCATCTGGGCAATCCAGCAGACTGTGCCAACTGAGTTGGTACAACACAGTCTCTGATTCCACAGATGGCTGCCTCCATGCGCTACCATATGCTCCACATATGTAGCCCACATGGTCAAGCTGACCCGACCTACTCCCTGGACCACCACGTGCTATGCTGAGCAACGAGAAGCGATAAATCCCTTCTCTGTAACACGCAGGTGTAATCCAGCACCGTCTGAAGATAGATGGACGTGCCCACTGAGTGGGTACAACACGGCTCCAACGATAGTCAGAACAGTGAGGTTTCGCGTCAGAAGGCTTACGAGCTTGATATTTTAGCGTTGGATTTTAACGGTTTTTTATCTTCTTCACTATCATGCAATTCCTATGGTGATAGCAGAAGATAAATTAATCATGCTGTTCTACTTATATAAACAATAAAAAAAAGCATGGATCTTATGTGGTAAAAGCCCATAGCCTAAGTAAGACCTTAAATAACTTAAGTCTTCACTTGCTTTTCTTCATGGGACTTTTGCTGCTTATCTAGCCCAACCCAGGGCCCAAGCGCCATCTGCAGCTCAGGTGCGCCTACCAGGGAAAATGCGCCTGGTCCCAGAGTCGAACCCTGGACCTCCCACCTGGTCTAGCCTCTGCTGCATGCGCCTCTGCCAAGTGTGCTCTGTGCTCTTGTCTAATTAACTTACAAATTAATCTATCTAGACAAGATTGACACGCAGGTCAATTACACTTTATAAATTAAATACAATGTGATACGCAGATCACAATAATTAATTTACAACTTTAATACAGGCACGCAGGCCCCAGCACAGCACACATTTAACATGGGCAGCCCACATAAGAATAAATAAACATACATATGGCATCAATCAACATGCGATCCAACCATGAAAATAAAATTTTTTGAAAAACCCCATTGGCATCAATTTTATTTTCCTTATATGCCCTTACTACCTTACAACGGTCCATTACTAGGGATCCACTCATCATTTCTAGTTAGATCCACTGCCCTTACATGCACCAAGTCCTAACTGACTTGAGTCGACCAAATGGTCAACTATGCATGCGCGAGGGCTGAACGACCACAATGAGGTCTGGCAAGCGGGTGTGACCCCGGGCCTAACTCATGTGCGTTCATGGTAGTCTCAATTAGACATCGCTACACGCCTGTCTGCAGTCGACCTATAGCCACCTCGTGCTTGCGCACAGGTGCTATCTGGTCAACCCATCTAGGCTGTCAGATGGTCTGATCAGACTGTTTGGATCTAACCTAGATGATGACTTCAACCCTAATAACCCGTCTAAGGGTTTACAGTAAGGCCTTAGATCTAATGAGAGGCGCGCATGTGAAGTAGTTTTGAAGAAAACAACTATGCGCCAATCAACATGCGCCAACTGAAAACAAACAAATACAAGTATTTTCTCATATGAAAACTTATCATGTATTTTTCGCATGTTATGAAGATCTAAGCATACATGGATCACAAAGCAATCATATGAACATATAAAACCTGCGCTCTGATACCAATTGAAAGGTCCCCTAACCTCAAGGGGGGGGCGAATCCCTAAAGATGGCGCATAACAATATTTTCGCATGGGAAGCTAGGGTTTCAAGAGATCTTTATATGTCATATAATTAACTTCTAAATGATTGAATGGATGAAGAAGAACTCATACCATAGCCATCGGTTTGATGGTGCCTTGGAAGCAAAGGCGCAAATGAACCTTCTCCAAAGTTGACGCACACAAGAAGATCGATGCGCTCACTCCTTTGAATCCTTTGTGCTAGCAAAGCCTTTCAAAGGGTCTTTGTCAAATGAAAGGGATGGAGATGTTGATCACTCTTGGCCGAATCCTCCTCCTCAGTAGCTTCAAGCGCCGCCACACACAAAAGTGTCGAGAGAGAGAAGTCACGATAGGGAGACGAGCAAGAATAGGATTATCCCTATTTGAACATGAGAGATCTCCAAGTGGAGATCATGGTTTCTAAAAATAGAAACCACACTTCGCTCACATGTTCACGCCATCTCCTTTTGAACCATGCGCTCATATAATGAGACGGTTCAATTTGGTTCGGTTTAAGAACCAATCAAGCCAAGCGATCCAGTCTAGATCTTAATTAAACCCTAAGGCTCCAGATCTAACCGTTCATCTCTTGATGCTCCTGATCTCACCGATCTAGCATCCAATCTCTCAATCGAAGCTTACCGATCTCAAGCCCTAATCAATCAAACATGATCAGACCAGATCTCACTTACAATCAGAGATTAAATCCCTTTAAACTGAACCCAAATAATTCAGTCCACACGATCTGACTTAAGTAAGCCATATCATCAATTTGTGCGACCCTAAGGGTTTCCTTTAAACGTCGGTAACGATAACTCACGTTATCACGATCAGTGAGGGGTATCTAACAACACATCACTGTCTCCCGATATAAAGGAAAGAGTCTTCCAAGACTACACCCAAACCACAGCACAAGTGTGAATCCAATTCACAAGGCATACATGCTTCCTTTGCCACTAGATGTTCTTATTGGACAAGCGTGTCAAGCTTGTAGCTCCAATATGATGAGCATGATTAGATCAGATGAACATAGTCATCTGGGTATGGCCATACACTTTCTCAATCATCTCATCCAGGGGGGCCCCTTTAGAACATCACACTCCACTTAAGGAGACGGCAATCCTATATCTATCACTAGTGCCCTAACCTGATTCAAGCTCACCATCCAAGATAGTCTATAATTATTATGTTTCAAATGATATTGAACTACCTTAAAACAATGACAATCATCATTTAGAAAACACAAGTGATCTCAAGTCAGAGGAAATGTGCCACTTGTCGCATTCAAGGATTATTCATATTGTGACAAGCAATTGAATATCCTAGTAGGGTCTGTCCAGTACATCCAATGTACCCATGAGTCTACATCTTATTCCATGCTCGAAGCATCCTATAAGATTAGAACACATATTAGTCTCAATCATATCAAGGCTGTCTCATGTTCACCAAGATATCTTGACTAAGGACATAACTGCATGTCAGCCTAGCTGAACAGCTTTGAGACATTATTCAGAAGTACACTTATTGCAGCAGACAATGTAACAAACTGAATAACAACCATTACCTTTATAAACATAAGAGTTTATACATGATACTGATACATTCCCAAGGCCACAAACATTATCCTTAAGGGCATACCCCAACACTAAGAGGCTTCTCGGGCTGTGCCAGAGTACTTACATCGATAAAGTCCTGGAGAGATTCCATTTAGAAAATTCTAAAAGAGGATATCTTCCAGTCAGACATGGTCTGAATCTTTCAAAGAACCAGTGTCCTCAAACACAGTCTGAGAAAGATGAAATGGACAATACGCCTTATGCTTCGGCTATTGGATCCATCATGTATGCGATGTTGTGTACTCGCCCAGACGTCGCTTACGGGTTAAGCGTGACCAGTCGATTCCAAAGTAATCCAGGTAAGGCACACTGGATTGCGGTCAAGAACATTTTGAAATATCTTCGGAGGACCAAAGATATGTTCTTGATTTATGGAGGTCAGGAAGAACTCAGCATTGAAGGATATACTGACGCTTCGTTCCAATCTGACCAGGATGATTTCCGATCGCAATCAGGCTATGTTTTTAGCTTGAATGGAGGAGCAGTGGTGTGGAAAAGTTTCAAACAATCAATTGTTGCTGATTCCACAACAGAAGCCGAGTATGTTGCAGCCTCAGAAGCATCCAAGGAGGCAGTGTGGATTCGTAAGTTCATTCAAGAACTTGGTGTTGTTCCTTCGAGTGCAGATCCATTGGTTATCTTCTGCGATAACACTGGAGCAATAGCACAAGCAAAGGAACCGCGGTCGCACCAGAAGTCCAAGCACATACAGAGAAGGTTTCATTTGATCTGTGAGATCATAGATCGTGGAGAGATCAAGATCTGCAAGGTTCATATAGATGACAATCTAGCTGACCCGCTTACAAAGCCTCTGGCGCAGTAGAAGCATGAGAAGCACTGTAATAATATGGGTTTGAGATTTCTCAACCATTAGATTAAGTGCAAGTGGTAGATTATTGGAGTATGCCCTTATGGCTAATGTTTGAGTCCTTGGGTTATTATCAGTATCATGTATAAACTATGTTTATAAAGGCAATGGTTGTTATTCAGGTTGTTGCATTATCTGCTGCTATATGTATACTTCTGAATAATGTCTCAATGGTGTTCAGCTTGGCTGACATGCAGTATAGTCCTTAGTCGAGATATCTTGGTAAACATGAGACAGCCTTGATATGATTGAGACTAATATGTGTTCTAATCTTATAGGATGCTTCGAGCATGGAATAAGATGTAGACTCATAGGTGCATTGGATGTACTGGACTGACCCTACTTAGGATATTCAATTGCTTGTCACAATGTGAATAATCCTTATATGCAAACAAGTGGCATATTTCCTCTGACTTGAGATCACTTGTGTTTCTAAATGATGATTGGCATTGTCATGAGGTAGTTCAATATCATTTGAAATATAATGGTTATAGATTATCTTGGATAATGAGCATGAGTCATGTTAGGACACTAGTGATAGATATAGGATTGCCTTCTCCTTGTTTGGAGTGTGATGTTCTAAAGGGGCCCCCTGTATGAGATGGTTGAGAAAGTGTATGGCCATACCCAGATGACTATGTTCATCTGATCTAACCACTCTCATCATGTTGGAGTTACAGGCTTGACACGCTTGTCCAACGTGAACATCCAGTGGCAAAGGAAACACATATGTCAAGTGACTTGGGTTCACACTTGTGCTATGGTTTGGGAGTAGTCTTAGAAGACTCTTTCCTTTATATCGGGAGACAGTGATGTGTTGCTATATACCCCTCTCTGATCGTGATAACGTAAGTTATCGTTACCGACATTTAAAGGAAACCCTTAGGGTCGCACAATTTGATGATATGGCTTACTTATGTCAGATCGTGTGGACTGAATTGTTTTGGTTCAGTTTAAAGGAGTTTAAACTCTGATTGTAAGTGAGATATGGTCTGATCATGTTTGATTGATTAGGGCTTGAGATCGGTAAGCTTCGATCGAGAGAATTGATGCTTGATCGATGAGATCAAGAGCATCAAGAGATGTGTGGTTAGTGAAAGTGGGGCGAAACCCTAATAAGCGCAGATTAAGATTTTTTTGCATAGCGGAAGCTAGGGTTTCTAAGGATCGCATGTGGCATGAACATATGATTAACCTTATGTTTGTAAAGATCAAGTTGTGATCTTACCAAAGCCATTGTTTGGATGGCGGCTTGGAAGCAAGAGGGCGATGTGGCTCTCCTCCAAAGTGGACGCACACAAGGTGGCGATGGCTTCCTCCCTTGGTGTGAGCCTTGTGCTAGCAAAGCCCTCCAAAGAGTCCTAGATGCGTGAAGGAGATTGAGATGATTTCCTTGGCTAACCGAATCTCCTTCTTGGCGTTAAGATCACCCAAGACGAGAGCAAGAAGATGCAAGTCGGCGAGAGAGAGAGGAGACTTCTCACGTTCGAAAACATTGGGAGATTCCAACAAGGAAAAACGTCTTTCTAAAAATAGAAAGCACTAAGTCCACATTCAATTCCCACGTTACCATCGAACTTCATCTCTCAATCGAACCATACGTTCACATAAGTGAACCGGTTCAATTTAATTCGGTTCAATTGCATTTGGTTCAAAGACCAAATCAAACCAGCATTGGTTCAGATCTTGACAAACCAAATGGCTCAAGATCTAACCATTCATCTCTTGATGCTCCTGATCTTATCGATCAAGCATCAATTCTCTCGATCGAAGCTTACCGATCTCAAGCCCTAATCAATCAAACATGATCAGACCAGATCTCACTTACAATCAGAGTTTAAACTCCTTTAAACTGAACCAAAACAATTCAATCCACACGATCTGACATAAGTAAGCCATATCAATAAATTGTGCGACCCTAAGGGTTTCCTTTAAATGTCGGTAACGATAACTTACGTTATCACGAACAGAGAGGGGTATCTAGCAACACATCACTGTCTCCCGATATAAAGGAAAGAGTCTTCCAAGACTACACCCAAACACAGCACAAGTGTGAATTCAATTCACTAGGCATACATGTTTCCTTTGCCACTGGATGTTCTCGTTGGACAAGCATGTCATGCCTGTAACTCCAACATGATGAGAATGATTAGATCAGATGAACATAGTCATCTGGGTATGGCCATACACTTTCTCAACCATCTCATACAGGGGGCCCCTTTAGAACATCACACTCCAAACAAGGAGAAGGCAATCCTATATCTATCACTAGTGCCCTAACATAACTCATGCTCATTATCCAAGATAATCTATAACCATTATATTTCAAATGATATTGAACTACCTCAAGACAATGCCAATCCTCATTTAGAAACACAAGTGATCTCAAGTCAGAGGAAATATGCCACTTGTTTGCACATAAGGATTATTCACATTGTGACAAGCAATTGAATATCCTAAGTAGGGTCAGTCCAGTACATCCAATGTACCTATGAGTCTACATCTTATTCCATACTCGAAGCATCCTATAAGATTAGAACACATATTAGTCTCAATCATATCAAGGCTGTCTCATGTTCACCAAGATATCTCGACTAAGGACAATACTGCATGTCAGCCAAGCTGAACACCATTGAGACATTATTCAGTAGTATACATATAGCAGCAGATAATGTAACAACCTGAATAACAACCATTGCCTTTATAAACATAGAGTTTATACATGATACTGATAACAACCCAAGGCCTCAAACATTAGCCTTAAGGGCATACCCCAACAATCTCCCACTTGCACTTAATCTAATGGTTGAGAAATCTCAAACCCATATTATTACAGTGCTTCTCATGCTTCTGCTGCGCCAGAGGCTTTGTAAGCGGGTCAGCTAGATTGTCATCTGTATGAACCTTGCAGATCTTGATCTCTCCTCGATCTATGATCTCCCGGATCAAGTGAAACCTTCTCTGTATGTGCTTGGACTTCTGGTGCGACCGTTGTTCCTTTGCTTGTGCTATGGCTCCAGTGTTATCACAGAAGATAACCAATGGATCTGCACTCGAAGGAACAAGACCAAGTTCTTGAACGAACTTACGAATCCACACTGCCTCCTTGGATGCTTCTGAGGCTGCAACATACTCGGCTTCTGTTGTGGAATCAGCAACAATAGATTGTTTGAAACTTTTCCACACCACTGCTCCTCCATTCAAGCTAAAAACATAGCCTGATTGCGATCGGAAATCATCCTGGTCAGATTGGAACGAAGCGTCAGTATATCCTTCAATACTGAGTTCTTCCTGACCTCAATATATCAAGAACATATCTTTGGTTCTCCGAAGATATTTCAAAATGTTCTTGACCGCAATCCAGTGTGCCTTACCTGGATTACTTTGGAATCGACTGGTCACGCTTAACCCGTAAGCGACGTCTGGGCGAGTACACAACATCACATACATAATGGACCCTATAGCCGAAGCATAAGGCGTATTGTCCATTTCATCTTTCTCAGACTATGTTTGAGGACACTGGCTCTTCGAAAGATTCAGACCATGTCTGACTAGAAGATATCCTCTTTTAGAATTTTCTAAATGGAATCTCTCCAGGACTTTATCGATGTAAGTACTCTGGCACAGCCCGAGAAGCCTCTTAGATCTATCTCTGTAGATCTTCACACCTAATACATAGGCTGCTTCTCCTAAATCTTTCATCTGGAAACATTTTCTTAACCATGCTTTGACGGCATGAAGTTCAGGAATATCGTTTCCAATGATCAAGATATCATCGACGTAGAGGACTAGGAAAGTAATCACGCTCCCACTAAACCTCTTATATACACACGGGTCATCTTCATTTTTGATGAAACCAAATTCACAGATTGATTCATCAAAACGAATATTCCAGCTTCTTGATGCTTGCTTAAGTCCATAAATGGACTTCTTTAATTTGCATATTTTATGACGATCTGATGGATTGATGAAATCTTCAGGTTGTGTCATATACACATCCTCTTCTAGTTTTCCATTAAGGAAAGCGATTTCACATCCATTTGCCAGATCTCATAATCATAATATGCAGCTATCGCGAGAATAATCAGAATAGACTTGAACATGGCTACAGGAGAGAAAGTTTCATCATAATCTATCCCGTAGATTTGTCTGAAACCTTTCGCAACTAGCCTGCCTTTATAGGTAACCACGTTACCATCCATGTTAATCTTCTTTTTGAAGATCCACTTACAGCCTATAGGGATTACTCCCTGAGGCGGATCAACCAAATCCCAGACTTGGTTATCTGACATGGAGTCCATCTCGGCTCGCATAGCTTCAAGCCATCTTGCTGATTCTGGTCCACTGACCGCATCCGCATAAGTGAGGGGTTCATCATCAATGATGTAGACTCCGTCATAGCGCTCAGGCTGTCGACGGATCCTTCCCGATCTTCGCGGTTCCCGTGATATCTGAGCCTCAGGTTGAACATCAACCTGTTCTATTTGCTCAGGCTCATCCAACTGAGTTTGACTACTTTGTCCCTCTTCTGGATTCTCATCCAGCTTTATTTCTCTCCCACTGGCCTCTTGCAGAAGAAATTTCTTCTCAAGAAAAATAGCCGTACGAGCAACAAATACTTTGTTCTCTTTGGGATCGTAGAAATAATAACCCTTAGTTTCTTTAGGGTAACCGACAAAGATACATTTATCAGATCTGCTCTCCAGTTTCCCAGAGGAGAGCTTTTTGACATATGCCTCGCAACCCCAGATTTTAATAAATGTCAAGCTCGGCTGTTTCCCATACCATAACTCATATGGAGTCTTTGAAACGGCCTTGGATGGCACTCGGTTTAGTACCTTTGCCGCTGTTTTCAGTGCAAATCCCCAAAAGGAGTAAGGTAGAGTAGCCTGACTCATCATTGAACGAACTATATCCAATAAGGTTCTATTTCTCCTCTCGGATACACCATTCCATTGCGGTGTTCCTGGCGGAGTGAGCTGTGAGATAATCCCACACTCCTTCAGATAGTCAGTAAACTCTCGACTCAAGTATTCTCCACCTCGATCTGAGCGAAGTGCCTTGATATTTCGGCCTAACTGATTCTGTACTTCATTTTTGAACTCTTTGAACTTGTCAAAAGATTCACTTTTATGTCTCATCAGATAGACATAACCATATCTACTGAAATCATCAGTAAAGGTAATGAAGTATGAATAGCCACCTCTGGCATGTTTACTAAATGGCCCACACACATCACTGTGAATGAGGTCAAGTAAACCTGAAGCCCTTTGACCTTTATTAGAAAAAGGAGACTTCGTCATTTTACCCATTAAACAAGCTTTGCATGTATCAAGCTCCTGATAGGAGAATGATCCCAGCAGTCCATGGTCATGCAACCGCTTAATGCGCTTCTTGTTAATATGGCCTAAACGACTATGCCATAGCAAGGTGCTGTCATCAGCATACTTGGCTTTCTTATTATCAATTTGTTGTACAGAACATTGTAAGATCCAAGGATCTTAAGTCCTGGTAAGCATTATTTTTGATTTAAATAAACTCGTTGGCTGTGATATTGTGTTCATGATTTAAATAAAATTACTGACTGTGATATTTTTCTATGTATTGGTTGTTAATTTATAGTTAATTAACTAGAGATTTTTGGTTGTTAATTAATAGTTAATTAACTAGAGATTTTTGGTTGTTAATTTATAGTTAATTAAATTAGAGATTATTGGTTGTTAATTTTGTTGGACGTTAATTAGCTTAATGGATGTTAAATTTAATTAGTTAACTAGCTTATTGGATGTTAGTTTAACCCTTATTGGATTTTCACTTAAATTATGAGTTATTGGGTTTGCGCTAATTGGGTTTAAAATTCAAATTTATTAGTTAAATGGGTTAAACCCTTTTGAATTAATTGGTTAGCAGGTTAAACATTAAAAACCGAAATTTAAACTTTAAGTTAGTGATTTCGGCTAGGGTAGAGAATAGGCGTTTTTTTTGGCTTGGAGAAAAACATTGGGCGACGGCTTGAAGAAGTTGGCGATTCTTGAAGAGTTCTTGGGTGATTTTCTCCTTCCTCTTCCTTTCTTCCTTTGGCCGGCGTCTTTGGTGTTTGGAGGCGTTTATTGTCCATTGTTGGCGTCTTCCTAGGATCATTTCAAAGCTCTTAGACGAATTTTGTGGAGGATCTTCATCTTGGTATTCTCGGTTGAGGTGAGTGGAGTGTCTTATTAGATCTATCAATTTGGTTGTGTTTGTGTTAAATGATATATTTGATTTCTTGAGAAATTTACCATGTTAAAATCGAAATTTTGCAAAGTGTATCTACCATGAAAGCCGAATTTAAGATGCTTCTTCATGAAAACTGAATTTAGGGTATTTCTCCATGAAAACCGAATGTAAGATATTTCTTATCTTCATGAAAACTGAATTTAGGGTATTTCTCCATGAAAACCGAATTCTTGATAATAATTATGAGACTCGAAATCTTGATAATTATTTATGAAAACTGAAATTTTGATGTTAATTATGAAACCGAAATCTTGATGATTGTTTTATGAAAACTTTCAACCAAAATCTTGATGATTGTTTTATGAAACCGAAAGTTTGTAATATGAAATTTAAGGTATTAATTTATGGAATTTAGGAAGTTTTAAACCAATGATTTTGAGCATGATATTCATGTTAACTAAGGTTTAAAATTTAGTAGATAATATGTTATGTTAACCGTGGGTTACATGTAGTGATTTGTAAAGCAATTGTATGAATACATGTTTTAATTTTATGTTTAATTTTATGTTGATTTTTATGTATGCTTGATAAATGCTATATGTCGATTTTATGGATGCTTGATAAATGCTAATAATGTTATAAAACTCATGTTTATTTGTCTAAGACCATGTATTCATGTTTGAGAACATTGGGTGATAATTTAGCAAGGTTAGACTGAATTAATCAGCATGAAACCTAAGGACTACACTACAATGTGATTTTTATGAAGTTTATGTGGTTTTTGAATATTATGTGATTTGTGATTTTTGGAATATTATGTGGTTATGGGAATTTAGAATATTATGTGTTATGTGATGGGTAGGACTAAGGCTAAGTGTGACTGTGTACTCAAGGGGATAGTATGTGTAATATGTTAAGGGTTTGAGATTTCAGCCCTGTATTATGATATGTGAAGGGGTTGATGTTCAGCCTACCTGTTATGATTATTGTGATGGGGGTTGATGTTCAGCCTGCCCGATATGATTATTGTGATGACTATCCTAGAGTCTAGTTGACACTTAGAAGTCCACCGTTGTGAAATAAGATATAAGATGTGTCTGTTGTCCAGTAGGAACCTTTTGGGAGAACGGGTTTTGACGCAAAGTGCCATGTCTTGGTCGGACAGGGGCCACCTCTTGATGTCATCACTCTTTTTGTGATATGGGGTGTCGTAGAGCAAAGTGCCACGTCGTGACCCGGCGGGGGCCACCTCTTGAATCTACACACTATCCATCGATGTGTTATGGGGTGTTTTAGAGCAAAGTGCCACGTCATGACCTGGCGGGGGCCACCTCTTGATTCTACTCACTGTCCATGTTTATATGTTGCATGAAATTTTGCAGTCTCCCAGTGCTTAGGCCAAAGCCGGGTTAGACCATAATGGTCACTACTGAATATGCTGGACAACTAGGTTAATTAAGTGTTGGTGTGTACATCTGAGTTGGTTTAGAGTATAACTCTAGCACCTGAGTTTGTTATATGTTGGTGTGTACATCTGACTGTTTATATGACTTCTGTTTTCTTTATGTTGTTATATGTTGACATAATGTTCCTGTTAAAGATTTTTAAAATAATCTGTCTATATTTTTGAGTGTATGTTATGGATGGTCGATTTAGACTATCCACTCACTGGGCTGTGTAGCTCACCCCTCACTATTTTCAGGCATAGAGCAGGGGCGCATTTCTTGAGTTAGCATTGGCATGGATATCGCTAGTTTGCTGTTTAAGAACTTTTGTGCTTAATTATTTGGGGCCGGTTGCGGCCGAACTATATGAATGATATGAGCTATGTGAACCATGTGAACTATGTGAACTTGTGATGTCGAATTGTGACTGTTAAATGAGTTTGATTTTTGTGTCACCGCGGGCTTCAGCCTGGTTTCGGTGTTTGGTATGAGTTTATAAAAATCGATTTTGTGATTTTGTTTTGAAATTTGGTTTGTGGTGTATTCTTTGTAATCGGTTTTGATATACCTGTAACTTGCATATGTCTAGTGCAAGTATTGCCTGGTGGCAGGTACCTTTATGGATTTTATGGATTTGATACGGATTTGATATAACTGTTGCCTTGCATATGTCTAGTGCAAGGAATGCGTGGTGGCAGGTACCTTTATGAAATTGTGTTTTTGTGGAGATTTATATGTATGGATTTTTGAAATTTTCAGATCGGGTTTCCTGAACGGGGTTTTACCTAGCATATGTATCGATCTTGTGTGATAACATCCTGTTTTTTTCATGATTTGTGTTGCTTGTTTGGGGTTAAGATAACGGGATGTTACAGAATGGTATCAGAGCAGTTGGCTAGCTAAAACATAGTTCTGGGAAAACATGTTTGTGTATTGCTAGACACCAGATAGGTTTATGTTTGCTTTCCTGACTTTAGTGTGTGTGTGTAGGAATTTAAAATGGTGCGAACTAGAGGAAATGCTAGTGGCGAGGATGAGCAGCCTTCGAACCTCACGAGAACTATTGAGGCTCTGACTGGCATGGTACAGCAACAAGGTGCCATGATAGAGAGGCAAGCTCAGATGCTGCAGCAGCAATAGACTCAGCATCAAGAGGCACAACAGCAGCTTTTGCAGCAGCTGACTCAAGAGAGACCCCAGACTACTACTCGAGCGGTGGGGGATGACTCTCAGGAGGGCGCTCACAGGCGCTATGCCTCACTTGTGAGTGAATTCCAGAAACTGGGTCCTAGCTCTTTTTATGGGGGCTCAGAATCAAGTACTGCAGAAAACTGGCAGTTGGTCTTAGAAAAAATTTTCCAAGTCATGCGTTGCTCGGATGAGGACAAGCTGTGTCTGACCACCTATATGATGCGTGGTGACGCAGATGAGTGGTGGAAGGGCGTGGTGAGGCTCGCTGAAGAAAAACATGAAAAAGTAGATTGGCCCTACTTCTTGTCTCAATTTAACGAGAAGTACTTCCCTGATAGCTTGGTGGAGGATCGAGAGGTGGAATTTATTCATCTGGAGCAGGGTGATATGACTGTGGACCAGTATGAGTTACAGTTCACCAAGTTGGGAAAATATGCTCCTCACTTGATAAACACTGAAAAGAGGAGGGCTACCAAGTTTCTCAGAGGTCTCAGATGGGACATTCGGGAGCAGGTTGGTGCTCAGCATTTGGAGACTTATGTTGAGACTGTTGGGCGAGCACGCACCATTGAGAGATACATAGCTGAGAGGAGTTCTCATGTTGCCGTGACAGTGGTTCCTGCAGCTGAGGCGGCGGTTCCTCAGTATGGTAGTGGCGGCAAGGGTAAGAAATACCCTAAACATAAGGACTACAAAAAGAGCAGGTATAAGCCTTACTCCTACAAGGCACAGCAGCAGTTCAGGGATGCCAGGGATGTAAGAAACAGTATCACAGAGGATAGGACTTGTAATTATTGTGGGATCAAGGGACATCTGGTGAAAGACTGTCATAAGAGGAATGGTGTATGCTTCAGGTGTAAGAAACCAGGGCACATGGTCAAGGACTGTAAAGAACCTGAGATGCAGCAGAGAGGCGCAGATAAGCCTACAGTCCAGACTAGAGTTTATGCTGTGGCTGAGAAGGATACACGAGCTTCCCGATCCGTCGTGGAAGGTACCTTATTTGTATTCGATCAGTTAGCTCGCATTCTATTTGACCCTGGTGCAAATTTGTCTTTTGTATCTGTTAAGTTTGCTGCATGTTTACCTGTGTTACCTAAGGTGCTGAATTATGCTGTGTCTGTGAGTACTCCCTTAGGAACATCATTATCTACAGATACTGTTTGTGCTAATTGTGTAGTGCATGTAGAGGGTTATGAGTTTCTGGTAGATCTAATCCTCTTAGACATACAAGATTATGATGTCATCCTAGGTATGGATTGGTTATCCTCACATCATGCTACTGTGGATTGCTTTGAGAAAGTAATCACTTTAAATCTGCTAGATGGGAGTAGGATTTTTGTGAGAGGTCTAGTGTCAGACCAAGGACCACATGTAATATCTTTCCTGCAGGCCAGGAAGTTACTTGCTAGTGGATGCAAGGGTTATCTTGCGCATGTTAAGGTGCAGGATGATTCTACTTCTGATTTGACTCAGATGGTGGTGGTGAAAGAGTTTCCTAGGTTTAGCAGGTTACTACCGGAGATTTGTTGAGGGATTCTCCAAGCTGGCGGGTCCTTTAACTAAATTAACCAGAAAGGAGGCTAAGTTTATTTGGGATGACAAGTGTGAAGAGAGCTTTCAGGAGCTGAAGAGGAGGTTGACTAGTACACCGATCCTCATTATTCCTAGTGATGGGGAAAGGTTTACTGTCTATACAGATGCTTCAGGCAAGGGGTTGGGTTGTGTCTTGATGCAGAAGGGTTCTGTAGTAGCCTATGCTTCGAGACAACTGAAGGAGTATGAATTGAACTACCCTACTCATGATTTAGAGTTGGCGGCCGTAGTCTTTGCTTTGAAGATATGGCGCCACTATTTACTGGGTCAGGAGTTCGATCTGTTCACTGATCACCAGAGTCTCAAGTATATCTTCACTCAGAAGGAGTTGAACATGAGACAGAGAAGATGGATGGAGTTGATCAAAGACTATGACTTCTCTATTCAGTATCAGGCTGGAAAGGCCAATGTAGTGGCGGATGCACTGAGCAGACATCCAGTTACTTCAGTAGCTGCTTTACGAGTCAGTGAGTGGCGGTTACTGCAGGAGTTCAGCGATCTCAGGATCAGTGTTTCTCCTAGAGTTCAGTCGGGTTATGTGGCCTTTCTCAAAGTACAGTCTGCTTTGTTGCAGAAGATCAGAGATCAGCAGTCTGTGGATCCGAGATTAGTTCAGATCAGGGATAGTTTGGTTGATGGAGCAGTTCAGGATTTTAGCTTGTCTGATGATGGTATTCTTCGGTTTCGTGGAAGGGTATGTGTCCCTGAGGAACCAAGCTTGAGGAAAGAAATATTGGAGGACAGCCATAACTCCAAATATTCTCTACATCCTGGTGTGACTAAGATGTATCAGGACCTTAAGAAAAATTTTTGGTGGCCGGGTATGAAGAAAGAAGTATCTGATTTTGACTCTAGGTGTTTAACCTGTCAGACTGTAAAGGCTGAACATCAGAAGCCTGGCGGTTTGTTGCAGCCTCTTCCTATTCCTGAGTGGAAGTGGGAATGCATCAGTATGGATTTTGTATGTGGTTTGCCCAGAACCAGATTGGGTCATGATGCTATTTGGGTGATTGTTGATAGACTTACTAAATCAGCCCATTTTCTCCCGATCAAGATGACTTATCCTTTAGAGAGGCTGGCTAGATTATATATTGATGAGATAGTCAGACTGCATGGAGTGCCTGTTGATATTGTGTCTGATAGGGACTCTCGGTTTTTGTCCAGATTTTGGAAGAGCTTACAGGAGGGTTTGAGTACTAAGTTGAGTTTTAGTACAGCATACCATGCTCAGTCTGATGGCCAGACGGAGCGTACTATACAGACTCTAGAAGACTTGTTGAGAGCTTATGTGGTTGATTGGAGTTCTGAGTGGAACCGGGATCTATCTTTGATAGAGTTCACTTATAATAATAGTTTCCACTCGAGTATTCAGATGGCTCCTTATGAAGCTTTGTATGGGAGAAGGTGCAGGACTCCCTTGTGTTGGGAGGAGACTGGTGATAGATTGATTTTGAGATCTGATGCAGTTCAGGAGACTACTGATAAGGTCAGAGAGATACAGAATAAACTGAAGATTGCTCGGGACAGACAGAAGAGTTATGCTGACGACCGTCGTCGTTCCTTGGAGTTTATGGTAGGGGATCATGTTTTCTTAAAGGTGTCACCTACTAAGGGTGTTATGAGGTTTGGCAAAAAGGGCAAGTTGAGCCCTAGGTTTGTAGGCCCTTTTGACATTATTGAGAGAATTGGTCCAGTGGCTTACCGGTTAGCTTTACCTCCTGCTATGGATCATGTGCATAATGTGTTCCATGTTTCTGTTTTGAGGAAATATCATCCTGATCCATCTCATGTATTGGAATTGGAACCTCTTCAGATTCAGAGTGATTTGACTTTTGAGGAAAGACCTCTTCGGATTGTGGATAGAAAGGACAAAGTTCTGAGGAACAAGACTATACCTTTGGTAAAGGTTATCTGGGGAAATCAGTCGGTTGAGGAGGCAACTTGGGAGACTGAAGCTGATATGAGGAAATTTTATGCTTATCTCTTTGATGATATGGATGCTGAGCTTTAGAGGACTAAAGCTTTATAAGGAGGGAGGGATGTAAGATCCAAGGATCTTAAGTCCTGGTAAGCATTATTTTTGATTTAAATAAACTCGTTGGCTGTGATATTGTGTTCATGATTTAAATAAAATTACTGACTGTGATATTTTTCTATGTATTGGTTGTTAATTTATAGTTAATTAACTAGAGATTTTTGGTTGTTAATTAATAGTTAATTAACTAGAGATTTTTGGTTGTTAATTTATAGTTAATTAAATTAGAGATTATTGGTTGTTAATTTTGTTGGACGTTAATTAGCTTAATGGATGTTAAATTTAATTAGTTAACTAGCTTATTGGATGTTAGTTTAACCCTTATTGGATTTTCACTTAAATTATGAGTTATTGGGTTTGCGCTAATTGGGTTTAAAATTCAAATTTATTAGTTAAATGGGTTAAACCCTTTTGAATTAATTGGTTAGCAGGTTAAACATTAAAAACCGAAATTTAAACTTTAAGTTAGTGATTTCGGCTAGGGTAGAGAATAGGCATTTTTTTTTGGCTTGGAGAAAAACATTGGGTGACGGCTTGAAGAAGTTGGCGATTCTTGAAGAGTTCTTGGGTGATTTTCTCCTTCCTCTTCCTTTCTTCCTTTGGCCGGCGTCTTTGGTGTTTGGAGGCGTTTATTGTCCATTGTTGGCGTCTTCCTAGGATCATTTCAAAGCTCTTAGACGAATTTTGTGGAGGATCTTCATCTTGGTATTCTCGGTTGAGGTGAGTGGAGTGTCTTATTAGATCTATCAATTTGGTTGTGTTTGTGTTAAATGATATATTTGATTTCTTGAGAAATTTACCATGTTAAAATTGAAATTTTGCAAAGTGTATCTACCATGAAAGCCGAATTTAAGATGCTTCTTCATGAAAACTGAATTTAGGGTATTTCTCCATGAAAACCGAATGTAAGATATTTCTTATCTTCATGAAAACTGAATTTAGGGTATTTCTCCATGAAAACCGAATTCTTGATAATAATTATGAGACTCGAAATCTTGATAATTATTTATGAAAACTGAAATTTTGATGTTAATTATGAAACCGAAATCTTGATGATTGTTTTATGAAAACTTTCAACCGAAATCTTGATGATTGTTTTATGAAACCGAAAGTTTGTAATATGAAATTTAAGGTATTAATTTATGGAATTTAGGAAGTTTTAAACCAATGATTTTGAGCATGATATTCATGTTAACTAAGGTTTAAAATTTAGTAGATAATATGTTATGTTAACCGTGGGTTACATGTAGTGATTTGTAAAGCAATTGTATGAATACATGTTTTAATTTTATGTTGATTTTTATGTATGCTTGATAAATGCTATATGTCGATTTTATGGATGCTTGATAAATGCTAATAATGTTATAAAACTCATGTTTATTTGTCTAAGACCATGTATTCATGTTTGAGAACATTGGGTGATAATTTAGCAAGGTTAGACTGAATTAATCAGCATGAAACCTAAGGACTACACTACAATGTGATTTTTATGAAGTTTATGTGGTTTTTGAATATTATGTGATTTGTGATTTTTGGAATATTATGTGGTTATGGGAATTTAGAATATTATGTGTTATGTGATGGGTAGGACTAAGGCTAAGTGTGACTGTGTACTCAAGGGGATAGTATGTGTAATATGTTAAGGGTTTGAGATTTCAGCCCTGTATTATGATATGTGAAGGGGTTGATGTTCAGCCTACCTGTTATGATTATTGTGATGGGGGTTGATGTTCAGCCTGCCCGATATGATTATTGTGATGACTATCCTAGAGTCTAGTTGACACTTAGAAGTCCACCGTTGTGAAATAAGATATAAGATGTGTCTGTTGTCCAGTAGGAACCTTTTGGGAGAACGGGTTTTGACGCAAAGTGCCATGTCTTGGTCGGACAGGGGCCACCTCTTGATGTCATCACTCTTTTTGTGATATGGGGTGTCGTAGAGCAAAGTGCCACGTCGTGACCCGGCGGGGGCCACCTCTTGAATCTACACACTATCCATCGATGTGTTATGGGGTGTTTTAGAGCAAAGTGCCACGTCGTGACCTGGCGGGGGCCACCTCTTGATTCTACTCACTGTCCATGTTTATATGTTGCATGAAATTTTGCAGTCTCCCAGTGCTTAGGCCAAAGCCGGGTTAGACCATAATGGTCACTACTGAATATGCTGGACAACTAGGTTAATTAAGTGTTGGTGTGTACATCTGAGTTGGTTTAGAGTATAACTCTAGCACCTGAGTTTGTTATATGTTGGTGTGTACATCTGACTGTTTATATGACTTCTGTTTTCTTTATGTTGTTATATGTTGACATAATGTTCCTGTTAAAGATTTTTAAAATAATCTGTCTATATTTTTGAGTGTATGTTATGGATGGTCGATTTAGACTATCCACTCACTGGGCTGTGTAGCTCACCCCTCACTATTTTCAGGCATAGAGCAGGGGCGCATTTCTTGAGTTAGCATTGGCATGGATATCGCTAGTTTGCTGTTTAAGAACTTTTGTGCTTAATTATTTGGGGCCGGTTGCGGCCGAACTATATGAATGATATGAGCTATGTGAACCATGTGAACTATGTGAACTTGTGATGTCGAATTGTGACTGTTAAATGAGTTTGATTTTTGTGTCACCGCGGGCTTCAGCCTGGTTTCGGTGTTTGGTATGAGTTTATAAAAATCGATTTTGTGATTTTGTTTTGAAATTTGGTTTGTGGTGTATTCTTTGTAATCGGTTTTGATATACCTGTAACTTGCATATGTCTAGTGCAAGTATTGCCTGGTGGCAGGTACCTTTATGGATTTTATGGATTTGATACGGATTTGATATAACTGTTGCCTTGCATATGTCTAGTGCAAGGAATGCGTGGTGGCAGGTACCTTTATGAAATTGTGTTTTTGTGGAGATTTATATGTATGGATTTTCGAAATTTTCAGATCGGGTTTCCTGAACGGGGTTTTACCTAGCATATGTATCGATCTTGTGTGATAACATCCTGTTTTTTTCATGATTTGTGTTGCTTGTTTGGGGTTAAGATAACGGGATGTTACAAACATTCCATGTCCAACATGAATAACCCATTGTTAATCGACCCAGTAGCATAAACAATATTATCAAAAGAAATACAACACTTTGAAGTTTTGCATTCAAAGGAAAACCCTTTCCTGACAAGAGCAGGAATAGAGATAATATTCTTAGTTATGCTCGGTACAAAATAACAATTGTCCAGTTCTAATACATAACCAGATGGTAAAGAGATGTAATATTGTCCTGTTGGGGTATGCCCTTAAGGCTAATGTTTGAGGCCTTGGGATTGTATCAGTATCATGTATAAACTCTTTTGTTTATAAAGGCAATGGTTGTTATTCAGTTTGTTACATTGTCTGCTCCAATAAGTGTGCTTCTGAATAATGTCTCAAAGCTGTTCAGCTAGGCTGACATGTACTTTTGTCCTTAGTCGATATATCTTGGTGAACATGAGACAGCCTTGATATGATTGAGACTAATATGTGTTCTAATCTTATAGGATGCTTTGAGCATGGAATAAGATGTAGACTCATGGGTACATTGGATGTACTGGACAGACCCTACTAGGATATTCAATTGCTTGTCACAATGTGAATAATCCTTGATTGTAACAAGTGGCACATGTCCTCTGACTTGAGATCGCTTGTGTTTCTAAATGATGATTGTCATTGTTTTGAGTTAGTTCAATATCATTTGAAACATAATGATTATAGACTATCTTGGATAATGAGCTTGAGTCAGGTTAGGGCACTAGTGATAGACAAAGGATTGCCATCTCCTTGATTGGAGTGTGATGTTCAAAAGGGGCCCCCCTGGATGAGATGATTGAGAAAGTGTATGGCCATACCCAGGTGACTGTGTTCATCTGATCTAATCATGCTCATCATATTGGAGTTACAGGCTTGACACGCTTGTCCAATAAGAACATCCAGTGGCAAAGGAATCATGTATGCCTTGTGAGTTTGATTCACACTTGTGCTGTGATTTGGGTGTAGTCTTGGAAGACTCTTTCCTTTATATCGGGAGACAGTGATGTGTTGCTAGATACCCCTCACTGATCATGATAACGTAAGTTATCGTTACCGACATTTAAAGGAAACCCTCAGGGTCGCACAATTTGATGATATGGCTTACTTAAGTCAGATCGTGTGGACTGAATTGTTTGGGTTCAGTTTAAATGGATTTAATCTCTGATTGTGAGTGAGATCTGGTCTGATCATGTTTGATTGATTAGGGCTTGAGATCGGTAAGCTTCGATCGAGAGAATGGATGCTAGATCCCTCAGATCAGAAGCATCAAGAAGTGAGCGGTCAGATCTTAAGCCTTAGGGGTTTATTATGATCTGGACTAGTTGCTTGGTTTATTTGGTTATTGAACCAAATCAATTTGAACCAGCTCATTGAATGAGCGTATGGTTCAATTAAAGAGGCAATTGCGATTGGGGTAATGCATGGTCGCAAGTGGAGATGGTGTTTGCTATTTTTAGATAGCATGTCACATTCGTGACCACCTCTCACGTTGGCTCTCACGACGCTAATCTCTCTCGCCTCTTGCCCCTTTTTCCTCTGGTCTCTTGACACTCGTGTGGTGAAGAGGTTGACGAAAAGAAGAGGAAAAGAAATCGCCAAGCAGAGAAGCTCTTCATCCTTTCCATTCGACAAAGAACGCTTTGGGACCTTGCTAGCACAAGGAACGCCAAAGGGAGTAGGCGACATCAATTGTGTGCGTCGCTTTGGAGAAGATCTCTTTTGGTCTTTGATTCCAAGACACCATCCAAGTGATGACAATGGTGAGAATTTTTTTTTCTTATCTATTCAAGTTTTCGATAGTTGATCATATAATGCATGCTATTCGATCCTAAGGAAACCCTAGATTCCGCCTATGCCATTTTATCCTTGAGCATGCTTTAGGGTTTCGCCCCCCCCAGTGGGAACCGTCATGTCCTACAGCAACAGCAGCAACTCGTGCCCCGTTTCCAACTCGTAGGTCCACCTCATGCTGTCCCACCTGTCTTCTTCTCTTGAGTTCCTGTACATTTGAACAAATGTGAACTCCACATGCAGTGTCCAACACCCATGAAATAGAAGAAGATACCATGACTTCAGTCACGAAAATACCTGAGCCAGAAGCGAAAGCCTTGCTTCCCTTCTTATCTCCTTGGAGCGCTTTACAGTCCTTTTTCCAGTGACCCAGCTGGCCACAATGGAAACATCTGTATTCCTTCGACCGCTTGATCTTTTGTTTCAGAGCCTTGTTGTAGCTCTTGACAGGGGCTTTGCCCTTCTTCCCCTTCTTCTTGTTCCTTGAAGGAACCATCAAGACAGAGGATGAAGGCTTTCCCATTTCAAGAGTCTGCTCTGTAGTATAGAGCATGTTCAGTAACTCTGCCGGGGTACAGTCGATCTTGTTCATATTAAAATTAATGATGAACGGACCGAAAGAGGCCGGGAGAGACTGCAGGATAATGTCTACAACAAGCTCCTGATTGATGGTGTGTCCCAGTTTCTCTAGAGCCTCTTTGTACCCAATCATCTTGAGTACGTGAGCTCCCACTGGACTCCCTTCAGTCAGTTTGCTCTGAAAGAAAAGTTTTGTCAAGTTATAGCGTTCTGTCCTTGCATGTGCAGCATACAGCATTTTGAGATTTGCTATAATTTCAATAGCAGATAAATCCTCATGCTGACGCTGTAGCTCTGGCGTCATAGACGCAAGCATAAGGCAAGCGACATCAATGCTATCATTGACATGCTTCTCATAAGCATCCCGAACCGCCCTTGCGGCGTTCGCAGCGGGTTGAGGCGGTATTGCCGTCTCAAGGACATACAGTTTCCTCTCAGCCTTAAGAACAATCTTAAGGTGTCCGTACCAGTCTGAGAAGTTTGGCCCAGCAAACTTCTCCCTTTCCAGTAAGGATCGCACATTGAACGCTGTGGTGTTCGTTGCTGCAGTAATCTACAACATTGCAAGAACAACAAGGTCAGTATCAATGTTAGAATCAATCCAGGACTTAAGAATGATTCTTTTCTCACTATTTTATCTGACTGAAAAATCCATTAAAACAGTCCGAAAGAGTAACACTCTTTTAGTGAGATGGGATCCAGATTTCATACTTGGTCTCCGCGTCCCGCTCAGGCGAGATAAGATGCACAGAGAGTACAAGCACTAATCACCGGTAGGCTATCCATGCCAATCGCCAACCCGTGAGATTCCCCTTCATCTAGGCAATCCAGAAGACTGTGCCAACTGAGTTGGTACAACACAGTCTCTGATTCCATAGATGGCTGCCTCCATATAGCTAACATATGCTCAATATGTAGCCTACATGGTCAAGCTGACCTGACCTACTCCCTGGACCACCACATGCTATGCTGAGCAACGAGAAGCGATAAATCCCTTCTCTGTAACACGTAGGTGTAACCACACACCGTCTGAAGATAGATGGGCGTGCCCACTGAGTGGGTACAACACGGCCCCAACGATAGTCAGAACAGTGAGGTTTCGCGTCAGAAGGCTTACGTGCTTGATATTTAACGTTGGATTTTAACGGTCCTTTTATCTTCTTACTATCATGCATATCCTATGGCGATAGCAGAAACATAAATCATGCAGGTGCTAAAATTACTTAAAACAGTAAATTGAAAGCACAATGATCTTATGTGGTAAACGCCCGTTAAGCCTAAGTAAAACCCTAGTTTTACACAAGTCTTCACTTGAGCTCTTCATGGGTCTCTTGCATCTCATCTGGCCCAGTCCGGGCCCAAGCGCCCTTTGCAGTTCAGATGCGCCCACCAGACTGGTTGCGCCTGTGCTAGAGTCGAACTCTAGACCTCCCACCTGGTCAAGCCACTTGCTGCAAGCGTCTCTGCCATGTGTGCTCTGTGCTCATGTCTGATTAAATTACATTTTAATCTATCTAGACATGATTTGACTCGTAGGTCAATTACACATTGTCATAAATTGAAATGTGATTCGCAGATCACAATAATAATTTACAATTAATTCAGGCACGCAGGCCCCAGCACAGCACACAAAAATTGGGCAACCCACATAAGATGAAATAAACACCCAACATGGTTAGACGAGCAACATGTGATCCAAACAAGAAAATAAAATTTTTGAAAATCCCATTGGCAACAATTTTATTTCCTTATGTGCCCTACTACCTTACAACGGTCCATTAATAGGGATCCACTCATCAGACCTAGTCAGACCCACTTGCCCTTGCATGCACCAAGTCATAACCGACTTGAGTCGACCTCATGGCCAACAATGCATGTCTTAAGGGCTGAACGTCCCACATGATTTCTGGCAAGCGGGTGTGACCCCGGGCCTTAATCATGAGCGTTCATTGGTTGCCTCAATCAGACATCGGTACACGCCTTTCTGCAGTCGACCTATAGCCACCTCATGCTTGCGCATAGGTGCTATCTGGTCGACCCATCTAGGCTGTCAGATGGTCTGATCAGGCTGTTGGGTCCAGACTGGACGACGACTTCAACCCTAATAACCCGTCTAAGTTTTTCAAGTAGGCGCTTATAGATCTAAGTGGATGGCGCGCAAGATGTTAAGTTTGTGGTAAAAACAACATTCAACAAGCGCCAACATACATCATGCGCAACTATAAGTAATAACCCAAAATACATCTAAAGTCTAACATGTATTTTCGCATGTGTTGGGGTATGCCCTTAAGGCTAATGTTTGAGGCCTTGGGATTCTATCAGTATCATGTATAAACTCTTTTGTTTATAAAGGCAATGGTTGTTATTCAGGTTGTTACATTGTCTGCTGCAATAAGTGTACTTCTGAATAATGTCTCAAAGCTGTTCAGCTAGGCTGACATGCAGTTAAGTCCTTAGTTGATATATCTTGGTGAACATGAGACAGCCTTGATATGATTAAGACTAATATGTGTTCTAATCTTATAGGATGCTTCGAGCATGGAATAAGATGTAGACTCATGGGTACATTGGATGTACTGGACAGACCCTATTTGGATATTCAATTGCTTGTCACAATGTGAATAATCCTTGTTTGCTACAAGTGGCACATGTCCTCTGACTTGAGATCACTTGTGTTTCTAAATGATGATTGTCATTGTTTTGAGGTAGTTCAATATCATTTGAAACATAATGGTTATAGACTATCTTGGATGGTGAGCTTGAGTCATGTTAGGGCACTAGTGATAGATATAGGATTGCCGTCTCCTTGTTTGGAGTGTGATGTTCTAATGGGGCCCCCTGGATGAGATGATTGAGAGAGTGTATGGCCATACCCAGGTGACTGTGTTCATCTGATCTAATCATGCTCATCATATTGGAGTTACAAGCTTGACACGCTTGTCCAATAAGAACATCCAGTGGCAAAGGAATCATGTATGCCTAGTGAGTTGATTCACACTTGTGCTGTTGTTTGGGTGTAGTCTTGGAAGACTCTTTTCTTTATATCGGGAGACAGTGATGTGTTGCTAGATACCCCTCACTGTTCGTGATAACGTAAGTTATCGTTACTGACATTTAAAGGAAACCCTCAGGGTCGCACAATTTGATGATATGGCTTATTTAAGTCAGATCGTGTGGACTGAATTGTTCAAGTTCAGTTTAAAGGAATTTAGTCTCTGATTGTAAGTGAGATCTGGTCTGATCATGTTTGATTGATTAGGGCTTGAGATCGGTAAGCTTCGATTGAGAGAATGGATGCTAGATCGGTGAGATCAGAAGCATCGAGAGATCAACGGTTAGATCTGAAGCCTTAGGGTTTAATTGAGATCTAGACTAATTGCTTGGCTTATTTGGTTTCTTAAACTGAACCAACTTGAACCGGCTCATCATATGAGCGCATGGTTCAAAGGGGAGAGCTAATAGCGTTAAGGAAAATTCATGGTCGCATGAATTGGAGACTTTGCTATTTTTAGATAGCACTTCTCTAAACGTGACCACGCCTCACGTTCACGCAAAAGGGAAGCTCTATTCTCGCCTCTCGCCCTTCTCTCTCGACACACTCTTGTGTGGTGACGACTTCAAGTCTCTAGGAGAGGATTCGGCCAAGAAGAAAAAACATCTCTTTCCTTCCATACGACAAGCACCTCTTGGAACCTTGCTAGCACAAGGAGCACCAAGGGAGTAGGCGGCTTCTTCATCTTGTGTGCGCATCCTTTGGAGGAGATCCTCTCGCTCTCTGCTTCCAAGACACCATCCAAGAGATGGCGATGGTATGGATCTTTCTCTTCTATACTAGCATTCGAAAGTTGATCATATGATATATTAAGATCTCTTGAAACCCTAGCTTCCCATGCGAATTTTTATATATGCGCCTCCCTTAGGGTTTCGGCCCCCTAGATTAAGGGGACTTTCAGCATGATGATTTGGTTTAGATCTACTAATCGCAAACATGGATCACACCAAGCAATCATATGAATCATATCAAAACCATCCTCTGATACCAATTGAAAGTGGGGCGAAACCCTAATAAGCGCAGATTAAGATTTTTTTGCATAGCGGAAGCTAGGGTTTCTAAGGATCGCATGTGGCATGAACATATGATTAACCTTATGTTTGTAAAGATCAAGTTGTGATCTTACCAAAGCCATTGTTTGGATGGCGGCTTGGAAGCAAGAGGGCGATGTGCCTCTCCTCCAAAGTGGACGCACACAAGGTGGCGATGGCTTCCTCCCTTGGTGTGAGCCTTGTGCTAGCAAAGCCCTCCAAAGAGTCCTAGACGCGTGAAGGAGATTGAGATGATTTCCTTGGCTAACCGAATCTCCTTCTTGGCGTTAAGATCACCCAAGACGAGAGCAAGAAGATGCAAGTCGGCGAGAGAGAGAGGAGACTTCTCACGTTCGAAAACGTTGGGAGATTCCAACAAGGAAAAACGTCTTTCTAAAAATAGAAAGCACTAAGTCCACATTCAATTCCCACGTTACCATCGAACTTCATCTCTCAATCGAACCATACGTTCACATAAGTGAACCGGTTCAATTTAATTCGGTTCAATTGCATTTGGTTCAAAGACCAAATCAAACCAGCATTGGTTCAGATCTTGACAAACCAAATGGCTCAAGATCTAACCATTCATCTCTTGATGCTCCTGATCTTATCGATCAAGCATCAATTCTCTCGATCGAAGCTTACCGATCTCAAGCCCTAATCAATCAAACATGATCAGACCAGATCTCACTTACAATCAGAGTTTAAACTCCTTTAAACTGAACCAAAACAATTCAGTCCACACGATCTGACATAAGTAAGCCATATCAACAAATTGTGCGACCCTAAGGGTTTCCTTTAAATGTCGGTAACGATAACTTACGTTATCACGAACAGAGAGGGGTATCTAGCAACACATCACTGTCTCCCGATATAAAGGAAAGAGTCTTCCAAGACTACACCCAAACACAGCACAAGTGTGAATTCAATTCACTAGGCATACATGTTTCCTTTGCCACTGGATGTTCTCGTTGGACAAGCATGTCAAGCCTGTAACTCCAACATGATGAGAATGATTAGATCAGATGAACATAGTCATCTGGGTATGGCCATACACTTTCTCAACCATCTCATACAGGGGGCCCCTTTAGAACATCACACTCCAAACAAGGAGAAGGCAATCCTATATCTATCACTAGTGCCCTAACATGACTCATGCTCATTATCCAAGATAATCTATAACCATTATATTTTAAATGATATTGAACTACCTCAAGACAATGCCAATCCTCATTTAGAAACACAAGTGATCTCAAGTCAGAGGAAATATGCCACTTGTTTGCACATAAGGATTATTCACATTGTGACAAGCAATTGAATATCCTAAGTAGGGTCAGTCCAGTACATCCAATGTACCTATGAGTCTACATCTTATTTCATGCTCGAAGCATCCTATAAGATTAGAACACATATTAGTCTCAATCATATCAAGGCTGTCTCATGTTCACCAAGATATCTCGACTAAGGACAATACTGCATGTCAGCCAAGCTGAACACCATTGAGACATTATTTAGTAGTATACATATAGCAGCAGATAATGTAACAACCTGAATAACAACCATTGCCTTTATAAACATAGAGTTTATACATGATACTGATAACAACCCAAGGCCTCAAACATTAGCCTTAAGGGCATACCCCAACAGTTAGATCTTGAGCCTTTTTGGTTTAATGAGATCTAGACCATGTCTTGGTTTGATTTGGTCTTTGAACCAAAGTCAATTGAACCGGTTCACTTATGTGAACGCATGGTTCAATTAAAGGGGGCGTTTTGATTGGTTCACTAAGCGTGAACATATGAAGTCATGACTTACTATTTTTGGAAGCCATGACACTTCCCCACGAATAGAAAACGCCTCAACGCCTCTCTCGCCTTAAGCTCTCTCGTGTGTCTCGTCTCCACGAGGGTGAAAGAAGGTATTCGGCCAGCCAAGAAAACATCTGATCTCCTTCATGCGACTAGGACACTTTGGAGAGCTTTGCTAGCACAAGGTTCACGCCAAGGGAGGAAGCCATCGCCATCTTGTGTGCGTCCACTTTGGAGGAGAGCCGCATCGCCCTCTTGCTTCCAAGTCGCCATCCAAACAATGGCAACGGTAAGATCACAACTTGATCTTTGCAAGTTTTAAGTTGATCATATATTCATGCCACATGCGATCCACATGAAACCTAAAGTTTTCGCCCATGCAAAATTTTAGAAGTGCATGCGTTTAGGGTTTCAACCCCACTTACACCTAGATCTGATAAATGCATGTTTGTGGGGTACCTAAGGAAACTAAAGGTTACTACTTCTATCTTCCCACCGAGAACAAAGTTTTTGTTGCTCGGGGTGCTGTATTTCTAGAGAAAGAATTTCTCATAAAAAAAGTTAGTGGGAGGAAGTTTGACTTAGATGAGGTCCAAGAGCAACCACAAGAAACAGGGATGGAACCTGAGCCACCTGCACCGGTTGCTGGGCAACCTGAGGCTCAGACACAGGCCCCGCGTAGGTCTTGGAGGATTCATCGTGCACCTGAGAGGTATGGGTCACTATCGACTCAACACGACGGGATCTTCATTATTGAGGATGAACCCAGGACTTATGATGAGGCGGTCAGTGGACCGGACTCCGAGAGATGGCTTGAGGCCATGCGATCCGAGATGGATTCCATGTTAGCTAACCAAGTCTGGGATTTGGTGGAGCTGCCTGATGGGGTAAAACCCATAGGGTGTAAATGGGTCTTCAAGAGTAAGACAGACATGGATGGCAACATAGTTACCTATAAAGGTAGACTAGTGGCTAAGGGATTCAAACAAGTCCACGGGGTGGACTATGATCAAACCTTCTCGCCAGTTGCCATGATCAAATCCATTCGGATTCTGCTTGCTAAAGCTGCATATCATGACTATGAGATATGGCAGATGGATGTAAAGACAGCGTTCCTTAACGGGAAGTTGGCTGAGGATGTGTACATGACACAACCTGATGGCTTCATCCATCCTGCAGATGCCAGTAAGGTCTGCAGGCTAAAGAAATCTATTTATGGATTAAAGCAAGCATCTCAAAGTTGGAATCTTCGGTTTGATGAAGCTGTGAGAGATTATGGCTTTATAAAAAGCGAAGATGACGCCTGTGTATACAGAAAATTCAGTGGGAGCTTAGTGACTTTTCGGGTCTTGTATGTCGATGACATACTGCTCATCGGGAATGACATCCCTAGTCTTCAAGCTGTGAAGACATGGTTAGGGAAGTGTTTCGAGATGAAGGACTTAGGGAAGGCTGCCTATATCCTAGGCGTGAGGATATACTGGGATAGATCCAAGAGGCTCCTAGCCCTTAGTCAGAGTACCTACATTGATAAGGTCTTGGAGAGGTTCAACTTGGAGCAATCCAAGAAAGGATACCTTCCAGTGAGACGGGGTCTTACTCTCTCAAAGAGCCAGTGTCCCACCACACAGGCTGAGAGGGATGACATGAGTCGAGTCCCTTATGTTTCAGCAGTGGGATCGATTATGTATGCAATGTTGTGTACTAGACCAAATGTGGTTTATGCTGTGAGCATAACCAGCCGATACCAATCCAATCCAGGCCTGCAGCACTAGGTGGTTGTAAAGAACATCCTTAAGTATCTGAGAAGAACTAAGGATCTGTTCTTGGTCTATGAGGGACAGGAAGACCTCAGTATGCAGGGCTACACTGATGCGTCATTCCAGTCTGACCCTAACGACTTTAGATCGCAGGCCGGCTATGTGTTCAAGATAAATGGAGGAGCTGTATGCTGGAAGAACTTCAAGCAATCCAGCATAGCTGATTCTACAACCGAGGCTGAGTATGTGGCCGCTTCTGAAGCAGCCAAAGAAGCCGTTTGGATCAGGAAGTTCATTTCTGAACTTCAGGTGGTTCCAAGTGCAATGGATCTCATTGAGCTCTACTGTGACAACAATGGAGCAATTGCACAAGTTAAGGAACCACGGTCTCATCAAAGGTCCAAACACATACTCAGGAGATTTCACCTGATCAGAGAGATCATTGACAAAGGTAATGTCAAGATTAGTAGAGTTGACACAGAGAACAATCTAGCAGACCCATTGACCAAGGCTTTGGCACAGGAGAAGCATGATGGTCACTCTAGAGATATGGGGTTGAGATTCCTCAACCTCTAGGTCTTAGTGCACGTGGGAGATTGTTGGTGTATATGCCCTAGGACCTAGTATTGGTCCATTATTGTACTACTTGACTTTGATATTTATGTATCATTCTGGCATTGTCATTATCCATGTTTGTCTACATCTGCGATTATGTACTTACATGGTAATGTCCCTGGAGACAGATTGGATCTGTGCTCAAATGATTGTCCCAGTCGATGTACTTGAGTGGATATGGGACAACTCTAGTACTTGTGAGACTGGTATATGGGCTGGTTAGGCACGAGGTGCTAACACAGATATATGGGTATATCAGTGTTGTGTCTACAAGTGCACGAATACTCGAAGTAATAAAATAGATATCGAACCACAGAGACCTACGTGTTAAGTACCAAATAATTGTTTTCTCACTAGCTAAGCAAACTGAAGATGATGTAGCAAACGATCGGAAAGTGCACGGGAAAATATCAGAGAAGAAAACTGGGACTAGGGGTTCATCCACCTTGATTCTAATGACTAGAAAGAAATAAAGGTTGTCAATCAAATTTCATTATAATAAAGATGTAATTTACTTCATAAAAGGATCAACTCACTCTCGCGCAGTCAATCATACAAAGGACCAATCCTCACTCTCATGCAAGATCTATCCAATGCTGAAAATAAGTAAATCATTGAACAAAGAACTCAAGGATCACTCTTGTGCATCCAAATTCTAAGTCAAAAATCTCAAGTGGAAATTCAATGATCACTCTCGTGCATCCGAATCTCAACACTGGTTCTACTTAAGGTTCTCCAAAGTTTTGATCCTCACTCTCGCACAAGATCTTCACGTTTAACACATTAACTCAATCCAAAGAATCATAAAATCAACAAGGCATTAAAATTACTAAAAATCAAAATTCAAGTACAAACCTAATCTCTTACAATAAGTTTCAAACTCGATGATTTCTAGGGTTCCGAATTTCACAATCAACCTCTCAGTCTATTTCGCAAAATTCTAAAACATGCTAATATTTATAAAACTAAGGAGAATTAAAGACAATCATCACATAAGTAAAATTATCATAACAAAGTTATCATAACAAAAATAATCAATGTCTAGTCATAAAAAAATCAAGGGGATTACACCCCATGTCCCATAAGAAGATTAAGTTATCATGGTGAAAGGATTACAATAAACCATAATTTTAGAGGATTAAAAATCGAAAAGGGGAAGAAAAGTTACAAAACAGGTGCTATAATGAAATTACAGCACCGTAATTGCCTTTGAACAGTGCTATCACCGTTGTTTTATTGATTTCTCCCTCGATTGGACTCCAAACGCTCTAAAACTTCTGGTGTGTGCTCTCCTACTCCAGATGAAGCTTCGGTGTAAATTTCACGGCCTAAGGTGCTCTCTACGCCTCTCAGCGTAAGGCCGTGCCCTAAGGACGCCTCCTTCTATTACTCTCTGAATCCTGGATAAAAATTGGTGCTTTTGGTTCGTTGTCTTCTCCTCTTTAAGACGAGTCCATAGCATCTTTCAGATCTCAATTTGGAGGTCTGGATCAAAAGATATGGTCCGCACAAGAATCGGCCCCGAAAAAATCGCGTTTGTAGGTTAGAATTACGGCCGTAAATACTATTACGATAGTGCCGTAATTTTGAGTTTGTGAATTCTGCATCAAATTACGGCCCGTGAAATTGATTACGGCCATGCCGTATTCTTGTTTGTAAATTTCTGGACCAGAATACGGCCCGTAAAGATCATTATGGTAGTGTCATATTTCTTCAAATCTCTCGGGAAGGAAATCATCTGTAATTAGGGTACCGTGATCTTCTTTACGGCAGTGCCGTAATTGCCATGAAAACTCTGGTCAGAAAAACCCCAAAATACGGCACCTCACGGGAATTACGATAGTACCGTAATTTTGATATGCGAGTGCAAGGAAATTACGGTACCGCAATATCCATAATGGTGGTGCCGTAATTTGCTCTGAAGCTCTGATTCTTTTGAAATTTAATTTGTGATTTCCTCTTGATGATGGAAATTATTCTATGTATTTGATTTTGCTTGAAAATTCCTTAAAATCGTGTCTTTTTACCTGAAAATCATGAAAAACCAAAATAGAAGTAGATTTTGTAATATTTGATAAAAAAGGCATAAAATAAGCAAAGTAATAATAATATGACACAAAAAGATATACAAAATGATATAAAATTTACTATAAATTTCGGTGTCATCAAACACATAAGTCTCAAACTTTGCTTGTCCTCAAGCAAATAGATAGAATAAAGAACTCTACTATGGAAAATATGCCTTTTCATGAAAAATCGATTTCTAAAATATAATCACTCATAAAATTTTCCACTAACTTTTTGCACGAAATTTTAGGTAAATACATCATCCTCTGAATTTAGTCTTTAAGATTCACAGCTTTGATCAAATAAAACTTCGCAACTCGCATAATAAACAGAATCTCAGTCTCATGATTTCACTCAATTTTCAGTTTAAATCTATCTTACCTTTGTTTACAGGAATAGGATATCCAAAATCTTTTTCCACCCAAATTTTTTTTTTCTCTCCCTTTTTTTTATGTCTTTTTGATGGCATGTAACCACATAGATACACATATAATTTTTTATTTGGACTTCAACTCTTATGTTTGGTACCACTGTCAATTTTACACAGTGCCAAGTAGAGGAGTCATTTTATTTTTTTCTCTCTCTTTTTTTTTATAGACTTTAACCCATGTCTTAGGTACCACTGTCAATTTTACACAGTGCCAAGTAGGGGAGTCTCTCACTATTTTTGGATCTTGGATTCTTTCTTCCCAACAAATAATAAAATAGACTAAACATTAACTAGGTTAATCAATTGACATCAATTCAAAAATTACACTCATATGCTCATTTTATTCAAGTAAGATGCTTTACCCTTAGATTGCATTCATCAAACAACATACTTACCCAAAAACCTTATGCATCAATCAATGAAGAATTTCAACAAGTAGATATATATTGAAGAAATAAATTCAGCATAATAGGTATATCTCCATTCATAGGCATGCATGCATGAACATTCATCATCATAGAAAAATCTACCCATCTCTCATCACATGGATTCAAGTCATAAAATTTTTAAACCTCAAAAATATCATCATCAATGCAAAAGGTGTGAAGCATGAAACTCAAACAATCATAGTCAAAAGTGTGACATGATAAACTCAAGCAACTTCATAGAATAGAAATCTCAATGAGTGATATATCAAAAGCTAATCAAAGATGCAAACCATATGAAATAATCATGAATACAAGAGAGTGCAAACGATACTCACAAAACTATATAGCAAGATCTGAGCAAGATACATAAGGCTCAGACCAAAAATAGTGTCAGGGCAGATGCTGCTAGGTCCAAAGATGTGCCTTTTGAAAATTTTACCTGCACAATTTAAGGTACATAAGGCTCAGTCTAAAAATAGTCTCTAAAAATAATAATGATAAAAATAATTTTCTCAAAGAAGAATCAGAGATATCATCGATGGTCCAGAAGAGTGCTGGTGGAAAAAACTGATGCAGCTGAGAAGCAGAGGGTGAACAGAGGCTAGCTGAAAAGTTGTTAGCAATGATGATGGTGGCGACAGTAGAGTGAGTAATCTCTAGTGGCCTGCTAGAGAATATAGTCCTGGAGGTGAGATTGTCGGCCGGTGCGTGTGAGAGATAGTGCTGCAAAGATAAAAAAATCAGTCACTAATGAAGAGTCTGCAGCATGAATAAATCAAATAAATGGAAACAGAGGCAGTAAAAGATGTAAGAATCTACAGATAGTATAATCCAGTGTCGACGGCTGGAAACAGTGATGTCAGAGGCAGATGCAGTGGTAGCTAGAGGTGGAAGACAATTACTCTTGAAGATTTCTGGATCTGGAGGTAAAACAAGCTATAACAGGTAGAAAGCAAACAGTGCAGCAACTAAATTTTTTATGAAAAGTAGTCATACCCAAGAATAAGATTTAATGATCCAAAAAGAAAATGGACAAAACCAAGTTATAGAATAAGATATGTTCTTTTCAGACGTATGAAAATCAAAAGATCAAAATCTATCAGGAATTTAGGGTATTAACAGAAAGAAGGCTACTCAGATTACAAAACTGCAAAACTACACAAAAGTTAATCAAATTCGAAAAGTTGCCATGTGTCCTAGAATGATCAGAAAATAGTTTCATGAAAACAATTAATCCATGAGGTAGAACGACACATGTTCTTCATATTCCATGCAAAAAATCAGGGTTTCAAGTCATTAAAGCACCTTAAAAACTTGTAGCAAAAGTGTTAATCAGATTAGTCAAAAGAAAACTGCTGCAGAAATTAATCAGAATTGAAAAGATGCTATGTGTTTTAGAATGATCCATGGACTTTAAAATTCAGAAAAAATATCCAGATGATAGACAAAGATGAGTACTTCATAATGGTGCCAAAGATCAAAATTTTTCTCAACCTAGTTTCTTAAAATCATAGCGAGAAAACACCTAGTCAGATAAGCAAACTGCAGATTTAGAATTACGGGCGTAAAGTTCTTTACGGCAGTGCTGTAATGTACACAAAATCTCAGGTCAGAAATATCCAAAAAAATACGGTAGCATAAAAACCAATATGGTACTGCCGTGAAACTCTAAAAACTCTCGGGAAAGAAAACTGTAGAATTACGGCACTGTAAAGAGGATTACGGCAGTGCCGTATTTTGCGCAAAATTTTATTTTCCTTGCAAAAAGAAAAAAAAATTAATTCTAAAAATAAACCAAGATAAAAGAAACTAAGCTAAGCAAAAGTGTTTGGGTTGCCTCCCAAGAAGCGCTAATTTTTAGGTCATTAGCTTGACCAAAACTCAAGTCTCATGGTGAAGCAGGTGAATCAGTACTAAAGTATACAACAAACAATTTTTTCCTTTTCCGCTGTCCAAAAAGTTTAGCCACTAATCCAAATATCCAAAATTTCATGTAAATCAAGATCAACATGGCTTTCTCAAATATGCAAAAATCAAAATCAAAATTTTCAACTCCAATCAAAGGATATTCAATGATCTTTCTATATTTATCAGAGAGCAAAATCATGAGTCCTTTCTTCAGATTTATATTTTCAATGGCTATAGGACTTTGATCAAAAAATATAAGCATTGGATCATCAAAATAAACTTTCTGTCCCAAATCAGGTTCCTCAATAAAGCACAGTTTTTCAAATACATCAGAAGATTCAACAGTAGATATGGGCAAAGTATCAAAGTGAGATTCATTCAAATCCTTATCAAGATCCTCTAGTCTAACATCAAATAACTTATAAATTTTAAAATTATCATCAAAATCAAAGTGAGACTATTCAAAATCAATTTCCCTATGTCTTTCCACAAATAATTCATCATCAGAAGAATCAAAATCAGAATCATACAAAAAATCATAATGAGCTTTATTAGAATCAATAGAATCAGAGTCAACCACAAAAGACTTATCATTAATCTCAGCAATATCACCAAAATCAAAGTGGGGCTCATTAATGTCTGTAATTTTCAACTCTTTATCAAGCTCATCAGATTTAACCATAAATGATACAATGTCAAAAGAATCAATTTCATCAAAAGAGGGTTTTTCAAAATCAATTTTCTCAGACTTTTCTACAAACAAGTTATTAGAAGAATCAATTTTACAATCATCAAAATCAGAGTGAGATTCATTAATATTCACATAAGGCTCAATCTCAAAACAGTCATAATCAGAGGGAGATTTTTCTAAATCAATTTCTTCAGTTTCCAAATCAAACTCAAATAAATAATCTTGTTGTGCTATCTGGGTTTCTAACATTTCAGTATTAGCACATATATCATCTAGCCTATGTTTATGGTCTTATGTGCCTCCTCACTTTGTTTCATGAACTTTTCAAACATCAACTCTAAGTTAGATTTTTCAGTGTGCTTAAAGTATGGTTTAGAAACATGATTTGAGCAATTAGGCTTTAAATGAAAAAGAAGTATATCTACCTTGATATACCCAAACACATACTCAAGCGCTTCCACCTTGTTTTGGGGACAGAAGTATTCTCGTGAGATTGTAGATATTGACACTGATATAGTCATGATAGGCCCACTAACTGATGCTCTAACTATTATGCCATTATGAAGTTTGAGCAATCATTAGAAAAAGAACTTTGATGATTTTCCCATCTAGAATACAATTGATAAGATTCTTTCCATGATAAATTGGATTTAAGAATTGACAATCAGAGGTATAATGATCAAAATATCCACAAATATCACATCTAATAGAAGTAGAAGATTTCTTAACAGAGTGCATAAAAGAGTCTAATTTATCTGCAAGAGTGTACAATGAATTATTTTCATACTTACCTTGTGGCATGTATACCTCACCTCTTTTAGTTGCCCAGGAGTTGTAATTAAAAGACATCTCTTCAAATCTATCAACAAACGGAAAGATAATCCAACACCAATGAATTAGAATTTTTTTTTCAGAAAGAAAATATAAAACACAAGCAAATTCACAAGTTTTAGAAAATCTCAGTTCAGTCACAACTTCTGAAAATCCAAAACCTGCAAAAACAGAAAACAAAGTTAAATCTAAAAAAAAAACCTAGTCTAGCAATACTAACAACTATTTTGATATTAACAAAACTAAGGTCCTCGGCAACGGCGCCAAAAACTTGTTGTGTCCGCAAGTGCACGGATACTCGAAGTAATAAAATAGATATCGAACCACAGAGACCTACGTGTTAAGTACCAAATAATTATTTTCTCACTAGCTAAGCAAACTGAAGATGATGTAGCAAACGATCGAAAAGTGCACGGGAAAATATCAGAGAAGAAAACTGGGACTAGGGGTTCATCCACCTTGATTCTAATGACTAGAAAGAAATAAAGGTTGTCCATCAAATTTCATTATAATAAAGATGTAATTTACTTCATAAAAGGATCAACTCGCTCTCGCGCAGTCAATCATACAAAGGACCAATCCTCACTCTCGTACAAGATCTATTCAATGCTGAAAATAAGTAAATCATTGAACAAAGAACTCAAGGATCACTCTCGTGCATCCGAATTCTAATTCAAAAATCTCAAGTGGAAACTCAAGAATCACTCTCGTACATCCGAATCTCAACACAGGTTCTACTTATGGTTCTCCAATGTTCTGATCCTCACTCTCGCACAAGATCTTCACGTTTAACACATTAACTCGATCCAAAGAATCATAAAATCAATAAGGCATTAAAATCACTAAAAGAAGAATTCAAGAACAAACCTAATCTCTTACGATAAGTTCCAAACTCGATGATTTCTAGGGTTCCGAATTTCACAATCAACCTCTCAGTCTATTTCACAAAATTCTAAAACATACTGATATTTATAAAATTAAGGAAAATTAAAGACAATCATCACATAAGTATAATTATCATAACAAAATTATCATGACAAAAATAATCAATGTCTATTTATAAAAAAATCAAGGGGATTACACCCATGTCCCATAAGAAGATTAAGTTATCATGGTGAAAGGATTACAATAAACCATAATTTCAGAGGATTAGAAATCGAAAAGGGGAAGAAAAGTTACAAAACAGGTGCTGTAACGAAATTACAGCACCGTAATTGCCTTTGAACAGCGCTGTCACTGCTGTTTTGTTGATTTCTCCCTCGATCGGACTCCAAACGCTCTGCAACTTCTGATGTATGCTCTCCTACTCCAGATGAAGCTTCGGTGTAAATTTCATAGCCTAAGGTGCTCTCTACGCCTCTCAGCGCGAGGCCATGCCCTAAGGATGCCTCCTTCAATTACTCTCTGAATCCTAGATAAAAATTAGTGCTTTTAGTTCGTGTGTCTACTCCTCTTTAATATGAGTCAGCAGCATCTTTCAGATCTCAATTTGGAGGTCTGGATCAAAAGATATGGTCCGCGCAAGAATTGGCCCCGAAAAAATCACGTTTGTAGGTTAGAATTACGGCCGTAAATACTATTACGGCAGTGCCGTAATTTTGAGTCTGTGAATTCTACGTCAAATTACGGCCCGTGAAATTGATTACGGCCGTGACATTTTTTTTTCTGTAAATTTCTGGACCAAAATACGACCCGTAAAGATCATTACGGTAGTGCCGTATTTCTTCAAATCTCTCGGGTTGGAAATCATCTGTAATTAGGGTACTGTGATCTTTACGGCAGTGCCGTAATTGCCATGAAAACTCTAGTCAAAAAAATCCCAAAATACGGCACCTCATGGGAATTACGATAGTACCGTAATTTTGATCTGCGAGTGCAGGGAAATTACGGTACCGTAATATCCATAATGGGGGTGCCGCGATTTGCTCTGAAGCTCTGATTCTTTTGAAATTTAATGTGTGATTTCCTCTTGATGATAGGAATTATTCTATGTATTTGATTTTGCTTGAAAATGTCTTAAAATCGTGCCTTTTTACCTGAAAATCATGAAAAACCAAAATAGAAGTAGATTTTGCAATATTTGATAAAAAAAAAGGCATAAAAATAAGTAAAGTAGTAATAATATGACACAAAAAGATATACAAAATGGCATGAAATTTACTATAAATTTCGGTGTCATCAATCAGTGATGGATATACTGGACCGACCCGCTGTGAGGCAATGACTTGGTGTCATGAGTTAACCTCACAAGTGATAGAAGATGCATTGATCCCTTGACTTAAGGTCATTGACCATTCTATATGGTTAGGGACATGCTTTGATACAACCTAACACCTCGCCGTAGTTGGGAGGCAATAACGGTTGTCATTGAGCATGTCACGACCCATATGATAAGGTCAATGTACAGACAAAGGATTTGCCCCTTCCTAAGGGAAGCTTGATATCCATGGAGCTACTCTATAGTTCTATGACTGAAAGTGTATGGCCATACCCAGGTGAGAACCTGATTTAGTCATAGTCATGTGATTGGGTGAAAACAAGTGGTGACACACTTGTCCAATTGGATATTAGTTCGGCAAAGAGACTATAATGCATCTGTACCTAGTTGCGATGATGGGGATGTCGATGTCGATATCCATTCTGATGACTTGGGTAGCAGTGATGCACTGCTATGTGCCACTCACTGCTTGTGGTGACCTTAGGTCAGCACTGCCAACGTCAGAGGAACCTACAAGGTCGCACACCAAGATACTCAAGTTTTCATATTGATCGAGTAGCCTCGAGTTATTGGATAACTCGGATCTAATTGAGAGATTTCATCAGCGCCAATAGGCCTGATGAGATGGAAGAAACTTATTGGGGCCAACTTCCATTTTTGGCATATTGACCAAATTAACCATGGTTAGCCTCATTTGACCTTGGGTTAAATTGGATTGGATCCAATGGCTTGGTTAAACAAGCTTAATGGAGTATGGGCCATGAGAATGGGCTTAAGGGCTTAATAGGGATATGAATTGGGCCTAAGTACAAAGAGTCCTAATTGCATTAGGAGTCCTAATTGGATTAGGATTTGTGCTTAAGAGGCCTAATATAGGCTCCGTTTGGCCTAGCTTTTAGAGCTGCTTATGGTGTTGCGGCCAGCAGAAATCAAGAAGTTGAGGTGTTTGGCCTTGCAGCTTCTCTGAAAAGCAAGGGTGAAGCTGCTTCTTTGGCCCCCCACCAAGCTGCTTCATCGACATCCCCTAAAGCAAGGGTTACACTTGATATCTTGTTCTAGTCTGACCGTGATCACAGCATCAGCTATATGTTTGTTGGTGTTGGAAGCTATGGGAGCTTCATGACAGACCACTATAATCTTCGGCAGAAGGTAGAGTATGTTGTGGCTTCTATGAAGCGGTTTGGATATGGGAGTTCTTCATTGAAGTTCATGTGGTTGTGTGTGCTTTGGGCTCTAACAGGAGCGATGACACATCGCAGAAAACCAAGGTTTCACCTAAGATCCAAACAGATACTCAAGCGCTTCCACCTTGTTTTGGGGATAGAAGTATTGTCGTGAGATTGTAGATATTGACACTGATATAGTCATGATAGGCCCACTAACTGATGCTCTAGCGCAACAGGAGAGTGGGTATATGGGTATATCAAACTTCATAATGGTCATATCTGCTTCTCAATGGTGTTTTTGAAATGTCCTCATTCTTAATCTTCAATTGATAATAGTTAGATCTCAAATCAATTTTTGAAAATGCTTATGCCCTCTTGTAACTAATCAAATAAATCATTAATTTTATGTTCTTGATTGTTACTTGATTTAATTGTTTGTAATCAATACAAAGTCTTATTGTACCATCTTTCTTATTAACAAATAATACTAGTACACCTCAAGATGAGACACTAGGTCTGATGAACCCTTTATCCAATAATTATTGTAGTTACTTTTTCAACTCTACTAACTCTATTAGTGCCATCCTATATAGAGTTTAGATATTGGCATAATATTAGAAATGAGATCAATACTAAAATCAAATTTTCTATCAGGAGGTAAACCAGGCAAGTCATCTATAAATACATATAGAAATTCTTTAACAATAAGTGTCGTATTTAAATTATGTGTAGGTTGATGTGTCCGCAAGTGCACGGATACGTCGAAGTAATAAAAAGATATCAAACCCATAGAGACCTATGTGTAGTTGAATTCTTACTAGCTAAGCGATTGATGTACGATGGGTATGAAGCAAAAACGAAATAACGAAATCTGTCGTCGGAAATTGAAGAGAGAAAACTGGGACTAAGGTTTCGTCACTTTTTAATTCTCATGACTAGATATAATAAAGTTTTTATTAGTTATTCAAATCATGATAAAGAAAAGTTTACATAAAAAAGAAATTGTCTCCTCTCAGACATCCAATTTACACAGAACAGTCTTCACTCTCGTGACTTGCTACTCAATGTTAAATAAAAGTAAACTAGACAAAGAAAATTAAAGTCACTCTCATGGTTTAACTCTCAAAGTCTACTTCTCAAGTAAAATTAAATACTCTTGTATCTTAATTTTGAATGTTTTACCTAAGGGGCTATAATAATCAAAATCACCTCTCAGTCCTTATTATTATGTCTGAAATAATGGAATCAATACTCACATGTAAAATAAGCATCATAAATTAGGGTTCTAGGACTTAGCTACTCTCGTAGTCTAGGTTTCTATATCTAATCTAAGGGTTCCAGGTTTGTAAATCACCTCTCAGTCCATATTACAAACCCTAAAACATGCAAATAATAATTTCAAAGCAAATAAATCACAGAGGCAAAATTATCATTCAAAGAATAACTAATAAAGTAAAAATCATCCAGTTATTACAAAATTAAAAAGAAACTACTCCCTAAGTCCCAAAGAAAGTTTTATACTATCATAGAGTTGAAAACACAACAAAACTTCATTTAAAAATAATCAGAATTCAAAATAGGAAGAATAAAAATTTTACTGATTTCACAGGGGTATAAAAATTTCAGTTCAATTTTCACAGCCCCGTAATTTTCGCCAATGAACAGTGCGGCAACAGTGTTTTGCTACAGTGCACTGTGAACTTCTTCCTCTGGCTGAAATTTCTTCCTCTGATTTCTCCTTCATTTGAACTCCTTTTGATCTGCAATTTCTGGTGTATCTTCTCCTCCTCCAGATGAAGCTTCCCTGAAAATTTTGCCACTAGAGGTGGCCTCTACGCCTCTCGGCGAGAGGCCGAGCCCTAGCGGCACCTCTCTCGATTTCTCCTTCGATTCTTGATGAGAACGGACAATTCTGGGCTTGAAATATTCTCCTTGATTTATAGAAGGGCTCGATATTTTTAAATTTTAAAATCGTGCCCTGGATCTTTCTAATTTTGCTTTGAAAAAATCAGAAATAGGGGTGGCAGCGGAAGACTCTGCTGTGTGCCCTTCTATTTAATAAATTTTCACACCCCCATGAAAATTTTAGTTCATTTTTCACCGGGGTGTGAAATCAGAAAATTTCTAAAATTGACCCCTTAGCTCAAAATTTTGTGCATATTCCGTTTCCGGCCTCCGATTTATTCAAATCCATTGAAAATAAGCCCTTTTTACCTAAAAATGATGAAAATGAGAAGAGGTGTAGATTCCAAAATAATTGACAAATTAAGTTTAAAAACAAGCAAAAGAGCATAAATATGACTCAAAAGACTAAACGATCAATATAAAATTTACTATGAAATTTTGAGTCATCATAGGTTCTTGGCATTCTTTCACATAAGCTAAATTACATTCACACCCTTTGTTGATAAGTTTAGAGCATGCATAACTGAAATGAGATATAGACTAGTGTAATGCCCTTGAATTGAAATTAGATCTCATACAGAAGATTTAAAGTGACTATCTTCCTATAGTAGCATGATATGAAGAAAGTCAATCTATACTAAGGGTAATATCATAGTCTTCAATATCTAAAAGGATCAAATTTGCTAAAAGTTCATATTCTCCCATTGTAATTAAATAGGAAGGATAAACAAGATTAGCAATCGAAAAATCACCAACTAGTGTTGAGACACAATATGAAATCAAGCTACTTAGTTTCTTTCCCCAAGTGACATGCAAAAGGATGGGAAAAAATGATAAATTTGAGCTATGATCAAATAAGACCTTTGAAACTTTATTTGAAAAAGTTAATAATACCTTCAACCACTCATTTTGCAACCTTGGCATCTGGTTTAGCAATAGCCTATACTTTAGCATGGGCTATCGGTTTTGTGGACACTAAGTCTTTCCTTCTATTCAGTTAACAATCTCATGAGTAATCCTATGACATTCTTCATTCTTATGTTTTCCTCCACAACAAGTAGAAGAAAGAAACCTTTGAGATGGTCTTGCCTTGTCACTTGTAGTTGGTTTAAATTTCATATTACTAGTTTCAGCTTCACTGATCCTCTTTCTCTTATTGCCCATTTCTCTTGCTTTGCCCTTCTTGTCTTTTATATCTTGCATTTCTTCAATATCTCTTTCAACAATTGTAGCTCTATCAACTAGTTCACCATAATTTCTAAGTTTCAAAGCCAAAATTCTCATTCTTATACTTGGTCTCAAACCATTTTCAAATCTCTTTGTTTTTCTTATCTCATTGTAAACCATGTGTGGAACAAATCTTGATAACTCTGTGAATTTAGCATCATATTATGTCATAGTATGATTTTCTTGAGCTAGCTATAAAAATTCCATTTCTTTTTGATTTCTAATACATTCTAGAAAATACTTTTCATATAATTTTTCTAGAAAATAATTCCATGTGATAGGTTCCTCCCTTGACATAGATACCCATTTAACCATTCTCTACCAATGCTTTGGTTCACCTTCTAACATAAATGATGCTAATAATATCTTTTGACTATTTGAATATTTTGTAACTGTAAATATTTTCTCCATTTGCATAATCCACTTTTCAACCACATTTGGATTTGGATTACCATAAAATGGAGTTGGGTTCAACTTCTTAAACTGTTAGGGTATGCCCTTAAGGCTAATGTTTGAGGCCTTGGGTTATTGTCAGTATCATGTATAAACTAAATATTTGTCTTTAAAGGCAATTGTTGTTATTCAGATTGTTACATTGTCTGCTGTTATATGTATACTTCTGAGTAATGTCTCAATGATGTTCAGTTTAGCTGACATTCAGTATTGTCCTTAGTCGAGATATCTTGGTGAACATGAGACAGCCTTGGTATGATTGAGACTAATATGTGTTCTAATTTTATAGGATGCTTCGAGCATGGAATAAGATTTAGACACATAGGTGCATTGGATGTACTGGATTGACCCTTCTCAGGATATTCAATTGTTTGTCACAATGTGAATAATCCTTGTATGCAAGCAAGTGGCATATTCCCTCTGACTTGAGATCACTTGTGTTTCTAAGTGATGATTGGCATTATCTTGAGATAGTTCCATATCGTTTGAAAGATAATGATTAAAGGTTATCTTGGATAGTGAGCATGAGTCACGTTAGGGTACTTGTGATAGATATAGGATTGCCTCTCTAGGTTGGAGAGTGATGTTCTAAAGGGGGCCCTATGGATGAAATGGTTGAGAATGTGTATGGCCATACCCAAACGACTATGTTCATCTGATCTAACCATTTTCATCGTGTTGGAATCACAGGCTTGACACGCTTGTCCAACGAGAACATCCAGTGGCAAAGGGAAACATATATGTCAAGTGAATGAGATTCACACTTGTGCTGTGGTTTGGGAGTAGTCTTGGAAGACTCTTTCCTTCATATTGGAAGACAGTGATGTGTTGCTAGATACCTCTCTCTGGTCGTGATAATGTAAGTTATCGTTACCGACATTGAAGGAAACCCTTAGGGTCGCACAATTTGATGATATGGCTTACTTATGTCAGATCGTATGGACTGGAATTTTTCTAGTTCAGTTTAAAGGAATTTAAGCTCTGATTAAAAGTGAGATCTAGTCTAATCATGTTTGATTGATTAGGACATTTGATCGGTAAGCTTTGATCGGAGGATTGAAGCTTGATCGTAAAGATCGGGGGTTCAATGTGATGTGTGGTTAGATCTTGAGCCATTTGGTTCAAAGAAGATTATAACCAGGGCTGGTTTGATTTGGTGCTTGAACCAAATTGAGATTGAACTGGTTCACTTGTGAACGCATGGTTCAATTCAAAGAGAGTTTTTTCGATCACTTAAGGGAAGTTATGGAGGGAGTTACTAATTCGGTTCTTACCATAAGTGGTGGCCGAATTTTCCTTTAGTGCACCCCACGTTTTCGAAAGCCCTCTCGCCTCCTTCTCTCTTCGCTCTCGTGTGGATCATCTTCACGCAAGGAAGAGAAGCTCGACCGGCGACAAGGGAACACGCATCACCCTTTCCAAGAAACGATCAAGACTCCTTAGTGTCTTTGCTAGCACAAGGAACACAAGGAAGAAAGCCTTTCTCATCTTGTGTGTGACATCTTTGGAGAAGAGGCACTCGCCCCTTTCATCTTTCAAGTCGTCTCTCACACCATGGCTCAGGTAATACTCTAGCTTGTCCTATACATACTATAGAAGGTTGATCATGTGCTCATGTCATGCGATCCTAGAATTTCCGCTGCAACAAGTTTTGTTTTGAATAATGCTTGTGACCTAGGTTCGCTTTCAGTGGTATCAGAGGGAGGTTGGTTTTTATGACTTGATGCATAAGGTTGCCTTCTTGTGATCCATGTTTAAGTTATTGGGTAGATCTTGTTTATGTTCACATGCGACTACATGATGCAAAGTTTACATACCATACATAGCTTGCGCATATGATGTTAGATGAATCTTTGCATGCATAGTTTGCGCATATATCATAATTGTTTTTCAAACAAAATTATCTTCATGCGCGACTACACTAGATCTATCTGTGCGCCTACTTCGAACACTTAGACGGGTTAACGGTTTTGAAGTCGTTAGTCAAGTATGGACCCAACAGCCAAATCAGACTATCTGACAGCCTGGATGGGCGGCTGGATAGCACCTGTGCGCAAGTTGTACAGGTGGCTATAAGCTGACTGCAGAAGGGCGTGTAGCGATGTCTGTTTGAGGCGCCTAGTGAACGATCATGATTATGGCCCGGGGTCACACCCGCTTGCCGGAAATCATGTGGGACGTTCAGCCCTTAAGGCATGCATAGTCGACCATTGGGTCGACGCAAGTCGGTTATGACTGGGTGCATGCAGGGGCAGTGGGTTTGACTTGGTCTGACGAGTGGATATCTGTTAATGGACCGTTGTAAGGTAGTAGGGCACATAAGGAAATAAAATTGATGCCATGGGATTTTTTGAAAATTTTATTTCTGATTGGATCACATGTTGTACATGTTTAACATGTTGCTTTGAGTGTATTGAGTGTTTATTTAATCTTATGTGGGCTGCCCTATTTTGTATGCTGTGCTGGGGCCTGCGTGCCTGGAAATAAATATTTTGATGTGATCTGCGAATCACATTTAATTTATTAAAATGTATAATTAACCTGCGTGTCAAACCATGTCTAGATAGTCTTTAAAATGTAATTTGATCAGACATGAGCACACAACACATATGGCAGAAGCGCTTGCAGCAATTGGCCTCACTAGGTGGGTGGTCTAGAGTTCGACTCTAGAACAGGCACATTCTGTCTGGTGGGCGCATTTGGGCTGCAGATGGCGTTTAGGCCCGGGCTGGGCCGGATGAGGTACAAGAGTCCCATAAAGAGCTCAAGTAAAGACTTTTGTTAAACTAGGGTTTTACTTAAGTTTTATGGGCGATTACCACATAAGATAATGGTGCTTTCATTTACTGTTTTAAGTAAGTAGCACATGCATGTTTTATTCTTCAGCTATCACTATAGAAATTGCATGATAGTAAGAAGATAAAAAGGACCGTTAAAATCCAACGTAAATATCAAGCTATCGATTGCCTTCTGACGCGAAACCTCACTGTTCTGACTATCGTTGGGGCCGTGTTGTACCCACTCAGTGGGCACGCCCAGCTATCTTCAGACGGTGCGAGATTACACCTACATGCTACAGAGAAGGGATTTATCCCTTCTCGTTGCTCAGCATAGCACGTGGTGGTCCAAGAAGTAGGTCAGGTCAGCTTGACCATATAGGCTACAAATTGAGCATATGATGGCCATATGGAGGCAGCCATCTGAGGAATCAGAAACTGTGTTGTACCAACTCAGTTGGCACAGTCTCATGGATTGCCTAGATGAAGGGGAATCGCACGGGTTGACGATTGGCATAGAGTGCCTACTAGTGATTAGTGCTTGAACTCTCTGTGCATCTTATCTCGCCTGAGCGGGACGCGGAGATCAAATATGAAATCTGGATCCCATCTCACTAAAAGAGTTTTACTCTTTCGGGCTGTTTTATTGGATTTTCAGTCAGATAAAATAGTGAGAGAAGAATCACTCTTAAGTCCTGGAATGATTCTAACATGGATATTGACCTTGTTGTTCTTGCTATGTTGTAGATTCTTGCTGCAACGAACACCACAGGGCTCAACTTGTGATCCATATTGGAAAAGGGGAAGTTTGCTGGGCCAAACTTCTCAGATTGGTACAGACAGCTGAAGATTGTCCTCAAAGCTGAGAGAAAGCTGTATGTCCTTGAGCCGGCAATGCCGGCTCAACCCGCTGCGAACGCCGCAAGGGCGGTTCGAGATGCTTATGAGAAGCACGTCAATGATAGTACTGATGTCGCTTGCCTTATGCTTGCGTCAATGACGCCCGAGCTCCAGCGTCAGCATGAGGATTTGTCTGCTATTGATATAATAGCAAATCTGAAATTGCTGTATGCTGCACAGGCAAGGACAGAACTCTATAACTTGACGAAACTTTTCTTTCATAGCAAGCTGACTGAAGGGAGTTCAGTGGGAGCTCATGTACTCAATATGATTGGGTACAAAGAAGCTCTAGAGAAACTAGGACATACCATCAATCAAGAACTTGTTGTAGACATCATCTTGCAGTCTCTCCCGGCTTCTTTCGATGCGTTCATCATTAATTTTAATATGAACAAAATCGACTGTACTCCGGCAGAATTACTGAACATGCTCTGCACTACAGAGCAGACTCTTGAGAAGGGAAAGCCTTCGTCCTCTGCCTTGATGGTTCCTTTAGGGAATAAAAGGAAAGGGAAGAAGGGCAAAAACCCTATCAAGAGCTACAACAAGGCTTTGAAACAAAAGGTGAAGCGATCAAAGGACAACAGATGCTTCCATTGTGGCCAGCTAGGTCACTGGAAGAAGGACTGTAGAGCGCTCCGAGGAGAGAAGGGAAGCAAGCCTTCCACTTCTGGCTCAGGTATTTTCGTGACTGAAGTCATGGTTGCTTCTTCTATTTCATGGGTGTTGGACACTACATGTGGAGTTCACATTTGTTCAAATGTGCAGGAACTCAAGAGAAGAAGACAGGTGGGACAGCATGAGGTGGACCTACGAGTTGGAAACGGGGCACGAGTTGCTGCTGTTGCTGTAGGAGAATATCACATCTCTTTACCATCTGGACTTGTATTAGAACTTAACAATTGTTACTTTGTACCAAGCATAACAAAGAATATTATCTCTATTCCTGCTTTTGTCAAGAAAGGTTTTTCATTTGAATGCAAAACTTCACAGTGCTGTATTTCATTTGATGGTATTGTTTATGCAACTAGGTCGATTAACAATGGGTTATACATGTTGGACATGGAATGTTCTGTACAACAAATTGATAATAAGAAAGCCAAGCATGCTGATGACAGCACCTTGTTATGGCATAGTCGTCTAGGCCATATTAACAAGAAACGCATTAAGCGGTTGCATGACTATGGACTGCTGGGATCATTCTCCTATGAGGAGCTTGATACATGCAAAGCTTGTTTAATGGGTAAGATAACGAAGACTTCTTTTACTAATAAAGGTAAAAGGGCTTCAGGTTTACTTGACCTTATTCACAGTGATGTGTGTGGGCCATTTAGTAAACATGCCAGAGGTGGCTATTCGTACTTCATTACTTTTACTGATGATTTTAGTAGGTATGGTTATGTCTACTTAATGAGACATAAGAGTGAATCTTTTGACAAGTTCAAAGAATTCAAAAATGAAGTACAGAATCAGTTAGGCCGAAATATCAAGGCACTTCGATCAGATCGAGGTGGAGAATACTTGAGTCATGAGTTTAATGACTATCTGAAGGAGTGTGGGATCATCTCACAACTCACTCCGCCAGGGACACCGCAATGGAATGGTGTGTCTGAGAGGAGGAATTGAACCTTATTGGATATGGTTCGTTCTATGATGAGTCAAGCTACTCTGCCTTACTCCTTTTGGGGATTTGCACTGGAAACAGCTGCAAAGGTACTAAACCGAGTGCCATCCAAGGCCGTTTCAAAGACGCCATATGAATTATGGTATGGGAAACAGCCGAGCTTGACATTTATCAAGATCTGGGGTTGCGAGGCTTATGTGAAAAAGCTCGCCTCTGGGAAACTGGAAAGCAGATCTGATAAATGCATATTTGTCGGATACCCTAAAGAAACTAAGGGTTATTATTTCTACAATCCCAAGGAGAATAAAGTGTTTGTTGCTCGAACGGCTATTTTTCTTGAGAAGGAGTATCTTCTGCAAGAGGCCAGTGGGAGAAAAATAAAGCTGGATGAAATTCCAGAAGAGGGACAAAGTAGTCAAGCACAGTTGGATGAGCCTGAGCAAATAGATCAGGTTAATATTCAACTTGAGGCTCAGACATCACGGGAACCGCGTAGATCAGGAAGGATTCGTCGTCAGCCTGAGCGCTATGACGGAGTCTACATCATTAATGATGAACCCCTAACTTATGCGGATGTGGTCAGTGGACCGGAGTCAGCAAGATGGCTTGAAGCTATGCGAGCCGAGATGGACTCCATGTCAGATAACCAAGTCTGGGATTTGGTTGATCCGCCTCCGGGAATAATCCCTATAGGCTGTAAGTGGATCTTTAGAAAGAAGAAAGACATGGATGGTAACGTAGTTACCTATAAGGGCAGGCTAGTTGTGAAAGGTTTCAAACAAATCTACGGGATAGATTATGATGAAACTTTCTCTCCTGTAGCCATGTTCAAGTCCATTCGAATTATTCTCGCGATAGCAGCATATTATGATTATGAGATCTGGCAAATAGATGTGAAAACCGCTTTCCTTAACGGAAAATTAGAAGAGGATGTGTACATGACACATCCTGAAGGTTTCATTAACCCATCAGAACGTCATAAAATATGCAAATTAAAGAGGTCCATTTATGGACTAAAACAAGCATCGAGAAGCTGGAATATTCGTTTTGATGAATCAGTTTCTGAATTTGGTTTCATCAAAAATGAAGATGACCCGTGTGTATATAAAAGGTTTAGTGGGAGCGTGATTACTTTCCTAGTTCTCTACGTCGATGATATTTTAATCATTGGAAACGATATTCCTGAACTGCATGCAGTCAAAGCATGGTTAAAAAAATGTTTCCAGATGAAAGATTTAGGAGAAGCCACCTATATACTAGGTGTGAAGATCTTTAGAGATAGATCTAATAGGCTTCTCGGGCTATGCCAAAGTACTTACATCGATAAGGTCCTGGAGAGATTCCATTTAGAAAACTCTAAAAGAGGATATCTTCCAGTCAGACATGGTCTGAATCTTTCAAAGAGCCAGTGTCCTCAAACACAGTCTGAGAAAGATGAGATAGACAATACGCCTTATGCTTCGGCTATTGGGGCCATCATGTATGCGATGTATGTACTCGCCCAGACGTCGCTTACGGGTTAAGCGTGACCAGTCGGTTCCAAGGTAATCCAGGGAAGGCACACTGGATTGCAGTCAAGAACATTTTAAAATATCTTCGGAGAACCAAAGATATGTTCTTGATTTATGGAGGTCAGGGAGAACTCAGTATTGAAGGATATACTGATGCTTCGTTCCAATCTGACCAAGACGATTTCCGATCGCAATCAGGCTATGTATTTAGCTTGAATGGAGGAGCAGTGGTATGGAAAAGTTTCAAACAATCAATTGTTGCTGATTCCACAACAGAAGCCGAGTATGTTGCAGCCTCAGAAGCATCAAAGGAGGCAGTATGGATTCGTAAGTTCATTTAGGAACTTGGTGTTGTTCCTTCAAGTGCAGATCCATTGGTTATCTTCTGTGATAACACCGGAGCGATTGCACAAGCGAAGGAACCACGGTCACACCAGAAGTCCAAGCACATACAAAGAAGGTTTCACTTGATCCGTGAGATCATTGATCGAGGAGATATCAAGATCTGCAAGATTCATACAGATGACAATCTAGCTGACCCGCTTACAAATCCTCTGACGCAGCAGAAGCATGAGAAGCACTGTAAAAACATGGGTTTGAGATTTCTCAACCATTAGTTTAAGTGCAAGTGGGAGATTGTTAGGGTATGCCCTTAAGGCTAATGTTTGAGGCCTTGGGTTATTGTCAGTATCATGTATAAACTAAATATTTGTCTTTAAAGGCAATTGTTGTTATTCAGATTGTTACATTGTCTGCTGTTATATGTATACTTCTGAGTAATGTCTCAATGATGTTCAGTTTAGCTGACATTCAGTATTGTCCTTAGTCGAGATATCTTGGTGAACATGAGACAGCCTTGGTATGATTGAGACTAATATGTGTTCTAATTTTATAGGATGCTTCGAGCATGGAATAAGATTTAGACACATAGGTGCATTGGATGTACTGGACTGACCCTTCTCAGGATATTCAATTGTTTGTCACAATGTGAATAATCCTTGTATGCAAGCAAGTGGCATATTCCCTCTGACTTGAGATCACTTGTGTTTCTAAGTGATGATTGGCATTATCTTGAGATAGTTCCATATCGTTTGAAAGATAATGATTAAGGGTTATCTTGGATAGTGAGCATGAGTCACGTTAGGGTACTTGTGATAGATATAGGATTGCCTCTCCAGGTTGGAGAGTGATGTTCTAAAGGGGGCCCTATGGATGAAATGGTTGAGAATGTGTATGGCCATACCCAAACGACTATGTTCATCTGATCTAACCATTTTCATCGTGTTGGAATCACAGGCTTGACACGCTTGTCCGACGAGAACATCCAGTGGCAAAGGGAAACATATATGTCAAGTGAATGAGATTCACACTTGTGCTGTGGTTTGGGAGTAGTCTTGGAAGACTCTTTCCTTCATATTGGAAGACAGTGATGTGTTGCTAGATACCTCTCTCTGGTCGTGATAATGTAAGTTATCGTTACCGACATTGAAGGAAACCCTTAGGGTCGCACAATTTGATGATATGGCTTACTTATGTCAGATCGTATGGACTGGAATTTTTCTAGTTCAGTTTAAAGGAATTTAAGCTCTGATTAAAAGTGAGATCTAGTCTAATCATGTTTGATTGATTAGGACATTTGATCGGTAAGCTTTGATCGGAGGATTGAAGCTTGATCGTAAAGATCGGGGGTTCAATGTGATGTGTGGTTAGATCTTGAGCCATTTGGTTCAAAGAAGATTATAACCAGGGCTGGTTTGATTTGGTGCTTGAACCAAATTGAGATTGAACCGGTTCACTTGTGAACGCATGGTTCAATTCAAAGAGGGTTTTTTCGATCACTTAAGGGAAGTTATGGAGGGAGTTACTAATTCGGTTCTTACCATAAGTGGTGGCCGAATTTTCCTTTAGTGCACCCCACGTTTTCGAAAGCCCTCTCGCCTCCTTCTCTCTTTGCTCTCGTGTGGATCATCTTCACGCAAGGAAGAGAAGCTCGACCGGCGACAAGGGAACACGCATCACCCTTTCAAAGAAACGATCAAGACTCCTTAGTGTCTTTGCTAGCACAAGGAACACAAGGAAGAAAGCCTTTCTCATCTTGTGTGTGACATCTTTGGAGAAGAGGCACTCGCCCCTTTCATCTTTCAAGTCGTCTCTCACACCATGGCTCAGGTAATACTCTAGCTTGTCCTATACATACTATAGAAGGTTGATCATGTGCTCATGTCATGCGATCCTAGAATTTCCGCTGCAACAAGTTTTGTTTTGAATAATGCTTGTGACCTAGGTTCGCTTTCATAAACTTCTCAATTCCCATCTGGTTACTATTTTGTTGGCTTGAGGCTACATAATTAATTTGATTATCACTTCTCATCATTTGTTATTGCATCAAACTAGACATCATTTCCAAAGCTTTTAAAAAACTAACCATTTGATTAAGAGAATCACTAGGAGATTGTGATCACCTTGTCATTTTGGTTACCTAAACAATCATCAAATTAAGTATTTTTAATCACCAAATATCATCAAGATCAAACAAGATTCCTAGAAAATCTTCAAACTTTTACAAAGATATCACAATTGTCACACCCTCTAGATAATGATAATTCGATGAACAAAAATTCATATCATTAATAATAAATTTGCTATATGTACCTAGGATCAACACACAAAAACCTGCTCAACAATTCTCATTTGTTTATACAATCATCATTTAAGAGGCAACAATAATAATCATATATCAATCTTATACCTTAGTCAAATAAGAAAAACTTTCTATTCCATAAAACTCGTGTTTATAATATGTGACCATAACATATTTTGTATTATCATATTTTATAATATGTGACCATAACATATTTTGTATTATCATATACAAGCCATGATTTTGTTCAACTTTATCTTACATGCACAAAACAACTTTGTATAATAGTCTTTATATTTGACATGATCAGAACCCAAAACATCAAAATATTAACATTTGCTTCATCTTCCACAAAACTTGCATCCCAAAGCTAACCTATAAAATGGTTAGAATATAAGGATTGAGCAAGAATACCTAGCAAGTAATTAGAGATCAAATGACACCAAATCATGAGATAGACAATACTAATATAGTGCAATCTATATCAAGTTTGGTATTAATCATAACATATCTTTTAAAACATTAAATCTCCTAAATGATTCCACAAGAAAGATCACATAACAACAAGATAGTTTAACAAGAAGCATTAGGGACATAAAGGAGAGTCAATCCAATAAAACATAACATTCAAATTGCATAGTGAAAAATAACACATAAAATAAATCTTCCACGTGAAGAAGCATAATCCACCCTTGTTAGGGTGAAACCAAACATATGCCTACTAGAGCTATCATGGCTCCTCAAATAAGATAGTGGGATTCAAGACATGGCTCCCATGGATTTAAGAGGTAGCTCTATTATCCCTAATGTGACACTTTGTTTCATATAGCACTTTGCTCCACAACTATCTCGCTTTTCCCATGTTGGGTTCATAGTCTTTTCCCTTTCAAGCTCATAAAAGTATTCCTACTAGCATTCATTATATTATCAAATAGATGGCATAGCTTTCATTCATGATGAAGTGCATTCATTGAGATATGTAACTAACTCTCAAAGGAGGTGAATCATAAAGTTTGTATAACATGATAAGTGTTGATATGTTTACTTCCAAATATGCGGGGCATATCCATAGAATTAAGATAGAAGACAATTCATACAAGTATCATACGTATAACCGTAGAACTCAAAATTCAGAAATTTAAAGCCTAATTGACATGTTTCATTTATAGATGATATTCATTAATTCAGAATGGTGTTTTTGATTGTTACCTTGATACCTCGCCCGCGTCGAAGGGTTGCCCATATGCCTAGTGCGTCGAAGGGTTGCCCTCAGACGAGAAAAAATACATCTCTCTCGTCTTGTTCCTTCCCTTCATTCCTACTCGCCAAATGCATGAAAGTTGTGCCTCTTTAGGTAATCTTTGGGCCCATATGGCTGAGTTCTTGCTAAGGGAAGGCTTTGACGCATATGGATGAAGGATTTAGTCAAGATATTTGATCGAATAGATCCCTAGAATCATGCCCTAATCGCCCACACCTGCCATACTCCCCAAACCGCCTCTTCATCCTATATATGTGACCCTAGCTGACCCCTCTTCTCTAAAAAAAAAACTCTTTGGAGGCGTGGAGAACTTGAGGGGCGACGGCTTGGAGTCTTGGAGCTCTTCTTCTTCCAACAAAGGGTGCAGGCAAGCTTCATCTTCCTTCCTTTCCCTTCCTTGGCGCAAAGGAGAAAGAAGCTTGCGGCATCCTCTCTTCCTCTTCCTCCCTTGGTGCAATCTCCCTTGGTGGTTGGCGCAAGTGATCAAGAGACCCTCCTAAGGCGTGGATCTTCTTCCCGAGGCTAGCACCGGGCGTGGATCTTCTTCTTGAGGCTAGCACCAGGCGTGGAAGAAGAAGACTCGAGGAATCCGTGTGTGCGAGACTGCATAGGGCGCACACTTGGGCGCCTACAATGGCATCAGCACTTCTTGCTTCTAGGTACTTTCTATCTCATCGTGTCGACCCCCTCGCATCATAAACATCAGAATAAATTAGTTCATGCAGTAGATCAAGTCAAAGGGCTTCATTCGAGCCCCGAATAAAGGTTAAAACTAGTACAACCATAAAATTCGGTATAGATCTCTCAAATCGATAAAGAAAACTAGAAACAAAGACTAAGGAGAGGTAGGAGAAGATGATGCAAACGTTTCCTCAAAGTTTGGTGAAGATCTGTCACGAAATTGCCCCAAAATCCTCTCCGGAAGCCCTTGTGGCCGGTCTTCTCGCCCTAGTATGTTCGTCCATCGATTGCTCTCAAAATATGTCACGAAAAAGAGGGCTTTTATGTCATGTGGATTTGCCTCCCTCTTAGCTTCCTAAAATATATTTTTCCTGATTTTTTAGAATTTTTTTGAGCCTTCAATCGAGTGAAAAACGAAAGGAATACCAAAAGAGTCAATCGCGATCATAGGTGAACCCTAGCGTGTTCACCCAGCCGTGAAGTGTACTGTGTAGATCTGATAAATAGGAATCGCTGCCAAAGATTTGCATGTTCGGCTGGCCGTGAAGCTTACTGTTCAGTTCTGACAAAAAATGCTTTCGGTGGAATCACGGACAACGATTTGCGTGTTTGGCTGGCCGTGAAGCTTGTGAATCACGGGTAAACCCTAAAATCTTGGGTTGGCTGTGATTTTCAAATAAAACTCTGATTGATCCCAAATTTACTATGTAGACTTGTCTTTTCATAAGAAATCACTCCATAACTTTAAAATATCCAGAAAACTCTAAAAAAATTAGTGATTTTACCTGAAATATCAAAAAGACAAGAAAAAGTGAAGATTCTAAAGCAAACAAGTAAATAAGCCTATATGGGATGTAGAAACATCAAAATAGCCTTCTTTTAAGATAAAATAATACCAAAAATCACTATTAAAATGTAGGAGGGCAGGCGACGGAGGGGAGTTGAGAGTGGAAGAGGGTGGGGGAGAAAGAGAGGAGTGCATTGATCTATTAAGACCTTGTTTTCTTAGATGGAAAAGATATAGGAAAGAAGGAAAAATATTTTTTCCTTTATTTCTTTTGAAGGAAAGAAAAGAGAAAGAATGGAAAAGTCATCACTTTTCCTTCCAAAATCATACCGCCCAAAGGGCAAAAAAAAGAGAGAAAAAATACATCTCTCTCGTCTTGTTCCTTCCCTTCATTCCTACTCGCCAAATGCTACCCACATAGTTCCCCCCCCCCCCCCCCCCTCGCGCTTCAAAGGGTTGCCCTCATGATGCCTTGACCTAGTCTTGGGCCCAAGGCATCATGATCCAGTAGATATACTGGATCTACAATCTCATGATAGGCCCACTAACTGATGCTCTAGGCATATGGGTATATCAAGGTAGATATACTGGATCGACCCGCTGTGAAGATTTGACTTTGTGTCACAGGTCAAATCTCACAGTGAAAGAGGTACACTTGTTCTTGACTTGAGGTCATTGATATCTCTATATGGTAAGTGGTGTACTTTGATGCAACCTAACGCTCCGCCATAGCAGGGGAGTCATAACGGTTGTCATTAGGTATATCATGAACCATATGAGAGATTTAATGAGCCAATAGAGGATTTGCCCTTCCTTGCGAGGAAGCTTGATGTCCATGGCGCCCCTATATGGTTGCATGACTGAAGGTGTATGGACATACCCAAGTGACAACCTGATTTAATCATAATTATTTGATTGGGTTAAACAAATATGACACACTTGTCTAATCTGAACATCAGCCTGGCAAAAGGACAAAGGTGTACATGTACTTTGTCGTAGTTTTAGGGGATGTCGATGATAACTCTATTCCGAGCACTTGGGTAACAATGATGTACTGCTAGGTGTCACTCATTGTTTGTGATGACTTGAGGTTATCACTGCCAACGTCTGAGAAACCTACAGGGTCGCACACCTAGACACTCGAGAGCTCGTATTGATCGAGTTGCCTATGATCAAGCCATTTGGTTGATTCAAGCTTGATTGGGAGTCTGATAACCTCATCAACCTCTCTCTCGGCGAGCTCACCGCGTCGCCTAGCTAAAGCTCCCCTCGCCGAACCTCACCAGCCTCCTGTGCCAACCTCCCCAACGCTAGCCTCTCTCTCGGCGAGCTCACCAACGGGTGAGCTCGCGTCGCCTGGTTAAAGCTGCGATCGCCAAGCCTCATCAACCTCCCCTGCTAACCTCCCCATCGCCAGCCTCTCTTGGCGAACTCGCCAACACATCGCCTTCTATCATCCGCATCACAACAGCGAGCTCGCGTTGCCTGGCTGAAAATCACATGCGAAGCATGTGATAAAATTTTTCCCTCCTTCCAAATTTCCTTCCATTGTGTTTTTCAGCCCCTCTGGTTTTCTTTGTAGGAAACAATTTTTTTAAAGGGGGTTTAATTTATTTAGATTATACAAGTCAATCCGATTATGATGCAACTCAAAATTAATTGGATTAAAAATAGATCAATCCAAATATGACTTGAACATGCCTCCTTTCATGTCAGGTTGAGTTGGGTAATGGGTCGGGTCAATTTTTACGTAGTCTACTCTAAATTAAATGATGTAGTGAATAAAATTCTCAAACCATATTAGTGAAAAGAGACTCTATCTTGTCATATAGGAGAAAGTGCATGACAAAATCACAAGCAACATCTCCCTCACTACTGTGTTGGGCTCAGGTAGTCAAATAAGATTTTAGCGAATACCCAATCTATCATAACCTCATTATAGTTAATCAAGCATTTATTAATTAGGTTCAATTTAAGTATGAGCAATAAGTACACTACCCATATAAATTTTAATATAGATCGAATCTACCCAAACTCAATTATATATATATATATATATATATAATAATAAATATATATTTATAAATAGTCATTTACATTTGTAGTTAAACACTCGTAACCCATTACCTTACTCCCAACCCTAAAATCTCAAATCTAAAATCCCACATCCCTCTCCTATCTCCGTTTCTTCTCCAAGCCGAGCCGCTGCCGCCATCTCTCGCCGCCACCATGTCACTACCACCATCACCTCGTCAATGCCAGCGCATGACGCCGCCACCGTTGACGAGATCGTCAACACTACCACACAACACTGCCTATGCCATCCCTAGTTGGATTTGTAAGGAGAAGCCAAGAACGAATGCAAATCAACAAAACTAATACTATTATCATAATTGAGAAACTACCTCAAATTCCAATATACTTTACTAAATTCAGAGCATTATTGTTTGAAATACGCCTAAGAATTCTCAACAGATGCATTCAAACCAAAAGTCAGTTAACCTAAAATCAACAGGTTAACCCAAGCATTAAAGATCCACAGGATTGTTTGAAATACGCCACGCCTTGGACTACTCAGCTTTGTTTAAAGATAAAGTTTCCGATGAAAATATTGCTTAGATTAGATTTGATTCCAGACAAAAATCTTAACGCTAACTTTCAAACAATAAAAAGTTAAAACTCGATGAAGGCATCGAAATATTTGACCAAATGCAGCACGTCGACGAGCTTAACGATTTGCCTTGGCAACACGTTCGATTTCATCCTTCTTCTTGATAGCATAGCTGTAAAAAAGGCATAGCCCAGTAAGAACAATGATGAATAAGATTATTACAAAGAAAAACAGAAAAACATAAAAGTGGTAGAAAATTTTTATAAAAAATCTGGGATTTCACACCTGTTGGATGAACCCTTGGCTGCATTAATCAATTCGTCGGCAAGGCATTCGGCAATTGTCTTGATATTTCTGAAAGCACTCTCACGAGCACCAGTTGTGAGGAGGTAAATTGCCTGGTTCACCCGCCTGAGGGGTGAGATATCAACTGCCTGGCGACGAACCACACCAGCAGACCCAATTCGAGTTGCATCCTCTCTTGGACCACTGACGTTAAAATTAATAACATGAGTAATATATTCAAGAATTGTGTCTTGGCATTAAAAATAGAAGAGTAGGCAAAGGTTGCAGCTTAAAGTTCTACTTACTATTCAATATTTACAAAGACAGAAGCAACCGTTCTTGAAAAAATAGAGTTGATGTACAAATTAACACACCAGTTGAAACATTCAAAAAATAAAGAGACCGAGTAGCAAGCCAAGCTATGAGCAGACTATTCAATAGCAGTGTATCAACAACAAAATGTGAAAAATAATGGCAAAATAACACCAATATAATATATCGGATAGCATCTGTGGACAGCAGAAGTCACATAGATTAAAATATATGTTATATAAAAAATAAATATAACAATTGAAATATATGTTATATATCTAAAACATTAAGCTACATAAAAATAAACTAAGTTGTATAAAGAAAAATAATATATTACTAACTCAAGTCATAAATTTAATTTTTTTTAACTTTAAAATAGAATATCTGCTGCCTGCTATTGCATTTTATAGCATATAGCGGATTGTACAGAATAGCTATAAAAAAATGCTAGTACATTGCTATAGCAGCTATTTAACAATTCTGTCAATAGAACTTAAAGATGATTGGCATATCAAGAAAGAAATTCCTATGTGCTGATTTCCTACTTTAGCCAGAAAATGGCTGCACGCTTGAAAATTTTCATGATTCCCAGCATTATTCTTTCATGTACTTCGGCATAGAAGAATTATTGTCAAGAATGTTTAGCCTTCAGATTTCCAAGGCAACTAAAAGAAGCCTTCATATTTCTCTGATGGTGTATTAAATTTGCAAATAGAAGCATGGATAGTATAGCTGAATAGTTGAGAGCATTTTCAATATTTCAATAAGAATTAACATAACCCAAAATAAAGCCTCAGATCATGGTCGCTACTGCTTTGTAGTTTCTTACATCAGTAGCCTTTTGTTAAGAGGCATACTATTGTTCATCTTTCAGTAGAATCCTGAATAACTCTTAAAACAGAAATTACTAAGAATTACAAAATGCCAACAATATCCTGTGAAGTTTAATGCAATTTGTCTCAGTTGCATTTTAACTTTTCATAAGTTAATGAGAACTTAGATTTCAAAATCAATTACCTGTTGATGATAGCATCCACAATAATTTGGATGGGGTTCGCATCAGTTAGCAGATGAATAATCTCCATTGTATGTTTTATAATGCGGACAGCCATAAGTTTTTTTCCATTGTTGCGGCCATGCATCATCAAGGAGTTTGTCAACCTTTCAACGATGGGACATTGTGCTTTGCGGAATCTTTTAGCCGAGTATCTTCCAGCAGTATGTGGAAGAAAATTTGCATGCTTGGGAGCAGAAACAGAAATATAATCAGCAAGTGAGATGTCACTGACCTGCAAATGTTGGATGGATCAGATTACATCTAAACACTTGAACTAGTATGTGCTACAAGAACAAAATATAGAGAAATTATGACTTACCAACCGATAGAGTAGGGTTAGTCCAGATAAAATCAAAAGAATAGTAGAAGAAAAAGTACTAGAACTGTATTAGGGAAACTTATTCATCACTGCATTGCAATGCAATGGACTTAACACTCATAAAGAATAGTTGTCGACTGCAACTTATGTCCTGCTAATTACAATTTTTTATCCCCTTTGTAAACAAGAACTGAAGCTTCTCTTCAGTAAAGACCAAGATTTGAAATTTGAACATTATAATGTAAGCATATCGGAGTCAAATTCTTCCAAATATAGTTAGCCAAACATTGAAAACTCCATTCCACATGCGGAATTCCCAGGCGTTTTTCCTTCATAAATTCTCAATACTCGTAACCAATGCATTCCATATGACTATTTTTTTTTTTTATATTTGTACTACCATGAAATGAGAATAATAACGCATAATCCTGTAAACACGAAAAATAGAGAGGAATCTCGTACAAAATACACAACTCATTTAACACAAATAGAATTGAGATAAAAAAAAAAAAAAAAAAAAAGGAAACCGTGAGACTAGCAAGGTGCAGCCTTTACCCAGAGAAACGAAAATGCAGGCGAAAAAAACATAGCACAGAGAACAATTACAAGTCCTTTAAAATACTGCAAACAGATTAAATAAAGAAGTTAAATGGTCAAACTTTTCAAACCAGAATCCGTCCAGTTACATCTTGCAGAACACCCGAAGAAAATCAACCATATCAACCAAAACACAAACAGAGACCGCATGGCACAAGGATAATTTAGGGAGGGGAAGAGAGCAAACCTCCACATCCTCGAAGGACCAGCGATTGAAGAGCTTTACGTCCTGGATGGCCATCAAAGCGGCTCTGACTAGAACGCGAACTTGCAACAGAACCGGGACAAGCAAGAGGTGGCAGCGAAACCCTAATGCGACCGAAGTGGCGCAGTTACTAGAACATGGCACATAGGGTTGATACTTGAATAGTTGTATTGTCAAATTATGGAAAGACCCTTCAAACTTTGCATTATATCTTAACGTAAGTCTGTCACGCCCAGATTTAAGTTAACAAAAATTTTAATAAAAGAGACGTGAGTCAACCTTGACTCACACTCAAGCACGCTCACGCAGGGGCTAAGCGGTCGAACCAACGACCCGGGGCACGACTGGCAGGAGAACGTCCTTGACGTACTCCTCAGCCTATCTCTGACAGCCATCTGTCTGCTCGTCTCGACGAGTTGGAGACCGCCACGCGTCTCCTGAGGATCGCTGCATGAACCAGCTCTAACGTGCAACAAAGTACAAGACCCAAGACTCGACGCCGGCGCAGCGCGCGTATGAGTCCGGTACACCGGAGAGGAATCAACCGCACTCAAGCGGTGGCGCACACTCGCGCAAGGAGACGACGCCACGCAGGACGCCGGGCACACGCCCTAACTCCGACTAGACCGCACGCAGGCGGTCGGACTCACCGCTCGCCCCAACAGGGACGTCTTGTAGACGTCCAGCACAACCAAGCCGACAAACGTCGGGAAGCACAACACACAGGGCCGGCGCACAAGACCGGAGCGCAGAGAGGGGCGAGGAGTCGCCGACCGAGAAAGACAACTCGGCCTGGAGCACGAGGCTCGGGAAGCCGGAGAGAGGAAGACACCGGCCGAGGGCAGCTGATCTGCTGGGAACAGGAACCACGTCTGGAACCCGTTAGAGGCACGCGCACAGAAAATGAGGCATGTGCATGCAAGTCCCCTAATCTAAAGGGGGGGGGGGGCGAAACCCAAATAGGAGGCGCATAAATTTTTTCTAGCGGAAGCAAGGGTTTCTTAGAATCGTTTGCATAGACATATGATTAACTTGTTAAACAACTAGTATAGATCATACCATAGCCATTGTGTAGATGTCGGCTTGGAAGAAGAGAACAAATCTGATCTCCTCCAAAAGATGCGCACACAATGAGATGTTGCCTACTCCCTTGTTGCTTCTTGTGCTAGCAAGGCACCAAGGTATCTTGATCGAATAAAAGGAAATGAGAGATGAACTCTCTTGCTTGGCCGAACTTTCTCCAAGACGTCTTTTTCTCCACACGAGAGTGTCGTCGAGAGCAAGGAGCAAAGGGTTGAATGGAGCGTGAAGCCAACCGAACGTGGAGGCGTTTCTATTTTGGAACTTCCAAAAATAGCAAACGAAAACGTTCATGCGTTATGCGTTCACTTCAAGTGAACCAAACGCTTATCCCACTCCATATGAACCATGCGCTCACACATGAGCCGGTTCACATGTATATAGTTCAATGGTCAAACCAAACCAGCCCAAGCAATGGTCTAGATCTCATTGAACCAAAAAGGTTCAAGATCTAACCGTTGATCTCTCAATGCTTTTGATCTCACCGATCTAGCATCACTTCTCTCGATCGAAGCTTACCGATCTCAAGCCCTAATCAATCAAACATGATCAGACCAGATCTCACTTACAATCAGAGTTTAAATCCCTTTAAACTGAACCGAAACAATTCAATCCACATGATCTGACTTAAGTAAGCCATATCATCAAATTGTGCGACCCTAAGGGTTTCCTTTAAATGTCGGTAACGATAACTTACGTTATCACAATCAGTGAGGGGTATCTAGCAACACATCACTGTCTCCCGATATAAAGGAAAGAGTCTTCCAAGACTACACCCAAACCACAGCACAAGTGTGAATCCACTTCACGAGGCATACATGTTTCCTTTGCCACTGGATGTTCTTATTGGACAAGCGTGTCAAGCCTGTAGCTCCAATATGATGAGCATGATTAGATCAGATGAACATAGTCACCTGGGTATGGCCATATACTTTCTCAATCATCTCATGCAGGGGGCCCCCTTTAGAACATCACACTCCAATCAAGGAGACGGCAATCCTATATCTATCACTAGTGTCCTAACCTGATTCATGATCATTATCCAAGATAGTCTATAACCATTATGTTTCAAATGATATTGAACTACCTCAAAACAATGACAATCATCATTTTAGAAACACAAGTGATCTCAAGTCAGAGGACATGTGCCACTTGTTGCAAACAAGGATTATTCACATTGTGACAAGCAATTGAATATCCTAGTAGGGTCTGTCCAGTACATCCAATGTACCCATGAGTCTACATCTTATTCCATGCTCGAAGCATCCTATAAGATTAGAACACATATTAGTCTCAATCATATCAAGGCTGTCTCATGTTCACCAAGATATCTCAACTAAGGACATTACAGCATGTCAGCCAAGCTGAACAGTATTGAGACATTATTCAGAAGCACACTTATTGCAGCAGACAATGTAACAAACTGAATAACAACCATTGCCTTTATAAACATAAGAGTTTATACATGATACTAAAAGAATCCCAAGGCCTCAAACATTAGCCTTAAGGGCATACCCCAACAATCTCCCACTTGCACTTAATCTAATGGTTGAGAAATCTCAAACCCATATTATTACAGTGCTTCTCATGCTTCTGCTGCGCCAGAGGCTTGGTAAGCGGGTCAGCCAGATTGTCATCTGTATGAACCTTGCAGATTTTGATCTCACCATGATCAATGATCTCCCGGATCAAGTGAAACCGTCTCTGTATGTGCTTGGACTTCTGGTGCGACCGTGGTTCCTTTGCTTGTGCGATTGCTCCAGTGTTATCATAGAAGATAACCAAAGGATCTACACTCGAAGGAACAACACCAAGTTCCTGAACGAACTTGCGAATCCATACTGCCTCCTTAGATGCTTCCGAGGCTGCAACATACTCGGCTTCTGTTGTGGAATCAACAACGATAGACTGTTTGAAACTTTTCTACACCACTGCTCCACCATTCAAGCTAAAAATATAGCCTGATTGCGATCGGAAATCATCCTGGTCAGATTGGAACGAAGCGTCAGTATATCCTTCAATACTGAGTTCTTCCTGACCTCCATATATCAAGAACATATCTTTGGTCCTCCGAAGATATTTCAAAATGTTCTTGACTGCAATCCAGTGCGCCTGACCTGGATTACTTTGGAATCGACTGGTCACGCTTAACCCGTAAGCGACGTCTGGGCGAGTACATAACATCGCATACATAATGGACCCAATAGCCGAAGCATAAGGCGTATTGTCCATTTCATCTTTCTCAGTCTGTGTTAGTGGACACTGACTCTTTGAAAGATTCAGACCATGTCTGACTGGAAGATATCCTCTTTTAGAATTCTCTAAATGAAATCTCTCCAGGACTTTATCGATGTAAGTACTTTGGCACAGCCCGAGAAGCCTCTTAGATCTATCTCTGTAGATCTTCACACCTAATACATAGGCTGCTTCTCCTAGATCTTTCATCTGGAAACATTTTCTTAACCATGCTTTAACAGCATGCAGTTCAGGAATATCGTTTCCAATGATTAAGATATCATCGACGTAGAGGACTAGGAAAGTAATCACGCTCCCACTAAACCTCTTATATACACACGGGTCATCTTCATTCTTGATGAAACCAAATTCACAGATTGATTCATCAAAACGAATATTCCAGCTTCTAGATGCTTGCTTAAGTCCATAAATGGACTTCTTTAACTTGCATATTTTATGACGATCTGATGGATTAGTGAAACCTTCAGGTTGTGTCATATACACATCCTCATCCAGTTTTCCATTAAGGAAAGCGGTCTTCACATCCATCTGCCAGATCTCATAATCGTAATATGCTGCTATCGCAAGAATAATCCGAATAGACTTGAACATGGCTACAGGAGAGAAAGTTTCATCATAATCTATCCCGTAGATTTGTTTGAAACCTTTCGCAACTAGCCTGCCTTTATAGGTAACTACGTTACCATCTATGTCAATCTTCTTCTTGAAGATCCATTTACAGCCTATAGGGATTACTCCCGGAGGTGGATCAACCAAATCCCAGACTTGATTATCTGACATGGAGTCCATCTCGGCTCGCATAGCTTCAAGCCATCTAGCTGACTCCGGTCCACTGACCGCATCCGCATAAGTGAGGGGTTCATCATGATCAATGATGTAGACTCCGTCATAGCGCTCAGGCTGTCGACGGATCCTTCCCGATCTACGCGGTTCCCGTGATATCTGAGCCTCAGGTTGTTCAATAACCTGTTCTACTGGCTCAGGCTCATCCAATTGTGCTTGACTACTTTGTCCTTCCTCTGGATTCTCATCCCGTTTTATTTCTCTCCCACTGGCTTCTTGCAGAAGAAATTCCTTCTCAAGAAAAATTGCCGTCCGAGCAACAAATACTTTGTTCTCTTTGGGATCGTAGAAATAATAACCCTTAGTTTCCTTAGGGTAACCGACAAAGATGCATTTCTCAGATCTGCTCTCTAGTTTCCCAGAGGCGAGCTTTTTGACATAAGCCTCGCAACCCCAGATCTTAATAAATGTCAAGCTCGGCTGTTTCCCATACCATAACTCATATGGAGTCTTTGAAACTGCCTTGGATGGCACTCGGTTTAGTACCTTTGCAGCTGTTTCCAGTGCAAATCCCCAAAAGGAGTAAGGTAGAGTAGCCTGACTCATCATAGAACGAACCATATCCAGTAAGGTTCTGTTCCTCCTCTCGGACACACCATTCCATTGTGGTGTTCCTGGTGGAGTGAGCTGTGAGATAATCCCACACTCCTTCAGATAGTCAGTAAACTCTCGACTTAGGTATTCTCCACCTCGATCTGAGCGAAGTGCCTTGATATTTCGGCCTAGCTGATTCTGTACTTCATTTTTGAACACTTTGAACTTGTCAAAAGATTCACTCTTATGTCTCATTAGATAGACATACCCATATCTACTGAAATCATCAGTAAAGGTAATGAAGTATGAATAGCCACCTCTGGCATGTTTACTAAATGGCCCACACACATCACTGTGTATAAGGTCAAGTAAACCTGAAGCCCTTTGACCTTTGTTAGGAAAAGGAGACTTCGTCATTTTGCCCAATAAACAAGCTTTGCATGTATCAATCTCCTCATAGGAGTATGATCCCAGCAGTCCATGGTCATGCAACCGCTTAATGCGCTTCTTGTTAATATGGCCTAAACGACTATGCCATAGCAAGGTGCTGTCATCAGCATACTTGGCTTTCTTATTATCAATATTTTGTATAGAACATTCCATGTCCAACATGAATAACCCATTGTTAATTGACCCAGTAGCATAAATAATATTATCAAGAGAAAGATAACACTTTGAAGTCTTGCATTCAAAGGAAAACCCTTTCCTGACAAGAGCAGGAATAGAGATAATATTCTTGGTAATGCTAGGTACAAAATAACAATTGTTCAGTTCTAATACAAGTCCAGATGGTAATGAGATGTGATATTCTCCTACAGCAACAGCAGCAACCCGTGCCCCGTTTCCTACTCGTAGGTCCACCTCATGCTGTCCCACCTGTCTTCTTCTCTTGAGTTCCTGTACATTTGAACAAATGTGAACTCCACATGCAGTGTCCAACACCCATGATATAGAAGAAGAGGATATCATGACTTCAGTCACAAAAATACCTGAGCCAGAAGCGATGCTTCCCTTCTTGTCTCCTTGGAGCGCTTTACAGTCCTTTTTCCAGTGACCCAGCTGGCCACAATGGAAACATCTGTATTCCTTCGACCGCTTAACCTTTTGTTTCAGAGCCTTGTTGTAGTTCTTGACAGGCGCTTTGCCCTTCTTCCCCTTCTTCTTGTTCCTGGAAGGAAACATCAAGACAGAGGTTGAAGGCTTTCCCTTTAGAGTCTCCTCTGTAGTCAAGAGCATATTCAGCAACTCTGCCGGAGTACAGTCGATCTTGTTCATATTAAAATTAATAATGAACGGATCGAAAGAGGCCGGAAGGGACTGCAGAATAATGTCTACAGCAAGCTCCTGATTGATGGTATGCCCCAGTTTCTCTAGAGCCTCTTTGTGCCCAATCATCTTGAGCACATGAGCTCCCACTGGACTCCCTTCAGCCAGTTTGCTCTGAAAGAAAAGCTTGGTAAAATTATAGCGTTCAGTCCTCGCCTGTGCAGCATACAGCATCTTGAGGTTTGCTATAATTTCTATAGCAGACATATCCTCATGCTGACGCTGCAGCTGTGGTGTCATAGAGGCTAGCATCAGGCAAGCGACATCAATGCTATCATTGACATGCTTTTCATAGGCTTCCCGAACCGCCCTTGCGGCGTTCGGAGCGGGTTGAGGCGGTATAGCCGTCTCGAGGACATACAATTTCCTCTCAGCCTTAAGAACAATCTTAAGGTGTCCGTACCAGTCTGAGAAGTTTGGCCCAGCAAACTTCTCACTTTCCAGTAGGGATCGCACATTGAAGCTCATGGTGTTCGTTGCTGCAGGAATCTACAACAATGCAAGAACAGCAAGGTCAGTATCAATGTTTAGAATCAATCCAGGACTTAAGAAAGATTCTTTTCTCACTATTTTATCTGACTGAAAAATCCATTAAAACAGTCCGAAAGAGTAAGACTCTTTTAGTGAGATGGGATCCAGATTTCATACTTGGTCTCCGCGTCCCGCTCAGGCGAGATAAGATGCACAGAGAGTACAAGCACTAATTTCTGGTAGGCAGTCCCTGCCAATCGCCAACCCGTGCGATTCCCCTTCATCTGGGCAATCCAGCAGACTGTGCCAACTGAGTTGGTACAACACAGTCTCTGACCCCACAGATGGCTGCCTCCATATAGCTAACATATGCCCCATATATAGCCTACATGGTCAAGCTGACCTGACCTACTCCCTGGACCACCACGTGCTATGCTGAGCAACGAGAAGCGATAAATCCCTTCTCTGTAACACGCAGGTGAAATCACACACCGTCTGAAGATAGATGGGCGTGCCCACTGAGTGGGTACAACACGGCCCCAACGATAGTCAGAACAGTGAGGTTTCGCGTCAGAAGGCTTACGAGCTTGATATTATAGCGTTAGATTTTAACGGTCCTTTTATCTTCTTAACTATCATGCAAACCCTATGGTGATAGCAGAAGATAAATAAATCATGCAATTCTAATTATTTAAACAACAAAAGAAAGCATGATGATCATATGTGGTAAACGCCCATTAAGCCTAGGTAAGACCTTAAGTTAACTTAAGTCTTCACTTGAGCTCTTCATGAGTCATTTGCATCTCATCTGGCCCAGACCAGGGCCCAAGCGCCCTCTGCAGCTCAGATGCGCCCACCAGGTACATGCGCCTGTCATAGGGTCAAACCCTAGACCTCCCACCTGGTCAAGCCTCTGCTGCATGCGCCTCTGCCATGTGTGCTCTGTGCTCTTGTCTGATTAAAATTACATTTTAATCTATCTAGACAAGATTGACACGCAGGTCAATTACACAATAAATTAATTAAAATGTGATGCGCAGATCACAAAATAATTTACAATTAATCCAGGCACGCAGGCCCAGCACAGCACACATTAATTGGGCAACCCACATAAGATGAAATAAACAAGCATCATGGCATCCAATCAACATGTGATCCATCAACAAAATAAATTTTTTTTTTTTTAAATCCCATTGGAATCAATTTTATTTGTCTTATGTGCCCTACTACCTTACAACGGTCCATTAATAGGGATCCACTCATCATGTCTAGTCAGATCCACTGCCCTTGCATGCACCAAGTCCTAACTGACTTGAGTCGACCTAATGGTCAACCATGCATGCGCAAAGGGCTGAACAACCTTCATGAGTTCTGGCAAGCGGGTGTGACCCCGGGCCTAACTCAAGAGTGCTCACTGGTTGTCTCAACCAGACCTCGCTACATGCCTGTCTGCAGTCGACCTATAGCCACCTCATGCTTGCGCATAGGTGCCATCTGGTCGACCCATCTAGGCTGTCAGATGGTCTGATCAGACTATTTGGATCCTACCTAGAGGATGACTTCAACCCCATCAACCCGTCTAAGGGTTTATAGTAGGCGCTTAGATCTAATATGGGGCGCGCAAGTGATCAAGTTTTAAGGAAAAACTACAACAAGCGCATACATGATACATGCGCCAAGATACATCATATTCACAACAATAAGCATGTAGTTAGGCATGTAATTATCCATTAGATCTATTCACAAGCGCATTCATGGATCAAACATGAAGATCAAGCAATCATATGAACAAGCAATAACCTGCTCTGATACCAATTGCAAGTCCCCTAATCTAAAGGGGGGGGGGGGGCGAAACCCAAATAGGAGGCGCATAAATTTTTTCTAGTGGAAGCAAGGGTTTCTTAGAATCGTTTGCATAGACATATGATTAACTTGTTAAACAACTAGTATAGATCATACCATAGCCATTGTGTAGATGTCGGCTTGGAAGAAGAGAACAAATCTGATCTCCTCCAAAAGATGCGCACACAATGAGATGTTGCCTACTCCCTTGTTGCTTCTTGTGCTAGCAAGGCACCAAGGTATCTTGATCGAATAAAAGGAAATGAGAGATGAACTCTCTTGCTTGGCCGAACTTTCTCCAAGACGTCTTTTTCTCCACACGAGAGTGTCGTCGAGAGCAAGGAGCAAAGGGTTGAATGGAGCGTGAAGCCAACCGAACGTGGAGGCGTTTCTATTTTGGAACTTCCAAAAATAGCAAACGAAAACGTTCATGCGTTATGCGTTCACTTCAAGTGAACCAAACGCTTATCCCACTCCATATGAACCATGCGCTCACACATGAGCCGGTTCACATATATATGGTTCAATGGTCAAACCAAACCAGCCCAAGCAATGGTCTAGATCTCATTGAACCAAAAATGTTCAAGATCTAACCGTTGATCTCTCAATGCTTTTGATCTCACCGATCTAGCATCACTTCTCTCGATCAAAGCTTACCGATCTCAAGCCCTAATCAATCAAACATGATCAGACCAGATCTCACTTACAATCAGAGTTTAAATCCCTTTAAACTGAACCGAAACAATTCAGTCCACACGATCTGACTTAAGTAAGCCATATCATCAAATTGTGCGACCCTAAGGGTTTCCTTTAAATGTCGGTAACGATAACTTACGTTATCACAAACAGTGAGGGGTATCTAGCAACACATCACTGTCTCCCGATATAAAGGAAAGAGTCTTCCAAGACTACACCCAAACCACAGCACAAGTGTGAATCCACTTCACGAGGCATACATGTTTCCTTTGCCACTGGATGTTCTTATTGGACAAGCGTGTCAAGCCTGTAGCTCCAATATGATGAGCATGATTAGATCAGATGAACATAGTCACCTGGGTATGGCCATACACTTTCTCAATCATCTCATGCAGGGGGCCCCCTTTAGAACATCACACTCCAATCAAGGAGACGGCAATCCTATATCTATCACTAGTGTCCTAACCTGATTCATGATCATTATCCAAGATAGTCTATAACCATTATGTTTCAAATGATATTGAACTACCTCAAAACAATGACAATCATCATTTTAGAAACACAAGTGATCTCAAGTCAGAGGACATGTGCCACTTGTTGCAAACAAGGATTATTCACATTGTGACAAGCAATTGAATATCCTAGTAGGGTCTGTCCAGTACATCCAATGTACCCATGAGTCTACATCTTATTCCATGCTCGAAGCATCCTATAAGATTAGAACACATATTAGTCTCAATCATATCAAGGCTGTCTCATGTTCACCAAGATATCTCGACTAAGGACATTACAGCATGTCAGCCAAGCTGAACAGCATTGAGACATTATTCAGAAGCACACTTATTGCAGCAGACAATGTAACAACCTGAATAACAATCATTGCCTTTATAAACATAAGAGTTTATACACGATACTGAAAGAATCCCAAGGCCTCAAACATTACCCTTAAGGGCATACCCCAACAGTGCACGCCAACCAAAGCACATGCACGCAAACTGAGGCAGCGGACCAACGACCGGAAGATCGTCGGAAACCACCCGAGGCTCGTCAGAGCCCAGTCCGGCCGAGCCCGACCTCGCCGGAGGCAAGGGAGGTGCCGGCGAACCCACACAGACGCCGGACGCCACCAAAGAAGGGAAGCGCGCCCTTTCTTCACTGGACGCCGTCGAAATCGCCAGAGACGCTAGCGAACTCTTCACCGGGCGTCACTAGAGGAAGGAGCCGAAGCTCCCAACCCTGCCAGCTGTTGGGAAACCCCGGGGACATTTTACAATTTTCAGAGCCAAGGACATACATTTTACGCAGCGGAAGAATGTCCCCGAAACAGGCTAGTCCCAAAAAACCCAGTGAAGATCTCTTGCGAGGGGGTCGACACGATGTGATAGTAAGTACCTTTAAGCAATTAGAAGCCGATGTCGATGAAGGCGCCCAAGTGTTCGCCCTCTGCAGTCTCGCACACACGGATTCCTCAAGTTTTCTTCTTCCTCGCCCGGTGCTAGCCTCGGGAAGAAGATCCATGCCTTAGGAGAGTCCTCCAAGCAACTTGCGCCACCACCAAGATGTGATGCGCCAAGGAGATGGAAGGAGAAGAGAACGCCGCAAGCCTTCTTGTTCCTTTGCGCCAAGGAAAGGAAAGGAGAAGCATGCTTGCGCCCTTGATGGAAGAAGAAGAGCTCTAAGCTCTCCAAGCCGTCGCCCTCTAATGCTTCACGCCTCCAAGGAATTAGCATCATCAAGAGAGGGGGCGGCAAGGGCTTATTTATAGGAGCAAGAGGCGGTTAGGGGAGAATGGCAAGTGTTGACAATTAGGGCATGATTCTAGGAGATTATCCAATCAAATATATTGATTAAATCTCCACTCCCATATGCGCCTAAGACTTGCCAAAGCAAGCATCAGCCATATGCGCCCATATCATGCCATATGAGGCATTAATCCCATCCATGCGCCTAGACCTAGTCAAGGCAATATGATGGATTGCCTAATGTGGCTTGGGCGCAAGTCCTAATCCAATTAGGACTCTAATTATGTTAATAATCAGCCCACAATTGTCAAACACAATCCAATCAATTATCTTGTGTGATTTAATCAAATCCAATTTGATTTAATCAAATCCAATTTGATTTAATCACCTAGGAGATACCAAACAAGGCATAGGCGCAAATTCTAGTCCAACTAGAATCCCATATGCGCCTATCCTATTAATTCATCCCCATTATACCCTTCAAGCCTCATAGCCCTTCAATACAACTTATTAGCAAGCCCAACTAAGCAATGGGCCAAGCCCAAAGTCCATTATGCATGTTAACCAAGCTATTGGATCCAATCCAATTTAACCCATGGTTAAATGAGGCTAACCATGGTTAATTTGATCGATATGCCAAAAACGGAAGTTGGCCCCAATAAGTTTCTTCCATCTCATCAAGCCCATTGGCGCTGATGAAATCTCCCAAATAGATCAGAGTTATCCAATAACTCGATCTAAAGGCTACCCGATCAATATGAAAACTCGAGTATCAAGGTGTGCGACCCTGTAGGTTCCTCTAACGCTGGCAGTGCTGACCAAAGGTCATCACAAGCAGTGAGTGGCACCTAGCAGTGCGTCACTGCTACCCAGGTTATTGGAATGGATATCGACATCGACATCCCCATCATCGCAACTAGGTACAGATGCATTACAGTCTCTTTGCCGAACTGATATCCGATTGGACAAGTGTGCCACCACTTGTTTTCATCCAATCACATGGCTATTACTAAAATAGGTTCTCACCTGGGTATGGCCATACACTCTCAGTCATAGAACCATAAGGGAGCTCCATGGATATCATACTTCCCTAAGGAAGGGGCAAATCCTATGTCTGTCCATTGACCTTCTCATATGGGTCGTGACATGCTCAATGACAACCGTTATGACCTCCCAACTACGGCAAGGTGTTAGGTTGCATCAAAGCAAGTCCCTAACCATATAGAATGGTCAATGACCTCAAGTCAAGGGATCAATGCATCTCCTGTCACTTGTGAGGATAACTCATGACACCAAGTCATAGCCTCACAGCGGGTTTATCCAGTATATCCTCCAATGATATACCCATGTGTCTGCGTTAGCACCACGTGCCTAACCAGCCCACATACCAGTCTCACAAGTACCAGAGCTGTCCCATATCCACTCAGGTACATCGACTAGGGACAATCATTTGAGCACAGATCCAATCTGTCTCCAGGGACATTATCATGTAAGTACACAATCGCAGGTGTAGACAAACAATGATAACGACAATGCCAGAAAGATATATGAATATCAAAGTTAAGTAGTACAAAGATGGACCAAAACTAGGTCCTAGGGCATATACACCAACAATCTCCCACTTGCACTAAGACCTAGAGGTTGAGCAACCTCAACCCCATATCTCTAGTACGACCATCATGCTTCTACTGCGCCAAAGCCTTGGTCAGTGGGTCTGCTAGATTGCTCTCTGTGTCAATTCTGCTAATCTTGACATCACCTCGATCAATGATCTCTTTGATCAGGCGAAATCTCTTGAGTATGTGTTTGGACCTTTGATGAGACCGTGGTTCCTTAGTATGTGCAGTTCCCATTGTTGTCATAGTAGAGCTCAATGGGATCCATTGCACTTGGAACCACCTGAAGTTCAGAAAAGAACTTCCTGATCCAAACGGCTTCATTGGCTGCCTCAGAAGCAACCACATACTTAGCTTCGGTTGTAGATTTAGCTATGGTGGATTGCTTGGAGCTCTTCCAGCATACAGCACCTCCAACCATCTTAAACTAATAGCTGGTCTACGATCTGAAGTCGTCAGGATCAGACTGGAACGACTCATCAGTGAAGCCCTGCACACTGAGTTCTTCCTGTCCCCCGTAGACTTTATAGAATAAATCCTTAGTCCCTTTCAGGATACTCAAGGATATTCTTTACAGCCACCCAGTGCTGTAAACTAGGATTGGATTGGTATCGGCTGGTTATGCTCACAGCATAAGCCACAACTGGTCTAGTACACAACATTGCATACATGATCGATCCCACCGCCGAAGCATAGGGCACTCGACTCATGTCATCTCTCTCAGCCTCTGTGTTGGTACACTGGTTCTTTGAGAGAGTAAGGCCATGTCTCACTGGAAGGTATCCTTTCTTGGATTGCTCCAAGTTGAACCTCTCCAGGACCTTATCAATGTGGGTACTATGACTAAGGGCCAAGAGCATCTTGGATCTATCCCGGTAGATCCTCACGCCCAGAATATAGGCGGCCTCCACTAAGTCTTTCATCTCAAAACATTTCCCCAACCATGTCTTCACAGCTTGAAGACTAGGGATGTCGTTTCCGATGAGCAGTATGTCATCGACATACATGACCAGAAAAGTCACCAAGCTCCCACTGAATTTTCTGTATACATAGGTGTCATCTTCACTTTTGATAAAGCTATAATCTCTCACAACTTCATCAAACTGAAGATTCTAACTTCAAGATGCTTGCTTTAATCCATAAATGGATTTCTTTAGCCTGCAGACTTTACTAGTATCTGCAGGATGGATGAAGTCATTAGGTTGTGTCTGAAAGTTCCCTAAAGGGGGGCGAAACCCTAATAGGCGCATATCAGAGGTTTTGCATTGAGCGGAAGCTAGGGTTTCTAAAATCGCATGCATGAATATATGATCAACTTAATAACATGTATAGATCGAGAAGGGATCATACCATAGCCATTGCTTGGATGGCGACTTGGAAGCAGAGAACGAAGTAGCTCTCCTCCAAAGCGTGCGCACACAAGATGATTGATCTGAAAGTACCCCTTAAGATTAAGGGGGGTCCCCTTCTAGGGGGAGCAAAAACCCTAGTCATGTGGCGCATAAAACTTTGCAGCGGAATAAAGGGTTTGAAAGAATCTATTGCATGATATATGATCAACTTAAGTAAACTTGAATTCATACCATAGCCATTTGCATTGGATGAAGACTTGGAAGGAAAGGCGCAAGCGAGCCTTCTCCTAAGGTGACGCACACAATTGGTGTCGCCTACTTTCCTTGGTGCTCCTTGTGCTAGCAAGGTTCCAAGAAGCCTTTGTCGAATGGAAAGGGAAAGGAAAAAGATCGTCTTGCTTGAGTTTCCTTTTTTCGTCCTCCTCTTCTCTAGCCGAGAGGTTGTCACGTCTAAGCCAAGCGTTGGCGACGAACAAAGAGAGGGGGAAGCGTGAAGTGTGGCAATCGTGAGTCATGGCCACGATTAGTAGAAGTGCTATCCAAAAATAGCATCCACTTCTCAACATGCGCTCTTGGGTTTACCCAATCGCTAATGCCACATCACTTGAACCATGCGCTCAACCAATGAGCGGGTTCACTTCGGTTTGGTCCAAGACCAATTAAACCAAGCAATATGGTCTAGATCTTAAATAAACCCTAAGGCTTCAGATCTAACCGTCAATCTCTTCGATGCCCCTGATCTGACCGATCTGGCATCTAATCTCTCGATCGAAGCTTACCGATCTAAAGCCCTAATCAATCAAACATGATCAGACTAGATCTCACTCACAATCAGAGATTAAATCCCTTTAAACTGAACCTAAACAATTCAGTCCACACGAACTGACTTAAGTAAGCCATATCATCAAATTGTGCGACCCTGAGGGTTTCCTTTAAATGTCGGTAACGATAATTCTCATTATCACGATCAGTGAGGGGTATCTAGCAACACATCACTGTCTCCCGATATAGAGGAAAGAGTCTTCCAAGACTACACCCAAAACATAGCACAAGTGTGAATCAATTCACAAGGCATGCATATTTCCTTTGCCACTGGATGTTCTTATTGGACAAGCCTGTCAAGCTCGTAACTCCAATATGATGAGCATGATTAGATCAGATGAACACTGTCACCTGGGTATGGCCATACTCTTTTCTCAATCATCTCATCCAGGGGGCCCCTTTAGAACATCACACTCCTTAAACAAGGAGACGGCAATCCTATGTCTATCATTAGTGCCCTAACCTGACTCAAGCTCATCATCCAAGATAGTCTATAATCATTATGTTTCAAATGATATTGAACTACCTCAAAACAATGACAATTATCATTTAGAAACACAAGTGATCTCAAGTCAGAGGAAATGTGCCACTTGTCTTAATCAAGGAATATTCACATTGTGACAAACAATTGAACATCCTAGTAGGGTCTGTCCAGTACATCCCATGTACCCATGAGTCTACATCTTATTCCATGCTCGAAGCATCCTATAAGATTAGAACACATATTAGTCTTAACCATATCAAGGCTGTCTCATGTTCACCAAGATATATCGACTAAGGACATAATAGCATGTCAGCCCAGCTGAATAGCTTTGAGACATTATTCAGAAGAACATATATTGCAGCAGACAATGTAGCTAACTGAATAACAACCATGCCTTTAAACATAACAGTTTATTACATGATACTGATACATTCCCATAGGCTTCAAACATTAGCCTTAAGGGCATACCCCAACAATCTCCCACTTGCACTTAATCTAATGGTTGAGAAATCTCAAACCCATATTATTACAGTGCTTCTCATGCTTCTGCTGCGCCAGAGGCTTGGTAAGCGGGTCTGCCAGATTGTCATCTGTATGAACCTTGCAGATTTTGATCTCGCCACGATCTATGATCTCCCTGATCAAATGAAACCGTCTCTGTATGTGCTTGGACTTCTGGTGCGACCGTGGTTCCTTTGCTTGTGCGATTGCTCCAGTGTTATCACAGAAGATAACCAAAGGATCTGCACTCGAAGGAACGACACCAAGTTCTCTCACGAACTTACGAATCCACACTGCCTCCTTGGATGCTTCCGAGGCTGCAACATACTCGGCTTCTGTTGTGGAATCAGCAACAGTTGACTGTTTGAAACTCTTCCACACCACTGCACCTCCATTCAAGCTAAAAACATAGCCTGATTGCGATCGGAAATCATCCTGGTCAGACTGGAACGAAGCGTCAGTATATCCTTCAATACTGAGTTCTTCCTGACCACCATATATCAAGAACATATCTTTGGTCCTCCGCAGATATTTTAAAATGTTCTTGACTGCAATCCAGTGCGCCATACCTGGATTACTCTGGTAACGACTGGTCACGCTTAACCCGTAAGCGACGTCTGGGCGAGTACACAACATCGCATACATAATGGATCCAATAGCCGAAGCATAAGGCGTATTGTCCATTTCATCTTTCTCAGTCTGTGTTTGTGGACACTGACTCTTCGAAAGATTCAGACCATGTCTGACTGGAAGATATCCTTTCTTAGAATTCTCTAAGTGAAATCTCTCCAGGACCTTTTCGATGTAAGTACTCTGGCACAGCCCGAGAAGCCTCTTAGATCTATCCCGGTAGATCTTCACACCTAACACATAGGCTGCTTCTCCTAAATCTTTCATCTGGAAACATTTCCTCAGCCATGCCTTAACAGCATGCATTTCAGGAATGTCATTTCCAATGATCAAGATGTCATCGACGTAGAGGACTAGAAAAGTAATCACGCTCCCACTAAACCTCTTATATACGCACGGGTCATCCTCGTTCTTGATGAAACCAAATTCAGTAACTGATTCATCAAAACGAATATTCCAGCTTCTGGATGCTTGTTTAAGTCCATAAATAGACTTCTTTAACTTGCATATCTTATGACGATCTGCTGGATTAGTGAAACCTTCTGGTTGTGTCATATACACATCCTCATCCAGATTTCCATTCAGGAAAGCTGTTTTCACATCCATCTGCCAGATCTCATAATCATAATATGCAGCTATCGCGAAAAGAATCCGAATAGACTTAAACATGGCTACAGGTGAGAAAGTTTCATCATAATCTATCCCGTAGATTTGTTTGAAACCTTTCGCAACTAGCCTGCCTTTATAGGTAATTACGTTACCATCCATGTCAATCTTCTTCTTGAAGATCCATTTACAGCCTATAGGGATAACTCCCGGAGGCGGATCAACCAAATCCCAAACTTGGTTATCTGACATGGAGTCCATCTCGGCGCGCATAGCTTCAAGCCATCTCGCTGATTCCGGTCCACTGACCGCATCCGCATAAGTAAGGGGTTCATCATTATCAATGATGTAGACTCCGTCATAGCGCTCAGGCTGTCGACAGATCCTACCCGATCTTCGCGGTTCCCGTGATATCTGAGCCTCAGGTTGTTCAATAACCTGTTCTACCGGCTCAGGCTCATCCAACTGTGCTTGGTCACTTTGTCCTTCTTCTGGATTCTCATCCAGTTTTATTTCTCTCCCACTGGCCTCTTGCAGAAGAAACTCCTTCTCAAGAAATATGGCCGTCCGAGCAACAAAAACCTTGTTCTCTTTGGGGTCGTAGAAATAATAACCCTTAGTTTCCTTAGGGTAACCGACAAAGATACATTTGTCAGATCTGCTCTCTAGTTTCCCAGAGGCGAGCTTTTTGACATAAGCCTCGCAGCCCCAGATCCTGATAAATGTCAAGCTTGGCTGTTTCCCATACCATAACTCATATGGCGTCTTTGAAACTGCCTTGGATGGCACTCGGTTTAGTACCTTTGCAGCTGTTTCCAGTGCAAAACCCCAAAAGGAGTAGGGTAGAGTAGCCTGACTCATCATAGAACGAACCATATCAAGTAGCGTTCTATTTCTCCTTTCGGACACACCATTCCATTGCGGTGTTCCTGGTGGAGTGAGCTGTGAGATAATCCCACACTCCTTTAGATAGTCAGTGAATGCATGACTTAGGTATTCACCACCTCGATCTGAGCGAAGTGCCTTGATATTTCGGCCTAGCTGATTCTGTACTTCATTTTTGAACTCTTTGAACTTGTCAAAAGATTCACTCTTATGTCTCATCAGATAGACATACCCATATCTACTGAAATCATCAGTAAAGGTAATGAAGTATTGATAGCCACCTCTGGCATGTTTACTAAAAGGCCCACACACATCACTGTGTATAAGGTCAAGTAAACCTGAAGCCCTTTGACCTTTGTGAGGAAAAGGTGACTTCGTCATTTTGCCCATCAAACAAGCTTTGCATGTATCAATCTCCTTGTAGGAGAATGATCCCAGCAGCCCATTATCATGCAACCGCTTAATGCGTTTCTCGTTAATATGGCCCAAACGACTATGCCATAGCAAGGTGCTGTCATCAGCATACTTGGCTTTCTTAATATCAATTTGCTGTATCGAACATTCCATGTCCAACATGTATAACCCATTGTTAATTGAACCAGTTGCATAAACAATATTATCAAAAGATAAAATACACTTTGAAATATTGCATTCAAAGGAAAATCCCTTCCTGACAAGAGCAGGAATGGAGATAATATTTTTAGTTATACTGGGAACAAAATAACAACTGTTTAGTTCCAATACAAGTCCAGATGGTAAAGAAATAAAGTAGTCTCCTACAGCAACAGCAGCAACCCGTGCCCCGTTTCCAACGCGTAGGTCCACCTCATGCTGTCCCACCTGCCTTCTTCTCTTGAGTTCCTGTACATTTGAACAAATGTGAACTCCACATGCAGTGTCCAACACCCATGATATAGAAGAAGAAAACATGACTTCAGTCACGAATATACTTGAGCCAGAAGCAAAGCTTCCCCTCTTATCTCCTTGGAGCGCTTTACAGTCCTTTTTCCAGTGACCCAGCTGGCCACAGTGGAAACACCTGTATTCCTTGGACCGCTTCACCTTCTGCTTCAGAGCCTTGCTGTAATTCTTGACCGGGGCCTTGCCCTTCTTCCCCTTCTTCTTGTTCCTGGAAGGAACCATCAAGACAGAGGTTGAAGGCTTACCCTTCAGAGTCTCCTCAGTGGTCAAGAGCATATTCAGCAGCTCTGCCGGAGTACAATCGATTTTGTTCATATTAAAATTAATAATGAACGCGTCGAATGAAGGCGGGAGAGACTGTAGAATAATGTCCACAGCAAGCTCCTGGTTGATGGTATGCCCCAGTTTCTCTAGAGCCTCCTTGTGCCCAATCATCTTGAGCACGTGAGCTCCCACTGGGCTCCCTTCAGCCAGTTTGCTCTGAAAGAAGAGCTTTGTCAAATTATAGCGTTCAGTCCTCGCCTGTGCAGCATACAGCATCTTGAGGTTTGCTATCATGTCTATAGCAGACATATCCTCATGCTGACGCTGCAGCGGTGGCGTCATAGACGCTAGCATCAGGCAAGCGACATCAATGCTATCATTGACGTGCTTTTCATAGGCTTCCCGAACCGCCCTCGCGGCGTTCGGAGCGGGCTGCGGCGGTATCGCCGTCTCGAGGACATACAGTTTCCTCTCTGCCTTAAGAACGATCTTAAGGTGTCCAAACCAGTCAGAGAAGTTCGGCCCAGCAAACTTCTCCCTTTCCAGTAGGGATCGCACATTGAAGTTCATGGTGTTCGTTGCTGCAGGTATCTACAACAATGCAAGAACAGCAAGGTCAGTATCAATGTATAAGAATCAATCAGGACTTAAGAAAGATTCTTTTTCTCACTATTTTATCAGGCGTGAAAAATCCAGCAAAACAGCCCGAAAGAGTAATACTCTTTTAGTGAGATGGGATCCAGATTTCATACTTGGTCTCCGCGTCCCGCTCAGGCGAGATAAGATGCACAGAGAGTACAAGCACTAGTTTCTGGTAGGCAGTCCCTGCCGATCGCCAACCCGTGCGATTCCCCTTCATCTGGGCAGTCCAGCAGACTGTGCCAACTGAGTTGGTACAACACAATCTCTGACCCCACAGATGGCTGCCTCCATGTGCTACCATATGCTCCACATATGTAGCCAACACGGTCAAGCTGACCCGACCCACTCCCTGGACCACCGTGTGCTATGCTGAGCAACGAGAAGGGATAAATCCCTACTCTGTAACACACAGATGTAATCCCACACCCTCTGAAGATAGATGGACGTGCCCACTGAGTGGGTACAACACGGCTCCAACGATAATCAGAACAGTGAGGTTTCGCGTCAGAAGGCTTACGAGCTTGATATTAAAGCGTTGGATTTTAACGGTCCTTTTTATCTTCATGCCTATCATGCAATTCCTATGGTGATAGCAGAAGATAATTTAATCATGCAATTCTAATATTCATCAATAAAAGAAAGCATGAATCTTATGTGGTAAAAGCCCATAGCCCTAGTGAGATCTTAACCTAACTTAAGTCTTCACTTGCTCTTCATGGGTCTTTAGCTGCTCATCTGGCCCAAACCTGGGCCCAAGCGCCATCTGCAGCTCAGGTGCGCCTACCAGGGAAAATGCGCCTGGTCCCAGAGTCGAACCCTGGACCTCCCACCTGGTCAAGCCACTGCTGCATGCGCCTCTGCCAAGTGTGCTTTGTGCTCTTGTCTAATTAAATTACAAATTTAACTATCTAGACAAGAGTGACACGCAGGTCACTTACATTTATAAATTAATTAAACAGTGATTCGCAGATCACAAAATAAAATTAATTTACAATCAATATTCCCAGGCACGCAGGCCCCAGCACAGCACACAAATAATATGAGCAGCCCACATAAGACTAAATAAACAAGCAAATGCATCATTCAATAACCATGTGATCCATCAAAAAAAAATTAAAATTTTTGAAAACCCCATAGGATCAATTTTAATTTTCCTTATTTGCCCTACAACCTTACAACGGTCCATTACTAGGGATCCACTCATCCAACCTAGTCAGATCCACTGCCCTTGCATGCACCAAGTCCTAACTGACTTGCGTCGACCATAAGGTCAACTATGCATGCGCCAGGGCTGAACATCCACACTGAGGTCTGGCAAACGGGCGTGACCCCGGGCCTAACTCAGGTGCGTTCATAAGTTGTCTCAATCAGACATCGCTACACACCTGTCTGCAGTCGACCTATAGCCACCATAGGCTTGCGCCAAGGTGCTAACTGGTCGACCCATTCAGGCTGTCAGATAGTCTGATCAGACTGTTGGATCCAACCTAGGGGATGACTTCAACCCTAGTAACCCGTCTAAGGGTTTAAAGTATGGGCTTAGATCTATTTGGAGCGCGCATGTAATAAGGATTTTTAATAAAACCTAGATGCGCCAACAAGCAAGATAACAAAAGCATGTTTCGGCATGAAACAATGTAACATGTAAATTCGCATGTTGTTAACTCTAGATCTATAGATTTAAAACATGGATCACACAACATGAAGCAATCATATAAGCAAGCATTAACGTTGGCTCTGATACCAATTGAAAGTACCCCTTAAGATTAAGGGGGGTCCCCTTCTAGGGGGAGCAAAAACCCTAGTCATGTGGCGCATAAAACTTTGCAGCGGAATAAAGGGTTTGAAAGAATCTATTGCATGATATATGATCAACTTAAGTAAACTTGAATTCATACCATAGCCATTTGCGTTGGATGAAGACTTGGAAGGAAAGGCGCAAGCGAGCCTTCTCCTAAGGTGACGCACACAATTGGTGTCGCCTACTTTCCTTGGTGCTCCTTGTGCTAGCAAGGTTCCAAGAAGCCTTTGTCGAATGGAAAGGGAAAGGAAAAAGATCGTCTTGCTTGAGTTTCCTTTTTTCGTCCTCCTCTTCTCTAGCCGAGAGGTTGTCACGTCTAAGCCAAGCGTTGGCGACGAACAAAGAGAGGGGGAAGCGTGAAGTGTGGCAATCGTGAGTCATGGCCACGATTAGTAGAAGTGCTATCCAAAAATAGCATCCACTTCTCAACATGCGCTCTTGGGTTTACCCAATCGCTAATGCCACATCACTTGAACCATGCGCTCAACCAATGAGCGGGTTCACTTCGGTTTGGTCCAAGACCAATTAAACCAAGCAATATGGTCTAGATCTTAAATAAACCCTAAGGCTTCAGATCTAACCGTCAATCTCTTCGATGCCCCTGATCTGACCGATCTGGCATCTAATCTCTCGATCGAAGCTTACCGATCTAAAGCCCTAATCAATCAAACATGATCAGACTAGATCTCACTCACAATCAGAGATTAAATCCCTTTAAACTGAACCTAAACAATTCAGTCCACACGAACTGACTTAAGTAAGCCATATCATCAAATTGTGCGACCCTGAGGGTTTCCTTTAAATGTCGGTAACGATAATTCTCATTATCACGATCAGTGAGGGGTATCTAGCAACACATCACTGTCTCCCGATATAGAGGAAAGAGTCTTCCAAGACTACACCCAAAACATAGCACAAGTGTGAATCAATTCACAAGGCATGCATATTTCCTTTGCCACTGGATGTTCTTATTGGACAAGCCTGTCAAGCTCGTAACTCCAATATGATGAGCATGATTAGATCAGATGAACACTGTCACCTGGGTATGGCCATACTCTTTTCTCAATCATCTCATCCAGGGGGCCCCTTTAGAACATCACACTCCTTAAACAAGGAGACGGCAATCCTATGTCTATCATTAGTGCCCTAACCTGACTCAAGCTCATCATCCAAGATAGTCTATAATCATTATGTTTCAAATGATATTGAACTACCTCAAAACAATGACAATTATCATTTAGAAACACAAGTGATCTCAAGTCAGAGGAAATGTGCCACTTGTCTTAATCAAGGAATATTCACATTGTGACAAACAATTGAACATCCTAGTAGGGTCTGTCCAGTACATCCCATGTACCCATGAGTCTACATCTTATTCCATGCTCGAAGCATCCTATAAGATTAGAACACATATTAGTCTTAACCATATCAAGGCTGTCTCATGTTCACCAAGATATATCGACTAAGGACATAATAGCATGTCAGCCCAGCTGAATAGCTTTGAGACATTATTCAGAAGAACATATATTGCAGCAGACAATGTAGCTAACTGAATAACAACCATGCCTTTAAACATAACAGTTTATTACATGATACTGATACATTCCCATAGGCTTCAAACATTAGCCTTAAGGGCATACCCCAACATGATCGCCTACTCCTTGTCGTTCCTTGTGCTAGCAAGGATCTCCAAGTCTCCTGATCGCTTGAAGGGAAGATGAGATGATCTCTTGGCTTTGTCAAGTCCTCTCCTTGGCGTCAAAACTCACCACACGACAGAAGAGAGGCGACAAGAGGTGAAGAGGCGAGAATAGGGCGTGACCACTTCGAACGTGGAGGCGTTCCCCATTTTGGAAAACCAATTTCCAAAAATAGCAAGCCACTTCTTCAACGCAAGATGCGTTTACCCCAATCGCAAGTTCCTCCCTTGACTTGAACCATGCGCTCACACTAAGTGAACCGGTTCAATTACATTTGGTTCAAAGACCAAATTAAACCAAGCATTGGTCTAGATCAAATTAAACCATAAGGCTCAAGATCTAACCATTCATCTCTTGATGCTCTTGATCTCATCGATCTAGCATCAATTCTCTCGATCGAAGCTTACCAATCTCAAGCTCTGATCAATCAAACATGATCAGACCAGATCTCACTTACAATCAGAGTTTAAATCCCATTAAACTGAACCAAAACAATTCAGTCCACACGATCTGACTCAAGTAAGCTATATCATCAAATTGTGCGACCCTAAGGGTTTCCTTTAAATGTCGGTAACGATAACTTACGTTATCACGATCAGTGAGGGGTATCTAGCAACACATCACTGTCTCCCGATATAAAGGAAAGAGTCTTCCAAGACTACACCCAAACCACAGCACAAGTGTGAACCCAAGTCACTTGACATATGTGTTTCCTTTGCCACTGGATGTTCTTATTGGACAAGCGTGTCAAGCCTGTAATTCCAATATGATGAGAGTGGTTAGATCAGATGAACATAGTCATCTGGGTATGGCCATACACTTTCTCAACCATCTCATCCAGGGGGCCCCTTCAGAACATCACACTCCAAACAAGGAGACGGCAATCCTATATCTATCACTAGTGCCCTAACATGACTCATGCTCATTATCCAAGATAGTCTATAACCATTATGTTTCAAATGATATTGAACTACCTCAAAACAATGCCAATCATCATTTAGAAACACAAGTGATCTCAAGTCAGAGGAAATATGCCACTTGTTTGCATATAAGGATTATTCACATTGTGACAAGCAATTGAATATCCTAAGTAGGGTCTGTCCAGTACATCCAATGTACCCATGAGTCTACATCTTATTCCATGCTCGAAGCATCCTATAAGATTAGAACACATATTAGTCTCAATCATATCAAGGCTGTCTCATGTTCACCAAGATATCTCGACTAAGGACAATACTGCATGTCAGCCAAGCTGAACAGCATTGAGACATTATCCAGAAGTATACATATTGCAGCAGATAATGTAACAACCTGAATAACAACCATTGCCTTTATAAACATAGAGTTTATACATGATACTGATATAATCCCAAGGCCTCAAACATTAGCCTTAAGGGCATACCCCAACAGTGTCATATTATAGCGTTCTGTCCTCGCCTGTGCAGCATACAGCATCTTGAGGTTCGCTATAATCTCTATAGCCGACATATCCTCATGCTGACGCTGCAGCGGTGGCGTCATAGACGCTAGCATCAGGCAAGCGACATCAATGCTATCATTGACGTGCTTTTCATAGGCATCACGAACCGCCCTTGCGGCGTTCGCAGCGGGCTGCGGCGGTATCGCCGTCTCGAGGACATACAGTTTCCTCTCTGCCTTAAGAACGATCTTAAGGTGTCCGAACCAGTCAGAGAAGTTCGGCCCAGCAAACTTCTCCCTTTCCAGTAGGGATCGCACATTGAAGCTCATGGTGTTCGTTGCTGCAGGAATCTACAACAATGCAAGAACAGCAAGGTCAGTATCAATGTTCAGAATCAATCCAGGACTTTAAGAAAGATTCTTTTTCTCACTAGTTTGTCTGACTGAAAAATCCAGAAAACAGTCCGAAAGAGTAACACTCTTTTAGTGAGATGGGATCCAGATTTCATACTTGGTCTCCGCGTCCCGCTCAGGCGAGATAAGATGCACAGAGATGACAAGCATTAATTTCTGGTAGGCTGTCCCAGCCAATCGCCAACCCGTGCGATTCCCCTTCATCTGGGCAATCCAGCAGACTGTGCCAACTGAGTTGGTACAACACAGTCTCTGACCCCACAGATGGCTGCCTCCATGCACTACCATATGCGCCACATATGTAGTCTACATGGTCAAGCTGACCTGACCTACTCCCTGGACCACCACGTGCTATGCTGAGCAACGAGAAGGGATAAATCCCTACTCTGTAACACGCAGGTGTAATCCCGCACTGTCTGAAGATAGATGGACGTGCCCACTGAGTGGGTTCAACACGGCTCCAACGATAGTCAGAACAGTGAGGTTTCGCGCCAGAAGGCATTACGTGCTTGATATATTAGCGTTGGATTTTAACGGTCTTTTATCTTCTTAACTATCATACAAGGCCTATGGTGATAGCAGAAGATAAACACATGCAATTCTAATTATTTAAGCAATAAATAGAAAGCATGATCTTATGTGGTAAAAGCCCATGAACTCTAGTAAGACCTTAATTTTACTTTAAGTCTTCACTTGAGCTCATTTGCATCTCATCTGGTCCAACCCAGGGCCCTAGCGCCAAGAGCACCTCAGGTGCGCCACCAGGTGAATGCTCCTCTGATGTGTGCCTTTGTGCTCTTGTCTAATCAAATACAATTTGATCTATCTAGACAAGTTTGACTCGCAGGTCAATTATACATTATAAATTAAGTACAAATGTGATTCGCAGATCACAAAATAATTTACAAGTTTGATTCCAGGCACGCAGGCCCCAGCACAGCACACATTTAACATGGGCAGTCCACATAAGAATAAATAGACAAGCATCATGGCATCAATCATCATGTGATCCAATCAAGAAATTAAATTTTTGAAAACCCCATAGGCATCAATATTAATTTCCTTATGTGCCCTACAACCTTACAATGGTCCATTGATAGGGATCCACTCATCCATCTAGTTAGATCCTGTGCCCTTGCATGCACCGAGTCCTAACTGACCCGAGTTGACCTAATGGTTAACCATGCATGCGCCAAGGGCTGAACCACCTTCAAGAGTTTTGGCAAGCGGGTGTGACCCCGGGCCTAACTCAAGAGTGTTCATTGGTTGTCTCAACCAGACCTCGCTACACACCTTTGATGCAGTCAACCTATAGCCACCTCATGCTTGCGCACAGGTGCTATCTGGTCAACCCATCTAGGCTGTCAGATGGTCTGATCAGACTAGTTTGATCCATTCTAGATGAAGCTTTCAACCCTATCAACCCATCTAAGGGTTTATTATAGGTGCATCTTAGATCTAGTTGGGCGCGCATGTCATTTAGGGTTTTGTGAAAAACAACAACAACATGCTATAACCGCAACCTACATACATGCGCAAATAGAAACATACTATCATCTAGTATACACGCATGAAGAGTTAACATATGTCAAACAAGATCAACATACATGTAGATGCGCAACCAAGGATCACAAAAATTATCTCACGCAATCATATTACCAAGCTTCAACATCGCTCTGATACCAATTGTAGGGTTTCCCTTCAAGGGGGAGCGCATGCATATGAAACCCCTTTCAAGAGGGGGGTGAAAAACCCTTTAGGGTGGCGCATCAAAACTTTCAAGCGGAAGCTAGGGTTTTCATGGATCTTAGCAAGATAATATGATCAACGAGATGGAGTTTAGATCTTTACCAAAGCCATGAAGAAGATGGCGACTTGGAAGAGAAAGATCGAAAGGGATCTTCTCCCTAGTTGACGCACACAAGATGATGTGCTTGCTCCTTGGAGATCCTTGTGCTAGCAAGGTCCTTCAAGGGTTGTCGTATGCAAGGGATGAGATGATCCTTTGGCCGAGAGCTCCTTGTCCAAAACCACCTTCTCGTCGATCACCCTCAAGCGAAAGATGCAAGGCGTTGAGACCAGCCCTCCACGTTACCACATGGAAGCGTTTTTCTTTCATTATCGAAAACCGCCTTCCAAAATAGGTAAGTCTCAATGGCTTAAGCGTTCACTCCAAGTGAACGTTCGAAACTTCCTTGCATTGAACCTCTCATTGAACCAAGCGATCACATAGTGAACCGGTTCAATTAGAGTTGGTTCAAAACGCAAATTGAGCCAAGCCACTTGGTCTAGACCATATCAAACCCTAAGGTTCCAGATCCAACCGTCCATCTCCTGATGCTCTTGATCTCACCGATCTAGCATCAACTCTCTCGATCGAAGCTTACCGATCTCAAGCCCTAATCAATCAAACATGATCAGACCAGATCTCACTTACAATCAGAGTTTATTTCCCTTTAAACTGAACCCAAAGAATTCAGTCCACACGATCTGACTTAAGTAAGCCATATCATCACATTGTGCGACCCTAAGGGTTTCCTTTAAATGTCGGTAACGATAACTTACGTTATCACGAACAGTGAGGGGTATCTAGCAACACATCACTGTCTCCCGATATAAAGGAAAGAGTCTTCCAAGACTACACCCAAAACACAGCTCAAGTGTGAATCAAACTCACGAGGCATGCATGTTTCCTTTGCCACTGGATGTTCTTATTGGACAAGCATGTCAAGCCTGTAACTCCAATACGATGAGCATGATTAGATCAGATGATCATAGTCATCTGGGTATGGCCATACACTATCTCAATCATCTCATATAGGGGGGCCCTTTAGAACATCACACTCCTTGAACAAGGAGACGGCAATCCTATATCTATCACTAGTGTCCTAACCTGACTCATGATCATTATCCAAGATAGTCTATAATCATTATCTTTCAAATGATATTGAACTACCTCAAAATAATGACATTCATCATTTAGAAACACAAGTGATCTCAAGTCAAAGGACATGTGCCACTTGATGCATACAAGGAATATTCACATTGTGACAACCAACTGAATATCCTAGTAGGGTCTGTCCAGTACATCCAATGTACCCATGAGTCTACATCTTATTCCATGCTCGAAGCATCCTATAAGATTAGAACACATATTAGTCTTAACCATATCAAGGCTGTCTCATGTTCACCAAGATATCTCGACTAAGGACTTATAGCCTGTCAGCCTAGCTGAACAGCTTTGAGACATTATTCAGAAGTACTCTCATTACAGCAGACAAGATAACAACCTGAATAATAACCATGCCTTTTATAAACACAAGAGTTTATTACATGATACTTATACAATCCCAAGGCCTCAAACATTAGCCTTAAGGGCATACCCCAACACTTTTAATATTTATGTTACAAATAGAGCTAACCATGTCCAAGACATGCGGACCATTGCACAAAGTACCCTTCCCATAAAACATGTTTGCAAAAGAAAAAGAACATAAGTTCTCTTTTATTTCAAACCTAAATCCTTTCTTTGCCAAGCAAGGAGTGGATACAATGTTTTGGTAAGGGAAGGTACATAATAGCAATTGTCTAGCTTTAACTGAAGTCCTAAAGGCAGGGAGAGAAACTCCTACAGCAACAGCAGCAACTTGTGCCCTGTTACCTATCCGTAGGTCAATCTCTCTAGGCTTTACCGATCTATCCTTTCAGAGCCATCGCATATTTGTACAAATATGAGCTTCACATGCGGTATCCAATACCCATGTCATAGGAGTAGACAGGTTGACTTAGGTAACATAAATACCTAAGCATGAAGACAAGGCCTTGCCTTTCTTCTCCTCATTCTGAAGTTGCAACATGTCCTTCAACATGTGAGGTGGCCCTCCACATGAATAGCACCTATTATTCCTGATCATATCCATCTTTAATTTCAGTTCCTTGGTCAAGCCTTTCGGCTCAACACACTGAATATCAACTTTAGCAGGATTGAGCTCAACCAATTCATCAAAGAGCTGCCTGTTGGGGTATGCCCTTAAGGCTAATGTTTGAGGCCTTGGGATTATATCAGTATCATGTAATAAACTCTTATGTTTATAAAGGCATGGTTGTTATTCAGCTTGTTACCTTGTCTGCTGTAATAAGTGTACTTCTGAATAATGTCTCAAAGCTGTTCAGCTGGGCTGACATGCTGTAAAGTCCTTAGTCGAAATATCTTGGTGAACATGAGACAACCTTGATATGATTGAGACTAATATGTGTTCTAATCTTATAGGATGCTTCGAGCATGGAATAAGATGTAGACTCATGGGTACATTGGATGTACTGGACAGACCCTACTAGGATATTCAATTGTTTGTCACAATGTGAATAATCCTTGTTTGCATCAAGTGGCACATGTCCTCTGACTTGAGATCACTTGTGTTTCTAAATGATGATTGTCATTGTTTTGAGGTTGTTCAATATCATTTGAAACATAATGGTTATAGACTATCTTGGATAATGATCATGAGTCAGGTTAGGGCACTAGTGATAGATATAGGATTGCCGTCTCCTTGTTTAAGGAGTGTGATGTTCTAAAGGGGCCCCCCTTGAATGAGATGATTGAGAAAGTGTATGGCCATACCCAGGTGACAGTGTTCATCTGATCTAATCATGCTCGTAATATTGGAGTTACAAGCTTGACTTGCTTGTCCAATAGGAACATCCAGTGGCAAAGGATATATGCATGCCTTGTGAAGTTGATTCACACTTGTGCTATGGTTTGGGTGTAGTCTTGGAAGACTCTTTCCTTTATATCGGGAGACAGTGATGTGTTGCTAGATACCCCTCACTGATCGTGATAATGAAAGTTATCGTTACCGACATTTAAAGGAAACCCTCAGGGTCGCACAATTTGATGATATGGCTTACTTGAGTCAGATCGTGTGGACTGAATTATTTGGGTTCAGTTTAAAGGGATTATAAGCTCTGATTATAAGTGAGATCTGGTCTAATCATGTTTGATTGATTAGGGCTTGAGATCGGTAAGCTTTGATCGAGAGAGTTGATGCTAGATCGGTGAGATCAGAAGCATCAGGAGATCAACGGTTGGATCTGGAGCCTTAGGGTTTAACGGTGATCTAAACCAATGCTTGGGTTAATTGATCTTTGAACCAAAATTGAAATGCATTCGATTTGCTTGAACCGGTTCACATGTGTGAACGCTTGGTTCATTGGTTGAAAGCATTTTCTTTGATCGGTTATGAGATCATGGCGCATGATTTCCATTTATGGAAAGTCATGAAGGCCTCAACGCCTTAACGCCCAAAACGCCTCTACACCTCAACGTCAAGGCGTTCGCTTGGAAGTGAACGCACATACTCTCGTGGATTGAGGTAGTTGACGAAGAGGAGGTCTCTGTGAAGGCACCAAGCGATCTCATCCCTTCCATACATCAAGGACACCTTGGGCACTTGCTAGCACAAGGAACGCCAAAGGAAGTAGGCGGAATCTTCTTGTGTGCGTCAACTTTGGAGAAGGTTCATTTGCGCCTTTGCTTCCAAGGCTCCATCAAACCGATGGCTATGGTATGAGATCTTCTTTCGATCTTTACAACGTCTTAAGGTTGATCATATGAACATATATTCATGCGATCTTGATAAAACCCTAATTCCGCTGCCAAAAGAATTTACATGCGCCCCCTTTAGGGTTTGATCTGCTTGCGCTCCCCCTCGAAGGGGACCCTATAATTGGTATCAGAGCCACGGTTCTGTATATGCTCATTTGATTGCCTTTATGTGATCCTTGTTTGCGTTTGCTATGCTTAGATCTAATCACATGCCGCAAAACTACATGCTAGTTTTATTTAGATGTATGCGCATGTTTGTTGGCGCTTGTTTTGACAAATCAAAATATCATGTGCGTGCCTCATCTAGACCTAAGGCCCTACATTAAACCCTTAGATGGGTTGATGGGGTTGAAAGCATCTTCTAGGTTGGATCAAAATAGTCTGATCAGACCATCTGACAGCCTAGATGGGTTGACCAGATAGCACCTGTGCGCAAGCATGAGGTGGCTATAGGTCGACTGCATCAAGGGCGTGTAGCGAGGTCTGGTTGAGACGGCTACTGAACACACATGAGTTAGGCCCGGGGTCACACCTGCTTGCCGACACTCATGAGGGTTGTTCAGCCCTTTGCGCATGCATGGTTGACCATTAGGTCAACTCAAGTCAGTTAGGACTTGGTGCATGCAAGGGCAGTCGATCTGACTAGATGGATGAGTGGATCCCTATCAATGAACCATTGTAAGGTTGTAAGGGCACATAAGAAAATTAAAATTGATGCCAATGGGGTTTTCGAAAATTTTATTTTCTTTTGGATCACATGTTGATTGTAGGCATATGTTTGTTTATTTAATCTTATGTGGGCTGCCCGTGTTAATGTGTGCTGTGCTGGGGCCTGCGTGCCTGGTTAATTGTAAATTTAATATTATTGTGATCTGCGCATCACTTTTATTTAATTTATAATGTGTAATTGACCTGCGAGTCAATCATGTCTAGATAGATTAAATTGTAAGTTTAATCAGACATGAGCACAAAGCACAGTTGGCAAAGGCGCATGCAGCAGTGGCTTGACCAGGTGGGAGGTCCAGGGTTCGACTCTGGGACCAGGCGCATTTTCCCTGGTGGGCGCACCTCAGCTGCAAATGGCGCTTAGGCCCTGGTTTGGGCCAGATGAGCAGCAAAAGCCCCATGAAGAAAAGCAAGTGAAGACTTAAGTTAATTAAGGTCTTACTTAAGCTATGGGCTTTTACCACATAAGATCCATGCTTTCTTTTATTGTTTAAATAAGTAGAACAGCATGATTTATTTATCTTCTGCTATCACCATAGGAATTGCATGATAGTGAAGAAGATAAAAGACCGTTAAATTCAAGTGACATGTTGGTTAGCAACCTCCAAAGTATCAACTTGATGCTTATCATAAGCATCCCTCTCAGCCGCTGAGGCCGAGCATGGAAGTGGCTCGGGAATAAGACGCTCATAAAGCTTCCTCTCGAGCTTGAGCACGATTCTCAAGTTCATATACCAATCCAGTAAGTTGGATCCAACCAACTTATCCAGGGTAGATCGCAGTGACCAACTGCTATTGTTCATAGCCATTGTTCTACAACAACCAAGAAACAGTAGATTAGTACTACTTCGAATCATTTAAACTGGACTTGCCTTTTAAATGACCATGGCTCCCACTATTTTTAATCGAATTGACAACCCACAAAGTCAATCGAGAAATCCAAGATTTCCTAGTGAGATGAGATCCTCATTCCACACAGGGCTTCGCGTCCCATGAGGGTGGGATGAGATGCACAAAGTGACCCATGTTTCCTAAGGTGGGCGCGCCGGCCGATTGCTCCAAGCAATTCCCCTTATTGAGATAGTCCAGGCATTTCATGTCCAGCGAGGGCTGGATACAACATGAAACCCTTACCTCTCAACGATGCCTCTAGACTTTCACCATGTGCCCAGCACATGTGAACTTCTAGTCAAGTCCATCCCTAACCGTTATGCCCAGGGCCAACGAGTTTCCTTGCGAAGGCACGCCCAGGTTAAAACTGGACTGGGGAAACCATTGCCACCACGCACTTTCTAAAGATAAGTGGGTGTGTCCCACGAGGGTGGGAAGCAGTTCACAACTCCACTGATCGATAGCTTAGTGAGGGCTACGCGTTAGAAGGCTACTAGACTTGATATTTTAATTGAGGGTTTTTGTTTAAGGTCTCATCATCTCAGTTTTATCTTATGTCTATCATTACAGGCATGCAATCCTATGGTGATAACATAACGATAAAACATCACAGGCATGCTTTAGCTTTTGTAAAGAAAGCAATAAAAGGATGATGTGATCATAGCCCATTCAAGACATTGAACCAATCCATGCCAAAAAGGGGTTCAACTCTTGACCTAGGATTCAAGCCCCAAGATTAGACCTAGCCTAGCCGACCTCTAGCTCTATCTTCAAGGTTGGCTCCAAGGTCATTCTCCCATGGTTTAGCTCTCAAACCCTAGGGGTATACCCACAAGGTTCGGCCAATGCCATGGTCTTCCTCCAAGGAAGGTGCGCCATTTAGCAAGCCACAAGAGGGATAGCACACAAGCACAAGGCTCGGCCAAACCCTAACTTGCGCCCCCATGCAAGGATGTGCCACCTTTGAAGCTTGTTGCGCCATCATGCAAGGATGCGCAACCAAGCAAGCATGCACCTTGCTCCAAGTAGATGCGCCATCCTAATCTTCTTCTTAGTTAAAAGCAAAAGGAAAAGCGGCACGCAGGCCTCACAAGGATACATCACAGGCATGTTAAGGGGCTTGATATATGACCACAACATCATGCATAATCAAGTACTTACTCATGCAATTCTATATGCTCATGAAAAACATAAAATCTGAAATTTTACTTTTTCATAAAACATGTCTCTCTTCCTTCCCTTCATATCACAAATCTTTGATTCTAAGTTTCTCTCAGGAGTCTACAAGAGGCATACCGGTTGCCCTCCTTGCAATCCCTAACTTGCTAGGATAAGGGCAATCACCCAGTCCATGCCCTATTCCAACAAGTCTCTCAAGATAGGTCTATCCTACTATGAGAGGAGAAATTTTCTCTTCCACGTATGGGTCTATCCCATCACATGAAGAGAGCAAAGAACCACAAGAAGTTAATTAGAAGTAAGAAACAAGAGACCTACAATTTTTCTACTTAAAGAAAAATCATGCGCCAACATCTATGCAATATGCGAAAATGTAGATATGGCATGTGAGCATGAAAAGCATGAAAGAACATCGTTCGAGGATCGCAAGTAGCTCTGATACCACTGTTGGGAAACCCCGGGGACATTTTACAATTTTCAGAGCCAAGGACATACATTTTACGCAGCGGAAGAATGTCCCCGAAACAGGCTAGTCCCAAAAAACCCAGTGAAGATCTCTTGCGAGGGGGTCGACACGATGTGATAGTAAGTACCTTTAAGCAATTAGAAGCCGATGTCGATGAAGGCGCCCAAGTGTTCGCCCTCTGCAGTCTCGCACACACGGATTCCTCAAATTTTCTTCTTCCTCGCCCGGTGCTAGCCTCGGGAAGAAGATCCATGCCTTAGGAGAGTCCTCCAAGCAACTTGCGCCACCACCAAGATGTGATGCGCCAAGGAGATGGAAGGAGAAGAGAACGCCGCAAGCCTTCTTGTTCCTTTGCGCCAAGGAAAGGAAAGGAGAAGCATGCTTGCGCCCTTGATGGAAGAAGAAGAGCTCTAAGCTCTCCAAGCCGTCGCCCTCTAATGCTTCACGCCTCCAAGGAATTAGCATCATCAAGAGAGGGGGCGGCAAGGGCTTATTTATAGGAGCAAGAGGCGGTTAGGGGAGAATGGCAAGTGTTGACAATTAGGGCATGATTCTAGGAGATTATCCAATCAAATATATTGATTAAATCTCCACTCCCATATGCGCCTAAGACTTGCCAAAGCAAGCATCAGCCATATGCGCCCATATCATGCCATATGAGGCATTAATCCCATCCATGCACCTAGACCTAGTCAAGGCAATATGATGGATTGTCTAATGTGGCTTGGGCGCAAGTCCTAATCCAATTAGGACTCTAATTATGTTAATAATCAGCCCACAATTGTCAAACACAATCCAATCAATTATCTTGTGTGATTTAATCAAATCCAATTTGATTTAATCACCTAGGAGATACCAAACAAGGCATAGGCGCAAATTCTAGTCCAACTAGAATCCCATATGCGCCTATCCTATTAATTCATCCCCATTATACCCTTCAAGCCTCATAGCCCTTCAATACAACTTATTAGCAAGCCCAACTAAGCAATGGGCCAAGCCCAAAGTCCATTATGCATGTTAACCAAGCTATTGGATCCAATCCAATTTAACCCATGGTTAAATGAGGCTAACCATGGTTAATTTGATCGATATGCCAAAAACGGAAGTTGGCCCCAATAAGTTTCTTCCATCTCATCAAGCCCATTGGCGCTGATGAAATCTCCCAAATAGATCAGAGTTATCCAATAACTCGATCTAAAGGCTACCCGATCAATATGAAAACTCGAGTATCAAGGTGTGCGACCCTGTAGGTTCCTCTAACGCTGGCAGTGCTGACCAAAGGTCATCACAAGCAGTGAGTGGCACCTAGCAGTGCATCACTGCTACCCAGGTTATTGGAATGGATATCGACATCGACATCCCCATCATCGCAACTAGGTACAGATGCATTACAGTCTCTTTGCCGAACTGATATCCGATTGGACAAGTGTGCCACCACTTGTTTTCATCCAATCACATGGCTATTACTAAAATAGGTTCTCACCTGGGTATGGCCATACACTCTCAGTCATAGAACCATAAGGGAGCTCCATGGATATCATACTTCCCTAAGGAAGGGGCAAATCCTATGTCTGTCCATTGACCTTCTCATATGGGTCGTGACATGCTCAATGACAACCGTTATGACCTCCCAACTACGGCAAGGTGTTAGGTTGCATCAAAGCAAGTCCCTAACCATATAGAATGGTCAATGACCTCAAGTCAAGGGATCAATGCATCTCCTGTCACTTGTGAGGATAACTCATGACACCAAGTCATAGCCTCACAGCGGGTCTATCCAGTATATCCTCCAATGATATACCCATGTGTCTGCGTTAGCACCACGTGCCTAACCAGCCCACATACCAGTCTCACAAGTACCAGAGCTGTCCCATATCCACTCAGGTACATCGACTAGGGACAATCATTTGAGCACAGATCCAATCTATCTCCAGGGACATTATCATATAAGTACACAATCGCAGGTGTAGACAAACAATGATAACGACAATGCCAGAAAGATATATGAATATCAAAGTTAAGTAGTACAAAGATGGACCAAAACTAGGTCCTAGGGCATATACACCAAGATTTGCTTGTGTGAAAAATTTTTGAAAAATTTTATCCCCTTTGTAAACAAGAACTGAAGCTTCTCTTCAGTAAAGACCAAGATTTGAAATTTGAACATTATAATGTAAGCATATCGGAGTCAAATTCTTCCAAATATAGTTAGCCAAACATTTGAAAACTCCATTCCACATGCGGAATTCCCAGGCGTTTTTCCTTCATAAATTCTCAATACTCGTAACCAATGCATTCCATATGACTATTTTTTTTTTATATTTGTACTACCATGAAATGAGAATAATAATGCATAATCCTGTAAACATGAAAAATAGAGAGGAATCTCGTACAAAATACACAACTCATTTAACACAAATAGAATTGAGATAAAAAAAAAAAAGGGAAACCGTGAGACTAGCAAGGTGCAGCCTTTACCCAGAGAAACGAAAATGCAGGCGAAAAAAACATAGCATAGAGAACAATTACAAGTCCTTTAAAATACTGCAAACAGATTAAATAAAGAAGTTAAATGGTCAAACTTTTCAAACCAGAATCCGTCCAGTTACATCTTGCAGAACACCCGAAGAAAATCAACCATATCAACCAAAACACAAACAGAGACCGCATGGCACAAGGATAATTTAGGGAGGGGAAGAGAGCAAACCTCCACATCCTCGAAGGACCAGCGATTGAAGAGCTTTACGTCCTGGATGGCCATCAAAGCGGCTCTGACTAGAACGCGAACTTGCAACAGAACCGGGACAAGCAAGAGGTGGCAGCGAAACCCTAATGCGACCGAAGTGGCGCAGTTACTAGAACATGGCACATAGGGTTGATACTTGAATAGTTGTATTGTCAAATTATGGAAAGACCCTTCAAACTTTGCATTATATCTTAACGTAAGTCTGTCATGCCCAGATTTAAGTTAACAAAAATTTTAATAAAAGAGACGTGAGTCAACCTTGACTCACACTCAAGCACGCTCACGCAGGGGCTAAGCGGTCGAACCAACGACCCGGGGCACGACTAGCAGGAGAACGTCCTTGACGTACTCCTCAGCCTATCTCTGACAGCCATCTGTCTGCTCGTCTCGACGAGTTGGAGACCGCCACGCGTCTCCTGAGGATCGCTGCATGAACCAGCTCTAACGTGCAACAAAGTACAAGACCCAAGACTCGACGCCGGCGCAGCGCGCGTATGAGTCCGGTACACCGGAAAGGAATCAACCGCACTCAAGCGGTGGCGCACACTCGCGCAAGGAGACGACGCCACGCAGGACGCCGGGCACACGCCCTAACTCCGACTAGACCGCACGCAGGCGGTCGGACTCACCGCTCGCCCCAACAGGGACGTCTTGTAGACGTCCAGCACAACCAAGACGACAAACGTCGGGAAGCACAACACACAGGGCTGGCGCACAAGACCGGAGCGCGTAGAGGGGCGAGGAGTCGCCGACCGAGAAAGAGAACTCGGCCTGGAGCACGAGGCTCGGGAAGCCAGAGAGAGGAAGACACCGGCCGAGGGCAGCTGATCGGCCGGGAACAGGAACCACGTCTGGAACCCGTTAGAGGCACGCGCACAGAAAATGAGGCATGTGCACGCCAACCAAAGCACATGCACGCAAACCGAGGCAGCAGACCAACGACCGAAAGATCGTCGGAAACCACCCGAGGCTCGTCAGAGCCCAGTCCGGCCGAGCCCGACCTCGCCGGAGGCAAGGGAGGCGCCGGCGAACCCACACAGACGCCGGACGCCACCAAAGACGGGAAGCGCGCCCTTTCTTCACTGGACGCCGCCAAAATCGCCAGAGACGCTAGCGAACTCTTCACCGGGCGTCACTAGAGGAAGGAGCCGAAGCCCCCAACCCTGCCAGCCACCCTCGTTCTCACCGGAAACGAGGAGAAAGAGGAGGACGCGGCAAAGAGGAGGAAACACGATCGGCGAACACTTCACCGACGAAGAACCACCCGCCGAACGGAGCTGGAGCAGGCGGGGAAAGAGGCATACCTCAGCGGACGGACGTCCGCCGGCTCCACCACTGGCGTCGCCAAAGAAGGAGGAGGAGGAAGGGAAGGGGACACTGCCCCTTTTGCTCCACGCGTCCCGTATTGCCGCACCCAACCCACTAGGAAACACTGCATGAGCCGTCGTCGCCACCGGAGCCCTCATCAGAGCCGCTCGATGGAGGCAGAGAGGATCGAAAGGGGGAGAGGAAACGGCTCTGCCGCCGTCGCATTCGAACGAACGCATCGCGCCTGCCTCGCATGAGAGCCGGGGCTACTGTAGCCCTAGCTCATTTTCTCCAAACAGGTCGCCTGACCCGATAGCCGCCCCGATCCGCTACAATAACCCATTAACCCGCTGGAAAAATGGGGCAACTAGGCTTGGGCCACGTACGCGCGCGTGCCCAAATGCGAAAACGGGCCTAACATTCTCCCCCACCTGAGGTGGTCGCCGTCCTCGGTGACTCAAGGTAGCTCCTCAGCTAAACCTCGTACACCAAGCTTTGAAGCCTCATACTAAATGGCTTCTTCCTCAGGTATAACTCTTTCAATGAATGAGAAACACTCATTGCTTGCTCATTCAACTATGACCCAAGAGTCAATAACCTCGAATCTCGACAGTTCTTAGATCAAACCTCATCCGAACCATCGGAGAAGTATTGTTCGGAAGCTTTGTGCCAGGTTGCTTCCTCCATAGGGGATTTATCTCATCGGATGTGAAACTCCGTATGTCGGTTCAGCTTACTTTGCCCCAACGCCTAGTGATATAAAATATCATGTATCCCTCGGTCGAATTCTGTTTGAACCATCGGTGTGGCTTGATAAGATAATGACCGAGAAGGATCATCTGTATCCTTGTGAAACTTCCTCAAGTTCACATGGAATGTAGGGTACATCTACATTCTCTATTGGAGTTTCAAATGGTATGCTACTGAGCCCACTCGACTCAGTATCTTACACGGACCATCGTATCTTCGGATAAGGCCCCGGTGAGCCTCCCTCACCGAGATTTTCCTACCGATCTATGAGGTAAGTTGGAGAAGAATTAAGTCGCCCACGACTAATTCTTCGTTCCAACAACGACGGCATGCATACCTTTGCATCCATTGTACAACCAACTCCTAGCTACCTTTAGCCTCTCCGAGTGAATAGATTCGTTCCCGAGCATTCCGTTGAGTCATAGGGCACTTCTCGTAGGAATCCCTTTGTACCACATCAACGGGGGTTAGGGGCTGACTCCCTAACACTAACTCAAAGCTCAAATGAGGTGGGACTTGTGGATGATAACTTTTGCAGGTCGTAGGCATTCCATGCCACATCGATCCACTTCAGTCAGTCATCCTGACTGGCGATCACAAAGTGACGGGGAGATCTTCCACAAGAGCATTCACCAGCTCAATTTGCCCATCCGTCTGAGGATGATTGGCTATGGAGAAACTTACCTTGGACAAATATTTATTGAACAACATGGTTCAAAAGTGTCCAGTCAAAATGGGCATCTATATCGTTCTCGATATCCACTTGGATGCCAAAAAGTTTCACCATTTCCTGGAAGAATAGGTCTATAGCAACCCTTACTATACATTGCTCAAGTGCTGGAATAAAGAATCCACTCATAGAAACTCATTCCACGACTACCGGCACTAAGCTTATCCCATCAACTTTAGGATCCCACCAATAAAGTCCTTGGACACCCTTGTCTAGGATGTCTCGGGAATAGGCAATGGTTGTAACAACCCTGCCCCTAGCCTCCAATCGATCTTACCTTCCTGGCAATTTTGGTAAGTGTGGACACACATCCTCATGTTTGCGCTTGTGTTGGGTCAATAACACAGTCGTGCTGACAGGACAATTTTCCCCTTTTGTCCTGGATGCCTTGCCCAAACTCTACCATAGAGCTCTCGGTGCAGTCCGCCCTATCGATGGGACTAGTGGCCTATCGCCTCTGGCCATGACAATGTCAACTGAACCCAGATAGTAGTGTCGGATCATGTCTGATATAATCTGCTGAACTTAGCTTTTGATTCTCTCTATCAAAAACTGAGGCTGTCTTTATTCTGCTTAGCAGATTCCCTTTTCACGTTGGAAAGGGTACAGCACATAAGGGCATTTAGTCTACTGAGCTTGTAAGGAAACACGTTGCCTTTACCCAATTTATGTTCCCCATGGAACTGGAATTCACCCTAGAATTCCGGCCAACGTGCCCATTTTGCCGACAACTTATTTTATGTGGTGTCACATTGTCGGTCTTCATAACCTCGAGAAGGTTCTCCGCGTCCGGAGATAGTGGACTCCTACCACATTTTCCTTCTCGTGGTCAAAATACTGTCGCTCAGTCCTGTTAGCTTTCAAGTCCCAAAAGCTAAAGGATGCTCATCCTATAAAGGCATACCACCGATAGTTTGGTCCAAAGCATCGGTGTGAAACTCGAAAAGCATACTAAAGTCGGGTAACTTCAGGATCGGTTCAGAGGCAATACAGACCTTCACTATCGGAAGGCCAACTGATACCGATCAAGCCACTCCCATTTCGAGTTCCGTTTCAACAGATCATTGAGGGTAAGGCTTTTCTTGAATAGCCTTTGATGAACCTTCAATAGAAGTTCACCACACCGAGAAAACTCCATACTCAGTTTGATTTGAGGGGGCGCACCATTCCGCAATGGCTTGGACCTTTACCTTGTCCATGCACACTTGTCCGTGGTCCATCCCAAGACCAAAGAAAGAAATCTCATCCACCACAAATGAGAATTTCTCAACTCCAAATAGAGTTGGTTTTTCCCTCAACACCAACCTTAGATGTCTTAGGTGTTCCTCAACGCTAGAGGAGAGAACCACAATATCATCCATATAATCAACTATGTAGTCATCTAAGACAAGGGGCCAACACTTGTTCATCAGATGACAAAACATAGAGGGGGCTTTAGTAGTCCAAAGGGCATCACTTTGAACTCCAGCGGGTTATCCATATGGTTTTCTTATTCGTTGCCCTCGGCGAAACGAATTTGCAAATTAACCTGCTTTCAGGTCTAGCCTAGAGAAAACCTATGCTTCCCTTAGTCGATCTCTCAGATTAGGGATAAGCAATATAAGATAACTGTCTCACACTATTATCTTATTCAAGGTTCTATAGCCAACTCAGAACCTTAGCGACCCATCCTTCTTCTTTTAGAAGAGGACCGGCGCTCCATAAGGCGATACCGTAGGCCGAATGAACCTGGCTTCTAGCAATCCCCACCATTGCTAACGAAGCTCGGCCAACTCCATTTGAGAAATACAGTATAAGGCCTTTTGTGGAGGAGTGGATCCTGTCACAAGCTCAACTTGTGATGGGTATTTAGGAAGCTTCGAGGATAACTCGTCGGATAACCCTTCCAACCAAACCTTCACCAACGAAGGGACCTCTCCTTCTCAAGGAGGGTCATCAACCCTTGCCTCTCTATTGCAAAACCCTACCGCTAGGGTGTTGTTGACAATGGAAACCCCTCGTTTCCAGCATCACCTGGGCATATCACTGGAGGTAATCCCGTATGACCCAATTTCCCTTAGTCATTTTAGGATGCCTCATGGAACCCACGACAAGTTTCCCAAGTGGAAACTACTCCTTGATCTCATCTTTTGAGATCTCCTCACGGGAGCTCAAGGGCCGAATAAAACCCCAAAAAGAGGCTGTGTACGGCCTAAGTTCGCCACCATAGCTTTGTATCTCAGGAGAGATACGTGATACAGTCAAGTGTTTGCTCCTCAGCAGGACCCTGGGTATTTTGGAAATACAATTCCAACACCCCATAAGAAGTCCTCAACTTCCACAGTGATGCAGGAGCAAACGGGCCCATGAACACACTTGAGGGCAGCCCAATCCCTCCAAAAGACACTTGGGGAGACTCCCCAGGACCCCAAGAATTTTTCCCAGAATTTTCACCTCAGTCATTGTTACCCAGACCCCGACACGGCCAGGCTGTGTGCCCCGTCACGGCTGTGACACGGTCACCCGAAGACGTGAATGCCGAACATGGGCGTGCTCCTAGTCACGGGCAAGCCGTGCCCGATTCTGTGGATTTTGGCCACACCGAACACGGGCGTGCTCCTGGTCACGGGCAAGTCATGAAGAGTCCCCTTCGAGGGGGAGCAAAAACCCTAAAGTGGTGGCGCAATCAAAGTAGGGGGCAGCGGATAAAGGGTTTCATAGATCGAAGAGCATGTATCATATGATCAACTTAACAAAAACCGATTGTAAAAGAAGTGATTCGATCCATACCATTGCCATTTCTAGATGGCGCCTTGGAAGAAAGAGAGCAATGAAGATCTCCTCCAAATCGTCACACACAAGATGAGTCTTGGCTCCTTCTTGTCGTCCCTTGTGCTAGCAAGAGTCGTCCAAGGTGTCTCTGATCGAATGCAAAAGGGAAAAGAGAGCTTTTTCTTTCTTGGCGTCTTTCTCTTGTCGCCTTAGACTTCCTCACACGAGAATGCCGCTCGATGACAACCCAAGGAGGCGTCAATTGCATGAAGAGGCAAGAGAGGGGCGACGTGTGTTCATGGCCACGTTTGAGAAGTGCTAAAAATAGCATCCCACTTCTCCATATGCGATCTTGGGTTTACCCCAATCGCAAATGCCACATCACCATTGAACCATGCGCTCATCCATGAGCTGGTTCAAACCGATTTGGTCCACTAACCAAATAAACCAAGAAATAAGTCCAGATCAAAATAAACCCAAAGGCTCTCGATCTGACCGTCAATCTCTCAATGCTTCTGATCTGACTGATCTAGCACTCATTCTCTCGATCGAAGCTTACCGATCTCAAGCCCTAATCAATCAAACATGATCAGACCAGATCTCACTTTCAATCAGAGATTAAATCCCTTTAAACTGAACCCAAACAATTCAGTCCACACGATCTGACTTAAGTAAGCCATATCATCAAATTGTGCGACCCTGAGGGTTTCCTTTAAATGTCGGTAACGATAACTCACGTTATCATGATCAGTGAGGGGTATCTAGCAACACATCACTGTCTCCCGATATAAAGGAAAGAGTCTTCCAAGACTACACCCAAAAACAGCACAAGTGTGAATCAACATCACTAGGCATGCATATTTCCTTTGCCACTGGATGTTCTTATTGGACAAGCCTGTCAAGCCTGTAACTCCAATATGATAAGCATGATTAGATCAGATGAACATAGTCATCTGGGTATGGCCATACACTTTCTCAATCATCTCATCCGAGGGGGGCCCCTTTAGAACATCACACTCCTTAAACAAGGAGACGGCAATCCTATGTCTATCACTAGTGCCCTAACATGATTCAAGTTCACCATCCAAGATAGTCTATAATCATTGTGTTTCAAATGATATTGAACTATCTCAAAACAATGACAATCATCATTTAGAAAACACAAGTGATCTCAAGTCAAAGGAAATGTGCCACTTGTCTCACTCAAGGAATATTCACATTGTGACAAACAATTGAACATCCTAGTAGGGTCTGTCCAGTACATCCAATGTACCCATGAGTCTACATCTTATTCCATGCTCGAAGCATCCTATAAGATTAGAACACATATTAGTCTCAATCATATCAAGGCTGTCTCATGTTCACCAAGATATCTCGACTAAGGACTTATAGCACGTCAGCCTAGCTGAACAGCTTTGAGACATTATTCAGAAGAACATATATTGCAGCAGACAATGTAAACAACTGAATAATAACCATGCCTTTATAAACATAACAGTTTATTACATGATACAGATACATTCCCACAGGCCTCAAACATTAGCCTTAAGGGCATACCCCAACAATCTCCCACTTGCACTTAATCTAATGGTTGAGAAATCTCAAACCCATATTATTACAGTGCTTCTCATGCTTCTGCTGCGCCAGAGGCTTAGTAAGCGGGTCTGCTAGATTGTCATCTGTATGAACCTTGCAGATTTTGATCTCGCCACGATCTATGATCTCCCTGATCAAATGAAACCGTCTCTGTATGTGCTTGGACTTCTGGTGCGACCGTGGTTCCTTTGCTTGTGCGATTGCTCCAGTGTTATCACAAAAGATAACCAAAGGATCTGCACTCAAAGGAACGACACCAAGTTCTCTCACGAACTTACGAATCCATACTGCCTCCTTGGATGCTTCCGAGGCTGCAACATACTCGGCTTCTGTTGTGGAATCAGCAACAGTTGACTGTTTGAAACTCTTCCACACCACTGCTCCTCCATTCAAGCTAAAAACATAGCCTGATTGCGATCGGAAATCATCCTGGTCCGACTGGAACGAAGCGTCAGTATATCCTTCAATACTGAGTTCTTCCTGACCACCATATATCAAGAACATATCTTTGGTCCTCCGCAGATATTTTAAAATGTTCTTGACTGCAATCCAGTGCGCCACACCTGGATTACTTTGGAAACGACTGGTCACGCTTAACCCGTAAGCGACGTCTGGGCGAGTACACAACATCGCATACATAATGGATCCAATAGCCGAAGCATAAGGCGTATTGTCCATTTCATCTTTCTCAGTCTGTGTTTGTGGACACTAACTCTTCGAAAGACTCAGACCATGTCTGACTGGAAGATATCCTCGTTTAGAATTCTCTAAATGAAATCTCTCCAGGACCTTTTCGATGTAAGTACTCTGGCACAGCCCGAGAAGCCTCTTAGATCTATCCCTGTAGATCTTCACACCTAATACATAGGCTGCTTCTCCTAGATCTTTCATCTGGAAACATTTCCTTAACCATGCCTTAACAGCATGCATTTCAGGAATGTCATTTCCAATGATCAAGATGTCATCGACGTAGAGGACTAGGAAAGTTATCACGCTCCCACTAAACCTCTTATATACACACGGGTCATCCTCGTTCTTGATGAAACCAAAATCAGTGACTGATTCATCAAAACGAATATTCCAGCTTCTTGATGCTTGCTTAAGTCCATAAATAGACTTCTTTAACTTGCATATCTTATGACGATCTGCTGGATTAGTGAAACCCTCAGGTTGTGTCATGTACACATCCTCATCCAGATTTCCATTTAGGAAAGCTGTTTTCACATCCATCTGCCAGATTTCATAATCATAATATGCAGCTATCGCGAAAAGAATCCGAATAGACTTAAACATAGCTACAGGTGAGAAAGTTTCATCATAATCTATCCCGTAGATTTGTTTGAAACCTTTCGCAACTAGCCTACCTTTATAGGTAACCACGTTACCATCCATGTCAATCTTCTTCTTGAAGATCCATTTACAGCCTATAGGGATAACTCCCGGAGGCGGATCAACCAAATCCCAAACTTGGTTATCTGACATGGAGTCCATCTCGGCGCGCATAGCTTCAAGCCATCTCGCTGACTCCGGTCCACTGACCGCATCTGCATAAGTGAGGGGTTCATCATTATCAATGATGTAGACTCCGTCATAGCGCTCAGGCTGTCGACGAATCCTTCCCGATCTTCGCAGTTCCCGTGATATCTGAGCCTCAGGTTGTTCAATAACCTGATCTACTGGCTCAGGCTCATCCAACTGTGCTTGAGCACTTTGTCCTTCCTCTGGATTCTCATCCAGCTTTATTTCTCTCCCACTGGCCTCTTGCAGAAGAAACTCCTTCTCAAGAAATATGGCCGTCCGAGCAACAAAAACCTTGTTCTCCTTGGGATCGAAGAAATAATAACCCTTAGTTTCCTTAGGGTAACCGACAAAGATACATTTGTCTGATCTGCTCTCTAGTTTCCCAGAGGCGAGCTTTTTGACATAAGCCTCGCAGCCCCAGATCCTGATAAATGTTAAGCTCGGCTGTTTCCCATACCATAACTCAAATGGCGTCTTTGAAACGGCCTTGGATGGCACTCGGTTTAGTACTTTTGCAGCTGTTTCCAGTGCAAAACCCCAAAAGGAGTTGGGTAAAGAAGCCTGACTCATCATAGAACGAACCATATCAAGTAACGTTCTATTTCTCCTCTCGGACACACCATTCCATTGCGGTGTTCCTGGCGGAGTGAGCTGTGAGATAATCCCACACTCCTTCAGATAGTCAGTAAACGTATGACTCAAGTATTCTCCACCTCGATCTGAGCGAAGTGCCTTGATATTTCGGCCTAGCTGATTCTGTACTTCATTCTTGAACTCTTTGAACTTGTCAAAAGATTCACTCTTATGTCTCATCAGATAGACATAGCCATACCTACTGAAATCATCAGTAAAGGTAATGAAGTACTGATAGCCACCTCTGGCATGTTTACTAAATGGCCCACACACATCACTGTGTATAAGGTCAAGTAAACCTGAAGCCCTTTGACCTTTGTGAGGAAAAGGTGACTTCGTCATTTTACCCATTAAACAAGCCTTGCATGTATCAATCTCCTTGTAGGAGAATGATCCCAGCAGTCCATAATCATGCAACCGCTTAATGCGTTTCTCGTTTATATGGCCTAAACGACTATGCCATAGCAAGGTGCTGTCATCAGCATACTTGGCTTTCTTAATATCAATATTTTGTATAGAACGCTCCATGTCCAACATGAATAACCCATTGTTAATTGAACCAGTTGCATAAACAATATTATCAAAAGACAAAACACACTTTGAAATATTGCATTCAAAGGAAAATCCGTTCCTGACAAGAGCAGGAATGGAGATAATATTTTTAGTAATACTGGGAACAAAGTAACAATTGTTTAGTTCCAATACAAATCCAGATGGTAAAGAAATGAAGTAGTCTCCTACAGCAACAGCAGCAACCCGTGCCCCGTTTCCAACGCGTAGGTCCACCTCATGCTGTCCCACCTGTCTTCTTCTCTTGAGTTCCTGTACATTTGAACAAATGTGAACTCCACATGCAGTGTCCAACACCCATGATATAGAAGAAGAAAACATGACCTCAGTCACGAATATACCTGAGCCAGAAGCGAAGCTTCCCCTCTTATCTCCTTGGAGCGCTTTACAGTCCTTTTTCTAGTGACCCAGCTGGCCACAGTGGAAACACCTGTATTCCTTGGACCGCTTGACCTTCTGCTTCAAAGCCTTGCTGTAACTCTTGACGGGGGCCTTGCCCTTCTTCCCCTTCTTCTTGTTCCTAAAAGGAACCATTAAGACAGAGGTCGAAGGCTTACCCTTCAGAGTCTCCTCAGTGGTCAAGAGCATATTCAGCAGCTCTGCCGGAGTACAATCGATTTTGTTCATATTAAAATTAATAATGAATGCGTCGAATGAAGGCGGGAGAGACTGCAAAATAATATCCACAGCAAGCTCCTGGTTAATGGTATGCCCCAGTTTCTCTAGAGCCTCCTTGTGCCCAATCATCTTGAGCACGTGAGCTCCCACTGGGCTCCCTTCAGCCAGTTTGCTCTGAAAGAAGAGCTTCGTCAAGTTATAGCGTTCAGTCCTCGCCTGTGCAGCATACAGCATCTTGAGGTTCGCTATAATCTCTATAGCCGACATATCCTCATGCTGACGCTGCAGCGGTGGCGTCATAGACGCTAGCATCAGGCAAGCGACATCAATGCTATCATTGACGTGCTTTTCATAGGCTTCCCGAACCGCCCTTGCGGCGTTCGGAGCGGGCTGCGGCGGTATCGCCGTCTCGAGGACATACAGTTTCCTCTCTGCCTTAAGAACGATCTTAAGGTGTCCAAACCAGTCAGAGAAGTTCGGCCCAGCAAACTTCTCCCTTTCCAGTAGGGATCGCACATTGAAGTTCATGGTGTTCGTTGCTGCAGGTATCTACAACAATGCAAGAACAGCAAGGTCAGTATCAATGTATAAGAATCAATCAGGACTTAAGAAAGATTCTTTTTCTCACTATTTTATCTGGCTTGAAAAATCCAACAAAACAGCCCGAAAGAGTAGAACTCTTTTAGTGAGATGGGATCCAGATTTCATACTTGGTCTCCGCGTCCCGCTTAGGCGAGATAAGATGCACAGAGAGTACAAGCACTAATCTCTGGTAGGCAGTCCCTGCCGATCGCCAACCCGTGCGATTCCCCTTCATCTGGGCAGTCCAGCAGACTGTGCCAACTGAGTTGGTACAACACAGTCTCTGACCCCACAGATGGCTGCCTCCATGTGCTACCATATGCGCCACATATGTAGCCTACACGGTCAAGTTGACCCGACCTACTCCCTGGACCACCATGTGCTATGCTGAGCAACGAGAAGGGATAAATCCCTACTCTATAACACACAGGTGTAATCCCGCACCGTCTGAAGATAGATGGACGTGCCCACTGAGTGGGTACAACACGGCTCCAACGATAATCAGAACAGTGAGGTTTCGCGTCAGAAGGCTTACGAGCTTGATATTTTAGCGTTGGATTTTAACGGTCTTTTATCTTCTTCACTATCATGCAATTCCTATGGTGATAGCAGAAGATAAACTTAATCATGCAATTCTAATATTTAAACATTAAATAAAAGAAAGCATGAATCTTATGTGGTAAAAGCCCATAGCCCTAGTGAGACCTTAACCTAACTTAAGTCTGCACTTGCTCTTCATGGGTCTTTAGCTGCTCATCTGGCCCAAACCAGGGCCCAAGCGCCTTCTGCAGCTGTGGTGCGCCCACCAGGAATTTGCGCCTGGTCCCAGAGTCAAACCCTGGACCTCCCACCTGGTCAAGCCACTGCTGCATGCGCCTCTGCCAAGTGTGCACTGTGCTCTTGTCTAATTAAATTACAAATTTAACTATCTAGACAAGATTGACACGCAGGTCAATTTCACATTATAAATTAATTGAACTGTGATACGCAGATCACAAAACTAAAAATTAATTTACAATTAATACCAGGCACGCAGGCCCCAGCACAACACACATTAAAATGGGCAGCCCACATAAGATTAAATAAACATACATATGCATCATTCAACAATCATGTGATCCATCATAAAAATTAAAATTTTCGAAAACCCCATAGGATCAATTTTAATTTTTTTCCTTATTTGCCCTACAACCTTACAACGGTCCATTACTAGGGATCCACTCATCCATCCTAGTCAGATCCACTGCCCTTGCATGCACCAAGTCCTAACTGACTTGAGTCGACCAAAAGGTCAACCATGCATGCGCCAAGGGCTGAACGACCACACTGAGGTCTGGCAAGCGGGTGTGACCCCGGGCCTAACTCAGGTGCGTTCATGGGTCGTCTCAATCAGACATCGCTACACGCCTGTCTGCAGTCGACCTATAGCCACCTCAAGCTTGCGCCAAGGTGCTATCCAGTCGACCCATCAAGGCTGTCAGATAGTCTGATCAGACTGATTGGATCTAACCTAGGGGATAACTTCAACCCTAATAACCCGTCTAAGGGTTTAATGCAGGCGCATCTTAGATCTACAATGAGTCGCGCAAGTGATATATTTTTTGAGAAAAACTACATCATGCGCCAACATACATGCGCAAAGAAAACAAACACAAGTTTCGCTTATGACATGTAAACATGTATTTTTGCATGTATGAAAGATCTAAGCATTTTCGCAAGCATGGATCACAAAATGGCTTAAGCAATCATACAAAAACATGCGTTAACTCCGCTCTGATACCAATTGAAGAGTCCCCTTCGAGGGGGAGCAAAAACCCTAAAGTGGTGGCGCAATCAAAGTAGGGGGCAGCGGATAAAGGGTTTCATAGATCGAAGAGCATGTATCATATGATCAACTTAACAAAAACCGATTGTAAAAGAAGTGATTCGATCCATACCATTGCCATTTCTAGATGGCGCCTTGGAAGAAAGAGAGCAATGAAGATCTCCTCCAAATCGTCACACACAAGATGAGTCTTGGCTCCTTCTTGTCGTCCCTTGTGCTAGCAAGAGTCGTCCAAGGTGTCTCTGATCGAATGCAAAAGGGAAAAGAGAGCTTTTTCTTTCTTGGCGTCTTTCTCTTGTCGCCTTAGACTTCCTCACACGAGAATGCCGCTCGATGACAACCCAAGGAGGCGTCAATTGCATGAAGAGGCAAGAGAGGGGCGACGTGTGTTCATGGCCACGTTTGAGAAGTGCTAAAAATAGCATCCCACTTCTCCATATGCGATCTTGGGTTTACCCCAATCGCAAATGCCACATCACCATTGAACCATGCGCTCATCCATGAGCTGGTTCAAACCGATTTGGTCCACTAACCAAATAAACCAAGAAATAAGTCCAGATCAAAATAAACCCAAAGGCTCTCGATCTGACCGTCAATCTCTCAATGCTTCTGATCTGACTGATCTAGCACTCATTCTCTCGATCGAAGCTTACCGATCTCAAGCCCTAATCAATCAAACATGATCAGACCAGATCTCACTTTCAATCAGAGATTAAATCCCTTTAAACTGAACCCAAACAATTCAGTCCACACGATCTGACTTAAGTAAGCCATATCATCAAATTGTGCGACCCTGAGGGTTTCCTTTAAATGTCGGTAACGATAACTCACGTTATCACGATCAGTGAGGGGTATCTAGCAACACATCACTGTCTCCCGATATAAAGGAAAGAGTCTTCCAAGACTACACCCAAAAACAGCACAAGTGTGAATCAACATCACTAGGCATGCATATTTCCTTTGCCACTGGATGTTCTTATTGGACAAGCCTGTCAAGCCTGTAACTCCAATATGATAAGCATGATTAGATCAGATGAACATAGTCATCTGGGTATGGCCATACACTTTCTCAATCATCTCATCCGAGGGGGGCCCCTTTAGAACATCACACTCCTTAAACAAGGAGACGGCAATCCTATGTCTATCACTAGTGCCCTAACATGATTCAAGTTCACCATCCAAGATAGTCTATAATCATTGTGTTTCAAATGATATTGAACTATCTCAAAACAATGACAATCATCATTTAGAAAACACAAGTGATCTCAAGTCAAAGGAAATGTGCCACTTGTCTCACTCAAGGAATATTCACATTGTGACAAACAATTGAACATCCTAGTAGGGTCTGTCCAGTACATCCAATGTACCCATGAGTCTACATCTTATTCCATGCTCGAAGCATCCTATAAGATTAGAACACATATTAGTCTCAATCATATCAAGGCTGTCTCATGTTCACCAAGATATCTCGACTAAGGACTTATAGCACGTCAGCCTAGCTGAACAGCTTTGAGACATTATTCAGAAGAACCTATATTGCAGCAGACAATGTAAACAACTGAATAATAACCATGCCTTTATAAACATAACAGTTTATTACATGATACAGATATATTCCCACAGGCCTCAAACATTAGCCTTAAGGGCATACCCCAACAAGTCATGCCCGGTTCTGTGGATTCCAGCAACTCCCATCACAGCCGTGCTCCTAGTCATGGGCAAGTCGTGCCCAGCTCTGTGGATTTCGGCCACACAGAACACAAGCGTGCTCCTGGTCACGGGCAAGCCGTGCTCGATCCTGTGGACTGCAGCCACTCCAAACACGGCCGTGCTCACCATCACGGCCATGCCGTGTTCACCCCTGAAGATCACATCGAGCCCTGACGACCCCACTTCGATGTTCACCGCCCTCCCTATCATATTGCTCCACCCCATGGCAACCCAAAGGAGCCCAACAAGGTGGAAATCCGGTGGTCCCAACGCCAAAGTAAACCCTCGGACCATTTCTTGGGCATCATTAGCCCTCTTTCCATCCATACCGAAGTGGCGCAGCCCAAGGGCACTACGAGCCAATCCCCTAAAGATCCAACTCCAAGTGGGCCGCTTAATCTAATTAGCAACACGGCCTAAGACCGAGCCACGACAGTGGTGACCCAGCCCACAACATCGAAGTTCTGCTGTTTTGTTGCCATGTGCTCCGAGCACATCTAGACCGCCCCTATACCAAGACGCAGTATCGTGCTACCAGCTTCGAAGAATATTAGGTAGTAGTTTGTTAATTTTCATCTTGTAGTTGCAGCTTGACCACTTTTGTGGCCTGCAAGAGTTGGTAGGTGGTTAAAGTAGAGTGTCTCTTGTGTATTTTGTTTGTTCCCTCCCCTCTTATTCTATAAAAGAGGAGGTAGGGCTAGTGTGTTGCTTAGTTCTCTTAGTGATAGGGATCTCCTGGTGAGCTAGAGTGAGCTTCCAGCTTGTGTGGAAGGTGAAGTTGCTTCGCCTTCGGAGTTGTAAGAGTCGGCGACCGGTGTCTCGACTCAGCTTGGTTTCCCGCTTTATAAGAAGTAAATCCCACCCTCTGGTGGGTCAGGTTTGCCTGTTTTCTTTACGTTTTCGTTGCATTCCTTCGCTGTGGTTTACTTCGCTCCTTCACCCCGGCCATCTGCCATCGGAGGCGTGGTCGGATCACTTGTTCTTAGTTTGTTTCAGCTACGTAGGCACGCAAGCTGAACCCCGCAAGCCGCAATCCGCCAACGTGAGCTAAGCTTAAAACACGCTAAGAGAGCTGCAGGAACTTGCTAAAATTGCTACGAGGTTAGTGTGTTGTATTATTTAGTTGGGTGTCGTTCTCTTCATTCACATTCGTGTTGCCCTAATCGAACTCGTTGTTGTTTCGTCGTGCTTTCTACCCGATTCCCTGCACTTTTCTGATGCTTTTTCTCTTCCCTCGTCTCATGACCCCCTCCCATTTTATCGAACATTGTGTAAAACCCTAGAGTACAGCTTAAGGACCCCCCCTCACCTATTAGTTGCTTCATAACACAGTGTAGCCAACCACTGAAATGGGTGCTACCTCGTGAACACGCCGTCTCATGGCGGTCACATGGCCAATCTTGGCCGGAGTCCCAAATATCGTCGCACGATATCTCTCAGGTCACAATGCCCTCAGTTCTTAGAACGTGTCGTCGCACGACAGTTATTTGGCCGCCATCGGCCAATCTCTAGGATACATCATCGCACGACAATTATTTGGCCGCCATTGGACGATCTCTAGGATACGTCGTCGCACGACAATTATTTGGCCGCCATTGGACGATCTCTAGGATACGTCGTCGCACGACAATCCTATGGAGATAACAGTTGGTGTCCAGGACATATCGTCGCACAATTGTCCCTTGACCACTTATGCCTTGCATTTTAGTAGTGATTTTTATTATCTTTCTATGATGAATTTAGGCCTATTTTAATGTTTTTACACTCCTTTAAGGCTTATTTAGTTAAAAACTACAGAATCTTCACTTTTCGTTTGTATTATTGAATTTCATGTAAAATCACCCAAATTTGAAGACTTTTTGAAGAATCTAAAAGCATAGGGGTGATTCCTTATGAGAAGACGAAGCTGCCCGTAAAATTTGGGCTCAATCGGAGCCCTTTCTGGACTTCACGGCCAGGTGAACCCCACGGGGTTCACCCGTGATCTCATCGAAGGATGAAATTTAGCGCGCACATCAATGCCTGGTGAACCCGGCGGGGTTCACCGATGATGTCAAGGTATTCGAGATTTGCCGCACACTTCACTGGCAGGTGAACCCCATGGGGTTCACCCGTGATTCCATCTGAAGATACCTGCACAGAAATACGCCAAGGACTTCACTGGTAGGACTTCATACGGGGTTCACCTATGATTATTTCGCAACAGATCTGCGCTGAACACTTCACCACCTGGTGAACCCCGCGGGGTTCACTCGTGAAGGTATCGGAACAGCACGACCCCTACTCAGTTTTTCGCTGATTCCCGGCACGATTCAAGTCCAAATTTAGCAAGTGAGGACTTTTTGGAAAGCTGACTCGAAGATGAACGAAAAGAATATAAAAGCCCTAATTTCTGTGCCCTAAAGGGGGAGCAATCGCATGATGAAGCGGCTAGGGTGGAAGAACACGGCGATTCGGCGACTTCGAGAAGATTTCTGGAGATTCGATCATCAAAACCCTGTGATTCTGGTTTACTCCTTTCGGTTCATCATCTCTTCCCTCCTAGAAACCTTTTCCTGTGATTTTCTTATGTTTAAAGAGAGGATCTTAAGCGCTTTGACGATGGTTGTAGCATAAACCTATTTTCAGGGCTAGGTTGAAGCCCTCTGACGATTTTTGTTTGCAACTCATGTATTAACTTTGCTATTTGAATCATATCTTAAGCCCTCTGGCCAAGTATTATCATGTTATAGTTGTTATGGTTCATAACGAGAGTAGGACTGTAACGACCGAACCTCTTTGTGAATCTTGTGAAGGCTCGACACGAAAGTGCTTGTTCTTCGCTCGAGGGTTCATAATCTACACAGAACCCATTGGGTTTGTCGAAAATGGTCCACCGCGAAAGTAGGAGACGTTCTAGGCAAATACCGGGGTGTACACTCGAAAGAGGGCACCTTGTACCATATGGTAGATTCCTTACGCATATCTGTAAATCCAAATAATTGATATTTATTTCTTAACGCAAATAAAATCGTCGGAGTGGTGAAAACCCAAACCCTGATATTCTCTCTGATATATTTTTCCTGCCGTAGTTGTTTGATTTCTTGTTTACTGTTCTGCTTAGCCTTAGTTTTCAAGTTCCAAAAACCACGATGTGATCAGCTTAGATTCTAAGAATTAGATTTTCTAGTACTCACCTTGTTCCCTGTGGGATCGATATCTTTTGTATTACTTCTACATTTCCGTGCACTTGCGGATAGTGTCAAGTTTTTGGCACCGTTGCCGGGGAACAACGGTTGATATTGTTGGGGTATGCCCTTAAGGCTAATGTTTGAGGCCTTGGGATTGTATCAGTATCATGTATAAACTCAATGTTTATAAAGGCAATGGTTGTTATTCAGGTTGTTACAATATATATATATATATATATATATATATATATATATACTTCTGAATAATGTCTCAATACTGTTCAGCCTGGCTGACATGCAGTATAGTCCTTAGTCGAGATATCTTGGTGAACATGAGACAGCCTTGATATGATTGAGACTAATATGTGTTCTAATCTTATAGGATGCTTCGAGCATGGAATAAGATGTAGACTCATAGGTACATTGGATGTACTGGACAGACCCTGCAAGGATATTCAATTGCTTGTCACAATGTGAATAATCCTTGTATGTAAGCAAGTGGCATATTTCCTCTGACTTGAGATCACTTGTGTTTCTAAATGATGATTGGCATTGTTTTGAGGTAGTTCAATATCATTTGAAATATAATGGTTATAGACTATCTTGGATAATGAGCATGAGTCATGTTAGGGCACTAGTGATAGATATAGGATTGCCGTCTCCTTGTTTGGAGTGTGATGTTCTATAGGGGCCCCCTGGATGAGATGATTGAGAAAGTGTATGGCCATACCCAGATGACTATGTTCATCTGATCTAATCATTCTCATCATATTGGAATTACAAGCTTGACATGCTTGTCCAATAAGAACATCCAGGGGCAAAGGAAACATGTATGTCTAGTGAATTGAATTCACACTTGTGCTGTGGTTTGGGTGTAGTCTTGGAAGACTCTTTCCTTTATATCGGGAGACAGTGATGTGTTGCTAGATACCCCTCACTGGTCGTGATAACGTAAGTTATCGTTACCGACATTTAAAGGAAACCCTTAGGGTCACACAATTTGATGATATGGCTTACTTATGTCAGATCGTGTGGACTGAATTGTTTTGGTTCAGTTTAAAGGAGTTTAAACTCTGGTTGTAAGTGAGATCTGGTCTGATCATGTTTGATTGATTAGGGCTTGAGATTGGTAAGCTTCGATCGAGAGGATTGATGCTTGATCGGTGAGATCAAGAGCATCAAGAGATGAACGGTTGGATCTTGAACCTTCATGGTTCATATAAGATTTAGACCATGGCTTGGCTTGGTTCGATTTGGTCTTTGGACCAATGCAATTGAACCAAATTAAATTGAACCCGCTCACAAGACATGAACGCTTGGTTCAATTGAGTTGGCGTTTTGGTTCGTTCACAAGACATGAACGCATGGCTTCATGACTTTCCATTTATGGAAATCATGTAACGCCTAAACGCTTACAAACGCCTCTTCTCTTCATGGGTCTCGGCCATGTGGTGTGATCAAGTTTTCATGCATTGGAGAAGAGAGCTTTCGGCCGCCACCAAGAGGATCATCTCATCTCCTCCATACGATTAGGACACCTTGAAGCTTTGCTAGCACAAGGACGCCAAGGGAGTAGTCATCATCACCTTTGTGTGCGTCTTCTTTGGAGGAGAGCCAATTCGCCCTCTTGCTTCCAAGACTCCATTCGAATCAATGGCCTTGGTAAGATCCTATCTTGATCTATACAAAGAAATAATGTTGATCATATGTTCATATTACATGCGATCCTAGGAAACCCTAATTCCGCCCATGCAAATTTTTCAATTTACGCATGCTTAGGGTTTCTCCCTCCCCTTTAGGGGATCTTTCAGATATTAGTATACTTCTAAAGACTGGTAAACTAAGCTTTAGTTAGTTTTTCTTTTCTTTCTTTATTCTGTTGCATACTGCTTCTTGCTTGTTTCGACTGCTTTGAACTTCATAATTGAATTTGACAAATTTGTATGCAAAGAAGTTTCAAGGCAGGACCACTCTTTGAAATCGACTTTGAGATAGAACGGACCTTCAGACAAAGAAGAAAGCTTCAACAAGATTTGAAAAAGGAGAATCAAGAACAGATGGAACACCTTCACATTGACATGGAAAACGAACCAGCGCATCAACCTGTGAACAACAACAATGCCAGAACACTGCGAGAATACGCAGCACCTTTTTCACATGGATTTCAATCTGGAATTGTTAGGCCGACTGTGGAGGCCAATAATTTCGAAATTAAACCTGCTCTACTTTCCATGATACAACAAAATCAATTTGGTGGTTCTCCTCTTGAGGACCCCAATATGCATTTGTCTATATTTTTGGAATATTGCGATATGTTAAAGATTAATGGAGCTACTTCTGATGCTATCAGGTTATGCTTGTTCCCATTTTCTCTGCGGGACAGAGCAAGGGCATGGCTCCACACGATCCCCCCAGCTTCAATACGGACATGGGATGAACTGTCTCAAGCTTTCCTCTCGAAGTATTTCCCTCCTTCAAAGAAAATCCACCTCAGAAATCAGATAACGAGCTTCATGCAGAAGGATGGAGAGTCTTTGTACGAAGCTTGGGAGAGATTCAAAGAGCTTCAAAGACTGTGTCCCCACCATAGGATTGAGACTTGGGTTCTAGTACACACGTTCTACATGGGATTGCAATACAATACTAGACTTACAGTCGATGCAGCTGCTGGAGGATCGGGACTGATGAGCAAAATACCTGAAGATGCTATAAGCCTCCTGGAGGACATGACACTGAACTATCATCAATGGAATCCAGAGCGAGGTACACCTTTGATGAGAGCAGGTAAATTCGATCTTGATTCATTAACCGCTCTCACTGCGAAAGTAGACAATCTGACTAAGAAAATTGATTCATGATCTGTTAACTCTCTAGACACTAATTCATTATCTTGTGAGTTGTGTGGCATTGCAGGACATGCAGGTGCTGAGTGCCGAGTGGGAGATGGACAAGTGGTCCAAGGTCAGCCTGAACATCTAAATGCAGTTGGAAATGCAAACCCCATGAACAACCCTTATTCGAACTATTACAACCCTAGCTGGTGCAACCACCCGAACTTCTCCTACCGAACCACGCAGCCTATACAACCAGGGCAAGCGCCACCACAAGTTCAACCTCAGCAAGGGAACCTCAGGCCTCCACAACAAGAAAATTACAGGCAGCCACCTAGGTTCCAACAGAGAAACTACAATCCTCCACTTCAACAAGCGAATTACAATCCTCCTCTAAGACCAGCCCAAGACTCTCAACTGAGTAAGCAGATAGAAGGGCTAACTGACATGATGAAACTGATGATGATGAGGATGGACTCCTTGGAAACGCATAATAAAATGTTGGAGAGCCAGCTTGCGCAGTAGGCTTGCTCATCCTCTAGGGCGCCAGGGAAGCTTCCATCAAAACCAGAAGTTAACCCGAGGGAACATTGCAATGCAATCTCCACTCGGAGCGGCAAACAACTTGAAGACCCTAAGATGCCGACCGATGAAACAAGGGATGAAGTGACACTGAACCCTGAGGAGCCACACGCTGATTCAACACCGGCGGAACCTAAAAGAACAGAGGAAGAGCGACCCTATGTTGGGCCTCCAGCTTACAAGTCGTTGATACCTTTCCCTCAGAGACTTGTCAAAGCCAAGCTAGACAAGCAATTCAGTAAGTTTCTGGAAATTTTGAAAAAATTATATATTAACATTCCCTTTGTTGATGCCCTTTTATATATGCCGACCTATGCGAAGTTCCTGAAGGACATCCTCTCAAATAAACGGAAGCTAGAAGATCAAGGCACTGTGGCACTCACTGAGGAGTGCAGTGCGATTTTGCAAAACAAGCTTCCACGAAAACTCAAGGATCCTGGTAGCTTTTCTATACCGTGCCAGATAGGAGAGATGACCTTCCAGAGAGCACTGTGCCATTTAGGGGCGAGTGTCAGCATCATGCCGCTATCATTGTATAAAAAGCTGGATTTTGGTGACTTAAAACCGACTAATATTTCCTTGCAGCTAGCTGATAGATCAGTTCGAAGTCTAGTTGGTATTTTAGAGGATGTACCCATTAAAGTAGGGGATTATTTTATTCCTGCCGACTTTGTTGTGTTAGGCATTGCTGAAGATGACAGACTTCCTATTATCTTAGGAAGACCTTTTCTTGCTACAGCTGGTGTTGTCATCGATGTTAAAAATGGGAAACTGGATTTAAACATCGGTGGCAATGTTATTCAATTTGACCTGTCTAATTCTCTTGAAAAACCTTCTTTTATAGGTACATGTTACAGCGTGGGTTTAGTTGAATGCATTGAAAATCCTGTAGTGAATGGACATCACCTAGAACACCATTTTGAAGATGAATTAGTCAAACAAGGGGAAGATTACGACCCTTTTGATCCGCCCTGATTTGATTTCCTGATGACTCTATGGTCAAGCTATTGACCTAAAACAAGAGCTCTTGGGAGGCAACCCAAGTTTTCTCGTTGTTTTCATTTTCTTTCTGTTACATTAATTGTCATTTAGTTTTTAGTTCGCCATTGTTGAAAACTCTACCCTCTTGTTATTCTAGTATTACTGTAGGATATTTTGATTTTGATATACACTGATAGAGCTTTATTTTTGGAATGCAGACATGCTAAGCGAACAGGAGATTTTTGCTGTCGTATTACTAAAGCCCATCGCACTTCACAGTTAGGTGAACTCGGCAGGTTTCACCCGTGAAGTACACTTTACATCTCGACGAGCAGTTTTTCGAAGGATATTTTTGTTAAATTAGGACGGGACCAGCAACTTTGAGATGTGCATATTATTTCTGGGTTTTCTGCAACTTAACGTGCTCTTCACGGCTTGGTGAACCCGATGGGGTTCACCCGTGAAGACATCCGATCAGAAAAGGGCACATTTCCACCGTGTACTTCATGGTTAGATGAACCCGCCCGGGTTCACCAGTGATTGTATCCGCTCATCACCCGTGTTTGCCATAAACCACTAGGGTTCCACGATTTCCGCCGCCGCCACTCTCCCCGCTCTAGATCTCTACTCGCCCGATGATTTCCTTCCTTCAGATCTTTAGAGCATCTTCTTACCTCACAATCTACATCTCCGGTGAGGTCCGCACAGATTCGATCCGCTATCCACTGCTAGTATTCCGATTTTTCTTGATCGCTGATTCCTCTACCTCCGCCTCCTCACTCTGTTGCTGCTCCTGTGTTCCGGCGACTTCTCTCTGGTTTTCTTCACCGCTTCCGGCATTCTTACCATATGGCACCAAGGCGCAAAGTTCTCGCCTTCTATCACCATGACCCACAACCTGCATCAGAATCGTCCACAGACGACGATGACTTCGTCCCACACGGACACCCTCCGCCACCTCGTACTACTGCAAGCCAGCCGGCGCCGCCTTCCTCCTCTAGAAACCCAGCACACTCGTCTGCTCGGTAGCCGCAAGCCTATACATCTCCGCCAAATGAATTCGGCATCATTTTCAGAAATGCAGAACATCAACAAAACTTCGAGCAGCTCCTCCATCGCCAGATAAGCAACACCTGTTACTTGGACAGGAACACTCTTATCATTCTAGGGCTCTTGGACGATGTTGAATGGATGTATTCCAATGTTGGATGGGATCAGTTCCTACGGCTTGCCTCACCCACGTACATCGGAGTCACATTGGAATTCCTTAGTTCTTTGGATGTGAAAGCCGCCACCGTAGTCGATGAAGACCCAGGGCGAATCTCCTTCCGGATGGGGAACATCGAGCACAGTTTATCTCTCTCTGACCTCTGCCATATTTACGGTTTCCCGAAACCATGCACGCGTAAAGTCCCGGGGGAGTTCAACGAGCAAGCTTTCTGGGCGTCGATTACAAACGAACATTTCTATTCAGCCAAAGTGGCCAGAGCTTCAAGCATCTACAACCTGACCATCAGATACGTCCATTGCGTACTCGCCCATACCATCTTCGAACGTGGAGAGAGTGATGGCATGGTACGTCAGTCCGAGTTATTTTACTTATGGTGCATGCTTCACTCTTTCAGGGTCGACTCGGGATTCTATTTAGCAAAGCAGTTCAGCCGTATCGCGCGCTGCCGCAAAGGCGCGATCGTCATCGGAAGCCTTATCACACCGCTCGCTGTCGCTCTAGGGGTCATCCCCTACGGTACACCCGAGGCTCATGGAAACAACCGGCTCGAGATTGAGTCGTGTGTTTCCATGAAACTTATCGTCCGTCGAGGTGATTCTTATTGTATGACATTCAAGGATAGCCAGTTCTGTTTACCACTGCCTAACCCAGAGCGCACGACTGTACGCGTTCGAGAGAACTGGTGCATCAAGCCAACTGAAGATCCTTAGCCCGACCCTATAGACACAGCACCTCCAGCCCCAGGCGCATTCTTCTTTGGCGGCTCTTCTTCTGATTCTATGATGGGTATTCTTCAGGAGATGAGAGAAGAGTAGCTTCAGCAGCGCGAGCTTATTGATCAGATAGATTCCTCCATCTCCTATATTCGCCAGGAGCAAGCTTCCCGATGGGAAGCTAATGAGACTGGGATGCAGCGGCAGCACAAAATGTTGGGATCAATTTGGGAAAAACTTTTTGTTGTGGATGCCAGGTTCGCCCTGCTCAACGAAGAAAACATAAGGAACATTCCGGTCTCTTCAGATAAGGAGGAAGCGCCTGGTTACACTTCGCGCGGTAAGGGCAAGAGCTCCCGAGCTTCTGGCTCACACTCGCACAGGAGGCGCTAGCTCCATCCTGACCCGACGCCGCCACCTTCTCCTCTCACATATACGACATTGCATAGAGGACTATGCAATACTTTAGAGCGGGTGAGCTATCTTGACTCCAGCTTCTTCTTGGTTGTTTGGTTGTGGTTGCCATGACTTTCTAGTTCTCTTTATGGATTTGTTATGCTACTTTGTGATGGATGATATTTTGATCTTGGCATTGTATCATATATGCCACTATTCGTGGGCATGGTCCACATCTACAGGCCCCACACTCTGCAGTGTATGAGATATATTTTTGAACCACTTGCTTTCCACTTTGACATTATGCTTTTCATGTTAAATGATGTGTGAATTTATAAGCTTGCATGTAGTTGTTTTGAAGAAATATGTTGCTAATTTTTGTGATAGAAAATTTTATTGACTTATCATGATAGTCTTGTCTGATGATAGCCTTGCAAAACTCTTAAAGTTAAATACATGATTGGTTGGAATTTATAAAGACATGTTGAATGTAGTACTTGTTGGAAATCTACTCAATAGTCATGTCCATATATTCTATGAATTAGAAATTTTCTAATTGGATTGTTTTTAGGTTGTTCATTTAGGTGGGTCAAGCGTTTTTATGATTCTTCAATTGATTTTGGTTTGTAATTTACATTCGATTCATATTAGGATACATATTCTCTTTTCAAACTGTGAATTCCTTTCTAGTATTGGGGAGACACTGCATTTGTTAAAAGCCAGGATATGTTGATTTCTGTTACATAAAACAAAAACAAAAACAAAAACAAAAAAAAAAGAAATTTCACACTTAGATTCCTCTACTTGGCACTGTGAAAAATGGGCAGTGGTACCGAAGGATATGAGTTGAAATCTAAGAAATGTGAATTGAAATAAAAAGACTCCTCTACTTGGCATTGCGAAAAATTGGCAATGGTACCTAAAGATATGAGTTGAAGTCTAATGCAATGATCAGTGCTTTGTATCCTGAATAAAACATTTGAGTTAACCCCAACATTATGAATTAGAAGGATAGGGATGGAATGACTATTGTGTATGCTTGATTGAATCTAATGTTTACTGCTTTCTGAATTGGTTGACATCTAAAAACTGTGGGACCAAACTGGTGAATGCTTAAGACACTCCTTTTAGTTGATTTCTTTTGATTAGATCTTGGATTGCTAAAGAGTATTTTTCTAAACTTGGGTGCGAACTTCAACACAAAAGATTATTCTTATATCGAGCATGTATTTCAACTTATTTCATTGCTTGAGGACAAGCAAAGATTTAAGTCGAGGAGTATTTTATGCCTTGCATTTTAGTAGTGATTTTTATTATCTTTCCATGATGAATTTAGGCCTATTTTAATGTTTTTACACTCCTTTAAGGCTTATTTAGTTAAAAACTTCAGAATCTTCACTTTTCGTCTGTCTTATTGAATTTCAGATAAAATCACCCAAATTTGAAGACTTTTTGAAGAATCTAAAAGCATGAGGTGATTCCTTATGAGAAGACGAAGCTGCCCGTAAAATTTGGGCTCAATCGGAGCCCTTTCTGGACTTCACGGCCAGGTGAACCCCATGGGGTTCAACCGTGATCTCACCGAAGGACAAAATTCAGCGCGCGCATCACTGCCTGGTGAACCCGGCGGGGTTCACCGATGATGTCAAGGTATTCGAGATTTGCCGCACACTTCACTGGCAGGTGAACCCCATGGGGTTCACCCGTGATTCCGTCTGAAGAAACCTGCACAGAAATACGCCGAGGACTTCACTGGTAGGTGAACCCCACGGGGTTCACCTGTGATTATTTCACAACAGATATGCACCGAACACTTCACCACCTGGTGAACCCCGCGGGATTCACCCGTGAAGGTGTCGGAACAGCACGACCCCCACCGGTTTTTCGCTGATTCCCGGCCTGATTCAAGTCCAAATTTAGCAAGTGAGGACTTTTTGGAAAGCTGACTCGAAGACGAACGAAAAGAATATAAAAGCCCTAATTTCTATCCCTAATGGGGGAGCAATCGCACGATGAAGCAGCTAGGGCGGAAGAACACGGTGATTCGGCGGCTTTGAGCAGATTTCTGGAGATTCGATCATCGAAACCCTGTGATTCTGGTTTACTCCTTTCGGTTCATCATCTCTTCCCTCCTAGAAACCTTTTCCTATGATTTTCTTATGTTTAAAGAGAGGATCTTAAGCACTTTGATGATGGTTGTAGCGTAAACCTATTTTCAGGGCTAGGTTGAAGCCCTCTGACGATTTTTGTTTGCAACTCATGTATTAACTTTGCTATTTGGATCATATCTTAAGCGTATTTCACTTGATGTATTTATTTCTTGATTTGTACTCTGGCCAAGTATTATCATGTTATAGTTGTTACGGTTCATAACGAGAGTAGGATTGTAACGACCGAACCTCTTTGTGAATCTTGTGAAGGCTCGACACGAAAGTGCTTGTTCTTCGCTCGAGGGTTCATAATCTACCACGGAACCCATTGGGTTTGTCGAAAATGGTCCACCGTGAAAATAGGAGACATTCTAGGCAAATACCAGGGTGTACACTCGAAAGATGGCACCTTGTACCATAGGGTAGATTCCTTACGCTTATCTGTAAATCCAAATAACTGATATTTATTTCTTAACGCAAATAAAATCGTCGGAGTGGTGAAAACCCAAGCCCTGATATTCTCTCTGATATATTTTCCCTGCTGTAGTTGTTTGATTTCTTATTTACTGTTCTGTTTAGCCTTAGTTTTCAAGTTCCAAAAACCACGATTTGATCAGCTTAGATTCCAAGAATTAGATTTTCTAGTACTCACCTTGTTCCCTGTGGGATCGATATCTTTTGTATTACTTCGGCATTTCCGTGCACTTGTGGATAGTGTCAACCACCCTCAACTGCTCTGTAGGATAAGTCATCGCACGATTGTCCTATAGCAATATCGATTGAGTCCAGGATATATCATCACACGATTATCCTCTAGGTACAATCGACTGTCGATCGGGATGTGTCGTCGGACGATAGTCCCTAGGCCACCCCTGGCCTTGGTCGGTGCTGTAGAAGCTGCGATAACACGCTTCAGTTACACAACCCCCATAAGATGTCTCCGCTAGGGAGATAAGAAAGCTGAGCCGAGAGGCTCTAGTTGGACAAGCCAACTCTGTCGATATCTTTGAAGCGAAGCTCCCCCATATCCGACAGTCTCCACCAGCAACTCAATGCTGTGGACCCTTGTGATCATTGTATTGATCACTGCTACCAACACTTACAATGCCGGTGTACAAGTTGGAACGTGCAGAACTTGGGCTTTGATACCAGTCTATCACGCCCATAATTAGGTTAACAAAAATTTTAATAAAATACACGCGAGTCAACCCTTGACTCGCACTCAAGCACGCCCACGCAGGGGCTAAGCCGTCGAACCAATGACCTAGGACGCGACTGGCAGGAGAACGTCCTCAACGTACTCCTTAGCCTATCTCTGACAGCCATATGTCTGCTCCGTCTCGACGAGTTGGAGACCGCCACGCGTCTCCTGAGGATCGCTGCACGAACCAGCTCCAACGAGCAATAAAGTACAACACCCGAGACTCGACGCTGGCACAGCACGCGTACAAGTCTGGTACACCGGAAAGGAATCAACCGCACGCAGGCGGTGGCACACACTCGTGCAAGGAGACGACGCCACGTAGGACGCCTGGCACACGCCCTAACTCCGACTAGACCGCACGCAAGCGATCAGACTCACCGCTCGCCTCAACAGGGACGTATTGCAGACGTCCATCACAACCAAGCCAGCAAACGCCGGGAAGCACAACACACAGGACCGGCGCACAAACCTGGAGCGCAGAGAGGGGCGAGGAGTCACTGACCGGGAAAGACAACTCGGCCGGGAGCACGAGGCTCGGGGAGCCGAAGAGAGGAAGACGCCGGCCGAGGGCAGCTGATCGGCCGGGTGTTGGGAAACCCCGGGGATATTTTATAATTTTCAGAGATAGAAATGACACAAATGCAATGCGCAGCGGAACTAATATCCCCGAAACAGGCTAGTCCCAAAAACACAGTGAAGATCGCAAGCGAGGGAGTCGACACGATGAGATAGAAGATACCTCAAAGCAAGACGATGCCGATGTCGTGATAGGTGCCCAAGCGTGCGCCCTCTGCAGTCTCACATACACAGATCTCTTGAGTCCTCTTCTTCCACGCCCGGTGCTAGCCTCGGGAAGAAGATCCAAGCCTTTTTGTCCACCTTCTTCAAACCTTGCGCCACCTCCAAGGTATATGCGCAAATGGAAGAAGTGGTACGAGATGAAGCCGCCAACCTACTTGCTTCTCTTGCACCAAGGGAGGAGGAAGATGATGAAGACACCAAGGATTTCCCTCACATGAGCCAAGAGGAGAAGAGAAGAATGGTTGCGGCTTGGAGAGGAAGATATACGCCTATGCCTCCTTGCCCATGTCTCTTGATGTGTTCACGCCTCCAAGGAATAGAGCCTCAAGAGAGGGGCGACCAGGGCCTCATATATAGGGCAAGAGGCGCTTAGGGTTAGGGCTAGGCGTAATTTGCTTCCATAATGAAGCAAATTAGCCTACTACACCAGTCCTAGGGCATATACACCAACACCGGGAACGGGAACCACGTATGGAACCCGTTAGAGGCACGTGCACAGAAAATGAGGCACGTGCACGCCAACCAAAGCACGTGCATGCAAACCGAGGCAACGGACCAACGACCGGAAGATCGTCGGAAACCACCCGAGGCTCGCCGGAGCCCAGTCCGGCCGAGCCCGACCTCGCCAGAGGCAAGGGAGGCGCTGGCGAACCCACACATACGCCGGATGCCACCAAAGAAGGGAAGCGCACCCCTTCTTCATTGGACACCACCGGAACCACCAGAGACGTTGGCGAACTCTTCGCCGGGCGTCACCAAAGGAAGGAGCCGAAGCTCCCAGCCCCGCCCGCCATCCTTGTTCTCACCGGAAACGAGGAGAAAGAGGAGGACGCGGCGAAGAGGAGGAAACGCGGTCGGCGAACGCTTCACTGACGAAGAACCACCCGCCAGACGGAGCCAGAGCGGGTGGGGAAAGAGGCATACATCGGCGGATGTCCATCCGCCGGCTCCACCACCGGCATCGCCAAAGAAGGAGGAGGATGAAGGAAATGGGACGCCGCCCCTTTGTTAGAGAATACCGGGTGTAATTTAAAATTTTGCAGTCCCAGGACGCAGCGGAAGAATCATTACACCCGAAACATATTCCTTTCCCAAGGATCCATGCGAGAAAGAAAACACAAGGATGTGTTAGAGATGTACCTCTTTTGCATGTCGAGATGTTGAAGCCATGTTGAAGGCGCCCAAGTGTTCGCCCTCTACAAGTATCCACGTGTCGACCGTCTCAACGTTGCTCCGTTCCACGCTCGGTGCTAGCCTCGGGAAGAGAATCAAGCCTTATCACTCTCTTCAAATCTTGCGCCACCTCCAAGGTAGAAGCGCCAAGAAGAGATGAGGAAGAGGATGATGCGCCAAGTACTTTCTTCCTCTTCTTTACATGCGCCACCATCAAGCAAGATGCGCCTATGGCCAAGGAACGAAGAGGTCTTGTGGCAAGGAGAGCCACCAAGCACTAAGAGTCCTTGCGCCAAGAAGAGAGGGAGAAGATGAAGAAATTGTGGTTCCAAGGAAGAAGGAGATTGCGCTCCTTGATGAAGAAGGAGAGCTCCAAGCTCTCAAGTTGTCGCCACCCTAAGCTTCCAATTCTCTCCAAGAGATATCGCCACCAAGCCCTTCTCCAAGTTACGTCAAGAGGTGAAGAAGGAGAAGAAGGTTTGCGGCTTCAAGGAGGAAGAAGGGTTGCGCCACCTTCAAGTTGTCACCCTTTGCCCTTGCTCACGCCTCTCTATATGTCTTCACGCCTCCAAGGAGTTAACCTCTTTTGAGTGGGTGACTAGGGTCTTATTTATAAGGGCAAGAGGCGGTTTAGGGAGGGCTAAGATCATGCCAAGTGGGCGGCTAGGATGAAGGAGGTTTGTGGCAAGGAAAGTCCCCAAGACTTTTCCATAAACCTCATTCAACCTATCCTTATTTGCCCTATAGCCATATCAGCCCAAGAGATACCTTAAAGGCATGCATTCCATCCTAGGAAGAAGGGCTAGGCGCCCTTTACTTCCATAATGAAGCAAAGGCGCCTCCCTCACCCCATTATGCCCTTAGGCGCCAATGGGGTGAGATTTCTCCCCATTATGCCCTTTTAGCCTTTAATCTCTTCATGACAACTTATTATTGGGCTTCATTGGATAATGAGCTAGCCCAAACTTCATGGTATGGGTTGATTAAGCCATTGGATCCAATCCAATGCAACTCTAATCCAAATGTGACCAATCTAGGTCAATTTCGGGTCAACCTGCCAAAAATGAAGTTTGGCTCCAATAACTTTCTTCCAACTCATCAGGCCCATTGGCGCTGATGAAATCTTCCAAGTTATCCAATAACTTGATCATAAGGCTTCTGAATAAAGCAACGTCAAGAGTCTATTGCGTGTGACCCCGTAGGATCCATATGACGATGGCAATGATGTAAACATCATAAGTAGTGAGGGGTATCTAGCAACACATCACTACTACCCATATCATAGGACTTAAGTCATTATGGCAACAACTCCTAACAAGCAACGAGGATTCCCATTGCATTATAGATCCCTTTGCCTAAGCTGATATCCTACCATTGGATTAGTCTCAAGTTTATAAATCCAATGCACTGGTCATGACTCAACAAGTGTGGCCACACATTCCTATCATGCACCAATAAGGTGGGGCGCCCCGAGTGGATATCATGCTTCCAATAAGGAAGGGGCAAATCCTACTATTGGTCATCTATGTCTCTACATGACTTATGACATGCCCAATGTCAGTCGTTTTGATCTCCCAATTACGGAGAGATGTAAGACTGTATCAAAGCATACCCATCATCAAATCTAGACATGAATACCTCAAGTCTAAGGATCAATGCAAACCTCTTGCATGTGAGATTGACTTGTTGACTAGACAAGTCAATCCTCAAGGTGGATCACTCCAGTGCATCCAATGCACCTGTATGTCTGCGTTACTGTGCCCCGTACCTAACCAGCCCATACACCAGTCTCACATGTACCAAAGCTGTCCCATATCTGTTAAGGTACCTTGTCTTGGGATAGCTTATGAGAATGGATCCAATCCAAACTCCTAGGACATTATTTATGCAACTCAATACATCAACGCAGGTAGAGAAGTCTGCATAATAACGACCATGCCAATATAAAGAGTAATAGTTCTATCAAAGTACATTCAAACAATGCCTGACCATGTCCATACATTGGTCTTTAGGGCATATACACCAACAATCTCCCACTTGCACTAAGACCATGGACAACTGATGTTTTAGTCAGTTCCAATGTCTCTAGTATGACCCATTTAGCTTCCGCTGCGCCAGAGGCTATGTCAGTGGGTTTTTCCAGATTGCTATCTGTGTTTATTTTAACAAATTCGATCATCATCCTTATCCATGATCTCTAAGATCAGATGATATGCTGCAGTACATACTTGAGCATTAAGTTCCTTCACTTATGCTATGGCCCCAGTAAGAACTATACTGGACCATCAAGCACCATGAACTAAATCAAGTTCAAATGAATGAAGATGCCTCCTTGGCTGCCACAAGAAGCTGCAATGTACTCAGCCTTATTTGTAGAATATTGCCACTTTGGTTTGCATAATGCTCTTTCAGTACACAACACCACAATAAGGCAAGGCGCAAATCCTGGCTGTGATCAATAGTCACTAGACTGGAACGAAGTGTCAGTGTACCCCTGTACACAAAATTCTTTCCTGTCTATCATAGACTAGACTCCAATCCTTTATACTTCGCAAGTATATATATAAGGATTGCTTTCACAGCTATCTAGTGTTAAACACTAAGATCTGATTGAAACTTGCTGGCTATGCTCCAAGCATTTGCCACAAATGGTCTTGAGTATATTATTCAAAACATGATCCATCCTACACACCATGTATCAGGATTTTAGACCCATGTTATTACTCTCCAGCTGTGTCACAGGACACAACATCCTTGAGAGAGTCAGACCATATCTTCCTGGAAGGTATCAATACTTGGAATCATCCAATATAAACCTCTCCAGAAACTCTTGGATGAACATAGATTGACTAAAGGGCAATGACTTTCTTGGATCTCTATCTATGGATCCTCATGCCTAGGATGTAGGCATCATTCCCTAGATCATTCTTCTCGAAATACATATCAAGCCTTTTCTTCACCATGTGAGGAGCTGAGATGTCTTTCCATGTGAGGAGAATATCATCAATCATCTAGAACAAGAAATACTATTAAGGTGCTCCCATTGATTTTCTTGTAAACACAGGCTGTTTCAAACATGCTTGCATAACACCATGCATATCTTTATGGCCTTGATATGAAAACCTTCTGGCTATTTCCTTATAGATATCTTTTCAGACGTCCATGCAAGAAAGGCAGTTTTCATACCAACATGCCATAATTGATCATGCAATTATAACAAGCAGATCCCTAATGGACTTAAAACTCAGCTATTGGTGAAAATTTCATCATTATCCACACAGTGGATTTGCCTGAAATTTCTGTTCACTAGCTTGCCTTTTAAGGTAACAATGTTACCTTCCATGTCTATCTTCCTACAAGATTTATTTATAGCCTGTGGGAATTACCCCTTTGGCAGCTCATCCAAGTCCCAGACTTGATTAGCAGACATGGAGTCCATTATGGTTCTCATGGTCCTTAGCCATTTCTTAGAATCTGGTCCACCGATCGCTTCCATTTCCTTATAAGTCTTAGGTTCATCCATGATAAAATTCGTTATGCCCAGCATATCGAATCGATCCAGACTTATGTAGTTCCTGTGTTACTTGAACCTCAGGTTGACTTTCAACCTGTATGTGAGATTTTGCTCTCCATCTGTGTCTAATTATATCGTGGTTGATTCTGGACCTTGTCCAAATCAAATCTACTCCCACCAGCTTCTTTCAAAAGAAATACTTTCTCAAGAGAGAAAGCAGTTTGAGCAATGTGTTCCTTTTCTTTGCATGACTATTAGTAGTATATTTGCATGACTATTCAAAGATGGAATCGCATCCAATGTGTTCCTTTTCTTTCTTTGAAATTCACCATATAGTGGTGTACTAAGTAAGCTGTGAGATAACTCCACACTTCTTAAGACAGTCATCAAATTCTCCACTAATCACCTTGATCCAATCAAAGTGCTTTAATAGATCCTCCAATTTTACTCAATACTTCATTTGTGAACTTCTTGGATTTCTCCAAAGTTCTTAGGTTGGATAAGGCATACCCACACCTGATGAAGCATACAACACCTCTTACTGCTTGTTTACATGGGTCCACATACATTGCTGTGTAATAGATCCAACAAGCCAATAATCCTTTTACTCTTTATGGTGAAGGCAGCATCTGTCACATTGTTCCTTTGAACTAGGCTCACATGTATCATAATCCTGAAAGGATAATGATCCCAATAGTCCATGGACCTTTGGATGTGACCATTGTTCTATGGTTCAAGAGACAATGCTATAAGAGGGTGTTTATTGAATCATTGGATCTGATCTTGTGTTACATATAGAACCACAAACTATTATCAACTGTATCACTTCAATAGAACATCTCAGATTAAAGAAAAATATCATTTATTATTTCAAACTGAAATCCTTTCTAAAAGGAATGATGTTCTAATACATAAGCTGATACATAATAGCAAAGTTCCATATAAAGTCTTCAAGGCAGTGAGATGATATCAATAGCAGCATCTAATGCTCCGTCCCTGACCCAAGAGTTTATCCCATCAAGCCTCTTCGTCCTACTTCTTTTGAGCTCCTGCACATGTAAAACATATGTGAGCCTCACATACGGTACCCAGTACCCATGAATAAGAAGTAGACAAAAGACCTCGGTAACACAATACCTGAAGCGGATGGATTACATCCCTTCTTCTTTGCCATGCTCTTCTTGGCCATTAATCCTCTTCGAAATACCCATGCATTCCCAATCTTCCGAAGTATTAGCTTCGAAGATACAGAACCATGGTCATTCTCAGATTCAGGCATACACTCTGAAGATCCAACAGAACTCTCCTGATCATTGTCTATATAGCATGGTGTGAAGAGACCTTTGAGATGTATGATAAGATCATAAATTCCCATCTCATCACATTCAACCTTGACCTCTGGGGTCATGCACTCTAAGACAAGAGCAGTGTACTATTCGTTATCTTCACAATGTTCAAGATAGACATTCCACTCCCAATCATTAGTGAAATACACACTGGGCTGGGATGGAGGTCTTTCAAGAAGATGCACCTTATTCTCTTGTTCCAGTATCTTGGACAAAATCTTGAACCAATTTGTCTAGTTTGTCCCATCCAACTTATTTTTATAAAGTTTCAATATTAGATCAGGAGATGCCATCTACAATAAGCAAATAAGTAAAATAAGTACAATGATAAAGCATTTAACAAGGACTTTAAATTAAATGCTATGCTCCCACTACTTCCAAAACAAGTTGAGAACTCTCAAACTCAACATGGAAATAAGTGAGTAGGATCCTAATTTCACATAAGGTCTCCGCGACTCACGAGGGTGAGTTGGGATGCACAGAGAGTCTCATGCTTCCTTAGGTAGGCATACCAGCCAATTGTGCCATGCACAATTCCTCTTAGTCAAGATAGACTAGGCGCCCTGTGTCCAGCGAGGGCTGGATACAACACAGAACCCTATCCTCTCAACAGCTGCCTCCAGTGATTCATCATGTCAGTGTCATATGAAAAACTAGTTAAGTCTGGTCCAAACCGTTATGCCCAGGGTCAACGAATTTCCTTGCGAAGGCACGCCCAGGTTAAAACTGGACTGGGGAAATCATTGTCACCACACACCTTCTAAAGATAAGTGGGTGTGTCCCACGAGGGTGGGAAACAGTTCACAACACCACCGATCGATAGTTTGATGAGGGCTACGCGTTAGAAGTCTATCGACTAGATATTGTATTGAGAGTTTTTGCATGTTTGTTTTATTCTTTTCTAGCATGCATTTTTCCTATGGTTATGGCAGCAAAGGAAAAACATCACAGGCATGCTATGGACAAAATAATAAACCATCACAGGCATGCTAGTTTGGTTGATATGGTCATAGCCCTTTTCATACACATAACCTGTCACGAGCCATGTGACATGTTATCGCGCATCCAAGGGTTGCGAGTCCCTAAAGCAGATCAGCCCATGCCAGAAGCTGAAAGCATATGTCCTTCCTTCAGCCGCAAGTCCATCACCACGCTTCCAAAGCTGGCGCCACTTCTGACTCCGATTGAAGAAGACTCCTTGTTGTCAAGATGAAGCCTTAACCTATCATATAATTCTACATCTATTCTAAACAAGATGAAAAATTATTTACAACAAGATAGGGAGAGAACCACACGCAGGTGGAAAGAGATTTTACAAGCATTCATCACAAGTGGAAACATGCTTCCACATCACAACACAGGAGGGCACTCGCTATGACCATATCAACCCAATCAAGTGGCGCATGTAAAATTTTAAAATCCGGAAAAATCAAATTTTAGCACCTTATGCGCCAACATCATCCAAAGCACTCTCTTAACTAAATTTATGCCAAAATTTTGATCAAGTTCCATGATGATTTCATAGACCCTATCGGCTGGCAGTTTTGTCATATCAAGAGACCCGGCCAGTCCGAAGACACAATGCCCGTCCTACTTGACAAAACCACGTGCGCCTTTGGTCTTAAATCAATCATAAACAAAATCCAAGTTTCAGCCACAAAGATGAGAAGAGAGGTCTGGATGAAAACGCTTTCTACGTGAAACGCGCATGGATAGAAGAAAAAGTTTCTAAAAATTTTTCACACAAGCAAACGTACACCTTGTGTTTCTCGCAAGTAGCTCTGATACCACTGTTAGGGAATACCGGGTGTAATTTAAAATTTTGCAGTCCCAGGATGCAGCGGAAGAATCATTACACCCGAAACATATTCCTTTCCCAAGGATCCATGCGAGAGAGAAAACACAAGGATGTGTTAGAGATGTACCTCTTTTGCTTGTCGAGATGTTGAAGCCATGTTGAAGGCGCCCATGTGTTTGCCCTCTACAAGTATCCACGCGTCGACCGTCTCAATGTTGCTCCCTTCCACGCTCGGTGCTAGCCTCGGAAAGAGAATCAAGCCTTATCACTCTCTTCAAATCTTGCGCCACCTCCAAGGTAGAAGCGCCAAGAAGAGATGAGGAAGAGGATGATGCGCCAAGTACTTCCTTCCTCTTCTTTACATGCGCCACCTTCAAGCAAGATGCGCCTATGGCCAAGGAACGAAGAGGTCTTGTGGCAAGGAGAGCCACCAAGCACTAAGAGTCCTTGCGCCAAGAAGAGAGGGAGAAGATGAAGAACTTGCGGTTCCAAGGAAGAAGGAGATTGCGCTCCTTGATGAAGAAGGAGAGCTCCAAGCTCTCAAGTTGTCGCCACCCTAAGCTTCCAATTCTCTCCAAGAGATATCGCCACCAAGCCCTTCTCCAAGTTACGTCAAGAGGTGAAGAAGGAGAAGAAGGCTTGTGGCTTCAAGGAGGAAGAAGGGTTGCGCCACCTTCAAGTTGTCACCCTTTGCCCTTGCTCACGCCTCTCTATATGTCTTCACGCCTCCAAGGAGTTAACCTCTTTTGAGTGGGCGACTAGGGTCTTATTTATAAGGGCAAGAGGCGGTTTAGGGAGGGCTAAGATCATGCCAAGTGGGCGGCTAGGATGAAGGAGGTTTGTGGCAAGGAAAGTCTCCAAGACTTTTCCATAAACCTCATTCATCCTATCCTTATTTGCCCTATAGCCATATCAGCCCAAGAGATACCTTAAAGGCATGCATTCCATCCTAGGAAGAAGGGCTAGGTGCCCTTTACTTCCATAATGAAGCAAAGGCGCCTCCCTCACCCCATTATGCCCTTAGGCGCCAATGGGGTGAGATTTCTCCCCATTATGCCCTTTTAGCCTTTAATCTCTTCATGACAACTTATTATTGGGCCTCATTGGATAATGAGCTAGCCCAAACTTCATGGTATGGGTTGATTAAGCCATTGGATCCAATCCAATGCAACCCTAATCCAAATGTAACCAATCTAGGTCAATTTCGGGTCAACCTGCCAAAAATGAAGTTTGGCTCCAATAACTTTCTTCCAACTCATCAGGCCCATTGGCGCTGATGAAATCTTCCAAATTGATCCAAGTTATCCAATAACTTGATCATAAGGCTTCTGAATAAAGCAACGTCAAGAGTCTATTGCGTGTGACCCCGTAGGATCCATATGACGATGGCAATGATGTAAACATCATAAGTAGTGAGGGGTATCTAGCAACACATCACTACTACCCATATCATAGGACTTAAGTCATTATGGCAACAACTCCTAACAAGCAACGAGGATTCCCATTGCATTATAGATCCCTTTGCCTAAGCTGATATCCTGCCATTGGATTAGTCTCAAGTTTATCATTCCAATGCACTGGTCATGACTCAACAAGTGTGGCCACACATTCCTGTCATGCACCAATAAGGTGGGGCACCCCGAGTGGATATCATGCTTATAATAAGGAAGGGGCAAATCCTACTATTGGTCATCCATGTCTCTACATGACTCATGACATGCCCAATGTCAGTCGATTTTGTCTCCCAATTACGGAGAGACGTAAGACTGTATCAAAGCATATCCATCATCAAATCTAGACATGAATACCTCAAGTCTAAGGATCAATGCAAACCTCTTGCATGTGAGATTAACTTGTTGACTAGACAAGTCAATCCTCACGGTGGATCACTCCAGTGCATCCAATGCACCTGTATGTCTGCGTTACTGTGCCCCGCACCTAACCAGCCCATACACCAGTCTCACATGTACCAAAGCTGTCCCATATCTGCTAAGGTACCTTGTCGGGGGATAGCTTATGAGAATGGATCCAATCCAAACTCCTGGGACATTATTTATGCAACTCAATACATCAACGCAGGTAGAGAAGTTTGCATAATAATGACCATGCCTATATAAAGAGTAATAGTTCTATCAAAGTACATTCAAACAATGCCTGACCATGTCCATACATTGGTCTTTAGGGCATATACACCAACAATCTCCCACTTGCACTAAGACCAAGGACAACTGATGTTTTAGTCAGTTCCAATGTCTCTAGTATGACCCATTTAGCTTCCGCTGCGCCAGAGGCTATGTCAGTGGGTTTTTCCAGATTGCTATCTGTGTTTATTTTAACAAATTTGATCATCATCCTGATCCATGATCTCTAAGATCAGATGATATGCTGCAGTACATACTTGAGCATTAAGTTCCTTCACTTATGCTATGGCCCCAGTAAGAACTATACTGGACCAGCAAGCACCATGAACTAAATCAAGTTCAAATGAATGAAGCTGCCTCCTTGGCTGCCACAAGGAGCTGCAATGTACTCAGCCTTATTTGTAGAATCTTGCCACTTTGGTTTGCATAATGCTCTTTCAGCACACAACTCCACAACAAGGCAAAGCACAAATCCTGGCTGTGATCAATAGTCACTAGACTGGAACGAAGTGTCAGTGTACCCCTGTACACAAAATTCTTTCCTGTCTATAAGGATTGCTTTCACAGCTATCTAGTGTTAAACATTAAGATCTGATTGAAACTTGCTGGCTATGCTCCAAGCATTTGCCACATATGGTCTTGAGTATATTATTCAAAACATGATCCATCCTACACACCATGTATCAGGATTTTAGACCCATGTTATTACTCTCCAGCTGTGTCACAGGACACAACATCCTTGAGAGAGTCAGACCATATCTTCCTGGAAGGTATCAATATTTGGAATTATCCAATATAAACCTCTCCAGAAACTCTTGGATGAACATAGATTGACTAAAGGGCATTGACTTTCTTGGATCTCCATCTATAGATCCTCATGCCTAGGATGTAGGCATCATTCCCTAGATCATTCTTCTCGAAATACATCTCAAGCCTTTTCTTCACCATGTGAAGAGCTGAGATGTCATTCCATGTGAGGAGAATATCATCAATCATCTAGAACAAGAAATACTATTAAGGTGCTCCTACTGATTTTCTTGTAAACACAGGCTGTTTCAAACATGCTTGCATAACACCATGCATATCTTTATGACCTTGATATGAAAACCTTCTAGCTATTTCCTTATAGATATCTTTTCAGACGTCCATACAAGAAAGGCAGTTTTCATAACAACATGCCATAATTGATCATGCAATTATAACAAGCAGATCCCTAATGGACTTAAAACACAACTATTGGTGAAAATTTCATCATTATCCACCCAGTGGATTTGCCTGAAATTTCTGTTCACTAGCTTGCCTTTGAAGGTAACAATGTTACCTTCCATGTCTATCTTCCTAGAAGATTTATTTATGGCCTGTGGGAATTACCCCTTTGGCAGCTCATCCAAGTCCCAGACTTGATTAGCAGACATGGAGTCCATTATGGTTCTCATGGCCCTTAGCCACTTCTTGGAATCTGGTCCACCAACCGCTTCCATTTGCTTATAAGTCTTAGGTTCATCCATGATAAAATTCGTTATGCCCAGCATATCGAGTCGATCCAGACTTATGTAGTTCCTGTGTTACTTGAACCTCAGGTTGACTTTCAACCTGTATGTGAGATTTTGCTCTCCATCTGTGTCTAATTATATCGTGGTTGATTCTGGACCTTGTCCAAATCAAATCTACTCCCACTAGCTTCTTTCAAAACAAATACTTTCTCAAGAGAGACAACAGTTTGAGCAACAAATATTTTGTTCTCTTTGGGATAGAATTAGCACTCTACAGTGCACCACAAACACATACTTTTGAATCACTGCATATTACATTCCCAATTTCATTGAAGAAATGAGATATTTGCAGTTCGCAACTCAAAAGCTAACTTAGACATTTTCTTATGGAGTGGCAGTACATCTGTTTGCATGGCATCATAGTAGTATATTTGCATGACTATTCAAAGATGGAATCGCATCCAATGTGTTCCTTTTCTTTCTTTGAAATTCACCACATAGTGGTGTACTAAGAAAGCTGTGAGATAACTCCACACTTCTTAGGACAGTCATCAAATTCTCCACTAATCACCTTGATCCAATCAAAGTGCTTTAATAGATCCTTCAATTTGACTCAATACTTCATTTGTGAACTTCTTGGATTTTTCCAAAGTTTTTAGGTTGCATAAGGCATACCCACACCTGATGAAGCATGTAACACCTCTTAGTGCTTGTTTATATGGGTCCACATACATTGTTGTGTATTAGATCCAACAAGCCAATAGTCCTTCCACCCTTTATGGTGAAGGCAGCATCTGTCATATTGTTCCTTTGAACTAGGCTCACATGTATCATAATCCTGAAAGGACAATGATCCCAATAGTCCATGGACCTTTGGATGTGACCATTGTTTTATGGTTCAAGAGACAATGCTATAAGAGGATGTTTATTGAATCATTAGATCTGATCTTGTGTTACATATAGAACCACAAACTATTGTCAACTGTATCACTTCAATAGAACATCTCAGAAAATATCATATATTATTTCAAACTGAAATCCTTTCTAAAAGGAATGATGTTCTAATACATAAGCTGATACATAATAGCAAAGTTCTATATAAAGTCCTCAAGGCAGTGAGATGATATCAACAGCAGCATCTAATGCTCCGTCCCTGACCCGAGAGTCGATCCCATCAAGCCTCTTCGTCCTACTTCTTTTGAGCTCCTGCACATGTAAAACATATGTGAGCCTCACATACGGTACCCAGTACCCATGAATAAGAAGTAGACAAAAGACCTCGGTAGCACAATACCTGAAGCGGATGGATTACATCCCTTCTTCTTTGCCATGCTCTTCTTGGCCATTAATCCTCTTCGAAATACCCATGCATTCCCAGTCTTCCGAAGTATTAGCTTCGAAGATACAAAACCATGGTCATTCTCAGATTCAGGCATACACTCTGAAGATCCAACAGAACTCTCATGATCATTGTCTATAGAGCATGGTGTGAAGAGACCTTTGAGATGTATGATAAGATCATAAATCCCCATCTCATCACATTCAACCTTGACCTCTGGGGTCATGCACTCTAAGACAAGAGCAGTGTACTGTTCGTTATCTTCACAATGTTCAAGATAGACATTCCACTCCCAATCATTAGTGAAATACACACTGGGCTGGGATGGAGGTCTTTCAAGAAGATGCACCTTATTCTCTTGTTCCAGTATCTTAGACAAAATCTTGAACCAATTTGTCCAGTTTGTCCCATCCAACTTATTTTTATAAAGTTTCAATCTTAGATCAGGAGATGCCATCTACAATAAGCAAATAAGTAAAATAAGTACAATGATAAAGCATTTAACAAGGACTTTAAATTAAATGCTATGCTCCCACTACTTCCAAAACAAGTTGAGAACTCTCAAACTCAACATGGAAATAAGTGAGTAGGATCCTAATTTCACATAAGGTCTCTGCGACTCACGAGGGTGAGTTGGGATGCACAAAGAGACTCATGCTTCCTTAGGTAGGCATACCAGCCAATTGTGCCATGCACAATTCCTCTTAGTCAAGATAGACTAGGAGCCCTGTGTCCAGCGAGGGCTGGATACAACACAGAACCCTATCCTCTCAACAGCTGCCTCCAGTGATTCATCATGTCAGTGTCATATGAAAAACTAGTCAAGTCTGGTCCTAACCGTTATGCCCAGGGTCAACGAATTTCCTTGCGAAGGCACGCCTAGGTTAAAACTGGACTGGGGAAATCATTGTCACCACACACCTTCTAAAGATAAGTGGGTGTGTCCCACGAGGGTGGGAAACAGTTCACAACACCACCGATCGATAGTTTGATGAGGGCTACGCGTTAGAAGGCTATCGACTTGATATTGTATTGAAAGTTTTTGCATGTTTGTTTTATTCTTTTCTAGCATGCGGTTTTCCTATGGTTATGGCAGCAATGGAAAAACATCACAGGTATGCTATGGACAAAATAATAAACCATCACAGGCATGCTAGTTTGGTTGATATGGTCATAGCCCTTTTCATACACATAACTTGTCACGAGCCATGTGACATGTTATCGCGCATCCAAGGTGAAAGTCCCAATATGGGGGCGAAACCCTAATCGCATGCACTTTGATTTCTAAAGCATGGGCGGAAATAAGGATTTCAAGTGATCGCATAAGGCATGATCTTATGATTAACTTATTAACTTGCAAAGATCATGTTAAGATCTTACCATTGCCATTGTATGGATGGCGACTTGGAAGGGAAAGAGGCAAGTGCTTCTTCTCCAAAGTGTGCGCACACAAGATGTTGAAGGCTACTCCTTGTCGATCCTTGTGCTAGCAAAGTTCTCCAAGTGATCCTTTTGTGTGGAGGAGAAGAGATGAAGTTCCTTGGATAACCGAACCTCCTCCTTGGCGTGAAGACCACCCAAGACGAGAGCAAGAAGATGCAAGTCGGCGTGTGAGCGAGAGGAGAGTTTTTCGTTCGAAAAACGTTGAGAGAATCAACAAGGCAAACGGCTTTCTAAAAATAGAAAGCACTAACTCCTTCTTCAATGCCCACGTTACCACCATCGAACTTCTCTCAATTGAACCATACGTTCACATAAGTGAACCGGTTCAATTATTCGGTTCAATTGCATTTGGTTCAAAGACCAAATCAAACCAAGACCAAACCAAGACATGGTCTTGATCTCCTATGAACCAGATGGCTCAAGATCTAACCATTCATCTCTCGATGCTCTTGATCTCATCGATCTAGCATCAGTTCCCTCGATCGAAGCTTACCGATCTCAAGCCCTAATCAATCAAACATGATCAGACCAGATCTCACTTACAATCAGAGTTTAAATTCCTTTAAACTGAACCAAAACAATTCAGTCCACACGATCTGACATAAGTAAGCCATATCATCAAATTGTGCGACCCTAAGGGTTTCCTTTAAATGTCGGTAACGATAACTTACGTTATCACGATCAGTGAGGGGTATCTAGCAACACATCACTGTCTCCCGATATAAAGGAAAGAGTCTTCCAAGACTACACCCAAACCACAGCACAAGTGTGAACCCAAGTCACTTGACATATGTGTTTCCTTTTCCACTGGACGTTCTTATTGGACAAGCGTGTCAAGCCTGTAATTCCAATATGATGAGAATGATTATATCAGATGAAACATAGTCATCTGGGTATGGCCATACACTTTCTCAATCATCTCATCCAAGGGGGGGGGGGCCAGTAGAACATCACACTCCAATCAAGGAGACGGCAATCCTATATCTATCACTAGTGCCCTAACATGACTCATGCTCATTATCCAAGATAGTCTATATGTTGGGGTATGCCCTTAAGGCTAATGTTTGAGGCCTTGGGATTGTATCAGTATCATGTATAAACTTTATGTTTATAAAGGCAATGGTTGTTATTCAGGTTGTTACATTATCTGCTGCAATATGTATACTTCTGAATAATGTCTCAATGCTGTTCAGCTTGGCTGACATGCAGTATTGTCCTTAGTCGAGATATCTTGGTGAACATGAGACAGCCTTGATATGATTGAGACTAATATGTGTTCTAATCTTATAGGATGCTTTGAGCATGGAATAAGATGTAGACTCATGGGTACATTGGATGTACTGGACAGACCCTACATAGGATGTTCAATTGCTTGTCACAATGTGAATAATCCTTATATGCAAACAAGTGGCATATTTCCTCTGACTTGAGATCACTTGTGTTTCTAAATGATGATTGGCATTGTTTTGAGGTAGTTCAATATCATTTGCAACATAATGGTTATAGTCTATCTTGGATAATGAGCATGAGTCATGTTAGGGCACTAGTGATAGATATAGGATTGCCGTCTCCTAGTTTGGAGTGTGATGTTCTAATGGGGCCCCCCTGGATGAGATGATTGAGAAAGTATATGGCCATACCCAGATGACTATGTTCATCTGATCTAATCATTCTCATCATATTGGATTTACAGGCTTGACACACTTGTCCAATAAGAACATCCAGTGGCAAAGGAAACATATATGTCAAGTGACTTGGGTTCACACTTGTGCTGTGGTTTGGGTGTAGTCTTGGAAGACTCTTTCCTTTATATCGGGAGACAGTGATGTGTTGCTAGATACCCCTCACTGATCGTGATAACATAAGTTATCATTACCGACATTTAAAGGAAACCCTTAGGGTCGCACAATTTGATGATATGGCTTACTTATGTCAGATCGTGTGGACTGAATTGTTTTGGTTCAGTTTAAAGGGATTTAAACTCTGATTGTAAGTGAGATCTGGTCTGATCATGTTTGATTGATTAGGGCTTGAGATCGGTAAGCTTCGATCGAGAGAGTTGATGCTAGATCGGTGAGATCAAGAGCATCAAGAGATGAACGGTTAGATCTTGAACCTTTAGGTTTAATGAGTTATACCAAAGGCTTGGGTTAATTGGTCTTTGAACCAAACCAACTTGAACCGGTTCACTTGTGTGACCGCATGGTTCAAAGAGAGAAGAATGAGCGTTCGGTTCACTTGGAGTGAACGCATAACGCATGAACGCATGAAGCTTGCTATTTTTGGAAGTTCCAAAATAGAAACGTCTCTACATTCGTGGCTTCATTCTCCACTCTCGCTCACCTCTTCCAAGTCGCCGCTTGCTCTCTTGTGGAGAAAATAAAAAGGTAGACGCCAAGAAGAGTTCGACCAAGCCAAGAGAGATCATCTCAATCCCCTTCACACGACTAGGACTCTTGGAGATCCTTGCTAGCACAAGGAGAAACAAGAAGGAGCTGTCTCTCATCTTGTGTGCGGTGCCTTTGGAGAAGAAGCACTCGCATCTTTGCTTCCAAGTCGCCATCCTTGCAATGGCTATGGTATGAATCCTTTTCATCTATGCAATCTTTGAATAAGTTGATCTTATGTTCATACAAACGATCTATGAAGCCCTAGCTTCCTTTGGGAAATTTTGATATGCGCCCCCCTTTAGGGTTTCAGTTCCCCCTTTGGTGGGTTCTTACAATTGGTATCAGAGCAGGTTTTATGTATGTTCATATGATTGCTTTGTGATCCTTCGTTGCGCTTGTATGCATAGATCTAATTTACATGCCGAAAACTACATGATTCATGATTTTCTTGTTGGCGCATGTATGTTGGCGCTTGTTATGTTTTTGTCAAAACAAAATTTCTTGCGCGCATCCATTAGATCTAATGCGCCTACTTTAAAATCTTAGACGGGTTATTAGGGTTGATGTCATCGTCTAGTTAAGATCCAACCAGTCTGATCAGACCATCTGACAGCCTAGATGGGTCGACCAGATGGCACTTGTGCATAGCACGAGGTGGCTATAGGTCGACTGCAGACAGGCGTGTAGCGATGTCTGGTTGAGACAACAAGTGAACGCTCTTGAGTTAGGCCCGGGGTCACACCCGCTTGCCAGAACTCATGAAGGTTGTTCAGCCCTTGCGCATGCATGGTTGACCATTTGGTCGACTCAAGTCAGTTAGGACTTGGTGCATGCAAAGGCAGTGGATCGCACTAGACATGATGAGTGGATCCCTATTAATGTACCGTTGTAAGGTAGTAGGGCACATAAGGAAAATAAAATTAATCCCAATGGGTTTTTGAAACTTTTATTTTCTTATTAATGGATCACATGTTGATTGTATACCATGATGTGTGTTTATTTAATCTTATGTGGGCTGCCCAAATTTAATGTGTGCTGTGCTGGGGCCTGCGTGCCTGGATTAATTGTAAATTATTTTTATTGTGATCTGCGCATCACATTTTAATTAATTTATACAATGTAATTGACCTGCGTGTCAATCTTGTCTAGATAGATTAAATTGTATTTTAATCAGACAAGAGCACAGAGCACACATATGGCCAGATGAGTTACAAAGAAGGGATTTATCGCTTCTCGTTGCTCAGCATAACACGTGGTGGTCCAGGGAGTAGGTCGGGTCAGCTTGACCATGTAGGCTACATATGTGGCGCATATGGTAGCCATATGGAGGCAGCCATCTGTGGGATCAGAGACTGTGTTGTACCAACTCAGTTGGCACAGTCTGCTGGATTGCCCAGATGAAGGGGAATCGCACGGGTTGGCGATTGGCAGGGATTGCCTACCAGAGACTAGTGCTTGTACTCTCTGTGCATCTTATCTCGCCTGAGCGGGACGCGGAGACCAAGTATGAAATCTGGATCCCATCTCACTAAAAGACTTTTACTCTTTCGGACTGTTTTACTGGATTTTTCAGTCAGATAAAATAGTGAGAAAAAGAATCATTCTTAAGTCCTGAATTGATTCTAACATTGATACTGACCTTGCTGTTCTTGCATTGTTGTAGATTTCTGCAGCAACGAACACCACGAATTTCAATGTGCGATCCCTACTGGAAAGGGAGAAGTTTGCTGGGCCAAACTTCTCAGACTAGTACGGACACCTTAAGATTGTTCTTAAGGCTGAGAGGAAACTGTATGTCCTCGAGACGGCTATACCACCTCAACCCGCTCCGAACGCCGCAAGGGCGGTTCGGGATGCTTATGAGAAGCATGTCAATGATAGCATTGATGTCGCTTGCCTGATGCTTGCGTCTATGACGCCAGAGCTGCAGCGTCAGCATGAGGATCTACCTGCTATAGAAATTATAGCAAACCTCAAGATGTTGTATGCTGCACAGGCTAGGACTGAACGCTACAATTTGACTAAGCTTTTCTTTCAGAGCAAACTGGCTGAAGGGAGTCCAGTGGGAGCTCACGTACTCAAGATGATTTGGTACAAGGAGGCTCTAGAGAAACTGGGACATACCATCAATCAGGAGCTTGCTGTAGACATTATCCTGCAGTCTCTTCCGGCATCTTTCGATCCGTTCATCATTAATTTTAATATGAACAAGATCGACTGTACCCCGGCAGAGTTGCTGAATATGCTCTTGACTACAGAGTTGACTCTAAAGGGAAAGCCTTCATCCTATGTCTTGCTAATTCCTTCAAGGAACAAGAAGAAGGGGAAGAAGGGCAAAGCCCCTGTTAAGAGCTACAGCAAGGCTCTGAAACAAAAGGTTAAGCGGTCGAAGGAATACAGATGTTTCCATTGTGGCCAGCTCGGTCACTGGAAAAAGGACTGTAAAGCGCTCCAAGGAGACAAGAAGGGAAGCAATCCTTTCGCTTCTGGCTCAGGTATTTTCGTGACTGAAGTCATGGTATCTTCTTCTTCTATTTCATGGGTGTTGGACACTGCATGTGGAGTTCACATTTGTTCTAATGTACAGGAACTCAAGAGAAGAAGACAGGTGGGACAGCATGAGGTGGACCTACGAGTAGGAAACGGGGCACGGGTTGCTGCTGTTGCTGTAGGCGTTTATTACATCTCTTTACCATCTGGACTTGTATTGGAACTGGACAATTGTTATTTTGTACCAAGCATAACGAAAAATATTATCTCTATTCCTGCTCTTGTCAGGAAAGGGTTTTCCTTTGAATGCAATATTTCAAAGTGTATTATTTCTTTTGATAATATTGTTTATGCTACTGGGTCGATTAACAATGGGTTATTCATGTTGGACATGGAATGTTCTATACAACAAATTGATAACAAGAAAGCCAAGTATGCTGATAACAGCACCTTGCTATGGCATAGTCGTTTAGGCCATATTAACAAGAAGCGCATTAAGCGGTTGCATGATCATGGACTGCTGGGATCATTCTCCTATGAGGAGCTTGATACATGCAAAGCTTGTTTAATGGGTAAAATGACGAAAGCTCCTTTTTCTAATAAAGGTCAAAGGGCTTCAGGTTTACTTGACCTCATTCACAGTGATGTGTGTGGGCCATTTAGTAAACATGCCAGAGGTGGCTATTCGTACTTCATTACCTTTACTGATGATTTCAGTAGGTATGGTTATGTCTATCTAATGAGACATAAAAGTGAATCTTTTGACAAGTTCAAAGAGTTCAAAAATGAAGTACAGAATCAGCTAGGCCGAAATATCAAGGCACTTCGTTCAGATCGAGGTGGAGAATACTTGAGTCGAGAGTTTACTGACTATCTGAAGGAGTGTGGGATTATCTCACAGCTCACTCCGCCAGGAACACCGCAATGGAATGGTGTGTCCGAGAGGAGAAATAGAACCTTACTTGATATGGTTCGCTCTAAGATGAGTCAGGCTACTCTACCTTACTCCTTTTGGGGATTTGCACTGGAAACAGCTGCAAAGGTACTAAACCGAGTGCCATCCAAGGCAGTTTCAAAGACTCCATATGAGTTATGGTATGGGAAACAGCCGAGCTTGACATTTATTAAGATCTGGGGTAGCGAGGCTTATGTCAAAAAGCTCGCCTCTAGGAAACTGGAGAGCAGATCTGACAAATGTATCTTTGTCGGTTACCCTAAGGAAACTAAGGGTTATTATTTCTACGATCCCAAAGAGAACAAAGTTTTTGTTGCTCGGACGGCTATTTTTCTTGAGAAGGAATTTCTTCTGCAAGAGGCCAATGGGAGAGAAATAAAGCTGGATGAGAATCCAGAAGAAGGACAAAGTAGTCAAGCACAGTTGGATGTGCATGAGCCAGTAGAACAGGTTATTGAACAACCTGAGGCTCAGATATCACGGGAACCGCGAAGATCGGGAAGGATCCGTCGACAGCCTGAGCACTATGACGGAGTCTACATCATAAATGATGAACCCCTCACTTATGCGGATGCGGTCAGTGGACCAGAATTAGCGAGATGGCTTGAAGCTATGCGAGCCGAGATGGACTCCATGTCAGATAACCAAGTCTGGGATTTGGTTGATCCGCCTCCGGGAGTAATCCCTATAGGCTGTAAATGGATCTTCAAAAAGAAGATTGACATGGATGGTAACGTGGTTACCTATAAAGGCAGGCTAGTTGCGAAAGGTTTCAAACAAATCTAAGGGATAGATTATGATGAAACTTTCTCGCCTGTAGCTATGTTCAAGTATATTCGGATTATTCATGCGATAGCAGCATATTATGATTATGAGATTTGGCAAATGGATGTGAAGACCGCTTTCCTTAATGGAAAACTAGACGAGGATGTGTATATGACACAACCTGAAGGTTTCATTAATCCATCAGATCGTCATAAAATATGCAAGTTAAAGAAGTCCATTTATGGACTTAAGCAAGCATCAAGAAGCTGGAATATTCGTTTTGATGAATCAATCTATGAGTTTGGTTTCATCAAGAATGAAGATGATGTTGGGGTATGCCCTTAAGGCTAATGTTTGAGGCCTTGGGATTGTATCAGTATCATGTATAAACTTTTATGTTTATAAAGGCAATGGTTGTTATTCAGGTTGTTACCTTGTCTGCTGTAATAAGTGTACTTCTGAATAATGTCTCAGTACTGTTCAGCTAGGCTGACATGCAGTAAAGTCCTTAGTCGATATATCTTGGTGAACATGAGACAGCCTTGATATGGTTAAGACTAATATGTGTTCTAATCTTATAGGATGCTTCGAGCATGGAATAAGATGTAGACTCATGGGTACATTGGATGTACTGGACAGACCCTACTAGGTTATTCAATTGCTTGTCACAATGTGAATAATCCTTGAATTCGACAAGTGGCACATTTCCTCTGACTTGAGATCACTTGTGTTTCTAAATGATGATTGTCATTGTTTTGAGGTAGTTCAATATCATTTGAAACATAATGATTATAGACTATCTTGGATGGTGAGCTTGAGTCAGGTTAGAGCACTAGTGATAGACAAAGGATTGCCGTCTCCTTGTTTAAGGAGTGTGATGTTCTAAAGGGCCCCCCTGGATGAGATGATTGAGAAAGTGTATGGTCATACCCAGGTGACTGTGTTCATCTGTTCTAATCATACTTATCATATTGGAGCTACAAGCTTGACACGCTTGTCCAATAAGAACATCCAGTGGCAAAGGAAATTTGTATGCCTTGTGAGTTGATTCACACTTGTGCTGTGGTTTGGGTGTAGTCTTGGAAGACTCTTTCCTTTATATCAGGAGACAGTGATGTGTTGCTAGATACCCCTCACTGATCGTGATAACGTGAGTTATCGTTACCGACATTTAAAGGAAACCCTCAGGGTCGCACAATTTGATGATATGGCTTACTTAAGTCAGATCGTGTGGACTGAATTATTTGGGTTCAGTTTAAAGGGATTTAATCTCTGATTGTGAGTGAGATCTGGTCTGATCATGTTTGATTGATTAGGGCTTGAGATCGGTAAGCTTCGATCGAGAGAATGGATGCTAGATCGGTGAGATCAGGGGCATCAAGAGATGAACGGTTAGATCTGAAACCTTAGAGTTTATTATGATCTAGACCAAATTGCTTGGGTTAATTGGTCTTTGAACCAAACCAAATTGAACCAGCTCATCATGTGAGCGTATGGTTCAAGTGAAGAGGTTTTTGCGATTGGGATAAACCCATGGTCGCATGTGGAGGAGTGGTTTTCTATTTTTAGAAAACATGATCACTACGTGACCACAACTCACGTTGTATCTTCACGCTTTCCTCTCGCCCTCTTGTCGTCTCTTGTTTTTGGGTTCTTACACTCTTTTGCGAGAGAAGAAGGTGGACGACATTCGTGAAGGTTTCGGCCAAGCAAAATTCTTCTCATCCCTTTCACTCGACAAGAACTCCTTAGAACCTTGCTAGCACAAGGAGCACTAAGGGAGTAGGCGACATCATTTGTGTGCGGTACCTTAGGAGGAAAGCTCTCTTGCGATCTTCTTCCAAAGCTCCATCAAAGCGATGGCCATGGTATGAATCTTCTCTGATCTATACTAGTTCATGAAAGTTGATCATATGACGTGCAAAAGGTCATGAGAAACCCTTGCTTCCGCTCGAAAAATTATTGTTATGCGCCTATCTAGGGTTTCGCTCCCCCTTGAAGGGGACTTTCAATTGGTATCAGAGCATGCGGTTCTTGCTTGTTCATATGATTGCTTAATCTTCATGTTTGATCCATGAATGCGCTTATGCATAGATCTAGAGTTAACATGCGAATTTTACATGCTTGTTAGAGATGTTTTTCTCCTTGGCGCATGTTTCTTGTTGGCGCATATTGTATGTTTTCTCAAAACCTTATATTACATGCGCGACTCATTATAGATCTAAGGCCCTGCTTTAAACCCTTAGACGGGTTATTAGGGTTGAAGTCATCCCCTAGGTTAGATCCAGACAGTCTGATCAGACCATCTGACAGCCTTGATGGGTTGACCAGATAGCACCTGTGCATAAGCACCTGGTGGCTATAGGTCGACTGCAGACAGGCGTGTAGCGATGTCTGGTTGAGACAACTAATGAACGCACATGAGTTAGGCCCGGGGTCACACCCGCTTGCCAGACCTCATAGTGGTCGTTCAGCCCTGGCGCATGCATAGTTGACCACTGGGTCGACTCAAGTCAGTTAGGACTTGGTGCATGCAAGGGCAGTGGATCTGACTAGGTTGGATGAGTGGATCCCTAGTAATGGACCGTTGTAAGGTTGTAGGGCAAATAAGGAAATTAAAATTGATGCCTATGGGGTTTTCGAAATTTAATTTTCATGATTGGATCACATGTTGATTGATGCCTATGTATGTTTATTTATTCTTATGTGGGCTGCCCATGTTAATTGTGTGCTGTGCTGGGGCCTGCGTGCCTGGAAATTAAAGTTGTAAATTAATTATTGTGATCTGCGTATCACATTGTATTTAATTTATAAAGTGTAATTGACATGCGTGTCAATCTTGTCTAGATAGATTAATTTGTAAGTTAATTAGACAAGAGCACAGAGCACACTTGGCAGAGGCGCATGCAGCAGTGGCTTGACCAGGTGGGAGGTCCAGGGTTCGACTCTGGGACAGGCGCATTTACCTGGTGGGCGCACCTGAGCTGCAGTTGGCGCTTGGGCCCTGGTTTGGGCCAAATGAGCAGCTAAAAGACCCATGAAGAAAAGCAAGTGAAGTCTTAAGTTAATTAAGGTCTTACTTAGGCTATGGGCTTTTACCACATAAGATCCATGCTTTCTTTTATTGTTTAAATAAGTAGAACAGCATGATTTATTTATCTTCTGCTATCACCATAGGAATTGCATGATAGTGAAGAAGATAAAAGACCGTTAAAATCCAACGCTAAAATATCAAGCTCGTATGCCTTCTGACGCGAAACCTCACTGTTCTGATTATCGTTGGAGACGTGTTGTACCCACTTAGTGGGCACGTCCATCTATCTTCAGACGGTGCGGGATTACACCTGCGTGTTACAGAGAAGGGATTTATCGCTTCTCGTTGCTCAGCATAGCACGTGGTGGTCCAGGGAGTAGGTCGGGTCAGCTTGACCATGTAGGCTACATATGTGGAGCATATGGTAGCGCATGGAGGCAGCCATCTGTGGGGTCAGAGAATGTGTTGTACCAACTCAGTTGGCATAGTCTGCTGGATTGCCCAGATGAAGGGGAATCGCACGGGTTGGCAATTGGCAGGGACTGCCTACCAGAAAGTAGTGCTTGTACTCTCTGTGCATCTTATCTCGCCTGAGCGGGACGCGGAGACCAAGTATGAAATCTGGATCCCATCTCACTAAAAGAGTTCTACTCTTTCGGGCTGTTTTGCTGGATTTTTCAGCCAGATAAAATAGTGAGAAAAAGAATCATTCTTAAGTCCTGAATTGATTCTTTACATTGATACTGACCTTGCTGTTCTTGCATTGTTGTAGATTCCTGCAGCAACAAACACCATGAGCTTCAATGTGCGATCCCTACTGGAAAGGGAGAAGTTTGCTGGGCCGAACTTCTCAGACTGGTTCGGACACCTTAAGATTGTTCTTAAGGCAGAGAGGAAACTGTATGTCCTCGAGACGGCGATACCGCCTCAGCCCGCTCCGAACGCCGCAAGGGCGGTTCGGGAAGCTTATGAAAAGCACGTCAATGATAGCATTGATGTCGCTTGCCTGATGCTAGCGTCTATGACGCCACCGCTGCAGCGTCAGCATGAGGATATGTCTGCTATAGACATGATAGCAAACCTCAAGATGCTGTATGCTGCACAGGCGAGGACAGAACGCTATAATCTGACAAAGCTGTTCTTTCAGAGCAAACTGGCTGAAGGGAGCCCAGTGGGAGCTCACGTGCTCAAGATGATTGGGCACAAGGAGGCTCTAGAGAAACTGGGGCATACCATCAACCAGGAGCTTGCTGTAGACATCATTCTGCAGTCTCTCCCGCCCTCTTTCGATGCGTTCATTATTAACTTTAATATGAACAAAATCGATTGTACTCCGGCAGAGCTGCTGAATATGCTCTTGACTACTGAGGAGACTCTGAAGGGAAAGCCTTCGACCTCTGTCTTAATGGTTCCTTCTAGGAACAAGAAGAAGGGGAAGAAGGGCAAGGCCCCTGTCAAGAGTTACAGCAAGGCTCTGAAGCAAAAAGTTAAGCGGTCAAAGGAATACAGATGTTTCCACTGTGGCCAGCTGGGTCACTGGAAAAAGGACTGTAAAGCGCTCCAAGGAGACAAGAGGGGAAGCATCGCTTCTGGCTCAGGTATTTACGTGACGGAAGTCATGGTTTCATCTTCTTCTATTTCATGGGTGTTGGACACTGCATGTGGAGTTCACATTTGTTCAAATGTACAGGAACTCAAGAGAAGAAGACAAGTGGGACAGCATGAGGTGGACCTACGAGTTGGAAACGGGGCACGGGTTGCTGCTGTTGCTGTAGGAGACTATTTCATCTCATTGCCATCTGGACTTGTATTGGAACTAGACAATTGTTACTTTGTTCCCAGCATTACTAAAAATATTATCTCCATTCCTGCTCTTGTCAGGAAGGGATTTTCCTTTGAATGCAATATTTCAAAGTGTGTTTTATCTTTTGATAATATTGTTTATGCTACTGGTTCAATTAACAATGGGTTATTCATGTTGGACATGGAATGTTCTATACAAAAGATTGATATTAAGAAAGCCAAGTATGCTGATGACAGCACCTTGCTATGGCATAGTCGTTTAGGCCATATTAACAAGAAGCGCATTAAGCGGTTGCATGATCATGGACTGCTGGGATCATTCTCCTATGAGGAGATTGATACATGCAAGGCTTGTTTAATGGGTAAAATGACGAAGTCACCTTTTCTTAACAAAGGTCAAAGGGCTTCAGGTTTACTTGACCTTATACACAGTGATGTGTGTGGGCCATTTAGTACACATGCCAGAGGTGGCTATCAGTACTTCATAACCTTTACTGATGATTTCAGTAGGTATGGGTATGTCTATCTGATGAGACATAAAAGTGAATCTTTTGACAAGTTCAAAGAATTCAAGAATGAAGTACAGAATCAGCTAGGCCGAAATATCAAGGCACTTCGTTCTGATCGAGGTGGAGAATACTTGAGTCATGCGTTTACTGACTATCTGAAGGAGTGTGGGATTATCTCACAGCTCACTCCGCCGGGAACACCACAATGGAATGGTGTGTCCGAGAGGAGAAATAGAACGTTACTTGATATGGTTCGTTCTATGATGAGTCAGGTTACTCTTCCATATTCCTTTTGGGCATTTGCACTGGAGACAGCTGCAAAGGTACTAAACCGAGTACCATCCAAGGCAGTTTCAAAGACGCCATATGAGTTATGGTATGGGAAACAGCCGAGCTTGACATTTATCAGGATCTGGGGCTGCGAGGCTTATGTCAAAAAGCTCGCCTCTGGGAAACTAGAGAGCAGATCTGAGAAATGTATCTTTGTCGGTTACCCTAAGGAAACTAAGGGTTATTATTTCTACGATCCCAAAGAGAACAAGGTATTTGTTGCTCGGACGGCCATATTTCTTGAGAAGGAGTTTCTTCTGCAAGAGGCCAGTGGGAGAGAAATAAAGCTGGATGAGAATCCAGAGGAAGGACAAAGTGGTCAAGCACAGTTGGATGAGCCTGAGCCAGTAGAACAGGTTACTGAACAACCTGAGGCTCAGATATCACGGGAACCGCGAAGATCGGGAAGGATCCGTCGACAGCCTGAGCGCTATGACGGAGTCTACATCATTGATAATGATGAACCCCTTACTTATGCGGATGCGGTCAGTGGACCAGAGTCAGCGAGATGGCTTGAAGCTATGCGCGCCGAGATGGACTCCATGTCAGATAACCAAGTCTGGGATTTGGTTGATCCGCCTCCGGGAGTTATCCCTATAGGCTGTAAATGGATCTTCAAGAAGAAGATTGACATGGATGGTAACGTGGTTACCTATAAAGGCAGGCTAGTTGCGAAAGGTTTCAAACAAATGTACGGGATAGATTATGATGAAACTTTCTCACCTGTAGCTATGTTTAAGTCTATTCGGATTCTTTTCGCGATAGCAGCATATTACGATTATGAGATCTGGCAAATGGATGTGAAGACGGCTTTCCTTAATGGAAATCTGGATGAGGATGTGTATATGACACAACCAGAAGGTTTCACTAATCCATCAGATCGTCATAAGATATGCAAGTTAAAGAAGTCTATTTATGGACTTAAACAAGCATCTAGGAGCTGGAATATTCATTTTGATGAATCAGTCAGTGAATTTGGTTTCATCAAGAACGAGGATGACCCGTGTGTATATAAGAGGTTTAGTGGGAGCGTGATTACTTTCTTAGTCCTCTACGTCGATGATATCTTGATCATTGGAAACGATATTCCTGAAATGCATGCGGTTAAGGCATGGTTAAGGAAATGTTTTCAGATGAAAGATCTAGGAGAAGCAGCCTATGTATTAGGTGTGAAGATCTACAGGGATAGATCTAAGAGGCTTCTCGGGCTGTGCCAGAGTACTTACATCGATAAAGTCCTGGAGAGATTTCATTTAGAGAATTCTAAAAGAGGATATCTTCCAGTCAGACATGGTCTGAATCTTTCGAAGAGTCAGTGTCCACAAACACAGACTGAGAAAGATGAAATGGACAATATGCCTTATGCTTCGGCTATTGGGTCCATAATGTATGCGATGTTGTGTACTCGCCCGGACGTCGCTTACGGGTTAAGCGTGACCAGTCAGTTCCAAAGTAATCCAGGTCAGGCACACTGGATTGCAGTCAAGAACATTTTAAAATATCTGCGGAGGACCAAAGATATGTTCTTGATATATGGTGGTCAGGAAGAACTCAGTATTGAAGGATATACTGACGCTTCATTCCAGTCTGACCAGGATGATTTCCGATCGCAATCAGGCTATGTTTTTAGCTTGAATGGAGGAGCAGTGGTGTGGAAAAGTTTCAAACAGTCAACTGTTGCTGATTCCACAACAGAAGCCGAGTATGTTGCAGCCTCGGAAGCATCCAAGGAGGCAGTATGGATTCGTAAGTTCGTTCAGGAACTTGGTGTTGTTCCTTCGAGTGCAGATCCTTTGGTTATCTTCTGTGATAACACTGGAGCAATCGCACAAGCAAAGGAACCAAGGTCGCACCAGAAGTCCAAGCACATACAGAGACGGTTTCACTTGATCAGGGAGATCATAGATCGTGGCAAGATCAAAGTCTGCAAGGTACATACAGATGACAATCTGGCAGACCCGCTTACTAAGCCTCTGGCGCAGCAGAAGCATGTGAAGCACTGTAATAATATGGGTTTGAGATTTCTCAACCATTAGATTAAGTGCAAGTGGGAGATTGTTGGGGTATGCCCTTAAGGCTAATGTTTGAGGCCTTGGGATTGTATCAGTATCATGTATAAACTTTTATGTTTATAAAGGCAATGGTTGTTATTCAGGTTGTTACCTTGTCTGCTGTAATAAGTGTACTTCTGAATAATGTCTCAGTACTGTTCAGCTAGGCTGACATGCAGTAAAGTCCTTAGTCGATATATCTTGGTGAACATGAGACAGCCTTGATATGGTTAAGACTAATATGTGTTCTAATCTTATAGGATGCTTCGAGCATGGAATAAGATGTAGACTCATGGGTACATTGGATGTACTGGACAGACCCTACTAGGTTATTCAATTGCTTGTCACAATGTGAATAATCCTTGAATTCGACAAGTGGCACATTTCCTCTGACTTGAGATCACTTGTGTTTCTAAATGATGATTGTCATTGTTTTGAGGTAGTTCAATATCATTTGAAACATAATGATTATAGACTATCTTGGATGGTGAGCTTGAGTCAGGTTAGGGCACTAGTGATAGACAAAGGATTGCCGTCTCCTTGTTTAAGGAGTGTGATGTTCTAAAGGGCCCCCCTGGATGAGATGATTGAGAAAGTGTATGGCCATACCCAGGTGACTGTGTTCATCTATTCTAATCATACTTATCATATTGGAGCTACAAGCTTGACACGCTTGTCCAATAAGAACATCCAGTGGCAAAGGAAATTTGTATGCCTTGTGAGTTGATTCACACTTGTGCTGTGGTTTGGGTGTAGTCTTGGAAGACTCTTTCCTTTATATCGGGAGACAGTGATGTGTTGCTAGATACCCCTCACTGATCGTGATAACGTGAGTTATCGTTACCGACATTTAAAGGAAACCCTCAGGGTCGCACAATTTGATGATATGGCTTACTTAAGTCAGATCGTGTGGACTGAATTATTTGGGTTCAGTTTAAAGGGATTTAATCTCTGATTGTGAGTGAGATCTGGTCTGATCATGTTTGATTGATTAGGGCTTGAGATCGGTAAGCTTCGATCGAGAGAATGGATGCTAGATCGGTGAGATCAGGGGCATCAAGAGATGAACGGTTAGATCTGAAACCTTAGAGTTTATTATGATCTAGACCAAATTGCTTGGGTTAATTGGTCTTTGAACCAAACCAAATTGAACCAGCTCATCATGTGAGCGTATGGTTCAAGTGAAGAGGTTTTTGCGATTGGGATAAACCCATGGTCGCATGTGGAGGAGTGGTTTTCTATTTTTAGAAAACATGATCACTACGTGACCACAACTCACGTTGTATCTTCACGCTTTCCTCTCGCCCTCTTATCGTCTCTTGTTTTTGGGTTCTTACACTCTTTTGCGAGAGAAGAAGGTGGACGACATTCGTGAAGGTTTCGGCCAAGCAAAATTCTTCTCATCCCTTTCAGTCGACAAGAACTCCTTAGAACCTTGCTAGCACAAGGAGCACTAAGGGAGTAGGCGACATCATTTGTGTGCGGTACCTTAGGAGGAAAGCTCTCTTGCGATCTTCTTCCAAAGCTCCATCAAAGCGATGGCCATGGTATGAATCTTCTCTGATCTATACTAGTTCATGAAAGTTGATCATATGACATGCAAAAGGTCATGAGAAACCCTTGCTTCCGCTCGAAAAATTATTGTTATGCGCCTATCTAGGGTTTCGCTCCCCCTTGAAGGGGACTTTCAGATGACCCGTGTGTATATAAGAGGTTTAGTGGGAGCGTGATTACTTTCCTAGTCCTCTATGTCGATGATATCTTGATCATTGGAAACGATATTCCTGAACTACATGCTGCCAAGGCATGGTTAAGAAAATGTTTCCAGATGAAAGATTTGGGAGAAGCAGCCTATGTATTAGGTGTGAAGATCTACAGAGATAGATCTAAGAGGCTTCTCGGGCTGTGCCAGAGTACTTACATCGATAAAGTCCTGGAGAGATTTCATTTAGAAAATTCTAAAAGAGGATATCTTCCAGTCAGACATGGTCTGAATCTTTCAAAGAGTCAATGTCCACAAACAAAGACTGAGAAAGATGAAATGGACAATACGCCTTATGCTTCGGCTATTGTGTCCATTATGTATGCGATGTTGTGTACTCGCCCAGACGTCGCTTACGGGTTAAGCGTGACCAGTCGATTCCAAAGTAATCCAGGTCAGGCACACTGGATTGCAGTCAAGAACATTTTGAAATATCTTCGGAGGACCAAAGATATGTTTTTGATTTATGGAGGTCAGGAAGAACTCAGTATTGAAGGATATACTGACGCTTCGTTCCAATCTGACCAGGATGATTTTCGATCGCAATCAGGCTATGTTTTTAGCTTGAATGGAGGTGCAGTGGTGTGGAAAAGTTTCAAACAATCTATAGTTGCTGATTCCACAACAGAAGCCGAGTATGTTGCAGCCTCGGAAGCATCCAAGGAGGCAGTGTGGATTCGTAAGTTCGTTCAGGAACTTGGTGTTGTTCCTTCGAGTGCAGATCCATTGGTTATCTTCTGTGATAACACTGGAGCAATAGCACAAGCAAAGGAACCACGGTCACACCAGAAGTCCATGAAGAGTCCCCTTCAAGGGGGAGCGCAAGGGGGTGAAACCCTATGGATGGCGCATCTTTGATTTTTAAGCGGAATCAAGGGTTTCAAGGGATCGGCTGCATGATATATGATCAACTAACATAAAGCTTGATAAAATCAACAAAGGATCATACCAATGCCATAGTTTCGATGGCGCCTTGGAAGCAAAGGCGCAAGTGCTCCTTCTCCAAAGAGGACGCACACAAGAGGATGAAGATGGCTACTTCTTGGTGTTCTTTGTGCTAGCAAAGACCTCCAAGGTGAGCTTGTCGCATGAAGGTGATGAGAAAAAGCTTGGCCGAGCCTCCCTCCTCTTCCTTGGCGTCAACACTCTCCCATACCAAAGTGGAGATGCGATTAGAGCAAGAGGAGAAGCGTTAGGCGTTTCTCTTAGGAGATGGCGTTACATGACTTCCAATTATGGAAAGTCATGAAGCCATGCGCTCCCACTCCAAGCAAACCGCCCAAAACGCCTTATGGATCGAACCATGCGTTCACCCATGTGAACCGGTTCAATCCAAATTGGTCCAAACCAATTTGGTTCAAAGACCACATGAAACCAGCCCAAGCCATGGTCTAGATCTCTCTGAACCAAAATGGTTCAAGATCTAACCGTTGATCTCTTGACGCTTCTGATCTCACCGATCTAGCATCACTACTCTCGATCGAAGCTTACCGATCTCAAGCCCTAATCAATCACACATGATCAGACCAGATCTCACTTACAATCAGAGTTTAAATCCCTTTAAACTGAACCGAAATAATTCAGTCCACACGATCAGACTTAAGTAAGCCATATCATCAAATTGTGCGACCCTAAGGGTTTCCTTTAGATGTCGGTAACGATAACTAACGTTATCACGATCAGTGAGGGGTATCTAGCAACACATCACTGTCTCCCGATATAAAGGAAAGAGTCTTCCAAGACTACACCCAAACCACAGCACAAGTGTGAATCCACTTCACTAGGCATACATGTTTCCTTTGCCACTGGATGTTCTTATTGGACAAGCGTGTCAAGCCTGTAGCTCCAATATGATGAGCATGATTAGATCTGATGAACATAGTCACCAGGGTATGGCCATACACTTTCTCAATCATCTCATAAGGGGGGGCCCCTTTAGAACATCACACTCCTTCAACAAGGAGACGGCAATCCTATATCTATCACTAGTGCCCTAACCTGACTCATGATCATTATCCAAGATAGTCTATAATCATTATCTTTCAAATGATATTAAACTACCTCAAAACAATGACATTCATCATTTAGAAACACAAGTGATCTCAAGTCAGAGGACATGTGCCACTTGTTGCAAACAAGGATTATTCACATTGTGACAAGCAATTGAATATCCTACTAGGGTCTGTCCAGTACATCCAATGTACCTATGAGTCTACATCTTATTCCATGCTCGAAGCATCCTATAAGATTAGAATACATATTAGTCTTAACCATATCAAGGCTGTCTCATGTTCACCAAGATATCTCGACTAAGGACTTTATAGCATGTCAGCCCAGCTGAACAGTTTTGAGACATTATTCAGAAGTACACTAATTGCAGCAGAGAAGGTAACAACCTGAATAATAACCATGCCTTTATAAACACAAGAGTTTATTACATGATACTGATACAATCCCAAGGCCTCAAACATTAGCCTTAAGGGCATACCCCAACAATCTCCCACTTGCACTTAATACATAGGCTGCTTCTCCTAGATCTTTCATCTGGAAACATTTCCTTAGCCATGCCTTAACCGCATGCATTTCAGGAATATCATTTCCAATGATCAAGATGTCATCGACGTAGAGGACTAGGAATGTAATCACGCTCCCACTAAACCTCTTATATACACACGGGTCATCCTCGTTCTTGATGAAACCAAACTCAGAGATTGATTCATCAAAACGAATATTCCAGCTTCTAGATGCTTGCTTAAGTCCATATATGGACTTCTTTAACTTGCATATTTTATGATGATCTGATGGATTAGTGAAACCTTCAGGTTGTGTCATATACACATCCTCATCCAGATTTCCATTAAGGAAAGCTGTCTTCACATCCATCTGCCAGATCTCATAATCGTAATATGCAGCTATCGCGAAAAGAATCCGAATAGACTTAAACATGGCTACAGGTGAGAAAGTTTCATCATAATCTATCCCGTAGATTTGTTTGAAACCTTTCGCAACTAGCCTGCCTTTATAGGTAACTATGTTACCATCCAAGTCAATCTTCTTCTTGAAGATCCATTTACAGCCTATAGGGATTACTCCCGGAGGCGGATCAACCAAATTCCAGACTTGGTTATCTGACATGGAGTCCATCTCGGCTCGCATAGCTTCAAGCCATCTAGCTGACTCCGGTCCACTGACCGCATCCGCATAAGTGAGGGGTTCATCATTATCAATGATGTAGACTCCGTCATAGCGCTCAGGCTGTCGACGGATCCTTCCCGATCTACGCGGTTCCCGTGATATTTGAGCCTCAGGTTGTTCAGTAACCTGTTCTACCGGCTCAGGCACATCCAACTGTGCTTGACTACTTTGTCCATCCTCTGGATTCTCATCCAGCTTTATTTCTCTCCCACTGGCTTCTTGCAGAAGAAATATTGCCGTCCGAGCAACAAATACTTTGTTCTCTTTGGGATCGTAGAAATAATAACCCTTAGTTTCCTTAGGGTAACCGACAAAGATACATTTGTCAGATCTGCTCTCCAGTTTCCCAGAGGCGAGCTTTTTGACATAAGCCTCGCAACCCCAGATCCTGATAAAAGTCAAGCTCGGCTGTTTCCCATACCATAACTCGTATGGAGTCTTAGAAACTGCCTTGGATGGCACTCGGTTTAGTACCTTTGCAGCTGTTTCCAGTGCAAATCCCAAAAAGGAGTATGGAAGAGTAGCCTGACTCATCATAGAACGAACCATATCAAGTAACGTTCTATTTCTCCTCTCGGACACACCATTCCATTGCGGTGTTCCTGGCGGAGTGAGCTGTGAGATAATCCCACACTCCTTCAGATAGTCAGTAAACGTATGACTCAAGTATTCTCCACCTCGATCAGAATGAAGTGCCTTGATATTTCGGCCTAGCTGATTCTGTACTTCATTCTTGAACTCTTTGAACTTGTCAAAAGATTCACTTTTATGTCTCATTAAATAGACATACCCATACCTACTGAAATCATTAGTAAAGGTAATGAAGTACTGATAGCCACCTCTGGCATGTTTACTAAACGGCCCACACACATCACTGTGTATAAGGTCAAGTAAACCTGAAGCCCTTTGACCTTTGTTAGGAAAAGGTGACTTCGTCATTTTACCCATTAAACAAGCTTTGCATGTATCAATCTCCTCATAGGAGAATGATCCCAGCAGTCCATGATCATGCAACCGCTTAATGCGCTTCTTGTTAATATGGCCTAAACGACTATGCCATAGCAAGGTGCTGTCATCAGCATACTTGGCTTTCTTATTATCAATATTTTGTATAGAATATTCCATGTCCAACATGAATAACCCATTGTTGATTGAACCAGTTGCATAAACAATATTATCATAAGATAAAACACACTTTGAAATATTGCATTCAAAGGAAAATCCCTTCCTGACAAGAGCAGGAATGGAGATAATATTTTTAGTGATACTGGGAACAAAGTAACAATTGTTTAATTCCAATACAATGCCAGATTGTAAAGAAATGAAATAGTCTCCTACAGCAACAGCAGCAACCCGTGCCCCGTTTCCAACGCGTAGGTCTACCTCATGCTGTCCCACCTACCTTCTTCTCTTGAGTTCCTGTACATTTGAACAAATGTGAACTCCACATGCAGTGTCCAACACCCATGAAACAGAAGAAGATGATATCATGACCTCAGTCACAAATATACCTGAGCCAGAAGCAATGCTTCCCCTCTTGTCTCCTTGGAGCGCTTTACAGTCCTTTTTCCAGTGACCCAGCTGGCCACAGTGGAAACACCTGTTGTCCTTTGACCGCTTTACCTTCTGTTTCAGAGCCTTACTGTAGTTCTTGACAGGGGCTTTGCCCTTCTTCCCCTTCTTCTTGTTCCTGGAAGGAACCATTAAGACAGAGGTTGAAGGCTTTCCCTTCAGAGTTTCCTCAGTAGTCAAGAGCATATTCAGCAGCTCTGCCGGAGTACAATCGATTTTGTTCATATTAAAGTTAATGATGAACGCATCGAAAGAAGGCGGAAGAGACTGCAGAATAATATCTACAGCAAGCTCCTGGTTGATGGTATGCCCCAGTTTCTCCAGAGCCTCCTTGTGCCCAATCATCTTGAGCACGTGAGCTCCCACTGGGCTCCCTTCAGCCAGTTTGCTCTGAAAGAAAAGCTTTGTCAGATTATAGCGTTCTGTCCTCGCCTGTGCAGCATACAGCATCTTGAGGTTCGCTATAATCTCTATAGCCGACATATCCTCATGCTGACGCTGCAGCGGTGGCGTCATAGACGCTAGCATCAGGCAAGCGACATCAATGCTATCATTGACGTGCTTTTCATAGGCATCACGAACCGCCCTTGCGGCGTTCGCAGCGGGTTGAGGCGGCACAGCCGTCTCGAGGACATACAGTTTCCTCTCTGCCTTAAGAACGATCTTAAGGTGTCCGAACCAGTCTGAGAAGTTTGGCCCAGCAAACTTCTCCCTTTCCAGTAGGGATCGCACATTGAAGCTCATGGTGTTCGTTGCTGCAGGAATCTACAACAATGCAAGAACAGCAAGGTCAGTATCAATGTTCAGAATCAATCCAAGACTTAAGAAAGATTCTTTTTCTCACTATTTTATCTGGCTGAAAAATCCAGCAAAACAGCCCGAAAGAGTAGAACTCTTTTAGTGAGATGGGATCCAGATTTCATACTTAGTCTCCGCGTCCCGCTCAGGCGAGATAAGATGCACAGAGAGTACAAGCACTAATTTCTGGTAGGCAGTCCCTGCCAATCGCCAACCCGTGCGATTCCCCTTCATCTGGGCAATCCAGCAGACTGTGCCAACTGAGTTGGTACAACACAATCTCTGACCCCACAGATGGTTGCCTCCATGTGCTACCATATGCGCCACATATGTAGCCTACATGGTCAAGCTGACCCGACCTACTCCCTGGACCACCACGTGCTATGCTGAGCAATGAGAAGCGATAAATCCCTTCTCTGTAACACGCAGGTGTAATCCTGTAACGCCCCCTCAGAATAAACCCCAAACACAGACATAAACCGCGGAAGATAGGGAACGTCACACACAATTAACAATGCAGATGCTAGGGAATAATAGCTGTGAGAAACCGGTTCGAAAAAATTTCGGCAGCATGTCCCCAGGAAAACTAAAGAAATTCCTGTACATGATCACTAATAACACAATACGGGTCGACATGCCGACCACAAACTGAAACATAACATTTCAAAGTCAAAAGCTCACATTACTTATCACAACGTCGAACTAATAAACCACGATAATTAAAAGAAAACACAAGATAACACAGAATTCACCGAAAAATAGGCTTAAGCCCTCGGTTTAACAGTCGAATCAAAACTAAATGCCAACCCGGCAACTGTATCACATAAATCCAAAATCAGTATACCAGCCACATCCGGCTAACGTGTCCATGAACACAAAATCACACAAAAGCTTGGCCACATCCGGCCCACAAATAGCACAGGCACGCAGGCCCCAAAATATGAAATCAGAAAGCTAAGTCCGCTCATGCTGTAGGCTCCTGCCCTGCATCTGGAAACATCGTGGAATGAGCTACACGGCTCAGTGAGTAGATAGTCTCGTTCGACCATCCACGAATATACAGTCAGAAATAGATGCAGATATCTTTCAAACTTTTAACGGAAGATGCCAATACAACATAAACAACATAATAAAACCGATAATCACAAATCACAATCATAATCAGAAAATAATACACCCACTACCCCGGGCAACCAGATCACCAAACAGCCTATCCGGCTAACAGACTAGAAATTACACAACTATTGTCCAGTGAATTCAGAATTGACCCCGAGGGTCCAACCCGGCCTTCGTCAAGGCACTGAGAGTAACATGTAACGAACCATGGTGAGGCGTAGATTCAAGAGGTGGCCCCCGCCAGGTCACGACGTGACACTTTGCTCTACGACACTCAACCACACCCCATTTACCGGGAACACAACACCCCCTTTACCGGGAACAGAAGGTGAATGAATTCAAGAGGTGGCCCCCGTCTGACCAAGACGTGGCACTTTGTTTCAAACACCCAACTCTCAAATGGTTTATCACTTGGACAAAAATACCCTTAACACAAACCGGAACCCTGAACCTCTAACCTGGTCACTAGACTCTAGAACAGCCCCTCCATTACCGGAAACAAAGCAGACTAGGATGGGTGGATTCCCCAATCCCCAAATCAGAATGACTGTTCACAGAGTGCTCTAGTTAACCCTTAGGTTCAGTCCACCCAAGTCTAGGACCCTTATCGAACGCATACAACACGAATATTGTCACAGACATCACCTCAATCAAGTTCAGGGAAGGTCCTTAGATTTCATGCAAACATGGTTTAACCTTTCTAAGTTATCAATCATGTTTCACATCACTACTTTCTATGTACAACATTCAACAAACAAATACATACTAATACCGAAAATTTATCAAATTCCATCCACAAATAGCATGAATACAGGATATCACAGATTAATAGTTTCCTCCTAGTTTTTATAACAAAGATGGAAATGCCCCTAGTTCAAAGTTTAGGTCATGCGGGAAAACTTCTCCAAAAATTTCGTAAAAATAGTCATTATGTCCCTCATGATCCTTAGATTCGGAAATTCAAGCTTTCCCCCAATTTAACTAGCAAATTTACCGAATTACCCCTAGGTCAATTTCGGTCAACAGAAAATTTTATTCCCAAAAATTCCCAAAATAATACAGTAGAATCCTCCTATACCTAATTTCATAAAAATCTAGTTTGCCCCAATTTTTACCCACACATTTGGGCGCAATCTCATGAAGAAGGGCGAAATTTTCGTTCAAGCCCTAATTTTCATGCAAATGACAAATCTAAAGTATCATACATGATGAATCATGTCTAATTGAGGATTAGAAGCCTTAGGGAAGAAAAGCCCTAATTTTTCCATGCAACTAGGGTTTTGAAATTTGGGGAAAAACACTAACACACAAACAAATTTGCAATCAAGGGTTCATATCATGTTCTTAAGCTTTAAACTTCTTTAAATCAAACAATAATCCAAATATGCGTGAACAAGGTAGAGGAGAAGATCCACTCACCTTAGTTTCGCTCTTCCAAGCCTCACGCCTTCACGCCTCCTCTCACGCCAACACGCCGCCGGAAGCACACAATGATCGCCGGCAAGGGTCGCCGGAAGTTGCCTCCACCACCTCTCACCGCCGGCCACAAGAAGAAGAGAAGAGGGAGGAGGGCAAACCGCCACCTTCTTCTTCAAGGGAGCAAAGTCGTGAGCAAGAGGGAGAAGAGAAAATCGTGAGTGAGAAGTGAGGAAATGGATCCCCTAAGGTTTTAACTTTCTACCCATTAAGCCTCCAAGATCCAATAACCCTTTACCATAAGTTATTTCCCCACTTCACCCTTATCAAGGGCTCTTACCCTTTTTCTAAAAGAAAGACACCACTAGCCTAGTGGTGTGCAGCACACACCCCACGCCTTAAGTCGCAGGTTCGAATCCTCTCCGCGACATATATTTTTACATTGCAGGAAAATACACAAATCAACACATTTTCTCATAAAAAAACTTCCACAAATAAATGCCAAATAAACAAAATTTCATTTTTCTTACCTGCTAATGAATTTCCGGATCTTACATTCCTTCCCCCTTAAAAAGCTTTAGTCCTCTAAAGCTCACCACCCAAATCATCGAACAGTTGAGGGAACTCTCTTCTCATATCTGACTCTGTCTCCCAAGTAGCTTCTTCGACTGACTGGTTCCCCCAGATAACTTTTACCAGCGGTATTGCCTTGTTCCTTAGGACTTTGTCTTTCTTATCCACAATCCTCAGTGGTCTCTCTACAAAGGTCAGATCACTCTGGATCTGCAGGGGAGCAGAATCAAGCACATGTGATGGATCTGCACAGTATTTCCTCAGAACTGACACATGAAATATATTATGAAGATGCTCCAGAGATGGTGGCAGAGCTAGTCTGTACGCTACAGGACCAACCCTCTCTACAATATCATAAGTTCCAACAAACCTCGGGCTCAGCTTTCCTTTCTTGCCAAACCGCATGACACCCTTGGTTGGTGAAACCTTCAGAAACACATGATCCCCCACCATAAACTCTAAGGGACGACGGCGATCATCAGCATAACTCTTCTGCCTGTCCCGAGCAACCTTCAGTTTTTCCTGGATAACTCTGACTCTATCTGTAGCCTCCTGTACAGCTTCTGATCTCAGAATCATCCGGTCCCCCGATTCCTCCCAACTCAGAGGAGACCTGCACTTCCTGCCATACAGAGCCTCATACGGAGCCATCTGAATACTGGAGTGAAAACTGTTATTGTAGGTGAACTCTATCAAGGCTAAATCACTGTCCCACTCAGAACTCCAATCTACAACATAAGCCCTCAACAAATCCTCCAAAGTCTGTATAGTACGCTCTGACTGACCATCTGACTGCGGATGGTAGGCGGTACTAAAACTCAACTTTGTGCCAAGACCCTCATGCAAGCTCTTCCAGAATCTGGAAAGGAATCTGGAATCGCGGTCTGATACAATATCCACAGGCACTCCATGTAATCTGACTATCTCATCGATGTACAGCTTAGCCAGCCAATCGAGTGGGTAAGTCATCCGAATAGGTAAAAAGTGTGCAGCCTTCGTGAGCCTGTCAACGATGACCCAAACTGCATCATGCCCTCTCCTGGTCCGAGGCAACCCACAAACAAAATCCATACTAATGCACTCCCACTTCCACTGCGGAATAGGGAGCTGCTGCAGTAATCCCCCAGGTCTCTGGTGTTCGGCCTTCACAGTCTGACAAGTTAAACACCGAGATACGAACACCGCGACCTCCTTCTTCATCCCCGGCCACCAGAAATCCTTCTTCAAATCCTGATACATTTTTGTGACTCCGGGATGTAAGGAATACTTGGAGTTATGACCCTCCTCCAAGATCTCTCTCCTCAGACTAGGTTCCTCAGGGACACACACCCTTCCACGGAACCGCAGAATATTATCACCAGATACACTGAAATCCTCCACTGGCCCGGCAGCCATCCTCTCTCTGATCTGAACTAGACTCGGATCTACCAGCTGCTGATCCCTGATCCTCTGCAGTAAAGCAGACTGAACCCGGAGAAAAGCCACATACCCAGACTGAACTCTGGGAGACACCTCAACCCTGAGCTCTCGGAACTCCTGTAGTAACTGCCACTCACTGACTCTCAGTGCTGCTACAGAAGCAATTGGGTGTCTGCTCAGTGCATCAGCCACCACATTGGCTTTCCCGGCCTGATACTGAATAGAGAAATCATAATCTTTTATCAGCTCCATCCACCTTCTCTGCCTCATATTTAAATCCTTCTGAGTGAAAATGTACTTGAGACTCTGATGGTCAGTAAATAAGTCAAACTCCTGTCCCAATAGATAGTGGCGCCATATCTTCAGTGCAAAAACCACTGCCGCCAACTCCAAATCATGTGTGGGATAGTTTAACTCATACTCCTTCAGTTGCCGCGAAGCATAAGCTACCACGGCCCCTTTCTGCATCAGGACGCAGCCAAGTCCTTTGCCTGAGGCATCAATATAAACAGTAAACCTCTCCCCATCAGTAGGAATGATAAGGATGGGTGTACTGGTCAATCTCCTTTTTAACTCCTGGAAACTTTCCTCACACTTCTCGTCCCAAACAAACTTAGCCTCTTTCCTGGTCAGCTTGGTTAAGGGACCCGCCAGCTTGGAGAACCCCTCCACAAACCTCCTGTAATATCCTGCTAATCCCAGGAAGCTCCGAATCTCTGTGGCACTAGTTGGTCTTCCCCAGTTCAGGATAGCCTGTACCTTCACTGGATCCACAGACACGCCCTGACCAGATATCACATGCCCCAGAAAGCTGATCTGATCCAACCAAAACTCGCACTTGCTGGCCTTAGCATACAACTGGTGCTTCCTCAGAATTGCTAGTACCCTGCGCAAGTCCCTAGCGTGATCCTGAGAAGTACGGGAGTATACCAGTATATCATCTATGAACACCACCACACAAGTGTCTAATAGCTCATGAAACACCCTGTTCATCAGATCCACAAAAACAGCAGGTGCATTGGTCAGTCCAAAAGGCATAACTACAAACTCGTAGTGTCCATACCTGGTCCTGAAAGCAGTCTTCAGGATATCCTCATCCCTGACCCTGAGCTGATGGTATCCTGACCTCAAATCGATCTTGGAGAACACCGTGGCACCCTGCAACTGATCGAACAGATCATCTATCCTCGGAAGGGGATACTTATTCCTTATAGTCACTTGATTCAGTTGACGGTAATCTATGCACATTCTCAGTGTTCCGTCCTTCTTCTTTACAAACAAGACTGGCGCTCCCCAGGGTGAAGCACTCGGTCTGATATAGCCCTTTTCAAGCAGTTCCTCTAACTGCTTCTTCAACTCAGCTAACTCTGAGGTGGCCATACGATAAGGAGCCTTTGATATTGGAGCTGTACCAGGCATCAGCTCAATACCAAACTCCACATCCCTTTGGGGAGGCAAACCTGAAAACTCATCTGAGAAAACATCAGGAAACTCACAGACTACCTCCACCTGAGCTAAGTCTGGATCTGAGTCTTCTTGCACCTTAACATGTGCAAGGTATCCTTTGCACCCACTGGCTAGTAACTTACTGGCATGCACAAATGATATCATAAGTGGCCCTTGATCAGACACCAGGCCCCTTACCAGCAGATGACTCCCATCAAGCAGGTGCAGAGTAACAATCTTCTCAAAGCAATCCACTGTAGCGTGGTGAGAAGATAGCCAATCCATGCCTAGGATCAAATCATAATCCTGCATGTCTAGCAGTATCAAATCAACTATAAACTGGTACTGCTCTACGTGAACAACACAGTCAGGGTAGACTATGTCAGTGGATAAACTATCCCCCAGGGGTGTACATACTGAAACTGTGTAATCTAGCACTCTAGGTGAGACAGGTAGTTTAGAAGCAAAGCTAGCAGACACAAAGGACAAATTGGACCCCGGATCAAACAAAATACGAGCTAACTGATCAAATACAAATAAGGTACCTTCCACGACGGATCGGGAAGCTCGAGTGTCCTTCTCTGCTATAGCATAGACTCTGGTCTGGACAGTGGGTCTATCGGTACCCCGGATCTGCAGCTCAGGCGTCGTGCAATCTCTGGCCCTGTGTCCCACCTTTCCGCACTTGAAGCACGCCCCGGACTTCTTGTAGCAGTCCGCCCTCAGGTGACCTTTGGCCCCACAATGGTAGCAGACTCTGTCCTCTACCCGGCCATCAGTACTCTGCTGCTGTGACTGAGATGTCTGCTGCGGTCTCTGAGTTCCCTTCCCCTGATACGGTCTATATCGGTCTCTCTTCTGGTCCTTCCCCTTATGGAATTTCCTATTGCCTCCCCCAGTTTGCTGGGGAACCGGTGTCACAGCTGTAGGGGTTACTACTAGGGCTGTCTCAGTCTGCTCCTCCAGGATGTACTTCTCTGCGGTGCGTGCACGATCCAGCATCTCAGCATAAGTCTCCAAGTGCTGTAGTCCCACCTTTTGTCTGATATCCCTTCTGAGACCCCTGAGAAATTTCTTAGCTCGCCTATCCTCAGTATTTATCAAATGTGGAGCATATTTCCCAAGCTTTGAGAACAACAAGTCATACTGATCCACCGTCATGTCCCCTTGTTCCAGATGGATGAACTCCACCTCCCTGTCCTCAACCATGCTAGTGGGAAAGAATTTCTCATTGAACCGGGACAAGAAGTATTGCCACGTCACCGGTTCAGATCTGTCCACCGCGAGTCTCAGCTCACTCTTCCACCACACATCTGCGTCACCACGCATCATATAAGCGGCCAAACATAGTCTGTCCTCATCTGAACACCGCATCACTTGGAAAATCTTCTCCAAGCCGGAAAGCCAGTCCTCTGCCGTCCTGTAATCTGGACTCCCATAAAAAGAACTAGGGCCCAACCGCTGGAATTCACCCACAAGCAAGGCATAGCGCCTATGGGTGTCCTCCGGCAAGCTAACCCACGGGCCCGAGCCAGACTCAGACCCCCGTCCCTGCATCGGCATCTGTGTCTGAGATAGAAACTGCAACTGCTCTCTGAACTCGCGTGCTGATCGCAGTTCTGCTGTAACAGCTGCTGCTGCACCTCCTGGTGCTGGGTCTGCTGCTGCTGCAGCATCTGAGCCTGTTGCTGGATCAGTGCATTCTGCTGCTGCACCATACCAGTCAAAGACTCCATAGCCCTCAGGAAATCAGCAGTCTGATCACTGTGAAAGAACCCCTTTCAAGAGGGGGGCGAAACCCAGCATGGCGCATATTAAAATTTTAAGCAGGGGAAAGGGTTTCAAAGGATTAGTTTCATGAGATATGATCAACCATATAAAATCCGATTGCACGGAAGAGATAGAATCATACCATAGCCATTTCTAGATGGCGCCTTGGAAGCAAAGATCGAACTGGATCTTCTCCAGAGGTGACGCACACAGTTGATGTCGCCTACTCCTCTTTGGCGCTCCTTGTGCTAGCAAGGCCCAAAGGTGTCCTTGTCGAATGGTAAAAGGGAAGAGATGTTTTGCTTGGCGATTTCTTTTCCTCTTTTCGTCAACCTCTTCACAACACCAAGTTCTCTCGTCAAGAGCAAGAGGCAAGGCGACGAACACAAGAGAGAAAGGGGGGGGGGCATGAACGTGAGAGGTGGTCACGCAAGAGAAGTGCTATCTAAAAATAGCATGCCACTTCTCCACTTGCGATCATGGGTTTACCCCAATCGCCAACTCACTTCACCCTTGAACCATGCGCTCATCCATGAGCCGGTTCATCTTGAATTTGGTTCAATAGCCAAATAAACCAAGCGACATGGCCTAGATCAAATTAAAACCCTAAGGTTCCAGATCTAACCGTTGATCTCTTGATGCTCCTGATCTCACTGATCAAGCATCCATTCTCTCGATCAAAGCTTACCGATCTCAAGCCCTAATCAATCAAACATGATCAGACCGGATCTCACTCATAATCAGAGATTAAATCCCTTTAAACTGAACCCAACTAATTCAGTCCACACGATCTGACTTAAGTAAGCCATATCATCAATTGTGCGACCCTGAGGGTTTCCTTTAATTGTCGGTAACGATAACTTACGTCATCACGATCAGTGAGGGGTATCTAGCAACACATCACTGTCTCCCGATATAAAGAAAAGAGTCTTCCAAGACTACACCCAAAACACAGCACAAGTGTGAATCCAACTCACGAAGCATACATATTTCCTTTGCCACTGGATGTTCTTATTGGACAAGCGTGTCAAGCTTGTAACTCCAATATGATGAGCATGATTAGATCAGATGAACATAGTCACCTGGGTATGGCCATACACTTTCTCAATCATCTCATCCAGGGGGCCCCTTTAGAACATCACACTCCTTAAACAAGGAGACGGCAATCCTATGTCTATCACTAGTGCCCTAACATGACTCAAGCTCACCATCCAAGATAGTCTATAATCATTATGTTTCAAATGATATCGAACTATCTCAAAACAATGACAATCATCATTTAGAAAACACAAGTGATCTCAAGTCAGAGGAAATGTGCCACTTGTCATATACAAGGATTATTCACATTGTGACAAACAATTGAATATCCTAGTAGGGTCTGTCCAGTACATCCAATGTACCCATGAGTCTACATCTTATTCCATGCTCGAAGCATCCTATAAGATTAGAACACATATTAGTCTCAATCATATCAAGGCTGTCTCATGTTCACCAAGATATATCGACTAAGGACTTATAGCATGTCAGCCTAGCTGAACAGCTTTGAGACATTATCCAAGAAGAACATATATTGCAGCAGACAATGTAGCAAACTGAATAATAACCATGCCTTTATAAACAGAAGAGTTTATTACATGATACTGATACAATCCCCAAGGCCTCATACATTAGGCTAAGGGCATACCCCAACAATCTCCCACTTGCACTTAATCTAATGGTTGAGAAATCTCAAACCCATATTATTACAGTGCTTCTCATGCTTTTGCTGCGCCAGAGGCTTGGTAAGCGGGTCTGCCAGATTGTCATCTGTATGAACCTTGCAGACTTTGATCTCGCCACGATCTATGATCTCCCTGATCAAATGAAACCGTCTCTGTATGTGCTTGGACTTCTGGTGCGACCGTGGTTCCTTTGCTTGTGCGATTGCTCCTGTGTTATCACAGAAGATAACCAAAGGATCTGCACTCGAAGGAACAACACCAAGTTCTCTCACGAACTTACGAATCCACACTGCCTCCTTGGATGCTTCCGAGGCTGCAACATACTCGGCTTCTGTTGTGGAATCAGCAACAGTTGACTGTTTGAAACTTTTCCACACCACTGCTCCTCCATTCAAGCTAAAAACATAGCCTGATTGCGATCGGAAATCATCTTGGTCAGACTGGAACGAAGCGTCAGTATACCCTTCAATACTGAGTTCTTCCTGACCACCATATATCAAGAACATATCTTTGGTCCTCCGCAGATATTTTAAGATGTTCTTGACTGCAATCCAGTGCGCCAAGCCTGGATTACTTTGGAAACGACTGGTCACGCTTAACCCGTAAGCGACGTCTGGGCGAGTACACAACATCGCATACATAATGGATCCAATAGCCGAAGCATAAGGCGTATTGTCCATTTCATCTTTCTCAGTCTGTGTTTGTGGACACTGACTCTTCGAAAGACTCAGACCATGTCTGACTGGAAGATATCCTCGTTTAGAATTCTCTAAATGAAATCTCTCCAGGACTTTTTCGATGTAAGTACTCTGGCACAGCCCGAGAAGCCTCTTAGATCTATCCCTGTAGATCTTCACACCTAAAACATAGGCTGCTTCTCCTAGATCTTTCATCTGGAAACATTTCTTTAACCATGCTTTAACAGCATGCATTTCAGGAATGTCATTTCCAATGATCAAGATGTCATCGACGTAGAGGACTAGGAAAGTAATTACGCTCCCACTAAACCTCTTATACACACACGGGTCATCCTCGTTCTTGATGAAACCAAATTCAGTGACTGATTCATCAAAACGAATATTCCAGCTTCTTGATGCTTGCTTAAGTCCATAAATGGACTTCTTTAACTTGCATATTTTATGACGATCTGATGGATTAGTGAAACCCTCAGGTTGTGTCATATACACATCCTCATCCAGATTTCCATTAAGGAAAGCTGTTTTCACATCCATCTGCCAGATCTCATAATCGTAATATGCAGCTATCGCGAAAAGAATCCGAATAGACTTAAACATAGCTACAGGTGAGAAAGTTTCATCATAATCTATCCCGTAGATTTGTTTGAAACCTTTCGCAACTAGCCTGCCTTTATAGGTAACCACGTTACCATCCATGTCAATCTTCTTCTTGAAGATCCATTTGCAGCCTATAGGGATAACTCCCGGAGGCGGATCAACCAAATCCCAAACTTGGTTATCTGACATGGAGTCCATCTCGGCGCGCATAGCTTCAAGCCATCTTGCTGACTCCGGTCCACTGACCGCATCCGCATAAGTGAGGGGTTCATCATGATCAATGATGTAGACTCCGTCATAACGCTCAGGTTGTCGACGAATCCTTCCCGATCTTCGCGGTTCCCGTGATATCTGAGCCTCAGGCTGTTCAATAACCTGATCTACCGGCTCAGGCTCATCCAACTGTGCTTGACTACTTTGTCCTTCCTCTGGATTCTCATCCAGCTTTATTTCTCTCCCACTGGCCTCTTGCAGAAGAAACTCCTTCTCAAGAAATATGGCCGTCCGAGCAACAAATACCTTGTTCTCTTTGGGATCGTAGAAATAATAACCCTTAGTCTCCTTAGGGTAACCGACAAAGTTACATTTGTCAGATCTGCTCTCTAGTTTCCCAGAGGCGAGCTTTTTGACATAAGCCTCGCAGCCCCAGATCCTGATAAATGTCAAGCTCGGCTGTTTCCCATACCATAACTCATATGGAGTTTTTGAAACTGCCTTGGATGGCACTCGGTTTAGTACCTTTGCAGCTGTTTCCAGTGCAAAACCCCAAAAGGAGTAAGGAAGAGTAGCCTGACTCATCATAGAACGAACCATATCAAGTAACGTTCTATTTCTCCTCTCGGACACACCATTCCATTGCGGTGTTCCTGGCGGAGTGAGCTGTGAGATAATCCCACACTCCTTCAGATAGTCAGTAAACGTATGACTCAAGTATTCTCCACCTCGATCTGAGCGAAGTGCCTTGATATTACGGCCTAGCTGATTTTGTACTTCATTCTTGAATTCTTTGAACTTGTCAAAAGATTCACTTTTATGTCTCATTAAATAGACATACCCATATCTACTGAAATCATCAGTAAAGGTAATGAAGTACTGATAGCCACCTCTGGCATGTTTACTAAATGGCCCACACACATCACTGTGTATAAGGTCAAGTAAACCTGAAGCCCTTTGACCTTTGTGAGAAAAAGGTGACTTCGTCATTTTACCCATCAAACAAGCTTTGCATGTATCAATCTCCTTATAGGAGAATGATCCCAGCAGTCCATGATCATGCAACCGCTTAATGCGTTTCTCGTTAATATGGCCTAAACGACTATGCCATAGCAAGGTGCTGTCATCAGCATACTTGGCTTTCTTAATATCAACATTTTGTATGGAACGCTCCATGTCCAACATGAATAATCCATTGCTAATTGAACCAGTTGCATAAACAATATTATCATAAGATAAAAGACACTTTGAAATATTGCATTCAAAGGAAAAACCCTTCCTGACAAGAGCAGGAATGGAGATAATATTTTTAGTAATACTGGGAACAAAATAACAATTGTCTAGTTCCAATACAAGTCCAGATGGTAAAGAAATGAAATAGTCTCCTACAGCAACAGCAGCAACCCGTGCCCCGTTTCCAACTCGTAGGTCCACCTCATGCTGTCCCACCTGTCTTCTTCTCTTGAGTTCCTGTACATTTGAACAAATGTGAACTCCACATGCAGTGTCCAACACCCATGATATAGAAGAAGAAAACATGACCTCAGTCACGAATATACCTGAGCCAGAAGCGATGCTTCCCCTCTTATCTCCTTGGAGCGCTTTACAGTCCTTTTTCCAATGACCCAGCTGGCCACAGTGGAAACACCTGTATTCCTTGGACCGCTTCACCTTTTGCTTCAGAGCCTTGCTGTAGCTCTTGACAGGGGTCTTGCCCTTCTTCCCCTTCTTCTTGTTCCTGGAAGGAACCATTAAGACAGAGGTCGAAGGCTTTCCCTTCAGAGTCTCCTCAGTAGTGAGGAGCATATTCAGCAGCTCTGCCGGAGTACAATCGATTTTGTTCATATTAAAATTAATAATGAACGCGTCGAATGAAGGCGGAAGAGACTGCAGAATAATATCCACAGCAAGCTCCTGGTTGATGGTATGCCCCAGTTTCTCTAGAGCCTCCTTGTGCCCAATCATCTTGAGCACGTGAGCTCCTACTGAGCTCCCTTCAGCCAGTTTGCTCTGAAAGAAGAGCTTTGTCAAATTGTAGCGCTCAGTCCTTGCCTGTGCAGCATACAGCATCTTGAGGTTCGCTATCATGTCTATAGCAGACATATCCTCATGCTGACGCTGCAGCGGTGGCGTCATAGACGCTAACATCAGGCAAGCGACATCAATGCTATCATTGACGTGCTTTTCATAGGCTTCCCGAACCGCCCTTGCGGCGTTCGGAGCGGGCTGAGGCGGTATCGCCGTCTCGAGGACATACAGTTTCCTCTCTGCCTTAAGAACAATCTTAAGGTGTCCAAACCAGTCAGAGAAGTTCGGCCCAGCAAACTTCTCCCTTTCCAGTAGGGATCGCACATTGAAGTTCATGGTGTTCGTTGCTGCAGGTATCTACAACAATGCAAGAACAGCAAGGTCAGTATCAATGTTAAGAATCAATCAGGACTTAAGAAAGATTCTTTTTCTCACTATTTTATCTGACTGAAAAATCCATTAAACAGTCCGAAAGAGTAGAACTCTTCTAGTGAGATGGGATCCGGATTTCATACTTGGTCTCCGCGTCCCGCTCAGGCGAGATAAGATGCACAGAGAGTACAAGCACTAATCTCCGGTAGGCAGTCCCTGCCGATCGCCAACCCGTGCGATTCCCCTTCATCTGGGCAATCCAGCAGACTGTGCCAACTGAGTTGGTACAACACAGTCTCTGATTCCACAGATGGCTGCCTCCATGCGCTACCATATGCGCCACATATGTAGCCTACATGGTCAAGCTGACCCGACCTACTTCCTGGACCACCACGTGCTATGCTGAGCAACGAGAAGGGATAAATCCCTACCCTGTAACACGCAGGTGTAATCCCACACCGTCTGAAGATAGATGGACGTGCCCACTGAGTGGGTACAACACGGCTCCAACGATAATCAGAACAGTGAGGTTTCGCGTCAGAAGGCTTACGAGCTTGATATTTTAGCGTTGGATTTTAACGGTCTTTTATCTTCTTCACTATCATGCAATTCCTATGGTGATAGCAGAAGATAAAGTAATCATGCAATTCTAATATTTAAATAATAAAATAAAAGAAAGCATGAATCTTATGTGGTAAAAGCCCATAGCCCTAAGTAAGACCTTAATTTAACTTAAGTCTTGACTTGCTTTTGCTTCATGGGGCTTTTGCTGCTCATCTGGCCCAAACCAAGGCCCAAGCGCCATCTGCAGATCTGGTGCGCTCACCAGGGAAAATGCGCCAGGTCCTAGGGTCGAACCCTAGACCTCCCACCTGGTCAAGCCACTGCTGCATGCGCCTCTACCAAGTGTGCTCTGTGCTCTTGTCTAATTAAATTACAAATTTAACTATCTAGACAAGATTGACACGCAGGTCAATTTCACATTATAAATTAATTAAACTGTGATTCGCAGATCACATAAATAAAAATTAATTTACAACAATAATTTCCAGGCACGCAGGCCCCAGCACAGCACACAGTTAACTTGGGCAGCCCACATAAGAATAAATAAACATACAGATGCATCAATCATCATGTGATCCAATCATGAAAAATTAAATTTTAAAAACCCCTTGGGATCATTTTTAATTTTCCTTATTTGCCCTACTACCTTACAATGGTCCATTACTAGGGATCCACTCATCAGACCTGGTCAGATCCACTGCCCTTTCATGCACCAAGTCCTAACTGACTTGAGTCGACCAATAGGCCAACTATGCATGCGCCAAGGGCTGAACGACCACACTGAGGTCTGGCAAGCGGGTGTGACCCCGGGCCTAACTCATGTGCGTTCATAGGTTGTCTCAATCAGACATCGCTACACGCCTGTCTGCAGTCGACCTATAGCCACCTCAAGCTTGCGCCAAGGTGCTATCTGGTCGACCCATCAAGGCTGTCAGATAGTCTGATCAGACTGGTTGGATCTTGACTAGACTGAGATTTCAACCCTAATAACCCATCTAAGGGTTTACAGTAGGCGCTTTAGATCTAAGGTGATTCGCGCATGTGATATAGGTTTTAAGAAAACATACAAAAACATGCGCCAATAACAACATGCGCCATGGTGAAAATAACATCTATAGCATAAGTATTCGCATGTGACCTCTAGATCTTTTTTCTTGCGCAAACATGGATCAAATGACATAACATGGCAATCATAAGCAAGCATGAAACATTGGCTCTGATACCAATTGAAAGAACCCCTTTCAAGAGGGGGGCGAAACCCAGCATGGCGCATATTAAAATTTTAAGCAGCGGAAAGGGTTTCAAAGGATTAGTTTCATGAGATATGATCAACCATATAAAATCCGATTGCACGGAAGAGATAGAATCATACCATAGCCATTTCTAGATGGCGCCTTGGAAGCAAAGATCGAACTGGATCTTCTCCAGAGGTGACGCACACAGTTGATGTCGCCTACTCCTCTTTGGCGCTCCTTGTGCTAGCAAGGCCCAAAGGTGTCCTTGTCGAATGGTAAAAGGGAAGAGATGTTTTGCTTGGCGATTTCTTTTCCTCTTTTCGTCAACCTCTTCACAACACCAAGTTCTCTCGTCAAGAGCAAGAGGCAAGGCGACGAACACAAGAGAGAAAGGGGGGGGCGTGAACATGAGAGGTGGTCACGCAAGAGAAGTGCTATCTAAAAATAGCATGCCACTTCTCCACTTGCGATCATGGGTTTACCCCAATCGCCAACTCACTTCACCCTTGAACCATGCGCTCATCCATGAGCCGGTTCATCTTGAATTTGGTTCAATAGCCAAATAAACCAAGCGACATGGCCTAGATCAAATTAAAACCCTAAGGTTCCAGATCTAACCGTTGATCTCTTGATGCTCCTGATCTCACTGATCAAGCATCCATTCTCTCGATCAAAGCTTACCGATCTCAAGCCCTAATCAATCAAACATGATCAGACCGGATCTCACTCATAATCAGAGATTAAATCCCTTTAAACTGAACCCAACTAATTCAGTCCACACGATCTGACTTAAGTAAGCCATATCATCAATTGTGCGACCCTGAGGGTTTCCTTTAATTGTCGGTAACGATAACTTACGTCATCACGATCAGTGAGGGGTATCTAGCAACACATCACTGTCTCCCGATATAAAGAAAAGAGTCTTCCAAGACTACACCCAAAACACAGCACAAGTGTGAATCCAACTCACGAAGCATACATATTTCCTTTGCCACTGGATGTTCTTATTGGACAAGCGTGTCAAGCTTGTAACTCCAATATGATGAGCATGATTAGATCAGATGAACATAGTCACCTGGGTATGGCCATACACTTTCTCAATCATCTCATCCAGGGGGCCCCTTTAGAACATCACACTCCTTAAACAAGGAGACGGCAATCCTATGTCTATCACTAGTGCCCTAACATGACTCAAGCTCACCATCCAAGATAGTCTATAATCATTATGTTTCAAATGATATCGAACTATCTCAAAACAATGACAATCATCATTTAGAAAACACAAGTGATCTCAAGTCAGAGGAAATGTGCCACTTGTCATATACAAGGATTATTCACATTGTGACAAACAATTGAATATCCTAGTAGGGTCTGTCCAGTACATCCAATGTACCCATGAGTCTACATCTTATTCCATGCTCGAAGCATCCTATAAGATTAGAACACATATTAGTCTCAATCATATCAAGGCTGTCTCATGTTCACCAAGATATATCGACTAAGGACTTATAGCATGTCAGCCTAGCTGAACAGCTTTGAGACATTATCCAAGAAGAACATATATTGCAGCAGACAATGTAGCAAACTGAATAATAACCATGCCTTTATAAACAGAAGAGTTTATTACATGATACTGATACAATCCCAAGGCCTCAAACATTAGGCTAAGGGCATACCCCAACACACTGCTGCCAGCACCAGCACTCGACCTGGGGCGCACCATACTGGCTCCTTCAATACACACAAATCAAATTCACAATCGAGTCAGTTCTCAAACAAAGTTCCTAGCTGTCTAGCAATACACAAGCAAGGTTTTCCACCCTCAATACAGCTATTATTAGCTAGCCCTTCCTCTGATACCATTCTGTAACGCCCCCTCAGAATAAACCCCAAACACAGACATAAACCGCGGAAGATAGGGAACGTCACACACAATTAACAATGCATATGCTAGGGAATAATAGCTGTGAGAAACCGGTTCGAAAAAATTTCGGCAGCATGTCCCCAGGAAAACTAAAGAAATTCCTGTACATGATCACTAATAACACAATACGGGTCGACATGCCGACCACAAACTGAAACATAACATTTCAAAGTCAAAAGCTCACATTACTTATCACAACGTCGAACTAATAAACCACGATAATCAAAAGAAAACACAAGATAACACAGAATTCACCGAAAAACAGGCTTAAGCCCTCGGTTTAACAGTCGAATCAAAACTAAATGCCAACCCGGCAACTGTATCACATAAATCCAAAATCAGTATACCAGCCACATCCGGCTAACGTGTCCATGAACACAAAATCACACAAAAGCTTGGCCACATCCGGCCCACAAATAGCACAGGCACGCAGGCCCCAAAATATGAAATCAGAAAGCTAAGTCCGCTCATGCTGTAGGCTCCTGCCTTGCATCTGGAAACATTGTGGAATGAGCTACACGGCTCAGTGAGTAGATAGTCTCGTTCGACCATCCACGAATATACAGTCAGAAATAGATGCAGATATCTTTCAAACTTTTAACGGAAGATGCCAATACAACATAAACAACATAATAAAACCGATAATCACAAATCACAATCATAATCAGAAAATAATACACCCACTACCCCGGGCAACCAGATCACCAAACAGCCTATCCGGCTAACAGACTAGAAATTACACAACTATTGTCCAGTGAATTCAGAATTGACCCCGAGGGTCCAACCCGGCCTTCGTCAAGGCACTGAGAGTAACATGTAACGAACCATGGTGAGGCGTAGATTCAAGAGGTGGCCCCCGCCAGGTCACGACGTGGCACTTTGCTCTACGACACTCAACCACACCCCATTTACTGGGAACACAACACCCCCTTTACCGGGAACAGAAGGTGAATGAATTCAAGAGGTGGCCCCCGTCTGACCAAGACGTGGCACTTTGTTTCAAACACCCAACTCTCAAATGGTTTATCACTTGGACAAAAATACCATTAACACAAACCGGAACCCTGAACCTCTAACCTGGTCACTAGACTCTAGAACAGCCCCTCCATTACCAGAAACAAAGCAGACTAGGATGGGTGGATTCCCCAATCCCCAAATCAGAATGACTGTTCACAGAGTGCTCTAGTTAACCCTTAGGTTCAGTCCACCCAAGTCTAGGACCCTTATCGAACGCATACAACACGAATATTGTCACAGACATCACCTCAATCAAGTTCAGGGAAGGTCCTTAGATTTCATGCAAACATGGTTTAACCTTTCTAAGTTATCAATCATGTTTCACATCACTACTTTCTATGTACAACATTCAACAAACAAATACATACTAATACCGAAAATTTATCAAATTCCATCCACAAATAGCATGAATACAGGATATCACAGATTAATAGTTTCCTCCTAGTTTTTATAACAAAGATGGAAATGCCCCTAGTTCAAAGTTTAGGTCATGCGGGAAAACTTCTCCAAAAATTTCGTAAAAATAGTCATTATGTCCCTCATGATCCTTAGATTCGGAAATTCAAGCTTTCCTCCAATTTAACTAGCAAATTTACCGAATTACCCCTAGGTCAATTTCGGTCAACAGAAAATTTTATTCCCAAAAATTCCCAAAAAAATACAGTAGAATCCTCCTATACCTAATTTCATAAAAATCTAGTTTGCCCCAATTTTTACCCACACATTTGGGCGCAATCTCATGAAGAAGGGCGAAATTTTCGTTCAAGCCCTAATTTTCATGCAAATGACAAATCTAAAGTATCATACATGATGAATCATGTCTAATTGAGGATTAGAAGCCTTAGGGAAGAAAAGCCCTAATTTTTCCATGCAACTAGGGTTTCGAAATTTGGGGAAAAACACTAACACACAAACAAATTTGCAATCAAGGGTTCATATCATGTTCTTAAGCTTTAAACTTCTTTAAATCAAACAATAATCCAAATATGCGTGAACAAGGTAGAGGAGAAGATCCACTCACCTTGGTTTCGCTCTTCCAAGCCTCACGCCTTCACGCCTCCTCTCACGCCAACACGCCGCCGGAAGCACACAATGATCGCCGGCAAGGGTCGCCGGAAGTTGCCTCCACCACCTCTCACCGCCGGCCACAAGAAGAAGAGAAGAGGGAGGAGGGCAAACCGCCACCTTCTTCTTCAAGGGAGCAAAGTCGTGAGCAAGAGGGAGAAGAGAAAATCGTGAGTGAGAAGTGAGGAAATGGATCCCCTAAGGTTTTAACTTTCTACCCATTAAGCCTCCAAGATCCAATAACCCTTTACCATAAGTTATTTCCCCACTTCACCCTTATCAAGGGCTCTTACCCTTTTTCTAAAAGAAAGACACCACTAGCCTAGTGGTGTGCAGCACACACCCCATGCCTTAAGTCGCAGGTTCGAATCCTCTCCGTGACATATATTTTTACATTGCAGGAAAATACACAAATCAACACATTTTCTCATAAAAAAACTTCCACAAATAAATGCCAAATAAACAAAATTTCATTTTTCTTACCTGCTAATGAATTTCCGGATCTTACAAATCCAGCACCGTCTGAAGATAGATGGACGTGCCCACTGAGTGGGTACAACACGGCTCCAACGATAGTCAGAACAGTGAGGTTTCGCGTCAGAAGGCATTACGCGCTTGATATTTTAGCGTTTGGATTTTAACGGTCTTTTATCTTCTTACTATCAGGCAAATCCTATGGCTATAGCAGAAGATAAATAAATCATGCTGTTCTACTTATATAAACAATAACAGAAAGCATGGATCTTATGTGGTAAAAGCCCATAGCCTAAGTAAGACCTTAAGATACTTAAGTCTTCACTTGCTCTTCTTGGGTCTTTAGCATCTCATCTGGTCCAACCCAGGGCCCTTGCGCCAAGAGCACCTCAGGTGCGCCACCAGCTGAATGCCCCTCTGGGATGTGTGCCTTTGTGCTCTTGTCTAATCAAAATACATTTTGATCTATCTAGACAAGTTTGACTCGCAGGTCAATTATACAATAAATTAATTAAAAAGTGATTCGCAGATCACAATAATATTAATTTACAGGTTTAATTCCAGGCACGCAGGCCCCAGCACAGCACACATTAAATTGGGCACCCCACATAAGAATAAATAAACAAGCATAGGCATCAATCAACATGTGATCCTATTAAAAGAAAATAAGATTTTGAAAACCCCATTGGCATCAATTTTAATTTTCTTATGTGCCCTACAACCTTACAACGGTCCATTGATAGGGATCCACTCATCCATCTAGTTAGATCCATGCCCTTGCATGCACCAAGTCCTAACTGACTCGAGTTGACCTAATGGTCAACCATGCATGCGCCAAGGGCTGAACAACCTTCAAGAGTTCTGGCAAGCGGGTGTGACCCCGGGCCTAACTCAAGAGTGTTCACTGGTTGTCTCAACCAGACCTCGCTACACGCCTGTGATGCAGTCGACCTATAGCCACCTCGTGCTTGCGCACAGGTGCCATCTGGTCGACCCATCTAGGCTGTCAGATGGTCTGATCAGACTAGTTTGATCTAATCTAGGGGATGACTTCAACCCCATCAACCCGTCTAAGGGTTTACAGTAGGCGCAACTTAGATCTAATCATAGGCGCGCAAGTGAAGGTTTGATAAAACAATAACATAAACCTAGCGCCACCATCAAGTCATGCCGCAAGCATGAACAAACAACATGCGCCAACATAAGTGTATTATATCCTATTTTTCGCATGATGAAACAATTAGATCTAATCACTTGCGCAAGCATGGATCACAAGAGCAAACATAGCAATCATATTAGCATGCATAATTCCAGCTTTGATACCAATTGAAGAGTCCCCTTCAAGGGGGAGCGCAAGGGGGTGAAACCCTATGGATGGCGCATCTTTGATTTTTAAGCGGAAGCAAGGGTTTCAAGGGATCGGCTGCATGATATATGATCAACTAACATAAAGCTTGATAAAATCAACAAAGGATCATACCAATGCCATAGTTTCGATGGCGCCTTGGAAGCAAAGGCGCAAGTGCTCCTTCTCCAAAGAGGACGCACACAAGAGGATGAAGATGGCTACTTCTTGGTGTTCTTTGTGCTAGCAAAGACCTCCAAGGTGAGCTTGTCGCATGAAGGTGATGAGAAAAAGCTTGGCCGAGCCTCCCTCCTCTTCCTTGGCGTCAACACTCTCCCATACCAAAGTGGAGATGCGATTAGAGCAAGAGGAGAAGCGTTAGGCGTTTCTCTTAGGAGATGGCGTTACATGACTTCCAATTATGGAAAGTCATGAAGCCATGCGCTCCCACTCCAAGCAAACCGCCCAAAACGCCTTATGGATCGAACCATGCGTTCACCCATGTGAACCGGTTCAATCCAAATTGGTCCAAACCAATTTGGTTCAAAGACCACATGAAACCAGCCCAAGCCATGGTCTAGATCTCTCTGAACCAAAATGGTTCAAGATCTAACCGTTGATCTCTTGACGCTTCTGATCTCACCGATCTAGCATCACTACTCTCGATCGAAGCTTACCGATCTCAAGCCCTAATCAATCACACATGATCAGACCAGATCTCACTTACAATCAGAGTTTAAATCCCTTTAAACTGAACCGAAATAATTCAGTCCACACGATCAGACTTAAGTAAGCCATATCATCAAATTGTGCGACCCTAAGGGTTTCCTTTAGATGTCGGTAATGATAACTAACGTTATCACGATCAGTGAGGGGTATCTAGCAACACATCACTGTCTCCCGATATAAAGGAAAGAGTCTTCCAAGACTACACCCAAACCACAGCACAAGTGTGAATCCACTTCACTAGGCATACATGTTTCCTTTGCCACTGGATGTTCTTATTGGACAAGCGTGTCAAGCCTGTAGCTCCAATATGATGAGCATGATTAGATCTGATGAACATAGTCACCAGGGTATGGCCATACACTTTCTCAATCATCTCATAAGGGGGGGCCCCTTTAGAACATCACACTCCTTCAACAAGGAGACGGCAATCCTATATCTATCACTAGTGCCCTAACCTGACTCATGATCATTATCCAAGATAGTCTATAATCATTATCTTTCAAATGATATTAAACTACCTCAAAACAATGACATTCATCATTTAGAAACACAAGTGATCTCAAGTTAGAGGACATGTGCCACTTGTTGCAAACAAGGATTATTCACATTGTGACAAGCAATTGAATATCCTACTAGGGTCTGTCCAGTACATCCAATGTACCCATGAGTCTACATCTTATTCCATGCTCGAAGCATCCTATAAGATTAGAATACATATTAGTCTTAACCATATCAAGGCTGTCTCATGTTCACCAAGATATCTCGACTAAGGACTTTATAGCATGTCAGCCCAGCTGAACAGCTTTGAGACATTATTCAGAAGTACACTAATTGCAGCAGAGAAGGTAACAACCTGAATAATAACCATGCCTTTATAAACACAAGAGTTTATTACATGATACTGATACAATCCCAAGGCCTCAAACATTAGCCTTAAGGGCATACCCCAACAGTCCAAGCACATACAGAGAAGGTTTCACTTGATCCGGGAGATCATTGATCGTGGCGAGATCAAAGTCTGCAAGGTTCATACAGACGACAATCTGGCTGACCCGCTTACAAAGCCTCTGGCGCAGCAGAAGCATGAGAAGCACTGTAATAATATGGGTTTGAGATTTCTCAACCATTAGATTAAGTGCAAGTGGGAGATTGTTGGGGTATGCCCTTAAGGCTAATGTTTGAGGCCTTGGGATTGTATCAGTATCATGTATAAACTTTATGTTTATAAAGGCAATGGTTGTTATTCAGGTTGTTACATTATCTGCTGCAATATGTATACTTCTGAATAATGTCTCAATGCTGTTCAGCTTGGCTGACATGCAGTATTGTCCTTAGTCGAGATATCTTGGTGAACATGAGACAGCCTTGATATGATTGAGACTAATATGTGTTCTAATCTTATAGGATGCTTTGAGCATGGAATAAGATGTAGACTCATGGGTACATTGGATGTACTGGACAGACCCTACATAGGATGTTCAATTGCTTGTCACAATGTGAATAATCCTTATATGCAAACAAGTGACATATTTCCTCTGACTTGAGATCACTTGTGTTTCTAAATGATGATTGGCATTGTTTTGAGGTAGTTCAATATCATTTGCAACATAATGGTTATAGTCTATCTTGGATAATGAGCATGAGTCATGTTAGGGCACTAGTGATAGATATAGGATTGCCGTCTCCTAGTTTGGAGTGTGATGTTCTAATGGGGCCCCCTTGGATGAGATGATTGAGAAAGTGTATGGCCATACCCAGATGACTATGTTCATCTGATCTAATCATTCTCATCATATTGGATTTACAGGCTTGACACACTTGTCCAATAAGAACATCTAGTGGCAAAGGAAACATATATGTCAAGTGACTTGGGTTCACACTTATGCTGTGGTTTGGGTGTAGTCTTGGAAGAATCTTTCCTTTATATCGGGAGACAGTGATGTGTTGCTAGATACTCCTCACTGATCGTGATAACATAAGTTATCGTTACCGACATTTAAAGGAAACCCTTAGGGTCGCACAATTTGATGATATGGCTTACTTATGTCAGATCGTGTGGACTGAATTATTTTGGTTCAGTTTAAAGGGATTTAAACTCTGATTGTAAGTGAGATCTGGTCTGATCATGTTTGATTGATTAGGGCTTGAGATCGGTAAGCTTCGATCGAGAGAGTTGATGCTAGATCGGTGAGATCAAGAGCATCAAGAGATGAACGGTTAGATCTTGAACCTTTAGGTTTAATGAGTTATACCAAAGGCTTGGGTTAATTGGTCTTTGAACCAAACCAACTTGAACCGGTTCACTTGTGTGACCGCATGGTTCAAAGAGAGAAGAATGAGCGTTCGGTTCACTTGGAGTGAACGCATAACGCATGAACGCATGAAGCTTGCTATTTTTGGAAGTTCCAAAATAGAAACGTCTCTACGTTCGTGGCTTCATTCTCCACTCTCGCTCGCCTCTTCCAAGTCACCGCTTGCTCTCTCGTGGAGAAAAGAAAAAGGTAGACGCCAAGAAGAGTTCGACCAAGCCAAGAGAGATCCTTGCTAGCACAAGGAGAAACAAGAAGGAGCTATCTCTCATCTTGTGTGCGGTGCCTTTGGAGAAGAAGCACTCGCATCTTTGCTTCCAAGTCGCCATCCTTGCAATGGCTATGGTATGAATCCTTTTCATCTATGCAATCTTTGAATAAGTTGATCTTATGTTCATACAAACGATCTATGAAGCCCTAGCTTCCTTTGGGAAATTTTGATATGCGCCCCCCTTTGGGTTTCGCCCCCTTTGAAAAGGGACTTACACTATAACCATTATGTTTCAAATGATATTGAACTACCTCAAGACAATGCCAATCATCATTTAGAAACACAAGTGATCTCAAGTCAGAGGAAATATGCCACTTGTTTGCATATAAGGATTATTCACATTGTGACAAGCAATTGAATATCCTAAGTAGGGTCTGTCCAGTACATCCAATGTACCCATGAGTCTACATATTATTCCATGCTCGAAGCATCCTATAAGATTAGAACACATATTAGTCTCAATCATATCAAGGCTGTCTCATGTTCACCAAGATATCTCGACTAAGGACAAAACTGCATGTCAGCCAAGCTGAACAGCATTGAGACATTATTCAGAAGTATACATATTGCAGCAGATGATGTAACAACCTGAATAACAACCATTGCCTTTATAAACATAGAGTTTATATACATGATACTGATATAATCCCAAGGTCTCAAGCATTAGCCTTAAGGGCATACCCCAACACAAGGGTTGCGAGTCCCTAAAGCAGATCAGCCCATGCCAGAAGCCGAAAGCATATGTCCTTCCTTCAGCCGCAAGTTCATCACCACGCTTCCAAACCTGGCGCCACTTCTGACTCCGATTGAAGAAGGCTCCTTATTGTCAAGATGAAGTCTTAACCTATCATATAATTCTACATCTATTCTAAACAAGATGAAAAATTCTTTACAACAAGATGGGAGAGAACCACACGCAGGTGGAAAGAGATTTTACAAGCATTCATCACAAGTGGAAACATGCTTCCACATCACAACACAGGAGGGCACTCGCTATGACCATATCAACCCAATCAAGTGGCGCATGTAAAATTTTAAAATCCGGAAAAATCAAATTTTAGCACCTTATGCGCCAACATCATCCAAAGCACTCTCTTAACTAAATTTATGCCAAAATTTTGATCAAGTTCCATGATGATTTCATAGACCCTATCGGCTGGCAGTTTTGTCATATCAAGAGACCCGGCCAGTCCAAAGACACAATGCCCGTCCTACTTGACAAAACCACGTGCGCCTTTGGTCTTAAATCAATCATAAACATAATCCAAGTTTCGGCCACAAAGATGAGAAGAGAGGTCTGGATGAAAACACTTTCTACGTGAAACGCGCATGGATAGAAGAAAAATTTTCCAAAAATTTTTCACACAAGCAAACGTACACCTTGTGTTTCTCGCAAGTAGCTCTGATACCACTGTTAGGGAATACCGGGTGTAATTTAAAATTTTGCAGTCCCAGGACGCAGCGGAAGAATCATTACACCCGAAACATATTCCTTTCCCAAGGATCCATGCGAGAGAGAAAACACAAGGATGTGTTAGAGATATACCTCTTTTGCTTGTCGAGATGTTGAAGCCATGTTGAAGGCGCCCAAGTGTTTGCCCTCTACAAGTATCCATGCATTGACCGTCTCAACGTTGCTCCCTTCCACGCTCGGTGCTAGCCTCGGGAAGAGAATCAAGCCTTATCACTCTCTTCAAATCTTGCGCCACCTCCAAGGTAGAAGCGCCAAGAAGAGATGAGGAAGAGGATGATGCGCCAAGTACTTCCTTCCTCTTCTTTACATGCGCCACCTTCAAGCAAGATGCGCCTATGGCTAAGGAACGAAGAGGTCTTATGGCAAGGAGAGCCACCAAGCACTAAGAGTCCTTGCGCCAAGAAGAGAGGGAGAAGATGAAGAATTTGCAGTTCCAAGGAAGAAGGAGATTGCGCTCCTTGATGAAGAAGGAGAGCTCCAAGCTCTCAAGTTGTCGCCACCCTAAGCTTCCAATTCTCTCCAAGAGATATCGCCACCAAGCCCTTCTCCAAGTTACGTCAAGAGGTGAAGAAGGAGAAGAAGGCTTGCGGCTTCAAGGAGGAAGAAGGGTTGCGCCACCTTCAAGTTGTCACCCTTTGCCCTTGCTCACGCCTCTCTATATGTCTTCACACCTCCAAGGAGTTAACCTCTTTTGAGTGGGCGACTAGGGTCTTATTTATAAGGGCAAGAGGCGGTTTAGGGAGGGCTAAGATCATGCCAAGTGGGCGGCTAGGATGAAGGAGGTTTGTGGCGAGGAAAGTCTCCAAGACTTTTCCATAAACCTCATTCAACCTATCCTTATTTGCCCTATAGCCATATCAGCCCAAGAGATGCCTTAAAGGCATGCATTCCATCCTAAGAAGAAGGGCTAGGCGCCCTTTACTTCCATAATGAAGCAAAGGCGCCTCCCTCATCCCATTATGCCCTTAGGCACCAATGGGGTGAGATTTCTCCCCATTATGCCCTTTTAGCCTTTAATCTCTTCATGACAACTTATTATTGGGCCTCATTGGATAATGAGCTAGCCCAAACTTCATGGTATGGGTTGATTATGCCATTGGATCCAATCCAATGCAACCCTAATCCAAATGTGACCAATCAAGGTCAATTTCGGGTCAACCTGCCAAAAATGAAGTTTGGCTCCAATAACTTTCTTCCAACTCATCAGGCCCATTGGCACTGATGAAATCTTCCAAATTGATCCAAGTTATCCAATAACTCGATCATAAGGCTTCTGAATAAAGCAACGTCAAGAGTATATTGCGTGTGACCCCGTAGGATCCATATGACGATGGCAATGATGTAAACATCATAAGTAGTGAGGGGTATCTAGCAACACATCACTACTACCCATATCATAGGACTTAAGTCATTATGGCAACAACTCCTAACAAGCAACGAGGATTCCCATTGCATTATAGATCCCTTTGCCTAAGCTGATATCCTGTCATTGGATTAGTCTCAAGTTTATCAATCCAATGCACTGGTCATGACTCAACAAGTGTGGCCACACATTCCTGTCATGCACCAATAAGGTGGGGCGCCCCGAGTGGATATCATGCTTCCAATAAGGAAGGGGCAAATCCTACTATTGGTCATCCATGTCTCTACATGACTCATGACATGCCCAATGTCTGTCGTTTTTGTCTCCCAATTACGGAGAGACGTAAGACTGTATCAAAGCATATCCATCATCAAATCTAGACATGAATACCTCAAGTCTAAGGATCAATGCAAACCTCTTGCATGTGAGATTGACTTGTTGACTAGACAAGTCAATCCTCACGGTGGATCACTCCAGTGCATCCAATGCACCTGTATATCTGCGTTACTGTGCCCCGCACCTAACCAGCCCATACACTAGTCTCACATGTACCAAAGCTGTCCCATATCTGCTAAGGTACCTTGTCTGGGGATAGCTTATGAGAATGGATCCAATCCAAACTCCTGGGACATTATTTATGCAATTCAATACATCAACGCAGGTAGAGAAGTTTGCATAATAACGACCATGCCTATATAAAGAGTAATAGTTCTATCAAAGTACATTCAAACAATACCTGACCATGTCCATACATTGGTCTTTAGGGCATATACACCAACAATCTCCCACTTGCACTAAGACCAAGGACAACTGATGTTTTAGTCAGTTCCAATGTCTCTAGTATGACCCATTTAGCTTCCGCTGCGCCAGAGGCTATGTCAGTGGGTTTTTCCAGATTGCTATCTGTGTTTATTTTAACAAATTTGATCATCATCCTTATCCACGATCTCTAAGATCAGATGATATGCTGCAGTACATACTTGAGCATTAAGTTCCTTCACTTATGCTATGGCCCCAGTAAGAACTATACTGGACCAGCAAGCACCATGAACTAAATCAAGTTCAAATGAATGAAGCTGCCTCCTTGGCTGCCACAAGGAGCTGCAATGTACTCAGCCTTATTTGTAGAATCTTGCCACTTTGGTTTGCATAATGCTCTTTCAGCACACAACTCCACAACAAGGCAAAGCGCAAATCCTGGCTGTGATCAATAGTCACTAGACTGGAACGAAGTGTCAGTGTACCCCTGTATACAAAATTCTTTCCTGTCTATCATAGACTAGACTTTAATCCTTTATACTTCCCAAGTATATATATAAGGATTTCTTTCACAGCTATCTAGTATTAAACACTAAGATCTGATTGAAACTTGCTGGCTATGCTCCAAGCATTTGCCACAAATGGTCTTGAGTATATTATTCAAAACATGATCCATCCTACACACCATGTATCAGGATTTTAGACCCATGTTATTACTCTCCAGCTGTGTCATAGGACACAACATCCTTGAGAGAATCAGACCATATCTTCCTGGAAGGTATCAATATTTGGAATCATCCAATATAAACCTCTCCAGAAACTCTTGGATGAACATAGATTGACTAAAGGGCATTTACTTTCTTGGATCTCTATCTATAGATCCTCATGCCTAGGATGTAGGCATCATTCTCTAGATCATTCTTCTCGAAATACATCTCAGGCCTTTTCTTCACCATGTGAAGAGCTGAGATGTCATTCCATGTGAGGAGAATAACATCAATCATCTAGAATAAGAAATACTATTAAGGTGCTCCCACTGATTTTCTTGTAAACACAGGCTGTTTCAAACATGCTTGCATAACACCATGCATATCTTTATGGCCTTGATATGAAAACCTTCTAGCTATTTCCTTATAGATATCTTTTCAGACATCCATGCAAGAAAGGCAGTTTTCATAACAACATGCCATAATTGATCATGCAATTATAACAAGCAGATCCCTAATGGACTTAAAACTCAGCTATTGGTGAAAATTTCATCATTATCCACCCAGTGGATTTGCCTGAAATTTCTGTTCACTAGCTTGCCTTTGAAGGTAACAATGTTACCTTCCATGTCTATCTTCCTAGAAGATTTATTTATAGCCTGTGGGAATTACCCCTTTGGCAGCTCATCCAAGTCCCAGACTTGATTAGCAGACATGGATTCCATTATGGTTCTCATGGCCCTTAGCCATTTCTTGGAATCTGGTCCACCGACCGCTTCCATTTGCTTATAAGTCTTAGGTTCATCCATGATAAAATTCGTTATGCCCAGCATATCGAGTCGATCCAGACTTATGTAGTTCCTGTGTTACTTGAACCTCAGGTTGACTTTCAACCTGTATGTGAGATTTTGCTCTCCATCTGTGTCTAATTATATCGTGGTTGATTCTGGACCTTGTCCAAATCAAATCTACTCCCACTAGCTTCTTTCAAAAGAAATACTTTCTCAAGAGAGACAGCAGTTTGAGCAACAAATATTTTGTTCTCTTTGGGATAGAATTAGCACTCTACAGTGCACCACAAACACATACTTTTGAATCACTGCATATTAGATTCCCAATTTCATTGAAGAAATGGGATATTTGCAGTTCGCAACTCAAAAGCTAACTTAGACATTTTCTTATGGAGTGGCAGTATATCTGTTTGCATGGCATCATAGTAGTATATTTGCATGACTATTCAAAGATGGAATCGCATCCAATGTGTTCCTTTTCTTTCTTTGAAATTCACCACATAGTGGTGTACTAAGTAAGCTATGAGATAACTCCACACTTCTTAGGACAGTCATCAAATTCTCCACTAATCACCTTGATCCAATCAAAGTGCTTTAATAGATCCTTCAATTTGACTCAATACTTCATTTGTGAACTTCTTGGATTTTTCCAAAGTTTTTAGGTTGCATAAGGCATACCCACACCTGATGAAGCATGTAACACCTCTTAGTGCTTGTTTATATGGGTCCACATACATTGTTGTGTATTAGATCCAACAAGACAATAGTCCTTCCACCCTTTATGGTGAAGGCAGCATCTGTCATATTGTTCCTTTGAACTAGGCTCACATGTATCATAATCCTGAAAGGACAATGATCCCAATAGTCCATGGACCTTTGGATGTGACCATTGTTCTATGGTTCAAGAGACAATGCTATAAGAGGATGTTTATTGAATCATTAGATCTGATCTTGTGTTACATATAGAACCACAAACTATTGTCAACTGTATCACTTCAATAGAACATCTCAGAAAATATCATATATTATTTCAAACTGAAATCCTTTCTAAAAGGAATGATGTTCTAATACATAAGCTGATACATAATAGCAAAGTTCTATATAAAGTCCTCAAGGCAGTGAGATGATATCAACAGCAGCATCTAATGCTCCGTCCCTGACCCGAGAGTCGATCCCATCAAGCTTCTTCGTCCTACTTCTTTTGAGCTCCTGCACATGTAAAACATATGTGAGCCTCACATACGGTACCCAGTACCCATGAATAAGAAGTAGACAAAAGACCTCGGTAACACAATACCTGAAGCGGATGGATTACATCCCTTCTTCTTTGTCATGCTCTTCTTGGCCATTAATCCTCTTCAAAATACCCATGCATTCCCAGTCTTCCGAAGTATTAGCTTCGAAGATACAAAACCATGGTCATTCTCAGATTCAGGCATACACTCTGAAGATCCAACAGAACTTTCCTGATCATTGTCTATAGAGCATGGTGTGAAGAGACCTTTGAGATGTATGATAAGATCATAAATCCCCATCTCATCACATTCAACCTTGACCTCTGGGGTCATGCACTCTAAGACAAGAGCAGTGTACTGTTCGTTATCTTCACAATGTTCAAGATAGACATTCCACTCCCAATCATTAGTGAAATACACACTGGGCTGGGATGGAGGTCTTTCAAGAAGATGCACCTTATTCTCTTGTTCCAGTATCTTGGACAAAATCTTGAACCAATTTGTCCAGTTTGTCCCATCCAACTTATTTTTATAAAGTTTCAATCTTAGATCAGGAGATGCCATCTACAATAAGCAAATAAGTAAAATAAGTACAATGATAAAGCATTTAACAAGGACTTTAAATTAAATGCTATGCTCCCACTACTTCCAAAACAAGTTGAGAACTCTCAAACTCAACATGGAAATAAGTGAGTAGGATCCTAATTTCACATAAGGTCTCCGCGACTCACGAGGGTGAGTTGGGATGCACAGAGAGTCTCATGCTTCCTTAGGTAGGCATACCAGCCAATTGTGCCATGCACAATTCCTCTTAGTCAAGATAGACTAGGCGCCCTGTGTCCAGCGAGGGCTGGATACAACACAGAACCCTATCCTCTCAACAGCTGCCTCCAGTGATTCATCATGTCAGTGTCATATGAAAAATTAGTCAAGTCTGGTCCTAACCGTTATGCCCAGGGTCAACAAATTTCCTTGCGAAGGCACGCCCAGGTTAAAACTGGACTGGGGAAATCATTGTCACCACACACCTTCTAAAGATAAGTGGGTGTGTCCCACGAGGGTGGGAAACAGTTCACAACACCACCGATCGATAGTTTGATGAGGGCTACGCGTTAGAAGGCTATCGACTTGATATTGTATTGAGAGTTTTTGCATGTTTGTTTTATTCTTTTCTAGCATGCAGTTTTCCTATGGTTATGGCAGCAAAGGAAAAACATCACAGGTATGCTATGGACAAAATAATAAACCATCACAGGCATGCTAGTTTGGTTGATATGGTCATAGCCCTTTTCATACACATAACTTGTCACGAGCCATGTGACATGTTATCGCGCATCCAAGGGTTGTGAGTCCCTAAAGCAGATCAGCCCATGCCAGAAGCCGAAAGCATATGTCCTTCCTTCAGCCGCAAGTCCATCACCACGCTTCCAAAGCTGGCGCCACTTCTGACTCCGATTGAAGAAGACTCCTTGTTGTCAAGATGAAGCCTTAACCTATCATATAATTCTACATCTATTCTAAGCAAGATGAAAAATTCTTTACAACAAGATAAGGAGAGAACCACACGCAGGTGGAAAGAGATTTTACAAGCATTCATCACATGTGGAAACATGCTTCCACATCACAACACAGGAGGGCACTCGCTATGACCATATCAACCCAATCAAGTGGCGCATGTAAAATTTTAAAATCCGAAAAAATCAAATTTTAGCACCTTATGCGCCAACATCATCCAAAGCACTCTCTTAACTAAATTTATGCCAAAATTTTGATCAAGTTCCATGATGATTTCATAGACCCTATCGGCTGGCAGTTTTGTCATATCAAGAGACCCGGCCAGTCCAAAGACACAATGCCCGTCCTACTTGACAAAACCACGTGCGCCTTTGGTCTTAAATCAATCATAAACATAATCCAAGTTTCGGCCACAAAGATGAGAAGAGAGGTCTGGATGAAAACGCTTTCTACGTGAAACGCGCATGGATAGAAGAAAAATTTTCCAAAAATTTTTCACACAAGCAAACGTACACCTTGTGTTTCTCGCAAGTAGCTCTGATACCACTGTTAGGGAATACCGGGTGTAATTTAAAATTTTGCAGTCCCAGGACGCAGCGGAAGAATCATTACACCCGAAACATATTCCTTTCCCAAGGATCCATGCGAGAGAGAAAACACAAGGATTTGTTAGAGATGTACCTCTTTTGCTTGTCGAGATATTGAAGCCATGTTGAAGGCGCCCAAGTGTTTGCCCTCTACAAGTATCCACGCATCGACCGTCTCAACGTTGCTCCCTTCCACGCTCGGTGCTAGCCTCGGGAAGAGAATCAAGCCTTATCACTCTCTTCAAATCTTGCGCCACCTCCAAGGTAGAAGCGCCAAGAAGAGATGAGGAAGAGGATGATGCGCCAAGTACTTCCTTCCTCTTCTTTACATGCGCCACCTTCAAGCAAGATGCGCCTATGGCTAAGGAACGAAGAGGTCTTGTGGCAAGGAGAGCCACCAAGCACTAAGAGTCCTTGCGCCAAGAAGAGAGGGAGAAGATGAAGAACTTGCAGTTCCAAGGAAGAAGGAGATTGCGCTCCTTGATGAAGAAGGAGAGCTCCAAGCTCTCAAGTTGTCGCCACCCTAAGCTTCCAATTCTCTCCAAGAGATATCACCACCAAGCCCTTCTCCAAGTTACGTCAAGAGGTGAAGAAGGAGAAGAAGGCTTGCGGCTTCAAGGAGGAAGAAGGGTTGCGCCACCTTCAAGTTGTCACCCTTTGCCCTTGCTCACACCTCTCTATATGTCTTCACGCCTCCAAGGAGTTAACCTCTTTTGAGTGGGCGACTAGGGTCTTATTTATAAGGGCAAGAGGCAGTTTAGGGAGGGCTAAGATCATGCCAAGTGGGCGGCTAGGATGAAGGAGGTTTGTGGCAAGGAAACCCTTAAAGGCATGCATTCCATCCTAAGAAGAAGGGCTAGGCGCCCTTTACTTCCATAATGAAGCAAAGGCGCCTCCCTCACCCCATTATGCCCTTAGGCGCCAATGGGGTGAGATTTCTCCCCATTATGCCCTTTTAGCCTTTAATCTCTTCATGACAACTTATTATTGGGCCTCATTGGATAATGAGCTAGCCCAAACTTCTTGGTATGGGTTGATTAAGCCATTGGATCCAATCCAATGCAACCCTAATCCAAATGTGACCAATCTAGGTCAATTTTGGGTCAACCTGCCAAAAATGAAGTTTGGCTCCAATAACTTTCTTCCAACTCATCATGCCCATTGGCACTAATGAAATCTTCCAAATTGATCCAAGTTATCCAATAACTCGATCATAAGGCTTCTGAATAAAGCAACGTCAAGAGTCTATTGCGTGTGACCCCGTAGGATCCATATGACGATGGTAATGATGTAAACATCATAAGTAGTGAGGGGTATCTAGCAACACATCACTACTACCCATATCATAGGACTTAAGTCATTATGGCAACAACTCCTAACAAGCAACGAGGATTCCCATTGCATTATAGATCCCTTTTCCTAAGCTGATATCCTGCCATTGGATTAGTCTCAAGTTTATCAATCCAATGCACTGGTCATGACTCAACAAGTGTGGCCACACATTCCTGTCATGCACCAATAAGCTGGGGCGCCCCGAGTGGATATCATGCTTCCAATAATGAAGGGACTGTTGGTGTATATGCCCTGTAGACCAATGTATGGACATGGTCAGGCATTGTTTGAATGTACTTCGATAGAATTAATGAAATTGATATAATCAATAAAGGCATGGTCGTTACTATGCAGATTGCTTTACCTGCGTTGATGTATTGAATTGCATAGATAATGTCCCAGGAGTTTGGATTGGATCCATTCTCATAAGTAATCCCCGGTCAAGGTGCCTTAGCCGATATGGGACAGCTTTGGTGCATGTGAGACTGGTGTATGGGCTGGTTAGGTGCGGGGCACAGTAACGCAGACATACAGGTGCATTGGATGCACTGGAGTGATCCACCATGAGGATTGACTTGTCTAGTCAACAAGTCAATCTCACATGCAAGAGGTTTGCATTGATCCTTAGACTTGAGGTATTCATGTCTAGATATGATGATGGGTATGTTTTGATACAGTCTTACGTCTCTCCGTAAATGGGTGATCAAAACGACTGTCATTGAGCATGTCATAAGTCATGTAGAGACATGGATGACCAATAGTAGGATTTGCCCCTTCCTTCCGAGGAAGCATGATATCCACCTCGGGGCGCCCCACCTTATTGGTGCATGACAGGAAAGTGTGGCCACACTTGTTGAGTCATGACCAATGCATTGGATAATAAACTTGAGACTAATCCAATGGCAGGATATCAGTTTAGGCAAAGGGATCTAGAATGCATGGAATCCTCGTTGCTTGTTAGGGAGTTGTTGCCAGATGACTTAAGTCCTATGACATGGGTAGTAGTGATGTGTTGCTAGATACCTCTCACTACTTATGATGATATTCAATCATCATTGCTATCGTCATTAGGATCCTACCGGGTCACACGCAATAGACTCTTGACGTTGTTTTATGATCTAGAAATCTTGGAATATATTTAAGTTCATTATTCTGAGTCCAAGACAGATTCATGGTTGAATCTGAGTCCAATTGGGATTCATGAGTTTGTATATGTATCCTAGTCAAGTTGGACTTGAACAAAGGATTATATACCATGTTGGATTCGAATCCTAATCTAATTAGGAGTTGGAATCCTAATCCTATTAGGAATTGGAATCCTAATCCAACTAGGAGTTGGAATCCTAATCTAATTAGGAGTTGGAATCCTAACCCTATTAGGAATTGGAATCCTAATCCAACTAGGAGTTGGAATCCTAATTTAATTAGGAGTTAGAATCCTAACCCTATTGGGAAATAGAGTCCTATTCCAACTAGGAGTTGGAATCCTAATTCTATTAGGAGTTGGAATTCTAATTCTACTAGAAATGAGAATCCTAATCTAATTAGGATTCAAATCCTAATGAGAATTAGATTTGGATAAGGCCCATAGTGGTTGGGCGCAAATCCTAATCCAACTAGGATTCAAATCCTAAAGAGAATTGGATAAGGCTCATTGTGTTGGGCGCAAATCCTAATCCAATAAGGATTTATTTCCATGGGCCTAATTAGTGTTGAGATCCAAATCCAATTAGGGATTGTGGATTAAATCTAATTGAGGCAAGTTTGAATCCTAATAGGAGTTGGAAATACACTTGGCGCATGGGATAATTCCATATATGGAATTTGCGCCAATTGGGGTGTATGAATCCTTTTGGAAAGTTGTTTCCTCAAGTGGAAACTATCTTGGACGTGTGGGGCTGATATGTTGGCAAATATGGCTTGATTTATTCAAGCAATGATTTGGCCAATCATATATGGAAAGTCCTAATTGAATTGGAACTCAAATTACCTCTCTTGATAAGGCAAGAAGCTAGATTCTTTCCATGCTTCATGTTGCGCCTATTCAAGAGAGGATGTGGCTGAACTCTTATGGCAATTCCTTGGAGGAATTGCGCCAAGAGCATAGAAGGAAAGAGAGGTGGCGGTTTTGGCTTGGTCGGTTATAAAAGAAGGGGTATGCGTCCCCTCTTGTCATGACGATTTGGATGATCATTGGATGAACATCAAGTGCAGAATTCTTCTTGAGGAAAAGGCAACTTGGAGTTGCGCAAGCCCTAGAATTCAAGCCGCCCTCTTCTTCTTGTGGAGCGCCACCCTCTCTTCTCTTCCTCTTGTCTTTGCCCGAGAGTCTCCAAGCAAGGAGACAAGTTGGCGTGAAGAGCAAGGAGGAAGGAGAAGGAGATTCCGAGAGGTGATCTTCTCTTCCCGAGGCTAGCACCGAGCGTGGAAGGGAGCAACGTTGAGAAGGTCGATGCGTGGATACTTGTAGAGGACGAGCACGTGAGCGTCTTCAACTTGGCACCTTCATCCTAACAAACAATAGAGGTACTAACCCTAACACATCCTTGTGTTCTCTCTCTCGCATGGATCCTTGGGAAAGGAATGTGTTTCGGGTGTGATGCTTCTTCCGCTGCGTCCTGGGACTGCAAATTTTAAATTACACCCGGCATTCCCCAACAGGGACAAATCCTACTATTGGTCATCCATGTCTCTACATGACTCATGACATGCCCAATGTCACTCGTTTTTGTCTCCCAATTACGGAGAGACGTAAGACTGTATCAAAGCATATCCATCATCAAATCTAGACATGAATACCTCAAGTCTAAGGATCAATGCAAACCTCTTGCATGTGAGATTGACTTGTTGACTAGACAAGTCAATCCTCACGATGGATCACTCCAGTGCAACCAATGCACCTGTATGTCTGCGTTACTGTGCCCCGCACCTAACCAGCCCATACACCAGTCTCACATGTACCAAAGCTGTCCCATATCTGCTAAGGTACCTTGTCTGGGGATAACTTATGAGAATGGATCCAATCCAAACTCCTGGGACATTATTTATGCAACTCAATACATCAACGCAGGTAGAGAAGTCTGCATAATAACGACCATGCCTATATAAAGAGTAATAGTTCTATCAAAGTACATTCAAACAATGCCTGACCATGTCCATACATTGGTCTTTAGGGCATATACACCAACAATCTCCCACTTGCACTAAGACCAAGGACAACTGATGTTTTAGTCAGTTCCAATGTCTCTAGTATGACCCATTTAGCTTCCGCTGCGCCAGAGGCTATGTCAGAGTCATAGACATAGCCTGTTGGGAATCCCCGGGGATATTTTACAATTTTCAGAGTCATAGACATACATATTACGCAGCAGAAGAATGTCCCCGAAACAGGCCGGTCCCAAAAACCCAGTGAAGATCGCAAGCAAGCGAGTCGACACGATGAGTTAAGAAATACCTTAAGAGCAATTTGGAGTGATGCCGATGTAGGCGCCCAAGTGTGCGCCCTCTACAGTCTCACACACTCGGATCTCTTGAGTTCTCTTCTTCCACGCCCTGTGCTAGCCTCGGGAAGAAGATCAAAGCCTTAGGGAGATGCTCCACTTCACTTGCGCCACCAAGAGGAAAGGATGCGCCAAGAGAAGTATGAAACAACCCAAGCCGCCAAGAGGAAAGGAAGGAGAAACTCTCGGCTATGGAAGAAGGAAGATGCGCCCTTGCTCCTAGCACTCGCCCCTCTTCTTGTGTTCACGCCTTCAAGGATTGATCACTCATAAGAGGGCTCGGCTAGGTGCTCTTTTATAGGACAAGAGGCGGTTTATGAAAGGCTAGGATCAAGACAAGTGGGCGGCTAGGATGAGAAGGTTTGAGACAAGGAAAGTCTCCAAGACATTTCCATAATTCTCATTCAACCATTCCTTTTGTGCCCATGTCTTTCTTTGTGCGCCAAGGCCTTGCCTTGCGCCCCAAGCAATGCCATATAGGCATTCATACCATAAGGGATAAAGGGGGAGGCGCCAATTGCTTCCTTATGAAGCAAATTGCGCCACTTCTCCCCATTATGCCCATAGGCGCCTAGGGGAGAAGATTTGTCCCCATTATACCCTTCTAGCCCTTCTTCTCTTCATGACAACTTATTATTGGGCCTCATTGGATAATGAGCTAGCCCAAACTCCATTACATGGGTTGATTAAGCACTTGGATCCAATCCAATGCAACCCTAATCCAAATGTGACCAATCTAGGTCAATTTCGAGTCAACCTGCCAAAAATGAAGTTTGGCTCCAATAATATTCTTCCATCTCATCAGGCCCATTAGCGCTGATGAAATCTCCCAATTAGATCCGAGTTATCCAATAACTCGATCATAAGGCTTCCCGATCAATACGAGAACTCAAGTATCAAGGTGTGCGACCCTTGTTGGGGTATGCCCTTAAGGCTAATGTTTGAGGCCTTGGGATTCTATCCGTATCATGTATATATAAACTCTTATGTTTATAAAGGCAATGGTTGTTATTCAGTATGTTACATTGTCTGCTGCAATAAGTGTGCTTCTGAATAATGTCTCAATGCTGTTCAGCTAGGCTGACATGCTGTAATGTCCTTAGTCGAGATATCTTGGTGAACATGAGACAGCCTTGATATGATTGAGACTAATATGTGTTCTAATCTTATAGGATGCTTCAAGCATGGAATAAGATGTAGACTCATGGGTACATTGGATGTACTGGACAGACCCTACTAGGATATTCAATTGCTTGTCACAATGTAAATAATCCTTGTTTGCAACAAGTGGCACATGTCCTCTGACTTGAGATCACTTGTGTTTCTAAATGATGATTGTCATTGTTTTGAGGTAGTTCAATATCATTTGAAACATAATGATTATAGACTATCTTGGATGATGATCATGAGTCAGGTTAGGACACTAGTGATAGATACAGGATTGCCGTCTCCTTGTTTAAGGAGTGTGATGTTCTAAAGGGGCCCCCCTGAATGAGATGATTGAGAAAGTGTATAGCCATACCCAGGTGACTATGTTCATCTGATCTGATCATGCTCATCATATTGGAGCCACAGGCTTGACACGCTTGTCCAATAAGAACATCCAGTGGCAAAGGAAACATGTATGCCTCGTGAAGTTGATTCACTCTTGTGCTGTGGTTTGGGTGGAGTCTTGGAAGACTCTTTCCTTTACATCAGGAGACAGTGATGTGTTGCTAGATACCCCTCACTGATCGTGATAACGTAAGTTATCGTTACCGACATTTAAAGGAAACCCTCAGGGTCGCACAATTTGATGATATGGCTTACTTAAGTCAGATCGTGTGGACTGAATTGTTTGGGTTCAGTTTAAAGGGATATAGACTCTGATTGTAAGTGAGATCTGGTCTGATCATGTTTGATTGATTAGGGCTTGAGATCGGTAAGCTTCGATCGAGAGAGATGATGCTAGATCGGTAAGATCAGGAGCATCAAAGAGATGAACGGTTAGATCTGGAACCTTAGGGTTTACTATGGTCTAGACCAAATGGCTTGGGCTATTTTGATTTGGTTTATGAACCAAATTCGATTGGGACGTTTTGGCTTGAACCGGTTCACAAAGGTGAACGCTTGGTTCAATGCTAGTATGCGTTTTTGGGTTGGCATGAGCGCATGGCTTAATGATGTTCCATTTTTGGAATATCTTCAATGCCGATTCCTCTCAACGCCAAAACGCAAATACGTTCCCCTCTTCTCGTGTGGAAAACTTGCACTCTCGTGTAGAGGAGGTTGACGAGGAAGAGAGGCTTTGGACAAGGAGCTCTCGGCCAAGAAGGAGACATCTCATCCCTTCCATACGACAAGTACCTTTGAAGAACCTTGCTAGCACAAGGATCTCAAAGAGTGGCCGACTTCATCTTGTGTGCGCGCCGTTTGGAGGAGATCTATTTTGTTCTCTTGCTTCCAAGTCGCCACCCACACAATGGCTATGGTATGATCTTATTTGGTTAAGTTGATCATATGCTCTTACTTGCGATCCTATGAAACCCTTGCATCCGCTGCAAAATTTTCATTGTGCCCCCATTTAGGGTTTCACCCCCTTGCGCTCCCCCTTGAAGGGGACCTTTTCAATTGGTATCAGAGCATGTTTTCGGTATGAAGCTTATGATTGCTTGATGCTTTGTGATCCATGTTTTAGTTGTATAGATCTAGGGTTATGATCATGCGAAAGGGTTACATGCATGTTTATCTGCGCAAATATGAAGTATGTCACTCTTGGCGCATGTATTGGCGCATGTTAATGTTTTGTCACAAACCTACATCACTTGCGCGCTCACCTAGATCTATGCCCTTGCTATAAACCCTTAGACGGGTTAGTAGGGTTGAAATCATCTTCTAAGATGGATCCAAATAGTCTGATCAGACCATCTGACAGCCTAGATGGGTTGACCAGATAGCACCTGTGCGCAAGCACGAGGTGGCTATAGGTCGACTGCATCAAGGGCGTGTAGCGAGGTCTGGTTGAGACAACCATTGAACGCACATGAGTTAGGCCCGGGGTCACACCCGCTTGCTAGAACTCATGAAGGCAGTTCAGCCCTTGGCGCATGCATGGTTGACCATTAGGTCAACTCAAGTCAGTTAGGACTTTGTGCATGCAAGGGCAGTGGATCTGACTAGATATGATGAGTGGATCCCTATTGATGTACCGTTGTAAGGTAGTAGGGGAAATAAGACAAATAAAATTGATTCCGATGGGATTTTGAAAAATTTTATTTTGTTGATGGATCACATGTTGATTTGATGCCATGTGCTTGTTTATTTCATCTTATGTGGGTTGCCCTTTTATTGTGTGCTGTGCTGGGGCCTGCGTGCCTGGAATAAAATTGTAAATTAATATTATTGTGATCTGTGCATCACTTTTAAATTAATTTATAAAATGTAATTGACCTGCGAGTCAATCTTGTCTAGATAGATTAAAATGTACTTTTAATCAGACAAGAGCTCAAAGCACACATGGATGAGGCGCTTGCAGCTTGAGGCTTGACCAGGTGGGAAGTCTAGGGTTTGACCCTAGGACAGGCGCATATACCTGGTGGGGGCACCTGAGCTGCAAAGGGCGCTTGGGCCCTGGTCTGGGCTAGATGAGAGGCAAAAGACCCAAGAAGCAAATGAAGACTTAAGATAACTTAAGGTCTTACCTAGGCTTTATGGGCGTTTACCACATAAGATCATCATGCTTTCTTTTATTGTTTGAATAATTAGAATTGCATGATTTATTTATCTTCTGCTATCACCATAGGGTTTGCATGATAGTTAAGAAGATTAAAAGACCGTTAAAATCCAACGCTAAAATATCAAGCTCGATAGCCTTCTGACGCGAAACCTCACTGTTCTGACTATTGTTGGAGCCGTGTTGTACCCACTCAGTGGGCACGTCCATCTATCTTCAGACGGTGTGTGATTTCACCTGCGTGTTACAGAGAAGGGATTTATCGCTTCTCGTTGCTCAGCATAGCACGTGGTGGTCCAGGGAGTAGGTCGGGTCAGCTTGACCATGTAGGCTACATATGGGGCATATGGTAGCTATATGGAGGCAGCCATCTGTGGGATCAGAGACTGTGTTGTACCAACTCAGTTGGCACAGTCTGCTGGATTGCCCAGATGAAGGGGAATCGCACGGGTTGGCGATTGGCAGGGACTGCCTACCAGAAATTAGTGCTTGTACTCTCTGTGCATCTTATCTCGCCTGAGCGGGACGCGGAGACCAAGTATGAAATCTGGATCCCATCTCACTAAAAGAGTGTTACTCTTTCGGGCTGTTTTGCTGGATTTTTCAGCCAGATAAAATAGTGAGAAAAGAATCTTTCTTAAGTCCTGGATTGATTCTAAACATTGATACTGACCTTGCTGTTCTTGCATTGTTGTAGATTCCTGCAGCAACGAACACCATGAGCTTCAATGTGCGATCCCTACTGGAAAGGGAGAAGTTTGCTGGGCCAAACTTCTCAGACTGGTTCGGACACCTTAAGATCGTTCTTAAGGCTGAGAGGAAACTGTATGTCCTCGAGACGGCTATACCGCCTCAACCCGCTGCGAACGCCGCAAGGGCGGTTCGCGATGCCTATGAAAAACAAGTCAATGATAGCATTGATGTCGCTTGCCTGATGCTAGCGTCTATGACGCCACCGCTGCAGCGTCAGCATGAGGATATGTCTGCTATAGAAATTATAGCAAACCTCAAGATGTTGTATGCTGCACAGGCGAGGACTGAACGCTATAATCTGACCAAGCTTTTCTTTCAGAGCAAACTGGCTGAAGGGAGCCCAGTGGGAGCTCATGTGCTCAAGATGATTGGGCACAAGGAGGCTCTAGAGAAACTGGGGCATACCATCAACCAGGAGCTTGCTGTAGACATTATTCTGCAGTCTCTCCCGGCCTCTTTCGATGCGTTCATTATTAATTTTAATATGAACAAAATCGATTGTACTCCGGCAGAGTTGCTGAATATGCTCTTGACTACGGAGGAAACTCTGAAGGGAAAGCCTTCAACCTCTGTCTTGATGTTCCCCTCCAGGAACAAGAAGAAGGGGAAGAAGGGCAAGGCCCCTGTCAAGAACTACAGCAAGGCTCTGAAACAAAAGGTGAAGCGGTCGAAGGACAACAGGTGTTTCCACTGTGGCCAGCTGGGTCACTGGAAAAAGGACTGTAAAGCGCTCCAAGGAGACAAGAAGGGAAGCATAGCTTCTGGCTCAGGTATATTTGTGACTGAGGTCATGATATCTTCTTCTTCTATTTCATGGGTGTTGGACACTGCATGTGGAGTTCACATTTGTTCAAATGTACAGGAACTCAAGAGAAGAAGACAGGTGGGACAGCATGAGGTGGACCTACGAGTTGGAAACGGGGCACGGGTTGCTGCTGTTACTGTAGGGGATTATTACATCTCATTACCATCTGGACTTGTATTGGAACTAGACAATTGTTATTTCGTTCCGAGTATTACGAAAAATATTATCTCTATTCCTGCTCTTGTCAGGAAAGGATTTTCCTTTGAATGCAATATTTCAAAGTGTATAATTTCTTATGATAATATTGTTTATGCTTCTGGATCAATTAACAATGGGTTATTCATGTTGGACATGGAATGTTCTATACAAAACATTGATAATAAGAAAGCCAAGTATGCTGATGACAGCACCTTGCTATGGCATAGTCGTTTAGGCCATATTAACAAGAAACGCATTAAGCGGTTGCATGACCATGGACTGCTGGGATCATTCTCCAATGAGGAGATTGATACATGCAAAGCTTGTTTAATGGGTAAAATGACAAAGGCTCCTTTTCCTCACAAAGGTCAAAGGGCTTCAGGTTTACTTGACCTTATACACAGTGATGTGTGTGGGCCATTTAGTAAACATGCCAGAGGTGGCTATTCATACTTCATTACCTTCACTGATGATTTCAGTAGGTATGGATATGTCTATCTAATGAGACATAAGAGTGAATCTTTTGACAAGTTCAAAGAGTTCAAAAATGAAGTACAGAATCAGCTAGGCCGAAATATCAAGGCACTTCGTTCTGATCGAGGTGGTGAATACCTAAGTCGAGAGTTTATTGACTATCTGAAGGAGTGTGGGATTATCTCACAGCTCACTCCGCCAGGAACACCGCAATGGAATGGTGTGTCCGAGAGGAGGAACAGAACCTTGCTAGATATGGTTCGTTCTATGATGAGTCAGGCTACTCTACCTTACTCCTTTTGGGGATTTGCACTGGAAACAGCTGCAAAGGTACTAAATCGAGTGCCATCCAAGGCAGTTTCTAAGACTCCATATGAGTTATGGTATGGGAAACAGCCTAGCTTGACATTTGTTAAGATCTGGGGTTGCGAGGCTTATGTCAAAAAGCTCGCCTCTGGGAAACTAGAGAGCATATCTGAGAAATGTATCTTTGTCGGTTACCCTAAGGAAACTAAGGGTTATTATTTCTACGATCCCAAAGAGAACAAAGTATTTGTTGCTCGGACGGCAATTTTTCTTGAGAAGGAGTTTCTTCTGCAAGAAGCCAGTGGGAGAGAAATAAAGCTGGATGAGAATCCAGAGGAAGGACAAAGTAGTCAAGCACAGTTGGATGAGCCTGAGCCGGTAGAACAGGTTATTGAACAACCTGAGGCTCAGATATCACGGGAACCGCGAAGATCGGGAAGGATCCGTCGACAGCCTGAGCGCTATGACGGAGTCTACATCATTGATAATGATGAACCCCTCACTTATGCGGATGCGGTCAGTGGACCGGAGTCAGCGAGATGGCTTGAAGCTATGCGAGCCGAGATGGACTCCATGTCAGATAACCAAGTCTGGGATTTGGTTGATCCGCCTCCGGGAGTAATCCCTATAGGCTGTAAATGGATCTTCAAGAAGAAGATTGACATGGATGGTAACGTGGTTACCTATAAAGGCAGGCTAGTTGCGAAAGGTTTCAAACAAATCTACGGGATAGATTATGATGAAACTTTCTCTCCTGTAGCCATGTTCAAGTCTATTCGGATTCTTTTCGCGATAGCAGCATATTATGATTATGAGATCTGGCAAATGGATGTGAAGACAGCTTTCCTTAATGGAAATCTGGATGAGGATGTGTATATGACACAACCAGAAGGTTTCACTAATCCATCAGATCGTCATAAAATATGCAAGTTAAAGAAGTCCATTTATGGACTTAAGCAAGCATCTAGAAGCTGGATTATTCGTTTTGATGAATCAATCTCTGAGTTTGGTTTCATCAAGAATGAAGATGACCCGTGTGTATATAAGAGGTTTAGTGGGAGCGTGATTACTTTCCTAGTCCTCTACGTCGATGATATCTTAATCATTGGAAACGATATTCCTGAACTGCATGCTGTTAAAGCATGGTTAGGAAAATGTTTCCAAATGAAAGATCTAGGAGAAGCAGCCTATGTATTGGGTGTGAAGATCTACAGGGATAGATCTAAGAGGCTTCTCGGGCTGTGCCAGAGTACTTACATCGATAAAGTCTTGGAGAGATTCCATTTAGAGAATTCTAAAAGAGGATATCTTCCAGTCAGACATGGTCTGAATCTTTCAAAGAGTCAGTGTCCACAAACACAGACTGAGAAAGATGAAATGGACAATACGCCTTATGCTTCGGCTATTGGGTCCATAATGTATGCGATGTTGTGTACTCGCCCAGACGTCGCTTACGGGTTAAGCGTGACCAGTCGGTTCCAGAGTAATCCAGGTCAGGCACACTGGATTGCGGTCAAGAACATTTTAAAATATCTGCGGAGGACCAAAGATATGTTCTTGACATATGGTGGTCAGGAAGAACTCAGTATTGAAGGATATACTGACGCTTCGTTCCAGTCGGACCAGGATGATTTCCGATCGCAATCAGGCTATGTTTTTAGCTTGAATGGAGGAGCAGTGGTGTGGAAAAGTTTCAAATAGTCTACTGTTGCTGATTCCACAACAGAAGCCGAGTATGTTGCAGCCTCGGAAGCATCCAAGGAGGCAGTGTGGATTCGTAAGTTCGTTCAAGAACTTGGTGTTGTTCCTTCGAGTGCAGATCCTTTGGTTATCTTCTGTGATAACACTGGAGCAATAGCACAAGCAAAGGAACCACGGTCGCACCAGAAGTCCAAGCACATACAGAGGAGGTTTCACTTGATCCGGGAGATCATTGATCGTGGCGAGATCAAAATTTGCAAGGTTCATACAGATGACAATCTGGCTGACCCGCTTACCAAGCCTCTGGCGCAGCAGAAGCATGAGAAGCACTGTAATAATATGGGTTTGAGATTTCTCAACCATTAGATTAAGTGCAAGTGGGAGATTGTTGGGGTATGCCCTTAAGGCTAATGTTTGAGGCCTTGGGATTCTATCCGTATCATGTATATATAAACTCTTATGTTTATAAAGGCAATGGTTGTTATTCAGTATGTTACATTGTCTGCTGCAATAAGTGTGCTTCTGAATAATGTCTCAATGCTGTTCAGCTAGGCTGACATGCTATAATGTCCTTAGTCGAGATATCTTGGTGAACATGAGACAGCCTTGATATGATTGAGACTAATATGTGTTCTAATCTTATAGGATGCTTCGAGCATGGAATAAGATGTAGATTCATGGGTACATTGGATGTACTGGACAGACCCTACTAGGATATTCAATTGCTTGTCACAATGTGAATAATCCTTGTTTGCAACAAGTGGCACATGTCCTCTGACTTGAGATCACTTGTGTTTCTAAATGATGATTGTCATTGTTTTGAGGTAGTTCAATATCATTTGAAACATAATGATTATAGACTATCTTGGATGATGATCATGAGTCAGGTTAGGACACTAGTGATAGATACAGGATTGCCGTCTCCTTGTTTAAGGAGTGTGATGTTCTAAAGGGGCCCCCCTGAATGAGATGATTGAGAAAGTGTATGGCCATACCCAGGTGACTATGTTCATCTGATCTGATCATGCTCATCATATTGGAGCCACAGGCTTGACACGCTTGTCCAATAAGAACATCCAGTGGCAAAGGAAACATGTATGCCTCGTGAAGTTGATTCACTCTTGTGCTGTGGTTTGGGTGGAGTCTTGGAAGACTCTTTCCTTTACATCGGGAGACAGTGATGTGTTGCTAGATACCCCTCACTGATCGTGATAACGTAAGTTATCGTTACCGACATTTAAAGGAAACCCTCAGGGTCGCACAATTTGATGATATGGCTTACTTAAGTCAGATCGTGTGGACTGAATTGTTTGGGTTCAGTTTAAAGGGATATAGACTCTGATTGTAAGTGAGATCTAGTCTGATCATGTTTGATTGATTAGGGCTTGAGATCGGTAAGCTTCGATCGAGAGAGATGATGCTAGATCGGTAAGATCAGGAGCATCAAAGAGATGAACGGTTAGATCTGGAACCTTAGGGTTTACTATGGTCTAGACCAAATGGCTTGGGCTATTTTGATTTGGTTTATGAACCAAATTCGATTGGGACATTTTGGCTTGAACCGGTTCACAAAGGTGAACGCTTGGTTCAATGCTAGTATGCGTTTTTGGGTTGGCATGAGCGCATGGCTTAATGATGTTCCATTTTTGGAATGTCTTCAATGCCGATTCCTCTCAACGCCAAAACGCAAATACGTTCCCCTCTTCTCGTGTGGAAAACTTGCACTCTCGTGTAGAGGAGGTTGACGAGGAAGAGAGGCTTTGGACAAGGAGCTCTCGGCCAAGAAGGAGACATCTCATCCCTTCCATACGATAAGTACCTTTGAAGAACCTTGCTAGCACAAGGATCTCAAAGAGTGGCCGACTTCATCTTGTGTGCGCGCCGTTTGGAGGAGATCTATTTTGTTCTCTTGCTTCCAAGTCGCCGCCCACACAATGGCTATGGTATGATCTTATTTGGTTAAGTTGATCATATGCTCTTACTTGCGATCCTATGAAACCCTTGCATCCGCTGCAAAATTTTCATTGTGCCCCCATTTAGGGTTTCACCCCCTTGCGCTCCCCCTTGAAGGGGACCTTTTCAACCCTGTAGGTTCCTCTGATACTGGCAGTGCTGACCAAAGGTCATCACAAGCAGTGAGTGGCACCTAGCAGTGCATCGCTGCTACCCAGGTCATTGGAATGGATATCGACATCGACATCCCCATCATCGCAACTAGGTACAGATGCATTACAGTCTCTTTGCCGAACTGATATCCGATTGGACAAGTGTGTCACCACTTGTTTTCATCCAATCACATGGCTATGACTAAAACAGGTTCTTACCTAGGTATGGCCATACACTCTCAGTCATAGAACCATAGAGGAGCTCCATGGATATCATACTTCCCTAAGGAAGGGGCAAATCCTATGTCTGTCCATTGACCTTCTCATATGGGTCGTGACATGCTCAATGACAACCGTTATGACCTCCCAACTACGGCAAGGTGTTGGGTTGTATCAAAGCAAGTCCCTAGCCATATAGAATGATCAATGACCTCAAGTCAAGGGATCAATGCATCTCCTGTCACTTATGAGGATAACTCATGACACGAAGTCATAGCCTCATAGTGGGCTATCTAGTATATCCTCCAATGATATACCCATGTGTCTGCGTTAGCACCACGTGCCTAACCAGCCCACATACCAGTCTCACAAGTACCAGAGCTATCCCATATCCACTCAGGTACATCGACTGGGGACAATTATTTGAGCACAGATCCAATCTGTCTCCAGGGACATTATCATGTAAGTACACAATCGCAGGTGTAGACAAACAATGATAACGACAATGCCAGAATGATATATAAATATCAATGTCAAGTAGTACATAAGTTGACCAAAACTAGGTCCTAGGGCATATACACCAACAATCTCCCACTTGCACTAAGACCTAGAAGTTGAGGAATCTCAACCCCATATCTCTAGCGTGACCATCATGCTTCTGCTGCGCCAAAGCCTTGGTCAATGGGTCTGCCAGATTGTTCTCTGTGTCTACTCTGCTAATCTTGACATCACCTCTGTCAATGATCTCTCTGATCAGGTGAAATCTTCTGAGTATGTGTTTGGATCTTTGATGAGACTGTGGTTCCTTGGCTTGTGCAATTGCTCCATTGTTGTCATAGTAGAGTTCAATGGGATCCATTGCACTAGGTACCACCTGAAGATCACATAAGAACTTCCTTATCCAAACGGCTTCCTTGGCTGCCTCAGAAGCAGCCACATACTCAGCCTCGGTTGTAGAATCTGCTATGGTGGATTGCTTGAAGCTCTTCCAACATACAGCGCCTCCATTTATCTTGAACACATAGCCGGCCTGTGATCTAAAGTCGTCAGGGTCAGACTGGAACGATGCATCAGTATAGCCCTGCATACTGAGCTCTTCCTGTCCCCCATAGACCAAGAACAGATCCTTAGTTCTTCTCAGATACTTTAGGATGTTCTTTATAGCCACCCAGTGCTGCAGACCTGGATTGGATTGGTATCGGCTGGTTATGCTCACAGCATATGCCACATCTGGTCTAGTACACAACATTGCATACATGATCGATCCTACTGCCGAAGCATAAGGAATTCGACTCATGTCATCCCTCTCAGCCTGTGTTGTAGGACACTGGCTCTTTGAGAGAGTAAGGCCATGTCTCACTGGAAGGTATCCTTTCTTGGATTGCTCCATGTTGAACCTCTCCAGTACCTTATCAATGTAGGTACTCTGACTAAGGACCAGAAGCCTCTTGGATCTATCCCGGTAGATCCTTACGCCTAGAATATAGGCAGCCTCCCCTAAGTCTTTCATCTCGAAACACTTCCCCAACCATGTCTTCACAGCTTGAAGACTAGGGATGTCGTTTCCGATGAGCAGTATGTCATCAACATACAAGACTAGAAAAATCACCAAGCTCCCACTGAATTTTCTGTATACACAGGCGTCATCTTCGCTTTTGATAAAGCCATAATCTCTCACGGCTTCATCAAATCGAAGATTCCAACTTCGAGATGCTTGCTTTAATCCATAAATGGATCTCTTCAGCCTGCAGACCTTATTAGCCTCTGCAGGATGGATGAAGCCATCAGGTTGTGACATATACACATCCTTAGTCAGCTTCCCATTAAGGAACGCTGTCTTCACATCCATCTGCCATATCTCATAGTCATGATATACAGCTATAGCAAGCAGAATCCGAATGGATTTAATCATGGCAACTGGCGAGAAGGTTTCATCATAGTCCACCCCGTGGACTTGTTTAAATCCTTTAGCCACTAGTCTACCCTTATAGGTAACTATTTTTCCATCCATGTCTGTCTTCCTCTTGAAGACCCATTTACACCCTATGGGTTTTACCCCATCAGGCAGCTCAACAAAATCCCAGACTTGGTTAGCCGACATGGAATCCATCTCGGATCGCATGGCGTCAAGCCATCTCTCGGAGTCCGGTCCACTGACCGCCTCATCATAGGTTCTGGGTTCATCCTCAATGATGAAGATCCCATCGTGTTGGGTCGGCAGCGACCCATACCTTTCAGGTGCACGACGAATTCTCCTAGACCTACGCGGGACCTGTGTCGGAGCCTCAGGTTGCCTAGCAACTGGTGCAGGTGGCTCAGATTCCATCTCTTTGTCTTATGTTTGCACTTGGACCTCATCCAAGTCAAATTTCCTCCCACTAACTTCTTTCATAAGAAATTCTTTCTCTAGAAAGACAGCACCCCGAGCAACAAAAACTTTGTTCTCGGTTGGGACATAGAAGTAGTATCCTTTAGTTTCCTTAGGATACCCCACAAACACACACTTATCAGATATAGGTTCTAGCTTACTAGAATCCTGACGTTTGACATAAGCCTCACATCCCCAGATCTTGATAAAAGTGAGATTAGGGCGTCTCCCACTCCACATCTCGTATGGTATTTTGGAGACACTCTTAGATGGAACGTTGTTCAGTATTAGAGAAGCTGTCTCTAGTGCATGCCCCCAGAATGATGGAGGTAGAGTTGCATGACTCATCATAGATAGAACCATATCCAATAAAGTTCGATTTCTCCTTTCAGACACACCATTCCATTGAAGTATTCCAGGAGGAGTGAGTTGGGATATGATCCCACACTCTCTCAGATAGTCAAAGAATTCACCGCTCAGGTACTCTCCACCTCGATCTGATCGAAGAGCTTTAATGGATCTTCCAAGCTGGTTCTCTACTTCATTCTTGAACTCCTTGAATTTCTCAAAGGATTCAGATTTATGTCTCATTAAGTAGACATAGCCATACCTACTGAAGTCATCAGTGAAGGTAATGAAGTAGTTGTACCCTCCTCTGGCTTGTTTATTGAAGGGCCCACACACATCAGTATGTATGAGATCTAATAAACCTTCTGCCCTCTCACCAATCTTGGTGAAGGGCGCCTTTGTCATTTTCCATAATAAACAAGGTTCACAAGTATCAAATTCCTCCAAGGAACTTGAATCTAACCATCCATTTGCATGGAGTTGTTGGATGCGATTCTTGTTTATATGGGCTAATCGACAGTGCCATAGGAAAGCACCAACTGAACCACTCAGTTTGGTCCCTTTATTACTTATGTTACAAATAGAACTTTCCATATCCAAGATATATAGACCATTGCACAAAGTGCCCCTCCCATAGAACATATTTGCAAATGAAAAAGAACAAGAGTTCTTATTTATTTCAAATTTAAATCCTTTCTTTGCTAAGCAAGGAATGGATACAATGTTCTTAGTAAGTGAAGGTTCACAGAAGCAATTATCTAGTTCTAATTGAAGTCCAGAAGGCAAGGAGAGAGTCAAAACGCCTACAGCAACAGCAGCAACCTGTGCCCCGTTTCCAACGCGTAGGTCAATCTCTCCAAGCCGCACCGATCTACTTTTCTTGAGCTCCTGCATATTTGTACAAATATGAGCTCCACATGCGGTATCCAATACCCATGACATAGAAGTAGAAAGATTGACTTCTGTAACATAGATACCTGAGCTAGAAGTTAAGGCCAAGCCTTTCTTCTTCTCATTCTGAAGCTGCTTGCAGTCCCTTCTCCAGTGACCCTGCTCGCCACAGTGAAAACACCTCTGGTCCTTTGACTTCTTCGCCTTTTTCTTCAGTGCTTTGGTAGGACCTCTGGCACTGCTCTTAGCACGTGCCTTACCCTTCTTCTTTATCTTCTTGGTCGCAGGGACCAAAAGAACAGAATTGGGTTTGGTCTTACCCATCTCTCGCTCGGCTGTTTGGAGCATATTCATCAATTCCTCCCGTGTGCACTCAATCCGGTTCATGTTGAAGTTAATAATAAACGGACTAAAGCTAGGGGGCAGGGAATGCAGAATAAGATCCACAACCAACTCGTTGTCTATGGTGTGTCCCAGTCTCCTGAGATGATCCACGTTCCCAATGAGTTTGAGAACATGGGGTCTCACTGGTGCACCCTCAGACAACTTGCACCGAAAGACTGCTTTGGCGGTGTCAAATCTCTCAGTTCTAGCCTGAGCCTCGAACATCTGTTTCAGACGAGTGATCATCTGAAAAGCGTTCTGCTCCTCATATTGCACCTGCAGTTCAGGTGCCATACTGGCTAGCATAAGACATGCAACCTCCAAAGAGTCATCCTGATGCTTTCTATAAGCATCTCTGTCTGCCGTTCGGGCATTAGGTGGAGGAGCCGCAGGAAGAGCCTGTTCAAGGACATACAGCTTCTTCTCGAGCTTGAGGACTATCCTCAAGTTCCGATGCCAGTCCATAAAGTTAGTTCCAACTAACTTATCCTTATCAAGGAGTGATCGCAGTGATAATCCACCAGTGTTCATAGCCATTGTTCTACAACACCCAAGAAGAACAGATTAGTACTACTTCGAATCATTTAAACTGGACTCGTTTTAAATGATTACTGCTCCCACTATTTTAAATTCAAATTGACAACCCACAAAGTCAATCGGGAAGTTTAAGACTTCCTAGTGAGATGGGATCCTTATTTCACATGAGGCTTCGCGTCCCACGAGGGTGGGATGAGATGCACAAAGTAACCCATGTTTCCTAAGGTGGGCGCGCCAGCCGGTTGCTCCAAGCAACTCCCCTTGTTGAGACAGTCTGGGCATTTCATGTCTAGCGAGGGCTGGATACAACATGAAACCTTTACCTCTCAACGATGCATCTAGACTTTCACCATGTGCCCAGCACATGTGAACTTCTAGTCAAGTCCATTCCTAACCGTTATGCCTAGGGCCAACGAGTTTCCTTGCGAAGGCACGCCCAGGTTAAAACTGGACTGGGGAAACCATTGCCACCACGCACTTTCTAAAGATAAGTGGGTGTGTCCCACGAGGGTGGGAAACAATTCACAACTCTACTGATCGATAGCTTAGTGAGGGCTACGCGTTAGAAGGCTACCAGACTTGATATTTTAATTGAGGGTTTTTGTTTAAGGTCTCATCATCTCAGTTTTATCTTATGTCTATCATTACAGGCATGCAATCCTATGGTGATAACATAATGATAAAACATTTCAGGCATGCTTCTGCAGATAATAATAAAATCAGTAAAGAATGATGTGATCATATCCTATTCAAGACATTGAACCAATCCATGCCATGAAATAGGTTCAACTCTTGTCCTAGAACTCAAGCCCCAAAAACTAGACCTAGCCTAGCCGACCTCTAGCTTCAAGGTTGGCTCCAAGGTCCTTCTCTCATGATTTAGCTCTCAAACCCTAGAGGTACACTTTTAAAAGTTCCCCATAGGTTCGGCCAATGTCATGGTCTTCCTCCAATGAGGATGCGCCATAATGCAAGAAGCCAAATTAGCTAGCTCTCAAACCCAAGGGTTCGGCCATGCCTAATTTGCGCCACTAAGCAGGGTATGCATGCGCCAAGTTCCAAGTACATGCGCCACCCTAATCTTCTTCTTAGTCAAAAGCAAAAAGAAAAGCGGCACGCAGGCCTCACTAGGATACATCGCAGGCATGCAAAGGGTGGCTTGACTAATGAAACAACATTATGCACAATCAAGGTATTTACTAATGCAATTCTACATGCTCATGAAAAACATAAAATCTGAAATTTTACTTTTTCATAAAACCAGTCTCTTTTTCTCATCTTCTTCTCACAAATCTTTTGGTTTATTGCGATTTATTTTTTATGATGATTTCAGAGATCCTTTCGGCTGGCAATTTTGTCAGATCAAGAGACTTGGCCAGTCCGAAGACACAATGCCCGTCCTACTTGACAAAATCACGTGCGCCTTTGATCTTTAAATCAAACAAGAAAAATAGTCCAAAAATCCAAAAGAGATTGAGAGGATGATAGAAAAAAGAAACCCTAATTTTTCCTACTTAGAAAAATCGTTTGCCATGCATCATGCTATTTACGAAAATAGAGATATGGCATGTGAGCATGAAAGAAAAGCATAAAACATCGTTCGAGTCTTGCAAGTCGCTCTGATACCACTGTTGGGAAACCCCGGGGACATTTTACAATTTTCAGAGTCATAGACATACATATTACGCAGCGGAAGAATGTCCCCGAAACAGGCCGGTCCCAAAAACCCAGTGAAGATCGCAAGCAAGAGAGTCGACACGATGAGTTAAGAAATACCTTAAGAGCAATTTGGAGTGATGCCGATGTAGGCGCCCAAGTGTGCGCCCTCTGCAGTCTCACACACACGGATCTATTGAGTTCTCTTCTTCCACGCCCGGTGCTACCCTCGGGAAGAAGATCAAAGCCTTAGGGAGATGCTCCACTTCACTTGCACCACCAAGTGGAAAGGATGCGCCAAGAGAAGTATGAAACAACCCAAGCCGCCAAGAGGAAAGGAAGGAGAAACTCTCGGCTATGGAAGAAGGAAGATGTGCCCTTGCTCCTAGCACTCGCCCCTCTTCTTGTGTTCACGCCTTCAAGGATTGATCACTAATAAGAGGGCTCGGCTAGGTGCTCTTTTATAGGAAAACAGGCGGTTTATGAAAGGCTAGGATCAAGACAAGTGGGCGGCTAGGATGAGAAGGTTTGAGACAAGGAAAGTCTCCAAGACATTTTCATAATTCTCATTCAACCATTCCTTTTGTGCCCATGTCTTTCTTTGTGCGCCAAGGCCTTGCCTTGCGCCCCAAGCAATGCCATATAGGCATTCATACCATAAGGGATAAAGGGGAAGGCGCCAATTGCTTCCTTATGAAGCAAATTGCGCCACTTCTCCCCATTATGCCCATAGGCGCCTAGGGGAGAAGATTTTTCCCCATTATACCCTTCTAGCCCTTCTTCTCTTCATGACAACTTATTATTGGGCCTCATTGGATAATGAGCTAGCCCAAACTCCATTACATGGGTTGATTAAGCACTTGGATCCAATCCAATGCAACCCTAATCCAAATGTGACCAATCTAGGTCAATTTTGGGTCAACCTGCCAAAAATGAAGTTTGGCTCCAATAATATTCTTCCATCTCATCAGGCCCATTGGCGCTGATGAAATCTCCCAATTAGATCCGAGTTATCCAATAACTCGATCATAAGGCTTCCCGATCAATACGAGAACTCAAGTATCAAGGTGTGCGACCCTGTAGGTTCCTCTGACGCTGGCAGTGCTGACGAAAGGTCATCACAAGCAGTGAGTGGCACCTAGCAGTGCATCACTGCTACCCAGGTCATTGGAATGGATATCGACATCGACATCCCCATCATCGCAACTAGGTACAGATGCATTACAGTCTCTTTGCCGAACTGATATCCGATTGGACAAGTGTGTCACCACTTGTTTTCATCCAATCACATGGCTATGACTAAAACAGGTTCTTACCTGGGTATGGCCATACACTCTCAGTCATAGAACCATAGAGGAGCTCCATGGATATCATACTTCCCTAAGGAAGAGGCAAATCCTATGTCTGTCCATTGACCTTCTCATATGGGTCGTGACATGCTCAATGACAACCGTTATGACCTCCCAACTACGGCAAGGTGTTGGGTTGTATCAAAGCAAGTCCCTAGCCATATAGAATGATCAATGACCTCAAGTCAAGGGATCAATGCATCTCCTGTCACTTATGAGGATAACTCATGACACCAAGTCATAGCCTCATAGCGGGTCTATCCAGTATATCCTCCAATGATATACCCATGTGTCTGCGTTAGCACCACGTGCCTAACCAGCCCACATACAAGTCTCACAAGTACCAAAGTTATCCCATATCCACTCAGGTACATCGACTGGGGACAATTATTTGAGCACAGATCCAATCTGTCTCCAGGGACATTATCATGTAAGTACACAATCGCAGGTGTAGACAAACAATGATAACGACAATGCCAGAATGATATATAAATATCAATGTCAAGTAGTACATAAGTTGACCAAAACTAGGTCCTAGGGCATATACACACAGACGCCGGATGCCACCAAAGAAGGGAAGCGCACCCCTTCTTCACTGGACACCACCGGAACCACCAGAGACGTCGGCGAACTCTTCGCCGGGTGTCACCAAAGGAAGGAGCCGAAGCTCCCAGCCCCGCCGGCCACCCTTGTTCTCACTGGAAACGAGGAGAAAGAGGAGGACGCGGCAAAGAGGAGGAAACGCGGTCGGCGAACGCTTCACCGACGAAGAACCACCCGCCGGACGGAGCCAGAGCGGGCGGGGAAAGAGGCATACATCGGCGGACGTCCATCCGTCGGCTCCACCACCAGTATCGCCAAAGAAGGAGGAGGATGAAGGAAATGGGACGCCGCCCCTTTTGCTCCACGCGTCCCGTACCGCCGCACCCAACCCACAGGGAAACGCTGCAGGAGCCGTCACTGCCACCGGAGCCCTTGCCGGAGCCGCTCAACGGAGGGAGAGAGCATCGAAAGGGGGAGAGGAAACGGTGCCGCCACCGTCACATTCAAACAAACGCGTCACGCCTGCCTCGCACGAGAGCTGGGGCTACTGTAGCCCTAGCTCATTTTCTCCAAATGCGTCACCCGACCCGATAGCCGCCCGATCCGCTGCAATAACCCGTTACCTCGCTGGAAAAATGGGGCTACAACTGGGCTTGGGCCGTGCTTGCGCGCGCGTGGCCCAAATGCGAAAACGGGCCTAACAATAGAAGTGGCGAGTTTTCGGCGCAAGTAACATATAGAATATAGGGTTTTCTCTTAGATTAATTGCAGGAGACTTGTATTATTGTATTGCCAAATTACAAAAAGACTCTTCACATTTTTTTAATATACTAAGATGACTCTATTCAATATTATTCAGTTGATATACTCACAAAAGCACTTGACATGTATGATTTCACATTACATGTGACAAGCTGAGTATGTGTGATGTCTACGTTCTAACTTGGAGAGTGAGAATAGAAATATTATCTTATTTTGTATAATATGTGAAACTCATGGAAATGTTGCAGTTCAAAAAACTCTACTTATAGCACATAGGGTTTTCTATCTCGGTTAATTGCATGATACCTTGTATTGCCAAATTATTCAAAGACCCTTCAAACTCTTTAATATAACAAGAAGCTCTTATCTCTTAAAATCATGTTATTTATGACAAATATAATAATCTAAATTTTCTTCAAAATCATATCATTTTATTTAGAATTCTATTATATCTATTCAACATTATTTGGTAGATATATTCAAATCATTTCCACTAGTTTGATTCCACATTACATGTGATAAGATGAGAATGTTTGAAGTGGCATACTCCTTTTGGAGTAACTGAAACTTTTAGCTTTTACTAGTTGAAAAAGTACTGGTTGAAAAGTAACTAGTTGGAAAAGTTAAAAAGTGTTTGGGTAAACTATTATGCTGGTCAAAATTTTTTAAAAAAAATTAAAAATAATTTTGAATTTAATATTTTTTATTAAAATAATAATTTTGTTATTGAAAAGACATACGAATGTAGGTGCGGGCATGAGATACAAGAAGAAAAATAGTTAGAAAGTAGCCAAAAGCGACCTCCTCCCAATTTTTCCAAACTCATACTACTTTTAGGTTCCAAACCTAGAAGCAGCTTACCAAACATTTCAGTTTTTTAAAATCAGCTGTTTTCAAAACAGCTGACCAGCTATGCCAAATAGGGTCATAGTTCAGAGAACACTACTTATAGCACTATCTAGGTTAATTGTCCAATACCTTGTATTGCCAAATTATAGAAAGACTTTTGAAAATTTTTAATACACATAGATGACACTTATCTCTTAAAATCATGCCACTTTTGACAAATCTAACAATATAAATTTTATTCAAAATCAAATCATTTTATTCATAATTTTTTTATATCAAAACAAATATCAACTCTACACAATATTATTTGGTAGATATATTCCAAGAGCTCTTTCACTAGTTTCATTCAACATTACGTGTGACAAGATTAGTATGTTTGATATCTACACCCTAGTTTAAGAGTGTGATTAGAATTATTGTCGTATTTTGTATTATAATCTTAATGCAATGAAAGTGGCACATTTTATAGAACACTGCTTATAGCACATAGAGTTTTCTATCTCTATTAATTACAGGATACCTTGTATTGATAATTATAGAAAGACACTTAAAGCTTATTAATTTATTTAATAGACAATTGTCTCTTGAAATCATGCCACTTATGACAAATCTAAAAATACTTTCTTCAATATCAAATTATTTTATGCGAGAGGTAGTAAGCAACACACTCTTTATCACACTGATGTTGAAGTACTCGATGGAGAGAACATTACTGCTTCAACAACTACTTCAGATTTATGACATAGGAGGCTTGGACATATGAGTCAGAAGGGTATGAAAATTCTTCCAAAGGAGGACATTATCCCCAAAAGTATTACTATTGGTCCTTGTGATCGTTGCTTATTTGGTAAGCAATATAAAATTTCTTTTCTTAGAAATGGTACAAAGAAAGGTACTATGCCACTTGATATCATTTATTCAAATGTTTGTTTTATATATGTTAAATCAGTAGGGGGTGCTTCTTATTTTGTTACTTTTATAGATGATGCATCTAAGAAAGTATGAGCTTATACTATGAAAACCAAAGATGAAGTGTTTAAAATTTTTAGAAACTTTCATGCTTTGGTAGAAAAGGAAACAAATAGAAAATTAAAATGCTTTCATACTGATAATGGGGGAGAATACACATCTAATATATTTAAGGAGTATTTGACTAGATATGGAATTAGACATTAGTTAACTGTTCAATTGACTCCTTTAATAAAATGTTGTAGCTGAAGGATGAATCGCATCATTGTAGAAAAAATTAGATGCGTGTTATTCTCTACTAAATTACCTAAATTATTTTGGGTCGAAGCATTAACAATTATTATTTATTTGATTAACTTGTCTCTTTCTCTTCTCCTTAACTATGTTATTCGTCAAAAAGTTTGGTCTGGAAAAGATATTTGCTCACTTACGTGTTTTTGGTTGCAAAGCTTTTATGCATGTTCCTAAAGAAAATAGGTCAAAGCTAGATGCTAAGGCAATTCAGTGTATTTTCCTTGGCTATAATGATGATGAGTTTGAATACAAAGTGTGAGATCTAGTTAATAAAAAAATGTATAGAAGTAGAGATGTGGTCTTTAATAAAGATCAGACTATGGAAGACTTTGATAAGATTGAAAAATTATAAAGTGAGATGGTATATTCTATATGATATCTCAACTCAAGCAGATGAGCCAGTTTCTGAGGCAAAGGGAGAATCACATGAAGAGCACTAGTTAGATAGCCCTACTGATACTTCTACAAATATAGGTAGTGCACAACAAAGTTAGATACCTCAGTAACCTCAGATGGAAACTCAGTTGAAAAGATAACGGAAGAGTACTTTCAATGCAATATGACAAAGATTATGTTATGGTCACAGAGGAAGGAGAGACAGAATGGTATGAAGATGTGATAGCGATCCGCAAATGCACAGATTTATCAAAGTTATAAAGAAAGATATCATTCCCAACGAGGATCTGGCGGTCAAGTACCAATTACACGATTGATCTATATCTAGACGAATCAAATATGTGGTTTTTGTTTTGGACACTTCTAAGTACAAATAAAAGAAACAGAGAATCAGTTCGAATAAAATCGGGAATTAGGGTTTCACCACGCTGACGATTATGAATTTAATAAAAATAAATCTTTGATCAGAAAATTATAGTTTTGAAAGAGATTTTTTCCTAAGGTACAGATTACCTCCTCTCGAAGCATAATCTGGTATCTAACTATGCTAACTCCCCACTCTCGTGACAATTAACGTAATTAGACCCATTAAGTTCTATGAAAAACCATGTGAATCCTTCAAACGAATCCGAACTACTCTCATGATCGGATTCGTAGGTTTAAAAAGAATAGTTCCGACGTTGCGATTCACCTCTTGGTCCTTCTCGCAATGTCTAAGATGCAATAAAATATGGCCAGAGTATTAAAGCGAGATACATACAATTCTAATCAAATCAAATCTATAAAATTCATGTAAAAGATTTGAACAATATATTCAATCCATAAATCGTCAACGGGCTAATCCCCAAATCCCAAAAATAGGGTTTACACGTTCATGTTCAAAGCAAACAGCATGTTCATCAATGAAAATCGCATGAAAACCTAAGAAGATTACAGGAAATCGCTAGACAAGTAATTAGAAAAGCCTCCCCTCGACGTGGAGACGAAGATGAGCCCTCTAATTCTTCCATTGCGTGGCTTTCCTAATCGAATTCTGCCCTGGAACTGATTTCCGTCGTCGCCGCTACAGCCGTTCATTTTCGTGCCAAAAAGCCCCCGAAACCCTTCCAAAACCCTTCCTTTTCTAGTTTAATCAGTTTAGAACCCATCTAGGAAGGTTTCTGCAAAGTTTGGTTCAATTCCGGCTCGATTCGGGTTCGAATCGAGTGAAAAACGTGAAGGGGCAGACATTTTCACGGGCCGTAAACTGTTTACAGCCTAGGGTGTAAATATGTATTTCTGTACAGTACTCTTTTCACAGCCCATGAATACATTCACGGCCTAGGGTGTGAAAGTTGCGTTTGACCTCCGATTCGGCTCAAATTTGATGTACAACCTCATCTTTTCATCACGAATCATCCCGTGGCGTCAAAACTCATAAAATCCATCGTTTTGAGTGATATTCACAGCTCATAATGAGTTTATGGCCAAGGCCGTAAATCCTTCTGTGTGTACAGCCCCTTTGTACACAGAAAGTTTCACGGACCGTGATGGATTCACGGCCTCATCCGTGAAAGTTTCTGTGAACTTTTTGACTTAGCCGATTTCATCGCCCTTCGAAGCAAAAATTACGGCCGACCCAAAATTACAGCCAAGGCCATGAAAGTTGCCTTCTTTATCATTTTGACTCCAGATTTGACGTGCAACTTTGTAATTTCCTCGGGAATCGTATTTTGGCTTTAAAACTTGCAAAATCTATCATTTTTGAGCCATTTTACATACATTTTCATTAAAACCAAGAAAAGTGAAGATTCTATACAAAGTGAAGCAAAAACACTAAAAATTGCATAGAATCATTCAATTAAGACCAAAATATCATGTAAAATATAGACAAAAACATGATGAAAATGCAACGCATCAGAAACCCTAGACTTAAAATTTTGCTTGTCCTAATACCTCGATATGAATAAAGAATGTAGAGATAAGGATTTCTCAACTGTTTTTGCCCCTAATATCATCCTTAGTCCACAAATTAAGTAATCAATCTTTCAAACTCAAGTAATTCAAGAAAAATCATAATAGAAATAAACTCTCAAGAGGTTACAATCCAAGAAAGATAAAATTCACAATTCATGTCATAACATCCATTCAACACACACTAAATATCAGATACTTTCAATTTAATAAATCCATTTCACTTAACAGATAGGATTTCTACTTCAAGAATTTCAGTGATGTTAAAGATAAGAGATTTTTAAAGCAATTTGGTCTTTAAACTGTTATATGTTGTTACTGTCAGCATTATAATAAGTTTAAAGTATACCACAAAGTAGTATAATATAACTCATAATCTCAATCATGAATGTCAGCGGAGTTGTCCACATAACCTACAACTTTCTCTTTTCCTCCATTTTTTTCTCTCCTTTTTATTTTATTTTATTTTATTAGACTTCAACTCATGTCTTAGGTACCACTGTCAGATTTAACAGTGCCAAGTAGAGGAGTCTTTTTCTTTTTTCTGGAGAAAGCCGGTCAGTAACATGGTACTTAAATCGTTATCGATACTTGATCGCAACATATTTAAAGTATACCACATCGTGGTATAATATAACTCATGACTTCAGATTTATCACTAGAGGAGTTGGAGCAAATCTCAATTTAAAGAGATATCACCAAATTCCTATTCATAAAAATTTCCATTAAGCAAAAATAGATAAATTGAACTTCAAGTAACAAGATACTATGCATGTGTCATATGAACTCATAACAATTCACATATGCATTTTATCAATACCAGAATTGAATTTACTCAACAATTTAAGTCCACATGAAATTTCAAAAATTTCCTAAGTCATCAAATCAATCACTCAAGATGTTTCCTAAGTCTAGAATTAAGGACAAACAAATTTGATAATTCTTAACAATCATAAACATTCATAATTCATATCTATAAAGCTTTGATACAATCAAAATACATGAAGACACCATAGACTTAAATTGTTGCATATACATAGGCATTAAAATCAATGAATGATAGATTTCAGAAAAATTTTGCAAAAATTCTCTTTAAAAATGTTGGCAAAAACCTATATAATCATATCAAAAGAATGAAAACATGACCTAGAAAAATTTAGAAACTATGTCACATCAAAGATAATCATATTTTACAATGTAAACAAGTTTCAGACATTAAATACCATCATGTTTCACTATCAAAATCATGTTTAAATATATTCACAAAGAGATTGCCGCAAGAATCACGGTCTGTGAATGATTCACGGCTACACCCGTGATGGTCTCGTTGATCAGCTTTTCTTCATGTAAAAATTCTCCAAAAATTTCCTGCAAATAAAACAATTTATTAAAATATTTTTCATCAATAAAAATTCATCAATACATGCTGCAAAAATTCCTAAAAATTTAAAGAAAATGAAAAAAACAAAAACTAAGAATGCAAAAATTAAGAAAATTCAAAAACTTTGGGCTGCCTCCCAAAAGCACTTGTTTAAGGTCATTAGCTTGACCACAGCTTCATGTCATGGTGGAGTTGGTGAATCTGTGCCATAGTAGAGAGCATATAATCTTCTATTTTTTCTTCGTCTCAAGAGTGTCTCCACCAAATATATCCAGTTAAATAGGTGGTTCCATGTTGCAGTGTCCAGTACATGCATACAAAAACAAAAGTTAGAGTCATGCAGAGAATACTCAATAATTTTCCTGTATTTATCCAAAAGTAAAATCATGCATTCTTCCTTTAGATTTACATTAGCAACTGGAAGAATATTAAAATCAAAAATTTCATACCTTGGATTGTTCAAGAAGTTTTCAAATTTTATTTTGGGTTTTTCACTTACCTCAATGCCAATGTGATCAATAATCTCATGTGTTATCATCTTTTTGGGTACCTATGCTTGAATTTGATTCAAAAAATATTTCAATCACCTCATTAGCATTATCCTTAATATCCCTTTATCATTTGTCATGCAAATTTCTAATGGATTTTTTTGAAAAATAGGAATTGATGGTTCACAAGGTAGTGGTGGTGTAATATGCTCAGGATCCTCTTCCTCATATTTTTCCTCAGTTTCTTTTTTTTCAGAGGAGTGTTCCATCCTAACACAATTAAATTCACCCCATCTATCTTACTAGTTCTTTCTTGAGGATCCATAAATTCATTATCCTTCTTTTCACAAGTCTCCAAAAATTTAAATTTTTCATCAAATGTGTCCCAAATATTTGTGTTGCATAACACTTCATTATGTGAGAGTGGACTAGATGGCTGGTAAAGTGCTGAGGATAGTAAATCACAATCATCAAAATTTACAGAAGGTAAATCACAATTAGGAGTCATGACTAATGATTGATCCAACTCTATAAAATTCTCAGATTTATCTTGGATTCCATCCTCTATATCATTTTTATCAGTGCCATATAACATACTATGAATTTTCTCATTTTGTTCTTCCATAACAGCTAGAGTCTTTTCAAGCATGGCTTTTTGCAGCTGTATATTTTGTTCCAACTCATTTTGTTTTTCCAAAGCAGTTGTATATTTTTCAAGCAAGACTACTAAGTTGGATTCTTCAGGTTCATTAAAGTCTGATTGTGGAATAAAGGTTGGGTCGTTCTAATAAAAATAGTTCTCATGGTTCTCCCAACTTGGACTATAGGCATTAGGGCATGAGTTTAAGCATGGAGGAATCCCTAATTGAGATTCAGTAAAATGATGCCCTTGACAACCACAAATATCACAAGTAATATATTCCAACTTAGAACATTGCATTCTCATATATTCAGTGTGTTGAGAAAAAAAATTTACCCTTGCTGCAAGTGATTGTAATAAATCTGTACCATATTCTCTTGTCTCCATCGCCGGTGGCACTTACGTCTGACCTGACCATTGACATTGATTAAACATCATTTTTCAGTTTATGCAATAAAATTCAAAAACATATAATGTAGAACAGGAAATATAAAATATGTAGACAAGTGATTTTTGAGTTATCCTATTCATACAACGTGTTAATCCAAAAAGAGAAAAAAAAACTAACTATATTAAAAAAAATTATGAAAAACAAATAAAACAAAAAAAATGAAAACAAAAACAAATAAATAAAAAATAAAAACAAAAACAAAAATAAAAAAAAAGTCTAGTCTATAAATCTCACAATTAAATCAATATTGACTGGCCTGATCCCCGGCAATGACGCCAAAAACTTGATAGCGATCCGCAAGTGCACGGATTTATCGAAGTAATAAAGAAAGATATCGTTCCCAACGAGAATCTGGCGATCAAGTACCGATTACACGATTGATCTATATCTAGACGAATCAAATATGTGGTTTTTGTTTTGGACACTTCTAAATACAAATAAAAGAAACAGAGGCAATGTTTTTGGTAAAAATCAGTTCGGATAAAATCAGGAATTAGGGTTTCACCACGCTGATGATTATGAATTTAATAAAACTAAATCTTTGATCAGAAAGTTATAGTTTTGAAAGGGATTGTTCCTAAGGTACAGATTACCTCCTCTCGAAGCGTAATCTGGTATCTAACTACGCTAACTCCCTACTCTCGTGACAGTTAACGTAATTAGACCCATTAAGTTCTATGAAAAACCATGTGAATCCTTCAAATTAATCCGAACTACTCTCGTGATCGGATTCGTAGGTTTGAAAATAATAGTTCCGACGTTGCGATTGACCTCTCGGCCCTTCTCGCAACGTCTAAGACGCAATAAAACTTGGCTAGAGTATTAAAGCGAGATACGTACAATTGTAATCAAATCAAATCTATAAAATTCATGTAAAAGATTTAAAACAATATATTCAATCCATAAATCGTCAACGGGCTAATCCTCAAATCCCGAAAATAGGGTTTACACGTTCATATTCAAAGCAAACAACATGTTCATCAATGAAAATCACATGAAAACCTAAGAAGATTACAGGAAATCGCTAGACAAGTAATTAGAAAAGCTTCCCTCCATGTGGAAACGAAGATGAACCCTCTAATTCTTCCTTTGCGCGGCTTTCCTGATCAAATTCTGCCCTGGAACTGATTTCCGCTGTCGCCGCTATAGCCGTTCATTTTTGTGCCAAGAAGCCCCCGAAACCCTTCCAAAACCCTTCCTTTTATAGTTTAATCAGTTTAGAACCCATCTAGGAAGGTTTCTGCAAAGTTTGGTTCAATTCCGGCTCGATTCAGGTTCGAATCGAGTGAAAAACGTGAAGGGGCGGACATTTTCACGGGCTGCAAACTGTTTACAGCCTAGTATGTAAATGTGTATTTCTGTACAGTACTCTTTTCACAGCCCATGAATATATTCACGGCCTAGAGTGTGAAAGTTGCATTTAACCTCCGATTCGGCTCAAATTTGATGTACAACCTCGTCTTTTCATCACGAATCATCCCGTGGCATCAAAACTCATAAAATCCATCGTTTTGAGTGATATTCACGGCTTATAATGAGTTTACAGCCAAGGCCATAAATCCTTCTGTGTGTACAGCCCCTTTGTACACAGAAAGTTTCACGGACCATGATGGATTCACGGCCTCACCCGTGAAAGTTTCTGTAAACTTTTTGACTTAGCCGATTTCATCGCTTTTCGAAGCAAAAATTACGGCCAAGGCCGTGAAAGTTGCGTTCTTTATCATTTTGACTCCAGATTTGATGTGCAACTTCGTAATTTCCTCGGGAATCGTACTTTGGCTTTAAAACTTGCAAAATCTATCATTTTTGAGCCATTTTACCTATATTTTCATTAAAACTAAGAAAAGTGAAGCAAAAACACTAAAAATTGCATAGAATCATTCAATTAAGCCCAAAATATCATATAAAATATAGGCAAAAACATGATGAAAATGCAATGCATCAAGATGCACTGAAAAGTGAGAAAAAAATATGTGGAAGAAGGCAATGCACAAGGATATGAGTTCTCTATTAAAGAATCAGACATACAAGTTAATACAGTTGCCTAGAGGAAAAAAATATTGAAAAATAAGTGGTTGTACAAGATAAAACATGAAGGTGACAATGCTCAAATCAGGTATAAAGCATGATTAGTGGTTAAAGGCTTTAGTCAAAAGGAAAGAATTAATTTTGATGAAATATTCTCATCTGTTGTGAAGATGATATCTATCAGAGTTGTTTTGGGTTTAGCTGCAAGCTTAGACCTTAAGAATGAACAATTAGATGTAAAGATAGCTTTTCTATATGGAGCCTTAGAAGAACAAATATACATGAAGAAGCCAGAGGAGTTTGTTGTTGAATGAAGTGAACAAATTGTTTGTAAATTGAAAAAATGTTTGTATGGATTACAGCAAGCTCCCAGGGAATGGTATAAGAAGTTTGATTCATTCATGATGAATCAAAATTACCATAAGATAGATCCTTGTGTTTATTTCAAGAATTTCCTAATGATAGTTTATTATTTTATTTCTCTATGTTAATGATATGCTTATTGTAGGAAATGATATTTGTTTAATTAACATCTCAATAAACTGTTTAGATATAAAACACTTGGGACATACCAGAAAAATATTGGGGATGATTATCACACATGACATAAATCCTAAAAAGATTTGGTTGTCTCGGAAGACATATGTTGAACAAGTGCTAGAAAGGTTTAACATGAAGGAAGCAAAACCAAGCACACCTCTTGTAGGTCACCTCAAGTTGAGTTCTATACAATGCCTCTCAAATGTGAAAGAAAAAAATGAGGTACAAAATATTCCATATGCATATGCAGTGGGTAGTTTGATATATGTTATGATTTGTATTGGGCTAGATATTGCACATGTTGTTGGAGTGGTCAATAGATATCTTGCAGATCCAGGTAAAAGTTCCTATCTGCAACATTTGCAACATGTTATGATTGGGAAGTAGTAAAATAGATTCTAAGATACTTAAAAGGTACATCTGCAACGTGTTTGTATTTTGGTACTTCAATTCTTATCTTAAAAGGATTTACTGATGCTAATTGGGCAGATAACTTAGATGAAAGAAAATCTACTTCTGAATATCTATTTACATTTGCAGGGTGAGTAGTCTCATGGCAACAACCTAAGTTGCAAAGATGTGTTGCTTTATCTACTATTGAAGCAAAATATATTGCAACCACTGAAGTAGGAAAAGAAATGTTATGGTTGAAAGGTTTCCTGATTGAGTTAAATATAAGTCAAGACAAATATGTGATTCACTATAATAGTCAAAGTATTATAGAGTTTAGCAAAAATATAACTTATCAAGATAAAACATATTAATATCAGATATCATTGGATCAGAGATGTTGTAGACAAGAAATTGATGAGTCTCAACAAGATCCTCACTTATAAGAATCCATATAACATAATAATTAAGGTTGTGGCAAAGGAGAAGACTGAGGTTTGTAAGAAGATGGTTAGTTTGGTTATCCCAGCATGATGCAAGAGGGAGAGTGATGTAGGGGTAGGTCACAAACATGCAAACAATGAGTTTCGAAAATATTTTTGGTATTATCATAAACTATAGAAAACCGATTTAACTAACGAAGTTGGAAAATAATGTTTTTTTGTATTTTTAAATAGGAAAACCGAATATTAACTACTTGCAGGAAAGAAATGACAATAACTTAAAGAAGACTCACCTCGCGGCCCTTGAGAATAGAAGGACCGTCCTTCCCGTTCTTCACCGGTCCTACTCTGATGGAAGGTGCAGGTTACACACAGGGCATTCAGCAACCCCACACAGGCGTAGGTGAGTTATAAAGCAGATTAAAACTTAATAATGCTTAAAGTCAAGAGGGAGGCTAATCCTCCAAGTTCTCTTGCTAACAAAACAAAGGACTATCTAAGGAGGGGAGATCAAGAGAGTGGGATGCGCCAAGCTTCCTTGCGCCAAGTCCTACAAATCCAAGAGATGTGTAGTAAGATGTTCTTAAAATGTATAAAGAGAAGACACAAGAAGATGGAATACTTAACTTAGATAATCGCCTTGAAGGAGACCAAGAGATGCATCCATGTTCTTTGCGCCAACTTGAGCTCTTGTTCTCTTTGATGCTATTGCCTCGAAGGTGGAGACTCTTGGCCTTGCTTTGATGAATGGAGGGTGAGGAGAAGGAGAAGGGAGGCTCGGCTCTTGAAGGAAGAAGGGGGAAGATGAGGGGACTTGGGCGACACAAGCACCCAAAGAAGAAGGTGTGGGCGACACAAGCACCCATAGTTTGGCTAGGAAACTATTCAACAATATATTCAACAATGCTATGCACATGATGCGATGGGGATACATTTATAGGCAGCTTAGGGATGAGGATAAGATGAGGGCAAGGTGGTCATTGGCCCCTTGCGACCCTTACATAATTGGAGAAATTTCAAAAATGGAGACAAGGCATTTAGTGGGCTGATCTTGTTGCCTTCTTTGGATGGCTGAAATGGTAAGTCTTTGAATTTCAAAATGGCTATCTTCCTTGGAGGTGTTGGCGCATATGAGGGAGAGTTTGAATTTTGAAAACCTTCCTTGTTGTCTTGGGCGGCAATGAGAAGAAGGAAATAAGCCTTCCCCTAATTGTGGATCTTGATGGCGCAACTCCCCTAATTGTGGATCTAGATGGGCGCCTCCTTGATTGGTGGATCTAGATGGGCGCCTCCTTGAATTGTGGATCTAGATGAGCCTTGTAGATGGCGCAAATGATTCTATGGGGTGGCCTCTCTTCAATTGGAAGGGAATAATTGAAGTGGAGCTTGATGTTGAGTTGAGTTAGAAGTCTCTCTTTGAACTACTTTGAAGTGAACCTTCCAAAATGGGAGCTAGCTGATTTGTATCCCTTGAGCTGAATATTAATGTATCCAAACTACATGCACTAACCTACCATGACATTACAATGCACAACCTACCAACAACATTTATAAAAGTAAACTACATGATAGACTTTGGGGTGGAACTAACCTATCATGTCATGCAATGCAAATAAGGAAAGTACTGAAAAGGAAAGTGGACTCTAAGTGAAGCCATACCTGATGGGCTTCCTCCGAGCCCTAGTGGATCTTCTAAGAGCTGTGTTTGGCCCTCCATCATTTCTCCCTGGGTTGGAAAAATTCTCCTCAGGAGAATTATCCTTGAATCCTTGGAGCAAATCTGGAGCAGCCAGGGCTAGCTCTGCCTCGGGGAGCCATGCCTCCTCACCATTAGAAAACTTAACGCAGTAAAACAGTTGTACCTCATCAGGGGTGAGTCGAGTCTGGTCCTCAAGGATATCCACTATCTCTGGATCGAAGGGGGCCTCTAGTTCTTTGAGTGAGAGAGGCTCCTTGTAAGCTGTGAGATCCTCCACGTTAGCAGTGGTGGGGATCCCCAATTCTGGAGGCAGATCAAGCACGTATGCGTTGTTGTTGATCTTGTTGGTGTATATGCCCTAAAGACCAATGTATGGACATGGTCAGGCATTGGTTGAATGTACTTTGATAGAACTATTACTCTTTATATAGGCATGGTCGTTATTATGCAGACTTCTCTACCTGCGTTGATGTATTGAGTTGCATAAATAATGTCCCAGGAGTTTGGATTGGATCCATTCTCATAAGCTATCCCCAAACAAGGTACCTTAGCAGATATGGGACAGCTTTGGTACATGTGAGACTGGTGTATGGGCTGGTTAGGTGCGGGGCACAGTAACGCAGACATACAGGTGCATTGGATGCACTGGAGTGATCCACCGTGAGGATTGACTTGTCTAGTCAGCAAGTCAATCTCACATGCAAGAGGTTTGCATTGATCCTTAGACTTGAGGTATTCATGTTTAGATTTGATGATGGATATGCTTTAATATAGTCTTACGTCTCTCCATAATTGGGAAATCAAAACGATTGTCATTGGGCATGTCATAAGTCATGTAGAGACATGGATGACCAATAGTAGGATTTGCCCCTTCCTTATTGGAAGCATGATATCCACTCGGGGCGCCCCACCTTATTGGTGCATGACAGGAAAGTGTGGCCACACTTGTTGAGTCATGACCAATGCATTGGATAATAAACTTGAGACTAATTCAATGGCAGGATATTAGCTTAGGCAAAGGGATCTATAATGCAATGGGAATCCTCGTTGCTTGTTAGGAGTTGTTGCCATAATGACTTAAGTCCTATGACATGGGTAGTAGTGATGTGTTGCTAGATACCCCTCACTACTTATGATGTTTACATCATTGCCATCGTCATATGGATCCTATGGGGTCACACGCAATAGACTCTTGACGTTGCTTTAATCAGAAGCCTTATGATCAAGATATTGGATAACTTGGATCAATTTGGAAGATTTCATCAGCGCCAATGGGCCTGATGAGTTGGAAGAAAGTTATTGGAGCCAAACTTCATTTTTGGCAGGTTGACCCGAAATTGACCTAGATTGGTCACATTTGGATTAGGGTTGCATTGGATTAGATCCAATGGCTTAATCAACCCATGCCATGAAGTTTGGGCTAGCTCATTATCCAATGAGGCCCAATAATTAGTTGTCATGAAGAGAAATTGGCTTAAAAGGGTATAATGGGGAGAAATCTCACCCCATTGGCGCCTAGGGGCATAATGGGGTGAGGGAGGCGCCTTTGCTTCATTATGGAAGTAAAGGGCGCCTAGCCCTTCTTCCTTGGATGGAATACTTGCCTCTAAGGTAAGTCTTGGGGCTGATATGGCTTGAGGACTCTTTTGGAAAGAGCTTGGGCGCATATGAGAAGTAGGAAGATGTTTATGGTAAAGTCTTGGAGACTTTCCTTATGAACCCTACATGCACCCAAACCCATACCCTAGCCGAATTCTTCATGTTGCGCCTAGCCACTTAGCCTTTGATGGTAAGAATGCATTTGAGTCATGTCTTGGGCTGATATAGTGCTTGGACTTTTATGGATAGGTTGAATGAGGTTTATGGTAAAGTCTTGGAGACTTTCCTTACTTCAAGACACCTCATCCTAGCCATACACTTAGCATGATCCTAGCCCTTGCTCAAACAGCCTCTAGTCCTATTTATAGGATCCATTGTCGCCCTCTCTATATGATGAATTCTTGGAGACGTGAACACACATAGAGGGGCAAAAGCAAGGGCAAAGGGCGACAACATCAAAGTTTGGCGCAAATTTCTTCCTTGGAGCCGCAATTTCTTCCTCTCCCTCTCTTCTTGGCGCAAGGACTCTTAGTGCTTGGTGGCATCTCCTTGCCACAAGCTCTCTCCCTTCCTTGGCCATAGGCGCACCTTGATTGAAGGTGGCGTAAGCAAAGAAGAAGAAAGGAAGCAACTTGGCGGCATCATCTTCCTCCTCATCTCCTCTTGGCGCTTTCATCTTGGAGGTGGCGCAAGAGAAGTAAAGATACCCTAAGGCTCGATTCTCTTCCCGAGGCTAGCACCAAGCGTGGAAGGGAGCAACGATCAAGGAGTCGACGCGTGGATACTTGTAGAGGGCGAACACTTGGGCGCCTTCAACATGACTTCGACGTCTAGACAAGCAAAAGAGGTACATCTCTAACACATCCTTGTGTCTTCTCTCTCGCATGGATCCTTGGGAAAGGAATGTGTTTCGGGTGTAATGCTTCTTCCGCTGCGTCTTGGGACTGCAAAATTTTAAATTACACCCGGCATTCCCTAACAGATCTTGCCCACTATGGTGAAGGGTCCCAAACCCTTTGCATCCAGCTTGCGTCCGTGTCCTTGGATACGCTCCTCGCGGACTCGCAGAATCACCTGATCACCTATATTGAATAACTTTTCTCGGCGTTTCTTGTTAGCAGCTTCGCAATATGAAACAGTAGAATCTAGAATTTTGCTAAGAATCTCATGGTGCAATTGTGAAATATTGAAAGCATAATCACGAGCTGATAAAGAAGGTTTTAAATTTTTGGGTAAGGCAATCAGATCAATGGGTTTCTTAGGCTGATACCCTAAGTTGGCCTAAAAAGGGGAGAGACCTGTAGTCCTATTTACAACACTATTGTAGGAGAACTCGGCGGTGGGCAAAAGTTTGTCCCAAGTGCCGGGGTGTTCACCTACAAGGCTTCTAAGGATGTTCCCCAGTGATCGGTTGACCACCTCAGTCTGACCATCCGTTTGGGGATGATAGACTGTAGAGAACTTCAGTTTGGTGCCTAGTAAGGTCCACAAGGTCTTCCAAAAATAACTAACAAATCGGGTGTCCCTATCAGAAACTATGGTAAGGGGGGTACCATGTAGCCTAACAACCTCCTTAAAAATAATTTGGCTATGTGAGAGGCATCAGAGGTTTTATAGCAGGGAATGAAATGGGCCATCTTAGTGAATCTATCTACTACTACAAAGATGGAGTCATGCTTGCTAGATGTTCTGGGCAGCCCTAGGATGAAATCCATGCTTAAGTCTTGCCATGGAGCTTGAGGAATGGGTAGCGGGGTGTAGAGGCCAGCACTATGCTTATGGGACTTAGTTATCTGGCATGTCCTACAGTGGCTAACCACCTTAGCAACATCCCTGTTGAGGTTCGGCCAATAAAACCTCTCCTCAACCAAGGTTTGGGTTTTATCCCAACCATGGTGACCTGCAGACCCTCCTCCGTGTAATTCCCAAATGAGGAATTCTCGGATTGAGGTCTTAGGGACACAAAGTATAGGTCCAAGAAATAAGAACCCATCCCTAAGGGTGTACAAAGGATGACTTAGGGGGTCAACACTAAGTGCGGCATGTATAGAAGCAAAATCAGGACAATCAATATATGCAGTTTTCATATTTTCAAAGCCAGTAACTTGAACATGTAATTTTTGCATAAGTAAAGTAACCCTACTTAAAGCATCAGCTACTTTGTTTTCCTTTCCTGATTTGTGTTTTAAGACAAAAGTGTATTGTTGGATATACTCTACCCACTTGGCATGCCTAAAGTTCAACTTCTTTTGAGCACTAAGGTAGGACAAAGCCTGATGGTCACTATTAAGGATAAACTCATTATGGATCAGGTAATGCCTCCAATATCTAAGAGATTGAACTACAGCATAAAACTCCTTGTCATAAGTTGAATACTTCTGTTTTGCCTCATTGAGTTTTTCACTGAAAAAGGCAATAGGGTGACCTTCTTGACTGAGGGTCCCTCCTATGCCAATCCCAGAGGCATCACAGTCAACCTCAAAGACTTTGCTGAAGTCAGGGAGTCTGAGGACTGGGGCTGTGGTCATTCTAACTTTGAGTTCACTAAAGGCTCGGCTAGCGGCTTTAGTCCAAGTAAAGTCTCCTAGTTTTAAGCAACTAGTAATAGGAGCAACAATAGTACTGAAGTTTCTAATAAACCTTCGGTAGAAGGTAGCTAAGCCATGGAAGCTCCTAACTTCAGTGAGAGTTTTGGGTTCTGGCCAATCTAGGATAGCTTGGACCTTAGATGGGTCAGCTTGAAGGCCATGTTCAGACACTATGAACCCTAGAAAGACAACACTGCTAGAGAGGAAAAAACATTTCTTCAAGTTAATGTAAAGCTTCTCTTTCCTAAGTAGGTCAAGGGTTCTTCTGAGATGATCTAGGTGAGCTTCCTTAGTTTTGCTAAAAATTAAGATGTCATCAAAATAAACAACTAAGAATCGACCTATATAAGGTTTCAGGACCTGTGTCATCAGCCTCATAAAAGTGGAAGGGGCGTTAGTTAAGCCAAAGGGCATCACTAACCACTCATATAAACCATCTTTCGTTTTGAAAGCGGTTTTCCATTCATCTCCTTCTTTAACTCTAACTTGATGGTATCCACTTCTAAGATCAAGTTTGGTGAACCATCTAGACCCAACTAGCATGTCTAACATATCATCTAACCTAGGAATAGGGAATCTATACTTTACAGTTATCTTGTTTATGGCACGGCAGTCTATGCACATGCGCCAGCTGCCATCCTTCTTGGGGCTCAAGAGGGCTGGAACGGCACATGGGCTAAGGCTTTCCCTAATGTAACCCTTGGCTAAGAGATCATCTACTTGTCTTTTAAGTTTGGTTTGCTCAGTAGGGTTCATTCTATAATGAGGAAGATTGGGTAAAGTGGACCCAGGGACAAGGTCTATAACATGTTGGATATCCCTAAGTGGAGGTAGGCCATTGGGTAAGTCTTCTGGGATAAGCTCACTATAGTCTTCCAGGATGCTCTCTACCTCAGGAGGGGTTTTAGTTTCAGTCTCAGGTATAGCCTCTTTAATGATAAGGGTATAGAGAGGTTGGTCTTCTAAGCATTCCTTAGCAAAGGTTTGGGGTTGGATAAGTTGGATGGTTGGCTTTGGTTGTTTGGGTTCTTCTATCTTACCTTTGCTAGTGGAGGCTCTAAGTTCCTTAGGTAAGGAGGGCTTAAGCCTGATTTTCTGCCCATTGTGATTGAAGACATAAGTGTTGGTCCTACCGTAGTGGACAACATCCATGTCAAAAATCCAAGGGCGACCTAGGAGAATTTGGGCGACATCCATTGTGATGATGTCACACCATATTGCTCCTTGGTAGGCACCAAATTGGAGTGGGACAAGGCACCTATGAGAGACAGGAACGCTAGTCTGGTTGACCCAGGAAATGCTATAAGGCTTAGGGTGAGGTTCTGCCTTTAGATTGAGTTTAGTGACTGCTACCTGAGAGACGGCATTCAAACTGCTCCCTCCATCAATTACTACTTTGCACATGTGACCATGGCATTTTGAGTAAGTGTGGAAGATGCTGGTTCTACACCAGTCTTCAGTAGGGGTGGGGTTGATCAGGGTGCACTTGACTACTCCCAGAGTGTTGAGGAAAAAATCCTCTTCACTATCACAGTCATTTAGCTCAACATTACAGCAGTTAGGATCTTGATCTAAGGTCTCTTCAGGTTCAGCTTCTGGTTCTACATGTTCCTCAGTCATAACCATTACCTTTTTAGGACAGTTCCTTATAAGGTGACCTGGTTGTTTACAGTTATGGCAGACAACCGAAGTTTGGATTGGCTTGGGTTTAGGGGTTGAGGAGTTGGGGTGTGAACTGCTAGGAGAGGGCCTATAGGTTGACTTTGAGGTTATAGTTTCCTTCCTAATCTTAAGTTGATGTTGAACCTCAAGGGCTCTTTGGTAAGCTTCCTCTATGGTGTCTATTTGGTAAAAGGCAAGTCTTCGCTTGATCTCTGGTTTAAGACCATTTTTGAACCTACTCAGGGTAAACATTGGTCTTCATCCATTTCACTTCTCAACAAAAGTTCATCAAATTCTACCATGTATTCTTCTACAGTTAAGTTTCCTTGGGTAAGGCTACTAGTCTGGTCGAGAAGCTTATTGTGAAAGTTTAGAGGAACATACTTTTCTCTAAGTCTAGTGTTCATCTCTTCCCATCTTGTAATGGGGGGTTGTCTAGACCTCTGCAAGCTTCTTTCTACATTACTCCAATAGAGTCTAGCAGAACCTTCAAGTAGGCATTTGGTAAACCTAACCTTAGAGTGCTCGGGCATCATACTCCATTCGAAGTATTGCTCGAGTTTGGTTGCCCAGTCTAAGTATTTTCTGGGATCAAGGGATCCATTAAAAGTGGGCGGGTTAAGCTTCACAGCATGTGTGTAGTCATCCCTAGGTCAAGGGTGGTTTTGGACATGGTGTCCCTCCCAATCAAAGTTTTGGGGATTGTTCCTAGGGGTGTTCCTTGGGGTTTGTTGCCTTTGCATAGGTTCTAAAGGATCTCTAGAGTGGTGTTCACTAGGAGGGCGGCTAGGAGATCTACTCCTATTAGACTCTTCTATTTCTTGCACCTTATCGTGGAGTTGATTTAGGTTTGTGTCTACATTGTCCATCCTTTGAGTTAAAGATGCAATCATCTCAGCTAAGGTTTCCAAGGTCATGGGTTGGGTGCTTTGAGCCTTAGATCGGGTCTGCATGGTTGATTTTTGAAAAAGGATTTATAGAAAAAATATAGGGCTACTAGATAGGATATAATAGCCAATTATGAAAATCCTTTTGTCTCAAACAACCTAGTTCCAAAATCACCTAGAAGTTAGAAAATTAAGTTTTTAAGGCTTAAAAATTCTAATCTAGGAGCCTAAGCTCTGATACCAAGATGATGTAGGGGTAGGTCACAAACATGCAAACAACGAGTTTCGAAAATATTTTTGGTATTATCATAAACTAGAGAAAACCGATTTAACTAACGAAGTTGGAAAATAATGTTTTTTTGTATTTTTAAATAGGAAAACCGAATATTAACTACTTGTAGGAAAGAAATGACAATAACTTAAAGAAGACTCACATCGCGGCCCTTGAGAATAGAAGGACCGTCCTTCCCGTTCTTCACCGGTCCTACTCTGATGGAAGGTGCAGGTTACACACAGGGCATTCAGCAACCCCACACAGGCGTGGGTGAGTTATAAAGCAGATTAAAACTTAACAATGCTTAAAGTCAAGAGGGAGGCTAATCCTCCAAGTTCTCTTGCTAACAAAACAAAGGACTATCTAAGGAGGGGAGATCAAGAGAGTGGGATGCGCCAAGCTTCCTTGCGCCAAGTCCTACAAATCCAAGAGATGTGTAGTAAGATGTTCTTAAAATGTATAAAGAGAAGACACAAGAAGATGGAATACTTAACTTAGAGAATCGCCTTGAAGGAGACCAAGAGATGCATCCATGTTCTTTGTGCCAACTTGAGCTCTTGTTCTCTTTGATGCTATTGCCTTGAAGGTGGAGACTCTCGGCCTTGCTTTGATGAATGGAGGGCGAGGAGAAGGAGAAGGGAGGCTCGGCTCTTGAAGGAAGAAGGGGGAAGATGAGGGGACTTGGGCGACACAAACACCCAAAGAAGAAGGTGTGGGCGACACAAGCACCCATAGTTTGGCTAGGAAACTATTCAACAATATATTCAACAATGCTATGCACATGATGCGATGGGGATACATTTATAGGCAGCTTAGGGATGAGGATAAGATGAGGGCAAGGTGGTCATTGGCCCCTTGCGCCCCTTACATAATTGGAGAAATTTCGAAAATGGAGACAAGGCATTTAGTGGGCTGATCTTGTTGCCTTCTTTGGATGGCTGAAATGGTAAGTCTTTGAATTTCAAAATGGCTATCTTCCTTGGAGGTGTTGGCGCATATGAGGGAGAGTTTGAATTTTGAAAACCTTCCTTGTTGTCTTGGGCGGCAATGAGAAGAAGGAAATAAGCCTTCCCCTAATTGTGGATCTTGATGGCGCAACTCCCCTAATTGTGGATCTAGATGGGCGCCTCCTTGATTGGTGGATCTAGATGGGCGCCTCCTTGAATTGTGGATCTAGATGAGCCTTGTAGATGGCGCAAATGATTCCATGGGGTGGCCTCTCTTCAATTGGAAGGGAATAATTGAAGTGGAGCTTGATGTTGAGTTGAGTTAGAAGTCTCTCTTTGAACTACTTTGAAGTGAACCTTCCAAAATGGGAGCTAGCTTCTTGGAGTGTGGTGAGCTAGCTGATTTGTATCCCTTGAGCTGAATATTAATGTATCCAAACTACATGCACTAACCTACCATGACATTACAATGCACAACCTACCAACAACATTTATAAAAGTAAACTACATGATAGACTTTGGGGTGGAACTAACCTATCATGCCATGCAATGCAAATAAGGAAAGTACTGAAAAGGAAAGTGGACTCTAAGGGAAGCCATACCTGATGGGCTTCCTCCGAGCCCTAGTGGATCTTCTAAGAGCTGTGATGTGGGGCGGAGACACGTGATGTGCAAACCAAAAGAAAAATAATTAAAACCTAAAATTACAATAAGCAGCCATAATTCCAAGCAGCAAAGATAATCATTTATGAAAAGATGCTAAGTATCAGATACTTAGCTGATCTAAGGAATCTGGATTCAGTCCAACTGATCAGAATAATAGAGGAGGATCAGGTCTTGTTATTGGGTCCAATGATCAGAGCTGGAGGTTTATCCGGACATGTTAAAAAACCTGCAGAAATAAGGATATTCAGTTTAGCACTAAGATTAAGAGCAAACAGAGAACGTGAAGACAGAATGAGAGAAGCTAGCGCCGATCGATGACGCTGTAGCAGGGATTGTTCGTCGGTGACACTGGAGCACTGGAAGGACGAGGAGGCGAAGAAGGTGGCGGGGCACCGACGAGAGGTGGTGGAGGAGGCGGAGATGGGGTCCGAGTGTTGGCGACGGTGGAGAAGCGGAAGTTCGAACAGAACAGGGGAGGCTGGCGAGCATAGCAGGGGTGGTCGCCGGTCGGCCGGTGATGGACCAAACCCAAACCTGCTACGATTGGAGATTTCTGTGATGTTGGTGGAGCTGTGACCGGAGTTTCTGGGCGGACGGTGGTCGGACGGAGGAGGACGACGTCGGAAGGCGGATCTAGGACGTGAACTCGGCGGAAACAGGGGAAAACGAGCGTGGAGCAGAGTTGATAGGCGGTCGTCCGGTGGTGCACGATCGCCGGACCTGCTATAGTTGGGGATCCTTGCGATGCTGGACAGGGCGTGGCCGGAGTTAGGGGTCGAACGGGGACTTGTCGGAGGAGATTGACGGCGATCCGTGGAGAAGGGCGGAAACAGGGGCGTGAGCTGAGGCGTCACCGGAAATCTTCCGATTCCGGCGATCCAGATGTCGGATGGGGCGATCCTGCCGGTTGTGGGTTCGACCTGAAAGGGAGGATGTGTGGCTGGAGTTTGAGGACGATCCGTCGGCCGGATCGTCGCCGGCGGTGAGGCGAACGGAGAGTCCAGATCTAGACTCGGCAAGCAAACAGGCGTGGATTGCGACAGCGGCGGAAGAATGTTTAAACGAGGAAGAGGTGGAGAAGAGTGGCGTTCAGCTGGAGAAAAGGGAGAGGAGAGGGCAGTGGCGACTCAAGCGCCGGGGAGAAGAAGGAGACATCCGATCGAATCAAACAAACACTATTTCCATTTTTTTTTCAACTTCAATTTTTACAAAAAGGAGATACAGTTTTATAAAGAGGAGCTGGTAATAATGCCGTTGCTCCTTTCTTCATCTTCACGCCAGCTGCAACGGGCAGCTTTTCTCTTTGCTTGCTGGAGATTGGTGGCTTTGCTGGCGCGTGGAGCTTGATGGAGATGTGCTTGAATGTTGCTGGCACAAGGTTGACTTCATGTGGACGTTGTGGATGCAGCCGAGATTTTGCAGGAATTTGTTTGAATAGATGCAGCTGATGATAATTGCTTGGCATGCATTGGTAAATGCAATCGGTGGTGGCGTTTGATTGGCTGATGAGGTTGATTGCGTATTCGGCCTTTCTCCTTGGGCTGAATTCTTCTTTGACTTGGCTGAATTCTTCTTTGACTTGAACTAGCTTGAGCTTAGGAGATGTGACCGTAGCCATTGGACCTCATATTGTCATGGCAAAATAAGATGCATTAGTGCCTCTATAAACATAATTGTTGACTAAGTCTATGAATAATCAAGATTTACAATAATTATGCAAAAATTGACTAAGTCAAAATTAGATCAAATATCATGTGATATGCTCCTGCATCAAGCTGTGTTTGGCCCTCCATCAGAGAGATTGTTATGTGTGGGTCATGCATCATGTTGAGCCCACCTAAAAATAGATATTAAATAGGGTTAATGTTCGTGTGAACAGTAACCATGATTTTTGACGAGAGTAGTGGTAGGAGAATTTTACGAGAGGAGAAAAAAATAGTTCCTTAATGATGGAGGGGCCAACCCTGCTCCTAGAAGGTCTGGTAGGACTAGGAAGAAGCCCACCAGATATGGCTCTCCCTCCTAGGTCACCCCTTCTTTCTTTCCTTATGTGCACCTTCTATGTCACGCCCCGGCGGAAGCCGGCTATTTCTAGCTCAGGGTTCCCCAGGGAGTAACAATATTGATAGGAACCAGAGAACTACAATAATCCAATATCATTTATTTAATAAAAGATCCAATCTTAACATCTACAGCTTTATAACACAATATCTGAATACAACTATCCAAATTTTCAACTGAATAAAATATAAAAGACAACTATCTCAACTCGGGCTGGTATCTGCTGTCTACTCTATCCCTCCCAAAAGCTAACTCTGTACCTGGAAGAGAAACAAAGGGAGTTAGCAAAAATGCTAAGTAGGAATCAACAAACATGGTGAGGGAATCAATTAACAAGATAATTCAATGACTGAAACAACAATATACAAATAATATAAGAATGTCGTGCAAATCATCAAGCTGGCCAACAGATCTCACTTAAGAGCCACACTCATTTTTAGAGTGTTTCCACTGTTGCTCATGCAATGGAACGACTGTCTCAAACAGTCCGGTGAATGTTGCGTCCAACATCTGACATCCGTAGTATTGTCCCGAGGACAACTGGCGGTGCCCTAACCGGCAGCTCAGATAGTCCGATATAATCAGAACTATAACTCAGATAAACAGGCCACTGGAGAATAAATCATCCAGGTCAGCGGTCAAAATATATCACGACTTTATCATCTCAGATTTACAACGGTTTCACATACTTATGTGTCAATATCTCAGATACACAATTGTTTAACCAGGCTCATAAGCCAATAAATCAGATATCTCAAACAGATTTGTTAACCAATCATACAGAAACAGAATATGACCAAATAATCAAGATAATTGAGTTCAACAGGAATTTCAGAAACAAACCAAGCAGACGAAGCAATCAGATATCAGTGTCAATTAATTCTATCATATGCATCATATATCAAGTCAAAGGATTAAGTAGCAATTCCTATTATTGACACTGTAAGAAAGGAGTAGGGTAAGATTCCTACCTCAAGTGCTGTTATTCTGAATCCTCTTGAAAAGTCAACAAGTTGTATATCAAACAATGCAAGCCGATTATTGGATCAACCACTCTGTAACATGAATTTGTACATGAACTCTATCATTAAACATTCTAATTTAAAAACCAAAACTACTAACATGTAGAACATAACCCTAAACCTAGAGAACCAGTCTCAGATCATATGAACCGAACCTAAAACCCACTGAACCGGACAGAAATTGCACTGAACCGATCAAATTCACCCTGAACCAAGTTAAACCAAGACTTCTAACTTCAATTACACAAAATATAAACCTCATCTAAAGCTATACAGACTACCATTAGATAGGAAATTTAATTACCTTTCCAACGACTACCTGAACCGGCCAGGATTCGACCGAATCGGGGTCGAACCGGTCAAAATTCAAGAACTGACCCGAAACAGAATTGAACCGCTCAATCCAATTGAACCGGTTTAAATCGATTTCAATATAGCCGATGGTTTATTTCTAAATAAACCGCCAAACCCTAAATTTGAACCCGGTTCAGCCAATCAAACCGCGCCGCCCGACCGCCGCCGCGCAAGGCTGCCGGACTCGCGTCCGCTGCTTGCGCCGGCGAGCTCGCGAGAATGTGTCAAACATCGGATCGACTCCAAATTTCTCCAGAAGCTTTATAACAACGAAACGAAGCTCCTCGATGAACTTCGGAGAGATTTCGACGCCCGGTCGAAGCTCTCGAATTAGACGAAAGTATCGACGGTGGCGCCGCCGCCGTCGATACTCAAAACTCAACCAAAACCCAACAGAACTTCACCAAAGCAGCAGGAAAGAAGGAATACCTCACTGCGACGATGTATCGAAGCCCAGAACACAGAGATCGCCGTCGATGAAGGCGCTGGATGGCTGGAACATGAGGCGGCGCCGCTAGAACTCCGGCGACTGGTTTGAGCGCGATTTCTCCTTCCTGGCGGCGCGTCGAGGGGTGAAGACAGGTTAGGTTTTCGAAACTCCTCAATTCGAACAAAAGCCCTCTAATATAGAGGTAAAACGCGTTCCAGACGGCGAGAACGCGGCGGCGACGAAATCGCCGAGATCCGCGGGGAAGACGACGGGTTGACTCGGTCCCCAAATTCAAATTTAAAGCTAAGTCAAAAGATTAAATCCGATATTAAATTAAAACACAACTCGGCTCGTTGGTTAGACGGAGCCGTTTACGATCGCGCGACCGGGGTTCGAATCCCCGCGGACGTGTTTTTATTTTTTTTTGAAATAAAATCCAATCGACTTTAACTTAATAAAGCATAGTTTAATAACAGAAATGAAAACATAGCCTGGCGGTTTGTGTGCAATCAAAAACTCCGCGCATCGCGGGTTCGAGCCCTCGCGAGCGCAAATTAAGTTTTTATCAAAACTTAATTTTTTTAACCCTTTTTAAATTCCGAAAAATTCTCTAAAAAATCATAAAAATTCCAAAATAAATTTCTAAAATTAAATTTATAAAATTTTAGGTTATAACATTCTATATTTGCATCTTGTAGGAATAGGTTCTAGTGAACCTTGTAGTACTAGGTTATGCATTACTTTCTAGGATGATCTACTTGTTTTTGCAAATAAATTGGCAGGCTAAAACCAGCTCAAGGGGACACTAAAGAAGCTCACTCCAAGCTATTCAAATGGGGCTCCAATTATGGAAGGAGACACTTTAACACTTCAACTAAAGACTTCAAGTTGAAGATGCTCACATTGAATGCAACTCCACCTTTCCAAAGCAAGCCTTGGCACATCCACCACAACACCTTGCCAAATCAAGTAAAGAGGATGAATTCGAAGGTGAAAGAACCAGCCCACAACTTGCCAATTGAGGAGCCTTCAATGCACCTAATCTTCAAGGATCAATCAAGATCCACAAATCAAGGGACTCCCATCTAGATCCCCAATTTGTGGAACCATCTTTGGAAATCTCCTAGCCGCCAATGCTCTTGAAGGAATGATTTTCAAATTCAAATGGATTCAATGCATGAAGACGCCATCTCATCCAAGCAAACAAGGAAAGAGCCCAAGAAGAATTCGGCCACATCAAAGAGCAAACCGAAAAGATGGAATTCAAAATTCAAATTCAATCTTCAAGAAGGAAGGACTTTATTGGAGCATTAATTTTCTTCCTTATTCTTGTATTTGCGCCAAGGGTAAAATATCACCCTTGCCCGTGACGTAATTTGCCTATAAGTTGTAATCCCTCTTGCTTTTGTCGATTAGTTGCCTAGTTGAAAAATATTGTGTTTGCAATGGTGCTTGTGTCGCCTAAGAGTTTCTATCTCCCTCTCCTCTAAAGGGCCGAGCCCTTTCCCTTCCCCTCTTCCCTTTTCTTCTTCTATTTCCTTACAACCGAGACCTTGAAGACAACTTTGATAGCATCTTGTGCACATCTAAGAGACCCTTGCTTTCTTGTTCTCGTTAAGGGGTAGAAGTGAACAAGAGGATCCATCACTCTCAGCCATCATGAAGAAGGACACCAAGAAGACATCTATTTGGCTAAGTTCCTTCCCCTCTCCATTCCTTAAGTTTTAGAAGTTGTTTCTACACTAATCCAAGTGTTTATTGTAGGAAGGCGCAAGGTTTGGGAGATCCTCTTGGCGCAAGTGTTCTTTCTTCCCCTTCCCCTCTCTTCTCTTAGTTAAAGTGTTAAGGGAATTTGTGAGGCTTAACCTCCCCCTTAGATTGTCTTAGTCTGTAATATGAATCCGTGGAATGTGCGGATCTTGTTTGTCTGTGCTTGTGTGTAATGAAGCAACTCCTTCCATCAGAGTAGGACCGTCGAAGACCGGGACGACATGATCCTTCTATTCTCAAGGATCGCACTGTGAGTATCTCTTCTAGTCATTTCAATTTGTAGTTTAAAGTGTCATTTCAATTAGTAGTTTAAAGTAACTTAGTTTTCGGTTTTCTCTAATTTAAAAATACAAAAATATTTTCCAACCTCGTTAGAGTAATTTCGGTTTTATTATAAAATACAAAAAAACTATTTTACAAAAGCATTGTTTGCATGCACCCTACTTGTGAGTGACCCCCCTACATCACTTAAGGCTAAAAACTTCCGGGCGCCATCTAGGAGTTATCCACCATTTGATGGGTGCGAAATTTTACAGAGCTACTTTTAAGGTAATTTTTTACCTATTCAACAGTCAGATTTTTGATTGGTCTCTTCTAAATACTGTTTTAAATATAGTAATGAATTTTAGAATAGTTTTTTCTTGCATGATTTTTTATCTTATTGTTAATAAAATTATTATTGTAAAGAGACATTGCATTATTGGATTCATAGTAAAAATTTGGTAGCTCGCTCTAGTAGTTTTTACCCTTTTCAAAGGGATTTTTTCATATAAAATCTTGATGTTCCTATGTTTAATTATTTTTATAAATTAATTATAATTTTTATTACATTTATATATTGTTGTGATTGCACAAATGAAATTTAGGAATAGTTGAATAAAAAATCCCAATAGTTTTGGGGCATTATTTTAGTTTCCTTTACTAATGAATTTTCTCTTATTTTTTTTTATTTATGAGACTATTTCTTTCTTTAAGGAAAGGCATTTTATGAGCTAGCACTTAATATACATCCTTTGGTATGTAGATGAGGCTATCCAATTAATTAATTAGCTCCTTTGTGTTTTTACATTAAAATCACCTAAGAGGCATATTTTTCAAACTAACGTTTTTGTAAAATATATAAAATTTCGAACATTAGGCCCTTTATTAGAAACTGGTTTTGGAGGGCTGATTCGCGAAAAAGTTGTTCACGTGGTTGAGAATCCAATTTGGAAAAATCGAAGGGAAAGCGTCAAAGAAGACGTCTTCTCGTCATTGGCTTCTTCCATCCTCTAGGGTTGCTCAATTTCGCGATCTAGTCTTTCTCTCTTTCGCTCTCCTGATCGATTTCTCAAGAAGAAGAAGAAGATGTGGGCCGCTTCGTGCCTCGCCTCTTGCTGCGCAGCCTGCGCCTGCGAAGCGTGCCGCTCTGTCGCTGGTAGCATCAGCCGCCGCTCCGCTCGCATCGCCTACTGCGGTCTCTTTGCCCTCTCCCTCGTTGTCTCCTGGATCCTCCGGGAAGTCGCCGCTCCCCTCATGGAATCGCTCCCTTGTAAGTCCTTCACGCTTTCCTTTTCTATCTTCCTCAAATTCGGAGGATTTATACCTTTTGCGTCAATTTTACCCGATATTCGATGTTTTTTTTCGTTCATTATGTCCAATTCATCCTAATAATTTGCTCTTATGGTGGTTCGGTTTTAGGGATTAATCACTTCCACAAGACGCCCGATAGAGAATGGTTTGAGACCGATGCCGTGCTTCGTGTCAGCCTGGGTAATTTCTTGTTCTTTACAATCCTAGCTGTTTTGATGATCGGAATCAAGAATCAGAAGGATCCGCGCGATCAGCTGCACCACGGCGGTTGGATGGCAAAGATGGTTTGCTGGTGCATTATGGTCTTTCTTATGTTCTTCGTTCCCAACGGAGTTGTCAGCTTCTATGGTGAGTTTTTAAAGCTTTTATTTCTAAATCTGGTTTGTTTTTCTTTACTTGAAATCATATAGAAAGCAATTCTCTTTTCATTGTAGTTTGTAGTTTTTTACTGCTGTGTCCTCCGCGTTAGTCAAAATTTCAGAACATAAATTCTTAACTAAAGCAACTTATTCAACTGCAGTTGAAGATGATGACATACATTAGATTGCCACAAGTTTTTAGGGAAAAATAGTTGCAAATGACATCTTGACTTAAATAATTTCTTGTGCTTTTCACTCTTTCATGGGTCACTAGGAAATCTAATATATTTCTAATATAGTTGAAAATTCCCTATACATAGGATAAACAATATGTTGGGTAAAGGACTAGTTGGTTGTCCCAATAAACATGGATAACAAATCATAAATGGTTGAGAAATTTCTCCAATAGTATGGTGAGCACCATAGTTACACAACTTAGCCTTTGGTTGAGACGATGTAGATATGGGTTCAAATTGTAGTGTGTTACACCCTGACTTAAAAAAAAAATGTCTAGTGCAACAACGACAATGGATATCACGCCATAGCTAAAAAGTTTATTGAATTAATCTGAAAGAGTGCAAAAAACTTATTACATGAATTTATCAGAATGTCTGAGAAACAATTCTACAACACAACTTGAGCAAAATAGCTCATTTTATCACAAATTTTATTATAAAATTTTCAATTGACTAACTATCTACTCAAGAACATAGTGTTGCTCCACCTTGAGTTCCCCTTATCCCTGGGTCGTATATGTGAAAGATCAATAAATTTAGATCAATAACAATGTTGAGTAAGCCCCTCCCTTGAGTCAAGGTCAAACTCATACGGGAAGTAGGGGTCAAGGATATGGATTTCAACAAAATAAGTAGTGGAAGTGAGATTTAACATGGTAACAAAGTAAAAGTAGATGTAGTACATCATAAATAGCATGAGTGTATAAGCAAAACAGAACTAGATACAACAGAATATTAGAATATCAATCAACAAGAAATAGCATATAACTAGGGTCAGTGGGTGAGGGTGGTGCATCACATAGCTTATGTGGTGAGCACACATGCCACTGTATGTCACGAGTCTCATGCATGCTATAATAGAGGACTCGATCACACATAACATGGATAAACCTCAAGTAGGGCAAACAAGGCATGCTCATACAGGAAGCTAGTCCCTATAGAGGCAAATATCATTGTATCGAGGGAATAGTAGATGAAAAAAACTAGTTGCCAACAAGGCATATTGTAGTATCTTAACAAGTAAAGCATACAAACAAGGATTAATGTAGCTGAGCATATGATTAGAATTAAAAACATGATAAAAAGTAAGCCAAGTAGCACTCATGCATGTCAATCGAGAGTTCATAATGAATACAATACGTATTGTATATTAGGAAGGGTCGGGGACTTTAAGTCTTGGATGTTTAAGACCCTTATCTAGTTTGTTTAATAAAAAAATGGTCCAACCAAGTCAGCCAATCAATTTGCATAGCAAAGTTGTACATAAACAAGCAAATACAAAGTCAAAATCAGATAGAGCGTCGTTGAAAACAATACGTATTCATGCATGTCAAATCGAGAGTTCATAATAAATACAATACGTATTGTATATTAGGAAGGGTCGGGGACTTTAAGTCTTAGATGTTTAAGACCCTTATCTAGTTTGTTTAATAAAAAATTGGTCCAACCAAGTCAGCCAATCAATTTGTATAGCAAAGTTGTACATAAACAAGCAAATACAAAGTCAGAATCAGATAGAGCGTCGTTGAAAACCTAGGGAACCGGTCCTAGATTCCTATAATTAGATCCCAATTACCACTAAATCGGTTGATTTGGAGTAAAACCGATCGGATTATGGCTGAACCAATTACTGATGTTTAAACTCAATCTCATGCAAATTGCTTTAATCAAACACTAAACCATATACAACTCAAGTGACCTATGCCAGTTGCACTATGAACCAACTCGGACTCACGTTGAACCGGTTAGCTGGCAAGTTAGGTCTGAACCAAAATTAATCAAAGCAGCATAATAATGGGTCAGCCCAAACTCGGCCTACACACATAGTGCTCCACTCAATCAGTTGCTATTGGGTAAAATCCTTGATCTCAGATCCAAATCCAAAATCAAGAATGGTTCGATTTGACTCAGACTCATTCGTGTCCATACCTACGATCCACTAATTCAGTGCAACAGACTTATATCTGAGCAGACCCAAACCCAACCTGAATTGGCCTAATCCACCATGGATTGGTTGACAACAATAGTAAATAGTGACTAAACCGGTCCACAGTTTATTGATTCAGCTGAATTAGAAGTGATTTGACCAAACAAACCCAATTTGAATGCATTGGGTGCGCCATCTCTGATGCGAGCCGAACCATTCGGGTGCTCCCTCCTCAGGCAGCACAATGCAGAGAAGAGGCGGCGTCCGGTGAGGGCAGAGTAGTAACATTGGTAGCAACTCCCCAAATGTCTTGCATTGCCGCCACAATTCATCCGATAGGATCTGGAGTCTTGTCGATCGTAGGTGAGAAGCGGCGCCTACAGTTGATGTGCGGCAATTTTGCTCACCACCCAAACAAAGTCAAAACAACGAGAAGGTAGGAAAGAAGAATATTTGGAGCAACACTGGGATGACATTGCACAATAAAGCTTTAAGCAATGGTGGTGAAATATGGTGGTGTGGACGGTCCTCAATGGTAGCAGCAACAAAACAGAGAAAGAGGGGAAGCGGGTTCAACGTCGAGTAGGAGATGATTACTCCAACTTAGCCAACTATATACTTTCTTGCTAATGCAACAATTGTCAAAATCCTAGCGTCGCCCGAAAAATTGGGTGAGTATCGGATGACTGTAATTCAATAAACTTTATGATAAATTCATTAATAAGTTTTATGCACTATTTCGGATTAATTCAATTATCTTTTTAGCTATGGCATGATATCCATCGTTGTGGTTGCACTTGATATTTATTTTGAAGTCTAGATATAACAACAATTTGGTATCAGAGCTATAGTTTAGACTTGGTGAAAAGCTAAACTTGAACTTACAAAAATGGTCTAGGCTTCACATATTCTGATACACACACATATATGTGTGTGTGTGTGTTCAAGGAGGGCCTAGACAAGGTCTAGGTAAATCAATCTATAATTGATATTAAAATGTAAAGGAGGGCCTAGACAAGGCCTAGGTAAATCAATTTATAATTGATATTAAAATGTAAAGAATTTGTGGACTTTTAATGACTAAACTATGAAATGTTATATGCAGATAATGGAGAATGTTAATAGAGGACAAAGAATTTAGGGTATTACATAGTGTGATCCGTAAGCATCCTTTTAATATTTTTCTGTTGATTCTGGTTAGCTACATCCTTTGAAGTATAGATTTATTTAGGGAGAGTGAAAGAGGTAGGAGAGGGAAAAGATAACTGGAAGAGGAAGAGATTGTGTGAGAGGGGGTTTGAGTTTGTAGCTTCAAGAGGGGGAGAGACACCATGGGTGGGTGCATATATGATCCTAGAGAAAGTATGGTGCAGGCTGTAGGTGCAGGAGGGGAAGTGGGGGTTCTTGTATGAGTGTGCAAGAGGGAAAGGGATGGAAATATATATATTCCACTAAATTTATATAGTAATTTCTAATAAGTTGAGTTTTGCTATGCTTGGTTTGGATACACATGAGCCTGCCACCCATGGACCATGTTGAACATGACTTGATGACAAACAGGCCATGCCAAGCATGACATGATCAAGTTTTTGTTTGACCAACATGTCTTGTGGCCTATCTTAATCATGACTCTCATGGCATAGTTTGGACGAGGGCTAACCTATGTGGCCCACATGCCCCATGTGGCCCTTGTGCTTAAAGTGTTTTTTTGTGCCTTGTACTATGTCATGCTAAGCTAGGGCCTTTTCGTGTTTGGCACGTTATCGGGTCATCACGAGCTTGCAGATCATGCTTAACACCTTGCCATGGCTCTTGTTGTGCTAAGCCTAGCTTGCTTGCCCAAAAGGTTCAGGAAGCTAGGTCTATGTACTCTGAACATAAGATTAGAACGTATAGTCATAAGATCCTACTATTCTCTAGAAAAATAATATTTTATATAATTATCACATTCAAATAAAAAATAGTAAGACATATCACTTCTAAACAAGGTTTAAAAAATCAATCCAAGCATGTGTATCGGTTGGTATCAAACAATACTGACATAGGGTAGAGGTAGTGTAGACCAAGGTTTGAAGTTTTGGTCCGGTGGCTCAGTTCGGCGAGCCACCGGAGCGGTACAGTACCGGTACCGTACCAGCGACCAGTGGGAGAACCAGCAGCGCGGGAGCGGAACAGCGGCCGCCAGAAGCTTCGTTCGAAGTTTTCGCCACCGCCGGAAGCTTCGCTGTGCCAGAAGCTTCAGCTCCGCTTGCTGTCGCCCCCACTCCGCCCGCTGTCGCCTTGCCGCCGTTCGTGCTTTGAAGCTGTGTCTAGTGCCGGTCCGTCGTCGGACTGGTACTAACCGGTCGGTATCGGACTGGCTTTTCGAACTCTGGTGTACACAACTTGCAAGTGCAGCTTTGTCCTTCCATCCTCCTTTCTTCTCCTCCTCCTTTTTCTCTTCCTCCTCCTTTTTGTTCGCTCCACTCGCCACACCCTAGTATTGGCCTCTACTTAGACCGTTACAAACTGTCCAGACCGCTTAGCATGGAATCATTTTTAAAATATTGCTTTTAAATTCAAGAGATAGTATAATAGTCTTGTTAGTTTTTTTTTCTATAATTAAAATACTATATAAACTATGGTTTTAGGCACTAATCCATGTAGGGTGATACTTCGTTTACTTATTGGTTTGAGATATAATTAATAGTTGTATATTGTGTGTCAATGTGATTGGTACTGGCATGTTTGGTACACACTGATTTCACTAAAAACCCTAAAGTTAACTAAGTATTACCAAATATTGATTGTTAAAGTACATATGAAATAAGATCAGTGTACAAATTCACAAGAAATGAAATAATTTAAGTATATGACCTATTAATAAGGAAAGATTGAAAGACATAATTGTTTAGTAGTTGTGAAAATAGTAAAGAAACTAATGACAATATTAATATGGAGAGAGTACAGAGCGAGGGAGAAAAGGCTTGAGTCAAGGATGCATAAATTATAAAAATTATTAGCAAGTGGTGTTGGAGTATTGCATGTATGTGTTATTGACTTAGTGAACGTGATAAAGTCGGTAAACTTGTAAACTCAGTGAACTCAGCACTCAGCATGGGTAAACTTGAGAAGCTGAGTTTACTTAAAAAAACTGATTCTACACCAAAGTTAATTCGTTGGAGCTATTTAAGGATGTAGAATCATAGGATCGGATGAGTTAACTCACTAGTTTGACAACTATAGTTGTGTGGCCCGTGAGGCCAAATGGTCACCCTTAATTTTTATATAAATTAAGATCAGCTATATTAGATAAACAACTAATTATATAACAATTATAATTCATAAGTAAAATGAGTTAGAATTAATCAGTATGGTAAAACATTAATTAACACATACGTATATTATATTGAATTATAAATTGCAATAACTATATAAATTTTTTATTAATTTATAAATTATGTTAGTTATATGATAATGTACTGTTAGTTAAAAGAAGTTTTTGATTTATATAAAAGTTGTATATATAACTATAAAACTAGCTAGAAACTAAAAGCATAATGCATCATTATTAGTCATGGTAGCACTACACAAGATGGTACACCAATCTTCAATCCTTACTGTCACCTTCATTTTTATTTCTTATCTTGCTAAATATTTCCTGTTTTCTTTGTAAAAGCTAATTCCTTGCTTCATATCTTATGGTTTTTCTTTTAGTTCTTGTGCTTATTTCCTGTTTGTTGGATGTTCTACTTTCGTTAATCTGTCAGATTATTTGCTGTTTATTTTTTTACACGTAAATCCACAGACGAGTCATAGTTTTGAGTTTTGACCTTTTCATAGAGTGCTTAAGTTATGGAAGTGGCTTTGACACTTATGTCGAATTTGTTGCAGAGTCAATTTCCAAGTTCGGATCAGGATTGTTTCTTCTTGTTCAAGTCATTCTCTTGCTGGATTTTGTACACGCATGGAATGAAAATTGGGTTTCAAGGGACGAACAGTTCTGGTTTGTGATTCTCTCATGTTATAGCACTTAATTACATAGGGACTCTATGAAATTGGAATATTATATATTTTAATAACATTGAGGTTTGCACTGATCCCTGTAGGTATGCAGCATTGTTAATTGTCTCTCTGGTTTGCTATGTGGCAACGTTCTCCTTCGCAGGGCTACTCTTTCACTGGTTTACACCGTCAGGACATGATTGTGGATTGAACACCTTCTTTATTGTTTTGACGTTGATTCTTGTTTTTGTTTTTGCTGCTGTTGCATTACACCCAAAGGTGATCTTTTGGTTGGATCTTATTCAGAAAATGATACTTTTTGTCATATCTTTGGTCTTATTTAGTAGCTTAGCTCAAAACTTTTGATGCTTTACAAAATGGTTTTCATTTTGTTTCTTTCCTTAGCAAGATTGTGTTTAAACTTCTTTTTCATTATTGCCCATCATACTTCATCTATTTTTGATGACAACAATTCATTAGGTGTTGGGGTTGATAAGAGGCTGAGTGAATGGTTTAGTGAACTGTAACGAGGGGGGAGGGTGCAAATGAAATTGACTTGAACTTTAACCTATTGATTGACTCACAATGCAAATAATTTAAGCACTTTTAGCCTACACGTTGAGAAAATGATTCAGGTAGTGGTGTGATGCTTTAGGAAATAGTTAGACTCATATTTCTTTTCAAAGCAAATTTGCATCTAAGCTTCTTTATTATTATTTTCTATTATGTAATCTGTTTTTTACGACAATATTAATAGGTTATTGGGTTGATAAGGAAAAATGACTAGTTTAGTTAATCATAGTGGGAAAGTGGCATTTTCTAAACTATTGGGTGCAAAGTGAAATTAACATATATTTAACTTATCGATTGACTTGGAATGCAAATTATTTTAGCACCGTTTACCATATCTAATTGGGAGAATGATTCAGTGTTTGGGTGGTTTTAAAGGGAAAACATTGAATTCACTTTCTTCAGTATTAATTTGCTACATGAACATTTATTTCTAAATGCAATTGATGTTGTAGAAAAGAAATTCTTCATCGTCAACTAGGGTTATTGTGTATGCATTCGTACTGTATGTGGTCATACCATCATTCTTTTATTACATACTTATTGTGTATAATTTTGCCATTCAATCAACGGACAGATCAAGTTTATGGAACAGAATTACGAGAATAATAGTTAATCTGGAAAAGTTAGTCCATATGTCAACAACCTCTTATGTTATTGGTTGATATATTTTGTATGCATGAATTGGCATATAAATATCTTTGTAGAACTATTTAATTTGTAATCTGTAATGCATGAGTGTATGAGTTGCCAATTACTCAAATATAATTGTCACTTATGACGCTGAGATGGGGTCCAATATCTTTCTGCAATGACAAATGTTCAGATTTCCAGTTTTAATTTATTTAATTTCTTTATATTCCTCTCATAGCTTTTATATTTTCACCAATATACCTAACACCGATGACTAGATGTTCCATGGTGCATCTCTAGTTGAGAGCTTCCGTTCTGTTACCACTTCATTCATTTGGGATCTTTGTTAACATTTATCAAAAGCTTAATTCTCATGGAATCTGTACCTAAAGTCCCTCTTGGTTTGCCGCTTTAACCCAATGGATTTCATCTTTCTGGACTTATCTTATGATCTACTTGATGTTGTACTTTCTTGCCGGAAGTCATATCAGGCAACACAGGAAAAGAATTTCTACAATGCGCTGCTTATTCTTCACACATTTGTGGAGAAAAGTGCAATCTTAGGCATTCTGTTGATTTGTGCAGGTAAATGGCAGCTTATTGCCGGCATCAATTATTTCACTATACTGCACTTACCTCTGTTATAGTGGGCTTTCTAGTGAACCAAGGGATTATGAGTGCAATGGTCTTCACAACCATTCAAAAGCTGTTTCAACTGGAAGTCTCACATTGGGTTTGCTCACCACCGTGCTCTCTGTTGTCTACTCTGCTGTTCGTGCTGGCTCCTCAACGACCTTCGTTTCTCCGCCAAGTTCACCTCGAGCTGGTTAGTTTTCAATACAAGTTTCTAAATTGACTTTGCTGGTTGGATTGACTTTGATGACAAAGATATGGCAGGATCTGAGAAGCCACTGCTCCCGTTCGACAAATTGGATGAGCAGAACGACAACAAGAAAGACGAAGCAAAGCCAGTCTCCTACTCATATACCTTCTTCCACCTCATATTCTCTCTTGCGAGCATGTACTCAGCAATGCTTCTGACTGGCTGGTCCACCTCAGTTGGTGAGAGTGGGAAACTTGTCGATGTTGGATGGCCCTCTGTGTGGGTAAGGATTGTCACTGGTTGGGCAACAGCAGCTCTCTTCATCTGGTCCCTCGTTGCCCCCCTCATCTTTCCAGATAGAGAATTCTGATTGTATAACAGAATGTGGTGAGACCAAAATCTAGATGTGATGCATTTACTTTGCTAAAGCCCGGCTTCGATAAATGCAATGGACTATGTTGCATGGAAAAACTCTTGTGGGATCGTAACGTTTGGGTTGTTACGTGATAATAAACAACCACTTTGTCTAACTAAACTATGTAAAGATTTGGTGTGTTATAACTTTTGAAAGCTGTCTTCTGTTAGATGTATACGTCGTTATGTTTATTTTGGATCTTTGGTTGATGCCCTCATATCTTTTTTATGTGTTTCCTTTGCATTGTTCTTTTCCTTTTCCCAAGAGTAGCCTTTTATTTATGGTGCAAAAGTATTGCTAGTAGTATACTTGGTAGATACAAAGGGATGGTGCATTAGCTTATAACATTTGGTACACGTATGTGTTTGATGTTTTTCTGTAATTGAATAATTTTGCTCTTCTAATCATGCAGCAGAATAACAGTCTACCGTGATGTTTTTAGTTTGCGCTAAGCATCCAACCTACCTTAGCATGAAATTCCCATTATCCTGTTACCAGCTGAGAAAGGAAAGTTGATTGAAACCTCAACAATTATCTTTCAGGCATTAAAAGTAGTTTTCCCACTGTTCCCTCGAGTGATCAATGATGTAGAACGTACTTGTGGTTTATATTCTTTTAACAGTTGATTAAGTAGATATTTATTTTTCATCAGGTCAAAATTTGTGATTTATTTTCTTCGTTCAATTATCTTTTTCACGTTTTCTTTATTTTTATTTCATCATTTTCTCACTGCTCACCATTCACCAACACGTACGTCTGTTTAACTTTGTCTTTTATTTCCTTTGTTCCTTAGTAAGCCATGTTCTAGGAAAAAAAATCTTGAGAAAAAGAGCTGCTCAAGTGATCTTGAGCAATGTCCTCTAAAAAAATTTTACGATCATAAAAATCATAGAAAAATTATTGTAGTGTAGTACACGATGAGAGTTTTCTAATGGTATCAAAATCATAGAAAAAATTTTATCGTGGACAAAAGATCATGGATTTTTTATATTATGAACAGTGTTTTAATCTATGATTTTTGTGTCTATGATATCTCATTGTGGACACAGTTAAAATTCATGATCTTAATACCGTTGAAAAGTTCTCATCGTGTACTATACTATAGTAATTTTTTTACGATTTTTAGAATCATGAATTTTTATTTTTGGGGCGTTGCTCAGGTTCACTTGAGTAGCCCCCTTCTCAGAATTTTTTTTTTTTCGTGTTCTAGCCTTGCTTCTTGTTGCCGTCAACTGCATATCCCAAAGAAATAATTCTTTTATTCAGATTCTGTTTTTTTGTTTGCCATTCTTTCCTAGGAGTAAAATAATATCAGTGAAGTTGAATCACAATTTAATGTGATGTAATGCCATGAGAAGTATTTGATCTACTTTTTAGGGGAAAACGATTAATAAACTTTCAAAGACAATATCATTCTAGAGATAAAACCTATATCATAAATTTACATAATCAGAACATCAATAATTATCACCATGAACTAATAAAGTATATATCATTTTAAAATTTGAGATTAAGAGTAATATTATAGTACTTTACTTAAATTGGACCTTAGTCCTGCCTAAAGGTCATCCTCACGTCTTTAAGTTTTATCTTGCTTTGTTGTTAGTTACACGCGTAGACCCTCTTATAAGCACAATAAGACACAAATAAAGTGTCATCCTCATTTCAACTAAAGTTCTCTAGCAAGAGCTTAATTTAGGAGAAGCAATGGGTCAGATACTTGTATTTGTTTTTATTTTAAACTCGAATTCAATTAAAATTTGATCCATCAAATTTGAATTCACCCTATTTAACTAATTAGGTATTTAAATCCGCCATAAAATATGGTCAGGTCGAGTACCCAAACCCAATAAGTGAAATTGCCACCCTAGCCTAATTCATTCAATTTTTGACTTATCAAGTTTGTTTGTTATAAGATTGATTTTGATCTTATATTAGTACCATGATTTAGTTGTAGTCATTAGTTAAATGTTTATTATCAATTGATTCTATTTAACTTTAATTTTGTTGTCACACGTTAATTGACTATGTCATCATTTAAGTTATTATGAAAGAACAAGCTAAAAGAAGACATCAAAATTGCAAAAATATTCTTATTGTGAATCTTAAAGTAATACTTATAACTCTTATTTTAAGATTTACGAATATATTATTTTCATTTTCGTGAACGCCGCTTTGAGATTCACACTTGTTCTTGATCGTGCGGGCAGTCAGTCGTCCAACACGGGGGCGTCGCCTCATTCCCGGTCTTATTTTTGTGCAGCGTTCGTCGTCCTTAAGACGAAGTCGCACGCGCAGAGCTCTAGGTTTCTTTCTCTTTTTGAGGATCTTCCGATGGCCGAGGTGATAGGCTCAGTTTTTATCCTTCTCCAGTTCTATGTTTCTCACTTGAATTAGGAATAAAAAGATTCTGATCTCTATTCGGTCGTACTTGTGTTGTCGATGCCGCTGTCGATCCTTTTGTTCTACTCCGGGAGCATCTTGACTTTTTTTTTTAACTTTGTTTCCTTACCTGTCTTTCAGATAAAAAAATCTTTTCCTTTTTATTATTCTTTTTGTACATATCTTACGTTGTTGGTTCTAGGTTTCTTACTTTTGTTAATTGATTGCGGCGGATTGATTTTTTTTCCATTTGAATCAGAATATTTCTGATGTTTGCTGTATTTGGGCCGATTGGAAGATTTCATGTTACAGCATAGCTTTATTCGTCTTACGATTTTGATATTCTATTCGCCTTCTATATGGACTTGTAAGTGGACTTATATTATCGCCCTTTGATCTACCTCTGTTTCATAGAATTAATCGAATTTCAAAACTAAGAAAGGTGCACTTTTTCACTTTCTTTTTACCGGTGTCCATATTCTGGTGCATATCATGAACTTCAAAGTAACAATTGAAACAATCATGGATCAAATATTTAAATTGTTTATTTGTATCTGATTAGGCTATAATGTACAACTTCATTATTACATCAAATTACCCTGAGTCACGATCTAAAGAGAAAAACAGTCATCTTTTTGCTATTTTGGCATATTGATTTAAATGAACATTAGATGCCTTTATTCTTGATTACAATTGCATGATTTATCATTGTTCCTAGCAGCAATAGTGGTATGGTAGTAAACCTCTAAAGTTTGCATCTCATTGTGCTTTCGCTCAATGTATTGCAATAGCTCGGTTAGGTACTTTTCCACGCTGACGATTTTTCTTCCTCTAAATGAACATTAGACGCTTTCATTCTTGATTACAGTTGCATTATTTATCATTGTTCCTGATAGCAACAATGGTATGATAGTAAATCTCTAAATTTTTCCTGACAGCTACATATGAATTAATCTGGTTGATTTAGCTTGTTGAATTGATTTTTCAACTAACGTACTCAAGTTCACCAATCTGATTATTCTACGTTGCTCAGGCCTATTCTTAAACTTTTTGGATCTTGTATTTCAGTTTTTATTAGCCATAAATATTTGTTGAAGTTGTACTATTCTTTCAGACAAACATCTCATTCCACGTTGAATTATATTTCAGTTAATGCATGAAATCGAGTTATGCAAAATGTGTTATATGAGTCACTATAATGCAAGGATTCTTTTGTTTTTGCATCCTCTCCAAAGTAATTCTGCAAATCGCTGCAACTCTTTTGATTCAAAATCATTACTACACTCTGATATACTTTTTACGCTTTAGAAGCAATATGCTCCGACATGCTAAATACTCTTGTAGGTAATATTTGGATTTGGCTTTTGATGAAATTCAGAATATCTGACGCCATGTGTTGGATGTCTTAGATTCATGATGCTATTTGAGTTAACTACAAGCAAGGTTACAAAATTAGAAATTTGAATTGGTTTAGTGCAGTCTGGGTAGGCCTAAGTTGGAAAGGAATCAGGTGGGAGGCTAATTGAGTTTGTTACATGGAAACTAGCACTCTAAATAATTCCAATCTTTACAACTTACATAACTCTCCATGATTTCCAATCCTAGTCAAAAGAACTAGTCAAATCCAATTTCAAATTACTGAAACAACTAAAGTAATCCACATTAGTTGGCTTTAGGAGGGCCTAGCCACTATGGATCATAGTTTTCTAAACCACTCATTTTCCCCTGGTAGCACAGATGTCATACCACCAACTCTACCATCTATGCTTGGCAACCCTATGTGTTTAAGTTTGCTAGCCTAGTACCATGGTGTCTAAACTTATTCAAATCCCCTAGGGCACATCTAGTTTTATTGGAATCATTATGTGCATTTGATTACAAGAGCACAAGAACAAGGAAACCCACTTCCCCTCATCTTTTTTGGTTCAACATCTGAACCATGATATTGATACATATTTTGACATGATCTTGCGGTTGGTTGCCTAAAGAGAAACACATCAACTAAACAAGTTTTGGCTAGTAATACCATAGTTAAATGTGCTCCTACCTTGAACTCATGACAATTGCATACTAAAACTACTTTAGAGATCCCATTTCCTCTGCCACCCTATCGGAGACCAATGCACCACAAAGAAGAATCATTTTTGTAATATATACTAAATCTTAAGTCACACATTGAAGAGTACAGTGACTTTAGACGTCAACGCTAATGGTTCACAAAAAGCAAGGTCATACTTGCTATATTTCTATTGCACTTTGGAACTAATTGACAAGCCCTAACAAGACATTTTGAACCATTATCATAACCCCGGTTACCTCAAAAAGTGCATTTTGTTAGTAATATGCTAGCAAATAGGATGAAGAACAAGGCTAATCTCTAGCTTGTAATGAAGATGATGTTGCATGATTAACATGAAATAAATAGAGATCTTGATTTTATTACAATATGTAATATCTACATGAGTTATTATCTTCTAACTACACTTACCAGCTCCAATTGTGAGCGGCACTCCACCGTCCTCACGGCAATTTCCCTATAAGGTTTGGGGCAAATAGGGGCAAAGCAATAGCCAACGCTAATGTAGCTTAAACCAAGTGTTAAAGAAGACTCCTTGAAGGATGTTTTTTTACTTAACAAATAATATTACCTACAAGGCTCCTACTAAGTTAGCAATAGTTGAGTACTTGAGTCTTGAGGCTTGGGCAAAATGATTCAAGTCTTTCTTTAGTCACCATTAGGTAACCCCCTAGTCCTTGATCTAAGGTGACACAACTCAGGTTTCTGAGGTCAAGTGTTGACAAGTCATTATGTAGGCTTTGGCTATTGTTGAATCAAAGGGAGTAAAATTGTTCTTGTTAATGGATGAGTACAGCTACATTGTTCTTATAGAAGAGAGGTATAACCCTAACGGGTTAATGGATTCAGGTCTTATTTATAACCTAGTTTCTAACACTCCCCCTCAAGTTGGAGCATGAATATCAGTCATGCCCAGCTTGTTACATAAGGAAGAAAATTTTGACAATCTCTGGGACTTGTTAAAAATATCTGCTAGCTCATCTTCAGATTTGATGTGAGAAAGGTGTATGAGCTTTTAGGAGATGACATCCTGAATGAAGTGACAGTCTATCTCAATATGCTTTATTCTTTCATGGAAGACTGAATTATTTACAATAAAGATCGCAGCTTGATTGTCACAGTACATAGGTATTGACCCCACGAATTTTATGCCAAGATCAAGTAATAAATTCTTGAGCTATATTAATTCATAGGCTGTGTGTGCCATGGCTCTGTACTCTACTTCACAACTGGATCTAGATACAACATTCTATTTCTTGCTCTTCCAGGTAACCAAGTTATCCCCAATATAGGTGCAATATCCAGTTATGGATCGTCTATCATCCCTATCTCCTTCATAATCAGCATCTGCATAAGCCTCAATTCTAGTATGTCTGTTTTTCTTATACAAGAGACCTTTCCTTGGTGCGCTTTTAATATATTGGAGTATTTTTATTACAGCTTTCCAATGCACCTTCCTTGGTTGTTCTATGAATTGGCTAACTACTCCAACACTATGAGAGATATCAGGTATTGTAACAGTCAAATAGATCAGTTTGCCAACTAGACGATGATAACGTGTGACATCTATTAAGTCAAAATCCATTACACTTGAATACTTTTGATTCTGTATTGAGGGGGTTTCAGCAGGCTTGCATCCACTCATCCCGGTTTCTTTGAGTAGATCAATAGCATATTTTCTTTGTGAGCGATATATATATATATATATAGGCGAACTCAATGCCCAGGAAGTACTTAGGTTTGCCCAGATCTTTAAGAGCAAATTGGGAATGTAGATAAGCCTTCAACTCTAGAATAGCATTAGAGTCACTACTAGTTAAAAGAATGTCATCCACATATATAACGAGGATTACTAGTTCCTTATCAGTGTGACGAATGAAGATAGAATGATTAGCTTTACATCCTTGGAACCCAATAACAGAAATGATCTGTGAGAATTTGTGGAACCAGGCCCGTGGGCTTTATTTCAGCCCATAGATGGCCTTATACAGCTTACACACCAACTCCCCTAAGCAATGTACCCTGGAGGAGGCTCCATATAGACAGCCTCATGAAGATCACCATAGCGAAAGGCATTGCGGATGTCCATCTGATGAAGATGCCAACCAAGATTGAGAGCCAAGGAAAGAAGAACCCGCACAGAGTTGAGACGAGCGACAGGGGAAAAAATCTCAAAGTAATCAAGGTTGAAAGTCTGAGTAAAACCTTTGGCAACGAGGCGAGTCTTGTAACGATCAATTGGACCGTCCGGAGTGTGTTTAACAGTGTAAACCCATTTACACACCACGGGGCGGTCCTTGTGGCGGGAACGAAGCGCATCCATCTCAGCCTTCATAGCAACACACCATTCAGGGAGAAACCTTGCTTGCTCATAGGATCTGGGAATCACAAGGGAGGAAAGACCAACTAGAAAAGCACGATGCAAGAAAGAGAGGCGATGATATGAAACATAATAACCAAGAGGATAGGAGCAAGTATGACGTTTACCTTTACGCAAGGCAATAGGAAGATGTAAGTCATCGAGAGGGGGGGGGGGGCATCAGGCAAGGGTGATGAACCGGCAGGGGGAGGAACGATAGGAGGGCGCACACGTTTGTTGTTTACCTGCAAAGGCTGAACAGGTAACAGAACGGGTGGATCAAGAGGCAGAGGGCCTAGTGTAGGAAGAGGGATGACAGGCGGAGGGTCCGGGTGTGAAGAGCCAGTAAAGAAGGGAGAGGACTCATGAAAAGAAACATCAGCACTGACGATCAACCGATGAGTAATAGGATCATAACAGTGGTACCCCTTTTGAGTGCAACTGTAACCTAAGAAAACATAACGAGACGCGTGGGGTTGTAATTTGTCGCGATGGACAGTATGAATATGAGCATAACATATGCATCCAAAGACCCAAGGAACGATTGGAAAAGCAGAATGTTGAGGGTAGATTATAGAAAAAGGAGACTTGCCCTGATGTAACTTCATAGGTACCCGGTTAATGAGGAAGTTGGAAGTTAGAACGGCATCACCCCAAAAGTGACATGGGATATTCATGTGAAAGAGAAGGGATCGGATCACATTAAGTAGATGACGATTTTTGCACTCAGCGACGCTATTTTGCTGAGAAGTGCAGGGACAGGAGGTTTGATGAAGAATATCCCTGTCATAACAAAAGGACTGAAACTGTATATTAGTATATTCTAAGGCATTATCAAAACAAATAACTTTTAATGAACAGTTAAACTAAGTGCGAATTTCTTTATAGAAAACACAAAATATATTAAAAAGTTCAGAATGATGTTTCAACAAAAACAGCCAACACATGCGTGAATGGTCATCGATAAAAGTGACAAAATAACGATGACCCTCACGAGAGGTAATAAGACTCGGACCCCATATATCTGAATGAACAAAATTAAAGGGGTCACTCTTAGGAACAAGACTATGAGAAGAAAAAGACACGACGATGTTTGCCTAGTTGACAAGCATCACATTGAAACACATGACATGAAGGTAAAGACAAAGCTGTTGAACTTTGACCGGAGACGGATGACCCAATTGACAATGCCACTGAAAAGGTGAAACCACAGCAGAGAGAGAGAGGCCGATGGAGAGCAGACAGCACATACACACCCCCGTCCCTACGCCCCCCACTAATCATTTTTCTCATCTGGAGGTCCTGAAAGGTACAGTGAGAAGGAAAGAATGTCACAATGCAGTGCAGGTTACGGGTAAGAGCACATATAGAGAGAAGATTATTAGGAAATTGCGGAATATATAGGATATCTACAATAACAAGAGTAGTACTAATATGAATAGTGCCAATGCCAGAGATAGGGACAAGGGAATCATTAGCTACACGAACCGGTGGATGGTGGCTACCAAAGGTGATAAAGGAAAATAAGGCTTTATTATCTGACATGTGGGAAGTAGTGCCCGAGTCAAGAATCCAAGAATTATCAGGAGTAACAAAAGAAGCTATACCAGAGGGTGCGGCAGCAAGGCTGGTGGATGGCATATCGGAGAGCACCGGAGGCTGCATGTCCAAGGCACTGGAGGGATCAATGGCCAGGCGAGCATGGGGGGTCGGCCGAACTTAGCCCAACATCGATCAGAAGAGTGATTGGTGTGGCCACAGTGAACACAAGCTAAAGAACGACGCCCACGCCCTCGTCCACGAATAGGGCCAGGGCCCAGGCCCCTAGATCGACCACTTGACTGAGGTGCAAGTAGAGCACTCCGAGGCTCAAAGGAGGAGGAGGTGGTCGGAACGTGAAGGAGCCAATAGAAAGCATTTTGAAAGGTAGGCACAATGGGCTCAACCAGTAATTGGTTCTGAGTAAGAGAAATATGCGCATCAAGACCAGAAAGAAACTTGGCCACAATGAAATCCTCTTGTTGTTATAAAATGACAGCAATATCGGTAACAGGAGGATGATATTGGCGTAATTCATCCCATTTAGCGTTCAACTGAGTATAATATTTTTGTAAAGGATGCCCATCTTGTCGCATAAGGAGAATCTCTTCATACAATTGATAAATCCGACTAATATTGTGTTGAGGTGCATATATGCTTGCAAGAGCATCCCAGACTTCCTTCGCAGTATTGTGGAACATAACAGTCAAAGCAATTTGAGGCTCCATACTGTGAAGGAGAGAGGTAACCACTACCATATCGAACATACTCTAGGAGGCATACTATGGATCGGTGGGTGAGGGGGGATTCATTTCAACGTGCTGTCGTTTGTCGTGTGAGCCAAGGAAAAATAGCATAGCCTTAGCCCATAGTAAGTAGTTTGTCCCGTCCAATTTCATAGTGGTGCCAAGATTGGTGGCGGGTTTGGCATCAAGCGAGAGTTGAAGTTGAGAATCCATAAGGGATCCAAGATCATCTCCTCAGTAGAGTAAAAAAAATTGTATGCTGAGCTACTGTACTTATCAGAAACAAGAAGACTCACGAAGACCAAGAACGCATCATAATCGTCTTAGATATGCGGAGCAATTGTATGGATCAGAAAGCATCATACGGAAAGAAATCCAGGAGATAAGTACCAACACACCGGAGAAGCAAAGAAGGACTCCCATTTTCACGCTGAGTGTTGCCACTCTCCCGTCTTGATAATAAGTGTCGCTGAACTCGATGAAAGCACTAGAGGGGAAGATGCGGAAGAAGACCTGCGCTCGAGAGAAGAGGCGTTCGCCTTCACCGAGAGAAGATCTGCACTTGAGAGTCGAGGCGGAAACTAGATGGGAGGTGGAAACTAGATGCCAAGCGGAAAGATCCGTTCGCCTTCACCGAGAGAAGATCCGCGCTCGAGAGTCGAGAGAAGATCCGTCTGCCTTCACAGATGAGAGTCGAGTCGAGGAGCACTGAGAGAAGATCCTTTTTACGCCACAAGGCGGATGCGAGAAGAGGAACGAACGAAGAACAGAAGGAGCACGCCGTCCGTCACGTTATTGAAGCGAACAAACATTTGAATCGGCTATGGCAGCGATTCGAACATTGCCACTGGGAGAGAGACGACGCGTGACTCTGATACCATGTTGAATCAAAGGGAGTAAAATTGTTCTTGTTAATGGATGACTACAACTACAGTGTTCTTATAGAAGAGAGGTATAACCCTAACGGGGTACTAGATTCGGGTCTTACTTATAACCTAGTTTCTAACTGCTATGAAACTATTCTCCATTTAAATTCATGCTCCTTGCAACTCATGCTAGTAGCTCAAATAGCTAGTGAGCCCACTTGGATAGTTGGAGCGGCCAAGGAAACAAGTTGTTTGAAGATAAAGTCCTACCAATTGTTACTTGATACCAAGGTTTAAAAATGGTTGGACTAGTAATGTACCATATCGTACCGGTGGTACCAATATATAATACCAATGGTACCCGTCAGTACCAAATAATATATATTTATATATAATATACATATTCATACTAGTATTGACCGTGTACCAAAATCGGTCCATGGTTGGACCGGTATGTTTGTATTGCCCAGTACAGACCGGTATTTGATTCCCTGCTTATACTACAATAATGAGTCCACTCTCAACCCATTGACTTGGGCACACTAGATGATCCTTTTTTTTTCAAACTAGTTTGGAAAACTAGCAACAACTAGGTCACTATTGTCATTAAACTAGGAACATGTACACTCTTGAGAAATCTCTCCAACTTAGTCTTAGAACATCTCTAACTTTTGGGGATATTTCTTAAGTACGAGTAAATTCAATAAAGTTTGCATCTATCTCATACATTGTTGTGCACAAATGCTACTTACTCAATTGACAATTACTAGTGCTTGAGCCTTAGGATTTATGGGTGACACAATTTAGATAGCTCAAGATTAATCAACAATGAGTATATGTTTGAGTTTTCAAACATATGGGTGACACAACTTAGATTGACAATGGCTATTTGTTAGAGTTCCTAGTTTTGTGGGAGACATGACCTAGATCAACCAAAGTTGATTGACAATAGCTACAAGCATGAGTCTATGAACTTGAGTGAAATGGCATATATTGCCCAAACTTGATGAACAATGGTTGTTTATAAGTATAGGACTTGTGGATGTCAAGATTGAGATTACCCAAAGTTGATCGGTAATGGCTAATAACCTGAGTATCTAGACCTATGAGTGACACAACATAGATCCTTACTTTGAGTTTTTGGACTAGGACAAATTGCTTCTTATACCTTAGGATGAGTATTCGATATTTACCGATTATTGAATTTACCAAACTTTATTTATCTAAATTTACTAAACTAAAATTTTCATTACCATTACCAAATAGTTTTAGAAAATTACTAAATATACCAAACCAAATTTACCTACGAGTAAATAACAAAATTACTTATTTTAACAATCTAATTTTACATCATAAAAAATTATGTGTTGTTACTTCACCAAAAATATTTATCTATTTTATTGAACTAAAAATCAATATTTTTATTATATATATTATTTCAATAAATTTAGTAAATTATTGAACTGAAAAATATTTACCAAATACCAAAAGAATACTACCAAAGCTATTACTATTATTAAATTAAAAAAATCATTAAATTCAGTTTTTAATTAACTTTTGCTCACCCCTACTTACACCCAATAGATGAGAAGCATGCTCAATGTTGTATGAAGATTGATTGCAAAATAATTTTGGAGGCTTATAGAAGCCTAGAGGATTCAAATTCACATAAGGAAATGTGCAAAAGAAATTTTATTGATCAATCTCAATTTGCCACAAAGATGGAAGTTCACTCTAATAATGATATATGGAAAGAAAGAAAATTTTTTAGAATTATCTTCTAGTCTAGGGTCTTACGGTAGCAAATCTAGAGGGGTGACAGGAGAAGGCACATATTATGAAACCTTACCCCTGTGTACTTGGGTGGACAGAAAGAACGAGAGAAGGGAAGCAAAGGAGGAAGGGGAACGGGAAGGGAAGGAGCGTAGAAACACAATGACTTGTGTCCAGAATAGGGAGAGGAGAGGGAGGCAGCGGGTAAGCGACAGGTCGACGAGGCGTGGCTGGATCCATCGCTTGCAAGAGGCAACTGTAGCAATCCGCACAAATCGGGCAAATCCAAAATTGAGGGAAAACACCCTTGTTTTCCTCCTTTCTTCCTTCCGTCCGCCCTAGTAAACAAGGGAAAAGAGTAAATTCCATCCTTTCCCTCCAAGTAAACACAGGGATACACAGGGATATTTCTTGTCGACAAATGCAACAGCATGAGTCCCCAAGCAATAGACCATCCTAGAAGAGTGAACATGTCTCCATCTTACCTTTCACCAGCTCGTCAATTTCTTGTGAGGAACTAAAGGTATATGAGGGAACTGAGTAGTAGCTCAACATGAAATGCTTTATTCTAGTAGATATGATATCCTAATTTGAATGTGGCTTGTGCATGCTCAAGGACTTTGTGCTTGAATGTTGATTGTGATTGTAAGCTTTAATTTCCATCACAAGAATGCTATATCTTTGAGTGTCCCCTAAGAGAGATTGCCTGGCATGGCCAAATAACTTGTTGGGCCTTCCTTAACAATCATATTTCTACGGCCAACTGTGCATTGTAAGCCTCCATTTGAGCAGCCAACTGCTACTTAACCTTTGTTGCCCTTGGGCCTTCTCTAACTTGTTCGGTGTAGATCTCTTAGAATAACTCAACGCTCTCCATCAAATGTGCTTGGGCCACTCTTGTGTTTCCTAAACGATTCACTCTCACGGTGTTAGATTCACTATGCTAGGGTCACACAAGCACCGAGCGACCAAATTCATAAACGCTGAGAATTCACTTGGAATATTACTTAGATCTAGAATTGCCAAAAAACATAGCCTAGCCATGCTGGCCATATGAGAAGGTATAAATGACGTACTGAAGAAATGGTAGATAGGACACTTTGACTATTATGGTCCAACTACAATCTGATTTTTACATCATAGCTAGTAAATTACATCTGCAACAATCGTAAAACCTTGTCCAGCAAATAGTAGATATAAATACTCCCTTGTATGAGACCATTTTGGATTCGTCTGTCTATGTGGCCACATGCTGATTATGTGAATGCATAAACACTAGACCAACTTGGATCAATCCTCCTTTCTTTTCACATCTGGAAATATGAAATTAGTGTCGTACTAACCAGTTGTTAATATTTACATTGATAAAGTGCAAAACGGAGGGTGGGGGAAGAGCTGCTGCAGCGGACCCGGGGGAGAGAGAGAGAGAGAGAGGGGAAGCATTGCAGAGGCCATTTTTTCGTCTGATTTGAAGAGAAAGTAAAATGGTAAAAAATGGACTTTTTTGTGTATGAAACAAAGAAAACACTACTTTCTTTCCTTTCCATCCACTTTTACACCAAAGGAAACATAGTGTAGGGTCGAAACCTAAGTCAGATGCGCTTCTAAATTTTGCGTAGGCGGAAAAACTAGGTTTCATGAAGATCGCATGGCTTGTAAGTATAACCAACCATAAGAGGATGATTGAAGCATTACCATGGCCATTGCTCGAGTGATGACTTGGAAGAAGAAAGGGCGATCGGCTCTTCTCCAAAGAGGTCACACACAAGATGTTGAAGGCTTACTCCCTTGTGCTCTTAGTGCTAGCAAAGATCCAAGGAAAACTTGATCGTGTACAAGGAGATGTTTTTCTCTCTCGGCTGTTCGAACTCTCTTCCTTGGCGTGAAGACTCACTACCACACGAGAGGAAAAACGGGAGGAGAAGAGGGGGCGAGCCACGTTACAATCGTGGAGGCGTTTTCCAAAATGGAAAACCGACTTCCAAATATAGTAAGTGCTTAATACTCATGCATTCGCTCAAAGTGAACCATCGAAACTTCCTTCTCCTTTGAACCAAACGTTCACTAAGTGAACCGGTTCAATTCTATTTGGTTCAAAGACCAAATCGAACCAGCCATGGTTTAGATCTCTTTGAACCAAATGGCTCAAGATCGAACCACACATCTCTTGATCTTCTTGATCTCATCGATCAAGCATCAATTCTCCCGATCGAAGCTTACCGATCTCAAGCCCTAATCAATTAAACATGATTAGACCAGATCTCACTTCAAATCAGAGTTTAAATTCCTTTAAATTGGACTAAAACAATTCAATCCACACGATCTGATATAAGTAAGCCATATCATCAAATTGTGCGACCCTAAGGGTTTCCTTCAACGTCGGTAACGATAACTTACATTATCACGATCAGAGAGGGGTATCTAGCAACACATCACTGTCTCCCGATATGAAGGAAAGAGTCTTCCAAGACTACACCCAAACCACAGCACAAGTGTGAATCCAATTCACTTGGCATACATGTTTCCTTTGCTACTGGATGTTCTCGTTGGACAAGCGTGTCAAGCGTGTAACTCCAACATGATGAGAATGGTTAGATCAGATGAACATAGTCATCTGGGTATGGCCATACACTTTCTCAACCATCTCATCCATGGGGCCCCTATAGAACATCACACTCCAACAAGGAGAGGCAATTCTTTATCTATCACTAGTGCCCTAACATGACTCATGCCCATTATCTAAGATAATCCTTAACCATTAATTTTTCAAATGATATTGAACTACCTCAAGATAATGCCAATCATCATTTAGAAACAGAAGTGATCTCAAGTCAGAGGAAATATGCCATTTGCTTGCATACAAGGATTATTCACATTGTGACAAACAATTGAACATCCTAAGTAGGGTCAGTCCAGTACATCCAATGCACCTATGTGTCTAAATCTTATTCCATGCTCGAAGCATCCTATAAGATCAGAACACATATTAGTCTCAATCATATCAAGGCTGTCTCATGTTCACCAAGATATCTCGACTAAGGACAATACTGCATGTCAGCCAAGCTGAACACCATTGAGACATTATTCAGAAGTATACATAACAGCAGCAGATAATGTAACAACCTGAATAACAACAATTGCCTTTATAAAACATAGTTTATACATGATACTGATAATAACCCAAGGCCTCAAACATTAGCCTTAAGGGCATACCCCAACAATCTCCCACTTGCACTTAAACTAATGGTTGAGAAATCTCAAACCCATATTATTACAGTGCTTCTCATGCTTCTGCTGCGCCAGAGGCTTTGTAAGCGGGTCAGCCAGATTGTCATCTGTATGAACCTTGCAGATCTTGATCTCTCCTCGATCTATGATCTCCCGGATCAAATGAAACCTTCTCTGTATGTGCTTGGACTTCTGGTGTGACCGAGGTTCCTTTGCTTGTGCAATCGCTCCAGTGTTATCACAGAAGATAACCAATGGATCTGCACTCGAAGGAACAACACCAAGTTCCTGAACGAACTTACGAATCCATACTGCCTCCTTTGATGCTTCTGAGGCTGCAACATACTCGGCTTCTGTTGTGGAATCAGCAACAATTGATTGTTTGAAACTCTTCCACACCACTGCTCCTCCATTCAAGCTAAAAACATAGCCTGATTGCGATCGGAAATCGTCTTGGTCAGATTGGAATGAAGCGTCAGTATATCCTTCAATACTGAGTTCTTCCTAACCCCCATAAATCAAGAACATATCTTTGGTTCTCCGAAGATATTTCAAAATGTTCTTGACTGCAATCCAGTGTGTCTTCCCTGGATTACTTTGGAAACGACTGGTCACGCTTAACCCGTAAGCGACGTCTGGGCGAGTACATAACATCGCATACATGATGGACCCAATAGCCGAAGCATAAGGCGTATTGTCCATCTCATCTTTCTCAGACTGTGTTTCAGGACACTGGCTCTTTGAAAGATTCAGACCATGTCTGACTGGAAGATATCCTCTTTTAGAATTTTCTAAATGGAATCTCTCCAGGACCTTATCGATGTAAGTACTCTGGCACAGCCCGAGAAGTCTATTAGATCTATCTCTGTAGATCTCCACACCTAATACATAGGCTGCTTCTCCCAAATCTTTCATCTGGAAACATTTTCTTAACCATGCTTTGACTGCATGCAGTTCAGGAATATCGTTTCCAATGATTAAGATATCATTGACGTAGAGGACTAGGAAAGTAATCACGCTCCCACTAAACCTTTTATATACACACGGGTCATCTTCATTTTTGATGAAACCAAATTCACAAATTGATTCATCAAAACGAATATTCCAGCTTCTCGATGCTTGTTTTAGTCCATAAATGGACTTCTTTAATTTGCATATTTTATGACGTTCTGATGGATTGATGAAACCTTCAGGCTGTGTCATATACACATCCTCTTCCAGTTTTCCATTAAGGAAAACGGTCTTCACATCCATTTGCCAGATCTCATAATCATAATATGCAGCTATCGCGAGAATAATCCGAATGGACTTGAACATGGCTACAGGAGAGAAAGTTTCATCATAATCTATCCCGTAGATTTGTTTGAAACCTTTCGCAACTAGCCTGCCCTTATAGGTAACTACGTTACCATCCATGTCTTTCTTCTTTTTGAAGATCCACTTACAGCCTATAGGGATTACTCCCTGAGGCTGATCAACCAAATCCCAGACTTGGTTATCTGACATGGAGTCCATTTCGGCTCGCATAGCTTCAAGCCATCTTACTGATTCCGGTCCATTGACCGCATCCGCATAAGTGAGGGGTTCATCATTAATGATGTAGACTCCGTCATAGCGCTCAGGCTGATGACGGATCCTTCCCGATCTACGCGGTTCCCGTGATATCTGAGCATCAGGTTGCTCAGTAACCTGATCTGTTGGCTCAGGCTCATCCAACTGAACTTGATTACTTTGTCCCGCTTCTGGATTTTCATCCAGCTTTATTTCTCTCCCACTGGCCTCTTGCAGAAGAAATTCCTTCTCAAGAAAAATAGCCGTTCGAGCAACAAATACTTTGTTCTCCTTGGGATCATAGAAATAATAACCCTTAGTTTCTTTAGGGTAACCGACAAAGATACATTTATCTGATCTGCTCTCTAGTTTCCCAGAGGCGAGCTTTTTGACATAAGCCTCGCAACCCCAGATTTTTATAAATGTCAAGCTCGGCTGTTTCCCATACCATAACTCATATGGTGTCCTTAAAACAGCCTTGGATGGCACTCGGTTTAGCACCTTTGCAGCTGTTTCCAGTGTAAATCCCCAAAAGGAGTAAGGTAGAGTAGCCTGACTCATCATTGAACGAACCATATCCAATAAGGTTCTATTTCTCCTTTCGGACACACCATTCCATTGCGGTGTTCCTGGCGGAGTGAGCTGTGAGATAATTCCACACTCCTTCAGATAGTCAGTAAACTCACGACTCAAGTATTCCCCACCTCGATCTGAACGAAGTGCCTTGATATTTCGGCCTAACTGATTTTGTACTTCATTTTTGAACTCTTTGAATTTGTCAAAAGATTCACTCTTATGTCTCATTAAATAGATATAACCATACCTACTGAAATCATCAGTAAAAGTAATGAAGTATAAATAGCCACCTCTGGTATGTTTACTAAAAGGCCCACACACATCACTGTGAATAAGATCAAGTAAACCTGAAGCCCTTTGACCTTTATTAGAAAAAGGAGTCTTCGTCATTTTACCCATTAAACAAGCTTTGCATGTATCAAGCTCCTCATAGGAGAATGATCCCAGCAGTCCACGTTCATGCAACCGCTTAATGCGCTTCTTGTTAATATGGCCTAAACGACTATGCCAAAGCAAGGTGCTGTCATCAGCATACTTGGCTTTCTTGTTATCAATTTGTTGTACAGAACATTCTATGTCCAACATGAATAACCCATTGTTAATCGACCCGGTAGCATAAACAATATTATCAAACGAAATACAACACTTTAAAGTTTGGCATTCAAAAGAAAAACCTTTCCTGACAAGAGCAGGAATAGAGATAATATTCTTAGTTATGCTCGGTACGAAATAACAATTGTCAAGTTCTAATACAAAACCAGATGGTAAAGAGATGTAATATTCTCCTACAGCAACAACAGCAACCCGTGCCCCGTTTCCAACTCGTAGGTCCACCTCATGCTGTCCCACCTGTCTTCTTCTCTTGAGTTCCTGCACATTTGAACAAATGTGAACTCCACATGCAGTGTCCAACACCCATGAAATAGAAGAAGCTACCATGACTTCAGTCACGTAAATACCTGAGCCAGAAGTGAAAGGCTTGCTTCCCTTCTTCTCTCCTTGGAGCGCTTTACAGTCCTTCTTCCAGTGACCCTGCTGGCCACAGTGGAAACATCTGTTGTCCTTTGACCGCTTCACCTTTTGTTTCAAAGCCTTGTTGTAGCTCTTGATAGGGGTTTTGCCCTTCTTCCCCTTCTTCTTATTCCTTGAAGGAACCATCAAGACAGAGGATGAAGACTTTCCCTTCTCAAGAGTTTGCTCTGTGGTGCAGAGCATGTTCAGTAACTCTGCCGGAGTACAGTCGATCTTGTTCATATTAAAATTAATGATGAACGGATCGAAAGAGGCCGGGAGAGACTGTAGGATAATGTCTACAACAAGTTCCTGATTGATGGTGTGTCCCAGTTTCTCTAGAGCCTCCTTGTACCCAATCATCTTAAGTACGTGAGCTCCCACTGGACTGCCTTCAGTCAGTTTGCTATGAAAGAAAAGTTTCGTTAAGTTATAGCGTTCTGTCCTTGCCTGTGCAGCATATAGCATCTTGAGATTTGCTATAATATCAATAGCAGACAAATCCTCATGCTGATGCTGGAGCTCTGGCGTCATTGACGCAAGCATAAGGCAAGCGACATCAGTACTATCACTGACGTGCTTCTCATAAGCATCCCGAACCCCCCTTGCGGCGTTCGCAGCAGGTTGAGCCGGTATTGCCGACTCAAGGACATACAGCTTCCTCTCAGCTTTAAGCACAATCTTAAGCTGTCTGTACCAGTCTGAGAAGTTTGGCCCAGCAAACTTCTCCTTTTCCAATATGGATCGCAAATTGAGCCCTGTGGTGTTCGTTGCTGCAGGAATCTACAACATTGCAAGAACAACAAGGTCAGTATCCATGTTAGAATCAATCCAGGACTTAAGAGTGATTCTTTTCTCACTATTTTATCTGACTGAAAAATCCAATAAAACAGCCCGAAAGAGTGAAAGTCTTTTAGTGAGATGGGATCCAGATTTCATACTTGATCTCCGCGTCCCGCTCAGGCGAGATAAGATGCACAGAGAGTTCAAGCACTAATCACTGGTAGGCTATCCATGCCAATCGCCAACCCGTGCGATTCCCCTTCATCTAGGCAATCCAGAAGACTGCGCCAACTGAGTTGGTACAACACAGTTTCTGATTCCTAAGATGACTGCCTCCATATAGCTATCATATGCTCAATATGTAGCCCATATGGTCAAGCTGACCTGACCTACTCCCTGGAACACCACGTGCTATGCTGAGCAACGAGAAGGGATAAATCCCTACTCTGTAGCATGTAGGTGTAATCACACACCGTCTGAAGATAGCTGGGCGTGCCCACTGAGTGGGTACAACACGGCCCCAACGATAGTCAGAACAGTGAGGTTTCGCATCAGAAGGCTTTCGAGCTTGATATTTCGTTGGATTTTAACGGTCCATTTTATCTTCTTACTATCATGCAAGATTTATGGTGATAGCAGAAGAATAAATATACTTGTGCCAATATTACTTAAAACAGTAAGTAGAAAGCACAATGATCTTATGTGGTAAACGCCCATAAAAGCCTAAGTAAAACCCTAGTTTTACACAAGTCCTCACTTGAGCTCTTTACGGGTCTCTTTCACTTCATCTGGCCCAGCCCGGGCCCAAGGCGCCCTTTGCAGCCTAAATGTGCCCACCAGACTGGTTGCGCCTTTTCTAGAGTCGAACTCTAGACCCACCACCTGGTGAAGCCACTTGCTGCAAGCGTCTCTGCCATGTGTGCTCTGTGCTCATGTCTGATCAAATTACATTTTTAATCTATCTAGACAAGGTTTGACTCGCAGGTCAATTATACAATTTTCATAAATTAAAGTGTGATTCGCAGATCACAGCAAAATTTATAAATCAATTCCAGGCACGCAGGCCCCAGCACAGCACACAAATAAGGGCAGCCCACATAAGATTAAATAGACATCCATTCACCATGATAAACTAGCATCCATGTGATCCAAACAGAAAATAAAATTTTGAAAACCCATGGTATCAATTTTATTTCCTTATGTGCCCTACTACCTTACAACGGTCCATTAATAGGTATCCACTCATCAGACCAAGTCAGACCCACTGCCCTTGCACGCACCCAGTCATAACTGACTTGCGTCGACCTTGTGGTCAACTATGCATGCCTTAAGGGCTGAACGTTCCACATGATTTCTGGCAAGCGGGTGTGACCCCGGGCCTTAATCATGATCGTTCACCAGGCGCCTCAATCAGACATCGCTACACGCCCTTCTGCAGTCGACCTATAGCCACCTGTATTGCTTGCGCACAGGTGCTATCTGGCCGACCCATCTAGGCTGTCAGATGGTCTGATTAGGCTGTTGGGTCCAGACTTTGACTAATGACTTCAACCCTATTAACCCGTCTAAGAGTTTAAAGCAGGCGCTTAGATAGATCTAAATGAGGGGGCGCGCATGAAGTAAATTTTTGTTTGAAAAACATCTATTAAACATGCGCAAACTTTAAACAACATGGATACATGCGCAAACACAATATGTAATCTTGTCATCAAGTAAGCGCATGTGAACATGTAGAAGATCTATCCAATAAATCAAACATGGATCACATCAAGGCAATCATATGCAACAAGTCAAAATAAACCTGATGCTCTGATACCAATTGAAGGGTCGAAACCTAAGTCAGATGCGCTTCTAAATTTTGCATAGGCGGAAAAACTAGGTTTCATGAAGATCGCATGGCTTGTAAGTATAACCAACCATAAGAGGATGATTGAAGCATTACCATGGCCATTGCTCGAGTGATGACTTGGAAGAAGAAAGGGCGATCGGCTCTTCTCCAAAGAGGTCACACACAAGATGTTGAAGGCTTACTCCCTTGTGCTCTTAGTGCTAGCAAAGATCCAAGGAAAACTTGATCGTGTACAAGGAGATGTTTTTCTCTCTCGGCTGTTCGAACTCTCTTCCTTGGCGTGAAGACTCACTACCACACGAGAGGAAAAACGGGAGGAGAAGAGGGGGCGAGCCACGTTACAATCGTGGAGGCGTTTTCCAAAATGGAAAACCGACTTCCAAATATAGTAAGTGCTTAATACTCATGCATTCACTCAAAGTGAACCATCGAAACTTCCTTCTCCTTTGAACCAAGCGTTCACTAAGTGAACCGGTTCAATTCTATTTGGTTCAAAGACCAAATCGAACCAGCCATGGTTTAGATCTCTTTGAACCAAATGGCTCAAGATCTAACCACACATCTCTTGATCTTCTTGATCTCATCGATCAAGCATCAATTCTCCCGATCGAAGCTTACCGATCTCAAGCCCTAATCAATCAAACATGATCAGACCAGATCTCACTTCAAATCAGAGTTTAAATTCCTTTAAATTGGACTAAAACAATTCAATCCACACGATCTGATATAAGTAAGCCATATCATCAAATTGTGCGACCCTAAGGGTTTCCTTCAACGTCGGTAACGATAACTTACATTATCACGATCAGAGAGGGGTATCTAGCAACACATCACTGTCTCCCGATATGAAGGAAAGAGTCTTCCAAGACTACACCCAAACCACAGCACAAGTGTGAATCCAATTCACTTGGCATACATGTTTCCTTTGCTACTGGATGTTCTCGTTGGACAAGCGTGTCAAGCGTGTAACTCCAACATGATGAGAATGGTTAGATCAGATAAACATAGTCATCTGGGTATGGCCATACACTTTCTCAACCATCTCATCCAGGGGGCCCCTATAGAACATCACACTCCAACAAGGAGAGGCAATCCTTTATCTATCACTAGTGCCCTAACATGACTCATGCCCATTATCTAAGATAATCCTTAACCATTAATTTTTCAAATGATATTGAACTACCTCAAGATAATGCCAATCATCATTTAGAAACAGAAATGATCTCAAGTCAGAGGAAATATGCCATTTGCTTGCATACAAGGATTATTCACATTGTGACAAACAATTGAACATCCTAAGTAGGGTCAGTCCAGTACATCCAATGCACCTATGTGTCTAAATCTTATTCCATGCTCGAAGCATCCTATAAGATCAGAACGCATATTAGTCTCAATCATATCAAGGCTGTCTCATGTTCACCAAGATATCTCGACTAAGGACAATACTGCATGTCAGCCAAGCTGAACACCATTGAGACATTATTCAGAAGTATACATAACAGCAGCAGATAATGTAACAACCTGAATAACAACAATTGCCTTTATAAAATATAGTTTATACATGATACTGATAATAACCCAAGGCCTCAAACATTAGCCTTAAGGGCATACCCCAACAACTTTTACACCAAAGGAAACATAGTGTTAGGTGTAGCCAAATCTTTTGCCCGTTTTAGAGAGAAAGTAAAATGGTAGAAAATGAACTTTCTTTGTGTCTGCTAGATGAGACAAAGGAAAACACTACTTTCTTTCCTTTCCATCCACACTTATGCCAAAGGAAACATAGTGTTAGGTGTAGCCAAATCTTTCGCCACAGAAATTACATGGATGCGTTTCAGCCCTCTATTAGTTTTGATATTAGTTTTGTCCTTAAGCAATTATTCAGCATCTTATAATTGACTACATTATTTCATACGTTAATCCATTTATGAACATAATTAATTTAAACTAGTTTTTTGAATACTGAGTGCATTTGAATCCTGTTAAGGGCCCACACACTTATCTTCTGCTCCAACCCGTACTACTTGCATCTTGCACTTCAGCGGAGGACAATCTATGCACTTAGGGATGTAATAGTTGTTTAGTTTCATGCATTGCATGTCCACATTAGTTGCTTTGTTAACCCTGTGTTTGATTGATGTAGATATCTGACAGTCTTAATTTGGGATTGATTGTACCAAAGAAATTGACGTAAATGTACAACTTTTTTGCTAGATTGAGTTGAAGACGGCGCCAGCCGATTTTCGCTTTCCCACAACAAATCAAACCCGGCACTGTTTCACTCGCTATGTTGAATATCACAAGTATGGTTCACTGAACTGCTATAAGATACGCATACTTTACATTTTGACTTTAGATATTTCATGATATGCCTGATGTGTGCTACAAATATAGGTGTGTGACTGCAAAAGGTGAAGACGCTGGTGATTGTCAAAAGTTTGCCCAATACTATCGCTCTCTTTGTCCAGGGGAATGGGTAATTATTGTGCTTGGTGTTTTAGCTTATAATGCATGGTCTAGTTGGTGTTTGGTGCATACAAGGGAGGGCAAAAATTTAGAAAACTTAAAAGACGCAAAAGTTTAGAAAATTCATATTCTTTTGGCAGGTCAGATTAGCGTTTTCAATGTCTTCAAATTTTAGGGCCGGAAAGAGTTTTCGATCTTATGTTAAAAATGTAGTTGGCCTCGCTATTTGCTTTTCTAGAACTCGCGCTCTTGTTATGCTAACAAACTGAGTTCTCTGAGAGTGAAAGAGGCCAGTTGTTGTATATCACTTACGTAGTTAATAATTTGATATAGGGTGTTTTTGAGTTATATCTTAATCTTACTACATGCTAGATTATGTATTCTACCGTGTTAATCCAGGTTGAGAAATGGAATGAGCAAAGGGAGAATGGCACGTTTCCAGGCCCCCTCTGACTGGCAGGAGCAGAAAATGGAATATGCCTTGATTTTGTGATCCAAAAAAAAAATTGTTTCAAACTTGCTATATTTCCCATTCGATTGCACTTTTGTCTTGGACCAATGCCAAACTGACTACACCTGTCCAAACGCTTTGAGTTGTGTGTGTTAATAAGAATCTGAACCATTATTCAGATGCCTTATGTATGTTTGTTCTTTTAAGCCTTGTGGAGAAGGATTAAGCCTTGTCAAATATACTTTTTCACCTAGATTAACTTGAATTCAACACTCTATGATACAATTTGTGCTCTTTTGCCAACAGATGATCATGAAAAATATTTCATTAGAAGCTTTCAAAATACATGGCAAATTTGGATAATTAAAGGTCAGGTTTAGTACATTCTTCCTCCTACTCGGTTGGGCTAATTTTGTTGAGTGTATTTTCTTTAAAAATATAAATAGAATAATAAAGTTATAATTATATTTATTTGGATATATGGCTTGTGCTCCAAGACTAGACCAAGCGTGGTGCTAGTTTGTTTGATTGTATGTGCTGTTTATTGTCGTGTTCTCATTCCATACAACTTGATCTAAGGTAACTTTTAATGTTCTCACACTACCACCATAAATCAAATTGATATTTATGACTTTTAATTTTTATATTAGAAATATTCAAAATTTAAGTCGAATAAGATTGCTTAGAGAATAATAAGATATTATAGAAAAAGAAATATTAGAGAAGTCACAAAGGAATAATTATGTTTTAATATTGTATGCTAGAATATCATACGCACTAACACATCTTGTGCACAAATTCATGAAAATATCACAAATTCATGAAAATATCAAACATATTAGTACTGTCCATTTGATACTATTTACTTATATAAAAAAAATATAATCTTGTATAGATATTTTATACGTATACGTGATATAAAATATCCTAAATTTGGTATTATTGGAAAGCTTATAAAGAGTATATTATTTTTAAAAAAAAAATTTAAAAAAACTATTGGAGGGGTAAAAATTAAGCCCTTCGCTTAAAATTTTCTAAGCGAACCGGGTCACTTAGAAAATGTACTCCCATTTGGTTTAACCAAAATTGAACCATTCTTAACCAAGTAGAATTCACTTTTTTTTTTATCTCAAATTGAATTCAAATTAACTTTTTTAAAAATAGAACAAACAAAAATAAAGTTTAGTTGTTCGAACTAAATTGAAATTTTATTATTATTATTTCTTATTTTTAAGTAAAGTAATATTATAGTATAAATACTTATGTAAAGTTAATAATAATTATTAACATTTTAATTTAGTCAGATCAGTCCAAAATTTCAGTGTTGAACTAAAAATCAAATCAAATTTTGTAAAAAAAGAAAATTGAACCAAACCATTATGGTTTAGAAAAAAAAAGTAAACAAATCATTCTAGCAATAAAATGTATAGGAGCTCACCACATACACAAATGAATCACAATATTCATCATATTGAGCGATGTCGACAACAACCAAACAATTATCCTTAAACTAGTTTATTTCATTTTTCATATTCAGGTTTATATTATTTAATCTATAAAATTTTAATATAAAATATATAAGTTAGAATTCTAATATTGTTTGCATATGATAAATTATAGCACTTTTGAATTACTTCTCACATAAATTATTCAATTTTATAAAACTAAATAATATAATGAAATATTATTTTAATTCCTAAACTCTTCTAAATTTATTTGAGGATATTAAATTACTCATTTTTTTAGTAATTAAAATGTAGTTTTTAAATTTTTAATATAAATAGTTGAAAAAAAGATAAAATAGTATAAATTAATCTAAAATAGCTATTGTCTAGGAATTTGGGCTCAAACTCATAATAAAATCACCCACACCTTCACGAAATACTGTACTTGCTTGAGTTAGGCCACTACACTAGATGCTACGCCTATTATAATAGTACACATGTTCATGTGTGAGTCGGGTATCTATTGCTCCTTCCCTCATGGTAGGTTGTACCGATGTACTAAGCATCCTATAAATGTCCATCACACCAAAAGAAAATATTAAATAATTAAATTAAAAAAAATCTTTAAACCACATATAACTCCAACTTTGCATTTATAGGAAAAATTAATACATAATACATAAAATTAATTTATCATCCATAGTAATCAAAATGGTATAATAAATTAAATTATCACACCAAAGACAAACATAATTTGATACACAAAACTAAAATAATGTATGCTATAAACTATTGCAACATAGTTAGATGTATAATCAAATTGCATAGTGACCAATATATTAAAAAGTGTTAAATATATAGATTAACCAATACAATATACCTCAATTGATTTTAGTTTCATCAAGTATTAACAATATATTGAGTACAAACTATTTAAAAACTCATAATTAGATTACAATAAAAGTAATTGATATTTTTTTATATTTACGAAGCTTTTCTTAAATAAGATCATTAAGGTAAGTTAGTATCAATATATTAAACATGTTCAAAGTATTACTATATATTAACATAAATAACACTCTTGTTCTCATTAAACCAAAAAAAAAAAAACAATTTTTATCCATAACACATGGGAATTAGAATTCTAAAATCACCCTGTTACTAAGGTGAATGAATGCGATAACATATGCAGATGAGGGTAATACTTATTCTATCTAAATGGGCTCAAGTATGTCTATTCCTTGTTTATTTCCATTTCTTATGATTGTAAGTTTACTATTAGAATCTTGAAGAATTGCATGGTAGGAGTCTATATTAACACAACTTCCATTTGACAAGTTTGTAGAGTTAAATTAGACTTTTGCATCATTCACATATTGCTAAGCATAGATCGAACAAATACTAAGTTACTTCACATCCATTTGGAGCTAACATTTGAGGTTACCTTCATAACATATATTGTAGGTTATTTTGATATTTTCTCTTATTTGATGCAGCTATCCTTCATTAGAGGTTTTGATCCCTAATAACTAATTTAGATTGACAACTTTATTGATTATATGTTAAAAATACCTTTTTGAGTGGTAATCTTTCTCAAGAGGTTTACATAGAGCAACTCTAGGTTGTGTTGCTTTGGTGGACAAGATATACAAGTTATACATAATTTTATACGGCCTCAAGCAAAGTCCTAGATCTTGATTTCAAAAGTATACCCAACTTGTTATTCTTTTGTTGGCTTTAATTGGAGTAAAGCATATTATTACGCTTTGTTCATCATACTAATTTATGGATTATTGTTCTTCTCATCTATGTTGATTATGTTTTATTAATTAGTGGTTATCCTTAAGGGATTCTCTAAACCAATCAACATTACTAGGAATATTTTGTATTGAAAGATCTTGGGAAGCCATCATATTTCCTTGAACTGATCTACCAATATATCATAGAGAAAATATGCATCAGATGTATTTGAAAAACCAAGATTACTTGAAAACAAACTTGCTAATAGTTCAATTGTTTGTGGTCTTAAATACTAATTTTAATTCATCATCTTTTTATCTTATCATGTATCAGTGTTGGTGGGCAAATTAATGTCACTGTGACAAGACCAAATATAATATATTGTAAGCATTGTGGGTCATTTTATGTAGGAATCAATGTAGTGTCACTGGGAAGTTGTTATTCACATTCTTTATTATTTAAGGGCTCAACTAGAAATGACCTTTATAAAATGCATAGTTATACTAAGATTGAGGTTTATACTAATGTTATCTATGCATAAGATGCTGATGATCACAAATTTATTATAGGATTCTACACTTTTGTTGGTTAGATTTGGTTGCTTGGAAAAGTACAAAAGAGAGAGAAAAAGGGAATAATATGATATTGTGAAGAGAAATATAGAACTATGCCTATGATACTTGTGAAATGATGTGGCATCTTAATCCATGAAGAATTATAGTGTTACTTGCCTAAGGCCAACCTAGGTGTTGAGACAACTAGCATATATTACTTACAATCTAGTGTTTTAACAAAAAATGTTGGGGTTGATAATTATTTTTATTCAGGGTATTATTCTATCCAAATTTTTTCTTTAACTCCCTTTATTGAGTCTAAAGATTAATTGATAGATATATTAACAAAAACATTTTCACCAACTCAATTTCACATTATATGTAACAAACTAGGAACTATTATCTTAATCTTTTATTTAGTCATATAGTCTCTTATTGGGATGCTCTTATTCCATAATAGTTAAGAATATTGAGATAGTGAATATACCTTACTCTAGTGGAGTGGATTATTGGATCCGTTTATCTATTGTGTAAATAATTAACAATTTAATATATTCTACTACCTACTCCACAAAATATTAGTAATAAGTTCATTTAATGCTCTCCTGATAACTTATTTAGGAAGAGAGAAAAGATTCACAACAAGATGACATTATCATAGAAAATCAAATTGATTAGCTCCAATCTATTAGCAAAAAGATTAAAAAAAATACTTTCCATATATGGTAGGACCATTGAATAGCTTGTACCTAGATAATGTAAGACTTTTAGATGGGTTGCATCCAAGTATTTAATTCCTTTAATAGTTGAAAGGTGTAATCTCCTCTAAAATAAGGATAGTTTTTCTAAATATAGATTTGAATGCCAAGAGTATATTTTAGCTTTTCAAGATCTTTCATCACAAACTTCTCTTCTAAATTCTTTTTGTCACTTAACATAAGAAAAAATATTATCCACGTACACAACAAAAATGACCATATAGTTGATGATGATCCATAATGTAAATGTGAAGAATTAGCTTTTCTATATTAAAAGCTGATACTTCAGAGAATTTTTGAAACTAAATTTTACAAATTTGTTTCAAATGATAGATGGATGACCTAAGTTTCCATAAAGTCAGTATTCTGACTTTACATCTTTCCCCCTAGTCAAGTTATCTTGGTTATTCATCAATTTAAAATATCTACCTACTAAAGTCAGGAGCAAGAGACAAAATAACAAGAAAAAAGTTTAACCAAAGTCTCAAAAGTAATCCTATAACCAGGTCTAGTTTGCTTTTGGAAATCGTCCAACTGCTCGTGTCCATTCTTTGTTAATCTCCAACTAGTAATTATGATGTAATTGTACTAATAAAAAAACTGAACAATTTACAATTTATTTGTGATAATTATCTTTTCCAGTGCTTTTTAAGCTCATTCTTATATTTCATTATTTGTGATAATGATCTTTTTCAGTGCTTTTTTAACTCATTCTTACATTTCTAAGTTTAACTTTTTTTTTTTTTTCATTTTTGATCCTTCAAGAAAATAAAGACTAATATTATTTCTTTTCCTTTCAGCTTTTCGTAGTAATTTAGGCCAATTCATGTATATTAAAATGCATGAACGTTTGAATCATCCACCAAACAAACAGCATTAGAAAAAAGCAACAATCTAATTCAGTGGTGTATCAGTAGCACAATAAAAGAACACTGAATGCGACAAATTTTAATGGACAAGGACATAATCACTCGACAACGCGCAAACAAGTTTGTTTCAAAGACAATATGAATGTTGATACAAGGCGCAACATGAAGAACGCAGTACACATCAGAACAGAGGTATTGGTTCCATATTTACAAGCCAAGGCAAGCACATAAACCTACAAGTTCTTTGCAACTTCACACCATGGACACACAAATATAATTGAAAAGAACGAAAGAATTAAGTTTGGAAATCATCTGAAGCAAAACAAAAAGGGAAACAAATAGACGATTCCACTGTTGTGAGCATTAGTGACAATAGGGTTGAAGGCAAGATCTACTACTCCTCTCCCGTTGAGAAGCTGATCGGCTTAAACTCGACCCAGACCTCGAGCATCTCAAAAGGCAGGGGCTTGCATCAGGAACTCCCATGCAGAATGTCGAATTGAGCTTGAAGGAAGGACACCTTTGACAGCTTAATGACCTGAAGGAAGAGGAACCCATAGGAGAGTCAGGCTTGCCGAGCTCAATATCCATTGAATCCGAAGAATCAGATGCATCCACAGTTGGGCATGTGCACAGGGATGACGACAGGCTTGTTCTTGGAAGCTCCCTGGCTGAGCTCATCGCAGGAATCTTGCAGAATGAGACAATAGAGTGACGGCACAAGGGGCAAGGTATTGATCCCGGTGGACCTGGTAGTGAAGTCGAAGTACAGTTTGTGGAACACAGGTAAAGAGCACATTTGGTGCAAAATTCGTGATTACAACCTGCAACGTGATAGAATTACTACAATCGGTATAGACAGAATTACAATTATTTGTAGAGTACTTTCTAATTGATGATTTCAGATACTTCCAACTCTAGCATGTGCACCATTTTCCCATTCTGTGTTGATTGGATTCAAGGGCAATATTTATCGCACCAGGTTGATGTGATCTCGTTTAGCAGTTTGAAATTGCAGCTTATATTAATCCTTATGAGCTCACGGATTATACTTCAGTAACAGGCTATACACGTGAATTTTTACCAAGTTGAAAAGTAGTATCCTAATATGGATCATTTTTTTTTTTGCTTTAAGACATCATTTCAGAGATGAGTGGTAATCTACAAAATTAATAGCATCTTTAAAGAAACCAATGAGATGAAGACAGAAATATCTAATTGTAATACAAAAAATACATACAAAATTGGTGAATAATGGATTCCATAAAAATTCTCAATATAACATATTATTTTTCAAGTTAAAAAAACTTCTAGCAAGGTGCTTAACTAGAATCTACAAAATCTAGATGTTCCATAGATCTGTACCTTCAGCGGATACTGTGCATCCCCTTTCCAAGCAAACAACACATGGATCAATGCATGAAGGTGATGGAATTGTGCCTCTCAAACCAGATTCTCTGCAGGAGACGCACAAGTAACTCAGTGGTCGTGCGATTTGAAGACATCATGATAATCTTGAAAAACTCGAAGGACAAATCATTAATCAAGTTGATTTACTTATGTAAAATACAAAAGACTTGCACTTACCTAGCAATCCTCATGATGCTCCTGAGAGGCAAAGATATAAATGGGGACGGAAGAATATTTGTGAGACCATCTGCTTGTATACATAAGATTCCCTCAAGACAATTTCTTTGCCATGAACGGGCCACCATCAAAGGAGTCCTACTATTGAGAAAAGCAGAAACATATAAGTCATGCACGCTTATATTTGAGAAAAGAATGAAATAAGACAAGAAAAGATTGAAAGCAAAAGGAGAAAAGGAAAGCAGGATTTAGAAAGACAACAAGTTTCACCTTACGTCATGCTAACAAAAATTGCATGGAACCACAGCCTAGCAATTTCTTGCAATTAATTTGTATGAAATGTTCAGCATTTTTCAATAATTTGGTTTTGCTGTAAAAATGTTAGCAAACGTTTTCATTATAGTTTACCCTACCTTTTTGGTTTCCTAATAAACAAAGTATGTCAATTCTTGTCCCAAACACCTCATTCCAATTTAACCCCTTCACCAAAAATGTACTGATTCTCCAAGATCGTATTCTTACCTTTCCTACTCAATCATATTTTACCTGCATTGTAGAGCAATGCAAGAACATTTTTTTAGTGAAACAAAGGCGACTGGCCCCAGTAATTCGAGTAAGAAAAGTAAACAAACTAAAATCAAAGTAAAAGATATACAATCATAAACAGGCAAAAGAATGAAAGGTGGGCAGAAAGAATAAAAAAACAAAAGGAAAAAGATAAAAAAACATGCAAAGAACAATTATCCAGCACCAAAGTCATCTAACTTGCGCATCCATTCCAAGGTGGATATCACAGTTTGATCTCTAATTGGGGAAGTTCCTTCCAAGTGTGTGTTTCTTTTGTGTCAAAAATACTAGGTCCATAACTTTCCATTAGAATTGTTTGAGTTTTTTCCATACCAAATCTGCTCCATCCGTAAGTTCCTTTCTTGGCAAATCTAATTATAAGATGTCCAACATAGTCTCAGTTTGTGGTAGAAATCATGCCTATCAGTCGTAAATGCGTATATAGGGTAAATGAAAGAAATTAACCCATGAAAAGTCAAACAGATGATATCTACTATCAAGATTCATTTGACATGTAACACATGTTTCCTCTATCATGAATTTGTAGGATCAAATCGTACGATTGTAATATCATACCAACCTAAGATATATATTTTTTAAAAAATAAATCCATCTAATTAGACTTAAGAGTAAGATAAATATTTTTATAAGTAAAAAGTAACAAAAAAATAATAAATATCTATCTAGTATCAACCCCTGAGGGTAACATATTTTACTATTATTAAGATGTATTTATTGTATAGCATAGAATTGTGAAATTGAATATTTGTAAGGTGATGACGATGGGAATAAGTTTACATAATATGGATACAACAAAGATATACAATGAAACTACAAACAACAAAGACATGCACTAAAATGAAAATGACAAGACAAAAGTGTGAAAAATGACGAAGACAAAGATACATAAAGTAATGACAATGAAAATGACAAAAATGATAACAAAGATGCTAAATAAAGATGACAGACTATAAAGTAGATATTGATAAATAGGCAAAATTGATAAATAGTTGAAGATGAGAAAGAATTTAAGATAATGGATGTTCGTCAAAGACAATAAAGAATAAATAATAACAATTAAAGATGAGAACATGCATCGATAGTAATTTAAGAGTTTTGGCATAATAGATTATCAATTTTTGGTATAATTATAATAAAATAGGTCATTCTACCTATTAACTTAAATCGAGTAGAATTAGTATAATTGTAAAATCCTACCTAACCTTAAGACTTGGATAGTAGGAATCCAACCATATTTTAGATTCTATGTTTGTTTCGGAATAGTTTAACTAGAATAGTTTGCCTAATCTAGGTCATAGGATTAGAAGATGGGAACGCATTTTGATAATCTTGATCATGAAACCTAGATACTTGCAAAATTTTTTTTGTTAATCTTATAAGCATACCTTAATTTGCAAATGCAATTTTTTTCCCAAGGGTCTCCAACCCCTTGGTGATACAAGATATTTCAAAATAGATTTACCTATAAGATTTGTTGAGTGTGACACCCAACTTACCATTTTGACCTTATCATAATGTATAAAATAAACACAATGCTCCTCCAATAAGAAATGATGTATTTAAAAGGAAGATTCTATATCCCCACTATCAACGGAATTGTGCAATTTGTTGTGTGTGATTCTAACTATCAAGGAAAATGACAACTATCCTTTCCGTGGATTAGCACATCATTACAAATTAAAATTTTGTTAGAGTTTCAAGCACAATATTTTGTTTCAAACAACAACATTTTATTTCAAACAACAGAAGATTTCTCATTGTTCTTCAATATCAATCCAAATAATAGATAAGTTGGTAGATGTGATCCATGAACCATACCTAGGTCAAAAAGAGGCTGCTCAAACAATGTAAACCAAGGAAACCTGTTGGTTCTATTAGGGATATAATAGTTGACAATACAACTCATTTACATGTCCCTAAAATGTGTGTATATACTGTATAGATATTTGCATATTTTTCTTTTAAGTTGGATGGTGCATTCTATGAAACCAGTTCATTTGGTTGATTCTATAGCCTAAGTAGGAGAAATTTGAATACAATGTGCCAAAGAGTGTTGTATACAATCATCCTACTTAACCTTTTTGATCATTAGAATAGTACCTACGTGAGAGTACTAGGTTAAATTAATATTGGAACTTGTCTATCTCTGTTCTTTGCCTTTAGGACATGATAATTTATGTACATAATTGTATAATGTAACTCTGTTCTTTCTCTCGTGATAATTGGTACAAGAGCATGTTAAGGCTACCTGAAGACTAAGTGAAAGGTGAAATTAGTACAATGCAACTCAAAGAGAGTGTTGTGAGATACACTTTAGACTCAACAAAAGGCCATAAGGTCAAATGAATATTTCAGTTGTGGATTCATGTAATGAAGAAACACCTGCAGTGTTAAGCTTCAATAAGGAGGAGTGTATCAAAACCATAGAGGCAATGCAAGATTGCATGTTGAGTTATTTAAAAATATCCCAAAGCTGTACAACAATTGCATGAACAAATCAATGAAGTAGCATACATACAACAGCTATCCATGTGCAAAGGATGCTTGTAAACATCTAGGATTGTGGTTCTAGAACCAAGTTATTATAATAGAGCATATAATGCAAAGGAATTGGCAATTTTCTTTTTTAATATGGTATAATACATAAAAGTAAGGTTGTTAATATATAAGCAAAATATACTGGTCTTAAGACACAATTGGTACCGGTACATTATGTGGTAGTATGACTAGCATGAGCACAATTTAGTGTTAGGTATGCCCACTATATACTAATCCATGGACTAATACACTAGTACAATCTTACTTGGCTTGATTATGACAAGATCAACATCTCAATTAGTACTTAGTGCTAATTGGGTGACATCAAGTCATGCTGGCAATGGTGAAATGATGTATACATGGGCAAAATTGAAGAAAGAGTTGAGGATATAGTTTTTGTTAGAGAATATGGGATTATATTGCATGAAGAAAGTTAAGGTAGCTTCAACATAATTCTCCTATAAGAGAACATGTGAAATAATTTTTTTTGTTAATGTTGAACATCCAAGATATGTTCAAGACCAATAAGTTATTTTGCTTTTCATGGTTTGCAAGGGTACAAAGAATTATATTACTGAAATATAGCAAACTTGTCTATGTTGCAAGTGGCAACAGAGGATCTCATAGATTTCACTCTTGAGCAAAAAGAGAGGAGAGTCTTTGTGAATCCTCTTAATCCTAGAGAGGAATGAGATCAACCTAGAATCACTTTAACTAAAAGAAATATAGATTCTCTATAAGCAAAGAATTGCACAAGGTAAAAGGATTGTCATTAAACTAGGCCCATGATATTGTAGTGGCAAAGACCAGAATGAAAAAGAGAAGAGACACAAACCTTTCACTTCTTTAAGTGAAAGCGATATAGATCACAATGCTTCTCATGTATGCAACAACTTATTCTCTCTAAGCTTGATGTGCAAAGCATCTTGTATGATCTTTCTTTTGATATAGGTATGTTAAGTAATAAAGGCAGGAGTAGGACTCAACCCCATGATCTTGTTATCAACAACTAAAGTCGGTATAAACTTTATTACTCTACGAGTAGTAAGACATATGAAATCACCTACATGGTAGGTTGATAAGATCGAGATCCAAATTATGCACGATGGAGGCTCTACAACATATAATTAGATCATACATAAATAATATAGAGAGCAACATGACTATTCTACGAGTAATAAGTAATAGAAAGTGATAAATACCTATCAAGTATCAACCACCAAGGACAAGTTATACAGTCTATGATGAATATTTACCCAACAATAACCTATTGAGTCATGAAGTTCAGTAATTGTAGACAAGCTTATGGATGAATAATAGGGTAAAGGTACACAATAAACTAAAAACAAGATGGTGGAAGGGTAATAAGAATAAAGATGACAAAGATCCTTATAAAGATGACAAATATTACAATGTTCCTTCTAACAAATAGTCAAAAACAAGAAAGACCAAAGTTAATGAACATCTATCGAAGACATCGTTGAGCAAATGTGATCAATTAAAGACAAGCAAAGCCAACAACAATGAGTCAAAGACAATCATTGTTGGTTGAAAATTTCAAAGCTCATTTACGGCTTTTGGTATAATAGGTTATCAATTTTTTATGTAAAGTTGATTAGATTTAAACCTATTGGAACTCCTAAGATGGATTGGGTACAATCATCTAATCCCACTCAACCCTACTAGATCAACATTTCTTCAAATTCTACCACATTTATGATCCTATGTTCGGTAGGAAGGTTTGTCTAATCCAAGTTCTAGGATCAAAAGATTCTATGACCAAAACATGCTTTGACAACCTTATTCTACATCTTTCAAGATGTTAAAGAGAGACCCAAGTATTTAATTGAAAACTTTTTCATGGTACAACAATGTTCATGTCTAAGCTAAAAAAATTGAATCACAGGAATAATTTTGTGCTCAAAACCATGGAATCCATATGCCTTCAAGAAGCAGCTTAACTGTCACAATACTTTCTTGCCATATAGAAAATCATAAAATCATCAGTATAAGCAATATTTTGATAATTCCTCTTCCTTCCTCATTTGTAGATTTGAGAGAATTTGACAGATATAGGGATAAGGGATCATCCTGCTAGAGGCCTTGCTATTGTCAGAAAAATCTGTTAGGTAAACCATTCACCTATATGGCTAACTTAAGGATTTAAAGATAACATGGATCCATTGAATCCATTAACCTAGGAATCCTAGACACGCAAACAAAGTGAATAAAAATTCCAACAAGCATTATCAAAGACTTTTGCAAGATCCAATTTAGTAAGAACATCTTAGGTGGAAATATTTTTAGCACCACTTTGAGGATCCGATTGTGGGCAAGGTAGAAATGAGAAGTCACTTCTTCAAGTTTGGAGACTTATTTTTACCCAAGCCTCTAGTAACTTGTCCAATTTCCACCATTGTTGGAGACCCTTATTAGTGGTCGGTCATCTAAGGTGTTGTTGGTTGTCTTCGGGTACAGACGTTGCAAGTTAATGTCTAGCATGCTGTTTCCACACAATCCATTAAACTTTTGAAATAAGAGTGAAGCCCTTTCACAATGGTTCCTAGGCATGCCAATTATCGCCTTGACAACTAATTGAACAATGCAAAAATTATTACCTAATTTGTATATTCTCTTAATCCATCTTTTGCACTTGAAGCTTTCAAGGTGCTCCTAGTGATCTAATCACCTTTCTTTATTTCCCTATTGGTGACAGCATCCTGAACTGATATCCCACAAAGTTCAATGATGATTGTAAATGTATTAATGCGGTCCTATTTTGCCAGGATGCAGTAAATTAAGCAGTGTTTTACAACAAAACACATTCTTGAAACAGAATAAGGCAGGTATTTTAAGGTTAGAATCTGTAAACTAGCAGTTGATTGGTTCTTGCTTTTAGTTGCTACGAAGAGAACCATTAATTGCACATTCATCCAGGATCACTTTTAGAATTAAAGTAGTCAAAATATATAGGTTTATATTGTTGCATCCTATTTTAGTTAATATAGTATTGAAATCAAAATTCCTCATTTTTGGGTTACGCTGGTAATTTGCTAAATGGATTAATTAAATAGAGAACGTGAGGAGATAAAGATTCTAGATAGTTTACAGGATTATGTTTATATCCAAAGATAGGTTTCACAAAAACATGGAGTTTGTTCAACAAACAGGAAACATACCCATTAGCATTTTCAGCAGTCACGCTGGCTCCTTTAGTTATAAGAATCTGAGAACAAAATGTAGTAAGAACAGCTGCCACTTGTTACCATAGAATTTGAAACCAAATAGACTGAGACCTACTTGGCAGCACAACGCATTTCCACCACAAGCAGCATAATGAAGGGGCGTGCTTCCAGCACCTAAGAATTGCAATTAAATATTGTTAGACAAAAAGGCATGGAAAGGTTCATAAAAAAACATATGCATCATACTTTACTAACTCTATGGTTTCAGATGGATCCAAATAGCCATCCCCATATTAAGGCATATGATAATATTATTTAGCATTTAGCAACTATCAAAATGATAAAATTGAAAAAAGATTCTTAAACATTTAAAAGTGATGAATTCTTCAATCATTAGTGAGAAATGTAACCAACATATTGGAAAAACAATGGCGTGAAATTGCACCAATGAAATTTTTATGCCTTCAGGCTTACGAGTTTCTAATTACAGCACAAAACAAAACTACATAATCCCCCAATTTGTTAGGTATGACATATCAGCAAAAGTTTATTCATAATCAGAGTAAAGAGCTTTCATCTGTTGCTACATTCAAGGAATTATTTTTTGTTGTTTGGGCCATCATGTATTTCATTCATCTAGCAATGCATGGAGCATATTGAACCGTCTCTTTGCCCAGAGGTCATATCGACATAGACAACTAGCCAAAATAAGACCATCTCCAGGAAACATGAACACAAAACATACCCTAAATTAGACTCTGTTTTTTTGCGTGACTAATGACCAGAGTTATACAATATTGAATAAGACTAACCTCTTGGATCATAAAAGAATGCAAAACATATCCCACACTAGACTTGTGTATTTGGTGTGACTTGTGTCCTTTTGTAAATTGTATCATAAATGATATTTTGCAAGGCTTATCAATGAGATGCTTATATCTCATATAATATATGTGGAACATCTTTTCCTCGTCTTTTTCAACTGGTGAGATTCTACTACACACATCTAATCTAGATAAAACGCAAACATGAGCTAATTTAAAGCCTAGAACACAATTGAACTACAAATAGACCTATCACTGATAGGCCAAATTCACAAAACCAAAGCCCACATATTGCAGATCATTGTAAGATATCTGCACTAGAGTAAAGCATAAACTGGATAACTTGAGTATTAAAGACAATTATAATAGGATATATAAAGATACAGAATGCAGTTTCACGTGATTGATGATAGAAAAAATGTGTTGCAAACAAGAAATTAAAATAAGAATCAAAGTGAGGAAACATGGAGCTGACCTATCAGATCGATTGTTGATCCATCTTCTACAGTGACCTCCAAAACAGAAGCACCCAAATCTAGGAGTAAATGTACAGTTTCTGCATGCCCATTTAGTGCCGCCATATGAAGGGCCGTGATGCCTCCATCTGCCTTTTGGTTAACTAATTTAGACAAAGCACTGCCAAACAACAGTTGCAGGATATAACTTTCCTCAAGAAAAACAAGAAAAGAAAAGGATAAAAAAGTTACCTCTTGTCAAAATCAGGAATTGACGAATCGTGTATTGGTGATTCCCACATCATATTCCAAAATTCAGGTATACTTGGAACATAGTCAGCAAGGAGAAGACGGATGCAACGTGTATGACCATTTAGAGCTGCAAAGTGGAGAGCTGTTCCACCATTGAGATAATCTCTACTGTGGATCTATGGTACAATTTCCATAAGGTACATTTATTATAAAGATAGGGTGGAATACAGCAAATTGACAAGCTTATTTAAAGAAAAAAAAGGTAAGAAGGCAACTTACGTCAGCTTTGAAAAGCAGTAGAGTTTGAACAACCTCCCAGTGACCAAATTGACAAGCTTGCATTAATGCAGTCTGCAAAAATACTAAATTTTAGCGCAAAAAAAAAAAAATGGAACTCGATGATTTCTTTACCCTAGAAACGAAAATAAATAGTAGAAGACTTTAAAAACTACAAAATCGAGATATAGGAAAATTTTAACACCTGAATGTCAAAGACACTAAATTTTGAGCAAGAGAAGGAAGGATATTGTGCTTGAAAAGAAGGTTCCATGAAACAGGAAGAAACAAAGAGTCAGAGTGTCACCTGTCCTCGTATATTCCTCAGATTAATGTCAACTCCAGATTCAATAAGAAGAGAAACAATCTGAAGATGAAGGTATTGGTATGAGCTCCGACAAAAGCCATAGATTGGGCATTAAATTGTGAACAAGAAATCAAATTGAAGGGAAAGCAGGTAGCCAGTAACCTCATGATGTCCCTGAGCTGCAGAGCAATGAAGGGGCGAATTCCGAAGTCCAAAGGTAGAGTATCGGGCAAGCCGAGGGTTGTGCTCCAATAGAGCTTTGGCTTCCTGAAGATCCCCATCTCTCGCCGCGGAGACCAGCCGCTCCCCTGACGCGGAGCACCCGAAGGAGTTCCCGACGATACTTAGAAATCCCATAATCTCGAAGAATCGAGAGAAAAAAAAACAAAGAAATAAGGAAGAAAAGAATACTCCTTCCCCGAAAAGAATCGTTTCATCGACCAGAACACGACAAATCAAATACAACTATCCCAACATCTATCGCAGACCAAGTCCAAGAATAATATGATCCACAATTATTAGAGGAACCAAAACATCTACTCGAAGGAAGATCGCTAACGACAACAATCTCCTCCAGATTTAATTCATAGGTAATTCAAAAGAATTTCAAAGAGGAAAACGACAAAGGGAGCTCTTTTCAACGCTAAAACAAATGTTATTTCGCAAAGTAAACAATAAAAAAGAAACACAAATCTGCCAGCATAAGCAGGAATTACGATGAGAAGACATCTCAAGTCGCCAATTTTGTTCGTCGTGGCATGATTCCAGATGGGAGTCAGCCTAAGACGAAGCAGTTTAGGGAACGACAGAGCAAGGAATGTGAGATGATTCTTGAGAGAAAATTAGGATACGGGAAATAAATAAAACAAACATAAGTATTTTATTCGTTCGTGCAACCCCGCACGCCTCATTAGGATACAATAAAATAGGTTGCTCACTCCGCCTCTCATTTTATTTATCCTACACGCCCTTCACAGGGATAAAGCTTAAATGTGGATATCATGTGCTATTGTAAAGAATATCATTTTCTTTATAATCTTCCATATATTTTATATTAATATTTTCCTAATTCTGCTTTATTATTTTATTTTTAAATAAAATTTTATTTCTTTTAATTTTGATGATACATGATACATCCACATAAGTATTTTTTTTTTTTACTTATAATAGTTCTAGCATTAGATTCACTGAAATGTTCTTGCAATTAGATTAAATTTATTTTTTATATTTTATTTTATAAAAATTAGATATTTTTAATAATAAATAAAACTAATTTTTTTTTTCACAAATCCCATCTAATTTTTACACGTACCAAATGTTCTTCCAATTAGAGGTTTTCATTCGGCTTATCTGAGATCATGTTAAACATGAATGTAAACCAGACTATCCTAAACTGAACTGCAATTAAACCCAAAAAATTAAGTCCAGCGTCGTTTTGATTTGTGTTAAGTCAACTTTTTAAAATTTTATTTTTAATGCTTATATTATTATTTTTTAATAAATATGAACTATATATAAAACTATAAACTTATTGAGATTTATTTTTTATTTGTAAACAAATTTTTTGTTTAAAAAAATATAATACAAATATTTAAATAAAATAATTAATAATTAATAAATAGTTAGTTTATTCAAATTCACATGTATTCTTGAAAATACATGTAAAACAAGCCCATCACTTGAGCTGACTAGAGATAAGATATTCCTTGATGACAAATTTGCATAGGACGTTAGACTTTAAACAGTTATCATTATCACCCTCATGTGGGTATGATGAGAAACATACCTTTTGATATTCTGCATTGATTGTGTCCACCATAGACTTTTTGATCAAGCCAAGCTGGCTCATTATGATATCCTTTGTGAAGGCTTATGCTCTAGCGCAATTAAGGTGCCTCAGGAAAAAAATGTGCCTAAAAGTGATACTTCGGCATGCCATGCGGAATTTGTTTTATTGGAGTGGTAACTGGAAAGATAGGAGTGGCTAAAAGACGGATGTAGTTAACTAGGCAATTTCTCAAGAATTTAAGACAAAAGACAAAATTTTCCTCCACGAGTTAACTAACAATTCAAATGCCGGATGATGAAAAAACAGGCAAAGCTTTCACTACGATCAAGTGGTTTCCTTGTTTGTCCTAAAACTTGGAACGCCCAGACCCCTCTCGTCCATTCCTTCTCGCCTCTAGAGTCATTTAGTCTCCTAGAAATGAGAAAATACAGAATATTACAGGTTCTGAGTATCAGCGACATTCATTTACCCTTAAGAGCAGTACCAAGAGATAAATAAAATTTTATGCATATATGAAACCTCGATGGACAGTAATACATCTATTATTTTATGCATATAATGAAACCTCGGTCAAAGAATTAACAGTGTGCTCTTACAGAAGGGAAGCAATAAACAAGCGACCCCATTATGGTTGAAAATTAGGATCAGTGAGAACGAAATGTACGTTAGTGTTAAATAAAAGCACAAATGATATAATTGATTATTTTATCACAAAAATATAAATAATCATGTCACATATCAGATAGCACAATGCATTCCTTGATCAGCTTTTACTTTTTTTTCCACAACAAATACAGTCGACGTCACTATGCATTGTCTTTATGAATCATTTTGTTATTACAGTCAGGGTGGCCATCGAATAGTTTAATCTGTAATCTAATTAACTATACCTATAGATGCCGAAGATAGGATAACCACATGTGCATGTATTTGTATCAAACTATATTTATGCAAAAGATATGGACGCCTTAATGACAAGGATGATACTTGTCTTGTCTTTTAATCGAATTAATTAACTCAATTATAATATACCTTTCAAATACATTTGAATATCAACATTATCATTATAAAAAGTCGAGGCTTAATGCAATTAAAACATTTGTCCAAGGAAAATATTCGTTACCAGAAGAGGAAAAACATTTGTTCCACGGCCATTTTTTTTGTTCTTATTACTTAAAAAAGGACTTAGCAAACAAAAAAAATCTTCGATCATACTGAAAATACAGCAGCTTATTTATCTTAAGTCATTTTCTCCATCCTGAAGGACAATTTTTGGCCAAACATCAGTATTTGTATTATGTTTCTATAATTGCTCTCTTCACTCTCTAATTCCAATCATTTATATTTACCGAACCAGTCAAGCTGGGTTCACGCCTAGCCAAATTGTCACCAGCCAAGTCGAGCAAACAGGCTAAATTTTCTAATATCGAGTACAGCGAGGTTTTAGGTTTATTTTGTTGCCTCATTGAACTATATACAGATATATTTTTTACAAAAAGAGTTAGGTTTCGTTACGCTTTCCAAAAAAAAAAAGATTTTCGAGTCACTTAAAGTCTTTTATTTTACGAAAAAAAAAAGGTTTAACAAACTCAATTTTATCATAAAATAAATAAATCCACATATAATCTGAAAACAGACAATATTTACTCCAAAAAGAATGTACCAAAGGAAACATCTATGATTTACGTGACCAAATCCTAAAGCTCAAAACCTTACAAAACCATACTGGACAACTTGGGATTTAGTTCTTGAGTAAGTTGGATATAATTAGAGGCGTCAATTGGCTAGGCATAAAACCCAGCTTGAACCGAGCAAGGAGAATAGTGCAAGCTTGGGTTAGACCAAGTTTGACATTATGTATGCCTTGCCATTTACCTAAAATGCAAATAATTAAGACCATCTCATGCTTTAAGCCAAAAGGCACATTTAAAATTTTACATTTGTAATTCTTGATCATTTAAAACATACAAAACATACTTAAAAATAAATTATAAAAGTTTATCTATAAAGAAAACAGAGTTGCCTGGTCTTTTCTCTTTTCATTTTAGCCATGCCTAGCATACCAGAGCAATCCGGCTTGCGCATTTCCTATATGCTATAAACGAAACAATTTCTTTTTGTGTTTTTTACTCGACTATATGGATACAATCTAGTTGGCCGGACTATCTAGGTTTGACAGGACTACATTATCTAACAACTATATTAAATTGCAACATTGATATTGTTACTTAACGTTCACTGAACTCAGCCCCTAACAAGATTTCTCAATAAATGTAGCAGATCCAGCAGCCGTTTTCCATTTACCCAGCAATTTATGTAATTTTTTCCTGAATTTAAATAGTGGTATAGATCAAGCCCTAAGTTCCTTATCTTATGGAGAAGCATAACGCTTGTGCTAAGCAATTTTGGATTTCTTTAGGATGCTCAAAGCTCAGTTTAATAGCTTCCTCAAAGTTTATCTATTCTGAAAAAAAAAATGATTACTTGATATGAAAATTTTGTATGGTCAGGATTGGAAATTACTTACAATAATGAGGAACAAATTTTGCAGCGCAAAATTGTAGGGTAAAAAATCCATCTGAAGCCAACCTCACCAGAGTGAATATGGCTTTCTTCATTAACTTGGGTCCAACCTTCAGGCTCCATCGATTAATCTTGCTGAACACGGCATGTGAACAACTATGGTCATTCTGACTCTACGGAAGACATCAATACAACTAGGATTGCCTCAAAAGACAAGATCCAGGCTCAGCTCAGTTCGAGCCTGTATATTTTGTTGTTTTGGATAATTTATGCAGCCAAATTGTCGCAAAAGAACAATAAAATGTATGTGGCAATGGGTTGGGAAGTTGTGTGATAATTGTGTGACAGCCAACTTACAAAAAGAGTCAAGAATCCTTCTGATTATGCACATGAATCCATGAGACATATAGGACCAACACTGTCACACTACTCTAAATTAGCTCTAAATATATTATAGAATTATACCAAGTTAATGAGTGCCAAAGAACTGACATGAAGGAAAACCAACTTACAAGAGCTAGAAAGCATTGGTTACTCACAACTCACAGGCGTTTGTTTCCCTAGATTACGTTTTGACATAAATGAGGGTTTTCATATAGTGTCCAACTTAATCACGATGGCTTGGAATTGTTGTAAATTGCAAGAACTGACAGAGTCAACTACTGGCATTTAAAGTTTTTTAATTATCATGTAATCACTAGGCATTCTACAATTTCAATTGATCCAAGATTTATAGAAATTTTCAATGATATTAAAAGAAAATATAAATCTTCATGATCTACCAATCTGATCAGGGGTAATTCAGCAAAAGTATAAATATTTTGCAAATATATTTTGAACTAGTTAGCTTTTATTACACCATCAGGACAGACTAAAAACAACATATTCTATCGTTAGGTTCAGTGTTTTATGAATTCGTTGCAGATCTGAATTATATGAACTAGAAGCAAAAAAAAAAAGAAAGAAAGAAAAAGGAAAGCAGGGCAAATAGTACAGGGAAGCAACCATTTTAAATTATCAATAATATATAGCAACATTCTACTACTTCACAAATATGTAGAATTTTCAAGCCTTATTCACGAGAAACGATGCCCAGTGAGATGGGATGTGATTCAAGTTGTTTCATGCATTGCAAACAGAACTCAATGTTAACTAGAGCATCTTAATCATCAAAATCAAGAATTCCCATGCAAAAAACACTTGTGGAAACAAGTACCTAACCGGAACCAACGATGATATTGTTGATTGGTATAAAAATCAGCTTGGCAAAGAACCCGACGAATCCCATCACGACGAAGCCGATTGCCGTGCGGATCGCAACTTTGGTGAACTCTGCAATCCCAGTCCGTACAGGATCCGTAAGAAAAAACAAAAATGAAAAACAATGTTGTCCAAGAGGCAGGGAGCAACGGATCAGAAGGGGAAACGATCTGGGAACTTACCCTTGCGATCGGGTTTGTGGCACCTCTTGACGAGGCGTACGCTGTCTTTGGCAAACTCCCGCAGAGGATCGACGACGGAGTCCAGGGCGTCCATTTCGATGGCGGATCGTAAAACCCTAAGCAAGAGAAGGAGATCAGATCGGGATCGGAACGGCGACAGAACTCAGGAAACTGCCGCTCGAGAATTTAACATCAATTAAATCAGCGTTTCATCAAGCGACAGGCGCCGTCGGATTTTGCAGATTCAGTGGCCACACGTACAAGTGGGTTCCTTTTTAATCGTTAATGAAGATGAAGATGTCAGTTGGTTGAATTGGTAAAAAAAAATATATATATATACTCTTCTTAATAGCATTTTAGAGTCGCGTTAATTCTGCAAAAATAATAATAATAATAAACTAGCGCTAAAAGAGAAAAATAGCCTTGTGTCACGCCCCAATGAACCATTCTCCGATAAATCTAGAACTATATGCCAAATTTCTAAATTTAGCCCTAAATTTTTTTCAAATTAATTTTAACTTAATTTTGATCGAAGTCAAAATTACAATTGCCGCTCGATTTCGAAATCGGAATTTGGATTGATGACGTCACCACTCGTTGGCCTCCCCAAATCGCAAAATCGCTGTTGACCCACGCCTGCGTTGACCTACCTCGAAACGAACGCCTCAACACGTTCATTCTCACAGCGTCGCCGCGTCGTCTACTTCACGCGAACGCTCGCCGCATTCGCTATTCGCCGTTGCCGGGGAAACACAGAAAAGGCTCGTCGGATGCGTGTGACGGTAGGGAAGGAACTCGCACCTTCCCTCAGCCTTCGTTGTTGCTGGGAAGCATCACCTACGCTATCTGAAAGTCCCCTAGAACAAAAGGGGGAAACCCTAATAGGAGGCGCAACAAAAATTTTCTAGCGGAATCTTAGGGTTTCAAAAGATCGAATGTAAGTTCATGTGATCAACTCCTTATAATGTATAAATCAGATTAGATTCATACCATTGCCATCGATCGGATGGTGCCTTGGAAGGAAAGGCGCAAATGTTCCTTCTCCAAAGGTGACGCACACAAATGAATATGGCTTGCTCCTTTGAATCTTTGTGCTAGCAAAGCTCTTCAAAAGGTCCTTGATCGGTTGAAGGGAATGAGATGAGAGTTCTCTCCTTTTCGAATCCTTCTCCAATGCGTGAAGAAGTCGCCACCCAAGGAAGCGCCGAAAAGAGAGAAGTGAGAGGCGAGAATAGAGCATGATAACCTCAACGTGAGGCGTGGTCACGATTTAGAAGTCATGGCTTCTAAAATTAGTAAACCACTTCTCCTCATGCGCCCATGAGTTTACCCAAGCGCAAATCTCTGATCTTTTGAACCATGCGCTCAAGTAATGAGCTGGTTCAATTAAATTTGGTTCAAATACCAAATTAAACCAAGCCCTCTGGTCTAGATCATAATTAAACCCTAAGGCTCCAGATCTAACCGTTCATCTCTTGATGCTCCTGATCTCACCGATCTAGCATCTATTCTCTCGATCGAAGCTTACCGATCTCAAGCCCTAATCAATCAAACATGATCAGACCAGATCTCACTTACAATCAGAGATCAAATCCCTTTAAACTGAACCCAAATAATTCAGTCCACACGATCTGACTTAAGTAAGCCATATCATCAATTTGTGCGACCCTGAGGGTTTCCTTTAAATGTCGGTAATGATAACTCACGTTATCACGATCAGTGAGGGGTATCTAGCAACACATCACTGTCTCCCGATATAAAGGAAAGAGTCTTCCAAGACTACACCCAAACCACAGCACAAGTGTGAATCCAATTCACAAGGCATGCAAATTTCCTTTGCCACTGGATGTTCTTATTGGACAAGCGTGTCAAGCTTGTAGCTCCAATATGATGAGCATGATTAGATCAGATGAACATAGTCATCTGGGTATGGCCATACACTTTCTCAATCATCTCATCCAGGGGGGCCCTTTAGAACATCACACTCCTTAAACAAGGAGACGGCAATCCTATATCTATCACTAGTGCCCTAACCTGATTCAAGCTCACCATCCAAGATAGTCTATAACCATTATGTTTCAAATGATATTGAACTACCTCAAAACAATGACAATCATCATTTAGAAAACACAAGTGATCTCAAGTCAGAGGAAATGTGCCACTTGTCGCATTCAAGGATTATTCATATTGTGACAAGCAATTGAATATCCTAGTAGGGTCTGTCCAGTACATCCAATGTACCCATGGGTCTACATCTTATTCCATGCTCGAAGCATCCTATAAGATTAGAACACATATTAGTCTTAACCATATCAAGGCTGTCTCATGTTCACCAAGATATATCGACTAAGGACTTAACTGCATGTCAGCCTAGCTGAACAGCTTTGAGACATTATTCAGAAGTACACTTATTGCAGCAGACAATGTAACAAACTGAATAACAACCATGCCTTTATAAACATAAGAGTTTATTACATGATACTGATACATTCCCAAGGCCTCAAACATTAGCCTTAAGGGCATACCCCAACAATCTCCCACTTGCACTTAATCTAATGGTTGAGAAATCTCAAACCCATATTATTACAGTGCTTCTCATGCTTCTGCTGCGCCAGAGGCTTAGTAAGCGGGTCTGCCAGATTGTCATCTGTATGAACCTTGCAGACTTTGATCTCGCCACGATCAATGATCTCCCGGATCAAATGAAACCGCCTCTGTATGTGCTTGGACTTCTGGTGCGACCGTGGTTCCTTTGCTTGTGCGATTGCTCCAGTGTTATCACAGAAGATAACCAAAGGATCTGCACTCGAAGGAACAACACCAAGTTCCTGAACGAACTTACGAATCCACACTGCCTCCTTGGATGCTTCCGAGGCTGCAACATACTCGGCTTCTGTTGTGGAATCAGCAACGATTGACTGTTTGAAACTCTTCCACACCACCGCTCCTCCATTCAAGCTAAAAATATAGCCTGATTGCGATCGGAAATCATCCTGGTCAGACTGGAATGAAGCGTCAGTATATCCTTCAATACTGAGTTCTTCCTGACCACCATATATCAAGAACATATCTTTGGTCCTCCGCAGATATTTTAAAATGTTCTTGACTGCAATCCAGTGCGCCATACCTGGATTACCTTGGAACCGACTGGTCACGCTTAACCCGTAAGCGACGTCTGGGCGAGTACACAACATCGCATACATGATGGACCCAATAGCCGAAGCATAAGGCGTATTGTCCATTTCATCTTTCTCAGTCTGTGTTTGTGGACACTGACTCTTCAAAAGATTCAGACCATGTCTGACTGGAAGATATCCTCTTTTAGAATTCTCTAAATGAAATCTCTCCAGGACTTTATCGATGTAAGTACTCTGGCACAGCCCGAGAAGCCTCTTAGATCTATCCCTGTAGATCTTCACACCTAATACATAGGCTGCTTCTCCAAGATCTTTCATCTGGAAACATTTCCTTAACCATGCCTTTACGGCATGCATTTCAGGAATGTCGTTTCCAATAATCAAGATATCATCGACGTAGAGGACTAGGAAAGTAATCACGCTCCCACTAAACCTCTTATATACACACGGGTCATCTTCGTTCTTGATGAAACCAAATTCAGTGATTGATTCATCAAAACGAATATTCCAGCTTCTTGATGCTTGTTTGAGTCCATAAATAGACTTCTTTAACTTGCATATTTTATGACGATCTGATGGATTAGTGAAACCTTCTGGTTGTGTCATATACACATCCTCATCCAGATTTCCATTAAGGAAAGCCGTTTTCACATCCATCTGCCAGATCTCATAATCGTAATATGCTGCTATCGCGAAAAGAATCCGAATAGACTTAAACATGGCTACAGGTGAGAAAGTTTCATCATAATCTATCCCGTAGATTTGTTTGAAACCTTTCGCAACTAGCCTGCCTTTATAGGTAACCACGTTACCATCCATGTCAATCTTCTTCTTGAAGATCCATTTACAACCTATAGGGATTACTCCCGGAGGCGGATCAACCAAATCCCAGACTCGGTTATCTGACATGGAGTCCATCTCGGCGCGCATAGCTTCAAGCCATCTCGCTGACTCCGGTCCACTGACCGCATCCGCATAAGTGAGGGGTTCATCATGATCAATGATGTAGACTCCGTCATAGCGCTCAGGCTGTCGACGGATCCTTCCCGATCTTCGCGGTTCCCGTGATATCTGAGCCTCAGGTTGTTCAGTAACCTGTTCTACCGGCTCAGGCTCATCCAACTGTGCTTGACCACTTTGTCCTTCCTCTGGATTCTCATCCAGCTTTATTTCTCTCCCACTGGCCTCTTGCAGAAGATACTCCTTCTCAAGAAATATGGCCGTCCGAGCAACAAATACTTTGTTCTCTTTGGGATCGTAGAAATAATAACCCTTAGTTTCCTTAGGGTAACCGACAAAGATACATTTCTCAGATTTGCTCTCTAGTTTCCCAGAGGCGAGCTTTTTGACATAAGCCTTGCAGCCCCAGATCCTGATAAATGTTAAGCTCGGCTGTTTCCCATACCATAACTCATATGGCGTCTTTGAAACTGCCTTGGATGGCACTCGGTTTAGTACCTTTGCAGCTGTCTCCAGTGCAAATCCCCAAAAGGAGTAAGGTAGAGCAGCCTGACTCATCATAGAACGAACCATATCAAGTAACGTTCTATTTCTCCTCTCGGACACACCATTCCATTGCGGTGTTCCTGGCGGAGTGAGCTGTGAGATAATCCCACACTCCTTCAGATAGTCAGTAAACTCTCGACTTAGGTATTCTCCACCTTGATCAGAACGAAGTGCCTTGATATGTCGGCCTAGCTGATTCTGTACTTCATTCTTGAATTCTTTGAACTTGTCAAAAGATTCACTCTTATGTCTCATCAGATAGACATAACCGTACCTACTGAAATCATCAGTGAAGGTGATGAAGTATTGATAGCCACCTCTGGCATGTTTACTAAATGGCCCACACACATCACTGTGTATAAGGTCAAGTAAACCTGAAGCCCTTTGACCTTTGTGGGGAAAAGGTGACTTCGTCATTTTACCCATTAAACAAGCTTTGCATGTATCAATCTCCTCATAGGAGAATGATCCCAGCAGTCCATAATCATGCAACCGCTTAATGCGTTTCTTGTTAATATGGCCTAAACGACTATGCCATAGCAAGGTGCTGTCATCAGCATATTTGGCTTTCTTATTATCAATATTGTGTATAGAACATTCCATGTCCAACATGAATAACCCATTGTTAATTGAACCAGTAGCATAAACAATATTATCTAAAGTAAGAATACACTTTGAAATATTGCATTCAAAGGAAAACCCTTTCCTGACAAGAGCAGGAATAGAGATAATATTTTTAGTAATACTTGGAACAAAGTAACAACTGTTTAATTCTAACACAAGTCCAGATGGTAAAGAGATGAAATAGTCTCCTACAGCAACAGCAGCAACCCGTGCCCCGTTTTCAACTCGTAGGTCCACCTCATGCTGTCCCACCTGTCTTCTTCTCTTGAGTTCCTGTACATTTGAACAAATGTGAACTCCACATGCAGTGTCCAACACCCATGAAATAGAAGAAGATGAAACCATGACTTCCGTCACGTAAATACCTGAGCCAGAAGCGAAGCTTCCCCTCTTATCTCCTTGGAGCGCTTTACAGTCCTTTTTCCAGTGACCCAGCTGGCCACAGTGGAAACATCTGTATTCCTTTGACCGCTTAACTTTTTGCTTCAGAGCCTTGCTGTAACTCTTGACAGGGGCCTTGCCCTTCTTCCCCTTCTTCTTGTTCCTAGAAGGAACCATTAAGACAGAGGTCGAAGGCTTTCCCTTCAGAGTCTCCTCAGTAGTCAAGAGCATATTCAGCAGCTCTGCCGGAGTACAGTCGATTTTGTTCATATTAAAGTTAATGATGAACGCATCGAAAGAGGGCGGGAGAGACTGTAGAATAATGTCTACAGCAAGCTCCTGATTGATGGTATGCCCCAGTTTCTCTAGAGCCTCCTTGTGCCCAATCATCTTGAGCACGTGAGCTCCCACTGGGCTCCCTTCAGCCAGTTTGCTCTGGAAGAACAACTTTGTCAGATTATAGCGTTCTGTCCTCGCCTGTGCAGCATACAGCATCTTGAGGTTTGCTATAATTTGTATAGCAGACATATCCTCATGCTGACGCTGCAGCGGTGGCGTCATAGACGCTAGCATCAGGCAAGCGACATCAATGCTATCATTGACGTGCTTTTCATAAGCTTCCCGAACCGCCCTTGCGGCGTTCGGAGCGGGCTGAGGCGGTATAGCCGTCTCGAGGACATACAGTTTCCTCTCTGCCTTAAGAACAATCTTAAGGTGTCCGTACCAGTCTGAGAAGTTCGGCCCAGCAAACTTCTCCCTTTCCAGTAGGGATCGCACATTGAAGCTCATGGTGTTCGTTGCTGCAGGTATCTACAACAATGCAAGAACAGCAAGGTCAGTATCAATGTTAAGAATCAATCAGGACTTAAGAATGATTCTTTTTCTCACTATTTTATCTGGCTGAAAAATCCAGCAAAAACAGCCCGAAAGAGTAGAACTCTTTTAGTGAGATGAGACCCAGATTTCATACTTGGTCTCCGCGTCCCGCTCAGGCGAGATAAGATGCACAGAGAGTACAAGCACTAATCTCTGGTAGGCTGTTCCAGCCAATCGCCAACCCGTGCGATTCCCCTTCATCTAGGCAATCCAGCAGACTGTGCCAACTGAGTTGGTACAACACAATCTCTGACCCCACAGATGGCTGCCTCCATGCGCTACCATATGCGCCACATATGTAGCCTACATGGTCAAGCTGACCCGACCTACTCCCTGGACCACCACGTGCTATACTGAGCAACGAGAAGCGATAAATCCCTTCTCTGTAACACGCAGGTGTAATCCAGCACCGTCTGAAGATAGATGGACGTGCCCACTGAGTGGGTACAACACGGCTCCAACGATAATCAGAACAGCGAGGTTTCGCGTCAGAAGGCTTACGAGCTTGATATTTTAGCGTTGGATTTTAACGGTCTTTTATCTTCTTCACTATCATGCAATTCCTATGGTGATAGCAGAAGATAAATAAATCATGCTGTTCTACATATATAAACAATAAAAGAAAGCATGGATCTTATGTGGTAAAAGCCCATAGCCTAAGTAAGACCTTAATTAACTTAAGTCTTCACTTACTTTTCTTCATGGGACTTTTGCTGCTCATTTGGCCCAAACCAGGGCCCAAGCGCCATCTGCAGCTCAGGTGCGCCTACCAGGAAAATGCGCCTGTCCTAGGGTCGAACCCTAGACCTCCCACCTGGTCAAGCCACTGCTGCATGCGCCTCTGCCAAGTGTGCTCTGTGCTCTTGTCTGATTAACTTACAAATTAATCTATCTAGATAAGATTGACACGCAGGTCAATTACACTTTATAAATTAAATACAATGTGATACGCAGATCACAATAATTAATTTACAACTTTAATACAGGCACGCAGGCCCCAGCACAGCACACATTTAACATGGGCAGCCCACATAAGAATAAATAAACAAACATATGCCACAATCAAACATGTGATCCTTTCAAGAAAATAAAATTTTTGGAAAAACCCCATTGGCATCAATTTTATTTTCCTTATATGCCCTACTACCTCACAACGGTCCATTACTAGGGATCCACTCATCCAACCTAGTCAGATCCATTGCCCTTGCATGCACCAAGTCGTAACTGACTTGAGTTGACCCAGTGGTCAACCATGCATGCGCCAGGGCTGAACGACCACTATGAGGTCTGGCAAGCGGGTGTGACCCCGGGCCTAACTCATGTGCGTTCATTAGTTGTCTCAACCAGACATCGCTACACGCCTGTCTGCAGTCGACCTATAGCCACCAGGTGCTTGCGCACAGGTGCTATCTGGTCAACCCATCAAGGCTGTCAGATGGTCTGATCAGACTATCTGGATCTAACCTAGGGGATGACTTCAACCCTAATAACCCGTCTAAGGGTTTAAAGTAAGGTCTTAGATCTAATGTTGAGCGCGCATGATACAAGTTTTTGACAAAACAAAGACTTTAACAAGCGCCTACATAAACATGAAAATACACATGCGCCAACATCTAAAAAAAAAAACTAGCATGTAGTTTCGCATGTGATGACAATTAGATCTATGCATCGCAAATAAGGATCACACAGTAACATGAAGCAATCATATGAACATACAATAACAACTAGCTCTGATACCAATTGAAAGTCCCCTAGAACAAAAGGGGGAAACCCTAATAGGAGGCGCAACAAAAATTTTCTAGCGGAATCTTAGGGTTTCAAAAGATCGAATGTAAGTTCATGTGATCAACTCCTTATAATGTATAAATCAGATTAGATTCATACCATTGCCATCGATCGGATGGTGCCTTGGAAGGAAAGGCGCAAATGTTCCTTCTTCAAAGGTGACGCACACAAATGAATATGGCTTGCTCCTTTGAATCTTTGTGCTAGCAAAGCTCTTCAAAAGGTCCTTGATCGGTTGAAGGGAATGAGATGAGAGTTCTCTCCTTTTCGAATCCTTCTCCAATGCGTGAAGAAGTCGCCACCCAAGGAAGCGCCGAAAAGAGAGAAGTGAGAGGCGAGAATAGAGCATGATAACCTCAACGTGAGGTGTGGTCACGATTTAGAAGTCATGGCTTCTAAAATTAGTAAACCACTTCTCCTCATGCGCCCATGAGTTTACCCAAGCGCAAATCTCTGATCTTTTGAACCATGCGCTCAAGTAATGAGCTGGTTCAATTAAATTTGGTTCAAATACCAAATTAAACCAAGCCCTCTGGTCTAGATCATAATTAAACCCTAAGGCTCCAGATCTAACCGTTCATCTCTTGATGCTCCTGATCTCACCGATCTAGCATCTATTCTCTCGATCGAAGCTTACCGATCTCAAGCCCTAATCAATCAAACATGATCAGACCAGATCTCACTTACAATCAGAGATCAAATCCCTTTAAACTGAACCCAAATAATTCAGTCCACACGATCTGACTTAAGTAAGCCATATCATCAATTTGTGCGACCCTGAGGGTTTCCTTTAAATGTTGGTAACGATAACTCACGTTATCACGATCAGTGAGGGGTATCTAGCAACACATCACTGTCTCCCGATATAAAGGAAAGAGTCTTCCAAGACTACACCCAAACCACAGCACAAGTGTGAATCCAATTCACAAGGCATGCAAATTTCCTTTGCCACTGGATGTTCTTATTGGACAAGCGTGTCAAGCTTGTAGCTCCAATATGATGAGCATGATTAGATCAGATGAACATAGTCATCTGGGTATGGCCATACACTTTCTCAATCATCTCATCCAGGGGGGCCCTTTAGAACATCACACTCCTTAAACAAGGAGACGGCAATCCTATATCTATCACTAGTGCCCTAACCTGATTCAAGCTCACCATCCAAGATAGTCTATAACCATTATGTTTCAAATGATATTGAACTACCTCAAAACAATGACAATCATCATTTAGAAAACACAAGTGATCTCAAGTCAGAGGAAATGTGCCACTTGTCGCATTCAAGGATTATTCATATTGTGACAAGCAATTGAATATCCTAGTAGGGTCTGTCCAGTACATCCAATGTACCCATGGGTCTACATCTTATTCCATGCTCGAAGCATCCTATAAGATTAGAACACATATTAGTCTTAACCATATCAAGGCTGTCTCATGTTCACCAAGATATATCGACTAAGGACTTAACTGCATGTCAGCCTAGCTGAACAGCTTTGAGACATTATTCAGAAGTACACTTATTGCAGCAGACAATGTAACAAACTGAATAACAACCATGCCTTTATAAACATAAGAGTTTATTACATGATACTGATACATTCCCAAGGCCTCAAACATTAGCCTTAAGGGCATACCCCAACACTATCATCGTCGATGGTCTCGTTAGGGGAATCAGAAGTAGGGGAGCTCGCCGGAGAGGAAGAAGACAACACTTGGAGGGAAACCTTCACCTTTATTCACGTCAAAGGCTACAAAACCCTTGCTCTCGCTCTCTCTCTCTCACTAGTGGCGATGCTCACTGTCGTTTACAAAACTCTCGAGCTCTCCCTCTCACAGGGCTTCCCTAATCTGCTCGTCGGATCTTCCACGCCACCCGCTTGCTTAGGAACAGTCGGTGTCGAAGGGAAGCTTCCTCTGCCTCATCTTGGAAGGGATGATGGTGTAATATCCTAAAATTTATAAACCCCTTATGATGGTATGCCAATAATGAATTTAGTAAATCATATCCCTTGGTTAATTAAGCATGCTTGAAATCTTGAAATTTTTGTATGGTGAGGATGGTATTTTGGTATTATGGGCTTAAATCTCCTTGTTGGAGTCTTAAGGGGTATTTTTGGAAACAACTTACCAACTAAGCCTTGGAGAGTGATATTTTGGTAAAGCAAAATCGTGAAGGGGGCTAGTCACGCTTTTGTTGGGAGAAGCCCTAATTCAGTCGCCAACAAGAGGAAGAGATTGGAGGAAGACTTTCAACACCTTTAGGCAAGTAATCTTGCTCTTTGTTTTGATAAATCTGGTTCTTCCCGTCATATTCTAGATAACTTCATGTCCTTGTGTCTTATGATTTCGATTTGAATCTTAGATCTTGTGTTTTCTGTTCTATAGAGTCGAATCTGAAAATGCGTGATGATTATGAAATGTTGGTTCTGCTGAGATTGTAGTCGCCTGCCTGACCTTGTTCTGCTTTAACCCCAATATCTCATGACCTATAGATCTAAATCGCACGAAACAAATTTTGTTGAAACTAGATTCAGTCAGCTTTAATTTGAATATGATATTGACCATATCCGAGTTGTATTCGTGTTTTAATATGTATTGTTATCTAGCTGTACAAAATCAGTTTTCTAGAAATCTGGATTTCGACCTTTATATGTTCAAACCCTTATATCTCCCTAGGTATAGCTCAAAATCTTGTCAAACCAGTTTTATTGGAAAATATATTCGAAGGGCTTCATTTTGACTACTATATCGCCTATTTTTGGTTAGTTATTGGATCTGAAATATATGTCGCAATTCTGATTTATGAATCTTTTTTCTGGAAATCTAAAATTCTGACCTTTCTATGTTCGAACACCCATACCTCCCTGGCTCTGTTTTCTCGTCTTCCGCATGGGCTTGGGCCGTGGCCTAGCCCAACTCCTCCTAGGCCGAACTAGGGAATTTCGGGCTTAACACCTGGGTACCCAGGCGAGAATTTTTCATCTAGGTGCCTTAATCTATTGTTAACGAATCCTAAAGTAAATTTGGATGCGAATCTCAATGCAGTTACTTACCCAGTCCAAGCAGCTCCATTTTTTCTCGATGTTGCCTTCCGTTTGCAAATACCGTTACCTTAACCTCAAAGTTTTAACCCTAGTTATTGGGTTACAAAATAATTCTATTTCCCTCCTGTCAAACCTCTCACCGCGCCATTTCCTCCTGCAATGAAAACCAGTGATTTTCATTTGAAAAAGCCTCTGGCAAAGGATTAGTTTTGACCTTTGCATTTCGACTTTCATGTTGCCTTTGGATTATCTTCGACATCTCTCTCCTTCGGGTCATCTCCGACATCAATTTCGTCGGGGAGCATCTTCCTTTTCTTTATCTCTAGCATCTTCTCCATTCTTATTCTTCATCTGTAGCATCTTTCCCTCTAGCATCTCCCCTATTTTCACGTGGTACTTTATCACGGTGTAATTTTAGAGCTGAGATTCATTGTTCTATTGTGATATTCATGTTGTTTAGTTCCTGATATGGTTTTGGTCATTTGGTGATGATATACAGATGTTATTTTGTTGAGTTTTGCTAGGTTCGAGAGAGTTCTGCACTCTTATATGTACTTTGACGAGTTTGTTGTCTAGATCTCGTCATTCCTCACTTTTCCTCTATTTTAGTACTTGATTGTAGAGATGAGTTTTTTTTATTTGCTGGTTTTGAATAGAATTTTGGTGTTATTTATCCCTGTTTTATATTGAGATGTGTTAGCTGTTGATATAATCTTGTGTGTGTGTGTTTTGGAACAATTACTTCAAGGAGCTTTCGCCAGAGACAAGGACGGAGACAAGAATCGCCAGTGCTAGCTATATATGGTTGATATCAACTATAAAATGGTTGATATCAATAATAATAAAAAAAATCCTATATCAACTATAAAATGTCTTCTAGCAACTATATAGTTGATATTAGCTATAATATGGCTGATATCAACTATAATATGGTTGATATCAACTATAAAAAACTCTATATCAATAGTAAAACATTTTCTAGTAACTACATGGTTGATATCAATTAGGGAAGAAGGTCCGCGACATTGAATACGGGGTGGATCCCCATGCTTTCTGGTAGATCGAGGACATAGGCTTTGGAAACTACCCGCTGTAGTACCACATAGGGCCCCATGTACTATGCTTGTAGCTTAAAATGCGCTCGATTTGCCACTCACTCGGGGTGGATGCGCACCCTCACCAGATCACTCGCACTAAAGTGGAGTGGCCTACGGTGTTCGTTGGCCTTCAAAGCATTCCGAGTGTTGCCCAAAAAGATTCGATGCTGAACTTCCTCATGTAAACTCGCGATATGACAGGCAAAGGAAAATGCATGCTAAGAAAGATGGGACTCCATGGGAAAGTCATGCAAGTCTATGGGTTTTCGTGGTTGTTGTCCAAGGACCACTTGGAAGGGACTTAGTCTAGTAGATATGTAGTTGCAAGTGCACAATTTAATCAAGTAATAAATAAGATATCATTCCCAACGAGGATCTGGCGGTCAAGTACCAATTACACGATTTATCTATAGCTAGACGATTCAAAGTGTGGTTTTTCTTTTGAAACTCCTAGTTCGAAGAAACAAAAGCGGGCGTTTAGGGTAAAAAAAATCAAAACGGAGAAGTCGGGACTCAGGGTTTCCACCACATTGACAACTATGAATTAAAATGTTAAAAGAGATTTTTCCTAATGTACAAATTACCTCCTCATAAAGCGTAATTCGGTATCTATTTACATCAATTCCCTACTCTCGTGACAATTAACATAAATAGACCCATTAAGCTCGGTGAAAAATCATGAAATCCTTCAAGTGAATTGGAACTACTCTCGTGATCGAATTCATAGGTTTGACAAGAATAGATCTAACGTCGCGATTCACCTCCCAATCCTTCTCATGACATCTAAGATGTAAACATACTTAGCCAAAGTAAATTATGAAATAAGCTCAATTCTGATCAAATCAACTCTATAACATTCATGACAAAGATTTAAAACAATAAATTTAATCCATAAATTGTTAGTGGGCTAAATCCCTAATTCCGAAAATAGGTTTAAGCGGACATGTCCATCATATACACCATGTTTTGTGATGAATTCAATATGTAATCTCAAATAAATTGCAAAGAGACACTAGGAAAGTAATTAGAACTCTTCCCCTTGATCTGGTGATGAAGATGAAGTGTCAAATCATCTCCTTTGCGTGATCTCTGGCCAAAATTCTACATAGAAATTAATTTTCACCCTAGTCGCCACCTGTGTTCGTCTTTGCCCATAAAAGTCTCCTAAACCCTTCCAAAATCCTTCCTTTTATAGTTTAATCAGTGTAGAATCCATCTAGGAAGGTTTCTGCAAAGTTTGGTTGAGTTCTGACTTGATTCGAGGCCGAATCGAGTGAAAACCGAGTTGGGCAGAAAAACTCACGGGCGGTGAACTGTTCACGGCCATGGGTGTGAAAGTTTCTGTTTCTGCACAACAATGTATTCACAGCTCGTGAATGACTCATGACCACGGGTGTGAAAATTGCGTTTGACCTCCGTTTTGCCTCAAATTTAACGTACGGCTTCGTCTTTTCATCACGAATCATGCCATGGCCTCAAAATTCATAAAATCCATCACTTTGGGCGATTTTACCTATATTTTGATAAAAACCAAGAAAAGGAAAGATTTCATATCATAGGAGATAAAAATGCTAAAAATTGGTATAAAATCATACAATTAAGCCCAAAATATCATATAAAATATAGAGAAAAACATGATGTAAATGCAACTCATCAAAATACCTTAGACTTAGAATTTTGCTTGTCCTTAAGCAATACCATAATATGTAAAGAGAATGTAAAGATGGGGAATACTCGCTCATTCTTTCCCCCCGATTATGTCCTTAGTCCATAGTTTAAGCAACCAAAATTTCAAAACTCAAGAAATTTAAGAAATATTATAATAGAAATAAACTCTCAAGATTTTACAATCCAAGATAGATAAAAGTCATGACTCATGTGTCTCAACCAATCTCTACTTACTAAGCATCAAATACTTTCACTTTAATAAATCCACTTTACCTGACAAAAGAAATTTCCATTTCTAGAAATATGGTGATGTTTAAGGTAAGAGGCTTTTAAGGAAAACTGATCTTTAAATGGTTATATGCCCTTTCCTGTTAGCATCATAACATTATTTAAAGTATACCAAATAGTAGTTTAATATAACTCATAGTCTTAATCATGAAAAGTCAGCGGAGTTGTCTATTGGGAAACCCCAGGGATTTTAAAATTTTACAGACAAGTGCAGCGGAAGCAATCCCCGAAACAGGCCAGTCCCAAAAACCCAGAAGATCGAGTCTTGCGAGGAGATCGACACGGTGAGTAGGAGATGATACCTTGATGCAAATCAGGAGATGCGATGCAGGCGCCCAAGTGTGCGCCCTCTGCAGTCTCGCACACAACCGAACCTCGAGTCCTCTTCTTCCACGCCCGGTGCTAGTCTCGGGAAGAAGATCCATGCCTTTGGGAGACTTCCTCAATCACTTGCGCCAACTCCTGAGGAGATGCCAAGGAGAGGAGGTGGAGCTTCTTTGGAGTCCAACTCTTGAAGCACTCCACCAAGATCCAAACAGGAATCAACCGAATCCAAAGTCCAACTTTGGAGAGGAGGGCGCTAAGGAACTTCCAAAGCTCCTAACTCACTAAAGGGAAGAGGAGAGGCAATGGGCGAACATTCCTCTCCCTCTTTTTAGGAGTGGCGACAAGGGGACAAAGGGCGAGAAGGCAACAACGCAACAACCACAACAAGGGGGGAGGAAGGGGGTTTATATACCCATGAATAGGTGCACCTCTTCACAAGTGAAGAGGCACACCTCTTCATGAAGAGACACACCTCTTCAAGAGGTAAAACCCAATTCGCACATTCCAAGTCCCATGCGCCCAAGTTCATTCACCTCTTCATGAAGAGACACACCTCTTCAAGAGGTAAAGCCCAATTCGCCCAAGTAGATTCATCCTCTCCAAGTGAGAAACTCCAAGCTTCGTACCTTAAGAAGATGCCAACTTGGGTTTGTCCACCTCATGGAAATGCGCCAAGCTCACTCCAAGTAGCTTGCGCCATTCCACTTGGCCCATTGGCCCAAATGGCTCATTGAGCCCATTTGGCTTATTAGCTCAACTTGGTCTATTGGGCCCATTTGGCCTAGTTAGCTCCATATGATTCCTTTCATCTCATCCAGCACAGTGGTGCTGATGGATTCTCCCAAACAGATCTGAGTTATCCAATAACTCAATCAATAGGCTACCCGATCAATACCAGAACCCAGTTTCAAGTTGTGCGACCCTGTAGGTTCCTCAGACATTGGAAGTGATGAACCGAGTCATCACAAGTAGTGATTGGCACCTAGCAGTGCATCGCTGCTACCCAAGTCATCGGAATGGATATCAACATCGACATCCCCATCATCGCAACAAGATACCGATGCATTACAGTCTCTTTGCCGAACTGATATCCGATTGGACAAAGTGTGCCACCACTTTGTTTTTACCCAATCTCATGGTCATGACTAGATCAGGCTTTCACTTAGGTATGACCATACACTCTCAGTCATGCAACCATAGGGGGGGCCCGTCGATATCAAGCTTCCCGTAGGAAGGGGCAAATCCTATATCTGTCCATTGATCTTCTCATATGGGTCGTCACATACCCAATGACAACCGTTATGACCTCCCTGCTACGGCGAGGCGTTAGGTTGTATCAAAGCATGTTCCTAATCATATAGAAGAGTCAATGACCTCAAGTCGAGAGATCAATGCATCTCCTGTCACATGTGAGCTTAACTCATGACACCAAGTTAAAGCCTCACAGCGGGTCGGTCCAGTATATCCACCACTGATATACCCATATGCCTACGTTAGCACCCCGTGCTTAACCAGCCCATATACCAGTCTCACATGTACCAGAGCTGTCCCTTATCCACTCAGGTATTCGACCGGGGACACACTGTTTGAGCACAGATACAATCTGTCTCCAGGGACATTATTATCCATGTACATAATCGCAGATGTAAACATAGCATAATAATGACAATGCCAGAATGATATATAAATATCAATATCAAGTAGTACAATCTTGACCAACAACGGGTCCAAGGGCATATACACCAACATTGTCCACTTGACCTATAGCTCTCTCTTTTTCTCTATTTTTATTCTCTTTTTTTTTTCATTTCTTTTTTTCATTTATGGAGAGAGCCAGTCAAGGGCATGGTACTTAAATCGTTATTGATCTTTCTGCATGAGAGATAAATATTTACTTTTAAGATTTTTCCTCTGTTACTTGTCCGAAATAGATTTAAAGTGTACCAACTCATGGTACAATGAACTCATGACTTCAGATTCTTCAACTAGAGGAGTTGGAGTAAGCCACTTTATATTGATGTCACCAATTTCTATTCATGAAAAAAATCTCTATCAAGCAAAAATAGATAAATTAAACTTAAGTATCTTCTACTCAGTTTGTATTGTAAGGATGCACAACATTTCATACATGCATTTAATCCATACTAGAATTGAATTTACTCAAAAATTTAATTCTACATAAAACTTCAAAAATCCCTAAGTCATCAAATCAATTACTCAAAATGCTTTTTAATTACAAAATCAAAGATAGAACACACTCGCATACCCTTAAAAATCATAAACATTCAAGATACATATCTATAAAACTTGAATACAATCAAAATACATGAAGACACCATAGATTTAAATTATTGCATATACTCAATCATTTAATCAATACATGACAATTTTCAGAAAATTTTTTGCAAGAGTTCCTTTTAAAATATATAGTGATTCCCTGTGCAATTATATCAACACATCAATCCGTATGTCAGAAAATTCCAAAAACTGTTCTACATCCTAAATATTATCATTTTACAATTTAATCAAGCTTCGGATACCATTTACCATCACATTTCATGTTTAAATCACATTTATTATTTTAGAAATCACTATTTATCATAATATCAAAACCATATATCAAAAATATCCAAATACCATCTGAATCACCGTCATATCATCACAAACCATCACACAAGCATCACAAGTATCAAATATACTGGTACCATATCAAATTCATCAAGTACCCATATCCAGAATCACAATACCATGATATATATATATATATATATATATATATACAATACCATCATAGGTAACAAGTATCAAGTCACAAAAATAAAATACAACGCACACACATAAGTAATATCATGAAAATAAATGTGTGCGCTACATCCAGCATCAATCATAAATCAACTCCTGCTCAAGGGAATATGCAAATCATACGTAATGAAGAGAACTAATCATTAATCTCATTGTTTAGAAATAAAACAGTAAAAATACTCACAGAGGATATCAATCAGTCTCAGTGTCCTCAAGGTCCTCCTTCTCATTGTCTTCAGCATGCTGTGTCGATGGGCCCGGGAGATGCTGCCGCAAAGCTCCTTTATCACATGAAGAGACTCTAATATCCTCATCTGGCCCTGCTCTAGGCGTGATATATCATCGCGCATCCTCCGCTACTCTGCTCGCATCTAATGTAATGTTGCCTCAATCGAGGCAGAAGTGGAAGGTCTAGCTGATGCAGATGGTCCAGCAGATGTAGATGGACCGACTGGAGGCAAGGTCTCCGAAGTTCTCAGCGGTGACGACGGAGTGATGAAATTGGTGAAGGAACTGGAGATGGTATCAGAGATGGTAATATGATCTCTGGAGATGGCACAAATGGAGCGGGTGCAACTACCTCTGGTAAGTCTAATGTTTGAGGTGCTGGAGGTGCTGTCTCTAGAGACTCAGCTAGCTCTGGCAAGTCTGATGGTAAATTAGCAGGATCTCAACTGATTGAGGCGATGGTGATGGGAACTCTGGTAAATTAGTAAAAGCCTCAGCTAGATTTGGTAAATCTGACAACTTAGGTGTAGTAGCTAAAGACTAAGTAAAGGATCAGACGGTAAATTAGCAGGTGCCCCCTCATGATCTGAAGGTGGAGTAGCTAGCTCTGGTGTCCAAGCCATATCAACCTTCCCAATCTCTGTGTCTACTAAAAACAATGGGGAATCTCATGGATCATCCAATACCAGATACTATGGAGGATAGGGTATTGGTCCTCCAATTTTTCTAACTATCCCATATGGTCTAGTTTTGATTGTTCTTCTCGGTGCCATAATTTTCCAGCAAACAAAGATTTATAGATAATTTTCTCAAAAACACGAATGAACAATACTCAGTAGAAAACTCTCATCCTAGAATCAGTAGGAGCCCAATAAATCAATGAAATCTGGTTTCAAATCCACTTAAAAGCTTGCAAATCAGATAGAGAAACCAAAAAAAAACTATACCTAGGTAATGATTCCTCACAAATCAAAATGATTTCTGGCTTGAATCGAGCGTCGGCGATGAGTCTTGCGTTCTTGAAGTCACCCAGTGATTTCTATGGAAATCCAGCCAAAAAGTCACTAGAAGATCGTCAGAAGACACCGCCTGAGATGGAAGAAGGTCGAGAAGAGGGATTTGTCAGCTGAGGTGGAAGGAATCGGTGAGAGTTCGGGATTTATGAGCGTAGGCGTGAACCCTAACTCTCGCTCGTTAAGTTTAAAAACTGACTCTTCATAGCCCATGAGTCGTTCATGGCTGCGACCGTGAATGTTTCTGTGCCTTAAGTCACCTTAGCAAAACAATACTCACGGCCCATGATGGTGTGACACCCATGCTTTAAAATCATTATTATCATTTTGTGTTAGAATCAAAGTTGCTTTGACAAATAAAACAAGTGGTGCCATAAGGCATGAAGCCTAAACCTACTAAGTTATTTTGTTTGTTTGGACTCTTGAAGTTAAATTGTAGCTAAGTGTGATATTCAAGGTTCCTTTTATAATGGTATAACTCAAGATTCATACTTGGACTCATTGGGAATTTTGTGAAAAGAATTGGGCAAACTGGTAATTTTATCATTTGATAAACCACTTAGGAATTTGGTATTAAATGATGAAGTATCTAAGTTATGCTTTCATAGTTGATGGGAGAAGAGCTAAAACCAGCTTATGATTTCATGATGAGGGAGTTAATAGAGTGATGCCACCTCATGGCTTGCATGAGAAGCCAAGCCAAGCCCCAAGTGTTGCCACCTAATGGCTTGCATGAGAAGACAAGCTCCTTGCCACCTCATGCTCTTGGAGTTGCCTTCTTGCGTACACTTCATGATTTTGGAGATTTCTTGTTGCTTTGCTCGTTCCAAAGCCTAGGAGAATGAGAGCTTAAGGAAAGGGAAGGAGAAAAGGAAAGAAAAGGGGAGAAAGCAAAGTAGAGATTGATTTTTGGCTACTAAGGCAAGTTCTTAATCTTCCTTTGTAATTGTATGCCTTTGACTTTAATGATCTTATACTTCATATATGTCTTCAATTTGGTTCTGATTTCCATGATTTTTGGTAAACTCGACCCCTGGAAGAATGATCAATGTTATGATTATAACTATGAATCCCTATGTAAAGCAAATCTGACCTTTCTTCATTCAAGTGATCATAACTTTGGATTCACTAACCCAAATCGTATCAAATCAGATTCATTGGAAATAAGGCTCAATTATCTTTCGTTTGAGTCAGATATTAAATACTTTCGAGTAGGTTATCGACCTGGTTACATATGTTCATTCCGACCCTGTAAATCTGTTTGCAAGTTCTTCTTCTTTCTTTGTACTATTTTGCCTATTGCTTCAACTTTATAAGAAATCATCTTTCATGATACTTGTGATTTCAATTTTCTTCTAATGTCCATGATTTGATTCAATTCGGTTCTTGGAAGAATGATAAATGCTAGGTTAAAGGACCATGAATGCTTATGAGAAGTAAACCTAGCCTTTCTTCACTCAAATTAGCATAACTTTGGACTCCCTAATCCAAATCGTATGAAATCAGAGTCATTGGAAAGAAGACTCAATTATATTTCGTTTGAGATAGAGTTTGAATACTTTCGAATAGGTTATCAACCCTGTTACGTTAAATAATTTCGACCCTATAGATTAAAATGAAGAAAAAGTCCACTAAGGTAAGTTTCTACAATTTGCTCTACAATTGTGCTTTTACAGTTATGATGATTTTTGTAAAATGTGTGATTATGATTCATGGATCTATATTTTACTGATATCAAAGGAATTTTGGGAGAAATTACAATCATATTGTAGAGTGTTTTAAGAGCAAGTAAGTATGGACTTATGACTCATGCAAATTGGACCTTGTGGTGATTTTGGTGATGTAACTTTGTCTACGCAAATGATCTATCATTGAAACTTGATTTGTGTAAAAGAAGACTCGATGATCTTTCCAACGCCTCCAATATTGTGTATACTTCATTTGATTTAGGATATCAAGGATGTAGCAACATACAGGATCTCATTGCTGTAATACCAGACTGACCTACTTTTGGTATTTAACTTATAACTTTTGATTGACATTTCGGTTTTGAGTGATTCTTATTTTGCTCGAAAGAGGATTTAAAGAGATTTCCAACGGATCATATAATACATACTATCACCTTGGATTTTGATATCATATAGATAACAATATTTGGAAGATGTTTTTGGAACATAGGGCTGACCTCTTTGTAGTAATTGCCTTGTAAGTATAGATTTACAGATTAGTTTGATATGATATTTTGTTAGAATGGAAGAAGACTTAATTATCTTTCTGTTGACTCAGCTAGTGAGTATTTTAGAAGAGGTTATCGACCTTGTTTCCTCAGCCCAATCCAACCTAGAAAATCTGCTTTGCTCTTTGGACCTTTATCTAGTGAGTGTGATATATGTCCAGATTTTGTAATAGAAATGATACCAAATTCTTCCTTGTATATCAAGTAAACTGATTAACCTTCACATAGAGCCTTTATTTTCATGATTTGGATCTGAAATGAAATTATACTCAATTTTTGAACTTAACCTATAAATCTGGAAATCCCATTGTCCTGATTCTGACCTTTTGCTACTTCAAAGATTATAACTTCATGAATTGAGCTCCGTTTTCAGTCAAATTTGTTTTGCTGGAAACTAGACTTGAAACCCTTTGTTTTTACACCAATATCATATCAAATGGTATCTTATGTAGAATGTAATGTTCATGGTAAACAAGCTCCAACTTTCTGATTTTGGGTTATGACCATTCGTATTTGTATCTTCCATATATGGTCTTTTATGTGAAGCTTATTGATACATATGTCTCTTCTATTTGGAAATGGGTGTATTAGCAACATGTATCTCATGTATGAACTTGAAGGTTTACCTCTTTGATGGTTTGATATATATATATATATTAATAAACCCATTTTAGTATGTTTCCTTTTGTTAATGTATGAATGCTAGTGGGAATAACATTTGTTTGAACCCAGATCTGGAAAGAGATTGATAGTTGTGTGGCACACTATCTCTGATTTGAGAAGGAGCCATGACAGCTCCAGCTAGCATATGTGTGTAGTACAGTACTGGAAAGAGATTGATAGTTGTGTGGCACACTATCTCTGATTTGAGAAGGAGCCATGACAGCTCCAGCTAGCATATGTGTGTAGTACAGTACTGGAAAGAGATTGATAGTTGTGGAATAAAGTCCCACTATCTCTGATTTGAGAAGGAGCCATGACAGCTCCAGCTGGCATTTGTTTGCAGTACAGAACTGGGCTACAAGTTATTTGTGATTTCCCACTATGCCCACTATGTTATGTACTATGTGACTCTGTGTTTCTCTGGATTGATTCTTATGATTGTCATGCTTACTATGTGACTCTATGTTTCTTTGGATTGATTCTTATGATTGTCATGCTTACTATGTGACTCTATGTTACTTTGGGTTGATTTATCTTTGTGATCTTTCTACTTACCATGTCACTATTATGTTTCCATTTGATATTACTTGTGGAACCTTGTGGAGATCTATTAGGAATACTTCTCCTTTTGGCATCTTAATTACTTGTTGAGCATTCTTGCTCAATCCTTGCATTCTAACCTCTTTACAGGTTAGCTTTGGGCTACAAGTTTATGTGAACGGTTTAAAGAAGATAATGAGTATGATTTTATGTTTTGAGTATGTAAACTTTAATGACTAATGTATGAAGTTGTTAGTATGTTTGTTTGATAAGTGTGAGAAGATCCAGGACTTGTGAGTGAGATATTATGGTTGTGGAATATTGAGCATGTAAAGTTAAATGACTCAAGTATGATGTTCAGTTTGATGTCTGTAATATAAGTGTGAGTTATAGTGAATAAATATTATGGATTTGGAATAGGATGTATAGTTTTTATGATATGTTAAAGATTTTGATTAATTAAATGAATTGTTATTTTGAATGGCTATTTGAATTGTTGTTACCTCCTAGATGATGGAAAGTAAATCCTTTAAGTATTATGATCGATCCTGCAAAAATATTGTCAAATTTTTTATTATTATTATGAATTTGTTACCATCCTCTGGGTTGTGACAGATGGACTCACGGCCGTGACTATGGAAGTTTCTATGGACTTTTGGCCTTCTCGTAATTCATTCAGACGCAATATTCACGGCCCGTGAGTGACTCACGGCCATGCCCGTGAATGTCTCGTCTGACACCTGTACTTCAAATAAAAATTTTCTAGAAATTCCTGCATATAAAATAACTTATTTATAGATTTTTTATCAATAAAAATTCATCAAATAACGCTGAAAAAATTCTTAAAAATCTAAAAAAAAATTAAAATATGAAACTCAAGATTATAAGAGTCAGAAATTTGGGTTGCCTCCCAAAAAGCGCTTATTTAAGGTCATTAGCTTGAACATAGCTTCATGTCATGACGGAGTTGGTGAATTAGTGCATAGGAGAGAGCATATAATCTTCTGCTTTTCCTCCGTCTCAAGAATGTGCCCACCAAAGTATACATCCAGTTAAATAGGTGAATCAATATCGTAGTGGCCATTACATGCATACAAAAATAAAAGTTAAAAGTCATGCAAATAATACCTAATAATTTTTCTGCATTTATCCAAGAGTAATATCATGCGTTCTTTCATTAGATTTGTATCAACAATTAGAAGAGGATTGGAATTAAGATAAAAAATTTCATAACTTGGATTGCTCAAGAAGTTTTCAAATTTCACATTGGGTTTTTCACTTACCTCAATGTCAATGTGATAAAGTATCTCATTGATGCGTTGTATTTACATCATATTTTTTGCTAGTGTTTTATATAATACTTAGGCTTAATTTCATGATTTTATACCAATTTTTAGAATTTTTGCTTTACTTGGTATGGAGTCTTCACTTTTCTTGGTTTTATTGAAAATGCAGGTAAAATGGCATAAAATTGATAGATTTCATGAGTTTTGAAGCCATAGCATGATTCTCGAGGAAATTATGAGCTCACACGTCAAAACAGTGTCAGACGCGACATTCACGGCCTTTGCTGTGAGTTTCTCGGCCGGCTATGAGTTTCGCGTTCGAAGGGTGAAATCGCGGCTAAGTAAAAAAGTTCACAGAAATATTCACAAGTGAGGCCGTGAATCCTTCACGGGCCATGAATCTTTCTGTGTATACAACACTTTATTCATAGAAACATTTACGGCTTCAGCTATAAACTGTTTACGGGCCGTGAGTTTTTTTGCCCTTTCAAGTTTTCACTCAATTCGACTCCAATTCGAACTAGAATTGAACCAAACTCTCCAGAATTCTTCTTTAATGGGTTCCGAACCAATAAAACCATAAAAGGTGAGATTTTTGGAGGGCAAGGAGGACTTTTTTCGGGCGAACACAATTAAAGGCGGCAGCTAGGGTGAAAATTGATTTCTGGGCTAATTTCCGGCGAAAATTCATGCAAAAGAGAGAATTGATCACTTCATCTTTGTCTCCAGATTGAGGGGAAGCTTTTATATTCATTTTCTTAGTGAAATCTTGTACTTTTTATAAGATTCAATGCAAATTCTATTCATATACATGCTGCTAACGTTTATCATGAGTGAGTAAAACCTTATTTCGGGATTTGGGATGTAGCTCACTAACATTATGGATTGAAAATGGTATTTCCATTATTTGTTATGATCATTATAGCATTGGTTTGAATAGAATTGAGTTATTTCGTAATTTACTCTGGCCAAGTATAATTGTGTCTTGGACGTTGCGAGAAGAACCGGGAGGTGAATCGCAATGTCAGAACTATTTTATTTAAACCTACGAATCCAAGCACGGGAGTAGTTTGGATTCGTTTGAAGGATTTTCAAGGTTTTTCATAGAACTTAATGGGTCTAGTTACGTTAACTGTCACAAGAGTAGAGAGTTAGCGTAGTTAGATACCGGATTACCCTTCGAAAGGAGGTAATCTATACTTTAGGAAAAACCCCTTTCATGACAATAATTTTTTGTCTAAAGAATTATCCTTATCGAATTCATAATTGTCAGTGTGGTGAAACCTCGAGTCCCGATCCTTTAAAACTAAATTTTAACCCAAAAACATTACCTCGGTTGTTTTTTTTCGTACTTAGGAGTTCACACAAAAATCACGATTTGATTAGCCTAGATTTAAACAAGTTGTATTATCGGTACTTGAACGCCAGATCCTTGTGGGAACGATCTTTATTTTATTACTTCGATAAATCCATGCACTTTCGAACGCATCAAGTTTTTGGCGTCGTTGCTAGAGATCAGGCCAGCCAATATCGATTTGATTGATAGGTTTAGAGACTGGGCATTTTTCTTTTGTTTTAGCATTTACTTAGTTTTTCTTTATTACTATTTTTTTGTTATTTTAGTTTTATTTATTTATTTATTTAATTGATTAACACATTGTTTGCCTAGAGTTTTAAATATAGATACTTTATTTCCTGAAGATCCAGAGATTGAATGTACATTCTGCCTTCGAAGAAGACTACAGTTTCAGACTAAAAAGACTTCAGAAGAAGGCACGATGGCGAACAATCAATCCTTAAGGGATTTTGTAGTGCCTAACATATAGGGTTTTAATTCAAGCATCATTCGACCTAATGTGGAGGCGAACAATTTCGAGCTTAAGCCAGCACTGATGACCATGGTTCAGCAGAACTAGTTCAGGGGTTCCCTAAACCAACATCCTAATCTTCATCTTGTTGTCTTTTTAGAAAATCGTGACACTGTTAATGTAAACAGTGTATCTTCTGATGTGATTACACTAAGATTATTTCCATTTTCTCTCAGGGATCGCGCACGAGCTTGGTTGTATTCTCTTCCCGCTGGATCAATTACTACATGGGATGAACTCTCACATGCTTTTCTGACCAAATACTTTCCACCCAGCAAAACAGTTCAACTGAGGAATATGATAACATGCTTTGGACAAAGAGAAAGAGAGTCACTTTATGATGCTTGGGACCATTTTAAGGAGCTCCAGCGCATGTGTCCTCATCATGGGCTTGAGAAGTGGGTCCTAATCCATATCTTCTATAATGGATTGAACTACAGCACAAAGCTTATGGTGGATGCTACGGCTGGGGGAGCTATTATGAGAAATAATGTAGAAAACGCGATGATTTTGCTTGAGGACATGGTCATGAATCACAACCATTGGTCCAATGAGCGAGGTACCATGTCCACAGGTGTTGGTAAGTATAGCACTGACTCCTTGACATCTTTAGCTACAAAGGTAGATTCTCTAGCACAGAAATTGGATTCTTTTACTTTTCCCTCAGTTGCAGTTAATTCTATTTCTTATGAGGTGTGTGGTGTTTCAGGTCATATTTCTACTGATTGTCAGCTCTTAGCTTTGCCACAGGATGATTCTCTGCAAGAGCAAGTCAATGCTTTAGGCAACTATAATCAAAGACAGGTGAATGACCCTTATTCAGCCACCTATAATCCAGGCTGGAGGAACCACCCCAATTTGTCTTACAAGAACAACCAAGGGCAAGTTCCTCCCTAATATAATCAACAGAATAATAGGCCGCCACCAGGTTTTCAGTCTAGGTAGTTCAATCAGCCTCAGAAGTCTCTAATGCTATTAAACATATAACATCTTGAGTGGATGCTTTGGCAAGCAACAATAAGATGTTGGAAAGCCAAATAGCTTAGCAGGCAAGTACCTCCAGTAGGGCCACGGGTAAACTTCCAGGCCAACCAGAGATGAACCCCGGGGAGCACTGTAATGCCATCACTATTGTGAATGACGAATATATTGGTGAGCCCCGGATGCCTAACAAAGAACCTGCACCTGAAGTTTTGGAAAGGGAGTCTGAAGAGACTTCACCTGAGGAAGAGATGTCAGTGGAGAAGGAGAGGGAGGATTTCTATATAGGTCCGCCTGTATATGTTCCACTCGTTCCTTTCCCTCAAAGGCTAGTAAGAGCAGACTTAGGAAAGTTTGACATTGCAAAACTTAAGGTAGAGGGCAGTGAGGTAAGTAAGCCCAAAGTGGTTAAAAAGGTAAAAGATCCTGGAAGCTTAACGATTCCCTGCCAAGTTGGTAAGATTTTTATTGAACAAGCTTTATGTGATCTAGGAGCAAGTGTAAGTTTGATGCCCCTACCTGTTTCTAGAAAGATTGATAGTAGAAATATGAGGTATATAAAAACTTTACTTCAATTTGCTAATAGTTCTATTTAACAATCTGTTGAAATGATTGAAAACGTTTATGTTGAAGTTGGTAACTATTCTATTTTAACTAACTTTATAATTGTTGATATGGAAGAAAACACTGAGCTATCAATTATATTGGGAAGACCATTTATGGGTAGCGCAGGTGCTATTGTTGACATGATGAATGAGAAATTGACATTGAATTTTGGAAAGGATAAACTAGTGTTTGATTTTTCTTTTAAGACTGAAAAGCTTTCTTTTGCAGAATCTCACTATTACATCAAAGATGAAGAAAGCAAGGCTTATGGAGATAACACTTTAGAAGTTGACAAAACCCCCTAGAAGATTATTTGAAGCATGAAAAAGACAAAGGGAAGGGAGATGGAACATGGGCACAATTACAGACGGCCGATTTAAGTCCACAAGTCGACTTAAGAAGGCGTGAAGATGAAAAATTCCATATCATTTACTACGCCTCAGATCCACCTGAACAATCATAGACATTGCTATGGTTAAGCTAAAGACCTTAAACAAGCGCTTTTTGGGAGGCAACCCAAAGTTTTTGAGTTTTATTAATTCTAGTATTTTTAGTCTTAGATTTTAATCTTCTTAGAATTTTTGGAGGTTTTAAACAGCATTCTTTGATGAATTTTTATATATGAAAAATCTTCTTAATAGGTTATTTTACGTGCAGGAATTTTTTGGAAATTTTCTAGAAATTTTTTATGAAGAACGGAGTCTTGGCGAAATTTTCACGGTCACGACCATGAGTCAGAGTTTCATTTGTAAAGGGTATAAGTCACAAACGTAATTACGGCCGAAGACGTAAACTAATCACGGACTGTGAGTTCTTTGGTTTTAAACTTAACGGGCGAAACTAGGGTTTACGCCCACTTGTAATACGCCAATTTTTGACGATTCCTTTCACCTTTGGCGACGGAATCCCTCTTCTGACTTTCCTCCACCGCTAGCGAGTGCTTTCAGACGATCCTTCTTCGGATTTCGATCGGATTTCATGGAGAAGCACCAGTTTCACCGCCGATGACCGATTTCAACCCGATTTCTTCCAAATATGTGAGCAGATCTTTCTTAGTTGAAATCTTTAGATTCTCTGCTTGATTTGCATACTTCTAGCATTGATTTTGAGATAGTTTACTTAGTTTTTTGGAGAGATTTTAGCAAAACTTTAGACTGGCGATTTTCATAGTTACTGTAGCTTCACGATTTTCAATTAAAAATAGCTTATTTGCATTGACTATACTATGATATTATGGCACTGAGGAGATCTGTGAGGGCTAGACCCTATGGGGCGGTGATGAAGAGTAGATATATTGGACCCACCCCATGTTACATGTATAGGATGGTATCTGGAGTCTTACCAGATACTTTTGAGCAGATCGTCTATGATGACTCGGAGCCCGAGACTCAGACGCAAACATCAGAGGCTCCGAGTACACCTACTACTCCCCGTAGCTCACAGACTACATTTGAGCCAGTTAGTTCTCCAGAGTTGGAGATTATTTCTGAGAGGCATGCTGATAGGCCAGAGAGTCGCGATCAGAGGATCACTAGACGGTATGCTAAGAAGCGTACTGGTCGCTCTACTTCTACTTGGGGGGAGAAAAGTTGCTCCACATCTCTCACCTGTACCAGAGACTATAGAGATACCTGTAGCACCACCAGAGCTAGCTCCAGTGACTATTGAGATGGAGCACACTGACGAGCAGCAGATGAATCCTACTCCTATGGATGTGGAGGAGGCTACTGCTTCTGAGCTTCCTTCTGATTTATGAGAGTCTGCTGTTCCTGCTGATACTCAGTCTATGGAGGTAGACACTTCAGACGATTCTGTTCACACCCTTGAGCTTCCTTCTCCATCCTCAGCTTAGGGTGATTTGCCTGTCCTAGAGGCTGCTACACCTGAGTTACCAGACTATGAGGAGGGATCTCCAGAGATTTTCACTGACTTACCAGAGATTTATGTGGATATTCCTGAGCTACATTCATCACCGCCAGTAGTACTAGAGCCATCTGTGGCTCCTGAGACAACACCCTCAACACCAGAGATACCACATGTACCTGAGGTGCCTGCCTCAGCCTCAGTGCTATCAGCTCACTCTCCGGAGATACATCTACCATCACCAGAGTTATCTCCTGAGCAGTCACCGGCTGCTTCACTAGATCCAGCATCTCCTGAGCCATCTCCTCCAGTGCCAGAGGCTGCTATTGTTGAGAGGAGACGAGCATGATCACCACCTCTTGTCCTAGCTCCCTATCCACGATAGATCAGATATAGGAGTAGGGACCAGGAGAGGAGATATAGAGCTATGATAGCTTGAGGGGTCTTTAGCACCTGATACTGGAATGACCAGACTGTTGGTGTATATGCCCTAAAGACCAATGTATGGACATGGTCAGGCATTGGTTGAATGTACTTTGATAGAACTATTACTCTTTATATAGGCATGGTCGTTATTATGCAGACTTCTCTACCTGCGTTGATGTATTGAGTTGCATAAATAATGTCCCAGGAGTTTGGATTGGATCCATTCTCATAAACTATCCCCAGACAAGGTACCTTAGCAGATATGGGACAGATTTGGTACATGTAAGACTGGTGTATGGGCTGGTTAGGTGCGGGGCACAGTAACGCAGACATACAGGTGCATTGGATGCACTAGAGTGATCCACCGTGAGGATTGACTTGTCTAGTCAACAAGTCAATCTCACATGCAAGAGGTTTGCATTGATCCTTAGACTTGAGGTATTCATGTCTAGATTTGATGATGGGTGTGCTTTAATACAGTCTTACGTCTCTCCGTAATTGGGAGATCAAAACGACTGTCATTGGGCATGTCATAAGTCATGTAGAGACATGGATGACCAATAGTAGGATTTGCCCCTTCCTTATTGGAAGCATGATATCCACTCGGGGCGCCCCACCTTAGTGGTGCATGACAGGAAAGTGTGGCCACACTTGTTGAGTCATGACCAATGCTGTTGGGGTATGCCCTTAAGGCTAATGTTTGAGGCCTTGGGATTGTAAAAGTATCATGTAATAAACTTTTATGTTTATAAAAGGCATGGTTATTATTCAGGTTGTTACCTTGTCTGCTGTAATAAGTGTACTTCTGAATAATGTCTCAAAGCTGTTCAGCTAGGCTGACAGGCTATAAGTCCTTAGTCGAGATATCTTGGTGAACATGAGACAGCCTTGATATGATTGAGACTGATATGAGTGCTACTCCTATAGGATGCTTCGAGCATGGAATAAGATGTAGACTCATGGGTACATTGGATGTACTGGACAGACCCTACTGGGATATTCCATTGCTTGTCACAATGTGAATGATCCTTGTAAGCAGCAAGTGGCACATGTCCTTTGACTTGAGATCACTTGTGTTTCTAAATGATGATTGTCATTGTTTTGAGGTAGTTCAATATCATTTGAAACATAATGATTATAGACTATCTTGGATGGTGAGCTTGAGTCAGGTTAGGGCACTTGTGATAGATAAAGGATTGCCGTCTCCTTGTTCAGGGAGTGTGATGTTCTAATGGGGCCCCCCCTCTATAAGAGATGATTGAGAAAGTGTATGGCCATACCCAGATGACAGTGTTCATCTGATCTAATCATGCTCATAGTATTGGAGTTACAGGCTTGACATGCTTGTCCAATAAGAACATCCAGTGGCAAAGGAAACATGCATGCCTCGTGAGTTTGATTCACACTTGTGCTATGGTTTGGGAGTAGTCTTGGAAGACTCTTTCCTTTATATCGGGAGACAGTGATGTGTTGCTAGATACCCCTCACTGATCGTGATAACGTGAGTTATCGTTACCGACATTTAAAGGAAACCCTCAGGGTCGCACAAATTGGAGATATGGCTTACTTGAGTAAGATCGTGTGGACTGAATTGTTTGGGTTCAGTTTAAAGGGATTTAATCTCTGATTGTAAGTGAGATCTGGTCTGATCATGTTTGATTGATTAGGGCTTGAGATCGGTAAGCTTCGATCGAGAGAGATGATGCTAGATCGGTGAGATCAAGAGCATCAGGAGATGAACGGTTAGATCTTGAACCATTAGGTTCATAGATGGTCTAGACCATTTATTGGCTTGGCTTGGGTTAATTGGTCTTGGACCAAACCGACATTGAACCGGCTCATGGATGAGCGCATGGTTCATGTAAGGTGAGTTAAGGGCTTGGTTCACTTAGCGTGAACGCTTAAGCCTTCAACACATTCCATATTTGGAATTCGGTTTTCAAATGGGATGTGTGTAACGCCTCCACATAAGTGTGGGAGGTTACTCACTTGTTGAATGCGCTTGTGAAGGCTTCTCCAATTTTTCGGTGAAGCACGACAAGGACGAAGACAAGGAAAAGGAGTCTCGCCAAGCAAGCTATTCTCTCCCTTCCATACGGCAAAGAACCTTGAAGCCTTGCTAGCACAAGGACGACAAGGTGTAGGCCATTTTTCTTCTTGTGTGTGGCACACTTTGGAGGAGAACCCTATCGTTCTCTAGCTTCCAAGCCGACTCCTTCCCATGGCCATGGTAACGAATCTCTCACTTGTTATTCAAGTTGATTATATGAAAGTATAGAATGCGATCTTATGTGGAAACCCTAATTCCGCTGCTATGAGAAAGAAAGATATGACTTGCGCCCCCCTCATGAAAGGGGTTCTTCTCACAATAGGGTTTGCGCTCCCCTCTTGAAAGGGTTCCATCAATTGGTATCAGAGCGAATCTATACTTTTTCATATGATTGCTTGCGGTTCTAATGAGTAGATCATCATGTTTGATCCATGAATATGTTTGTGAATAGATCTAAAGGTGATTGCTTACATGCCGAAACCTACATGCTAGTTTAGAACTTAGATGTATGTTTCTTCATGAGTTGCGCAAGATGTATGTTTCTTCATGAGTTGCGCATGTTGTTGTGTTGGCGCATGATAAGTATGTTGAATGGTTGAATGATATTTCATCAAATCTTATACCTACTTGCGCGCAAACATTTAGATCTATATGCATCTACTATAAACCCTTAGATGGGTTGATGGGGCTGAAGTCACCTCTAGGTTAGATCCATTAGTCTGATCAGACCATCTGACAGTCTAGATGGATCGACCAGATGGCACCTGTGCGCAAGCACTAGGTGGCCATGGGTCGATTGCATCTTAGGCGTGTAGCGAGGTCTGGTTGAGACAACCAGTGAACACTCTTGAGTTAGGCCCGGGGTCACACCCGCTTGCCAAACCTCTTGAAGGTGGTTCAGCCCTTGGGGCATGCATGGTTGACCATTAGGTCAACTCGGGTCAGTTAGGACTCGGTGCATGCAAGGGCACAGGATCTAACTAGATGGATGAGTGGATCCCTATCAATGGACCATTGTAAGGTTGTAGGGCTCATAAGGAAATTAAAATTGATGCCATGGGGTTTTCAAAACTTTTAATTTCAAGATGATTGGATCACATGTTGATTGAACCATTTGCTTGTTTATTTAGTCTTATGTGGGTTGCCCAATTGTGTGCTGTGCTGGGGCCTGCGTGCCTGGACTTAAAAATTGTAAATTAATTTGTGATCTGCGAATCACATTGTACTTAATTTATAATATGTTGTTGACCTGCGAGTCAACCTTGTCTAGATAGATCAAATGTACTTTGATTAGACAAGAACAAAGGCACACATCCAAGTGGGGCATTCACCTGGTGGTGCACCTGAGGTGCTCTTGGCGCTAGGGCACTGGGTTGGACCAGATGAGATGCAATGAAGCTCAAGTGAAGACTTAAGTAATATTAAGGTCTTACTAGGGTTCATGGGCTTTTACCACATAAGATCATGCTTTCTACTTATTGCTAATAATTAGAATTGCATATTTATGTTTATCTTCTGCTATAGCCATAGGACATGCCTGATAGTAAGAAGATAAAAGACCGTTAAAATCCAACGCTAACATATCAAGCTCGTAAGCCTTCTGACGCAAAACCTCACCTTTCTGACTATCGTTGGAGCCGTGTTGAACCCACTCAGTGGGCACGTCCATCTATCTTCAGACGGTGCTGGATTTCACCTGCGTGTTACAGAGTTGGGATTTATCCCCTCTCGTTGCTCAGCATAGCACGTGGTGGTCCAGGGAGTAGGTCAGGTCAGCTTGACCATGTAGACTACATATGTGGCGCATATGGTAGCACATGGAGGCAGCCATCTTTGGGATCAGAGACTGTGTTGTACCAACTCAGTTGGCACAGTCTGCTGGATTGCCAAGATGAAGGGGAATCGCACGGGTTGGCGATTGGCTGGGACAGCCTACCAGAAACTAGTGCTTGTCATCTCTGTGCATCTTATCTCGCCTGAGCGGGACGCGGAGACCAAGTATGAAATCTGGATCCCATCTCACTAAAAGAGTGTTTACTCTTTCGGACTGTTTACTGGATTTTTCAGTCAGACAAAATAGTGAGAAAAGAATCTTTCTTAAGTCCTGGATTGATTCTGAAACATTGATACTGACCTTGCTGTTCTTGCTTGTTGTAGATTCCTGCAGCAACGAACACCATGAGCTTCAATGTGCGATCCCTACTGGAAAGGGAGAAGTTTGCTGGGCCGAACTTCTCTGACTGGTTCGGACACCTTAAGATTGTTCTTAAGGCAGAGAGGAAACTGTATGTCCTCGAGACGGCGATACTGCCGCAGCCCGCTCCGAACGCCGCAAGGGCGGTTCGGGATGCCTACGAAAAGCACGTCAATGATAGCATTGATGTCGCTTGCCTGATGCTAGCGTCTATGACGCCACCGCTGCAGCGTCAGCATGAGGATATGTCGGCTATAGAGATTATAGCGAACCTCAAGATGCTGTATGCTGCACAGGCGAGGACAGAACGCTATAATCTGACGAAGCTCTTCTTTCAGAGCAAACTGGCTGAAGGGAGCCCAGTGGGAGCTCACGTGCTCAAGATGATTGGGCACAAGGAGGCTCTGGAGAAACTGGGGCATACCATCAACCAGGAGCTTGCTGTGGACATTATTCTGCAGTCTCTTCCGCCCTCTTTCGATGCGTTCATTATTAACTTTAATATGAACAAGATCGATTGTACGCCGGCAGAGCTGCTGAATATGCTCTTGACCACTGAGGAAACTCTGAAGGGTAAGCCTTCAACCTCTGTCTTGATGGTTCCTTCTAGGAACAAGAAGAAGGGGAAGAAGGGCAAGGCCCCTGTCAAGAATTACAGCAAGGCCCTGAAACAGAAGGTGAAGCGGTCGAAGGATAACAGGTGTTTCCACTGTGGCCAGCTGGGTCACTGGAAAAAGGACTGTAAAGCGCTCCAAGGAGATAAGAGGGGAAGCATCGCTTCTGGCTCAGGTATATATGTGACTGAGGTCATGTTATCTTCTTCTACCATTTCATGGGTGTTGGACACTGCATGTGGAGTTCACATTTGTTCAAATGTACAGGAACTCAAGAGAAGAAGGCAGGTGGGACAGCATGAGGTAGACCTACGAGTTGGAAACGGGGCACGGGTTGCTGCTGTTGCTGTAGGAGACTATTTCATTTCTTTACCATCTGGCGTTGTATTAGAATTAAACAATTGTTATTTTGTACCGAGTATTACCAAGAATATTATCTCTATTCCTGCTCTTGTCAGGAAAGGATTTGCCTTTGAATGCAATATTTCAAAGTGTGTTTTATCTCATGATAATATTGTGTATGCAACTGGTTCAATTAACAATGGGTTATACATGTTGGACATGGAAAATTCTATACAAAACATTGATAATAAGAAAGCCAAGTATGCTGATGACAGCACCTTGCTATGGCATAGTCGTTTAGGCCATATAAACGAGAAGCGCATTAAGCGGTTGCATGATCATGGACTGCTGGGATCATTCTCCTATGAGGAGATTGATACATGCAAAGCTTGTTTGATGGGTAAAATGACGAAGTCACCTTTTTCTAACAAAGGTCAAAGGACTTCAGGTTTACTTGACCTTATACACAGTGATGTGTGTGGGCCATTTAGTAAACATGCCAGAGGTGGCTATCAGTACTTCATTACCTTTACTGATGATTTCAGTAGGTATGGGTATGTCTATTTAATGAGACATAAAAGTGAATCTTTTGACAAGTTCAAAGAGTTCAAAAATGAAGTACAAAATCAGTTAGGCCGAAATATCAAGGCACTTCGTTCTGATCGAGGTGGAGAATACCTGAGTCATACGTTTACTGGCTATCTGAAGGAGTGTGGGATTATCTCACAGCTCACTCCGCCAGGAACACCGCAATGGAATGGTGTGTCCGAGAGGAGAAATAGAACGTTACTAGACATGGTTCGTTCTATGATGAGTCAGGCTACTCTTCCATACTCCTTTTGGGGTTTTGCACTGGAAACAGCTGCAAAGGTACTAAACCGAGTGCCATCCAAGGCAGTTTCAAAGACGCCATATGAAATATGGTATGGGAAACAGCCAAGCTTGACATTTATCAGGATCTGGGGTTGCGAGGCTTATGTCAAAAAGCTCGCCTCTGGGAAACTAGAGAGCAGATCTGAAAAATGTATCTTTGTCGGTTACCCTAAGGAAACTAAGGGTTATTATTTCTTCGATCCCAAGGAGAACAAGGTTTTTGTTGCTCGGACGGCCATATTTCTTGAGAAGGAGTTTCTTCTGCAAGAGGCCAGTGGGAGAGAAATAAAGCTGGATGAGATTCCAGAGGAAGGACAAAGTAGTCAAGCACAGTTGGATGAGCCTGAGCCGGTAAATCAGGTTATTGAGCAACCTGAGGCTCAAATATCACGGGAACCGCGAAGATCGGGTAGGATCCGTCGACAGCCTGAGCGCTATGACGGAGTCTACATCATTGATAATGATGAACCCCTCACTTATGCGGATGCGGTCAGTGGACCGGAGTCAGCTAGATGGCTTGAAGCTATGCGAGCCGAGATGGACTCCATGTCAGATAACCAAGTCTGGGATTTGGTTGATCCGCCTCCGGGAGTAATCCCTATAGGCTGTAAATGGATCTTCAAGAAGAAGATTGACATGGATGGTAACGTGGTTACCTATAAAGGCAGGCTAGTTGCGAAAGGTTTCAAACAAATCTACGGGTTAGATTATGATGAAACTTTCTCACCTGTAGCCATGTTTAAGTCTATTCGGATTCTTTTCGCGATAGCAGCATATTACGATTATGAGATCTGGCAGATGGATGTGAAAACAGCTTTCCTTAATGGAAATCTGGATGAGGATGTGTATATGACACAACCGGAAGGTTTCACTAATCCAGCAGATCGTCATAAAATATGCAAGTTAAAGAAGTCCATTTATGGACTTAAACAAGCATCAAGAAGCTGGAATATTCGTTTTGATGAATCAATCTCTGAGTTTGGTTTCATCAAGAACGAAGATGACCCGTGTGTATATAAAAGGTTTAGTGGGAGCGTAATTACATTCCTAATCCTCTACGTCGATGATATCTTAATCATTGGAAATGATATTCCTGAACTGCATGCTGTTAAGGCATGGTTAGGAAAATGTTTCCAGATGAAAGATTTAGGAGAAGCAGCCTATGTATTAGGTGTGAAGATCTACCGGGATAGATCTAAAAGGCTTCTCGGGCTGTGCCAGAGCACTTACATCGATAAGGTCCTGGAGAGATTCCATTTAGAGAATTCTAAACGTGGATATCTTCCAGTCAGACATGGTCTGAATTCGATGATATCTTAATCATTGGAAATGATATTCCTGAACTGCATGCTGTTAAGGCATGGTTAGGAAAATGTTTCCAGATGAAAGATTTAGGAGAAGCAGCCTATGTATTAGGTGTGAAGATCTACCGGGATAGATCTAAAAGGCTTCTCGGGCTGTGCCAGAGCACTTACATCGATAAGGTCCTGGAGAGATTCCATTTAGAGAATTCTAAACGTGGATATCTTCCAGTCAGACATGGTCTGAATCTTTCAAAGAGTCAGTGTCCACAAACACAGACTGAGAAAGATGAAATGGACAATACGCCTTATGCTTCGGCTATTGGATCCATTATGTATGCGATGTTATGTACTCGCCCAGACGTCGCTTACGGGTTAAGCGTGACCAGTCGATTCCAAAGTAATCCAGGTTTGGCGCACTGGATTGCAGTCAAGAACATTTTAAAATATCTGCGGAGGACCAAAGATATGTTCTTGATATATGGTGGTCAGGAAGAACTCAGTATAGAGGGATATACTGACGCTTCGTTCCAGTCGGACCAGGATGATTTCCGATCGCAGTCAGGCTATATTTTTAGCTTGAATGGTGGAGCAGTGGTGTGGAAGAGTTTCAAACAGTCAACTGTTGCTGATTCCACAACAGAAGCCGAGTATGTTGCAGCCTCGGAAGCATCCAAGGAGGCAGTGTGGATTCGTAAGTTCGTGAGAGAACTTGGTGTCGTTCCTTCGAGTGCTGATCCTTTGGTTATCTTCTGTGATAACACTGGAGCCATCGCACAAGCAAAGGAACCGCGGTCGCACCAGAAGTCCAAGCACATACAGAGACGGTTTCACTTGATCCGGGAGATCATTGATCGTGGCGAGATCAAAATATGCAAGGTTCATACAGATGACAATCTGGCAGACCCGCTTACCAAGCCTCTGGCGCAGCAGAAGCATGAGAAGCACTGTAATAATATGGGTTTGAGATTTCTCAACCATTAGATTAAGTGCAAGTGGGAGATTGTTGGGGTATGCCCTTAAGGCTAATGTTTGAGGCCTTGGGATTGTAAAAGTATCATGTAATAAACTTTTATCTTTATAAAAGGCATGGTTATTATTCAGGTTGTTACCTTGTCTGCTGTAATAAGTGTACTTCTGAATAATGTCTCAAAGCTGTTCAGCTAGGCTGACAGGCTATAAGTCCTTAGTCGAGATATCTTGGTGAACATGAGACAGCCTTGATATGATTGAGACTGATATGAGTGCTACTCCTATAGGATGCTTCGAGCATGGAATAAGATGTAGACTCATGGGTACATTGGATGTACTGGACAGACCCTACTGGGATATTCCATTGCTTGTCACAATGTGAATGATCCTTGTAAGCAGCAAGTGGCACATGTCCTTTGACTTGAGATCACTTGTGTTTCTAAATGATGATTGTCATTGTTTTGAGGTAGTTCAATATCATTTGAAACATAATGATTATAGACTATCTTGGATGGTGAGCTTGAGTCAGGTTAGGGCACTTGTGATAGATAAAGGATTGCCGTCTCCTTGTTCAGGGAGTGTGATGTTCTAATGGGGCCCCCCCTCTATAAGAGATGATTGAGAAAGTGTATGGCCATACCCAGATGACAGTGTTCATCTGATCTAATCATGCTCATAGTATTGGAGTTACAGGCTTGACATGCTTGTCCAATAAGAACATCCAGTGGCAAAGGAAACATGCATGCCTCGTGAGTTTGATTCACACTTGTGCTATGGTTTGGGAGTAGTCTTGGAAGACTCTTTCCTTTATATCGGGAGACAGTGATGTGTTGCTAGATACCCCTCACTGATCGTGATAACGTGAGTTATCGTTACCGACATTTAAAGGAAACCCTCAGGGTCGCACAAATTGGAGATATGGCTTACTTGAGTAAGATCGTGTGGACTGAATTGTTTGGGTTCAGTTTAAAGGGATTTAATCTCTGATTGTAAGTGAGATCTGGTCTGATCATGTTTGATTGATTAGGGCTTGAGATCGGTAAGCTTCGATCGAGAGAGATGATGCTAGATCGGTGAGATCAAGAGCATCAGGAGATGAACGGTTAGATCTTGAACCATTAGGTTCATAGATGGTCTAGACCATTTATTGGCTTGGCTTGGGTTAATTGGTCTTGGACCAAACCGACATTGAACCGGCTCATGGATGAGCGCATGGTTCATGTAAGGTGAGTTAAGGGCTTGGTTCACTTAGCGTGAACGCTTAAGCCTTCAACACATTCCATATTTGGAATTCGGTTTTCAAATGGGATGTGTGTAACGCCTCCACATAAGTGTGGGAGGTTACTCACTTGTTGAATGCGCTTGTGAAGGCTTCTCCAATTTTTCGGTGAAGCACGACAAGGACGAAGACAAGGAAAAGGAGTCTCGCCAAGCAAGCTATTCTCTCCCTTCCATACGGCAAAGAACCTTGAAGCCTTGCTAGCACAAGGACGACAAGGTGTAGGCCATTTTTCTTCTTGTGTGTGGCACACTTTGGAGGAGAACCCTATCGTTCTCTAGCTTCCAAGCCGACTCCTTCCCATGGCCATGGTAACGAATCTCTCACTTGTTATTCAAGTTGATTATATGAAAGTATAGAATGCGATCTTATGTGGAAACCCTAATTCCGCTGCTATGAGAAAGAAAGATATGACTTGCGCCCCCCTCATGAAAGGGGTTCTTCTCACAATAGGGTTTGCGCTCCCCTCTTGAAAGGGTTCCATCAAATGCATTGGATAATAAACTTGAGACTAATCCAATGGTAGGATATCAGCTTAGGCAAAGGGATCTGTAATGCAATAGGAATCCTCGTTGCTTGTTAGGAGTTATTGCCATAATGAATTAAGTCCTATGACATGGGTAGTAGTGATGTGTTGCTAGATACCCCTCACTATTTATGATGTTTACATCATTGCCATCGTCATATGGATCCTACGGGGTCACACGCAATAGACTCTTGACGTTGCTTTATTCAGAAGCCTTAGGATCAAGTTATTGGATAACTTGGATCCATTTGGAAGATTTCATCAGCGCCAATGGGCCTGATGAGTTGGAAGAAAGTTATTGGAGCCAAACTTCATTTTTGGCAGGTTGACCCGAAATTGACCTAGATTGGTCACATTTGGATTAGGGTTGCATTGGATTAGATCCAATGGCTTAATCAACCCATGCCATGAAGTTTGGGCTAGCTCATTATCCAATGAGGCCCAATAATTAGTTCTCATGAAGAAGAATTGGCTTAAAAGGGTATAATGGGGAGAAATCTCACCCCATTGGCGCCTAGGGGCATAATGGGGTGAGGGAGGCGCCTTTGCTTCATTATGGAAGTAAAGGGCGCCTAGCCCTTCTTCCTTGGATGGAATACTTGCCTCTAAGGTAAGTCTTGGGGCTGATATGGCTTGAGAACTTTTATGGGAAGTTCCTAGGCGCATATGGACATAGGGAAGAGGTATATGGTAATGTCTTGGAGACTTACCTTACCTCAAACCCTAGTTTCTCCCAAAACCCTTACCCTAGCCGAAACTCCTCATGCATGTTGCGCCTAGCCACTTAGCCTTTGATGGTAAGAATGCATTTGAGGCATGTCTTGGGCTGATATAGTGTCTAGACTTTTATGGAAAGGTTGAATGAGGTTTATGGTAAAGTCTTGGAGACTTTCCTTACTTCAAGACACCTCATCCTAGCCATACACTTGGCATGATCCTAGCCCTTGCTCAAACCGCCTCTAGTCCTATTTATAGGACCCATTGTCGCCCTCTCTAGATGATAAATTCTTGGAGACGTGAACAAACATAGAGGGGCAAAAGCAAGGGCAAAGGGCGACAACATCAAAGCTTGGCGCAAATTTCTTCCTTGGAGCCGCAATCTCTTCCTCTCCCTCTCTTCTTGGCGCAAGGACTCTTAGTGCTTGGTGGCATCTCCTTGCCATAAGCTCTCTCCCTTCCTTGGCCATAGGCGCACCTTGATTGAAGGTGGCGCAAGCAAAGAAGAAGAAAGGAAGCTACTTGGCGGCATCATCTTCCTCCTCATCTCCTCTTGGTGCTTTCATCTTGGAGGTGGCGCAAGAGAAGTAAAGATACCCTAAGGCTTGATTCTCTTCCCGAGGCTAGCACCAAGCGTGGAAGGGAGCAACGATCAAGGAGTCGACACGTGGATACTTGTAGAGGGCGAACACTTGGGCGCTTTCAACATGGCTTCGACGTCTAGACAAGCAAAAGAGGTACATCTCTAACACATCCTTGTGTCTTCTCTCTCGCATGGATCCTTGGGAAAGGAATGTGTTTCGGGTGTAATGCTTCTTCCGCTGCGTCCTGGGACTGCAAAATTTTAAATTACACCCGGCATTCCCTAACAGTGGTATCAGAGCTACTTGCGAGAAACACAAGGTGTACATTTGCTTGTGTGAAAAATTTTTGGAAAATTTTTCGTTCATCCATGCGCGTTTAACCTAGAAGGCGCTTTCATCCAAACTTCTTTCATCAATTTTTATGGCCGAAATTTGGATTGTGTTTATGATGGATTTAAGACCAAAGGCGCACGTAGTTTTGTCAAGTAGGACGGGCATTGTGTCTTCGGACTGGCCAGGTCTCTTGATCTGACAAAATTGCCAGCCGATAGGGTCCATGAAATCATCATGAAACTTGATCCCAATTTTAGCATAAATTTGATAAAGAGAGTGCTTTGGATGGAGTTGGCGCATAAGGGGATAAAATTTGATTATTACGGTTTTTCAAATTTTATATATGCGCCACTTGTCTCTTTCATGGGTTGATATGGTCATAGTGAGTGCCCTCCTGTGTTGTGATGTGGAAGTATGTTTCCACCTGTGACGAATGCTTGTAAAATCTTTCTACCACCTGCGTGTGGTTCTCCCCTTCTTGATGTAAAATTTTCATCTTTCCTTAGAATAGATGTAGAATTGTTTACATGAGATAGGTTAAGGTTCATCAAAGACAACAAGGTGTCTTCTTCAACCGATATCAGAGTGGCGCCAGCTTTGGAAGCTTGGTGATGGACTTGCGGCTGAAGGAAGGACACTAGCTTTCGGCTTCTGGCATGGGCTGATTTGCTTCAGGGACTCGCAACCCTTGGATGCACAATAACATGTCACATGGCTCGTGACAAGTTATGTGTATGAAAAGGGCTATGACCATATCGACCAAAATAGCATGCCTGTGATGGTTTATTATTTTGTCCATAGCATGCCTGTGATGTTTTTCCTTGCTGCCATAACCATAGGAAAACTGCATGCTAGAAAAGAATAAAACAAACATGCAAAAACTCTCAATTCAATATCAAGTCGATAGCCTTCTAACGCGTAGCCCTCATCAAACTATCGATCGGTGGTGTTGTGAACTGTTTCCCACCCTCGTGGGACACACCCACTTATCTTTAGAAGGTGTGTGGTGACAATGATTTCCCCAGTCCAGTTTTAACCTGGGCGTGCCTTCGCAAGGAAATTTGTTAGCCCTGGGCATAACGGTTAGGACCAGACTTGACTGGTTTTTCATATGTCATTGACATGATGAATTACTAGAGGCAACTGTTGAGAGGATAGGGTTTTGTGTTGTATCCAGCCCTCGCTGGACACAGGATGCCTAGTCTATCTTAACTAAGAGGAATTGTGCATGGCACAATTGGCTGGCATGCCTACCTAAGGAAGCATGAGACTCTCTGTGCATCTCAACTCACCCTCGTGAGTCGCGGAGACCTTATGTGAAATTAGGATCCTACTCACTCATCTCCATGTTGAGTTAGAGAGTTCTCAACTTGTTTTGGAAGTAGTGGGAGCATAGCATTTAATTTAAAGTCCTTGTTAAATGCTTTATCATTGTACTTACTTTACTTATTTGCTTATTGTAGAAGGCATCTCCTGATCTAAGATTGAAACTTTATAAACATAAACTGGATGGGACAAATTGGGCAAAATGGTTCAAGATTTTGTCCAAGATACTGGAACAAGAAAATAAGGTGCATCTTCTTGAAAGACCTCCATCCCAGCCCAGTGTATATTTCACTAATGACTGGGAGTGGAATGTCTATCTTGAACATTGTGAAGATAACAAACAGTACACTGCTCTTGTCTTAGAGTGCATGACCCCAGAGGTCAAGGTTGAATGTGATGAGATGGGGATCTATGATCTAATCATACATCTCAAAGGTCTCTTCACACCATGCTCTATAGACAATGATCAGGAGAGTTCTGTTGGATCTTCAGAATATGTGCCTGAATCTGAGAAAGACCATGGTTCTATATCTTCGAAGCTAATACTTCGGAAGACTGGGAATGCATGGGTATTTCGAAGAGGATTGATGGCCAAGAAGAGCATGGCAAAGAGGAAGGGATGTAATCCATCCGCTTCAGGTATTGTGTTACCGAGGTCTTTTGTCTACTTCTTATTCATGGGTACTGGGTACCGTATGTGAGGCTCACATATGTTTTATATGTGCAGGAGCTCAAAAGAAGTAGGACGAAGAGGCTTGATGGGATCGACTCTCGGGTCAGGGATGGAGCATTGGATGCTGCTGTTGATATCATCTCACTGCCTTGAAGACTTTATATAGAACTTTGCTATTATTGTATCAGCTTATATATCAGAACATCATTCCTTTTGGAAAGGACTTCAGTTTGAAATAATAAATAATACTTTTCTTTAATCTAAGATGTTCTATTGAAGTGATACAATTGACAATAGTCTGTGGTTCTATATGTGACACAAGATCAGATCTAATGATTCAATCCTCATATAGCATTGTCTCTTGAACCATAGAACAATGGTCACATCCAAAGGTCCATAGGACTATTGGGATCATTGTCCTTTCAGGATTATGATACATGTGAGCCTAGTTCAAAGGAACAATGTGACAAATGCTGCCTTCACCGAAAAGAGTGGAAAGAGTAGTGACTTGTTGGATCTATTACATAGCAATGTAAGTGGACCCATGTAAACAAGCACTAAGAGTAGTTATATACTTCATTAGGTGTGGGTATGCCTTACGCAACCCAAGAACTTTGGAAAAATCCAAGAAGTTCACAAATGAAGTATTGAGTCGAATTGAAGGATCTATTAAAGCACCTTGATTGGATCAAGATGATTAGTGGAGAATTTGATGACTGTCCTAAGAAGTGTGGAGTTATCTCACAGCTTACTTAGTACACCACTGTGTGGTGAATTTCAAAGAAAGATAAAGGAACACATTGGATGTGGTTCCATCTTCGAATGGTCATGCAAATATACTACTATGATGCTATGCAAACAGATGTACTGCCACTCCATAAGAAAATGTCTAAGTTAACTTTTGAGTTGCGAACTGCAAATATCTCATTTCTTCAATGGAATTGGGAATGTAATGTGCAGTGATTCAAAAGTATGTGTTTGTGGTGCACTATAGAGTGCTAATTCTATCCCAAGGAGAACAAATTATTTGTTGCTTAAAGAACTGTCTTTCTTGAGAAAGTATTTCTTTTGAAAGAAGCTAGTGGGAGTAGATTTGATTTGGACAAGGTCCAGAATCAACCACAATATAACTAGACACACATGGAGAGCAAAATCTCACATATAGGTTGAAAGTCAACCTGAGGTTCAAGTAGCACAGGAATAACATAAGTCTGGATCGATTCGATATGTTGGGCATGACGAATTTTTCATGAACCTAAGACTTATGAGGAAATGGAAGCGGTCAGTAGACCAGATTCCAAGGAATGGCTAAGGGCCATAAGAACCATAATGGACTCCATGTCTGCTAATCAAGTCTGGGACTTGGATGAGCTGCCAAAGGGGTAATTCCCACAGGCTGTAATAAATCTTCTAGGAAGATAGACATGGAAGGTAACATTGTTACCTTGAAAGGCAAGCTAGTGAACAGAAATTTCAGGCAAATCCACTAGGTGGATAATGATGAAATTTTTTACCAATAGCTGAGTTTTAAGTCCATTAGGGATCTGCTTGTTATACTTGCATGATCAATTATGGCATGTTGTTATGATAACTGCTTTTCTTGAATGGACATCTGAAAAGATTTCTATAAGGAAATAGCCAAAAAGTTCTCATATCAAGGCCATATAGATATGCATGATATTACGCAAGCATGGTTGAAAAAGCCTGTGTTTACAAGAAGATCAGTGGGAGCATCTTAATAGTATTTCTTGTTCTAGATGATTGATGATATTCTCCTCACATGAAATGACATCTCAGCTCTTCACATGGTGAAGAAAAGGAAGATATGTATTCCGAGAAGAATGATCTAGGGAATGATGCCTACATCCTAGGCATGAGGATCTATAGATAGAGATCTAAGAAAGTCATTGCCCTTTTAGTCAATCTATGTTCATCCAAGAGTCTCTGGAGAGGTTTATATTGGATAATTCCAAATATTAATACCTTCCAGGAAGATATGGTCTGACTCTCTCAAACATGTTGTGTCCTGTGACACAGCTGGAGAGTATTAACATGGGTCCAAAGTCCTGATACATGGTATGTAGGATGGATTATGTTTTGAATAATATACTCAAGACCATTTGTGGCAAATGCTTGGAGCATAGCCAGCAAGTTTCAATCAGATCTTAGTGTTTAAACACTAGATAGCTGTGAAAGCAATCCTTATATATATACTTGGGAAGTATAAAGGATTGGAGTCTAGTCTATGATAGACAGGAAAGAATTTTGTGTACAAGGGTACACTGACACTTCGTTCCAGTCTAGTGACTATTGATCACAGCCAGGATTTGCGCTTTGCCTTGTTATGGTGTTGTATGCTGAAAGAGCATTAAGCAAACCAAAGTGGCAAGATTCTACAAATAAGGCTGAGTACATTGCAGCTCCTTGTGGCAGCCAAGGAGGCAGCTTCATTCATTTGAACTTGATCTAGTTCATAGTGCTTAATGGTCCAGTATAGTCCTTACTGGGACCATAGCATAGGAGAAGGAACTTAATGCTCAAGTATGTACTGCAGCATATCATCTGATCTTAGAGATCATGGATAAGGATGATGATCAAATTTGATAAAATAAACACAGATAGCAATCTGGAAAAACCCACTGACCTAGCCTCTAGCGCAGCGGAAGCTAAATGGGTCATACTAGAGACATTGGAACTGGCCAAACATCAGTTGCCCTTGGTCTTAGTGCAAGTGGGAGATTGTTGGTGTATATGCCCTAAAGACCAATGTATGGACATGGTCAGGCATTGGTTGAATGTACTTTGATAGAACTATTACTCTTTATATAGGCATGGTCGTTATTATGCAGACTTCTCTACCTGCGTTGATGTATTGAGTTGCATAAATAATGTCCCAGGAGTTTGGATTGGATCCATTCTCATAAACTATCCCCAGACAAGGTACCTTAGCAGATATGGGACAGCTTTGGTACATGTAAGACTGGTGTATGGGCTGGTTAGGTGCGGGGCACAGTAACGCAGACATACAGGTGCATTGGATGCACTAGAGTGATCCACCGTGAGGATTGACTTGTCTAGTCAACAAGTCAATCTCACATGCAAGAGGTTTGCATTGATCCTTAGACTTGAGGTATTCATGTCTAGATTTGATGATGGGTGTGCTTTAATACAGTCTTACGTCTCTCCGTAATTGGGAGATCAAAACGACTGTCATTGGGCATGTCATAAGTCATGTAGAGACATGGATGACCAATAGTAGGATTTGCCCCTTCCTTATTGGAAGCATGATATCCACTCGGGGTGCCCCACCTTATTGGTGCATGACAAGAAAGTGTGGCCACACTTGTTGAGTCATGACCAATGCATTGGATAATAAACTTGAGACTAATCCAATGGCAGGATATCAGCTTAGGCAAAGGGATCTGTAATGCAATAGGAATCCTCGTTGCTTGTTAGGAGTTGTTGCCATAATGACTTAAGTCCTATGACATGGGTAGTAGTGATGTGTTGCTAGATACCCCTCACTATTTATGATGTTTACATCATTGCCATCGTCATATGGATCCTACGGGGTCACACGCAATAGACTCTTGACGTTGCTTTATTCAGAAGCCTTAGGATCAAGTTATTGGATAACTTGGATCCATTTGGAAGATTTCATCAGCGCCAATGGGCCTGATGAGTTGGAAGAAAGTTATTGGAGCCAAACTTCATTTTTGGCAGGTTGACCCGAAATTGACCTAGATTGGTCACATTTGGATTAGGGTTGCATTGGATTAGATCCAATGGCTTAATCAACCCATGCCATGAAGTTTGGGCTAGCTCATTATCCAATGAGGCCCAATAATTAGTTCTCATGAAGAAGAATTGGCTTAAAAGGGTATAATGGGGAGAAATCTCACCCCATTGGCGCCTAGGGGCATAATGGGGTGAGGGAGGCGCCTTTGCTTCATTATGGAAGTAAAGGGCGCCTAGCCCTTCTTCCTTGGATGGAATACTTGCCTCTAAGGTAAGTCTTGGGGCTGATATGGCTTGAGAACTTTTATGGGAAGTTCCTAGGCGCATATGGACATAGGGAAGAGGTATATGGTAATGTCTTGGAGACTTACCTTACCTCAAACCCTAGTTTCTCCCAAAACCCTTACCCTAGCCGAAACTCCTCATGCATGTTGCGCCTAGCCACTTAGCCTTTGATGGTAAGAATGCATTTGAGGCATGTCTTGGGCTGATATAGTGTCTAGACTTTTATGGAAAGGTTGAATGAGGTTTATGGTAAAGTCTTGGAGACTTTCCTTACTTCAAGACACCTCATCCTAGCCATACACTTGGCATGATCCTAGCCCTTGCTCAAACCGCCTCTAGTCCTATTTATAGGACCCATTGTCGCCCTCTCTAGATGATAAATTCTTGGAGATGTGAACACACATAGAGGGGCAAAAGCAAGGGCAAAGGGCGACAACATCAAAGCTTGGCGCAAATTTCTTCCTTGGAGCCGCAATCTCTTCCTCTCCCTCTCTTCTTGGCGCAAGGACTCTTAGTGCTTGGTGGCATCTCCTTGCCATAAGCTCTCTCCCTTCCTTGGCCATAGGCGCACCTTGATTGGAGGTGGCGCAAGCAAAGAAGAAGAAAGGAAGCAACTTGGCGGCATCATCTTCCTCCTCATCTCCTCTTGGCGCTTTCATCTTGGAGGTGGCGCAAGAGAAGTAAAGATACCCTAAGGCTCGATTCTCTTCCTGAGGCTAGCACCAAGCGTGGAAGGGAGCAACGATCAAGGAGTCGACGCGTGGATACTTGTAGAGGGCGAACACTTGGGCGCCTTCAACATGGCTTCGACGTCTAGACAAGCAAAAGAGGTACATCTCTAACACATCCTTGTGTCTTCTCTCTCGCATGGATCCTTGGAAAAGGAATGTGTTTCGGGTGTAATGCTTCTTCCGCTGCGTCCTGGGACTGCAAAATTTTAAATTACACCCGGCATTCCCTAACACAGACATTGCAGACCCTTGGATTGTTCGATGACATTCAGTGGATGTTCTTGAACATAGGGTGGTAGGATTTCTATTAGCAGAGGCATCCCACATATATACAGCTCACCCTGGAGTTCTTTAGTTTTGTCCAAATTACATTACAGAATCATGAAGATAGAGATCCAGGACGTATGGCCTTCTGATTGGAGAACTGGGATCATGTTCTCACTCAGGACCAGATTGATCATATATTTGGGTTCCTTGTGGGCGGCACTCAACACCACCCTCGTGAGTACACCTACAGGACCTTCTAGGAGCAGATATCTGGGGAGGGAGGATTTGATCCGAGGACCTCTAGGGCTACGCGTCTCTCCAGCCCAACACTCAGATACGTGCATCGTGTACTCGCACACACCATATTTGGGCGAGCAGAGAGCGACGGGATGGTCAGAGCTTCAAAGCTATTTTTCTTATGGACCATGTTGACTGGATTCCGCGCCAGCACCTCATTCTACCTTGTGAAGTAGATTCATAAGGTAGCTAGGGCACAGAGAGGAGTTCTTGTGATGGGTGGAGCGAGGCTAAGGGCAATCCGAGATTAGATATGAACACCTGCATTGCCATTAAGATGATCACGAGGATTGGGAGCTCGTATCATCTTATGTTCAAGCACACAAATATTACCATGAGGTTGCCGAATGTGAACCACACCATGGTTCGTGTTCAGCAAAACTGGATCGTGGATCCCACACGAGGTGGGGGAGGTCCTAGAGAGGCAGCCTTACCTCCTTCATCACTGTCGAGGATTTTCAAGCCTACTCCTCCTGTCGAGCCATCCACCTCTGCTTGGCCATCTACATCTACTGGACCATCCACGTGAACACCATCAGATCCATCCTTGGAGCAAATATGAGCTAAGCAACGGAGGATGCATGATGACATATCGTGTTTGGAGCAGGGATAGACGAGGACACTGGAGTCTTTGCATGTGATTGAGGAGTTATTGCGGCAACGTCTCCCTTCTTCATCGACACAGCATACCAGGGACGAGGAGGAGGTGGACTCTGAGGACACAAAGACAGATTGAGGATTTTTGTGAGTATCTCTATTTTTCTATTTGTTCTTATGCATTGAATATTATCGTTCGAAACTTTGTAGTGATATCTCACTGTATCTTCTTTACGAGCAGGATTTGTTAGAGTTGGTGCTGATGCAGCCACACACTATTCTTTTGTGTTTTATTTGTGTGTGTGCATTGTATTCTGATATTCTATGATGTATTTCTAGATTTATACATGATATTTGATACTTGAGCTGATATTGTATATACATGATGGTATTAGATTCTTAGGTGTGGGACATGGTCAGGTTGCTATGGTATTGTATAAATTTGTTGCCTAACATGTATCTGAGATACTCTGTGATGATTTGTGATGCTATACTGATGATTTGGTTGACTTTTGAATGATTTTGTTACAAGTGTTAATATTTGAAGTGAATAGTGTTTCTAAAATGGTAAATGTGATTTAGATGATAAAACATGACGGTATTTGATATTTGAGACTTGTTTACCATGTAAAATGCTTATATCTATGATGTATTATAGTTTTCAGATTTTGCTAAGTCATGTTTGCCTGTTTTGATATAACTGTACAGGGTTTCACTCACATTTTAAGGGGAATTCTTGCAAATTTTTTTTCTAAAATCTATCATTCATTGATTTTAATGCCTATGTATATGCAACAATTTTAGTCTAGGGCATCCCCATATATTTAGCTTTTCTTCAAGCTTGATAGACATGTATCTTGAATGTTTATGATTGTTAAGGATAATCAAGTTTGTTTTATCTTTAATTATGAACTTAGGAAACATTTTGAGTATTTGATTTGATAACTTAGGAAATTTTTAAAATTTCATGTGGACTTAAATTGTTGAGGAAATTCAATTCTGGTATTGATAAAATACATGTATGCATTGTTATATATTCATGCAATGTGTGTATAGTGTTTTTATACTTGAAATTTAATTTATCTATCTTTGGTTGATGGAAAATTTTTATGAATAGGAAATTGGTGATTTTTTTTTAATTTGAGATATGCTCCAACTTCTTTAGTTGAGTAATCTAAGGTCATGAGTTATATTATAGCACGAGTTAGTATACTTTAAGTCTGTTACGATCAAGTAACAGGGGGAAATCTTAAAAATAAATATTTATCCCTCTTGTAGAAAGATCGATAACGACTTAAATACCATGTCATTGGCTGACTTTCTCCATGAAAGCTGTAGGTCAGGTGGACAACTCCGCTGACCTTATGATTGGGACTATGAGTTAAATTATACTACTTTGTGGTATACTTTAAATAATGTTATGATGCTAACAGGAAACCAAATTGCTCTAAAAATCTCTATCTTTAACATCACCAAGATTCTTGACGTAAATTTTTGCTTATTAAAGTAATGTGGATTTATTAAGTTAAGAGTATTTGACACTTAGTGCATGAAGAATGGATAATATGACATGATTTATGAATTTTATCTTTCTTGGATTGTAAGTGTGACACCCATGCTTTAAAATCACTATTATCATTTTGTGATAAAATCAAAGTTGCTTTGACAAATAAAACAAGTGGTGCCATAAGGCATGAAGCCTAAACCTACTAAGTTATTTTGTTTGTTTGGACTCTTGAAGTTAAATTGTAGCTAAGTGTGATATTCAAGGTTCCTTTTATAATGGTATAACTCAAGATTCATACTTGGACTCATTGAGAATTTTGTGAAAAGAATTGGGCAAAACGGTAATTTTATCATTTGATAAACCACTTAGGAATTTGGTATTAAATGATGAAGTATCTAAGTTATGCTTTCATAGTTGATGGGAGAAGAGCTAAACTAGCTTATGATTTCATGATGAGGGAGTTAATAGAGTGATGCCACCTCATGGCTTGCATGAGAAGCCAAGCCAAGCCCCAAGTGTTGCCACCTAATGGCTTGCATGAGAAGACAAGCTCCTTGCCACCTCATGCTCTTGGAGTTGCCTTCTTGCGTACACTTCATGCTTTTGGAGATTTCTTATTGCTTTGCTCGTTCCAAAGCCTAGGAGAACGAGAGCTTAAGGAAAGGGAAGGAGAAAAGGAAAGAAAAGGGGAGAAAGCAAAGTAGAGATTGATTTTTGGCTACTAAGGCAAGTTCTTAATCTTCCTTTGTAATTTTATGCCTTTGACTTTAATGATCTTATACTTCATATATGCCTTCAATTTGGTTCTAATTTCCATGATTTTTGGTAAACTCGACCCTTGGAAGAATGATCAATGTTATGATTATAACTATGAATCCCTATGTAAAGCAAATCTGACCTTTCTTCATTCAAGTGATCATAACTTTGGATTCACTGACCCAAATCGTATCAAATCAGATTCATTGGAAATAAGACTCAATTATCTTTCGTTTGTGTCAGATATTGAATACTTTCGAGTAGGTTATCGACCTGGTTACATATGTTCATTCCGACCCTGTAAATCTGTTTGCAAGTTCTTCTTCTTTCTTTGTACTATTTTGCCTATTGCTTCAACTTTATAAGAAATCATCTTTCATGATACTTGTGATTTCAATTTTCTTCTAATGTCCATGATTTGATTCAATTCGGTTCTTGGAAGAATGATAAATGCTAGGTTAAAGGACCATGAATGCTTATGAGAAGTAAACCTAGCCTTTCTTCACTCAAATTAGCATAACTTTGGACTCCCTAATCCAAATCGTATGAAATCAGAGTCATTGGAAAGAAGAATCAATTATCTTTTGTTTTAGACAGAGTTTGAATACTTTCGAATAGGTTATCAACCCTGTTACGTTAAATCATTTTGACCCTATAGATTAAAATGAAGAAAAAGTCCACTAAGGTAAGTTTATACAATTTGCCATACAATTGTGCTTTTACAGTTATGATGATTTTTGTAAAATGTGTGATTATGATTCATGGATATATAGTTTACTGAGATCAAAGGAATTTTGGGAGAAATTACAATCATATTGTAGAGTGTTTTAAGAGCAAGTAAGTATGGACTTATGACTCATGCAAATTGGACCTTGTGGTGATTTTGGTGATGTAACTTTGTCTACGCAAATAATCTGTCATTGAAACTTGATTTGTGTAAAAGAAGACTCGATGATCTTTCCAACGCCTCCAATATTGTGTATACTTCATTTGATTTAGGATATCAAGGATGTAGCAACATACAGGATCTCATTGCTGTAATACCAGACTGACCTACTTGTGGTATTTAACTTATAACTTTTGATTGACATTTAGGTTTTGAGTGATTCTTGTTTTGCTCGAAAGAGGATTTAAAGATATTTCCAACGGATCATATAATACATAGTATCACCTTGGAGTTTGATATCATACAGATAACAATATTCGGAAGATGTTTTTGGAACATAGGGCTGACCTCTTTGTAGTAATTGCCTTGTAAGTATTGATTTACAGATTAGTTTGATTTGATATTTTGTTAGAATGGAAGAAGACTTAATTATCTTTCTGTTGACTCGGCTAGTGAGTATTTTATAAGAGGTTATCGACCTTGTTTCCTTAGCCCAATCCAACTTAGAAAATCTACTTTGCTCTTTGGACCTTTATCTGGTGAGTGTGATATATGTCCAGATTTTGTAATAGAAATGATACCAAATTCTTCCTTGTATATCAAGTAAACTGATTAACCTTCACATAGAGCCTTTATTTGCATGATTTGGATCTGAAATGAAATTATACTCAATTTTTGAACTTAACCTATAAATCTGGAAATCCCATTGTCCTGATTCTGACCTTTTGCTACTTCAAAGATTATAACTTCATGAATTGAGCTCCGTTTTCAGTAAAATTTGTTTTTCTAGAAACTAGACTTGAAAACCTTTGTTTTGACACAAATATCATATCAAATGGTATCTTATGTAGAATGTAATGTTCATGGTAAACAAGCTCCAACTTTCCGATTTTGGGTTATGACCGTTCGTATTTGTATCTTCCATATATGGTCTTTTATGTGAAGCTTATTGATACATATGTCTCTTCTATTTGGAAATGGGTATATTAGCAACATGTATCTCATGTATGAACTTGAAGGTTTACCTCTTTGATGGTTTGATATATATATATATTAATAAACCCATTTTAGTATGTTTCCTTTTGTTAATGTATGAATGCTAGTGGGAATAACATTTGTTTGAACCCAGATCTGGAAAGAGATTGATAGTTGTGTGGCACACTATCTCTGATTTGAGAAGGAGCCATGACAGCTCCAGCTAGCATATGTGTGTAGTACAGTACTGGAAAGAGATTGATAGTTGTGTGGCACACTATCTCTGATTTGAGAAGGAGCCATGACAGCTCCAGCTAGCATATGTGTGTAGTACAGTACTGGAAAGAGATTGATAGTTGTGGAATAAAGTCCCACTATCTCTGATTTGAGAAGGAGCCATGACAACTCCAGCTGGCATTTGTTTGCAGTACAGAACTGGGCTACAAGTTATTTGTGATTTCCCACTATGCCCACTATGTTATGTACTATGTGACTCTGTGTTTCTCTGGATTGATTCTTATGATTGTCATGTTTACTATGACTATGTGACTCTATGTTTCTTTGGATTGATTCTTATGATTGTCATGCTTACTATGTGACTATGTTTCTTTGGATTGATTCTTATGATTGTCATGCTTACTATGTGACTCTATGTTACTTTGGGTTGATTTATCTTTGTGATCTTTCTACTTACCATGGTATTATGCCTATCATGTCACTATTGCTTACCATGTCACTATTATGTTTCCATTTGATATTACTTGTGGAACCTTGTGGAGATCTATTAGGAATACTTATCCTTTTGGCATCTTAATTACTTGCTGAGCATTCTTGCTCAATCCTTGCATTATAACCTCTTTACATGTTAGCTTTGGGCTACAAGTTTATGTGGACGGTTTAAAGAAGATAATGAGTATGGTTTTATGTTTTGAGTATGTAAACTTTAATGACTAATGTATGAAGTTGTTAGTATGTTTGTTTGATAAGTGTGAGAAGATCCATGACTTGTGAGTGAGATATTATGGTTGTGGAATATTGAGCATGTAAAGTTAAATGACTCAAGTATGATGTTCAGTTTGATGTCTGTAATATAAGTGTGAGTTATAGTGAATAAATATTATGGATTTGGAATAGGATGTATAGTTTTTATGATATGTTAAAAATTTTGATTAATTAAATGAATTGTTATTTTGAATGGCTATTTGAATTATTGTTACCTCCTAGATGATGGAAAGTAAATCCTTTAAGTATTATGATCGATCCTGCATAAATATTGTCAATTTTTTTTATATTATGAATTTGTTACCATCCTCTAGGTTGTGACAGTAAGCTCTTGAGAATTTATTTCTAATATGAATTTTCTTGAAATTACTTGAGTTTTGAAAAATCAACTGCTTGGATTGCAGACTAGGGTCGTTATTAAGGAGAGAACGAATGAGATTTTTCCTTATCTTTACATTCTCCATACATATCAGAATATTGCTTGAGGACAAGCAAAACTTTAAGTCTAGGGTATTTTGATGCGTTGCATTTATATCATATTTTTTGCCTGTGTTTTATATGATACTTAGGCTTACTTTCATGATTTTATACCAATTTTTAGTATTTTTGCTTTACATGGTATGAAATCTTCACTTTTCTTGGTTTTATTGAAAATGCAGGTAAAATGGCATAAAATTGATGGATTTCATGAGTTTTGAAGCCATAGCATGATTTCTGAGGAAATTATGAGGCCGCACGTCAAATTTGGGGCGAAAAATAATGTCAGACGTGACATTCACGGCCTTGGCCATGAGTTTCTCGGCCAGCTGTGAGGTTTGCGTTCGAAGGGTGAAATCGCAGCTAAGTAAAAAAGTTCACAAAAACATTCACGGTTGAGGCCGTGAATCTTTCTATGTATACAACACTTTATTCATGGAAACATTTACGGCTTCAGCCGTAAACTGTTTATGGGCCGTGAGTTTTTCTACCCTTTCTAGTTTTTCACTCGATTCGACTCCAAATCGAACTAGAATTGAACCAAACTCTCCAGAATTCTTTTTTTCAATAAAACTATAAAAGGTGGGATTTTTGGAGGGCAAGGAGGACTTTTTTTGGGCAAATACAATCAGAGGCAGTGGCTAGGGCGAAAATTGATTTCTGGGCAAATTTTCGGCGAGAATTCACGTAAAAGAGAGAATTGATCACTTCATCTTCGTCTCCAGATTGAGGGGAAGGTTTTCTCTTCATTTTCTTAGTGAAATCTTGTACTTTTGATAAGATTCAATGCAAATTCTATTCATATACATGCTGTTAACGTTTATCATGAGCGAGTAAAAGCTTATTTTGGGATTTAGGATGTAGCTCACTGACATTATGGATTGAAAAATGTATTTCCATTCTTTGTTATGATCATTATAGCATTGATTTGAATAGAATTGAGTTATTTCGTAATTTACTCTGGCCAAGTATAGTTGTGTCTTGGATGTTGTGAGAAGAACCGGGAGGTGAATCGCAATGTCGGAACTATTTTATTCAAAACTACGAATCCAATCACGGGAGTAGTTTGGATTTGTTTGAAGGATTTTCAAGGTTTTTCATAGAACTTAATGGGTCTAGTTACGTTAACTGTCACGAGAGTAGAGAGTTAGTGTAGTTAGATACCGGATTACACTTTGGGAGGAGGTAATATGTACCTTAGGAAAAATGCCTTTTGTCATCCTCTAGGGGTGTGACAATTTTGACAATATGTATCCAGGATCAAAACATGATAACCTGATCAACATAACTTATAAAATTTATTTTCCATCATCTAGGAGGTAACAACAATTCAAATAGTCATTCAAAATTTCTCATTCTATTAATCAAAATCCACATAACATTGATCATTCTTCCAAGGGCCGAATTTCCCAAAAATCATAGAAATCAGAGGCAACTTGAATTCACAAAGGAAGAAAAGATAAGTTCTCATAAAATTGAAACAATAGGCAAAATATTACCAAAGAAAGAAGAAGAACTTGCCTAATGTGCCCAAAATCACTTTCTATTTGATTTCTCCCCTCTCTTCCTCTTCCCTTTCGTAAGGTTTCTCTCTTCCAGGTAAGGCACGAGCAAAAGAGAGCAAATCTCAAATTTTTTTTTTCCATCTTTATCTTCTCATGCAAGAAGTGTTGAGGTGTACACAAGAAGGCAACTCCAATAGCATGAGGTGGCAAGGTTTTATCCTTAATGCTATTTTGTCTTATTCTCATTTCCTCTCAACTTCACAAGTTCTCATCCACTTAACTTCATAACTCTCTTCCAATCTCTCTTCTAAATTCTACACCTAGTACTCAAGTTCTTCCATAAGGTGAAGCACTACAATAAAAAGAGCAAAATATTTACGACAAAAGCATAATGACTATTTTACCCCTTTTTGTGAGGGTATTATATTCCTCCTCCCTTAAAAAGAAAACTTTAGTCCTCTAAAGTTGTCATACCTTGAGTAGCAAAAAGATGTGGGTGAGCCTTTCTCATTTCTTCCTCTAACTCCCATGTTGGTTCTTCAAAAGCATGATGTTGCCAAATAACTTTCACTAATGGTATGGCTCGATTCCTTAAGATCTTCTCTTTTCTATCCACAATCTTTATAGGCCTTTCGAGGTAGGATAAGTCTTGATCAATCTGAATGGGCTCATAATCAAGTATGTGAGATGGATCATGATGGTACTTTCTCAACATGGAAACATGAAATACATTATGAACCTTGGCTAGGGATGGTGGTAAAGCAATCCTATAAGCAACAGAACCAATCTTTTCCAGAATTTCAAAAGGCCAATGAATCTTGGACTTAATTTGCCTTTCTTTCCAAATCGTATACACCCCTAGAAGGAGAAATCTTTAAGAACACATGATCACCAACTTGAAATTCTATGTCCTTTCTTCGCTGATCAGCATAACTCTTTTGGCGACTTTGTGCAACTTTTAATTTGTCTTTTATCACATGTATCTTATCTGTTATTTCTTACACTTTGTCAGGGTTTAAGATTTTCTATCACCAACCTCTTCCTAGCATAAAGGTGTTCTACACTTCCTTCCATATAAAGCTTCATATGGTGCCATTTGAATACTTGAGTGATAACTGTTATTATAGGTGAATTCAATGAGAGCAAGATCATTATCCCATTCACCTTTCCACTCCATAACATAAGATCTAAGTAAGTCTTCAAGTGTTTGTATGGTTCTCTCTGATTGCCCATAAGTTTGAGGATGGTAAGCTGTACTAAACTTTAGCTTGGTCCCCAAAGCTTCTTGTGACCTTTGCCAAAATCTAGAAAGAAATCTTGGGTCTCTATCAGATATAATCTCAACCGGAACACCATGAAATCTAATTATTTCATCAATGTATAAACTTGTGAGTTTATCAAGAGAGTATGTCATTCTAATAGGCAAAAAATGTGCAGATTTTGTCAACCTATCCACAATCACCCAAATGGCATCATGCTTCCTAGATGTTAATGGAAAACCAGAAACAAAATCCATAGCAATACTTTTCCACTTCCATTAAGGTACCTCTAAAGGTTGTAGTAGCTCCCCAGGCTTTTGGTGTTCAGCTTTGATCAACTGACATGTTAAACACTTGGAAACATACTTGGCAATATATTTCTTCATACCATCCCACCAAAAGTATTTCTTTAAATCATTATACATGTTGGTGCTACCTGGGTGCGGGGAGTATTTGGACTTGTGTCCCTCTTCCAATATCTTCTCTTTACTTTCTGAACCACTTGGAACACAAATTCTATCCCTAAACATTAATATGCCATCATCCCTAATATGAAAATCTTGTCCCCAACCTTTCCCAACTTTCTCTCTAAGGCTTTTCAGTTGGTCATCTTGAAGTTGTTCTTCCTTTATCTGTTGAAGAAAATCAGATTGAACTTTAAGAGATGTGATTAACACTTTTGGCTTTTGAGTGATTATCTTGAGATCCAAATCACAAAATTCTTCAAATAATTGCCACTGCTTTACCATTAAGCTTGCCATCAAGTTTGAAGATTTTCTACTAAGTGCATCAGCTACCACATTTGCTTTACCAGATTGGTAATGAATAGTACAGTCATAATCTTTCAATAATTCTATCCATCTCCTTTATCTCATATTCAATTCTTTCTGAGTGAAGATATATTTCAAGCTTTTGTGATCAGTGTAGATTTCAAATGTCTAGCCATACAAATAATGTCTCCAAATTTTCAAGGCAAAAATGATTGCAGCTAACTCCAAGTCATGTATTGGATAGTTTTGCTCATACACTTTCAATTGCCTAGAAGCATAAGCAATTACTTGGCCATTCTGCATCAAGACACAACCAAGCCCTTTTTTTGAAGCATCAATATAAACTACAAATCCTTTATTACCTTGAGGAATAGTGAGGATTGGTGCACTAGTTAACCTTCTTTTTAACTCTTGGAAGCTTTCTTCACATTCATCACTCCAAACAAACTTTACCTTCTTTCTAATCAATTTCGTGAGAGAGCTTGGAATTTGTGAAAAACCTACTACAAACCGTCTATAGTAACCTGCCATGCCAAGGAAACTTCTCATCTCTGCTACATTGGTTGGCCTTTCCCACTTTACCACTGCTTCTACTTTTTTATGATCAACTGATATCCCTTCTCCTGAAATGACATGACCCAGAAAATTAATTGATTTCAACCAAAACTCACATTTACTTAGTTTGGCAAATAACTTGTTCTCTCTCAAGATGTCTAACACACATCTTAAAAGCTCTTCATGCTCTTGATCACTTTTTGAGTACACCAAGATATCATCAATGAAGACAATCACGCATTTATCTAAAAGTGAGTGAAATACCCGATTCATTAGATTCATGAATACAGCAGGAGCATTAGTTAACCCAAAGGGCATAACTAAAAATTCATAATGGCCATATCTGGTTCTGAATGTTGTTTTTGAAATATCCTCATTCTTGATCTTTAATTGATAATAATTAAATCTCAAATCAATTTTTGAAAATACTCGTGTCCCTTGTAATTGGTCAAACAAATCATCAATGCGAGTAAGGGATACTTGTTCTTGATTGTTGCTTGATTCAATTGTCTGTAATCAATACAAAGCCTTAAAGTACCATCTTTCTTTTTAACAAACAAAACTGGTGCACCCCAAGGTGAGACACTAGGTCTAATGAATCCTTTGTCTAATAATTCTTATAATAGCTTTTTCAACTCTATTAATTCTATTGGTGCCATCCTGTATGGAGTCTTAGATATGGGCATGGTACCAGGAAGGAGATTAGTACCAAACTCAACCTCTCTATCAGGAGGTAAACTAGGTAATTCATTGGTAAATACATCTGGAAATTCTCTAAGAATGGGTATCAACTTTAAATCCGGTGTATGTTCTTGGTATTCCTTCACATGAGCTAAATAACATTCACACCCATTTTTGATAAGTTTAGAAGCATGCATAAATGAAATGAGAGATAGACTAGAATCAAGTTCAACACCCTTGATTTGAAATGGGATCCCATTAGGAAGATTGAAAGTGACTATCTTCCCAAAACAGTCTACCGTAACATGATATGAAGAAACCCAATCCATACCAAGGATAATATCATAATCTTGAACATTTAAAAGGATCAAATTTGTTGGAAGTTCATATTCACCCATAGGGATTAAACAGGAAGGATAAACAAGATCCGCAGTCAAAGACTCACCAACAGGTGTTGAGATACACAATAAGAAATCAAGTTGCTTAGGTTCTTTTCCCAAGTGAGATGCAAAATGAGGGGAAACAAATGATAGATTTGAGCCAGGATCAAATAAAACCTTTGCAACTTTATTTGAAAAATGAATAATACCTTCAATTACTGACTTTGAAGCCTTAGCATCTGGTTCAGCAATAGCATACACTTTGGCATGGGCTACAGGCTTTGTGGATGGTAACTCTTTTATTCTATTATGTGGACAATCTCTTGCTAGATGTCCATGCTTACCACAAGCAAAACATGCACCAGTAAGTCTATAACATTGTTTGGTCTCATGTTTCCCTCCACAACTAGCACAAGAAAGAAGCCTTTGTGGTGGTCCAGTCATGTTCCTTATAGCTGGTCTAAATTTCTTATAACTAGCACCAACTTCATTTACTCTCTTTCTCTTGTTATCCATTTCTCTTGCTTTGTCCTTCTTGTTTCTCTTATCTTGCATCTCTTCAACATCTTTTTCAACAATTGATGTTCGATCCACTAAGTCACCATAATTTCTAAGTTTTAAAGCTGAAATTCTTGTTCTTATACTTGGTCTCAACCCTCTTTCATATCTTTTTGATTTCTTTATCTCAGTGTCAACCATGTGTGGGGCAAATCTGGATAACTCTATGAACTTAGCATCATATTGTGCCACAGAACAGTTTCCTTGAATTAACTGTAAGAATTCCATTTCCTTTTGATCTCTAATGTTTTCTGGAAAGTACTTTTCATAGAATTTTTCTATAAAATAATTCCAAGTGATGGTTTCCTCCCTTGATTCAACTACTCTTTTGACCATTCTCCACCAATGCTCTGCTTCTCCTTCAAACATAAATGTTGCAAGTAATACATTTTGACTATCTGAGTAGCTAGTAACTGAAAATAATTTATCCATTTTTCTGCCATATTTGGATTTGGATCACTATAAAATGAAGGAGGATTCAACTTCTTAAACTTTTCTAGCCCCATATGATCACTATTTTGTTGGCTTGAGGCAACAGAATTAGTTTGATTTTCACTTCTTGCCATTTGTTGTTGCATCAAACTAGACATTGTCTCCAAAGCTTTTATCACACCTGCCATTTGATTTGGAGATTCGCTAGGAGATTGGGATGACCTTGTCATCTTGCTTACCTACCTAGACAATCATCAAATGAAACATTGTTAATCACTAGGTGTCACCATGATCAAATGATAGATCCCTAAAAATCCAAAAAAACTTGCTCTGATACCATAATTGCCACACCCCTAGAGGATGGTAATTTCATAATATAAAACAAACAATTTTGACGATAATGTATCCAGGATCAAAACATGATAACCTGATCAACATAACTTATAAAATTTATTTTCCATCATCTAGGAGGTAACAACAATTCAAATAGCCATTCAAAATTTCTCATTCTATTAATCAAAATCCTTTTTCATCATAAAAACCATACATCCTAATCCAAAACCATAGTATTTATTCAATATAACCCACACTTATATTACAAACATCAAAATGAATATCATACATGAGTCATTGAACTTTACAATATTCACAACCATATTATCTCACATACAAGTCATGGATCTTCTTACACTTATCATACAAACATACTAACCACTTCATACATTAGTCATTAATGTTTACATGCTCAAAATATAAAACCACAACTCATTATCTTCTTTAAACCGTCCACATAAACTTGTAGCCCAAAGCTAACCTATAAAGAGGTTAGAATGCAAGGATTGAGCAAGAATGCTCAGCAAGTAAATAAGATGCCAAAAAGGAGAAATATTCATAATAGATATCCACATGGTTCCATAAGTAATATCAAATGGAAACATAATAGTGACATGGTAAGCAATATTGGCATGGTAACAGTGACATGGTAAGCATAACGATCATAATAATCAATCCAAAGAAACCTAGAGTTACATAGCACATAACATAGTGGGGAATCACATATAACATAATCTTCCATGTCTAGAAGCATATCCCACCCTTGTCAGGGTGAAACTCAAACACATGCCGGCTGGAGCTGTCATGGCTCCCCATATTAGAGATAGTGGGATTCAAGAGGTGGCTCTCATGGATTCAAGAGGTGGCCCCCATTATTGCTAATGTGGCACTTTGTTCTATGTAGCACTTTGTTCCACAACTATCAATCTCTTCCCATTTTTGGGCTCATAGTCTTTTCCCTTTCAGGCTCATAATGTTATTCCCACTAGCATTCATACATTAACAAATGGAAACATACCAAAATGGGTTTATTGATATAGGTATCAAACCCTCAAAGATGTGAACCTTAAAGTTCATACATGAGATACATGATGCTGATATACTCATTTCCAAATGGAAGAGACATAAGTATCAATAAGTTCCACATAGAAGACCTTATATGGAAGATACACATAGGAATGGTCACGTAACCCAAAATCAGAACTTTGGAGCTTGTTCACCATGAACATTACATTCTTCATAAGATACCATTTGGTATAATATTTGTGTCAAAACAAAGGTTTTCGAGTCTAGTTTTCAGGAAAACAAATTTGACTTGAAATGGAGCTCAATACATGAAGTTATGAGCTTTGAAGTAGCAAGAGGTCAGGATCAGGACAATGATATTTCCAGATTTAAAGGGTTAAGTTCAAAAATCGAGTATAATTTCATTTCGGATCCAAATCATGAAAATAAAGGCTCCAGGTGTAGGTTAAGCAGTCTACTTGATATACAAATGAAAATTTGGTAGCACTACTATCACAAAATCTGGACATATATCTCACTCACTAGATAAAGGTCCAAAGAGCAAAAGCAGATTTTCTGGGTCAGATTGGGCTGAGGAAACAAGGTCGATAACCTCTTCTAAAATACTCAATAACCAATCCAAAAGAAATATAATTAAGTCTTCTTTACAATGAATATGATTTTATACGATTTGGATCATAGAGTCAAAAGTTATGAGCATTTGAATGCAGAAAGGTCAGATTTATTTTACATACGGATTCATAGTTGTCTAACATAACATTGATCATTCTTCCAAGGGCTGAATTTACCAAAAATCATAGAAATCAGAGGCATCTTGAATTCACAAAGGAAGAAAAGATAAGTTCTCATAAATTTGAAACAATAGGCAAAATATTACCAAAGAAAGAAGAAGAACTTGCCTAATATGCCCAAAATCACTTTCTATTTGATTTCTCCCCTCTCTTCCTCTTCCCTTTCGTAGGGTTTCTCTCTACCAGGTAAGGCACGAGCAAAAGAGAGCAAATCTCAATTTTTTTTCCATCTTTATCTTCTCATGCAAGAAGTGTTGAGGTGTACGCAGGAAGGCAACTCCAATAGCATGAGGTGGTAAGGTTTTGTCCTTAATACTATTTTGTCTTATTCTCATTTCCTCTCAACTTCACAAGTTCTCATCCACTTAACTTCATAACTCTCTTCCAATCTCTCTTCCAAACTCTACACCTAGTACTCAAGTTCTTCCATAAGGTGAAGCACTACAATAAAAAGAGCATAATATTTACGACAAAAGCATAATGACTATTTTACCCCTTTTTTTTAGGGTATTATACCTTTCATGACTATAGTTTTCTATTCAAAGAATTATCCTTATCGAGTTCATAACTGTCAGTGTGGTGAAACCCCAAGTTCCGATCCTTTAAAATTGAATTTTAACCCAAAAACGTTACCTCGGTTGTTTTTTTCCGTACTTAGGAGTTCACACAAAAATCATGATTTGATTAGCCTAATTTAAACAAGTCGTATTATCGGTACTTGATTGCTAGATCCTTATTGGGAACATTCTTTATTTTATTACTTTGATAAATCCATGCACTTGCGGATGCATTGTTAGTGTTTATGCCCTAGGACCTCAGGATGGTCCATTGGGATATGTGTATCACATCTAGTTGATAGATGAGTTATCCTAGCATTGTTGTTGTCATGCAAGTTTGTACATTTGCGCATATGTACATTTGCATATACAATGTCCCTAAGAGATAGATTTTATCTGGTCTCTATGTTTATCCTTGGTCGAGAATCATGGTGGATATGGGACAGCTATGATTCGCTTGAGACTAGTATATGCGCTGGTTGAGCACGGGTTGCTAACGCAGACATATGGGTATATCAAGGGAGATATACTGGATCGACCCGCCGTGAGGATTCATCTCTGTGTCACGAGATGAATATCACAGTGACAGAGTTGCGCTTGTCCTAAACTTGAGGGCATTGGTATCTCTATATAGTGATTGATGTACTTTGATGCAACCTAATGCTTCGCCGTAAAAGGGAAGTCATAATGGTTGTCATTAGGTATGTGATAAGCCATATGAGGGATTCAATGTGCTAATAGAGGATTTGCCCCTTCCTTACGGGGAAGCTTGATTGTCCATGACGCCCTTATATGGATGACTGAAAGTGTATGACCATACCCAGGTGAGAACCTGATTTAGTCATGCCATATTATTGGGATTAACAAGTGTGACACACTTGCCCAATCTGGAGATCAGTTGGCAAAAGGACAAAGCTGCACTTGTACTTTGTCGCAGTTTTAGGGGATGTCGATGATGACACCATTCTGATGACTTGGGTAGCAATGATGTACTGCTAGGTGCCACTCATTGCTTGTCATGATTTAGTCATCACTGCCAACGTCTGAAGAACCTATAGGGTCGTACACCTTGACACTTGAGTTCTCATACTGATCGTTTAGCCTTTGATCGAATCATTGTGTAATTCGGATCTTTTTGGGGAACTGATGCATTGAGACTTTTATAGAGGAGATGATATTTTATTTTAGTTCATGTTTGACCACTAGTTGACTCTAGTGGACCACGTTTGACCTTTGTTGACCTATGTTGTCAAAATGAGTCAAACAAGGGTCTTGGTGCAAGTTTGGGCTTGACACGTAGTCACATGAATAAAATAAAATTATTGATTGGCAAGAGAATTGTTCTCTTGGCTAATTAATAAGCTTGGGCACTATTTACAATTAATTGCGTCTGCGGGGATTCGAACCCGTGATGCTTAATTGTGAGTAGGTGCCTATGCTCATTATCCCACATGGGAAAAATCTCCAGTGTGCGTCTGGCTCTCCTATTATAAATAGAGAGGCCCACCTGGGAGATTTTTGTACCAGACTCTTCTCTTGTCTCTAGTTGTCGCCTCCCCTCTGCTCCTTGGTGTGAGGGTCTAGGAGGTGACGACAATAAAAGTTTTTCGGCATCAAAGGTTAGGACAAGTGGCAGTGCTACCCACTCCTTGTCGCCAACACCCCTTCTTCTCCTTGGCATTGGCGCAAGTTGAGAAGATCAAGAGGCGTGGATCTCATCTCCCGAGGCTAGCACCCAGCGCGGAGATTGGAGAGGATTCGAGGAGTCCGTGTGTGCGCGATTGCAGAGGACGGGCCCGTGCGTGTCTTCATCATCGACCGCTCCTAAAAGTTGCTTGATAAGGTACTGCTCTTCACATCCTTCGGTTTTCTCTCGTAAGTGATCCTGGTGTTTCTAGAATTCTGTTTCGGACCTCCGCTTCCGTAGTGTTTAAGTTTTTTTTTGAGATCCGGGGATTCCCAACATGCATCGCTCATATGCTATCATCTTCTAGGTACCTGTGGTTGGATTTGAATCAAATAATAGTTCAGCTACCTCACCATCATTATCCTTATAATCATGTCTTTTATCATCTTTCATGCAAAATTCCTAATGAATTTTTTTGGAGAAAAGGAACTGAGGGTTCATATGGTGGTGGAAGTAGAATATGCATAGGATCCTCTTCCTCATCTTTCTCTTCAATGGGGTACTCCATGCTAACACTATCAAATTCACCCCCATCTATCTCGCTACTTCTTACTTGAGGATCCTTGAATTCTTCATCGTTCTTCTCACAAGGTTCCAAAAGTTCAAATTTTTCTTCAAATATGTCCCAAATATTTGTGTTGCAAAGCACTATGTTATGTGAGAGAGGACTGGATGGCTGGTAAAGTGCTGAGGAAGGGTTAATGGGGTATTTAGAATTTTCAAAATCATTAAAATTTAAAGAAGGTAAATCATAATCCGTGACTGGAGTCATGACTAATGATTGTTCCAACTCTATAAAATTCTCAGATTCATCATGGAGTCCTTCCTCTGTCATTTTTATTAGTGCCATAAATTATACTATGAAGTTCCTCACTTTGTTTGGTCATATTAGCTATAGAGTTTTTAAGCATGGTTTCTAGGTTGGATTCTTGAAGTTGACTAAAGTTTGATTGTGGAATAAATGTTGGGTGGTTATAATAAAGCAAGTTTTGATGGTTCTCCCAACTTGGATTGTAGGTACTAGGGCATGAGTTAAATGATGAAAGAATCCTTAATTGACATTCAGTATAATGATGCTCATGATATCCACAAATATCGCAAGTAATAGATTTCAACATAGAATATTGCATGCTTAAATAATCAGTTTGTTGAGTTAAGGAATTTACCTTTGCTAAAAGTGATTGTAATGCATCCGTCCCATATTCTCTTGTCATTATCAGTGGTACATACCTCTCGTTTGACCATTGACATTGGTTGAACATCATATTTTTAATTTTTGCAATAAAATTCGGAAATACAAGGTGTAAAATAGGAAATGCAAAATAAAGCTTAAAATATCTAGTCTAGTGATTTCTGAGTTCTCCTGTTCATACATCGTGTTAATCCAAAAAGAGAAAAATAGCTTAAACTAACAATAAAGACAAAGAAAGCGAAAAATAAAAAAAATAAAAAATAAAAATAAAAATAAAAATAAAAACAAAAACAAAAACAAAAAAAATCTAGTTTATAAATATCACGATTACATTGATATTGGCTGGTCTGATCCCTAGCAACGGCACCAAAAATTTAATGTGGCCGCAAGTGCACAACTTTATCGAAGTAATAAATAAGATATCATTCCCAATGAGGATCTGGCAGTCAAGTACCAATTACACGATTTATCTATAGCTAGATGATTCAAAGTATGGTTTTTTGTTTTGAAACTCCTAGTTCGAAGAAACAAAAGAGGGCGTTTAGGGTAAAAAAAAATCAATTTGGAGAAGTCAGGACTCGGACTTTTCACCACACTCACAACTATGAATTTAATGAAAATAAACCTTTGAACAGAAAATTAAAGTGTTGAAAGAGATTTTTCCTAATGTACAGATTACCTCCTCCCGAAGTGTAATCCGGTATCTATTTATATCAATTCCCTACTCTCATGACAATTAACATAAATAGACCCATTAAGCCCCATGAAAAATCATGAAATCCTACAAGTGAATCCGAGCTACTCTCGTGATCGAATTCACAGGTCTGACAAGAATAGATCTGACATCGTGATTCACCTCCCGGTCTTCCTCGCGATCTCTAAGACATAAACATACTTGGCTAGAGTAAATTATGAAATAAGCTCAATTCTAATCAAATCAACTCTATTACATTCATGACAAAGATTTAAAATAATAAATTTAATCCATAAATCATCAGTGGGTTAAATCTCTAATCTCAAAAATAGGTTTAAGCAGACATGTTCATCATATACAACATGTTTTGTGATGAATTCAACATGTAATCTCAAATAAATTGCAAAGAGACACTAGGAAAGTAATTAGAACTCTTTCCCTTGATCTAGTGATGAAGATGAAGCGTCAAATCCTCTCCTTTGCGTGATCTCTTGCCAGAATTCTGCCCAGAAATTGATTTTCACCCTAGCCATCGCCTGTGTTCATCTTCACCTATAAAAGTCTCCTAAACACTTCCAAAATCCTTCCTTTTATTGCTTAATTAGTGTAGAACCCATCTAGGAAGGTTTCTACAAAGTTTGGTTGAGTTCTGACTCGATTCGAGGCTGAATCGAGTGAAAAACTAAGTTGGGCGGAAAAACTCACGAGCGGTGAACTATTCACGGCCACGGGTGTGAAAATTGCGTTTGATGTCCGTTTTGCCTCATAAAATCCATCATTTTTGGGCGATTTTACCTGTATTTTCACGAAAATCAAGAAAAGTGAAGATTCCATACCATAGCAGATAAAAATGCTAAAATTGGTATAAAATCATACAATTAAGCCCAAAATATCATATAAAATATAGGAAAAATATGATGTAAATGCAAATCATCAGTAGACCGATTGGCTGCACTATTGTACGTGAATTCGGCAACAGGGAGCATAGTGTCCCAACTCTTAGGGTGATCACTAACGAGATATCGGAGAAAGTTACCCAATCTATAGTTAACAACCTTAGTTTGGCTATCGGTTTGGGGGTGATAGGTCGTAGAAAACTTAAGGGTGGTCCCTAATAGTGCCCATAGTGATTGCCAAAAGTGGTGCACAAAACGGGTGTCGCGATTGGACACTATAGAGAGTGGAAGGCCATGGAGGCAAACTACCTCCCTAACGAAGAGATGGGCTATGTGGTACACATCCGCTGTCCTAGAACAGGGGATGAAATGGGTCATCTTGGAGAACCGGTCCACTATGACGTAGATGGAATTGAATCGAGATGCAGTGCAGGGCAACCCCAGTACGATGTCAATGCTGAGGTCCCTCCATGGACCCTTAGAAATGGGTAGTAGTTGTACAGATGATGTGACTCGTAAGTGCACGGATAAATTGAAGTAACAAAAATATCGGTCCCACAGAGACCAATGGCCAGGTACCACTTATCTTAGAATCACTAGCTAGATGAATCAAAAGGGGGGTTTAATTTTTGTATAATAGAGAATGAAAATACAAATGGGTTGCAATCAAATTATGGAAATTCAGGATTTTGGGTTCACCACTCTTTGTTTCATGACTTTTTGTAATTAAATGTATCTTAAGAAGGATTTACTGTGTTGAAGGGGATTTATCCACATGTACAGATTGCCCCCTCACAGCAGTACAATCCGGTGTCTATCTGAATTAACCCCCTACTCTCATGGTTATTCACTCAAGGTAAACCTAATGGGCTCTTGATAAATCTGGAGAACCCTCAAGCCGATTCGAACTACTCTCATGTTCAAATCAACTTGTCTAAAAATGGTAGATCCGACGTCGCAATTCACCTCTCAGTACTTCTTGCGACGTCTCTAAGCATGCAAATTATGGCTAGTAATCAACATGTAATAAGCACAACAATAATTGAATCTAACACTAGTAAATTACTTCAAAAGATGAAAATCAATGATTAAGTCATAATACAAAGAGGGCTACACCCTAGTCCTGAAGAAAAAGTTACACTAGCATGGTGTTCATGTTCATGTTGTAAAAATCCATATTTTGATTATAAAATTGGCAAATAAAAATAGAAATCAATAAGGAGGATGTAGTATGATGCTCCCTCATGAAGGTCGACGCCAATCGGTCTGAAAAATGGAGTTTTTCTGGTGAAGAAATGCCTCCCGCTGCCGATTGCCCTAGATTTCGCCCCTTTGTTGATTTCGCATTAAATCCTTGCCAAAAGCCCCTAATAATTGCTCCTTATGTTGCTTAAATAGTTCCCCAGCATCTAATTAGGTTTTTTTGAAAATCTAGCTCGAAAATGGATCGAATCGGACGAGAAACGATGTCAATTCCGAAACTGGCAGACAAAATTACAACTGTGAAATATTTCACGGCTAGCCCGTGAAACACTCTATTCAGTTCTGGAATTTTTACTTGATAGAATTATGGCCATGAAATATTTCACACCCGGCTGTGAAACTTTCTATTTAATTCTGGATTTACAGAATCACGGTCGTGAAATATTTAACACCCGGCCGTGAAACCTTCCGTGGATTTCTGATATGGCCTTAATGAAAATTATGGGTAGGGCCATAATTTCTTTTGTATGTTCAGAAAATACGGCCGTAAAAATTTTCATAGGGGGGCCATATTTTTCTAAACATGCTCCGATTTGTATGAAATTTTATGGACAGCTTCGTCTTGATATGTAGAATTCATCTATGCATTTGGATTCATCGAAATCCATCGATTTGTAGGCGTTTTCATATAAAATATGTCAAAAGTGAAGAAAGGTGAAGATTCTGAACAAACAAAGGAATTTAAGCCAAAATGAGTAAAATCATGATAGAAGAGAGAGATGGAATGAGTAAAAGTATACTAAAAATACTATATAAATGCATGTCATCAACAGACCAATGTTTAGGGTCGAGGCTTAGCCATTTGGCAGGTGCCATAGTGGTGGACAATGCGCTCCACGTCTTTGTGTAAGGAGGGCCAAAATAGGTGCTCCTCGGCTATCTCAAATGTCTTGTCACGCCCATCATGGCCGGCAACGCCACCCACATGCAACTCTAACAGAAGGTGGTCGCGAAGGGAGGACCGAGGAATACACAACCGGTTCCCAAAGAACAAGTAACCCTCACACAACTGGTAAGGCGACTCAACATCCTCAGACTCGCTCAGGCGAGTATAGATGGAACCAAAATTCGGGCAGCTAGGGTACTCATCCTTAACATAGGCGAATGTATTGATGTAGTTACGCATAACACACAAAAGGGTCCTTACTCGGCTCAGGGCGTCCACTACTATGTTCTCCTTACCCACCTTATGATTAATCACAAAACAGTATTATTGCAAGTACTCCACTGACGCAGCGGAATTATTGGTTAGATGTCCTTAGGTCCATACTCAAGGGTGGTGAAAACTATGATGCAGAAATCGTGAGAGGGTTTTGAGACGAGGGAATAAAAAAGCACATCGGAGGGAAAACTCGGGAAAATCAATGAAAAAGTAACGTCAAGATGCGACTTGAGCAATACTAGTGAGCCAGGAAAAAATGACACGACTATAAATGTAAAGTACTCACCTCACTCGTAGAGCCTATTTTCCAAGCAAGCACACGCGCATGGGTCCCTTTATGACGCTGCGAAAGACTGGGCTCCGCTCGTCCTGGACGCTAATTAAGGACTGAAGGTGGTGGCTTCGTTGTCGACAAAGGAATGAAACACAGCAATCACACACAACACTCAAGTTGAAGAAAAAGGCGGCAGGGGTGAGTTGGTGTCACCCCAGCTCTTTTGATTGAATTGAAAAGTGCAGGAAGGAGAACAAAGGTGGCTACAAGAGCAGTCGGACCTCGCTAGGTGTGACTACAACTCACTCTCACAGCTCCCTTGGAGTTAATGCTGGACCTAGGCTTTGCATGGAGAAGCAACTACTACAACAAGAACTGAAAACTAAATGCTAGTAGCCCACCCTCTTTTATAGATGAAGAGGGCAAGGCTCACACAAAAGACATGAAGGAGGGTTGTTGGGGAAGCCAACTACCCCCTTACACACACCAAAAGCACAAGATTCCAAGGAATAAAATCATAACTAACATAAAGTAGCAGCCACCAACCATAGTGGTGGGAATATTTGTGGTTGGCGCTTGGGATCTTTGGTCGTTGACCGGACCATTGTGCACATTACACCATCTCCGACTAGGCCACAATGAAGCAGCAGAACCTGCTGATGGTGGGCTGGTTCTGCACCGTACTGACCAACTCTCGGGCGGTGTTGAATAGGTGGTTGTTGTAATGGTCATTTATCAGGTCTAGAGGGAGCCTTGTTGGGAGATTCAAGAGATTGTTGGTGTATATGCCCTGAGACCTAGTATTGGTCCATATATGTACTACTTAACTCTGATATTTATATATCTTTCTGACATTGTCATTATCTATGTTTGTTTACATCTGCGATTATGTACTCACATGATAATATCCCTGGATACAGATTGGATCTGTGCTCAAATGATTATCCCCAGTCGATGTACCTGAGTGGATATGGGACAGCTCTGGTACTTGTGAGACTGGTATATGAGCTGGTTAGACACGAGGTGCTAGCGCAAACATATGGGTATATCAGTGGTGGATATACTGGATATACCCGCTATGAGGCAATGGCTTAGTGTCATGAGTTATCCTCACAAGTGACAAGAGATGCATTGATCCCTTGATTTGAGGTCATTGACCATTTTATATAGTTAGGGATATGCTTTGATACAACCTAACACCTCACCGTAGTTGTGAGGTCATAACGGTTGTCATTGAGCATGTCACGACCCATATGAGAAGGTCAATGGACAGATAGAGGATTTGCCCCTTCCTGAGGGAAGCTTGATATCCATGGAGCCATGAGATTGGATGAAAACAAGTGGTGACACACTTATCCAATCGGATATTAGTTCGGCAAAGAGACTGTAATGCATCTGTACTTAGTTGCGATGATGGGGATGTCGATGTCGATATCCACTCCAATGGCCTAGGTAGTAGCGATGCACTGCTAGGTGACACTCACTACTTGTGGTGACCTTTGTTCAGCACTACCAGCGTCAGAGGAACCTACAGAGTCGCACATCTTGATACTCGAGTTCTCGTATTGATTGGGAAGCCTTATTGATCGAGTTATTGGATAGCGCGGATCAATTTGGGAGATTTCATCAGCGCCAATGGGCCTGATGAGATGGAAGAGAGTTATTGGAGCCAAACTTCATTTTTGACAGGTTGACCCGTATTTGACCATGGTTGGTCACATTTGGATTAGGGTTGCATTGGATTGGATCCAATTGCTTAATCAACCCATGAAGTTTGGGCTTGCTCATTATCCAATGAGGCCCAATAACAAGTTGGCATGAAGCAACAATGGGCTAAAAGGGTATAATGGGGAGAAGTCTCCTCCCATTGGCGCCTAAGGGCATAATGGGGAGGAGTTGGTGACATTGCTTGATTAGGAAGTAAAGGGCGCCTCCCCCTTCATGTTTGGATGGAAAGCTTGCCTCTAAGGCAAGGCTTGAGACATCTATGGCATGGTAGGCTTATATGGTAAGTCTTGGGTGATTGCAAGGAGTTTATGGAAAAGTCTTGGAGACTTGCCAAAGCCATAAACCCTAATTGCCACCTCACCCTAACCCTAGCCGCCCCTCTTGCTTGGACTTGCGCCCACCCCTTGTTCTCTTGGCCGCCCCTTGCTTCTATATATTGGAAGGATGCGTGAGCTCCTTCATGCAATATTCATGAGGCGTGAGAATATTGAAAGGGCGAGAGCAAGGAGGACATTGGCGCATCCCTTCCATCTCTTCTTGAAGTCGCAAGCCACCTTTTTTCTTCCCTCCTCTTGGTGCAAGGGAGGCTTAGGCTTGGCGACTTCATCATCTCCCTTTTCCTTCTCTTCAATTGGCGCAACTCATCCTTGGAAGTGGCGCAAGCATAGAAGGAGTACAAGGCTTGGATCTTCTTCCTGAGGCTAGCACTGGGCGTGGAAGAAGAGAGCTTAGAGGCATCCGCGTGTGTGAGACTACAGAGGGCGCACGCTTGGGTGCCTACCTCGACATCGGCCTCGTCTTGCTCCTAAGGTATTTTCTATCTCATCGTGTCGACCCCCTAGCAAGAGATCTTCACTAGGTTTTTGGGACTGGCCTGTTTCAGGGATATTCTTCCGCTGTGCAATGTATTTGTGTTGAAATGACTCTAAAAAATTATAAAATATCCCCGGGGTTTCCCAACAGTTCATAGGGTGAATCGGCTCCGTTGACGCAGATGAAGGGCTAACAATCCCCACTATTAGATCTGGAGCAGGGGAACTTCATTGGGATTGCCACCCCATGAACAGTACTCGCATTTTTTGGTCTTCTGAGACTTTCATGGTTGCGGTTGTGAGTCCATCACCGCCCATGAAAGTCGGTTGGGGGAAGTTTGTGGGCTAGCTGCAAGGCACAGAAAGGTTCACGGCCTTGGCTATGAATCCCTCACGGCTCTTGAGTTGCAGCTGGGTAGAATTCATGGCATTCCATTCGGGCATTGAAACTTTCACGGCTAGTGAGTTTCAGCTATGGAAAACTGGTAGTCTATGCTTGGTCACCAAAATATTCACGATTGTGGCCGTGAATCCATCATGGCCCGTGAATAGAAGTGGTGGGGAGTCTGTAGTTTGGACTGTAGGCACAAAAGCTTTCATGGCCGGGCCATGAGTGTTGGGGAGTCTGCAGTTTAGACTGTAGGCACAGAAGCTTTCACGGCCGTGGCCGTGAGTCCATCATGTTGGTGTGTATGCCCTGAGACCTAGTTTTGGTCCATCTTTGTACTACTTAACTCTGATATTTATATCATTCTGGTATTGTCATTATCAATGTTTGTCTACATCTGCGATTGTGTACTTACATGATAATGTCCCTAGAGACAGATTAGATCTGTGCTCAAATTGTTGTCCCCAGTAGATGTAGCTGAGTGGATATGGGATAGCTCTGGTACTTGGAGACTTGCCAAAGCCATAAACCCTAATTGCCACCTCACCCTAACCCTAGCCGCCCCTCTTGCTTGGACTTGCGACCACCCCTTGTTCTCTTGGCCGCCCCTTGCTTCTATATATTGGAAGGATGCGTGAGCTCCTTCATGCAATATTGAAGAGGTGTGAGAACATTGAAAGGGCGAGAGCAAGGAGGACATTGGCGCATCCCTTCCATCTCTTCTTGAAGCCGCAAGCCACCTTTCGTCTTCCCTCCTCTTGGTGCAAGGAAGACTTGGGCTTGGCAACTTCATCATCTCCCTCTTCCTTCTCTTCTATTGGTGCAACTCATCCTTGGAAGTGGCGCAAGCATAGAAGAAGGAGTACAAGGGATGGATCTTCTTCTTGAGGCTAGCACCGGGAGTGGAAGAAGAGAGCTCGAGGCATCCGTGTGTATGAGACTGCAGAGGGCGCACGCTTGGGCGCCTACCTCGACATCGGCCTCGTCTTGCTTCTAAGGTATTTTCTATCTCATCGTGTCGACCCCCTCGCAAGAGAACTTCACTGGGTTTTTGGTACTGGCCTATTTCGGGGATATTCTTCCGCTGTGCAATGTATTTGTGTTGAAATGACTCTGAAAAATTGTAAAATATCCCCGGGGTTTCCCAACAGTGGTATCAGAGCACTTGCGAGCCTTGAACAATGTACTTTCATATTTTTCCATGCTCACATGCCTTGTTTCAATTTTGGCAAATTGCATGATCACATGGCCCACGATTTTTCTAAGTAGGAAAAATTGTAGTTTCTTATTTCTATTATCTTTTCAATCTCTTTTGGATTTTTGGATTATTTTTCTTGTTTGATTTAAAGATCAAAGGCGCACGTAATTTTGTCAAGTAGGATGAACATTGTGTCTTCGGACTAGCCGGGTCTCTTGATCTGACAAAAATTGCCAGCCGAAAGGATATATGAAATTGTGATAAAAAATTAATTATAAATAACTAAAAGATTTGTGATAAGAAGATGAGGAAAAGAGACTTGTTTTATGAAAAAGTAAAATTTCAGATTTTTTGTTTTTCATGAGCATGTAGAATTGCATGAGTAAATACCTTGGTTGTGCATAATGTTGTGGTCATAAGTCAAGCCCCTTTGCATGGCTGTGATGTACTCTTGTGAGGCCTGCGTGCCTCTTCTCTTTTTACTTTTAACTAAGATGAAGATTAGGGGCGCATCTACTTGGAGCATTGGCGCATGCATCTCCCTTGGTGGCGCATGCATGCTAAGTGGCACAAGTTGGCATGGTCGAACCCTTTGGGTTTGTGTGCTAGCTATCTTGGCTCCTTGCATGGTGGCACATCTTACTTGGAGGAAGCCCTTGGCATTGGCCGAACCATGGAGTGTGCTTCTAGGGTTTCCCTAAAAGTACCTCTAGGGTTTGTGAGCTAAACCATGGTGAGAAGGACCTTGAAGCCAACCTTGAAGACCAAGCTAGAGGTCTGCTAGGCTAGGTCTAGTTTTATGGGCTTGAGTCCTAGTTCAAGAGTTGAACCTCCTTTTGGCATGGTTTGGTTCAATGTCTTGAATAGGCTATGATCACATCATTCTTTTACTACTTTCAATATCTACTAAAGCATGCCTGTGATGTTTTATCGTTATGTAATCACTATAGGATTGCATGCCTATATTGTTAGACATAAGATCAAACTGATGAGACCTTAAAAACCCTCATTCAAAATATCAAGTCTAGTAGCCTTCTAATGCGCAGCCCTCACTAAGCTATCGATCAGTGGAGTTGTGAACTGTTTCCCACCCTCGTGGGACACACCCACTTATATTTAGAAAGTGCATGGTGGCAATGGTTTCCCCAGTCCAGTTTTAACTTGGGCATGCCTTCGCAAGGAAACTCGTTGGCCCTGGGCATAACAGTTAGGAATGGACTTGACTAGATTTTCATATGTGCTGGGCACATGATGAAACTCTAGAGGCATCGTTGAGAGGTTAGGGTTTCATGCCGTATCCAGCCCTTGATGACACCAAAATTCATAGTATATTTTGTGTCATTTCGTGTGTCTTTTTGTGTCATATTTATGCTCTTTTTCTTGTTTTTAAGCCTTATTTATCAAATATTACGAAATCTACACAATTTCTTGTTTTTCATGAATTTCAGGTAAAAAGTGCTATATTTTGATGGATTTGAGCACACGAATGGATTCAGGAGGTCGAAACGAAGCCGCCCGCCAATTTTCATGCAAATTGGAGCAAGTTCGAAAATTACACCCCCGGGTGTAAAGAACTTTAAGGTACCATAATGAAAATTACGGCAGTGCCATAAAGAACTTTAAGGTACCGTAATTTAGACCCAAAATTCACCCGAAAAATTTTAGACATTACGGCACTGCCGTAAAGATTGTTACGACCATAATTTCCAGTCAAAAACGTGATTTTTACGGGTCTAAATCTTGCGCGGACCATAACATTTGATCCAGAGCTCCAAATCAAGATCCAAAAGATGTTACAGACTCATCCTTTAGTGGAGAAGACACACGAAGTGGAAGCCCCAATGTTTATCGACTATCGAGGGAGCAATCAATAGAGAGGTGTCTAGGGTTTGGCCTCACGCCGAGAGGCGTAGAGGGCACCTCAGGCCGTGAGTTTCATGCACAAGCTTCGCCTGGAGGAGAGGAGGACACACCAGAAGTTTTAGAGCAAAAGGAGTTCAATCGGAGGAGAAATCAACAAAACACCGTGCGCCGCCCCTATTCGTCGCAGATTATGGCCGTAAAAACCTTTACGGTCGTACCGTAATTTGTTCTCTACCTCTGTTTTGATTTCCTACACCATGGATTATTGTACCTCTTCTTCCATGCACGCTTAAACATACTTTGGCACATGGGGGTGTAATCCCCTTGATTTTTAATGATTAGATAAACTATTATTTTTGTCATGATAATCCTTGTTGCGATAATTCTACTTATGTGATGAATTGTCTTTAATTCTCCTTAGATTTTACTGTCATGCATGTTTTAGAGTTTTCGTAATGAGATTGAAAGGTGATTTACTTGAGAACTTGGAACCCTAGAATCTTATTTCTTGATTTTAGTAGTCTTATTGCCATGCTTGATAATATGAATCTAGGGTTGAGTTATTGTGTTAAACATTGATAGATCTTGCATGAAAGTGAAGATTGGTCTGTTGGAAAACCCTAGGTAGAACCTGTGTTGAGACTCGGATGCACGAAAGTGATCCTTGAGATTCCACTTGTGATGATCAACAAAGAACTCGAATGCATGAAAGTGATCCTAAGTTCTTTGATTGATGGCTTACTTATTTACAGCGTTGGGATAAATCTTGCATGAAAGCAAGGATTGGTCCCTGCATGATTGTCTGTACAAAAGTGAGATAATCCTTTTATGAAGTAAATTAAGTCTTTATCATGATAGGATTTGATTGATGACCTTTTATTATATCTAATCATTGAAATTAAGGTGGATGAAACCCTAGTCCAAGTTTATCTCTCTGATTATTTTCCCGTGTGTTTATTGTTTATTCGCATCATACTCGGTTTGCTTAGCTAGTAAGAATACAACTATTTGGTACTTAACATGTAGGTCTCTGTGGGATCGATATTTTCTTTATTACTTCGAGTATCCATGCACTTGCGGACACTACAAGTTTAGGGACAATTAGTTTTTGGAGCCGCATCAGGGGGTGACAGATCTCTGTGCGCCAAACAAGTTTTGGCTGTGACTCCTTAAATTAGTCTACCTACTTGTATTTAAAAGTGTGTCCTTTCATATCACAACATGTTTTTGGCGCCATTGCCGGAGTCCTTAGTTTTGTTAATATCAAAATAGTTGTTAGTATTGCTAGACTAGGTTTTATTTGTTTTAGATTTAACTTTGTTTTTTTTCTTTTTGCAGGTTTTGGATTTTCACAGTTGTGACACAACTGAGAATTTCTGAAATTTGTGAATTTACTTGTGTTTTAGATTTTCTATTTTTGTTAGATATTCTGAAAAAAAAAGTTTTATTTGATTGGTATTGGATTATCTTTCTATCCTTGATAGATTTGAAGATGTCTTTTAATTACAACTCTTGGGCAACTGAAAGGAGAGAGGAATACATGCCATACAAAGATGATTCATTATGCACTATTCAAGATAAGTTAAATCAACTTTTAGATAAGCAATCGGCTATAACATCTTATTCTTCTATTAGATGTGATATTTGTGGATATTTTGATCATTATTCCTCTGATTGCCAATTTTTAAATCCCAATTTATCATGGAACGAATCTAATCAATTGTATTCTAGATGGGAAAACCAAACTCCTTTTTATGATAATTGCTCTAATCATGTTTCTAAACCTTATTTTGAGGACACTGAAGAATCTAGGTTAGAAACTATGCTTGAAAAATTCATGTCAAATCAAAACCAATTTATGACAAGTCAAAATAAAAAAATTGAGGATCTTAAGGGAATAATAAGTCAACTTGCTTCTCGGGTAGAATCTTTAACTGCTAATTCTGAAATTTTGGAAACCCAGTTAGCACAACAAGCATGTTTATTTGAGTTTGAAACTGAAGAACTTGATTTAGAAAAATCTCCCTCTGATTATGATTGTTTTGAGATTGAGCCTTATGTGAATATTAATGAATCTCACTATAATTTTGATGATTGTAAAATTGATTCTTCTGATAAATTGTTTGTAAAAAAGTTTGAGAAAATTGATTTTGAAAAACCCTCTTTTGATGTTGTATCATTTATGGTTAAATCTGATGAGTTTGATAAAGGGTTGGAAATTACAGACATTGATGAGCCCCACTTTGATTTTGGTGATGTGGGGTCAAAAAGTGTTACATTTTCAATGTAATATGACCTTCATTAAATTCACCTTAAATTAATAAGGCTTATTGTTTAATGGGATCCGGCTTCCAATGAGCACAAGCGCTCATTGTTAATTACCCCACTTTTCCCCAGTAAGCTTTCTCAAGTAGTTTTGTTCTCGTTCCCCTCTTTCTTTAATGTATATTATTTTTTTTACTACCTCTTTTATTTTCCGCAGTCCCCTTCTGTAATGCAGCCTTGTTTCTGGTGTTTGAGAAAATTCATCGTCAATCAATTTTTGCAGCTCTTCTAGTCTTCGAACTTCTCCATTAGGTAACAAGTTTCAATTTTTTTTTTATTTCTTCGCATCTGCGCTTTCTCAAGTTCTTTTTTTTATTCCTCTTACTATCGACACTTATTTTATTCTACTGACTGCAGCTTTTGCTCACATCACTCTCTTCTCTTTTTTGTTTGCTTCCCTGTCTATGTCTCTTTTTTACTCTCTTTTTTTTTGCACAGCACTCTTTGGGGGGTTTTTGAACATGATGCAATAAAATCCTAATTACTTGGGGGGTGCCTAGGTGTCTTTAAACACACCCAATAGCCTACTAACATAGAAATGAAATTTCTACAATTACTGGGGGTGACTAGGTGTCTTTAAACACATCCAATAGCCTACTAACATGACAATAAAATTTCTACAATTAGGGGGGGGGGGGGGGATAGCCTACTAACATGAAAATAAAATTTCTACAATTACTGGGGGGGGGCGCCTAGGTGTCTTTAAACACACCCAATAGCCTACTAACATAAAAATAAAATTTCTACAATTACTGGGGGGCGCCTAGGTGTTTTTAAACACACCCAATAGCCTACTAACATAAAAATAAAATTTCTACAATTACTGGAGGGCGCCTAGGTGTTTTTAAACACATCCAATAGCCTACTAACATAAAAAAAATGTTACCATTTTACCTTTTGATCGAGCACAACAGCTTTTTTTTGATGTAAGCGTCCGACATCCTCTTCTCCTCTTTGAGTGCCCTTTTTATAAGCCTTCAGCCTCTTCCCCTTTTCTTTCAAATGAAAACGTCTGGCGCCTCTTTCCTTTCGATTGTCATCAATACCTTCTTTCTTTCCTTATTAATCAAGATTTCTTCTCTCTTTTTTTTGCTCGTAAATGTCCTGCTTTGCCACCGAAAATGGATTTGATTTTCTATTTGTTTGGTATTTTGCTCTAATTAGTTTCTGTGAATACCTTGCTGTAAAAAAAAATTGGCGCATATTGGATTTCCTCTTGGTTTGAGTTTAATGCGTTTCCAAACTTGTCAAGCAAAAATCAATTTTGATTTGCGTGTGCATTGAAGTAACTTTGTCAGACGTCTAAATCAATCTCCTGTGTATTCCCTTCTTATTATATATTTTTCTTATTTTGCCATGAATGCATTGTTTTATTAGCTGCAACATATTCAACTCTATCCTCTTTTGATCGGCTGGCATTTCTTTCCATCTTTTTCATGAGATTTTCCGATTTGGCTTAAATACCCCGAAAATCAAAATTGATGTTGACTTATCCATCTTTGTAGTCATTTAATGTCCTGTTCTGTATCTTCTCACAGATCTCTTCTCCCCCTTTTTTTAATGTCGGCTAGGGCAAACCATTTAGTTTCTTCAGCTTAAACAGATTTTGCACTGAGTTTGATACTTGTAAATTCTGAGAATTTTTTTTTCAATCTTCTGGTAGTTAAGTTCATAAAATCTTGATTTCTTGCTAGTTAATTCTGCACTAGCACCTCTCTTTTTAGCTCAATTACACTGAATATTGCACAATTTCTGTGGTTCCTGTTCTGATCTTGGTAGTTCAAAATCCCTTGACAAGAATATTCGGGTTCAAATTTTATTTCAAGAATCCAGTGGCACTTTCTGATTTGAATTGAACTTCTGATGTTCAGATTTATTGATTAGAGTACACTTCTGGCATCTGGCTTTACTCTTGATTGAGAAATAACAATTTTGGTCAATATCAATGATTGATTATTTACAATCAAATTAGGATTGTAAGCTTAATATCTGAAGTCAAATTCTTGCATAACACTCATTTTTTTTAGATGCTGAGCGTTTCCACTACACAGAACTTAATATTCACGAAATTGTCAAGGCTGCTTTTTTTGCAGAATAGATGATAAGTTGACTATTATCTTCGGATTCTGATCGGAATGCTTACTAATTACTGAAACCAATTTGTGAGCCATAATTGCATCAATTCCTATTGGCTGTTTCTCTAAAATCTGAACATCCTTTAACTTCTTTCTTGGAAGAAAGTTAATGACATACATTTATTGATATCTGGGGCACCATCACTAGTGTTTGCTACCGTTCAATCCAATTCGAAATATAGTGATCATAGATGGTTCAACAAATGCCCCCGACGGATTTCGTATAAGCCACAAGCATGTACAAATCCGTCGGAAAGTATTTCTCCATGTTGCTTATTGATTTTGTCACCCCTTTTGATGTATTTTGTTTAGGGCATAACGATAGTCTTAGAATCTATTTGGTGAGATAAAACTATTTCCTTCTTTTGCTGTCCCAATCTTATATCTACCACTTCTCATAATTTTTTTGCTTCTCATTTATACATGTAGATAATGGCCTTTTTATGGTCTCGCCGTCCTCTTATGCCCTTAGACCAGCCTACTGATGAGACGATCACAGATTATATAAGAAAGTATGATTCTCTTGGCCATTTTCAAGTAGTGTGGCATGAATGGCGTGACATGATGTTAGAAGGTAGGGACGTGTTTCATGGAAAAATTCCCTGTCATTCACCTATTCCAATGTTGTCCAAAGAACATAAACTCAATTTGACATTTCAGAATAAGCATTGGACGCCGTTGGAGTGTAGTGCTATCGGAGCAAGAAATTATAAGTCACATATCCAGGATCAAGGTCCTGATTATTGTCTATGTATTGAGCCCATTAGTAAAGCATTTCATCAGGAATCAGCTTATTTTCTAGGCCTTGAGATGGCCTCTGAGTGTACAGTGAAATGGGACCCACGATGGTTTAATATTCATGGAAGTATTGAATATCATTCAGGGTATACAGAGTGGGCACAGTATGTTCTTCGAAATGAGAGAGAGATGCTTAGGAAGGCAGGAATAGTGGATGCTGTTATATTGTCAATGTTCGATTTGTTCACGATGACACTCTTCTAAGGAGTATTCTTGAGCACTGGAATCCAAAGACTAACACTTGTTATCTATTTGATGATGATGTTTTTCCCAGTCTATGGGACATGAAAAATATCTGTGGTCTCCTGATATTGAGAGCACGATATGGTGAGTATGTTCCTGATGATAAAATGCTTTTCGGGGAGACTGCGTATGGTAAATTTCGTCATTCCTCTTCTCTTAAGAAAATCTTTCACCATTATTATGACTTGCTCTGCCGTCATTCTGGGACAGTGTCCATTCCTCTTTGGATATTACGATTTGTCGATACTGGTTCTGCTCTTGAGACTGATTTTCCTTCACCTTGTGACCCTTTCGGAATCGGTTCAAAAAATATTTTGATACAAGATTTTGATCCACCATCTAGGCCTACTATCGCTGCTAAGGATATAGATAGGGAGACATTTCTTACCGCATTCTTGTCTTGTTGGTTGTGCTATTTTGTTGTCCCTTATAAGCACTCCAATCGTATTAGGCCAGAAACTTTTGTTATAGCAAAGAAATTAGCACGAGGAATTCGGGTATCTTTGGCACCGGCAGCATTGTCAAACTTATTTAGATCTTTAAGAGGAGCATGTACTGCTGATCTTCCTAGTGTGAAGGGCATTTTGATTCCTACTCATTATTTATTTGGCTATTTTAATCTACATTTTCAAGGGTTATATAATACTATCGTTTATGAAAACATGAAGTCTAGATTGCCACACTTGATACATATTGCTGGGGCTTATCCGATTCATTTCAGAGATTTTGATGCACGCTTAATCTTTCGCAAGACTGATGTCCTCAGCCATTATCAATCTATCTTTTCTAACAAGAAGGGACTTTTTAGCGAACAAATGGAATATCAGGACAGTGATTTCGAAACTATGACAAGAGACAGTTTGACTTCCTTGGAATTTCTTGTAAGTATTCGTGTTGGCTGGTTGCCGTTTAGGAGTGGAAATGACGCATCTTTTGAGGTATATAATCCTCATAGATGTGCTCGCCAGTTTGGATATGATCAGGTTATTCCTCAGGGTGTTCTGGATTTCGAGAAGTTATCGGGTGATTTGCTTACAATCGCCGAATGTTGGCAGACATTACTTCAGCAAAAGACTGGTTCTTTTTATACTATCCCGGCTCATAATCGACCCCCTAAGTGTAGTTTCGAGCATTTGAGATGACATTCTATGCATATGAGGGCACTCCTTGGTTATAAGATTCCTGATGTGTACACTCCCACTAAAAGATCTCTCTCAAAGAGGCTTCTTAAGAGGCCTCTAAGTGGCCATAAGTATGGCTTTGAATTCGATTTGTCTGAATCAACGTCCTCGAAGCGGTTGGAAGTATCATGTTCGAGAGCTGTGCCCAGCAATTTGAATAAGGTAGAATCAGTTTGTTATTTGAATAATTTGTTATGTCCATAACTAATTCAACCTTCTTTCAGTCTACTGAGAGGCATATCTTAAATTCCGGTGATGGGAAATTGCCCTCCGACAATATTCCGTCACAGTCTGCCGTCAATGATAAACTTATCAACTCAGGTACATTTATCGCTTTTCTTTATCAATTTGACATTTCCTTACAAATCCCTCTTTGTTAAATGCTGAGCGTCTAGCAGGCGGATGCCTCAGTACCAGATGATATTTTTGGTGCGGAGGGTCCTTCGAACACTCTTGATCTTGCAGAACCAAGTATTGTCTCTAGTGACTCATCAGAAGATGTAATTGGAGCCTTAAAAGGAAGTATGTGTGTTAAGATTGTACAAACGTATCGTCCTCTCTTTCTATTAACATTTTGAGCTTGTCATAGTCGTTCATGTGCCAAAGGAGCTTATAAAGAAACCCACTTTCCGTGCTGACCCAGCGATTCTTCCAATTGGTTCAGATACAGGTGAACTGTATATTTACTATTTTGAGTTGCCATAATGATATGTACTTCGACTGCACATAGTGAAAATTTTTTAAACAAGGCTGGATCCTTTTTATTATTACTCCATCTTCTTTTCTGACAACAATTTTCATGATTCATGACTGATCACTACATTAGCGACAAATTCAAAGTCCATACCAAGTATTCCAGAGATCATTGTAGGGGGCGCCAGTCTTCTAGATGAGGGTAATCTCCTCTCCCATTTAGTAGGATGCTAGAAATGATAATGCATTCCTTTGCACTTTTCTTAATTTGGTATAACAAATTTTGGTCTTTTGTCAGGAGTTCAAAATGTCACTGCACGGAACGAGGACCCTGCAGGAGATGGTAAGCAATGTTGATGTATGTGTCATTAATTCCTCCTTAGCTTGTCGTAATAATACATTTCGGATTATGCTTCAGTATCAACTCCGGTCCTATCAACAGATTCTGATGAGCTTCCTAACGAGATTGAGATTTTCCCAGAGATTGGTATGTCTTTATTTCTCATGTTCTTGTGTGGAATTTCACATGCTCTATTCATAATTATTTCAGAGTCCACGATGTGTGCCCGAGAGTTCGTTACGGAGGGTGCAGGTCCTCCAGGCGACGGTAGGCTTCTTTCTATTTTACTTTGTTTAGTATAGTTTGATATCATTAAATCATTTCAGGAGGGGCAAGCGTTCAGGGTTGTGCCCAAGATTTTATCCCAAAGAGGACAAATCCCCCAGCTACCGATAATCCTTTGTTCTCCTCCTTTTGTATATATACGGTGTGACATCTCGTTGTGCTGCATAAAACAGGAGGTACTCCAGGACATACACCAAGTACCCAGGAAATATTAGTAGGAGATAAAAGCAGCTTTGCTGATGGTAACTCATTCTACCCCTCCCCCCTTTTGATCCAGTATCTCTACTTTCTTACATTAAAATAGCAATGGCTCCAGGATTTGTACCCGGCTCCTCACAGCAGATCCACACCGTTATTGACTCCCAAGTTCCAGAGGCAATTCACCCTTCGTTCGAATGAGCGGCTTAGTTCTTAATATCAGATTATTTGAAGATATTCCATACCAAGGACACATTTCCTTCAGTAGTAGAATATTCAGCTTTATCAGATAACATTTCACGTGCTTTGGTTGGTCTTAGAGTATCGCTGGATACTTAGGACAATTTGAGTGGACAGATTTTGCCTATTTTAAAACAAATTGAGTCTATAGAAGGATTGGATGCTTCAGAGATTGATTCCCAAATACGCAAAGAGGAGGTAGTGTTACAAGATTTATGCTCTTTGCAAGATGCATTGACTGACAGAAAAAATAACTCCATAGCATTTTGTGAATCTACCAAAGCCAAGATAACACAAGATGATGCGCAGATAAAGCGGATTGAGGAGAGGTCGAAGCTTTTATGAAGTTTGCATGAACAGGAAGATAGCTTGAGAAATACTGAAGATACCCATGAGTCAAATTCAGAATTTATTGAAAAAACTGAAGCTCAACAAAATTCTCTGATTGAACGCAAAAGGCTCGCCTCTTCCATAGAAGAACAGAAGCTTGCTCTCAAAGAGATCATTAAAAAGTTCTAATATTTCCCCCTTTTGCATTGTGTATCTGGACTTGTGTTATCATTCCTTTCTTCATTATTTGTATTGACTCCAGATTGTAATCCCTTTAACTGAGTAATTTTGTTTTGACTTAAGAAAGTGTTGATTGTTACTTTATTAATCTCTTGTAAACCCATGGTAATAGATGATTTTTTAGCAGACTTACTTAAATTATTGTCTAGTAGGGTTGCATATATGGTATTGAGGGACAAAATTATCTGGTGCGATTCCATTTAACACGATGTTCGCTTTGCTTTTTTTTGTTTTGACTTTTCTGCTCCTCTGGATTTTGCAGGATTCAAGAAGCCAGCCAAATGAAAAGTATTAAGGGTCATCTGTATAGATAGTTCTTCAACAGATTGCGCGGCAACAACACCAACAAGTTTACAAGGCTCAGCAAGACTTGATAGGTACTTGAGCTTCGTCAGTTTCAAAATTTTTTTATTTATGTGTTCTCTTCCTATTTAAAACAAATTCTATTGCTTTCTCTTGAAGTGAACATGGAAGTTCCTTTATGTAACTGTTTGATTTTGATAAATGCTTTTAGCCAACTGGATTGTTTAATTTTTTGCAAAACAACTTCATGATCATCTGATAGCATTTGAAATTCTGAAATATAACTTGTCTTCAGAACATCAACCCCATCTTCACCATACGTGAATGCGGGTATCCACTCCTGGAAGTCGCATTCGTCTTCCTTTCAATTCTCACTGGCCCGGGAAGACATTTGTGTCATATTGACCAAACCATTTTTAGCTCCGGTGTTAGTCATAAAAGAGAGACAATCCTTCAAGAATGGCTGGGAAAAAGGGTAAGATTAATCTCAGACGTTAGAGTACTTAAAGAATTTGAAATCATCCTATTCAAAAGAGCAGTTGTTGATTCCCCATTGCGGCATATAACTTTCTCAGTCTCCCTTTGCAATTTCCTTGGACCTCTGCCAGCATCACTCATCCTGGTAAAACGAATATGAGCATCTTTGGATTCCTTTTCATAGTGTTCATTATTCTTATTGTGACTTATGCTGAGATGATGATTGCATTTTGTGATTTTCAGCCTTGCAATGAGGATTGTTGTTGGTGATAGAGAGCATCCTTGACTGCTGGTCCCTTGGCTTTTGCGGTATCCTGTTTCTCCACAAAGTTGGGAATAACCAAACTAGTTTCTTGGGTTCATGTTGATTGCAGCATATGCTTCCTTTGTGTGAACCGAGACGACCGGATTTTAAACATGTCCACATTTTGTTTGTAAGATATATGGGATTGTGGGATTGCAAAGTTAAATACTGGTATGTGTGATTTGATGGTAAAATGATGCCCCATATATGTAACTGGAATGTTTTTTTTTATGTAAGATCCATTTTTTTTGCCTGATTTGCAGCAACACCCTTGCTTAGCATTTTTGACAACGGGTAAAATTGTGTTGCAAGTTCAGCAAGTTTTTATAAAAACTCGATTCTCGTTTGCTCAAGTTTGGACACAACAACCCCTTTTTAGCAAGTTTACATGCCAGGAACTGAAGATGCCTTCCCTCAAAGAACACGTAATTTGTTGGTAGCAATTCGAAGAATATCATGAAAATTTGCTAACTGGAAATCGACTGCATGAAATTAGTAATGGAATGCAATAGTACATAGGAAAGCTATTTTTTTATTTATTGGAGAACATTGAAGGAATCTCAACAGGAGGAATTGGAGAGGCTACACGCCTAAAATTGAATCCCCACCAAAGTGCATGCCTTTCTATTCAAGTGCAAACCAGCTGCTTTCTATTAATTTTTGTTCTAAGGTTGATTTTGTGGACTAATGGTGATCATAGCAGTGAAAATGGCTGAAACAGCAATCAGAGATGGAAAGAATTGAACACAGCTGGAGCCCAGTAAACTTAGTTCAACAAAGTACCCAGCTAGGCTGAAACATGTTAAGAATGTCTTGATGGTTGAATTCCCATTCCATATCTCTTCACATCTCAAAGCAATAAATATTGCGGGAGTCTCAAAGGACTGTAGATTTTTTTTTTGATGCCTTCAACCATAGTTGCAAACACAATGTTATATTGAGGAACTACGCCCCGATGACAAGCATCGACGTATGTATATCCCAAACGATATTTCATGGTACTGCAACTTATTATCATTGTTATTATTATTTTGTTTTTTTTTTACCTTGATATCTTTGATTTTGTCATCTGATTATGATGAATGCTCGTGTGAGGAGCTTACAGTTTTTAGTAAACTACCAGCTATGAACGGACTTGACATTTTTGATCCTACTGCCGTTTGATTAGGATCAACTTGGTTGCTCGTGTAAGGAGCGTACAGTTTTTAGCAAACTTCCAGCTGTAAACAGACTTGATATTTTTGATCCTACTGCCATTTGATTAGGATCAACCTCTTCTCCTCTTTCCTTTAAGCATGATATTGTTGGGAAACCCCGGGGACATTTTACAATTTTCAGAGCCATGGACATACATTTTACGCAGCGGAAGAATGTCCCCGAAACAGGCTAGTCCCAAAAACCCAGTGAAGATCTCTTGCGAGGGGGTCGACACGATGTGATAGTAAGTACCTTTAAGCAATTAGAAGCCGATGTCGATGAAGGCGCCCAAGTGTTCGCCCTCTGCAGTCTCGCACACACGGATTCCTCAAGTTTTCTTCTTCCTCGCCCGGTGCTAGCCTCGGGAAGAAGATCCATGCCTTAGGAGAGTCCTCCAAGCAACTTGCGCCACCACCAAGATGTGATGCATCAAGGAGATGGAAGGAGAAGAGAACGCCGCAAGCCTTCTTGTTCCTTTGCTCCAAGGAAAGGAAAAGGAGAAGTATGCTTGCGCCCTTGATGGAAGAAGAAGAGCTCTAAGCTCTCCAAGCCGTCGCCCTCTAATGCTTCACGCCTCCAAGGAATTAGCATCATGAAGAGAGGGGGCGGCAAGGGCTTATTTATAGGAGCAAGAGGCGGTTAGGGGAGAATGGCAAGTGTTGACAATTAGGGCATGATTCTAGGAGATTATCCAATCAAATATATTGATTAAATCTCCACTCCCATATGCGCCTAAGACTTGCCAAAGCAAGCATCAGCCATATGCGCCCATATCATGCCATATGAGGCATTAATCCCATCCATGTGCCTAGACCTAGTCAAGGCAATATGATGGATTGCCTAATGTGGCTTGGGCGCAAGTCCTAATCCAATTAGGACTCTAATTATGTTAATAATCAGCCCACAATTGTCAAACACAATCCAATCAATTATCTTGTGTGATTTAATCAAATCCAATTTGATTTAATCACCTAGGAGATACCAAACAAGGCATAGGCGCAAATCCTAGTCCAACTAGGATTCCATATGCGCCTATCCTATTAATTCATCCCCATTATACCCTTCAAGCCTCATAGCCCTTCAATACAACTTATTAGCAAGCCCAACTAACCAATGGGCCAAGCCCAAAGTCCATTATGCATGTTAACCAAGCTATTGGATCCAATCCAATTTAACCCATGGTTAAATAAGGCTAACCATGGTTAATTTGATCGATATGCCAAAAACGGAAGTTGGCCCCAATAAGTTTCTTCCATCTCATCAGGCCCATTGGCACTGATGAAATCTCCCAAATAGATCAGAGTTATCCAATAACTCGATCTAAAGGCTACCCGATCAATATGAAAACTCGAGTATCAAGGTGTGCGACCCTGTAGGTTCCTCTAACGCTGGCAGTGCTGACCAAAGGTCATCACAAGCAGTGAGTGGCACCTAGCAGTGCATCGCTGCTACCCAGGTTATTGGAATGGATATCGACATCGACATCCCCATCATCGCAACTAGGTACAGATGCATTACAGTCTCTTTGCCGTACTGATATCCGATTGGACAAGTGTGTCACCACTTGTTTTCATCCAATCACATGGCTATGACTAAAACAGGTTCTCACCTGGGTATGGCCATACACTCTCAGTCATAGAACCATAAGGGAGCTCCATGGATATCATACTTCCCTAAGGAAGGGGCAAATCCTATGTCTGTCCATTGACCTTCTCATATGGGTCGTGACATGCTCAATGACAACCGTTATGACGTCCCAACTACGGCAAGGTGTTAGGTTGCATCAAAGCAAGTCCCTAACCATATAGAATGGTCAATAACCTCAAGTCAAGGGATCAATGCATCTCCTGTCACTTGTGAGGATAACTCATGACACCAAGTCATAGCCTCACAGCGGGTCTATCCAGTATATCCTCCAATGATACACCCATGTGTCTGCGTTAGCACCACGTGCCTAACCAGCCCACATACCAGTCTCTCAAGTACCAGAGTTGTCCCATATCCACTCAGGTACATCGACTGGGGACTATAGTTCGAGCACAGATCCAATATGTCTCCAGGGACATTATCATGTAAGTACACAATCGCAGGTGTAGACAAACAATGATAACGACAATGCCAGAAAGATATATATTAATATCAGAGTCAAGTAGTACAAAGATGGACCAAAACTAGGTCCTAGGGCATATACACCAACAATCTCCCACTTGCACTAAGACCTAGAGGTTGAGCAACCTCAACCCCATATCTCTAGTACGACCATCATGCTTCTGCTGCGCCAAAGCCTTGGTCAGTGGGTCTGCTAGATTGCTCTCTATGTCAATTCTGCTAATCTTGACATCACCTCGATCAATGATCTCTTTGATCAGGCAAAATCTCTTGAGTATGTGTTTGGACCTTTGATGAGACCATGGTTCCTTAGTATGTGCAGTTCCCATTTTGTCATAGTAGAGCTCAATGGGATCCATTGCACTTGGAACCACCTGAAGTTCAGAAAAGAACTTCCTGATCCAAACGGCTTCATTGGCTACCTCAGAAGCAACCACATACTCAGCTTCGGTTGTAGAATTAACTATGGTGGATTGCTTGAAGCTCTTCCAGCATACAGCACCTCCAACCATCTTAAACTAATAGCTGGTCTGCGATCTGAAGTCGTCAGGATCAGACTGGAACGACTCATCAGTGAAGCCCTGCACACTGAGTTCTTCCTGTCCCCGTAGACTTTATAGAATAAATCCTTAGTCCCTTTCAGGATACTCAAGGATATTCTTTACAGCCACCCAGTGCTGTAAACTAGGATTGGATTGGTATCGGCTGGTTATGCTTACAGCATATGCCACATCTGGTCTAGTACACAACATTGCATACATGATCAATCCTACTGCCGAAGCATAGGGAATTCGACTCATGTTATCCCTCTCAGCCTGTGTTGTAGGACACTGGCTCTTTGAGAGAGTAAGGCCATCTCTCACTGGAAGGTATCCTTTCTTGGATTGCTCCAAGTTGAACCTCTCCAGGACCTTATCAATGTGGGTACTCTGACTAAGGGCCAAGAGCCTCTTGGATCTATCCCGGTAGATCCTCACGCCTAGAATATAGGCGGCCTCCCCTAAGTCCTTCATCTCGAAACACTTCCCTAACCATGTCTTCATAGCTTGAAGACTAGGGATGTCGTTTCCGATGAGCAGTACGTCATCGACATACATGACCAGAAAAGTCACCAAGCTCCCACTGAATTTTCTGTATACACAGGCGTCATCTTCACTTTTGATAAAGCTATAATCTCTCACAGCTTCATCAAACTGAAGATTCTAACTTCGAGATGCTTACCTTAATCCATAAATGGATTTCTTTAGCCTGCAGACTTTACTAGTATCTGCAGGATGGATGAAGTCATTAGGTTGTGTCATATACACATCCTTAGTTAGCTTCCCGTTAAGGAACGCTGTCTTCACATCCATCTGCCATATCTCATAGTCATGATATGCAGCTATAGCAAGTAGAATCCGAATGGATTTGATCATGGCAACTGGCGAGAAGGTTTCATCATAGTCCACCCCATGGACTTGTTTAAATCCTTTAGCCACTAGTCTACTCTTATAGGTAACTATTTTGCCATCCATGTCTGTCTTCCTCTTGAAGACCCATTTACACCCTATAGGTTTTACCCCATCAGGCAGCTCAACCAAATCCCAGACTTGGTTAGCCGACATGGAATCCATCTTGGATCGCAAGGCCTCAAGCCATCTCTCGGAGTCTGGTCCACTGACCGCCTCATCATAAGTCCTGGGTTCATCCTCCATGATGAAGATCTCATCGTGTTGGGTCGGCAGCGACCCATACCTCTCAGGTGCTCGACGAAACCTCCCAGACCTACATGGGGCCTGTGTTTGAGCCTCAGGTTGCCTAGCAACCGGTGTAGGTGGCTCAGGTTCCCATCTCTATGTCTTGTGGTTGCACTTGGACCTCGTCCAAGTCAAACTTCCTCCCACTAACTTCTTTCATGAGAAATTCTTTCTCTAGAAAGACTGCACCTCGAGCAACAAAAACTTTGTTCTCGGTGGGAATATAGAAGTAGTAACCCTTAGTCTCCTTAGGGTACCCCACAAACATACACTTATCAGATCTAGGTTCTAGCTTGCTAGAATCCTGACGTTTGACATAAGCCTCACATCCCTAGATCCTGATAAAAGTGAGATTAGGGCATCTCCCATTCCATACCTCGTATGGAATCTTTGAGACACTCTTAGATGGAACATTATTCAGTATTAGAGAAGCTTTTTCAAGTGCATGTCCCCAGAATGAGGGAGGTAGAGTTGAATGACTCATCATAGACTGAACTATGTCCAACAAGGTTCGATTTCTCCTTTCAGATACACCATTCTACCGAGGTGCTCTAGGAGGAGTGAGTGGGATAGGATCCCACACTTACTCAGATAGTCAAAGAATTCATTGCTCAGGTGCTCTCCATCACGATTTGATCGAAGATCCTTAAAGGATCTACCAAGCTGGTTCTTTACTTCATGTCTGAACTCCTTAAATTTCTCAAAGGATTCAGACTCATGTCTCATCATGTAGACATAACCATATCTACTGAAGTCATCAGTAAATGTGATGAAGTAGTTATACCCTCCTTTGGCTTGTTTATTGAATAGCCCACACACATCACTATGTATGAGATCCAACAAACCTCCTGCCCTCTCACCAGTCTTGGTGAAGGGCGTCTTTGTCATTTTCCCTAATAAACAAGTCTCACATGTATCAAGTTCCTCCAAGGAACTCGAATCTAGCAACCCATTTGCATGGAGTTGTCGAATGCGATTCTTGTTTATATGGGCTAATCGACAATGCCGTAGGAAAGCACCAACTGAATCACTCAATTTGGTCCTTTTATTATTTATGTTACAAATAGAGCTAACCATGTCCAAGACATGCGGACCATTGCACAAAGTACCCTTCCCATAAAACATGTTTGCAAAAGAAAAAGAACATAAGTTCTCTTTTATTTCAAACCTAAATCCTTTCTTTGCCAAGCAAGGAGTGGATACAATGTTTTGGTAAGGGAAGGTACATAATAGCAATTGTCTAGCTTTAACTGAAGTCCTAAAGGCAGGGAGAGAAACTCCTACAGCAACAGCAGCAACTTGTGCCCTGTTACCTATCCGTAGGTCAATCTCTCTAGGCCTTACCGATCTATCCTTTCTGAGCCTTTGCATATTTGTACTCCACATGCGGTATCCAATACCCATGTCATAGGAGTAGAAAGGTTGACTTCGGTAACATAAATACCTGAGCATGAAGACAAGGCCTTGCCTTTCTTCTCCTCATTCTGAAGTTGCAACATGTCCTTCAACATGTGAGGTGGCCCTCCACATGAATAGCACCTATTATTCCTGATCATATCCATCTTTAATTTCAGTTCCTTGGTCAAGCCTTTCGGCTCAACACACTGAATATCAACTTTAGCAGGATTGAGCTCAACCAATTCATCAAAGAGCTGCCTTAGATTAAAATAATTTCAGAGGCACTCTTCGATTCATATCACCCTTTAAATTCAAGTGACATGTTGGTTAGCAACCTCCAAAGTATCAACCTGATGCTTATCATAAGCATCCCTCTCAGCCGCTGAGGCCGAGCATGGAAGTGGCTCAGGAATAAGACGCTCAAGAACATAAAGCTTCCTCTCGAGCTTGAGCACGATTCTCAAGTTCATATACCAATCCAGTAAGTTGGATCCAACCAACTTATCCAGGGTAGATCGCAGTGACCAACTGCTATTGTTCATAGCCATTGTTCTACAACAACCAAGAAATAGCAGATTAGTACTACTTCGAGTCATTTAAACTGGACTTGCCTTTTAAATGACCATGGCTCCCACTATTTTTAATCGAATTGACAACCCACAAAGTCAATCGAGAAATCCAAGATTTCCTAGTGAGATGAGATCCTCATTCCACACAGGGCTTCGCGTCCCACGAGGGTGGGATGAGATGCACAAAGTGACCCATGTTTCCTAAGGTGGGCGCGCCGGCCGATTGCTCCAAGCAATTCCCCTTATTGAGACAGTCCAGGCATTTCATGTCCAGCGAGGGCTGGATACAGCATGAAACCCTAACCTCTCAACGATGCCTCTAGAGTTTCATCATGTGCCTAGCACACATGAAAATCTAGTCAAGTCCATTCCTAACCGTTATGCCCAGGGCCAACGAGTTTCCTTGCGAAGGCACGCCCAGGTTAAAACTGGATTGGGGAAACCATTGCCACCATGCACTTTCTAAAGATAAGTGGGTGTGTCCCATGAGGGTGGAAAACAGTTCACAACTCCACTGATCGATAGCTTAGTGAGGGCTACGCGTTAGAAGGCTACTAGACTTGATATTTTAATTGAGGGTTTTTGTTTAAGGTCTCATCATCTCAGTTTTATCTTATGTCTATCATTACAGGCATGCAATCCTATGGTGATAACATAATGATAAAACATCACAGGCATGCTTTAGCTTTTGTAAAGAAAGCAATAAAAGGATGATGTGATCATAGCCCATTCAAGACATTGAACCAATCCATGCCAAAAAGGGGTTCAACTCTTGACCTAGGATTCAAGCCCCAAGATTAGACCTAGCCTAGCCGACCTCTAGCTCTATCTTCAAGGTTGGCTCCAAGGTCATTCTCCCATGGTTTAGCTCTCAAACCCTAGGGGTACACCCACAAGGTTCGGCCAATGCCATGGTCTTCCTACAAGGAAGGTGCGCCATTTAGCAAGCCACAAGAGGGATAGCACACAAGCACAAGGCTCGGCCAAACCCTAACTTGCGCCCCCATGCAAGGATGTGCCACCTTTGAAGCTTGTTGCGCCATCATGCAAGGATGCGCAACCAAGCAAGCATGCACCTTGCTCCAAGTAGATGCGCCATCCTAATCTTCTTCTTAGTTAAAAGCAAAAAGAAAAGCGGCACGCAGGCCTCACAAGGATACATCACAGGCATGTTAAGGGGCTTGATATATGACCACAACATCATGCATAATCAAGTACTTACTCATGCAATTCTATATGCTCATGAAAAACATAAAATCTGAAATTTTACTTTTTCATAAAACATGTCTCTCTTCCTTCCCTTCATATCATAAATCTTTGATTCTAAGTTTCTCTCAGGAGTCTACAAGAGGCATACCGGTTGCCCTCCTTGCAATCCCTAACTTGCTAGGATAAGGGCAATCACCCAGTCCATGACCTATTCCAACAAGTCTCTCAAGATAGGTCTATCCTATTATGAGAGGAGAAATTTTCTCTTCCACGTATGGGTCTATCCCATCACATGAAGAGAGCAAAGAACCACAAGAAGTTAATTAGAAGTAAGAAACAAGAGACCTACAATTTTTCTATTTAAAGAAAAATCATGCGCCAACATCTATGCAATATGCGAAAATGTAGATATGGCATGTGAGCATGAAAAGCATGAAAGAACATCGTTCGAGGCTCGCAAGTAGCTCTGATACCACTGTTGGGAAACCTCGGGGACATTTTACAATTTTCAGAGCCATGGACATACATTTTACGCAGCGGAAGAATGTCCCCGAAACAGGCTAGTCCCAAAAACCCAGTGAAGATCTCTTGCGAGGGGGTCGACACTGTTGGGGTATGCCCTTAAGGCTAATGTTTGAGGCCTTGGGATTGTATCAGTATCATGTAATAAACTCTTGTGTTTATAAAGGCATGGTTATTATTCAGGTTGTTACCTTGTCTGCTGTAATAAGTGTACTACTGAATAATGTCTCAAAGCTGTTCAGCTGGGCTGACATGCAGTAATGTCCTTAGTCGAGATATCTTGGTGAACATGAGACAACCTTGATATGATGGAGACTAATATGTATTCTAATCTTATAGGATGCTTCGAGCATGGAATAAGATGTAGACTCATGGGTACATTGGATGTACTGGACAGACCCTACTAGGATATTCAATTGCTTGTCACAATGTGAATGATCCTTGATTGCAACAAGTGGCACATGTCCTCTGACTTGAGATCACTTGTGTTTCTAAATGATGATTGTCATTGTTTTGAGGTAGTTCAATATCATTTGAAACATGATGGTTATAGACTATCTTGGATAATGAGCTTGAGTCAGGTTAGGGCACTAGTGATAGATAAAGGATTGCCGTCTCCTTGTTTAAGGAGTGAGATGTTCTAATGGGGCCCCCCCTTTAGATGAGATGATTGAGAAAGTGTATGGCCATACCCAGGTGACTATGTTCATCTGATCTAATCATGCTCAACGTATTGGAGTCACAAGCTTGACACGCTTGTCCAATAAGAACATCCAGTGGCAAAGGATACATGCATGCCTTGTGAATAGATTCACACTTGTGCTGTGGTTTGGGTGTAGTCTTGGAAGACTCTTTCCTTTATATCGGGAGACAGTGATGTGTTGCTAGATACCCCTCACTGATCGTGATAATGTAAGTTATTGTTACCGACATTTAAAGGAAACCCTTAGGGTCGCACAATTTGATGATATGGCTTACTTGAGTCAGATCGTGTGGACTGAATTGTTTGGGTTCAGTTTAAAGGGATTTAATCTCTGATTGTAAGTGAGATCTGGTCTGATCATGTTTGATTGATTAGGGCTTGAGATCGGTAAGCTTCGATCGAGAGAGATGATGCTAGATCGGTGAGATCAAGAGCATCATGAGATGAACGGTTAGATTGGAAACCTTAGGGTTTAGTTGATCTAGACCGATTGGCTTGGGTTGGCTTGGTTTGGCCTTTGGACCGAACACATTTACTTTGAACCGGTTCAAGAGCTTGAACGTATGGTTCATTGTTTTGGCGTTTTGATCGATTTAGTGATCATGAACGCATGGCTTAATGGATTTTCCAATTTTGGAAAGTCATTTAGCGCATGTTCCCTTGAACGCCAAATGACTTGAACGCTCCATTCAACTCTCGTCTCCTTGCTCTTGCTTGACGAGACTTTGGCGTGGAGAAGGCGAGGTCTTGGTGGAGGTTCGGCAAGCCTAGACATCATCTCTCATTTCCTTACCATACGAGAGGGACCCTTGAAGGACCTTGCTAGCACAAGGATCTCCAAGGAGCAAGCACATCATCTTGTGTGCGTCAACTAGGGAGAAGATCCCTTTCGATCTTTCTCTTCCAAGTCGCCATCTTCCTCATGGCTTTGGTATGGATCTAAACTTCATCAAGTTGATCATATTATCTTGCTAAGATCCATGAAAAACCCTTGCTTCCGCTTGCAATTTTTATGCGCCACCCTTAAGGGTTTTTCGCCCCCCTCTTGAAAGGGGTTTCATCTGCTTGCGCTCCCCCTTGAAGGGGACTCTTCAATTGGTATCAGAGCATGCGGTTCAAGCATGTAATATGATTGCTTGGTATATTTTGTGATCCTTGGTTGCGCATTTACATGTATGCTTAGATCTTGTTGACATGCGAAACTTACATGTTATTTCTTCATGCGAAAGTAAGATGTTTACCTTATGTTGGCGCATGTTGTTTGTTCATCTTGTCGCATGTCTTGTGTTGGCGCTTAGTTCATGTTATTTTATCAAAAACCTAACATGCGCGCCTATGACTAGATCTAAGTGGCGCCTACTATAAACCCTTAGATGGGTTGATGGGGTTGAAGTCACCTCTAGGTTAGATCCAATAGTCTGATCAGACCATCTGACAGCCGAGATGGATCGACCAGATGGCACCTGTGCGCAAGCACGAGGTGGCTATAGGTCGATTGCATCTTAGGCGTGTAGCGAGGTCTGGTTGAGACAACCATTGAACACACATGAGTTAGGCCCGGGGTCACACCCGCTTGCCAGACCTCATGAGGGTTGTTCAGCCCTTGGCGCATGCATGGTTGACCATTAGGTCAACTCGAGTCAGTTAGGACTTGGTGCATGCAAGGGGCAGAGGATCTGACTAGATGAATGAGTGGATCCCTATCAATGGACCATTGTAAGGTTGTAGGGCACATAAGAAAATTAAAATTGATGCCAATGGGGTTTTCAAAATTTATTTTCTTTGTAAGGGATCACATGATGATTGATTGATGCCATATGCTTGTTTATTTATTCTTATGTGGGTTGCCCATGTTAAATGTGTGCTGTGCTGGGGCCTGCGTGCCTGGAATTAAACCTGTAAATTAATATTATTGTGATATGCGAATCACTTTTTAATTAATTTATTGTATAATTGACCTGCGAGTCAATCTTGTCTAGATAGATCAAAATGTATTTTGATTAGACAAGAGCACAAAGGCACACATCCCAGAGGGGCATTCAGCTGGTGGTGCACCTGAGGTGCTCTTGGCGCAAGGGCCCTGGGTTGGACCAGATGATGCTAAAGACCCAAGAAGAGCAAGTGAAGACTTAAGAATCTTAAGGTCTTACTTAGGCTATGGGCTTTTACCACATAAGATGCATGCTTTCTTTTATTGTTTAAATAAGTAGAACATCATGATTTATTTATCTTCTGCTATAGCCATAGGATTTGCCTGATAGTAAGAAGATAAAAGACCGTTAAAATCCAAACGCTAAAATATCAAGCACGTAATGCCTTCTAACGCGAAACCTCACTGTTCTGACTATCGTTGGAGCCGTGTTGTACCCACTTAGTGGGCACGTCCATCTATCTTCAGACGGTGCGGGATTTCACCTGCGTGTTACAGAGAAGGGATTTATCGCTTCTCGTTGCTCAGCATAGCACGTGGTGGTCCAGGGAGTAGGTCAGGTCAGCTTGACCATGTAGGCTACATATGGGGCATATGGTAGCACATGGAGGCAGCCATCTGTGGGATCAGAGACTGTGTTGTACCAACTCAGTTGGCACAGTCTGCTGGATTGCCCATGTTGGGGTATGCCCTTAAGGCTAATGTTTGAGGCCTTGGGATTGTATAAGTATCATGTAATAAACTCTTGTGTTTATAAAAGGCATGGTTATTATTCAGGTTGTTATCTTGTCTGCTGTAATGAGAGTACTTCTGAATAATGTCTCAAAGCTGTTCAGCTAGGCTGACAGGCTATAAGTCCTTAGTCGAGATATCTTGGTGAACATGAGACAGCCTTGATATGGTTAAGACTAATATGTGTTCTAATCTTATAGGATGCTTCGAGCATGGAATAAGATGTAGACTCATGGGTACATTGGATGTACTGGACAGACCCTACTAGGATATTCAGTTGGTTGTCACAATGTGAATATTCCTTGTATGCATCAAGTGGCACATGTCCTTTGACTTGAGATCACTTGTGTTTCTAAATGATGAATGTCATTATTTTGAGGTAGTTCAATATCATTTGAAAGATAATGATTATAGACTATCTTGGATAATGATCATGAGTCAGGTTAGGACACTAGTGATAGATATAGGATTGCCGTCTCCTTGTTCAAGGAGTGTGATGTTCTAAAGGGCCCCCCTATATGAGATGATTGAGATAGTGTATGGCCATACCCAGATGACTATGATCATCTGATCTAATCATGCTCATCGTATTGGAGTTACAGGCTTGACATGCTTGTCCAATAAGAACATCCAGTGGCAAAGGAAACATGCATGCCTCGTGAGTTTGATTCACACTTGAGCTGTGTTTTGGGTGTAGTCTTGGAAGACTCTTTCCTTTATATCGGGAGACAGTGATGTGTTGCTAGATACCCCTCACTGATCGTGATAACGTAAGTTATCGTTACCGACATTTAAAGGAAACCCTTAGGGTCGCACAATGTGATGATATGGCTTACTTAAGTCAGATCGTGTGGACTGAATTCTTTGGGTTCAGTTTAAAGGGAAATAAACTCTGATTGTAAGTGAGATCTGGTCTGATCATGTTTGATTGATTAGGGCTTGAGATCGGTAAGCTTCGATCGAGAGAGTTGATGCTAGATCGGTGAGATCAAGAGCATCAGGAGATGGACGGTTGGATCTGGAACCTTAGGGTTTGATATGGTCTAGACCAAGTGGCTTGGCTCAATTTGCGTTTTGAACCAACTCTAATTGAACCGGTTCACTATGTGATCGCTTGGTTCAATGAGAGGTTCAATGCAAGGAAGTTTCGAACGTTCACTTGGAGTGAACGCTTAAGCCATTGAGACTTACCTATTTTGGAAGGCGGTTTTCGATAATGAAAGAAAAACGCTTCCATGTGGTAACGTGGAGGGCTGGTCTCAACGCCTTGCATCTTTCGCTTGAGGGTGATCGACGAGAAGGTGGTTTTGGACAAGGAGCTCTCGGCCAAAGGATCATCTCATCCCTTGCATACGACAACCCTTGAAGGACCTTGCTAGCACAAGGATCTCCAAGGAGCAAGCACATCATCTTGTGTGCGTCAACTAGGGAGAAGATCCCTTTCGATCTTTCTCTTCCAAGTCGCCATCTTCTTCATGGCTTTGGTAAAGATCTAAACTCCATCTCGTTGATCATATTATCTTGCTAAGATCCATGAAAACCCTAGCTTCCGCTTGAAAGTTTTGATGCGCCACCCTAAAGGGTTTTTCGCCCCCCTCTTGAAAGGGGTTTCATATGCATGCGCTCCCCCTTGAAGGGGACCCTTCAATTGGTATCAGAGCGATGTTGAAGCTTGGTAATATGATTGCGTGAGATAATTTTTGTGATCCTTGGTTGCGCATCTACATGTATGTTGATCTTGTTTGACATATGTTAACTCTTCATGCGTGTATACTAGATGATAGTATGTTTCTATTTGCGCATGTATGTAGGTTGCGGTTATAGCATGTTGTTGTTGTTTTTCACAAAAACCCTAAATGACATGCGCGCCCAACTAGATCTAAGATGCACCTATAATAAACCCTTAGATGGGTTGATAGGGTTGAAAGCTTCATCTAGAATGGATCAAACTAGTCTGATCAGACCATCTGACAGCCTAGATGGGTTGACCAGATAGCACCTGTGCGCAAGCATGAGGTGGCTATAGGTTGACTGCATCAAAGGTGTGTAGCGAGGTCTGGTTGAGACAACCAATGAACACTCTTGAGTTAGGCCCGGGGTCACACCCGCTTGCCAAAACTCTTGAAGGTGGTTCAGCCCTTGGCGCATGCATGGTTGACCATTAGGTCAACTCGGGTCAGTTAGGACTCGGTGCATGCAAGGGCACAGGATCTAACTAGATGGATGAGTGGATCCCTATCAATGGACCATTGTAAGGTTGTAGGGCACATAAGGAAATTAATATTGATGCCTATGGGGTTTTCAAAAATTTAATTTCTTGATTGGATCACATGATGATTGATGCCATGATGCTTGTCTATTTATTCTTATGTGGACTGCCCATGTTAAATGTGTGCTGTGCTGGGGCCTGCGTGCCTGGAATCAAACTTGTAAATTATTTTGTGATCTGCGAATCACATTTGTACTTAATTTATAATGTATAATTGACCTGCGAGTCAAACTTGTCTAGATAGATCAAATTGTATTTGATTAGACAAGAGCACAAAGGCACACATCAGAGGAGCATTCACCTGGTGGCGCACCTGAGGTGCTCTTGGCGCTAGGGCCCTGGGTTGGACCAGATGAGATGCAAATGAGCTCAAGTGAAGACTTAAGTAAAATTAAGGTCTTACTAGGGTTCATGGGCTTTTACCACATAAGATCATGCTTTCTATTTATTGCTTAAATAATTAGAATTGCATGTGTTTATCTTCTGCTATCACCATAGGCCTTGTATGATAGTTAAGAAGATAAAAGACCGTTAAAATCCAACGCTAATATATCAAGCACGTAATGCCTTCTGGCGCGAAACCTCACTGTTCTGACTATCGTTGGAGCCGTGTTGAACCCACTCAGTGGGCACGTCCATCTATCTTCAGACAGTGCGGGATTACACCTGCGTGTTACAGAGTAGGGATTTATCCCTTCTCGTTGCTCAGCATAGCACGTGGTGGTCCAGGGAGTAGGTCAGGTCAGCTTGACCATGTAGACTACATATGTGGCGCATATGGTAGTGCATGGAGGCAGCCATCTGTGGGGTCAGAGACTGTGTTGTACCAACTCAGTTGGCACAGTCTGCTGGATTGCCCAGATGAAGGGGAATCGCACGGGTTGGCGATTGGCTGGGACAGCCTACTAGAAATTAATGCTTGTCATCTCTGTGCATCTTATCTCGCCTGAGCGGGACGCGGAGACCAAGTATGAAATCTGGATCCCATCTCACTAAAAGAGTGTTACTCTTTCGGACTGTTTTCTGGATTTTTCAGTCAGACAAAATAGTGAGAAAAAGAATCTTTCTTAAAGTCCTAGATTGATTCTGAACATTGATACTGACCTTGCTGTTCTTGCATTGTTGTAGATTCCTGCAGCAACGAACACCATGAGCTTCAATGTGCGATCCCTACTGGAAAGGGAGAAGTTTGCTGGGCCGAACTTCTCTGACTGGTTCGGACACCTTAATATCGTTCTTAAGGCAGAGAGGAAACTGTATGTCCTCGAGACGGCGATACCGCCGCAGCCCGCTGCGAACGCCGCAAGGGCGGTTCGTGATGCCTATGAAAAGCACGTCAATGATAGCATTGATGTCGCTTGCCTGATGCTAGCGTCTATGACGCCACCGCTGCAGCGTCAGCATGAGGATATGTCGGCTATAGAGATTATAGCGAACCTCAAGATGCTGTATGCTGCACAGGCGAGGACAGAACGCTATAATCTGACGAAGCTCTTCTTTCAGAGCAAACTGGCTGAGGGGAGCCCAGTGGGAGCTCACGTGCTCAAGATGATTGGGCACAAGGAGGCTCTGGAGAAACTGGGGCATACCGTCAACCAGGAGCTTGCTGTAGATATTATTCTGCAGTCTCTTCCGCCTTCTTTCGATGCGTTCATCATTAACTTTAATATGAACAAAATCGATTGTACGCCGGCAGAGCTGCTGAATATGCTCTTGACTACTGAGGAAACTCTGAAGGGCAAGCCTTCAACCTCTGTCTTAATGGTTCCTTTTAGGAACAAGAAGAAGGGGAAGAAGGGCAAGGCCCCTGTCAAGAACTACAGTAAGGCTCTGAAACAGAAGGTCAAGCGGTCCAAGGACAACAGGTGTTTCCACTGTGGCCAGCTGGGTCACTGGAAAAAGGACTGTAAAGCGCTCCAAGGAGATAAGAGGGGAAGCATCGCTTCTGGCTCAGGTATATACGTGACGGAAGTCATGGTTTCATCTTCTTCTATTTCATGGGTGTTGGACACTGCATGTGGAGTTCACATTTGTTCAAATGTACAGGAACTCAAGAGAAGAAGGCAGGTGGGACAGCATGAGGTAGACCTACGCGTTGGAAACGGGGCACGGGTTGCTGCTGTTGCTGTAGGAGACTATTTCATTTCTTTACCATCTGGCATTGTATTGGAATTAAACAATTGTTATTTTGTACCGAGTATCACCAAGAATATTATCTCTATTCCTGCTCTTGTCAGGAAAGGATTTGCCTTTGAATGCAATATTTCAAAGTGTGTTTTATCTGTAGATAATATTGTGTATGCAACTGGTTCAATTAACAATGGGTTATACATGTTGGACATGGAAAATTCTATACAAAACATTGATAATAAGAAAGCCAAGTATGCTGATGACAGCACCTTGCTATGGCATAGTCGTTTAGGCCATATAAACGAGAAACGCATTAAGCGGTTGCATGATCATGGACTGCTGGGATCTTTCTCCTATGAGGAGTTTGATACATGCAAAGCTTGTTTGATGGGTAAAATGACGAAGTCTCCTTTTCCTAACAAAGGTCAAAGGGCTTCAGGTTTACTTGACCTCATACACAGTGATGTGTGTGGGCCATTTAGTAAACATGCCAGAGGTGGCTATCAGTACTTCATTACCTTTACTGATGATTTCAGTAGGTATGGGTATGTCTATCTAATGAGACATAAAAGTGAATCTTTTGACAAGTTCAAAGCGTTCAAAAATGAAGTACAAAATCAGTTAGGCCGAAATATCAAGGCACTTCGTTCTGATCGAGGTGGAGAATACCTAAGTCGAGAATTTACTGACTATCTGAAAGAGTGTGGGATTATCTCACAGCTCACTCCGCCAGGAACACCGCAATGGAATGGTGTGTCCGAGAGGAGAAATAGAACGTTACTTGACATGGTTCGTTCTATGATGAGTCAGGCTACTCTTCCATACTCCTTTTGGGGTTTTGCACTGGAAACAGCTGCAAAGGTACTAAACCGAGTGCCATCCAAGGCAGTTTCAAAGACGCCATATGAGTTATGGTATGGGAAACAGCCTAGCTTGACATTTATCAGGATCTGGGGTTGCGAGGCTTATGTCAAAAAGCTCGCCTCTGGGAAACTGGAGAGCAGATCTGAGAAATGCATCTTTGTCGGTTACCCTAAGGAAACTAAGGGTTATTATTTCTACGATCCCAAAGAGAACAAGGTTTTTGTTGCTCGGACGGCCATATTTCTTGAGAAGGAATTTCTTCTGCAAGAGGCCAGTGGGAGAGAAATAAAGCTGGATGAGAATCCAGAGGAAGGACAAAGTAGTCAAGTGCAGTTGGATGAGCCAGAGCCAGTGGATCAGGTTATTGAACAACCTGAGGCTCAGATAACACGGGAACCGCGAAGATCGGGAAGGATCCGTCGACAGCCTGAGCGCTATGACGGAGTCTACATCATTGATAATGATGAACCCCTCACTTATGCGGATGCGGTCAGTGGACCGGAGTCAGCTAGATGGCTTGATGCTATGCGAGCCGAGATGGACTCCATGTCAGATAACCAAGTCTGGGATTTGGTTGATCCGCCTCCGGGAGTAATCCCTATAGGCTGTAAATGGATCTTCAAGAAGAAGATTGACATGGATGGTAACGTGGTTACCTATAAAGGCAGGCTAGTTGCGAAAGGTTTCAAACAAATCTACGGGATAGATTATGATGAAACTTTCTCACCTGTAGCCATGTTTAAGTCTATTCGGATTCTTTTCGCGATAGCTGCGTATTACGATTATGAGATCTGGCAGATGGATGTGAAAACAGCTTTCCTTAATGGAAATCTGGATGAGGATGTGTATATGACACAACCTGAGGGTTTCACTAATCCAGCAGATCGTCATAAAATATGCAAGTTAAAGAAATCCATTTATGGATTGAAACAAGCATCTAGAAGCTGGAATATTCGTTTCGATGAATCAATCTCTGAGTTTGGTTTCATCAAGAACGAAGATGACCCGTGTGTATATAAGAGGTTTAGTGGGAGCGTAATTACATTCCTAATCCTCTACGTCGATGATATCTTAATCATTGGAAACGATATTCCTGAACTGCATGCGGTTAAAGCATGGTTAGGAAAATGTTTCCAGATGAAAGATCTAGGAGAAGCAGCCTATGTGTTAGGTGTGAAGATCTACCGGGATAGATCTAAGAGGCTTCTCGGGCTGTGCCAAAGTACTTACATCGATAAAGTCCTGGAGAGATTCCATTTAGAGAAGTCTAAACGTGGATATCTTCCAGTTAGACATGGTCTGAATCTTTCGAAGAGTCAGTGTCCACAAACACAGACTGAGAAAGATGAAATGGACAATACGCCTTATGCTTCGGCTATTGGGTCCATTATGTATGCGATGTTGTGTACTCGCCCAGACGTCGCTTACGGGTTAAGCGTGACCAGTCGATTCCAAAGTAATCCAGGTTTGGCACACTGGATTGCGGTCAAGAACATTATAAAATATCTGCGGAGGACCAAAGATATGTTCTTGATATATGGTGGTCAGGAAGAACTCAGTATAGAGGGATATACTGACGCTTCGTTCCAGTCAGACCAGGATGATTTCCGATCGCAATCAGGCTATGTATTTAGCTTGAATGGTGGAGCAGTGGTGTGGAAGAGTTTCAAACAGTCAACTGTTGCTGATTCCACAACAGAAGCCGAGTATGTTGCAGCCTCGGAAGCATCCAAGGAGGCAGTGTGGATTCGTAAGTTCGTGAGAGAACTTGGTGTTGTTCCTTCGAGTGCAGATCCTTTGGTTATCTTCTGTGATAACACTGGAGCAATCGCACAAGCAAAGGAACCACGGTCGCACCAGAAGTCCAAGCACATACAGAGACGATTTCACTTGATCCGGGAGATCATTGATCGAGGCGAGATCAAAATATGCAAGGTTCATACAGATGACAATCTGGCAGACCCGCTTACCAAGCCTCTGGCGCAGCAGAAGCATGAGAAGCACTGTAATAATATGGGTTTGAGATTTCTCAACCATTAGATTAAGTGCAAGTGGGAGATTGTTGGGGTATGCCCTTAAGGCTAATGTTTGAGGCCTTGGGATTGTATAAGTATCATGTAATAAACTCTTGTGTTTATAAAAGGCATGGTTATTATTCAGGTTGTTATCTTGTCTGCTGTAATGAGAGTACTTCTGAATAATGTCTCAAAGCTGTTCAGCTAGGCTGACAGGCTATAAGTCCTTAGTCGAGATATCTTGGTGAACATGAGACAGCCTTGATATGGTTAAGACTAATATGTGTTCTAATCTTATAGGATGCTTCGAGCATGGAATAAGATGTAGACTCATGGGTACATTGGATGTACTGGACAGACCCTACTAGGATATTCAGTTGGTTGTCACAATGTGAATATTCCTTGTATGCATCAAGTGGCACATGTCCTTTGACTTGAGATCACTTGTGTTTCTAAATGATGAATGTCATTATTTTGAGGTAGTTCAATATCATTTGAAAGATAATGATTATAGACTATCTTGGATAATGATCATGAGTCAGGTTAGGACACTAGTGATAGATATAGGATTGCCGTCTCCTTGTTCAAGGAGTGTGATGTTCTAAAGGGCCCCCCTATATGAGATGATTGAGATAGTGTATGGCCATACCCAGATGACTATGATCATCTGATCTAATCATGCTCATCGTATTGGAGTTACAGGCTTGACATGCTTGTCCAATAAGAACATCCAGTGGCAAAGGAAACATGCATGCCTCGTGAGTTTGATTCACACTTGAGCTGTGTTTTGGGTGTAGTCTTGGAAGACTCTTTCCTTTATATCGGGAGACAGTGATGTGTTGCTAGATACCCCTCACTGATCGTGATAACGTAAGTTATCGTTACCGACATTTAAAGGAAACCCTTAGGGTCGCACAATGTGATGATATGGCTTACTTAAGTCAGATCGTGTGGACTGAATTCTTTGGGTTCAGTTTAAAGGGAAATAAACTCTGATTGTAAGTGAGATCTGGTCTGATCATGTTTGATTGATTAGGGCTTGAGATCGGTAAGCTTCGATCGAGAGAGTTGATGCTAGATCGGTGAGATCAAGAGCATCAGGAGATGGACGGTTGGATCTGGAACCTTAGGGTTTGATATGGTCTAGACCAAGTGGCTTGGCTCAATTTGCGTTTTGAACCAACTCTAATTGAACCGGTTCACTATGTGATCGCTTGGTTCAATGAGAGGTTCAATGCAAGGAAGTTTCGAACGTTCACTTGGAGTGAACGCTTAAGCCATTGAGACTTACCTATTTTGGAAGGCGGTTTTCGATAATGAAAGAAAAACGCTTCCATGTGGTAACGTGGAGGGCTGGTCTCAACGCCTTGCATCTTTCGCTTGAGGGTGATCGACGAGAAGGTGGTTTTGGACAAGGAGCTCTCGGCCAAAGGATCATCTCATCCCTTGCATACGACAACCCTTGAAGGACCTTGCTAGCACAAGGATCTCCAAGGAGCAAGCACATCATCTTGTGTGCGTCAACTAGGGAGAAGATCCCTTTCGATCTTTCTCTTCCAAGTCGCCATCTTCTTCATGGCTTTGGTAAAGATCTAAACTCCATCTCGTTGATCATATTATCTTGCTAAGATCCATGAAAACCCTAGCTTCCGCTTGAAAGTTTTGATGCGCCACCCTAAAGGGTTTTTCGCCCCCCTCTTGAAAGGGGTTTCATATGCATGCGCTCCCCCTTGAAGGGGACCCTTCAGCCCAGGTGAAGGGGAATCACACGGGTTGGCGATTGGCTGGGACAGCCTACCAGAAATTAGTGCTTGTCATCTCTGTGCATCTTATCTCGCCTGAGCGGGACGCGGAGACCAAGTATGAAATCTGGATCCCATCTCACTAAAAGAGTTCCACTCTTTCGGGCTGTTTTGCTGGATTTTTCAGCCAGATAAAATAGTGAGAAAAAGAATCTTTCTTAAGTCCTGGATTGATTCTATACATTGATACTGACCTTGCTGTTCTTGCATTGTTGTAGATTCCTGCAGCAACGAACACCATGAGCTTCAATGTGCGATCCCTACTGGAAAGGGAGAAGTTTGCTAGGCCAAACTTCTCAGACTGGTTCGGACACCTTAAGATCGTTCTTAAGGCAGAGAGGAAACTGTATGTCCTCGAGACGGCTGTGCCGCCTCAACCCGCTGCGAACGCCGCAAGGGCGGTTCGTGATGCCTATGAAAAGCACGTCAATGATAGCATTGATGTCGCTTGCCTGATGCTAGCGTCTATGACGCCACCGCTGCAGCGTCAGCATGAGGATATGTCGGCTATAGAAATTATAGCGAACCTCAAGATGCTGTATGCTGCACAGGCGAGGACAGAACGCTATAATCTGACAAAGCTTTTCTTTCAGAGCAAACTGGCTGAAGGGAGCCCAGTGGGAGCTCACGTGCTCAAGATGATTGGGCACAAGGAGGCTCTGGAGAAACTGGGGCATACCATAAACCAGGAGCTTGCTGTAGACATTATTCTGCAGTCTCTCCCGTCCTCTTTCGATGCGTTCATTATTAACTTTAATATGAATAAAATCGATTGTACTCCGGCAGAGCTGCTGAATATGCTCTTGACTACTGAGGAGACTCTGAAGGGAAAGCCTTCAACCTCTGTCTTAATGGTTCCTTCTAGGAACAAGAAGAAGGGGAAGAAGGGCAAAGCCCCTGTCAAGAACTACAGTAAGGCTCTGAAACAAAAGGTTAAGCGATCGAAGGACAACAGGTGTTTCCACTGTGGCCAGCTGGGTCACTGGAAAAAGGACTGTAAAGCGCTCCAAGGAGATAAGAGGGGAAGCATCGCTTCTGGCTCAGGTATATATGTGACTGAGGTCATGTTATCTTCTTCTTCTATTTCATGGGTGTTGGACACTGCATGTGGAGTTCACATTTGTTCAAATGTGCAGGAACTCAAGAGAAGAAGGCAGGTGGGACAGCATGAGGTAGACCTACGCGTTGGAAACGGGGCACGGGTTGCTGCTGTTGCTGTAGGAGACTATTTCATTTCTTTACCATCTGGCATTGTATTGGAATTAAACAATTGTTATTTTGTACCCAGTATAACCAAGAATATTATCTCTATTCCTGCTCTTGTCAGGAAAGGATTTGCCTTTGAATGCAATATTTCAAAGTGTGTACTTTCTCTTGATAATATTGTTTATGCTACTGGTTCAATTAACAATGGGTTATTCATGTTGGACATGGAATATTCTATACAAAACATTGATAATAAGAAAGCCAAGTATGCTGAAGACAGCACCTTGTTATGACATAGTCGTTTAGGCCATATTAACAAGAAGCGCATTAAGCGGTTGCATGATCATGGACTGCTGGGATCATTCTCCTATGAGGAGATTGATACATGCAAAGCTTGTTTGATGGGTAAAATGACGAAGTCACCTTTTCCTCACAAAGGTCAAAGGGCTTCAGGTTTACTTGACCTTATACACAGTGATGTGTGTGGGCCATTTAGTAAACATGCCAGAGGTGGCTATTCGTACTTCATTACCTTTACTGATGATTTCAGTAGGTATGGGTATGTCTATCTAATGAGACATAAGAGTGAATCTTTTGACAAGTTCAAAGAGTTCAAAAATGAAGTACAGAATCAGCTAGGGCGAAATATCAAGGCACTTCGTTCTGATCGAGGTGGAGAATACTTGAGTCATGCGTTTACTGACTATCTAAAAGAGTGTGGGATTATCTCACAGCTCACTCCGCCAGGAACACCGCAATGGAATGGTGTGTCCGAGAGGAGAAATAGAACGTTACTTGATATGGTTCGTTCTATGATGAGTCAGGCTACTCTTCCATATTCCTTTTGGGGATTTGCACTGGAGACAGCTGCAAAGGTACTAAACCGAGTGCCATCCAAGGCAGTTTCAAAGACGCCATATGAATTATGGTATGGGAAACAGCCGAGCTTGACATTTATCAGGATCTGGGGTTGCGAGGCTTATGTCAAAAAGCTCGCCTCTGGGAAACTGGAGAGCAGATCTGAGAAATGCATCTTTGTCAGTTACCCTAAGGAAACTAAGGGTTATTATTTCTACGATCCCAAAGAGAACAAAGTATTTGTTGCTCGGACGGCCATATTTCTTGAGAAGGAGTTTCTTCTGCAAGAAGCCAGTGGGAGAGAAATAAAGCTGGATGAGAATCCAGAGGAAGGACAAAGTAGTCAAGCACAGTTGGATGAGCCTGAGCCGGTGGATCAGGTTATTGAACAACCTGAGGCTTAGATATCACGGGAACCGCGTAGATCGGGAAGTATCCGTCGTCAGCCTGAGCGCTATGACGGAGTCTACATCATTGATAATGATGAACCCCTTACTTATGCGGATGCGGTTAGTGGACCGTAGTCAGCTAGATGGCTTGAAGCTATGCGAGCCGAGATGGACTCCATGTCAGATAACCAAGTCTGGGATTTGGTTGATCCGCCTCCGGGAGTAATCCCTATAGGCTGTAAATGGATCTTCAAGAAGAAGATTGACATGGATGGTAACGTGGTTACCTATAAAGGCAGGCTAGTAGCGAAAGGTTTCAAACAAATCTACGGGATAGATTATGATGAAACTTTCTCTCCTGTAGCCATGTTCAAGTCTATTCGGATTCTTTTCGCGATAGCAGCATATTACGATTATGAGATCTGGCAGATGGATGTGAAAACAGCTTTCCTTAATGGAAATCTGGATGAGGATGTGTATATGACACAACCTGAAGGTTTCACTAATCCATCAGATCGTCATAAGATATGCAAGTTAAAGAAGTCCATTTATGGACTTAAACAAGCATCTAGAAGCTGGAATATTCGTTTTGATGAATCAATCTCTGAGTTTGGTTTCATCAAGAACGAAGATGACCCGTGTGTATATAAGAGGTTTAGTGGGAGCGTGATTACATTCCTAGTCCTCTACGTCGATGACATCTTGATCATTGGAAATGATGTTCCTGAAATGCATGCGGTTAAGGCATGGTTAAGGAAATGTTTCCAGATGAAAGATCTAGGAGAAGCAGCCTATGTGTTAGGTGTGAAGATCTACAGGGATAGATCTAAGAGGCTTCTCGGGCTGTGCCAGAGTACTTACATCGATAAAGTCCTGGAGAGATTCCATTTAGAGAATTCTAAAAGAGGATATCTTCCAGTCAGACATGGTCTGAATCTTTCGAAGAGTCAGTGTCCACAAACACAGACTGAGAAAGATGAAATGGACAATACGCCTTATGCTTCGGCTATTGGGTCCATTATGTATGCGATGTTGTGTACTCGCCCAGACGTCGCTTACGGGTTAAGCGTGACCAGTCGTTTCCAAAGTAATCCAGGTATGGCGCACTGGATTGCAGTCAAGAACATTTTAAAATATCTGCGGAGGACCAAAGATATGTTCTTGATATATGGTGGTCAGGAAGAACTCAGTATAGAAGGATATACTGACGCTTCGTTCCAGTCGGACCAGGATGATTTCCGATCGCAATCAGGCTATGTTTTTAGCTTAAATGGTGGAGCAGAGGTGTGGAAGAGTTTCAAACAGTCAACTGTTGCTGATTCCACAACAGAAGCCGAGTATGTTGCAGCCTCGGAAGCATCCAAGGAGGCAGTATGGATTCGTAAGTTCGTGAGAGAACTTGGTGTTGTTCCTTCGTGTGTCGATCCTTTGGTTATCTTCTGTGATAACACTGGAGCCATCGCACAAGCAAAGGAACCACGGTCGCACCAGAAGTCCAAGCACATACAGAGACGGTTTCACTTGATCCGGGAGATCATAGATCGTGGCGAGATCAAAATATGCAAGGTTCATACAGACGACAATCTGGCTGACCCACTTACCAAGCCTCTGGCGCAGCAGAAGCATGAGAAGCACTGTAATAATATGGGTTTGAGATTTCTCAACCATTAGATTAAGTGCAAGTGGGAGATTGTTGGGGTATGCCTTTAAGGCTAATGTTTGAGGCCTTGGGATTGTATCAGTATCATGTAATAAACTCTTGTGTTTATAAAGGCATGGTTATTATTCAGGTTGTTACCTTGTCTGCTGTAATAAGTGTACTACTGAATAATGTCTCAAAGCTGTTCAGCTGGGCTGACATGCAGTAATGTCCTTAGTCGAGATATCTTGGTGAACATGAGACAACCTTGATATGATGGAGACTAATATGTATTCTAATCTTATAGGATGCTTCGAGCATGGAATAAGATGTAGACTCATGGGTACATTGGATGTACTGGACAGACCCTACTAGGATATTCAATTGCTTGTCACAATGTGAATGATCCTTGATTGCAACAAGTGGCACATGTCCTCTGACTTGAGATCACTTGTGTTTCTAAATGATGATTGTCATTGTTTTGAGGTAGTTCAATATCATTTGAAACATGATGGTTATAGACTATCTTGGATAATGAGCTTGAGTCAGGTTAGGGCACTAGTGATAGATAAAGGATTGCCGTCTCCTTGTTTAAGGAGTGAGATGTTCTAATGGGGCCCCCCCTTTAGATGAGATGATTGAGAAAGTGTATGGCCATACCCAGGTGACTATGTTCATCTGATCTAATCATGCTCAACGTATTGGAGTCACAAGCTTGACACGCTTGTCCAATAAGAACATCCAGTGGCAAAGGATACATGCATGCCTTGTGAATAGATTCACACTTGTGCTGTGGTTTGGGTGTAGTCTTGGAAGACTCTTTCCTTTATATCGGGAGACAGTGATGTGTTGCTAGATACCCCTCACTGATCGTGATAATGTAAGTTATTGTTACCGACATTTAAAGGAAACCCTTAGGGTCGCACAATTTGATGATATGGCTTACTTGAGTCAGATCGTGTGGACTGAATTGTTTGGGTTCAGTTTAAAGGGATTTAATCTCTGATTGTAAGTGAGATCTGGTCTGATCATGTTTGATTGATTAGGGCTTGAGATCGGTAAGCTTCGATCGAGAGAGATGATGCTAGATCGGTGAGATCAAGAGCATCATGAGATGAACGGTTAGATTGGAAACCTTAGGGTTTAGTTGATCTAGACCGATTGGCTTGGGTTGGCTTGGTTTGGCCTTTGGACCGAACACATTTACTTTGAACCGGTTCAAGAGCTTGAACGTATGGTTCATTGTTTTGGCGTTTTGATCGATTTAGTGATCATGAACGCATGGCTTAATGGATTTTCCAATTTTGGAAAGTCATTTAGCGCATGTTCCCTTGAACGCCAAATGACTTGAACGCTCCATTCAACTCTCGTCTCCTTGCTCTTGCTTGACGAGACTTTGGCGTGGAGAAGGCGAGGTCTTGGTGGAGGTTCGGCAAGCCTAGACATCATCTCTCATTTCCTTACCATACGAGAGGGACCCTTGAAGGACCTTGCTAGCACAAGGATCTCCAAGGAGCAAGCACATCATCTTGTGTGCGTCAACTAGGGAGAAGATCCCTTTCGATCTTTCTCTTCCAAGTCGCCATCTTCCTCATGGCTTTGGTATGGATCTAAACTTCATCAAGTTGATCATATTATCTTGCTAAGATCCATGAAAAACCCTTGCTTCCGCTTGCAATTTTTATGCGCCACCCTTAAGGGTTTTTCGCCCCCCTCTTGAAAGGGGTTTCATCTGCTTGCGCTCCCCCTTGAAGGGGACTCTTCAGACACAATGTGATAGTAAGTACCTTTAAGCAATTAGAAGCCGATGTCGATGAAGGCACCCAAGTGTTTGCCCTCTGCAGTCTCGCACACACGGATTCCTCAAGTTTTCTTCTTCCTCGCCCGGTGCTAGCCTCGGGAAGAAGATCCATGCCTTAGGAGAGTCCTCCAAGCAACTTGCGCCACCACCAAGATGTGATGCGTCAAGGAGATGGAAGGAGAAGAGAACGCCGCAAGCCTTCTTGTTCCTTTGCTCCAAGGAAAGGAAAAGGAGAAGTATGCTTGCGCCCTTGATGGAAGAAGAAGAGCTCTAAGCTCTCCAAGCCGTCGCCCTCTAATGCTTCACGCCTCCAAGGAATTAGCATCATGAAGAGAGGGGGCGGCAAGGGCTTATTTATAGGAGCAAGAGGCGGTTAGGGGAGAATGGCAAGTGTTGACAATTAGGGCATGATTCTAGGAGATTATCCAATCAAATATATTGATTAAATCTCCACTCCCATATGCGCCTAAGACTTGCCAAAGCAAGCATCAGCCATATGCGCCCATATCATGCCATATGAGGCATTAATCCCATCCATGCGCCTAGACCTAGTCAAGGCAATATGATGGATTGCCTAATGTGGCTTGGGCGCAAGTCCTAATCCAATTAGGACTCTAATTATGTTAATAATCAGCCCACAATTGTCAAACACAATCTAATCAATTATCTTGTGTGATTTAATCACCTAGGAGATACCAAACAAGGCATAGGCGCAAATCCTAGTCCAACTAGGATTCCATATGCGCCTATCCTATTAATTCATCCCCATTATACCCTTCAAGCCTCATAGCCCTTCAATACAACTTATTAGCAAGCCCAACTAACCAATGGGCCAAGCCCAAAGTCCATTATGCATGTTAACCAAGCTATTGGATCCAATCCAATTTAACCCATGGTTAAATGAGGCTAACCATGGTTAATTTGATCGATATGCCAAAAACAGAAGTTGGCCCCAATAAGTTTCTTCCATCTCATCAGGCCCATTGGCGCTGATGAAATCTCCCAAATAGATCAGAGTTATCCAATAACTCGATCTAAAGGCTACCCGATCAATATGAAAACTCGAGTATCAAGGTGTGCGACCCTGTAGGTTCCTCTAACGCTGGCAGTGCTGACCAAAGGTCATCACAAGCAGTGAGTGGCACCTAGCAGTGCATCGCTGCTACCCAGGTTATTGGAATGGATATCGACATCGACATCCCCATCATCGCAACTAGGTACAGATGCATTACAGTCTCTTTGCCGTACTGATATCCGATTGGACAAGTGTGTCACCACTTGTTTTCATCCAATCACATGGCTATGACTAAAACAGGTTCTCACCTGGGTATGGCCATACACTCTCAGTCATAGAACCATAAGGGAGCTCCATGGATATCATACTTCCCTAAGGAAGGGGCAAATCCTATGTCTGTCCATTGACCTTCTCATATGGGGCGTGACATGCTCAATGACAACCGTTATGACCTCCCAACTACGGCAAGGTGTTAGGTTGCATCAAAGCAAGTCCCTAACCATATAGAATGGTCAATAACCTCAAGTCAAGGGATCAATGCATCTCCTGTCACTTGTGAGGATAACTCATGACACCAAGTCATAGCCTCACAGCGGGTCTATCCAGTATATCCTCCAATGATACACCCATGTGTCTGCGTTAGCACCACGTGCCTAACCAGCCCAATACCAGTTTCTTAAGTACCAGAGTTGTCCCATATCCACTCAGGTACATCGACTGGGGACTATAGTTCGAGCACAGATCCAATCTGTCTCCAGGGACATTATCATGTAAGTACACAATCGCAGGTGTAGACAAACAATGATAACGACAATGCCAGAAAGATATATATTAATATCAGAGTCAAGTAGTACAAAGATGGACCAAAACTAGGTCCTAGGGCATATACACCAACAGATATCTCTTTAAGAATCGACCATTAATAGGCTGTATCAGATGTTCCCCATCTTGATCTATCAATTGGTAGGCTCCCCCTTCATAAACTTTTTTTATCACATAAGGCCCTTCCCAATTAGGATTGAATTTGCCTTTTGCTATCTTGTTGGATATAATAGGTCATCTTAATACTAAGACGAGATCTCCTTTCTTGAAAGTGCATTCTCTGGTCAGCTTGTCATACGCCCTTGTCATTTGCGCTCGATATAGTTCCAAATTTTGCTGTGCAATCAGCCTTTGCTCATCGAGGGTGTCCAACTCATCAAGACTTAATTGGACGTTTTCATCTATTGTCATGCCACATTGTACAGCCATTCTCAATGAAGGTATTTCCACCTCGAGTGGGAGAACTGCTTCAACACTGAAGACCAGAGAGTAAGGTGTCGATTGGGTCGGTGTACGATACGTAGTTCGGTAAGCCCACAATGCTTCCACCAACTTTTGATGCCATTCTTTCTTATTCTTGGAAACATTCTTTTTGATCAACTTGAACAAAGTTTTGTTGAATGCTTCAGCAAGACCGTTTGCTCTGGGATTATATATTGAAGAATACCGCCAATCAATTTTGTGACGCTCAGCAAATTTGTATACCGAGGCATTCTTGAAAGCCAAACCATTGTCAGATATGATCCTTCTAGGAGTCCCAAATCGACTTAGTATATTCTTGCGAAAGAAATTAACAACATTGTTGGCTTTGACTTCTCTTAATGGAATAGCTTCTGCCCATTTGGAAAAGTAGTCTGTTGCTGCAAGTATGAAGCGGTGCCCCAGAGAAGAAGGAGGTTCTATTGGCCCGACTATGTCTGTCCCCCACATTTCAAATGGCCATGATGAAATTGTCGGATGAAGAGGATTAGGGTGTTTATGAATTAAGTCCCCGTGTACTTGACATAAATGGCAAGTTTTTGCATAATTTATATAGTCTCGTACCATGCTTGGCCAATAATACCCTAGCCTCTTGATCTTAAGATACATCTTGGGTCCGGATTGATGAGCACCGCAAAGCCCGGAATGGATTTCATGTAAGACATGAGTAATCTCGTCCATAGCAATGCACCTGAGCCAGAGTAGTTCATATGACCGGTGATACAGGGTATCATTTACAAATGTATACCGAAGAGCTCGCTTCTTTAATTGTGTTCTTTGGGATTTGTCTTCGGGTAAGATACCACTTTTGAAATAATTGACAAATGGTTCCCTCCAATCATGTTCTTGTGTAGGGGAAGTCGTCATAGCATTAGGTATTTCTTCCTCGTAAACGACATCATTTTCGATAGGTGCGATTAGCTTTCTATCTCCAATTGTGATGTTGATATGTCCAATGGATGGTCCAGCCAATTCCTTAGGAAATTTTGCTAATGCATCCGCTCTACCGTTTGCAGCTCTGGTCACGCAAGCTAAAGTGATATGTGGCATCTTCTCCATGAGTTCCATAGCCTTTGTGTAATATTTGCACAGTTCCATTTTCTTGACCTTATATTTGTCTATCATTTGCCGGATAACAAATTGAGAATCTCCGTATACATGCAATCTTTTGATGTTCATTTCTATAGCAAGTTCGAGCCCGACAATTAGAGCTTCATATTCGACTTCATTATTGGTGCATGGACTAGTGAGAGCCAGGGAATAATGTATGAAAGGTCCCCTAGACAAGGGGATGAAACCCTAATAGGCACATGTAAGGGATTTAAACAGCGGAAGAGGGTTTCTAGATCTATTGCATGCTTTACGATCAACGTTAAAATGATTACATACAAGAGAAGAAATCATACCGATGCCATTTCTAGATGGAGTCTTGGAAGCAAAGATCGAAATGGATCTTCTCCAGAGATGACGCACACAAGATGAGTCTTGGCTCCTCCTTGTCGCCCCTTGTGCTAGCAAGGATCGTCCAAGTATCCTGACCGAATGGAAGGGAAGAGATGAGAAATCCTATGCTTGGCGAGAGCTCCTCTTTTCGTTCACACCTTCACACGTAAGAGATGCCAGTGTCGAAAAGCCCAAAGAGGCGTCAAGAGAGCGTGAGCATTGAGAACGTGAGAGTCATGGTCACGTTTAGAGACATGCTTTCTAAAAATAGAAAAGTCTCAACGTTCATGCGACCACAACTTACCCCAATCGCAAAATGCCTCTTCATTTGAACCATGCGCTCATCCAATGAGCTGGTTCAATTCGGTTTGGTTCAAGAAACCAAACAACCCAAGCCATTAGTCCAGATTACAATAAACCCCTGAGGCTTAAGATCTGACCGTTGATCTCTCGATGCTCCTGATCTCACCGATCTAGCATCCATTCTCTCAATCGAAGCTTACCGATCTTAAGCCCTAATCAATTAAACATGATCAGACCAGATCTCACTCACAATCAGAGATTAAATCCCTTTAAACTGAACCTAAACAATTCAGTCCACACGATCTGACTTAAGTAAGCCATATCATCAAATTGTGCGACCCTAAGGGTTTCCTTTAAATGTCGGTAACGATAACTTACGTCATCACGATCAGCGAGGGGTATCTAGCAACACATCACTGTCTCCTGATATAAAGGAAAGAGTCTTCCAAGACTACACCCAAACCACAGCACAAGTGTGAATCAACTCACTAGGCATACATGTTTCCTTTGCCACTGGATGTTCTTATTGGACAAGCCTGTCAAGCTTGTAACTCCAATATGATGAGCATGATTAGATCAGATGAACATAGTCACCTGGGTATGGCCATACACTTTCTCAATCATCTCATCCAAGGGGGCCCTTTAGAACATCACACTCCAATGAAGGAGACGGCGATCCTTTATCTATCACTAGTGCCCTAACATGACTCAAGCTCACCATCCAAGATAGTCTATAACCATTATGTTTCAAATGATATTGAACTACCTCAAAACAATGACAATCATCATTTAGAAACACAAGTGATCTCAAGTCAGAGGAAATGTGCCACTTGTTGCAATCAAGGATTATTCACATTGTGACAAGCAATTGAATATCCTAGTAGGGTCTGTCCAGTACATCCAATGTACCCATGAGTCTACATCTTATTCCATGCTCGAAGCATCCTATAAGATTAGAATACATATTAGTCTCAATCATATCAAGGCTGTCTCATGTTCACCAAGATATCTCGACTAAGGACAAAAGTGCATGTCAGCCTAGCTGAACAGCATTGAGACATTATTCAGAAGTATATGTATTGCAGCAGATAATATATCAACCTGAATAACAACCATTGCCTTTATAAACATAAGAGTTTATACATGATACTGATACAATCCCAAGGCCTCAAACATTAGCCTCAAACATGAATAACAACCTTGCAGATTTTGATCTCGCCACGATCAATGATCTCCCGGATCAAGTGAAACCGTCTCTGTATGTGCTTGGACTTCTGGTGCGACCGCGGTTCCTTTGCTTGTGCGATTGCTCCAGTGTAATCACAGAAGATAACCAAAGGATCTGCACTCGAAGGAACAACACCAAGTTCCTTAACGAACTTGCGAATCCATACTGCCTCCTTAGATGCTTCTGAGGCTGCAACATACTCGGCTTCTGTTGTGGAATCAGCAACGATGGTCTGTTTGAAACTCTTCCACACCACTACTCCTCCATTCAAGCTAAAAACATAGCCTGATTGCGATCGGAAATCATCCTGGTCAGATTGGAATGAAGCGTCAGTATATCCTTCAATACTGATTTCTTCCTGACCACCATATATCAAGAACATATCTTTGGTCCTCCGCAGATATTTCAAGATGTTCTTGACTGCAATCCAGTGCGCCTGACCTGGATTACTTTGGAATCGACTGGTCACGCTTAACCCGTAAGCGACGTCTGGGCGAGTACACAAAATCGCATACATAATGGATCCAATAGCCGAAGCATAAGGCGTATTGTCCATTTCATCTTTCTCAGTCTGTGTTTGTGGACACTGACTCTTTGAAAGATTCAGACCATGTCTGACTGGAAGATATCCTCTTTTAGAATTCTCTAAATGAAATCTTTCCAGGACTTTATCGATGTAAGTACTCTGGCACAGCCCGAGAAGCCTCTTAGATCTATCCCTGTAGATCTTCACACCTAATACATAGGCTGCTTCTCCTAAATCTTTCATCTGGAAACATTTTCTTAACCATGCTTTGACAGCATGCAGTTCAGGAATATCGTTTCCAATGATTAAGATATCATCGACGTAGAGGACTAGGAAAGTAATTACGCTCCCACTAAACCTCTTATATACACACGGGTCATCTTCATTCTTGATGAAACCAAATTCACTAATTGATTCATCAAAATGAATATTCCAGCTTCTTGATGCTTGTTTAAGTCCATAAATGGACTTCTTTAATTTGCATACCTTATGACGATCAGATGGATTAGTGAAACCTTCAGGTTGTGTCATATACACATCCTCATCCAATTTTCCATTAAGGAAAGCAGTCTTCACATCCATCTGCCAGATCTCATAATCGTAATATGCTGCTATCGCGAAAAGAATCCGAATAGACTTAAACATAGCTACAGGTGAGAAAGTTTCATCATAATCTATCCCGTAGATTTGTTTGAAACCTTTCGCAACTAGCCTGCCTTTATAGGTAACCACATTACCATCCATGTCAATCTTCTTCTTGAAGATCCATTTACAGCCTATAGGGATAACTCCCGGAGGTGGATCAACCAAATCCCAAACTTGGTTATCTGACATGGAGTCCATCTCGGCTCGCATAGCTTCAAGCCATCTAGCTGAGTCTGGTCCACTGACCGCATCCGCATAAGTGAGGGGTTCATCATTATCAATGATGTAGACTCCGTCATAGCGCTCAGGCTGTCGACGAATCCTTCCCGATCTTCGCGGTTCCCGTGATATCTGAGCCTCAGGTTGTTCAGTAACCTGTTCTACCGGCTCAGGCTCATCCAACTGTGCTTGACTACTTTGTCCTTCCTCTGGATTCTCATCCAGTTTTATTTCTCTCCCACTGGCTTCTTGCAGAAGAAACTCCTTCTCAAGAAAAATGGCCGTCCGAGCAACAAATACCTTGTTCTCTTTGGGATCGTAGAAATAATAACCCTTAGTTTCCTTAGGGTAACCGACAAAGATGCATTTGTCAGATCTGCTCTCTAGTTTCCCAGAGGCGAGCTTTTTGACATAAGCCTCACAACCCCAGATCCTGATAAATGTCAAGCTCGGCTGTTTCCCATACCATAACTCATATGGGGTCTTTGAAACTGCCTTGGATGGCACTCGGTTTAGTACCTTTGCAGCTGTTTCCAGTGCAAATCGCCAAAAGGAGTAAGGTAGAGTAGCCTGACTCATCATAGAACGAACCATATCAAGTAACGTTCTATTTCTCCTCTCGGACACACCATTCCATTGCGGTGTTCCTGGCGGAGTGAGCTGTGAGATAATCCCACACTCCTTCAGATAGTCAGTAAACGCATGACTCAAGTATTCTCCACCTCGATCAGAACGAAGTGCCTTGATATTTCGGCCTAGCTGATTCTGTACTTCATTCTTGAACTCTTTGAACTTGTCAAAAGATTCACTTTTATGTCTCATTAAATAGACATACCCATATCTACTGAAATCATCAGTAAAGGTAATGAAGTACGAATAGCCACCTCTGGCATGTTTACTAAATGGCCCACACACATCACTGTGTATAAGGTCAAGTAAACCTGAAGCCCTTTGACCTTTATTAGGAAAAGGTGACTTCGTCATTTTGCCCATTAAACAAGCTTTGCATGTATCAATCTCCTCATAGGAGAATGATCCCAGCAGTCCATGTTCATGCAACCGCTTAATGCGTTTCTTGTTAATATGGCCTAAACGACTATGCCATAGCAAGGTGCTATCATCATCATACTTGGCTTTCTTATTATCAATATTTTGTATAGAACATTCCATGTCCAACATGAATAACCCATTGTTAATTGAACCAGTAGCATAAACAATATTATCAATAGATAAAACACACTTTGACATATTGCATTCAAAGGAAAACCCTTTCCTGACAAGAGCAGGAATAGAGATAATATTCTTAGTTATACTCGGAACAAAATAACAATTGTCTAGTTCCAATACAAGTCCAGATGGTAATGAGATGTAATATTCCCCTACAGCAACAGCAGCAACCCGTGCTCCGTTTCCAACTCGTAGGTCCACCTCATGCTGCCCCACCTGTCTTCTTCTCTTGAGTTCCTGTACATTTGAACAAATGTGAACTCCACATGCAGTGTCCAACACCCATGATATAGAAGAAGAAAACATGACCTCAGTCACATAAATACCTGAGCCAGAAACGATGCTTCCCTTCTTGTCTCCTTGGAGCGCTTTACAGTCCTTTTTCCAGTGACCCAGCTGGCCACAGTGGAAACATCTGTATTCCTTCAACCGCTTAACCTTTTGTTTCAGCGCCTTGTTGTAGTTCTTGACTGGGGTTTTGCCCCTCTTCCCCTTCTTCTTGTTCCTGGAAGGAACCATTAAGACAGAGGTTGAAGGCTTTCCCTTCAGAGTCTCCTCAGTAGTCAAGAGCATATTCAGCAACTCTGCCGGCGTACAGTCGATCTTGTTCATATTAAAGTTAATAATGAACGGATCGAAAGAAGGCGGGAGAGACTGCAGAATAATGTCTACAGCAAGCTCCTGATTGATGGTATGTCCCAGTTTCTCTAGAGCCTCCTTGTGCCCAATCATCTTGAGCACATGAGCTCCTACTGGACTCCCTTCAGCCAGTTTGCTCTGAAAGAAAAGCTTGGTCAAATTGTAGCGTTCAGTCCTCGCCTGTGCAGCATATAGCCTCTTGAGGTTTGCTATAATTTCTATAGCAGACATATCCTCATGCTGACATTGCAGCGGTGGCGTCATAGACGCTAGCATCAGGCAAGCGACATCAATGCTATCATTGACATGCTTTTCATAGGCTTCCCGAACCGCCCTTGCGGCGTTCGGAGCGGGTTGAGGCGGTATCGCCGTCTCGAGGACATACAGTTTCCTCTCTGCCTTAAGAACAATCTTAAGGTGTCCGTACCAGTCTGAGAAGTTTGGCCCAGCAAACTTCTCCCTTTCCAGTAGGGATCGCACATTGAAGTTCATGGTGTTCGTTGCTGCAGGAATCTACAACAATGCAAGAACAGCAAGGTCAGTATCAATGTTAAGAATCAATCAGGACTTAAGAATGATTCTTTTTCTCACTATTTTATCTGACTGAAAAATCCAGCAAAACAGCCCGAAAGAGTAGAACTCTTTTAGTGAGACGGGATCCAGATTTCACACTTGGTCTCCGCGTCCCGCTCAGGCGAGATAAGATGCACAGAGAGTACAAGCACTAATTTCTGGTAGGCTGTCCCAGCCAATCGCCAACCCGTGCGATTCCCCTTCATCTGGGCAATCCAGCAGACTGTGCCAACTGAGTTGGTACAACACAGTCTCTGATCCCACAGATGGCTGCCTCCATGTGCTACCATATGCGCCACATATGTAGCCTACATGGTCAAGCTGACCTGACCTACTCCCTGGACCACCACGTGCTATGCTGAGCAACGAGAAGCGATAAATCCCTTCTCTGTAACACGCAGGTGTAATCCCGCACAGTCTGAAGATAGATGGACGTGCCCACTGAGTGGGTACAACACGGCTCCAACGATAGTCAGAACAGTGAGGTTTCGCGTCAGAAGGCTTACGAGCTTGAAATTTTAACGTTGGATTTTAACGGTCTTTTATCTTCTCAACTATCATACAATTCCTATGGTGATAGCAGAAGATAAATAAATCATGCATTTCTAATTATATAATTGATAAAGAGAAAGCATGCTGATCTTATGTGGTAAAAGCCCATTAAGCCTAAGTAAGACCTTAACCTAACTTAAGTCTTCACTTGCTTTTCTTCATGGGGCTTTTGCTTCTTATCTGGCCCAACCTAGGGCCCAAGCGCCAATTGCAGCTCAGGTGCGCCCACTAGGGAAAATGCGCCTGTCCCAGAGTCGAACCCTGGACCTCCCACCTGGTCAAGCCACTGCTGCATGCGCCTCTGCCAAGTGTGCTCTGTGCTCTTGTCTGATTAAATTACAAATTAATCTATCTAGACAAGATTGACTCGCAGGTCAATTACACTTTATAAATTAAATAAAATGTGATGCGCAGATCACAATAAATATTAATTTACATTTAAATTCCAGGCTCGCAGGCCCCAGCACAGCACACATTAAACAGGGCAGCCCACATAAGATTAAATAAACAAACATATGGCATCCAATCAGCATGTGATCCAATAAGAAAATGAAATTTCGAAAACCCCATTGGCATCATTTTTTTTTAATTTTCTTATATGCCCTACAACCTTACAACAGTCCATTAATAGGGATCCACTCACCTTGTCTAGTCAGATCCAATGCCCTTGCATGCACCAAGTCCTAACTGACTTGAGTCGACCAAAAGGTCAACCATGCATGCGTTTAGGGCTGAACGGCCACAATGAGGTCTGGCAAGCGGGTGTGACCCCGGGCCTAACTCATGTGCGCTCAATTAGTTGTCTCAATCAGACATCGCTACACGCCTGTGATGCAGTCGACTTATAGCCACCTCGCGCTTGCGCACAGGTGCTATCTGGTCGACCCATCTAGGCTGTCAGATGGTCTGATCAGACTGGTTGGATCTAACCTAGAGGATGACTTCAACCCTACTAACCTGTCTAAGGATTTACAGTAGGCGCTTAGATCTAAGTGAGGCGCGCAAGTGATGAAGTTTTTGAAGAAAAACTATAACATACAACAAGCGCAACATATAAGCATCATTCATGCGCCACAAACTATAAACATGCGCCAATACTCTCATGTAAAATTTTCGCATGATGATAACCCTAGATCTCTTGAATATGCGCATATAATGGATCACACAAAAAGGGGTCAAGCAATCATAAAAACATGCATAAACCTTGGCTCTGATACCAATTGAAAGGTCCCCTAGACAAGGGGATGAAACCCTAATAGGCACATGTAAGGGATTTAAACAGCGGAAGAGGGTTTCTAGATCTATTGCATGCTTTACGATCAATGTTAAAATGATTACATACAAGAGAAGAAATCATACCGATGCCATTTCTAGATGGCGTCTTGGAAGCAAAGATCGAAATGGATCTTCTCCAGAGATGACGCACACAAGATGAGTCTTGGCTCCTCCTTGTCGCCCCTTGTGCTAGCAAGGATCGTCCAAGTATCCTGACCGAATGGAAGGGAAGAGATGAGAAATCCTATGCTTGGCGAGAGCTCCTCTTTTCGTTCACACCTTCACACGCAAGAGATGCCAGTGTCGAAAAGCCCAAAGAGGCGTCAAGAGAGCGTGAGCATTGAGAACGTGAGAGTCATGGTCACGTTTAGAGACATGCTTTCTAAAAATAGAAAAGTCTCAACGTTCATGCGACCACAACTTACCCCAATCGCAAAATGCCTCTTCATTTGAACCATGCGCTCATCCAATGAGCTGGTTCAATTCGGTTTGGTTCAAGAAACCAAACAACCCAAGCCATTAGTCCAGATTACAATAAACCCCTGAGGCTTAAGATCTGACCGTTGATCTCTCGATGCTCCTGATCTCACCGATCTAGCATCCATTCTCTCAATCGAAGCTTACCGATCTTAAGCCCTAATCAATTAAACATGATCAGACCAGATCTCACTCACAATCAGAGATTAAATCCCTTTAAACTGAACCTAAACAATTCAGTCCACACGATCTGACTTAAGTAAGCCATATCATCAAATTGTGCGACCCTAAGGGTTTCCTTTAAATGTCGGTAATGATAACTTACGTCATCACGATCAGCGAGGGGTATCTAGCAACACATCACTGTCTCCCGATATAAAGGAAAGAGTTTTCCAAGACTACACCCAAACCACAGCACAAGTGTGAATCAACTCACTAGGCATACATGTTTCCTTTGCCACTGGATGTTCTTATTGGACAAGCCTGTCAAGCTTGTAACTCCAATATGATGAGCATGATTAGATCAGATGAACATAGTCACCTGGGTATGGCCATACACTTTCTCAATCATCTCATCCAAGGGGGCCCTTTAGAACATCACACTCCAATGAAGGAGACGGCGATCCTTTATCTATCACTAGTGCCCTAACATGACTCAAGCTCACCATCCAAGATAGTCTATAACCATTATGTTTCAAATGATATTGAACTACCTCAAAACAATGACAATCATCATTTAGAAACACAAGTGATCTCAAGTCAGAGGAAATGTGCCACTTGTTGCAATCAAGGATTATTCACATTGTGACAAGCAATTGAATATCCTAGTAGGGTCTGTCCAGTACATCCAATGTACCCATGAGTCTACATCTTATTCCATGCTCGAAGCATCCTATAAGATTAGAATACATATTAGTCTCAATCATATCAAGGCTGTCTCATGTTCACCAAGATATCTCGACTAAGGACAAAAGTGCATGTCAGCCTAGCTGAACAGCATTGAGACATTATTCAGAAGTATATGTATTGCAGCAGATAATATATCAACCTGAATAACAACCATTGCCTTTATAAACATAAGAGTTTATACATGATACTGATACAATCCCAAGGCCTCAAACATTAGCCTTAAGGGCATACCCCAACAATGTAATATTCCTTTATCAGGAGTGATGAATACTAAGCCGATCCCTGATTTTACTTTTGGGATGTTTGGAGGAATGGCTGGCTGAATTGAAAATGCCCTGTCGAAATAAAGTTCCCAATATTCATCGTCAGCCTCAGCATTTAGTATCTCCTCATCTAGAAAATCATAATTTAAAGGAGAATCATCGGGGATAGGATGGGCTGCTAGGAAATTTGCTAGTACTTGCCCTTTTATTGCCTTTTGTGACACATATGTGATATCGAACTCTTGGAGAAGGACTGCCCATTTAGCCAGTCGCCCTATCAAAGTTGGCCTCGTCATTAAGTATCTCAAGGGATCAACTCTCGATATGAGGTGGATTTCGTGTTCGAGGAGATAGTGTCTTAGTTTCTTGATGGCAAATATCAAGGCCAAACATTGCTTTTCAATCGGGGAATATGAGTTTTCGGCTCCCACGAACATTTGACTAAGATAGTATAGGGCAATCTCTTTCCCTTCATCATTATTCTGAGCTAACAATACTCCCAAGGATGTTTCCAATGCTGTGGTGTATAAAATCAGCGACTTTCCAGTGACAGGTGCCCCAAGGACTGGAGGACATGAGAGATATTCTTTAATATTTTCAAAAGCATTTTGGCACATGTCATCCCAAACAAAAGGGGTATTTTTCTTTGTCAGTTTTGAAAAGGGAAGAATTCGCCCGGATAAATTAGAGATGAACCTCCTAATATAAGCCAGTCGCCCTTGAAAAGATCTGAGTTCCTTAAGATTCTTTGGGGGTGGCATGTTCTTGATTGAATTTATCTTTGAAGGATCAATCTCAATTTTCCTATGCCTCACAACAAAACATAGGAATTTTCCGGATGATACTCCAAAAGCGCATTTAAGTGGGTTCATCTTGAGGTTGTACTTGTGAATGCGAGTTAATATAGTCCTCAAGTCTTGACAATGCCCCGCTCTAGATTGTGACTTAACCACTAGGTCATCAACGTAGCATTCAACAAGTTTGTGGATTAAGTCATCGAAGATTTTGGTCATTGCCCGCTGGTATGTTGCCCCGGCGTTTTTCAATCCGAAAGGCATGACAGTGTAGCAAAAAATTCCAATAGGAGTACGGAATGCTGTGTGTCTTTCTTCTTCTGGCGCTATTTTGAATTGATTATAACCGGATGATCCGTCCATGAATGAGAATACTTCAAAATTTGATACAGAGTCAATCATTACTTCAGTGATAGGAAGTGGAAAATCATCCTTGGGGCATGCATTATTCAAGTCTCTGAAATCCACATAGATTCTGATTTGCCCATATTTCTTCTTTACTGGGACGATGCTTGCTATCTAGTCCGCGTATTTTTCTTCCCTTATGAAGCTAGCCTCAATTAGTTTCTTTACTTCTGAGGTGATTTGCTTTTCTAGCTCTATTCTCATCCTCCTTGGTGCTTGTTTCACTGGGGTAATATCTGGGTTAAGTGACAAGTTGTGAACAACAACTTCTGGACTAAGACTGGGCATTTCTTTATATGTCCATGCGAAGCAATCACTGAACTCATGGAGGAGTGTTTCCATTTGGTCCCTCTCCTCTTGAGAGAGTTGTGCACTTATGTAGGTGGGCTTAACATCTTATGCCGATCCAAGATTGATCTTAATCAATTCATCGCAAGTAGTCTACCCTCCATCTTCTAGTTCTTTTTTTTTGAACTCTTCTTTTTCCTTCTCTTGCTCTGCCATATCTACTTTGCATATTGCTACCACATTGCAAGTGTGAGATTCATGAGGCTCTTCGTCTGGCTCTTTATATCCCAAACCACGAGTATTAGAGATTTTCCCGTTTGGTAATACAATATTATGTGGTCTCGGATTCCATAACTTTTCAAATCGACGCAACTCACTTTTTAGTCGAGGATTCAAGCAACCATATTTTTCTACAAGATTTTTCAGCTTTGATGGGTAGTAAGCGAATAGGGGAACTTCAACATGTTGTAGTGATTTGGGATCATCCTCTTGGCCCATCTTGGTACGGTGAATTTCGTCTGATTGGTAGAAATGTATGGGCTTATGAACAAAAAGTCTTCCCTTGGCATATTCTCCTTTTGCAGGGACGATAAAGGTTTTCATTTCTAAGACCTAGGAAGTCTTGAGAGGAACAAAACCTTTAAGACATCCGTGAGGAATCCTTAAGACTTCTATTTCGTGTTCGATCACATTTCGATACAACACAAATCTTTGTGATAAGCCCTCTTTTCTATGAGTTTCGACCATGTCACATGCGGAGGTTGAGCAATCGCTTTTCTCTGATTCAGAGTCACTCCCAAAATTGGGGCATGTGGATAGGGTTGCTTTCTTCAATTTTCGAATGATTGAGTTATGCAGTGATGATTTCGAAGGCTGTGTCGTTGACTCTATGAAATAGCGTGCATCTTTGTATTTAACTTCATGCGCCGAGAAGGGCTGAATGTCTCCATCAATGCGTTCTTCACCATTCTCTCTTAAGTATTTCAAGCATTGGTGTAGAGTGGACGGGACCATATGGTTCTTATGCAAAGGCCTCCCGAGTATTGCCTTATATGAGGTGTCAGTGTCGATGATGTGGAACTTGACTTCGGTCTTCAGATCATTAAATTGTAGTGGCAAATGTATGGAGCCTAGGGCTTTCTGGCTATGCTTGTCGAACCCTTAAATAGTGATTTTTTTAGTTGACAAGTGAAAAACATCCAGAGAGAGGCTTTTTAGGGTGCGCAATGTTATGATATTAATTGACGAGCCTGGGTCAATCAAGATTCTATTTATTTTCATCCCCTCCACATCTCCGGTCACATACAATGGTCGATTATGCTACGTAGTCCCCAATAGCTTGTCATCATCAGTAAAGGTGATGGATGATGTCGTATACGCATGTAACGCCTCCTTTATATCGGCCTCTGGAAGAATGCTTGGAATTTCTGAGGGTTTTGGAGGGCATGGACAAGGACATCTCTCAATTACTGTGACATCATCAACGCATCATATATGCTGAGGAGAGCAGGGACTTTCTTCAAATGTGACAATATGTTATACTCAGGAGAAGACATCTTCACTCGGGGTACTGTGTCGTCATCCACTTTATGCGTTTCAATTTGCTTGCCCTTAAGTTTTTCTTTTTCTTTGTTTGTCATTCGCCTTGTTATGATTTTACCGCTCATGAGGTTCATGTGGCAGGACTCATCCATTTGTTTACTGTTTTGAGCGGTAGGCGCCTCATCGTATAGATAGGCAGGCAAAATTTCGTCTTCAGAGTCACTCCCTAAATTAATTGTGTTGCAGATGCCTATCTCCAAGGTAGTGACATCTCCAGGATTCTCAGTTATGGTTAAGCGACCCATTTTTATTTGTCGTATAACCCAACATTTGATTTCTTTGCATTCATCGAGTTTGTGGCAGATCCTTCTATGATAAGGGCAGTAAATTAGATGATCCACACATTCTGCTTCCTGGATCATTGAAGGGGGTAGTTCCAAGCTTAATTTTACTACATATTGAAGAAGGATCTCGAGTTCTTCTTGAATATCTTAATTTCTGCATATTTAAGAAAGCCAATTTGATTGTGATTTATATGCACTTCTGGATTTTTGGATTAGTGGCTAAAATTTTTGGACAAAGGAAATGCAGAAAATTATTTGCTCTTTACTTTGGTACTGATTCACCTATTTCACCATGATTTTTGAGTTTTGGTCAAGCTATGGACCTAAATTTAGCGCTTCTTGGGAGGCAACCCAAGCATTATCACTTAGCTTACTTTCCTTTATTTTAATTTTCTTTTAGGACTAATTTTTATAATTTTTTCTATAGGAGTCGAGATTTGGCGCGGAATTACGGCACTACCGTAATATTCTTTACGGTACCGTAATCCTAGTTATTCTTAACTAGAGAGTTTTAACCCGTTACGGTACCGCCGTGAATTTCTTTACGGTACCATATTTTGTGACAAAATCCTTCCGAGAGTTAAGTCATTTTATGACAGTACCGTAAATTTGTTTACGGTGCCGTAATTTTTGAATTTTTGAAATTTTAAATTTTTGAATTTTGAATTTTTCAAATTTTGAAAAAAAAAATAATTTTGTGACTGATTTTACGGCAGTACCGTATTGGTTTTTACGGTACCGTATTTTTGGATATTTTTGACCCGAGAATTTGTGTCAATTATGGCACTGCCGTAAAGAATATTACGCCCGTAATTTTTGAACTGCTTTCTACTTATCCGAGTAGGTGCTTTCTCGCTGCGATTTTAAGAATCTGGGTCACGAAAATTTTTTATCTTTGGCACCATCACGAAGTACTCATCTTTGTCTATCATCTAGATTTTTTTTTTCTGAATTTTAAAGTCGATGGATCATTCTAAAACACATAGCAACTTTTCGATTCTGATTAATTTCTGCAGCAGTTTTTTCTGACTAATTTGATTAGCACTTTTGCTGCCACTTTTTAAGATGCTTCGGTGACTTGAAACCCTGATTTTCACTTGGAATATTAAGAACATGTGTTGTTCTATCTTGTGGATTAATTGTTTTCATGATTTTATTTTCTGATCATTTTAGGACACATAACAACTTTTTTAATCTGATTAACTTTTGTGCAGTTTTTGCAGTTTTGTAATCTGAGTAGCCTTCTTTCTGTTGATACCCTAAATTCCTGATAGATTTTGATCCTTTGATTTTCATGAAAGTCCCCTAGAACAAGGGGGGGGGGGGGGGGGCGAAACCCTAATAGGAGGCACAACAAAACCTCTAGCGGAATCTAGGGTTTCTAACAGGATCGCATAGCATGTAACATGTTCAACTTTCAATGAAAAGGGATTCTTACCATTGCCATCGCTTAGATGGTGTCTTGGAAGGAAAGGCGCAAATGCTCCTTCTCCTAAGGTGACGCACACAATTGATGTCGCCTACTGTAAGATCCAAGGATCTTAAGTCTTGGTAAGCATTATTTTGATTTTGTCTAAAATTATTGACTGTGATATTTTTCTATGTATTGGTTGTTAATAGTTAATTAATTAGAGATTATTTATTTGATTATTGGCTGTTAATTTATGATAAATTATTATTGGTTGTTCATGATAAATTAATTAGGATTTATGGGTTGTAAATTGTAAGTTAATTAATTAGACCTTATTGGTTAATTAAATCCTTATTGGATGTTAATTAAATCCTTAATGGATTTCGTTAAGTGAATGGTTAGTGGATGGTTAAATTAATTGTTAATTATGAGTTTTTTTTGGGTTGGCACTAATTGGGTTTGAAATTCAAATTTATTAGTTAAATGGATTAAACCCTATTTGAATTAATTGGTTAATGGGTTAAAAATTAAAAACCGAATTTTTAGTGGGTATTTCGGTTAGGGAAGGAAGAATTGACGATTTTTGGCTTGAGGAAATCTTGGGGCGGCTAGGGCAAGGAAGAAGGCGATCTTGGTATTCTTGAAGAGTTCTTGGCGATTTTCTCCATCTTCTTCCCCTTGGCGAATTTCCTTGAGGTGAAACTTCCTTGGTGAGTTCTTGGAGATCCTTTGGGCGACATCAAGGCTTTAGGCGAGTTTTTTGGGAAGATTTTAACCTTAGTATTCTCGGTTTAAGAGGTGAGTGGAATGTCTTGTTTGACCTATGAATTTAGTTGTGTTTGTGACATGATACATTTGAGTTCTTGGAATTTCTACCATGTTAAAACCGAATTTAGGGGATGAAAACCAAAATTGAGATGTTCTTTCATGTAAACCGAATTCTTGATAATTTTCATGATAATCCGAAATCTTGATATTATTTATGATAAATTATTCATGACATTAAGGGTTTGAATTTCAGCCCTGTATTTGATATGAGAGGAGGTTGATGTTCAGCCTGCCTATTATGATTATTGTGATGGGGGTTGATGTTCAGCCTGCCCGATATGATTTTTGTGATGACTATCCTAGAGTCTAGTTGACACTTAGGAGTCCACCTTTATGAAATATGATATAAGATGTGTTTGTTGTCCAGTAGGAACCTTTTGGGAGAACGGGTTTTGACGCAAAGTGCCATGTCTTGGTCGGACAGGGGCCACCTCTTGATGTCATCACTCTCTTTTTGTGATATGGGGTGTCGTAGAGCAAAGTGCCACGTCGTGAACCGGCGGGGGCCACCTCTTGAATCTACACACAAGCCATCGATGTGTTTATGGGGTGTTTTAGAGCAAAGTGCCACGTCGTGACCTGGCGGGGGCCACCTCTTGATTCTACTCACTGTCCATGTTTATGTGTTGCACGAGATTTTGCCGCTCCCAGTGCTTAGGCCAAAGCCGGGTTAGACCATATTGGTCACTACTGAATATGCTGGACAACTAGGTTAACTAAGTATTGGTGTGTTTAGTTGGTTTAGAGTATAACTCTAGAACCTGAGTTTGTTTAGAACCTGAGTTTGTTATATGTTGGTGTGTACATCTGGCTGTTTATATGACTTCTGTATTTAATCTTGTTGTATATTGACATAATGTTCTGTTAAAGATTTTTAAAATAATCTGCCTATATTTTTGAATGTATGTTATGGATGGTCGATTTAGACTATCCACTCACTGGGCTGTGTAGCTCACCCCTCACTATTTTCAGGCATAGAGCAGGGGCGCATTTCTTGAGTTAGCATTGGCGTGGACATTATGCTAGTTTGCTGTGATTATATTTAAGAACTTTTGTGCTTAAATATGAGGCCGGTTGTGGCCGAACTATATGAGTTATACGAACTATATGAATGATGTGAACTATGTGAATTTGTGTGAACCACGTGAACTATGCGAAATTTGTGTTGCCAGATTGTGGCAGTTAAATGAGTTTGATTTTTGTGTCACCGCGGGCCTCAGCCTGGTTTCGGTGTTTGGTATGAGTTTATAAAATCGACTTTGTGGCTTTGCTTTGAATTTCGAATCGAATTGTATTTATGCCATCGGATTTGATATAACTGTTGCCTTGCATATGTCTAGTGCAAGGATTGCGTGGTGGCAGGTACCCTTATGTGATTTATGAGATTTGTGTTTTGTGGATATTTATGTATGGGTTTGTGGAAATTTTCAGATCGTGTTTTCTTGAACTCGGTTTTACCTAGCATATGAATCGATCTTATATGAAACATCCTGTTTCTTTCATGATTTGTGTTGCTTGTTTGGGGTTAAGATAACGGGATGTTACAGAATGGTATCAGAGGAGTTGGCTAGCTAAAACTTAGTTCGGGGGGGAAAACATGTTTGTGTATTGCTAGACACCTGATAGGTTTATGTTTGTTTTCCTGACTATGGTATGTGTGTGTAGGAAATTAAGATGGTGCGAACCAGAGGAAATGCTAGTGGCGAGGATGAGCAGCCTTCGAACCTCACGAGAACTATTGAGGCTCTGACTGGCATGGTACAGCAACAAGGTGCCATGATAGAGAGGCAAGCTCAGATGCTGCAGCAGCAACAGACTCAGCATCAAGAGGCACAACAACAGCTCTTGCAGCAGTTGACTCAAGAGAGACCCCAGACTACTACTCGTGCGGTGGGGGATGACTCTCAGGAGGGCGCTCACAGGCGCTATGCTTCACTTGTGAGTGAATTCCAGAAACTGGGTCCTAGTTCTTTTTATGGGGGCTCAGAATCCAGTACTGCCGAGAACTGGCAGTTGGTCTTGGAAAAGATTTTCCAAGTTATGCGGTGCTCGGACGAAGACAAGTTATGTCTGACCACCTATATGATGCGTGCTGACGCAGATGAGTGGTGGAAGGGCGTGGTGAGACTTGCCGAAGAAAGACATGAGACTGTAGATTGGCCTTACTTGTCTCAATTTAACGAGAAGTACTTCCCTGATAGCTTGGTGGAGGACCGAGAGGTGGAATTTATTCACCTGGAGCAGGGTGATATGACAGTGGACCAGTATGAATTGCAGTTCACTAAGTTGGGAAAGTATGCCCCTCACCTGATAAACACTGAAAAGAGGAGGGCTACTAAGTTTCTCAGAGGTCTCAGATGGGACATTAGAGAGCAGGTTGGTGCTCAGCACTTGGAGACCTATGTTGAGACTGTTGGGCGAGCACGCACCATTGAGAGATACATAGCTGAGAGGAGTTCTCATGTTGCCGTGACAGTGGTTCCTGCAGCTGAGGCGGCGGTTCCTCAGTATGGTAGTGGCGGCAAGGGTAAGAAGTACCCTAAGCATAAGGATTACAAGAAGAGCAGGTATAAGCCTTACTCTTACAAGGCACCGCAGCAGTCCAGGGATGCACCGCAGCAGTTCAGGGATGCCAGGGATGTAAGAAACAGTATCACAGAGGACCGGACTTGTAATTATTGTGGGCTCAAGGGACATCTAGTAAAAGACTGTCATAAGAAGAATGGTGTATGCTTCAGGTGTAAGAAACCAGGGCACATGGTCAAGGACTGCAAAGAGCCTGAGATGCAGAATAGAGGCGCAGAGAAGCCTACAGTCCAGACACGATTTTATGCTGTGGCTGAGAAGGACACACGAGCTTCCCGATCCGTCGTGGAAGGTACCTTATTTGTATTTGATCAGTTAGCTCGTATCTTATTTGATCCTGGTGCAAATCTGTCTTTTGTGTCTGTTAGATTTGCTGCATGTTTACTTGTGTTACCTAAGATGCTAGACTATGTTGTGTCTGTGAGTACTCCCTTAGGAAAATCATTGTCTACAGATACTGTTTGTGCTAATTGTGTAGTGCATGTAGAGGGTTATGAGTTTCTGGTAGATCTAATCCTCTTAGACATGCAAGATTATGATGTCATCTTAGGAATGGATTGGTTGTCTTCACATCATGCCACTGTGGATTGCTTTGAGAAAGCAATCACTTTAAATCTGCTAGATGGGAGTAGGATTTTTGTGAGAGGTCTAGTGTCAGACCAAGGACCACATGTGATATCTTTCCTGCAGGCCAGGAAGTTACTTGATAGTGGATGGAAGGGTTATCTTGCGCATGTTAAGGTGCAGGATGATTCTACTTCTGATTTGACTCAGATGGCGGTGGTGAAAGAGTTTCCTGATGTGTTCTCTGAAGAATTTTCAGGCTTGCCACCGATTCGAGAGGTAGAGTTTGGCATTGAGTTGGTGCCAGGTACGGCACCTATCTCCAGAGCTCCTTATCGCATGGCTACCTCAGAGCTGGCCGAACTTAAGAAACAACTGGAGGAATTGCTAGAGAAAGGGTACATTCGGCCTAGTGCTTCTCCCTGGGGAGCGCCAGTGCTGTTTGTAAAGAAGAAAGATGGAACCCTGAGGATGTGTATAGACTACAGGCAACTGAACCAAGTGACTATCAAGAATAAGTATCCTCTTCCCAGAATTGATGATCTATTTGATCAATTACAGGGAGCGACAGTGTTCTCTAAGATTGACCTGAGATCAGGGTATTACCAGCTTAGGGTCAAGGATGAGGATATATTTAAGACTGCTTTCAGGACCAGGTATGGGCATTTTGAATTTTTAGTTATGCCTTTTGGACTGACGAATGCACCTGCTGTCTTCATGGATTTGATGAACAGGGTATTCCATGAATTGCTTGACTCTTGTGTGGTAGTCTTTATAGACGATATTTTGGTATACTCACGGACTACTTCAGATCATGTCAGTGACTTGCGCAGAGTGCTGGAGGTTCTGAGGAAGAACCGATTATATGCCAAGGCTAGTAAGTGTGAGTTCTGGCTAGAGAAGATTAGTTTCCTTGGGCATGTGATTTCTGGTCAGGGGGTGTCTGTGGATCCAGTTAAAGTGCAAGCCATCCTCAATTGGGGAAGACCGACTAGCGCTACTGAGATCAGAAGTTTTCTGGGTCTAGCAGGTTACTACCGGAGGTTTGTTGAGGGATTCTCCAAGCTGGCGGGTCCTTTAACTAAATTGACCAGAAAGGAGGCCAAATTTATTTGGGATGACAAGTGTGAAGAGAGCTTTCAAGAGCTGAAGAGGAGGTTGACTAGTACACCGATCCTCATTATTCCTAGTGATGGGGAAAGGTTTACTGTTTATACGGATGCTTCAGGCAAAGGGTTGGGTTGTGTCTTGATGCAGAAGGGTTCTGTAGTAGCCTATGCTTCGAGACAACTGAAGGAGTATGAATTGAACTACCCTACTCATGATTTAGAGTTGGCGGCCGTAGTCTTTGCTTTGAAGATATGGCGCCACTATTTACTGGGTCAGGAGTTCGATCTGTTCACTGATCACCAGAGTCTCAAGTATATCTTCACTCAGAAGGAGTTGAACATGAGACAGAGAAGATGGATGGAGTTGATCAAAGACTATGACTTCTCTATTCAGTATCAGGCTGGAAAGGCCAATGTAGTGGCGGATGCACTGAGCAGACATCCAGTTACTTCAGTACCTGCTTTACGAGTCAGTGAGTGGCGGTTACTGCAGGAGTTCAGCGATCTCAGGATCAGTGTTTCTCCTAGAGTTCAGTCGGGTTATGTGGCCTTTCTCAGAGTACAGTCTGCTTTGTTGCAGAAGATCAGAGATCAGCAGTCTGTGGATCCGAGATTAGTTCAGATCAGGGATAGTTTGGTTGATGGAGCAGTTCAGGATTTTAGCTTGTCTGATGATGGTATTCTTCGGTTTCGTGGAAGGGTATGTGTCCCTGAGGAACCGAGCTTGAGGAAAGAAATATTGGAGGACAGCCATAATTCCAAATATTCTCTACATCCTGGCGTGACTAAAATGTATCAGGACCTCAAGAAAAAATTTTTGGTGGCCGGGTATGAAGAAAGAGGTAATCGATTTTGTCTCTAGGTGTTTAACTTGTCAGACTGTAAAGGCTGAACACGAGAAGCCTGGTGGTTTGTTGCAGCCCCTTCCTATTCCTGAGTGGAAGTGGGAATGCATCAGTATGGATTTTGTGTGTGGTTTGCCTAGAACCAGATTGGGTCATGATGCTATTTGGGTGATCGTTGATAGACTCACTAAATCAGCCCATTTTCTCCCGATTAAGATGACTTATTCTTTGGAGAGGCTGGCTAGATTATACATTGATGAGATAGTCAGACTGCATGGAGTGCCTGTCGATATTGTGTCTGATAGGGACTCTCGATTTTTGTCCAGATTTTGGAAGAGCTTACAGGAGGGTTTGGGTACTAAGTTGAGTTTTAGTACAGCATACCATCCTCAGTCTGATGGCCAGACGGAGCGTACTATACAGACTCTAGAAGACTTGTTGAGAGCTTATGTGGTTGATTGGAGTTCTGAGTGGAATCGGGATCTATCTTTGATAGAGTTCACTTATAATAATAGCTTCCACTCCAGTATTCGGATGGCTCCATATGAGGCTTTGTATGGAAGAAGGTGTAGGACTCCCTTGTGTTGGGAGGAAACTGGTGACAGAATGATTTTGAGATCTGATGCAGTACAGGAGACTACTGATAAGGTCAGAGAGATTCAGGATAAATTGAAGATTGCTCGGGACAGACAGAAGAGTTATGCTGATGACCGTCGTCGTTCCCTGGAGTTTATGGTAGGGGATCATGTTTTCTTAAAGGTATCACCTACTAAGGGTGTTATGAGGTTTGGCAAAAAGGGCAAGCTGAGCCCTAGGTTTGTAGGCCCTTTTGACATTATTGAGAGAATTGGTCCAGTGGCTTACCGGTTAGCTTTACCTCCTGCTTTGGATCATGTGCATAATGTATTCCATGTCTCTGCTTTGAGGAAATATCATCCTGATCCATCTCATGTGTTGGAGTTGGAACCTCTTCAGATTCAGAGTGACTTGACATTTGAGGAAAGACCTCTTCGGATTGTGGATAGAAAGGATAAAGTTCTGAGGAACAAGACTATACCTTTGGTAAAGGTTATCTGGGGAAATCAGTCAGTTGAGGAGGCGACATGGGAGACTGAAGCGGATATGAGGAAGTTTTATGCTTATCTTTTTGATGATATGGTTGCTGAGCTTTAGAGGACTAAAGCTTTATAAGGAGGGAGGGATGTAAGATCCAAGGATCTTAAGTCTTGGTAAGCATTATTTTGATTTTGTCTAAAATTATTGACTGTGATATTTTTCTATGTATTGGTTGTTAATAGTTAATTAATTAGAGATTATTTATTTGATTATTGGCTGTTAATTTATGATAAATTATTATTGGTTGTTCATGATAAATTAATTAGGATTTATGGGTTGTAAATTGTAAGTTAATTAATTAGACCTTATTGGTTAATTAAATCCTTATTGGATGTTAATTAAATCCTTAATGGATTTCGTTAAGTGAATGGTTAGTGGATGGTTAAATTAATTGTTAATTATGAGTTTTTTTTGGGTTGGCACTAATTGGGTTTGAAATTCAAATTTATTAGTTAAATGGATTAAACCCTATTTGAATTAATTGGTTAATGGGTTAAAAATTAAAAACCGAATTTTTAGTGGGTATTTCGGTTAGGGAAGGAAGAATTGACGATTTTTGGCTTGAGGAAATCTTGGGGCGGCTAGGGCAAGGAAGAAGGCGATCTTGGTATTCTTGAAGAGTTCTTGGCGATTTTCTCCATCTTCTTCCCCTTGGCGAATTTCCTTGAGGTGAAACTTCCTTGGTGAGTTCTTGGAGATCCTTTGGGCGACATCAAGGCTTTAGGCGAGTTTTTTGGGAAGATTTTAACCTTAGTATTCTCGGTTTAAGAGGTGAGTGGAATGTCTTGTTTGACCTATGAATTTAGTTGTGTTTGTGACATGATACATTTGAGTTCTTGGAATTTCTACCATGTTAAAACCGAATTTAGGGGATGAAAACCAAAATTGAGATGTTCTTTCATGTAAACCGAATTCTTGATAATTTTCATGATAATCCGAAATCTTGATATTATTTATGATAAATTATTCATGACAACCGAAATTTGGTATTATTTATGAAAAACCGAAATTAACATGTTTACATGAGGATTATAAAGACAATTACATGTTATAATTTTATGTTGATGTTATGGAATTTAGGTAGTTTTAAATTAGTGAATTTTGAGCATGACATTCTTGTTAACTAGAGTTTAAATTTTAAATAGATGACATGTTGTAAAACCGTGGGTTATATGTGTTGTAATGATTTTTGGATGTGTGTTAATTACAATCCATGACTGTTTATTTAGGTGTGTAGCATGTTATTTAATTTAGGTGTGTAGCCTGTTATTTAATTGTTTGAGAAATTTGGGTGATAACATAGCAAGGTTTGACTAAACTAATCAGCATGAAATCTAAGGACTACACTATATTATGTGATATTCGAATATGAAATATTATGTGTTATGTTATGTGATTTTCGAATAGTATGGGTTATGTGAATTTTGAACAATATGTGTTATGTGATGGATTATGTGAATTTTGAATATTATGTGTTATGTGTTGGTTAGGACTATGGCTAAGTGTAACCGTGTACTCATAGGATAGTCCTTATGTGATATGTTAAGGGTTTGAATTTCAGCCCTGTATTTGATATGTGAGGAGGTTGATGTTCAGCCTGCCTATTATGATTATTGTGATGGGGGTTGATGTTCAGCCTGCCCGATATGATTTTTGTGATGACTATCCTAGAGTCTAGTTGACACTTAGGAGTCCACCTTTATGAAATATGATATAAGATGTGTTTGTTGTCCAGTAGGAACCTTTTGGGAGAACGGGTTTTGACGCAAAGTGCCATGTCTTGGTCGGACAGGGGCCACCTCTTGATGTCATCACTCTCTTTTTGTGATATGGGGTGTCGTAGAGCAAAGTGCCACGTCGTGAACCGGCGGGGGCCACCTCTTGAATCTACACACAAGCCATCGATGTGTTTATGGGGTGTTTTAGAGCAAAGTGCCACGTCGTGACCTGGCGGGGGCCACCTCTTGATTCTACTCACTGTCCATGTTTATGTGTTGCACGAGATTTTGCCGCTCCCAGTGCTTAGGCCAAAGCCGGGTTAGACCATATTGGTCACTACTGAATATGCTGGACAACTAGGTTAACTAAGTATTGGTGTGTTTAGTTGGTTTAGAGTATAACTCTAGAACCTGAGTTTGTTTAGAACCTGAGTTTGTTATATGTTGGTGTGTACATCTGGCTGTTTATATGACTTCTGTATTTAATCTTGTTGTATATTGACATAATGTTCTGTTAAAGATTTTTAAAATAATCTGCCTATATTTTTGAATGTATGTTATGGATGGTCGATTTAGACTATCCACTCACTGGGCTGTGTAGCTCACCCCTCACTATTTTCAGGCATAGAGCAGGGGCGCATTTCTTGAGTTAGCATTGGCGTGGACATTATGCTAGTTTGCTGTGATTATATTTAAGAACTTTTGTGCTTAAATATGAGGCCGGTTGTGGCCGAACTATATGAGTTATACGAACTATATGAATGATGTGAACTATGTGAATTTGTGTGAACCACGTGAACTATGTGAAATTTGTGTTGCCAGATTGTGGCAGTTAAATGAGTTTGATTTTTGTGTCACCGCGGGCCTCAGCCTGGTTTCGGTGTTTGGTATGAGTTTATAAAATCGACTTTGTGGCTTTGCTTTGAATTTCGAATCGAATTGTATTTATGCCATCGGATTTGATATAACTGTTGCCTTGCATATGTCTAGTGCAAGGATTGCGTGGTGGCAGGTACCCTTATGTGATTTATGAGATTTGTGTTTTGTGGATATTTATGTATGGGTTTGTGGAAATTTTCAGATCGTGTTTTCTTGAACTCGGTTTTACCTAGCATATGAATCGATCTTATATGAAACATCCTGTTTCTTTCATGATTTGTGTTGCTTGTTTGGGGTTAAGATAACGGGATGTTACACCTACTCTTCCTTGGTGCTCCTTGTGCTAGCAAGGTTCCAAGAAGTCGTTGTCGAATGGAAGGGGAGAGAATCCTTTGCTTGGCGATTACTTCCTTCTCCTTGCGTCAACCTCTTCACCACACGAGAGTGCAAGCCGAATACTCAAGTTGGCGACGAGAGATGAGGAATGACAAGAGATGAGAGCGACTTAGGCGTGAACGTGAGGCGTTCCCACGTTTAGAAGTCATGGCTTCTAAATTTAGTAAACCCCAAACGTTCATGCGACCATGGGTTCACCCCATGCGCAAACTCCTCTTAGATTGAACCATGCGCTCAACCAATGAGCTAGTTCAAATCGATTTGGTTTAATAACCAAATAAACCAAGCAATCAGTCCAGACCACAATAAACCCTAAGGCTCTTGATCTGACCGTCGATCTCTTGATGCTGCTGATCTCACCGATCTAGCATCCAATCTCTCGATCGAAGCTTACCGATCTCAAGCCCTAATCAATCAAACATGATCAGACCAGATCTCACTTACAATCAGAGATTAAATCCCTTTAAACTGAACCTGAACAATTCAGTCCACACGATCTGACTTAAGTAAGCCATATCATCAAATTGTGCGACCCTGAGGGTTTCCTTTAAATGTCGGTAACGATAACTCACGTTATCACGATCAGTGAGGGGTATCTAGCAACACATCACTGTCTCCCGATATAAAGAAAAGAGTCTTCCAAGACTACACCCAAACCACAGCACAAGTGTGAATCCAACTCACAAGGCATGCATGTTTCCTTTGCCACTGGATGTTCTTATTGGACAAGCGTGTCAAGCTTGTAACTCCAATATGATGAGCATGATTAGATCAGATGAACATAGTCACCTGGGTATGGCCATACTCTATTCTCAATCATCTCATCCAGGGGGCCCCTTTAGAACATCACACTCCTTAAACAAGGAGACGGCAATCCTTTGTCTATCACTAGTGCCCTAACCTGACTCAAGCTCACCATCCAAGATAGTCTATAATTATTATGTTTCAAATGATATTGAACTACCTCAAAACAATGACAATCATCATTTAGAAACACAAGTGATCTCAAGTCAGAGGAAATGTGCCACTTGTCGCATTCAAGGATTATTCACATTGTGACAAGCAATTGAATAACCTAGTAGGGTCTGTCCAGTACATCCAATGTACCCATGAGTCTACATCTTATTCCATGCTCGAAGCATCCTATAAGATTAGAACACATATTAGTCTTAACCACATCAAGGCTGTCTCATGTTCACCAAGATATATCGACTAAGGACTTTATAGCATGTCAGCCCAGCTGAACAGCTTTGAGACATTATTCAGAAGTACACTTATTGCAGCAGACAATGTAACAAACTGAATAACAACCATGCCTTTATAAACATAAGAGTTTATACATGATACTGTTACAATCCCAAGGCCTCAAACATTAGCCTTAAGGGCATACCCCAACAATCTCCCACTTGCACTTAATCTAATGGTTGAGAAATCTCAAACCCATATTATTACAGTGCTTCTCATGCTTCTGCTGCGCCAGAGGCTTGGTAAGCGGGTCTGCCAGATTGTCATCTGTATGAACCTTGCAGACTTTGATCTCGCCACGATCTATGATCTCCCTGATCAAATGAAACCGTCTCTGTATGTGCTTGGACTTCTGGTGCGACCGTGGTTCCTTTGCTTGTGCGATTGCTCCAGTGTTATCATAGAAGATAACCAAAGGATCTGCACTCGAAGGAACAACACCAAGTTCTTTCACGAACTTACGAATCCACACTGCCTCCTTGGATGCTTCCGAGGCTGCAACATACTCGGCTTCTGTTGTGGAATCAGCAACAGTTGACTGTTTGAAACTCTTCCACACCACTGCTCCTCCATTCAAGCTGAAAACATAGCCTGATTGCGATCGGAAATCATCCTGGTCAGACTGGAACGAAGCGTCAGTATATCCTTCAATACTGAGTTCTTCCTGACCACCATATATCAAGAACATATCTTTGGTCCTCCGCAGATATTTTAAAATGTTCTTGACTGCAATCCAGTGTGCCTGACTTGGATTACTTTGGAACCGACTGGTCACGCTTAACCCGTAAGCGACGTCTGGGCGAGTACACAACATCGCATACATAATGGACCCAATAGCCGAAGCATAAGGCGTATTGTCCATTTCATCTTTCTCAGTCTGTGTTTGTGGACACTGACTCTTCGAAAGATTCAGACCATGTCTGACTGGAAGATATCCTCTTTTAGAATTCTCTAAATGAAATCTCTCCAGGACTTTATCGATGTAAGTACTCTGGCACAGCCCGAAAAGTCTCTTAGATCTATCCCTGTAGATCTTCACACCTAATACATAGGTTGCTTCTCCTAGATCTTTCATCTGGAAACACTTCCTTAACCATGCCTTAACCGCATGCATTTCAGGAATATCGTTTCCAATGATCAAGATATCATCGACGTAGAGGACTAAGAAAGTAATCATGCTCCCACTAAACCTCTTATATACACACGGGTCATCCTCGTTCTTGATGAAACCAAACTCACTGATTGATTCATCAAAACGAATATTCCAGCTTCTAGATGCTTGTTTAAGTCCATAAATGGACTTCTTTAACTTGCATATCTTATGACGATCTGATGGATTAGTGAAACCTTCTGGTTGTGTCATATACACATCCTCATCCAGATTTCCATTCAGGAAAGCTGTTTTCACATCCATTTGCCAAATCTCATAATCATAATATGCAGCTATCGCGAAAAGAATCCGAATAGACTTAAACATAGCTACAGGTGAGAAAGTTTCATCATAATCTATCCCGTAGATTTGTTTGAAACCTTTCGCAACTAGCCTGCCTTTATAGGTAACCACGTTACCATCCATGTCAATCTTCTTCTTGAAGATCCATTTACAGCCTATAGGGATAACTCCCGGAGGCGGATCAACCAAATCCCAGACTTGGTTATCTGACATGGAGTCCATCTCGGCGCGCATAGCTTCAAGCCATCTCGCTGACTCCGGTCCACTGACCGCATCCGCATAAGTGAGGGGTTCATCATTATCAATGATGTAGACTCCGTCATAGCGCTCAGGCTGTCGACGGATCCTTCCCGATCTTCGCGGTTCCCGTGATATCTGAGCCTCAGGTTGTTCAATAACCTGATCCACCGACTCAGGCTCATCCAACTGTGCTTGACTACTTTGTCCTTCCTCTGGATTCTCATCCAGCTTTAATTCTCTCCCACTGGCCTCTTGCAGAAGAAACTCCTTCTCAAGAAATATGGCCGTCCGAGCAACAAATACTTTGTTCTCTTTGGGATCGTAGAAATAATAAGCCTTAGTTTCCTTAGGGTAACCGACAAAGATACATTTTTCAGATCTGCTCTCTAGTTTCCCAGAGGCGAGCTTTTTGACATAAGCCTCGCAGCCCCAGATCCTGATAAATGTCAAGCTCGGCTGTTTCCCATACCATAACTCATATGGCGTCTTAGAAACTGCCTTGGATGGCACTCGGTTTAGTACCTTTGCAGCTGTTTCCAGTGCAAATCCCCAAAAGGAATATGGAAGAGTAGCCTGACTCATCATAGAACGAACCATATCAAGTAACGTTCTATTTCTCCTCTCGGACACACCATTCTATTGCGGTGTTCCTGGCGGAGTGAGCTGTGAGATAATCCCACACTCCTTCAGATAGTCAGTAAACGCATGACTTAGGTATTCTCCACCTCGATCAGAACGAAGTGCCTTAATATTTCGGCCTAGCTGATTCTGTACTTCATTCTTGAACTCTTTGAACTTGTCAAAAGATTCACTTTTATGTCTCATTAAATAGACATACCCATATCTACTGAAATCATCAGTAAAGGTAATGAAGTACTGATAGCCACCTCTGGCATGTTTACTAAATGGCCCACACACATCACTGTGTATAAGGTCAAGTAAACCTGAAGCCCTTTGACCTTTGTGAGGAAAAGGTGACTTCGTCATTTTACCCATTAAACAAGCCTTGCATGTATCAATCTCCTCATAGGAGAATGATCCCAGCAGTCCATGATCATGCAACCGCTTAATGCGTTTCTTGTTAATATGGCCTAAACGACTATGCCATAGCAAGGTGCTGTCATCAGCATACTTGGCTTTCTTAATATCAATATTTTGTATAGAACATTCCATGTCCAACATGAATAACCCATTGTTAATTGAACCAGTTGCATAAACAATATTATCAAAAGATAAAACACACTTTGAAATATTGCATTCAAAGGAAAATCCCTTCCTGACAAGAGCAGGAATGGAGATAATAATTTTAGTAATGCTGGGAACAAAGTAACAACTGTTTAGTTCCAATACAAGCCCAGATGGCAAAGAGATGAAATAGTCTCCTACAGCAACAGCAGCGACCCGTGCCCCGTTTCCAACTCGTAGGTCCACCTCATGCTGTCCCACCTGTCTTCTTCTCTTGAGTTCCTGTACATTTGAACAAATGTGAACTCCACATGCAGTGTCCAACACCCATGATATAGAAGAAGATGAAACCATGACTTCCATCACGTATATACCTGAGCCAGAAGCGATGCTTCCCCTCTTATCTCCTTGGAGCGCTTTACAGTCCTTTTTCCAGTGACCCAACTGGCCACAGTGGAAACATCTGTATTCCTTTGACCGCTTGACTTTTTGCTTCAGAGCCTTGCTGTAACTCTTGACAGGGGTCTTGCCCTTCTTCCCCTTCTTCTTGTTGTTCCTTGAAGGAACCATTAAGATAGAGGTTGAAGGCTTTCCCTTCAGAGTTTCCTCAGTAGTCAAGAGCATATTCAGCAGCTCTGCCGGAGTACAATCGATTTTGTTCATATTAAAGTTAATAATGAACGCATCGAAAGAGGGCGGGATAGACTGCAGAATAATGTCTACAGCAAGCTCCTGGTTGATGGTATGCCCCAGTTTCTCTAGAGCCTCCTTGTGCCCAATCATCTTGAGCACGTGAGCTCCCACTGGGCTCCCTTCAGCCAGTTTGCTCTGAAAGAACAGCTTTGTCAGATTATAGCGTTCTGTCCTCGCCTGTGCAGCATACAGCATCTTGAGGTTTGCTATCATGTCTATAGCAGACATATCCTCATGCTGACGCTGCAGCGGTGGCGTCATAGACGCTAGCATCAGGCAAGCGACATCAATGCTCTCATTGACGTGCTTTTCATAAGCTTCCCGAACCGCCCTTGCGGCGTTCGGAGCGGGCTGAGGCGGTATAGCTGTCTCGAGGACATACAGTTTCCTCTCTGCCTTAAGAACAATCTTAAGGTGTCCGAACCAGTCTGAGAAGTTTGGCCCAGCAAACTTCTCCCTTTCCAGTAGGGATCGCACATTGAAGCTCATGGTGTTCGTTGCTGCAGGTATCTACAACAATGCAAGAACAGCAAGGTCAGTATCAATGTAAAGAATCAATTCAGGACTTACGAATGATTCTTTTTCTCACTATTTTATCTGGCTGAAAAATCCAGCAAAACAGCCCGAAAGAGTAGAACTCTTTTAGTGAGATGGGATCCAGATTTCATACTTGGTCTCCGCGTCCCGCTCAGGCGAGATAAGATGCACAGAGAGTACAAGCACTAATTTCTGGTAGGCTGTCCCAGCCAATCGCCAACCCGTGCGATTCCCCTTCATCTGGGCAATCCAGCAGACTGTGCCAACTGAGTTGGTACAACACAATCTCTGACCCCACAGATGGCTGCCTCCATGCGCTACCATATGCGCCACATATGTAGCCTACATGGTCAAGCTGACCCGACCTACTCCCTGGACCACCACGTGCTATGCTGAGCAACGAGAAGCGATAAATCCCTTCTCTGTAACACGCAGGTGTAATCCCGCACCGTCTGAAGATAGATGGATGTGCCCACTGAGTGGGTACAACACGGCTCCAACGATAATCAGAACAGTGAGGTTTCGCGTCAGAAGGCATACGAGCTTGATATTTTAGCGTTGGATTTTAACGGTCTTTTATCTTCTTCACTATCATGCAATTCCTATGGTGATAGCAGAAGATAAATAAATCATGCTGTTCTACTTATTTAAACAATAAAAGAAAGCATGGATCTTATGTGGTAAAAGCCCATAGCCTAAGTAAGACCTTAATTAACTTAAGTCTTCACTTGCTTTTCTTCATGGGTCTTTTGCTGCTCATCTGGCCCAACCCAGGGCCCAAGCGCCATCTGCAGCTCAGGTGCGCCTACCAGGGAAAATGCGCCTGGTCCCAGAGTCGAACCCTGGACCTCCCTCCTGGTCAAGCCTCTGCTGCAAGCGCCTCTGCCAAGTGTGCTCTGTGCTCTTGTCTGATTAATTTACAAATTAATCTATCTAGACAAGATTGACACGCAGGTCAATTACACTTTATAAATTAAATACAATGTGATACGCAGATCACAATAATTAATTTACAACTTTAAATTCCAGGCACGCAGGCCCCAGCACAGCACACAATTAACATGGGCAGCCCACATAAGAATAAATAAACAAACATAGGCATCAATCAACATGTGATCCAATCATGAAAATTAAATTTCGAAAACCCCATAGGCATCAATTTTAATTTCCTTATTTGCCCTACAACCTTACAACGGTCCATTACTAGGGATCCACTCATCCAACCTAGTCAGTGTAGGAACCCCTAATCATAAGGGGGCAAAACCCTAAGCATGGCGCTAATGTAAAATATGCAAGCGGAAGCAAGGGTCGCAAGATCATTTGCATGCCATATGTTCAACTAAAATCGATTGAATAGATTGAGATAAAAATCATACCAACGCCATATGCTTGGAAGTCGGCTTGGATAAAGAGAACAAAGTAGATCTCCTCCACAAGTTCACACACAAGGTGAAGATGCTTACTCCTTGCGGTCTCTTGTGCTAGCAAGACACCCAAGCCTTCAAGTGTCGAATGGAAGGGGATGATGAACCTCTTGGCCGAGAGCTCCTCTTGCTCAACCTCTCCTTCTCTTCGTCAATCACCACCCAACCAAAGTCGAATGCGTTGAAGAGAAGAGCGCAAACGCATATGCGTTTTTGGCATTGAAGTGAGTGAAACCGGCCCTTGATGACTTTCCATAAATGGAAGCTCATCAAGTCCATGCGCTCAACTCAACCCAAACGCATTTTAGGATTGAACCATGCGTTCACCATTGTGAACCGGTTCAAGCCAAAATGTCAAATCGGCTTTGGTTCAACAAACCAAACCGAAATAGCTCTAGCCACTTGGTCTAGACCAAATTGAACCCCCAAGGCTCATGATCTAACCATTCATCATCTGATGCCCTTGATCTCTCCGATCTAGCATCACCTCTCTCGATCGAAGCTTACCGATCTCAAGTCCTAATCAATCAAACATGATCAGACCAGATCTCACTTACAATCAGAGATTAAATCCCTTTAATCTAAACTCAAAGAATCCAGTCCATACGATCTGACTCAAGTAAGCCATATCACCAAATTGTGCGACCCTGAGGGTTTCCTCTAAATGTCGGTAACGATAACTTACGTTATCACGATCAGTGAGGGGTATCTAGCAACACATCACTGTCTCCCGATATAAAGGAAAGAGTCTTCCAAGACTACTCCCAAACCATAGCACAAGTGTGACTCAATTCACAAGGCATACATGTGTCCTTTGCCACTGGATGTTCTTATTGGACAAGCGGGTCAAGCTTGTAACTCCAATACGATGAGCATGATTAGATCAGATGCACATAGTCATCTGGGTATGGCCATACACTATCTCAATCATCTCATATAGGGGGGCCCTTAGAACACCACACTCCTTAAACAAGGAGACGGCAATCCTTTATCTATCACTAGTGCCCTAACCTGATTCAAGCTCACCATCCAAGATAGTCTATAATCATTATATTTCAAATGATATTGAACTACCTCAAAACAATGACAATCATCATTTAGAAACACAAGTGATCTCAAGTCAAAGGACATGTGCCACTTGCTGCTTACAGGGATCATTCACATTGTGACAAGCAATGCAATATCCCAGTAGGGTCTGTCCAGTACATCCAATGTACCCATGAGTCTACATCTTATTCCATGCTCGAAGCATCCTATAAGATTAGCACTCATATTAGTCTCCATCATATCAAGGCTGTCTCATGTTCACCAAGATATCTCGACTAAGGACATATAGCCTGTCAGCCTAGCTGAACAGCTTTGAGACATTATTCAGAAGTACACTTATTACAGCAGACAAGGTAACAACCTGAATAACAACCATGCCTTATTATAAACTTAAGAGTTTATTACATGATACTTATACAATCCCAAGGCCTCAAACATTAGCCTTAAGGGCATACCCCAACAATCTCCCACTTGCACTTAATCTAATGGTTGAGAAATCTCAAACCCATATTATTACAGTGCTTCTCATGCTTCTGCTGCGCCAGAGGCTTGGTAAGCGGGTCTGCCAGATTGTCATCTGTATGAACCTTGCAAATCTTGATCTCGCCTCGATCAATGATCTCCCGGATCAAGTGAAACCGTCTCTGTATGTGCTTGGACTTCTGGTGCGACCGTGGTTCCTTTGCTTGTGCTATAGCACCAGTGTTATCACAGAAGATAACCAAAGGATCTGCACTCGAAGGAACGACACCAAGTTCTCTCACGAACTTACGAATCCACACTGCCTCCTTGGATGCTTCCGAGGCTGCAACATACTCGGCTTCTGTTGTGGAATCAGCAACAGTTGACTGTTTGAAGCTCTTCCACACCACTGCTCCACCATTCAAGCTAAAAACATAGCCTGATTGCGATCGGAAATCATCCTGGTCCGACTGGAACGAAGCGTCAGTATATCCCTCTATACTGAGTTCTTCCTGACCACCATATATCAAGAACATATCTTTGGTCCTCCGCAGATATTTTAAGATGTTCTTGACTGCAATCCAGTGCGCCAATCCTGGATTACTTTGGAATCGACTGGTCACGCTTAACCCGTAAGCGACGTCTGGGCGAGTACACAACATCGCATACATAATGGACCCAATAGCCGAAGCATAAGGCGTATTGTCCATTTCATCTTTCTCAGTCTGTGTTTGTGGACACTGACTCTTTGAAAGATTCAGACCATGTCTGACAGGAAGATATCCACGTTTAGAATTCTCTAAATGGAATCTCTCCAGGACTTTATCGATGTAAGTACTCTGGCACAGCCCGAGAAGCCTCTTAGATCTATCCCGGTAGATCTTGACACCTAATACATAGGCTGCTTCTCCTAGATCTTTCATCTGGAAACATTTTCCTAACCATGCCTTAACAGCATGCAGTTCAGGAATATCATTTCCAATGATCAAGATATCATCGACGTAGAGGATTAGGAATGTAATCACGCTCCCACTAAACCTCTTATATACACACGGGTCATCTTCGTTCTTGATGAAACCAAACTCAGAGATTGATTCATCAAAACGAATATTCCAGCTTCTTGATGCTTGTTTAAGTCCATAAATGGACTTCTTTAACTTGCATATTTTATGACGATCTGCTGGATTAGTGAAACCTTCCGGTTGTGTCATATACACATCCTCATCCAGATTTCCATTAAGGAAAGCTGTCTTCACATCCATTTGCCAGATCTCATAGTCGTAATATGCTGCTATCGCGAAAAGAATCCGAATAGACTTAAACATGGCTACAGGAGAGAAAGTTTCATCATAATCTATCCCGTAGATTTGTTTGAAACCTTTCGCAACTAGCCTGCCTTTATAGGTAACCACGTTACCGTCCATGTCAATCTTCTTCTTGAAGATCCATTTACAGCCTATAGGGATTACTCCCGGAGGCGGATCAACCAAATCCCAGACTTGGTTATCTGACATGGAGTCCATCTCGGCTCGCATAGCTTCAAGCCATCTAGCTGATTCCGGTCCACTGACCGCATCCGCATAAGTTAGGGGTTCATCATTATCAATGATGTAGACTCCGTCATAGCGCTCAGGCTGTCGACGGATCCTACCCGATCTTCGCGGTTCCCGTGATATCTGAGCCTCAGGTTGTTCAGTAACCTGATCTACCAGCTCAGGCACATCCAACTCTGCTTGACTACTTTGTCCTTCCTCTGAATTCTCATCCAGCTTTATTTCTCTCCCACTGGCCTCTTGCAGAAGAAACTCCTTCTCAAGAAATATGGCCGTCCGAGCAACAAAAACCTTGTTCTCTTTGGGATCGTAGAAATAATAACCCTTAGTTTCCTTAGGGTAACCGACAAAGATACATTTCTCAGATCTGCTCTCCAGTTTCCTAGAGGCGAGCTTTTTGACATAAGCCTCGCAACCCCAGATCCTGATAAATGTCAAGCTAGGCTGTTTTCCATACCATAACTCATATGGCGTCTTTAAAACTGCCTTGGATGGCACTCGGTTTAGTACCTTTGCAGCTGTTTCCAGTGCAAAACCCCAAAAGGAATATGGAAGAGTGGCCTGACTCATCATAGAACGAACCATGTCTAGTAACGTTCTATTTCTCCTCTCGGACACACCATTCCATTGCGGTGTTCCTGGCGGAGTGAGCTGTGAGATAATCCCACACTCCTTCAGATAGTCAGTAAATCCATGACTCAGGTATTCACCACCTCGATCAGAACGAAGTGCCTTGATATTTCGGCCTAGCTGATTTTGTACTTCATTTTTGAACTCTTTGAATTTGTCAAAAGATTCACTTTTATGTCTCATTAAATAGACATACCCATACCTACTGAAATCATCAGTAAAGGTAATGATGTACTGATAGCCACCTCTGGCATGTTTACTAAAAGGCCCACACACATCACTGTGTATAAGGTCAAGTAAACCCGAAGCCCTTTGACCTTTGTGAGGAAAAGGAGACTTCGTCATTTTACCCATCAAACAAGCTTTGCATGTATCAATCTCCTCATAGGAGAATGATCCCAGCAGTCCATGTTCATGCAACCGCTTAATGCGCTTCTCGTTTATATGGCCTAAACGACTATGCCATAACAAGGTGCTGTCATCAGCATACTTGGCTTTCTTATTATCAATGTTTTGTATAGAATTTTCCATGTCCAACATGTATAACCCATTGTTAATTGAACCAGTTGCATACACAATATTATCATGAGATAAAACACACTTTGAAATATTGCATTCAAAGGCAAATCCTTTCCTGACAAGAGCAGGAATAGAGATAATATTCTTGGTAATACTCGGTACAAAATAACAATTGTTTAATTCTAATACAACGCCAGATGGTAAAGAAATGAAATAGTCTCCTACAGCAACAGCAGCAACCCGTGCCCCGTTTCCAACTCGTAGGTCTACCTCATGCTGTCCCACCTGCTTTCTTCTCTTGAGTTCCTGCACATTTGAACAAATGTGAACTCCACATGCAGTGTCCAACACCCATGATATAGTAGAAGAAGATAACATGACCTCAGTCACATATATACCTGAGCCAGAAGCGATGCTTCCCCTCTTATCTCCTTGGAGCGCTTTACAGTCCTTTTTCCAGTGACCCAGCTGGCCACAGTGGAAACACCTGTTGTCCTTCGACCGCTTCACCTTCTGTTTCAGGGCCTTGCTGTAATTCTTGATAGGGGCCTTGCCCTTCTTCCCCTTCTTCTTGTTCCTAGAAGGAACCATCAAGACAGAGGTTGAAGGCTTACCCTTCAGAGTTTCCTCAGTGGTCAAGAGCATATTCAGCAGCTCTGCCGGCGTACAATCGATCTTGTTCATATTAAAGTTAATAATGAACGCATCGAAAGAGGGCGGAAGAGACTGCAGAATAATGTCCACAGCAAGCTCCTGGTTGACGGTATGCCCCAGTTTCTCTAGAGCCTCCTTGTGCCCAATCATCTTGAGCACGTGAGCTCCCACTGGGCTCCCCTCAGCCAGTTTGCTCTGAAAGAAGAGCTTCGTCAGATTATAGCGCTCAGTCCTCGCCTGTGCAGCATATAGCATCTTGAGGTTCGCTATAATTTCTATAGCCGACATATCCTCATGCTGACGCTGCAGCGGTGGCGTCATAGACGCTAGCATCAGGCAAGCGACATCAATGCTATCATTGACGTGCTTTTCGTAGGCTTCCCGAACCGCCCTTGCGGCGTTCGGAGCGGGCTGCGGCGGTATCGCCGTCTCGAGGACATATAGTTTCCTCTCTGCCTTAAGAACAATCTTAAGGTGTCCGAACCAGTCAGAGAAGTTCGGCCCAGCAAACTTCTCCCTTTCCAGTAGGGATCGCACATTGAAGCTCATGGTGTTCGTTGCTGCAGGAATCTACAACAAGCAAGAACAGCAAGGTCAGTATCAATGTTTCAGAATCAATCCAGGACTTAAGAAAGATTCTTTTCTCACTATTTTGTCTGACTGAAAAATCCAGTAAACAGTCCGAAAGAGTAAACACTCTTTTAGTGAGATGGGATCCAGATTTCATACTTGGTCTCCGCGTCCCGCTCAGGCGAGATAAGATGCACAGAGATGACAAGCACTAGTTTCTGGTAGGCTGTCCTAGCCAATCGCCAACCCGTGCGATTCCCCTTCATCTTGGCAATCCAGCAGACTGTGCCAACTGAGTTGGTGCAACACAGTCTCTGATCCCAGAGATGGCTGCCTCCATGTGCTACCATATGCGCCACATATGTAGTCTACATGGTCAAGCTGACCTGACCTACTCCCTGGACCACCACGTGCTATGCTGAGCAACGAGAGGGGATAAATCCCAACTCTGTAACACGCAGGTGAAATCCAGCACCGTCTGAAGATAGATGGACGTGCCCACTGAGTGGGTTCAACACGGCTCCAACGATAGTCAGAAAGGTGAGGTTTCGCGTCAGAAGGCTTACGAGCTTGATATGTTAGCGTTGGATTTTAACGGTCTTTTATCTTCTTACTATCAGGCATGTCCTATGGCTATAGCAGAAGATAAACATAAATATGCAATTCTAATTATTAGCAATAAGTAGAAAGCATGATCTTATGTGGTAAAAGCCCATGAACCCTAGTAAGACCTTAATATAACTTAAGTCTTCACTTGAGCTTCATTGCATCTCATCTGGTCCAACCCAGTGCCCTAGCGCCAAGAGCACCTCAGGTGCACCACCAGGTGAATGCCCCTCTTGGATGTGTGCCTTTGTTCTTGTCTAATCAAAGTACATTTGATCTATCTAGACAAGGTTGACTCGCAGGTCAACAACATATTATAAATTAAGTACAATGTGATTCGCAGATCACAAATTAATTTACAATTTTTAAGTCCAGGCACGCAGGCCCCAGCACAGCACACAATTGGGCAACCCACATAAGACTAAATAAACAAGCATATGGTTCAATCAACATGTGATCCAATCATCTTGAAATTAAAAGTTTTGAAAACCCCATGGCATCAATTTTAATTTCCTTATGAGCCCTACAACCTTACAATGGTCCATTGATGGGGATCCACTCATCCATCTAGTTAGATCCTTTGCCCTTGCATGCACCGAGTCCTAACTGACCCGAGTTGACCTAATGGTCAACCATGCATGCGCCAAGGGCTGAACTACCCCCATGAGTTTTGGCAAGCGGGTGTGACCCCGGGCCTAACTCAAGTGTGTTCAGTAGTGTCTCAACCAGACCTCGCTACACGCCCTAGATGCAGTCAACCTATAGCCACCTTGTGCTTGCGCATAGGTGCTATCAGGTTAACCCATCTGAGCTGTCAGATGGTCTGATCAGACTTGGATCTAACCTAGTGGTGACTTCAACCTCATCAACCCATCTAAGGGTTTAATGTAGTGGCACCTTAGATCTAATCAAGCGCGCAAGATGTAAGTTTTAGAAAAACCTTAGAACATGCGCAATCATACAAACAAACAACATGCTTGCATATAACCCTTAGATCTAAGGGGGTCCCCTTCAAGGGGGAGCGCAAACTTTAGGGGGTCCCCTTCAAGGGGGAGCGCATACTTCATATAAGCAAAGCATGATACAAGCGCAACTTCATGTAAGCAAAGCATGATACAAGCGCAACTTCATGTAAGCAAAGCATGCCTCAAGTAAAAGTAAGCGCAACATGAGGATCACATCAGCAAACATAATAGCATGCATAGAGCCAAGCTCTGATACCAATTGTAGGAACCCCTAATCATAAGGGGGCAAAACCCTAAGCATGGCGCTAATGTAAAATATGCAAGCGGAAGCAAGGGTCGCAAGATCATTTGCATGCCATATGTTCAACTAAAATCGATTGAATAGATTGAGATAGAAATCATACCAACGCCATATGCTTGGAAGTCGGCTTGGATAAAGAGAACAAAGTAGATCTCCTCCACAAGTTCACACACAAGGTGAAGATGCTTACTCCTTGCGGTCTCTTGTGCTAGCAAGACACCCAAGCCTTCAAGTGTCGAATGGAAGGGGATGATGAACCTCTTGGCCGAGAGCTCCTCTTGCTCAACCTCTCCTTCTCTTCGTCAATCACCACCCAACCAAAGTCGAATGCGTTGAAGAGAAGAGCGCAAACGCATATGCGTTTTTGGCATTGAAGTGAGTGAAACCGGCCCTTGATGACTTTCCATAAATGGAAGCTCATCAAGTCCATGCGCTCAACTCAACCCAAACGCATTTTAGGATTGAACCATGCGTTCACCATTGTGAACCGGTTCAAGCCAAAATGTCAAATCGGCTTTGGTTCAACAAACCAAACCGAAATAGCTCTAGCCACTTGGTCTAGACCAAATTGAACCCCCAAGGCTCATGATCTAACCATTCATCATCTGATGCCCTTGATCTCTCCGATCTAGCATCACCTCTCTCGATCGAAGCTTACCGATCTCAAGTCCTAATCAATCAAACATGATCAGACCAGATCTCACTTACAATCAGAGATTAAATCCCTTTAATCTGAACTCAAAGAATCCAGTCCATACGATCTGACTCAAGTAAGCCATATCACCAAATTGTGCGACCCTGAGGGTTTCCTCTAAATGTCGGTAACGATAACTTACGTTATCACGATCAGTGAGGGGTATCTAGCAACACATCACTGTCTCCCGATATAAAGGAAAGAGTCTTCCAAGACTACTCCCAAACCATAGCACAAGTGTGACTCAATTCACAAGGCATACATGTGTCCTTTGCCACTGGATGTTCTTATTGGACAAGCGGGTCAAGCTTGTAACTCCAATACGATGAGCATGATTAGATCAGATGCACATAGTCATCTGGGTATGGCCATACACTATCTCAATCATCTCATATAGGGGGGCCCTTAGAACACCACACTCCTTAAACAAGGAGACGGCAATCCTTTATCTATCACTAGTGCCCTAACCTGATTCAAGCTCACCATCCAAGATAGTCTATAATCATTATATTTCAAATGATATTGAACTACCTCAAAACAATGACAATCATCATTTAGAAACACAAGTGATCTCAAGTCAAAGGACATGTGCCACTTGCTGCTTACAGGGATCATTCACATTGTGACAAGCAATGCAATATCCCAGTAGGGTCTGTCCAGTACATCCAATGTACCCATGAGTCTACATCTTATTCCATGCTCGAAGCATCCTATAAGATTAGCACTCATATTAGTCTCCATCATATCAAGGCTGTCTCATGTTCACCAAGATATCTCGACTAAGGACATATAGCCTGTCAGCCTAGCTGAACAGCTTTGAGACATTATTCAGAAGTACACTTATTACAGCAGACAAGGTAACAACCTGAATAACAACCATGCCTTATTATAAACTTAAGAGTTTATTACATGATACTTATACAATCCCAAGGCCTCAAACATTAGCCTTAAGGGCATACCCCAACAGTCAGATCCACTACCCTTGCATGCACCAAGTCCTAACTGACTTGAGTCGACCAAAAGGTCAACCATGCATGCGCTAGGGCCGAACAACCCTCATGAGATCTGGCAAGCAGGCGTGACCCTGGGCCTAACTCATGTGTGTTCTGTAGTCGTCTCAATCAGACATCGCTACACGCCTGTCTGCAGTCGACCTATAGCCACCAGGTGCTATCGCACAGGTGCTATCTGGTCAACCCATCAAGGCTGTCAGATGATCTGATCAGACTGTCTGGATCTAACCTAGGGGATGACTTCAACCCTAATAACCCGTCTAAGGGTTTAAAGCAGGGCTTTAGATCTATAATGAGTCGCGCATGTATCATAAGTTTTTGAGAAAACATAATATGCGCCAACAAGAAAACATGCGCCTAGGAGAAACAAAAACATCTCTAACAAGCATGTAAAATTCGCCTATTACAACTAGCGCATGTAACATATAGATCATTGCATAGGATCACAAAGAAAGCAAACATATTAGCATGCAATAACAGGCTCTGATACCAATTGAAAGTCCCCTAGAACAAGGGGGGGGGGGGGGGCGAAACCCTAATAGGAGGCACAACAAAACCTCTAGCGGAATCTAGGGTTTCTAACAGGATCGCATAGCATGTAACATGTTCAACTTTCAATGAAAAGGGATTCTTACCATTGCCATCGCTTAGATGGTGTCTTGGAAGGAAAGGCGCAAATGCTCCTTCTCCTAAGGTGACGCACACAATTGATGTCGCCTACTCTTCCTTGGTGCTCCTTGTGCTAGCAAGGTTCCAAGAAGTCGTTGTCGAATGGAAGGGGAGAGAATCCTTTGCTTGGCGATTACTTCCTTCTCCTTGCGTCAACCTCTTCACCACACGAGAGTGCAAGCCGAATACTCAAGTTGGCGATGAGAGATGAGGAATGACAAGAGATGAGAGCGACTTAGGCGTGAACGTGAGGCGTTCCCACGTTTAGAAGTCATGGCTTCTAAATTTAGTAAACCCCAAACGTTCATGCGACCATGGGTTCACCCCATGCGCAAACTCCTCTTAGATTGAACCATGCGCTCAACCAATGAGCTGGTTCAAATCGATTTGGTTTAATAACCAAATAAACCAAGCAATCAGTCCAGACCACAATAAACCCTAAGGCTCTTGATCTGACCGTCGATCTCTTGATGCTGCTGATCTCACCGATCTAGCATCCAATCTCTCGATCGAAGCTTACCGATCTCAAGCCCTAATCAATCAAACATGATCAGACCAGATCTCACTTACAATCAGAGATTAAATCCCTTTAAACTGAACCTGAACAATTCAGTCCACACGATCTGACTTAAGTAAGCCATATCATCAAATTGTGCGACCCTGAGGGTTTCCTTTAAATGTCGGTAACGATAACTCACGTTATCACGATCAGTGAGGGGTATCTAGCAACACATCACTGTCTCCCGATATAAAGAAAAGAGTCTTCCAAGACTACACCCAAACCACAGCACAAGTGTGAATCCAACTCACAAGGCATGCATGTTTCCTTTGCCACTGGATGTTCTTATTGGACAAGCGTGTCAAGCTTGTAACTCCAATATGATGAGCATGATTAGATCAGATGAACATAGTCACCTGGGTATGGCCATACACTATTCTCAATCATCTCATCCAGGGGGCCCCTTTAGAACATCACACTCCTTAAACAAGGAGACGGCAATCCTTTGTCTATCACTAGTGCCCTAACCTGACTCAAGCTCACCATCCAAGATAGTCTATAATCATTATGTTTCAAATGATATTGAACTACCTCAAAACAATGACAATCATCATTTAGAAACACAAGTGATCTCAAGTCAGAGGAAATGTACCACTTGTCGCATTCAAGGATTATTCACATTGTGACAAGCAATTGAATAACCTAGTAGGGTCTGTCCAGTACATCCAATGTACCCATGAGTCTACATCTTATTCCATGCTCGAAGCATCCTATAAGATTAGAACACATATTAGTCTTAACCACATCAAGGCTGTCTCATGTTCACCAAGATATATCGACTAAGGACTTTATAGCATGTCAGCCCAGCTGAACAGCTTTGAGACATTATTCAGAAGTACACTTATTGCAGCAGACAATGTAACAAACTGAATAACAACCATGCCTTTATAAACATAAGAGTTTATACATGATACTGTTACAATCCCAAGGCCTTAAACATTAGCCTTAAGGGCATACCCCAACATTTCATACGTCTGAAAAGAACATATCTTATTCTACAACTTGGTTTTGCATTATTCGAGCCTTATGTAACTATACGGATATATCCATATTATGATTTTTTGAGTTTGATGCATCACACCTTTTGCATTGATTTTGACATATTTAGATATTTAAAAATTTTTATAACTTGAATTCATGTGATGAGAAGTGTGTGAATTTTCTTTGATGATGAATGCGTTGATGCATGTGATTAGGACTAGACCTATTGTGTTGAATTTATTTCTCTAATACATATCTATGTTTTGAAATTTGACATTGGTTGATGCATGAAATTTTGGGTAGATGTGTTATTTGAGGAATAAGATCTAAAGGTAAAACTACTCCTTTAAATAAAATGAGCATATGAGTGTGATTACTGAATTGATATCGATTGATCAACCTGGTAGATGTTTAGTCTATTTTGCTATTTGTTAGGAAATAAGAATCTAAGATCCATAAAAATAGTGAGAGATTCCCCTACTTGGCACTATGTAAAATTGATAGTGGTACCTAAGGCATGGGTTGAAGTCTATGCATGAAAAATAATGAGAGATAAAAAGAATAAGACTCTTCTACTTGGCACTGTGCAAAATTGACAGTGATACCAAAGAAAAGAGTTGAAGTCAAAAATAAAAAGTATATATCTATGTGGGTACATGCCATCTTTACAAAAACAAACAAAATACATAAAAAAAGGAAAAAAATTATGTGTGGAAAAAGATCTTGAAAACCTAATTCCTGTAAAAAAAAGCATGATAGATTTGAATTGAAAACTGGGTGAAATCATGAGATTGAAAATTCTATTTATTATACAAGTTGCAAAATTTTATTTGATTGAGTTGTGGATCTAGAGGGTTGAATTCTAAGATTGATATATTTATTTGAAGTTTTGTGAAACAATTGATGGAATTTTTGATTGATGATTGTATTTTAGAAATTTATTCTTCATGAGAAAGTCTATGCCTATGATCAATTTTTGATTTTTGCTTGAGGACAAGTAAAGTTTGAGCCTTATGTGTTTGATGACACCAAAATTCATAGTATATTTTGTGTCATTTTGTGTGTCTTTTTGTGTCATATTTATGCTCTTTTGCTTGTTTTTAAGCCTTATGTATCAAATATTACGGAAACTACACAATATCTTATTTTTCATGAATTTCAGGTAAAAAGTGCTATATTTTGATGGATTTTGAAGGATTTGAGTGCACGAATGGATTCAGGAGGTCGAAACGAAGCCGCCCGCCAATTTTCATGCAAATCGGAGCAAGTTCGAAAATTACACCCTTGGGTGTAAAGAACTTTAAGGTACCATAATGTATATTACGGCAGTGCCGTAAAGAACTTTAAGGTACCGTAATTTGGACCCAGAATTCACCCGAGAAATTTCAGACATTACGGCACTGCCGTAAAGATTGTTACGGCCGTAATTTCCAATCAAAAATGCAATTTTTATAGGTCTGAATCTTGCGCGGACCATAACGTTTGATCCAGAGCTCTAAATCAAGATCTAAAAGATGTTACAGACTCATCTTTAAGAGGAGAAGACACACCAGAAGCCCCAATGTTTATCAACTATCGAGGGAGCAATCAAGAGAGAGGCATCTAGGGTTTGGCCTCACGCCGAGAGGCATAGAGGGCACCTCAGGCCATGATTTTCACGTAGAAGCTTCGCCTAGAGGAGAGGAGGACACACTAGAAGTTTTAGAGCAAAAGGAGTTCAATCATAGGAGAAATCAACAAAACACCGTGCGCCGCCGCTGTTCGTCGCAGATTACGGCCATAAAAACCTTTACGGCCGTACCGTAATTTGTTCTCTACCTCTGTTTTGATTTCCTACACCATGGATTATTGTACCTCTTCTTCCATGCACGCTTAAACATACTTTGGGACATGGAGGTGTAATCCCCTTGATTTTTAATGATTAGATAAACTATTATTTTCATCATGATAATCCTTGTGTAGAGTCCCCTTCAAGGGGGAGCGCAAGGGGTTGAAACCCTAAAGGGGGCGCATGTAATTTCCAAGGGGTTTCAACATGAGATCGCATGTAATATATGTTCATATGATCAACCTTAAGGAATGTGGAGATCGAAAGAAGATCATACCAAAGCCATCTATTTGGATGGTGTCTTGGAAGCAAAGATCGAAAGGGATCTTCTCCAAAGATGAAGCACACAAGATGAGGAATGGCTTCTCCTTATCGTCTTTGTGCTAGCAAAGCTTCAAGGGGTCCTTTGCGTGGAGGAAGTTTGAGATGCGAGAACAACCTTCTCCTTGGACGAAAAACCTTCCCTTCTTCTCGTCAATCCTTCTCACACGAGAGTGCAAGCAAGCCACAAGAGAAGAGGGGAACGTATTTGCGTTTTGGCGTTGAGAGGAATCGGCATTGATGACTTTCCATAAATGGAACATCATTAAGCCATACGCTCATGCCAACCCAAAAACGCTTACTAGCATTGAACCAAGCGTTCACCTTTGTGAACCGGTTCAAGCCAAAACGTCCCAATCGAATTTGGTTCATATACCAAATCAAAATAGCTCAAGCCATTTGGTCTAGACCATAGTAAACCCTAAGGTTTCAGATCTAACCGTTCATCTCTTTGATGCTCTTGATCTCACTGATCCAGCATCAATCCTCTCGATCGAAGCTTACCGATCTCAAGCCCTAATCAATCAAACATGATCAGACCAGATCTCACTTACAATCAGAGTTTAAACTCCTTTAAACTGAACCCAAACAATTCAGTCCACACGATCTGACTTAAGCAAGCCATATCATCGAATTGTGCGACCCTAAGGGTTTCCTTTAAATGTCGGTAACGATAACTTACGTTATCACGATCAGTGAGGGGTATCTAGCAACACATCACTATCTCCCGATATAAAGGAAAGAGTCTTCCAAGACTACACCCAAACCACAGCACAAGTGTGAATCCACTTCACTAGGCATACATGTTTCCTTTGCCACTGGATGTTCTTATTGGACAAGCGTGTCAAGCCTGTAGCTCCAATATGATGAGCATGATTAGATCAGATGAACATAGTCACCTGGGTATGGCCATACACTTTCTCAATCATCTCATTTAGGGGGGCCCCTTTAGAACATCACACTCCTTAAACAAGAAGACGGCAATCCTATATCTATCACTAGTGTCCTAACCTGACTCATGATCATTATCCAAGATAGTCTATAATCATTATGTTTCAAATGATATTGAACTCCCTCAAAACAATGACAATCATCATTTAGAAACACAAGTGATCTCAAGTCAGAGGACATGTGCCACTTGATGCAAACAAGGATTATTCACATTGTGACAAGCAATTGAATATCCTAGTAGGGTCTGTCCAGTACATCCAATGTACCCATGAGTCTACATCTTATTCCATGCTCGAAGCATCCTATAAGATTAGAACACATATTAGTCTCAATCATATCAAGGCTGTCTCATGTTCACCAAGATATCTCGACTAAGGACATTACAGCATATCAGCCTAGCTGAACAGCATTGAGACATTATTCAGAAGTATACTTATTGCAGCAGACAACGTAACATACTGAATAACAACCATTGCCTTTATAAACATAAGAGTTTATACATGATACTGATACAATCCCAAGGCCTCAAACATTAGCCTTTAAGGGCATACCCCAACACCTTGTTGCGATAATTCTACTTATGTGATGAATTGTCTTTAATTCTCCTTAGATTTTACTGTCATGCATGTTTTAGAGTTTTCATAATGAGACTAAAAGGTGATTTACTTGAGAACTTGGAACCCTAGAATCTTATTTCTTGATTTTAGTAGTCTTATTGTCATGCTTGATAATATGAATCTAGGGTTGAGTTATTGTCTTAAACATTGATAGATCTTGCACGAAAGTGAAGATCGGTCTGTTGGAAAACCCTAGGTAGAACCTGTGTTGAGACTCGGATGCACGAAAGTGATCCTCGAGATTCCACTTGTGATGATCAACAAAGAACTCGGATGCACGAATGTGATCCTGAGTTCTTTGATTGATGGTTTATTTATTTACAGCCTTGGGATAAATCTTGCGCAAAAGCAAGGATTGGTCCCTGCATGATTGTTTGCACGAAAGTGAGATAATCCTTTTATGAAGTAAATTAAATCTTTATCATGATAGGATTTGATTGACGACCTTTTATTATATCTAATCATTGAAATTAAGGTGGATGAAACCCTAGTCCCAGTTTATCTCTCTGATTATTTTTCCGTGTGTTTATTGTTTATTCGTATCATACTCGGTTTGCTTAGCTAGTAAGAATACAACTATTCGGTACTTAACACGTAGGTCTCTGTTGGATCGATATTTTCTTTATTACTTTGAGTATCCGTGCACTTGCAGACACTACAAGTTTAGGGACAACAAGTTTTTAGAGCCGTATCAGGGGGTGATAGATCCCTGTGCGCCAAATAAGTTTTGGCTGCGACTCCTTAAATTAGTCTACCTACTTGTATTTAAAAGTGTGTCCTTTCGGATCACAACAAGTTTTTCGCTGGACATGAAATGACTAGACTGTCTCAATAAGGGGAGTTGCTTAGAGCAATCGGCTAGCGTGCCCACCTTAAGAAGCATCGGTCACTTTGTGCATCTCATCCCACCCTCGTGGGACGCAAAGCCTCATGTGAAATAAGGATCCCATCTCACTAGGAAATCTTAAATTTTCTGATTGACTTTATGGGTTGTCAATTCGATTAAAATAGTTGGAGCCATAATCATTTAAAACAAGTCTAGTTTAAGTGATTCGAAGTAGTACTAATCTACTATTTCTTGGTTACTGTAGAACAATGGCTGTGAACAATGGCAGATGGTCACTACGATCTACCCTGGAAAGGGATAAGTTGGTTGGATCCAACTTACTGGATTGGTATATAAACTTGAGAAATGTGCTCAAGCTCGAGAGGAAGCTCTATATCCTTGAGCAGCCTATTCCCGAGCCACTTCCATACTCGGCCTCAGCGGCTGAGAAGGATGCTTATGATAAGCATCAGGCTGATACCTTAGAGGTTGCTGATTTGATGCTAACCAACATGTTGCCTGAATTAAAAGGGCAATATAAATCTAAGATTGACTCTGAGATTATTACTAATCTAAGGCAGCTCTTTGATGAATTGGTTGAGCTCGACCCTCCTAAAGTAGACATTCAATGTGTTGAGCTGAAAGGCTTAACTAAGACATTGAAGATAAAAATGGAAAAGAATCAGGAATAACAAGTGCTACTCATGTGGAGGACCACCTCACATGATAAAGGACATGGTGCGACTTCAGAATGAGAAGAAGAGAGGCAAGACTTCGTCTTCATGCTCAAGTTTTTATGTTATAGAAGTCAACCTTTCTACTTCTATGTCATGGGTATTGGATACCGCATGTGGAGCTGATATTTGTACAAATATGCAGGGGCTCAAGAAAAGTAGATCGGTGCGGCCTAGAGAGATTAACTTACAAGTTGGAACGGGGCATAGGTTGCTGCTGTTGCTGTAGGAATTTTGACTCTCTCCTTGCCTTCTGGACTTCAAATAGAGCTAGACAATTGCTATTACGTACCTTCACTTACTAAGAACACTGTATCCATTCCTTGCTTAGCGAAGAAGGGATTTAAGTTTGAAATAAATAAGAACTCTTGTTCTTTTTCATTTGCATATATGTTCTATGGGAAGGGTACTTTGTGCAATGGTCTGTATGTCTTGGACATGGATAACTCCATTTGTAACATAAATAATAAAAGGACCAAACTGAGTGGTTAAGTTGGTGCTTTCTTATGGCATTGTCGATTAGCCCATATAAACAAGAATCGCATCCAACAACTCTATGCAAATGGGTTGTTAGATTCAAGTTCCTTGGAGGAATTTGATACTTGTGAACCTTGTTTATTAGGGAAGATGACAAAGACACCCTTCACTAAGATTGGTGAGAGGGCAGGAGGTTTTTTGGATCTCATACATAGTGATGTGTGTGGGCCATTCAATAAATAAGCCAGAGGAGGGTACAACTACTTCATCACATTTACTAATGACTTTAGTAGATATGGTTATGTCTACTTGATGAGACATAAGTCTGAATCCTTTGAGAAATTTAAGGAATTCAGACATGAAGTAGAGAACCAGCTTGGTAGATCCATTAATACTCTTCGATCAGATCGTGGTGGACAGTACCTGAGCGGTGAGTTCTTTGACTATATAAGAGAGTGTGGGATCTTATCCCAACTCACTCCTCCTGGAACACCTCAATGGAATGGGGTGTCTAAAAGGAGAAATCGAACCTTGTTGGACATGGTTCGATCTATGATGAGTCACGGAACTCTACCACCCTCATTCTGGGGGCATGCACTTGAGACAGCTTCTCTCATACTGAATAATGTTCCATCTAGGAGTGTCTCAAAGATTCCATACGAGGTATGGAGTTGGAGATGCGCTAATCTATATTTTATCAGGATCTGGGGATGTGAGGCTTATGTCAAACGTCAGAATTCTAGCAAGCTAGAACCTAGATTTGATAAATACATGTTTGTGGGGTAACCTAAGGAAACTAAGGGTTACTACTTCTATATTCCCACCGAGAACAAAGTTTTTGTTGCTCGGGGTGTTGTCTTTCTAGAGAAAGAATTTCTCATGAAAGAAGTCAGTGGGAGGAAGTTTGACTTGGACGAGGTCCAAGTGCAACCACAAGACACCGAGATAGAACCTGAGCCACCTGCATCGGTTGCTGGGCAACCTGAGGCTCAGACACAGGTCCCACGTAGGTCTGGGAGGATTCGTCGTGCACCTGAGAGGTATGGGTCACTGCCAACCCAACACGACGGGATCTTCATCATTGAGGATGAGCCTAGGACCTATGATGAGGCAGTTAGTGGACCGGACTCCGAGAGATGGCTTGAGGCCATGCGATCCGAGATGGATTCCATGTCAGCTAACCAAGTCTAGGATTTTGTTGAGTTGCCTAATGTGGTAAAACCCATAGGGTGTAAATGGGTCTTCAAGAGGAAGACAGACATGGATGACAACATAGTTACCTATAAAGGTAGACTAGTGGCTAAGGGATTCAAACAAGTCCACGGGGTGGACTATAATGAAACCTACCGGTTGCCATGATCAAATCCATTCGGATTTTACTTGCTATAGCTGCATATCATGATTATGAGATATGACAGATGGATGTGAAGACAACGTTCCTTAATGGGAAGCCGACAGAGGATGTTTATATGACACAACCTGATGGCTTCATCCATCCTACAGATGCCAGTAAGGTCTGCAGGCTAAAGAAATCCATTTATGGATTAAATCAAGCATCTCGAAGTTGGAATCTCCGGTTTGATGAAGCTGTGAGAGATTATGGCTTTATCAAAAGCGAAGATGACGCCTGTGTATATAGAAAATTCAGTGGGAGCTTGATGACTTTTCTGGTCTTGTATGTCGATGACATACTACTCATTGGAAACGACATCCTTAGTCTTCATGATGTGAAGACATGGTTAGGGAAGTGTTTCGAGATAAAGGACTTAGGGGAGGCCGCCTATATCCTAGGCGTGAGGATCTACCGGGATAGATCAAAGAGGCTCCTGGCCCTTAGTCAGAGTACCTACATTGATAAGGTCCTGGAGAGGTTCAACTTGGAGCAATCCAAGAAGGGGTACCTGTTGGGAAACCCCGGGGACATTTTACAATTTTTCAGAGTTATGGATATACATTTTTCGCAGCGGAAGAATGTCCCCGAAACAGGCCGGTCCCAAAAACACAGTGAAGATCGCATGCAAGGGAGTCGACATGATGAGTTAGGAAATACCTTAAGAGAAATGTAGAGCGATGTCGATGAAGGCGCCCAAGTGATCAAGTTTTAAGGAAAAACTACAACAAGCGCATACATGATACATGCGCCAAGATACATCATATTCACAACAAAAAGCATGTAGTTAGGCATGTAATTATCCATTAGATCTATTCACAAGCGCATTCATGGATCAAACATGAAGATCAAGCAATCATATGAACAAGCAATAACCTGCTCTGATACCAATTGCAAGGCCCCTAATCTAAAGGGGGGGGGGGGGGGGGGGGGCGAAACCCAAATAGGAGGTGCATAAATTTTTCTAGCGGAAGCAAGGGTTTCTTAGAATCGTTTGCATAGACATATGATTAACTTGTTAAACAACTAGTATAGATCATACCATAGCCATTGTGTAGATGTCGGCTTGGAAGAAGAGAACAAATCTGATCTCCTCCAAAAGATGCGCACACAATGAGATGTTGCCTACTCCCTTGTTGCTTCTTGTGCTAGCAAGGCACCAAGGTATCTTGATCGAATAAAAGGAAATGAGAGATGAACTCTCTTGCTTGGCCGAACTTTCTCCAAGATGTCTTTTTCTCCACACGAGAGTGTCGTCGAGAGCAAGGAGCAAAGGGTTGAATGGAGCGTGAAGCCAACCGAACGTGGAGGCGTTTCTATTTTGGAACTTCCAAAAATAGCAAACGAAAACGTTCATGCGTTATGCGTTCACTTCAAGTGAACCAAACGCTTATCCCACTCCATATGAACCATGCGCTCACACATGAGCCGGTTCACATGTATATGGTTCAATGGTCAAACCAAACCAGCCCAAGCAATGGTCTAGATCTCATTGAACCAAAAAGGTTCAAAATCTAACCGTTGATCTCTCAATGCTTTTGATCTCTCCGATCTAGCATCACTTCTCTCGATCGAAGCTTACCGATCTCAAGCCCTAATCAATCAAACATGATCAGACCAGATCTCACTTACAATCAGAGTTTAAATCCCTTTAAACTGAACCGAAACAATTCAGTCCACACGATCTGACTTAAGTAAGCCATATCATCAAATTGTGCGACCCTAAGGGTTTCCTTTAAATGTCGGTAACGATAACTTACGTTATCACAATCAGTGAGGGGTATCTAGCAACACATCACTGTCTCCCGATATAAAAGGAAAGAGTCTTCCAAGACTACACCCAAACCACAGCACAAGTGTGAATCCACTTCACGAGGCATACATGTTTCCTTTGCCACTGGATGTTCTTATTGGACAAGCGTGTCAAGCCTGTAGCTCCAATATGATGAGCATGATTAGATCAGATGAACATAGTCACCTGGGTATGGCCATACACTTTCTCAATCATCTCATCCAGGGGGCCCCTTTAGAACATCACACTCCAATCAAGGAGACGGTAATCCTATATCTATCACTAGTGTCCTAACCTGATTCATGATCATTATCCAAGATAGTCTATAACCATTATGTTTCAAATGATATTGAACTACCTCAAAACAATGACAATCATCATTTTGGAAATACAAGTGATCTCAAGTCAGAGGACATGTGCCACTTGTTGCAAACAAGGATTATTCACATTGTGACAAGCAATTGAATATCCTAGTAGGGTCTGTCCAGTACATCCAATGTACCCATGAGTCTACATCTTATTCCATGCTCGAAGCATCCTATAAGATTAGAACACATATTAGTCTCAATCATATCAAGGCTGTCTCATGTTCACCAAGATATCTCGACTAAGGACATTACAGCATGTCAGCCAAGCTGAACAACATTGAGACATTATTCAGAAGCACACTTATTGCAGCAGACAATGTAACAAACTGAATAACAACCATTGCCTTTATAAACATAAGAGTTTATACATGATACTGAAAGAATCCCAAGGTCTCAAACATTAGCCTTAAGGGCATACCCCAACAATCTCCCACTTGCACTTAATCTAATGGTTGAGAAATCTCAAACCCATATTATTACAGTGCTTCTCATGCTTCTGCTGCGCCAGAGGATTGGTAAGCGGGTCAGCCAGATTGTCATCTGTATGAACCTTGCAGATTTTGATCTCACCACGATCAATGATCTCCCGGATCAAGTGAAACCGTCTCTGTATGTGCTTGGACTTCTGGTGCGACCGTGGTTCCTTTGCTTGTGCGATTGCTCCAGTGTTATCACAGAAGATAACCAAAGGATCTGCACTCGAAGGAACAACACCAAGTTCCTGAACGAACTTGCGAATCCATACTGCCTCCTTAGATGCTTCCGAGGCTGCAACATACTCGGCTTCTGTTGTGGAATCAGCAATGATAGACTGTTTGAAACTTTTCCACACCACTGCTCCACCATTCAAGCTAAAAATATAGCCTGATTGTGATCGGAAATCATCCTGGTCAGATTGGAACGAAGCGTCAGTATATCCTTCAATACTGAGTTCTTCCTGACCTCCATATATCAAGAACATATCTTTGGTCCTCCGAAGATATTTCAAAATGTTCTTGACTGCAATCCAGTGCGCCTGACCTGGATTACTTTGGAATCGACTGGTCATGCTTAACCCGTAAGCGACGTCTGGGCGAGTACATAACATCGCATACATAATGGACCCAATAGTCGAAGCATAAGGCGTATTGTCCATTTCATCTTTCTCAGTCTGTGTTAGTGGACACTGACTCTTTGAAAGATTCAGACCATGTCTGACTGGAAGATATCCTCTTTTAGAATTCTCTAAATGAAATCTCTCCAGGACTTTATCGATGTAAGTACTTTGGCACAGCCCGAGAAGCCTCTTAGATCTATCTCTGTAGATCTTCACACCTAATACATAGGCTGCTTCTCCTAGATCTTTCATCTGGAAACATTTTCTTAACCATGCTTTAACAGCATGCAGTTCAGGAATATCGTTTCCAATGATTAAGATATCATCGACGTAGAGGACTAGGAAAGTAATCACGCTCCCACTAAACCTCTTATATACACACGGGTCATCTTCATTCTTGATGAAACCAAATTCACAGATTGATTCATCAAAACGAATATTCCAGCTTCTAGATGCTTGTTTAAGTCCATAAATGGACTTCTTTAACTTGCATATTTTATGACGATCTGATGGATTAGTGAAACCTTCAGGTTGTGTCATATACACATCCTCATCCAGTTTTCCATTAAGGAAAGCGGTCTTCACATCCATCTGCCAGATCTCATAATCGTAATATGCTGCTATCGCAAGAATAATCCGAATAGACTTGAACATGGCTACAGGAGGGAAAGTTTCATCATAATCTATCCCGTAGATTTGTTTGAAACCTTTCGCAACTAGCCTGCCTTTATAGGTAACTACGTTACCATCCATGTCAATCTTCTTCTTGAAGATCCATTTACAGCCTATAGGGATTACTCCCGGAGGCGGATCAACCAAATCCCAGACTTGATTATCTGACATGGAGTCCATCTCGGCTCGCATAGCTTCAAGCCATCTTGCTGACTCCGGTCCACTGACCGCATCCGCATAAGTGAGGGGTTCATCATGATCAATGATGTAGACTCCGTCATAGCGCTCAGGCTGTCGACGGATCCTTCCCGATCTATGCGATTCCCGTGATATCTGAGCCTCAGGTTGTTCAATAACCTGTTCTACTGCCTCAGGCTCATCCAACTGTGCTTGACTACTTTGTCCTTCCTCTGGATTCTCATCCAGTTTTATTTCTCTCCCACTGGCTTCTTGCAGAAGAAATTCCTTCTCAAGAAAAATTGCCGTCCGAGCAACAAATACTTTGTTCTCTTTGGGATCGTAGAAATAATAACCCTTAGTTTCCTTAGGGTAGCCGACAAAGATGCATTTCTCAGATCTGCTCTCTAGTTTCCCAGAGGCGAGCTTTTTGACATAAGCATCGCAACCCCAGATCTTAATAAATGTCAAGCTCGGCTGTTTCCCATACCATAACTCATATGGAGTCTTTGAAACTGCCTTGGATGGCACTCGGTTTAGTACCTTTGCAGCTGTTTCCAGTGCAAATCCCCAAAAGGAGTAAGGTAGAGTAGCCTGACTCATCATAGAACGAACCATATCCAGTAAGGTTCTGTTCCTCCTCTCGGACACACCATTCCATTGCGGTGTTCCTGGTGGAGTGAGCTGTGAGATAATCCCACACTCCTTCAAATAGTCAGTAAACTCTCGACTTAGGTATTCTCCACCTCGATCTGAGCGAAGTGCCTTGATATTTCGGCCTAGCTGATTCTGTACTTCATTTTTGAACACTTTGAACTTGTCAAAAGATTCACTCTTATGTCTCATTAGATAGACATACCCATATCTACTGAAATCATCAGTAAAGGTAATGAAGTATGAATAGCCACCTCTGGCATGTTTACTAAATGGCCCACACACATCACTGTGTATAAGGTCAAGTAAACCTGAAGCCCTTTGACCTTTGTTAGGAAAAGGAGACTTCGTCATTTTGCCTAACAAACAAGCTTTGCATGTATCAATCTCCTCATAGGAGTATGATCCCAGCAGTCCATGGTCATGCAACCGCTTAATGCGCTTCTTGTTAATATGGCCTAAACGACTATGCCATAGCAAGGTGCTGTCATCAGCATACTTGGCTTTCTTATTATCAATATTTTGTATAGAACATTCCATGTCCAACATGAATAACCCATTGTTAATTGACCCAGTAGCATAAATAATATTATCAAGAGAAAGATAACACTTTGAAGTCTTGCATTCAAAGGAAAACCCTTTCCTGACAAGAGCAGGAATAGAGATAATATTCTTGGTAATGCTAGGTACAAAATAACAATTGTTCAGTTCTAATACAAGTCCAGATGGTAATGAGATGTGATATTCTCCTACAGCAACAGCAGCAACCCGTGCCCCGTTTCCTACTCGTAGGTCCACCTCATGCTGTCCCACCTGTCTTCTTCTCTTGAGTTCCTGTACATTTGAACAAATGTGAACTCCACATGCAGTGTCCAACACCCATGATATAGAAGAAGAGGATATCATGACTTCAGTCACAAAATTACCTGAGCCAGAAGCGATGCTTTCCTTCTTGTCTCCTTGGAGCGCTTTACAGTCCTTTTTCCAGTGACCCAACTGGCCACAATGGAAACATCTGTATTCCTTCGACCGCTTAACCTTTTGTTTCAGAGCCTTGTTGTAGTTCTTGACAGGGGCTTTGCCCTTCTTCCCCTTCTTCTTGTTCCTGGAAGGAAACATTAAGACAGAGGTTGAAGGCTTTCCCTTTAGAGTCTCCTCTGTAGTCAAGAGCATATTCAGCAACTCTGCCGGAGTACAGTCGATCTTGTTCATATTAAAATTAATAATGAACGGATCGAAAGAGGCCGGAAGGGACTGCAGAATAATGTCTACAGCAAGCTCCTGATTGATGGTATGCCCCAGTTTCTCTAGAGCCTCTTTGTGCCCAATCATCTTGAGCACATGAGCTCCCACTAGACTCCCTTCAGTCAGTTTGCTCTGAAAGAAAAGCTTGGTCAAATTATAGCGTTCAGTCCTCGCCTGTGCAGCATACAGCATCTTGAGGTTTGCTATAATTTCTATAGCAGACATATCCTCATGCTGACGCTGCAGCTGTGGTGTCATAGAGGCTAGCATCAGGCAAAGCGACATCAATGCTATCATTGACATGCTTTTCATAGGCTTCCCGAACCGCCCTTGCGGCGTTCGGAGCGGGTTGAGGTGGTATAGCCGTCTCGAGGACATACAGTTTCCTCTCAGCCTTAAGAACAATCTTAAGGTGTCCGTACCAGTCTGAGAAGTTTGGCCCAGCAAACTTCTCCCTTTCCAGTAGGGATCGCACATTGAAGCTCATGGTGTTCGTTGCTGCAGGAATCTACAACAATGCAAGAACAGCAAGGTCAGTATCTGAAAGTCCCCTAGAACAAGGGGGGGGGGGGGGCGAAACCCTAATAGGAGGCGCAACAAAACTCTAGCGGAATCTAGGGTTTCTAACAGGATCGCATAGCATGTAATATATTCAACTTTCAATGAAAAGCGATTCTTACCATTGCCATCGCTTAGATGGTGTCTTGGAAGGAAAGGCGCAAATGCTCCTTCTCCTAAGGTGACGCACACAATTGATGTCACCTACTCTTCTCTTGGTGCTCCTTGTGCTAGCAAGGCTCCAAGAGGTCCTTGTCGTATGGAAGGGAAGAGAATCCTTTGCTTGGCGATTTCTTCCTTCTCCTTTTTCGTCAACCTCTTCACCACTCTCAAGAGAGCTTGTTGGCGACGAGAGATGAGGAGAGACGAGAGATGAAAGCGTCTTAGGCATGAACGTGAGGCGTTCCCACGTTTAGAAGTCATGGCTTCTAAATTTAGTAAACCCCAAACGTTCATGCGATCATGGGTTCACCCCATGCGCAAACTCATCTTCTCTTGAACCATGCGCTCACTCAATGAGCCGGTTCAATTTGGTTTGGTTCAAAGACCAATCAACCCAAGCCATTAGTCCAGATCCTATTAAACCCTAAGGCTCTTGATCTGACCGTCGATCTCTTGATGCTGCTGATCTCACTGATCTAGCATCCATTCTCTCGATCGAAGCTTACCGATCTCAAGCCCTAATCAATCAAACATGATCAGACTAGATCTCACTTACAATCAGAGATTAAATCCCTTTAAACTGAACCTGAATAATTCAGTCCACACGATCTGACTTAAGTAAGCCATATCATCAAATTGTGCGACCCTGAGAGTTTCCTTTAAATGTCGGTAACGATAACTCACGTTATCACGATCAGTGAGGGGTATCTAGCAACACATCACTGTCTCCTGATATAAAGGAAAGAGTCTTCCAAGACTACTCCCAAACCACAGCACAAGTGTGAATCAACTCACAAGGCATACATGTTTCCTTTGCCACTGGATGTTCTTATTGGACAAGCGTGTCAAGCTTGTAACTCCAATATGATGAGCATGATTAGATCAGATGAACATAGTCACCTGGTATGGCCATACTCTTTTCTCAATCATCTCATCCAGGGGGCCCTTTAGAACATCACACTCCAATTAAGGAGACGGCAATCCTATGTCTATCACTAGTGCCCTAACCTGACTCAAGCTCACCATCCAAGATAGTCTATAATCATTATGTTTCAAATGATATTGAACTACCTCAAAACAATGACAATCATCATTTAGAAACACAAGTGATCTCAAGTCAGAGGACATGTGCCACTTGTTGCAATCAAGGATTATTCACATTGTGACAAGCAATTGAATAACCTAGTAGGGTCTGTCCAATACATCCAATGTACCCATGAGTCTACATCTTATTCCATGCTCGAAGCATCCTATAAGATTAGAACACATATTAGTCTTAACCATATCAAGGCTGTCTCATGTTCACCAAGATATCTCGACTAAGGACTTTATAGCATGTCAGCCCAGCTGAACAGCTGTGAGACATTATTCAGAAGTACACTTATTGCAGCAGACAATGTAACAAACTGAATAACAACCATGCCTTTATAAACATAAGAGTTTATTACATGATACTGATACATTCCCAAGGCCTCAAACATTAGCCTTAAGGGCATACCCCAACAATCTCCCACTTGCACTTAATCTAATGGTTGAGAAATCTCAAACCCATATTATTACAGTGCTTCTCATGCTTCTGCTGCGCCAGAGGCTTGGTAAGCGGGGTCTGCCAGATTGTCATCTGTATGAACCTTGCAGACTTTGATCTCGCCACGATCTATGATCTCCCGGATCAAGTGAAACCGTCTCTGTATGTGCTTGGACTTCTGGTGCGACCGTGGTTCCTTTGCTTGTGCGATTACTCCAGTGTTATCACAGAAGATAACCAAAGGATCTGCACTCGAAGGAACAACACCAAGTTCTCTCACGAACTTACGAATCCACACTGCCTCCTTGGATGCTTCCGAGGCTGCAACATACTCGGCTTCTGTTGTGGAATCAGCAACAGTTGACTGTTTGAAACTCTTCCACACCACTGCTCCCTCCATTCAAGCTAAAAACATAGCCTGATTGCGATCGGAAATCATCCTGGTCAGACTGGAACGAAGCGTCAGTATATCCTTCAATACTGAGTTCTTCCTGACCACCATATATCAAGAACATATCTTTGGTCCTCCGCAGATATTTTAAAATGTTCTTGACTGCAATCCAGTGTGCCTGACCTGGATTAGTTTGGAACCGACTGGTCACGCTTAACCCGTAAGCAACGTGCTGGGCGAGTACACAACATCGCATACATAATGGACCCAATAGCCGAAGCATAAGGCGTATTGTCCATTTCATCTTTCTCAGTCTGTGTTTGTGGACACTGACTCTTCGAAAGATTCAGACCATGTCTGACTGAAAGATATCCTCTTTTAGAATTCTCTAAATGAAATCTCTCCAGGACTTTATCGATGTAAGTACTCTGGCACAGCCCGAGAAGCCTCTTAGATCTATCCCTGTAGATCTTCACACCTAATACATAGGCTGCTTCTCCTAGATCTTTCATCTGGAAACCACTTTCTTAACCATGCCTTAACCGCATGCATTTCAGGAATGTCATTTCCAATGATCAAGATATCATCGACGTAGAGGACTAGGAAAGTAATCACGCCTCCCACTAAACCTCTTATATACACACGGGTCATCCTCGTTCTTGATGAAACCAAACTCAGAGATTGATTCATCAAAACAAATATTCCAGCTTCTTGATGCTTGTTTAAGTCCATAAATAGACTTCTTTAACTTGCATATCTTATGACGATCTGATGGATTAGTGAAACCTTCTGGTTGTGTCATATACACATCCTCATCCAGATTTCCATTAAGGAAAGCTGTCTTCACATCCATCTGCCAGATCTCATAATCATAATATGCAGCTATCGCGAAAAGAATCCGAATAGACTTAAACATGGCTACAGGTGAGAAAGTTTCATCATAATCTATCCCGTAGATTTGTTTGAAACCTTTCGCAACTAGCCTGCCTTTATAGGTAACCACGTTACCATCCATGTCAATCTTCTTCTTGAAGATCCATTTACAGCCTATAGGGATAACTCCCGGAGGCGGATCAACCAAATCCCAGACTTGGTTATCTGACATGGAGTCCATCTCGGCGCGCATAGCTTCAAGCCATCTCGCTGACTCCGGTCCACTGACCGCATCCGCATAAGTGAGGGGTTCATCATTATCAATGATGTAGACTCCGTCATAGCGCTCAGGCTGTCGACGGATCCTTCTTGATCTTCGCGGTTCCCGTGATATCTGAGCCTCAGGTTATTCAATAACCTGATCCACCGGCTCAGGCTCATCCAACTGTGCTTGACTACTTTGTCCTTCCCTCTGGATTCTCATCCAGCTTTATTTCCTCTCCCACTGGCCTCTTGCAGAAGAAACTCCTTCTCAAGAAATTATGGCCGTCCGAGCAACAAATACCTTGTTCTCTTTGGGATCGAAGAAATAATAACCCTTAGTTTCCTTAGGGTAACCGACAAAGATACATTTGTCAGATCTGCTCTCTAGTTTCCCAGAGGTGAGCTTTTTGACATAAGCTTCGCAGCCCCAGATCCTGATAAATGTCAAGCTCGGCTGTTTCCCATACCATAACTCATATGGAGTCTTAGAAACTGCCTTGGATGGCAACTCGGTTTAGTACCTTTGCAGTTGTCTCCAGTGCAAATCCCCAAAAGGAATATGGAAGAGTAGCCTGACTCATCATAGAACGAACCATATCAAGTAACGTTCTATTTCTCCTCTCGGACACACCATTCCATTGCGGTTGTTCCTGGCGGAGTGAGCTGTGAGATAATCCCACACTCCTTCAGATAGTCTAGTAAACGCATGACTCAAGTATTCTCCACCTCGATCAGAACGAAGGAGTGCCTTGATATTTTGGCCCAGCTGATTCTGTACTTCATTCTTGAACTCTTTGAACTTGTCAAAAGATTCACTTTTATGTCTCATCAGATAGACATAACCATACCTACTGAAATCATCAGTAAAGGTAATGAAGTACTGATAGCCACCTCTGGCATGTTTACTAAATGGCCCACACACATCACTGTGTATAAGGTTCAAGTAAACCTGAAGCCCTTTGACCTTTGTTAGAAAAAGGTGGCTTCGTCATTTTACCCATTAAACAAGCCTTGCATGTATCAATCTCCTTCATAGGAGAATGATCCCAGCAGTCCATGATCATGCAACCGCTTAATGCGCTTCTTGTTAATATGGCCTAAAACGACTATGCCATAGCAAGGTGCTGTCATCAGCATACTTGGCTTCTTAATATCAATATTGTGTATAGACATTCCATGTCCAACTGAATAACCCATTGTAATTGAACCAGTAGCAATAAACAATATTATCAAAAGATAAAACACACTTTGAAATATTGCATTCAAAGGAAAATCCCTTCCTGACAAGAGCTGGAATGGAGATAATATTCTTAGTAATGCTGGGACAAAGTAACAACTGTTTAGTTCTAATACAAGCCCAGATGGCAAAGAGATGAAATAGTCTCCTACAGCAACAGCAGCGACCCGTGCCCCGTTTTCAACTCGTAGGTCCACCTCATGCTGTCCCACCTGTCCTTCTTCCTCTTGAGTTTCTGTACATTTGAACAAATGTGAACTCCACATGCAGTGTCCAACACCCATGATATAGAAGAAGATGAAACCATGACTTCCGTCACGTATATACCTGAGCCAGAAGCGATGCTTCCCCCTCTTATCTCCTTGGAGCGCTTTACAGTCCTTTTTCCAGTGACCCAGCTGGCCACAGTGGAAACATCTGTATTCCTTTGACCGCTTAACTTTTTGCTTCAGAGTCCTTGCTGTAACTCTTGACAGGGCCTTGCCCTTCTTCCCCTTCTTCTTGTTCCTAGAAGGAACCATTAAGACAGAGGTCGAAGGCTTTCCCTTCAGAGTCTCCTCAGTAGTCAAGAGCATATTCAGCAGCTCTGCCGGAGTACAATCGATTTTGTTCATATTAAAGTAATAATGAACGCATCAAAAGAGGGCGGGAGAGACTGCAGAATAATGTCTACAGCAAGCTCCTGGTTGATGGTATGCCCCAGTTTCTCTAGAGCCTCCTTGTGCCCAATCATCTTGAGCACGTGAGCTCCACTGGGCTCCCTTCAGCCAGGTTTGCTCTGAAAAGAACAGCTTTGTCAGATTATATCGTTCTGTCCTCGCCTGTGCAGCATACAGCATCTGAGGTTTGCTATCATGTCTATTGCAGACATATCCTCATGCTGACGCTGCAGCAGTGGCGTCATAAAACGCTAGCATCAGGCAAGCGACATCAATGCTATCATTGACGTGCTTTTCATAAGCTTCCCGAACCGCCCTTGCGGCGTTCGGAGCGGGCTGAGGCGGGTATCGCTGGTCTCGAGGACATACAGTTTCCTCTCTGCCTTAAGAACAATCTTAAGGTGTCCGAACCAGTCTGAGAAGTTCGGCCCAGCAAACTTCTCTCTTTCCAGTAGGGATCGCACATTGAAGCTCATGGTGTTCGTTGCTGCAGGAATCTACAACAATGCAAGAACAGCAAGGTCAGTATCAATGTAAAGAATCAATTCAGGACTTAAGAATGATTCTTTTTCTCACTATTTTATCTGGCTGAAAAATCCAGCAAAACAGCCCGAAAGAGTAGAACTCTTTTAGTGAGATGGGATCCAGATTTTCATACTTGGTCTCCGCGTCCCGCTCAGGCGAGATAAGTTGCACAGAGAGTACAAGCACTAATTTCTGGTAGGCAGTCCCTGCCAATCGCCAACCCGTGCGATTCCCCTTCATCTGGGCAATCCAGCAGACTGTGCCCAACTGAGTTGGTACAACACAATCTCTGACCCCACAGATGGCTGCCTCCATGTGCTACCATATGCGCCACATATGTAGCCTACATGGTCAAGCTGACCCGACCTACTCCCTGGACCACCACGTGCTATGCTGAGCAACGAGAAGCGATAAATCCCTTCTCTGTAACACGCAGGTGTAATCCCGCACCGTCTGAAGATAGATGGACGTGCCCACTGAGTGGGTACAACACGGCTCCAACGATAATCAGAACAGTGAGGTTTCGCATCAGAAGGCATACGAGCTCGATATTTTAGCATTGGATTTTTAACGGTCTTTTATCTTCTTCACTATCATGCAATTCCTATGGTGATAGCAGAAGATAAATAAATCATGCTATTCTACTTATTTAAACAATAAATGAAAGCATGGATCTTATGTGGTAAAAGCCCATAGCCTAAGTAAGACCTTAATTAACTTAAGTCTTCACTTGCTTTTCTTCATGGGTCTTGTAGCTGCTCATTTGGCCCAAACCAGGGCCCAAGCGCCATTTGCAGCTCAGGTGCGCCTACCAGGGAAAATGCGCCTGGTCCCAGAGTCGAACCCTGGACCTCCCTCCTGGTCAAGCCACTGCTGCATGCGCCTCTGCCAAGTGTGCTCTGTGCTCTTGTCTGATTAACTTACAAATTAATCTATCTAGACAAGATTGACACGCAGGTCAATTACACTTTATAAATTAAATACAATGTGATACGCAGATCACAATAATTAATTTACAACTTTAAATTCCAGGCACGCAGGCCCCAGCACAGCACACATTAAACATGGGCAGCCCACATAAGAATAAATAAACAAACATAGGCATCAATCAACATGTGATCCAATCATGAAAATTAAATTTTGAAAAACCCCATAGGCATCAATTTTAATTTCCTTATTTGCCCTACAACCTTACAACGGTCCATTACTAGGGATCCACTCATCCAACCTAGTCAGATCCACTGCCCTTGCATGCACCAAGTCCTAACTGACTTGAGTCGACCAAAAGGTCAACCATGCATGCGCCAGGGCCGAACAACCCTCATGAGATCTGGCAAGCGGGTGTGACCCCGGGCCTAACTCATGTGTGTTCACTAGTCGTCTCAATCAGACATCGCTACACGCCTGTCTGCAGTCGACCTATAGCCACCAGGTGCTATCGCACAGGTGCTATCTGGTCAACCCATCAAGGCTGTCAGATGATCTGATCAGACTGTCTGGATCTCACCTAGGGGATGACTTCAACCCTAATAACCCGTCTAAGGGTTTAAAGCAGGGCCTTAGATCTATAATGAGTCGCGCATGTATCATAAGTTTTTGAGAAAACATACATATGCGCCAACAAGAAAACATGCGCCTAGGAGAAAAACATCTCTAACAAGCATGTAAACTTCGCTTATCAAAACTAGCGCATGTAACATATAGATCATTGCATAGGATCACAAAGAAAGCAAACATATTATCATGCAATAACCTCGCTCTGATACCAATTGAAAGTCCCCTAGAACAAGGGGGGGGGGGGGGGCGAAACCCTAATAGGAGGTGCAACAAAACTCTAGCGGAATCTAGGGTTTCTAACAGGATCGCATAGCATGTAATATATTCAACTTTCAATGAAAAGCGATTCTTACCATTGCCATCGCTTAGATGGTGTCTTGGAAGGAAAGGCTCAAATGCTCCTTCTCCTAAGGTGACGCACACAATTGATGTCGCCTACTCTTCTCTTGGTGCTCCTTGTGCTAGCAAGGCTCCAAGAGGTCCTTGTCGTATGGAAGGGAAGAGAATCCTTTGCTTGGCGATTTCTTCCTTCTCCTTTTTCGTCAACCTCTTCACCACTCTCAAGAGAGCTTGTTGGTGACGAGAGATGAGGAGAGACGAGAGATGAAAGCGTCTTAGGCGTGAACGTGAGGCGTTCCCACGTTTAGAAGTCATGGCTTCTAAATTTAGTAAACCCCAAACGTTCATGCGATCATGGGTTCACCCCATGCGCAAACTCATCTTCTCTTGAACCATGCGCTCACTCAATGAGCCGGTTCAATTTGGTTTGGTTTAAAGACCAATCAACCCAAGCCATTAGTCCAGATCCTATTAAACCCTAAGGCTCTTGATCTGACCGTCGATCTCTTGATGCTGCTGATCTCACTGATCTAGCATCCATTCTCTCGATCGAAGCTTACCTATCTCAAGCCCTAATCAATCAAACATGATCAGACCAGATCTCACTTACAATCAGAGATTAAATCCCTTTAAACTGAACCTGAATAATTCAGTCCACACGATCTGACTTAAGTAAGCCATATCATCAAATTGTGCGACCCTGAGGGTTTCCTTTAAATGTCGGTAACGATAACTCACGTTATCACGATCAGTGAGGGGTATCTAGCAACACATCACTGTCTCCCGATATAAAGGAAAGAGTCTTCCAAGACTACACCCAAACCACAGCACAAGTGTGAATCAACTCACAAGGCATACATGTTTCCTTTGCCACTGGATGTTCTTATTGGACAAGCGTGTCAAGCTTGTAACTCCAATATGATGAGCATGATTAGATCAGATGAACATAGTCACCTGGGCATGGCCATACTCTTTTCTCAATCATCTCATCCAGGGGGCCCTTTAGAACATCACACTCCAATTAAGGAGACGGCAATCCTATGTCTATCACTAGTGCCCTAACCTGACTCAAGCTCACCATCCAAGATAGTCTATAATCATTATGTTTCAAATGATATTGAACTACCTCAAAACAATGACAATCATCATTTAGAAACACAAGTGATCTCAAGTCAGAGGACATGTGCCACTTGTTGCAATCAAGGATTATTCACATTGTGACAAGCAATTGAATAACCTAGTAGGGTCTGTCCAGTACATCCAATGTACCCATGAGTCTACATCTTATTCCATGCTCGAAGCATCCTATAAGATTAGAACACATATTAGTCTTAACCATATCAAGGCTGTCTCATGTTCACCAAGATATCTCGACTAAGGACTTTATAGCATGTCAGCCCAGCTGAACAGCTATGAGACATTATTCAGAAGTACACTTATTGCAGCAGACAATGTAACAAACTGAATAACAACCATGCCTTTATAAACATAAGAGTTTATTACATGATACTGATACATTCCCAAGGCCTCAAACATTAGCCTTAAGGGCATACCCCAACAGTATCAATGTTTAGAATCAATCCAGGACTTAAGAAAGATTCTTTTCTCACTATTTTATCTGACTGAAAAATCCATTAAAACAGTCCGAAAGAGTAAGACTCTTTTAGTGAGATGGGATCCAGATTTCATACTTGGTCTCCGCGTCCCACTAGGCGAGATAAGATGCACAGAGAGTACAAGCACTAATTTCTGGTAGGCAGTCCCTGCCAATCGCCAACCCGTGCGATTCCCCTTCATCTGGGCAATCCAGCAGACTGTGCCAACTGAGTTGGTACAACACAGTCTCTGACCCCACAGATGGCTGCCTCCATATAGCTAACATATGCCCCATATGTAGCCTACATGGTCAAGCTGACCTGACCTACTCCCTGGACCACCACGTGCTATGCTGAGCAACGAGAAGCGATAAATCCCTTCTCTGTAACACGCAGGTGAAATCACACACCGTCTGAAGATAGATGGGCGTGCCCACTGAGTGGGTACAACACGGCCCCAACGATAGTCAGAACAGTGAGGTTTCGCGTCAGAAGGCTTACGAGCTTGATATTATAGCGTTGGATTTTAACGGTCCTTTTATCTTCTTAACTATCATGCAAACCCTATGGTGATAGCAGAAGATAAATAAATCATGCAATTCTAATTATTTAAACAACAAAAGAAAGCATGATGATCTTATGTGGTAAACGCCCATTAAGCCTAGGTAAGACCTTGAAGAGTCCCCTTCAAGGGGGAGCGCAAGCAGATGAAACCCTAATTTAGGGGGCGCATGCATGTTTTGCTAGGGTTTCAACAACACAATCGCTTATATGCTCATATGATCAACTTTGATAGATTGAATAGATCAAGAAGGAGATCATACCAATGCCATCGAATGGATGGTGCCTTGGAAGCAAAGACGCAAGTGCTCCTTCTCCAAAGGTGACGCACACAACAAATGAAGATGGCTTGCTCCTTTGAATCCTTTGTGCTAGCAAAGTGCTTCAAAGGGTCCTTGTCGCGTGAGGATGATGAGAGATCAAGCTTGGCCGAGACTTCCTTCTCTTCTTTTCGTCAAGCCCTCTCCACCGAAAGATGGAGAAACCTACACAAGAGAGAGTTCGGCGAGAGAGTAACCTCCCACACTAATGTGGAGGCGTTACATACAATCCATTTGGAAACCGAATTCCCAAAATGGAAAGTAGTCAAGGCTCAAGCGTTCACCCTTAAGTGAACCAAGCGCTTAACTCATCTCCCATGAACCATGCGCTCATTCATGAGCCGGTTCAATGTCGGTTTGGTCCAAGACCAATTAACCCAAGCCATATGGTCTAGATCACAATAAACCCTAAAGGTTCAAGATCTAACCGTTGATCTCTTGATGCTCTTGATCTCACCGATCTAGCATCAAATCTCTCGATCGAAGCTTACCGATCTCAAGCCCTAATCAATCAAACATGATCAGACCAGATCTCACTTATAATCAGAGATCAAATCCCTTCAGACTGAACCCAAACAATTCAGTCCACACGATCTGACTTAAGTAAGCCATATCATCAAATTGTGCGACCCTGAGGGTTTCCTTTAAATGTCGGTAACGATAACTTTCGTTATCACGATCAGTGAGGGGTATCTAGCAACACATCACTGTCTCCCAATATAAAGGAAAGAGTCTTCCAAGACTACACCCAAACCACAGCACAAGTGTGAATCCACTTCACTAGGCATACATGTTTCCTTTGCCACTGGATGTTCTTATTGGACAAGCATGTCAAGCCTGTAGCTCCAATATGATGAGCATGATTAGATCAGATGAACATAGTCATCAGGGTATGGCCATACACTATTCTCAATCATCTCATTTAGGGGGGCCCCTTTAGAACATCACACTCCTTAAACAAGGAGACGGCAATCCTGTATCTATCACTAGTGCCCTAACCTGACTCATGATCATTATCCAAGATAGTCTATAACCATTATGTTTCAAATGATATTGAACTATCTCAAAACAATGACAATCATCATTTAGAAACACAAGTGATCTCAAGTCAGAGGACATGTGCCACTTGTTGCAAACAAGGATTATTCACATTGTGACAAGCAATTGAATATCCTAGTAGGGTCTGTCCAGTACATCCAATGTACCCATGAGTCTACATCTTATTCCATGCTCGAAGCATCCTATAAGATTAGAACACATATTAGTCTCAATCATATCAAGGCTGTCTCATGTTCACCAAGATATCTCGACTAAGGACATATAGCATGTCAGCCTAGCTGAACAGCATTGAGACATTATTCAGAAGAACACACATTGCAGCAGATGATGTAACAACCTGAATAATAACCATTGCCTTTATAAACAAAAGAGTTTATACATGATACTGTTACAATCCCAAGGCCTCAAACATTAGCCTTAAGGGCATACCCCAACAGACCTTAAGTTAACTTAAGTCTTCACTTGAGCTCTTCATGAGTCATTTGCATCTCATCTGGCCCAGACCAGGGCCCAAGCGCCCTCTGCAGCTCAGATGCGCCCACCAGGTACATGCGCCTGTCATAGGGTCAAACCCTAGACCTCCCACCTGGTCAAGCCTCTGCTGCATGCGCCTCTGCCATGTGTGCTCTGTGCTCTTGTCTGATTAAAATTACATTTTAATCTATCTAGACAAGATTGACACGCAGGTCAATTACACAATAAATTAATTAAAATGTGATGCGCAGATCACAAAATAATTTACAATTAATCCAGGCACACAGGCCCCAGCACAGCACACATTAATTGGGCAACCCACATAAGATGAAATAAACAAGCATCATGGCATCCAATCAACATGTGATCAATCAACAAAATAAATTTTTTTTTTTTTTAAAATCCCATTGGAATCAATTTTATTTGTCTTATGTGCCCTACTACCTTACAACGGTCCATTAATAGGGATCCACTCATCATGTCTAGTCAGATCCACTGCCCTTGCATGCACCAAGTCCTAACTGACTTGAGTCGACCTAATGGTCAACCATGCATGCGCAAAGGGCTGAACAACCTTCATGAGTTCTGGCAAGCGGGTGTGACCCCGGGCCTAACTCAAGAGTGCTCACTGGTTGTCTCAACCAGACCTCGCTACACGCCTGTCTGCAGTCGACCTATAGCCACCTCATGCTTGTGCATAGGTGCCATCTGGTCGACCCATCTAGGCTGTCAGATGGTCTGATCAGACTATTTGGATCCTACCTAGAGGATGACTTCAACCCCATCAACCCGTCTAAGGGTTTATAGTAGGCGCTTAGATCTAATATGGGGCGCGCAAGTGATCAAGTTTTAAGGAAAAACTACAACAAGCGCATACATGATACATGCGCCAAGATACATCATATTCACAACAATAAGCATGTAGTTAGGCATGTAATTATCCATTAGATCTATTCACAAGCGCATTCATGGATCAAACATGAAGATCAAGCAATCATATGAACAAGCAATAACCTGCTCTGATACCAATTGCAAGTCCCCTAATCTAAAGGAGGGGGGGGGGGGGGGGGCGAAACCCAAATAGGAGGCGCATAAATTTTTCTAGCGGAAGCAAGGGTTTCTTAGAATCGTTTGCATAGACATATGATTAACTTGTTAAACAACTAGTATAGATCATACCATAGCCATTGTGTAGATGTCGGCTTGGAAGAAGAGAACAAATCTGATCTCCTCCAAAAGATGCGCACACAATGAGATGTTGCCTACTCCCTTGTTGCTTCTTGTGCTAGCAAGGCACCAAGGTATCTTGATCGAATAAAAGGAAATGAGAGATGAACTCTCTTGCTTGGCCGAACTTTCTCCAAGACGTCTTTTTCTCCACACGAGAGTGTCGTCGAGAGCAAGGAGCAAAGGGTTGAATGGAGCGTGAAGCCAACCGAACGTGGAGGCGTTTCTATTTTGGAACTTCCAAAAATAGCAAACGAAAACGTTCATGCGTTATGCGTTCACTTCAAGTGAACCAAACGCTTATCCCACTCCATATGAACCATGCGCTCACACATGAGCCGGTTCACATGTATATGGTTCAATGGTCAAACCAAACCAGCCCAAGCAATGGTCTAGATCTCATTGAACCAAAAAGGTTCAAGATCTAACCGTTGATCTCTCAATGCTTTTGATCTCTCCGATCTAGCATCACTTCTCTCGATCGAAGCTTACCGATCTCAAGCCCTAATCAATCAAACATGATCAGACCAGATCTCACTTACAATCAGAGTTTAAATCCCTTTAAACTGAACCGAAACAATTCAGTCCACACGATCTGACTTAAGTAAGCCATATCATCAAATTGTGCGACCCTAAGGGTTTCCTTTAAATGTCGGTAACAATAACTTACGTTATCACAATCAGTGAGGGGTATCTAGCAACACATCACTGTCTCCCGATATAAAGGAAAGAGTCTTCCAAGACTACACCCAAACCACAGCACAAGTGTGAATCCACTTCACGAGGCATACATGTTTCCTTTGCCACTGGATGTTCTTATTGGACAAGCGTGTCAAGCCTGTAGCCCCAATATGATGAGCATGATTAGATCAGATGAACATAGTCACCTGGGTATGGCCATACACTTTCTCAATCATCTCATCCAGGGGGGCCCCTTTAGAACATCACACTCCAATCAAGGAGACGGCAATCCTATATCTATCACTAGTGTCCTAACCTGATTCATTATCATTATCCAAGATAGTCTATAACCATTATGTTTCAAATGATATTGAACTACCTCAAAACAATGACAATCATCATTTGAGAAACACAAGTGATCTCAAGTCAGAGGACATGTGCCACTTGTTGCAAACAAGGATTATTCACATTGTGACAAGCAATTGAATATCCTAGTAGGGTCTGTCCAGTACATCCAATGTACCCATGAGTCTACATCTTATTCCATGCTCGAAGCATCCTATAAGATTAGAACACATATTAGTCTCAATCATATCAAGGCTGTCTCATGTTCACCAAGATATCTCGACTAAGGACATTACAGCATGTCAGCCAAGCTGAACAGCATTGAGACATTATTCAGAAGCACACTTATTGCAGCAGACAATGTAACATACTGAATAACAACCATTGCCTTTATAAACATAAGAGTTTATACATGATACTGAAAGAATCCCAAGGCCTCAAACATTAGCCTTAAGGGCATACCCCAACAAAGTAAACCTGAAGCCCTTTGACCTTTATTAGAAAAAGGAGACTTCGTCATTTTACCCATTAAACAAGCTTTGCATGTATCAAGCTCCTCATAGGAGAATGATCCCAGCAGTCCATGGTCATGCAACCGCTTAATGCGCTTCTTGTTAATATGGCCTAAACGACTATGCCATAGCAAGGTGCTGTCATCAGCATACTTGGCTTTCTTATTATCAATTTGTTGTACAGAACATTCCATGTCCAACATGAATAACCCATTGTTAATCGACCCAGTAGCATAAACAATATTATCAAATGAAATACAACACTTTAAAGTTTTGCATTCAAAGGAAAACCCTTTCCTGACAAGAGTAGGAATAGAGATAATATTCTTAGTTATGCTCGGTACAAAATAACAATTGTCCAGTTCTAATACAAGACCAGATGGTAAAGAGATGTTATATTGTCCTACAGCAACAGCAGCAACCCGTGCCCCGTTTCCAACTCGTAGGTCCACCTCATGCTGTCCCACCTGTCTTCTTCTCTTGAGTTCCTGTACATTTGAACAAATGTGAACTCCACATGCAGTGTCCAACACCCATGAAATAGAAGAAGATACCATGACTTCAGTCACAAAAATACCTGAGCCAGAAGCGAAAGGCTTGCTTCCCTTCTTATCTCCTTGGAGCGCTTTACAGTCCTTCTTCCAGTGATCCAGCTGGCCACAATGGAAGCATCTGTTGTCCTTCGACCGCTTCATCTTTTGTTTCAGAGCTTTGTTATAGCTCTTGATAGGGGCTTTGCCCTTCTTCCCCTTCTTCTTGTTCCTTGAAGGAACCATCAAGACAGAGGATGAAGGCTTTCCCTTTTCAAGAGTCTGCTCTGTAGTACAGAGCAAGTTCAGTAACTCTGCCTGAAAGATCCCTAAATCTAGGGTGGCCGAAACCCTAAGGGTGGCGCAAAAGAAAGTTTTCGCATGGGAAGCTAGGGTTTCAACAATAATCGCATATATGTTTATATGATCAACCTCTTATAGTTAGGAATCATACCATAGCCATTTCGATTGGATGGCGTCAAGGAAGAAGAGATTCGAATGAAACTCCTCCAAAAGGTGCACACACAAGGTGATGCCGCCTACTCCTTGAGATCCTTGTGCTAGCAAGGTTCTTCAAGGGTCTTTGATCGAATCAAAGGGATGAGATGTCTTCTTCCACTTGGCCGAGACCTCTCCAAGACGTGAAGGAAGCTTTTCACTCGTGAGAGAGCGTCGAGAGCAAGAGTCAAAACGTATTGGCGTTCAAGAGAGGTGGCGCATGAAGACTTACTAAAAATAGCAAGCCATGAAGAGCATGCGCCCACTTCTTCATAACCGACAATAGCGCTTCAAAGATTAAACCATGCGTTCATTCTCTTGAACCGGTTTAATCTAATTGACCCAACTCAATTTGGTTCAAAGACCAAATCAAACCAAGCCATGGTCTAGACCTTCTATGAACCAAATGGCTCATGATCTAACCGTTCATCTCCTGATGCTCTTGATCTCACCGATCTAGCATCCAATCTCTCGATCGAAGCTTACCGATCTCAAGCCCTAATCAATCAAACATGATCAGACCAGATCTCACTTACAATCAGAGTCTAAATCCCTTTAAACTGAACTTAATCAATTCAGTCCACACGATCTGACTTAAGTAAGCCATATCATCAAATTGTGCGACCCTGAGGGTTTCCTTTAAATGTCGGTAACGATAACTCACATTATCACGATCAGTGAGGGGTATCTAGCAACACATCACTGTCTCCCGATATAAAGGAAAGAGTCTTCCAAGACTACACCCAAACCACAGCACAAGTGTGAATCCATTTCACAAGGCATACAAGTTTCCTTTGCCACTGGATGTTCTTATTGGACAAGCGTGTCAAGCCTGTAACTCCAATATGATGAGCATGATTAGATCAGATGAACATAGTCACCTGGGTATGGCCATACACTTTCTCAATCATCTCATCCAGGGGGGGCCCCATAGAACATCATGCTCCTTAAACAAAGAGACGGCAATCCTATATCTATCACCAGTGCCCTAACCTGACTCATGATCATTATCCAAGATAGTCTATAACCATTATGTTTCAAATGATATTGAACTACCTCAAAACAATGACAATCATCATTTAGAAACACAAGTGATCTCAAGTCAGAGGAAGTATGCCACTTGTTGCATACAAGGATTATTCACATTGTGACAAGCAATTGAATATCCTAGTAGGGTCTGTCCAGTACATCCAATGTACCCATGAGTCTACATCTTATTCCATGCTCGAAGCATCCTATAAGATTAGAACACACATTAGTCTTAACCATATCAAGGCTGTCTCATGTTCACCAAGATATCTCGACTAAGGACATATAGCATGTCAGCCTAGCTGAACAGCATTGAGACATTATTCAGAAGCACAGTTATTGCAGCAGACAATGTAACAACCTGAATAACAACCATTGCCTTTATAAACATAAGAGTTTATACATGATACTGATAGTATCCCAAGGCCTCAAACATTAGCCTTAAGGGCATACCCCAACAATCTCCCACTTGCACTTAATCTAATGGTTGAGAAATCTCAAACCCATATTATTACAGTGCTTCTCATGCTTCTGCTGCGCCAGAGGCTTGGTAAGCGGGTCAGCCAGATTGTCATCTGTATGAACCTTGCAGATTTTGATCTCGCCTCGATCAATGATCTCCCGGATCAAGTGAAACCGTCTCTGTATGTGCTTGGACTTCTGGTGCGACCGTGGTTCCTTTGCTTGTGCTATTGCTCCAGTGTTATCACAAAAGATAACCAAAGGATCTGCACTCGAAGGAACAACACCAAGTTCCTGAATGAACTTACGAATCCAAACTGCCTCCTTAGATGCTTCCGAGGCTGCAACATACTCGGCTTCTGTTGTGGAATCAGCAACGATAGATTGTTTGAAACTCTTCCACACCACTGCTCCTCCATTCAAGCTAAAAACATAGCCTGATTGCGATCGGAAATTCATCCTGGTCAGAATGGAACGAAGCGTCAGTATATCCTTCAATACTGAGTTCTTCCTGACCTCCATATATCAAGAACATATCTTTGGTCCTCCGAAGATATTTTAAAATGTTCTTGACTGCAATCCAGTGCGCCATACCTAGATTACTTTGGAACCGACTGGTCACGCTTAACCCGTAAGCGACGTCTGGGCGAGTACACAACATCGCATACATAATGGATCCAATAGCCGAAGCATAAGGCGTATTGTCCATTTCATCTTTCTCAGTCTATGTTTGTGGACACTGACTCTTTGAAAGATTCTGACCATGTCTGACTGGAAGATATCCTCTTTTAGAATTCTCTAAATGGAATCTCTCCAGGACTTTATCGATGTAAGTACTCTGGCACAGCCCGAGAAGCCTCTTAGATCTATCCCTGTAGATCTTCACACCTAATACATAGGCTGCTTCTCCTAAATCTTTCATCTGGAAACATTTCCTTAGCCATGCTTTAACAGCATGCATTTCAGGAATATCGTTTCCAATGATTAAGATATCATCGACGTAGAGGACTAGGAAAGTAATCACGCTCCCACTAAACCTCTTATATACACACGGGTCATCCTCATTCTTGATGAAACCAAATTCACTGATTGATTCATCAAAACGAATATTCCAGCTTCTAGATGCTTGTTTCAGCCCATAAATGGACTTCTTTAACTTGCATATTTTATGACGATCTGATGGATTAGTGAAACCTTCAGGTTGTGTCATATACACATCCTCCTCCAGATTTCCATTAAGGAAAGCCGTCTTCACATCCATCTGCCAGATCTCATAATCATAATATGCAGCTATCGCGAAAAGAATCCGAATAGACTTAAACATAGCTACAGGTGAGAAAGTTTCATCATAATCTATCCCGTAGATTTGTTTGAAACCTTTCGCAACTAGCCTGCCTTTATAGGTAACTACGTTACCATCCATGTCAATCTTCCTTTTGAAGATCCATTTAGAGCCTATAGGGATTACTCCCGGAGGTGGATCAACCAAATCCCAGACTTGGTTATCTGACATGGAGTCCATCTCGGCTCGCATAGCTTCAAGCCATCTAGCTGATTCCGGTCCACTGACCGCATCCGCATAAGTGAGGGGTTCATCATTATCAATGATGTAGACTCCGTCATAGCGCTCAGGCTGACGACGGATCCTTCCCGATCTTCGCGGTTCTCGTGATATCTGAGCCTCAGGTTGTTCAATAACCTGATCAACTGGCTCAGGCTCATCCAACTGAGCTTGACTACTTTGTCCTTCCTCTGGATTCTCATCCAGCTTTATTTCTCTCCCACTGGCCTCTTGCAGAAGAAACTCCTTCTCAAGAAATATTGCCGTCCGAGCAACAAATACTTTGTTCTCTTTGGGATCGTAGAAATAATAACCCTTAGTTTCCTTAGGGTAACCGACAAAGATACATTTCTCAGATCTGCTCTCTAGTTTCCCAGAGGCGAGCTTTTTGACATAAGCCTCGCAACCCCAGATCCTGATAAATGTCAAGCTCGGCTGTTTCCCATACCATAATTCATATGGAGTCTTTGAAACTGCCTTGGATGGCACTCGGTTTAGTACCTTTGCAGCTGTTTCCAGTGCAAATCCCCAAAAGGAGTAAGGTAGAGTAGCCTGACTCATCATAGAACGAACCATGTCTAGTAACGTTCTATTTCTCCTCTCGGACACACCATTCCATTGCGGTGTTCCTGGCGGAGTGAGCTGTGAGATAATCCCACACTCTTTTAGATAGTCAGTAAACGCATGACTCAAGTATTCTCCACCTCGATCAGAACGAAGTGCCTTGATATTTCGGCCTAGCTGATTTTGTACTTCATTTTTGAACTCTTTGAACTTGTCAAAAGATTCACTCTTATGTCTCATAAGATAGACATAACCATATCTACTGAAATCATCAGTAAAGGTAATGAAGTACTGATAGCCACCTCTGGCATGTTTACTAAATGGCCCACACACATCACTGTGTATAAGGTCAAGTAAACCTGAAGCCCTTTGACCTTTGTTAAGAAAAGGAGACTTCGTCATTTTACCCATTAAACAAGCTTTGCATGTATCAATCTCCTCATAGGAGAATGATCCCAGCAGTCCATGATCATGCAACCGCTTAATGCGCTTCTTGTTAATATGGCTTAAACGACTATGCCATAGCAAGGTGCTGTCATCAGCATACTTGGCTTTCTTATTATCAATGTTTTGTATAGAATATTCCATGTCCAACATGAATAACCCATTGTTAATTCAACCAGTAGCATAAACAATATTATCAAGAGTAAGATAACACTTTGAAATCTTGCATTCAAAGGAAAACCCTTTCCTGACAAGAGCAGGAATAGAGATAATATTTTTGGTAATACTGGGTACAAAGTAACAATTGTTTAATTCTAATACAATGCCAGATGGTAATGAGATGTAATAATCCCCTACAGCAACAGCAGCAACCCGTGCCCCGTTTCCAACTCGTAGGTCCACCTCATGCTGTCCCACCTGTCTTCTTCTCTTGAGTTCCTGTACATTTGAACAAATGTGAACTCCACATGCAGTGTCCAACACCCATGAAATAGAAGAAGAGGATATCATGACTTCAGTCACAAATATACCTGAGCCAGAAGCGATGCTTCCCTTCTTGTTTCCTTGGAGCGCTTTACAGTCCTTTTTCCAGTGACCCAGCTGGCCACAGTGGAAACATCTGTATTCCTTTGACCGCTTAACCTTCTGTTTCTGCGCCTTGTTGTAGTTCTTGACTGGGGATTTGCCCTTCTTCCCCTTCTTCTTGTTCCTGAAAGGAACCATTAAGACAGAGGTTGAAGGCTTTCCCTTCAGAGTTTCCTCAGTAGTCAATGAAAGTCCCCTTCAAGGGGGAGCGCAAAGGGGATGAAACCCTAACGAAGGGGGCGCATGAAATTTTATAGGGTTTCATGTAGATCGTTTGCATGAATACATATATGATCAACTTTTAAGGATGAGAAGTATTTCATACCGAAGCCATGTGTTGGATGGCGTCTTGGAAGAGAGAGAGCAAAAGAGATCTCCTCCAAAGAAGACACACACCAAATGATGAAGGCTTCCTTCTTGCGCACCTCTTGTGCTAGCAAAAGTGCCAAGATGTTCTTGTTCGAATGGTAGGGATGATGAGATGATGCTTGGCCGAGAGTTCTCTCCTTGTCGTCAACACCTTCACCACACGAAAATCGCAAGCCACGTCAAAGACAAGAGAGCAAAAACATTTAGGCGATATCAAGAGTGGCGTTACATGACTTCCCAAAATGGAAAGTCATGAAGCCATTCGCCAACGCCAAAACGCTTTCCTTCATGAACCATGCGTTCACATAGTGAACCGGTTCATTCTTTGGTTCAATTCGATTTGGTTCAAAGACCAAAATCAAACCAAGCCAAGCCAAGACATGGTCTAGACCTTCTATGAACCAAATGGCTCATGATCTAACCGTTCATCTCCTGATGCTCTTGATCTCACCGATCTAGCATCCATTCTCTCGATCAAAGCTTACCGATCTCAAGCCCTAATCAATCAAACATGATCAGACCAGATCTCACTTATAATCAGAGATTAAATCCCTTCAAACTGAATCCAAACAATTCAGTCCACACGATCTGACTTAAAGAAGCCATATCATCAAATTGTGCGACCCTAAGGGTTTCCTTTAAATGTCGGTAACGATAACTTGCGTTATCACGATCAGTGAGGGGTATCTAGCAACACATCACTGTCTCCCGATATAAAGGAAAGAGTCTTCCAAGACTACTCCCAAACCATAGCACAAGGGTGAATGCACTTCACTAGGCATACAAGTATCCTTTGCCACTGGATGTTCTTATTGGACAAGCGTGTCAAGCCTGTGAATCCAATATGATGAGCATGATTAGATCAGATGAACATAGTCATCTGGGTATGGCCATACACTTTCTCAATCATCTCATATAATGGGGGCCCCTTTTAGAACATCACACTCCTTAAACAAGGAGACGGCAATCCTTTATCTATCACTAGTGCCCTAACCTGACTCATGATCATTATCCAAGATAGTCTATGATCATTATGTTTCAAATGATATTGAACTACCTCAAAACAATGACAATCATCATTTAGAAACACAAGTGATCTCAAGTCAGAGGACATGTGCCACTTGTAGCATACAAGGAATATTCACATCGTGACAAGCAATTGAATATCCTAATAGGGTCTGTCCAGTACATCTAATATACCCATGAGTCTACATCTTATTCCATGCTCGAAGCATCCTATAAGATCAGAACACATATTAGTCTCAATCATATCAAGGCTGTCTCATGTTCACCAAGATATCTCGACTAAGGACTTTATAGCATGTCAGCCTAGCTGAACAGCTTTGAGACATTATTCATTAGTACACTTATTACAGCAGACAAGGTAACAACCTGAATAATAACCATGCCTTTATAAAAAGAAGAGTTTACTACATGATACTGATACAATCCCAAAGGCCTCAAACATTAGCATTAAGGGCATACCCCAACAATCTCCCACTTGCACTTAATCTAATGGTTGAGAAATCTCAAACCCATATTATTACAGTGCTTCTCATGCTTCTGCTGCGCCAGAGGCTTGATAAGCGGGTCAGCCAGATTGTCATCTGTATGAACCTTGCAAATTTTGATCTCGCCTCGATCAATGATCTCCCGGATCAAGTGAAACCGTCTCTGTATGTGCTTGGACTTCTGGTGCGACCGTGGTTCCTTTGCTTGTGCGATTGCTCCAGTGTTATCATAGAAGATAACCAAAGGATCGACACTTGAAGGAACAACACCAAGTTCTCTCACGAACTTACGAATCCACACTGCCTCCTTGGATGCTTCCGAGGCTGCAACATACTCGGCTTCTGTTGTGGAATCAGCAACAGTTGACTGTTTGAAACTCTTCCACACCACTGCTCCACCATTCAAGCTAAAAACATAGCCTGATTGCGATCGGAAATCATCCTGGTCCGACTGGAACAAAGCGTCAGTATATCCTTCTATACTGAGTTCTTCCTGACCACCATATATCAAGAACATATCTTTGGTCCTCCGCAGATATTTTAAAATGTTCTTGACCGCAATCCAGTGTGCCTGACCTGGATTACTTTGGAATCGACTGGTCACGCTTAACCTGTAAGCGACGTCTGGGCGAGTACACAACATCGCATACATAATGGACCCAATAGCCGAAGCATAAGGCGTATTGTCCATTTCATCTTTCTCAGTCTGTGTTTGTGGACACTGACTCCTCGAAAGATTCAGACCATGTCTGACTGGAAGATATCCTCTTTTAGAATTCTCTAAATGGAATCTCTCCAGGACTTTATCGATGTAAGTACTCTGGCACAGCCCGAGAAGCCTCTTAGATCTATCCCTGTAGATCTTCACACCTAATACATAGGCTGCTTCTCCTAGATCTTTCATCTGGAAACATTTCCTTAGCCATGCTTTAACAGCATGCAATTCAGGAATATCGTTTCCAATGATTAAGATATCATCGACGTAGAGGACTAGGAAAGTAATCACGCTCCCACTAAACCTCTTATATACACACGGGTCATCCTCGTTCTTGATGAAACCAAACTCAGAGATTGATTCATCAAAATGAATATTCCAGCTTCTAGATGCTTGCTTAAGTCCATAAATGGACTTCTTTAACTTGCATATTTTATGACGATCTGATGGATTAGTGAAACCTTCAGGTTTGTCATATACACATCCTCATCCAGATTTCCATTAAGGAAAGCTGTTTTCACATCCATCTGCCAGATCTCATAATCGTAATATGCTGCTATCGCGAAAAGAATCCGAATAGACTTAAACATGGCTACAGGAGAGAAAGTTTCATCATAATCTATCCCGTAGATTTGTTTGAAACCTTTCGCAACTAGCCTGCCTTTATAGGTAACAATGTTACCATCCATGTCAATCTTCTTCTTGAAGATCCATTTACAGCCTATAGGGATTACTCCCGGAGGCGGATCAACCAAATCCCAGACTTGGTTATCTGACGTGGAGTCCATCTCGGCTCGCATAGCTTCAAGCCATCTAGCTGACTCCGGTCCACTGACCGCATCCGCATAAGTGAGGGGTTCATCATAATCAATGATGTAGACTCCGTCATAGCGCTCAGGCTGTCGACGGATCCTTCCTGATCTACGCGGTTCCCATGATATTTGAGCCTCAGGTTGTTCAATAACCTGTTCTACCGGCTCAGGCACATCCAACTGTGCTTGACTACTTTGTCCATTCTCTGGATTCTCATCCAGCTTTATTTCTCTCCCACTGGCTTCTTGCAGAAGAAACTCCTTCTCAAAAAATATTGCCGTCCGAGCAACAAATACTTTGTTCTCTTTGGGATCGTAGAAATAATAACCCTTAGTTTCCTTAGGGTAACCGACAAAGATGCATTTCTCAGATCTGCTCTCCAGTTTCCCAGAGGCGAGCTTTTTGACATAAGCCTCGCAACCCCAGATCCTGATAAATGTCAAGCTCGGCTGTTTCCCATACCATAACTCGTATGGAGTCTTAGAAACTGCCTTGGATGGCACTCGGTTTAGTACCTTTGCAGCTGTTTCCAGTGCAAATCCCCAAAAGGAGTTAGGTAGAGTAGCCTGACTCATCATAGAACGAACCATATCAAGTAACGTTCTATTTCTCCTCTCGGACACACCATTCCATTGCGGTGTTCCTGGTGGAGTGAGCTGTGAGATAATCCCACACTCCTTTAGATAGTCAGTAAACGCATGACTCAGGTATTCTCCACCTCGATCAGAATGAAGTGCCTTGATATTTCGGCCTAGCTGATTTTGTACTTCATTTTTGAACTCTTTGTACTTGTCAAAAGATTCACTTTTATGTCTCATTAAATAGACATACCCATACCTACTGAAATCATCAGTAAAGGTAATGAAGTACTGATAGCCACCTCTGGCATGTTTACTAAACGGCCCACACACATCACTGTGTATAAGGTTAAGTAAACCTGAAGCCCTTTGACCTTTGTTAGGAAAAGGGGACTTCGTCATTTTACCCATTAAACAGCTTTGCATGTATCAATCTCCTCATAGGAGAATGATCCCAGCAGTCCATGATCATGCAACCGCTTAATGCGCTTCTTGTTAACATGGCCTAAACGACTATGCCATAGCAAGGTGCTGTCATCAGCATACTTGGCTTTCTTATTATCAATGTTTTGTATAGAATATTCCATGTCCAACATGAATAACCCATTGTTGATTGAACCAGTTGCATAAACAATATTATCATAAGATAAAACACACTTTGAAATATTGCATTCAAAGGAAAATCCCTTCCTGACAAGAGCAGGAATGGAGATAATATTTTTAGTGATACTGGGAACAAAGTAACAATTGTTTAATTCTAATACAATGCCAGATGGTAATGAGATGAAATAGTCTCCTACAGCAACAGCAGCAACCCGTGCCCCGTTTCCAACGCGTAGGTCCACCTCATGCTGTCCCACCTGTCTTCTTCTCTTGAGTTCCTGTACATTTGAACAAATGTGAACTCCACATGCAGTGTCCAACACCCATGAAACAGAAGAAGATGATATCATGACCTCAGTCACAAATATACCTGAGCCAGAAGCAATGCTTCCCCTCTTGTCTCCTTGGAGCGCTTTACAGTCCTTTTTCCTGTGACCCAGCTGGCCACAGTGGAAACACCTGTTGTCCTTCGACCGCTTCACCTTTTGTTTCAGCGCCTTACTGTAGTTCTTGACAGGGGCTTTGCCCTTCTTCCCCTTCTTCTTGTTCCTTGAAGGAACCATTAAGACAGAGGTTGAAGGCTTTCCCTTCAGAGTTTCCTCAGTAGTCAAGAGCATATTCAGCAGCTCTGCCGGAGTACAATCGATTTTGTTCATATTAAAGTTAATAATGAACGCATCGAAAGAAGGCGGGAGAGACTGCAGAATAATATCTACAGCAAGCTCCTGGTTGATGGTATGCCCCAGTTTCTCCAGAGCCTCCTTGTGCCCAATCATCTTGAGCACGTGAGCTCCCACTGGGTTCCCTTCAGCCAGTTTGCTCTGAAAGAAAAGCTTTGTCAGATTATAGCGTTCTGTCCTCGCTTGTGCAGCATACAGCATCTTGAGGTTCGCTATAATCTCTATAGCCGACATATCCTCATGTTGACGCTGTAGCGGTGGCGTCATAGACGCTAGCATCAGGCAAGCAACATCAATGCTATCATTGACGTGCTTTTCATAGGCATCACGAACCGCCCTTACGGCGTTCGCAGCGGGTTGAGGCGGCACAGCCGTCTCAAGGACATACAGTTTCCTCTCTGCCTTAAGAACGATCTTAAGGTGTCCGAACCAGTCTGAGAAGTTTGGCCCAGCAAACTTCTCCCTTTCCAGTAGGGATCGCACATTGATGCTCATGGTGTTCGTTGCTGCAGGAATCTACAACAATGCAAGAACAGTAAGGTCAGTATCAATGTTCAGAATCAATCCAGGACTTAAGAAAGATTCTTTTCTCACTATTTTATCTGGCTGAAAAATCCAGCAAAACAGCCCGAAAGAGTAACACTCTTTTAGTGAGATGGGATCCAGATTTCATACTTGGTCTCCGCGTCCCGTTCTGACGAGATAAGATGCATAGAGAGTACAAGCACTAATCTCTGGTAGGCTGTCCCAGCCAATCGCCAACCCGTGCGATTCCCCTTCACCTGGGCAATCCAGCAGACTGTGCCAACTGAGTTGGTACAACACAGTCTCTGATCCCACAGCTGGCTGCCTCCATGTGCTTCCATATGCGCCACATATGTAGCCTACATGGTCAAGCTGACCCGACCTACTCCCTGGACCACCACGTGCTATGCTGAGCAACGAGAAGCGATAAATCCCTTCTCTGTAACACGCAGGTGTAATCCAGCACCGTCTGAAGATAGATGGACGTGCCCACTGAGTGGGTACAACACGGCTCCAACGATAGTCAGAACAGTGAGGTTTCGCGTCAGAAGGCTTACGAGCTTGATATTTTAGCGTTTGGATTTTAACGGTCTTTTATCTTCTTCACTATCATGCAATTCCTATGGTGATAGCAGAAGATAAATAAATCATGCTGTTCTACTTATTTAAACAATAAAAGAAAGCATGCATCTTATGTGGTAAAAGCCCATAGCCTAAGTAAGACCTTAATTTATCTTAAGTCTTCACTTGCTTTTCTTTATGGGTTTTTAGCTGCTCATCTGGCCCAACCCAGGGCCCCAGCGCTCAATGCAGCTCAGGTGCGCCCACCAGCTGTATGCGCCTCTGCGATGTGTGCTTTTGTGCTCTTGTCTAATCAAAATACATTTTGATCTATCTAGACAAGCTTGACTCGCAGGTCAAATATACAATAAATTAATGAACAATGTGATTCACAGATCACAATAAAATTAATTTACAAGTTAAATCCAGGCTCGCAGGCCCCAGCACAGCACACATTTAACATGGGCAGCCCACATAAGAATAAACAAACAAGCATAGGCATCAAACAACATGTGATCCAATTAAAAGAAAATAAATTTTGAAAACCCCATTGGCATCAATTTTTAATTTTCTTATGAGTCCTACAACCTTACAATGGTCCATTGATAGGGATCCACTCATCCATCTAGTCAGATCCTCTGCCCCTTGCATGCACCAAGTCCTAACTGACTCGAGTTGACCTAATGGTCAACCATGCATGCGCCAAGGGCTGAACAACCCTCATGAGTTCTGGCAAGCGGGTGTGACCCCGGGCCTAACTCATGTGTGTTCAATGGTCGTCTCAACCAGACCTCGCTACACGCCCTTGATGCAGTCAACCTATAGCCACCTCTTGCTTGCGCACAGGTGCTATCTGGTCAACCCATCTAGGCTGTCAGATGGTCTGATCAGACTTGGATCTATTCTAGATGATGCTTTCAACCCCATCAACCCATCTAAGGGATTATAGTAGGCGCATTAGATCTAATGGGCGCGCAAGGTAAGTTTTTCCTTTTGAAAACATTAACAAGCGCTAACCAAAAACATTATACATGCGCAAATCAAGATAAACATACATCTAAGAGCTTAAACTAGCATGTAGTTTATTTCGGCATGTACATAGATCTATACTTTGCAAGCGCAAACAAGGATCACTCAAAGCAACCATATGATTCATGCATAAACCATAAGCTCTGATACCATTTGAAAGTCCCCTTCAAGGGGGAGCGCAAAGGGGATGAAACCCTAACGAAGGGGGCGCATGAAATTTTATAGGGTTTCATGTAGATCGTTTGCATGAATACATATATGATCAACTTTTAAGGATGAGAAGTATTTCATACCGAAGCCATGTGTTGGATGGCGTCTTGGAAGAGAGAGAGCAAAAGAGATCTCCTCCAAAGAAGACACACACCAAATGATGAAGGCTTCCTTCTTGCGCACCTCTTGTGCTAGCAAAAGTGCCAAGATGTTCTTGTTCGAATGGTAGGGATGATGAGATGATGCTTGGCCGAGAGTTCTCTCCTTGTCGTCAACACCTTCACCACACGAAAATCGCAAGCCACGTCAAAGACAAGAGAGCAAAAACATTTAGGCGATATCAAGAGTGGAGTTACATGACTTCCCAAAATGGAAAGTCATGAAGCCATTCGCCAACGCCAAAACGCTTTCCTTCATGAACCATGCGTTCACATAGTGAACCGGTTCATTCTTTGGTTCAATTCGATTTGGTTCAAAGACCAAAATCAAACCAAGCCAAGCCAAGACATGGTCTAGACCTTCTATGAACCAAATGGCTCATGATCTAACCGTTCATCTCCTGATGCTCTTGATCTCACCGATCTAGCATCCATTCTCTCGATCAAAGCTTACCGATCTCAAGCCCTAATCAATCAAACATGATCAGATCAGATCTCACTTATAATCAGAGATTAAATCCCTTCAAACTGAATCCAAACAATTCAGTCCACACGATCTGACTTAAAGAAGCCATATCATCAAATTGTGCGACCCTAAGGGTTTCCTTTAAATGTCGGTAACGATAACTTGCGTTATCACGATCAGTGAGGGGTATCTAGCAACACATCACTGTCTCCCGATATAAAGGAAAGAGTCTTCCAAGACTACTCCCAAACCATAGCACAAGGGTGAATGCACTTCACTAGGCATACAAGTATCCTTTGCCACTGGATGTTCTTATTGGACAAGCGTGTCAAGCCTGTGACTCCAATATGATGAGCATGATTAGATCAGATGAACATAGTCATCTGGGTATGGCCACACACTTTCTCAATCATCTCATATAGGGGGGGCCCCTTTTAGAACATCACACTCCTTAAACAAGGAGACGGCAATCCTTTATCTATCACTAGTGCCCTAACCTGACTCATGATCATTATCCAAGATAGTCTATGATCATTATGTTTCAAATGATATTGAACTACCTCAAAACAATGACAATCATCATTTAGAAACACAAGTGATCTCAAGTCAGAGGACATGTGCCACTTGTAGCATACAAGGAATATTCACATCGTGACAAGCAATTGAATATCCTAATAGGGTTTGTCCAGTACATCTAATGTACCCATGAGTCTACATCTTATTCCATGCTCGAAGCATCCTATAAGATCAGAACACATATTAGTCTCAATCATATCAAGGCTGTCTCATGTTCACCAAGATATCTCGACTAAGGACTTTATAGCATGTCAGCCTAGCTAAACAGCTTTGAGACATTATTCAGTAGTACACTTATTACAGCAGACAAGGTAACAACCTGAATAATAACCATGCCTTTATAAACAGAAGAGTTTACTACATGATACTGATACAATCCCAAAGGCCTCAAACATTAGCCTTAAGGGCATACCCCAACAGTCAAGAGCATATTCAGCAACTCTGCCGGAGTACAATCGATTTTGTTCATATTAAAGTTAATAATGAACGCATCGAAAGAAGGCGGGAGAGACTGCAGAATAATGTCTACAGCAAGCTCCTGATTGATGGTATGCCCCAGTTTCTCCAGAGCCTCCTTGTGCCCAATCATCTTGAGCACGTGAGCTCCCACCGGGCTCCCTTCAGCCAGTTTGCTCTGAAAGAAAAGCTTGGTCAAATTATAGCGTTCAGTCCTCGCCTGTGCAGCATACAACATCTTGAGGTTTGCTATAATTTCTATAGCAGACATATCCTCATGCTGATGCTGCAGCGGTGGCGTCATAGACGCTAGCATCAGGCAAGCGACATCAATGCTATCATTGACATGCTTTTCATAGGCTTCACGAACCGCCCTTGCGGCGTTCGCAGCGGGTTGAGGCGGCACAGCCGTCTCGAGGACATACAGTTTCCTCTCTGCCTTAAGAACAATCTTAAGGTGTCCGTACCAGTCTGAGAAGTTTGGCCCAGCAAACTTCTCCCTTTCCAGTAGGGATCGCACATTGAAGCTCATGGTGTTCGTTGCTGCAGGAATCTACAACAATGCAAGAACAACAAGGTCAGTATCAATGTTTAGAATCAATCCAGGACTTAAGAAAGATACTTTTCTCACTATTTTATCTGACTGAAAAATCCATTAAAACAGTCCGAAAGAGTAACACTCTTTTAGTGAGATGGGATCCAGATTTTATACTTGGTCTCCGCGTCCCGCTCAGGCGAGATAAGATGCACAGAGAGTACAAGTACTAATCTCTGGTAGGCAGTCCCTGCTAATCGCCAACCCGTGCGATTCCCCTTCATCTGGGCAATCCAGCAGACTGTGCCAACTGAGTTGGTACAACACAGTCTCTGATCCCACAGATGGCTGCCTCCATATGGCTAACATATGCGCCATCTGTAGCCTACATGGTCAAGCTGACCTGACCTACTCCCTGGACCACCACGTGCTATGCTGAGCAACGAGAAGCGATAAATCCCTTCTCTGTAACACGCAGGTGAAATCACACACCGTCTGAAGATAGATGGGCGTGCCCACTGAGTGGGTACAACACGGCCCCAACGATAGTCAGAACAGTGAGGTTTCGCGCCAGAAGGCATTACGTGCTTGATATTTTAGCGTTGGATTTTAACGATCTTTTATCTTCTTACTATGAGGCAAAACCTATGGCTATAGCAGAAGATAAATAACTCATGCAATTCTAATTATTTAAACAATAAAAGAATGCAAGCTGATCTTATGTGGTAAAAGCCCATTAAGCCTAGGTAAGACCTTAATTCACTTAAGTCTTCACTTGCTTTTCTTCATGGGACTTTTGCTTCTCATCTGGTCTAGCCCAGGACTCTAGCGCCCATTGCAGCTCAGGTGTGTCCACCAGGTGAATGCGCCTGTCCTAGGGTCGAACCCTAGACCTCCCACCTGGTCAAGCCACTGCTGCATGCGCCTCTGCCAAGTGTGCTCTGTGCTCATGTCTGATTAAATTACATTTCAATCTATCTAGACAAGATTGAATCGCAGGTCAATTACATCTTATAAATTTAATACAATGTGATTCGCAGATCACAAATAAATATTAATTTATAATTAACCAGGCACGCAGGCCCCAGCACAGCACACATTAAAGGGCAACCCACATAAGATGAAATAAACAAGCATATGGCATCAATCAACATGTGATCCATTACAAAGAAAATAAAATTTTGAAAACCCATTGGCATCAATTTTACTTTTCTTATGTGCCCTACAACCTTACAATGGTCCATTGATAGGGATCCACTCATCATGTCTAGTTAGATCCATGCCCTTGCATGCACCAAGTCTTAACTGACTTGCGTTGACCTAATGGTCAACCATGCATGCTCCAAGGGCTAAACAACCAACATGAGTTCTGGCAAGCGGGTGTGACCCCGGGCCTAACTCATGTGTGTTCACTGGTTGTCTCAACCAGACCTCGCTACACGCCTGTGATGCAGTCGACCTATAGCCACCTCATGCTTGCGCAGAGGTGCCATCTGGTCGACCCATCTAGGCTGTCAGATGGTCTGATCAGACTATTTGGATCCAACCTAGAGGATGATTTCAACCCCATCAACCCGTCTAAGGGTTTACAGTAGGCGCTTAGATCTAAGTGAAGTGCGCAAGATGATATAATTTTTGACAAACAAAAACCTAACAAGCGCCAACACAATATAACATGCACATCACACATGCGCCAACATCTAATAGCATAGTATGTATTTTCGCATGTGATAAAGTAGATCTAAGCAACGCAAACTAGGATCACACAACATGAAGCAATCATATAGACATATAACAACCTGGCTCTGATACCAATTGAGAGACCCCTAAATCTAGGGGGGCCGAAACCCTAAGGGTGGCGCAAAAGAAAGTTTTCGCATGGGAAGTTAGGGTTTCAACAATAATCGCATATATGTTTATATGATCAACCTCTTATAGTTAGGAATCATACCATAGCCATTTCGATTGGATGGCGTCAAGGAAGAAGAGATTCGAATGAAACTCCTCCAAAAGGTGCGCACACAAGGTGATGCCGCCTACTCCTTGAGATCCTTGTGCTAGCAAGGTTCTTCAAGGGTCTTTGATCGAATCAAAGGGATGAGATGTCTTCTTCCACTTGGCCGAGACCTCTCCAAGACGTGAAGGAAGCTTTTCACTCGTGAGAGAGCGTCGAGAGCAAGAGTCAAAACGTATTGGCGTTCAAGAGAGGTGGCGCATGAAGACTTACTAAAAATAGCAAGCCATGAAGAGCATGCGCCCACTTCTTCATAACCGACAATAACGCTTCAAAGATTAAACCATGCGTTCATTCTCTTGAACCGGTTTAATCTAATTGACCCAACTCAATTTGGTTCAAAGACCAAATCAAACCAAGCCATGGTCTAGACCTTCTATGAACCAAATGGCTCATGATCTAACCGTTCATCTCCTGATGCTCTTGATCTCACCGATCTAGCATCCAATCTCTCGATCGAAGCTTACCGATCTCAAGCCCTAATCAATCAAACATGATCAGACCAGATCTCACTTACAATCAGAGTCTAAATCCCTTTAAACTGAACTTAATCAATTCAGTCCACACGATCTGACTTAAGTAAGCCATATCATCAAATTGTGCGACCCTGAGGGTTTCCTTTAAATGTCGGTAACGATAACTCACATTATCACGATCAGTGAGGGGTATCTAGCAACACATCACTGTCTCCCGATATAAAGGAAAGAGTCTTCCAAGACTACACCCAAACCACAGCACAAGTGTGAATCCATTTCACAAGGCATACAAGTTTCCTTTGCCACTGGATGTTCTTATTGGACAAGCGTGTCAAGCCTGTAACTCCAATATGATGAGCATGATTAGATCAGATGAACATAGTCACCTGGGTATGGCCATACACTTTCTCAATCATCTCATCCAGGGGGGGCCCCATAGAACATCATGCTCCTTAAACAAAGAGACGGCAATCCTATATCTATCACCAATGCCCTAACCTGACTCATGATCATTATCCAAGATAGTCTATAACCATTATGTTTCAAATGATATTGAACTACCTCAAAACAATGACAATCATCATTTAGAAACACAAGTCATCTCAAGTCAGAGGAAGTATGCCACTTGTTGCACACAAGGATTATTCACATTGTGACAAGCAATTGAATATCCTAATAGGGTCTGTCCAGTACATCCAATGTACCCATGAGTCTACATCTTATTCCATGCTCGAAGCATCCTATAAGATTAGAACACACATTAGTCTTAACCATATCAAGGCTGTCTCATGTTCACCAAGATATCTCGACTAAGGACATATAGCATGTCAGCCTAGCTGAACAGCATTGAGACATTATTCAGAAGCACAGTTATTGCAGCAGACAATGTAACAACCTGAATAACAACCATTGCCTTTGTAAACATAAGAGTTTATACATGATACTGATAGTATCCCAAGGCCTCAAACATTAGCCTTAAGGGCATACCCCAACATGCCGGTGTACAGTCGATCTTGTTCATATTAAAATTAATGATGAACGGATAGAAAGAGACCGGGAGAGACTGCAAGATAATGTCTACAACAAGTTCCTGATTGATGGTGTGTCCCAGTTTCTCTAGAGCCTCTTTGTACCCAATCATCTTGAGTATGTGAGCTCCCACTGGACTCCCTTCAGTCAGTTTGCTCTGAAAGAAAAGTTTTGTCAAGTTATAGCGTTCTGTCCTTGCCTGTGCAGCATACAGCATTTTGAGATTTGCTATAATTTCAATAGCAGATAAATCCTCATGCTGACGCTGCAGCTCTGGCGTCATAGACACAAGCATAAGGCAAGCGACATCAATGCTATCATTGACATGCTTCTCATAAGCATCCCGAACCGCCCTTGCGGCGTTCGCAGCGGGTTGAGGCGGTATTGCCGTCTCAAGGACATACAGCTTCCTCTCAGCCTTAAGAACAATCTTAAGGTGTCCGTACCAGTCTGAGATGTTTGGCCCAGCAAACTTCTCCCTTTCCAGTAAGGATCGCACATTGAACCCTGTGGTGTTCGTTGCTGCAGGAATCTACAACATAGCAAGAACAACAAGGTCAGTATCCATGTTAGAATCATTCCAGGACTTAAGAGTGATTCTTTTCTCACTATTTTATCTGACTGAAAAATCCAATAAAACAGTCCGAAAGAGTAAAACTCTTTTAGTGAGATGGGATCCAGATTTCATACTTGGTCTCCGCGTCCCGCTCAGGCGAGATAAGATGCATAGAGAGTTCAAGCACTAATCACTGGTAGGCTATGCATGCCAATCGCCAACCCGTGCGATTCCCCTTCATCTAGGCAATCCAGAAAACTGTGCCAACTGAGTTGGTACAACACAGTTTCTGATTCCACAGATGGCTGCCTCCATATAGCTAACATATGCTCAATATGTAGCCTACATGGTCAAGCTGACCTGACCTACTCCCTGGACCACCACGTGCTATGCTGAGCAACGAGAAGCGATAAATCCCTTCTCTGTAACACGCAGGTGTAACCACACACCGTCTGAAGATAGCTGGGCGTGCCCACTGAGTGGGTACAACACGGCCCCAACGATAGTCAGAACAGTGAGGTTTCGCGTCAGAAGGCTTACGTGCTTGATATTTAACGTTGGATTTTAGCGGTCCTTTTATCTTCTTACTAACATGCATATCCTATGGTGATTGCAGAAGATTAACTCATGCAGGTGCTAATATTACTTAAACAGTAAATAGAAAGCACAATGATCTTATGTGGTAAATGCCCATTAAGCCTAAGTAAAACCCTAGTTTTACACAAGTCTTCACTTGTGCTCTTCATGGGTCTTTTGCACTTCATTTGGCTCAGCCCGGGCCCAAGCGCCCTCTGCAGCTCAGATGCGCCCACCAGGTAGCATGCGCCTGTACTAGAGTCGAACTCTAGGCCTCCCACTGGCTGCATGCGCCTCTGCCATGTATGCTCTGTGCTCATGTCTGATTAATTTACATTTAATCTATCTAGACATTGTTGGGGTATGCCCTTAAGGCTAATGTTTGAGGCCTTGGGATTGTATCAGTATCATGTATAATGTGTGTTTTTCTGAATAATGTCTCAATGCTGTTCAGCTAGGCTGACATGCTATATGTCCTTAGTCGAGATATCTTGGTGAACATGAGACAGCCTTGATATGATTGAGACTAATATGTGTTCTAATCTTATAGGATGCTTCGAGCATGGAATAAGATGTAGACTCATGGGTACATTGGATGTACTGGACAGACCCTACTAGGATATTCAATTGCTTGTCACAATGTGAATAATCCTTGTTTGCAACAAGTGGCACATGTCCTCTGACTTGAGATCACTTGTGTTTCTAAATGATGATTGTCATTGTTTTGAGATAGTTCAATATCATTTGAAACATAATGGTTATAGACTATCTTGGATAATGATCATGAGTCAGGTTAGGGCACTAGTGATAGATACAGGATTGCCGTCTCCTTGTTTAAGGAGTGTGATGTTCTAAAAGGGCCCCCCCTGAATGAGATGATTGAGAATAGTGTATGGCCATACCCTGATGACTATGTTCATTTGATCTAATCATGCTCATCATATTGGAGCTACAGGCTTGACATGCTTGTCCAATAAGAACATCCAGTGGCAAAGGAAACATGTATGCCTAGTGAAGTGGATTCACACTTGTGCTGTGGTTTGGGTGTAGTCTTGGAAGACTCTTTCCTTTATATCGGGAGACAGTGATGTGTTGCTAGATACCCCTCACTGATCGTGATAATGAAAGTTATCATTACCGACATTTAAAGGAAACCCTCAGGGTCGCACAATTTGATGATATGGCTTACTTAAGTCAGATCGTGTGGACTGAATTGTTTGGGTTCAGTCTGAAGGGATTTGATCTCTGATTATAAGTGAGATCTGGTCTGATCATGTTTGATTGATTAGGGCTTGAGATCGGTAAGCTTCGATCGAGAGATTTGATGCTAGATCGGTGAGATCAAGAGCATCAAGAGATCAACGGTTAGATCTTGAACATTTAGGGTTTATTGTGATCTGGACCATATGGCTTGGGTTAATTGGTCTTGGACCAAACCGACATTGAACTGGCTCATGAATGAGCACATGGTTCATGGGAGATGAGTTAAGCGCTTGGTTCACTTAAGGGTGAACGCTTGAGCCTTGACTACTTTCCATTTTGGGAATTCGGTTTCCAAATGGATTGTATGTAACGCCTCCACATTAGTGTGGGAGGTTACTCTCTCGCCGAACTCTCTCTTGTGTAGGTTTCTCCATCTTTCGGTGGAGAGCGCTTGACGAAAAGAAGAGAAGGAAGTCTCGGCCAAGCTTGATCTCTCATCATCCTCACGCGACAAGGACCCTTTGAAGCACTTTGCTAGCACAAAGGATTCAAAGGAGCAAGCCATCTACATTTGTTGTGTGCGTCACCTTTGGAGAAGGAGCACTTGCGTCTTTGCTTCCAAGGCACCATCCATTCGATGGCATTGGTATGATCTCCTTCTTGATCTATTCAATCTATCAAAGTTGATCATATGAGCATATAAGCGATTGTGTTGTTGAAACCCTAGCAAAACATGCATGCGCCCCCTAAATTAGGGTTTCATCTGCTTGCGCTCCCCCTTGAAGGGGACTCATCTAGATATGATTTGACTCGCAGGTCAATTACACATTAACATAAATTAAAATGTGATTCGCAGATCACAAAAATAATTTACAATTAATTAATCCAGGCACGCAGGCCCCAGCACAGCACATAAATAGGGCAGCCCACATAAGATGAAATAGACATGCAATCAGGTTAAACAAACAACATGTGATCCAAACAGGAAAGTAAAATTTTTGAAAAACCCCATGGTATCAATTTTATTTCCTTATGTGCCCTACTACCTTACAACGGTCCATTAATAGGGATCCACTCATCAGACCAAGTCAGACCCACTGCCCTTGCATGCACCAAGTCATAACTGACTTGCGTCGACCTCATGGTCAACAATGCATGCCTTAAGGGCTGAACGTCCCACATGATTTCTGGCAAGCGAGTGTGACCCCGGGCCTTAATCATGATCGTTCACTGGTTGCCTCAATCAGACATCGCTACACGCCTTTCTGCAGTCGACCTATAGCCACCTCATGCTTGTGCATAGGTGCTATCTGGTCGACCCATCTAGGCTGTCAGATGGTCTGATCAGGCTGTTGGGTCCAGACTAGACTGACGACTTCAACCCTAGTAACCCGTCTAAGTATTTCAAGTAGGCGCCGATAGATCTATATGGAATCGCGCATGAAATAAATATTGTTTGAAAACAACTATGAAAAATGCGCACACTTCTTATAACAATGTTACATGCACAAACATTTTATGTAAACATAGCATCAAGTAAGCGCATGTAACTGTAAAGAAGATCTATCCTATAACTCAAGCATGGATCACAATCACATCATGGCAATCATATGAATCATACCGAAACTATCCTCTGATACCAATTGAAAGTGGGGGGGGGGGGCGAAAACCCTGAACGCATGCGCTTCTAAAATTTGCATGGGCGGAAATAGGGATTTCATGAAGATCGCATGTGGCATGAACATATGATTAACCTTATGTTTGCAAAGATCAAGTTGTGATCTTACCAAAGCCATTGTTTGGATGGCGACTTGGAAGCAAGAGGGCAAGCGGCTCTCCTCCAAAGTGGACGCACACAAGGTGATGATGGCTTTCTCCCTTGGCGTAAACCTTGTGCTAGCAAAGCTCTTCAAGGAGTCCTCGATGCGTGAAGGAGATGAGATGCTTTTCTTGGCTGACCGAATCTCCTTCTTGGCGTGAAGACAACCCAAGACGAGAGGAGAAGAGGCGAGAGCACGATGACGTTCGAACGTGGGAGCGTTTCTTTTCTCAAAGAAAAACGCCTTCTAAATATAGTATGTTCACAACTCCACTTGAAGCCACCACTTAAAGCCATCGATAACTCCTCTCCTCTTTGAACCATGCGTTCACATAAGTGAACCGGTTCAATTTAATTCGGTTCAATTGCATTTGGTTCAAAGACCAAATCAAACCAGCATTGGTTCAGATCTTGTCAAACCAAATGGCTCAAGATCTAACCATTCATCTCTTGATGCTCCTGATCTCATCGATCAAGCATCAATTCTCTCGATCGAAGCTTACCGATCTCAAGCCCTAATCAATCAAACATGATCAGACCAGATCTCACTTACAATCAGAGTTTAAACTCCTTTAAACTGAACCAAAACAATTCAGTCCACACGATCTAACATAAGTAAGCCATATCATCAAATTGTGTGACCCTAAGGGTTTCCTTTAATGTCGGTAACGATAACTTACGTTATCACGAACAGAGAGGGGTATCTAGCAACACATCACTGTCTCCCGATATAAAGGAAAGAGTCTTCCAAGACTACACCCAAACACAGCACAAGTGTGAATTCAATTCACTAGGCATACATGTTTCCTTTGCCACTGGATGTTCTCGTTGGAGAAGCGTGTCAAGCCTGTAACTCCAACATGATGAGAGTGGTTAGATCAGATGAACATAGTCATCTGGGTATGGCCATACACTTTCACAACCATCTCATACAGGGGGCCCCTTTAGAACATCACACTCCAAACAAGGAGAGGCAATCCTATATCTATCACTAATGCCCTAACATGACTCATGCCCATTATCCAAGATAATCTATAACCATTATATTTCAAATGATATTGAACTACCTCAAGACAATGCCAATCCTCATTTAGAAACACAAGTGATCTCAAGTCAGAGGAAATATGCCACTTGTTTGCACATAAGGATTATTCACATTGTGACAAGCAATTGAATATCCTAAGTAGGGTCAGTCCAGTACATCCAATGTACCTATGAGTCTACATCTTATTCCATGTTCGAAGCATCCTATAAGATTAGAACACATATTAGTCTCAATCATATCAAGGTTGTCTCATGTTCACCAAGATATTTCGACTAAGGACAATACTGCATGTCAGCCAAGCTGAACACCATTGAGACATTATTCAGAAGTATACATATAGCAGCAGATAATGCAACAACCTGAATAACAACCATTGCCTTTATAAACATAGAGTTTATACATGATACTGATAACAACCCAAGGCCTCAAACATTAGCCTTAAGGGCATACCCCAACAATCTCCCACTTGCACTTAATCTAATGGTTGAGAAATCTCAAACCCATATTATTACAGTGCTTCTCATGCTTCTGCTGCGCCAGAGGCTTTGTAAGTGGGGCAGCTAGATTGTCATCTGTATGAACCTTGCAGATCTTGATCTCTCCACGATCTATGATCTCACGGATCAAATGAAACCTTCTCTGTATGTGCTTGGACTTCTGCTGTGACCGTGGTTCCTTTGCTTGTGCTATTGCTCCAGTGTTATCACAAAAGATAACCAAAGGATCTGCACTCGAAGGAACAACACCAAGTTCCTGAACGAACTTACGAATCCACACTGCCTCCTTTGATGCTTCTGAGGCTGCAACATACTCGGCTTCTGTTGTGGAATCAGCAACAATTGATTGTTTGAAACTTTTCCACACCACTGCTCCTCCATTCAAGCTAAAAACATAGCCTGATTGCGATCGGAAATCATCCTGGTTAGATTGGAACGAAGCGTCAGTATATCCTTCAATACTGAGTTCTTCCTGACCTCCATATATCAAGAACATAGATATTTCAAAATGTTCTTGACTGCAATCCAGTGTGCCTTACCTGGATTACTTTGGAATCGACTGGTCACGCTTAACCCGTAAGCGACGTCTGGGCGAGTACACAACATCGCATACATAATGGACCCAATAGCCGAAGCATAAGGCGTGTTGTCCATTTCATCTTTCTCAGACTGTGTTTGAGGACACTGGCTCTTCGAAAGATTCAGACCATGTCTGACTGGAAGATTTCCTCTTTTAGAATTTTCTAAATGGAATCTCTCCAGGACTTTATCAATGTAAGTACTCTGGCACAGCCCGAGAAGCCTCTTAGATCTATCTCTGTAGATCCGCACACCTAATACATAGGCTGCTTCTCCTAAATCTTTCATCTGGAAACATTTTCTTAACCATGCTCTGACGGCATGCAATTCAGGAATATCGTTTCCAATGATCAAGATGTCATCGACGTAGAGGACTAGGAAAGTAATCACGCTCCCACTAAACCTCTTATATACACACGGGTCATCTTCATTTTTGATGAAACCAAATTCACAGATTGATTCATCAAAACGAATATTCCAGCTTCTCGATGCTTGTTTAAGTCCATAAATGGACTTCTTTAATTTGCATATTTTATGACGATCTGATGGATTGATGAAACCTTCAGGTTGTGTCATATACACATCCTCTTCTAGTTTTCCATTAAGGAAAGCGGTTTTCACATCCATTTGCCAGATCTCATAATCATAATATGCAGCTATCGCGAGAATAATCCGAATAGACTTGAACATGGCTACAGGAGAGAAAGTTTCATCATAATCTATCCCATAGATTTGTTTGAAACCTTTCGCAACTAGCCTACCTTTATAGGTAACCACGTTACCTTCCATGTCAATCTTCCTTTTGAAGATCCACTTACAGCCTATAGGGATTACTCCCTGAGGCGGATCAACCAAATCCCAGACTTGGTTATCTGACATGGAGTCCATCTCGGCTCGCATAGCTTCAAGCCATCTTGCTGATTCCGGTCCACTGACCGCATCCGCATAAGTGAGGGGTTCATCATCAATGATGTAGACTCCGTTATAGCGCTCAGGCTGTCGACGGATCCTTCCCGATCTTCGCGGTTCCCGTGATATCTGAAAGTTCCCTAAGGGGGAGGGAAACCCTAAAGCATGCGCATATAAAACTTGCATGGGCGGAAGCAAGGGTTTCTAAAGGAATCGCATGCATGTCATATGATCAACTTCTTAAAAACTTGTATACAGAAGAAAATTCATACCGATGCCATTTCTTGGATGGCGTCTTGGAAGCAGAGAACAAAGTGGTTCTCCTCCAAAGTGTGCGCACACAAGGTGATAGATCGCCTACTTTCTTGTTGCTTCTTGTGCTAGCAAGGATCCAAGATCTCCTGATCGAATGAAGGGAGAAGAGATGATCTTTCTTGCTTGGTCGAATCCTTCTCTTGTCGTCAACACTCACACACGAGAGTGAGTCGTAGTGAGCAAGGGGGCGAGAGGCGAGAATAGGGAGACCTATTCGAACGTGAGGCGTGGTCTCATTTTGAGATCATGGCTTCTAAAAATAGCAAGCCACCACATGCGATCATGTGTTCACACCAAGTGAACGATCGCAATTTCCTCTCCCCTTGAACCATGCGCTCACTTGATGAGCCGGTTCATTTCATTTCGTTCAAGGACCAAATTAAGCCAAGCCTTGATCCAGATCACATTAAACCAAAAGGCTCAAGATCTGACCATTCATCTCTTGATGCTCTTGATCTCACCGATCTAGCATCCAATCTCTCGATCGAAGCTTACCGATCTCAAGCCCTAATCAATCAAACATGATCAGACCAGATCTCACTTACAATCAGAGTTTAAATCCCATTAAACTGAACCAAAACAATTCAGTCCACACGATCTGACTCAAGTAAGCTATATCATCAAATTGTGCGACCCTAAGGGTTTCCTTTAAATGTCGGTAACGATAACTTACGTTATCACGATCAGTGAGGGGTATCTAGCAACACATCACTGTCTCCCGATATAAAGGAAAGAGTCTTCCAAGACTACACCCAAACCACAGCACAAGTGTGAACCCAAGTCACTTGACATATGTGTTTCCTTTGCCATTGGATGTTCTTATTGGACAAGCGTGTCAAGCCTGTAATTCCAATATGATGAGAATGATTAGATCAGATGAACATAGTCATCTGGGTATGGCCATACACTTTCTCAATCATCTCATCCAGGGGGCCCCTATAGAACATCACACTCCAATCAGGGAGACGGCAATCCTATATCTATCACTAGTGCCCTAACATGACTCATGCTCACTATCCAAGATAGTCTATAACCATTATGTTTCAAATGATATTGAACTACCTCAAAACAATGCCAATCATCATTTAGAAACACAAGTGATCTCAAGTCAGAGGAAATATGCCACTTGTTTGCATATAAGGATTATTCACATTGTGACAAGCAATTGAATATCCTAAGTAGGGTCTGTCCAGTACATCCAATGTACCCATGAGTCTACATCTTATTCCATGCTCGAAGCATCCTATAAGATTAGAACACATATTAGTCTCAATCATATCAAGGCTGTCTCATGTTCACCAAGATATCTCGACTAAGGACAAAACTGCATGTCAGCCAAGCTGAACAGCATTGAGACATTATTCAGAAGTATACATATTGCAGCAGATGATGTAACAACCTGAATAACAACCATTGCCTTTATAAACATAGAGTTTATACATGATACTGATATAATCCCAAGGCCTCAAACATTAGCCTTAAGGGCATACCCCAACATATCTGAGTCTCAGGTTGTTCAGTAACCTGTTCTATTGGCTCAGGCTCATCCAACTGAGTTTGACTTCTTTGTCCTTCTTCTGGATTCTTATCCAGCTTTATTTCTCTCCCACTGGCCTCTTGCAGAAGAAATTCCTTCTCAAGAAAAATAGCCGTACGAGCAACAAATACTTTGTTCTCCTTGGGATCGTAGAAATAATAACCCTTAGTTTCTTTAGGGTAACCGACAAAGATACATTTATCAGATCTGCTCTCCAGTTTCCCAGAGGCGAGCTTTTTGACATAAGCCTTGCAACCCCAGATTTTAATAAATGTCAAGCTCGGCTGTTTCCCATACCATAACTCATATGGAGTCTTTGAAACGGCCTTGGATGGCACTCGGTTTAGTACCTTTGCAGCTGTTTCCAGTGCAAATCCCCAAAAGGAGTAAGGTAAAGTAGCCTGACTCATCATTGAACGAACCATATCCAATAAGGTTCTATTTCTCCTCTCAGACACACCATTCCATTGCGGTGTTCCTGGCGGAGTGAGCTATGAGATAATCCCACACTCCTTCAGATAGTCAGTAAACTCTCGACTCAAGTATTCTCCACCTCGATCTGAACGAAGTGCCTTGATATTTCGGCCTAACTGATTCTGTACTTCATTTTTGAACTCTTTGAACTTGTCAAAAGATTCACTCTTATGTCTCATAAGATAGACATAACCGTATCTACTGAAATCATCAGTAAAAGTAATGAAGTATAAATAGCCACCTCTGGCATGTTTACTAAATGGCCCACACACATCACTGTGAATGAGGTCAAGTATGCAAGTCCCCTAATCTAAAGGGGGGGGGGGCGAAACCCAAATAGGAGGCGCATAAATTTTTCTAGCAGAAGCAAGGGTTTCTTAGAATCGTTTGCATAGACATATGATTAACTTGTTAAACAACTAGTATAGATCATACCATAGCCATTGTGTAGATGTCGGCTTGGAAGAAGAGAACAAATCTGATCTCCTCCAAAAGATGCGCACACAATGAGATGTTGCCTACTCCCTTGTTGCTTCTTGTGCTAGCAAGGCACCAAGGTATCTTGATCGAATAAAAGGAAATGAGAGATGAACTCTCTTGCTTGGCCGAACTTTCTCCAAGATGTCTTTTTCTCCACACAAGAGTGTCATCGAGAGCAAGGAGCAAAGGGTTGAATGGAGCGTGAAACCAACCGAACGTGGAGGCGTTTCTATTTTGGAACTTCCAAAAATAGCAAACGAAAACGTTCATGCGTTATGCGTTCACTTCAAGTGAACCAAACGCTTATCCCACTCCATATGAACCATGCGCTCACACATGAGCCGGTTCACATGTATATGGTTCAATGGTCAAACCAAACCAGCCCAAGCAATGGTCTAGATCTCATTGAACCAAAAAGGTTCAAGATCTAACCGTTGATCTCTCAATGCTTTTGATCTCTCCGATCTAGCATCACTTCTCTCGATCGAAGCTTACCGATCTCAAGCCCTAATCAATCAAACATGATCAGACCAGATCTCACTTACAATCAGAGTTTAAATCCCTTTAAACTGAACTAAAACAATTCAGTCCACACGATCTGACTTAAGTAAGCCATATCATCAAATTGTGCGACCCTAAGGGTTTCCTTTAAATGTCGGTAACGATAACTTACGTTATCACAATCAGTGAGGGGTATCTAGCAACACATCACTGTCTCCCGATATAAAGGAAAGAGTCTTCCAAGACTACACCCAAACCACAGCACAAGTGTGAATCCACTTCACGAGGCATACATGTTTCCTTTGCCACTGGATGTTCTTATTGGACAAGCGTGTCAAGCCTGTAGCTCCAATATGATGAGCATGATTAGATCAGATGAACATAGTCACCTGGGTATGGCCATACACTTTCTCAATCATCTCATCCAGGGGGCCCCTTTAGAACATCACACTCCAATCAAGGAGACGGTAATCCTATATCTATCACTAGTGTCCTAACCTGATTCATGATCATTATCCAAGATAGTCTATAACCATTATGTTTCAAATGATATTGAACTACCTCAAAACAATGACAATCATCATTTTAGAAATACAAGTGATCTCAAGTCAGAGGACATGTGCCACTTGTTGCAAACAAGGATTATTCACATTGTGACAAGCAATTGAATATCCTAGTAGGGTCTGTCCAGTACATCCAATGTACCCATGAGTCTACATCTTATTCCATGCTCGAAGCATCCTATAAGATTAGAACACATATTAGTCTCAATCATATCAAGGCTGTCTCATGTTCACCAAGATATCTCGACTAAGGACATTACAGCATGTCAGCCAAGCTGAACAGCATTGAGACATTATTCAGAAGCACACTTATTGCAGCAGACAATGTAACAAACTGAATAACAACCATTGCCTTTATAAACATAAGAGTTTATACATGATACTGAAAGAATCCCAAGGCCTCAAACATTAACCTTAAGGGCATACCCCAACAATCTCCCACTTGCACTTAATCTAATGGTTGAGAAATCTCAAACCCATATTATTACAGTGCTTCTCATGCTTCTGCTGCGCCAGAGGCTTGGTAAGCGGGTCAGCCAGATTGTCATCTGTATGAACCTTGCAGATTTTGATCTCACCACAATCAATGATCTCCCGGATCAAGTGAAACCGTCTCTGTATGTGCTTGGACTTCTGGTGCGACCGTGGTTCCTTTGCTTGTGCGATTGCTCCAGTGTTATCACAGAAGATAACCAAAGGATCTGCACTCGAAGGAACAACACCAAGTTCCTGAACGAACTTGCGAATCCATACTACCTCCTTAGATGCTTCCGAGGCTGCAACATACTCGGCTTCTGTTGTGGAATCAGCAACGATAGACTGTTTGAAACTTTTCCACACCACTGCTCCACCATTCAAGCTAAAAATATAGCCTGATTGCGATCGGAAATCATCCTGGTCAGATTGGAACGAAGCGTCAGTATATCCTTCAATACTGAGTTCTTCCTGACCTCCATATATCAAGAACATATCTTTGGTCCTCCGAAGATATTTCAAAATGTTCTTGACTGCAATCCAGTGCGCCTGACCTGGATTACTTTGGAATCGACTGGTCATGCTTAACCCGTAAGCGACGTCTGGGCGAGTACATAACATCGCATACATAATGGACCCAATAGCCGAAGCATAAGGCGTATTGTCCATTTCATCTTTCTCAGTCTGTGTTAGTGGACACTGACTCTTTGAAAGATTCAGACCATGTCTGACTGGAAGATATCCTCTTTTAGAATTCTCTAAATGAAATCTCTCCAGGACTTTATCGATGTAAGTACTTTGGCACAGCCCGAGAAGCCTCTTAGATCTATCTCTGTAGATCTTCACACCTAATACATAGGCTGCTTCTCCTAGATCTTTCATCTGGAAACATTTTCTTAACCATGCTTTAACAGCATGCAGTTCAGGAATATCGTTTCCAATGATTAAGATATCATCGACGTAGAGGACTAGGAAAGTAATCACGCTCCCACTAAACCTCTTATATACACACGGGTCATCTTCATTCTTGATGAAACCAAATTCACAGATTGATTCATCAAAACGAATATTCCAGCTTCTAGATGCTTGTTTAAGTCCATAAATGGACTTCTTTAACTTGCATATTTTATGACGATCTGATGGATTAGTGAAACCTTCAGGTTGTGTCATATACACATCCTCATCCAGTTTTCCATTAAGGAAAGCGGTCTTCACATCCATCTGCCAGATCTCATAATCGTAATATGCTGCTATCGCAAGAATAATCCGAATAGACTTGAACATGGCTACAGGAGAGAAAGTTTCATCATAATCTATCCCGTAGATTTGTTTGAAACCTTTCGCAACTAGCCTGCCTTTATAGGTAACTACGTTACCATCCATGTCAATCTTCTTCTTGAAGATCCATTTACAGCCTATAGGGATTACTCCCGGAGGCGGATCAACCAAATCCCAGACTTGATTATCTGACATGGAGTCCATCTCGGCTCGCATAGCTTCAAGCCATCTAGCTGACTCCAGTCCACTGACCGCATCCGCATAAGTGAGGGGTTCATCATGATCAATGATGTAGACTCCGTCATAGCGCTCAGGCTGTCGACGGATCCTTCCCGATCTACGCGGTTCCCATGATATCTGAGCCTCAGGTTGTTCAATAACCTGTTCTACTGGCTCAGGCTCATCCAACTGTGCTTGACTACTTTGTCCTTCCTCTGGATTCTCATCCAGTTTTATTTCTCTCCCACTGGCTTCTTGCAGAAGAAATTCCTTCTCAAGAAAAATTGCCGTCCGAGCAACAAATACTTTGTTCTCTTTGGGATCGTAGAAATAATAACCCTTAGTTTCCTTAGGGTAACCGACAAAGATGCATTTCTCAGATCTGCTCTCTAGTTTCCCAGAGGCGAGCTTTTTGACATAAGCATCGCAACCCCAGATCTTAATAAATGTCAAGCTCGGCTGTTTCCCATACCATAACTCATATGGAGTCTTTGAAACTGCCTTGGATGGCACTCGGTTTAGTACCTTTGCAGCTGTTTCCAGTGCAAATCCCCAAAAGGAGTAAGGTAGAGTAGCCTGACTCATCATAGAACGAACCATATCCAGTAAGGTTCTGTTCCTCCTCTCGGACACACCATTCCATTGCGGTGTTCCTGGTGGAGTGAGCTGTGAGATAATCCCACACTCCTTCAGATAGTCAGTAAACTCTCGACTTAGGTATTCTCCACCTCGATCTGAGCGAAGTGCCTTGATATTTCGGCCTAGCTGATTCTGTACTTCATTTTTGAACACTTTGAACTTGTCAAAAGATTCACTCTTATGTCTCATTAGATAGACATACCCATATCTACTGAAATCATCAGTAAAGGTAATGAAGTATGAATAGCCACCTCTGGCATGTTTACTAAATGGCCCACACACATCACTGTGTATAAGGTCAAGTAAACCTGAAGCCCTTTGACCTTTGTTAGGAAAAGGAGACTTCGTCATTTTGCCCAATAAACAAGCTTTGCATGTATCAATCTCGTCATAGGAGTATGATCCCAGCAGTCCATGGTCATGCAACCGCTTAATGCGCTTCTTGTTAATATGGCCGAAACGACTATGCCATAGCAAGGTGCTGTCATCAGCATACTTGGCTTTCTTATTATCAATATTTTGTATAGAACATTCCATGTCCAACATGAATAACCTATTGTTAATTGACCCAGTAGCATAAATAATATTATCAAGAGAAAGATAACACTTTGAAGTCTTGCATTCAAAGGAAAACCCTTTCCTGACAAGAGCAGGAATAGAGATAATATTCTTGGTAATGCTAGGTACAAAATAACAATTGTTCAGTTCTAATACAAGTCCAGATGGTAATGAGATGTGATATTCTCCTACAGCAACAGCAGCAACCCATGCCCCGTTTCCTACTCGTAGGTCCACCTCATGCTGTCCCACCTGTCTTCTTCTCTTGAGTTCCTGTACATTTGAACAAATGTGAACTCCACATGCAGTGTCCAACACCCATGATATAGAAGAAGAGGATATCATGACTTCAGTCACAAAAATACCTGAGCCAGAAGCGATGCTTCCCTTCTTGTCTCCTTGGAGCGCTTTACAGTCCTTTTTCTAGTGACCCAGCTGGCCACAATGGAAACATCTGTATTCCTTCGACTGCTTAACCTTTTGTTTCAGAGCCTTGTTGTAGTTCTTGACAGGGGCTTTGCCCTTCTTCCCCTTCTTCTTGTTCCTGGAAGGAAACATCAAGACAGAGGTTGAAGGCTTTCCCTTTAGAGTCTCCTCTGTAGTCAAGAGCATATTCAGCAACTCTACCGGAGTACAGTCGATCTTGTTCATATTAAAATTAATAATGAACGGATCGAAAGAGGCCGGAAGGGACTGCAGAATAATGTCTACAGCAAGCTCCTGATTGATGGTATGCCCCAGTTTCTCTAGAGCCTCTTTGTGCCCAATCATCTTGAGCACATGAGCTCCCACTGGACTCCCTTCAGCCAGTTTGCTCTGAAAGAAAAGCATGGTCAAATTATAGCGTTCAGTCCTCGCCTGTGCAGCATACAGCATCTTGAGGTTTGCTATAATTTCTATAGCAGACATATCCTCATGCTGACGCTGCAGCTGTGGTGTCATAGAGGCTAGCATCAGGCAAGCGACATCAATGCTATCATTGACATGCTTTTCATAGGCTTCCCGAACCGCCCTTGCGGCGTTCGGAGCGGGTTGAGGCGGTATAGCCGTCTCGAGGACATACAATTTCCTCTCAGCCTTAAGAACAATCTTAAGGTGTCCGTACCAGTCTGAGAAGTTTGGCCCAGCAAACTTCTCCCTTTCCAGTAGGGATTGCACATTGAAGCTCATGGTGTTCGTTGCTGCAGGAATCTACAACAATGCAAGAACAGCAAGGTCAGTATCAATGTTTAGAATCAATCCAGGACTTAAGAAAGATTCTTTTCTCACTATTTTATCTGACTGAAAAATCCATTAAAACAGTCCGAAAGAGTAAGACTCTTTTAGTGAGATGGGATCCAGATTTCATACTTGGTCTCCGCGTCCCGCTCAGGCGAGATAAGATGCACAGAGAGTACAAGCACTAATTTCTGGTAGGCAGTCCCTGCCAATCGCCAACCCGTGCGATTCCCCTTCATCTGGGCAATCCAGCAGACTGTGCCAACTGAGTTGGTACAACACAGTCTCTGACCCCACAGATGGCTGCCTCCATATAGCTAACATATGCCCCATATGTAGCCTACATGGTCAAGCTGACCTGACCTACTCCCTGGACCACCACGTGCTATGCTGAGCAACGAGAAGCGATAAATCCCTTCTCTGTAACACGCAGGTGAAATCACACACCGTCTGAAGATAGATGGGCGTGCCCACTGAGTGGGTACAACACGGCCCCAACGATAGTCAGAACAGTGAGGTTTCGCGTCAGAAGGCTTACGAGCTTGATATTATAGCGTTGGATTTTAACGGTCCTTTTATCTTCTTAACTATCATGCAAACCCTATGGTGATAGCAGAAGATAAATAAATCATGCAATTCTAATTATTTAAACAACAAAAGAAAGCATGATGATCTTATGTGGTAAACGCCCATTAAGCCTAGGTAAGACCTTAAGTTAACTTAAGTCTTCACTTGAGCTCTTCATGAGTCATTTGCATCTCATCTGGCCCAGACCAGGGCCCAAGCGCCCTCTGCAGCTCAGATGCGCCCACCAGGTACATGCGCCTGTCATAGGGTCAAACCCTAGACCTCCCACCTGGTCAAGCCTCTGCTGCATGCGCCTCTGCCATGTGTGCTCTGTGCTCTTGTCTGATTAAAATTACATTTTAATCTATCTAGACAAGATTGACACGCAGGTCAATTACACAATAAATTAATTAAAATGTGATGCGCAGATCACAAAATAATTTACAATTAATCCAGGCACGCAGGCCCCAGCACAGCACACATTAATTGGGCAACCCACATAAGATGAAATAAACAAGCATCATGGCATCCAATCAACATGTGATCCATCAACAAAATAAATTTTTTTTTTTTTTTTAAATCCCATTGGAATCAATTTTATTTGTCTTATGTGCCCTACTAACTTACAACGGTCCATTAATAGGGATCCACTCATCATGTCTAGTCAGATCCACTGCCCTTGCATGCACCAAGTCCTAACTGACTTGAGTCGACCTAATGGTCAACCATGCATGCGCAAAGGGCTGAACAACCTTCATGAGTTCTGGCAAGCGGGTGTGACCCCGGGCCTAACTCAAGAGTGCTCACTGGTTGTCTCAACCAGACCTCGCTACACGCCTGTCTGCAGTCGACCTATAGCCACCTCATGCTTGAGCATAGGTGCCATCTGGTCGACCCATCTAGGCTGTCAGATGGTCTGATCAGACTATTTGGATCCTACCTAGAGGATGACTTCAACCCCATCAACCCGTCTAAGGGTTTATAGTAGGCGCTTAGATCTAATATGGGGCGCGCAAGTGATCAAGTTTTAAGGAAAAACTACAACAAGCGCATACATGATACATGCGCCAAGATACATCATATTCACAACAATAAGCATGTAGTTAGGCATGTAATTATCCATTAGATCTATTCACAAGCGCATTCATGGATCAAACATGAAGATCAAGCAATCATATGAATAAGCAATAACCTGCTCTGATACCAATTGCAAGTCCCCTAATCTAAAGGGGGGGCGAAACCCAAATAGGAGGCGCATAAATTTTTCTAGCGGAAGCAAGGGTTTCTTAGAATCGTTTGCATAGACATATGATTAACTTGTTAAACAACTAGTATAGATCATACCATAGCCATTGTGTAGATGTCGGCTTGGAAGAAGAGAACAAATCTGATCTCCTCCAAAAGATGCGCACACAATGAGATGTTGCCTACTCCCTTGTTGCTTCTTGTGCTAGCAAGGCACCAAGGTATCTTGATCGAATAAAAGGAAATGAGAGATGAACTCTCTTGCTTGGCCGAACTTTCTCCAAGACGTCTTTTTCTCCACACGAGAGTGTCGTCGAGAGCAAGGAGCAAAGGGTTGAATGGAGCGTGAAGCCAACCGAACGTGGAGGCGTTTCTATTTTGGAACTTCCAAAAATAGCAAATGAAAACGTTCATGCGTTATGCGTTCACTTCAAGTGAACCAAACGCTTATCCCACTCCATATGAACCATGCGCTCACACATGAACTGGTTCACATGTATATGGTTCAATGGTCAAACCAAACCAGCCCAAGCAATGGTCTAGATCTCATTGAACCAAAAAGGTTCAAGATCTAACCGTTGATCTCTCAATGCTTTTGATATCTCCGATCTAGCATCACTTCTCTCGATCGAAGCTTACCGATCTCAAGCCCTAATCAATCAAACATGATCAGACCAGATCTCACTTACAATCAGAGTTTAAATCCCTTTAAACTGAACCAAAACAATTCAGTCCACACGATCTGACTTAAGTAAGCCATATCATCAAATTGTGCGACCCTAAGGGTTTCCTTTAAATGTCGGTAACGATAACTTACGTTATCACAATCAGTGAGGGGTATCTAGCAACACATCACTGTCTCCCGATATAAAGGAAAGAGTCTTCCAAGACTACACCCAAACCACAGCACAAGTGTGAATCCACTTCACGAGGCATACATGTTTCCTTTGCCACTGGATGTTCTTATTGGACAAGCGTGTCAAGCCTGTAGCTCCAATATGATGAGCATGATTAGATCAGATGAACATAGTCACCTGGGTATGGCCATACACTTTCTCAATCATCTCATCCAGGGGGCCCCCTTTAGAACATCACACTCCAATCAAGGAGACGGCAATCCTATATCTATCACTAGTGTCCTAACCTGATTCATTATCATTATCCAAGATAGTCTATAACCATTATGTTTCAAATGCTATTGAACTACCTCAAAACAATGACAATCATCATTTGAGAAACACAAGTGATCTCAAGTCAGTGGACATGTGCCACTTGTTGCAAACAAGGATTATTCACATTGTGACAAGCAATTGAATATCCTAGTAGGGTCTGTCCAGTACATCCAATGTACCCATGAGTCTACATCTTATTCCATGCTCGAAGCATCCTATAAGATTAGAACACATATTAGTCTCAATCATATCAAGGCTGTCTCATGTTCACCAAGATATCTCGACTAAGGACATTACAGCATGTCAGCCAAGCTGAACAGCATTGAGACATTATTCAGAAGCACACTTATTGCAGCAGACAATGTAACAAACTGAATAACAACCATTGCCTTTATAAACATAAGAGTTTATACATGATACTGAAAGAATCCCAAGGCCTCAAACATTAGCCTTAAGGGCATACCCCAACAAAGTAAACCTGAAGACCTTTGACCTTTATTAGAAAAAGGAGACTTCATCATTTTACCCATTAAACAAGCTTTGCATGTATCAAGCTCCTCATAGGAGAATGATCCCAGCAGTCCATCGTCATGCAACCGCTTAATGCGCTTCTTGTTTATATGGCCTAAACGACTATGCCATAGCAAGGTGCTATCATCAGCATACTTGGCTTTCTTATTATCAATTTGTTGTACAGAACATTCCATGTCCAACATGAATAACCCATTGTTAATCGACCCAGTAGCATAAACAATATTATCAAATGAAATACAACACTTTAAAGTTTTGCATTCAAAGGAAAACCCTTTCCTGACAAGAGTAGGAATAGAGATAATATTCTTAGTTATGCTCGGTACAAAATAACAATTGTCCAGTTCTAATACAAGACTAGATGGTAAAGAGATGTTATATTGTCCTACAGCAACAGCAGCAACCCGTGCCCCGTTTCCAACTCGTAGGTCCACCTCATGCTGTCCCACCTGTCTTCTTCTCTTGAGTTCCTGTACATTTGAACAAATGTGAACTCCACATGCAGTGTCCAACACCCATGAAATAGAAGAAGATACCATGACTTCAGTCACAAAAATACCTGAGCCAGAAGCGAAAGGCTTGCTTCCCTTCTTATCTCCTTGGAGCGCTTTACAGTCCTTCTTCCAGTGACCCAGCTGGCCACAATGGAAGCATCTGTTGTCCTTCGACCGCTTCATCTTTTGTTTCAGAGCTTTGTTATAGCTCTTGATAGGGGCTTTGCCCTTCTTCCCCTTCTTCTTGTTCCTTGAAGGAACCATCAAGACAGAGGATGAAGGCTTTCCCTTTTCAAGAGTCTGCTCTGTAGTACAGAGCAAGTTCAGTAACTCTGCCGGTGTACAGTCGATCTTGTTCATATTAAAATTAATGATGAACGGATCGAAAGAGACCGGGAGAGACTGCAAGATAATGTCTACAACAAGTTCCTGATTGATGGTGTGTCCCAGTTTCTCTAGAGCCTCTTTGTACCCAATCATCTTGAGTACGTGAGCTCCCACTAGACTCCCTTCAGTCAGTTTGCTCTGAAAGAAAAGTTTTGTCAAGTTATAGCGTTCTGTCCTTGCCTGTGCAGCATACAGCATTTTGAGATTAGCTATAATTTCAATAGCAGATAAATCCTCATGCTGACGCTGCAGCTCTGGCGTCATAGACGCAAGCATAAGGCAAGCGACATCAATGCTATCATTGACATGCTTCTCATAAGCATCCCGAACCGCCCTTGTGGCGTTCGCAGCGGGTTGAGGCGGTATTGCCGTCTCAAGGACATACAGCTTCCTCTCAGCCTTAAGAACAATCTTAAGGTGTCCGTACCAGTCTGAGAAGTTTGGCCCAGCAAACTTCTCCCTTTCCAGTAAGGATCGCACATTGAACCCTGTGGTGTTCGTTGCTGCAGGAATCTACAACATAGCAAGAACAACAAGGTCAGTATCCATGTTAGAATCATTCCAGGACTTAAGAGTGATTCTTTTCTCACTATTTTATCTGACTGAAAAATCCAATAAAACAGTCCGAAAGAGTAAAACTCTTTTAGTGAGATGGGATCCAGATTTCATACTTGGTCTCCGCGTCCCGCTCAGGCGAGATAAGATGCACAGAGAGTTCAAGCACTAATCACTGGTAGGCTATGCATGCCAATCGCCAACCCGTGCGATTCCCCTTCATCTAGGCAATCCAGAAAACTGTGCCAACTGAGTTGGTACAACACAGTTTCTGATTCCATAGATGGCTGCTTCCATATAGCTAACATATGCTCAATATGTAGCCTACATGGTCAAGCTGACCTGACCTACTCCCTGGACCACCACGTGCTATGCTGAGCAACGAGAAGCGATAAATCCCTTCTCTATAACATGCAGGTGTAACCACACACCGTCTGAAAATAGCTGAGCGTGCCCACTGAGTGGGTATAACACGGCCCCAACGATAGTCAGAACAGTGAGGTTTCGCGTCAGAAGGCTTACGTGCTTGATATTTAACGTTGGATTTTAGCGGTCCTTTTATCTTCTTACTAACATGCATATCCTATGGTGATAGCAGAAGATTAACTCATGCAGGTGCTAATATTACTTAAACAGTAAATAGAAAGCACAATGATCTTATGTGGTAAATGCCCATTAAGCCTAAGTAAAACCCTAGTTTTACACAAGTCTTCACTTGTGCTCTTCATGGGTCTTTTGCACTTCATTTGGCTCAGCCCGGGCCCAAGCGCCCTCTGCGGCTCATATGCGCCCACCAGGTAGCATGCGCCTGTACTAGAGTCGAACTCTAGGCCTCCCACTGGCTGCATGCGCCTCTGCCATGTATGCTCTGTGCTCATGTCTGATTAATTTACATTTAATCTATCTAGACATGATTTGACTCGAAGGTCAATTACACATTAACATAAATTAAAATGTGATTCGCAGATCACAAAAATAATTTACAATTAATTAATCCAGGCACGCAGGCCCCAGCACAGCACATAAATAGGGCAGCCCACATAAGATGAAATAGACATGCAATCAGGTTAAACAAACAACATGTGATCCAAACAGGAAAGTAAAATTTTTGAAAAACCCCATGGTATCAATTTTATTTCCTTATGTGCCCTACTACCTTACAACGGTCCATTAATAGGGATCCACTCATCAGACCAAGTCAGACCCACTGCCCTTGCATGCACCAAGTCATAACTGACTTGCGTCGACCTCATGGTCAACAATGCATGCCTTAAGGGCTGAACGTCCCACATGATTTCTGGCAAGCGAGTGTGACCCCGGGCCTTAATCATGATCGTTCACTAGTTGCCTCAATCAGACATCGCTACACGCCTTTCTGCAGTCGACCTATAGCCACCTCATGCTTGTGCATAGGTGCTATCTGGTCGACCCATCTAGGCTGTCAGATGGTCTGATCAGGCTGTTGGGTCCAGACTAGACTGACGACTTCAACCCTAGTAACCCGTCTAAGTATTTCAAGTAGGCGCCGATAGATCTATATGGAATCGCGCATGAAATAAATATTGTTTGAAAACAACTATGAAAAATGCGCACACTTCTTATAACAATGTTACATGCACAAACATTTTATGTAAACATAGCATCAAGTAAGCGCATGTAACTGTAAAGAAGATCTATCCTATAACTCAAGCATGGATCACAATCACATCATGGCAATCATATGAATCATACCGAAACTATCCTCTGATACCAATTGAAAGTGGGGGGGCGAAAACCCTGAACGCATGCGCTTCTAAAATTTGCATGGGCGGAAATAGGGATTTCATGAAGATCGCATGTGGCATGAACATATGATTAACCTTATGTTTGCAAAGATCAAGTTGTGATCTTACCAAAGCCATTGTTTGGATGGCGACTTGGAAGCAAGAGGGCAAGCGGCTCTCCTCCAAAGTGGACGCACACAAGGTGATGATGGCTTTCTCCCTTGGCGTAAACCTTGTGCTAGCAAAGCTCTTCAAGGAGTCCTCGATGCGTGAAGGAGATGAGATGCTTTTCTTGGCTGACCGAATCTCCTTCTTGGCGTGAAGACAACCCAAGACGAGAGGAGAAGAGGCGAGAGCACGATGACGTTCGAACGTGGGAGCGTTTCTTTTCTCAAAGAAAAACGCCTTCTAAATATAGTATGTTCACAACTCCACTTGAAGCCACCACTTAAAGCCATCGATAACTCCTCTCCTCTTTGAACCATGCGTTCACATAAGTGAACCGGTTCAATTTAATTCGGTTCAATTGCATTTGGTTCAAAGACCAAATCAAACCAGCATTGGTTCAGATCTTGTCAAACCAAATGGCTCAAGATCTAACCATTCATCTCTTGATGCTCCTGATCTCATCGATCAAGCATCAATTCTCTCGATCGAAGCTTACCGATCTCAAGCCCTAATCAATCAAACATGATCAGACCAGATCTCACTTACAATCAGAGTTTAAACTCCTTTAAACTGAACCAAAACAATTCAGTTCACACGATCTGACATAAGTAAGCCATATCATCAAATTGTGTGACCCTAAGGGTTTCCTTTAATGTCGGTAACGATAACTTACGTTATCACGAACAGAGAGGGGTATCTAGCAACACATCACTGTCTCCCGATATAAAGGAAAGAGTCTTCCAAGACTACACCCAAACACAGCACAAGTGTGAATTCAATTCACTAGGCATACATGTTTCCTTTGCCACTGGATGTTCTCGTTGGACAAGCGTGTCAAGCCTGTAACTCCAACATGATGAGAGTGGTTAGATCAGATGAACATAGTCATCTGGGTATGGCCATACACTTTCACAACCATCTCATACAGGGGGCCCCTTTAGAACATCACACTCCAAACCGACATTGAACCGGCTCATGAATGAGCGCATGGTTCATGGGAGATGAGTTAAGCGCTTGGTTCACTTAAGGGTGAACACTTGAGCCTTGACTACTTTCCATTTTGGGAATTCGGTTTCCAAATGGATTGTATGTAACGCCTCCACATTAGTGTGGGAGGTTACTCTCTCGCCGAACTCTCTCTTGTGTAGGTTTCTCCATCTTTCGGTGGAGAGCGCTTGACGAAAAGAAGAGAAGGAAGTCTCGGCCAAGCTTGATCTCTCATCATCCTCACGCGACAAGGACCCTTTGAAGCACTTTGCTAGCACAAAGGATTCAAAGGAGCAAGCCATCTTCATTTGTTGTGTGCGTCACCTTTGGAGAAGGAGCACTTGCGTCTTTGCTTCCAAGGCACCATCCATTCGATGGCATTGGTATGATCTCCTTCTTGATCTATTCAATCTATCAAAGTTGATCATATGAGCATATAAGAGATTGTGTTGTTGAAACCCTAGCAAAACATGCATTGGATTGGATCCAATTGCTTAATCAACCCATGCAATGAAGTTTGGGCTTGCTCATTATCCAATGAGGCCTAATAACAAGTTGGCTTGAAGCAACAATGGGCTAAAAGGGTATAATGGGGAGAAGTCTCCTCCCATTGGCGCCTAAGGGCATAATGGGGAGGAGTTGGTGACTTTGCTGGATTATGAAGTAAAGGGCACCTCCCCCTTCATGTTTGGATGGAAAGCTTGCCTCTAAGGCAAGGCTTGAGACATCTAAGGCATGGTAGGATTATATGGTAAGTCTTGGGTGATTGCAAGGAGTTTATGGAAAAGTCTTGAAGACTTGCCAAAGCCATAAACCCTAATTGGCACCTCACCCTAACCCTAGCCGCCCCTCTTGCTTGGACTTGCGCCCACCCCTTGTTCTCTTAGCCGCCCCTTGCTTCTATATATTGGAAGGATGCATGATCTCCTTCATGCAATATTCAAGAGCGGTGAGAACATTGAAAGAGCGAGAGCAAGGAGGACATTGGCGCATCCCTTCCATCTCTTCTTGAAGCCGCAAGCCACCTTTCTTCTTCCCTCCTCTTGGTGCAAGGAAGACTTGGGCTTGGCGACTTCATCATCTCCCTCTTCCTTCTCTTCTATTGGCGCAACTCATCCTTGGAAGTGGTGCAAGCATAGAAGAAGGAGTACAAGACTTGGATCTTCTTCTTGAGGCTAACACCGGGCGTCGAAGAAGAGAGCTCGAGGCATCCGTGTGTGTGAGACTGCAGAGGGCGCACGCTTGAGCGCCTACCTGGACATCGGCCTTGTCTTGCTCCTAAGGTATTTTCTATCTCATCGTGTCGACCCCCTCGCAAGAGATCTTCACTGGGTTTTTGGGACTGGCCTGTTGTTGGTGTATATGCCCTAGGACCTAGTTTTGGTCAACTTATGTACTACTTGACATTGATATTTATATATCATTCTGGCATTGTCGTTATCATTGTTTGTCTACACCTGCGATTGTGTACTTACATGATAATGTCCCTGGAGACAGATTGGATCTGTGCTCAAATAATTGTCCCCAGTCGATGTACCTGAGTGGATATGGGATAACTTTGGTACTTGTGAGACTTGTATGTGGGCTGGTTAGGCACGTGGTGCTAACGCAGACACATGGGTATATCATTGGAGGATATACTGGATAGACCCGCTATGAGGCTATGACTTGGTGTCATGAGTTATCCTCATAAGTGACAGGAGATGCATTGATCCCTTGACTTGAGGTCATTGATCATTCTATGTGGTTAGGGACTTGCTTTGATACAACCTAACACCTTGCCGTAGCTGGGAGGTCATAACGGTTGTTATTGAGCATGTCACGACCTATATGAGAAAATCAATGGACAGACATAGGATTTGCCCCTTCCCTAGGGAAGTATGTGAAGGGGGGGGGGGGCGAAACCCTAATTCAGGCGCATATAAAATTTTTCATGGGCGAAAACAAGGGTTTCATGAAGATCGCATGGCATGAACATATGATCAACTATTAGTTCTTGCAATGAGAAGATAGGATGTTACCATGGCCATTATTTGGATGGCGACTTGGAAGAATATAGAGGGCGAGCGGCTCTCCTCCAAAGCAGTCGCACACAAGGTGACGATGGCTACTCCCTTTTCTTCTTTGTGCTAGCAAAGTTCCAAGGTGTCCTTCAACGTGTAGGAGAAGATGAGATGTTCTTCTTCTTGGCTAAGCGAAAACTCTCTACCTCTTCTCTTTCATGGAGCCTCGACACACACACGAGAGGAGAAGCATTCATTCGAGAGAGAGGGAGGCGTTGAGGCGTTATCCAACGTGGGAACGCTTATGGCTTCCAAAAATAGAAAGTCATCAAGCCATGCGCCCATGTTTTCGAACCAACCAAAACGTCTTCTCACTTTGAACCATGCGTTCACTTATGTGAACCGGTTCTATTGCATTTGGTTCAAAGACCAAATCAAACCAAGCCATGGTCTAGATCTCATATGAACCAGATGGCTCAAGATCTAACCACACATCTCTTGATGCTCTTGATCTCATCGATCAAGCATCAATTCTCCCGATCGAAGCTTACCGATCTCAAGCCCTAATCAATCAAACATGATCAGACCAGATCTCACTTCCAATCAGAGTTTAAACTCCTTTAAACTGAACCAAAACCATTCAGTCCACACGATCTGACATAAGTAAGCCATATCATCAAATTGTGCGACCCTAAGGGTTTCCTTCAATGTCGGTAACGATAACTTACGTCATCACGATCAGAGAGGGGTATCTAGCAACACATCACTGTCTCCCGATATGAAGGAAAGAGTCTTCCAAGACTACACCCAAACCATAGCACAAGTGTGAATCCAATTCACTTGACATACATGTTTCCTTTGCCACTGGATGTTCTCATTGGACAAGCGTGTCAAGCCTGTAATTCCAATATGATGAAAATGATTAGATCAGATGAACATAGTCATCTGGGTATGGCCATACACTTTCTCAATCATCTCATCCAGGGGGCCCCTTTAGAACATCACACTCCAACAAGGAGAGGCAATCCTATATCTATCACTAGTGTCCTAACATGACTCATGCTCATTATCCAAGATAATCTATAACCATTATATTTCAAATGATATTGAATTACCTCAAGACAATGCCAATCATCATTTAGAAACACAAGCGATCTCAAGTCAGAGGAAATATGCCACTTGCTTGCATATAAGGATTATTCACATTGTGACAAACAATTGAATATCCTAAGTAGGGTCTGTCCAGTACATCCAATGCACCTATGTGTCTACATCTTATTCCATGCTCGAAGCACCCTATAAGATTGGAACACATATTAGTCTCAATCATATCAAGGCTGTCTCATGTTCACCAAGATATCTCGACTAAGGACAATGCTAATGTCAGCCAAGCTGAACACCATTGAGACATTATTCAGAAGTATACATAACAGCAGCAGATAATGTAACAACCTGAATAACAACCATTGCCTTTATAAACTTATACATAGTTTATACATGATACTGAAATCATCCCAAAGGCCTCAAACATTAGCCTTAAGGGCATACCCCAACAGTATGATATCCATGGAGCTCCCTTATGGTTCTATGACTGAGAGTGTATGGCCATACCCAGGTGAGAACCTGTTTTAGTCATAGCCATGTGATTGGATAAAAACAAGTGGTGACACACTTGTCCAATCGGATATCAGTTCGGCAAAGAGACTGTAATGCATCTGTACCTAGTTGCGATGATGGGGATGTCGATGTCGATATCCATTCCAATGACCTGGGTAGCAGCGATGCACTCCTAGGTGCCACTCACTGTTTGTGATGACCTTTGGTCAGCACTGCCAGCGTCAAAGGAACCTACAGGGTCGCACACCTTGATACTTGTGTTCTCGTATTGATCGGGAAGCCTTATGATCGAGTTATTGGATAACTCGGATCTAATTGGGAGATTTCATCAGCGCCAATGGGCCTGATGAGATGGAAGAATGTTATCGGAGACAAACTTCATTTTTGGCAGGTTGACCCATATTTGACCATAGTTGGTCACATTTGGATTAGGGTTGCATTGGATTGAATCCAAGTGCTTAATCAACCCATGTAATGAAGTTTGGGCTAGCTCATTATTCAATGAGGCCCAATAACAAGTTCTCATGAAGAGATGAGAGGCTAAAAGGGTATAATGGGGAGAAACATGAACCATTAAGCGCCTAGGGGTGGGGCGCAAGGCATGGAAGTAAAGGGCGCCTCCCCTCTCTTCCTAGGATGGAATGCATGCCTCTATGGCATTGCTTGGGGCGCAAGGCAAGGCCTTGGCGCACAAGGAAAGGCGTGGGGCACAATAAGGAATGGTTGAATGAGAATTATGGAAATGTCTTGAAGACTTTCCTTGTCTCAAACCTCCTCATCCTAGCCCTACACTTGTCATGATCCTAGCCATTATCCTAACTGCCTCTTGCCCTATAAATGTGACCCTAGTCGCCCCCTCTTGTGTGTGATCAATCCTTGAAGGCGTGAACACAAGAAGAGGGGCGAGTGCTTGGAGCAAGGGCGCATCTTCTTTCTTCCATAACCGCAAGCCTCTTCCTCCTTTCCTCTTGGCGCAAGGAGATCTAGGGCTTGGCGGCTTGGATAGTTTCCCTCTTCACTTGGCGCATCTTTTCTCTAGGTGGCGCAAGTGAGGTAGAGTATCTCCCTAAGGCTTGGATCTTCTTCCCGAGGCTAGCACCGGGTGTGGAAGAAGAGAACTCAAGAGATCCGTGTGTGCGAGACTGCAGAGGGCGCACACTTGGACTCCTACATCGGCATCGCTCCACATTGTTCTTAAGGTATTTACTAACTCATCGTGTCGACTCCCTTGCTTGCGATCTTCACTGGGTTTTTGGGACCGGCCTGTTTCGGGGACATTCTTCCGCTGCGAAAAATGTATGTCTATAACTCTAAAAATTATAAAATGTCCCCAGGGTTTCCCAACACCTGTTTCGGGGATATTCTTCCGCTGTGCAATGTATTTGTGTTGAAATGACTCTGAAAAATTGTAAAATATCCCCGGGGTTTCCCAACAATTCATAGGGTTAATCGGCTCCGTTGACGCAGATGAAGGGCTAACAATCCCCACTATTACATCTAGAGTAGGGGAACTTCATTTGGATTGCCACCCCATGAACAGTACTCGCGTTTTTTGGTCTTCTGAGACTTTCATTGTTACGGTCATGAGTCCATCACGGCCCATGAAAGTTAGTTGGGGAAAGTCTGTGGGCTGGCTGCAAGGCACAAAAAGATTCATGGCCTTGGCTATGAATCCCTCACGGCCTGTGAGTTGCAGCTGGGTAGAATTCATGGCCTTCCATTCGGGCATTGAAACTTTCACGGCTATATCACGGCCAGATCACGACCAGTGAGTTTCAGCTATGGAAAACTAGTAGTCTGTTCTGGTCACCGAAATATTCACAGCTGTGCCGTGAATTGACGACTCTAAATTTATAGTATTTTTCATACTTATTTGGTAGTCTTTTGAACCATACTTTTTGCCAAATGCTTCGGAATCTACACCATCTTTGGTTTTTGATCAATTTCAAGTAAAAAGGAATCATTATCACCGGTTTTCGAGCAATCCCAATGCATGAATGAGTTCTAGACATCAAGAGGAGTCTACCTATCAAATTTAAAGTCAAAATGGACCTTCTAACAAAAATACGGCATTACCGTATTTTTGGGCACGAATCGCACGGTATTGTATTTCGCAGTGGATGTTTTGGGTGAAATACAGCACTACCGTATGGAACTACATGGTGTCGTATTATTCAGCATTTTTGACCAAAAAAGTTTGACAAGAATACAACACTACCGTATGAAATTGCACGGTACCGTATTTTTCAGCAATTTCAACCCAAAACTTCTAACAAATATACGACACTACCATATTTTTGGACGAAACTCTCACGGTACCATATTTTCCATCAATTTCAACCAGAAGGGTTTTGGGTAAAATATGGCAGCACCGTTAGGACTTACACGGTACCGTGTTTTCTGCCCAGAACTCACAGAAGGAAATACGGCACTACCATATTCAGGACACGGTACTGTATTTTGAAACCCGGAAATCTGATTTTTCTGCCCGAAAATTAAAAAGACCATATCTTTTGATTCAGAAGTCCAAATTGAGATCCGAAAGAAGTGGCAGACTCGTCTCAATGAGGAGACGATAAAGGAACCAAAAGCCCCAATTTTTAAAGGAATCCATGGCAAAATTGAGGGAGAGGCAGAATTGCTAGGGTTCATCGGTTCTCAGCCTACAGACCACCTCCGGCCACGAAATTTGACAACGAGCTTCGCCTAGTGAAGGAGAACATGTATCAGAATTTTAAGAGTAAAAGGATTCTGATTGGAGGAGAAATTAATGAAACAACGGTGACAGCACTATTCTAGGCAATTATGGTGTTGTAATTTCATTACAGCACTGTTTTGTTACTCATCTCATTTTCTTTTCGATTCCTATTTATACAGAAACATGTTTATTATTATTCCTTCATCATGGTAGCTTAATCTTTCTTTGGGACATGGGGGTGTAATCTCTTTGTTTCTTAATGACTAGAAAACCCTAATTTTGTCAAACTAATGTTATTGTGATAATTTTACTTTTGTGATTGATTGCTCTTTAATTCTCCTTAGTTTTATAAATATCAGTATGTTTTTGAATTTTGCAAAATAGACTGAGAAGTTGATTGTTTGAAATTCGGAACCCTAGGAATTATCAAGTTTGGAATTATCGTAAGAGATTAGGTTGTTCTTCGAATTCTAATTCTTAGAGAAATTTAATGCCTTATTGATTTTATGATTCTTTGGATTGAGTTAATATTTTAGAGTTGATTTGATGCTGTAAGAGATTGAGTATTGAGTCGTCAGAGAACCTTGAGTAAAACTTGTGTTGAGACTCTAATGCACGAGAGTGATCTTGAGTTTCCACTTGAGGTTGTCAACTTTAGAATTCGGATGCACGAGAGTGATCCTTGAGTTCTTAGTTGATGGTTTACTTATTTTCAGCATTGAATAGGTCTTGCACAAGAGTGAAGATTGGTTCTTTGTATGACTGTTTGCGCGAGAGCGAAACAATTTATTTATGAGATAAACTATACCTTTATCATGATAAAATTGGATTGATAGACCCTTATCTTAATCTAGCCATTAGAAATTAAAGTAGATGAACCCCTAGTCCTGATACCTTCTCTAATATTTTCTCCGTGTTCTTTTGGATAGTTTGATTCACTATTTTCCAATTGCCTAGCTAGCGAGAAATCAATTATTCAGTACTTAGCAACAAAGTCTCTGTGGTTCGATATCTACTTTATTACTTCGAGTATCCGTGCACTTGCGGAATACAACAAGTTTTTGGCGCCGTTGCCGGGGATCTTGGTTTTGTCAATATTGAAGATATTGAGAGTATTTCTAGACTAGGTTTTTTGTTTTTGTTTTTGTTTACTGTTTTAGGTATTTTTGTTTTCCTATTTTTGAAGCTTAGATCAATTATGGTTTTTCTTATTATTCTGCATATTTTGAAATATTCGACCTGTTTGCTTGTGTATGCGCAGAAATTTAAGATCCAGACCTCTAGTTCCCCTAGACCCTGAAATTAACAAAACTCTTAGATTGTGCAGGAGGCTTAGATTTGCAGAGGTACAAGAAGAAGAAGTGATTATGGCCGAGAGAAGATCTTTGTGCGACTATGCTGCCCCTAATTCACAGGGGATTCGCTCTAGTGTCACTAAGCCGACCATTGACGCGAACAATTTCGAGATCAAACCAGCGTTCCTATCTATGCTTCAACAAAATCAATTTGGAGGATCTCCACTTGAGGATCCTAATATTCATCTTTCTCTTTTTCATGAATTGTGTGACACAATTAAAATTAATGGAGTTTCTGACGATTGACTAAAATTGTGATTATTTCCTTTCACTCTCAGGAACCGAGCACGTGATTGGCTACACTCTCAACCGTCTGGAACATTCACAACTTGGGAGCAGCTGTCTAATGCTTTTCTAATGAAATACTTCCCTCCTAGTAAGACGATTCATTTAAGAAACCAGATCACGGGATTTGCTCAGAAGGAAGGAGAATCTCTTAGTGAAGCATGGGAGCGCTACAATGAATTCCAAAGGAAGTGTCCTCACCATGGCTTGGAGAGATGGGTTTTAATTGAAACATTTTATTATGCTTTGCTCTGTAATACACGCCTCACAGTTGATGCTGCTGCAGGAGGAGCTTTCATGTGCAAGACATTAGAGGAGGCCTATCAACTGATTGAGGATATGGCTTTGAACAATGATCAAAATTCCAGAGAAAGAGGAGTGATATATCGACCTCCTCATGGTAAGAATGATGGTGAAGATTTTCGCACTCTAGCTGAGAAAGTTGAATCTTTGTGCAATCGGTTTGATACGTTTAAAATGCAAACTCATGCTGTTTCTTCTTCTATTACTTGTGAGATTTGCGGGAATAATGGGCATAATGCTGAGGGGTGGAAAATAATTGTCGATAGGGATGAAGAACAAGTTAATGCTTTGGGGGGTTACAATCAAAGTAGATCTAATGACTCCTACTCTAATACCTACAACCCTGGATGGACGAACCACCCTAATTTGTCCTAGAAAAGCAATAATTATGCTAGTGAGCAGAATGAACATAGGGGGTTTCAACAAAGAACACAAGAACAAAGTCAACCCTAGAAACCCACTCTAGAAGAGATGTTTACACAATTTATGGGTTTTCAGAAAAAATAGAATGATGATGCCAACGAGAATTTTAGACAGATTAATGCTAGACTAGACGGTATTGTTGCCCACAGTAAGATGCTAGAAACACAAATTGCCCAGCAGGCCAACACTTCATCTAGACCCCTAGGAAAATTACCTGCCAAACTTGAACCTAACCCTGGGGAGCACTGTAATGCCATAATGACTAGAAGTGGGAAACAACTAGAGGAACTAAAGGGGAGAGTTGAGAACAATGGAAAAGAGTCTAGTGTTGATCATGATAAGGATTTTGATTTGGGAAAATCCACTGAGCATGAGCAGTCCCATGATAGTTTGTCACCCCACAAGGGTGATGAACCTAAAGGTGATTTGCCATGTAAAGATGATAATTCTAAATCTAATTCTCATTCACCCTATAGGCCATCTATACCCTTTCCTCAGAGGTTGGTGCAAGCTAAACTTGACAAACAATTTGGCATGTTTCTTGATGTTCTTAAAAAACTTTATATTAATGTTCCATTTACTGAAGTTTTGACTCAAATGCTAACTTATGCAAAAATTTTTAGAGAGATTTTGTCTAACAAGAGAAAGATTGATGATCATGGTACTGTAGCACTTACTGAGGAATGTAGTGCTATCATAAAGAATAAATTGCCACCTAAGCTAAAGGATTCAGGTAGTTTTTATGTACCTTGTTCTATTAGAGATATGGCTTTTGACTGAACCTTATGTGACCTCGGTGCAAGTGTTAGTCTAATACCTTATTCTCTTTACAAGAAACTGGATGTTGGAGAGCTCAAACCAACCTCAATGACTTTGCAACTCGCTGACTCATCAATAAAGCATCTGGTTGGTATATTAGAAAATATTCCTGTATAAATTGGTAAGTTTTTCATACCCGCTGATTTTATAGTTTTAGAGATGGAAGAAAATTTGAAAAACCCTATTATACTTGGTAGACCTTTCTTGGATATATCTGGAGCACTCATTGATGTAAGAAAGGGAAAATTAACTTTTGATGTTTGTGGTGATAAAATTGAATTCGATTTGATTGATTCTTTAAAAAAGGCATCACACTCAGGGACATGTTGTAGCATAGAAATAATTGATGATGAGGTTGTTTGTGACATGCACAGTTTATTTGATGAACCTTCTGATTTTGAAACTGATACATCTTTTGAGTGTGTTAATAAAGAATCTGAGGAAAGAGCAGCAACGAAGAAGAGGAAGAGACGAAGGAGGAGAGGAAAATCAAAGTTGCTTGAGAAGGGAAAAAAGCTCATAAATAAATTTAGACACTGTTTTAAGTCTGAGCCTTATGTTCTTGAGAACCTTGAATGAGACATAGAGAAATCAGGATGGCGACCAAACACACAAACACGATCCAATCTGAGTGTTGAACGGTCAAGCTAATGGCCGAAAATTATCTCTTTTTGGGAGGCAACCCAAGCACTTTTACTCTAGTTTAAATTTTTTTACTTTATTTTTGTTTTTGTTTTTTTTACTTAGCACTAATTTTTCTTTTCTTTTTGTAAGTGAAAATTAATTTTTGTCTTAAAAAAAAACTTTGGTGGTTCGAACCCAAAAATACAAAGGATGATTGGGTCTGACACAGACTAATAGACCTCTGTGAGTATTTTCTTCCTACTCATTTGCATTCCATCATTTGTATTTTTCTGATAATCCATGTGTTCAAATGGAAGATGAATACTTCAAACCATAATTTCATAGGATTAGAAATAAAAAAAAAGGAAGAAAGTTACAAAAGATGTGGTTGCCTTTGAAACGCTTTGAAACATGACAAAAGAACAGTGCTGTCATCGTTGTTTTGTTGATTTCTCCTCCGATCGGACTCCAAACGCTTTGAAACTTTTGGTGTATTCTCTCCTACTCTAGATGAAGATTTAGTGTAAATTTCACGGCCTGAGGTGGTCTCTACGCCTCTCAGTGTGAGGCCAAACTCTAAAGACCTCTCTGTCGATTGCTCTTTCCATTCTAGATAAAAATTAGGGATTTCACTTCGTGTGTCTTCCTCTCTTAAAGATGAGGTTGTAGCAACTTTGGGATCTCAATTTGGACTTCTGGATCAAAAGATATGGTCCACGCAAGATTCAGGCAGAAAAATTAGAAAACTGGGCTTACAATACGGTACCGTATTTTAAATACGGTAGTGCCGTAGTTTGCCCAAAAATTCTGAAACTTTTTGTTTAAAATCCTCCAAAAATACGGTACCATGATAGTTGTTCTCAAAAATACGGTAGTGCCATATTTTTGCAAATTGGCTCCGATTTTCATGAAATTTGTTAGGGAACTTCGTCTCAACGTCTGGAATCCATTGGTGTGCTCAAATCTTTCAAAATCCATCAAAATATGGCACTTTTAACCTGAAAATGATAAAAAACAAGAGATGGTGTAGATTCTACAATATTTGACAAATAAGGCTTAAAATCAAGCATAAGAGCATAAATATGACACAAAAAGACCAATAAAATGACACAAAATATACTATGAATTTTGGTGTCATCATGAATCCATCACAGCCCGTGAATAGAAGTGGTGGGGAGTCTGTAATTTGGATTCTAGGCACAGAAGCTTTCACGGCCAGGCCGTGAGTGTTGGGGAGTCTGCAGTTTAGACTATAGGCATAGAAGCTTTCACGGCTGTGGCCGTGAGTCCATCGTGTTGGTGTGTATGCCCCGAGACCTAGTTTTGGTCCATCTTTGTACTACTTTACTCTGATATTTATATCATTCTAGCATTGTCATTATCAATGTTTTTCTACATCTGCGATTGTGTACTTACATGATAATGTCCCTAGAGATAGATTGGATCTGTGCTCAAATTGTTGTCCCCAGTTGATGTACCTGAGTGGATATGGGACAGCTCTAGTACTTGTGAGACTAGTATATGAGCTGGTTAGGCATGAGGTGCTAACGCAGACATATGGGTATATCAGTGGTGGATATACTGGACCAACCCGCTGTGAGGCAATGACTTAGTGTTATGAGTTATCCTGACAAGTGATAGGAGATACATTGATCCCTTGACTTGAGGTCATTGACTATTCTATATGGTTAAGGACATGCTTTGATACAACCTATGTTATAACTTGATTTTTATTAAATTTTAATTATTCAGAAATTTTATTTTTAAATTTTTTGGAATTTTTTGGAATTTTAAAAGGTTTAAAATTGAGTTTTTATTAAAAATCAGATTTTTGCGCTCGCGGAGACTCGAACCCGCGTCGCGCGCGCGCGATCGACGCCGTCTAACCAACGCGTCGATTTGTGTTTTTAATATAATATCGGATTTGATATTTTTGTATTAAATTTAAATTTTGATTTTGGGGACCGAGTCAACCCGTCGTCTTCCCCGCGGATCTCGGCGATTTACTCGCCGCCGCGTTCTCGCCGTATGGAACGCGTCTTGCCTCTATATTAGAGGGCTTTTGTTCGAATTGAGGAGTTTCAAAACCTAACCTGTCTTCAAGCCTCGAAGCGCCGCCAGGAAGGAGAAATCGCGCTCGAACCAGTCGCCGGAGTTCTAGCGGCGCCGCCTCGTGTTCCAACCATCCAGCGCCTCCATCGACGGCGATCTCTGTGTTATGGGCTACGATACATCGTCGTAGCAAGGTATGTAGGCTTCTGTGAAGTTTTAGTGAAGTTCCGTTTGGGTTTGGGTATGTTTTGTGTATCGACGGCGGCGGCGCCACCGTCGATACCTTATGTCGCTTCGGATGCTTCGACCGTGGGTCGAAAACTCGCCGGAGCTGGTCGTAGAGCCTCGCTTCATCGTCGGGAGTCTACTGGCGAAGTTTGGTGGTGATCCGATCTTCGACGCGCCCTCGGGAGCTCGCCGGCGCAAGCAACGGACGCAAGTCCGGCGGCCTTGCGCGGCGGCCGTCTGGCGGCGCAGGCGATGAACGGTTCGAGTTTTTATTTAAGTTTTGGGTTCGGTTTATTTTGAAATAAACGGTCGGCTATGTTGAAATCGATTTGAACCGGTTCAATTGGATTGAGCGGTTCAATTCTGTTTCGGGTCAGTTCTTGAATTTTGACCGGTTCGACCCTGATTAGGTCGAATCCGGGCCGGTTCAGGTAGTCGTTGGAAAGATAATTAAATTTCCTATCTAATGGTAGTCTGTATAGTTTTACATGAGGTTTATATTTTGTGTAATTGAAGTTAGAAGTCTCGGTTTAACTTGGTTCAGGGTGAATTTGATCGGTTCAGTGCAATTCTGTCCGGTTCAGTGGGTTTTAGGTTCGGTTCATATGATCTGAGACTGGTTCTCTAGGTTTAGGGTTATGTTATACATGTTGGTAGTTTTGGTTTTCAAATTAGAATGTTTAATGATAGAGTTCATGTACAAATTCATGTTACAGAGTGGTTAATCCAATAATCAGCCTGCATCGTGTGATAAACAATTATTGGCTTTTCAAAAGGACTCAGAGATAACATCGTTTGAGGTAGGAATCTTACCCTACTCCTTTTGTCACAGTGTCAAGAACTTATAAGATTTGTCACTTATTCCTTTGATTAGATATATGATGCATATATGATAGAATTGACTGACACTGATATCTAATTGCTTCATCTGCTTGAGTTATTTCTGAATTCCTGTTGACCTCAATTTATCTTATTTATTTGGTCATATTCTGCTTCTGTATAAATGGTTAAAAAATCTGTTTTGAGATACCTGATATATTGGCTTATGAGCCTGGTTGAACAATTGTGTATCTGAATTGAAATGTATGGAACTGTTGTAAATCTGTGATGATAAAGTCGTAATATATTTTGACCGCTGACCTGGATGATTTATTCTCCAGTGGCCTGTTTATCTGAGTTATAGTTCTAATTATATCAGACTATCTGAGCTGCTGGTTAGGGCACCGCTAGTTGTCCTCGGGACAATACTACGGATGTCAGATGTTGGACGCAACATTCACCGGGCTGTTTAGGACAGTCGTTCCATTGCATGAGCAACAGTGGAAACACTCTGAAAATGAGTGCGGCTCTTAATTGAGATCTGTTGGCCAGCTTGATGATTTGCACGACATTCCTATATTATTTGTATATCATTGTTTCAGTTATTGTGTTATCCTGTTATTTGATTCCCTTACCATGTTTGTTGATTCCTACTTAGCATTTCTGCAAACTCCCTTTGTTTCTCTTCCAGGTACAGAGTTAGCTTCTGGGAGGGATAGAGTAGATAGCAGATACCAGCCGAGTTAAGATAGTTGTCTTTCATATTTTTTTTAGTTGATAATTTGGATAGTTGTATTCAGATATTGTGTTTGTTGGGGTATGCCCTTAAGGCTAATGTTTGAGGCCTTGGGATTGTATAAGTATCATGTAATAAACTCTTAAGTTTATAAAGGCATGGTTATTATTCAGGTTGTTACCTTGTCTGCTGTAATAAGTGTACTTCTGAATAATGTCTCAAAGCTGTTCAGCTAGGCTGACAGGCTATATGTCCTTAGTCGAGATATCTTGGTGAACATGAGACAGCCTTGATATGATTGAGACTGATATGAGTGCTAATCTTATAGGATGCTTCGAGCATGGAATAAGATGTAGACTCATGGGTACATTGGATGTACTGGACAGACCCTACTCGGATATTCCATTGCTTGTCACAATGTGAATGATCCTTGTAAGCACTAAGTGGCACATGTCCTTTGACTTGAGATCACTTATGTTTCTAAATGATGATTGTCATTGTTTTGAGGTAGTTCAATATCATTTGAAACATAATGATTATAGACTATCTTGGATGGTGAGCTTGAGTCAGGTTAGGGCACTTGTGATAGATAAAGGATTGCCGTCTCCTTGTTTAAGGAGTGTGATGTTCTAAAGGGCCCCCCTATATGAGATGATTGAGGAAGTGTATGGCCATACCCAGATGACTATGTGCATCTGATCTAATCATGCTCATCGTATTGGAGTTACAGGCTTGACATGCTTGTCCAATAAGAACATCCAGCGGCAAAGGAATCATGCATGCCTAGTGAGTTGATTCACACTTATGCTGTGGTTGGGTGGAGTCTTGGAAGACTCTTTCCTTTATATCGGGAGACAGTGATGTGTTGCTAGATACCCCTCGCTGATCGTGATAACGTAAGTTATCGTTACCGACATTTAAAGGAAACCCTTAGGGTCGCACAATTTGATGATATGGCTACTTAAGTCAGATCGTGTGGACTGAATTGTTCGAGTTCAGTTTAAAGGAGATTAAACTCTGATTGTAAGTGAGATCCAGTCTGATCATGTTTGATTGATTAGGGCTTGAGATCGGTAAGCTTAGATCGAGAGTGTGGATGCTAGATCGAAGAGATCAAGAGCATTAAAAGGATGAACGGTCAGATTTTGAACCTTAGGGTTTAATTTGGTCTGAACCGATTATTGGGCTGATTTGGTTTGGTCATTGGACCAATTGAATTGAACCGGCTCACATGTGAGCGCTTGGTTCATGTGAGAGGAGAGCTATGCGTTTGGTTCACTTCATGTGAACGCATAACGCAAGCTTTGATGACTTGCCATTTATGGCATTTCGGTTTGACATTTGTGATGAATGTCTCCACATTCGATCACAAGTTTGGCTAACGCTCCTCTCCATCATCTTGCTCTCGACGACACACACTTTCTTGTGTGGTGAAAGTGACGAGAAGAAAGATCGGCCAAGAGTTCATCATCTCCTTCATGCGATAAGACCCCTTGAAGCTTTTGCTAGTACAAAGTTGAGAAGGGAGTAGTCTTTGTCTTCTTGTGTGCGCACCTTTTGGAGGAGATCAACCTTGTTTTCTTCTTCCAAGCCGCCTTCCATCCATGGCAATGGTAAGATCATATCATGATCTTAAGTTGGTTTAAGTTGATTATATAGTTCATATGCGATCTTTAGAAGCCCTTTTTCCGCATTGCATGCTAGATTGCGCATGTATAGGGTTCCCCCCCCCCTTATTAGGGGTTCCTTCAACTGGTATCAGAGCTAGGCTCTCCATATGATCTATATGATTGCTAGAAGTGTTTGTGATCCATGCTTCTTGCGCTTACTTGATGCTTTGTTTTCATGATGCATGGTTACATGTACATGTAGATTGCGCTTGTATCATGCTAACATGTAGATTGCGCTTGTATCATGTTAACATGTAGATTGCGCTTGTATCATGCTAACATGTAGATTGCGCTTGTATCATGGGCTATGTATGCGCTCCCCCTTGAAGGGGACCCCCTAAAGTTTGCGCTCCCCCTTGAAGGGGACCCCCTTAGATCTAAGGGTTATCAACTTTGTTTGTATGTTTGCGCATGCTCTAAGTGTTTTACAAAACTTACATCTTGCGCGGTTGATTAGATCTAAGGTGCCACTACATTAAATCCTTAAATGGGTTGATGGGGTTGAAGGCATCATCTAGTATAGATCAAGCTAGTCTGATCAGACCATCTGACAGCCTAGATGGGTCGACCAGATAGCACCTGTGCGCAAGCACGAGGTGGCTATAGGTTGACTGCATCAAAGGCGTGTAGCGAGGTCTGGTTGAGACAATTACTGAACATACTTGAGTTAGGCCCGGGGTCACACCCGCTTGCCAAAACTCATGAGGGTGGTTCAGCCCTTGACGCATGCATGGTTGACCATCAGGTCAACACGGGTCAGTTAGGACTCGGTGCATGCAAGGGCAAAAGATCTAACTAGATGGATGAGTGGATCCCCATCAATGGACCATTGTAAGGTTGTAGGGCTCATAAGGAAATTAAAATTGATGCCATGGGGTTTTTTCAAAATTTTAATTTCTTGATTGGATCACATGTTGATTGAACCATATGCTTGTTTATTTAGTCTTATGTGGGTTGCCCATTTGTGTGCTGTGCTGGGGCCTGCGTGCCTGGATTTAAAAAAATTGTAAATTAATTTGTGATCTGCGAATCACATTGTACTTAATTTATAATATGTTGTTGACCTGCGAGTCAACCTTGTCTAGATAGATCAAATGTACTTTGATTAGACAAGAGCACAAAAGCACACATCCAAGAGGGGCATTCACCTAGTGGTGCACCTGAGGTGCTCTTGGCTCTAGGGCCCTAGGTTGGACCAGATGAGATGCCAAGGAGCTCGAGTGAAGACTTAAGTAAAATTAAGGTCTTACTAGGGTTCATGGGCTTTTACCACATAAGATCATGCTTTCTACTTATTGCTAATAATTAGAATTGCATGTTTAAGTTTATCTTCTACTATAGCCATAGGATATGCCTGATAGTAAGAAGATAAAAGACCGTTAAAATCCAACGCTAACATATCAAGCTCGATAAGCCTTCTGACGCGAAACCTCACCTTTCTGATTATCGTTGGAGCCGTGTTGAACCCACTCAGTGGGCACGTCCATCTATCTTCAGACGGTGCTGGATTTCACCTGCGTGTTACAGAGTTGGGATTTATCCCCTCTCGTTGCTCAGCATAGCACGTGGTGGTCCAGGGAGTAGGTCAGGTCAGCTTGACCATGTAGGCTACATATGTGGCGCATATGGTAGCACATGGAGGCAGCCATCTCTGGGATCAGAGACTGTGTTGTACCAACTCAGTTGGCACAGTCTGCTGGATTGCCAAGATGAAGGGGAATCGCACGGGTTGGCGATTGGCTGGGACAGCCTACCAGAAATTAGTGCTTGTCATCTCTGTGCAACTTATCTTGCCTGAGCGGGACGCGGAGACCAAGTATGAAATCTGGATCCCATCTCACTAAAAGAGTATTACTCTTTCGGACTGTTTACTGGATTTTTCAGTCAGACAAAATAGTGAGAAAAGAATCTTTCTTAAGTCCTGGATTGATTCTGAACATTGATACTGACCTTGCTGTTCTTGCTTGTTGTAGATTCCTGCAGCAACGAACACCATGAGCTTCAATGTGCGATCCCTACTGGAAAGGGAGAAGTTTGCTGGGCCGAACTTCTCTGACTGGTTTGGACACCTTAAGATCGTTCTTAAGGCAGAGAGGAAACTGTATGTCCTCGAGACGGCGATACCGCCGCAGCCCGCTCCGAACGCCGCAAGGGCGGTTCGGGATGCCTACGAAAAGCACGTCAATGATAGCATTGATGTCGCTTGCCTGATGCTAGCGTCTATGACGCCACCGCTGCAGCGTCAGCATGAGGATATGTCGGCTATAGAGATTATAGCGAACCTCAAGATGCTGTATGCTGCACAGGCGAGGACTGAGCGCTATAATCTGACGAAGCTCTTCTTTCAGAGCAAACTGGCTGAGGGGAGCCTAGTGGGAGCTCACGTGCTCAAGATGATTGGGCACAAGGAGGCTCTGGAGAAACTGGGGCATACCATCAACCAGGAGCTTGCTGTGGATATTATTCTGCAGTCTCTCCCGCCTTCTTTCGATGCGTTCATCATTAACTTTAATATGAACAAAATCGATTGTACGCCGGCAGAGCTGCTGAATATGCTCTTGACTACTGAGGAAACTCTGAAGGGTAAGCCTTCAACCTCTGTCTTGATGGTTCCTTCTAGGAACAAGAAGAAGGGGAAGAAGGGCAAGGCCCCTGTCAAGAACTACAGTAAGGCCCTGAAACAGAAGGTGAAGCGGTCGAAGGACAACAGGTGTTTCCACTGTGGCCAGCTGGGTCACTGGAAAAAGGACTGTAAAGCGCTCCAAGGAGATAAGAGGGGAAGCATCGCTTCTGGCTCAGGTATATATGTGACTGAGGTCATGTTATCTTCTTCTACTATATCATGGGTGTTGGACACTGCATGTGGAGTTCACATTTGTTCAAATGTGCAGGAACTCAAGAGAAGAAGGCAGGTGGGACAGCATGAGGTAGACCTACGAGTTGGAAACGGGGCACGGGTTGCTGCTGTTGCTGTAGGAGACTATTTCATTACTTTACCATCTGGCATTGTATTAGAATTAAACAATTGTTATTTTGTACCAAGTATCACAAAGAATATTATCTCTATTCCTGCTCTTGTCAGGAAAGGATTTGCCTTTGAATGCAATATTTCAAAGTGTGTTTTATCTCTAGATAATATTGTGTATGCAACTGGTTCAATTAACAATGGGTTATACATGTTGGACATGGAAAATTCTATACAAAACATTGATAATAAGAAAGCCAAGTATGCTGATGACAGCACCTTGTTATGGCATAGTCGTTTAGGCCATATAAACGAGAAGCGCATTAAGCGGTTGCATGATCATGGACTGCTGGGATCTTTCTCCTATGAGGAGATTGATACATGCAAAGCTTGTTTGATGGGTAAAATGACGAAGTCACCTTTTCCTCACAAAGGTCAAAGGACTTCAGGTTTACTGGACCTTATACACAGTGATGTGTGTGGGCCATTTAGTAAACATGCCAGAGGTGGCTATCAGTACTTCATTACCTTTACTGATGATTTCAGTAGGTATGGATATGTCTATTTAATGAGACATAAAAGTGAATCTTTTGACAAGTTCAAAGAGTTCAAAAATGAAGTACAAAATCAGTTAGGCCGAAATATCAAGGCACTTCGTTCTGATCGAGGTGGAGAATACCTGAGTCATACGTTTACTGACTATCTGAAGGAGTGTGGGATTATCTCACAGCTCACTCCGCCAGGAACACCGCAGTGGAATGGTGTGTCCGAGAGGAGAAATAGAACGTTACTTGATATGGTTCGTTCTATGATGAGTCAGGCTACTCTTCCATATTCCTTTTGGGGTTTTGCACTGGAAACAGCTGCAAAGGTACTAAACCGAGTGCCATCCAAGGCAGTTTCAAAGATGCCATATGAGTTATGGTATGGGAAACAGCCTAGCTTGACATTTATCAGGATCTGGGGTTGCGAGGCTTATGTCAAAAAGCTCGCCTCTGGGAAACTAGAGAGCAGATCTGACAAATGCATCTTTGTCGGTTACCCTAAGGAAACGAAGGGTTATTATTTCTACGATCCCAAAGAGAACAAGGTGTTTGTTGCTCGGACGGCCATATTTCTTGAGAAGGAATTTCTTCTGCAAGAGGCCAGTGGGAGAGAAATAAAGCTGGATGAGAATCCAGAGGAAGGACAAAGTAGTCAAGCACAGTTGGATGAGCCTGAGCCGGTAGAACAGGTTACTGAACAACCTGAGGCTCAAATAACACGGGAACCGCGAAGATCGGGAAGGATCCGTCGACAGCCTGAGCGCTATGACGGAGTCTATATCATTGAAAATGATGAACCCCTAACTTATGCGGATGCGGTCAGTGGACCAGAGTCAGCTAGATGGCTTGATGCTATGCGAGCCGAGATGGACTCCATGTCAGATAACCAAGTCTGGGATTTGGTTGATCCGCCTCCGGGAGTAATCCCTATAGGCTGTAAATGGATCTTCAAGAAGAAGATTGACATGGATGGTAACGTGGTTACCTATAAGGGCAGGCTAGTTGCGAAAGGTTTCAAACAAATCTACGGGTTAGATTATGATGAAACTTTCTCACCTGTAGCCATGTTTAAGTCTATTCGGATTCTTTTCGCGATAGCAGCATATTACGATTATGAGATCTGGCAGATGGATGTGAAAACAGCTTTCCTCAATGGAAATCTGGACGAGGATGTGTATATGACACAACCGGAAGGTTTCACTAATCCATCAGATCGTCATAAAATATGCAAGTTAAAGAAGTCCATTTATGGGCTGAAACAAGCATCAAGAAGCTGGAACATTCGTTTTGATGAATCAATCTCTGAGTTTGGTTTCATCAAGAACGAGGATGACCCGTGTGTATATAAGAGGTTTAGTGGGAGCGTAATTACATTCCTAATCCTCTACGTCGATGATATCTTAATCATTGGAAACGATATTCCTGAACTGCATGCTGTTAAGGCATGGTTAGGAAAATGTTTTCAGATGAAAGATTTAGGAGAAGCAGCCTATGTACTAGGTGTGAAGATCTGCAGAGATAGATCTAAGAGGCTTCTCGGGCTGTGCCAGAGTACTTACATCGATAAGGTCCTGGAGAGATTCCATTTAGAGAATTCTAAACGTGGATATCTTCCAGTCAGACATGGTCTGAATCTTTCGAAGAGTCAGTGTCCACAAACACAGACTGAGAAAGATGAAATGGACAATACGCCTTATGCTTCGGCTATTGGGTCCATTATGTATGCGATGTTGTGTACTCGCCCAGACGTCGCTTACGGGTTAAGCGTGACCAGTCGATTCCAAAGTAATCCAGGATTGGCGCACTGGATTGCGGTCAAGAACATTTTAAAATATCTGCGGAGGACCAAAGATATGTTCTTGATATATGGTGGTCAGGAAGAACTCAGTATAGAGGGATATACTGATGCTTCGTTCCAGTCGGACCAGGATGATTTCCGATCGCAGTCAGGCTATATTTTAGCTTGAATGGTGGAGCAGTGGTGTGGAAGAGCTTCAAACAGTCAACTGTTGCTGATTCCACAACAGAAGCCGAGTATGTTGCAGCCTCGGAAGCATCTAAGGAGGCAGTGTGGATTCGTAAGTTCATGAGAGAACTTGGTGTCGTTCCTTCGAGTGCTGATCCTTTGGTTATCTTCTGTGATAACACTGGAGCAATTGCACAAGCAAAGGAACCGCGGTCGCACCAGAAGTCCAAGCACATATAGAGACGGTTTCACTTGATCCGGGAGATCATTGATCGTGGCGAGATCAAAATATGCAAGGTTCATACAGATGACAATCTGGCAGACCCACTTACCAAGCCTCTGGCGCAGCAGAAGCATGAGAAGCACTGTAATAATATGGGTTTGAGATTTCTCAACCATTAGATTAAGTGCAAGTGGGAGATTGTTGGGGTATGCCCTTAAGGCTAATGTTTGAGGCCTTGGGATTGTATAAGTATCATGTAATAAACTCTTAAGTTTATAAAGGCATGGTTATTATTCAGGTTGTTACCTTGTCTGCTGTAATAAGTGTACTTCTGAATAATGTCTCAAAGCTGTTCAGCTAGGCTGACAGGCTATATGTCCTTAGTCGAGATATCTTGGTGAACATGAGACAGCCTTGATATGATTGAGACTGATATGAGTGCTAATCTTATAGGATGCTTCGAGCATGGAATAAGATGTAGACTCATGGGTACATTGGATGTACTGGACAGACCCTACTCGGATATTCCATTGCTTGTCACAATGTGAATGATCCTTGTAAGCACTAAGTGGCACATGTCCTTTGACTTGAGATCACTTATGTTTCTAAATGATGATTGTCATTGTTTTGAGGTAGTTCAATATCATTTGAAACATAATGATTATAGACTATCTTGGATGGTGAGCTTGAGTCAGGTTAGGGCACTTGTGATAGATAAAGGATTGCCGTCTCCTTGTTTAAGGAGTGTGATGTTCTAAAGGGCCCCCCTATATGAGATGATTGAGGAAGTGTATGGCCATACCCAGATGACTATGTGCATCTGATCTAATCATGCTCATCGTATTGGAGTTACAGGCTTGACATGCTTGTCCAATAAGAACATCCAGTGGCAAAGGAATCATGCATGCCTAGTGAGTTGATTCACACTTATGCTGTGGTTGGGTGGAGTCTTGGAAGACTCTTTCCTTTATATCGGGAGACAGTGATGTGTTGCTAGATACCCCTCGCTGATCGTGATAACGTAAGTTATCGTTACCGACATTTAAAGGAAACCCTTAGGGTCGCACAATTTGATGATATGGCTACTTAAGTCAGATCGTGTGGACTGAATTGTTCGAGTTCAGTTTAAAGGAGATTAAACTCTGATTGTAAGTGAGATCCAGTCTGATCATGTTTGATTGATTAGGGCTTGAGATCGGTAAGCTTAGATCGAGAGTGTGGATGCTAGATCGAAGAGATCAAGAGCATTAAAAGGATGAACGGTCAGATTTTGAACCTTAGGGTTTAATTTGGTCTGAACCGATTATTGGGCTGATTTGGTTTGGTCATTGGACCAATTGAATTGAACCGGCTCACATGTGAGCGCTTGGTTCATGTGAGAGGAGAGCTATGCGTTTGGTTCACTTCATGTGAACGCATAACGCAAGCTTTGATGACTTGCCATTTATGGCATTTCGGTTTGACATTTGTGATGAATGTCTCCACATTCGATCACAAGTTTGGCTAACGCTCCTCTCCATCATCTTGCTCTCGACGACACACACTTTCTTGTGTGGTGAAAGTGACGAGAAGAAAGATCGGCCAAGAGTTCATCATCTCCTTCATGCGATAAGACCCCTTGAAGCTTTTGCTAGCACAAAGTTGAGAAGGGAGTAGTCTTTGTCTTCTTGTGTGCGCACCTTTTGGAGGAGATCAACCTTGTTTTCTTCTTCCAAGCCGCCTTCCATCCATGGCAATGGTAAGATCATATCATGATCTTAAGTTGGTTTAAGTTGATTATATAGTTCATATGCGATCTTTAGAAGCCCTTTTTCCGCATTGCATGCTAGATTGCGCATGTATAGGGTTTCCCCCCCCCCCCCTTATTAGGGGTTCCTTCAGTGTTGATATTAAATTTGGATTGTTTATTAAATAAAGGTTATGTGATTATTGTAGTTCTCTAGTTCCTATCAATATTGTTACTCCCTGGGGAACCCTGAGCTAGAAATAGCCGGCTTCCGCCGGGGCGTGACAATTTAAATGGTATCAGAGGTATAGGTTTAGAGGTATAAGTTTCTGTGGGCCCATAACCCACAGGTCAGAGCTATAGGTTCAGTAAGAAAACCTAAGGGCATAGGAACCTCAGGACTGGGTTTGGGTTAAGGTTAAAATAAATAGGTAAACAATTATTATATAACATGTTATTTTGTTGGCAGGATGGCACCAAGAACTAGAGGCAGAGCAATCCCAAGTCAAGGAAGTAGAGGCCGTGGAGGTGGAAGTCAGAGGGTGAGTGCCCACAGCATTGGAGAAGCTAGAAATCCTCCTGAAGCTGAGGTACAGTTACCTCCAAACCTACCTAGGGCCCCTACAAGAAGAAGTGGGTATGAAGCCTCAGTACCCTTAGAAGCAGCACCACATGCTTCCCCTGAAGTACAAGCAGCAGTAAGGGATGAGGGTGAATCTTCTTCTCCATCGTTAGTACCTCAACCGGTAGTAAACCAACCAGTTAGGTCAGCTAATATGCTGATGCAGTTCTCACAGTTAGGAAAAGATCAATTTTGTGATTTTGGAGGAACTACTGACCCTTGGGAAGCTAGAGATTGGTTACTAAAAGTAGAGCAAATCTTTAGAGCATTAGGTTGTCCAGATGAGCAGAAGGTAGAATTGGCCACATATTTCTTATCTGATAGAGCTGGGACATGGTGGTCTGGAATGAGAGTTACTTTTGGAAATGACCCTATCTCTTGGACCGATTTTAAAGAAGCATTCTTTGAGAAATACTTTCCAGAATCTTTTCAGGATAGCCAGATGCAAGAATTTCTAAATCTGAAACAAGGAAAAAGGTCAGTGAATATCTATGTAACTGACTTTGAGAGATTATCAGATTTATTTCCAGAGTTGGTGACCACTGAAAGGAGAAAGTGCCAACTTTTTATTAAAGGATTACACCACACAATAAAGGAACAGATGAATACTATCCCCTTAGATAGTTTTCAAGCAGTGGTAAATACAACATTCAGGATAGAGGCTTCTTTAATGGATGTAGCTAAAGAAAAACAAATTGAAGAGATACAAGAATTAGCAGAAAAGAAGAAAGTAAGCCAGACAACTAGATCAGAAGAGGAAAGAACTTATGATAATAGAGGGAAAAGATCAAGAGCAGTACTTAATAGCCATCAAAGACCTGTACATTCTTCATATGCACCAAGCTTTAATTCAGTAGGGTCTGTGAGAAAATGCTTTAAGTGTAATCAAGAAGGACATTTGGCTAATGTATGCCCTTCCAATGAGATTCAGTGCAACTATTGCAAAGGTTGGAGTCATTATAAGGTAGATTGCACACGAAGAGGATTTCAACCCCCACAACAAAGTTATCAGCAGAGCTCTAGACCTAGGACTTATCAGGAGAGAACTAGTCAGATTAATCAGATGCCACAGAGAGGATTTCAGCAGCAATCTACAGCTCCAGCAAGAGTTTATGCAGTGACTCAGTAGACTCAACAGGAAACTCAAGAGGAGACTCCGGATTTGGTGTAATTCTTAGTTTTCATAGTTATGCTATTATTTTTTTGTGTATTCTGAATTTGGAGGACAAAATTCTTTTTAAGGGGTGAATAATGTTATAACTTGATTTTAATTATTCAGAAATTTTATTTTTAAATTTTTTGGAATTTTTTTGAATTTTAAAAGGTTTAAAATTGAGTTTTTATTAAAAATCAGATTTTTGCGCTCACGGGGACTCGAACCCGCGTCGCGCGCGCGCGATCGACGCCGTCTAACCAACGCGTCGATTTGTGTTTTTAATATAATATCGGATTTGATATTTTTGTATTAGATTTAAATTTTGATTTAGGGACCGAGTCAACCCGTCGTCTTCCCCGCGGATCTCGGCGATTTACTCGCCGCCGCGTTCTCGCCGTATGGAACGCGTCTTGCCTCTATATTAGAGGGCTTTTGTTCGAATTGAGGAGTTTCGAAACCTAACCTGTCTTCAAGCCTCGAAGTGCCGCCAGGAAGGAGAAATCGCGCTCGAACCAGTCGCCGGAGTTCTAGCGGCGCCGCCTCGTGTTCCAACCATCCAGCGCCTCCATCGACGGCGATCTCTGTGTTCTGGGCTACGATACATCGTCGTAGCAAGGTATGTAGGCTTCTGTGAAGTTTTAGTGAAGTTCCATTTGGGTTTGGGTATGTTTTGTGTATCGACGGCGGCGGCGCCACCGTCGATACCTTATGTCGCTTCGGATGCTTCGACCGTGGGTCAAAAACTCACCGGAGCTGGTCGTAGAGCCTCGCTTCGTCGTCGAGAGTCTACTGGCGAAGTTTGGTGGTGATCCGATCTTCGACGCGCCCTCGGGAGCTCGCCGGCGCAAGCAATGGACGTAAGTCCGGCGGCCTTGCGCGGCGGCCTTCGGGCGGCGCGGGCGACGAACGGTTCGATTTTTATTTAAGTTTTGGGTTCGGTTTATTTTGAAATAAACCGTCGGCTATGTTGAAATCGATTTAAACCGGTTCAATTGGATTGAGCGGTTCAATTCTGTTTCGGGTCAGTTCTTGAATTTTGACCGGTTCGACCCCGATTAGGTCGAATCCGGGCCGGTTCAGGTAGTCGTTGGAAAGATAATTAAATTTCCTATCTAATGGTAGTCTGTATAGCTTTAGATGAGGTTTATATTTTGTGTAATTGAAGTTAGAAGTCTCGGTTTAACTTGGTTCAGGGTGAATTTGATCGGTTCAGTGCAATTCTGTCCGGTTCAGTGGGTTTTAGGTTCGGTTCATATGATCTGAGACTGGTTCTCTAGGTTTAGGGTTATGTTATACATGTTGGTAGTTTTGGTTTTCAAATTAGAATGTTTAATGATAGAGATCATGTACAAATTCATGTTACAGAGTGGTTAATCCAATAATCAGCCTGCATCGTGTGATAAACAATTATTGGCTTTTCAAAAGGACTCAGAGATAACATCGTTTGAGGTAGGAATCTTACCCTACTCCTTTTGTCATAGTGTCAAGAACTTATAAGATTTGTCACTTATTCCTTTGATTAGATATATGATGCATATATGATAGAATTGACTGACACTGATATCTAATTGCTTCATCTGCTTGAGTTGTTTCTGAATTCCTGTTGACCTCAATTTATCTTATTTATTTGGTCATATTCTGCTTCTGTATAAATGGTTAACAAATCTGTTTTGAGATACCTGATATATTTGCTTATGAGCCTGGTTGAACAATTGTGTATCTGAGATATTGAAATGTATGGAACCATTGTAAATCTGTGATGATAAAGTCGTGATATATTTTGACCGCTGACCTGGATGATTTATTCTCCAGTGGCCTGTTTATCTGAGTTATAGTTCTGATTATATCAGACTATCTGAGCTGCCGGTTAGGGCACCGCCAGTTGTCCTTGGGACAATACTACGGATGTCAGATGTTGGACGCAACATTCACCGGGCTGTTTAGGACAGTCGTTCCATTGCATGAGCAACAGTGGAAACACTCTGAAAATGAGTGCGGCTCTTAATTGAGATCTGTTGGCCAGCTTGATGATTTGCACGACATTCCTATATTATTTGTATATTATTGTTTTAGTTATTGTGTTATCCTGTTATTTGATTCCCTCACCATGTTTGTTGATTCCTACTTAGCATTTCTGCTAACTCCCTTTGTTTCTCTTCCAGGTACAGAGTTAGCTTCTTGGAGGGATAGAGTAGATAGCAGATACCAGCCGAGTTAAGATAGTTGTCTTTCGTATTTTTTTTAGTTGATAATTTGGATAGTTGTATTCAGATATTGTGTTGATATTAAATTTGGATTGTTTATTAAATAAAGGTTATGTGATTATTGTAGTTCTCTAGTTCCTATCAATATTGTTACTCCCTGGGGAACCCTGAGCTAGAAATAGCCGGCTTCCGCCGGGGCATGACAACCTGACACCTCGCCGTAGTTGGGACTTGGGAGGTAATAACGGTTGTCATTGAGCATGTCATGGCCCATATGAGAAGGTCAATTCACAGACAAAGAATTTGCCCCTTCCTAAGGGAAGCTTGATATCCATGGAGCTCCTCTATGGTTCTATGACTGAAAGTGTATGACCATACCCAGGTGTGAACCTGATTTATGTTGGCGAATACCAGGTGTAATTTAAAATTTTGTAGTTCCAGGACGCAGCGGAATAAGTATTACACCCGAAACATATTCCCTTGCCAAGGATCCATGCGAGAGGAGGAACACAAGGATGTGTTAGAGATTATACCTCTCTTGCTCGTTTGGTTGATGATGCCATGTTGAAGACGCGCAAGTGCTCGTCCTCTACAAGTATCCACGCATCAACCTTCTCAATGTTGCTCCCTTCCATGCTTGGTGCTAGCCTCGGGAAGAGAATCAAGCCTTCAAACACCCTCTTCTATACTTGCGCCACCTTCAAGGGAAGTTGCGCCAAGTAGAGAAGGGAAGAGGATGATGCTGCCAACTCCAAGTCTTCCTTACTCCAAGAGATGAAGGAGAGGATGAGTTTCGGCCCTTAGGAAGAGGTGGAAGATGCCAATCTATCCTTCTTCTTGCGCTAAGGGGAGATGAAGAAGAAGTGATGCTTGCGGCTTGAAGGAGGAAGCGAGGTTGCGCCAAGCTCTTCTTGTATGTCTCTTGCTCACGCCAATTCTCTATTTTTCCACCAATTGTCATCAACCCCCAAGGCTCACACATGCATCTATTTAATAGATGCAAGAGGCGGTGGAAAGAGGGCATAATGGCGCAACTCATGAAGGGGGAATTCGGTTAGGGTTAAGGGGAGTGAGTGGCTAGGGTTTGAAGCAAGGAAATATTCCAACTCAAGACTTACTATAAAAGTCCAATGAGCCATATCAGCCCCAAGTCTTGCCATGAAGGCAAGCATACCATCAATGGACCAAGGGGGAGGCGCATAATGCTTCCTAATGAAGCAAATTATGCCACCCAAACCCCATTATGCCCCTAGGCGCCAATGGGGTTGGGTTTCTCCCCATTATACCCTTTTAGCCAATTCTCTCTGCATGACAACTTATTATTGGGCCTCATTGGGTAATGAGCTAGCCCAAACTTCATTGCATGGGCTTATTAAGCCATTGGATCCAATCCAATATGACCCTAATCCAAATGTGACCAATCTAGGTCAATTTCGGGTCAACCTACCAAAAATGAAGTTTGACTCTAATAACTCTATTCCAACTCATCAGGCCCATTGGCACTGATGAAATCTTCCAAATAGATCCAAGTTGTTTAATAACTTGATCCTAAGGCTTTTGATTAATGCAACGTCAAGAGTCTATTGCGTGTGACCCCGTAGGATCCAAATGACAATGACAATGATGATAGAACATCATAAGTAGTGAGAAGTATCTAGCAATTGATGCAGTGCATACATTCTCTGACCACCGGGATGCCCCGCCCAAACGGTATCATGGAACTCCCTCATGAGACCAAACCGAATGTCCCCCGAAGCAGGAACTTAAGTTCGGCCACCCTAAGCCATGACAAGGCCATCCTCATCCACATAGAACCTGCGCACTATACCATCTCTGATCTGTGCAACAAGCTTTTGATAAGCATGATCTATGCTGACGGTCTGCTTAATGTACTGAAAGATCTTGCCCTTTGCCCTGGAAAGTGTGCATAACAAAGCAACATTGCTGATCCTACTAAGGGCATCTGGAACCTGATGACATTTGCCCGGTTTATGCTCCCAACTGAAATCAAATTCTGCTAAGAGTTCTTGCCAACGAGCCTGCCTGGCTGACAAGTTCTTCTGAGTTTGGAAGAAGGTGTTAGCAATGTTATCAGTCTTTACCACAAAATGATTCCCCAGAAGGTATATACGCCATAATCTAAGACAGTGAACAACAGCTAGCATCTCTTTTTCATGTGCAGAATAGTTCAGCTCAGCTGCTTTCAGCTTTTTGCTCTCATTGGCTACTCGTCTGCCAGCTTGAACAAGCACTCCCCCTAGAGCATGGTTTCAAGCATTAGTGTGTACTTCAAACTCCTGTGAAAAATCTGGTAATTTTAGAACGGGCTCTAAAGTTACCAGCCTCTTCAAAGTCTCAAAAGCATCTTGGTGTGTCTCCTCCCAACACCAAGTCTTGTCCTTTTTGAGCAGATCAGTTAAAGGTGCCACAACCTTAGAATAACCCATGATGAATTTTCTATAAAAGTTTGCCAGACCCAAGAAAGAACGCAGTTGAGTAACACTAGAAGGGCTCGGCCAATCCCAAATGGCCTTAATCTTCTCATTATCCATCCTCACACTGCCTTGAGAAACCACATGTCCTAAGAATTGGATCTCAGTCTGCGCAAATTCACACTTTTCAGCCTTCAGATATAACTGATTGTCTCTGAGAACTTGCCTCAAATGCTTCTCATGCTCCTTTAGATCAGATGAATATACCACTATATCATCTAAGTAAACTACCACGAACTTATCCAAAAACGGGTTTAAGATGTTGTTCATGAGGTTGCAAAATGTTGCAGGAGCATTGGTTAGCCCAAAAGGCATAACCAGAAACTCAAATGAGCCATACCGCGTGACACAGGTAGTCATCGGCTCATCCCCCTCAGCTATTCGCACCTGCCAATATCCAGATCTCAAATCAAGCTTGCTAAAGATCTTGGCATTCGCCAATCTATCCAACAAATCTTGTATCAGTGGGATGGGATAAGCATTGCGCACTGTGACCTTGTTCAGTGCTCTATAGTCAACACACATGCGTAAGCTCCCATCTTTCTTCTTTTGGAAGAGAACAGGCGCCCCCATATGGTGCCTTAGAGGGCTGAACATACCCTGATTCCAGTAGCTCATTTAACTGTCTTCTGAGCTCTGCCAATTCTAGTGGTGGCATGCGGTATGGAGGCTGTGCTGGGGGTACTGCTCCAGGAATCAACTCTATCTGATGTTCAATATCTCTCCTGGGAGGCAGCACCTTAGGCATCTCTGGAGGGATCACATCTGCAAACTCTCTCAATAAAGATCCAACAGATGGTGGTACTGATGTCATGATGTCCTCTAATGAAGCTACGGCAGCCCCCACAATGACTTCCTTCCCCTTTCGGCTACAAGAACTAGAGGAAGTGGCCAGTTCCCTCACACTCCTCATAAGCTGTCTAGGAGCTGAATCCACCTGGGGAGTGTCTTCCACTACTCTGATATGTGCTAGATATGTGGAAGCACCATGCCTAACCCCATTTGCTAAGGTAGTAGGAGTAAGCTCCTTCTCCTTCGCTTTCTTCTTCTCCTCTTTCATTCCAGTAAAGCAAGGAATGAAACAAGGGTTCTTCTCATCAAGTACTAACAAACTATTGAGATGTGGCATTGGGGTAGCGTTAGCTCTCCTCAGCAGATCCATACCCACAATGACATCAAACACATCTAATTGAGTTACTAACACTGTGCATTTCCCACTCCATGGTCCCATCTTAACTGGAACATCATATGAAATGCCCATAGCCTTTCTAGCCTCAGCATTTACTGTTTTCACATGTGTATCACTGGTGGTAGTCTTCAGCTTCAGTCGCTCACGCAACCTATCTGAAACAAACAAATGTGTGGCCCCAGTGTCTACCATGGCTGCAATCTCAACATCATTCAGGCTGATATTCGTGTACATCAACGGGGAAGATCTCACTGACACATTTGCAATGACTAAAGGGTTGACAGATGCAAAACCCTGCTGATCTTCTTTCCCTGCGTCCCCCTTCTCTACAAGGACTGCTGCTACTGCTCTTTTTGTAGGACAATCCCTCATCATGTGAGGGCCATTACAGACAAAGCACGCCAGCTTCCTCTTAGGACTAGACTCATTCTTCTTCTTGTGCATAGGTGGCTTCTGATGAGTCTGAGGAACTGGTGCTTTTCCTTTGGCTTTTTGTTTTGGGATGTACTTCTTCTTACCCTTGTCTGGCACACGGGTATGGGAAGATGTAGAAGAAGGTACTCCCCCAGCATGAGACCTGGCACCTCTCATGTCTAACAATGCATCTGCAGCTACTACGGCATCTCTGTAAGTAGTCACTCCTTGTCTCCTGAGCTCTAAAAGTGCCCAGTCCTAAAGACCTCCTAAAAATGAGATAAACTTCTCCTCTTCGTTGATATTAGGGATCTCCAAAAACAATGTGGCAAATTGCTTGACATATTCCCTTACAGTGCCGGTCTGTCTGAGATTTCTGAACTGCATGCGAGCTGTAAACAAGGTGTTTGCAGGCCGAAACTGAGCTCTCATCTCTAGTTTCAAATCCTCCCAAGACACAACCTCAGGATGATCTCCCTCGGTCCTCGGTGCTACAGAAGTGCGCCACCACACTTTGGCATCTCCAGTGAGGAATGATGCACAAACCTCAATCTTATCATCTTCTGGCACCCGAGCTGCTTTAAAGTAATGCTCCATGTCGAACAGAAAGTTCTCTAACTCCTTCGCTACCCTGGCTCCTCCAAAGGTAGATGGATCAGGTATATTGCGCTTCACTACTGGATGTGAAGGCATGATCCCAGCTATAGGTGTAGGCGGGTTTGAAGCTACTTGTGCCAAAGCTAGCTTCAACATGGCAATCTCAGCTGTTAAGGTCTCCACAGTAGATTCCAGTACACTAACTCTGGCATCATTTGTGTGCTGATAATGCTGATAGAGCTCCCTGAGCGCCTGCATGCGCTCAGCCAGTGGATCTCCTTGCCACTCACCCTCGTCTAACCCAACTGCTAACTCCAGTCTGATGAACCTCTCATCCAAATCTGGCAACTCTGGAAAGTCTGGCTCTGCCATCTGGTGCTGTGATGAATGAACTGTGCTGACGATTGAATGGAACCGAAACTGAGCGATGAGTTGTGTAACTTAGGAATTATGCCCCGGCGCTAAGCACCGACGTACGCAACTCCCAAACAGCACAACAAACTCACGTCTATATCTCGGTGTCACAAACAATCACTGCTTGTCAGGTTGATGGTTGAGTTGTTGTTGTTGCGTGTGGGCTTTGATACCACTCTGTCACGCCCCAAAGTGAGCAGCCGCCGAAGTCTCTTCCAAGGTTCGGTTAGGGTTGGATGAGGATGGCCTTGTCATGGCTCAGGGTGGCCGAACTTATGTTCCTGCTTCGGGGGACATTCGGTTTGGTCTCATGAGGGAGTTCCATGATACCGTTTGGGCGGGGCATCCCGGTGGTCAGAGAATGTATGCGCTGCTGAAGAGAGGTTGGTTCTGGCCAGGAATGAAATCTGACATTGAGCATTATGTGAAAACCTGTTTGATATGTCAATAGGATAAGATTGAGAGAAGACTGGAGGCAGGTCTTCTCCAACCGTTGCCCACACCAGCGAGACCATTCATTTCAGTTTCCATGTTCTTTATCACACATTTCCCAGTATTTGATGGACTCGGTTCTGTATTGGTGATAGTGGACAGATTCTCGAAGTATGCTATCTTTGTGGCGGCTCCTGAGGTGTGCTCAGTAGAGGTAACCGCCAACCTGTTCTTTCAGCATGTGGTGAAGCACTTTGGCTTACCACGGGATATCATTAGTGATAGAGACACCCGGTTCACTGGTAGATTTTGGGGGTCCCTATTTAAGAAGCTGGGAATAGATCTTAAGATATCCACTACATTTCACCCACAGACTGATGGGCAGACCGAGCGCATCAATGCTTTAGTGGAAGAATACCTGAGACACTCTGTATCTGGTACTTAGAGGAATTAGCCATTTCTGCTTGATACAGCCCAATTCGCTTATAACATACAAGTGTCCTCAGCTACAGGGAAAAGTCCATTCGAGATGGTCTTAGGGTATCAACCATCTACACCGGTTGATAACCTCGCTAGTGGTGCAAGCAGTCGGAACAAGGCTGCTAATCAGTCTATCCAGGATCACATAGAGCTCTGGGAAGAGGCTAGGGATAGCTTGAGGAAAGCTTCCAACCGTATGGTTAAATATGCGAACCGGCATAGACGTCACGTTGAGTTTGAGGTAGGAGATCAGGTGCTCCTCAAACTAACCCCGCAGATGTGGAGGAAGATAGTTGTAGGCACCTACCATAGAGGACTAGTACCCAGATATGAGGGATCGTTCACGGTCATCAAAAGAATTGGTGCGGTAGCCTACAAACTGAATCTGCCTAAGCACTATAAGCTTCATCCCACCTTTCATGTTAGTTTCCTCAAGAAATTTCACTCAGATGATGTTCATCCTGAGCGTGAGCAAGTAAGGAGAAAGCCAGCCCGAGGCACAGTAAAATTTGCAAAGCAGCCTTTGAAGATTCTAAATCACCGTGTCTATGGTTGGAGTGGAAAGGGTCAGAAGGCTGAGATACTAGTACAGTGGCAGGGCGAAGCTGAAGAGGATGCTACATGGGAAAGAATGGCTGACCTTGAACAATTTCATTGGTTGTTCAAGAATTATGAGGAAGCCCTCGAGGGCGAGGTCTAGGTTAGCTGGGGGAGAGTGTGACGACTTGGGTGTGTGGGGGTACACACCCGACCCCTCTGTGTACTCATAGAGGTTATGAGCAGGGTGAGACCCTCATCTTGGGTGAGGCCTGAAGCAGAAGGGGGCAAAAATAACTAATCACTGTGTTAAGATGTTTTGCAAGTACTCTAGTGCTTGGCAAAAATCAAGGGGCACATGTAGAGGTTACATGGGCCTTGACACACTTCAATCTATGTTGAGAAGAGCAACAAAATGGTTGGAGAAAAAAGGGGCATGGGTGATGGGGGCAGGGACCACAGGCCAAGAAGGCACAAGTGGAGTTTAAGAGTACCCTAGTCAAAGGCCTGGAGGTTCCTCTAATAAGCTAGCAAGCTCAATCAACAAAGCTAGCTCAATAAATAACCACTTCAAAAGGGCCCATGCGAAGCCCACTTATCAGGAATAATTTGCCACAAAAGAGGCCCAAGACTATTCCATGCGATCAACCAGCAATAAAATCAAGATGCAACTATTCTCATCACACAAATCTCAGAGTTCTTTGCAGCCAACGCTCATCTCAGCACTTCATCTGGCGCACGCATGCTACAAACAAGGAAACGCTACAACGTTCACATGCAGCCAGCAAAGGAAACATCAACGTCTCCCTCGCTCAGCCCACAAGGAAACTACAACGTTCACCCCGCAAACGTCCGCCTGCAATGTTTGCCGAAGTTTCACCTATATGTATCACTCGCTTGCATCCTTGTAACAGCAGATTTGCAGAATTCGTTGAATGGAAATGGTTTTTCGTTCTCAATCGGATGTCTCCGATTTTCTTCTCCTCTGAGGCGCTTGTGTCGCCTATCCTTCCCCTCACCTCCTTCTAGGGCTGAGTCCCTCCCTCTTCCCTTCTTCTCTACAAGTTTCTTCCTCACGAAATCACAAGCTTCTTCCTCACGAAACCAAATCAAACAAACACGTATCCCAGTTTCCAGAATTTCCAGAAACTCGTCACTTCGCCGCTGATCATCCACCGGCCGGATCTCTACAAGACTTCAGCCACCATCGTCCCTACCCCTGAGCAACCTCCAGCTGCCGGCATCCGTCCATTCGCCACCTCGATCACCGGAATCGAAACTTCCTTTCGATCCCCTGTTCTCGCCCTGATTCCGCCCTACTTCCGTCTTCCAGCACCGTTATCCTTCGACAAGCCACCAATCCCTCTCAAACTCTGGCCACCACTTCACCATCGTCAGAGGGACCTCCAACCGTAACAGGTCCGGCGATCGTGGACCACCGGACGAACACCGGCCAACTCTGCTCTGCGCTCGTGTTTCCCCTGCTTCCGCCATGCTCTCGCCTCAGTTCCGCCTTTCATCGTCGCCCTCCTCCGTCCGGCCACCATTCCACCAGAAACTCCAGCCACCTCTTCGCCATCACCACAGCAACTCCCAACTGTAACAGGTTCGGCGTCCGTGCATCACCGGCCGTCCGGCGAGGAGCCCTGTAACTCGAGCACCTTCCCCTGTTCCGACCATACAGCCGCCTCCTTTCTGTAACTTCCCTGTTCCGATTGAAGATCCTTGCTTCACCCCTGTCAGCGCTCCCACGCCACCCTCACCTTCTCCATCACCTCCCGTTGTCAGAATTGCCGATGAACTCTCTAGTTCCAACATCTTCGACCGACCCCGCTTGCCTGTTCAGGGCTCTGTTTCCTGTTTCTTTGTTTTCTGTTTAGAAGTGATCTGACTAAGTTTCTTGTGGCAGGTTTTTAACATTCACGGACAGGCCTCTACTTCTCATCTTTGGATCTATCAGAAAGATCAGATCCTCCTCTACAAGCTGGACGAGTTGCCCCAACTGAAATGACAATGGATCAACCACTGAAGCATAAGAAAATTTCATACCTGATTAACTCCTGCAAATTAATTTTATAAACTAATCTGATTAGTGTATTTTACGCAGGTACCTTAAGCAAGCGGTGCAACAAAGATCTTGAACTATGGTTTGATAATGAAGCACTCATCTTGCACTTTCATTTGGACTAGTTGATGCAAGTCCAGGATCAACGGTTTAATCTAGCCGGCATTGCAAAATTTACAATCTGAAACATTTCTGTGCAGTTTTAACTTACCGATCTGACTAGCTATATTGGTTGCACTAAATCTATATGCTCGAGTAGGAGTCTACTCTCCATTTTGATACACATGCAAAGAACTAATTTAGTTCTACAATACAGTTGATTTAGTTTGAATGTTGAATGATTGGAACCCTCTCTATGACATTGCCACATTTGCTAAATAATAATTTTCTGAACTCCTAGAATTCTAGCCGTTTTCATGAATATGCTATTTTCTGAAAATTCAAAAATAAATGACTGAATTTTAATTTAGTAGTTTGTTGTCACACGTTTCCCCCCTACATCAGTTTGGTATCAGAGGAAAGGTTTGTGGGCAACTTTTGTCTGCCCGCTCGATCCTTTGTTTTGCTCATTGCATAAAAAAATAAAAAAAATAAAAATGTTACTTTTGTTTTCATTGTTTTTTGCATGTTAGTTAAGTAATTAGTTGCTACTTGGAAAAAAAAATAATAATAAAAAAAAAAAATTATTTGCTTTCATGCTTAGTTATTTTCTTGCTATTTAGTTTGCATATTTTAGGTTATTTGCATGTTGTTGCTTAGTTGTTGGTCAAATTCTGCATGTGCTTTTCCTGATACTCCACTCGGTTTTATAAATTCTGTAGCATCTGGACCATTAAATTGTTGAGATTCCTGATTTGTTTTCAACCTCTTGCTGCACATGATTTAATCAAACTACATACTGTTGAAAGCACTATAATTGAGTTTTCAATTTGCTGAATTCTGCACTTGACTTATGAGTTTTAAATCTGGTTTTCAGCCTACCGAATCTGAAATTTTCAGCCTGCTTACTGCAATAATCTGTATCAAACTGCAGCTAGGAAAACCATCAACGTATTCCAGTTTAAAACACCTATAAGTGCAGCCTTGGATGTATTGATTTGATGCTGAAATTCTGCATTTGATTTCTGAATTCTGTTTTTCAGCCTTGTTCAAACTACTGTCATCAACTTGCTGCAATCAATTCTGATTTACTGCTAGGTTTGTTTATAGTTTTTGCACTCAAACAATAGTCTTTTCCTGCTTGCTAAGTTTCTTGTTTTATCATGCGTCGGTATAATCAAAGAGACTTAATCTTTTCTAGAGATGGATATCAAAGACTCACCCATAGTCCTACTAGTTTCAAAACTTATGTTTGGTGTAATGGTTATAAGAGTAGAACTATTATTGATCACTTTGTAAAGTTTAATTTTATATCTATTGATGCCCTTGAACAACTTGGTCTCACCAAAGATAAACATCATAACCCTCACTACATAACTTGGGATGATTTGACTATGACTTTTGTTGACTATCAATGCTTAGTTCCCATTATGCTAGACAATATCAAAACAAACATTTGGTGTGATGTGATAAGTCTAAAAGGTTTTGACATCTTATTAGGGAAAGAATTTATGCATGATTTTCAAGGATATTATTTTACAAAACCTTGGTGTTATAGTTTTATTCATAAAGGTTTGGAACATATAGTTTATCCTAAAGATGAAAAGTCAACACATAGCCTTTGTAAGGAGTTACGGGAAGAACTTGAAGAGATTAAGCAAGAGATAAAGAGATTTAGGGAGAAATCCTTGCAAAAAGAACATAAGAGTTCAACCCCATTAGAGCTTGAGCAACCCTTAGAGTCTACATTAGAGATTAATCCATGTCTTGATGAAACCATTGAAATTGAAGTAGCAAGACATGAAGAGCCAAACCATCAAGTAGAACCAATGCCTTCACCTTCAATTTTAGAGCCTAACTCATGTCTTGAAGATACCACTGAACCTGAACAAATAAGTCATGAGGAGCCAAACCATGAGGTAGAACCAATTTTAGGGCCCATACCCATAGGTCCTCAACTTGAGTCTAGCAATCCAGCTCAAGAACCCATAGTTGACTTGTCTGAGAGTCAAGCTACCCTTGAGTTACCCATAGAGACCACTGTAGACTTGTCTCAACCTAAGTGTCCAATAGAGCCATTTCCTTCAATTTTAGGGCCTATACCCACAGGTTCTCAACTTGACCTTAGCAGTACCTCTAGCAAACCTAAAGATGACTTGCCTAAAAATCCAGTTGAACCCAAACCCATAGGTCTTCTTGAACCTCACATGGAACCTAAGTTAGATCATTTTGAGCTTGACCTAGATCCTAATCCTCAACCTTTAGGTCAACCCCTAGACTTAGAAAATCTCAACCAAGACCCTATGATGCTTGAATCTTGTCTTTTAGGTCCTTTTACTCACACTATTAAGCCACCATTAGGATCAAAAGAACATAATAAACCCAAACATGATTTTCTCTTTACACTTAATGATGTTGAGCACGTTGATTTCATCATTCCTTGTTCTTTTATAAGTCCTATGATTTTCTATGACAAACTTACTAATGAGTATGGCCGAGAAAGGGAATTCAATGCAGGTACCCTTGATATGCAGCTTGGACCGTGGACGAGCAACAAGACAATATGCTATGATGCTGACAACAATTTGAAGATTCAAATCCTGGAGGAACAATTAGCTCTTGCCTCTCCAAAATTTCTCCATCGCCACAAGAACAATTCTTCGGGGAAGAATTTTTTTCACCCGGGGAGAAATGATGGGGGCAGGGACCACAGGCCAAGAAGGCACAAGTGGAGTTTAAGAGTACCCTAGTCAAAGGCCTGGAGGTTCCTCTAATAAGCTAGCAAGCTCAATCAACAAAGCTAGCTCAATAAATAACCACTTCAAAAGGGCCCATGCGAAGCCCACTTATCAGGAATAATATGCCACAAAAGAGGCCCAAGACTATTCCATGCGATTAACCAGCAATAAAATCAAGATGCAACTATTCTCATCACACAAATCTCGGAGTTCTTTGCAGCCAACGCTCATCTCAGCACTTCATCTGGCGCACGCACGCTACAAACAAGGAAACGCTACAACGTTCACATGCAGCCAGCAAAGGAAACATCAACGTCTCCCTCGCTCAGCCCACAAGGAAACTACAACGTTCACCCCGCAAACGTCCGCCTGCAATGTTTGCCGAAGTTTCACCTATATGTATCACTCGCTTGCATCCTTGTAATAGCAGATTTGCAGAATTCGTTGAATGGAAATGGTTTTTCGTTCTCAATCGGATGTCTCCGATTTTCTTCTCCTCTGAGGCGCTTGTGTCGCCTATCCTTCCCCTCACCTCCTTCTAGGGCTGAGTCCCTCCCTCTTCCCTTCTTCTCTACAAGTTTCTTCCTCACGAAATCACAAGCTTCTTCCTCACGAAACCAAATCAAACAAACACGTATCCCAGTTTCCAGAATTTCCAGAAACTCGTCACTTCGCCGCCGATCATCCACCTGCCGGATCTCTACAAGACTTCGGCCACCATCGTCCCTACCCCTAAGCAACCTCCAGCTGCCGGCATCCGTCCATTCGCCACCTCGATCACCGGAATCGAAACTTCCTTTTGATTCCCTGTTCTCGCCCTGATTCCGTCCTACTTCCGTCTTCCAGCACCGTTATCCTTCGACAAGCCACCAATCCCTCTCAAACTCTGGCCACCACTTCGCCATCGTCAGAGGGACCTCCAACCGTAACAGGTCTGGCGATCGTGGACCACCGGACGAACGCCGGCCAACTCTGCTCTGCGCTCGTGTTTCCCCTGCTTCCGCCATGCTCTCGCCTCAGTTCCGCCTTTCATCGTCGCCCTCCTCCGTCCGGCCACCATTCCACCAGAAACTCCAGCCACCTCTTCGCCATCACCACAGCAACTCCCAACTGTAACAGGTTCGGCGTCCGTGCATCACCGGCCGTCCGGCGAGGAGCCCTGTAACTCGAGCACCTTCCCCTGTTCCGACCATACAGCCGCCTCCTTTCTGTAACTTCCCTGTTCCGATTGAAGATCCGTTGCTTCACCCCTGTCAGCGCTCCCACGCCACCCTCACCTTCTCCATCACCTCCCGTTGTCAGAATTGCCGATGAACTCTCCAGTTCCAACATCTTCGACCGACCCCGCTTGCCTGTTCAGGGCTCTGTTTCCTGTTTCTTTGTTTTCTGTTTAGAAGTGATCTGACTAAGTTTCTTGTGGCAGGTTTTTAACATTCACGAACAGGCCTCTACTTCTCATCTTTGGATCTATCAGAAAGATCAGATCCTCCTCTACAAGCTGGACGAGTTGCCCCAACTGAAACGACAATGGATCAACCACTGAAGCATAAGAAAATTTCATACCTGATTAACTCCTGCAAATTAATTTTATAAACTAATCTGATTAGTGTATTTTACGCAGGTACCTTAAGCAAGCGGTGCAACAAAGATCTTGAACTATGGTTTGATAATGAAGCACTCATCTTGCACTTTCATTTGGACTAGTTGATGCAAGTCCAGGATCAACGGTTTAATCTAGCCGGCATTGCAAAATTTACAATCTGAACCATTTCTGTGCAGTTTTAACTTACCGATCTGACTAGCTATATTGGTTGCACTAAATATATATGCTCGAGTAGGAGTCTACTCTCCATTTTGATACACATGCAAAGAACTAATTTAGTTCTACAATACAGTTCATTTAGTTTGAATGTTGAATGATTGGAACCCTCTCTATGACATTGCCACATTTGCTAAATAATAATTTTCTGAACTCCTGGAATTCTAGCTGTTTTCATGAATATGCTATTTTCTAAAAATTCAAAAATAAATGACTGAATTTTAATTTAGTAGTTTGTTGTCACACGTTTCCCCCCTACATCAATGGGTGAGTCTTGAACCCAAGACCCAGGAGAGTACCAATGCCTATGGAGTAGGGGAGTGCCAACCCAGCTCTAGGGTGATTGCTGAAGAGGAGCTAGGTGCATTCCATATGGAGTCTTCTCTCTACATCAATCTCAGAGCATGGAGCTTGGAGTAAGTGAAACTCATCAAGGGGCGCAAATGAAGGGCTGTAGGGAGATCATCCAACCCTAACCGAACCTTGGAAGAGACTTCGGCGGCTGCTCACTTTGGGGCGTGACAGAGTGGTATCAGAGCCCACGCGCAACAACAACAACTCAACCATCAACCTGACAAGCAGTGATTATTTGTGACACCGGAATCGCGCCTCGCCATGTCCGGCAGCTCATCCTCCATTCTGCCCCATCCGTAATGCCGATCATCGCCAAGCTCTAGCCACAACATCTCCTCGTCGCTGCGAACTCACAGCCAGGAGGATCGGCCCATCCGGCCAGTGGATCACCAGGATCGGAAGCTTTTTCGATCACCAGGTTCCGCCGTCTCTCCCCGAGATTCCGTGCTCGACGCGCCACCATCCGGCGCCAGAAGATCGCCAGCCACCTGCCAAAACCTTTCGCAGCTCCAGCCGAAGTATCTCCGACGAATGGCCATCGGAAGGCATTCGATGGCGAAACCCTGTTCGCCGTGCACGCTTGCGCACGAGAAGGAGGATTCGCATCCAATGGCCCAGATCGTCCAGCCTCCATCCAATAGCCAGTTCAGCATCCTAAGCAACCGACGGCTGGCATCATTTCGGCTTGATCTGCTCCAATCGGATGAGTTTTGGGGTGATCCAGGTGTTGATCCCCACTAATCCGAACCAAATCTATCCATCCATGCCCTCAGATCTCAGATCAGATGTCCAGATCAGAAGATATCAACAATGCTCAAACGGACGGCTCTCATTGATTTGACCTTAAGCTTCCCTTACACACCATAGTTGTTAGGATATTTTCTGTTAAAGTTAGGCATCTTTTCAGCTAAGTTGTTGTAACCACCCCTCATGTGAGTGGTGTGAGCTTTCCCCCTCTTAACCTATAAAAAAGCGTGAAGGCTTGTGTGTTAGTTAGTTCTTCTGTAGTAGCGCTTTTCGGTGCGGAAGCCTAGGTCCACATAACTTGAAGGGAGCTATAGGAGTGTGCTTGTAGTTGCGCCAAGCGAGGTCCCTGCAACTCTTGTAAGCCTTCCTTGTGTCCCTTAGCACAGTTTTCTAATTCAATCAAAGGCGCCAGGGCGACACCGAATTGCTTCGGGCTCCTCTTCACTTTTACCTCTTCATTGTATGTTCTCCCTAGAGCCGATCTAGGCGATTCCACCCCGTAGCTCGTTGCTACACCCCTCTCCCTAGAGCTAATTTAGGCGATTTCACCTCGTAGCCCATTGCTACACCACTCTCCCTAGAGCTAATCTAGGCGATTTCACCCCGTAGCTCATTGCTACGCCGCTTCCCCTAGAGCCGATCTAGGCGTTTCCCACCCCGTAGCTCGCCGCTGCATCAATTTGGTATCAGAGGGAGGTTGGAGCTAACTCTTGTCTAGCTCCGCTGATCTCTTCATTGCATCTCATTCGGTTTCTCCGGCTTTGTTTTCCGCATACATACGCATCATCCTCATCATGACTACTAGATCAGACACCTCATATCAGAACCCCTCTTCCCAAGTGCCCGTTACGACTAAGGAGAGTCCTCTCCCTAGGATGGAGTGGGTTGATTCGCTGTCCACATGCTTGGAAGCGATGGAGACCATGTTTCAGTGTCTAATATCGTCGGTCCAACATCTCACGGACCAAGTAGCGGAACTCCAGTCTAAACCCACTGAGGGTCAGCCCTTGTTCAGTGCTCCACCCCTGTTAGCCCCGCTGCGCGTGCATGCCATCGAGTCCCCCCGGTTCCACCCCTTCGCTGTCGAGGTCACGTGGGCCAAGGAGGCTCCTCCCCCACTTCGTCCACTCCTGCGCAACCACGAGGACGATGAAGTCCGCCGTCTCCGCCATTCCACCCGGCCCTTGCCGCCATTGTGGTCAAACTGGTCACTTCAACTGGGATTGTCTGCATCGCTCCCTACACATAGTGGCCGCTCCGCGCGACCCATACCCCCAGTCCGCTCCGCACGACCCATACCCACAGTCTGCTGCCCCTCTTGCGCCTTCCTCGACCCAAGAGGTTGGTCCCCAGTGCTACTCCGATGATGAGTTGAGTCCACACCCTGCCTTGGTCGTCTGGTGCACCCTTGTCCACACCCCTCCTCCATCCGAGGATTGGAAGCGTACAAGTATCTTTTATACTTACATCTAGTGTAATGGGCACACGTGCAAATTTGTGCTCGATGGAGGCAGCAACCTCATCATAGTCTCACAGATGGCGGTCACTCACTTTGGCCTCACACTCCAGCCTCACCCTAGGCCATATTCAATCGCTTGGCTCGATACGTCTAGCCTTGCCATCACCCACCGATGTCAGGTCTCCATTTACTTCGGCGATTACTCGGAGAAGGTGTGGTGCGACGTCGCCTCCATGGATGTCGCCCACGTCCTCCTTGGCCACCCATGGCTCTACGACCGTGACATGATCCACTACACCCGCTCCAACACTTACATCTTCCACCACGGGGGGCATAAGATCTGTTTGACCCCGGCTCCGCCCAAGGAGTTGCGGGTCTCCACTTCCAAGGGTGTCATTACACGCTTGCCTCCGGCCCCACCTGCACCCAAGGCCGTCGCCTTGGTCCGGCCTAGCTCCCTTGTCTAGGAGGCCCATGAGACCAAGGTGGTCTATGCTCTCATGGTCCGCGAGGTCTCTCCTGTTCCTCCACCTTCTCCGACCCCTTTGCCGGCGGAGGTCGCTGCCTTCTGGACGAGTTCTCTGACATTTCCCCTGTCGATCTACCCGTTGGCCTACCCCCGGCATGTGACATACAACAGGTCATCGATCTCGTCCCCAGGGCATCTTTGCCCAGCCCCATCACCATCTCAACCCCACCGAGCACACGGAGCTCAAACATTAGGTGGATGACCCTTCTTGCCAATGGTTTTATCCGTGAGAGCCTTAGCCCGTGCGCCATCCCGGCTCTTCTCATGCCCAAGAAGGATGGATCCAGGTGGATGTGCATTGATTGCCACGCAATCAATCGCATCACGGTCAAATACCAATTTCCTATCCCGCACTTGGACGATATGCTTGACCTCATCTCCGGCACGTGTTGGTTCAGCAAGCTTGACCTCCAGAGTGGCTACCACCAGGTCCACATCCGTGAGGGCGATGAGTGGAAGACGGCCTTCAAGACGAAGGACAGCCTCTATGAGTGGCTTTTGATGCCCTTCGGGCTCACCAACGCGCCCTCGACGTTCATGCGCCTTACAAACACACCAACACAACAAACTCACACATGTGTGAGTATAAAATTAGGGTTTAATAGTCCAAAGTTCTTTTACAAAAAGAGATCAAGAGGGGAGGTTAAGCCTCCAAGTTCCTCTTGCTAACAAGAAGGCTTAACTAATCTTCTTAAGCTACACTAGCAAAGCACCAAGTTATTGGATGGGAGGGCCTTGTAAGTTTCGGACATGGTTGAGTCATTGAAGATGTCTCATCTTGTGGATCCCCTTTTGATGTCGAGAGCTTCAAGGAACAAATGAAGTCTATTAGTGATGAGATAAATCAAATAAGCATTAAATGCAAACTAGGATTGAAGGGAAGAGTTTCGGTTGAAGATTATCCAAGCAAGAGTGGCTGAGATCTTTAGGATTGAAGATGTGCCACTTGAAGTTGGTTATCCCTTGAGGTGAGAAGATGATCTCCCTTGCACCACCTACAAGATTTAACAAGTTAAGCAAAGGCAAACCAAGCAAATAAACAATAGAGTCAAGTTAGAGAGGCTTGGCCGATTATATGTCTTGAAGGAGTTGATCCATGGAGGTTCCCTTGGAGTTGTGGATCCTTGGAGAGTGGTTGAAGGTCTTTGTGCCAAGTGTTGATGAAGGAGATGGATTAGATTCGCCAATGGTTGGTGATGAGGGAATGGATGCGCCACTTGTTGTTGAAGAGGGAGTGGATGCGCCACTTGTTGTAGAAGATGGTTCTTGCACAAAAGATGGCGAGAGCCTTTGAAGAAGAGGTTAGCGAAGGGAACCTTGGCCCTTGGGGAAGAAGAGAAGATAGGTGACACAAGCACCTCAGATGAGAAGGAGAGGGTGGGGGGGCGACACAAGCACTCAAAGTTGCTAGGCAACTACTCGACAATTCCATTATCAAAATTCTAATTCAAGTTACATGCGAGAGCAATTTAAGAAAGGGATTATGGTCTTTAATGCCATGAGGTTGGCGCTTGCATTCTTTCCTCTTTGGCTTGGATGAATATGGAAAGCTTCTAGTGGCTTTGGCGCATTCTTCATTGCTTGGGCGCCAAGAAAATGTGACAAGCCTTCCTTCTACTTGAATTTTCTAAATTGCTTCCTTGAATGGCTTGATGAGGCTTCCTTATTTGGCTTGGATGAATTATTCTTGATTTGTGATCGGCTTGAGTGTTATGCTTGGCCGAATTTCTTTTGAATTCTTCCCTTAAATGGCTTCATGAGGTGGCAATGCTTCTTTGATTGGCGTGGCTCCTTCCTTCCATGGTGTGAACACAAATCCCACTAATTGCCTTCCTTGATTTTAGGGATTGGGATCTTGATTTTTTTTTCTTCTTTGATGGGCGCATATCACTTGAGGTGGCTAAAATAATCAAGGATTGATGAGGCATACGAATTTGGAAAGGTGAGATGAACTCCTTTCATCTCAAGTCTTCACTTTGAGCTAGGCTTTGAAGTAACCTTCCATATTTGGAGCTAGCTTGATGTAGTGAGCTTTGAGCTAGCCTTGAGCTTGTCCACATGAGTTGTAAATGCTTATTACACTACTCCTACTATGATGCAACATTATGCCATGCACTAATACTACTATGATGCAACATAATTTCCATAAAAGAAAATAAAAACCTACCATATGTAGCTACATGATGCATGCAATGCAAGGGTGCCTTAGGGTACCCATAAACTAGGGTAGCCTTAAGCTCCACTTATATTTGCGTGGGTCATGGTCTCTACCCCGATCACTTTCCCCCTCTTAACCTATAAAAGAAGGGTGAAGGCTTGTGAGTTAGTTAGTTCTTCTGTAGTAGCGCTTTTCGGTGTGGAAGCCTAGGTCCAGATAACTCCAAGGGAGCTATAGGAGTGTGCTTGTAGTCGTGCCGAGCGAGGTCCCTGCAACTCTTGTAAGCCTTCCTTGTGTCCCTTAGCATAGTTTTCTAATTCAATCAAAGGCGCTGGGGCGACACTGAATTGCTCCGGGCTCCTCTTCACTTTTACCTCTTCATTGTATGTTCCACCTCATAGCTCATCGCTATGTCCCTCTCACTAGAGCCAATCTAGGCGATTTCACCCCTAGCCCATTGCTACACCACTCTCCCTAGAGCCAATCTAGGCGATTTCACCCCGTAGCTCGTTGCTACGCCGCTTCCCCTAGAGCCGATCTAGGCGTTTCCCACCCCGTAGCTCGCCGCTATGCCAGCAACACATCACTACTACCCATGTCATTGGACTTAAGTCATCTGGTAACAACTCTTAAACAAGCAATGAGGATTCCCATGCATTATAGATCCCTTTGCCAAAAACTGATATCTTGCCATTAGATTAGTCATAAGTTTATTAATCCAATCTATTGGTCATAACTCAAATAGTATGGCCATACATTCCTGTCATGCACCAATGAGGTAGGGTGCCCCAAAGTGGATATCATGCTTCTAGTCAAGGAAGGGGCAAATCCTACTATTGATCATCCATGCCTCTATGTGACTTATGATATGCCCAATGACAATCGTTTTGGTCTCTAATTTATGGAGAGACGTAAGACTGCATCAAAACACATCCATCATCAAATCTAGACATGAACACCTCAAGTCTAAGGACCAATGCAAGCCTCTCGCATGTGAGATTGACCTGTTGACTAGACATGTCAATCCTCACGGTGGGTCACTCCAGTGCATCCAATGCACCTGCATGTCTACGTTTCTGTACCCTGCACCTAACCAGCCCATACACCAGTCTCACATGCAACAAAGCTGTCCCATATCGGCTAAGGCACCTTGACTAGGGATTACTATGAGTATGGGTCCAACCAAACTCCTGGGACATTATTTATGCAATTTAATACATCAACGTAGGTAAAGCTATTTGTATAATAACGACCATGCCTTAATTGATTATATTAATTTTATCAAAGTACATTCAAATAATGCCGGACAATGTCCATACATTGGTCTGCAGGGCATAAACACTAACAATCTCCCACTTGCACTAAGACCAAGGGCAACTGAGTTTATTCAGTCCCATGTCTCTAGCATGACTCTTTTAGCTTCTACGGCACCAGAGGCTATGTCTGTGGGTCTTTCCAGATTGCTATCTGCGTTTATTTTACAAATTTGAACATCATCTTAATTCATGATCTCCAAGATTAGATGATATTGCTGCAGTACATACTTGAGTGCTAAGTTCCTTTTCTTATGCTACAGCCCCAGTAAGAATCATACTGGACCATCAATCAAGTTCAAATAAAGTTGCTTCCTTGGCTACCATAGGAAGCTGCAATGTACTCAGCCTTAATTGTAGAATTTGCCATAGTGGTTAGAATAAAGCTCTTCCAGCATACAACACCACATTAAGGCAAAACGCAAATCCTGGCTGTGAATGGTAGTCATTAGACTGGAACGAAGTATCAGTGTACCCTTGTACACAAAGTTCTTCATATTTGTCACAGACTAGACCTCTATCCTTCATACTTCCCAAGCATGAAGGATTGCTTTCATAGCTATCCAGTGTTGAACACTAGGATTTGATTGAATCTTACTAGCCATGCTCCAAGCATTCGCCACATATGGTCTTGCGCAAGTTGCACAAAACATGATCTATCCTATACCCAATGTATTAGGATTATGTTATCTCTCTCCTGCTGTGTCATAGGACATAGCATCTTCGAGAGAATCAGACCATGTCATCTTGGAAGGTATGATCATTTGGAATCATTCAATATGAACCTCTCTAGAATCTCCTGGATGAAGGTAGATTGACCAAAGGGCAATGACTTTCTTTGATCCCTATCTATAGATCCTCATGTCTAGGATATAGGCTACATTCCCTCGATCATTCTTCTCGAAATACTTCCCAAGCCTTAACTTCATCACATGAAGAGCTGAGATATCATTTCATGTGAGGAGAATCGTCAATCAAGTAGAACAAGAAACACTATGATGCTCCCACTGATCTTCTTGTAAACACAGGCTCCTTTCAAGATGCTTGCATAGGACCATGCATATCTTCATGGCCTTTATATGAAAACCTTTTGGCTATTTCCATATAGATTGTTGGGGTATGCCCTTAAGGCTAATGTTTGAGGCCTTGGGATTCTTTCAGTATCATGTATAAACTCTTATGTTTATAAAGGCAATGGTTGTTATTCAGTTTGTTACATTGTCTGCTGCAATAAGTGTGCTTCTGAATAATGTCTCAATGCTGTTCAGCTTGGCTGACATGCTGTAATGTCCTTAGTCGAGATATCTTGGTGAACATGAGACAGCCTTGATATGATTGAGACTAATATGTGTTCTAATCTTATACGATGCTTCGAGCATGGAATAAGATGTAGACTCATGGGTACATTGGATGTACTGGACAGACCCTACTAGGATATTCAATTGCTTGTCACAATGTGAATAATCCTTGTTTGCAACAAGTGGCACATGTCCTCTGACTTGAGATCACTTGTGTTTCTAAATGATGATTGTCATTGTTTTGAGGTAGTTCAATATCATTTGAAACATAATGGTTATAGACTATCTTGGATAATGATCATGAGTCAGGTTAGGACACTAGTGATAGATATAAGATTGCCGTCTCCTTGATTGGAGTGTGATGTTCTAAAGGGGCCCCCCTGAATGAGATGATTGAGAAAGTGTATGGCCATACCCAGGTGACTATGATCATCTGATCTAATCATGCTCATCATATTGGAGTTACAGGCTTGACACGCTTGTCCAATAAGAACATCCAGTGGCAAAGGAAACATGTATGCCTAGTGAAGTGGATTCACACTTGTGCTGTGGTTTGGGTGTAGTCTTGGAAGACTCTTTCCTTTATATCGGGAGACAGTGATGTGTTGCTAGATACCCCTCACTGATCGTGATAACGTAAGTTATCGTTACCGACATTTAAAGGAAACCCTTAGGGTCGCACAATTTGATGATATGGCTTACTTATGTCAGATCGTGTGGACTGAATTGTTTTGGTTCAGTTTAAAGGAGTTTAAACTCTGATTGTAAGTGAGATCTGGTCTGATCATGTTTGATTGATTAGGGCTTGAGATCGGTAAGCTTCGATCGAGAGGTTGGATGCTAGATCGGTGAGATCGAGAGTATCGAGAGATGAACGGTTAGATCTTGAACCATTTGGTTTAATGAGATCTGAACCAATGTTGATTTGATTTGGTCTTTGAACCAAATGCATTGAACCGAATGAATTGAATCGGTTCACTTATGTGAACACTTGATTCGAATGAGAGACGTTCGAAGGTAACGTGGGTAACGTGGGATTGAATGAGGACTTAGTGCTTTCTATTTTTAGAAAGGCGTTTTTCCTCCTTTGGTTAATTCCCCAACGTTTTCGAATATGGGGTGACTCTCTCGCTCTCTCTCTCGCCGACTTGTGCTCTTGCGCTCATCTTGGGTGATCTTCACGCCAAAGGAGAAGGTTCAATCAGCATAGAAGATTCATCTCTTCTCTTCAACACACACAAAAGGACACTTGGAGATCCTTGCTAGCACAAGGAGTCACAAGGAGTAGCCGACCACTCAACTTGTGTGCGTCATCTTTGGAGGAAAGCCTTATCGCCTTCTTCTTCCAAGCCGCCATCTAAGCAATGGCTATGGTATGATTCCATCTAAGATCTATGCAATTTTAAGTTGATCATATATGATGTATGCGATCCTTATGAAACCCTAATTCCGCTGCCGAAAAAGAAATTTACATGGCTATGGGTTTCGCCCCCCTCTCGAAAGGGGTCCTTCATAGACATCATCTTCCAGACGTCCATTAATAAAAGTAGTTTTCATAACAACATGCCATAACAGAAAATGCAATTATAACAAGCAGATACCTAATGGACTCAAACCAAGCTATTAGTGAAAAATTTCATCACTATCCACCCAGTGGACTTGCCTGAAATTTCATTCACTAGCTTGCCATTATAGGTAACATAGTTACCTTCCATGTCTATCTTCCTGGAAGATCCATTTACAGCCTATGGGTGTTACCCCTTTGGCGGCTCAACCAAGTCCCATACTTAATTAGCAGACATGGAGTCCATTATGGTTCTCATGGTGCTTAGCCATTTCTTGGAATCTGGTCCACTGACCGCTTCCATGTCCTCATAAGTCTTAGGTTCATCCTTGATGAAAAATTCGTTATGCCCACTGTAGGACCCCTTTCGAGAGGGGGGCGAAAACCCTATTAGGGTGGCGCATAAAATTTTGCAAGCGGAAGAAGGGCTTTCAAAGATCTTTCTATTGCATATGATCAACTTAGATAGATGTGAGAATGATCCATACCGTCGCCATCTCTTGGATGGTGTCTTGGAAGAAGAAAGCAAAAGAGATCTCCTCCAAAGGCTGTCGCACACAAGAAGAAGAAGGCCTACTTCTTTGGGGCGATTTGTGCTAGCAATGCTCCAAAGCTTCCTCGATCGTTTGAGGGATGATGAGATGAAAATTTGGCCGAATCCTCTTGTCGTCAACCTTCACGCCACCAGCCGTGAGTCGTCTAATGCCAAGAGCGAATTCGCAAGAGGAATAGAGAGGAGGCGTTGCAAGTGAACGTGGAAACGTTCCCACGTTGAAAACCGACCGAGAGTTCCCAAAATAGCAAGCCATGATTACGTGCGTTATGCGTTCACCAAGTGAACCATGCGCAACTCTCTTCTCCCACCTGAACCTTGCGCTCAACCCATGAGCCGGTTCAAGATGTTTGGTTCAATGACCAAACCAAATCAGCCCAAACATTAAGTCTAGATCGAATTAGACCCTAAGGTCCTAGATCTGACCATTCATCTCCAGATGCTTCTGATCTGATCGATCTAGCATCAACACTCTCGATCGAAGCTTACCGATCTCAAGCCCTAATCAATCAAACATGATCAGACCAGATCTCACTTACAATCAGAGTTTAAATCCCTTTAAACTGAACCGAAACAATTCAGTCCACACGATCTGACTTAAGTAAGCCATATCATCAAATTGTGCGACCCTGAGGGTTTCCTTTAAATGTCGGTAACGATAACTTACATTATCACGATCAGTGAGGGGTATCTAGCAACACATCACTGTCTCCCGATATAAAGGAAAGAGTCTTCCAAGACTACACCCAAAACACAGCTCAAGTGTGAATCCTTTTCACTAGGCTTCACTAGGCATACATATTTCCTTTGCCACTGGATGTTCTTATTGGACAAGCGTGTCAAGCTTGTAGCTCCAATATGATGAGCATGATTAGATCAGATGAACACAGTCACCTGGGTATGGCCATACACTTTCTCAATCATCTCAGCCGGGGGGGCCCCTTTAGAACACCACACTCCTTAAACAAGGAGACGGCAATCCTATGTCTATCACTAGTGCCCTAACCTGACTCATGATCATTATCCAAGATAGTCTATAATCATTATGTTTCAAATGATATTGAACTACCTCAAAACAATGACAATCATCATTTAGAAACACAAGTGATCTCAAGTCAGAGGAGATGTGCCACTTGTAGCAAACAAGGATTATTCACATTGTGACAAGCAATTGAATATCCTAGTAGGGTCTGTCCAGTACATCCAATGTACCCATGAGTCTACATCTTATTCCATGCTCGAAGCATCCTATAAGATTAGAACACATATTAGTCTTAACCATATCAAGGCTGTCTCATGTTCACCAAGATACATCGACTAAGGACATAACTGCATGTCAGCCTAGCTGAACAGCTTTGAGACATTATTCAGAAGAACATATATTGCAGCAGACAATGTAGCTTAACTGAATAACAACCATGCCTTTATAAACATAAGAGTTTATTACATGATACTTTTACAATCCCAAGGCCTCAAACATTAGCCTTAAGGGCATACCCCAACAATCTCCCACTTGCACTTAATCTAATGGTTGAGGAATCTCAAACCCATATTATTACAGTGCTTCTCATGCTTCTGCTGCGCCAGAGGCTTGGTAAGCGGGTCTGCCAGATTGTCATCTGTATGTACCTTGCAGACTTTGATCTCGCCACGATCTATGATCTCCCGGATCAAGTGAAACCGTCTCTGTATGTGCTTGGACTTCTGGTGCGACCGTGGTTCCTTTGCTTGTGCGATTGCTCCAGTGTTATCACAGAAGATAACCAAAGGATCTGCACTCGAAGGAACGACACCAAGTTCTCTCACGAACTTACGAATCCACACTGCCTCCTTGGATGCTTCCGAGGCTGCAACATACTCGGCTTCTGTTGTGGAATCAGCAACAGTTGACTGTTTGAAACTCTTCCACACCACTGCACCTCCATTCAAGCTAAAAACATAGCCTGATTGCGATCGGAAATCATCCTGGTCAGACTGGAACGAAGCGTCAGTATATCCTTCAATACTGAGTTCTTCCTGACCACCATATATCAAGAACATATCTTTGGTCCTCCGAAGATATTTCAAAATGTTCTTGACTGCAATCCAGTGTGCCATACCTGGATTACTTTGGAACCGACTGGTCACGCTTAACCCGTAAGCGACGTCTGGGCGAGTACACAACATCGCATACATAATGGATCCAATAGCCGAAGCATAAGGCGTATTGTCCATTTCATCTTTCTCAGTCTGTGTTTGTGGACACTGACTCTTCGAAAGATTCAGACCATGTCTGACTGGAAGATATCCCCTTTTAGAATTCTCTAAATGAAATCTTTCCAGGACCTTATCGATGTAAGTACTCTGGCACAGCCCGAGAAGCCTCTTAGATCTATCCCTGTAGATCTTCACACCTAACACATAGGCTGCTTCTCCTAGATCTTTCATCTGGAAACATTTCCTTAACCATGCCTTAACCGCATGCATTTCAGGAATGTCGTTTCCAATGATCAAGATATCATCGACGTAGAGGACTAGGAATGTAATCACGCTCCCACTAAACCTCTTATATACACACGGGTCGTCCTCGTTCTTGATGAAACCAAACTCAGAGATTGATTCATCAAAACGAATATTCCAGCTTCTTGATGCTTGTTTCAGTCCATAAATGGACTTCTTTAATTTTCATATCTTATGACGATCTGATGGATTAGTGAAACCTTCAGGTTGTGTCATGTACACATCCTCATCCAGATTTCCATTCAGGAAAGCTGTTTTCACATCCATTTGCCAGATCTCATAATCGTAATATGCTGCTATCGCGAAAAGAATCCGAATAGACTTAAACATGGCTACAGGTGAGAAAGTTTCATCATAATCTATCCCGTAGATTTGTTTGAAACCTTTCGCAACTAGCCTGCCTTTATAGGTAACCACGTTACCATCCATGTCAATCTTCTTCTTGAAGATCCATTTACAGCCTATAGGGATAACTCCCGGAGGCGGATCAACCAAATCCCAGACTTGGTTATCTGACATGGAGTCCATCTCGGCGCGCATAGCTTCAAGCCATCTCGCTGACTCCGGTCCACTGACCGCATCCGCATAAGTGAGGGGTTCATCATTATCAATGATGTAGACTCCGTCATAGCGCTCAGGCTGACGACGGATCCTACCCGATCTTCGCGGTTCCCGTGATATCTGAGCCTCAGGTAATTCAATAACCTGTTCTACCGGCTCAGGCTCATCCAACTGCGCTTGACTACTTTGTCCTTGCTCTGGATTCTCATCCAGCTTTATTTCTCTCCCACTGGCTTCTTGCAGAAGAAACTCCTTCTCAAGAAATATAGCCGTCCGAGCAACAAAAACCTTGTTCTCCTTGGGATCGTAGAAATAATAACCCTTAGTTTCCTTAGGGTAACCGACAAAGATACATTTCTCAGATCTGCTCTCCAGTTTCCCAGAGGCGAGCTTTTTTGACATAAGCCTCGCAGCCCCAGATCCTGATAAATGTCAAGCTTGGCTGTTTCCCATACAATAACTCATATGGAGTTTTAGAAACTGCCTTGGATGGCACTCGGTTTAGTACCTTTGCAGCTGTTTCCAGTGCAAAACCCCAAAAGGAGTAAGGTAGATTAGCCTGACTCATCATAGAACTAACCATATCAAGTAACGTTCTATTTCTCCTCTCGGACACACCATTCCATTGCGGTGTTCCTGGTGGAGTGAGCTATGAGATAATCCCACACTCCTTTAGATAGTCAGTAAACGCATGACTTAGGTATTCTCCACCTCGATCTGAGCGAAGTGCCTTGATATTTCGGCCTAGCTGATTTTGTACTTCATTCTTGAACTCTTTGAACTTGTCAAAAGATTCACTCTTATGTCTCATCAGATAGACATAACCATACCTACTGAAATCATCAGTAAAGGTAATGAAGTACTGATAGCCACCTCTGGCATGTTTACTAAACGGCCCACACACATCACTGTGTATAAGGTCAAGTAAACCTGAAGCCCTTTGACCTTTGCGAGGAAAAGGTGACTTCGTCATTTTACCCATCAAACAAGCTTTGCATGTATCAATCTCCTCATAGGAGAATGATCCCAGCAGTCCATGTTCATGAAACTGCTTAATGCGTTTCTCGTTAATATGGCCTAAACGACTATGCCATAGCAAGGTGCTGTCATCAGCATACTTGGCTTTCTTATTATCAATATTTTGTATAGAATTTTCCATGTCCAACATGAATAACCCATTGTTAATTGAACCAGTTCCATAAACAATATTATCATAAGATAAAACACACTTTGAAATATTGCATTCAAAGGCAAATCCTTTCCTGACAAGAGCAGGAATAGAGATAATATTTTTGGTGATGCTCGGTACAAAATAACAATTGTTTAATTCCAATACAATGCCAGATGGTAAAGAAATGAAATAGTCTCCTACAGCAACAGCAGCAACCCGTGCTGTCCCACCTGCCTTCTTCTCTTGAGTTCTTGCACATTTGAACAAATGTGAACTCCACATGCAGTGTCCAACACCCATGAAATAGAAGAAGATGAAAACATGACTTCAGTCACGAATATACCTGAGCCAGAAGCGATGCTTCCCCTCTTATCTCCTTGGAGCGCTTTACAGTCCTTTTTCCAGTGACCCAGCTGGCCACAGTGGAAACATCTGTATTCCTTGGACCGCTTAACCTTCTGTTTCAGAGCCTTACTGTAGTTCTTGACCGGGGCCTTGCCCTTCTTCCCCTTCTTCTTGTTCCTGGAAGGAACCATTAAGACAGAGGTTGAAGGCTTTCCCTTCAGAGTTTCCTCAGTAGTCAAGAGCATATTGAGCAGCTCTGCCGGAGTACAGTCGATTTTGTTCATATTAAAGTTAATAATGAACGCGTCGAATGAAGGTGGGAGAGACTGCAGAATAATATCTACAGCAAGCTCCTGGTTGATGGTATGCCCCAGTTTCTCTAGAGCCTCCTTGTGCCCAATCATCTTGAGCACGTGAGCTCCCACTGGGCTCCCTTCAGCCAGTTTGCTCTGAAAGAAGAGCTTGGTCAAATTATAGCGTTCCGTCCTCGCCTGTTCAGCATACAGCATCTTGAGGTTCGCTATAATCTCTATAGCCGACATATCCTCATGCTGACGCTGCAGCGGTGGCGTCATAGACGCTAGCATCAGGCAAGCGACATCAATGCTATCATTGACATGCTTTTCGTAGGCTTCACGAACCGCCCTTGCGGCGTTCGCAGCGGGTTGAGGCGGCACAGCCGTCTCGAGGACATACAGTTTCCTCTCAGCCTTAAGAATAATCTTAAGGTGTCCGTACTGTAAGATCCGAAAATTTATTGCAGGTGAGAAAAATAAAATTTTGTTATATAGTATTTTGTTGTGGAAGTTTTTATGAAAGAATGCTTTGATTTGTGTATTTTTCCTACTTTGCAAAAATATGTGTCGCGGAGAGGATTCGAACCTGCGACTTAAGGCGTAGGAAGTGTGCTGCATACCACTAGGCTAGTGGTGTCTTTCTTTTAAAAAGAGGGGAAGAGCCCTTGATAAGGGTGAAGTGGGGAGAATAACTTATGGTAAAGGGTTATTGGATCTTAGAGGCTTAATGGGTAGAAAGCTAAAAGCATGAGGGATCCATTTTCTCTTCACGTTTTCCCCCTTTCCCTCTTGCTCACGACTTTGCTCCCTTGAAGAAGAAGGTGGCGGTTTGCCCTCCTCCCTCTTCTCCTCTTCTTGTGGCCGGCGGTGAGAGGTGGTGGAGGCAATTTCCGGCGAGCTCTTGAGGTGCTTCCGGCGACGAGTTGGCGTGAGAAGAAGCGTGAAGGCGTGGCTTGGAAGAACGAAATCAGTGAGTGGATCTTCTCCTCTATCTTGTCCACGCATTTTTGGATTATGGTTTGATTCAAAGAAGTTTAAAGCTTAAGAACATGCTATGAACCCTTGATTGCAAATTTGTTTGTGTCTTAGTGTCTTTCCCAAATTTTCGAAACCCTAGCTTGCATGAAAATTAGGGTTTTTCGTTTTTAAGACTCTTAACCCTAAATTGGACCTTGTTTAAGTATGTATGTAGCCTTAGTTTCTCAATTTCGTGAAGGTTAGGGTTTGAATGAGAATTTCGACCCTTCTCCTTGAAATTACGCCCAAATTCGTGGGTAAAAATTGGGGAAAACTTGATATTCATGAAATTAGATATATGAGGATTCTATTGTATTTTTTTGGAAATTTTTAGAAATAAAAGTTTCTGTTGACTGAAATTGACCTAGGGGTAATTCGGTAAATTTCCTAGTTAAAATTGGGGAAAACTTGAAATTACGAATCTAGGGATCATGAGGGACGTAATGAATATTTTTACGAAATTTTTGGATAACTTTTCCTGCATGACTTAAACTTTGAACTAGGGGTATTTCTGTCTTTTGTTATCAGAATTAGTAGAAAACTATGAATATGTGATATGCTGCATTTATGTTGATTGTGAACGAAATTTGGTGAATTTTCTGTATTATTATGTATTTTTAATTGAATGGTGTATGTAGAAAGTAATGACATGAAATATTGATTGATAACTTTGGATGATAACTTAGAAAGGTTAAACCATGCTTGCATGAAACCTAAGGACCTTTCCTGAACTTGATTGATGTGATGTCTGAGATGATGTTCGTGTTGTATGATTTGGATAAGGGTCCTAGACTTGGGTGGACTGAACCTAAGGGTTAACTAGAGCCCTCTGTGAACAGTCATTCTGTTTTGGGGATTGGGGAATCCACCCATCCTAGTCTGCTTGGTTTCCGGTAATGGAGGGGCTGTTCTAGAGTCTAGTGACCAGGTTAGAGGTTCAGGGTTCCGGTTGTGTTAAAGGTATTTTTGTCCAAGTGATAAACCATTTGAGAGTTGGGTGTTTGAAGCAAAGTGCCACGTCTTGGTCAGACGGGGGCCACCTCTTGAATTCATTCACCTTCTGTTCCCGGTAAAGGGGGTGTTGTGTTCCCGGTAAATGGGGTGTGGTTGAGTGTCGTAGAGCAAAGTGCCACGTCGTGACCTGGCGGGGGCCACCTCTTGAATCTACGCCTCACCATGGTTCGTTATATGTTACTCTCAGTGCCTTGACGAAGGCCGGGTTGGACCCTCGGGGTCAATTCTGAATTCACTGGACAATAGTTGTGTAATTTCTAGTCTGTTAGCCGGCTAGGCTGTTGGTGATTTGGTTGCCCAGGGGTAGTGGGTGTATGAGTTTATGATTATGATTGTGATTTGTGATTAACGGTTTTATTATGTTGTTTATGTTGTATTGGCATTCTTCCGTTAAAAGTCTTGAAAGATATCTGCATCTATATTTGTATTGTATATTAGTGGATGGTCGAACGAGACTATCCACTCACTGAGCCGTGTAGCTCATTCCACAATATTTCCAGATGCAGGGCAGAAGACTACAGCTTGAGCGGATGTGTAGTTGTTTTCTAACTTGATATTTTGGGGCCTGCGTGCCTATGATATTTGTGGGCTGGATGTGGCCAAGTTTTGTGATTTTGTTCATGGATACTTGTGGGCCGGATGTGGCCAAGGTTTTGTGCTCTTGTTCTTGGACATGGTAGCCGGATGTGGCTGCTATGCTGATTTTTGATTTATGTGATATTGTTGCCGGGTTGGCATTTGTTTTTTGATACGTTGCCGGGTTGGCATTTGGTTTTTGATACGATTGTTAAACCGAGGGCTTAAGCCTGTTTTCGGTGAATTCTGTATTATCTCGTGTTTATTTTGATTATCGTGGTTTAATAGTTCGACGTTGTGATAAGTAATGAGAATTCTTGATCTGAAATGATATGTTTCAGTTTGTGGTCGGCATGTCGACCCGTATTGTGTTATTAGTGATCATGTACAGGAATTTCTTTAGTTTTCCTGGGGACATGCTGCCGAAATTTTTCGAACCGGTTTTCTCACAGCTATTATTCCCTAGCATCTGCATTGTTAATTGTGTGTGACGTTCCCTATCTTCCGCGGATTCTGTTTGTGTTTGGGGCTATTTCTGAGGGGGCGTTACAGAATGGTATCAGAGGGAAGGGCTAGCTAATAATCGCTGTATTAGGGGTGGAAAACCTTGCTTGTGTATTGCTAGACAGCTAGGAACTTTGTTTGAGAACTGACTTGATTGTGAATTTGATTTGTGTGTATTGAAGGAGCCAGTATGGTGCGCCCCAGGTCGAGTGCTGGTGCCGGCAGCAGTGATCAGACTGCTGATTTCTTGAGGGCTATGGAGTCTTTGACTGGTATGGTGCAGCAGCAGAATGCACTGATCCAGCAACAGGCTCAGATGCTGCAGCAGCAGCAGACCCAGCACCAGGAGGTGCAGCGGCAGCTGTTACAGCAGAACCGCGATCAGCAGCGCGAGTTCAGAGAGCAGTTGCAGTTTCTATCTCCGACACAGATGCCGACGCGGGGACAGGGGTCTGAGTCTGGCTCGGGCTCGGGGGTTAGCTTGCCGGAGGACACCCATAGGCGTTATGCCTTGCTTGTGGGTGAATTCCAGCGGTTGGGCCCTAGCTCATTTTATGGGAGTCCAGATTACAGAACGGCTGAGGACTGGCTTTTGGGCCTGGAGAAGATCTTTCAGGTGATGCGATGTTCTGATGAGGACAGATTGTGTTTGGCCACTTATATGATGCGTGGAGACGCAGATGTGTGGTGGAGGAGTGAGCAGAGACTCGCGGGAGACAAATCTGAACCGGTGACGTGGCAATACTTCTTGTCCCGGTTCAATGAGAAGTTCTTTCCCGCCAGTATGGTTGAGGACAGAGAGGTGGAGTTTATCCACTTGGAGCAGGGGGACTTGACAGTGGATCAATATGACTTGAAGTTCTCAAAGCTTGGGAAGTATGCTCCACACCTGATAAATACTGAGGAGAGGCGAGCTAAGAAGTTTCTCAGGGGCCTCAGAAGGGATATCAGGCAGAAGGTAGGTTTGCAGCACTTGGAGACTTATGCTGAGATGCTGGATCGTGCCCGCACCGCAGAGAGGTACATTCTGGAGGAACAGGCCGAGACGGCCCGAGTTGTAGCCCCTACAGCCGAGGCACCAGCTCCCCTGCAGACTGGAGGCAGTGGGAAATATCATAAGGGGAAGGACCAGAAGAAAGGCCGTTACAGACCTCACCAGGGGAAAGGGGTTCAGAGACCGCAGCAGACATCTCAGCCACAGCCACAGCCACAGCAGCGGGGTACAGATGGCCGGGTAGAGGACAGAGTCTGCTACCATTGTGGGGCCAAGGGTCACCTGAAGGCGGACTGCTACAAGAAGTCCGGGGCGTGCTTCAAGTGCGGAAAGGTGGGACACAGGGCCAGAGATTGCACGGCGCCTGAGCCGCAGATCCGGGGTACCGATAGACCCACTGTCCAGACCAGAGTCTATGCTATAGCAGAGAAGGACACTCGAGCTTCCCGATCCGTCGTGGAAGGTACCTTATTTGTATTTGATCAGTTAGCTCGTATTTTGTTTGATCCGGGGTCCAATTTGTCATTTGTGTCTGCTAGCTTTGCTTCTAAACTACCTGTCTCACCTAGAGTGCTAGATTACACAGTTTCAGTATGTACACCTCTGGGGGATAGTTTATCCACTGACATAGTCTACCCTGACTGTGTTGTTCACGTAGAGCAGTACCAGTTTATAGTTGATTTGATACTGCTAGACATGCAGGATTATGATTTGATCCTAGGCATGGATTGGCTATCTTCTCACCACGCTACCGTGGATTGCTTTGAGAAGATTGTTACTCTGCACCTGCTTGATGGGAGTCATCTGCTGGTAAGGGGCCTGGTGTCTGATCAAGGGCCACTGATGATATCATTTGTGCATGCCAGTAAGTTACTAGCCAGTGGGTGCAAAGGATACCTTGCACATGTTAAGGTGCAAGAAGACTCAGATCCAGACTTAGCTCAGGTGGAGGTAGTCTGTGAATTTCCTGATGTATTCTCTGATGAGTTTTCAGGTTTGCCTCCCCACAGGGATGTGGAGTTTGGTATTGAGCTGGTACCTGGTACAGCTCCAATATCAAAGGCTCCTTATCGTATGGCCACCTCAGAATTAGCTGAGTTGAAGAAGCAGTTAGAGGAACTGCTTGAAAAGGGGTATATCAGACCGAGTGCTTCACCCTGGGGAGCGCCAGTCTTGTTTGTAAAGAAAAAGGACGGAACACTGAGGATGTGTATAGATTACCGTCAGCTGAATCAGGTAACTGTAAGGAACAAGTATCCCCTTCCGAGGATAGATGACCTGTTCGATCAGTTGCAGGGTGCCACGGTGTTCTCCAAGATCGATCTGAGGTCAGGATACCATCAGCTCAGGGTCAGGGTTGAGGATATCCTGAAGACTGCTTTCAGGACTAGGTATGGCCACTACGAGTTTGTAGTTATGCCTTTTGGACTGACCAATGCACCTGCTGTGTTTATGGATCTGATGAACAGGGTGTTTCACGAGCTGTTAGACACTTGTGTGGTGGTGTTTATAGATGATATACTGGTTTACTCCCGTACCTATCAGGATCACGCTAGGGACTTGCGCAGGGTACTAGCAATTCTGAGGAAGCACCAGTTGTATGCTAAGGCCAGCAAGTGCGAGTTTTGGTTGGATCAGATCAGCTTTCTGGGGCATGTGATATCTGGTAAGGGCGTGTCTGTGGATCCAGTGAAGGTACAGGCTATCCTGAACTGGGGAAGACCAACTAGTGCCACAGAGATCCGGAGCTTTTTGGGTTTAGCAGGTTATTACAGGAGGTTTGTGGAGGGGTTCTCCAAGCTGGCGGGTCCCTTAACCAAGCTGACCAGGAAAGAGGCTAAGTTTGTTTGGGACGAGAAGTGTGAGGAAAGTTTCCAGGAGTTAAAAAGGAGATTGACCAGTACACCCATCCTTATCATTCCTACTGATGGGGAGAGGTTTACTGTTTATACTGATGCCTCAGGCAAGGGACTTGGCTGCGTCCTGATGCAGAAAGGGGCCGTAATAGCTTATGCTTCGCGGCAACTGAAAGAGTATGAGTTAAACTATCCCACACACGATTTGGAGTTGGCGGCAGTGGTTTTTGCACTGAAGATATGGCGCCACTATCTATTGGGACAGGAGTTTGACTTGTTTACTGATCATCAGAGTCTCAAGTATATTTTCACTCAGAAGGAGTTGAATATGAGGCAGAGAAGGTGGATGGAGCTGATAAAAGATTATGATTTCTCTATTCAGTATCAGGCCGGGAAAGCCAATGTGGTGGCTGATGCACTGAGCAGACACCCAGTTGCTTCTGTAGCAGCACTGAGAGTCAGTGAGTGGCAGTTACTACAGGAATTTCGAGAGCTCAGAGTTAAGGTGTCTCCCAAAGTCCAGTCAGGATATGTGGCCTTTCTCCGGGTTCAGTCTGCTTTACTACAGAGGATCAGGGACCAGCAGCTGGTAGATCCGAGTCTGGTTCAGATTAGAGAGAGATTGGCTGCCGGGCCAATGGAGGATTTCAGTTTATCTAGTGATGGTATTCTGCGGTTCCGTGGAAGGGTGTGTGTCCCTGAGGAACCTAGTCTGAAGAGAGAGATCTTGGAGGAGGGTCATAACTCCAAGTATTCCTTGCATCCCGGAGTCACGAAAATGTATCAAGATTTGAAGAGAGATTTCTGGTGGCCGGGCATGAAGAAGGAGGTCGCAGTGTTTGTATCTCGGTGTTTGACCTGTCAGACTGTGAAGGCCGAACACCAGAGGCCTGGGGGATTATTGCAGCAGCTCCCTATCCCACAGTGGAAGTGGGAGTGCATTTGTATGGATTTTGTCTGTGGGCTGCCACGGACTAGGAGAGGGCATGATGCGGTTTGGGTCATCGTGGACAGGCTCACGAAGGCTGCACACTTTTTGCCTATTCGGATGACTTATCCACTCGATCGGCTGGCTAAGCTGTATATTGATGAGATTGTCAGATTGCACGGAGTGCCGGTGGATATTGTATCGGATCGCGATTCCAGATTCCTATCCAGATTCTGGAAGAGCTTGCATGAGGGTCTTGGCACTAAGTTGAGTTTTAGTACCGCCTACCATCCACAGTCAGATGGGCAGTCAGAGCGTACTATTCAGACCTTGGAGGATTTGCTGAGGGCTTATGTTGTAGACTGGAGCTTGGAGTGGGACAGTGATTTATCCCTGATAGAGTTTACCTACAATAACAGCTTTCACTCCAGTATTCAGATGGCTCCGTACGAGGCTCTGTATGGCAGGAAGTGCAGGTCTCCTCTGAGTTGGGAGGAATCGGGAGACCGGATGATTCTGAGATCAGAGGCTGTGCAGGAGGCTACAGATAGAGTCAGAGTTATCCAGGAAAAGCTGAAGGTTGCTCGGGACAGGCAGAAGAGTTATGCAGATAATCGCCGTCGTCCCTTAGAGTTTATGGTGGGGGATCATGTGTTTCTGAAGGTCTCACCAACCAAGGGTGTCATGCGGTTTGGCAAGAAAGGAAAGTTGAGCCCGAGGTTTGTTGGACCTTTCGATATTATAGAGAGGGTTGGTCCTGTAGCTTACAGACTAGCTCTGCCACCATCTCTGGAGCATCTCCACAACGTATTTCATGTGTCAGTTCTGAGGAAATACTGTGCAGATCCATCACATGTGCTTAATTCTGCTCCCCTGCAGATCCAGAGTGATCTGACCTTTGTAGAGAGACCACTGAGGATTGTGGATAGGAAAGTCAAAGTCCTAAGGAACAAGGCAATACCGCTGGTAAAAGTTATCTGGGGGAGCCAGTCAGTCGAAGAAGCTACTTGGGAGACAGAGTCAGATATGAGAAGAGAGTTCCCTCAGCTGTTCGATGATTTGGGTGGCGAGCTTTAGAGGACTAAAGCTTTTTAAGGGGGAAGGAATGTAAGATCCGAAAATTTATTGCAGGTGAGAAAAATAAAATTTTGTTATATAGTATTTTGTTGTGGAAGTTTTTATGAAAGAATGCTTTGATTTGTGTATTTTTCCTACTTTGCAAAAATATGTGTCGCGGAGAGGATTCGAACCTGCGACTTAAGGCGTAGGAAGTGTGCTGCATACCACTAGGCTAGTGGTGTCTTTCTTTTAAAAAGAGGGGAAGAGCCCTTGATAAGGGTGAAGTGGGGAGAATAACTTATGGTAAAGGGTTATTGGATCTTAGAGGCTTAATGGGTAGAAAGCTAAAAGCATGAGGGATCCATTTTCTCTTCACGTTTTCCCCCTTTCCCTCTTGCTCACGACTTTGCTCCCTTGAAGAAGAAGGTGGCGGTTTGCCCTCCTCCCTCTTCTCCTCTTCTTGTGGCCGGCGGTGAGAGGTGGTGGAGGCAATTTCCGGCGAGCTCTTGAGGTGCTTCCGGCGACGAGTTGGCGTGAGAAGAAGCGTGAAGGCGTGGCTTGGAAGAACGAAATCAGTGAGTGGATCTTCTCCTCTATCTTGTCCACGCATTTTTGGATTATGGTTTGATTCAAAGAAGTTTAAAGCTTAAGAACATGCTATGAACCCTTGATTGCAAATTTGTTTGTGTCTTAGTGTCTTTCCCAAATTTTCGAAACCCTAGCTTGCATGAAAATTAGGGTTTTTCGTTTTTAAGACTCTTAACCCTAAATTGGACCTTGTTTAAGTATGTATGTAGCCTTAGTTTCTCAATTTCGTGAAGGTTAGGGTTTGAATGAGAATTTCGACCCTTCTCCTTGAAATTACGCCCAAATTCGTGGGTAAAAATTGGGGAAAACTTGATATTCATGAAATTAGATATATGAGGATTCTATTGTATTTTTTTGGAAATTTTTAGAAATAAAAGTTTCTGTTGACTGAAATTGACCTAGGGGTAATTCGGTAAATTTCCTAGTTAAAATTGGGGAAAACTTGAAATTACGAATCTAGGGATCATGAGGGACGTAATGAATATTTTTACGAAATTTTTGGATAACTTTTCCTGCATGACTTAAACTTTGAACTAGGGGTATTTCTGTCTTTTGTTATCAGAATTAGTAGAAAACTATGAATATGTGATATGCTGCATTTATGTTGATTGTGAACGAAATTTGGTGAATTTTCTGTATTATTATGTATTTTTAATTGAATGGTGTATGTAGAAAGTAATGACATGAAATATTGATTGATAACTTTGGATGATAACTTAGAAAGGTTAAACCATGCTTGCATGAAACCTAAGGACCTTTCCTGAACTTGATTGATGTGATGTCTGAGATGATGTTCGTGTTGTATGATTTGGATAAGGGTCCTAGACTTGGGTGGACTGAACCTAAGGGTTAACTAGAGCCCTCTGTGAACAGTCATTCTGTTTTGGGGATTGGGGAATCCACCCATCCTAGTCTGCTTGGTTTCCGGTAATGGAGGGGCTGTTCTAGAGTCTAGTGACCAGGTTAGAGGTTCAGGGTTCCGGTTGTGTTAAAGGTATTTTTGTCCAAGTGATAAACCATTTGAGAGTTGGGTGTTTGAAGCAAAGTGCCACGTCTTGGTCAGACGGGGGCCACCTCTTGAATTCATTCACCTTCTGTTCCCGGTAAAGGGGGTGTTGTGTTCCCGGTAAATGGGGTGTGGTTGAGTGTCGTAGAGCAAAGTGCCACGTCGTGACCTGGCGGGGGCCACCTCTTGAATCTACGCCTCACCATGGTTCGTTATATGTTACTCTCAGTGCCTTGACGAAGGCCGGGTTGGACCCTCGGGGTCAATTCTGAATTCACTGGACAATAGTTGTGTAATTTCTAGTCTGTTAGCCGGCTAGGCTGTTGGTGATTTGGTTGCCCAGGGGTAGTGGGTGTATGAGTTTATGATTATGATTGTGATTTGTGATTAACGGTTTTATTATGTTGTTTATGTTGTATTGGCATTCTTCCGTTAAAAGTCTTGAAAGATATCTGCATCTATATTTGTATTGTATATTAGTGGATGGTCGAACGAGACTATCCACTCACTGAGCCGTGTAGCTCATTCCACAATATTTCCAGATGCAGGGCAGAAGACTACAGCTTGAGCGGATGTGTAGTTGTTTTCTAACTTGATATTTTGGGGCCTGCGTGCCTATGATATTTGTGGGCTGGATGTGGCCAAGTTTTGTGATTTTGTTCATGGATACTTGTGGGCCGGATGTGGCCAAGGTTTTGTGCTCTTGTTCTTGGACATGGTAGCCGGATGTGGCTGCTATGCTGATTTTTGATTTATGTGATATTGTTGCCGGGTTGGCATTTGTTTTTTGATACGTTGCCGGGTTGGCATTTGGTTTTTGATACGATTGTTAAACCGAGGGCTTAAGCCTGTTTTCGGTGAATTCTGTATTATCTCGTGTTTATTTTGATTATCGTGGTTTAATAGTTCGACGTTGTGATAAGTAATGAGAATTCTTGATCTGAAATGATATGTTTCAGTTTGTGGTCGGCATGTCGACCCGTATTGTGTTATTAGTGATCATGTACAGGAATTTCTTTAGTTTTCCTGGGGACATGCTGCCGAAATTTTTCGAACCGGTTTTCTCACAGCTATTATTCCCTAGCATCTGCATTGTTAATTGTGTGTGACGTTCCCTATCTTCCGCGGATTCTGTTTGTGTTTGGGGCTATTTCTGAGGGGGCGTTACACGTACCAGTCTGAGAAGTTCGGCCCAGCAAACTTCTCCCTTTCCAGTAGGGATCGCACATTGAAGCTCATGGTGTTCGTTGCTGCAGGAATCTACAACAATGCAAGAACAGCAAGGTCAGTATCAATGTTAAGAATTAATCAGGACTTAAGAATGATTCTTTTTCTCACTATTTTATCTGGCTGAAAAATCCAGCAAAACAGCCCGAAAGAGTAGAACTCTTTTAGTGAGATGGGATCTAGATTTCATACTTGGTCTCCGCATCCCGCTCAGGCGAGATAAGATGCACAGAGATGACAAGCACTAATCTCTGGTAGGCAGTCCCTGCCAATCGCCAACCCGTGCGATTCCCCTTCATATGGGCGATCCAGCAGACTGTGCCAACTGAGTTGGTACAACACAATCTCTGATCCCGTAGATGGCTGCCTCCATGTGCTACCATATGCGCCACATATGTAGCCTACATGGCCAAGCTGACCCGACCTACTCCCTGGACCACCACGTGCTATGCTGAGCAACGAGAAGCGATAAATCCCTTCTCTGTAACACGCAGGTGAAATCACACACCGTTTGAAGATAGATGGACGTGCCCACTGAGTGGGTACAACACGGCTCCAACGATAATCAGAACAGTGAGGTTTCGCGTCAGAAGGCTTACGAGCTTGATATTTAATCGTTGGATTTTAACGGTCTTTTATCTTCTTCACTATCATGCAATTCCTATGGTGATAGCAGAAGATAAACTAATCATGCAATTCTAATATTAAACAATAAAAGAAAGCATGGATCTTATGTGGTAAAAGCCCATAGCTTAAGTAAGACCTTAAATAAACTTAAGTCTTCACTTGCTTTTCTTCATGGGGCTTTCGCTGCTCATCTGGCCCAAACCAGGGCCCAAGCGCCATCTGCAGCTCTGGTGCGCCCACCAGGAATATGCGCCAGGTCCTAGGGTCGAACCCTAGACCTCTGAAAGTACCCCTTAAGATTAAGGGGGGTCCCCTTCTAGGGGGAGCAAAAACCCTAGTCATGTGGCGCATAAAACTTTGCAGCGGAATAAAGGGTTTGAAAGAATCTATTGCATGATATATGATCAACTTAAGTAAACTTGAATTCATACCATAGCCATTTGCGTTGGATGAAGACTTGGAAGGAAAGGCGCAAGCGAGCCTTCTCCTAAGGTGACGCACACAATTGGTGTCGCCTACTTTTCTTGGTGCTCCTTGTGCTAGCAAGGTTCCAAGAAGCCTTTGTCGAATGGAAAGGGAAAGGAAAAAGATCGTCTTGCTTGAGTTTCCTTTTTTCGTCCTCCTCTTCTCTAGCCGAGAGGTTGTCACGTCTAAGCCAAGCGTTGGCGACGAACAAAGAGAGGGGGAAGCGTGAAGTGTGGCAATCGTGAGTCATGGCCACGATTAGTAGAAGTGCTATCCAAAAATAGCATCCACTTCTCAACATGCGCTCTTGGGTTTACCCAATCGCTAATGCCACATCACTTGAACCATGCGCTCAACCAATGAGCGGGTTCACTTCGGTTTGGTCCAAGACCAATTAAACCAAGCAATATGGTCTAGATCTTAAATAAACCCTAAGGCTTCAGATCTAACCGTCAATCTCTTCGATGCCCCTGATCTGACCGATCTGGCATCTAATCTCTCGATCGAAGCTTACCGATCTAAAGCCCTAATCAATCAAACATGATCAGACTAGATCTCACTCACAATCAGAGATTAAATCCCTTTAAACTGAACCTAAACAATTCAGTCCACACGAACTGACTTAAGTAAGCCATATCATCAAATTGTGCGACCCTGAGGGTTTCCTTTAAATGTCGGTAACGATAATTCTCATTATCACGATCAGTGAGGGGTATCTAGCAACACATCACTGTCTCCCGATATAGAGGAAAGAGTCTTCCAAGACTACACCCAAAACATAGCACAAGTGTGAATCAATTCACAAGGCATGCATATTTCCTTTGCCACTGGATGTTCTTATTGGACAAGCCTGTCAAGCTCGTAACTCCAATATGATGAGCATGATTAGATCAGATGAACACTGTCACCTGGGTATGGCCATACTCTTTTCTCAATCATCTCATCCAGGGGGCCCCTTTAGAACATCACACTCCTTAAACAAGGAGACGGCAATCCTATGTCTATCATTAGTGCCCTAACTTGACTCAAGCTCATCATCCAAGATAGTCTATAATCATTATGTTTCAAATGATATTGAACTACCTCAAAACAATGACAATTATCATTTAGAAACACAAGTGATCTCAAGTCAGAGGAAATGTGCCACTTGTCTTAATCAAGGAATATTCACATTGTGACAAACAATTGAACATCCTAGTAGGGTCTGTCCAGTACATCCCATGTACCCATGAGTCTACATCTTATTCCATGCTCGAAGCATCCTATAAGATTAGAACACATATTAGTCTTAACCATATCAAGGCTGTCTCATGTTCACCAAGATATATCGACTAAGGACATAATAGCATGTCAGCCCAGCTGAATAGCTTTGAGACATTATTCAGAAGAACATATATTGCAGCAGACAATGTAGCTAACTGAATAACAACCATGCCTTTAAACATAACAGTTTATTACATGATACTGATACATTCCCATAGGCCTCAAACATTAGCCTTAAGGGCATACCCCAACAATCTCCCACTTGCACTTAATCTAATGGTTGAGAAATCTCAAACCCATATTATTACAGTGCTTCTCATGCTTCTGCTGCGCCAGAGGCTTGGTAAGCGGGTCTGCCAGATTGTCATCTGTATGAACCTTGCAGATTTTGATCTCGCCACGATCTATGATCTCCCTGATCAAATGAAACCGTCTCTGTATGTGCTTGGACTTCTGGTGCGACCGTGGTTCCTTTGCTTGTGCGATTGCTCCAGTGTTATCACAGAAGATAACCAAAGGATCTGCACTCGAAGGAACGACACCAAGTTCTTTCACGAACTTACGAATCCACACTGCCTCCTTGGATGCTTCCGAGGCTGCAACATACTCGGCTTCTGTTGTGGAATCAGCAACAGTTGACTGTTTGAAACTCTTCCACACCACTGCACCTCCATTCAAGCTAAAAACATAGCCTGATTGCGATCGGAAATCATCCTGGTCAGACTGGAACGAAGCGTCAGTATATCCTTCAATACTGAGTTCTTCCTGACCACCATATATCAAGAACATATCTTTGGTCCTCCGCAGATATTTTAAAATGTTCTTGACTGCAATCCAGTGCGCCATACCTGGATTACTCTGGTAACGACTGGTCACGCTTAACCCGTAAGCGACGTCTGGGCGAGTACACAACATCGCATACATAATGGATCCAATAGCCGAAGCATAAGGCGTATTGTCCATTTCATCTTTCTCAGTCTGTGTTTGTGGACACTGACTCTTCGAAAGATTCAGACCATGTCTGACTGGAAGATATCCTTTCTTAGAATTCTCTAAGTGAAATCTCTCCAGGACCTTTTCGATGTAAGTACTCTGGCACAGCCCGAGAAGCCTCTTAGATCTATCCCGGTAGATCTTCACACCTAACACATAGGCTGCTTCTCCTAAATCTTTCATCTGGAAACATTTCCTCAGCCATGCCTTAACAGCATGCATTTCAGGAATGTCATTTCCAATGATCAAGATGTCATCGACGTAGAGGACTAGAAAAGTAATCACGCTCCCACTAAACCTCTTATATACGCACGGGTCATCCTCGTTCTTGATGAAACCAAATTCAGTAACTGATTCATCAAAACGAATATTCCAGCTTCTGGATGCTTGTTTAAGTCCATAAATAGACTTCTTTAACTTGCATATCTTATGACGATCTGCTGGATTAGTGAAACCTTCTGGTTGTGTCATATACACATCCTCATCCAGATTTCCATTCAGGAAAGCTGTTTTCACATCCATCTGCCAGATCTCATAATCATAATATGCAGCTATCGCGAAAAGAATCCGAATAGACTTAAACATGGCTACAGGTGAGAAAGTTTCATCATAATCTATCCCGTAGATTTGTTTGAAACCTTTCGCAACTAGCCTGCCTTTATAGGTAATTACGTTACCATCCATGTCAATCTTCTTCTTGAAGATCCATTTACAGCCTATAGGGATAACTCCCGGAGGCGGATCAACCAAATCCCAAACTTGGTTATCTGACATGGAGTCCATCTCGGCGCGCATAGCTTCAAGCCATCTCGCTGATTCCGGTCCACTGACCGCATCCGCATAAGTAAGGGGTTCATCATTATCAATGATGTAGACTCCGTCATAGCGCTCAGGCTGTCGACGGATCCTACCCGATCTTCGCGGTTCCCGTGATATCTGAGCCTCAGGTTGTTCAATAACCTGTTCTACCGGCTCAGGCTCATCCAACTGTGCTTGGTCACTTTGTCCTTCTTCTGGATTCTCATCCAGTTTTATTTCTCTCCCACTGGCCTCTTGCAGAAGAAACTCCTTCTCAAGAAATATGGCCGTCCGAGCAACAAAAACCTTGTTCTCTTTGGGGTCGTAGAAATAATAACCCTTAGTTTCCTTAGGGTAACCGACAAAGATACATTTGTCAGATCTGCTCTCTAGTTTCCCAGAGGCGAGCTTTTTGACATAAGCCTCGCAGCCCCAGATCCTGATAAATGTCAAGCTTGGCTGTTTCCCATACCATAACTCATATGGCGTCTTTGAAACTGCCTTGGATGGCACTCGGTTTAGTACCTTTGCAGCTGTTTCCAGTGCAAAACCCCAAAAGGAGTAGGGTAGAGTAGCCTGACTCATCATAGAACGAACCATATCAAGTAGCGTTCTATTTCTCCTTTCGGACACACCATTCCATTGCGGTGTTCCTGGTGGAGTGAGCTGTGAGATAATCCCACACTCCTTTAGATAGTCAGTGAATGCATGACTTAGGTATTCACCACCTCGATCTGAGCGAAGTGCCTTGATATTTCGGCCTAGCTGATTCTGTACTTCATTTTTGAACTCTTTGAACTTGTCAAAAGATTCACTCTTATGTCTCATCAGATAGACATACCCATATCTACTGAAATCATCAGTAAAGGTAATGAAGTATTGATAGCCACCTCTGGCATGTTTACTAAAAGGCCCACACACATCACTGTGTATAAGGTCAAGTAAACCTGAAGCCCTTTGACCTTTGTGAGGAAAAGGTGACTTCGTCATTTTGCCCATCAAACAAGCTTTGCATGTATCAATCTCCCTATAGGAGAATGATCCCAGCAGCCCATTATCATGCAACCGCTTAATGCGTTTCTCGTTAATATGGCCCAAACGACTATGCCATAGCAAGGTGCTGTCATCAGCATACTTGGCTTTCTTAATATCAATTTGCTGTATCGAACATTCCATGTCCAACATGTATAACCCATTGTTAATTGAACCAGTTGCATAAACAATATTATCAAAAGATAAAATACACTTTGAAATATTGCATTCAAAGGAAAATCCCTTCCTGACAAGAGCAGGAATGGAGATAATATTTTTAGTTATACTGGGAACAAAATAACAACTGTTTAGTTCCAATACAAGTCCAGATGGTAAAGAAATAAAGTAGTCTCCTACAGCAACAGCAGCAACCCGTGCCCCGTTTCCAACGCGTAGGTCCACCTCATGCTGTCCCACCTGCCTTCTTCTCTTGAGTTCCTGTACATTTAAACAAATGTGAACTCCACATGCAGTGTCCAACACCCATGATATAGAAGAAGAAAACATGACTTCAGTCACGAATATACCTGAGCCAGAAGCAAAGCTTCCCCTCTTATCTCCTTGGAGCGCTTTACAGTCCTTTTTCCAGTGACCCAGCTGGCCACAGTGGAAACACCTGTATTCCTTGGACCGCTTCACCTTCTGCTTCAGAGCCTTGCTGTAATTCTTGACCGGGGCCTTGCCCTTCTTCCCCTTCTTCTTGTTCCTGGAAGGAACCATCAAGACAGAGGTTGAAGGCTTACCCTTCAGAGTCTCCTCAGTGGTCAAGAGCATATTCAGCAGCTCTGCCGGAGTACAATCGATTTTGTTCATATTAAAATTAATAATGAACGCGTCGAATGAAGGCGGGAGAGACTGTAGAATAATGTCCACAGCAAGCTCCTGGTTGATGGTATGCCCCAGTTTCTCTAGAGCCTCCTTGTGCCCAATCATCTTGAGCACGTGAGCTCCCACTGGGCTCCCTTCAGCCAGTTTGCTCTGAAAGAAGAGCTTTGTCAAATTATAGCGTTCAGTCCTCGCCTGTGCAGCATACAGCATCTTGAGGTTTGCTATCATGTCTATAGCAGACATATCCTCATGCTGACGCTGCAGCGGTGGCGTCATAGACGCTAGCATCAGGCAAGCGACATCAATGCTATCATTGACGTGCTTTTCATAGGCTTCCCGAACCGCCCTCGCGGCGTTCGGAGCGGGCTGCGGCGGTATCGCCGTCTCGAGGACATACAGTTTCCTCTCTGCCTTAAGAACGATCTTAAGGTGTCCAAACCAGTCAGAGAAGTTCGGCCCAGCAAACTTCTCCCTTTCCAGTAGGGATCGCACATTGAAGTTCATGGTGTTCGTTGCTGCAGGTATCTACAACAATGCAAGAACAGCAAGGTCAGTATCAATGTATAAGAATCAATCAGGACTTAAGAAAGATTCTTTTTCTCACTATTTTATCAGGCGTGAAAAATCCAGCAAAACAGCCCGAAAGAGTAATACTCTTTTAGTGAGATGGGATCCAGATTTCATACTTGGTCTCCGCGTCCCGCTCAGGCGAGATAAGATGCACAGAGAGTACAAGCACTAGTTTCTGGTAGGCAGTCCCTGCCGATCGCCAACCCGTGCGATTCCCCTTCATCTGGGCAGTCCAGCAGACTGTGCCAACTGAGTTGGTACAACACAATCTCTGACCCCACAGATGGCTGCCTCCATGTGCTACCATATGCTCCACATATGTAGCCAACACGGTCAAGCTGACCCGACCTACTCCCTGGACCACCGTGTGCTATGCTGAGCAACGAGAAGGGATAAATCCCTACTCTGTAACACACAGATGTAATCCCACACCCTCTGAAGATAGATGGACGTGCCCACTGAGTGGGTACAACACGGCTCCAACGATAATCAGAACAGTGAGGTTTCGCGTCAGAAGGCTTACGAGCTTGATATTAAAGCGTTGGATTTTAACGGTCCTTTTTATCTTCATGCCTATCATGCAATTCCTATGGTGATAGCAGAAGATAATTTAATCATGCAATTCTAATATTCATCAATAAAAGAAAGCATGAATCTTATGTGGTAAAAGCCCATAGCCCTAGTGAGATCTTAACCTAACTTAAGTCTTCACTTGCTCTTCATGGGTCTTTAGCTGCTCATCTGGCCCAAACCTGGGCCCAAGCGCCATCTGCAGCTCAGGTGCGCCTACCAGGGAAAATGCGCCTGGTCCCAGAGTCGAACCCTGGACCTCCCACCTGGTCAAGCCACTGCTGCATGCGCCTCTGCCAAGTGTGCTTTGTGCTCTTGTCTAATTAAATTACAAATTTAACTATCTAGACAAGAGTGACACGCAGGTCACTTACATTTATAAATTAATTAAACAGTGATTCGCAGATCACAAAATAAAATTAATTTACAATCAATATTCCCAGGCACGCAGGCCCCAGCACAGCACACAAATAATATGAGCAGCCCACATAAGACTAAATAAACAAGCAAATGCATCATTCAATAACCATGTGATCCATCAAAAAAATTAAAATTTTTGAAAAACCCCATAGGATCAATTTTAATTTTCCTTATTTGCCCTACAACCTTACAACGGTCCATTACTAGGGATCCACTCATCCAACCTAGTCAGATCCTCTGCCCTTGCATGCACCAAGTCCTAACTGACTTGCGTCGACCATAAGGTCAACTATGCATGCGCCAGGGCTGAACATCCACACTGAGGTCTGGCAAACGGGCGTGACCCCGGGCCTAACTCAGGTGCGTTCATAAGTTGTCTCAATCAGACATCGCTACACACCTGTCTGCAGTCGACCTATAGCCACCATAGGCTTGCGCCAAGGTGCTAACTGGTCGACCCATTCAGGCTGTCAGATAGTCTGATCAGACTGTTGGATCCAACCTAGGGGATGACTTCAACCCTAGTAACCCGTCTAAGGGTTTAAAGTATGGGCTTAGATCTATTTGGAGCGCGCATGTAATAAGGATTTTTAATAAAACCTAGATGCGCCAACAAGCAAGATAACAAAAGCATGTTTCGGCATGAAACAATGTAACATGTAAATTCGCATGTTGTTAACTCTAGATCTATAGATTTAAAACATGGATCACACAACATGAAGCAATCATATAAGCAAGCATTAACGTTGCCTCTGATACCAATTGAAAGTACCCCTTAAGATTAAGGGGGGTCCCCTTCTAGGGGGAGCAAAAACCCTAGTCATGTGGCGCATAAAACTTTGCAGCGGAATAAAGGGTTTGAAAGAATCTATTGCATGATATATGATCAACTTAAGTAAACTTGAATTCATACCATAGCCATTTGCGTTGGATGAAGACTTGGAAGGAAAGGCGCAAGCGAGCCTTCTCCTAAGGTGACGCACACAATTGGTGTCGCCTACTTTTCTTGGTGCTCCTTGTGCTAGCAAGGTTCCAAGAAGCCTTTGTCGAATGGAAAGGGAAAGGAAAAAGATCGTCTTGCTTGAGTTTCCTTTTTTCGTCCTCCTCTTCTCTAGCCGAGAGGTTGTCACGTCTAAGCCAAGCGTTGGCGACGAACAAAGAGAGGGGGAAGCGTGAAGTGTGGCAATCGTGAGTCATGGCCACGATTAGTAGAAGTGCTATCCAAAAATAGCATCCACTTCTCAACATGCGCTCTTGGGTTTACCCAATCGCTAATGCCACATCACTTGAACCATGCGCTCAACCAATGAGCGGGTTCACTTCGGTTTGGTCCAAGACCAATTAAACCAAGCAATATGGTCTAGATCTTAAATAAACCCTAAGGCTTCAGATCTAACCGTTAATCTCTTCGATGCCCCTGATCTGACCGATCTGGCATCTAATCTCTCGATCGAAGCTTACCGATCTAAAGCCCTAATCAATCAAACATGATCAGACTAGATCTCACTCACAATCAGAGATTAAATCCCTTTAAACTGAACCTAAACAATTCAGTCCACACGAACTGACTTAAGTAAGCCATATCATCAAATTGTGCGACCCTGAGGGTTTCCTTTAAATGTCGGTAACGATAATTCTCATTATCACGATCAGTGAGGGGTATCTAGCAACACATCACTGTCTCCCGATATAGAGGAAAGAGTCTTCCAAGACTACACCCAAAACATAGCACAAGTGTGAATCAATTCACAAGGCATGCATATTTCCTTTGCCACTGGATGTTCTTATTGGACAAGCCTGTCAAGCTCGTAACTCCAATATGATGAGCATGATTAGATCAGATGAACACTGTCACCTGGGTATGGCCATACTCTTTTCTCAATCATCTCATCCAGGGGGCCCCTTTAGAACATCACACTCCTTAAACAAGGAGACGGCAATCCTATGTCTATCATTAGTGCCCTAACTTGACTCAAGCTCATCATCCAAGATAGTCTATAATCATTATGTTTCAAATGATATTGAACTACCTCAAAACAATGACAATTATCATTTAGAAACACAAGTGATCTCAAGTCAGAGGAAATGTGCCACTTGTCTTAATCAAGGAATATTCACATTGTGACAAACAATTGAACATCCTAGTAGGGTCTGTCCAGTACATCCCATGTACCCATGAGTCTACATCTTATTCCATGCTCGAAGCATCCTATAAGATTAGAACACATATTAGTCTTAACCATATCAAGGCTGTCTCATGTTCACCAAGATATATCGACTAAGGACATAATAGCATGTCAGCCCAGCTGAATAGCTTTGAGACATTATTCAGAAGAACATATATTGCAGCAGACAATGTAGCTAACTGAATAACAACCATGCCTTTAAACATAACAGTTTATTACATGATACTGATACATTCCCATAGGCCTCAAACATTAGCCTTAAGGGCATACCCCAACAACCTCCCACCTGGTCTAGCCACTGCTGCAGGCGCCTCTGCCAAGTGTGCTTTGTGCTCTTGTCTGATTAATTTACATATTAATCTATCTAGACAAGATTGACACGCAGGTCAATAACATTTTTATAAATTAAGCAATGTGATGCGCAGATCACAATATAAAAATTAATTTACAAAAAAAATACCAGGCACGCAGGCCCCAGCACAGCACACATTTAACATGGGCAGCCCACATAAGATTAAATAAACAGGCAATATGGCATCAAACATCAGCATGTGATCCAATAAGAAAACAAAATTTCGAAAACCGCATTGGCATCAATTTTAATTTTCTTATATGCCCCCACAACCTTACAACGGTACAATAATAGGGATCCACTCATCCATTCTAGTCAGATCCTGTGCCCTTGCATGCACCAAGTCCTAACTGACTTGAGTCAACCCAGTGGTCAACTATGCATGCACCAAGGGCTGAACGACCACGATGAGGTCTGGCAAACGGGTGTGAGCCCGGGCCTAACTCATGTGCGTTCAACAGACGTCTCAACCAGACATCGCTACACACCTATGATGTAGCCGACCTATAGCCACCTCTTGCTTGCGCAAGGGTGCTATCTGGTCGACCCATCTAGGCTGTCAGATGGTCTGATCAGACTAGTTGGATCTAACCTAGAGGATGACTTCAACCCTACTAACCCGTCTAAGGGTTTATAGTAGGCGCTTAGTCTAATGATAGGCGCGCAAGTGATATTCTTTTGATAAATCATCAAGAACGAAGATCACAAAGATGCGCCTAGTTTGAAACATGCGCAAACATAAAACATGTGTTATCATATTCGCATGTCATGTAAACTATAGATCTAAGCATGATTTGCAAACAAGGATCACAATATAGCATTAAGCAATCATATGCATAGATAAATGGCTCTGATACCAATTGAAGGACCCCTTTCGAGAGGGGGGCGAAAACCCTATTAGGGTGGCGCATAAAATTTTGCAAGCGGAAGAAGGGCTTTCAAAGATCTTTCTATTGCATATGATCAACTTAGATAGATGTGAGAATGATCCATACCGTTGCCATCTCTTGGATGGTGTCTTGGAAGAAGAAAGCAAAAGAGATCACCTCCAAAGGCTGTCGCACACAAGAAGAAGAAGGCCTACTTCTTTGGGGCGATTTGTGCTAGCAATGCTCCAAAGCTTCCTCGATCGTTTGAGGGATGATGAGATGAAAATTTGGCCGAATCCTCTTGTCGTCAACCTTCACGCCACCAGCCGTGAGTCGTCTAATGCCAAGAGCGAATTCGCAAGAGGAATAGAGAGGAGGCGTTGCAAGTGAACGTGGAAACGTTCCCACGTTGAAAACCGACCGAGAGTTCCCAAAATAGCAAGCCATGATTACGTGCGTTATGCGTTCACCAAGTGAACCATGCGCAACTCTCTTCTCCCACCTGAACCTTGCGCTCAACCCATGAGCCGGTTCAAGATGTTTGGTTCAATGACCAAACCAAATCAGCCCAAACATTAAGTCTAGATCGAATTAGACCCTAAGGTCCTAGATCTGACCATTCATCTCCAGATGCTTCTGATCTGATCGATCTAGCATCAACACTCTCGATCGAAGCTTACCGATCTCAAGCCCTAATCAATCAAACATGATCAGACCAGATCTCACTTACAATCAGAGTTTAAATCCCTTTAAACTGAACCGAAACAATTCAGTCCACACGATCTGACTTAAGTAAGCCATATCATCAAATTGTGCGACCCTGAGGGTTTCCTTTAAATGTCGGTAACGATAACTTACATTATCACGATCAGTGAGGGGTATCTAGCAACACATCACTGTCTCCCGATATAAAGGAAAGAGTCTTCCAAGACTATACCCAAAACACAGCTCAAGTGTGAATCCTTTTCACTAGGCTTCACTAGGCATACATATTTCCTTTGCCACTGGATGTTCTTATTGGACAAGCGTGTCAAGCTTGTAGCTCCAATATGATGAGCATGATTAGATCAGATGAACACAGTCACCTGGGTATGGCCATACACTTTCTCAATCATCTCAGCCGGGGGGCCCCTTTAGAACACCACACTCCTTAAACAAGGAGACGGCAATCCTATGTCTATCACTAGTGCCCTAACCTGACTCATGATCATTATCCAAGATAGTCTATAATCATTATGTTTCAAATGATATTGAACTACCTCAAAACAATGACAATCATCATTTAGAAACACAAGTGATCTCAAGTCAGAGGAGATGTGCCACTTGTAGCAAACAAGGATTATTCACATTGTGACAAGCAATTGAATATCCTAGTAGGGTCTGTCCAGTACATCCAATGTACCCATGAGTCTACATCTTATTCCATGCTCGAAGCATCCTATAAGATTAGAACACATATTAGTCTTAACCATATCAAGGCTGTCTCATGTTCACCAAGATACATCGACTAAGGACATAACTGCATGTCAGCCTAGCTGAACAGCTTTGAGACATTATTCAGAAGAACATATATTGCAGCAGACAATGTAGCTTAACTGAATAACAACCATGCCTTTATAAACATAAGAGTTTATTACAGATACTTTTACAATCCCAAGGCCTCAAACATTAGCCTTAAGGGCATACCCCAACACCCACAACTTGTGAGAGCATTTCAAATCCATCTAGACTTATGTGGTTCCTGTGTTACTTGAACCTCAGGTTGACTTTCAACTTATAAGTGAGATTCTACTCTCCACTTGTGTCTAATTGTATTGTGGTTGATTTTGGACCTCGTCCTAATCAAATGTACTCCCACTAGCTTCTTTCAGAAGAAAAATTTTCTCAAGAAAGACAGCAGTTTGAGCAACAAATATTTTGTTCTCACTAGGATGAAGTAGCACTCTCAGTTCCCCACAAACACACACTATAGAGTGTTAGAACAGTTGCTTGTATGGCCTCAAAATTTTCATGACTATTCAAAGATGGAGCCACATCCAACGTGTTCCTCTTTCTTTCTTTGAATTTCACCACACAGTTGTGGTGTTCCAAGTAAGCTGTGAGATAACCCCAAACTCCTTAGGACAGTCATCAAATTCCTCATTAACCACCTTGATCCAGTCAAAGTGTGTTAATAGATTCTACAATACAATTCTATACTTCATTTCTTAACTTCTTGGATTTCTCCAAAGTAATGTGTTGGATATGACATATCCAAACCTAATGAAGTATACAACACTTCCTTGTGCTTGTTTCCATGGGTCCACACACATTGCTATGTATAGATCCAACAAGCCACTTACCCTTCCACTGTTTTATGGTGAAGGCTGCATCTGTCACCTTATCCATCAAACACATGTATCATAATCCTGAGTGGATAATGATCCCAATAGTCCATGGACTTCTTGGATGTGACATTTGCTTTATGGTCCGCAAGTGACAATGCTATGAGAGAGTGTTGATTGAATCATTGTAGTTGATCTATTTAGTGTTACACACAGAACTACAAACTATTATCAATTGTATCACTTCTATAGAACATCCCAGGTTTAAAGAAATACCATTTATTTCAAACTGAAATTCCATTCAAAATGATGGACATAATGTTCTAATACAAAAAGCTGGTACATAATAGCAAAGTTCAAGTTGAAGTCTTGAAGGTAGTGAGATGATATCAGCAGCATCCAATGCTCCGTCCCTGACTCAAAAGTCAATCCCACCAAGCCACATTGTCCTACTTCTTCTGAGCCCCTACATATGAAACACATGTGTAAGCTCTACATGCGGTACCTAGTACCCATGAATAAGAAGTAGACATAAAGACCTCAGTAACACAATACCTGAAGTAGATGAATTACATCTCTTCATCTGTGCCATGCACTTCTTGGGGCCTTAATCCATCCTGATATGTCCATGCATTCCCAATCTTCCGAAGTTTTAGCTTCGAAGAAGCAAAATCATGGTCATTGCTAGATTTAGGCAAACACTCTGAAGATCCAGCAGAACTCTCTTGGTCATCTTTTAAAGTGCATGGTGTGAAGAGACCTCGAAGATGTATGATGATATCATAAATCCCCATCTCATCACACTCAACTTAGACCTCATGGGTCATGCACTCTAAGATGAGCAGTGTACTATTTATTATCTTCACAATGTTCAAGATAGATGTTCCACTCCCACTCTGTAGTAAAATAAATACTCGGCTGGGATAGAGGTCTTTCAAGAAGATGCATCTTATTCTCTTGTTTCAGTATTTTGGACAATATTCTGAGCCATCTTGTCCAATTTGTTCCATCTAGTTTATCTTTATGAAGTTTCAATCTAAGATTATTAGATGCCATTATCTACAACAAGCAAATAAGCAAAATAAGTACAATGATAAAGCATTTAACAAGGTCTTTAAATTAAATGTTATGCTCCCACTATTTCCTGTACAAGTTGATAACTCTCAAACTCAACTTGGAAATCAGTGAGTAGGATCCTAATTTCACATGAGGTCTCCGTGACTCACGAGGGTGAGTTGGGGTGCACAGAGTGATCCCATGCTTCTTTATGTAGGCATGCCAGCCAATTGTGTCGTGCACAACTCCTCTTAGTCAAGACAGTCTAAGCGTCCTGTGTCCAGCGAGGGCTGGATACAACACAGAACCCTATCCTCTCAACAATTACCTCTAGTGTTTCATCATGTCATTGACATATGAAAACTAGTCAAGCCTAACCTGATTGTTATGCCCAGGGCCAACCTGCACCTCGCGAGGGCACGTCTACACTTGTGGCAGACTAAGATGCATATTGCCACCATGCGGCTTCCAAAGATAGATGGGTGTGTCTCACGAGGGTGAGAAATAGTTCACAGTCCATCGATCGATGGCTTGACGAGGGCTACACATCAGAAGGCTATTGACTTGATATTACAAGGAGAGTTGATTCTAATTTGTTTTATTCTTTTCTAGCATGCAATTTTCCTATGGTGGCAGCAAAAGGAAAAACACATTACAGGCATGCTATGGACAGAATAATAAACCATCACAAGCATGCTAATATGGTCGATATGGTCATAATCCTTTTCATACACATAACTTATCACGAGCCATGTGATATGTTATCATGCATCCAAGGGTTGTGAGTCCCTATAGCAAATCAGCCCATGCCACAAGCCGAAAGCAATCTTCCTTCATTAAGCCGCAAATCCATCACCAAGCTTCCAAAGTTGGCGCCACCATGATTCGGTTGAGTCAGACACCTTGTTATCTTGATGAAACCTTAATCTATCTTATGTAAACAATTCTACATCTATTCTAAAACAAGATGAAAATTTTTACATCAAGATAGGTGGGAGATCCACACGCAGGTGGCATAAAATTTTACAAGCATTCATCACAAGTGGAAACATCCTTCCACATCACAACACAAAAGGGGACTCACTATGACCATATCAACCCACACAAGAGGCAAGTGGCGCATGTAAAAATTGAAAAACCGAGCATAATGAATTTTAATCCCTTATGCGCCAACTTCATCCAAAGCACTCTCTCAACCAGTTTTATGCTAAAATCAAGATCAAGTTTCATGATGATTTCAAGATCCTATCGGCTGGCAATTTTGTCAGATCAAGAGACCCAGCCAGTCATAAGACACAATGCCCATCCTACTTGACAAAATTGCATGCGCTTTTGATCTTAAATCAATTAGAAACTTAATCCAAAATCAGCCATAAAATAGATAAGAGATGTTTGAATGAAAAACGCCACTAGGTGAAAGGCGCATGGATGAAAGAAAATTTTTTCTCATAAGCAAATGTACACATTGTGTTTCTTGCAAGTAGCTCTGATACCACTGTTGGGGAATACCAGATGTAATTTAAAATTTTGCAGTCCCAGGATGCAACAGAATAAGCATTACACCCGAAACATATTCCCTTGCCAAGGATCCATGCGAGAGGAGGAACACAAGGATGTGTTATAGATTACACCTCTCTTGCTCGTTTGGTTGATGATGCCATGTTGAAGATGCTTAAGTGCTCATCCTCTACAAGTATCCATGCGTTGACCTTCTCAACGTTGCTCCCTTCCACGCTCAGTGCTAGCCTCGAGAAGAGAATCAACCCTTCAAACACCCTCTTCTATACTTGCGCCACCTTTAAGGGAAGTTGCGCCAGGTAGAGAAGGGAAGAGGATGATGCCGCCAACTCCAAGTCCTCCTTACTCCTAGAGATGAAGGAGAGGGTGAGTTTCGGCCCTTAGGAAGAGGTGGAAGATGCCAATCTATCCTTCTTCTTACGCCATGGGTAGATGAAGAAGAAGTGATGCTTGCGGCTTCAAGGAGGAAGAGAGGTTGCACCAAGCTGTTCTTGTATGTATCTTACTCACGGCCATTCTCTATTTTTCCACCAATTGTCGTCAACCCTCAAGGCTCACGCATGCATCTATTTAATAGATGTAAGAGACAGTGGCAAGAGGGCATAAGGGCGCAACTCATGAAGGGGGAATTCGGTTAGGGTTAAGGGGAGTGAGCGGCTAGGGTTTGAAGCAAGGAAATATTCCAAAGAATTTTCATAAACCCCTAGCCCTCTTCCATATGCGCTCAAGACTTTCTATAAAAGTCCAATGAGCCATATCAGCCCCAAGTCTTGCCATGAAGGCAAGCATACCATTAATGGACCAAGGGGGAGGCGCATAATGCTTCCTAATGAAGCAAATTGTGCCACCCAAACCCCATTATGCTCCTAGGTGCCAATGAGGTTGGGTTTCTCCCCATTATACCCTTTTAGCCAATTCTCTCTTCATGACAACTTGTTATTGGGCCTCATTGGGTAATGAGCTAGCCCAAACTTCATTGCATGGGCTTATTAAGCCATTGGATCCAATCAAATGTGACCCTAATCCAAATGTGACCAATCTAGGTCAATTTCGGGTCAACCTGCGAAAAATAAAGTTTGGATCCAATAACGCTCTTCCAACTCATTAGGCCCATTGGCGCTAATGAAGTCTTCCAAATAGATCCAAGTTATCTAATAACTTGATCCTAAGGCTTTTGATTAATGCAACGTCAAGAGTCTATTGCGTGTGACCCCGTAGGATCCAAATGACAATGGCAATGATGATAGAACATCATAAGTAGTGAGAGGTATCTAGCAACACATCACTACTACCGATGTCATTGGACTTAAGTCATCTGGCAATAGCCCCTAAACAAGTAATGAGGATTCCCATGCATTATAGATCCCTTTGCCTAAACTGATATCCTGCCATTGGATTGATTAGTCATAAGTTTATTAATCCAATCTATTGGTCATAACTCAAATAGTATGGCCTTATATTCTTGTCATGCACCAATGAGGTAGGGACCCCCCAAAGTGGATATCATGCTTCCAGTCAAGGAAGGGGCAAATCCTACAATTGATCATCCATGTCTCTATGTGACTTATGATATGCCCAATGATAATCGTTTTGGTCTCCCATTTACGGAGAGACGTAAGACTGCATCAAAACACATCCATCATCAAATCTAGACATGAACACCTCAAGTCTAAGGACCAATGCAAGCCTCTCGCATGTGAGACTGACCTGTTGACTAGACAAGTCAATCCTCACGGTGGGTCACTCCAGTGCATCCAATGCACCTGTAAGTCTGCGTTACTGTACCCTACACCTAACTAGCCCATACACCAGTCTCACATGCACCAAAGCTATCCCATATCGGCTAAGGCACCTTGACTTGGGACATTACCAAACTCCTGGGACATTATTGATGCAATTCAATACATCAACGTAGGTAAAGCAATCTGCATAATAACGACCATGCCTTAATTGATTATATCAATTTTATCAAAGTACATTCAAATAATGCCGGACCATGTCCATACATTGGTCTGCAGGGCATAAACACTAACAATTTAGTCATGACCATGAAATTGGATGAAAATAAGTGATGACACACTTGTCCAATTGGATATTAGTTCGGCAAAGAGACTGTAATGCATTTGTACCTAGTTGCGATGATGGGGATGTCGATGTCGATATCCATTCCGATGTCTTGGGTAGCAGCGATGCACTGCTAGGTGCCATTCACTGCTTGTGGTGACCTTAGGTCAGCCCTGCCAACGTCAGAGGAACCTACAGGGTCGCATACCTTGATACTCGAGTTCTCGTATTGATGGGGAAGCATTATGATCGAGTTATTGGATAACTCAAATCTATTTGGGAGATTTCATCAGCGCCAATGGGCCTGATGAGATGGAAGAGAGTTATTGGAGCCAAACTTCATATTTGGCAGGTTGACTCGTATTTGACCATGGTTGGCCAAATTTGGATTAGGGTTGCATTGGATTGGATCCAATTGCTTAATCAACCTATGTAATGAAGTTTGGGCTAGCTCATTACCCAATGAGGCCCAATAACAAGTTATCATGAAGAGAGAATTGGCTAAAGGGTATAATGGGGAGAACTCTCCACCCCATTGGCGCCTAGGGGCAAAATGGGGTGGAGTGGGTGATTTTGCTTCTTATGGAAGCTAATGGCGCCTTGCCCCTTTGTGCTTAGATGGAAAGCTTGCCTCTATGGCAAGGCTTGAGGCATCTAAGGCATGGTAGACTTATTAGGTAAGTCTTGGGCGATTGCATAGGGTTTATGGAAATCTCTAGGAGAGTTTCTAAAACCTAAACCCTAATTGCTCTCATACCCTAACCCTAGCCGCATCCTTCATGCTGTTTACACCCACCCCCTTTGTGTTGCCGCCCCTCCCTTGCATCTATATAATAGCATGCATGCGTGAGCCTTGATGATACAACAATCAATTGGCGTGAGCACATCAAAGGGGCGAGAGCATCAAAGAGTTGGCGCAACCTTCCTCTTCTACTTAAGGGCCGCAAGTCATCTTCTTCTTCATCTCTTCTTGGCGCAAGAAGACTTGAAGTACGCGGCTTCTTCATCTCCTCTCCTTCTTCCATTGGCACATCTTCCTTGAAGGTGGCGCAAGCATAGAAGAAGGTGAATAAAGGCTTGGATCTTCTTTCCGAGGCTAGCATCGGGCATGGAAGAAGAGAGCTCGAGGCATCCGTGTGTGCGAGACTGCAGAGGGCGAACACTTGGGTGCGAAACCTCGACATCGGCCTCATCTTGCTCCTAAGGTATTTACTATCTCATTGTGTCGACTCCCTCGCAAGACGATCTTCACTGGGTTTTTGGGACCGGCCTGTTTCAGAGATATTCTTCCGCTATGCAAATGTAATCTCTGTGAAAATTGTAAAATATCCTCGGGGTTTCCCAACACATCACGGCTCATGAATTTTTGCATAGGTAAGATTCGGAGCTATTTTGGGACCAAAAATTTACGGGTATCTTCCTTAGGTCCTAGGGAGTCTTCCCAAGTGTCTTCCAGGGGTTCATGGGCCTGCATACCCCCGTCGATGACTCCATCATCCACCCACTTGGCGTGCAGGGCACCCAACTTCTTTTGGGCCCTCGAGAGGATAAGACCTAGTGGTCACTATACAGGACGAACTCACAATTGAGTTAACAGTGTCTCCACTACCTTAACGATTAGATAATGGCACAGAATTCCTTGTTGTGTATGGAGTACCATTGCCGAATAGCATTCAGTTTTTCACTAAAGAAGGCAACCGTGTGGCCTTCTTAGCTCAGAGTTCCTCCGATCCCAGTACAGGAGGCATCGCAAGCAACTTCGAAGACTTTGGAAAAGTCTAGAAGTCGAAGAACGAGGGCTATAGTAAGGGCATCCTTGAGGGCGTCAAAGGCACGCTGAGTGGCTGGTGTCCACTCGAAGTCATCTTTCGACAGATGTTGGGTTAATGGGGTCGCAATGTGTTGGTGTATATGTCCTTGGGTCCGTTGTTGGTCTATCTTTTGTACTACTTGACATTGATATCTTATATATATCATTTTGGCATTGTCATTATTATGCTTTGTTTACATCTAGTTCTTTGTATACTTGCATGATAATGTCCTTGGAGACATATTATATTTGTGCTCAAACTCTATCCCTAGTCAAGTACCTAAGTGGATAAGAGATAGTTCTAGTACATGTGAGACTGGTATATGGGCTGGTTAAGCACATGGTGCTATTGTAGATATATGGGTATATCAGTGGTAGATATACTGGATTGACCTACTGTGAGGCTCTAACTTGGTGTCATGAGTTAACCTCACAAGTGATAGGACATGCATTGATCCCATGACTTGAGGCCATTGACCCTTCTATATGGTTAGGGACATACTTTGATACAACCTAACACCTCACCATAGTTAGGAGGTTATAATGGTTGTCATTGAGTATGTCACGACCCATATGAGAACATCAATGGATAGATATAGGATTTGCCCCTTCATGAGGGAAGCTTGATATCCATGGGCCCCCCTATGGATGCATGACTGAAAGTGTATGGCCATACTCAGGTGAAAGCTTGATTTAGTCATGACCATGAGATTTGGTATAAACAAAGTGGTGGCACACTTTTTTCAATTGGATATCAGTTTGGCAAAGGGACTGTAATGCATTGGCACCTTGTTGCGAAGATAAGGATGTCAATGTTGATATCCATTCTGAAGACTTGGGTAGCAATGATGCACTACTAGGTGCCAACGTCAGAGGAACCTACAAGGTCGCACACCTTGATACTCGAGTTCTCGTATTTATCAGGTAGCCTTTGGATCGAGTTATTTCATAACTCAGATCTATTTGGGAGATTTCATCAGCGCTAATTGATGACACCAAAATATATAGTATATTTTGTATCATTTTATATATCTTTTCATGTTCAATTGAAGATCTTTTGCTTATTTTTATGCCAAAATTATCAAATATTGCAAAATCTACTTCTATTTTGGTTTTTCATGAGTTTCAAGTAAAAAGACACTATTTTGGGGCATTTTCAAGCAAAATCGAAAACATAGAAGAGTTACCATCATCAAGAGGAGATGACCCGACAAATTTCACATAAATCGGAGCAACTGACCAAAAAATGGTAGTGCCGTATTATATATTACGGTACCGTATTTCCGTACGATACCGTAATATCGGAGCACGTGCTGTAATTTGGTGGATTTCAGATTAGAGACTTTTTATGATTTTACGGTATTGCCGTAAAGAATTACACTACCGTATTTTCCAGACATTTTCGACCAGAGAGTTCAGCCGATTTTACGGCAGTGCCATGAAGCATTTTACGGTGCCGTATTTCCAAGACAACTTGAGACCAGAGAATTTTCCCGAAATTACGGCACTGCCGTGAAATATTATACTGCCGTAGTTTGGAGCGCATTCAGAACAGAATAAATTGCTAAAATTATGGCATGGCCGTAAAATATTTTATGGTACCGTATTTTGGGCAATTTTTGACCAGAAAACTGCAAAGAAAATACGGCACTACCGTATTTTAAAATACGGTACCGTATTTTATACGTTGACGCGTGAGTTTTTCAGGTAGAAGATTGCGCGGACCATAATCTTTGATCCAGACCTCCAAATTGAAATCTAAAAGTTGCTGTGGACTCATCTTTAAGAGGAGAAGACACACGAAGTGAAAACATGAATTTTTATCCAGTATCAAGGGAGAAATTGACAGAGAGGCACTTAGGGTTTGTCCTCAAGCCGAGAGGTGTAGAGGACACCTCAGGCCATGATTTTTGCTCAGAAGCTTCGCCTGGAGGAGAGGAGGATACCCCAGAAGTTTTGGATCAAAAGGAGATAGATCGGAAGAGAAATCGACAAAATCGGTGGTGACAGCACTGTTCATCGAGTTCTGCTGCAAATTACGGTGCTGTAATTTCATTACAACACCTGTTTTGTAACTTTTATTCTTCCCTTCTTTGATTTTTGACACTTTGAAAACATGCTTTATTGTAATTCCTCTTCCATGCAAGCTTAAACATATTTTGGGACATGGGGGTGTAATCCCCTTGATTTTTAATGATTAGATAACTCTTATTTTCGTCAGAAGAGTTTTATTATGATGATTCTACTTATGTGATTGTTTGTCCTTGATTCTCCATAGATTGATATTATTATTCATGTTTTAGAGTTCTCGCAATAAGGACCGAAATGTGACTTGCTTGAGAGCTTGGAACCCTAGAATTGCATGTTAGGAACTCTCTTAGGTTAGTTCTCAATTATTTGATTTTATTAATCTTATTGCCATGATGATAATTTAAATCTAGGGTAGAGTTGAGTTGTCAAATGTGGAGATCTTGCACGAAAGTGAGGATCGGAATGTTGGAGAATCATAAGTAGAACTTGTGTTGAGTCTCGGATGCATGAAAGTGATCCTTGAGATTCGACTTGAGACAATCAACTTAGAATTTGGATGCATGAAAGTGATCTTGAATTCTTTGATTGATGATTTACTTATCTTTAGCATTGGGATAGATCTTGCGCGAAAGCGAGGATTGATCCCTACATGATTGTCTGCAGGAAAGTGAGATGATCCCTTTATGAAGTAAATTAAGTCTTTATCATGATAAGAATAGTCTGACGAACTTTTATTTAAATCCAGTCATTAGAATTAAGGAGGATGAAACCCTAGTCCCAATGTTTCTCTCTGATTATCTGATTTAGTCTGTTTTCCATCATTGCTTTGCAATTATTCGGTTGCTTAGCTAGTAAGAATATAATTATTTGGTACTTAACAATAAGGTCTGTGTGGTTAGATATCTTTGTTTATTACTTCGAGTATCCGTGCACTTGCGGACACAACAAGTTTTTGGCACCGTTGCCGGAGATTAGTCTAAGGTACACGCCAAACAACTTGGGATACACCAAGTTTTTGGCACCATTGTCGGGGACCTTAGTTTTGTTAATATCAAAATAGTTGTTAGTATTGCTAGACTAGGTTTTATTTGTTTTAGATTTAACTTTGTTTTTTTGTTTTTGCAGGTTTTGGATTTTCACAAGTTGTGACAGAACTGTGATTTCTGAAATTTATGAATTTGCTTGTGTTCTATCTTTTTCTATTTTTTTATATATTCCGAAAAAAAAAACTATTTGATTGATTGGTGTTGGATTATCCTTCTGTTCTTGATAGACTTGAAAATATGTCTTTTTATCACAATTCATGGGCATCTGAAAGAGGCAAGGTATACATGCCACAAGGTGAGCATAAAGATTATTCACAATGCACTCTTGTAGATATATTGAAATTTCACTCTATTCTTTCTATTAGATGCAATATTTGTTAATCTAATGATCATTATGCTTCTGAATGTCAATTTAGAAATCATGCAAATCACAATTCATCATGGTATCAAGATGATCAACATGATTCTAGATCTTTTTATGATGATTGCTCTGATCATGTTTCTAAACCATGCTTTGAGGACACTGGAAATTCTAGCTTAGAGTCGATGCTTGAGAAATTGAAGATCATAACAAATAGAAGTAAGGAAATTGAGAATCTTAAGGGGATGATTAGTCAACTTGCTTCTCAAGTAGAATCTTTAACTACTAATTCTAAAATTTTGGAAACCCAAAGAGCACAACAAGATTGTTTATTTGAGTATGATTTGGAAGCTGAAAAACTTGATTTAGAAAAATCCCCCTCTGATTATGATTGTTTTGGGATTGAGCCTTATGTGAATATTCATGAATCTCACTCTAATTTTGATAATTGTGAAATTGATTCTTTTGCTAATTTATTTGTAGAAAATTTTGAGGAAATTGAAATTGAAAAACCCTCTTTTGAGGAAGTTGATTCTTTTGATGATGCATCATTTGTGGTTAATTCTGATGAAGGACATGCGGGGGTTGATTTAGAAAAATCTTATTCTGGTTTTGTTGGTAATTTTGAAATTGATAAATTATTTGATTGTGAGCATGAGGAATTTGAAAAAGATTTGAATATTATAAATATTGATGTATCTCACTCTGATATTTTGCCCATATCTACTGTTCAATCTTCTGATGTATTTGAAAAACTGTGCTTTATTGAGGAACCTGATTTGGGACAGCAAGTTTATTTTGATGATCCAATGCTTATATTTTTTGATCAAAGTCCTATTGCAATTGAAGATATAAATTTGAAGAAAGGACTTATGATTTTGCTCACTGACATACATAGGAAGATCATTGAATGCCCTTTGATTGAAATTGAATATTTTGATTTCTGCAAATTTGAGAAAGCCACTTTGATTGTGATTTATATGCAATTCTGGATTTTTGGATTAGTGGCTAAACTTTTTGGACAAAGAAAATGCAGAAAATTATTTGCACTTTACTTTAGAACTGATTCACCTGCTTCACCATGAGATTTGATTTTTGGTCAAGCTATGGACCTAAAAATTAGCGCTTCTTGGGAGGCAACCCAAGCACTCTTGTTTAGCTTTGTTTGTTTTATTTTAGTTTATTTTTAGAAATAATTTTTCTTCTCTTTTTGTAGGTGAAAACAAGTTTTGGCGCATAATACGTCACTACCATAATTAGTTTTACGGTACCGTATTTTCGGTCCATTTTCGACAAAAAGTTTTATGATTTTTACGGCAGGGCCATAACATCTTTTGCGTGCCGTAATTTTGAGTGATTTCCTTCCCGAGAGTTTTTGAAAAATACGGCAGTACCGTAATGTGCTTTACGGTGCCGTAATTTGAAACCTGCTTTCTGCATTCTGCTTACTTCACTAGGTGTTTTCTCGCTGCGATTTTAAGAAACTGGGTTGGAAAAATTTTTGATCTTTGGCAAAAACATGAACTACTCATCTTTTTCTATCATCTGGATATTTTTACTGAATTTTAAAGTCCATGGATCATTCTAAAACATATAGTATCTTTTCGATTCTGATTAATTTCTGCAGCAGTTTTTTCTGACTAATCTGATTAGCACTTTTGCAGCAAGTTTTTAAGATGCTTAAATAACTTGAAACCCAGATTTTTCGAATGGTATTTGAAGAACATGTGTCGTTCTATCTCGTGGATTAATTATTTTCATGATTTTATTTTCTGATCATTTTAGGACACATGACAACTTTTTGAGTCTGATTAACTTTTGTGCGGTTTTTGCAGTTTTGTAATCTGATTAGACTTCTTTCTACTGATGCCCTAAATTCCTGATAGATTTGGATCATTTGATTTTCATATGTCTGAAAAGAACATATCTTATTCTATTACATGGTTCTATCCGTTTTCTTATTAGATCATTAAATCTTATTTTTGGGTATGGCTACTTTTCTTAAACAATTCACTGGCTGCACTGTTTGCTTTCTACATGTTATAGCTTCTTTTGCCTCCAGATCTAGAAATCTTCAAGATCAACTGTCTTCCACCTCTAGCCACCACTGCATCTGCCTCTGACATCACTATTTCCAGCAGTCGACACTGGATTATCACCATTGCAGACTCTTACTTCTTCTACTGCCTCTATATCCATTGATTAGATTTATTTATGCAGCAGACTCTTCATTAGTGAGTATTTTTTTTTTATCTATGCAACATTATTTCTGGCACCCACCTGCCGACGATCTCACCTCCAGGACTGTAGTTTCTAGCAGGCCACTAGAGATTACTCACTCTACTGTAGGCACCATCACCATCATTGCTAGCAGCTTTTCAGCCAGCATCTGTCCCACCTCTATTACTCGCCTGCTCGACTCTTTCCACCGGCATCCTCTTCAGACCTCCGGTGACATCTCTGATTCTCCCTTGAGAAAATTATGTTTATCATTATAAATTTTTAGATACTATTTTTAGACTGAGCCTTATGTATCTTAAATTGTCTAGGAAAAAATTTCAAAAGGCACATCTATGGACCTAGCAGCATCTGCCCCGACACTATTTTTGGTCTGAGCCTTATGTATTTTTGGTCAGAGCTTGCTATATAGTTTTGTGAGTATCGTTTGCACTCTCTTGTATTCATGATTATTTCATATGGTTGCATCTTTGATTTACTTTAGATGTATCACTCACTGATATTTCTTCGATATGGTTGTATATTGATATGATTGTTCATGATCCACTTTCTACTATCTTGTGGTGTGATTCTATTTTTAAAAGATTTTCATTGATAAATATCTTCCTTGATGATGAATAAACCTGTATTCATGATTAGAAAGAAACCTATCATGTTAGATTTCTTTCTCTAATATATATATGCTTTTGGAATTTTTCATTGGTTGATGCATGAAATTTTGGTAGATATGTAATTTGAGGAATAAGATCTAAAGGTGAAACTACTCCTTTAAATAAAATGAGCATATGAGTATGATTACTGATTTGATATCTATTGATCAACCTAGTAGATGTTTAGTCTATTTTGCTATTTGTTGGGAAATAAGAATCCAAGATCCATAAAAATAGTGAGAGACTCCCCTACTAGCACTATGTAAAATTGATAGTGGTACCTAAGACATGGGTTGAAGTCTATGCATGAAAAATAATGAGAGATAAAAAGAATAAGATTCCTCTACTTGGCACTATGCAAAATTGATAGTGGTATCGAAGATAAGAGTTGAAGTCAAAAATAAAAAGTGTGTAGCTAAGTGGGTACATGCCATCTTTACAAAAACAAACAAAATGTAAAAAAAAAATAAAAATAAAATATGTGTGGAAAAAGATCTTGGAAACCTAATTCCTGTAAACAAAAGCATGATAGATTTGAACTGAAAACTGGGTGAAATCATGAGATTGAAAATTCTATTTATTATACAAGTTGCAAAGTTTTATTTGATTGAGTTGTGGATCTAGAGGATTGAATTCTAAGAATGATATGCTTATTTGAAGTTTTGTGAAACAATTGATGGAATTTTTCATTGATGATTGTATTTTAGAAATTAATTGAGCATGAAAAGGTTATTCTTTTAATCAATTTTTGATTTTTGCTTGAGGACAAGCAAAGTTTGAGCCTTATGTTTTTTATGACACCAAAATATATAGTATATTTTGTATTATTTTATATATCTTTTCATGCTCAATTGAAGATCATTTGCTTATTTTTATGCCAAAATTATCAAATATTGCAAAATCTACTTCTATTTTGGTTTTTCATGATTTTCAGGTAAAAAAGCACTATTTTGAGGCGTTTTCAAGCAAAATCGAAAACATAGAAGAGTTACCATCATCAAGAGGAGATCACCCGACAAATTTCACGTAAATCAGAGCAATTGACCAAAATACGATAGTGCCATATTTTATTTTATGGTACCATATTTCCATATGATACCGTAATATCGGAGCACCTACCGTAATTTGGTGGATTTCAGATCAAAGACTTTTTGTGATTTTATGGTACTGCCGTATTTTCCAGACATTTTTGACCAGAGAGTTCAGCCGATTTTACGGTAGTGCCGTGAAGCATTTTACGATGCCGTATTTCCAAGACAACTTGAGACCAGAGAATTTTCCCGAAATTACGGCACTGCCGTGAAATATTACACTACCGTAGTTTGGAGCGCATTCAGAACATAATAAATTGCTAAAATTATGGCACGACCATAAAATATTTTATGGTACCGTATTTTGGGCAATTTTTTGTTGGGGTATGCCCTTAAGGCTAATGTTTGAGGCCTTAGGATTCTATGAGTATCATGTAATAAACGCTTATGTTTATAAAGGCATGGTTGTTATTCAGTATGTTACATTGTCTGTTGCAATAAGTGTACTTCTGAATAATGTCTCAATGCTGTTCAGCTAGGCTGACATGCTATATGTCCTTAGTCGAGATATCTTGGTGAACATGAGACAGCCTTGATATGGTTAAGACTAATGTGTGTTCTAATCTTATAGGATGCTTCGAGCATGGAATAAGATGTAGACTCATGGGTACATTGGATGTACTGGACAGACCCTACTAGGATATTCAATTGCTTGTCACAATGTGAATAATCCTTGTGTGCAACAAGTGGCATACTTCCTCTGACTTGAGATCACTTGTGTTTCTAAATGATGATTGTCATTGTTTTGAGGTAGTTCAATATCATTTGAAATATAATGGTTATAGACTATCTTGGATAATGATCATGAGTCAGGTTAGGGCACTAGTGATAGATACAGGATTGCCGTCTCCTTGTTTAAGGAGTGTGATGTTCTAAAGGGGCCCCCCCTGAATGAGATGATTGAGAATAGTGTATGGCCATACCCTGATGACTATGTTCATCTGATCTAATCATGCTCATCATATTGGAGCTACAGGCTTGACACGCTTGTCCAATAAGAACATCCAGTGGCAAAGGAAACTTGTATGCCTCGTGAAGTGGATTCACACTTGTGCTATGGTTTGGGTGTAGTCTTGGAAGACTCTTTCCTTTATATCGGGAGACAGTGATGTGTGGCTAGATACCTCTCACTGATCGTGATAACGTAAGTTATCGTTACCGATATTTAAAGGAAACCCTCAGGGTCGCACAATTTGGTGATATGGCTTACTTAAGTCAGATCGTGTGGACTGAATTGTTTTGGTTCAGTTTAAAGGAGTTTAAACTCTGATTGTAAGTGAGATCTGGTCTGATCATGTTTGATTGATTAGGGCTTGAGATCGGTAAGCTTCGATCGAGAGTGTGGATGCTAGATCGGTGAGATCAAGAGCATCTAGAGATGTACGGTTAGATCTTGAACCTTCATGGTTCATATGAGATTTAGACCATGGCTTGGCTTGGTTCGATTTGTCATTTGGACCAAATGAAATTGGACCAAATTCAATTGAACCGGTTCACATAAGTGAACGCATGGTTCAATTGAGTTGGCGTTTTGGAATGGTTCAAAAGACATGAACGCATGTCTTGATGACTTTCCTTTTATGGAAGTCTTGAAACGCCAAAACGCCTATGTTGACTCAACGCCTCTAGGCTTCGATGCTCTCTCTTGGGTGAGGTATCGTTTGCACAAGGTGGAAGGGTTTTTCGAAGAGCAAGACGCTTTCATCTCATCTCCTAAACACAAAGGACAACTTGGCAATTTTTGCTAGCACAAGAGTTGCGCAAGGAGGAAGCCTTCATCCCTTGTGTGTGACATCTTTGGAGAAGATCTCTCTTGATCTTTGCTTCCAAGCCGACAACCATTCCAATGGCGTTGGTATGATCCCTTTGAGATCTTTTTCGTTTATGCAATGAGTTAATCATATGATCTACATGCGGTCTTGAGGGTGACACCCCTAAAAGTTTATATGCGCCGCCCCCTTTAGGGTTTCACCCCCTTGCGCCCCCTTTAGGGTTTCACCCCTAAAAGTTTATATGCATTAAGCGGTTGCATGATCATGGACTGCTGGGATCATTCTCCTATGAGGAGATTGATACATGCAAAGCTTGTTTATTGGGTAAAATGACGAAGTCTCCTTTTCCTAATAAAGGTCAAAGGGCTTCAGGTTTACTTGACCTTATACACAGTGATGTGTGTGGGCCGTTTAGTAAACATGCCAGAGGTGGCTATTCGTACTTCATTACCTTTACTGATGATTTCAGTAGGTATGGTTATGTCTATCTTATGAGACATAAGAGTGAATCTTTTGACAAGTTCAAAGAGTTCAAGAATGAAGTACAGAATCAGCTAGGCCGAAATATCAAGGCACTTCGTTCTGATCGAGGTGGAGAATACTTGAGTCATGCGTTTACTGACTATCTAAAAGAGTGTGGGATTATCTCACAGCTCACTCCGCCAGGAACACCGCAATGGAATGGTGTGTCCGAGAGGAGAAATAGAACGTTACTTGATATGGTTCGTTCTATGATGAGTCAGGCTACTTTACCTTACTCCTTTTGGGGATTTGCACTAGAAACAGCTGCAAAGGTACTAAACCGAGTGCCATCCAAGGCAGTTTCAAAGACGCCATATGAGTTGTGGTATGGGAAACAGCCGAGCTTGACATTTATAAAGATCTGGGGTTGCGAGGCTTATGTCAAAAAGCTCGCCTCTGGGAAACTAGAGAGCAGATCTGAGAAATGCATCTTTGTCGGTTACCCTAAGGAAACTAAGGGTTATTATTTCTACGATCCCAAAGAGAACAAGGTATTTGTTGCTCGGACGGCAATATTTCTTGAGAAGGAGTTTCTTCTGCAAGAAGCCAGTGGGAGAGAAATAAAGCTGGATGAGAATCCAGAGGAAGGACAAAGTAGTCAAGCACAGTTGGATGTGCATGAGCCGGTAGAGCAGGTTATTGAACAACCTGAGGCTCAGATATCACGGGAACCGCGAAGATCGGGAAGGATCCGTCGTCAGCGTGAGCGTTATGACGGAGTCTACATCATTGATAATGATGAACCCCTAACTTATGCGGATGCGGTCAGTGGACCGGAGTCAGCTAGATGGCTTGAAGCTATGCGAGCCGAGATGGACTCCATGTCAGATAACCAAGTCTGGGATTTGGTTGATCCACCTCCGGGAGTGATCCCTATAGGCTGTAAATGGATCTTCAAGAAGAAGATTGACATGGATGGTAACCTAGTTACCTATAAAGGCAGGCTAGTAGCGAAAGGTTTCAAACAAATCTACGGGATAGATTATGATGAAACTTTCTCTCCTGTAGCCATGTTCAAGTCTATTCGGATTCTTTTCGCAATAGCTGCATATTATGATTATGAGATCTGGCAAATGGATGTGAAGACGGCTTTCCTTAATGGAAATCTGGATGAGGATGTGTATATGACACAACCTGAAGGTTTCACTAATCCATCAGATCGTCATAAAATATGCAAGTTAAAGAAGTCCATTTATGGACTTAAACAAGCATCTAGAAGCTGGAATATTCGTTTTGATGAATCAATCTCTGAGTTTGGTTTCATCAAGAATGAAGATGACCCGTGTGTATATAAGAGGTTTAGTGGGAGCGTAATTACTTTCCTAGTCCTCTACGTCGATGATATCTTAATCATTGGAAACGATATTCCTGAACTGCATGCTGTTAAAGCATGGTTAGGAAAATGTTTCCAGATGAAAGATCTAGGAGAAGCAGCCTATGTACTAGGTGTGAAGATCTACAGGGATAGATCTAAGAGGCTTCTCGGGCTGTGCCAGAGTACTTACATCGATAAAGTCCTGGAGAGATTTCATTTAGAGAATTCTAAAAGAGGATATCTTCCAGTCAGACATGGTCTGAATCTTTCGAAGAGTCAGTGTCCACAAACACAGACTGAGAAAGATGAAATGGACAATACGCCTTATGCTTCGGCTATTGGATCCATTATGTATGCGATGTTGTGTACTCGCCCAGACGTCGCTTACGGGTTAAGCGTGACCAGTCGGTTCCAAAGTAATCCAGGTATGGCGCACTGGATTGCAGTCAATAACATTTTAAAATATCTTCGGAGGACCAAAGATATGTTCTTGATATATGGTGGTCAGGAAGAACTCAGTATTGAAGGATATACTGACGCTTCGTTCCAGTCGGACCAGGATGATTTCCGATCGCAATCAGGCTATGTTTTTAGCTTGATTGGTGGAGCAGTGATGTGGAAGAGTTTCAAACAGTCTACTGTTGCTGATTCCACAACAGAAGCCGAGTATGTTGCAGCCTCGGAAGCATCCAAGGAGGCAGTGTGGATTCGTAAGTTCATTCAGGAACTTGGTGTCGTTCCTTCGAGTGCAGATCCTTTGGTTATCTTCTGTGATAACACTGGAGCAATCGCACAAGCAAAGGAACCACGGTCGCACCAGAAGTCCAAGCACATACAGAGACGGTTTCACTTGATCCGGGAGATCATTCATCGTGGCGAGATCAAAATCTGCAAGGTTCATACAGATGACAATCTGGCTGACCCGCTTACCAAGCCTCTGGCGCAGCAAAAGCATGAGAAGCACTGTAATAATATGGGTTTGAGATTTCTCAACCATTAGATTAAGTGCAAGTGGGAGATTGTTGGGGTATGCCCTTAAGGCTAATGTTTGAGGCCTTAGGATTCTATGAGTATCATGTAATAAACGCTTATGTTTATAAAGGCATGGTTGTTATTCAGTATGTTACATTGTCTGTTGCAATAAGTGTACTTCTGAATAATGTCTCAATGCTGTTCAGCTAGGCTGACATGCTATATGTCCTTAGTCGAGATATCTTGGTGAACATGAGACAGCCTTGATATGGTTAAGACTAATGTGTGTTCTAATCTTATAGGATGCTTCGAGCATGGAATAAGATGTAGACTCATGGGTACATTGGATGTACTAGACAGACCCTATTAGGATATTCAATTGCTTGTCTCAATGTGAATAATCCTTGTGTGCAACAAGTGGCATACTTCCTCTGACTTGAGATCACTTGTGTTTCTAAATGATGATTGTCATTGTTTTGAGGTAGTTCAATATCATTTGAAATATAATGGTTATAGACTATCTTGGATAATGATCATGAGTCAGGTTAGGGCACTAGTGATAGATACAGGATTGCCGTCTCCTTGTTTAAGGAGTGTGATGTTCTAAAGGGGCCCCCCCCTGAATGAGATGATTGAGAATAGTGTATGGCCATACCCTGATGACTATGTTCATCTGATCTAATCATGCTCATCATATTGGAGCTACAGGCTTGACACGCTTGTCCAATAAGAACATCCAGTGGCAAAGGAAACTTGTATGCCGCGTGAAGTGGATTCACACTTGTGCTATGGTTTGGGTGTAGTCTTGGAAGACTCTTTCCTTTATATCGGGAGACAGTGATGTGTGGCTAGATACCTCTCACTGATCGTGATAACGTAAGTTATCGTTACCGACATTTAAAGGAAACCCTCAGGGTCGCACAATTTGGTGATATGGCTTACTTAAGTCAGATCGTGTGGACTGAATTGTTTTGGTTCAGTTTAAAGGAGTTTAAACTCTGATTGTAAGTGAGATCTGGTCTGATCATGTTTGATTGATTAGGGCTTGAGATCGGTAAGCTTCGATCGAGAGTGTGGATGCTAGATCGGTGAGATCAAGAGCATCTAGAGATGTACGGTTAGATCTTGAACCTTCATGGTTCATATGAGATTTAGACCATGGCTTGGCTTGGTTCGATTTGTCATTTGGACCAAATGAAATTGGACCAAATTCAATTGAACCGGTTCACATAAGTGAACGCATGGTTCAATTGAGTTGGCGTTTTGGAATGGTTCAAAAGACATGAACGCATGTCTTGATGACTTTCCTTTTATGGAAGTCTTGAAACGCCAAAACGCCTATGTTGACTCAACGCCTCTAGGCTTCGATGCTCTCTCTTGGGTGAGGTATCGTTTGCACAAGGTGGAAGGGTTTTTCGAAGAGCAAGACGCTTTCATCTCATCTCCTAAACACAAAGGACAACTTGGCAATTTTTGCTAGCACAAGAGTTGCGCAAGGAGGAAGCCTTCATCCCTTGTGTGTGACATCTTTGGAGAAGATCTCTCTTGATCTTTGCTTCCAAGCCGACAACCATTCCAATGGCGTTGGTATGATCCCTTTGAGATCTTTTTCGTTTATGCAATGAGTTAATCATATGATCTACATGCGGTCTTGAGGGTGACACCCCTAAAAGTTTATATGCGCCGCCCCCTTTAGGGTTTCACCCCCTTGCGCCCCCTTTAGGGTTTCACCCCTAAAAGTTTATATGCATTAAGCGGTTGCATGATCATGGACTGCTGGGATCATTCTCCTATGAGGAGATTGATACATGCAAAGCTTGTTTATTGGGTAAAATGACGAAGTCTCCTTTTCCTAATAAAGGTCAAAGGGCTTCAGGTTTACTTGACCTTATACACAGTGATGTGTGTGGGCCATTTAGTAAACATGCCAGAGGTGGCTATTCGTACTTCATTACCTTTACTGATGATTTCAGTAGGTATGGTTATGTCTATCTTATGAGACATAAGAGTGAATCTTTTGACAAGTTCAAAGAGTTCAAGAATGAAGTACAGAATCAGCTAGGCCGAAATATCAAGGCACTTCGTTCTGATCGAGGTGGAGAATACTTGAGTCATGCGTTTACTGACTATCTAAAAGAGTGTGGGATTATCTCACAGCTCACTCCGCCAGGAACACCGCAATGGAATGGTGTGTCCGAGAGGAGAAATAGAATGTTACTTGATATGGTTCGTTCTATGATGAGTCAGGCTACTTTACCTTACTCCTTTTGGGGATTTGCACTGGAAATAGCTGCAAAGGTACTAAACCGAGTGCCATCCAAGGCAGTTTCAAAGATGCCATATGAGTTGTGGTATGGGAAACAGCCGAGCTTGACATTTATAAAGATCTGGGGTTGCGAGGCTTATGTCAAAAAGCTCGCCTCTGGGAAACTAGAGAGCAGATCTGAGAAATGCATCTTTGTCGGTTACCCTAAGGAAACTAAGGGTTATTATTTCTACGATCCCAAAGAGAACAAGGTATTTGTTGCTCGGACGGCAATATTTCTTGAGAAGGAGTTTCTTCTGCAAGAAGCCAGTGGGAGAGAAATAAAGCTGGATGAGAATCCAGAGGAAGGACAAAGTAGTCAAGCACAGTTGGATGTGCATGAGCCGGTAGAGCAGGTTATTGAACAACCTGAGGCTCAGATATCACGGGAACCGCGAAGATCGGGAAGGATCCGTCGTCAGCCTGAGCGTTATGACGGAGTCTACATCATTGATAATGATGAACCCCTAACTTATGCGGATGCGGTCAGTGGACCGGAGTCAGCTAGATGGCTTGAAGCTATGCGAGCCGAGATGGACTCCATGTCAGATAACCAAGTCTGGGATTTGGTTGATCCGCCTCCGGGAGTGATCCCTATAGGCTGTAAATGGATCTTCAAGAAGAAGATTGACATGGATGGTAACATAGTTACCTATAAAGGCAGGCTAGTAGCGAAAGGTTTCAAACAAATCTACGGGATAGATTATGATGAAACTTTCTCTCCTGTAGCCATGTTCAAGTCTATTCGGATTCTTTTCGCAATAGCTGCATATTATGATTATGAGATCTGGCAAATGGATGTGAAGACGGCTTTCCTTAATGGAAATCTGGATGAGGATGTGTATATGACACAACCTGAAGGTTTCACTAATCCATCAGATCGTCATAAAATATGCAAGTTAAAGAAGTCCATTTATGGACTTAAACAAGCATCTAGAAGCTGGAATATTCGTTTTGATGAATCAATCTCTGAGTTTGGTTTCATCAAGAATGAAGATGACCCGTGTGTATATAAGAGGTTTAGTGGGAGCGTAATTACTTTCCTAGTCCTCTACGTCGATGATATCTTAATCATTGGAAACGATATTCCTGAACTGCATGCTGTTAAAGCATGGTTAGGAAAATGTTTCCAGATGAAAGATCTAGGAGAAGCAGCCTATGTACTAGGTGTGAAGATCTACAGGGATAGATCTAAGAGGCTTCTCGGGCTGTGCCAGAGTACTTACATCGATAAAGTCCTGGAGAGATTTCATTTAGAAAATTCTAAAAGAGGATATCTTCCAGTCAGACATGGTCTGAATCTTTCGAAGAGTCAGTGTCCACAAACACAGACTGAGAAAGATGAAATGGACAATACGCCTTATGCTTCGGCTATTGGATCCATTATGTATGCGATGTTGTGTACTCGCCCAGACGTCGCTTACGGGTTAAGCGTGACCAGTCGGTTCCAAAGTAATCCAGGTATGGCACACTGGATTGCAGTCAAGAACATTTTAAAATATCTTCGGAGGACCAAAGATATGTTCTTGATATATGGTGGTCAGGAAGAACTCAGTATTGAAGGATATACTGATGCTTCATTCCAGTCGGACCAGGATGATTTCCGATCGCAATCAGGCTATGTTTTTAGCTTGAATGGTGGAGCAGTGGTGTGGAAGAGTTTCAAACAGTCTACTGTTGCTGATTCCACAACAGAAGCCGAGTATGTTGCAGCCTCGGAAGCATCCAAGGAGGCAGTGTGGATTCGTAAGTTCATTCAGGAACTTGGTGTCGTTCCTTCGAGTGCAGATCCTTTGGTTATCTTCTGTGATAACACTGGAGCAATCGCACAAGCAAAGGAACCACGGTCGCACCAGAAGTCCAAGCACATACAGAGACGGTTTCACTTGATCCGGGAGATCATTCATCGTGGCGAGATCAAAATCTGCAAGGTTCATACAGATGACAATCTGGCTGACCCTCTTACCAAGCCTCTGGCGCAGCAGAAGCATGAGAAGCACTATAATAATATGGGTTTGAGATTTCTCAACCATTAGATTAAGTGCGAGTGGGAGATTGTTGGGGTATGCCCTTAAGGCTAATGTTTGAGGCCTTAGGATTCTATGAGTATCATGTAATAAACGCTTATGTTTATAAAGGCATGGTTGTTATTCAGTATGTTACATTGTCTGTTGCAATAAGTGTACTTCTGAATAATGTCTCAATGCTGTTCAGCTAGGCTGACATGCTATATGTCCTTAGTCGAGATATCTTGGTGAACATGAGACAGCCTTGATATGGTTAAGACTAATGTGTGTTCTAATCTTATAGGATGCTTCGAGCATGGAATAAGATGTAGACTCATGGGTACATTGGATGTACTGGACAGACCCTACTAGGATATTCAATTGCTTGTCACAATGTGAATAATCCTTGTGTGCAACAAGTGGCATACTTCCTCTGACTTGAGATCACTTGTGTTTCTAAATGATGATTGTCATTGTTTTGAGGTAGTTCAATATCATTTGAAATATAATGGTTATAGACTATCTTGGATAATGATCATGAGTCAGGTTAGGGCACTAGTGATAGATACAGGATTGCCGTCTCCTTGTTTAAGGAGTGTGATGTTCTAAAGGGGCCCCCCCTGAATGAGATGATTGAGAATAGTGTATGGCCATACCCTGATGACCATGTTCATCTGATCTAATCATGCTCATCATATTGGAGCTACAGGCTTGACACGCTTGTCCAATAAGAACATCCAGTGGCAAAGGAAACTTGTATGCCTCGTGAAGTGGATTCACACTTGTGCTATGGTTTGGGTGTAGTCTCGGAAGACTCTTTCCTTTATATCGGGAGACAGTGATGTGTGGCTAGATACCTCTCACTGATCGTGATAACGTAAGTTATCGTTACCGACATTTAAAGGAAACCCTCAGGGTCGCACAATTTGGTGATATGGCTTACTTAAGTCAGATCGTGTGGACTGAATTGTTTTGGTTCAGTTTAAAGGAGTTTAAACTCTGATTGTAAGTGAGATCTGGTCTGATCATGTTTGATTGATTAGGGCTTGAGATCGGTAAGCTTCGATCGAGAGTGTGGATGCTAGATCGGTGAGATCAAGAGCATCTAGAGATGTACGGTTAGATCTTGAACCTTCATGGTTCATATGAGATTTAGACCATGGCTTGGCTTGGTTCGATTTGTCATTTGGACCAAATGAAATTGGACCAAATTCAATTGAACCGGTTCACATAAGTGAACGCATGGTTCAATTGAGTTGGCGTTTTGGAATGGTTCAAAAGACATGAACGCATGTCTTGATGACTTTCCTTTTATGGAAGTCTTGAAACGCCAAAACGCCTATGTTGACTCAACGCCTCTAGGCTTCGATGCTCTCTCTTGGGTGAGGTATCGTTTGCACAAGGTGGAAGGGTTTTTCGAAGAGCAAGACGCTTTCATCTCATCTCCTAAACACAAAGGACAACTTGGCAATTTTTGCTAGCACAAGAGTTGCGCAAGGAGGAAGCCTTCATCCCTTGTGTGTGACATCTTTGGAGAAGATCTCTCTTGATCTTTGCTTCCAAGCCGACAACCATTCCAATGGCGTTGGTATGATCCCTTTGAGATCTTTTTCGTTTATGCAATGAGTTAATCATATGATCTACATGCGGTCTTGAGGGTGACACCCCTAAAAGTTTATATGCGCCGCCCCCTTTAGGGTTTCACCCCCTTGCGCTCCCCCTTGAAGGGGACTTTCATTTTTAACTAGAAAACTGCAAAGAAAATACGACACTACCGTATTTTAAAATACGGTATTGTATTTTATACGTGGACGCGCGAGTTTTTCAGGCTGAAACTTGCACGGACCATAACTTTTGATCCAGACATCTAAAATAAAATCTGAAAGTTGCTACGGACTCATCTTTAAGAGGAGAAGACACACGAAGTAAAAACAAGAATTTTTATCCAGTATCGAGGGAGAAATTGATAGAGAGGTGCTTAGGGTTTGTCCTCACGCCGAGAGGCGTAGAGGACTCCTCAGGCCATGATTTTCACTCAGAAGCTTCGCCTGGAGTAGAGGAGGATACCCCAGAAGTTTTGGATCGAAAGGAGATAGATCGGAAGCGAAATTGATGAAATCGGTGGTGACAGCACTGTTCATCGAGTTATGCTGCAAATTACGGTGCTGTAATTTCATTACAACACCTGTTTTGTAACTTTTCTTCTTCCCTTCTTCGATTTTTGACACTTTGAAAATATGCTTTATTGTAATTCCTCTTCCATGCAAGCTTAAACATATTTTGGGACATGGGGTGTAATCCCCTTGATTTTTAATGATAAGATAACTCTTATTTTCGTCAGAATAGTTTTATTATGATGATTCTACTTATGTGATTGTTTGTCTTTGATTCTCCATAGATTGATATTATTATTCATGTTTTAGAGTTCTCGCAATAAGGACCGAAAGGTGACTTACTTGAGAACTTGGAACCCTAGAATTGCATGTTAGCAACTCTCTTAGGTTAGTTCTTAATTATTTGATTTTAGTTATCTTATTGCCATGATGATAATTTAAATCTAGGGTAGAGTCGAGTTGTCAAACATGGAGATCTTGCACAAAAGTGAGGATCAGAACGTTGGAGAACCATAAGTAGAACTTGTGTTGAGTCTCGGATGCACGAAAGTGATCCTTGAGATTCCACTTGAGACAATCAACGTAGAATTCGGATGCACGAAAGTGATTTTGAATTCTTTGATTGATGATTTACTTATCTTTAGCATTGGGATAGATCTTGCACGAAAGCGAGGATTGATCCCTACATGATTGTCTACACGAAAGTGAGATGATCCCGTTATGAAGTAAATTAAGTCATTATCATGATAAGATTAGTCTGACGACCTATTATTTAAATCTAGTCATTAGAATTAAGGAGGATGAAACCCTAGTCCCAATGTTTCTCTCTGATTATCTGATTTCGTCTGTTTTCCATCATTGCTTTGCTATTATTCGGTTGCTTAGCTAGTAAGAATATAACTATTTAGTACTTAACAATAAGGTCTCTATGGTTCGATATCTTTCTTTATTACTTCAAGTATCCGTGCACTTGCGGACACAACAAGTTTTTGGCGCCGGTGCCGGGATTAGTCCAAGGTACACGCCAAACAACTTGGGATACAACACTAATGGGCCTGATGGGATGGAAGTATTGGGAAATTCTAGGGATTTTAAATTTTTTATATACATACATAGCGAAAGCAAATCTCCAAAACAGGCCAGTCCCAAAAACCAAGAAGATCAAGTCAAGCGAGGGAATCGACACGGTGAGTAAGAGATGATACCTTATAAACAAGAAGAGGATGCTATGTAGGCGCCCAAGTGTTCGCCCTCTGTAGTCTCGGACACGGCCCATGTTTGAGTTATCTACTTCCACGCCCGGTGCTAGCCTCAGGAAAAAGATCCATGCCTAGGGAGTCCTTCTTGATCACTAGCGCCAACCACTCAGAGGAAGAGGCACTAAGAGAAAGGAAGAAGGGAGGAAGCCGCCAATATCTTCTTACTTGCACCAAGGAAGAATAAGGAGGATGACTCTCGGCTTTGATGGATGAAGATGCTCCAAAGGGTCTCCTAGCTTTTGCCCCTCTTGTGTTCATGCCAATGAGAAGATGTGCTTGCATGAGGGGGTCGGATAGGGTCCTTTAAATACGAGGAAGAGGCGGTTTGGGTAAAGGGGAAAGTCTAGGTGCTTAGGGCATGATTCAAGGAGTTTAATCAATCTATTACCTTGGTTAAATCCTCAATCCATATGTGCCTAAGCCTTGCCTAAGCAAGCATTCAGCCATATGCGCCCAAAGGTTATGTAAAAAAGCATACTACCCATGCATGCGCAAAGACCAAATCAAGGCATGATGGAAGTTTGCCTATTGAGGAATGGGCACAAGTCCTAATCCAATTAGGACTCTAATTATGTCAATAATCAGCCCAGATGCTCCCATGATATTTCAATTTATATCTCAAGTGATTAAATCAAATCCAATCTGAATAAATCACTTGGAAGATACCAAACAAGGCCATAGGCGCCACTCCTAATCCAATTAGGAGTCCTCATGTGCCTATGCCAATTAATCCTCCCCATTATACCTTTTAGCCCACTTATCTCTTCATGACAACTTATTAGTAAGCCCCATTGGGTAATGGGCGTAGCACAAACTTCATCATGCATGTTGATCATGCCATTGGATCCAATCCAATGTAACTCAAGGTCAAATGTGGCTAACGATGGCTAATTTTTTGGTCAACCTACCAAAAATGAAGTTTGGCTCTAATAAGCTTCTTCCATCTCATCAGGCACATTAGCGCTAACGAAATCTCCCAAATAGATCCGATTTATGAAATAACTTGATCCAAAGGCTACCTGATCAATATGAGAACTTGAGTATTAAGGTATGTGACCCTATAGGTTCCTCTAACGTTGGCAGTGATGAACTAAGGTCATCACAAGCAGTGACACCTAGCAGTGCATCGCTACTACCCAAGTCTTCAGAATGGATATCAACATTGACATCCCCATCATTGCAACAAGGTACCAATGCATTATAGTCCCTTTGCTAAACTGATATCCGATTGGACAAAGTGTGTCACCACTTTGTTTATACCCAATCTCATGATCATAATTAAATCAAGCTTTCACCTAGGTATGACCATATACTTTTAGTCATGCATCCATAGGGGGGACCTATGGATATCAAGCTTCCCTCAGGAAGGGGCAAATCCTATATTTGTCTATTGATCTTCTCATATGGGTCGTGACATACTCAATGACAACTGTTGTAACCTCCTAACTACGGTGAGGTGTTAGGTTGTATCAAAGTATGTCCCTAACCATATAGAAGGGTCAATGGCCTCAAGTCAAGGGATCAATGCATTTTCTATCACTTGTGAGGTTAACTCATGACACCAAGTTAGAGCCTCATAGCGGGTCGATTCAGTATATCTACCACTGATATAACCATATGTATGTGATAGCACCATGTGTTCAACTAGCCCATATACCAGTCTTACATGTACGAGAGTTGTCACTTATCCACTCAGGTGCTTGACTGGGGATACAGTTTAAGCACAGATCTAATTTGTCTCTAGGGACATTATCAAGCAAGTATAGAAAGAACGCAGATGTAAATAAAGCATAATAATGACAATGCTAGAATGATATATATAAGATAACAATGTTAAGTACTACAAAAGATTGACCAACAATGGGTCCAAGGGTATATACACCAACAGGAAGAAGCTTATTAGAGCTAAACTTTATTTTTGGGATGTTGACCCAAAATTGATCATGGTTAGACACATTTGTCCTTGGGTTACATTGGATTGGATCCAATAGCTTGATCAATATATATAATTAAGTTTGAGCTAGGGCCATTATCCAATGGGGCTTTCTAATAAGTTGTGATGAAGAGAAAAGTGGGCTAAAGGGTATAATGGGAAAGATTAATTGGCATAGGCGCATGAGAACTCCTAATTGGATTAGGAGTGGCGCCAATAGCTTTGTTTGGTATCTTCCAAGTGATTAAATTTAGATTGGATTTGATTTAATCACACGAGAGACTAATTGGAAAGTCTTAGGTGGATGTGGGCAAATTATTAGCATAATTAGACTCCTAATTGGATTAAGATTTGCGGCCATGCCTCATTAGGTAATCTATCATGATGCTTTGACTAGGTCTTGGCACATACATGGAATATTTGCCTCATTAGGTATGGATTGGGCGCATATGACATAGGCTTCCTTAGGCAAGGCTTAGGCGCATATGGGATTAAGGATTTAATCAAGATAATTGGTTGATTAAACTCCTTGAATCATGCCCTAATCAATTGGACTTTCCTCTTAACCCTAATCGCCTATTGATCTTATTCATCTTCTTATTGGCATGAGCAACTAGAGGGGAGAAAGCTAGGAGACCTTGGAGCTTCTTCTTCCATCAAGGCCGCAAGCATCATCCTTCTTCCTCCTCTTGGCGCAAGTAAGGCAAGGCTTGGCAGTATATCTTCTTCCTTCTTCCTCTTGGCGCTTCCTCCTCTTTGTGGGTGGCACAAGTGATCAAGGAAGGCTCCCTTGGCATGGATTTTCTTCCTAAGGTTAGCACTGGGTGTGGAAGAAGAGAACTCAAGCATCGGTTGTGTGCAAGACTACATAGGGTGAACACTTGGGCACCTACATCACGCATCCTCTTCTTGCTTCTAAGGTATCATCTCTTACTCACCGTGTCAACGTCCTCGCTGGACTCGATCTTCTATTTTTTTTGGGACTGGCCTATTTCGGGGATTACTTCCGCTGTATGTATGTAATAAAATTTTAAAATACCCGGGGTTTTCCAACACAATGGTGCTAAACCCACGGCTGAATCGATGGTAGAACCTAGCAAGACCTAAGAAACTATGGGCGAGGCTCGGGCCAACGCCGAATGGCATCAATCTTGGCAGGGTCAATAGAGAGACTCTAGTCAGACACTATATACCCCAAAAAGTGGACTTGGGTGGCTATGAAGGTGCACTTCTTTGTTTTAAGGAAGAAGCGCTCCTTCCGGAGAATCTTAAAGGTAGAGCAAAGATGCTCTAAGTGGTCCTCTCGGATGCGGCTGAAGATCAGAATGTCATCAAAGTAGATGACCAGGAATTTGCCGATGTAGGGCTTGAGGACTTGACTCATCTGCCTCATGAACATGGAGGGGGCGTTCGTCAAGCCAAAGGGCATGACTAGCCATTCGTACAGACCATCCTTGGTCTTGAATATAGTCTTCCATTCATCACCCTCATAGATGCAGACTTGGTGATATTCACTCCGGAGGTCCAACTTGGTAAACCATGACAAACCCAAAACCAAATCGAGCATGTTGTCAAGACAGGGAATGGGGAACAGGTACTTGACGGTGATCCTATTAATGGCTCGACTATCTATGCACAAGCGCCACGACCCATCCTTCTTAGGCATGAGCAGGGTGGGGATAGCACATGGGCTAAGTGACGCAATAGAACTTATGGGAGGGGTGGTCCTTAAGTCAGTACTCTAAGGAGGTGGAGATGATGATGCGAAAAACGTGAGAGGGTCTTGAGACGAGGGAAGAGAAAGCACTTTGGAGGGAAATCTGGGAAAGCCAATAGAAAACGAGCTGCATAGATGCGACTTGAGCAATACTAGAGAGCTGAGAAAGAAATGGCATGAGTCTACAATCTCAAAATACTAACCTCGCTTGTAGACCCAATTTCAAAGCATGTGCGTGATGCCTTGCATTTTAGTAGTGATTTTTGGTATTATTCCGTGATGAATTTAGGCCTATTTTGATGTTTTTATACCCTTTAAGACGTATTTGCTTAAAAGCTTCGGAATCTTCACTTTTCCTTTTTTTTTGTAAAACATTACGTGAAATCACCCAAATTTGAAGTCTTTTGAAGATTCTAAAGCCATGGGGCGATTCATTATGTGAAGATGAAGCCGCCCGTCAAATTTGGGCTCAATCGGAGCTACTTTGAAAAATATGGCCAGGTGTACCTGGCGGGGTTCACCCGTGATTCTTTCTGAAGGAATTTCGGCAGAAGACTATAGTAAGCTTCACCACCTGGTGAACCCGATGGGGTTCGCCAGTGATTCTTTCTCGACAAAATTGTACAGAAGACTTCATCACCTGGTGAATCCAGCAGGGTTCACCCGTGATTTCGACTGAGGTGTCCAACCTCTTCTCTTAATTCCTTCGATTTTGAGGCCTATAGATATCCAAATTTGGTAAGTGAGCACATTTTGGAAAGCTTATTCAGAGTCGAATTGAAAGAATATAAAAGCCCTCTCTGAAACTTCCTAAATATCAAGAAATCGGCGCACAAGCAGGCAAGGGCGAGCAGGAGCAGAGACAACTTGATTTCCAGGCGACTTTTGAGATTGGATCATTGAAGGATTGCGATTCTGGGGGATTGGCTTCGGTTTATCATCTCTTCCCTCTTAGAAATGCTTTCTTGTAGTTTTCCTGTCTTTATTAAGAAAGTTTTATGCGATTTCATAAATACTGTAGTGTAAAACCTATTTCGGGGCTTGGTTGAAACCCGCTGACGACTTTTGATTGCAAAACTTATTTCAATATTATTATTTGGATTTTTGTGTGAGAATATATTACTTTGATGTACTTATTTCTTGATTTTACCTTGGTCACGTATAATCATGTTTTGATCGGCACGATTCATACCGAGAGGTGGATCATGACGGTGGAACCTCTTAGTAAAACTTGTGAATCCACAACACGAGAGTGCTTGGTTTTCACTTGAGGATTCCATAGGCTTCCACAAAATGCATAGGGTTTATTTAGGACGATCCACCGCGAGAGTAGGAGACCGTTCATGATAAACACCGAGGTGTACCATCGAGAGGGGGCATCTTGTACCCTAGGGATAGGTTCCTTGTGCAAAAACTATAAATCCATGTAATAGATCTTTTTATATGCAATTAGAATCGTCAGTGTGGTGGATACTAAAGCTCTAATCTCTCTCATATATTCACTCTCCCGTAGTTGCTTTGATTTCTTGTTTTTAGTTAATTGATATCGAAAACTTTATTTAGATCTACTTAGCTATTGAAACATGGATTTCTAGTACTTATCCTTGTTCCCTGTGGGTTTGACCCCACAGAAGGAGTTTCATGTTGCATTACTTCTCATTGTTATTAGATACACTTCTTAGTTTGTTATTTTCGTTTCACATTGTTTTTGATTATATTCTGGGGATCTTTGCTGATTATTGATGACTCTAAATTTCATAGTGTTTTTCATACTTATTTAGTAGTCTTTTGAGCCATGATCTTACTCTTTTGCTTTGTTTTTATACCTTTTTTATCATACACTTTGAAATCTACACCGTCTTTAGTTTTTGATCAATTTTAGGAAAAAAGGCATCATTATCACCGGTGTTCGACCAATCTCAATGCATGAATGAATTCTAACCATCAAGAGGAGTCTACCCATAAAATTTCAACTCAAAAGGGTTCCTCTAGCAAAAATATGGCACTGCCGTATTTTGGAACAAAAATGTCACGATACCATATTTCGTAGGGGACGTTTTGGGTGAAATACGACACTGCCGTATGAAACTGCACGTGACCATATTATTCGGCATTTTCAACCAGAAGGTTTCAGCCGTAATATGGCACTGCCGTATAGAACTTCACGGTGCCGTATTTGTCAGCATTTTCAATCAGAAGGTTTCAGCCGGAATACGGCACTACCGTATGATCTTACACGGTGTCGTATTACTCAACAATTTTGACCAATGGGTTTCAACAGGAATATGGCACTACCGTATATTCAGGCAACATTGTCACGGTACCGTATTGTTTGCCAAGATCTGGTAGAAAACAAAATACGGCACTGCCGTGATCAGATTACGGTACCGTATTTTCAATCCCAGAACTCTGAGTTTTCCGCCGCAAAATTAAAAACGTGATTTCTTGAAACTTAGGGCACCAATTGAAGATCCAAAAAAAGGGGAAGATTCAGGCTAAGAAGGAGAAGAGTTGCGAAGCTAAAGGACCAATTTTTATCCACGACTTAGAGAGAATTCAAAGAAATCATTGCTGCGCCAGGGTTCATCGCCATTTGCTGCATAGACCATCTCCGACCATGATTTTTGAGAAGAAGCTTCGCCTGAGGAAGAAGAACACATCACAAAAGTTTCGGCTTGAAAGGAGATCAATCGAGGGAGAAATCATCAAAAACGTGCTTGCGACACTGTTCATCGCGAACTCGAAGACAAATTTCGGGCTGTGATTTACTTGCAGCCCTGTTTTGTAACTTTCACTCCTTCCTTACTATCTCCAATCATACTAAAAATCATGTTTTGCTATGATTCTTCCATCATGTTGGCTTAAATTCTTCTTGGGACAAGGGGGGTGTTATTCTCTTGATATTTCAATGGCTAGATAACTTTTCTCACATCAATATATCTCTGCTATAGTTATTTTACTTAAGTGATTTATTGCCTTCAATCGCTTTTAGTATCATGCTTTAACATGTTTTGGAGTTTTATGCTATGGATTGAGAAGATGATATCATAGAACTTGGAACCCTAGAATTTATTGTAAGAACTCATCGCAAGAGATTTTAGAAGTTTATTTCTTGTTATTGACATGACCTAGAATTTATTATTGTCACAGACATGATAACGTGCTAGAGATAGACGTTAGATTGTTAGAAAGCCTTGAGTAAAACATGTGAAACTAAGGCGCGAGAGTGCTTAGTTTTGCTTGAGATCTTGGTATTGAGATGGGATGCACGAGAGTGATCCTTAATCTCGTTAACCGAAATTCACTTATATTTAGCATTGAATTGATCTTGTGCGAGAGTGAGGATCGATCTTTGCAAACTAATTGCGCGAGAGTGAGTTAGTTTGTTTGTTAAGTGAATTATATCTTAACCATGACAGAGATAAATTGATGATTCTTTAATTCTATTTAGTTATGAATATCAAGTTGAATGAACCCCTAGTCCCGATTCTCTCATCCTGATCTGCTTCAATTACAATTCGATTGCTTTTTACACAATTCTCGATTCGCTTAGCTAGTGAAAACTCAATTAGTCGGTACTTAACAACGAAGTCCCTGTGGTTTGATATCTTAATTATTACTTCGAGTATCCGTGCACTTGCGGACTACAACATGTTTTTGGCGCCATTGCGGGGGATGTCGGTTTTGTTGATATTGATATAATTGTTATTATCGCTAGACTAAGTTTTTATTTGTTTTTGTTTTTATTTTTTTTTCTTTTCACTACTTTCTGTGATAGATTCTGATTTCCTTTTAGCTCTACAAATTCTGAACTTTTCTAACCTTCTACTTGTGTATGCGCAGAAAGCTTAGGTCAGGACCATTAGCTCCTCTTGACCTTGAAATTAATAAAACATTTAGACTGCGCAGGAAGTTGAGATTTGCAGAAAGAAGAGAAGAAGAATCCATCATTGCAGAAAAAAGAACGCTTAGAGACTATGCAGCCCCAAATACACAAGGAATCCGTTCCAGCATCACTAGGCCTGCTATAGATGCAAACAACTTTGAGATCAAACCAGCGTTCTTATCGATGATTCAATAGAATCAGTTTGGAGGATCTCCTTTGGAACATCCAAACCAACACTTATCCCTTTTCCTTGAATTTTGTGACACCATAAAGATTAATGGTGTATCTGACGATGCCCTCAGACTAAGACTGTTTCCTTTTTCTCTCAAGGACAGAGCAAAAGCCTGGCTTCATGCACATCCAACTGGAACATTCACTACTTGGGAGCGCTTGTCAAACTCCTTCTTGCAGAAGTACTTTCCTCCCAGTAAAATGATCCAGTTGAGGAACCAAATCACAGGCTTTGCCCAGAGAGATGGAGAATCAATGAGTGAAGCATGGGAGCGCTTTAATGAGCTGCAACGGAAGTGCCCCCACCATGGAGTGGAAAACTGGGTTTTAATTCAGACTTTCTATAATGGTTTGCTTTAAAATACACAATTAACTGTTGATGCTACTGCAGGGGGAGCATTGATGAACAAAACTGTTGAAGATGCCCATGCTTTGATTGAGGAGATGGCGCTAAATCACAACCAATGGGCTTCAGAGAGAGGAGTGCTTTATCGGCCTTCTCATGGTAAGAACGATGGTGATGGTTGGCGCTCTCTTGCAAAAAAGGTAGATTCGTTATGTAACCGTTTTGATTCTTTCCAAATGCAAACCGCTTCTGTTTCTTCTGTTGTATGTGAAATTTGTGGGAACAATGGACATTATGTTGAGGAATGCAAAGTTATAGTTGACTAGGAGAGTGAGCAAGTTAATGCTGTGGGGGGTTACAACCAAGCTAGATCTAATGACCCTTACTCCCATACTTACAATCCTGGTTGGCACAACCATCCTAACCTATCTTGGAAAAGTAACAATCAAACTAGTGGGCAAAATGATAATAGGGGGTATAACCAGAGACAGTCAAACCAGAATCTGAAGTTACCCCTTTAGCCTAAGGGGGGTCCCCTTCTAGGGGGAGCAAAAACCCTAAAGTGATGGCGCATAAAATTTTGACTTGCGGAAACTAGGGTTATAGAATCGACTTGCATGTTAAAAGATCAACTCGATATAAGATTATCAAAGATGATGCAAAACGATCATACCATCGCCATGGAGTAGGTGTTGCCTTGGAAGCTAAAGTCGCAAGTGCCACTTCTCCAAAGTCCCGCACACAAGAGGATGATGGCAAACTCTTTGTCGCTCCTTGTGCTAGCAAGGCTTCAAAGAATCCTTGATCGAATGAGAAAGGGATGGAGATCTTTTCTCTTGGCCGAATCCTCCTCAATCCTTCAAGCGTCGCCACACTCACGAGTGTCGAGAGGAATATGGGCGAGAGGAATTAATTGTGTTGGCGAAAATAGGGTATACTCTATTTTGGATGAGCGCTCTCTCCAAGTGGAGATCATGGTTACTAAAAATAGTAACCACTCCTCACCCCAACGTTCACGCCAAGTGAACTTGTCGCCAACTCCTCTCCCCTTGAACCATGCGCTCATCAAGTGAGCCGGTTCACTTTGGTTCGGTTTAAGAACCAATCAAGCCAATGATCTAGTCTAGATCTTAAATAAACCCTAAGGTTCCCGATCTAACCATCGATCTCCTCGATGCCCCTGATCTGACCGATCTGGCATCTATTCTCTCGATCGAAGCTTACCGATCTTAAGCTCTAATCAATCAAACATGATCAGACCAGATCTCACTCACAATCAGAGATTAAATCCCTTTAAACTGAACCCAAACAATTCAGTCCACACGATCTGACTTAAGTAAGCCATATCATCAAATTGTGCGACCCTGAGGGTTTCCTTTAAATGTCGGTAACGATAATTCTCATTATCACGATCAGTGAGGGGTATCTAGCAACACATCACTGTCTCCCGATAGAAAGGAAAGAGTCTTCCAAGACTACACCCAAACCACAGCACAAGTGTGAATCATTTCACAAGGCATGCATATTTCCTTTGCCACTGGATGTTCTTATTGGACAAGCCTGTCAAGCTCGCAACTCCAATATGATGAGCATGATTAGAACAGATGAACACTATCACCTGGGTATGGCCATACACTTTCTCAATCATCTCATCCAGGGGGCCCCTTTAGAACATCACACTCCTTAAACAAGGAGACGGCAATCCAATGTCTATCACTAGTGCTCTAACCTGACTCAAGCTCACCATCCAAGATAGTCTATAATCATTATCTTTCAAATGATATTGAACCATCTCAAAACAATGACAATCATCATTCAGAAAACACAAGTGATCTCAAGTCAGAGGAAATGTGCCACTTGTCTTAATCAAGGAATATTCACATTGTGACAAACAATTGAACATCCTAGTAGGGTCTGTCCAGTACATCCAATGTACCCATGAGTCTACATCTTATTCCATGCTCGAAGCATCCTATAAGATTAGAACAAATATTAGTCTCAATCATATCAAGGCTGTCTCATGTTCACCAAGATATATCGACTAAGGACATAATAGCATGTCAGCCGAGCTGAACAGCTTTGAGACATTATTCAGAAGAACATATATTGCAGCAGACAATGTAGCTAACTGAATAACAACCATGCCTTTATAAACATAACAGTTTATTACATGATACAAATACATTCCCATAGGCCTCAAACATTAGCCTTAAGGGCATACCCCAACAATCTCCCACTTGCACTTAATCTAATGGTTGAGAAATCTCAAACCCATATTATTACAGTGCTTCTCATGCTTCTGCTGCGCCAGAGGCTTGGTAAGCGGGTCTGCCAGATTGTCATCTGTATGAACCTTGCAGATTTTGATCTCGCCACGATCTATGATCTCCCTGATCAAGTGAAACCGTCTCAGTATGTGCTTGGACTTCTGGTGCGACCGTGGTTCCTTTGCTTGTGCGATTGCTCCAGTGTTATCACAGAAGATAACCAAAGGATCGACACTCGAAGGAACAACACCAAGTTCTCTCACGAACTTACGAATCCAGACTGCCTCCTTGGATGCTTCCGAGGCTGCAACATACTCGGCTTCTGTTGTGGAATCAGCAACAGTTGACTGTTTGAAACTCTTCCACACCACTGCACCTCCATTCAAGCTAAAAACATAGCCTGATTGCGATCGGAAATCATCCTGGTCCGACTGGAACGAAGCGTCAGTATATCCTTCAATACTGAGTTCTTCCTGACCACCATATATCAAGAACATATCTTTGGTCCTCCGCAGATATTTTAAGATGTTCTTGACTGCAATCCAGTGCGCCATACCTGGATTACTTTGGAAACGACTGGTTACGCTTAACCCGTAAGCGACGTCTGGGCGAGTACACAACATCGCATACATAATGGAACCAATAGCCGAAGCATAAGGCGTATTGTCCATTTCATCTTTCTCAGTCTGTGTTTGTGGACACTGACTCTTCGAAAGACTCAGACCATGTCTGACTGGAAGATATCCACGTTTAGAATTCTCTAAATGAAATCTCTCCAGGACCTTATCGATGTAAGTACTCTGGCACAGCCCGAGAAGCCTCTTAGATCTATCCCTGTAGATCTTCACACCTAACACATAGGCTGCTTCTCCTAAATCTTTCATCTGGAAACACTTCCTCAGCCATGCTTTAACAGCATGCATTTCAGGAATGTCATTTCCAATGATCAAGATGTCATCGACGTAGAGGACTAGGAAAGTAATCACGCTCCCACTAAACCTCTTATATACACACGGGTCATCCTCGTTCTTGATGAAACCAAATTCAGTAACTGATTCATCAAAACGAATATTCCAGCTTCTAGATGCTTGCTTAAGTCCATAAATGGACTTCTTTAACTTGCATATCTTATGACGATCTGATGGATTAGTGAAACCCTCAGGTTGTGTCATATACACATCCTCATCCAGATTTCCATTAAGGAAAGCTGTTTTCACATCCATCTGCCAAATCTCATAATCATAATATGCAGCTATCGCGAAAAGAATCCGAATAGACTTAAACATGGCTACAGGTGAGAAAGTTTCATCATAATCTATCCCGTAGATTTGTTTGAAACCTTTCGCAACTAGCCTGCCTTTATAGGTAACCACGTTACCATCCATGTCAATCTTCTTCTTGAAGATCCATTTACAGCCTATAGGGATAACTCCCGAAGGCGGATCAACCAAATCCCAAACTTGGTTATCTGACATGGAGTCCATCTCGGCGCGCATAGCTTCAAGCCATCTCGCTGACTCCGGTCCACTGACCGCATCCGCATAAGTGAGGGGTTCATCATTTTCAATGATGTAGACTCCGTCATAGCGCTCAGGCTGTCGACGGATCCTTCCCGATCTTCGCGGTTCCCGTGATATCTGAGCCTCAGGTTGTTCAATAACCTGTTCTACCGGCTCAGGCTCATCCAACTATGCTTGATCACTTTGTCCTTCCTCTGGATTCTCATCCAGTTTTATTTCTCTCCCACTGGCCTCTTGCAGAAGAAACTCCTTCTCAAGAAATATGGCCGTCCGAGCAACAAAAACCTTGTTCTCTTTGGGATCGTAGAAATAATAACCCTTAGTTTCCTTAGGGTAACCGACAAAGATACATTTGTCAGATCTGCTCTCTAGTTTCCCAGAGGCGAGCTTTTTGACATAAGCCTCGCAGCCCCAGATCCTGATAAATGTCAAGCTCGGCTGTTTCCCATACCATAACTCATATGGCGTCTTTGAAACTGCCTTGGATGGCACTCGGTTTAGTACCTTTGCAGCTGTTTCCAGCGCAAAACCCCAAAAGGAGTATGGAAGAGTAGCCTGACTCATCATAGAACGAACCATATCAAGTAGCGTTCTATTTCTCCTCTCGGACACACCATTCCATTGCGGTGTTCCTGGCGGAGTGAGCTGTGAGATGATCCCACACTCCTTCAGATAGTCAGTAAACGTATGACTTAGGTATTCACCACCTCGATCTGAGCGAAGTGCCTTGATATTTCGGCCTAGCTGATTTTGTACTTCATTCTTGAACTCTTTGAACTTGTCAAAAGATTCACTCTTATGTCTCATCAGATAGACATACCCGTATCTACTGAAATCATCAGTAAAGGTAATGAAGTACTGATAGCCACCTCTGGCATGTTTACTAAATGGCCCACACACATCACTGTGTATAAGGTCAAGTAAACCTGAAGCCCTTTGACCTTTGTGAGGAAAAGGTGACTTCGTCATTTTACCCATCAAACAAGCTTTGCATGTATCAATCTCCTTATAGGAGAATGATCCCAGCAGTCCATGATCATGCAACCGCTTAATGCGTTTCTCGTTTATATGGCCTAAACGACTATGCCACAGCAAGGTGCTGTCATCAGCATACTTGGCTTTCTTAATATCAACATTTTGTATAGAACTTTCCATGTCCAACATGAATAACCCATTGTTAATTGAACCAGTTGCATAAACAATATTATCATAAGACAAAATACACTTTGAAATATTGCATTCAAAGGAAAACCCCTTCCTGACAAGAGCAGGAATGGAGACAATATTTTTAGTTATACTGGGAACAAAATAACAATTGTCTAGTTCCAATACAATGCCAGATGGTAAAGGAATGAAGTAGTCTCCTACAGCAACAGCAGCAACCCGTGCCCCGTTTCAAACTCGTAGGTCCACCTCATGCTATCCCACCTGTCTTCTTCTCTTGAGTTCCTGTACATTTGAACAAATGTGAACTCCACATGCAGTGTTCAACACCCATGATATAGAAGAAGAGAACATGACCTCAGTCACGAATATACCTGAGCCAGAAGCGAAGCTTCCCCTCTTATCTCCTTGGAGCGCTTTACAGTCCTTTTTCCAGTGACCCAGCTGGCCACAGTGGAAACACCTGTATTCCTTGGACCGCTTCACCTTCTGCTTCAGAGCCTTGCTGTAATTCTTGACCGGGGCCTTGCCCTTCTTCCCCTTCTTCTTGTTCCTTGAAGGAACCATCAAGACAGAGGTCGAAGGCTTACCCTTCAGAGTCTCCTCAGTGGTCAAGAGCATATTCAGCAGCTCTGCCGGAGTACAATCGATTTTGTTCATATTAAAATTAATAATGAACGCGTCGAATGATGGCGGGAGAGACTGCAGAATAATGTCCACAGCAAGCTCCTGGTTGATGGTGTGCCCCAGTTTCTCCAGAGCCTCCTTGTGCCCAATCATCTTGAGCACGTGAGCTCCCACTGGGCTCCCTTCAGCCAGTTTGCTCTGAAAGAAGAGCTTAGTCAAATTATAGCGTTCAGTCCTCGCCTGTGCAGCATACAGCATCTTGAGGTTTGTAATCATGTCTATAGCCGACATGTCCTCATGCTGACGCTGCAGCGGTGGCGTCATAGACGCTAGCATCAGGCAAGCGACATCAATGCTATCATTGACGTGCTTTTCATAGGCTTCCCGAACCGCCCTTGCGGCGTTCGGAGCGGGCTGCGGCGGTATCGCCGTCTCGAGGACATACAGTTTCCTCTCTGCCTTAAGAATGATCTTAAGGTGTCCAAACCAGTCAGAGAAGTTCGGCCCAGCAAACTTCTCCCTTTCCAGTAGGGATCGCACATTGAAGTTCATGGTGTTCGTTGCTGCAGGTATCTACAACAATGCAAGAACAGCAAGGTCAGTATCAATGTATAAGAATCAATCAGGACTTAAGAAAGATTCTTTTTCTCACTATTTTATCTGGCTGGTAAAATCCAGCAAAACAGCCCGAAAGAGTAATACTCTTTTAGTGAGATGGGATCCAGATTTCATACTTGGTCTCCGCGTCCCGCTCAGGCGAGATAAGATGCACAGAGAGTACAAGCACTAGTTTCTGGTAGGCATCCCAGCCAATCGCCAACCCGTGCGATTCCCCTTCATCTGGGCAATCCAGCAGACTGTGCCAACTGAGTTGGTACAACACAGTCTCTGATCCCACAGATGGCTGCCTCCATGTGCTACCATATGCTCCACATATGTAGCCAACACGGTCAAGCTGACCCGACCTACTCCCTGGACCACCATGTGCTATGCTGAGCAACGAGAAGGGATAAATCCCTACTCTGTAACACACAGGTGTAATCCCACACCCTCTGAAGATAGATGGACGTGCCCACTGAGTGGGTACAACACGGCTCCAACGATAATCAGAACAGTGAGGTTTCGCGTCAGAAGGCTTACGAGCTTGATATTAAGCGTTGGATTTTCACGGTCTTTTATCTTCTTCACTATCATGCAATTCCTATGGTGATAGCAGAAGATAAACTTAATCATGCAATTCAAATATTTAAACAATAAATAAAAGAAAGCATGAATCTTATGTGGTAAAAGCCCATAGCCCTAGTGAGACCTTAACCTAACTTAAGTCTTCACTTGCTCTTCATGGGTCTTTTGCTGCTCATCTGGCCCAAACCAGGGCCCAAGCGCCAATTACAGCTCTGGTGCGCCCACCAGGAAAATGCGCCAGGTCCTAGGGTCGAACCCTAGACCTCCCACCTGGTCCAGCCACAGCTGCATGCGCCTCTGCCAAGTGTGCTCTGTGCTCTTGTCTAATTAAATTACAAATTTAACTATCTAGACAAGATTGACACGCAGGTCAATTACATTTTATAAATTAAAGCAATGTGATACGCAGATCACAATAATTAATTTACAATTTTTAAAATCCAGGCACGCAGGCCCCAGCACAGCACACAATTAATATGGGCAGCCCACATAAGACTAAATAGACAAACATATGCATCAATCAACAACCATGTGATCCATCATAAAAATTAAAATTTTCGAAAACCCCATGGGATCAATTTTAATTTTCCTTATTTGCCCTACAACCTTACAACGGTCCATTACTAGGGATCCACTCATCCAACCTAGTCAGATCCACTGCCCTTACATGCACCAAGTCCTAACTGACTTGAGTCGACCATAAGGTCAACCATGCATGCGTCAGGGCTGAACGACCACACTGAGGTCTGGCAAGCGGGCGTGACCCCGGGCCTAACTCAGGTGCGTTCATTAATCGTCTCAATCAGACATCGCTACACACCTGTCTGCAGTCGACCTATAGCCACCATAGGCTTGCGCCAAGGTGCTATCTGGTCGACCCATTCAGGCTGTCAGATAGTCTGATCAGACTGTTGGATCTAAACTAGGGGTGACTTCAACCCTAATAACCCGTCTAAGGGTTTAATGCAAGGCCTTGATCTAATGATATACGCGCAAGTGTTAAGTTTTAAAGAAAACAAAACTACTAGAAGCGCATACTATTTATACATGCGTCAACTTGCAACAAATGTTCTAGCATGTAGTTACGCATGTCATGAATAAACATTAGATCAAATGAACTAGCACAATCATGGATCACGTAAAGCATCAAGCAATCAAGATAACATACAGTAACCTGCCTCTGATACCAATTGAAGTTACCCCTTTAGCCTAAGGGGGGTCCCCTTCTAGGGGGAGCAAAAACCCTAAAGTGATGGCGCATAAAATTTTGACTTGCGGAAACTAGGGTTATAGAATCGACTTGCATGTTAAAAGATCAACTCGATATAAGATTATCAAAGATGATGCAAAACGATCATACCATCGCCATGGAGTAGGTGTTGCCTTGGAAGCTAAAGTCGCAAGTGCCACTTCTCCAAAGTCCCGCACACAAGAGGATGATGGCAAACTCTTTGTCGCTCCTTGTGCTAGCAAGGCTTCAAAGAATCCTTGATCGAATGAGAAAGGGATGGAGATCTTTTCTCTTGGCCGAATCCTCCTCAATCCTTCAAGCGTCGCCACACTCACGAGTGTCGAGAGGAATATGGGCGAGAGGAATTAATTGTGTTGGCGAAAATAGGGTATACTCTATTTTGGATGAGCGCTCTCTCCAAGTGGAGATCATGGTTACTAAAAATAGTAACCACTCCTCACCCCAACGTTCACGCCAAGTGAACTTGTCGCCAACTCCTCTCCCCTTGAACCATGCGCTCATCAAGTGAGCCGGTTCACTTTGGTTCGGTTTAAGAACCAATCAAGCCAATGATCTAGTCTAGATCTTAAATAAACCCTAAGGTTCCCGATCTAACCATCGATCTCCTCGATGCCCCTGATCTGACCGATCTGGCATCTATTCTCTCGATCGAAGCTTACCGATCTTAAGCCCTAATCAATCAAACATGATCAGACCAGATCTCACTCACAATCAGAGATTAAATCCCTTTAAACTGAACCCAAACAATTCAGTCCACACGATCTGACTTAAGTAAGCCATATCATCAAATTGTGCGACCCTGAGGGTTTCCTTTAAATGTCGGTAACGATAATTCTCATTATCACGATCAGTGAGGGGTATCTAGCAACACATCACTGTCTCCCGATAGAAAGGAAAGAGTCTTCCAAGACTACACCCAAACCACAGCACAAGTGTGAATCATTTCACAAGGCATGCATATTTCCTTTGCCACTGGATGTTCTTATTGGACAAGCCTGTCAAGCTCGCAACTCCAATATGATGAGCATGATTAGAACAGATGAACACTGTCACCTGGGTATGGCCATACACTTTCTCAATCATCTCATCCAGGGGGCCCCTTTAGAACATCACACTCCTTAAACAAGGAGACGACAATCCTATGTCTATCACTAGTGCTCTAACCTGACTCAAGCTCACCATCCAAGATAGTCTATAATCATTATCTTTCAAATGATATTGAACCATCTCAAAACAATGACAATCATCATTCAGAAAACACAAGTGATCTCAAGTCAGAGGAAATGTGCCACTTGTCTTAATCAAGGAATATTCACATTGTGACAAACAATTGAACATCCTAGTAGGGTCTGTCCAGTACATCCAATGCACCCATGAGTCTACATCTTATTCCATGCTCGAAGCATCCTATAAGATTAGAACACATATTAGTCTCAATCATATCAAGGCTGTCTCATGTTCACCAAGATATATCGACTAAGGACATAATAGCATGTCAGCCGAGCTGAACAGCTTTGAGACATTATTCAGAAGAACATATATTGCAGCAGACAATGTAGCTAACTGAATAACAACCATGCCTTTATAAACATAACAGTTTATTACATGATACAAATACATTCCCATAGGCCTCAAACATTAGCCTTAAGGGCATACCCCAACAGAATCAACCCCAAAAATCTAGTTTAGACGAGATGTTTGAGAGATTCATGGGTAATCAGATGAGAAAAAATGATGAGATTATAGAAACACTTAAGCAGATAAACTCTAGGTTGGATGGTGTTGTTGCTCATAACAAGATGTTAGAAACTCAGATAGCACAACAGGCTAATACATCTTATAGACCCCCTGGGAAGTTACCTGCAAAACTTGAACCAAATCCCAGGGAACATTGTAATGCCATCATGACTAGGAGTGGTAGACAGTTAGAAGATCCAAGGGACCCTTAGATGATGAAGAGGATGAGCCTAATGTTATACCTAGTGAGGAACCTATTTTGGGACCACAGCCCACACAAGTGCAGCCCCTTCCCGATTCTTCTCCTTCTGAAGAGAATGGGTCTTCACAGAAAGGTGACTTACCTTATGAGGTTGAGGTACCTAGACCTAGTTCTCCACAGCCATATAATACACCTATCCCTTTCCCCCAGAGGATCGTGTAGGCTAAACTAGATAAGCAGTTTGGGAAATTTTTGGAAGTGTTGAAAAAGCTGTACATTAATATTCCTTTTACTGATGCATTATCCCAAATGCCTACTTATGCAAAGTTTTTTAAAATAAATCTTATCCAACAAAAGAAAAATTGAGGACTACGGTACTATAGCACTAACTGAAGAATGTAGTGCTCTAATTCAAAACAAGTTACCACCAAAGTTAAAGAATCCAGGTAGCTTCTCGATACCCTGTTCAATTGGTAATGTTGCTTTCGATCAAGCTCTATGTGATCTAGGGGCTAGTGTTAGTCTTATGCTTTTATCTGTGTGCAGGAAACGGGACATGGAAACCCCTAAGCCGACTACAATTTCTTTGCAACTCGCCGATAGATTAGTGAAATATCCAGTAGGTATTTTGGAAGATGTTCCTATACAAGTTGGTAAGTACTTCATACCTAGTGATTTTGTGGTAGTTGAAATGGAAGAGGATGCCAAGATTCCTATTATTTTGAGTTGACCATTCCTAGCCACTGCTGGAGCCCTTATTGATGTAAGGAACGGTAAACGTACTTTGAGAATTGGCAATGACAAGATTGAATTTGATTTGAATAATTCATTGAAAAAACCTGCATATGCTAGTTCTTGTTGCACTATCCATGCTATTGACGACACAGTCTATGATGTTAGTTGCTTGTTTGATGATTCTTCTATTGATGTTTAATAGCCCGAAAGGGAACACAACAAATTTGGCACACGTGTACCTTGGACTAATCCTTGGTAACGGCACCAAAAACTTGTTGTTAAACTGCAAGTGCACGGGTATACGAAGTAATAAAAAAAGTATCAAATCCACAGGGACCTACATTGTCGAATACTAAATAGTTGATTTCTTACTATCTAGGTGTTGGGGTATGCCCTTAAGGCTAATGTTTGAGGCCTTGGGATTGTATCAGTATCATGTAATAAACTCTTATGTTTATAAAGGCATGGTTGTTATTCAGGTTGTTATATTGTCTGCTGCAATAATTGTACTTCTGAATAATGTCTCAAAGCTGTTCAGCTGGGCTGACATGCAGTTTTGTCCTTAGTCGAGATATCTTGGTGAACATGAGATAGCCTTGATATGGTTAAGACTAATATGTGTTCTAATCTTATAGGATGCTTCGAGCATGGAATAAGATGTAGACTCATGGGTACATTGGATGTACTGGACAGACCCTACTAGGATATTCAATTGCTTGTCACAATGTGAATAATCCTTGAATGCGACAAGTGGCACATTTCCTCTGACTTGAGATCGCTTGTGTTTTCTAAATGATGATTGTCATTGTTTTGAGGTAGTTCATTATCATTTGAAACATAATGATTATAGACTATCTTGGATGGTGAGCTTGAGTCAGGTTAGGGCACTAGTGATAGACAAAGGATTGCCGTCTCCTTGTTTAAGGAGTGTGATGTTCTAAAGGGGCCCCCTGAATGAGATGATTGAGAATAGTGTATGGCCATACCCAGATGACTATGTTCATCTGATCTAATCATGCTTATCATATTGGAGCTACAAGCTTGACACGCTTGTCCAATAAGAACATCCAGTGGCAAAGGAAAGATGCATGCCTTGTGAGTTGGATTCACACTTGTGCTGTGGTTTGGGTGTAGTCTTGGAAGACTCTTTTCTTTATATCGGGAGACAGTGATGTGTTGCTAGATACCCCTCACTGATCGTGATAACGTGAGTTATCGTTACCGACATTTAAAGGAAACCCTTAGGGTCGCACAATTTGATGATATGGCTTACTTAAGTCAGATCGTGTGGACTGAATTGTTCAGGTTCAGTTTAAAGGGATTGAATCTCTGATTGTAAGTGAGATCTGGTCTGATCATGTTTGATTGATTAGGGCTTGAGATCGGTAAGCTTCGATCGAGAGATTGGATGCTAGATCGGTGAGATCAGGAGCATCAAGAGATCGACGGTCAGATCAAGAGCCTTAGGGTTTAATGTGATCTGGACTAATGGCTTGGGTCGATTAGTCTATGAACCAGACCAAATTGAACCAGCTCATTGAGTGAGCGTGTGGTTCAAATTGAGAGGAGTTTGCGCATGGAGTAAACTCATGATCGCAAGTGAGTGAGTGGCTTTCTATTTTTAGAAAGCATGATCACATACGTGACCACTACTCACGTTCACGCCTAAGGCGCCCTCATCTCTCGTTTCTCCTCACTCTCATCGCCAACTTGGGCATTCAGCACTCGCACTCTCGTGTGGTGAAGAAGTTGACGAAAAAGAGAAGGAAGAGTTCGGCCAAAGCAAAGTGATCTTTCCCTTCCATTCGACAATGGCTTCTTGGAACCTTGCTAGCACAAGGAGCACCAAGGAAGAGTAGGCGACACCAATTGTGTGCGTCACCTTTGGAGAAGGAGCACTTGCACCTTTCCTTTCAAGACACCATCTAAGCGATGGCAATGGTGAGAATCGTTTTAAGTTGAACATATTATATGCATAGATCCTTGAAACCCCTTCCGCTGCATCAAAATTGTCATATGCGCCTCCTATAGGGTTTCGCCCCCTTGTCTTTAGGGGACCTTTCAATTGGTATCAGAGCGATTACATGCATATTTATATGTTTGCTTTCTTTGTGTGATCCTATGCATTGATCTATATGTTGCATGCGCATGTTGTGATAGGCGAAATTTACATGCTGGTTAGAGCTATTTTTATTTCTCCTAGGCGCATGTTTTCATGTTGGCGCATATGTTTGTTTTCTCAAACTTCTTATGACATGCGCGACTCATTATAGATCTAATGCCCTGCATTAAACCCTTAGACGGGTTATTAGGGTTGAAGTCATCCCCTAGGTTAGATCCAGACAGTCTGATCCGACCATCTGACAGCCTTGATGGGTCGACCAGATAGCATCTGTGCGCAAGCACGAGATGGCTATAGGTCGACTGCAGACAGGCGTGTAGCGATGTCTGATTGAGACAACCTATGAACGCACATGAGTTAGGCCTGGGGTCACACCCGCTTGCCAGACCTCATTGTGGTCGTTCAGCCCTTGGCGCATGCATGGTTGACCTTTGGTCGACTCAAGTCAGTTAGGACTTGGTGCATGCAAGGGTAGTGGATCTGACTAGGTTGGATGAGTGGATCCCTAGTAATGGACCGTTGTAAGGTTGTAAGGCAAATAAGGAAATTAAAATTGATACCTATGGGGTTTTTTCAAAAATTTAATTTTCTTGATTGGATCACATGTTGGTTGATGCCTATGCTTGTTTATTTATTCTTATGTGGGCTGCCCATGTTAAATGTGTGCTGTGCTGGGGCCTGCGTGCCTGGACTTTAAAGTTGTAAATTAATTATTGTGATCTGCGTATCACATTGTATTTAATTTATAAAATGTAATTGACCTGCGTGTCAATCTTGTCTAGATAGATTAATTTGTAAATTAATCAGACAAGAGCACAGAGCACACTTGGCAGAGGCGCATGCAGCAGTGGCTTGACCAGGTGGGAGGTCCGGGGTTCGACTCTGGGACAGGCGCATTTTCCCTGGTGGGCGCACCTCAGCTGCAAATGGCGCTTGGGCCCTGGGTTGGGCCAGATGAGCAGCAAAAGACCCATGAAGAAAAGCAAGTGAAGACTTAAGTTAATTAAGGTCTTACTTAGGCTATGGGCTTTTACCACATAAGATTCATGCTTTCTTTTATTGTTTAAATAAGTAGAATAGCATGATTTATTTATCTTCTGCTATCACCATAGGAATTGCATGATAGTGAAGAAGATAAAAGACCGTTAAAATCCAACGCTAAAATATCAAGCTCGTAAGCCTTCTGACGCGAAACCTCACTGTTCTGATTATCGTTGGAGCCGTGTTGTACCCACTCAGTGGGCACGTCCATCTATCTTCAGACGGTGCGGGATTACACCTGCGTGTTACAGAGAAGGGATTTATCGCTTCTCGTTGCTCAGCATAGCACGTGGTGGTCCAGGGAGTAGGTCGGGTCAGCTTGACCATGTAGGCTACATATGTGGCGCATATGGTAGCGCATGGAGGCAGCCATCTGTGGGGTCAGAGATTGTGTTGTACCAACTCAGTTGGCACAGTCTGCTGGATTGCCCAGATGAAGGGGAATCGCACGGGTTGGCGATTGGCAGGCAGCCTACCAGAAATTAGTGCTTGTACTCTCTGTGCATCTTATCTCGCCTGAGCGGGACGCGGAGACCAAGTATGAAATCTGGATCCCATCTCACTAAAAGAGTTTTACTCTTTCAGGCTGTTTTGCTGGATTTTTCAGCCAGATAAAATAGTGAGAAAAAGAATCTTTCTTAAGTCCTGATTGATTCTTAACATTGATACTGACCTTGCTGTTCTTGCATTGTTGTAGATACCTGCAGCAACGAACACCATGAGCTTCAATGTGCGATCCCTACTGGAAAGGGAGAAGTTTGCTGGGCCGAACTTCTCAGACTGGTTCGGACACCTTAAGATTGTTCTTAAGGCAGAGAGGAAACTGTATGTCCTCGAGACGGCGATACCGCCTCAGCCCGCTCCGAACGCCGCAAGGGCGGTTCGGGAAGCTTATGAAAGGCACGTCAATGATAGCATTGATGTCGCTTGCCTGATGCTAGCGTCTATGACGCCACCCGCTGCAGCGTCAGCATGAGGATATGTCTGCTATAGACATGATAGCAAACCTCAAGATGCTGTATGCTGCACAGGCGAGGACAGAACGCTATAATCTGACAAAGCTGTTCTTTCAGAGCAAACTGGCTGAAGGGAGCCCAGTGGGAGCTCACGTGCTCAAGATGATTGGGCACAAGGAGGCTCTAGAGAAACTGGGGCATACCATCAACCAGGAGCTTGCTGTAGACATTATTCTGCAGTCTCTTCCGCCTTCTTTCGATGCGTTCATCATTAACTTTAATATGAACAAAATCAATTGTACTCCGGCAGAGCTGCTGAATATGCTCTTGACTACTGAGGAAACTCTGAAGGGAAAGCCTTCAACCTCTGTCTTAATGGTTCCTTCTAGGAACAACAAGAAGAAGGGGAAGAAGGGCAAGACCCCAGTCAAGAGTTACAGCAAGGCTCTGAAGCAAAAAGTTAAGCGGTCAAAGGAATACAGGTGTTTCCATTGTGGCCAGCTAGGTCACTGGAAAAAGGACTGTAAAGCGCTCCAAGGAGATAAGAGGGGAAGCATCGCTTCTGGCTCAGGTATTTACGTGACGGAAGTCATGGTTTCATCTTCTTCTATATCATGGGTGTTGGACACTGCATGTGGAGTTCACATTTGTTCAAATGTACAGGAACTCAAGAGAAGAAGGCAGGTGGGACAGCATGAGGTGGACCTACGAGTTGGAAACGGGGCACGGGTTGCTGCTGTTGCTGTAGGAGATTATTTCATCTCTTTGCCATCTGGGCTTGTATTAGAACTAAACAGTTGTTATTTTGTTCCCAGCATTACTAAGAATATTATCTCCATTCCTGCTCTTGTCAGGAAGGGATTTTCCTTTGAATGCAATATTTCAAAGTGTGTTTTATCTCTTGATAATATAGTTTATGCTACTGGTTCAATTAATAATGGGTTATTCATGTTGGACATGGAATGTTCTATACACGCAATTGATATTAAGAAAGCCAAGTATGCTGATGACAGCACCTTGCTATGGCATAGTCGTTTAGGCCATATTAACAAGAAACGCATTAAGCGGTTGCATGATCATGGACTGCTGGGATCATTCTCCTATGAGGAGATTGATACATGCAAGGCTTGTTTAATGGGTAAAATGACGAAGTCACCTTTTCCTAACAAAGGTCAAAGGGCTTCAGGTTTACTTGACCTTATACACAGTGATGTGTGTGGGCCATTTAGTAAACATGCCAGAGGTGGCTATCAGTACTTCATTACCTTTACTGATGATTTCAGTAGGTATGGGTATGTCTATTTGATGAGACATAAAAGTGAATCTTTTGACAAGTTCAAAGAGTTCAAGAATGAAGTACAGAATCAGCTAGGCCGAAGTATCAAGGCACTTCGTTCTGATCGAGGTGGAGAATACCTAAGTCGAGAATTTACTGACTATCTGAAGGAGTGTGGGATTATCTCACAGCTCACTCCGCCAAGAACACCGCAATGGAATGGTGTGTCCGAGAGGAGAAATAGAACGTTACTTGATATGGTTCGTTCTATGATGAGTCAGGCTACTCTTCCATATTCCTTTTGGGGTTTTGCACTGGAAACAGCTGCAAAGGTACTAAACTGAGTGCCATCCAAGGCAGTTTCAAAGACGCCATATGAGTTATGGTATGGGAAACAGCCGAGCTTGACATTTATCAGGATCTGGGGCTGCGAGGCTTATGTCAAAAAGCTCGCCTCTGGGAAACTAGAGAGCAGATCTGAGAAATGTATCTTTGTCGGTTACCCTAAGGAAACTAAGGGTTATTATTTCTTCGATCCCAAAGAGAACAAGGTGTTTGTTGCTCGGACGGCCATATTTCTTGAGAAGGAGTTTCTTCTGCAAGAGGCCAGTGGGAGAGAAATAAAGCTGGATGAGAATCCAGAGGAAGGACAAAGTAGTCAAGCACAGTTGGATGAGCCTGAGCCGGTGGATCAGGTTATTGAACAACCTGAGGCTCAGATATCACGGGAACCGCGAAGATCGGGAAGGATCCGTCGACAGCCTGAGCGTTATGACGGAGTCTACATCATTGATAATGATGAACCCCTCACTTATGCGGATGCGGTCAGTGGACCGGAGTCAGCGAGATGGCTTGAAGCTATGCGCGCCGAGATGGACTCCATGTCAGATAACCAAGTCTGGGATTTGGTTGATCCGCCTCCGGGAGTTATCCCTATAGGCTCTAAATGGATCTTCAAGAAGAAGATTGACATGGATGGTAACGTGGTTACCTATAAAGGCAGGCTAGTTGCGAAAGGTTTCAAACAAATCTACGGGATAGATTATGATGAAACTTTCTCACCTGTAGCTATGTTTAAGTCTATTCGGATTCTTTTCGCGATAGCAGCATATTATGATTATGAGATTTGGCAAATGGATGTGAAGACAGCTTTCCTGAATGGAAATCTGGATGAGGATGTGTATATGACACAACCAGAAGGTTTCACTAATCCATCAGATCGTCATAAGATATGCAAGTTAAAGAAGTCTATTTATGGACTTAAACAAGCATCGAGAAGCTGGAATATTCATTTTGATGAATCAATCTCTGAGTTTGGTTTCATCAAGAACGAGGATGACCCGTGTGTATATAAGAGGTTTAGTGGGAGCGTGATTACTTTCCTAGTCCTCTACGTCGATGATATCTTGATCATTGGAAATGACATTCCTGAAATGCATGCCGTAAAGGCATGGTTAAGGAAATGTTTCCAGATGAAAGATCTAGGAGAAGCAGCCTATGTGTTAGGTGTGAAGATCTACAGGGATAGATCTAAGAGGCTTCTCGGGCTGTGCCAGAGTACTTACATCGATAAAGTCCTGGAGAGATTTCATTTAGAGAATTCTAAAAGAGGATATCTTCCAGTCAGACATGGTCTGAATCTTTCGAAGAGTCAGTGTCCACAAACACAGACTGAGAAAGATGAAATGGACAATACGCCTTATGCTTCGGCTATTGGGTCCATTATGTATGCGATGTTGTGTACTCGCCCAGACGTCGCTTACGGGTTAAGCGTGACCAGTCGGTTCCAAAGTAATCCAGGTATGGCGCACTGGATTGCAGTCAAGAACATCTTAAAATATCTGCGGAGGACCAAAGATATGTTCTTGATATATGGTGGTCAGGAAGAACTCAGTATTGAAGGATATACTGACGCTTCGTTCCAGTCTGACCAGGATGATTTCCGATCGCAATCAGGCTATGTTTTTAGCTTGAATGGTGGAGCAGTGGTGTGGAAGAGTTTCAAACAGTCAACTGTTGCTGATTCCACAACAGAAGCCGAGTATGTTGCAGCCTCGGAAGCATCCAAGGAGGCAGTATGGATTCGTAAGTTCGTGAGAGAACTTGGTGTTGTTCCTTCGAGTGTAGATCCTTTGGTTATCTTCTGTGATAACACTGGAGCAATCGCACAAGCAAAGGAACCACGGTCGCACCAGAAGTCCAAGCACATACAGAGACGATTTCATTTGATCCGGGAGATCATTGATCGTGGCGAGATCAAAGTCTGCAAGGTACATACAGATGACAATCTGGCAGACCCGCTTACTAAGCCTCTGGCGCAGCAGAAGCATGAGAAGCACTGTAATAATATGGGTTTGAGATTTCTCAACTATTAGATTAAGTGCAAGTGGGAGATTGTTGGGGTATGCCCTTAAGGCTAATGTTTGAGGCCTTGGGATTGTATCAGTATCATGTAATAAACTCTTATGTTTATAAAGGCATGGTTGTTATTCAGGTTGTTATATTGTCTGCTGCAATAATTGTACTTCTGAATAATGTCTCAAAGCTGTTCAGCTGGGCTGACATGCAGTTTTGTCCTTAGTCGAGATATCTTGGTGAACATGAGACAGCCTTGATATGGTTAAGACTAATATGTGTTCTAATCTTATAGGATGCTTCGAGCATGGAATAAGATGTAGACTCATGGGTACATTGGATGTACTGGACAGACCCTACTAGGATATTCAATTGCTTGTCACAATGTGAATAATCCTTGAATGCGACAAGTGGCACATTTCCTCTGACATGAGATCGCTTGTGTTTTCTAAATGATGATTGTCATTGTTTTGAGGTAGTTCAATATCATTTGAAACATAATGATTATAGACTATCTTGGATGGTGAGCTTGAGTCAGGTTAGGGCACTAGTGATAGACAAAGGATTGCCGTCTCCTTGTTTAAGGAGTGTGATGTTCTAAAGGGGCCCCCTGAATGAGATGATTGAGAATAGTGTATGGCCATACCCAGATGACTATGTTCATCTGATCTAATCATGCTTATCATATTGGAGCTACAAGCTTGACACGCTTGTCCAATAAGAACATATAGTGGCAAAGGAAAGATGCATGCCTTGTGAGTTGGATTCACACTTGTGCTGTGGTTTGGGTGTAGTCTTGGAAGACTCTTTTCTTTATATCGGGAGACAGTGATGTGTTGCTAGATACCCCTCACTGATCGTGATAACGTGAGTTATCGTTACCGACATTTAAAGGAAACCCTTAGGGTCGCACAATTTGATGATATGGCTTACTTAAGTCAAATCGTGTGGACTGAATTGTTCAGGTTTAGTTTAAAGGGATTGAATCTCTGATTGTAAGTGAGATCTGGTCTGATCATGTTTGATTGATTAGGGCTTGAGATCGGTAAGCTTCGATCGAGAGATTGGATGCTAGATCGGTGAGATCAGGAGCATCAAGAGATCGACGGTCAGATCAAGAGCCTTAGGGTTTAATGTGATCTGGACTAATGGCTTGGGTCGATTGGTCTATGAACCAGACCAAATTGAACCAGCTCATTGAGTGAGCGTGTGGTTCAAATTGAGAGGAGTTTGCGCATGGGGTAAACTCATGATCGCAAGTGAGTGAGTGGCTTTCTATTTTTAGAAAGCATGATCACATACGTGACCACTACTCACGTTCACGCCTAAGGCGCCCTCATCTCTCGTTTCTCCTCACTCTCGTCGCCAACTTGGGCATTCAGCACTCGCACTCTCGTGTGGTGAAGAAGTTGACGAAAAAGAGAAGGAAGAGTTCGGCCAAAGCAAAGTGATCTTTCCCTTCCATTCGACAACGGCTTCTTGGAACCTTGCTAGCACAAGGAGCACCAAGGAAGAGTAGGCGACACCAATTGTGTGCGTCACCTTTGGAGAAGGAGCACTTGCGCCTTTCCTTTCAAGACACCATCTAAGCGATGGCAATGGTGAGAATCGTTTTAAGTTGAACATATTATATGCATAGATCCTTGAAACCCCTTCCGCTGCATCAAAATTGTCATATGCGCCTCCTATAGGGTTTCGCCCCCTTGTCTTTAGGGGACCTTTCACTAGGCAAGTCGAGATCGTGAGAATAGCAATCGGTAACTAAAAGCGGGATTATCAGAGAGAAAAGCTGGGACTAGGGTTTCGTTCACTTAAACTTTTATGACTAGACATGAATAAGGATTTTGTTGATTCAATTTCATCATGAATAAGATATTATCAAAGGATGAACTCAAGGATCACTTTCGTGCATCCGAGCTCTAGAATCTCTAGTGGAGTCTCAAGGATCACTTTCGTGCATCCGAGTCTCGCAACAAGTTTTGCTCAAGGACCTCCGACGTTCCGATCTTTGCTTTCACACAAGATCTCCACGTTTGACAAATAGACTCGATCTATAGATTCATGTTATAATCATGGCAATTATTTTACTAAAAAAGATCAAGATGGATCTAACCTAAGGAAGGGATCCTAATAAGCAATTCTAGGGTTCCAAATTCTCAAGCAATTACCTTTCAGTCTCAAGCGAAAAGTCTAAGAACATAATTAATAATATGAACTTAAAGAGAGTCTAAGCACAATTATCACATGAACAAAATCATCATGCTAAAATCAAACTCAACAAAATATTGAAAAAGAAGTTATCTAATCATTAAAAGTCAAGTGAACTACTCCCCCATGTCCCAAGAGTAGTTTAAGCTAGCATGGCGAAGGAAATACAATATTCCATAATTTCAGAAAATCCAAAATCAACAAAAGGAAGAGTTTTTAGAAAATACGGCACGGCTGTGAAGTATTTCACAGCCGTATTTTACAAAAGAAGGCATGAATAGTGGTGGCGATCCTTCTTCCCTTGATTTCTCCTCCAATTTGTCTCTTTTCAATCTGAAACTTCCGGCACATTGTCTCCTTCACTAGGGGATGCTTCGATAAAAAAATCACGGCCGGAGGTCGTCTGGATCGACCGCGGCGGCGAAACCCTTGGCGGCGGCGTGGATCGCGATTTCTCCCTCGACGGTCGATCAAAATTGGGGCCTTTGGTCTCTCCGTAATCCTCTTGTCCAAAGCTCCCCTTTTGCTTCTTACGACATCGAATATAAACTTTTGGATCGTCCGCAATCATCTCCGCAAGGATTGGGCATGGACATTGACCTGGGCGTCGCGTTCAAAACCGATTTTATGGCCGTGTAATTGTTTACGGCTAGTGCCGTAAAATCTCTTGAGTCTTCTGTGCCGATGTTGTCTCAAAAAATACGGCCTGTAAACTGGTTTATGGCCATTGCCATAATTTCAGGGCAACTTTCTGTTCTGAAGACGTCTGAAAAATACGGCCCGTAAACTGGTTTACGGCAGTGCCGTAAAATTGGCTAAGGTTTCTGTTCTGACGCAATCCGAAATACGGTACCGTAATATTGCTTACGTCCAGTCCCGTAAAATCGGGAAATCTTTCTGTTCGGAAATCTTCACAAATTACGGCAGTGTTCAGATTTTATAGTACCATTTGGAATTACGGTACCGTAAAATAGATTACGGCACTACCATAATTTGCTGGCTTGCTCCGATTTGTGTGAAATTTCTTGGGTGATCTCCTCTTGATGATGAGAACTCTTCCATGTATTTGATTTTGCTTGAAAACGCCTAAAATAGTGCCTTTTTGCCTAAAAAGCATGAAAAACCAAAATAGAAGTAGACTTTGCAATATTTGATGGATTTAGCATAAAAACAAGTAGAAAGATCCTCGATTTAGCATGAAAAGGTATCTAAAATGATGCAAAATATACTACATATTTCGGTGTCATCAAACACATAAGACTCAAACCTTGCTTGTCCTCAAGCAAAAATCAAAATTTGATTGAAAGAATAACCTTCTCATGCTCAATAAATTTCTAAAATACAACTTGTCAATGAAAAATTCTATTAATTGATTTACAAAATTTCAAGTAAACATATCATCCTCATAACTCAATTTTCTAGATTCACAACTCAATCAAATAAAACTTTGTAACTTGTATAATAGATAGAATTTTCAATCTCATGATTTCACCCAGTATCAATTTAAATCTATCATGCTTTTGTTTACAGAAATTAGGTCTCCAAGATCTTTTTCCACACATATTTTTTTTTCTTTTTCTTTTTCATGCATTTTCATTGTCTTTGCATAGACGGCATGTATCCACATAGACACATACTTTTTATTTTTGACTTCAACTCTTTCTTTGGTACCACTGTCAATTTTACAGTGCCAAGTAGAGGAGTCTTATTCTTTTCACCACTCATTATTTTTCATGCATAGACTTCAACCCATGTCTTAGGTACCTCTATCAATTTTACATAGTGCCAAGTAGGGGAGTCTCTCACTATTTTTTTTTTATGGATCTTGGATTCTTATTTCCTAACAAATAGCAAAAATAGACTAAACCTCAACTAGGTTGATCAATTGATCTAAATTCACAAATCATACTAATATACTCATTTTATTCAAAAGAGAAGTTTCACTTTTAAATTTCATTCATCAAATAATATATCTCCCCAAAATTTTATGCATCAATCAATGTCATATCTCGATAGACAAATATGTATTGAGGAAATAAATTTGACATGATAGGGCTATATCTTTAATCATGAATTTGAGATCATTAATCATTCAAGTTATCAACAGTATGAATCAAGAGTGAACTCATCATCATTATTACAATATAAAATCATCAAAATATATCATCATGTATATCATATCAAATATCAGAATATCAAATCATCATACAATCCCATCGAAACAGTAAAAATCAATATCATCATCATAATACAACCGTATCGAATATCAATCATCAAAATATCATCATACAACCATATCGAATGAGAATAACAATATGCAGTGGTGGCAGTCATGGAAGCATCATCCTTCCCTTCATCATATGAAACAACAGTGAGATAAAGAAAATCATAGTGCAGCAAAAAGGTAAGGGAAGATAATACTCACAAAGCCTCTACTCATCATCATCAGATCGCGTAGCCTCTAAATCTCTCGCAGCAGCCTCCATGGGATCATAATATGGTGTTCCTCCCTGATCACCATGATAGCCATAGTCCCTGTGATCAGCATAACCAAAATGGTCATAGAGGAAGTTACGCATGTCTTCCATCTAGTTGCATAGCCTCTCCATATCTCTGTGGATGTACCCTAAGGTCTCCTCCATCCTCTCCTGGCAGCGCTCTTGGTCATACCTCTGTGCTGTCAACGCCTGAAAACCAGGATCATGGTGGCTAGCAAAGCCACCCATCGGTCTCTGTGATGAAGTGCCTGCAGCCTGTGTAGAATCACGAGATGGTGATTCCATCCCAAATGGATCACCCCATTCACCCCAGGTGGGTGGTGCTGCTGCTGAATCAAGTAGCGGGGAAAAAGCTGCTGCTGCTGCGCTGGGTGACAACTTCCAATTGGCTCTGTCCCTGACTGTGGTCTTCTGAACATGTGGTAAAGGTAGAGGGCGGATATTCGGTCGAAGGACGAAACAAAATGTATCTCCTTCCCTGACAATCATCTTCATCGCGATGCAAGACTCCATGTCAAGTCTTGGATTCCCTCGTGCCATTTCTGTGTCAAAGGGCTCAATCCCAAGATGCATGGCTATAGGAGTAACTAAGCCTCCTATTACCACTGATCCTCTAGTTGCCCTGGCAACCTTATCCATATGCTTAACCATGAAGTAAGCGACATCCACAGTAAATCCATTGAGCATTCCCCATAAAAAATACAGCTCATGCTGACAGACCATGCCGTCACTGTCTCCTCTCCCAAATACCATGTGTTCTAGAACCCGATGAGCATATTTGACATAGGGGTTCATGATCTTCGAGGCTCTGGCAGACACAGCATGAAAATGATTTTCATTTGTAATTTGGTTCCAGAAGATGTTCTCCATAAATCCTAAGGGTATTTCAGTATATCCTCCTATGCTCAACCCAAATATGTCTCTTACTTCCTGCAGTGTAAGCTCTCTCTCTTCATTTGCCAATCTGAAAGTAATCTTTCCATCATCTGGGCCATGGGAGTGTTCCTTTAATTCCACAATCAAATTGCTCAAAAACTCTAAAACAAGTGGCAAGAATGTTGGTGGATGTATTTGGAAAAATTGCTTGGCTTCTATCCTCTCAAACATCCAAAGAACATCCTCATAAAGCCCTAAGGCTTCAAGAGTTCTTTGATCAGCATATTTTGTGTTTACAATTTTCCTTTCCAGTAGTTTGTTATATCTTGCTTCTTGCATCTCATTCCTAAATGTGATCCCATATGGATTTTGGGATTGAGATGATCTACTAGGGGCTTTCCCCTTTCCTTTTCTTTTCTCTGGTTTCTTTGGCAAATGGACTTTGTTCTTGGCATGTTGGCAATCAAGCTGCAAATTCACATTTTAATGGCAGCAAACAATAATGCAGTTCAATTGCAACCTATCCATGTGTTCTAAGACATAAAAAAAATACAGGGCATGCAATCTAAACTTCATTCCGATATGGCATGTATGAATCATAGGTTCTTCATCACTAATTAAGCAAGTAGAAGGTGAAAATCAACTCAAAACTCAGCTCAAACTCCAAAAATCAACCGAAGTATGAGTGAACAGTAACTTCAAATGCGTTTATCGTGTTTCAGCTCAAATCGGTCATGAAATCTAACCAAATTCTTTTCTAACAGCAAGAAATTGAAAGCCTATCCTCTAATGAGTGTATAGAAACAAAAATCATTCGAAACGGTTAAGAATCAAGCGAGAATGAGAGAAAGGGGCGAAAACTTGTGAAAATTTGTCAAAGCGTAAAAATTGTAGAATCGAGTACCTAATCGACGGTGAAAGGTGAACAGAAGTGGTCGCTGGTGTCTTGAGGATGTCAGAGATGATCGGAAATCAAAGAACGGCTCGGAAACGAGGGAGATCGAGGGTAAAAACCCTAAAAATGGTCTAGTCGAAACCCTAAATACGGTACAGACTCGCGTGTCAGAAAGCGTTTTACGGCAGTGTGATACTTTACGGCAGGTACCGTAAAATCGACAAAGCTCTCTGTCCGAAACAGATTCCAGATTATGGCATCGTAAAATTGTTTACGGTGGGTGCCGTAATATATTTAAAACCTTATGTTCAAAAACGACGGGGAATTACGGTACCGTAAAGAAGTTTACGGTACCACCGTAAAATCTCGGCAACGTTCTGTTCGGAATGACATCAAAAATACAGTACCGTAAAATTCTTTATGGCACATAATATTCAAACAGTACAGACTTTTTTTTTTTGAAAAAGAAAAGCTAAAATTTCAAAAAAAATACGGCACGTAAACTACCTTACGGTAGTGCCGTAAAAATGAAAGAACTCTCGGGTTGATTTTGGATCAGAAATATGGTACCGTGAAATCCTTTACGGCCATACCATAATTTCGTCGCAGCTTTCTGTTCGTAAGCAGACTGAAATACGGTACCATAAAATACTTTACGGTACTGCCGTATTTTGCTCCAAATCACGAAAAACCTACAAAAATAAAACAAAAATTAGTCCTAAGCAAAAATTAAGTTAAAGAAAACAAAAATAAGGGTTAGAAAGCTTGGGTTGTCCCAAGAAGCGCTAATTTTAAGGTCATTAGCTTGATCCTTTAACACTCGAGTTTGATCGTGAATTTCTGGATCTCAACTTTGATCTTACAAAATAAGGCTCGATCTTGAAACAGTATCCAAATCTGCTCAGAATTCTTTCTATTTTCTCAATCATCCTAGAGCCTTCTCTTCTTCTCTTCCTCTTTGGCTTTTTCTTCTTCTGCAATTTCTCATCAATACCCTCAAAAAGATTGTTAGATTCATTATTTGGGGTTTCATCAAACAAACTTGAAACATCATAAATTTCATCATTAAATATTTCAACACTACAACAAGATCCTTAGTATGTAAGTTTTTTTGTTGAATCATTAAGACTAAATTCAATCTTGTTATCACATATGTCAAAAGTAATATTTCCTTGGTTCACATCAATGTTAGCCTTAGCTGTGGCCAAAAGTGGTCTTCCAAGAATGATAGGATTTCTAGAATTTACCTCCATGTCTAACACTACAAAATCTGCAGGTATGAAAAACTTACCTATCTGCATAGGAACATTTTCTAATATACCTACAGGATACTTCACCGATGAGTCCGCGAGCTGTAAGGATATGGATGTATGCTTTAGCTCTCCAAGATTTAGTTTCCTGTAAGTAGAAAGAGGCATTAGACTCACACTTGCACCGAGGTCACATAAGGCTCGGTCAAAAGATAGGGTGCCAATCAAACAAGGTATAGAAAAACTACCTGGATCTTTCAGTTTAGGTGGCAGTTTGTTCTGTATGATTGCACTACAATCTTTAGTTAAAGTAACAGTGCATGTGCCATAATCATCCAATTTTCTTTTACTAGACAAAATCTCTTTTAAAAATTTGGCATAAGATGGCATCTCAGTAATAGCTTCAGTAAAAGGAATGTTAACATAAAGCTTTTTCAGGATTTCGAGAAATTTGCCAAACTTTTTGTCTAGTTTATGTTGAACTAACCTTTGAGGAAAAGGTATAGGTGTTTGGTAAGGAGAAGGAAAATTAGGGTTAGGATTGTCTTTCTCACATGATTCCTCCCCTTTTGGTTCATCACCCTTTTGAGGTGATGAACAAGTTTGGGGTTTCTTTTGTGAAGAAGATTCCCCTAACTCTAATTCTTCTTCATTATCAACAAGCCTTTTTTCAGTGTTTTCAAACCTCCCTCTAGGTTCTCCTAGTTGTTTCCCACTTCTAGTCATGATGGCATTATAGTGCTCCCTAGGGTTTATCTCAGGTTTTGCAGGCAATTTTCATGGGGGTCTGTAAGGTACACTAGCATGTTGTGCAATTTGGTTTTCAAGAATTTTGTTGTGGGCTTCTACTCTATCCAGTCTAGAGTTAATTTGATGTACACTTTGCTTAAACTCCTCAATTTGTCAATTTTGATTTGACAGGATTTGTTTTTGATCAGACATAAACTCTTCAATTTTTCTATCTTGTTTTACCTCAAACTAATTTTGACTAGTCATTATTTTTTCAAACATGGATTTTATCTCAGAGAATTGATCATTGTTTTGATTCAGATTTTGGTTGGGATTTTGCCTTTGGAATCCTTTGTTTTCAGTGTTCCCCCCTACATTGTTATTGTTCTTCCATGAAAGGTTGGGGTGATTCCTCCATCCAGGGTTATATGTATTAGAATAGGGATCATTAGGTCTACTTTGATTATAATTCCCTATGACATTTACATGCTCTTTACCCTAATCAACAACTCTACAATATTCAGTAGTATGATCATCATTGCCACAATTTTCACAAGTAACAACAGAAACAGAAGCAGTTTGCATGGAATTTAGCTTATTACACAAAAAGTTTACCTTCTCTTCTAAGGATCGCAATCCTTCACTTTCACCCTTACCTTGAGAAGGCTTATAAAGTACTCCTCTTTCGGTAGTCCATTGATTATGGTTTTCTGCCATCTCCTCTAGCAGTCTGAAGGCTTCATCTGGTCTTTTGCTCATAAGAGCTCCTCCTGCAACGGCATCCACAATCATTTTAGTCTGATCAGATAATGTAATATAAAAAGTTTGCATTAAAGTTTGAAGTTCTAATCCATGGTGAGGACACTTCCGCTGCAGTTCATTAAATCTCTCCCAGGCTTCACTGAGCGACTCCCCACTTCTATGTTGGAAGTTTGTAATTTGGTTCCTCAATTCAAGTGTCTTCATTGGGGGAAAGTATTTGTTCAAGAAGGAATTTGACAGTTGGTTCCAAGTGGTGAAGGTACCGACTGGGTGTGAATTAAGCCATGTCTTTGCCCAGTCCCTGAGAGAAAAAGGAAAAAGTCTTAGTCTAAATGCGTCGTTAGAAACACCATTCATCTTAACAGTATCGCATAGGTCAAGAAATAAGGCTAAGTGTTGGTTGGGATCCTCCAGTGGAGATCCTCCAAATTGCTCTTGTTGAAACATTGCAATGAGTCCAGGCTTAATCTCGAAATTGTTGGCCTCAATTGCTGGCCTAGTAATACTAGAACGAATTTCATGATGATTAGGGGCTGCATAGTCCCAAAGTGTTCTCTGATGGTTCTGATTGTCTCCCATCTCGAATATTTCTTCTTGTATCTCTGGTTGGGATTGTTCTTGTAGTTCTTCTTGTGATGATTCTTCTAACCTCAACTTCCTACGCACTCTTAATGTCTTATTGATTTCAGGATCCAATGGTACAAGTGGTCCTGACCTAAGGCTCCTGTGCATGCAAAGTAGATAGATCAAGTGATTTCAAGAAACAGAAAATTAGCAGTAAATTAAAAAAACAGTAAATAAAAACCTAATCTAGCAATAATCTCAACGTCTTTAATATCGACAAAATTAAGGTACCCGGCAACGGCGCCAAAAACTTGATAGCCCGAGAGGGAACACAACAAATCTGGCACGTGTGTACCTTTGACTAATCCTTGGTAACGGCACCAAAAACTTGTTGTTAAACCGCAAGTGCACGGGTATACAAAGTAATAAAAAAAGTATCGAATTCACAGGGACCTATGTTGTCGAATACTAAATAGTCGATTTCTTACTATCTAGGCAAGTCGAGATCATGAGAATAGCAATCGGTAACTAAAAGCGGGATTATCAGAGAGAAAAGTTGGGACTAGGGTTTCGTTCACTTAAACTTTTATGACTAGACATGAATAAGGATTTCGTTGATTCAATTTCATCATGAAGAAGATATTATCAAAGGATGAACTCAAGGATCACTTTCGTGCATCCGAGCTCTAGAATCTCTAGTGGAGTCTCAAGGATCACTTTCGTGCATCCGAGTCTCGCAACAAGTTTTGCTCAAGGACCTCCGATGTTCCGATCTTTGCTTTCGCACAGATCCCCACGTTTGACAAATAGACTCGATCTATAGATTCATGTTATAATCATGGCAATTATTTTACTAAAAAAAATCAAGATGGATCTAACCTAAGGAAGGGATCCTAATAAGCAATTCTAGGGTTCCAAATTCTCAAGCAATTACCTTTCAGTCTCAAGCGAAAATTCTAAGAACATACTTAATAATATGAACTTAAAGAGAGTCTAAGCACAATTATCACATGAGCAAAATCATCATGCTAAAATCAAACTCAATTAAATATTGAAAAAGAAGTTATCTAATCATTAAAAGTCAACTGAACTACTCCCCCATGTCCCAAGAGTAGTTTAAGCTAGCATGGCAAAGGAAATACAATATTCCATAATTTTAGAAAATCAAAAATCAACAAAAGAAAGAGTATTTAGAAAATATGGCACGGCTGTGAAGTATTTCACAGCCGTATTTTACAAAAGAAGGCATGAATAGTCGTAACGTTCCTTTTTCCCTTGATTTCTCCTCTAATTTGTCTCTTTTCGATCTGAAACTTCCGGCACGTTGTCTCCTTCACCGGGTGATGCTTCGGTAGAAAAATCACGGCCGGAGGTCGTCTGGATCGAGCGCGGCGGTGAAACCCTCGGCGGCGGCGTGGATCACGATTTCTCCCTCGACGGACGATCAAAATTGGGGCCTTTGGTCTCTCCGTAATCCTCTCGTCTAAAGCTCCCCTTTTGCTTCTTACGGCATCGAATATAAACTTATGGATCGTCCGCAATCATCTCCGCAAGTATCGGGCGTGACATTGACCTGGGCGTCGCGTTCAAAACCGATTTTACGGCCGTGTAATTATTTTCGGCTGGTGCCGTAAAATCTCTTGAGTCTTCTGTGCCGATGTCGTCTGAGAAAATACAGCCCGTAAACTGGTTTACAGCAGTGCCATAAAATCGGCTAAGGTTTCTGTTCTAACGCAATCCGAAATACGGTACCGTAAAATCGGGAAATCTTTCTGTTCGGAAATCTTCACAAATTACTGCAGTGTTCGGATTTTACGGTACCATTTGGAATTACGGTACCGTAAAATAGATTACGACACTACCGTAATTTGCTGGCTTGCTCCGATTTGCATGAAATTTCTTGGGTGATCTCCTCTTGATGATAAGAACTCTTCCATGTATTTGATTTTGCTTGAAAACGCCTACAATAGTGCCTTTTTGCCTGAAAAACATGAAAAACCAAAATAGAAGTAGACTTTGCAATATTTGATGGAATTAGTATAAAAACAAGTAGAAAGATCCTCGATTTAGCATGAAAAGGTATCTAAAATGATGCAAAATATACTACATATTTCGGTGTCATCAATGTTCCTCTTTCTGACTCTTTTTCTGACTCTTTGGGAAGTTCTTATGAAGAAATTGACAATTCTGATTTTAAGAATTATTTTGATGATTTTGACGATGAAAAACATGACATTTTAGATTGTGCTACTTTTGATAATGAAAGTGAAAAGATTCCAAAAGTTGAACTGAAAGTTTTACTTGATAACCTTAGATATGAGTTTCTTGGTCCCAACTCTACATACCCTGTGATTGTAGATGCTCAATTAGATGCCAGGGAAACTAATCTTCTCTTGAAGGAACTGAGAACTCATAGAAAGGTAATTGGGTACACCATTGATGACTTGAAAGGGATTAACCCTTCCTTTTGTATGCACAGGATTCACATGGAGGATGAACACAAGCCGCATGTAGAGTTTCAGAGAAGACTCAATCCGTCCATGAAGGAAGTGGTGAAGAAGGAAGTACTAAAATTGCTAGATGCAGGTATTATCTACCCTATTTTAGATAGTAAGTGGGTAAGCCCTGTACACTGTGTTCCAAAAAAAAGGAGGTCTGACTGTAATGAAAAATAAGGACAATGAATTGATACCTGTTAGAACTGTCACTAGTTGGCGTATGTGTATTGATTATAGAAAATTAAATACTGCCACTAGGAAGGATCATTTTCCCTTGCCCTTCATTGATCAAATGGTTGAGAGACTAGCTAAACACTCATACTTTTGTTTTCTCGATTGGTATTCCAGTTTTTTTCAGATTCCCATCCATCCTGATGATCAGGATAATGTTGGGGTATGCCCTTAAGGCTAATGTTTGAGGCCTTGGGTTATTATCAGTATCATGTATAAACTATGTTTTATAAAGGCAATTATTGTTATTCAGGTTGTTACATTATCTGCTGCTGTTATGTATACTTCTGAATAATGTCTCAATGGTGTTCAGCTTGGCTGACATGCAGTATTGTCCTTAGTCAAGATATCTTGGTGAACATGAGACAGCCTTGATATGATTGAGACTAATATGTGTTCTGATCTTATAGGATGCTTCGAGCATGGAATAAGATTTAGACACATAGGTGCATTGGATGTACTGGACTGACCCTACTTAGGATGTTCAATTGTTTGTCACAATGTGAATAATCCTTGTATGCAAGCAAATGGCATATTTCCTCTGACTTGAGATCACTTCTATTTCTATATGATGATTGGCATTATCTTGAGGTAGTTCAATATCATTTGAAAAATTAATGGTTAAGGATTATCTTGGATAATGGGCATGAGTCATGTTAGGGCACTAGTGATAGATAAAGGATTGCCTCTCCTTGTTGGAGTGTGATGTTCTATAGGGGCCCCCTGGATGAGATGGTTGAGAAAGTGTATGGCCATACCCAGATGACTATGTTCATCTGATCTAACCATTCTCATCATGTTGGAGTTACACGCTTGACACGCTTGTCCAACGAGAACATCTAGTAGCAAAGGAAACATGTATGCCAAGTGAATTGGATTCACACTTGTGCTGTGGTTTGGGTGTAGTCTTGGAAGACTCTTTCCTTCATATCGGGAGACAGTGATGTGTTGCTAGATACCCCTCTCTGATCGTGATAATGTAAGTTATCGTTACCGACGTTGAAGGAAACCCTTAGGGTCGCACAATTTGATGATATGGCTTACTTATATCAGATCGTGTGGATTGAATTGTTTTAGTCCAATTTAAAGGAATTTAAACTCTGATTTGAAGTGAGATCTGGTCTGATCATGTTTGATTGATTAGGGCTTGAGATCGGTAAGCTTCGATCGGGAGAATTGATGCTTGATCGATGAAATCAAGAAGATCAAGAGATGTGTGGTTAGATCTTGAGCCATTTGGTTCAAAGAGATCTAAACCATGGCTGGTTCGATTTGGTCTTTGAACCAAATATAATTGAACCGGTTCACTTAGTGAACGCTTGGTTCAAAGGAGAAGGAAGTTTCGATGGTTCACTTTGAGTGAATGCATGAGTATTAAGCACTTACTATATTTGGAAGTCGGTTTTCCATTTTGGAAAACGCCTCCACGATTGTAACGTGGCTCGCCCCCTCTTCTCCTCCCGTTTTTCCTCTCGTGTGGTAGTGAGTCTTCACGCCAAGGAAGAGAGTTCGAACAGCCGAGAGAGAAAAACATCTCCTTGTACACGATCAAGTTTTCCTTGGATCTTTGCTAGCACAAAGAGCACAAGGGAGTAAGCCTTCAACATCTTGTGTGTGACCTCTTTGGAGAAGAGCCGATCGCCCTTTCTTCTTCCAAGTCATCACTCGAGCAATGGCCATGGTAATGCTTCAATCATCCTCTTATGGTTGGTTATACTTACAAGCCATGCGATCTTCATGAAACCTAGTTTTTCCGCCTATGCAAAAATTTAGAAGCGCATCTGACTTAGGTTTCGACCCTTCAATTGGTATCAGAGCAAGGTTGATGTGGGGAGGCGACATGACCCACGGAAATACAAATGGAGTTTAAGGTTACCCTAGCTAGGGCACCTAAATTTCCATCTCTTGCATTGCATGCATCTTTAAGTTAGATTTTCATTCCTTGCATTGCATGCATCCTTTAAGTTATTTCCATCTCTTGCATTGCATGCATCTTTAAGTTAGATTTTCATTCCTTGCATTGCATGCATCCTTTAAGTTAGATCTCCTAGCATAACTTGCATCATATGGTAGGTTAGATCCACCCAACAATTACACCATGTAGTTACATCCCTAGGATCCGCCACTTATGTATGGTAGGTTAGTGCATGAAATTGATGTAATAGTATAGGTCAACTCCATTTTGGGATGCAAGTCAAAATCAAGTCAAGATAACTCCAAGAGATGCCATGAGCCCATGAGCCCATCTCATGTGAGAACCAGCCCATCCAACTCAAAGGAGCATCACCACAAGTACCCAACACTCCACCATCCTAGTTGGCAGCCATGGGGATTTGTCTCTACCTCCAACCGCCCCTTCCCCTTTGAAGCAAAGATGGACAAGACCATTCCCTCACCTGCTGTTGCAGCCCCTAAAGTCAACATGCGCCAGCCACCAGCTTTTGCAGCCCCTTACAGCCATCATGCGCCAGCAGCTTTGCAGAATTTCAGCCTCAAGAAGCTGTCTCCATTTCCTGCAGAATGACAGCTCCCTTTTTTAGCCCATCAGTCGCCAACCACCACTGCCAAGAAGAGGTCTGCACGCCACCAGCAATGCAGAGTTTCCTACTTCTAGAAGCTGCACACATCAGCTGAAGAGTGACAACTCCTTCAGTCCCTTCAACCGCCTGCAACCTGCCCTTGTTCACTCAATGTGTCATGTACTTAGGGAAGGAAACGCAACCTGCTCTTGTCATTCAGTTTGTCATGTGCTTAGGGAAGGGAGGCAACCGTTGACAGCCCCCTATATGATGTATTCCTCTTGTAAAGTCATCAGTTAGTGTTGAATGAAATTTCAAATTCTGAAGTGTGTCTTCAAATGGTGTGTGTCACCTAACCCCTCTCATCCTTCCAACCCTTGCCGAGAGCCCCCTTTCCATCCCCTCTTGCTCTTCCACCTTCTTCCACCATATGCGTTTGTCTTGAAGATGGGAGCTCACGCCACTTCCTCCCTCTAGCCTTGAAGAGCCTTCAATCAAGAGGAGGAGCTGGACACATTCGAGACTCAAGAAGGTGCCATCAACTCCATGCCGAGAACAAGCCACCCCCACTTTAGCTAAGTCTTCTTCCCCTTTGGGTCATTGTTCTTTGTTACTTGTTGTTGTGGTTCTTTGATACTTGTTGGACAGCCCCTTTGCACTCACGCTTGCTTTCTGCAGGAGGCGCAAGGCCATGGGATGACAAGCAAGCTATCCCCTCTTTTCTTCCCCTAAGCCTAGATAGTCTAAACTATGTTAACAAGGGAATTTGGAGTCTAGCCTCCCCCTTGATTGTCTTGTGTATTGGCCTCTTAATATTATTTTCAAAATTCACCCACGCATGTGTGGGATGCTGCAATGACATGTGTGTAAGCTCATAGGGCCCTACTTCGTGAGATTCCACCATTGGACCGGTGAAGAACGGGAAGGACACCCTTTCTATTCTCAAAGGGTGCAAGGTGAGTTCCTCCCTTAGAGTAGCTTTATTGCTTATGATAGAACCGCATGTTAGATCTATTTGAGGCTATAGAACCGCATGTTTAAGTTTGTTCAAAGTTCCAACTTATCTAGAAGCACATGCTAGGTTGCTCTTGTTGATTAGTTTCGGTTTTCCCTATTATCGACCAAAACAAGCTAATTTCGAACTACGATAGCTTAAGGGGTTTATTAAGCTATACTTAATTATCAAAATGTTTTCAAAACGCGTTGTTTGAATGTTGCATGCTTGGTGACCCCATCAACTTGGTATCAGAGCTTAGGCTCTTAGAGTAGGATTTTATAAGACCAAAACTTTATTTTCCTACTACTAAGGCGATTTTGGACCTAGGTGCTTGAAAGAATTTGACTAGCTATATTTATCACCTTAGGGTTTATTTTCAAAACCTTACTCATTTCGAAAATGACTACTAGATTCAATCCCCTAAGAGGCAATAGACAACCCATCAAGAGATGGGATGACATGATAAAAGAAATATATGACCCTACATCTCTCAATGACCCTACATCTCTCAATGAAAAATTGCTTACCCAAGAGAACATGAATGTAGCTGAATATATACTAAAGTTCAAAACCCTCTACCATAGTACTAGAGAAGCTCCTAGGGTTATGCTTAACCGGTTTAGAGATGGTCTTAGCTTTGAGATTAAAAGAGGTCTCACCTACTACCCCATATACACAATAGAAGATGCTTTTCAAATAGCTAGTGAGGTGGAGCAAAATCTTAAGAGATTTTATAAAAGGAAAATTGACCATCCAAGACCCAAAGCCCCTAAGGTAGTCAATCAAACCATGGAGCTCAATCAAGCCTTAGAACCAAAGCTACCCTCCCAAAGCCAATCTCAAATCAAGTCTAGGGAACCCATTGAAGACTTACCTCCATGTCAAATCATGTTGTCCATAAAACCCAAACAAGAACTCAACCAACTTAAGGAAAACTCTCTTGACATCCACATAGGTCATACTAAGTCCACACCTTTAAGAACAATCTCACCTAAGCCTATGGAAGAACTTGAACCCAATCATATTAGGCTAGACTTAGTGGAAGCTATCCTACCCTTAGTGACCTATGAGACTAGTTTGCCTCACCCTTTAGGGCTCCCATGTTTAGATCAAGTGCTTGAACCATGTGAACCTACTCTTCATGACATAAGAAAAACTTTAGAGAACTCTTCAATAGGTTGTGAACACTTAGGTTCCAAGCCACTTGACCTTAGTGAAAGTTTAGATGAGCCTCTAGACACTTTAGAAATCCAACACCTTCAATTAGAGGACCATCACACTTTAGGCTTGACTCAACCTAAGTTTGAACCTTTCTCTATGGATGATCTGCCTAAATATCTTACTCAACCATATTTAGAGATTAAGGTAGACATACCATCTTGTCTAGGCCCTTCTTTGACCACTTTTGAGCCATCTAGCACTAAACTTTCATAGTTAGGCCTAAGCCCACCCCTAGAGCCCAAACTTTTACACATAGAGGATCCTTCACCTTTAGATCTCAACCCACATGAGTTAGGATCCCTTACTTTGCCTAAGATGGAACCCATGCTAGATCCTTTTCTCATTGACCAAGATCCTAAGTCCCAAGCATTAGGAGAACCTCAACTTCAAGGCCTAGAAGACTTGACCTTTGATCCAATGACCCATGAAACATATCTCTTAGGTCTTGCCACCCACACTCCTAAGCCACATTTAGGGCCAATTGAACATGGGCTTATAACCCAAGACTCTAGGGATGACCCTACTCAAGTTGACCCCATAGGGACTGACCTATATCAACCTTCTCCTTATGACATGATAGAGCCCCCCCAGTTTAGCTTCGAGGATCTTACTCCAGATATGGGAGAGCCATTTCTTTTTTCCTTAGGAAGTCCAATCCTAGAGGCGCCCCTCACCCTTCTTGAGTTAGACATTAGCTCACCTGAATATGAAGTAGAATATACTTTAGATCCTCTTGAGTTTCCCATGCTAGGATATGATTTAGAACCTAACTTGTCTGAGTTGGCAACATCACCCATCTCTCCTTTAGACCTTGAGTCTGGCCTTAGTACTCCAGGGTTAAAGAAAATTCAATTGAATAATGATTTGCTTTCCCTCCCAGAACTTGAACACTTTGATTTTGTTATACCTGAATCTTTTAGTAGGCCTGTATACCACAAACATACTAATGAATATGGCCGAGAAAGGACATTCTGTGTAGGAGACCCTGAATTTAAGGAGCATGAAGATTGGGATGAAGAGATTGATTGCTGTGATGCTGTTGACACTGATTTTTGGACCCCCATCACTTTTGATGTGGATGACTTCATATTGCATAAGCATCATTCCACCCCATACTATGACCCCACTTGTGAGCATATGATTGAGTCCATCCTTGAGGACCAAACCCATTTCACCCGCGATAAGGTAGAGTTACTCTACTTAGTTGGATATGACCATGGTGAAGAGGGTTGGCTCCCCGAGGAAGAACTCACCCTTACTACTTCAAAGCTCCTCATGGATAAGGACAATTCTTCGGAGAAGAATTTTTCTCACCCGGGGAGAGCTGATGTGGGGAGGCGACATGACCCACGGAAATACAAATGGAGTTTAAGGTTACCCTAGCTAGGGCACCTAAATTTCCATCTCTTGCATTGCATGCATCTTTAAGTTAGATTTTCATTCCTTGCATTGCATGCATCCTTTAAGTTAGATCTCCTAGCATAACTTGCATCATATGGTAGGTTAGATCCACCCAACAATTACACCATGTAGTTACATCCCTAGGATCCGCCACTTATGTATGGTAGGTTAGTGCATGAAATTGATGTAATAGTATAGGTCAACTCCATTTTGGGATGCAAGTCAAAATCAAGTCAAGATAACTCCAAGAGATGCCATGAGCCCATGAGCCCATCTCATGTGAGAACCAGCCCATCCAACTCAAAGGAGCATCACCACAAGTACCCAACACTCCACCATCCTAGTTGGCAGCCATGGGGATTTGTCTCTACCTCCAACCGCCCCTTCCCCTTTGAAGCAAAGATGGACAAGACCATTCCCTCACCTGCTGTTGCAGCCCCTAAAGTCAACATGCGCCAGCCACCAGCTTTTGCAGCCCCTTACAGCCATCATGCGCCAGCAGCTTTGCAGAATTTCAGCCTCAAGAAGCTGTCTCCATTTCCTGCAGAATGACAGCTCCCTTTTTTAGCCCATCAGTCGCCAACCACCACTGCCAAGAAGAGGTCTGCACGCCACCAGCAATGCAGAGTTTCCTACTTCTAGAAGCTGCACACATCAGCTGAAGAGTGACAACTCCTTCAGCCCCTTCAACCGCCTGCAACCTGCCCTTGTTCACTCAATGTGTCATGTACTTAGGGAAGGAAACGCAACCTGCTCTTGTCATTCAGTTTGTCATGTGCTTAGGGAAGGGAGGCAACCGTTGACAGCCCCCTATATGATGTATTCCTCTTGTAAAGTCATCAGTTAGTGTTGAATGAAATTTCAAATTCTGAAGTGTGTCTTCAAATGGTGTGTGTCACCTAACCCCTCTCATCCTTCCAACCCTTGCCGAGAGCCCCCTTTCCATCCCCTCTTGCTCTTCCACCTTCTTCCACCATATGCGTTTGTCTTGAAGATGGGAGCTCACGCCACTTCCTCCCTCTAGCCTTGAAGAGCCTTCAATCAAGAGGAGGAGCTGGACACATTCGAGACTCAAGAAGGTGCCATCAACTCCATGCCGAGAACAAGCCACCCCCACTTTAGCTAAGTCTTCTTCCCCTTTGGGTCATTGTTCTTTGTTACTTGTTGTTGTGGTTCTTTGATACTTGTTGGACAGCCCCTTTGCACTCACGCTTGCTTTCTGCAGGAGGCGCAAGGCCATGGGATGACAAGCAAGCTATCCCCTCTTTTCTTCCCCTAAGCCTAGATAGTCTAAACTATGTTAACAAGGGAATTTGGAGTCTAGCCTCCCCCTTGATTGTCTTGTGTATTGGCCTCTTAATATTATTTTCAAAATTCACCCACGCATGTGTGGGATGCTGCAATGACATGTGTGTAAGCTCATAGGGCCCTACTTCGTGAGATTCCACCATTGGACCGGTGAAGAACGGGAAGGACACCCTTTCTATTCTCAAAGGGTGCAAGGTGAGTTCCTCCCTTAGAGTAGCTTTATTGCTTATGATAGAACCGCATGTTAGATCTATTTGAGGCTATAGAACCGCATGTTTAAGTTTGTTCAAAGTTCCAACTTATCTAGAAGCACATGCTAGGTTGCTCTTGTTGATTAGTTTCGGTTTTCCCTATTATCGACCAAAACAAGCTAATTTCGAACTACGATAGCTTAAGGGGTTTATTAAGCTATACTTAATTATCAAAATGTTTTCAAAACGCGTTGTTTGAATGTTGCATGCTTGGTGACCCCATCAACTTGGTATCAGAGCTTAGGCTCTTAGAGTAGGATTTTATAAGACCAAAACTTTATTTTCCTACTACTAAGGCGATTTTGGACCTAGGTGCTTGAAAGAATTTGACTAGCTATATTTGGGTTATCGTGGACAGACTTACTAAGTCCGCCCACTTTTTGCCTATCAAGATGACTTATCCTTTGGAGAGGCTTGCCAGGTTATACATTGACGAGATTGTGAGATTGCATGGTGTTCCGGTGGATATTGTATCTGACCGCGATTCCAGGTTCTTATCTCGGTTTTGGAAGAAGCTTCAGGAAGATTTGGGCACCAAGCTCAGTTTTAGCACTGCATATCACCCGCAGTCCGATGGGCAGACTGAGAGGACCATACAGACATTGGAGGACTTGCTGAGATCTTACATCATTGATTGGCATGGTGAGTGGGATAGAGACTTAGCCCTGATTGAGTTTACCTACAACAATAGTTACCACTCTAGTATCCAGATGGCCCCGTACGAGGCATTGTACGGAAGAAGATGCAGAACTCCCTTGAGTTGGGAGGAGGTAGGTGATAGGACCTTGCTCCAGTCTGATGCTGTGCAGGAAGCCACAGATAAGGTAAAGATTATTCAAGAAAAGCTAAAGGCTGCACAGGATAGGCAGAAAAGCTACGCTGATGTGAGAAGGAGACCTCTGGAATTCATGGTGGGAGAACATGTATTTGTTAAGGTTTCTCCGACAAAAGGTGTGATGCGATTCGGAAAGAAAGGGAAATTAAGCCCTAGATATGTGGGTCCGTTTGATATCATCGAGAGGGTTGGACCTGTTGCTTACCGATTAGCCTTACCGCCATCCTTGGAGCATCTGCACAGTGTTTCACGTATCCGTGCTTAGGAAGTATTGTCATGACCCGTCACATATCTTGGATGCAACACCTTTGCAAATTGATGGAAATCTGACTTATGTGGAAAGGCCACTTAAGATTGTGGATAGAAAAGAGAGAGTTCTTCGAAGCAAGGTGATACCTCTAGTGAAAGTTATTTGGGGAAATCAGTCCGTGGAAGAAGCTACTTGGGAGTTGGAAACCGATATGAGAAAGGATTACCCACATTTGTTTTGAACCTGCTCCCGATTTGCTTTAGAGGACTAAAGCCTTTTAAGGAGGAGAGGATGTAAGACCCGAGAATTTTGATGTATTAAACCCCGGTATGTGACTTATTTTGACTATCTATAATCAGGCATTTATTAACCTTGTAGGTGGGATTTTTGGCTAAGGGGAAAATTATTCTCCTGTAGGGCAAAAATAAGTTGCTGTGGAGGAGTCTCGAACTTGAGACCTCTCCTGTGTATGTTGTCCTGACTACCAGAGTTCCAGCCCAGTTTTTGTGTTATGTATGTGGGCGCCTACTTATTATGTGAGTATGCAGATTAAAACAAGATCTCACTTAAGTTGCTTTCGAAATTCAGCCCAACCCTAGCCGCCCTTGCGTTTCTTCCTTCCCTCTCTCGTGGACGACTGCAGCCGCGCCTTCCCCTTCGTCCAGCTCCTCTTCCGGCGAGTCTTCCGGCGGCGGCGCTTGGCCTTCCGGTGTGGTGGACGGCGGCGGCGTGTGGAAGACTTCCGACGATCCTCTTGCTCACGGTTTGCTTGCAAATCGTCCCCAAGGCGAGTGGAAGTCTTATGTTACCTGCATTCCGAATATATACCATGTTTTCTTCTTGCTTTGTGATGGAAAAACGAGTAGGATTAATCTCCCCTTACCATGAAACCGTGAATGCCTTTGCGAAGTTTCGAAAATCAAATTTAGGGGCTCTAATCATAGGGTTTTTCGTTCTCTACTTGATTAGATGTCTTAGGGGGATGAGTTATCATGATCTTGATCTTCAATTTGATTGTATAATGTATTCATGAAAAACCCTAGAGCATGACATGCGCCCATGCCCTAAATTGATGAAATTTCATGCTAACTTTTGGGGAAAACTTAGGATTCATGAAATTAGTAGTATAAGGGAATTTATTATGAATTTTATACTATTTTTGGAGCCTTAATTCATGCTGGCCGAAATTTACCCTAGGGGTATTTTGGTCAATGTTCAGTTAACTTTTGGGGCAAAGCTGTTATTCATGTAATTGAGTTCACATAGTACTTAAATATGATTTTTGCCTAATTTTAGGAATTTTCTATGCATAGTTATATGTGTAATCGTTCTCTTGAAATTAAGTGATGGTAATGTGTGCAATGCTTGTAATTAATCTGTTTGAGTGGAAATTCTGTTTGATAACCTAGAATGTAGATGTTACAATCTAATTGCATGAAATCTAGGATTAACACATTATACCTGCATGGGAACATTTGTTGAGAACTTAGCATGGTATTTTCCTAACCTGATTGCAAGAAACTTAAGGACTACCCTGTCTAAAACATTATGCTGTGTAATTAATTGCGAGTGGTGAGTTCGATAAGTTAGATATCCGGGTATTAGTCTTTTGCTATATGTGTGTAGTGTAAGTCATGTCCATTATGTGTGACCCTGGAGATACTGTGAAGTGGGGCAAAGTGCCACGCCTTGGTCAGGCGAGGGCCACCACTTGATTTTCCTTCACAGATGTGATTAGTTTAGCATAAGAGAGACAAAGTGCCACGCTACTGGTAAGCGAGGGCCACCTCTTGAACTCTCTGACTGCTGTGTGACCAATGTGGGGAAACAAAGTGCCACGCCGTGACTTGGCGGGGGCCACCTCTTGATTTACCACATTGTCTGAGTGGGTAGATGGAGATCAGCGTGCCACGTCTTAGCTAGACGGGGGCCACCTCCTGATTTCTCCCCTACTGTTTGGCATGCATGCATTCTCCGAGCCCTGACGAGGGAAGGGTCGGACCTTTGTGGTCATTTCGTTCTGTTCTGGATTTGGATATGTTAGGATGGGATGTGCATCTACGTATGTGTTCTGTTTTGCCATATGACTCTATTTCGGTTTTGTTGTATTATGATTGGATTTCGCCATGTGGATCATTTTGTAAGTTTGTATTCTTATCTGTATTTGATTTGATATTTGATAATCGCATTTGGTAAATGTTTTGAAAAACCTTGCCTGCTATTTTTGAATGTATTAATGGAGGGGTTTCATAAGGTTCTCACTTGCAGAGCTGTTAGCTCACCCCCTCTAAAATCTACAGGTGAGAGACAGTGACCGATATGGCGTTATGCACTTTTGAGATATACTGAGTAGCTTGATGAAGCTTTGGGTTTTGTGATATGGACTTGTAAACAATTTTGGTATTTGAATACTTGTATCTTGATTTTGTTATCTGGGGCCTGCGTGCCTGTATTAGTAGTATTCTGTTTTGGATGATGAATGCTGTATGTTGGTTACATGTGAGGGCTTAGGCCCATTTTGTTACAAGATTTCTGTTGTGGTATCTTGTCAGTGTTTTGATAGGATTTTATGTTCAGTCTGTTCTGTGATGTGTGGTTTTGTCTCCGTATAAGTATAGTACGGAGTTGTGATCTGATTCGATTATGTTCAGTATTTTGTAAGTTGAAATTACTTGTTTTTGTGAATCAGTAAAGCGTGTGCCTGTATGGGAATTTTCCCGAACCTAGTATGTACGTATACATGCTGCCGGATTTTTGTATAAGTTTTCAGATCTTTTATTCCCTAGCTTTGTTCGTAGTATGATCTTGGCTTCAGTTTTCTTTGAATTTGATCTTCTCGTGACGTTCCTCGTATGATTTCCGCAAGTTATTTGGGGTTAAGTATCGAGGGGCGTTACATATGGTATCAGAGGGAGTTTCTAGCGAATATTAGATCTGGGTAGTAAAACATTGTTTGTGTATTGCATAGAAATAAACCAAGTAAGGAATTGGTTGTTAGTAAGATAAGGAAATTATTGTTTGTCTTGACTTGCAAGGTGTTTTTGCTAGGTAAGAATGGTACGACCCAAGGGTAATGCTGATGATCAGATGGCTGGCTTTATGAGGGCTTTAGAGTCTATGAGTAGTATGATTCAACAATAGGGTGCCCTCATTCAGCAGCAGGCTCAGGCTATGCAAGAACAGCAACAGATGATGAGGGAACAGCGTGAGCAGCATCAGGAGTTTCAGCAGCAACTCCTGCAGCAGAACCGTGATCAGCAACAAGAATTTCACCAGCAGATGCAGCAGCAGATGCAGTCACAGTCTCATTCCCAGTCACAGCCGGCTGAGAAGGAGAATGTGGGGAGTTCTCAGGAGAATGTGCATAAGAGGTATGCTCAACTGGTGAAGGAATTTCAGCGTATGAATCCTCCAGCTTTTTATGGGAGCCCAGGGCCTAGAGCAGCTGAGGACTGGCTTGCTGACTTAGATAAGATTTTTGCGGTGATGCGATGTAGCGAAGAGGATAAACTGTGCCTGTCAGTATATATGCTGAAGGGGAATGCTGAGGTGTGGTGGGAAGGAGTTAAGAGGCTGGCAACTGAAAAAGGGGATACTGTGGACTGGGTTTACTTCATGAGAAAATTTAATGACAAGTACTTTCCACCTAGCATGAATGAAGAGAAGGAGGTGGAGTTTATCCACCTGGTGCAGGGTGACCTTTCTGTGGCTCAATATGATATTATGTTCACCCAGTTGTCCAAGTATGCTCCCCATTTGGTCAGCACTGAGGAACTAAGGGCCAGGAAGTTTCAGAGGGGTTTGAGAAAAGATATCAGAGATCGGATTGTGGCACTGCATCTAGAGACCTATGCTGAGGTTTTAGAGAGGGCTCTCATAGTGGAGAGGTCAATTTCGGAGTAGGCAGTGGTGATTGTCCCAACCCCTGTTGTGGAGACTGTTGCTCCAGTTCCCCAGAGTCATGAAAAGAAACAATATAAGCACAAGGATAAGAAAGGTAGGCATTATCCCTATCAGAAGAATTTTAAATCTGCCCGAGGTGATACCGTGGAAGGCAGAAAGTGCTATCATTGTGGAAGCAGTGGTCACGAGATCAAGGACTGCTATAAGAAGTCAGGGGCTTGTTTCAGGTGTGGTAAGGCCGGACACCGTATTAAAGACTGCCCACAGCTGAAGTCTTCATCTCAGGGTACTGATAAGCCCACAGTGCAGACTCGAGTATATGCTATTGCTGAGAAGGACGCCAGGGCTTCCAAGTCAGTTGTGGAAGGTACTCTTTTTGTTTTCGATCAGTTAGCACGTGTTTTATTTGATCCTGGTGCCAATCTCTCTTTCGTATCAGTTCATTTTGTTCGTTATTTGCCTGTGGTACCTGAGACTCTTGATTGTGCTATATCTGTCTGCACCCCTATGGGTGATTCCCTGGTAACAGATGTGCTTTATCCTGATTGCATGCTTAGGATAGAGGAGTATGATTTGTTTGTTGATTTGATATTGCTTGACATGCTTGACTATGATGTGATATTAGGGATGGACTGGTTGTCCTCTTACCATGCCACCCTAGATTGTTTTGAAAAGTTGGTGACTCTGAATTTGAGTGATGGTCATCAATTGCATATCAAAGGTTTGATTGCAGATCAGGGGTTACATGTGATCTCTTTCCTACATGCTCAAAGGTTATTGGCTGGCGGCTGTAAAGGCTACTTGGCACATGTAAAGGTTCAGGATGAACCTGTATCTGATTTGGCTTATATACCTGTGGTGAATGAATTCTCAGATGTATTTTCTGATGAGTTATCTGGTTTACCACCTGACCGGGAAGTGGAATTTAGTATTGACTTGATACCTGGCACTGCCCCAATCTCTAAAGCCCCGTACCGCATGGCCACCTCTGAATTGGCTGAGTTGAAGAAACAGCTGGAAGAATTGCTAGAAAAAGGGTACATCAGGCCTAGCGCGTCTCCTTGGGGAGCGCCTGTGTTGTTTGTAAAGAAAAAGGACGGATCACTGAGAATGTGCATCGATTACCGTCAGCTGAACCAGGTAACAATTAAGAACAAGTACCCTCTGCCCCGTATTGATGATCTCTTCGATCAGTTACAGGGCGCTACTGTCTTCTCCAAGATTGACTTAAGGTCTGGGTATTATCAGCTGAAGGTCAGAGAGGAGGATGTAGTTAAGACAGCATTCAGGACAAGGTATGGGCATTATGAATTTTTAGTTATGCCTTTTGGACTAACGAATGCCCCTGCTGTCTTTATGGATCTTATGAATAGGGTGTTTCACCATCTCCTGGATAAATGCGTGGTTGTATTTATCGATGACATTTTGGTTTACTCGCGGAGTGCTCAAGATCACGCACAGGACTTATGCAAGGTGATGGAAATTCTGAGAAGTAATCGGTTGTATGCCAAGGCCAGTAAATGCGAGTTCTGGTTGGAGAAGATTAACTTTTTGGGACATGTGATATCTGGACAGGGTGTGTCTGTGGATCCAGCTAAGGTAGAGGCTATTATTAGCTGGGGAAGACCAACAAACACATTTGAGATTCGAAGTTTCTTGGGCTTAGCAGGTTACTACCGCAGATTTGTTGAAGGGTTTTCCAAGCTGGCGGGCCCTTTAACAAAGTTGACCAGGAAGAATGCTGATTTTATCTGGGATGTCAAGTGCGAGGAAAGTTTCCTCGAGCTGAAGAAGCGTTTGACTAGTGCACCGATTCTCACTATACCTAGTGGCGGTGAAGGTTTCACTGTGTACACGGACGCCTCTGGCAAAGGTTTGGGCTGTGTACTCATGCAGCATGGTAAGGTGGTTGCCTATGCTTCCAGGCAGTTAAAGGAATACGAGTCCAACTACCCTACCCATGACTTGGAGTTGGCTGCAGTGGTGTTTGCATTGAAGATTTGGCGTCATTATCTGCTGGGTCAGACTTTTGATTTGTACACCGACCATCAGAGCCTTAAATACATATTTACCCAGAAAGAACTCAACATGCGGCAGCGGCGGTGGATGGAACTGATCAAAGATTATGATTTTACTATTCACTATCAGGAGGGTAAGGCAAATGTGGTTGCAGACGCATTGAGCAGGCGGCCTGTGACCTCTATGGCTGCACTTCTTGTACAGGAGTGGCGCTTGCTTGATGAGTTCAGTAGACTTCGATTGGATGTGACACCTCGTGGTAATAAGTGTTTTGTTGCTGCACTTAGAGTTGAGTCTGATATTTTGCAAAAGTTGAGCAAAGCACAGTTGGTTGATCCTGAAATTTTGAAATGGAAAGAAAAACTGGAGATGGGATTGATTGAGGATTTCAGCCTATCCACAGATGGTTTGCTTAGGTTCCGTGGAAGGGCCTGTGTCCCTGAGGACCCTAAGTTGAGACAAGAAATTTTAGCTGAAGGCCACAGTTCTAAGTATTCTATTCACCCCGGTAGTACCAGAATGTATCAGGACCTGAAGAAAAGTTTCTGGTGGCAAGGGATGAAGAATGATGTGGCGCAGTATGTGGCTAGATGTTTGACATGCCAGACGGTTAAAGCCGAGCATCAGAGACCAGGTGGATCCCTCCAACCACTTCAGATTCCTCTGTGGAAGTGGGAAAATATCAGCATGGACTTTGTCTGTGGATTACCCCGGACCAGAAATGGGCACGATGCTATTTGGGTTATCGTGGACAGACTTACTAAGTCCGCCCACTTTTTGCCTATCAAGATGACTTATCCTTTGGAGAGGCTTGCCAGGTTATACATTGACGAGATTGTGAGATTGCATGGTGTTCCGGTGGATATTGTATCTGACCGCGATTCCAGGTTCTTATCTCGGTTTTGGAAGAAGCTTCAGGAAGATTTGGGCACCAAGCTCAGTTTTAGCACTGCATATCACCCGCAGTCCGATGGGCAGACTGAGAGGACCATACAGACATTGGAGGACTTGCTGAGATCTTACATCATTGATTGGCATGGTGAGTGGGATAGAGACTTAGCCCTGATTGAGTTTACCTACAACAATAGTTACCACTCTAGTATCCAGATGGCCCCGTACGAGGCATTGTACGGAAGAAGATGCAGAACTCCCTTGAGTTGGGAGGAGGTAGGTGATAGGACCTTGCTCCAGTCTGATGCTGTGCAGGAAGCCACAGATAAGGTAAAGATTATTCAAGAAAAGCTAAAGGCTGCACAGGATAGGCAGAAAAGCTACGCTGATGTGAGAAGGAGACCTCTGGAATTCATGGTGGGAGAACATGTATTTGTTAAGGTTTCTCCGACAAAAGGTGTGATGCGATTCGGAAAGAAAGGGAAATTAAGCCCTAGATATGTGGGTCCGTTTGATATCATCGAGAGGGTTGGACCTGTTGCTTACCGATTAGCCTTACCGCCATCCTTGGAGCATCTGCACAGTGTTTCACGTATCCGTGCTTAGGAAGTATTGTCATGACCCGTCACATATCTTGGATGCAACACCTTTGCAAATTGATGGAAATCTGACTTATGTGGAAAGGCCACTTAAGATTGTGGATAGAAAAGAGAGAGTTCTTCGAAGCAAGGTGATACCTCTAGTGAAAGTTATTTGGGGAAATCAGTCCGTGGAAGAAGCTACTTGGGAGTTGGAAACCGATATGAGAAAGGATTACCCACATTTGTTTTGAACCTGCTCCCGATTTGCTTTAGAGGACTAAAGCCTTTTAAGGAGGAGAGGATGTAAGACCCGAGAATTTTGATGTATTAAACCCCGGTATGTGACTTATTTTGACTATCTATAATCAGGCATTTATTAACCTTGTAGGTGGGATTTTTGGCTAAGGGGAAAATTATTCTCCTGTAGGGCAAAAATAAGTTGCTGTGGAGGAGTCTCGAACTTGAGACCTCTCCTGTGTATGTTGTCCTGACTACCAGAGTTCCAGCCCAGTTTTTGTGTTATGTATGTGGGCGCCTACTTATTATGTGAGTATGCAGATTAAAACAAGATCTCACTTAAGTTGCTTTCGAAATTCAGCCCAACCCTAGCCGCCCTTGCGTTTCTTCCTTCCCTCTCTCGTGGACGACTGCAGCCGCACCTTCCCCTTCGTCCAGCTCCTCTTCCGGCGAGTCTTCCGGCGGCGGCGCTTGGCCTTCCGGTGTGGTGGACGGCGGCGGCGTGTGGAAGACTTCCGACGATCCTCTTGCTCACGGTTTGCTTGCAAATCGTCCCCAAGGCGAGTGGAAGTCTTATGTTACCTGCATTCCGAATATATACCATGTTTTCTTCTTGCTTTGTGATGGAAAAACGAGTAGGATTAATCTCCCCTTACCATGAAACCGTGAATGCCTTTGCGAAGTTTCAAAAATCAGATTTAGGGGCTCTAATCATAGGGTTTTTCGTTCTCTACTTGATTAGATGTCTTAGGGGGATGAGTTATCATGATCTTGATCTTCAATTTGATTGTATAATGTATTCATGAAAAACCCTAGAGCATGACATGCGCCCATGCCCTAAATTGATGAAATTTCATGCTAACTTTTGGGGAAAACTTAGGATTCATGAAATTAGTAGTATAAGGGAATTTATTATGAATTTTATACTATTTTTGGAGCCTTAATTCATGCTGGCCGAAATTTACCCTAGGGGTATTTTGGTCAATGTTCAGTTAACTTTTGGGGCAAAGCTGTTATTCATGTAATTGAGTTCACATAGTACTTAAATATGATTTTTGCCTAATTTTAGGAATTTTCTATGCATAGTTATATGTGTAATCGTTCTCTTGAAATTAAGTGATGGTAATGTGTGCAATGCTTGTAATTAATCTGTTTGAGTGGAAATTCTGTTTGATAACCTAGAATGTAGATGTTACAATCTAATTGCATGAAATCTAGGATTAACACATTATACCTGCATGGGAACATTTGTTGAGAACTTAGCATGGTATTTTCCTAACCTGATTGCAAGAAACTTAAGGACTACCCTGTCTAAAACATTATGCTGTGTAATTAATTGCGAGTGGTGAGTTCGATAAGTTAGATATCCGGGTATTAGTCTTTTGCTATATGTGTGTAGTGTAAGTCATGTCCATTATGTGTGACCCTGGAGATACTGTGAAGTGGGGCAAAGTGCCACGCCTTGGTCAGGCGAGGGCCACCACTTGATTTTCCTTCACAGATGTGATTAGTTTAGCATAAGAGAGACAAAGTGCCACGCTACTGGTAAGCGAGGGCCACCTCTTGAACTCTCTGACTGCTGTGTGACCAATGTGGGGAAACAAAGTGCCACGCCGTGACTTGGCGGGGGCCACCTCTTGATTTACCACATTGTCTGAGTGGGTAGATGGAGATCAGCGTGCCACGTCTTAGCTAGACGGGGGCCACCTCCTGATTTCTCCCCTACTGTTTGGCATGCATGCATTCTCCGAGCCCTGACGAGGGAAGGGTCGGACCTTTGTGGTCATTTCGTTCTGTTCTGGATTTGGATATGTTAGGATGGGATGTGCATCTACGTATGTGTTCTGTTTTGCCATATGACTCTATTTCGGTTTTGTTGTATTATGATTGGATTTCGCCATGTGGATCATTTTGTAAGTTTGTATTCTTATCTGTATTTGATTTGATATTTGATAATCGCATTTGGTAAATGTTTTGAAAAACCTTGCCTGCTATTTTTGAATGTATTAATGGAGGGGTTTCATAAGGTTCTCACTTGCAGAGCTGTTAGCTCACCCCCTCTAAAATCTACAGGTGAGAGACAGTGACCGATATGGCGTTATGCACTTTTGAGATATACTGAGTAGCTTGATGAAGCTTTGGGTTTTGTGATATGGACTTGTAAACAATTTTGGTATTTGAATACTTGTATCTTGATTTTGTTATCTGGGGCCTGCGTGCCTGTATTAGTAGTATTCTGTTTTGGATGATGAATGCTGTATGTTGGTTACATGTGAGGGCTTAGGCCCATTTTGTTACAAGATTTCTGTTGTGGTATCTTGTCAGTGTTTTGATAGGATTTTATGTTCAGTCTGTTCTGTGATGTGTGGTTTTGTCTCCGTATAAGTATAGTACGGAGTTGTGATCTGATTCGATTATGTTCAGTATTTTGTAAGTTGAAATTACTTGTTTTTGTGAATCAGTAAAGCGTGTGCCTGTATGGGAATTTTCCCGAACCTAGTATGTACGTATACATGCTGCCGGATTTTTGTATAAGTTTTCAGATCTTTTATTCCCTAGCTTTGTTCGTAGTATGATCTTGGCTTCAGTTTTCTTTGAATTTGATCTTCTCGTGACGTTCCTCGTATGATTTCCGCAAGTTATTTGGGGTTAAGTATCGAGGGGCGTTACATATGGTATCAGAGGGAGTTTCTAGCGAATATTAGATCTGGGTAGTAAAACATTGTTTGTGTATTGCATAGAAATAAACCAAGTAAGGAATTGGTTGTTAGTAAGATAAGGAAATTATTGTTTGTCTTGACTTGCAAGGTGTTTTTGCTAGGTAAGAATGGTACGACCCAAGGGTAATGCTGATGATCAGATGGCTGGCTTTATGAGGGCTTTAGAGTCTATGAGTAGTATGATTCAACAACAGGGTGCCCTCATTCAGCAGCAGGCTCAGGCTATGCAAGAACAGCAACAGATGATGAGGGAACAGCGTGAGCAGCATCAGGAGTTTCAGCAGCAACTCCTGCAGCAGAACCGTGATCAGCAACAAGAATTTCACCAGCAGATGCAGCAGCAGATGCAGTCACAGTCTCATTCCCAGTCACAGCCGGCTGAGAAGGAGAATGTGGGGAGTTCTCAGGAGAATGTGCATAAGAGGTATGCTCAACTGGTGAAGGAATTTCAGCGTATGAATCCTCCAGCTTTTTATGGGAGCCCAGGGCCTAGAGCAGCTGAGGACTGGCTTGCTGACTTAGATAAGATTTTTGCGGTGATGCGATGTAGCGAAGAGGATAAACTGTGCCTGTCAGTATATATGCTGAAGGGGAATGCTGAGGTGTGGTGGGAAGGAGTTAAGAGGCTGGCAACTGAAAAAGGGGATACTGTGGACTGGGTTTACTTCATGAGAAAATTTAATGACAAGTACTTTCCACCTAGCATGAATGAAGAGAAGGAGGTGGAGTTTATCCACCTGGTGCAGGGTGACCTTTCTGTGGCTCAATATGATATTATGTTCACCCAGTTGTCCAAGTATGCTCCCCATTTGGTCAGCACTGAGGAACTAAGGGCCAGGAAGTTTCAGAGGGGTTTGAGAAAAGATATCAGAGATCGGATTGTGGCACTGCATCTAGAGACCTATGCTGAGGTTTTAGAGAGGGCTCTCACAGTGGAGAGGTCAATTTCGGAGTAGGCAGTGGTGATTGTCCCAACCCCTGTTGTGGAGACTGTTGCTCCAGTTCCCCAGAGTCATGAAAAGAAACAATATAAGCACAAGGATAAGAAAGGTAGGCATTATCCCTATCAGAAGAATTTTAAATCTGCCCGAGGTGATACCGTGGAAGGCAGAAAGTGCTATCATTGTGGAAGCAGTGGTCACGAGATCAAGGACTGCTATAAGAAGTCAGGGGCTTGTTTCAGGTGTGGTAAGGCCGGACACCGTATTAAAGACTGCCCACAGCTGAAGTCTTCATCTCAGGGTACTGATAAGCCCACAGTGCAGACTCGAGTATATGCTATTGCTGAGAAGGACGCCAGGGCTTCCAAGTCAGTTGTGGAAGGTACTCTTTTTGTTTTCGATCAGTTAGCACGTGTTTTATTTGATCCTGGTGCCAATCTCTCTTTCGTATCAGTTCATTTTGTTCGTTATTTGCCTGTGGTACCTGAGACTCTTGATTGTGCTATATCTGTCTGCACCCCTATGGGTGATTCCCTGGTAACAGATGTGCTTTATCCTGATTGCATGCTTAGGATAGAGGAGTATGATTTGTTTGTTGATTTGATATTGCTTGACATGCTTGACTATGATGTGATATTAGGGATGGACTGGTTGTCCTCTTACCATGCCACCCTAGATTGTTTTGAAAAGTTGGTGACTCTGAATTTGAGTGATGGTCATCAATTGCATATCAAAGGTTTGATTGCAGATCAGGGGTTACATGTGATCTCTTTCCTACATGCTCAAAGGTTATTGGCTGGCGGCTGTAAAGGCTACTTGGCACATGTAAAGGTTCAGGATGAACCTGTATCTGATTTGGCTTATATACCTGTGGTGAATGAATTCTCAGATGTATTTTCTGATGAGTTATCTGGTTTACCACCTGACCGGGAAGTGGAATTTAGTATTGACTTGATACCTGGCACTGCCCCAATCTCTAAAGCCCCGTACCGCATGGCCACCTCTGAATTGGCTGAGTTGAAGAAACAGCTGGAAGAATTGCTAGAAAAAGGGTACATCAGGCCTAGCGCGTCTCCTTGGGGAGCGCCTGTGTTGTTTGTAAAGAAAAAGGACGGATCACTGAGAATGTGCATCGATTACCGTCAGCTGAACCAGGTAACAATTAAGAACAAGTACCCTCTGCCCCGTATTGATGATCTCTTCGATCAGTTACAGGGCGCTACTGTCTTCTCCAAGATTGACTTAAGGTCTGGGTATTATCAGCTGAAGGTCAGAGAGGAGGATGTAGTTAAGACAGCATTCAGGACAAGGTATGGGCATTATGAATTTTTAGTTATGCCTTTTGGACTAACGAATGCCCCTGCTGTCTTTGTAACGCCCTTGAATTTCTGAATTATGATTTAAGGTTAGAAATTCAGTTTATGTATTTTTATCGGTTAAAATTTTGGGATTTTTGCCTAATTGTAGGACTTTTCCCTACAGGGCAAAAATAATTATTTTTGTTGGGGCTTCGAACCCTCAACCTTGACTATTTGCTCCTGGAATTCTTCCACCATGGTGGCGCATATTTCTGTGTTATTGGAGTGGCGCATGGTGGTTAAGCCCAGGTAAGCCCATTAAAGCCGATTTCCACTTAAGTTAATTAGGTTATTGGATCTTGGATCCGTTTGGGGTGGAAAAAAAAAAAAAAAAAAAAAAAGGGGAAAATTCGTGAGAGCTCCTCTCCCTCACGATTTTTGGTTTGTTTCTTGCCCTAGCCGCCTGTGTTGTCGCCCCTCACTGTGCTTGGCGCTCCTGCAAAAATTTCTGACGCTGGTGGTGGCAGACTGGTGGTGGACGAACTTTCTGGAGACCCCTGATCCCCTGTTTTGGCGTTTTCTCTGTGGGCGATTTTTCTGGTGAGTAATTCGATCCTAAGGAGTCTAATCCGAATTAAAATTCGTTATTTGCCATGATTATTCGTATGGGGTTGAATTCAAATAATTATAGGGTTTTAAAATCCTGTTCTGCTGAAATCTGCATTCGTTAATCTGACCTTTGTGTACTATAACCCCAATATCTCATGGTCTATAGATCCAAATCGCACGAAATAAATTTTGTATGAAACTAGATACATTCGGCTTTAATTTGAATCTGATATCGACCATATCCGAGCTGTATTCGTATTTCAATCTGTATTGCAATCTAGCTGTACAAAATCAGTTTTCTGGAAATCTGGATTTCGACCTTTATGTGTTCGAACCATCATATCTCCCTAGGTATAGCTCGAAATCTTGTCAAATCAGTTTTATTAGACCGTAGGCTCGAAGAGCTTTATTTTGACTCCCATAACGCCCATTTTCGATTAGTTATTGGATCTGAAATAAATGTCACAAGTCTGATATATGAATCTGTTTTCTTGAAATCTGAAATTCTGACCTTCCTATGTTCGAACCCTTATATCTTCCTGTCTAAAATTCGAAATCTTGTGAAACCAGTTTTATTGGAAACTAGATTCAGAGAGCTTCATTTTGAATACAATATTGACTAGCTTTGGTTCGAAATTGGACTAAAAATATATTTTGCAAACTGACAATATAAATCTGCTATGTTTTGGTTAGACGAATATTCCTTTGTGAGAAAAATTTACATTGTATGGTTTAACCTCTTAAATTGTGGTCTGTAGTTCTTCTAAAATTTATTTGTTTGATGAGAAATTTTAGAGAAAACAAAATTGGGGATTTAACTAAGAACTTAGGAATTTTCGAAAATATAGTTCGAGCCAATTTTGGGGCTTTGGTCAATTTTCTTCACGAGCGTGTAATTAAAATTATCTGTAGTGGGGGACTGAAATTATTTACATGAAATTTGTGCGTTCCGTTAAGGTTCTGAAAGTGGCGCCCCTTACAGTAATTTTATAGCTCACGGTTTTAGAAATTTTGAGGAGATTATTTCATGAATAATTTCTGTTCTGTGTTTAAATGTTTGTTATATGAATAATTTCTGTTCTGTATTTAATTGTTTGTTATGTGGATATTTCCTATTCTGTTTATATGTTGTGAAGTTTCTGAAAACCTTGAATGTGTTAAAACATTTGTGAGAACATAGAATGGTTTGACATGAATTAAGGTTAGTTGTAAGGAATTCACTCATATAAATTCTGTTCTGTGTTTAAGGACTGGATATTAGGGTGTGTCATTTTCTGGTTTGTTAGACTTTGGGCATAATGTAAGAATTAAGTAGTGGTTGATCCTACTTCTCCGTTTCAGTATAATCTGTTCTGTAAAATTATGCCCTAGTGTAGCACTCTTCCGTGTCCTTACCCTCCTTCTGTGGCGCTGTAATGGTGCTGATAGTCTACTACGACCCTTGAGACACTATTTCTGTTCTGGGTTTTGGAGGCCAGAGTGCCACGTCCTAACAAGACGGGGGCCACCCACTGATACCTCCTCTACCATTCAGTTCTGGGTTTTGGAGGCCAGAGTGCCACGTCCTAACAAGACGGGGGCCACCCACTGATACCTCCTCTACCATTCAGTTCTGGGTTTTGGAGGCCAGAGTGCCACGTCCTAACAAGACGTGGGCCACCCACTGATACCTCCTCTACCATTCAGTTCTGGGTTTTGGAGGCCAGAGTGCCACGTCCTAACAAGACGGGGGCCACCCACTGATACCTCCTCTACCATTCTGTTCTGGGTATTGGAGACCAGAGTGCCACGTCCTGACAAGACGGGGGCCACCCACTGATATCTCCTCTACCATTCTGTTTCTGATATGCATGCATTGTCTCGTCCTCGGCAGAGGTGGGGTCAGACCTTCTGTGGTCATCAGGCCTTCCGTGGCCTTTCTGTTTCCGATGTAGACTATCCGTTTGGACTCTGAAAATTCTGATTTTCTGTCTGTCAGTTCTGATTTCTGTAGTTCTGTTTCGATCTGTATTTAGATGTATTAGGCGGTGTGGTTAGCTGGTATGGGTTGGTATATTCATATCCTACCTGTTTGATGCCTATTGTTACAAGTATCTGTATTTGATTGTGTTTGTTTCTGATATGAGCATGCATGTTAAGTTGATTTATCTTATCTGTTAAATAAAAAGAATTTCAACTTAAGTATGATATTTTTGATGTGTACTATGGATGACTTTTAGTGTCTTTTACTCACTGAGCTTTTTAGCTCACCTCCGTTGTTTAAATGTTTTCAGGTGAGACATCAAGACAATAATTGCTACAGCTAATATGACGCTAATGTTTGATGTCATTTCTAAGAATAGTCTTCTAAAGATTTATCAGGCCTGCGTGCCTAATTTATTATGACCTATATGACATGTTTTATCTCCTGAGGGCTTATGCCTGTTTTCAGGATATTATATTATAGTTGTTTCGTTTAAATTATTGGATACAAGTCTTGGATTCTTTTATTGAATTGGTTCTTATTTTGAAATGTCCGATTTGAGATGTGTAACCGAATTTGTGTTGTTTATTTTAGTATCTGAATAATCAGTTCTGTATATTTCTGAAATTCCACATATGTGTAGTGTGGACGTTTGTTGTTGTTACAAGATATGTGTGTCTGTGCAGCAGTAGTTTAGAATACTTGCTGCCGGATTTTTTCTGGATTTCCGGATTTCTATTTCCTAGTAATCGATCCTATTCAGTTCTGTGCGGTTTTCTGTTCCGTAGTAATGTCCTTCGATGCCGCTTTCTTCTTGTGTTTTAATGGAAGAGTAAAAAATTTTTGAAACCCCGTATTTTACTTGTATGCGTGTGGGGTGTGATTCTGAGGGATGTTACAGATGGTATCAGAGGAATATTACTAGCAATTAGAAACTCCGGGGAAGGAAAACTTTGTTTGTGTATTGCTAGAAACCAAGTTAGGATCTGATTTGTGATTGAATATTGGTTGTTATTCTACCGTGTTATGTGATGCAGGTATAAAAAGATGGTGCGACCAAGATCTAGCACTAGCAACGGTGATCAACAGTCTGGTCTGAGGCAGACCATGGAGGCTATGACTGCTATGATGCAACAACAGAACGCATTCATTCAGCAGCAAACTCAGATGATGCAGCAGCAGCAGGCGCAGCACATGGAGGTTCAGCAACAGTTATTGCAGCGGCTGTCGCAGACACAGCCTCAGTCACAGTCACAACCGGCTGGACACTGTGTGGGTGGCGCTGGTTCTCCTCTGGGTGATGGCGCACATCAACGATATGCTCGGTTGGTTCGAGAGTTTCAGCACCTGAACCCGACTGCATTTTATGGTAGTCCGGGGCCCAGAGCGGCTGAGGATTGGCTTTTGACACTGGAAAAGATTTTCCAGGTTCTGCGCTGTGATGATGCAGACAAGCTATGTTTGTCTGTCTTCATGTTGCGTGGAGATGCCGAAGACTGGTGGAAGGGAGTCGTCAGACTGGCGGCAACTGAATCCGGAGTTGTTGATTGGCAGTACTTCATGATGAAGTTCAATGCCAAGTTTTTCCCCTCTAGCTTATCTGAGGAGCGCGAGGTGGAGTTTATTCATCTTGATCAGGGTGACCTGACGATGGATCAGTATGAGGCCGTATCTACAGATATAGCATATCCTGACTGTTTGATTAAGGTTGAAGGATATGATTTACCTATTGACTTGATTAGTCTTTCTATGAAAGACTATGACATCATTCTGGGCATGGATTGGCTGTCTGCCTATCATGCTACTTTAGATTGTTTTGAAAAGCTAATTACTCTGCATCTAAGTGATGGACAGCAACTGGTTATCCAAGGCCGGATTTCAGAACAAGAGCCTTTGGTGATATCTCATCTGCAGGCCAGGAAGCTTTTAGCCCAGGGCTGCAAGGGGTATCTGGCGCATGTCAAGGTGCAGACTGAGCCTGATTTGGATCTGGCTAAAATTCCTGTGGTAAGAGAGTTTGCTGACGTCTTCTCTGATTTATCTGGGTTACCACCCAGCAGAGAAGTTGAGTTTGGTATCGAGTTGTTGCCAGGCACAGCACCGATATCTAAAGCTCCTTACAGGATGGCAACTTCAGAACTGACAGAGCTGAAGAAGCAACTGGAAGAACTATTAGAGAAGGGGTATATTCGGCCCAGTGTTTCTCCATGGGGAGCACCTGTGTTATTTGTGAAGAAGAAGGATGGTACTTTGCGCATGTGCATCGATTACCGTCAACTCAATCAAGTGACTGTTAAGAATAAGTACCCATTACCCCGTATTGATGATCTCTTTGATCAGTTGCAGGGTGCTACTGTATTCTCTAAAATTGACCTGAGGTCTGGCTATTATCAGATGAAAGTTCAGGAGGAGGATGTACCTAAAACGGCATTCAGGACCAGGTATGGGCACTACGAGTTTCTTGTTATGCCCTTTGGACTGACAAATGCCCCTGCGGTGTTTATGGATCTGATGAACAGGGTATTTCATGAGCTCCTGGACAAATGTGTGGTCGTCTTCATTGATGATATTCTGATCTACTCCAAGAATGCGCAAGATCACTCTCAGGATTTGCGCAAGGTGCTGGAGATTCTGAGGCTGAAGCAGCTGTATGCTAAGGCCAGCAAATGCGAGTTCTGGCTAAATCAGATTGGCTTTCTGGGGCACATTATTTCTGATCAGGGTGTGTCTGTGGATCCAGTGAAGGTGGAGGCCATTCTTCACTGGGGAAGACCAACTACAGCGACTGAGGTCAGAAGTTTTCTGGGCTTAGCTGGATATTACCGCCGCTTTGTGGAAGGTTTTTCCAAGCTGGCAGGTCCTCTGACTAAGCTAACTAGAAAAAATTTAAAGTTTGAGTGGTCTGATGATTGTGAGTCTAGTTTTCAGGAACTGAAAAAGAGACTGACCAGTGCTCCTATCCTCATCATTCCCTGTGATGGAGAGAAGTTCACTGTTTACACTGATGCCTCTGGTAAGGGTCTGGGTGCTGTACTGATGCAGCAAGGAAAGGTAGTTGCTTATGCTTCAAGGCAACTCAAGGACTATGAAGTAAACTACCCCACTCATGATCTGGAGTTGGCAGCTGTAGTTTTTGCCTTGAAAATCTGGAGGCACTATCTGTTTGGACAGACATTTGAATTGTTTACAGATCACCAGAGCTTGAAGTATATCTTCACTCAGAAAGAGCTGAATATGAGACAGAGGCGATGGCTTGAATTGATAAAGGATTATGACTTCACCATCCAATATCAGTCTGGTAAAGCCAATGTGGTGGCTGATGCGCTTAGTCGGTATCCTGTGACTCAGATAGCTGCACTGCGAGTCCAGGAGTGGCGACTATTGCAGGAGTTCAGTGACATGCATCTGAGTGTGACTCCGGGTGAGAGAGGCGGTCTTCTGGCTTCTCTCAGGGTTCAGTCAGACTTACTGCAGAGACTGAGATCAGGGCAGCAGTCAGATCAGGATATTCTACGGTGGAAAGAGAGGTCTGAGCAAGGCTGGGATGAGAATTTCAGTATGTCGGATGATGGTCTCCTCAGATTCCGTAGAAGGGTCTGTGTCCCTGAGGACCCTGAGTTGAGAAATGACATTCTTAAGGAAAGTCATTGCACTAAGTATACCGTTCATCCTGGTAGTACCAAGATGTATCAGGATCTGGAAAAGACTTTCTGGTGGCATGGTATGAAGAAGGATGTGCATTTGTTTGTGTCCAGATGTTTGACTTGCCAAACCGTGAAGGCTGAGCATCAGAGGCCGGGCGGTTTGATGCAGTCTCTCCCTATTCCTCAGTGGAAGTGGGAGCATATCAGTATGGACTTTGTGTGTGGGCTGCCCAATACCAGAAGCCGTATGGGTGATTGTGGACAGACTCACGAAGTCGGCTCACTTCTTACCGATCAAAATGACTTGCAGTTTGGATCGGTTAGCAAAACTGTACATCGATGAGATTGTCAGATTACATGGAGTTCCCTTGGACATTGTCTCTGATCGTGATCCTCGATTTCTATCCAGGTTTTGGAAGAAATTACAGGAAGATTTGGGAACTAATCTGAGTTTCAGCACTGCATAACATCCTCAATCTGATGGTCAGACAGAGAGAACTATTCAGACACTTGAGGATCTTCTGAGATCTTATGTGATTGACTGGTCTGTTGAGTGGGATCTGGACTTATCACTGATAGAGTTCACCTACAACAATAGCTTCCACTCTAGCATACAGATGGCTCCGTATGAGGCCCTATATGGGAGGAAATGCAGAACACCTATATGCTGGGAGGAAACTGGGGACAGAACAGTGCTAAAGTCTGATGCTGTTCAGGAAGCCACTGAGAAGATAAGAGAAATTCAGAAAAAGATGAAGATTGCTCAGGATAGACAGAGGAGTTATGCTGATGTGAGGCGGCGTCCTCTTGAGTTTTTGGTGGGAGAGCATGTTTTCCTAAAGGTCTCGCCTATGAAAGGGGTGATGAGATTTGGGAAGAGAGGAAAATTGAGTCCCAGGTACATTGGTCCCTTTGATATCATTGAGAGGGTTGGACCTGTGGCATACCGACTTGCTCTACCCCCATCACTGGAACACCTCCATAATGTGTTCCATGTTTCTGCACTCAGAAAATATTGTTCTGATCCTTCTCATGTTCTGGAGTTGGAACCTCTCCAGCTTGAAGAGAACATGACTTTTGTGGTGAAACCTCTCAGAATTGAAGATAGAAAAGAGAAAGTGCTGAGAAATAAGGTTATTCCACTTGTGAAAGTCGTCTGGGGAAATCAGTCTGTTGAAGAAGCCTCTTGGGAGGTTGAAGCAGAGATGAGAAAGGAGCATCCTCACCTGTTCAGTGACGGGCTTGGTCAGCTTTAGAGGACTAAAGCTCTATAAGGGGGGGAGGATGTAACGCCCTTGAATTTCTGAATTATGATTTAAGGTTAGAAATTCAGTTTATGTATTTTTATCGGTTAAAATTTTGGGATTTTTGCCTAATTGTAGGACTTTTCCCTACAGGGCAAAAATAATTATTTTTGTTGGGGCTTCGAACCCTCAACCTTGACTATTTGCTCCTGGAATTCTTCCACCATGGTGGCGCATATTTCTGTGTTATTGGAGTGGCGCATGGTGGTTAAGCCCAGGTAAGCCCATTAAAGCCGATTTCCACTTAAGTTAATTAGGTTATTGGATCTTGGATCCGTTTGGGGTGGAAAAAAAAAAAAAAAAAAAAAAAAGGGGAAAATTCGTGAGAGCTCCTCTCCCTCACGATTTTTGGTTTGTTTCTTGCCCTAGCCGCCTGTGTTGTCGCCCCTCACTGTGCTTGGCGCTCCTGCAAAAATTTCTGACGCTGGTGGTGGCAGACTGGTGGTGGACGAACTTTCTGGAGACCCCTGATCCCCTGTTTTGGCGTTTTCTCTGTGGGCGATTTTTCTGGTGAGTAATTCGATCCTAAGGAGTCTAATCCGAATTAAAATTCGTTATTTGCCATGATTATTCGTATGGGGTTGAATTCAAATAATTATAGGGTTTTAAAATCCTGTTCTGCTGAAATCTGCATTCGTTAATCTGACCTTTGTGTACTATAACCCCAATATCTCATGGTCTATAGATCCAAATCGCACGAAATAAATTTTGTATGAAACTAGATACATTCGGCTTTAATTTGAATCTGATATCGACCATATCCGAGCTGTATTCGTATTTCAATCTGTATTGCAATCTAGCTGTACAAAATCAGTTTTCTGGAAATCTGGATTTCGACCTTTATGTGTTCGAACCATCATATCTCCCTAGGTATAGCTCGAAATCTTGTCAAATCAGTTTTATTAGACCGTAGGCTCGAAGAGCTTTATTTTGACTCCCATAACGCCTATTTTCGATTAGTTATTGGATCTGAAATAAATGTCACAAGTCTGATATATGAATCTGTTTTCTTGAAATCTGAAATTCTGACCTTCCTATGTTCGAACCCTTATATCTTCCTGTCTAAAATTCGAAATCTTGTGAAACCAGTTTTATTGGAAACTAGATTCAGAGAGCTTCATTTTGAATACAATATTGACTAGCTTTGGTTCGAAATTGGACTAAAAATATATTTTGCAAACTGACAATATAAATCTGCTATGTTTTGGTTAGACGAATATTCCTTTGTGAGAAAAATTTACATTGTATGGTTTAACCTCTTAAATTGTGGTCTGTAGTTCTTCTAAAATTTATTTGTTTGATGAGAAATTTTAGAGAAAACAAAATTGGGGATTTAACTAAGAACTTAGGAATTTTCGAAAATATAGTTCGAGCCAATTTTGGGGCTTTGGTCAATTTTCTTCACGAGCGTGTAATTAAAATTATCTGTAGTGGGGGACTGAAATTATTTACATGAAATTTGTGCGTTCCGTTAAGGTTCTGAAAGTGGCGCCCCTTACAGTAATTTTATAGCTCACGGTTTTAGAAATTTTGAGGAGATTATTTCATGAATAATTTCTGTTCTGTGTTTAAATGTTTGTTATATGAATAATTTCTGTTCTGTATTTAATTGTTTGTTATGTGGATATTTCCTATTCTGTTTATATGTTGTGAAGTTTCTGAAAACCTTGAATGTGTTAAAACATTTGTGAGAACATAGAATGGTTTGACATGAATTAAGGTTAGTTGTAAGGAATTCACTCATATAAATTCTGTTCTGTGTTTAAGGACTGGATATTAGGGTGTGTCATTTTCTGGTTTGTTAGACTTTGGGCATAATGTAAGAATTAAGTAGTGGTTGATCCTACTTCTCCGTTTCAGTATAATCTGTTCTGTAAAATTATGCCCTAGTGTAGCACTCTTCCGTGTCCTTACCCTCCTTCTGTGGCGCTGTAATGGTGCTGATAGTCTACTACGACCCTTGAGACACTATTTCTGTTCTGGGTTTTGGAGGCCAGAGTGCCACGTCCTAACAAGACGGGGGCCACCCACTGATACCTCCTCTACCATTCAGTTCTGGGTTTTGGAGGCCAGAGTGCCATGTCCTAACAAGACAGGGGCCACCCACTGATACCTCCTCTACCATTCAGTTCTGGGTTTTGGAGGCCAGAGTGCCACGTCCTAACAAGACGGGGGCCACCCACTGATACCTCCTCTACCATTCAGTTCTGGGTTTTGGAGGCCAGAGTGCCACGTCCTAACAAGACGGGGGCCACCCACTGATACCTCCTCTACCATTCTGTTCTGGGTATTGGAGACCAGAGTGCCACGTCCTGACAAGACGGGGGCCACCCACTGATATCTCCTCTACCATTCTGTTTCTGATATGCATGCATTGTCTCGTCCTCGGCAGAGGTGGGGTCAGACCTTCTGTGGTCATCAGGCCTTCCGTGGCCTTTCTGTTTCCGATGTAGACTATCCGTTTGGACTCTGAAAATTCTGATTTTCTGTCTGTCAGTTCTGATTTCTGTAGTTCTGTTTCGATCTGTATTTAGATGTATTAGGCGGTGTGGTTAGCTGGTATGGGTTGGTATATTCATATCCTACCTGTTTGATGCCTATTGTTACAAGTATCTGTATTTGATTGTGTTTGTTTCTGATATGAGCATGCATGTTAAGTTGATTTATCTTATCTGTTAAATAAAAAGAATTTCAACTTAAGTATGATATTTTTGATGTGTACTATGGATGACTTTTAGTGTCTTTTACTCACTGAGCTTTTTAGCTCACCTCCGTTGTTTAAATGTTTTCAGGTGAGACATCAAGACAATAATTGCTACAGCTAATATGACGCTAATGTTTGATGTCATTTCTAAGAATAGTCTTCTAAAGATTTATCAGGCCTGCGTGCCTAATTTATTATGACCTATATGACATGTTTTATCTCCTGAGGGCTTATGCCTGTTTTCAGGATATTATATTATAGTTGTTTCGTTTAAATTATTGGATACAAGTCTTGGATTCTTTTATTGAATTGGTTCTTATTTTGAAATGTCCGATTTGAGATGTGTAACCGAATTTGTGTTGTTTATTTTAGTATCTGAATAATCAGTTCTGTATATTTCTGAAATTCCACATATGTGTAGTGTGGACGTTTGTTGTTGTTACAAGATATGTGTGTCTGTGCAGCAGTAGTTTAGAATACTTGCTGCCGGATTTTTTCTGGATTTCCGGATTTCTATTTCCTAGTAATCGATCCTATTCAGTTCTGTGCGGTTTTCTGTTCCGTAGTAATGTCCTTCGATGCCGCTTTCTTCTTGTGTTTTAATGGAAGAGTAAAAAATTTTTGAAACCCCGTATTTTACTTGTATGCGTGTGGGGTGTGATTCTGAGGGATGTTACAGTCTTTATGGATCTTATGAATAGGGTGTTTCACCATCTCCTGGATAAATGCGTGGTTGTATTTATCGATGACATTTTGGTTTACTCGCGGAGTGCTCAAGATCACGCACAGGACTTATGCAAGGTGATGGAAATTCTGAGAAGTAATCGGTTGTATGCCAAGGCCAGTAAATGCGAGTTCTGGTTGGAGAAGATTAACTTTTTGGGACATGTGATATCTGGACAGGGTGTGTCTGTGGATCCAGCTAAGGTAGAGGCTATTATTAGCTGGGGAAGACCAACAAACACATTTGAGATTCGAAGTTTCTTGGGCTTAGCAGGTTACTACCGCAGATTTGTTGAAGGGTTTTCCAAGCTGGCGGGCCCTTTAACAAAGTTGACCAGGAAGAATGCTGATTTTATCTGGGATGTCAAGTGCGAGGAAAGTTTCCTCGAGCTGAAGAAGCGTTTGACTAGTGCACCGATTCTCACTATACCTAGTGGCGGTGAAGGTTTCACTGTGTACACGGACGCCTCTGGCAAAGGTTTGGGCTGTGTACTCATGCAGCATGGTAAGGTGGTTGCCTATGCTTCCAGGCAGTTAAAGGAATACGAGTCCAACTACCCTACCCATGACTTGGAGTTGGCTGCAGTGGTGTTTGCATTGAAGATTTGGCGTCATTATCTACTGGGTCAGACTTTTGATTTGTACACCGACCATCAGAGCCTTAAATACATATTTACCCAGAAAGAACTCAACATGCGGCAGCGGCGGTGGATGGAACTGATCAAAGATTATGATTTTACTATTCACTATCAGGAGGGTAAGGCAAATGTGGTTGCAGACGCATTGAGCAGGCGGCCTGTGACCTCTATGGCTGCACTTCTTGTACAGGAGTGGCGCTTGCTTGATGAGTTCAGTAGACTTCGATTGGATGTGACACCTCGTGGTAATAAGTGTTTTGTTGCTGCACTTAGAGTTGAGTCTGATATTTTGCAAAAGTTGAGCAAAGCACAGTTGGTTGATCCTGAAATTTTGAAATGGAAAGAAAAACTGGAGATGGGATTGATTGAGGATTTCAGCCTATCCACAGATGGTTTGCTTAGGTTCCGTGGAAGGGCCTGTGTCCCTGAGGACCCTAAGTTGAGACAAGAAATTTTAGCTGAAGGCCACAGTTCTAAGTATTCTATTCACCCCGGTAGTACCAGAATGTATCAGGACCTGAAGAAAAGTTTCTGGTGGCAAGGGATGAAGAATGATGTGGCGCAGTATGTGGCTAGATGTTTGACATGCCAGACGGTTAAAGCCGAGCATCAGAGACCAGGTGGATCCCTCCAACCACTTCAGATTCCTCTGTGGAAGTGGGAAAATATCAGCATGGACTTTGTCTGTGGATTACCCCGGACCAGAAATGGGCACGATGCTATTTGGGTTATCGTGGACAGACTTACTAAGTCCGCCCACTTTTTGCCTATCAAGATGACTTATCCTTTGGAGAGGCTTGCCAGGTTATACATTGACGAGATTGTGAGATTGCATGGTGTTCCGGTGGATATTGTATCTGACCGCGATTCCAGGTTCTTATCTCGGTTTTGGAAGAAGCTTCAGGAAGATTTGGGCACCAAGCTCAGTTTTAGCACTGCATATCACCCGCAGTCCGATGGGCAGACTGAGAGGACCATACAGACATTGGAGGACTTGCTGAGATCTTACATCATTGATTGGCATGGTGAGTGGGATAGAGACTTAGCCCTGATTGAGTTTACCTACAACAATAGTTACCACTCTAGTATCCAGATGGCCCCGTACGAGGCATTGTACGGAAGAAGATGCAGAACTCCCTTGAGTTGGGAGGAGGTAGGTGATAGGACCTTGCTCCAGTCTGATGCTGTGCAGGAAGCCACAGATAAGGTAAAGATTATTCAAGAAAAGCTAAAGGCTGCACAGGATAGGCAGAAAAGCTACGCTGATGTGAGAAGGAGACCTCTGGAATTCATGGTGGGAGAACATGTATTTGTTAAGGTTTCTCCGACAAAAGGTGTGATGCGATTCGGAAAGAAAGGGAAATTAAGCCCTAGATATGTGGGTCCGTTTGATATCATCGAGAGGGTTGGACCTGTTGCTTACCGATTAGCCTTACCGCCATCCTTGGAGCATCTGCACAGTGTTTCACGTATCCGTGCTTAGGAAGTATTGTCATGACCCGTCACATATCTTGGATGCAACACCTTTGCAAATTGATGGAAATCTGACTTATGTGGAAAGGCCACTTAAGATTGTGGATAGAAAAGAGAGAGTTCTTCGAAGCAAGGTGATACCTCTAGTGAAAGTTATTTGGGGAAATCAGTCCGTGGAAGAAGCTACTTGGGAGTTGGAAACCGATATGAGAAAGGATTACCCACATTTGTTTTGAACCTGCTCCCGATTTGCTTTAGAGGACTAAAGCCTTTTAAGGAGGAGAGGATGTAAGACCCGAGAATTTTGATGTATTAAACCCCGGTATGTGACTTATTTTGACTATCTATAATCAGGCATTTATTAACCTTGTAGGTGGGATTTTTGGCTAAGGGGAAAATTATTCTCCTGTAGGGCAAAAATAAGTTGCTGTGGAGGAGTCTCGAACTTGAGACCTCTCCTGTGTATGTTGTCCTGACTACCAGAGTTCCAGCCCAGTTTTTGTGTTATGTATGTGGGCGCCTACTTATTATGTGAGTATGCAGATTAAAACAAGATCTCACTTAAGTTGCTTTCGAAATTCAGCCCAACCCTAGCCGCCCTTGCGTTTCTTCCTTCCCTCTCTCGTGGACGACTGCAGCCGCACCTTCCCCTTCGTCCAGCTCCTCTTCCGGCGAGTCTTCCGGCGGCGGCGCTTGGCCTTCCGGTGTGGTGGACGGCGGCGGCGTGTGGAAGACTTCCGACGATCCTCTTGCTCACGGTTTGCTTGCAAATCGTCCCCAAGGCGAGTGGAAGTCTTATGTTACCTGCATTCCGAATATATACCATGTTTTCTTCTTGCTTTGTGATGGAAAAACGAGTAGGATTAATCTCCCCTTACCATGAAACCGTGAATGCCTTTGCGAAGTTTCGAAAATCAGATTTAGGGGCTCTAATCATAGGGTTTTTCGTTCTCTACTTGATTAGATGTCTTAGGGGGATGAGTTATCATGATCTTGATCTTCAATTTGATTGTATAATGTATTCATGAAAAACCCTAGAGCATGACATGCGCCCATGCCCTAAATTGATGAAATTTCATGCTAACTTTTGGGGAAAACTTAGGATTCATGAAATTAGTAGTATAAGGGAATTTATTATGAATTTTATACTATTTTTGGAGCCTTAATTCATGCTGGCCGAAATTTACCCTAGGGGTATTTTGGTCAATGTTCAGTTAACTTTTGGGGCAAAGCTGTTATTCATGTAATTGAGTTCACATAGTACTTAAATATGATTTTTGCCTAATTTTAGGAATTTTCTATGCATAGTTATATGTGTAATCGTTCTCTTGAAATTAAGTGATGGTAATGTGTGCAATGCTTGTAATTAATCTGTTTGAGTGGAAATTCTGTTTGATAACCTAGAATGTAGATGTTACAATCTAATTGCATGAAATCTAGGATTAACACATTATACCTGCATGGGAACATTTGTTGAGAACTTAGCATGGTATTTTCCTAACCTGATTGCAAGAAACTTAAGGACTACCCTGTCTAAAACATTATGCTGTGTAATTAATTGCGAGTGGTGAGTTCGATAAGTTAGATATCCGGGTATTAGTCTTTTGCTATATGTGTGTAGTGTAAGTCATGTCCATTATGTGTGACCCTGGAGATACTGTGAAGTGGGGCAAAGTGCCACGCCTTGGTCAGGCGAGGGCCACCACTTGATTTTCCTTCACAGATGTGATTAGTTTAGCATAAGAGAGACAAAGTGCCACGCTACTGGTAAGCGAGGGCCACCTCTTGAACTCTCTGACTGCTGTGTGACCAATGTGGGGAAACAAAGTGCCACGCCGTGACTTGGCGGGGGCCACCTCTTGATTTACCACATTGTCTGAGTGGGTAGATGGAGATCAGCGTGCCACGTCTTAGCTAGACGGGGGCCACCTCCTGATTTCTCCCCTACTGTTTGGCATGCATGCATTCTCCGAGCCCTGACGAGGGAAGGGTCGGACCTTTGTGGTCATTTCGTTCTGTTCTGGATTTGGATATGTTAGGATGGGATGTGCATCTACGTATGTGTTCTGTTTTGCCATATGACTCTATTTCGGTTTTGTTGTATTATGATTGGATTTCGCCATGTGGATCATTTTGTAAGTTTGTATTCTTATCTGTATTTGATTTGATATTTGATAATCGCATTTGGTAAATGTTTTGAAAAACCTTGCCTGCTATTTTTGAATGTATTAATGGAGGGGTTTCATAAGGTTCTCACTTGCAGAGCTGTTAGCTCACCCCCTCTAAAATCTACAGGTGAGAGACAGTGACCGATATGGCGTTATGCACTTTTGAGATATACTGAGTAGCTTGATGAAGCTTTGGGTTTTGTGATATGGACTTGTAAACAATTTTGGTATTTGAATACTTGTATCTTGATTTTGTTATCTGGGGCCTGCGTGCCTGTATTAGTAGTATTCTGTTTTGGATGATGAATGCTGTATGTTGGTTACATGTGAGGGCTTAGGCCCATTTTGTTACAAGATTTCTGTTGTGGTATCTTGTCAGTGTTTTGATAGGATTTTATGTTCAGTCTGTTCTGTGATGTGTGGTTTTGTCTCCGTATAAGTATAGTACGGAGTTGTGATCTGATTCGATTATGTTCAGTATTTTGTAAGTTGAAATTACTTGTTTTTGTGAATCAGTAAAGCGTGTGCCTGTATGGGAATTTTCCCGAACCTAGTATGTACGTATACATGCTGCCGGATTTTTGTATAAGTTTTCAGATCTTTTATTCCCTAGCTTTGTTCGTAGTATGATCTTGGCTTCAGTTTTCTTTGAATTTGATCTTCTCGTGACGTTCCTCGTATGATTTCCGCAAGTTATTTGGGGTTAAGTATCGAGGGGCGTTACAGGAGGTCCAGGGTTCGACTCTGGGACCAGGCGCATTTTCCCTAGTAGGCGCACCTGAGCTGCAGATGGTGCTTGGGCCCTGGTTTGGGCCAGATGAGCAGCAAAAGACCCATGAAGAAAAGCAAGTGAAGACTTAAGTTTAATTTAAGGTCTAACATAGGCTTAATGGGCTTTTACCACATAAGATCAGCATGCTTTCTATTTATTGCTTTTATAATTAGAATTGCATGAGTTTATCTTCTGCTATCACCATAGGAATTGCATGATAGTCAAGAAGATAAAAGACCGTTAAAATCCAACGCTAAAATATCAAGCTCGTAAGCCTTCTGACGCGAAACCTCACTGTTCTGATTATCGTTGGAGCCGTGTTGTACACACTCAGTGGGCACGTCCATCTATCTTCAGACGGTGCGGGATTACACCTGCGTGTTACAGAGAAGGGATTTATCGCTTCTCGTTGCTCAGCATAGCACATGGTGGTCCAGGGAGTAGGTCGGGTCAGCTTGACCATGTAGGCTACATATGTGGCGCATATGGTAGCACATGGAGGCAGCCATCTGTGGGATCAGAGACTGTGTTGTACCAACTCAGTTGGCATAGTCAGCTGGATTGCCCAGATGAAGGGGAATCGCACGGGTTGGCGATTGGCTGGGACTGCCTACCAGAGACTAGTGCTTGTACTCTCTGTGCATCTTATCTCGCCTGAGCGGGACGCGGAGACCAAGTATGAAATCTGGATCCCATCTCACTAAAAGAGTTCTACTCTTTCGGGCTGTTTTTGCTGGATTTTTCAGCCAGATAAAATAGTGAGAAAAGAATCTTTCTTAAGTCCTGGATTGATTCTGAACATTGATACTGACCTTGCTGTTCTTGCATTGTTGTAGATTCCTGCAGCAAAGAACACCATGAGCTTCAATGTGCGATCCCTACTGGAAAGGGAGAAGTTTGCTGGGCTGAACTTCTCAGACTGGTACGGACACCTTAAGATTGTTCTTAAGGCAGAGAGGAAACTGTATGTCCTCGAGACGGCTATACCGCCTCAGCCCGCTCCGAACGCCGCAAGGGCGGTTCGGGATGCCTATGAAAAGCATGTCAATGATAGCATTGATGTCGCTTGCCTGATGCTAGCGTCTATGACGCCACCGCTGCAGCGTCAGCATGAGGATATGTCTGCTATACAAATTATAGCAAACCTCAAGATGCTGTATGCTGCGTAGGCGAGGACTGAGCGCTATAATTTGACTAAGCTGTTCTTTCAGAGCAAACTGGCTGAAGGGAGCCCAGTGGGAGCTCACGTGCTCAAGATGATTGGGCACAAGGAGGCTCTAGAGAAACTGGGGCATACCATCAATCAGGAGCTTGCTGTAGACATTATTCTGCAGTCTCTCCCGCCCTCTTTCGATGCGTTCATCATTAACTTTAATATGAACAAAATCGATTGTACTCCGGCAGAGCTGCTGAATATGCTCTTGACTACTGAGGAGACTCTGAAGGGAAAGCCTTCAACCTCTGTCTTGATGTTTCCTTCAAGGAACAAGAAGAAGGGGAAGAAGGGCAAGACCCCTGTCAAGAGCTACAGCAAGGCTCTGAAGCAAAAGGTCAAGCGGTCGAAGGAATACAGATGTTTCCACTGTGGCCAGCTGGGTCACTGGAAAAAGGACTGTAAAGCGCTCCAAGGAGACAAGAGGGGAAGCATCGCTTCTGGCTCAGGTATATACGTGACGGAAGTCATGGTTTCATCTTCTTCTATTTCATGGGTGTTGGACATTGCATGTGGAGTTCACATTTGTTCAAATGTACAGGAACTCAGGAGAAGAAGACAGGTGGGACAGCATGAGGTGGACCTACGAGTTGGAAACGGGGCACGGGTTGCTGCTGTTGCTGTAGGAGAGTATTTCATCTCTTTACCATCTGGACTTGTATTGGAACTAGACAATTGTTACTTTGTTCCCAGCATTACTAAAAATATTATCTCCATTCCTGCTCGTGTCAGGAAGGGGTTTTCCTTTGAATGCAATATTTCAAAGTGTGTTCTTTCTTTAGATAATATTGTTTATGCTACTGGTTCAATTAACAATGGGTTATTCATGTTGGACATGGAATGTTCTATACACAATATTGATAATAAGAAAGCCAAATATGCTGATGACAGCACCTTGCTATGGCATAGTCGTTTAGGTCATATTAACAAGAAACGCATTAAGCGGTTGCATGATTATGGACTGCTGAGATCATTCTCCTATGAGGAGATTGATACATGCAAAGCTTGTTTGATGGGCAAAATGACGAAGTCGCCTTTTCCTCATAAAGGTCAAAGGACTTCAGGTTTACTTGACCTTATACACAGTGATGTGTGTGGGCCTTTTAGTAAACATGCCAGAGGTGGCTATCAGTACTTCATTACCTTCACTGATGATTTCAGTAGATATGGGTATGTCTATCTTATGAGACATAAAAGTGAATCTTTTGACAAGTTCAAAGAGTTCAAGAATGAAGTACAGAATCAGCTTGGCCGAAATATCAAGGCACTTCGTTCTGATCGAGGTGGAGAATACCTAAGTCGAGAGTTTACTGACTATCTGAAGGAGTGTGGGATTATCTCACAGCTCACTCCGCCAGGAACACCGCAATGGAATGGTGTGTCCGAGAGGAGAAATAGAACGTTACTTGATATGGTTCGTTCTATGATGAGTCAGGCTACTCTACCTTACTCCTTTTGGGGATTTGCACTGGAGACAGCTGCAAAGGTACTAAACCGAGTGCCATCCAAGGCAGTTTCAAAGACCCCATATGAATTATGGTATGGGAAACAGCCTAGCTTGACATTTATCAGGATCTGGGGCTGCGAGGCTTATGTCAAAAAGCTCGCCTCTGGAAAACTAGAGAGCAGATCTGAGAAATGTATCTTTGTTGGTTACCCTAAGGAAACTAAGGGTTATTATTTCTACGATCCCAAAGAGAACAAGGTGTTTGTTGCTCGGACGGCCATATTTCTTGAGAAGGAGTTTCTTCTGCAAGAGGCCAGTGGGAGAGAAATAAAGCTGGATGAGAATCCAGAGGAAGGACAAAGTGGTCAAGCACAGTTGGATGAGCCTGAGCCTGTAGAACAGGTTACTGAACAACCTGAGGCTCAGATATCACGGGAACCGCGAAAATCGGGAAGGATCCGTCGACAGCCTAAGCGCTATGACGGAGTCTACATCATTGATAATGATGAACTCCTCACTTATGCGGATGCGGTCAGTGGACCGGATTCAGCGAGATGGCTTGAAGCTATGCGCGCCGAGATGGACTCCATGTCAGATAACCAAGTCTGGGATTTGGTTGATCCGCCTCCGGGAGTTATCCCTATAGGCTGTAAATGGATCTTCAAGAAGAAGATTGACATGGATGGTAACGTGGTTACCTATAAAGGCAGGCTAGTTGCGAAAGGTTTCAAACAAATCTACGGGATAGATTATGATGAAACTTTCTCACCTGTAGCTATGTTTAAGTCTATTCGGATTCTTTTCGCGATAGCAGCATATTATGATTATGAGATCTGGCAAATGGATGTGAAGACAGCTTTCCTTAATGGAAATCTGGATGAGGATGTGTATATGACACAACCAGAAGGTTTCACTAATCCATCAGATCGTCATAAAATATGCAAGTTAAAGAAGTCTATTTATGGACTTAAACAAGCATCGAGAAGCTGGAATATTCGTTTTGATGAATCAATCTCTAAATTTGGTTTCATCAAGAACGAGGATGACCCTGAAAGTCCTTGCAAGGTGGTGTAACCCTAGATAGGCGCATGAAAAATTTCTTCTAAAGCAGCGGAGTGGGTTTCTTAGTATCATCGCATGCAATATGATCAACTTAACAACATGAAAAGAATTCATACCGAAGCCATGTGTTGGATGGCGTCTTGGAAAGAGAGAGCAAGAGAGATCTCCTCCAAATGATGCGCACACAAGAATGAGGATGCGCTCACTTCCTTGGTGCTCCTTGTGCTAGCAAGGTTCCAAGAGGTGTCTTTGATCGAATGGAAGGGATGGATGAAGCTTTGCTTGCTTTGCCAAATGACTCTCCAAGGCGTCCAAGACTCGTCACACACGAATGCCCTCTCGAGAGTAAGTGGGGAAAGGCGAGAGAGAAGTTCTCTTGGCGTGAACGTGAGATGTGGTCACGTTAGAGAACATGCTATCTAAAAATAGCAATGTCTCAACGTTCATGCGACCATGCATTACCCCAATCGCCAATGCCTCTTTACTTGAACCATGCGCTCACCCAATGAGCTGGTTCAAATCGATTTGGTTCAATAACCAAATAAACCAAGCAACTAGTCCAAATCATAACAAAAACCCCTAAGGCTTAAGATCTGACCGTTCATCTCTTGATGCTCCTGATCTCACCGATCTAGCATCCATTCTCTCAATCGAAGCTTACCGATCTCAAGCCCTTATCAATCAAACATGATCAGACTGGATCTCACTTACAATCAGAGATTTAATCCCTTTAAACTGAACCCAAACAATTCAGTCCACACGATCTGACTTAAGTAAGCCATATCATCAAATTGTGTGACCCTAAGGGTTTCCTTTAAATGTCGGTAACGATAACTTACGTTATCATGATCAGTGAGGGGTATCTAGCAACACATCACTATCTCCCGATATAAAGGAAAGAGTCTTCCAAGACTACACCCAAACCACAGCACAAGTGTGAATCCAATTCACAAGGCATGCAAATTTCCTTTGCCACTGGATGTTCTTATTAGACAAGCGTGTCAAGCCTGTAGCTCCAATATGATGAGCATGATTAGATCAGATGAACACTGTCATCTGGGTATGGCCATACACTTTCTCAATCATCTCATACAGAGGGGGGCCCCTTTAGAACATCATACTCCAATTAAGGAGACGGCAATCCTTTATCTATCACTAGTGCCCTAACATGACTCAAGCTCACCATCCAAGATAGTCTATAATCATTATGTTTCAAATGATATTGAACTACCTCAAAACAATGACAATCATCATTTAGAAACACAAGTGATCTCAAGTCAGAGGAAATGTGCCACTTGTTGCAATCAAGGATTATTCACATTGTGACAAGCAATTGAATATCCTAGTAGGGTCTGTCCAGTACATCCAATGTACCCATGAGTCTACATCTTATTCCATGCTCGAAGTATCCTATAAGATTAGAACACATATTAGTCTCAATCATATCAAGGCTGTCTCATGTTCACCAAGATATCTTGACTAAGGACATAACTGCATGTCAGCCTAGCTGAACAGCTTTGAGACATTATTCAGAAGTACACTTATTGCAGCAGACAATGTAACAAACTGAATAACAACCATTCCTTTATAAACATAAGAGTTTATTACATGATACTGATACAATCCCAAGGCCTCAAACATTAGCCTTAAGGGCATACCCCAACAATCTCCCACTTGCACTTAATCTAATGGTTGAGAAATTTCAAACCCATATTATTACAGTGCTTCTCATGCTTCTGCTGCGCCAGAGGCTTGGTAAGCGGGTCAGCCAGATTATCATCTGTATGAACCTTGCAGACTTTGATCTCGCCACGATCAATGATCTCCCGGATCAAATGAAACCGTCTCTGTATGTGCTTGGACTTCTGGTGCGACCGTGGTTCCTTTGCTTGTGCAATTGCTCCAGTGTTATCACAAAAGATAACCAAAGGATCAGCACTGGAAGGAACAACACCAAGTTCCTGAACGAACTTACGAATCCACACTGCCTCCTTGGATGCTTCCGAGGCTGCAACATACTCGGCTTCTATTGTGGAATTAGCAACAATAGACTGTTCGATAACTCTTCCACACCACCGCTCCTCCATTCAAGCTAAAAACATAGCCTGATTGCGATCGGAAATCATCCTGGTCAGACTGGAATGAAGCGTCAGTATATCCTTAAATACTGAGTTCTTCCTGACCACCATATATCAAGAACATATCTTTGGTCCTCCACAGATATTTTAAGATGTTCTTGACTGCAATCCAGTGTGCCTGACCTGGATTACTTTGGAACCGACTGGTCACGCTTAATCCGTAAGCGACGTCTGGGCGAGTACACAACATCGCATACATAATGGACCCAATAGCCGAAGCATAAGGCGTATTGTCCATCTCATCTTTCTCAGTCTGTGTTTGTGGACACTGACTCTTCGAAAGATTCAGACCATGTCTGACTGGAAGATATCCTCTTTTAGAATTCTCTAAATGAAATCTCTCCAGGACTTTATCGATGTAAGTACTCTGGCACAGCCCGAGAAGCCTCTTAGATCTATCCCTGTAGATCTTCACACCTAATACATAGGCTGCTTCTCCTAAATCTTTCATCTGAAAACATTTCCTTAACCATGCTTTAACCGCATGCATTTCAGGAATATCATTTCCAATGATTAAGATATCATCGACGTAGAGGACTAGGAAAGTAATCACGCTCCCACTAAACCTCTTATATACACACGGGTCATCCTCGTTCTTGATGAAACCAAATTCAGAGATTGATTCATCAAAACGAATATTCCAGCTTCTCGATGCTTGTTTAAGTCCATAAATAGACTTCTTTAACTTGCATATTTTATGACGATCTGATGGATTAGTGAAACATTCAGGTTGTGTCATATAGACATCCTCGTTCAGATTTCCATTAAGGAAAGCGGTCTTCACATCCATCTGCCAGATCTCATAATCATAATATGCAGCTATCGCGAAAAGAATCCGAATAGACTTAAACATAGCTACAGGTGAGAAAGTTTCATCATAATCTATCCCGTAGATTTGTTTGAAACCTTTCGCAACTAGCCTGCCTTTATAGGTAACCACGTTACCATCCATGTCAATCTTCTTCTTAAAGATCCATTTACAGCCTATAGGGATAACTCCCGGAGGCGGATCAACCAAATCCCAGACTTGGTTATCTGACATGGAGTCCATCTCGGCGCGCATAGCTTCAAGCCATCTCGCTGAGTCCGGTCCACTGACCGCATCCGCATAAGTTAGGGGTTCATCATTATCAATGATGTAGACTCCGTCATAGCGCTCAGGCTGTCGACGGATCCTTCCCGATCTTCGCGGTTCCCGTGATATCTGAGCCTCAGGTTGTTCAGTAACCTGTTCTACCGGCTCAGGCTCATCCAACTGTACTTGAGCACTTTGTCCTTCCTCTGGATTCTCATCCAGCTTTATTTCTCTCCCAATGGCCTCTTGCAGAAGAAACTCCTTCTCAAGAAATATGGCCGTCCGAGCAACAAACACCTTGTTCTCTTTGGGATCGTAGAAATAATAACCCTTAGTTTCCTTAGGGTAACCGACAAAGATACATTTCTCAGATCTGCTCTCTAGTTTCCCAGAGGCGAGCTTTTTGACATAAGCCTCGCAGCCCCAGATCCTGATAAATGTCAAGCTCGGCTGTTTCCCATACCATAACTCATATGGAGTCTTTGAAACTGCCTTGGATGGCACTCGGTTTAGTACCTTTGCAGCTGTTTCCAGTGCAAATCCCCAAAAGGAGTAAGGTAGAGTAACCTGACACATCATAGAACGAACCATATCAAGTAACGTTCTATTTCTCCTCTCGGACACACCATTCCATTGCGGTGTTCCTGGCGGAGTGAGCTGTGAGATAATCCCACACTCCTTCAGATAGTCAGTAAACTCTCGACTTAGGTATTCTCCACCTCGATCAGAACGAAGTGCCTTGATATTTCGGCCTAACTGATTCTGTACTTCATTCTTGAACTCTTTGAACTTGTCAAAAGATTCACTTTTATGTCTCATAAGATAGACATACCCATATCTACTGAAATCATCAGTGAAGGTAATGAAGTACTGATAGCCACCTCTGGCATGTTTACTAAAAGGCCCACACACATCACTGTGTATAAGGTCAAGTAAACCTGAAGTCCTTTGACCTTTATGAGGAAAAGGTGACTTCGTCATTTTGCCCATCAAATAAGCTTTGAATGTATCAATCTCCTCATAGGAGAATGATCCCAGCAGTCCATGATCATGCAACCGCTTAATGCGTTTCTTGTTAATATGGCCTAAACGACTATGCCATAGCAAGGTGCTGTCATCAGCATATTTGGCTTTCTTATTATCAATATTGTGTATAGAACATTCCATGTCCAACATGAATAACCCATTGTTAATTGAACCAGTAGCATAAACTATATTATCTAAAGAAAGAACACACTTTGAACTATTGCATTCAAAGGAAAACCCTTTCCGGACAAGAGCAGGAATTGAGATAATATTTTTAGTAATGCTTGGAACAAAGTAACAACTGTTTAATTCTAACACAAGTCCAGATGGTAAAGAGATGAAATAGTCTCCTACAGCAACAGCAGCAACCCGTGCCCCGTTTCCAACTCGTAGGTCCACCTCATGCTGTCCCACCTGTCTTCTTCTCTTGAGTTCCTGTACATTTGAACAAATGTGAACTCCACATGCAGTGTCCAACACCCATGAAATAGAAGAAGAAGATATCATGACTTCCGTCACATAAATACCAGAGCCAGAAGCGATGCTTCCCCTCTTGTCTCCCTGGAGCGCTTTACAGTCCTTTTTCCAGTGACCCAACTGGCCACAGTGGAAACATCTGTATTCCTTCGACCGCTTGACCTTTTGCTTCAGAGCCTTGCTGTAGCTCTTGACAGGGGTCTTGCCCTTCTTCCCCTTCTTCTTGTTCCTTGAAGGAAACATCAAGACAGAGGTTGAAGGCTTTCCCTTCAGAGTCTCCTCAGTAGTCAAGAGCATATTGAGCAACTCTGCCGGAGTACAATCGATTTTGTTCATATTAAAGTTAATAATGAACGCATCGAAAGAGGGCGGGAGAGACTGCAGAATAATGTCTACAGCAAGCTCCTGATTGATGGTATGCCCCAGTTTCTCTAGAGCCTCCTTGTGCCCAATCATCTTGAGCACGTGAGCTCCCACTGGACTCCCTTCAGCCAGTTTGCTCTGAAAGAAAAGCTTAGTCAGATTATAGCGTTCTGTCCTCGCCTGTGCAGCATACAGCATTTTGAGGTTCGCTATAATCTCTATAGCCGACATATCCTCATGCTGACGCTGCAGCGGTGGCGTCATAGATGCTAGCATCAGGCAAGCGACATCAATGCTATCATTGACGTGCTTTTCATAAGCTTCCCGAACCGCCCTTGCGGCGTTCGGAGCGGGCTGAGGCGGTATAGCCGTCTCGAGGACATACAGTTTCCTCTCTGCCTTAAGAACAATCTTAAGGTGTCCGTACCAGTCTGAGAAGTTCGGCCCAGCAAACTTCTCCCTTTCCAGTAAGGATCGCACATTGAAGTTCATGGTGTTCGTTGCTGCAGGTATCTACAACAATGCAAGAACAGCAAGGTCAGTATCAATGTTAAGAATCGATCAGGACTTAAGAAAGATTCCTTTTCTCACTATTTTATCTGGCTGAAAAATTCAGCAAAAACAGCCCGAAAGAGTAGAACTCTTTTAGTGAGATGGGATCCAGATTTCATACTTGGTCTCCGCGTCCCGCTCAGGCGAGATAAGATGCACAGAGGGTACAAGTACTAATCTCTGGTAGGCTGTCCCAGCCAATCGCCAACCCGTGCGATTCCCCTTCATCTGGGCAATCCAGCAGACTGTGCCAACTGAGTTGGTACAACACAGTCTCTGACCCCACAGATGGCTGCCTCCATGTGCTACCATATGCGCCACATATGTAGCCTACATGGTCAAGCTGACCCGACCTACTCCCTGGACCACCACGTGCTATGCTGAGCAACGAGAAGCGATAAATCCCTTCCCTGTAACACGCAGGTGTAATCCCGCACCGTCTGAAGATAGATGGACGTGCCCACTGAGTGGGTACAACACGGCTCCAACGATAATCAGAACAGTGAGGTTTCGCGTCAGAAGGCTTACGAGCTTGATATTTTAGCGTTGGATTTTAACGGTCTTTTATCTTCTTATCTATCATGCAATTCCTATGGTGATAGCAGAAGATTTAAATCATGCTATTCTAATTGTAATTAAACAATAAAAGAAAGCAAGCTGATCTTATGTGGTAAAAGCCCATAAGCCTAAGTAAGACCTTAATTTCACTTAATTCTTCACTTGCTTTTCTTCATGGGTCTTTTGCTGCTCATCTGGCCCAAACCAGGGCCCAAGCGCCTACTGCAGCTCAGGTGTGCCTACCAGGGAAAGTGCGCCTGGTCCCAGAGTCGAACCCTGGACCTCCCACCTGGTCAAGCCACTGCTGCATGCGCCTCTACCAAGTGTGCTCTGTGCTCTTGTCTAATTAAATTACAATTTAACTATCTAGACAAGATTGACACGCAGGTCAATAACACTTTATAAATTAATGGAAATGTGATGCGCAGATCACAATAAAATAATTTACATTTAATTTTCAGGCACGCAGGCCCCAGCACAGCACACATTAAACGGGCAGCCCACATAAGATAAAATAAACACACATATGGCATCCAAACAGCATGTGATCCAAATAAGAAATTAAAGTTTTGAAAACCCCTTTGGCATCAATTTTAATATTCTTATATGCCCTACAACCTTACAACAGTCCATTAATAGGGATCCACTCATCCAATCTAATCAGATCCAGTGCCCTTGCATGCACCAAGTCCTAACTGACTTGAGTCGACCCAGTGGTCAACTATGCATGCGCCAAGGGCTGAACCACCCCATGAGTTCTGGCAAGCGGGTGTGACCCCGAGCCTAACTCATGTGCGTTCATGGGTTGTCTCAACCAGACATCGCTACACGCCTGTGATGCAGTCGACCTACAGCCACCTTTTGCTTGCGCAAAGGTGCTATCTGGTCGACCCATCTAGGCTGTCAGATGATCTGATCAGACTGGTTGGATCTAACCTAGAGGATGACATCAACCCTACTAGCCCGTCTAAGGATTTATAGTAAGACCTTAGATCTAGTGAGGTCGCGCAAGTAATATACGTTTGATAAAACATCAACAATAAAGATGCGCCGACTTTCATACATGCTCAAACATGAAAAACATATGTAATCATTTTCGCATGTAACCTAACCTATAGATCTAAGCATGTTGCGCAAACATGGATCACAAAACATGGTATAGCAATCATAAAACATGCATCAACCAAGGCTCTGATACCAATTGAAAGTCCTTGCAAGGTGGCGAAACCCTAGATAGGCGCATGAAAAATTTCTTCTAAAGCAGCGGAGTGGGTTTCTTAGTATCATCGCATGCAATATGATCAACTTAACAACATGAAAAGAATTCATACCGAAGCCATGTGTTGGATGGCGTCTTGGAAAGAGAGAGCAAGAGAGATCTCCTCCAAATGATGCGCACACAAGAATGAGGATGCGCTCACTTCCTTGGTGCTCCTTGTGCTAGCAAGGTTCCAAGAGGTGTCTTTGATCGAATGGAAGGGATGGATGAAGCTTTGCTCGCTTTGCCAAATGACTCTCCAAGGCGTCCAAGACTCGTCACACACGAATGCCCTCTCGAGAGTAAGTGGGGAAAGGCGAGAGAGAAGTTCTCTTGGCGTGAACGTGAGATGTGGTCACGTTAGAGAACATGCTATCTAAAAATAGCAATGTCTCAACGTTCATGCGACCATGCATTACCCCAATCGCCAATGCCTCTTTACTTGAACCATGCACTCACCCAATGAGCTGGTTCAAATCGATTTGGTTCAATAACCAAATAAACCAAGCAACTAGTCCAGATCATAACAAAAACCCCTAAGGCTTAAGATCTGACCGTTCATCTCTTGATGCTCCTGATCTCACCGATCTAGCATCCATTCTCTCAATCGAAGCTTACCGATCTCAAGCCCTTATCAATCAAACATGATCAGACTGGATCTCACTTACAATCAGAGATTTAATCCCTTTAAACTGAACCCAAACATTTCAGTCCACACGATCTGACTTAAGTAAGCCATATCATCAAATTGTGCGACCCTAAGGGTTTCCTTTAAATGTCGGTAACGATAACTTACGTTATCACGATCAGTGAGGGGTATCTAGCAACACATCACTGTCTCCCGAAATAAAGGAAAGAGTCTTCCAAGACTACACCCAAACCACAGCACAAGTGTGAATCCAATTCACAAGGCATGCAAATTTCCTTTGCCACTGGATGTTCTTATTGGACAAGCGTGTCAAGCCTGTAGCTCCAATATGATGAGCATGATTAGATCAGATGAACACTGTCATCTGGGTATGGCCATACACTTTCTCAATCATCTCATACAGAGGGGGGCCCCTTTAGAACATCATACTCCAATTAAGGAGACGGCAATCCTTTATCTATCACTAGTGCCCTAACCTGACTCAAGCTCACCATCCAAGATAGTCTATAATCATTATGTTTCAAATGATATTGAACTACCTCAAAACAATGACAATCATCATTTAGAAACACAAGTGATTTCAAGTCAGAGGAAATGTGCCACTTGTTGCAATCAAGGATTATTCACATTGTGACAAGCAATTGAATATCCTAGTAGGGTCTGTCCAGTACATCCAATGTACCCATGAGTCTACATCTTATTCCATGCTCGAAGTATCCTATAAGATTAGAACACATATTAGTCTCAATCATATCAAGGCTGTCTCATGTTCACCAAGATATCTTGACTAAGGACATAACTGCATGTCAGCCTAGCTGAACAGCTTTGAGACATTATTCAGAAGTACACTTATTGCAGTAGACAATGTAACAAACTGAATAACAACCATGCCTTTATAAACATAAGAGTTTATTACATGATACTGATACAATCCCAAGGCCTCAAACATTAGCCTTAAGGGCATACCCCAACAGACCCGTGTGTATATAAGAGGTTTAGTGGGAGCGTGATTACTTTCCTAGTCCTCTACGTCGATGATATCTTGATCATTGGAAACGATATTCCTGAAATGCATGCGGTTAAAGCATGGTTGAGAAAATGTTTCCAGATGAAAGATTTAGGAGAAGCAGCCTATGTATTAGGTGTGAAGATCTACAGGGATAGATCTAAGAGGCTTCTCGGGCTGTGCCAGAGTACTTACATCGATAAAGTCCTGGAGAGATTTCATTTAGAGAATTCTAAAAGAGGATATCTTCCAATCAGACATGGTCTGAATCTTTCGAAGAGTCAGTGTCCACAAACACAGACTGAGAAAGATGAAATGGACAATACGCCTTATGCTTCGGCTATTGGATCCATTATGTATGCGATGTTGTGTACTCGCCCAGACATCGCTTACGGGTTAAGCGTGACCAGTCGGTTCCAAAGTAATCCAGGTATGGCACACTGGATTGCAGTCAAGAACATTTTAAAATATCTTCGGAGGACCAAAGATATGTTCTTGGTGTATGGTGGTCAGGAAGAACTGAGTATAGAAGGATATACTGACGCTTCGTTCCAGTCTAACCAGGATGATTTCCGATCGCAATCAGGCTATGTTTTTAGCTTGAATGGAGGAGCAGTGGTGTGGAAAAGTTTTAAACAGTCAATCGTTGCTGATTCCACAACAGAAGCCGAGTATGTTGCAGCCTCGGAAGCATCCAAGGAGGCAGTGTGGATTCGTAAGTTCGTTCAAGAACTTGGTGTTGTTCCTTCGAGTGCAGATCCTTTGGTTATCTTCTGTGATAACACTGGAGCAATTGCACAAGCAAAGGAACCACGGTCGCACCAGAAGTCCAAGCACATACAGAGACGGTTTCACTTGATCAGGGAGATCATAGATCGTGGCGAGATCAAAGTCTGCAAGGTTCATACAGATGACAATCTGGCAGACCCGCTTACCAAGCCTCTGGCGCAGCAGAAGCATGAGAAGCACTGTAATAATATGGGTTTGAGATTTCTCAACCATTAGATTAAGTGCAAGTGGGAGATTGTTGGGGTATGCCCTTAAGGCTAATGTTTGAGGCCTTGGGATTGTAACAGTATCATGTATAAACTCTTATGTTTATAAAGGCAATGGTTGTTATTCAGTTTGTTATATTATCTGCTGCAATACATATACTTCTGAATAATGTCTCAATGCTGTTCAGCTGGGCTGACATGCAATAAAGTCCTTAGTCGATATATCTTGGCGAACATGAGACAGCCTTGATATGATTGAGACTAATATGTGTTCTAATCTTATAGGATGCTTCGAGCATGGAATAAGATGTAGACTCATGGGTACATTGGATGTACTGGACAGACCCTACTAGGATATTCAATTGCTTGTCACAATGTGAATAATCCTTGATTGCAACAAGTGGCACATTTCCTCTGACTTGAGATCACTTGCGTTTCTAAATGATGATTGTCATTGTTTTGAGGTAGTTCAATATCATTTGAAACATAATGGTTATAGACTATCTTGGATGGTGAGCTTGAGTCAGGTTAGGGCACTAGTGATAGATAAAGGATTGCCGTCTCCTTAATTGGAGTGTGATGTTCTAAAGGGGCCCCCCTCTGTATGAGATGATTGAGAAAGTGTATGGCCATACCCAGGTGACAGTGTTCATCTGATCTAATCATGCTCATCATATTGGAGCTACAAGCTTGACACGCTTGTCCAATAAGAACATCCAGTGGCAAAGGAAATTTGCATGCCTTGTGAATTGGATTCACACTTGTGCTATGGTTTGGGTGTAGTCTTGGAAGACTCTTTCCTTTATATCGGGAGACAGTGATGTGTTGCTAGATACCCCTCACTGATCGTGATAACGTAAGTTATCGTTACCGACATTTAAAGGAAACCCTTAGGGTCGCACAATTTGATGATATGGCTTACTTAAGTCAGATCGTGTGGACTGAATTGTTTGGGTTCAGTTTAAAGGGATTTAGTCTCTGATTGTAAGTGAGATCTAGTCTGATCATGTTTGATTGATTAGGGTTTGAGATCGGTAAGCTTCGATTGAGAGAATAGATGCTAGATCAGTGAGATCAGGAGCATCAAGAGATCAATGGTCAGATCTTAAGCCTTAGGGGTTTATTATAATCTGGACTAATTGCTTGGTTTATTTGGTTATTGAACCAAATCGATTTGAACCAGCTCATTGGATGAGCGTATGGTTCAAGTTGGCATTTGCGATTGGGGTCACTTGAACGTTGAGATGGTTTTGCTATTTTTAGATAGCATGTCACAACGTGACCACACCTCTCTCACGTCTCCCCTCTCTCGCCCTCTTGTCGCCATTTTGCCTTTGGCTCTTCACACATTTGTGTGAGAAAAGGTGGTAGACGAAAGAAGAAAAAAAATCGCCAAGCAAGGAAAGCTCTCTCTTCCCTTCAAACGATCAAAGACACCTTGGACGATCCTTGCTAGCACAAGGGACGACAAGAAGGAGCAAGCCGTTGATCATCTTGTGTGTGACGATTTGGAGGAGACCTCTTTTGTTCTCTTGCTTCCAAGGCGCCATCTAGAAATGGCCATGGTAAGAATCGCATTCTTTCTTGCATTCAAAAGTTTTAATGTTGATCATAATACATGCATCGATCCCATGAAACCCTAGTATCCGCTGCCCATGTTTTGTATGCGCCACTTTAGGGTTTCGGCTCCCCTTATTGAAAGGGGACTTTCATATCTGAAGGAGTGTGGGATTATCTCACAGCTCACTCCGCTAGGAACACCGCAATGGAATGGTGTGTCCGAAAGGAGAAATAGAACCTTATTGGATATGGTTCGTTCAATGATGAGTCAGGCTACTCTACCTTACTCCTTTTGGGGATTTGCACTGGAAACAGCTGCAAAGGTGCTAAACCGAGTGCCATCCAAGGCTGTTTTAAGGACACCATATGAGTTATGGTATGGGAAACAGCCGAGCTTGACATTTATAAAAATCTGGGGTTGCGAGGCTTATGTCAAAAAGCTCGCCTCTGGGAAACTAGAGAGCAGATCAGATAAATGTATCTTTGTCGGTTACCCTAAAGAAACTAAGGGTTATTATTTCTATGATCCCAAGGAGAACAAAGTATTTGTTGCTCGAACGGCTATTTTTCTTGAGAAGGAATTTCTTCTGCAAGAGGCCAGTGGGAGAGAAAGCTGGATGAAAATCCAGAAGCGGGACAAAGTAGTCAAGTTCAGTTGGATGAGCCTGAGCCAACAGATCAGGTTACTGAGCAACCTGATGCTCAGATATCACGGGAACCGCGTAGATTGGGAAGGATCCGTCGTCAGCCTGAGCGCTATGACGGAGTCTACATCATTAATGATGAACCCCTCACTTATGCGGATGCGGTCAATGGACCGGAATCAGTAAGATGGCTTGAAGCTATGTGAGCCGAAATGGACTCCATGTCAGATAACCAAGTCTGGGATTTGGTTGATCAACCTCAGGGAGTAATCCCTATAGGCTGTAAGTGGATCTTCAAAAAGAAGAAAGACATGGATGGTAACGTAGTTACCTATAAGGGCAGGCTAGTTGCGAAAGGTTTCAAACAAATCTACGGGATAGATTATGATGAAACTTTCTCTCCTGTAGCCATGTTCAAGTCCATTCGGATTATTCTCGCGATAGCTGCATATTATGATTATGAGATCTGGCAAATGGATGTGAAGACCGCTTTCCTTAATGGAAAACTGGAAGAGGATGTGTATATGACACAGCCTGAAGGTTTCATCAATCCATCAGAACGTCATAAAATATGCAAATTAAAGAAGTCCATTTATGGACTAAAACAAGCATCGAGAAGCTGGAATATTCGTTTTGATGAATCAGTTTGTGAATTTGGTTTCATCAAAAATGAAGATGACCCGTGTGTATATAAAAGGTTTAGTGGGAGCGTGATTACTTTCCTAGTCCTCTACGTCGATGATATCTTAATCATTGGAAACGATATTCCTGAACTGCATGCAGTCAAAGCATGGTTAAGAAAATGTTTCCAGATGAAAGATTTGGGAGAAGCAGCCTATGTATTAGGAGTGGAGATCTACAGAGATAGATCTAATAGGCTTCTTGGGCTGTGCCAGAGTACTTACATCGATAAGGTTCTGGAGAGATTCCATTTAGAAAATTCTAAAAGAGGATATCTTCCAGTCAGACATGGTCTGAATCTTTCAAAGAGCCAGTGTCCTGAAACACAGTCTGAGAAAGATGAGATGGACAATACGCCTTATGCTTCGGCTATTGGGTCCATCATGTATGCGATGTTATGTACTCGCCCAGACGTCGCTTACGGGTTAAGCGTGACCAGTCGTTTCCAAAGTAATCCAGGGAAGACACACTGGATTGCAGTCAAGAACATTTTGAAATATCTTCGGAGAACCAAAGATATGTTCTTGATTTATGGGGGTCAGGAAGAACTCAGTATTGAAGGATATACTGACGCTTCATTCCAATCTGACCAAGAAGATTTCCGATCGCAATCAGGCTATGTTTTTAGCTTGAATGGAGGAGCAGTGGTGTGGAAGAGTTTCAAACAATCAATTGTTGCTGATTCCACAACAGAAGCCGAGTATGTTGCAGCCTCAGAAGCATCAAAGGAGGCAGTATGGATTCGTAAGTTCGTTCAGGAACTTGGTGTTGTTCCTTCGAGTGCAGATCCATTGGTTATCTTCTGTGATAACACTGGAGCGATTGCACAAGCAAAGGAACCTCGGTCACACCAGAAGTCCAAGCACATACAGAGAAGGTTTCATTTGATCCGGGAGATCATAGATCGAGGAGAGATCAAGATCTGCAAGGTTCATACAGATGACAATCTGGCTGACCCGCTTACAAAGCCTCTGGCGCAGCAGAAGCATGAGAACCACTGTAATAATATGGGTTTGAGATTTCTCAACCATTAGTTTAAGTGCAAGTGGGAGATTGTTGGGGTATGCCCTTAAGGCTAATGTTTGAGGCCTTGGGTTATTATCAGTATCATGTATAAACTATGTTTTATAAAGGCAATTGTTGTTATTCAGGTTGTTACATTATCTGCTACTGTTATGTATACTTCTGAATAATGTCTCAATGGTGTTCAGCTTGGCTGACATGCAGTATTGTCCTTAGTCGAGATATCTTGGTGAACATGAGACAGCCTTGATATGATTGAGACTAATATGTGTTCTGATCTTATAGGATGCTTCGAGCATGGAATAAGATTTAGACACATAGGTGCATTGGATGTACTGGACTGACCTTACTTAGGATGTTCAATTGTTTGTCACAATGTGAATAATCCTTGTATGCAAGCAAATGGCATATTTCCTCTGACTTGAGATCACTTCTGTTTCTAAATGATGATTGGCATTATCTTGAGGTAGTTCAATATCATTTGAAAACTTAATGGTTAAGGATTATCTTGGATAATGGGCATGAGTCATGTTAGGGCACTAGTGATAGATAAAGGATTGCCTCTCCTTGTTGGAGTGTGATGTTCTATAGGGGCCCCCTGGATGAGATGGTTGAGAAAGTGTATGGCCATACCCAGATGACTATGTTCATCTGATCTAACCATTCTCATCATGTTGGAGTTACACGCTTGACACGCTTGTCCAATGAGAACATCCAGTAGCAAAGGAAACATGTATGCCAAGTGAATTGGATTCACACTTGTGCTGTGGTTTGGGTGTAGTCTTGGAAGACTCTTTCCTTCATATCGGGAGACAGTGATGTGTTGCTAGATACCCCTCTCTGATCGTGATAATGTAAGTTATCGTTACCGACGTTGAAGGAAACCCTTAGGGTCGTACAATTTGATGATATGGCTTACTTATATCAGATCGTGTGGATTGAATTGTTTTAGTCCAATTTAAAGGAATTTAAACTCTGATTTGAAGTGAGATCTGGTCTGATCATGTTTGATTGATTAGGGCTTGAGATCGGTAAGCTTCGATCAGGAGAATTGATGCTTGATCGATGAGATCAAGAACATCAAGAGATGTGTGGTAAGATCTTGAGCCATTTGGTTCAAAGAGATCTAAACCATGGCTGGTTCGATTTGGTCTTTGAACCAAATAGAATTGAACCGGTTCACTTAGTGAACGCTTGGTTCAAAGGAGAAGGAAGTTGTTGGTGTATATGCCCTACAGACCAATGTATGGACATGGTCAGGCATTGCTTGAATGTACTTTGATAGAATTAATGAAATTGGTATAATCAATAAAGGCATGGTCGTTATTATGCAGATTGCTTTACCTGCGTTGATGTATTGAATTGCATATATAATGTCCCAGGAATTTGGATTGGATCCATTCTCACAAGCTATCCCCAGTCAAGGTACCTTAGCAGATATGGGACAGCTTTGGTACATGTGAGACTGGTGTATGGGCTGGTTAGGTGCAGGGCACAGTAACGCAGACATACAGGTGCATTGGATGCACTGGAGTGATCCACCGTGAGGATTGACTTGTCTAGTCAACGAGTCAATCTCACATGCAAGAGGTTTGCATTGATCCTTAGACTTGAGGTATTCATGTCTAGATTTGATGATGGGTATGCTTTAATACAGTCTTACGTCTCTCCGTAATTGGGAGATCAAAACGACTGTCATTGGGCATGTCATAAATCATGTAGAGGCATGGATGACTAATAGTAGGATTTGCCCCTTCCATATTGGAAGCATGATATCCACCTCGGGGCGCCCCACCTTATTGGTGCATGACAGGAATGTGTGGCCACACTAGTTAAGTCATGACCAATGCATTGGATAATAAACTTGAGACTATTCCAATGACAGGATATCAGTTTAGGCAAAGGGATCTATAATGCAATGGGAATCCTCGTTGCTCATTAGGAGTTGTTGCCATAATGACTTAAGTCCTATGACATGGGTAGTAGTGATGTGTTGCTAGATACCCCTCACTACTTATGATGTTTACATCATTGCCATCGTCATATGGATCCTACGGGGTCACACGCAATAGACTCTTGACGTTGCTTTAATCAGAAGCCTTTGGATCAAGTTATTGGATAACTTGGATCCATTTGGAAGATTTCATCAGCGCCAATGGGCCTGATGAGTTGGAAGAAAGTTATTGGAGCCAAACTTCATTTTTGGCAGGTTGACCCGAAATTGACCTAGATTGGTCACATTTGGATTAGGGTTGCATTGGATTGGATCCAATGGCTTAATCAACTCATGCCATGAAGTTTGGGCTAGCTCATTATCCAATGAGGCCCAATAATTAGTTATCATGAAGAAGTATAAGCAAATAAGGGTATAATGGGGAAGAATTATACCCCATTGGCGCCAAGGGCATAATGGGGTGAAGTGGGCGCATGTTGCTTCATAAGGAAGCATTAGGCGCCTCCCCCTTTGCTCCTTGGATGGAATACTTGCCTCTAAGGCAAGTCTTGGGGCTGATATGGCTTGAGAACTTTTATGGGAAGTTCTTGGGCGCATATGGATAGTAGGGTGAGGAATATGGTAATGTCTTGGAGACTTACCTTACCTCAAACCCTAATTTCTCCCAAGAAACCACCCTAGCCAAATTCTTCATGCTTGTTGCGCCTAGCCCTTCTCCTTGGATGGAAAGAATGCCTCTAAGGCATGTCTTGGGCTGATATGGCTATTGGGCAAATAAGGATAGGTTGAATGAGGTTTATGGCAAAGTCTTGGAGACTTTCCTTACCACAAACCCCTCTCATCCTAACCGCCCACTTGGCATGATCCTAGTCATTGCCCTAGCCGCCCCTTGTCCTATTAATAGGACCCTTGCCGCCCTCTCTTTTGTTGTTGTTAGTTCGATTCCTTGGAGGTGTGAACAAACATAGAGAGGTGTGAGCTAGGGCAAAGGGCGACAACATCAAGGTGGCGCAACCTTCCTCCTCTTTGTAGCCGCAAGCCTTCTTCTCCTTCTTCTCCTCTTGGCGCAACTTGGAGAAGGGCTTGGTGGCGACATCTCTTGGAGAGAATTGGAAGTTTAAGGTGGCGACAACTTGAGGGCTTGGAGCTCTCCTTCTTCCATCAAAAGGCGCAAGCAAGTTCTTCTTGTTCTTCTTCTCATCTTCTTGGCGCAAGGATTCTTTGAGCTTGGTGGCATCTTCTTGCCACAAGCCCTCATCGTCCCTTGGCCATAGGCGCACCTTGGAGGTGGCGCAAGCAAAGAAGAAGAAGGAAGTACTTGGCGCATCATCTTCCTCCTCATCTCTTCTTGGCGCTTCTACCTTGGAGGTGGCGCAAGTTTTGAAGAGAGTGATAAGGCTTGATTCTCTTCCCGAGGCTAGCACCAAGCGTGGAAGGGAGCAACGATCAAGGAGTCGACGCGTGGATACTTGTAGAGGACGAACACTTGGGCGTCTTCAACTTGGCACCTTCATCCTAACAAGCAATAAAGGTACTAACCCTAACACATCCTTGTGTTCTCTCCCTCGCATGGATCCTTGGGACTGGAATGTGTTTCGGGTGTAATGCTTCTTCCGCTGCGTCCTGGGACTGCAAAAATTTTAAATTACACCCGGCATTCCCTAACAGTGGTATCAGAGGTACTTGCGAGAAACACAAGGTGTACGTTTGCTTGTGTGAAAAAAAATTTTTGGAAAATTTTTCTTTCATCCATGCGCGATTCACCTAGAAGGCGCTTTCATCCAAACTTCTTTTATCAATTTTATGGCCGAAATTTGGATTGTGTTTATGATGGATTTAAGACCAAAGGCGCACGTAGTTTTGTCAAGTAGGACGGGCATTGTGTCTTCGGACTGGCCGGGTCTCTTGATCTGACAAAATTGCCAGCCGATAGGGTCCATGAAATCATCATGAAACTTGATCCCAATTTTAGCATAAATTTGATTGAGAGAGTGCTTTGGATGGAGTTGGCGCATAAGGGGATAAAATTTGATTATTCCGGTTCTTCAAATTTTATATATGCGCCACTTGTCTCTTCCTTGGGTTAATATGGTCATAGCGAGTGCCCTCCTGTGTTGTGACGTGGAAGCATGTTTCCACCTGTGATGAATGCTTGTAAAATCTTTCTACCACCTGCGTGTGGTTCTTCCCCTTCTTGATGTAAAATTTAATCTTTCCTTAGAATAGATGTAGAATTGTTTACATGAGATAGGTTAAGGTTCATCAAAGACAACAAGGTGTCTTCTTCAACCGATATCAGAGTGGCGCCAGCTTTGGAAGCTTGGTGATGGACTTGCGGCTGAAGGAAGGACACTAGCTTTCGGCTTCTGGCATGGGCTGATTTGCTTCAGGGACTCGCAACCCTTGGATGCACGATAACATGTCACATGGCTCGTAACAAGTTATGTGTATGAAAAGGGCTATGACCATATCGACCAAAATAGCATGCCTGTGATGGTTTATTATTCTGTCCATAGCATGCCTGTGATGTTTTTCCTTTGCTGCCATAACTATAGGAAAACTGCATGCTAGAAAAGAATAAAACATGCAAAAACTCTCAATACAATATCAAGTCGATAGCCTTCTAACGCGTAGCCCTCATCAAACTATCGATCGGTGGTGTTGTGAACTGTTTCCCACCCTCGTGGGACACACCCACTTATCTTTAGGAGGTGTGTGGTGACAATGATTTCCCCAGTCCAGTTTTAACCTGGGCGTGCCTTCGCAAGGAAATTCGTTGGCCCTGGGCATAACGGTTAGGACCAGACTTGACTAGTTTTTCATATGTCACTGACATGATGAATCACTAGAGGCAGCTGTTGAGAGGATAGGGTTCTGTGTTGTATCCAGCCCTCGCTGGACACAGGGCGCCTAGTCTGTCTTAACTAAGAGGAATTGTGCGCGGCACAATTGGCTGGCATGCCTACCTAAGGAAGCATGGGACTCTCTGTGCATCTCAACTCACCCTCGTGAGTCGCGGAGACCTCGCGTGAAATTAGGATCCTACTCATGTATTTCCAAGTTGAGTTTTGAGAGTTATCAACTTGTTAAGGAAATAGTGGGAGTAAAGCATTTAATTTAAAGTCCTTGTTAAATGCTTTATCATAGTACTTATTTTGCTTGTTTGCTTATTGTAGATGATTCCATCTCCTGAACCTAGATTGAAACTTCTTAAAAATAAACTGGATGGAACAAATTGGACAAGATGGTTCAGACTTTTGTCCAAACTTCTAGAACATGAGAATATGGTATATCTTCTTGAAAGACCTCCAACCTAGCCCTGTATATATTTTTGTACAGAGTGGGAGTGGAATGTCTATCTTGAACATTGTGTGGATAGTGAACATTACACTGCTCTTATTTTGAGGTGCATGACCCCTGAGGTCCAGGTTGAGTGTGATGAGATGGGGATTTATGATATGATCATACATCTTCGACGTCTCTTCACACCAGGCACTTCAAATAGTAATAAAGAGAGTGTTGTTGGATCTTCTGGGTATTTGCCTGAATCCAGGAATGACTATGGTTCCGTATCTTCGAAGCTAAAACTTCGGAAGACTGGGAATGCATGGAAATTTCAGGATGGATTAAGGCCCAGGAAGAGCATGGCACAAAAGAAGGGATATTATCCATCTGCTTCAGGTATTGTGTTACTAAGGTCTTTATGTCTACTTCTTATTCATGGGTACTGGGTATCGCATGAGGAGCTTACATATGTTTTTCATATGCAGGAGCTCAAAAGAAGTAGGACAATAAGGCTTGGTGGGATCGACTTTTGAGTCAGGGACGGAGCATTGGATGCTGCTGTTGATGTCATCTCACTGCCTTGGAGACTTTATCTAGAACTTTGCTGTTATGTACTAGCTTTTGTATTAGAACATTATGTCCATTATTTTGAATGGATTTTCAGTTTGAAATAAATTGGTATTTCTTTAAATCTGGAATGTTCTATAGTAGTAGTACAATTGATAATAGCTTGTAGTTCTATGTGTAACACTGAATAGATCAAATCCAATGATTCAATCAATACCATCTCTTTGCATTGTCTCTTGGGCCATAAGACAAAAGCCACATCCAAAAGTCCATGGACTATTGGGATCATTATCCTTTAAGGGTTATGATATATGTGAGCCTTGTCTAATGGAGAAGATGACAGATGCTACCTTCATTTAGGAAGAAGAGAGAGGTTAGTTGCCTGTTGGATCTAGTGCACAGCAATGTGTGTAGACCCATGGAGACAAGCACTAAGTGGTATACTTCATTAAGTTGGGATATGTCATATCCAACACGCAACTTTGGAGAAATCCAAGAAGTTAAGAAATGAAGTATAGAATTGAATTGGAGAATCTATTAAAACCCTTTGATTGGATCAAAGTAGGAAGTAAAGAATTTGATGACTATCTTGAGGAGTGTGGGGTTGTCTCACAGCTTACTTGGAACACCACAACTGTGTGGTGAAATTCAAAGAAAGAAAAGGGAACACATTGGAAGTGGTTCCACCTTTGAATAGTCATGCAAATTTACTTCCTTTAGAGGCCATGCAAGCAACTATTCTGACACTCCATAGTGTGTGTTTGTGGGGCACTAAGAGTGCTACTTCTATCCCGATGAGAACAAAAATATTTGTTGCTCAAACTGCTGTCCTTCTTGAGGAGATGTCCTTTTGAAAGAAGCTAGTGGGAGTAGATTTGATTAGGACAAGGTCCAAAAATCAACCACAATACAGTTAGACACAAATGGAGAGTAGAATCACACATGGAGGTTGAAGGTCAACCTGAGGTTCAAGTAACACAGGAACCACATAAGTCTGGATTGATTCGATATGCTAGGCATGACGAATTTTTCAAGGATGAACCTAAAGACTTATGAGGAAATGGAAGCGGTCAGTGGACTAGATTCCAAGAAATGGCTAAGCGCCATAAGAACCGTAATGGACTACATGTCTGCTAATCAAGTGTGGGACTTGATTGAGCCGCCAAAGGGGTAACACCTAGAGGCTATATATGGATCTTCTTAGAAGATAGACATGAAAAGTAACATTGTTACCTATAATGACGAGCTAGTGAATGAAATTTCAGATAAGTCCACTGGGTGGATAGTGATGAAATTTTTCACCGATAGCTTTGTTTGAGTCCATTAGGTATCTACTTGTTATAATTACATGTTCTGTTATAGCGTGTTGTTATGAAAATTGCTTTTCTTAATGGACATCTGGAAGAGGATGTCTAGATGGAAATAGCCAAAATGTTTTCATACAATCGCCATAAATATATGTATGGTATTATACAAGTATCCTGTGTTTACAAGAAGATCAGTGGAAGCATCATAATGTTTCTTGTTCTAGATGATTGATGATATTTTCCTCACATGGAATGACATCTCAGCTCCTCACATGGTGAAGAAAAGGCTTGAGATGTATTTCGAGAAGAATGATCTAGGGAATGATGCCTACATCCTAGGCATGAGGATCTATAGACGGAGATCTAAGAAAGTCATTGCCCTTTAGTCAATCTATGTTCATCCAAGAGTTTCTAGAGAGGTTTATATTGGATGATTCCAAATATTGATACATTCCAGAAAAATATGGTCTAACTCTCACGAGGATGCTATGTCTTTTGACACAGCTGGAGAGTAATAACATGGGTCTAAAATCCTGTTACATTGGGTATAGGATAGATCATGTTTTGTGTATGGTACACAAGACCATTTGTGGCAAGTGCTTGGAGCATGTCCAGAAATTTTCAATGAGATCCTAGTGTTTGACACTGGATAGCTGTGAAAGCAACCCTTCGTACTTGGGAAGTATAAAGGATTGAATTTTAGTCTATGATAGACAGGAAGAACTTTGTGTACAGGGGTACACTGACACTTCGTTCCGGTCTAATGACTATCGATCACAGTCAGGATTTGCTTTTTGCCTTGATGTGGTGTTGTTGGCTGAAAGAGCTTTATGCAAACTACATTGGCAAATTCTACAATAAGGCTGAGTACATTGCAGCTTCTTGTGGCAGCCAAGGAAGCAGCTTCATTCATTTGAACTTGATTTAGTCCCTGATGCTTGATGGTCCAGTATAGTTCTTACTGGGGCCGTAAGCATGTGTAAAGGAACTTAGCACTCAAGTATGTACTGCAGCGATATCATCTGATCTTAGAGATCATGGATAAAGATGATGATTCAAACTAGTTAAAATAAACACAGATAGCAATCTGGAAAAACCCACTGACGTAGCCTCTGGCGCAGCGGAAGCTAAATAAGTCATACTAGAGACATAGGGACTGATTAAACATCAGTTGCCCTTGGTCTTAGTGCAAGTGGGAGATTGTTGGTGTATATGCCCTACAGACCAATGTATGGACATGGTCAGGCATTGCTTGAATGTACTTTGATAGAATTAATGAAATTGGTATAATCAATAAAGGCATGGTCGTTATTATGCAGATTGCTTTACCTGCGTTGATGTATTGAATTGCATATATAATGTCCCAGGAATTTGGATTGGATCCATTCTCACAAGCAATCCCCAGTCAAGGTACCTTAGCAGATATGGGACAGCTTTGGTACATGTGAGACTGGTGTATGGGCTGGTTAGGTGCAGGGCACAGTAACGCAGACATACAGGTGCATTGGATGCACTGGAGTGATCCACCGTGAGGATTGACTTGTCTAGTCAACGAGTCAATCTCACATGCAAGAGGTTTGCATTGATCCTTAGACTTGAGGTATTCATGTCTAGATTTGATGATGGGTATGCTTTAATACAGTCTTACGTCTCTCCGTAATTGGGAGATCAAAACGACTGTCATTGGGCATGTCATAAATCATGTAGAGGCATGGATGACTAATAGTAGGATTTGCCCCTTCCATATTGGAAGCATGATATCCACCTCGGGGCGCCCCACCTTATTGGTGCATGACAGGAATGTGTGGCCACACTAGTTAAGTCATGACCAATGCATTGGATAATAAACTTGAGACTATTCCAATGACAGGATATCAGTTTAGGCAAAGGGATCTATAATGCAATGGGAATCCTCGTTGCTCATTAGGAGTTGTTGCCATAATGACTTAAGTCCTATGACATGGGTAGTAGTGATGTGTTGCTAGATACCCCTCACTACTTATGATGTTTACATCATTGCCATCGTCATATGGATCCTACGGGGTCACACGCAATAGACTCTTGACGTTGCTTTAATCAGAAGCCTTTGGATCAAGTTATTGGATAACTTGGATCCATTTGGAAGATTTCATCAGCGCCAATGGGCCTGATGAGTTGGAAGAAAGTTATTGGAGCCAAACTTCATTTTTGGCAGGTTGACCCGAAATTGACCTAGATTGGTCACATTTGGATTAGGGTTGCATTGGATTGGATCCAATGGCTTAATCAACTCATGCCATGAAGTTTGGGCTAGCTCATTATCCAATGAGGCCCAATAATTAGTTATCATGAAGAAGTATAAGCAAATAAGGGTATAATGGGGAAGAATTATACCCCATTGGCGCCAAGGGCATAATGGGGTGAAGTGGGCGCATGTTGCTTCATAAGGAAGCATTAGGCGCCTCCCCCTTTGCTCCTTGGATGGAATACTTGCCTCTAAGGCAAGTCTTGGGGCTGATATGGCTTGAGAACTTTTATGGGAAGTTCTTGGGCGCATATGGATAGTAGGGTGAGGAATATGGTAATGTCTTGGAGACTTACCTTACCTCAAACCCTAATTTCTCCCAAGAAACCACCCTAGCCAAATTCTTCATGCTTGTTGCGCCTAGCCCTTCTCCTTGGATGGAAAGAATGCCTCTAAGGCATGTCTTGGGCTGATATGGCTATTGGGCAAATAAGGATAGGTTGAATGAGGTTTATGGCAAAGTCTTGGAGACTTTCCTTACCACAAACCCCTCTCATCCTAACCGCCCACTTGGCATGATCCTAGTCATTGCCCTAGCCGCCCCTTGTCCTATTAATAGGACCCTTGCCGCCCTCTCTTTTGTTGTTGTTAGTTCGATTCCTTGGAGGTGTGAACAAACATAGAGAGGTGTGAGCTAGGGCAAAGGGCGACAATATCAAGGTGGCGCAACCTTCCTCCTCTTTGTAGCCGCAAGCCTTCTTCTCCTTCTTCTCCTCTTGGCGCAACTTGGAGAAGGGCTTGGTGGCGACATCTCTTGGAGAGAATTGGAAGTTTAAGGTGGCGACAACTTGAGGGCTTGGAGCTCTCCTTCTTCCATCAAAAGGCGCAAGCAAGTTCTTCTTGTTCTTCTTCTCATCTTCTTGGCGCAAGGATTCTTTGAGCTTGGTGGCGTCTTCTTGCCACAAGCCCTCATCGTCCCTTGGCCATAGGCGCACCTTGGAGGTGGCGCAAGCAAAGAAGAAGAAGGAAGTACTTGGCGCATCATCTTCCTCCTCATCTCTTCTTGGCTCTTCTACCTTGGAGGTGGCGCAAGTTTTGAAGAGAGTGATAAGGCTTGATTCTCTTCCCGAGGCTAGCACCAAGCGTGGAAGGGAGCAACGATCAAGGAGTCGACGCGTGGATACTTGTAGAGGACGAACACTTGGGCGTCTTCAACTTGGCACCTTCATCCTAACAAGCAATAAAGGTACTAACCCTAACACATCCTTGTGTTCTCTCCCTCTCATGGATCCTTGGGACTGGAATGTGTTTCGGGTGTAATGCTTCTTCCGCTGCGTCCTGGGACTGCAAAAATTTTAAATTACACCCGGCATTCCCTAACAGAAGTTTCGATGGTTCACTTTGAGTGAATGCATGAGTATTAAGCACTTACTATATTTGGAAGTCGGTTTTCCATTTTGGAAAACGCCTCCACGATTGTAACGTGGCTCGCCCCCTCTTCTCCTCCCGTTTTTCCTCTCGTGTGGTAGTGAGTCTTCACGCCAAGGAAGAGAGTTCGAACAGCCGAGAGAGAAAAACATCTCCTTGTACACGATCAAGTTTTCCTTGGATCTTTGCTAGCACAAAGAGCACAAGGGAGTAAGCCTTCAACATCTTGTGTGTGACCTCTTTGGAGAAGAGCCGATCGCCCTTTCTTCTTCCAAGTCATCACTCGAGCAATGGCCATGGTAATGCTTCAATCATCCTCATATGGTTGGTTATACTTACAAGCCATGCGATCTTCATGAAACCTAGTTTTTCCGCCTATGCAAAAATTTAGAAGCGCATCTGACTTAGGTTTCGACCCTTCAGATAAGACCACCTTCACGTGTCCATATGGCACTTTTGCTTATAGAAGAATGCCCTTTGGTTTATGCAATGCACCTGCCACTTTTCAGAGGTGCATGATGGCAATTTTTTCTGAATTTATTGAAGACTTCATGGATGTCTTTATGGATGATTTTTCAGTTTATGATCTTTCCTTTGATGACTGTTTGGCTAATCTCTCTAGAGTTTTGTAGAGATGCGAAGAGACTAACCTTGTCTTGAACTAGGAAAAGTGTCACTTTATGGTTAGATAGGGGATCTTTTGGGCCATCTGGTTTCAGAGAGAGAAATTGAAGTGGACAAGGCCAAGATAGAAGTGATTGAGAAGTTGACACCACCCACTGTCAAGGAGATCAGGAGCTTTTTAGGACATGCAGGGTTTTACAAGAGATTCATCAGGGACTTCTCTAAACTTGCTAAACCTTTAACAGATTTACTTTGTAAAGATGCCAAATTCTACTTTGATGAGAAATGTCTATTTGCTTTTCAAGAATTAAAGAAGGCCTTGACATCAGCACCGATCATGCAGCCACCTGACTGGGAGTTACCTTTCGAGCTTATGTGTGATGCTAGCGACTTTGCAGTAGGAGCAGTTCTAGGGCAAAGGAAGGACAAGAAGCCTTATGTGATCTCCTATGCCAATAAAGCTCTAGATGAAACACAGAGAAACTACACCACCACTGAGAATGAGTTGTTAGCCATAGTTTTTACATTTGACAAATTTAGATCTTACTTGATAAATTCAAAAATAATAGTATACACCGATCATGCTACAGTTAAATATTTGATGCAGAAGAAGGACAGTAAGCCAAGGTTGTTGAGATGGATTTTGCTTATGCAAGAGTTTGACCTAGAAATCAAGGATAAGAAAGGCACTGAGAATTTAGTTGCAGACCACCTTTCAAGGATGATGGTTGAAGATACAAAAGGTGACATTAATGATTCCTTTCCTGAGGAACAACTGATGAGAATTGAACAGATTAAGAACCCTTGGTATGCAGATATTGTAAATTATCTTGTTGCAAAAATATTTCCTATTGATTTCAATTACCAAGGCAAGAAAAGATTTTTAGCAGATGTTAAACACTATTTTTGGGATGAGCCTTATGTGTTCAAAAGATATGCAGATGGAATATACAGGAGATGTATCCCCGAAGAGGAAATGAAAGACATATTATCACAATGCCATGGATCATCATATGGAGGGCATGCTAGTACAGAGAAGACAGTTTTTAAGGTATTACAATCTGGATTTTATTGGCCCACATTGTTTAAGGATGTAAGAAATTTTATAATGTCCTATGATAATTGTCAAAGGATGGGGAACATAAATAAAAGGGATGAAATGCCATTGTCCACCATACTTGAAGTTGAAATTTTTGATGTTTGGGGTATTGATTTCATGGGACCTTTTCCATTGTCTGGAGGCAATAAGTATATACTCATGGCAGTAGATTATGTTTCCAAGTGGGTAGAAGACACTACTTCATCTACTAATGATTCTAGGGTTGTAGTGAAATTGTTTAAAAGAGTTATCTTTCCACGCTTTGGAATACAACGAGTGGTGTTTAGTGATGGAGGATCCCACTTTATTGAACACAAGTTTTCAGCTTTACTTAGAAAATATGGGGTGAATCATACAGTCACAACACCTTATCATCCCCAAACAAGTGGACAAGTGGAGATATCTAATAGAGAAATTAAAGGGATATTGGAAAAGACAGTGTCAAGAACAAGCAAGGACTGGGCTCTTAAGCTTGATGATGCACTTTGGGCATACCGGACTGCTTTCAAGACACCAATAGGTATGTCACCATTTCAATTGGTTTATGGCAAGTCATGTCACCTTCCTGTAGAACTCGAGCATAAGGCATTCTGGGCGATTAGAGCATTAAATTTTGACTTGAAGAGTGCAAGTGAAAAGAGGAAACTGCAATTGAGTGAACTTGAAGAGATTAGACTCTCTGCTTATGAGAATGCAAAGATCTACAAGGAGAGAACCAAGAGATGGCATGATCATCACATACTCAGAAAAGAATTTCAACCAGGTGACTTCGTTCTCTTGTTTAATTCTAGATTGAGACTTTTTCCTGGTAAATTGAAGTCTCGATGGTTTGGGCCTTTTCAGGTGAAGAAGACTTACCCGCATGGAGCCGTTGACATATGGAGTGAAGAGAAAGGAGTGTTCAAGGTTAATGGACAAATATTGAAGCACTACTATAATGGAGAACAAATAGAAGAAGGGGAACATTATCTGCTTGATGAGATACAAACAAATCCAAGTGTGAATGGGTCAAGCTGACGACCATTAAATTAGTGCTTCTTGGGAGGCAACCCAAGCAAAACTTTTTCTTTTTCTTTGATTTTTGTTTGTTTTGCTTAGGTTTAATTTATTTAGAGTTAACCCTTTTTTTTCTGATTTTTTGTGATTTTTTTAGATTTGTTTTGAATTTTGATTATAAAATACGGTAGTACCGTATTTTCTCGACGAACTCTCACGGTACCGTATTTTCGAACATTTTTGAACAGAAAGTTTTTTTCATTTTATGGTAGTACCATGGTCGCTTGCACGGTATCGTATTTTTGGCCAGATTTAAACAGAAAGATTTTTTTCATTACACGGCAGTACCGTGGTCGCTTGCACAGTATCGTATTTTTGGCCGTTTTAAAATATAAAGTTTTTCTGGTTTTACGGTACTGCCATGGATTCTTGCACGGTACCGTAATTTTGAGGAATTTTGGATAGAAATTTATTTTGAAATTACAGCGGTACCGTATTTTCACACGGTGCCGTATTTTCTGCGTTTACCCATACAGAACCTGTAGCCAAAATACGGCTCTGCCGTATTCATTATACGGTGTCGTAATTCCACCCGACCCCACGTATTCACGTGCCGTCTTTAGGGTTCGGCGCACTATTCTTAGGGTTTCTTCTCCCAATTTCGTGCCGACTTTCTGTTTTTCCTCAAGCATTCACTTTCCAAACATTCGTGTGATCTTTGCCCTCAACTTTCATCCTATTCCAAGCAAAAATCGTGACGATTTCAAGCTCGATCACGATTATTTCTGAGTCGCTGCACTATTTTCCACCAAGATTTTGCTTCTTCCAACTCCTCTCATCTAGGCAAAGATTTGCTTGCTTCTAGGTTTAGAAACCACCATGGGAGAAAGGAGATCACACCCCGAGAAGATTTGGAGCTTGATCCCAACCTGAAACCCAGATTTGAAGCTTCGAACGTCACCCTGCTTTCCAGCCGCACGCCCCTGGGTAATGAGAACTCTTCTCAGATTTCTTCTATTTGACACTTATTTCATTTGCGTTATGTTATGGCACCTACCAAAAACTTGGAATCAAAGAAGAAAGGAAAGGCCCTCACTAAACCTCCAATGCCACCACCGAATCCATTCGGTATCATGTTTCGAGTGTTGGGGTATGCCCTTAAGGCTAATGTTTGAGGCCTTGGGATTGTATCAGTATCATGTAATAAACTCTTATGTTTATAAAGGCATGGTTGTTATTCAGGTTGTTACATTGTCTGCTGCAATAATTATACTTCTGAATAATGTCTCAAAGCTGTTCAGCTAGGCTGACATGCAGTTTTGTCCTTAGTCGAGATATCTTGGTGAACATGAGACAGCCTTGATATGATTGAGACTAATATGTGTTCTAATCTTATAGGATGCTTCGAGCATGGAATAAGATGTAGACTCATGGGTACATTGGATGTACTGGACAGACCCTACTAGGATATTCAATTGTTTGTCACAATGTGAATATTCCTTGATTGCGACAAGTGGCACATTTCCTCTGACTTGAGATCACTTGTGTTTCTAAATGATGATTGTCATTGTTTTGAGGTAGTTCAATATCATTTGAAACATAATGATTATAGACTATCTTGGATGGTGAGCTTGAGTCAGGTTAGGGCACTAGTGATAGACATAGGATTGCCGTCTCCTTGTTTAAGGAGTGTGATGTTCTAAAGGGGCCCCCTGGATGAGATGATTGAGAAAGTGTATGGCCATACCCAGGTGACTATGTTCATCTGATCTAATCATGCTCATCATATTGGAGTTACAGGCTTGACACGCTTGTCCAATAAGAACATCCAGTGGCAAAGGAATTATGCATGCCTAGTGAGTTGATTCACACTTGTGCTGTTTTTGGGTGTAGTCTTGGAAGACTCTTTTCTTTATATCGGGAGACAGTGATGTGTTGCTAGATACCCCTCACTGATCGTGATGACGTGAGTTATCGTTACCGACATTTAAAGGAAACCCTCAGGGTCGCACAATTTGATGATATGGCTTACTTAAGTCAGATCGTGTGGACTGAATTGTTTGGGTTCAGTTTAAAGGGATTTAATCTCTGATTGTAAGTGAGATCTGGTCTGATCATGTTTGATTGATTAGGGCTTGAGATCGGTAAGCTTCGATTGAGAGATTGGATGCTAGATCGGTGAGATCAGGAGCATCAAAGAGATGAACGGTCAGATCTGGAGCCTTAGGGTTTTAATGTGATCTGGACTTATGGCTTGGTTTATTTGGTTATTGAACCAAATTCAAAATGAACCGGCTCATGGATGAGCGTGTGGTTCAAAGGTGAAGTGGAGTTTGCGATTGGGGTAAACCCAAGATCGCATGTGGAGAAGTGGCATGCTATTTTTGGATAGCACTTCTCAACGTGACCACGTTTTCATGTTTTCCCTCTTCACGCTTTCACACTTTGTCGCCAATTCGTCTTTGGCTCTTGGGGCATTCTTGCGTGAACGAGAGGAAGAGACGACAAGAGAAAAATCGCCAAGCCAAGAAGTTCTCTTCCCTATCACTCGACAAGGACTACTTGGGACCTTGCTAGCACAAGGATCGCCAAAGGGAGTAGGCGACATCAATTGTGTGCGTCACCTCTGGAGAAGATCCATTTCGATCTTTGCTTCCAAGGCGCCATCTAGAAATGGCTATGGTATGATCCTTCTCTATTTGCAATCGGGTCATTTTTGTTGATCATATAGCATGCAAGATCTAGAAACCCCCTTTCCGCTGCCTTTATTCCCATATGCGCCTATGAGATAGGGTTTCGCCCCCTTATGCAAACCTTCAATTGGTATCAGAGCCAAGGTTAACGCATGATTTATATGATTGCTATATGTTTTGTGATCCTTGTTTGCGAACAATGCTTAGATCTTTATTACATGCGAAAATACATGTTAAGTTATCATAGGCGAAACTTGTATTTTGTTAGAGGCGCATGTATGAGGTTACCTTCAGTTGGCGCTTGTATGTTGTTGGTTTTCTTAAAACTTAAATACTTGCGCGACTCACACTAGATCTAAGGCCTTACTGTAAACCCTTAGACGGGTTACTAGGGTTGAAGTCATCCCCTAGGTTAGATCCAGACAGTCTGATCAGACCATCTGACAGCCTTGATGGGTTGACCAGATAGCACCTGTGCGCAAGCACCTGGTGGCTATAGGTCGACTGCAGACAGGCGTGTAGCGATGTCTGATTGAGACAACCTATGAACGCACATGAGTTAGGCCCGGGGTCACACCCGTTTGCCAGACCTCATTGTGGTTGTTCAGCCCTGGCGCATGCATGGTTGACCTTTTGGTCGACTCAAGTCAGTTAGGACTTGGTGCATGCAAGGGCAGTGGATCTGACTAGGTTGGATGAGTGGATCCCTAGTAATGGACCGTTGTAAGGATGTAGGGCAAATAAGGAAATTAAAATTGATGCCTATGGGGTTTTTCAAAAGTTTTAATTTCTTGTTTGGATCACATGCTGATTGATGCCATTTGCTTGTTTATTTATTCTTATGTGGGCTGCCCATGTTAAATGTGTGCTGTGCTGGGGCCTGCGTGCCTGGAAATTATTTTGTAAATTAATTTTTAATTGTGATCTGCGCATCACATTGCATTTAATTTATAAAATGTAATTGACCTGCGAGTCAATCTTGTCTAGATAGATTAATTTGTAAATTAATCAGACAAGAGCACAGAGCACACTTGGCAGAGGCGCATGCAGCAGTGGCTAGACCAGGTGGGAGGTCCAGGGTTCGACTCTGGGACCAAGCACATTTTCCCTGGTGGGCGCACCTGAGCTGCAATTGGCGCTTAGGCCCTGGTTTGGGCCAGATGAGCAGCAAAAGACCCATGAAGAAAAGCAAGTGAAGACTTAAGTTAATTAAGGTCTTACTAAGGCTATGGGCTTTTACCACATAAGATCCATGCTTTCTTTTATTGTTTAAATAAGTAGAATAGCATGATTTATTTATCTTCTGCTATCACCATAGGAATTGAATGATAGTGAAGAAGATAAAAGACCGTTAAAATCCAACGCTAAAATATCAAGCTCGTATGCCTTCTGACGCGAAACCTCACTGTTCTGATTATCGTTGGAGCCGTGTTGTACCCACTCAGTGGGCACGTCCATCTATCTTCAGACGGTGCGGGATTACACCTGCGTGTTACAGAGAAGGGATTTATCGCTTCTCGTTGCTCAGCATAGCACGTGGTGGTCCAGGGAGTAGGTCGGGTCAGCTTGACCATGTTGGCTACATATGTGGCGCATATGGTAGTGCATGGAGGCAGCCATCCGTGGGGTCAGAGATTGTGTTGTACCAACTCAGTTGGCACAGTCTGCTGGATTGCCCAGATGAAGGGGAATCGCACGGGTTGGCGATTGGCTAGGGCAGCCTACCAGAGATTAGTGCTTGTACTCTCTGTGCATCTTATCTCGCCTGAGCGGGACGCGGAGACCAAGTATGAAATCTGGATCCCATCTCACTAAAAGAGTTCTACTCTTTCGGGCTGTTTTGCTGGATTTTTCAGCCAGATAAAATAGTGAGAAAAAGAATCTTTCTTAAGTCCTGATTGATTCTTAACATTGATACTGACCTTGCTGTTCTTGCATTGTTGTAGATTCCTGCAGCAACGAACACCATGAGCTTCAATGTGCGATCCCTACTGGAAAGGGAGAAGTTTGCTGGGCCGAACTTCTCAGACTGGTTCGGACACCTTAAGATTGTTCTTAAGGCAGAGAGGAAACTGTATGTCCTCGAGACGGCGATACCGCCTCAGCCCGCTCCGAACGCCGCAAGGGCGGTTCGGGAAGCCTATGAAAAGCACGTCAGTGATAGCATTGATGTCGCTTGCCTGATGCTAGCGTCTATGACGCCACCGCTGCAGCGTCAGCATGAGGATATGTCTGCTATAGACATGATAGCAAACCTCAAGATGCTGTATGCTGCACAGGCGAGGACAGAACGCTATAATCTGACAAAGCTGTTCTTTCAGAGCAAACTGGCTGAAGGGAGCCCAGTGGGAGCTCACGTGCTCAAGATGATTGGGCACAAGGAGGCTCTAGAGAAACTGGGGCATACCATCAACCAGGAGCTTGCTGTAGACATCATTCTGCAGTCTCTCCCGCCCTCTTTCGATGCGTTCATTATTAACTTTAATATGAACAAAATCGACTGTACTCCGGCAGAGCTGCTGAATATGCTCTTGACTACTGAGGAAACTCTGAAGGGTAAGCCTTCAACCTCTATCTTGATGGTTCCTTCGAGGAACAAGAAGAAGGGGAAGAAGGGCAAGGCCCCTGTCAAGAGTTACAGCAAGGCTCTGAAGCAGAAGGTTAAGCGGTCCAAGGAATACAAGTGTTTCCACTGTGGCCAGCTGGGTCACTAGAAAAAGGACTGTAAAGCGCTCCAAGGAGATAAGAGGGGAAGCATCTCTTCTGGCTCAGGTATTTACGTGACTGAAGTCATGTTTTCATCTTCTTCTATATCATGGGTGTTGGACACTGCATGTGGAGTTCACATTTGTTCAAATGTACAGGAACTCAAGAGAAGAAGGCAGGTGGGACAGCATGAGGTGGACCTACGAGTAGGAAACGGGGCACGGGTTGCTGCTGTTACTGTAGGAGACTATTTCATCTCATTACCATCTGGAATTGTATTGGAATTAAACAGTTGTTACTTTGTTCCCAGTATTACTAAAAATATTATCTCCATTCCTGCTCTTGTCAGGAAGGGGTTTTCCTTTGAATGCAATATTTCAAAGTATGTTTTATCTTTAGATAATATTGTTTATGCAACTGGTTCAATTAACAATGGGTTATTCATGTTGGACATGGAAAGTTCTATACAAAATATTGATAATAAGAAAGCCAAGTATGCTGATGACAGCACCTTGCTATGGCATAGTCGTTTAGGCCATATTAACGAGAAACGCATTAAGCGGTTGCATGATCATGGACTGCTGGGATCATTCTCCTATGAGGAGATTGATACATGCAAAGCTTGTTTAATGGGCAAAATGACGAAGTCACCTTTTCTTAACAAAGGTCAAAGGGCTTCAGGTTTACTTGACCTTATACACAGTGATGTGTGTGGGCCATTTAGTAAACATGCCGGAGGTGGCTATCAGTACTTCATTACCTTCACTGATGATTTCATTAGGTATGGTTATGTCTATCTTATGAGAGATAAAAGTGAATCTTTTGACAAGTTCAAAGAGTTCAAGAATGAAGTACAGAATCAGCTAGGCCGAAGTATCAAGGCACTTCATTCTGATCGAGGTGGAGAATACCTAAGTCATGCATTTACTGACTATCTGAAGGAGTGTGGGATTATCTCACAGCTCACTCCGCCAGGAACACCGCAATGGAATGGTGTGTCCGAGAGGAGAAATAGAACGTTACTTGATATGGTTCGTTCTATGATGAGTCAGGCTACTCTTCCATATTCCTTTTGGGGATTTGCACTGGAGACAGCTGCAAAGGTACTAAACCGAGTGCCATCCAAGGCAGTTTCAAAGACGCCATATGAGTTATGGTATGGGAAACAGCCGAGCTTGACATTTATCAGGATCTGGGGTTGCGAGGCTTATGTCAAAAAGCTCGCCTCTGGGAAACTAGAGAGCAGATCTGAGAAATGTATCTTTGTCGGTTACCCTAAGGAAACTAAGGGTTATTATTTCTACGATCCCAAAGAGAACAAGGTATTTGTTGCTCGGATGGCCATATTTCTTGAGAAGGAGTTTCTTCTGCAAGAGGCCAGTGGGAGAGAAATAAAGCTGGATGAGAATCCAGAAGAAGGACAAAGTAGTCAAGCACAGTTGGATGAGCCTGAGCCGGTAGAACAGGTTATTGAACAACCTGAGGCTCAGATATCACGGGAACCGCGAAGATCGGGAAGGATTCGTCGACAGCCTGAGCGCTATGACGGAGTCTATATCATTGATAATGATGAACCCCTCACTTATGCGGATGCGGTCAGTGGACCGGAGTCAGCAAGATGGCTTGAAGCTATGCGAGCCGAGATGGACTCCATGTCAGATAACCAAGTCTGGGATTTGGTTGATCCGCCTTCGGGAGTTATCCCTATAGGCTGTAAATGGATCTTCAAGAAGAAGATTGACATGGATGGTTACGTGGTTACCTATAAAGGCAGGCTAGTTGCGAAAGGTTTCAAACAAATCTACGGGATAGATTATGATGAAACTTTCTCACCTGTAGCTATGTTTAAGTCTATTCGGATTCTTTTCGCGATAGCTGCATATTACGATTATGAGATCTGGCAGATGGATGTGAAAACAGCTTTCCTGAATGGAAATCTGGATGAGGATGTGTATATGACACAACCAGAAGGTTTCACTAATCCATCAGATCGTCATAAAATATGCAAATTAAAGAAGTCTATTTATGGACTTAAACAAGCATCGAGAAGCTGGAATATTCGTTTTGATGAATCAATCTCTGAATTTGGTTTCATCAAGAACGAAGATGACCCGTGTGTATATAAGAGGTTTGGTGGGAGCGTGATTATTTTCCTAGTCCTCTACGTCGATGATATCTTGATCATTGGAAATGACATTCCTGAAATGCATGCGGTTAAGGCATGGTTAAGGAAATGTTTCCAGATGAAAGATCTAGGAGAAGCAGCCTATGTATTAGGTGTGAAGATCTACAGGGATAGATCTAAGAGGCTTCTCGGGCTGTGCCAGAGTACTTACATCGATAAAGTCCTGGAGAGATTCCACTTAGAGAATTCTAAGAGAGGATATCTTCCAGTCAGACATGGTCTGAATCTTTCGAAGAGTCAGTGTCCACAAACATAGACTGAGAAAGATGAAATGGACAATACGCCTTATGCTTCGGCTATTGGGTCCATAATGTATGCGATGTTGTGTACTCACCCAGACGTCGCTTACGGGTTAAGCGTGACCAGTCGGTTCCAAAGTAATCCAGGTCAGGCACACTGGATTGCAGTCAAGAACATTTTAAAATATCTGCGGAGGACCAAAGATATGTTCTTGATATATGGTGGTCAGGAAGAACTCAGTATTGAAGGATATACTGACGCTTCGTTCCAATCGGACCAGGATGATTTCCGATCGCAATCAGGCTATGTTTTTAGCTTGAATGGTGGAGCAGTGGTGTGGAAGAGTTTCAAACAGTCAACTGTTGCTGATTCCACAACAGAAGCCGAGTATGTTGCAGCCTCGGAAGCATCCAAGGAGGCAGTGCGGATTCGTAAGTTCGTGAGAGAACTTGGTGTTGTTCCTTCGAGTGCAGATCCTTTGGTTATCTTCTGTGATAACACTGGAGCAATCGCACAAGCAAAGGAACCACGGTCGCACCAGAAGTCCAAGCACATACAGAGACGGTTTCATTTGATCAGGGAGATCATTGATCGTGGCGAGATCAAAGTCTGCAAGGTTCATACAGATGACAATCTGGCAGACCCGCTTACTAAGCCTCTGGCACAGCAGAAGCATGAGAAGCACTGTAATAATATGGGTTTGAGATTTCTAAACCATTAGATTAAGTGCAAGTGGGAGATTGTTGGGGTATGCCCTTAAGGCTAATGTTTGAGGCCTTGGGATTGTATCAGTATCATGTAATAAACTCTTATGTTTATAAAGGCATGGTTGTTATTCAGGTTGTTACATTGTCTGCTGCAATAATTGTACTTCTGAATAATGTCTCAAAGCTGTTCAGCTAGGCTGACTTGCAGTTTTGTCCTTAGTCGAGATATCTTGGTGAACATGAGACAGCCTTGATATGATTGAGACTAATATGTGTTCTAATCTTATAGGATGCTTCGAGCATGGAATAAGATGTAGACTCATGGGTACATTGGATGTACTGGACAGACCCTACTAGGATATTCAATTGCTTGTCACAATGTGAATATTCCTTGATTGCGACAAGTGGCACATTTCCTCTGACTTGAGATCACTTGTGTTTCTAAATGATGATTGTCATTGTTTTGAGGTAGTTCAATATCATTTGAAACATAATGATTATAGACTATCTTGGATGGTGAGCTTGAGTCAGGTTAGGGCACTAGTGATAGACATAGGATTGCCGTCTCCTTGTTTAAGGAGTGTGATGTTCTAAAGGGGCCCCCTGGATGAGATGATTGAGAAAGTGTATGGCCATACCCAGGTGACTATGTTCATCTGATCTAATCATGCTCATCATATTGGAGTTACAGGCTTGACACGCTTGTCCAATAAGAACATCCAGTGGCAAAGGAATTATGCATGCCTAGTGAGTTGATTCACACTTGTGCTGTTTTTGGGTGTAGTCTTGGAAGACTCTTTTCTTTATATCGGGAGACAGTGATGTGTTGCTAGATACCCCTCACTGATCGTGATGACGTGAGTTATCGTTACCGACATTTAAAGGAAACCCTCAGGGTCGCACAATTTGATGATATGGCTTACTTAAGTCAGATCGTGTGGACTGAATTGTTTGGGTTCAGTTTAAAGGGATTTAATCTCTGATTGTAAGTGAGATCTGGTCTGATCATGTTTGATTGATTAGGGCTTGAGATCGGTAAGCTTCGATTGAGAGATTGGATGCTAGATCGGTGAGATCAGGAGCATCAAAGAGATGAACGGTCAGATCTGGAGCCTTAGGGTTTTAATGTGATCTGGACTTATGGCTTGGTTTATTTGGTTATTGAACCAAATTCAAAATGAACTGGCTCATGGATGAGCGCGTGGTTCAAAGGTGAAGTGGAGTTTGCGATTGGGGTAAACCCAAGATCGCATGTGGAGAAGTGGCATGCTATTTTTGGATAGCACTTCTCAACGTGACCACGTTTTCACGTTTTCCCTCTTCACGCTTTCACGCTTTGTCGCCAATTCGTCTTTGGCTCTTGGGGCATTCTTGCGTGAACGAGAGGAAGAGACGACAAGAGAAAAATCGCCAAGCCAAGAAGTTCTCTTCCCTATCACTCGACAAGGACTACTTGGGACCTTGCTAGCACAAGGATCGCCAAAGGGAGTAGGCGACATCAATTGTGTGCGTCACCTCTGGAGAAGATCCATTTCGATCTTTGCTTCCAAGGCGCCATCTAGAAATGGCTATGGTATGATCCTTCTCTATTTGCAATCGGGTCATTTTTGTTGATCATATAGCATGCAAGATCTAGAAACCCCCTTTCCGCTGCCTTTATTCCCATATGCGCCTATGAGATAGGGTTTCGCCCCCTTATGCAAACCTTCATCGAGATGAGGAGCAAGAGCAAAGATACAACATACTACTTGCTCGACGCATTGTAAAAACAAAATACACCGATATTAGAGCTTTAGAGCTTCTTGGACTGAAAGATGATGTATTTTGGATATATGACAAGGTAGGATTGAGAGAATTTTTTGAAATGACACCTGAAACATACTTACCTGTTGTTCTAGAAGTTCTTAGTAGCCTAGAAATAAGTTGGGAGGAATACATGGATCACACAGCTGAAGGAGAGATCAGATTTAGGATGATGAATGAAGAGAGGAGACTCTCTTTCAAGGAAATTCGACGTATATCATCAGGCAGCAAATTCTCAGACAGCACATTTTTTGGATTCATTGAGCACATTTTTTGGAACCAAATATCATAAGATAGCAAATTCTCAGCATCAACAGCAAGAGCCTCAAGAATATCGAACCCCTGTCTCAGATATGCCCACCGCGTTCTCGCGCACACCATATTCGGGCGAGGGGACAGCGATGGTATTGTCACTCACGCTGAGTTATTCCTGCTTTCGAGTATGCTACACGGTTACACAGTGGACATAGCCTTCTTTTTCATGAGACATCTGAATAAAGTATCAAGGGCTAAGAAGGGAGCTAAAGCGATAGGAGGTTTTCTTACTCCTATAGCACAACATCTAGGGATTGCACCCTATGGGATCGAGGTTGCTAGAGGAAATTCGACGATAGATATTGAGTCATGCATTGCAATGAAAATGATTCAGCGTGATGGAGATATATATTGTTTGATCCTACAGCTTGGGCTTCCCATGTTGCCATTACCTAACCCCGAACGAACCTCAGTACAGAATCTTGAGAATTGGAAGCTATCGCCGAGCTGTATATCTTATGCTACACCTGCACCTGAGACATCATTGCCACCACCACCTCCTGCTTTGGGTAATGACCAGTTTGATATGGGTATTGACTCCTCACTGCCTAGAGTCACCGAGCCACCGCCCCAGGGAGCCGCCGATCATCCTCACATCACGCAACCCCATATCAGAGAGGTTGGCAGAGTTATCGAGACCTAGGGTTTTAGACTATCATTGCACAGTTGTATAGGCAGGAGCAGCGTATGGAGAGGGTGATGGGAGGCATAGGAGGAATACATGAGCAGATACGTCACATTCATATGGATATCGAGGCGTTGGGAAACTATATGGAAGTAATGGGGAATTTTCTCTACGATCATTTTGGCTACGAAGACCCCAGGAGAGGTAGTATCTATGGCAATGCAGGTGAGGGAACTTCCCACGGCCCCATGGATACGACACAGGCTGATGAAGACGAGGAAGAGACGCATTCAGACTAGAAAGAACTTGTGAGTATTTCATACTAATTCTCATACTTATTTGGTTTACTGATTTATGCTGTTCTTACCCTCGTGTAGGGAAGGATGACTTTGCAAACTTCTTGCCTCCTACCGCTATGGATTCTCGCTACTTGATTGCTATTGCTTTGAGACTTCGATTTGGTTGTACCGACGTATTTAGAGGATTTGCTATACTTTCTATTCGATCTGGTTGTATTTGATATGTGATGTTTGATATTCTAGATTTATGCCATGGGTTTGGTATACCATGAGATTCATTGATTGATTGATACACCTGTGTGGTTTGTTTATTCATAAAAATACTGCCGATATCAAGCCAAAATTTTTTTTGATGGTTTACATATTAAAAATTGAGATTAGGATTAAACATATTGTGATGAATTTATTTCCCTAATACATATCTACCTTTTGAAAATTTTTCGTTGACCAATGGATGGAGTTTTGGATGAACATATTATCCGAAAAATTTGATTTTAGAGGGAAGTTACTTCTTTGAATAAAATCAGCATATGAGTGTAATTTTTGAATTGATATTGATAGATTAATTTAGTTGATATTTATGCTATTTACTATTTGTTGGGAAGAAAGATTCCTTGATCCATAAAAATAGTGAGAGACTCCCCTACTTGGCACTATGTAAATTTGATAGTGGTACCTAAGACATGGGTTGAAGTCTATTTCTAAAAGATAATGAGAAAGAAAAAGAATAAGACTCCTCTACTTGGCACTGTGCAAAATTGACAGTGGTACCAAAGACAAGAGTTGAAGTCTAAAATAAAAAGTATGTATCTATGTGGGTATATGCTATCTATTCAAAAAATAAAAGGAGAAAAGAGAGAGGCAAGAAAAGAGAGATTCTATGAGGAAAAAGATCTAGGAGACTCTATTCCTGTAAACAAATGTTGATGGTTATGAATTGAAACTGGATGAAATCTTGAGATTGATATTCTGCTTATTATATAAATTGTGAAGTTTTATTTGAATAAGTAATGAAACTCGAAGTTCAAAAATCGAATGGTGATATGCCTATTTGAAACTCCATGAACAGTTGATGAAAGTTTTCATAGTTGATTGTGTTTTAGAAATTTATTCGTCATGAGAAAGTTTTATCCTTTGATCAATTTCTTGATTTTTGCTTGAGGGCAAGCAAGGTTTGACCTTTATGCGTTTGATGACTCTAAATTTCATAGTGTTTTTCATACTTATTTAGTAGTCTTTTGAGCCATGATCTTACTCTTTTGCTTTATTTTTATACCTTTTTTTATCATACACTTCGGAATCTACACCGTCTTTAGTTTTTGATAAATTTCAGGAAAAAAGGCATCATTATCACCAGTTTTCGAGCAATCTCAATGCATGAATGAATTCTAACCATCAAGAGGAGTCTACCCATAAAATTTAAACTCAAAAGGGTTCTTCTAGCAAAAATACGGCATTGTCGTATTTTGGAACAAAAACGTCACGGTACCATAATTCGCAGGGGACGTTTTGGGTGAAATACGGCACTGCCGTATGAAACTGCACGCCACCGTATTATTCGGCATATTCAACCAGAAGGTTTCAGCCGAAATATGGCACTACCGTATAGAACATCACGGTGCCGTATTTGTCTACGTTTTCAATCAGAAGGTTTCAGCCGGAATACAGCACTACCATATGATCTTACACGGTGCCGTATTACTCAACAATTTTGACCAGTGGGTTTCGACAGGAATACGGCACTGCCTTATATTCAGGCAACATTGTCACGGTACCGTATTGTTTGCCTAGATCTTGCAGAAAACAAAATACGGCACTGCCGTGATCAGATTACGGTACCGTATTTTGAAGCCCAGAACTCCGAGTTTTCCGCCGCAAAATTAAAAATGTGATTTCCTGAAACATAGGGCACCAATTGAAGATCCAAAAAAGGGGAAGATTCAGGATAAGAAGGAGAATAGTTGCGAAGCAAAAGGACCAATTTTTATCCACGACTTAGAGAGAATTCGAAGAAATCGTCACCGCGCTAGGGTTCATCACCGTTTGCTGCACAGACCATCTCCAACCACGATTTTTGAGAAGAAGCTTCGCCTGAGGAAGAAGAACACATCACAAAAGTTTTAGCTTGAAAGGAGATCAATCGAGGGAGGAATCATCAAAAACGTGCTTGCGACACTGTTCATCGCGATCTCGAAGACAAATTTCGGGCTGTGATTTACTTGCAGCCCTGTTTTGTAACTTTCACTCCTTCCTTACTATCTCCAATCATACTAAAAATTATGTTTTGCTGTGATTCTTCCATCATGTTAGCTTAAATTCTTCTTAGGACAAGGGAGTGTTATTCTCTTGATATTTCAATGACTAGATAACTTTTCTCTCATCAATATATCTCTGCTATGGTTATTTTACTCAAGTGATTTATTGCCTTCAATCACTTTTAGTATCATGCTTTAACATGTTTTGGAGTTTTATGCTATGGACTGAGAAGATGATATCATAGAACTTGGAACCCTGAAATTTATTGTAAGAACTCATCGCAAGAGATTGGCTGTGCTCTTATCTCTAGATTTTAGAAGTTTATTTCTTGTTATTGACATGACCTAGAATTTATTATTGTCACAGACATGATAACTGATGACACCAAAATAAATAGTATATTTTGCTTCATTTTGGATACCTTTTCATACTAAATTGAGGATCTTTTACTTTTTTTTATGTTAAATCCATCAAATATTGCAAAATCTACTTCTATTTTCGTTTTTCATATTTTTCAAGCAAAAAGGCACTATTTAAGGCGTTTTCAAGCGAAATCAAATACATGGAAGAGTTATCATCATCAAGAGGAAATCACCCAAGAAATTTCACTCAAAACGGAGCAATTCAGCAAATTACGGCAGTGCCGTAACCCATTTTACAGTACCGTAATTCCAGACAGTACCATAAAATCCGAGCCCTGTCGTATTTTGAGAAGTTTCTGAACAGAAAGATTTTTGGATTTTACGGCACTTGCCGTAAGCAACATTACGGTACCGTATTTCGGAGAGATTCAGAACAGAAACTTCACCCGAAATTATGGCACTACCGTAAAAAACTACAGGGGTCGTAATTTCCAGACGTTTGCGAACAGAGAGTTTAGCCGATTTTGATTGCACTACCGTAAACTAGATTACGGTGCCGTAATTCCCGACGTCATTAGAACAGAAGACTCGAGCGATTTTACGGTAGTGCCGTAAGACATTACACTGCCGTAATTGCCCGATTCTTGCGTAGAAGATCATGAGCGATCTAGAGCCTTAAATCAAATGCCGTAAGAAGCAGAAGGAAAGCTTTTCACGAGTGGATTACAGAGAGACCAAAAGCCCTAAATTTCATGGACTGCCGAGGGAGAAATCGCTATCCACACCGCCGCCTAGGGTTTTTCCGCCGCGCTTGATCCAGACATCCTCCGACTATCATTTTCATACTGAAGCTTCATCTGAAGGAGGAGAGAACGTGCCAGAAGTTTCAGACTGAAAGGAGATCGATTGGAAGAGAAACCAAAGAAAAAGTAGTCGCCGGCACTATTCATCGGCGGTTCTTGCAAGATTACGGTTGTGAAATACTTCACAGCCGTGCTGTATTTTCTAAACTTCTCTTTTACTTCGATTTTCGATCCTCTGAATCCATGATCTATTGTAATTCCCTCATGACGATAGCTTAAACTACTTTTGGGACATGGGGGAGTAATTCACTTGATTTCCAATGACTAGATGACTATTTTTACTATTTCGTTGAGTTTAATATTACCATGATGATTTTGCTCATGTGATAATTGTGCTTAGACTCTCTATAAATTCATGTTACTAATTATGTTCTTAAAATTTTCGCTTGAGACCGAAAGGTAATTGCTTGAGAATTTGGAACCCTAGAATTGCATGTTAGGATCCCTTCCTTAGGTTAGATCTAATTTGATCTGTTCTAGTAGATTAACTGCCATAATTATAACTTGAACCTATAGATCGAGTCTATTTGTCCAACGTGGAGATCTTGCGCGAAAGCAAGGATCGGAACATTGGAGATCCGTGAGTAAAACTAGTGTTGAGACTCAGATGCATAAGAGTGATCCTTGAATCTCCACTAGAGATTACCAGCATTGAATTCGGATGCACGAAAGTGATCCTTGATTCATTGTTTGATGATTTACTTATCTTCAGCATTGGGAAGAATCTTGCGCGAAAGCGAGGATAAATCCCTGTGCGGTCGTTTGCACGAAAGTGAAATAACCCTTTTTTTAGTAAATTACATCTTCATCATGATAAATTTAAACTGACGAAATCCTTACTCATATCTAGTTCATAAAAGATAAAGTGAATGAAACCCTAGTCCCATCTTTTCTCTCCGATAATTCCATTTTTAGCTTTCAGTTTCTATTCTCACTACTTCGACTAGCCTAGATAGTAAGAAATCAGCTATTTAGTATTCGACAACGTAGGTCCCTGTGGATTCGATACTTTCTTTATTACTTTGAGTATCCGTGCACTTGCGGATCACATCAATAACGTGCTAGAGATAGACGTTAGATTGTTAGAAAGCCTTGAGTAAAACCTGTGAAACTAAGGCGCGAGAGTGCATAGTTTTGCTTGAGATCTTGGTATTGAGATGGGATGCACGAGAGTGATCCTTAATCTCTTTAACCGAAATTCACTTATATTTAGCATTGAATTGATCTTGTGCGAGAGTGAGGATCGTTATTTGCAAACTAATTGCGCGAGAGTGAGTTAGTTTGTTTGTTAAGTGAATTATATCTTAACCGTGACAGAGATAAATTGATGATTCTTTAATTCTATTTAGTTATGAATATCAAGTTGAATGAACCCCTAGTCCCGATTCTCTCATCCTGATATGCTTCAATTACAATTCGATTGCTTTTTACACAATTATCGATTCGCTTAGCTAGTGAAAACTCAATTAGTCGGTACATAACAATGAAGTCCCTGTGGTTCGATATCTTAATTATTACTTCGAGTATCCGTGCACTTGCGGACTACAACAATTATATATCTATTTGAGTTGTAGGAAGTTATTGTGGCGATATGGTTTTTAAGACAACAACTTTTGGGCTTTCCATAGAACTTCACGGTCAGGTGAACCCCACAGGGTTTGACAGTGAAGTGTACTGTATTCATCCAAAAAATTAGTTTCCATAGGTAAATTTTTGGCAACAAGATGGATTTAGCATCCTGGGGTGGAACACAGGGACTTATGGAACACTGAACTTGCTAGGCCTTATGGACAGTTTGATGACACCAAAATTTATAGTAAATTTCATGCCATTTCATGAGTATTTTCGTATCATATTCATGCTCTTTTGCTTATTTTTATGCCTTTTTTAATCAATTATTGCAGAATCTACACCTTTTCTGGTTTTTGATGATTTTCAGGTAAAAAGGCACTATTTATAGGCGTTTTCAAGCAAATTCAGATGCATGAATGAATTCCCACCATGAAGAGAAGATTATATGTCAAATTTCACGCAAATTGGAGCTTCACACCAAAATACGGTAGTGCCGTAATCCAAATTACGGTACTGTGGTTTCATTGCACCTACAGAACAAACCACGACACTACCATAATTGTCGAGTGTTGCCGTATTTTGGGATGATTTTGTATAGAAAGTTTTGCAAGAATTCCGGCACTGCCGTAATGGATTTCATGGCCCGTAATCTGGGCTCAATTTTGAAAAGAATGTTTTATGGATTTTACGCTACTATCGTGACCAAAATCATGTGTCGTATTTCGAGTCGACTTTTGCGCCCGAGAGATTTGGTAAAATACGGCACTACCGTAATGGATTTCATGGTACCATAATTCTGGATGATTTCTGTATCGAAAACTTATGCTGAAATTATGGCACTGCCGTAACAGTTTTCACGGTCGTAATTACAACCCAAATTCGCGATTTTCATGGACTATTTGAAGCCCGATTCTTGCACAGATGATTTCGGACAATCCAGGCGATCAATTGAAGATCCGTAAGTTGATAAATACTCGTCAGATCAAGGAGATTAGACACACATGAAAAGCCCTAATTTTCATCCACGTTCGAGGGAGAAATCAGAGTTTTTGTTGTCGCCCTATGTTTCACCGCCTGGAAGCGTACAGTGCATCTCCGGCTGAGAAATTTGAGGGGAAGCTGCGCCTAGAGGAGAAGAACATACTCCAGAAGTTTCAGAGCAAAAGGAGATCGATCGGAGGAGAAATCAATAAAGGAAGCGTCGCCAGCACTATTCATCACACCTTCTAGAGTAAAATTATGGCTATAATTTTCATTAGAGCCGTGCTGTTATTTGATTTCCTCTTTTCTTTTGATTTCCTCTTTTCTTTTGATTTCTAATCCTTTGAAACAATGGATTATTATAATTCTTTGACTATGCTAGCTTAAATACTTTTTGGGACATGGGGTGTAATCCCCTTAATTTCTTAATGACTAGATTATTTTTACTTTCGTCATGATGATTTTACTATGATAATTCTACTTATGTGATGATTGCCTTTAATTCTCCATAGATTCATATTGTTAGCATGTTTTAGAGTTTTTGCAATATTGACTGAAAAGTGATTTGCTAAGAACTTGGAACCCTAAAATTGAATGTTAGGAACTCATCGTAAGAAATTAGGTTTGTTCTTATTTCTCGATTTTAGAAGTATAATGCCATGTTAATAATCAGAATCTAGGATTGAGTTATTGTGATAAGCATGATGATACTATGAGAAATCAAGTATCGGATCGTTAGAGAACCTTAAGTAGAACCTGTGAAAATTATAATATGAAAGTATGTAGTTTTCACTTGAGATAATTCACTTAGGATTTGCATGCACAAAAGTAATCTTTGAGTTCTTTATCAATGATTTACTTATATTTAACATTGAATAAATCCTGCATGAGAGTGAGGATTGGTTCTTTGTAAATTGTTTACGCGAAAGCAAGATGATTTCTTTTTAAAGTAAATTGTATCTGTTGGGGTATGCCCTTAAGGCTAATGTTTGAGGCCTTGGGATTGTATCAGTATCATGTAATAAACTCTTGTGTTTATAAAGGCATGGTTATTATTCAGGTTGTTACCTTGTCTGCTGTAATAAGAGTACTACTGAATAATGTCTCAAAGCTGTTCAGCTGGGCTGACATGCAGTAATGTCCTTAGTCGAGATATCTTGGTGAACATGATACAGCCTTGATATGATGGAGACTAATATGTATTCTAATCTTATAGGATGCTTCGAGCATGGAATAAGATGTAGACTCATGGGTACATTGGATGTACTGGACAGACCCTACTAGGATATTCAATTGCTTGTCACAATGTGAATAATCCTTGTATGCTACAAGTGGCACATGTCCTTTGACTTGAGATCACTTGTGTTTCTAAATGATGAATGTCATTGTTTTGAGGTAGTTCAATATCATTTGAAATATAATGATCATAGACTATCTTGGATAATGATCATGAGTCAGGTTAGGGCACTTGTGATAGATAAAGGATTGCCGTCTCCTTGTTTAAGGAGTGTGATGTTCTAAGGCCCCCCCTATATGAGATGATTGAGAAAGTGTATGGCCATACCCAGATGACTATGTTCATCTGATCTAATCATGCTCATCGTATTGGAGTTACAGGCTTGACATGCTTGTCCAATAAGAACATCCAGTGGCAAAGGAAACATGTATGCCTCGTGAAATGGATTCACACTTGTGCTATGATTTGGGTGTAGTCTTGGAAGACTCTTTCCTTTATATCGGGAGACAGTGATGTGTTGCTAGATACCCCTCACTGATTGTGATAACGTGAGTTATCGTTACCGACATTTAAAGGAAACCCTCAGGGTCGCACAATTTGGTGATATGGCTTACTTGAGTCAGATCGTGTGGACTGGATTGTTTTGATTCAGTTTAAGGGAGTTTAAACTCTGATTGTAAGTGAGATCTGGTCTAATCATGTTTGATTGATTAGGGCTTGAGATCGGTAAGCTTCGATCGAGAGTGTTGATGCTAGATCGGTGAGATCAAGAGCATCATGAGATGTGTGGTTAGATCTTGAACCTTCATGGTTCATATGAGATTTAGACCATGGCTTGGCTTGGTTCAATTTGGTTCTTAAACCAAATGAGATTGGACCGAATTCAATTGAACCGGTTCACATATGTGAACGCATGGTTCGAATTGAATTGGCGTTTTGATTTGGTTCTCAAGACATAAGCGCATGTCTTGATGACTTTCCAAATTGGGAAGTCTTGTAACGCCATAACGCCCAAAATGCTTGTCTCTCTTGTCTTGTCGCGGTTTTGCTCTTTGGAGTAGAGGGTGGTTGACGAGAAAGAAGAGCTTTCGGCCAAGAAGGAGCGATCATCTCATCTCCTCAACACAAAGGACATCTTGGCAATTGTTGCTAGCACAAGAGTTGCGCAAGGAGTAAGTCTTCATCCCTTGTGTGTGTCTTCTTTGGAGGAGAGCCTTTTCGCCCTCTTGCTTCCAAGGCGCCGTCCAAATCATGGCCATGGTGAGATCTTCTAGATCTTCTCTTGATCTTGATAAGCAAACTAAGTTGATCATATAGATATACTTCATGCGATCTATTGAAACCCTAATTCCGCTCATGCTAGTTCTTAGATTATGCATGCTTAGGGTTTGCGCTCCCCCTTGAAGGGGACCCAACAATTGGTATCAGAGCATAGGGTTTTTCAGTATCATCTATATGATTGCTTTGCTGAGGTTGTGATCCATTCATGATGCCATATTGCGCTCACTTCATGCTTTGTTTTCTTGCGCTTACATGATGTTGTGTGCACATAAGTTTGTTTTCGCTTGTATCATTGCTTGGAGAAGTTTGCGCTTATGCCTAGATCTTTGGTTTATCAACATGCAAAGAATGACATGCTAGATATTTGATGTATCTTGTTTATCAAAGTGGCGCATGTTACTTGTTTGCGCTTGTTGTAGTTGTTTTTCAAAGAAAAACCTTACATCTTGCGCGCCTATTGTTGGGGTATGCCCTTAAGGCTAATGTTTGAGGCCTTTGGGATTGTAATAGTATCATGTAATAAACTCTTGTGTTTATAAAGGCATGGTTATTGTTCAGGTTGTTACCTTGTCTGCTGTAATAAGTGTACTTCTGAATAATGTCTCAAAGCTATTCAGCTAGGCTGACATGCATATGTCCTTAGTCGATATATCTTGGTGAACATGAGACAGCCTTGATATGATTGAGACTAATATGTGTGCTAATCTTATAGGATGCTTCGAGCATGGAATAAGATGTAGACTCATGGGTACATTGGATGTACTGGACAGACCCTACTAGGATATTCAATTGCTTGTCACAATATGAATGATCCTTGTTTGCACTAAGTGGCACATGTCCTTTGACTTGTGATCACTTGTGTTACTAAATGATGATTGTCATTGTTTTGAGGTAGTTCAATATCATTTGAAACATAATGATTATAAACTATCTTGGATAATGATCATGAGTCAGGTTAGAACACTAGTGATAGATAAAGGATTGCCGTCTCCTTGTTCAAGGAGTGTGATGTTCTAAAGGGCCCCCCTGTATGAGATGGTTGAGATAGTGTATGGCCATACCCAGGTGACTATGTTCATCTGATCTAATCATGCTCATCATATTGGAGTTACAAGCTTGACACGCTTGTCCAATGAGAACATCCAGTGGCAAAGGACACATGCATGCCTTGTGAAGTTGCATTCACACTTGTGCTGTGTTTTGGGTGTAGTCTTGGAAGACTCTTTCCTTTATATCGGGAGACAGTGATGTGTTGCTAGATACCCCTCACTGATCGTGATAATGTGAGTTGTCGTTACCGACATTTAAAGGAAACCCTCAGGGTCGCACAATTTGATGATATGGCTTACTTGAGTCAGATCGTGTGGACTGAATCGTTTGGGTTCAGTTTAAAGGGATTTTATCTCTGATTGTAAGTGAGATCTGGTCTGATCATGTTTGATTGATTAGGGCTTGAGATCGGTAAGCTTCGATCGAGAGAGATGATGCTAGATCGGTGAGATCAGGAGCATCAAGAATTGAACGGTTAGATTTTGAACCTTTAGGGTTTAATCTAGACCATATGGCTTGGGTTAATTGGTCTTGGACCAAACCGAATAGAACCGGCTCATGATTGAGCGCATGGTTCATGGGAGATGAGTTAAGCGTTTGGTTCACTCAAGAGTGAACGCATGAGCTTTAACACCTTTCCATTTTTGGAATCGGTTTCGAAGTGGAAATGGTGTAACGCCTCCACATTAGTGTGGGAGGTTACTCTCTTGCCGAATTCTCTTGTGTGAAGATTTCTCCAATTTTCGGTGGAGAGGACTTGACGAAAGCAAGGAGAGGAAGTCTCGCCAAGCACAACCTAGAAGTTCCCTTCCTTTCCATTTCGATCAAGGACATCTTGGAGATCCTTGCTAGCACAAGGAGCATCCAAGGAGCAAGTCATCACTCATTTTGTGTGCGACAATTTGGAGGAGACCTATCTTGATCTCTCGCTTCCAAGTCGCCATCCTCTTCATGGCTTTGGTATGATTTCTCATAGCCTTAAGTTGATCATATGGTTATCATATGCGATCTTCTAGAAACCCTCTTTCCGCCATGCTTGTTAGATGCGCATGATTAGGGTTTCACCCCCTTATATTAGGGACCCCTTCAATTGGTATCAGAGCTAGGCTTTCGATATGATCTATATGATTGCTTTGAAGTGTTTGTGATCCATACATGATGCTATGTTGCGCTTACTTGATACTTTGTTTACATGCGTTTACATGATGCAAGGTTTACATTGTCTAGTTTGCGCTTGTATCATTGTTACAAGAAGTTTGCGCTCCCCCTTGAAGGGGACCCCCTATTTGCGCTCCCCCTTGAAGGGGACCCCCTAGATCTAAGGGTTATCAACATGCTAGATATTGGGTGTATCTTGTTTTCTCAAGTGAAGCATGTTGTTTGTTTGCGCATGTTCTAGATGTTTTATAAAACTTATATCTTGCGCGCCTGATTAGATCTAAGGTGCCCCTACTATAAATCCTTAGATGGGTTGATGGGTTTGAAAGCATCTTCTAGGTCCGATCCAGAGAGTCTGATCAGACCATCTGACAGCCTAGATGGGTTGACCAGATAGCACCTGTGCGCAAGCACAAGGTGGCTATAGGTCGACTGCATCCAGGGCGTGTAGCGAGGTCTGGTTGAGACGACTACTGAACACACATGAGTTAGGCCCGGGGTCACACCCGCTTGCCGAAACTCATGAGGGTGGTTCAGCCCTTTCTACATGCATGGTTGACCATTAGGTCAACTCAAGTCAGTTAGGACTTGGTGCATGCAAGGGCAGAGGATCTGACTAGATGGATGAGTGGATCCCTATCAATGGACCATTGTAAGGTTGTAGGGCACATAAGGAAATTAAAATTGATACCATGGGGTTTTTCAAAATTTAATTTCATGGATGGATCACATGTTGATTTGATACCATATGCTTGTTTATTTAATCTTATGTGGGTTGCCCTAATGAGTGCTGTGCTGGGGCCTGCGTGCCTGGTTAATTATAAGTTAATATTATTTTGTGATCTGCGAGTCACATTTGTAATTAATTTATTGTATATTTGACCTGCGAGTCAAACTTGTCTAGATAGATCAAAATGTATTTTGATTAGACAAAAGCACAAAGGCACACATCCAAGAGGGGCATTCAGCTGGTGGCGCACCTGAGGTGCTCTTGGCGCTAGGGCCCTGGGTTGGACCAGATGAGATGCAAAAGTCCCAAGAAGAACAAGTGAAGACTTAAGTATCTTAAGGTCTTACTTAGGCTTTGGGCTTTTACCACATAAGATCATGCTTTCTATTTATTGTTGATATAATTAGAATTGCATGTGTTTATCTTCTGCTATAGCCATAGGATTTGCCTGATAGTAAGAAGATAAAAGACCGTTAAAATCCAACGCTAAAATATCAAGCGCGTAATGCCTTCTGACGCGAAACCTCACTGTTCTGACTATCGTTGGAGCCGTGTTGTACCCACTCAGTGGGCACGTCCATCTATCTTCAGACGGTGTGTGATTTCACCTGCGTGTTACAGAGAAGGGATTTATCGCTTCTCGTTGCTCAGCATAGCACGTGGTGGTCCAGGGAGTAGGTCAGGTCAGCTTGACCATGTAGGCTACATATGTGGCGCATATGGTAGCACATGGAGGCAGCCATCTGTGGGGTCAGAGATTGTGTTGTACCAACTCAGTTGGCACAGTCTGCTGGATTGCCCAGATGAAGGGGAATCACACGGGTTGGTGATTGGCAGGGACTGCCTACCAGAGATTAGTGCTTGTACTCTCTGTGCATCTTATCTCGCCTGAGCGGGACGCGGAGACCAAGTATGAAATCTGGATCCCATCTCACTAAAAGAGTGTTACTCTTTCGGACTGTTTACTGGATTTTTCAGTCAGACAAAATAGTGAGAAAAGAATCTTTCTTAAGTCCTGGATTGATTCTGAACATTGATACTGACCTTGCTGTTCTTGCATTGTTGTAGATACCTGCAGCAACGAACACCATGAGCTTCAATGTGCGATCCCTACTGGAAAGGGAGAAGTTTGCTGGGCCGAACTTCTCTGACTGGTTCGGACACCTTAAGATCGTTCTTAAGGCAGAGAGGAAACTGTATGTCCTCGAGACGGCAGTGCCGCCTCAACCCGCTGCGAACGCTGCAAGGGCGGTTCGCGATGCCTATGAAAAGCACGTCAATGATATCATTGATGTCGCTTGCCTGATGCTAGCGTCTATGACGCCACCGCTGCAGCGTCAGCATGAGGATATGTCGGCTATAGAAATTATAGCGAACCTCAAGATGCTGTATGCTGCACAGGCGAGGACAGAACGCTATAATCTGACTAAGCTCTTCTTTCAGAGCAAACTGGCTGAAGGGAGCCCAGTGGGAGCTCACGTGCTCAAGATGATTGGGCACAAGGAGGCTCTGGAGAAACTGGGGCATACCATCAACCAGGAGCTTGCTGTGGATATTATTCTGCAGTCTCTCCCGCCCTCTTTCGATGCGTTCATCATTAACTTTAATATGAACAAAATCGATTGTACACCGGCAGAGCTGTTGAATATGCTCTTGACAACTGAGGAAACTCTGAAGGGAAAGCCTTCAACCTCTGTCTTAATGGTTCCTTCCAGGAACAAGAAGAAGGGGAAGAAGGGCAAAGCCCCTGTCAAGAATTACAGCAAGGCTCTGAAACAGAAGGTGAAGCGGTCAAAGGACAACAGGTGTTTCCACTGTGGCCAGCTGGGTCACTGGAAAAAGGACTGTAAAGCGCTCCAAGGAGATAGGAGGGGAAGCATCGCTTCTGGCTCAGGTATATATGTGACTGAGGTCATGTTATCTTCTTCTTCTATTTCATGGGTGTTGGACACTGCATGTGGAGTTCACATTTGTTCAAATGTACAGGAACTCAAGAGAAGAAGGCAGGTGGGACAACATGAGGTAGACCTACGCGTTGGAAACGGGGCACGGGTTGCTGCTGTTGCTGTAGGAGACTATTTCATTTCTTTACCATCTGGCATTGTATTGGAATTAAACAATTGTTATTTTGTACCGAGTATCACCAAAAATATTATCTCTATTCCTGCTCTTGTCAGGAAAGGTTTTGCCTTTGAATGCAATATTTCAAAGTGTGTTTTATCGTATGATAATATTGTTTATGGAACTGGTTCAATTAACAATGGGTTATACATGTTGGACATGGAAAATTCTATACAAAACATTGATAATAAGAAAGCCAAGTATGCTGATGACAGCACCTTGCTATGGCATAGTCGTTTAGGCCATATAAACGAGAAACGCATTAAGCGGTTGCATGATCATGGACTGCTGGGATCTTTCTCCTATGAGGAGATTGATACATGCAAAGCTTGTTTGATGGGTAAAATGACGAAGTCTCCTTTTCCTAACAAAGGTCAAAGGGTTTCAGGTTTACTTGACCTTATACACAGTGATGTGTGTGGGCCTTTTAGTAAACATGCCAGAGGTGGCTATCAGTACTTCATTACCTTTACTAATGATTTCAGTAGGTATGGGTATGTCTATTTAATGAGACATAAAAGTGAATCTTTTGACAAGTTCAAAGAGTTCAAAAATGAAGTACAAAATCAGTTAGGCCGAAATATCAAGGCACTTCGTTCTGATCGAGGTGGAGAATACCTAAGTCATGCATTTACTGACTATCTGAAGGAGTGTGGGATTATCTCACAGCTCACTCCGCCAGGAACACCGCAATGGAATGGTGTGTCCGAGAGGAGAAATAGAACGTTACTTGACATGGTTCGTTCTATGATGAGTCAGGCTACTCTTCCATACTCCTTTTGGGGTTTTGCACTGGAGACAGCTGCAAAGGTACTAAACCGAGTGCCATCCAAGGCAGTTTCAAAGACGCCATATGAGTTATGGTATGGGAAACAGCCTAGCTTGACATTTATCAGGATCTGGGGTTGCGAGGCTTATGTCAAAAAGCTCGCCTCTGGGAAACTGGAGAGCAGATCTGAGAAATGCATATTTGTCGGTTACCCTAAGGAAACTAAGGGTTATTATTTCTACGATCCCAAGGAGAACAAGGTATTTGTTGCTCGGACGGCAATATTTCTTGAGAAGGAGTTTCTTCTGCAAGAAGCCAGTGGGAGAGAAATAAAGCTGGATGAGAATCCAGAGGAAGGACAAAGTAGTCAAGCGCAGTTGGATGAGCCTGAGCCGGTAGATCAGGTTATTGAACAACCTGAGGCTCAAACATCACGGGAACCTCGAAGATCGGGAAGGATCCGTCGACAGCCAGAGCAATATGACGGAGTCTACATCATTGAAAATGATGAACCCCTCACTTATGCGGATGCGGTCAGTGGACCGGAGTCAGCTAGATGGCTTGAAGCTATGCGAGCCGAAATGGACTCCATGTCAGATAACCAAGTCTGGGATTTGGTTGATCCGCCTCCGGGAGTAATCCCTATAGGCTGTAAATGGATCTTCAAGAAGAAGATTGACATGGATGGTAACGTGGTTACCTATAAAGGCAGGCTAGTTGCGAAAGGTTTCAAACAAATCTACGGGATAGATTATGATGAAACTTTCTCACCTGTAGCCATGTTTAAGTCTATTCGGATTCTTTTCGCGATAGCTGCATATTACGATTATGAGATCTGGCAGATGGATGTGAAAACAGCTTTCCTTAATGGAAATCTGGATGAGGATGTGTATATGACACAACCTGAAGGTTTCACTAATCCAGCAGATCGTCATAAAATATGCAAGTTAAAGAAGTCTATTTATGGACTGAAACAAGCATCTAGAAGCTGGAATATTCGTTTTGATGAATCAATCTCTGAGTTTGGTTTCATCAAGAACGAAGATGACCCGTGTGTATATAAAAGGTTTAGTGGGAGCGTGATTACATTCCTAATCCTCTACGTCGATGATATCTTGATCATTGGAAATGACATTCCTGAAATGCATGCTGTGAAGGCATGGTTAAGGAAATGTTTCCAGATGAAAGATTTAGGAGAAGCAGCCTATGTGTTAGGTGTGAAGATCTACAGGGATAGATCTAAGAGGCTTCTCGGGCTGTGCCAGAGTACTTACATCGATAAGGTACTGGAAAGATTCCATTTAGAGAATTCTAAAAGGGGACATCTTCCAGTCAGACATGGTCTGAATCTTTCGAAGAGTCAGTGTCCACGAACACAGACTGAGAAAGATGAAATGGACAATACGCCTTATGCTTCGGCTATTGGATCCATAATGTATGCGATGTTGTGTACTCGCCCAGACGTTGCTTACGGGCTAAGCGTGACCAGTCGGTTCCAAAGTAATCCAGGTATGGCGCACTGGATTGCAGTCAAGAATATTTTAAAATATCTGCGGAGGACCAAAGATATGTTCTTGATATATGGTGGTCAGGAAGAACTCAGTATAGAAGGATATACTGACGCTTCGTTCCAGTCGGACCAGGATGATTTCCGATCGCAATCAGGCTATGTTTTTAGCTTGAATGGTGGAGCAGTGGTGTGGAAGAGTTTCAAACAGTCAACTGTTGCTGATTCCACAACAGAAGCTGAGTATGTTGCAGCCTCGGAAGCATCCAAGGAGGCAGTGTGGATTCGTAAGTTCGTGAGAGAACTTGGTGTTGTTCCTTCGAGTGCAGATCCTTTGGTTATCTTCTGTGATAACACTGGAGCAATCGCACAAGCAAAGGAACCACGGTCACACCAGAAGTCCAAGCACATACAGAGACGGTTTCACTTGATCCGGGAGATCATTGATCGTGGCGAGATCAAAATTTGCAAGGTTCATACAGACGACAATCTGGCTGACCCGCTTACCAAGCCTCTGGCGCAGCAGAAGCATGAGAAGCACTGTAATAATATGGGTTTGAGGTTTCTCAACCATTAGATTAAGTGCAAGTGGGAGATTGTTGGGGTATGCCCTTAAGGCTAATGTTTGAGGCCTTTGGGATTGTAATAGTATCATGTAATAAACTCTTATGTTTATAAAGGCATGGTTATTGTTCAGGTTGTTACCTTGTCTGCTGTAATAAGTGTACTTCTGAATAATGTCTCAAAGCTGTTCAGCTAGGATGACATGCATATGTCCTTAGTCGATATATCTTGGTGAACATGAGACAGCCTTGATATGATTGAGACTAATATGTGTGCTAATCTTATAGGATGCTTCGAGCATGGAATAAGATGTAGACTCATGGGTACATTGGATGTACTGGACAGACCCTACTAGGATATTCAATTGCTTGTCACAATATGAATGATCCTTGTTTGCACTAAGTGGCACATGTCCTTTGACTTGAGATCACTTGTGTTACTAAATGATGATTGTCATTGTTTTGAGGTAGTTCAATATCATTTGAAACATAATGATTATAAACTATCTTGGATAATGATCATGAGTCAGGTTAGAACACTAGTGATAGATAAAGGATTGTCGTCTCCTTGTTCAAGGAGTGTGATGTTCTAAAGGGCCCCCCTGTATGAGATGGTTGAGATAGTGTATGGCCATACCCAGGTGACTATGTTCATCTGATCTAATCATGCTCATCATATTGGAGTTACAAGCTTGACACGCTTGTCCAATGAGAACATCCAGTGGCAAAGGACACATGCATGCCTTGTGAAGTTGCATTCACACTTGTGCTGTGTTTTGGGTGTAGTCTTGGAAGACTCTTTCCTTTATATCGGGAGACAGTGATGTGTTGCTAGATACCCCTCACTGATCGTGATAACGTGAGTTGTCGTTACCGACATTTAAAGGAAACCCTCAGGGTCGCACAATTTGATGATATGGCTTACTTGAGTCAGATCGTGTGGACTGAATCGTTTGGGTTCAGTTTAAAGGGATTTTATCTCTGATTGTAAGTGAGATCTGGTCTGATCATGTTTGATTGATTAGGGCTTGAGATCGGTAAGCTTCGATCGAGAGAGATGATGCTAGATCGGTGAGATCAGGAGCATCAAGAATTGAACGGTTAGATTTTGAACCTTTAGGGTTTAATCTAGACCATATGGCTTGGGTTAATTGGTCTTGGACCAAACCGAATAGAACCGGCTCATGATTGAGCGCATGGTTCATGGGAGATGAGTTAAGCGTTTGGTTCACTCAAGAGTGAACGCATGAGCTTTAACACCTTTCCATTTTTGGAATCGGTTTCGAAGTGGAAATGGTGTGACGCCTCCACATTAGTGTGGGAGGTTACTCTCTTGCCGAATTCTCTCGTGTGAAGGTTTCTCCAATTTTCGGTGGAGAGGACTTGACGAAAGCAAGGAGAGGAAGTCTCGCCAAGCACAACCTAGAGGTTCCCTTCCTTTCCATTTCGATCAAGGACATCTTGGAGATCCTTGCTAGCACAAGGAGCATCCAAGGAGCAAGTCATCACTCATTTTGTGTGCGACAATTTGGAGGAGACCTATCTTGATCTCTCGCTTCCAAGTCGCCATCCTCTTCATGGCTTTGGTATGATTTCTCATAGCCTTAAGTTGATCATATGGTTATCATATGCGATCTTCTAGAAACCCTCTTTCCGCCATGCTTGCTAGATGCGCATGATTAGGGTTTCACCCCCTTATATTAGGGACCCTTTCACCTATCACCATAGATCTAAGTGGCGCCTGCTATAATCCCTTAGACGGGTTAGTAGGGTTGAAGGCATCCTCTAGGGAAGATCCGACTAGTCTGATCAGACCATCTGACAGCCTAGATGGGTTGACCTGATAGCACCTGTGCGCAAGCACGAGGTGGCTGGTTGAGACGACTGCATCAAGGGCGTGTAGCGAGGTCTGGTTGAGACGACTAATGAACACACATGAGTTAGGCCCGGGGTCACACCCGCTTGCCAAAACTCATGAGGGTTGTTCAGCCCTTGTAGCATGCATGGTTGACCATTAGGTCAACTCGAGTCAGTTAGGACTTGGTGCATGCAAGGGCAGTGGATCTGACTAGCTGGATGAGTGGATCCCTGTTAATGGACCGTTGTAAGGTAGTAGGGCTCATAAGAAAATTAAAATTGATGCCAATGGGGTTTTCAAAATTTTATTTTCTTTGTAATGGATCACATGTTGTTTTTGATGCCATGATGCATGTTTATTTCATCTTATGTGGGATGCCCTTTTAATGTGTGCTGTGCTGGGGCCTGCGAGCCTGGTAAATTGTAAATAATTATTTTGTGATCTGCGAATCACAATTTTAATTTATTTATTGTATATTTGACCTGCGAGTCACGATAGTCTAGATAGATCAAAATGTATTTTGATTAGACAAGAGCACACATCGCAGAGGCGCATTCAGCTGGTGGGTGCATCTGAGCTGAATTTGGCGCAAGGGCCCTGGGATGGACCTGATGAGATAAAAGACCCATGAAAAGAAAGTGAAGACTTAAGTAAAATTAAGGTCTCACTTAGGCTATGGGCTTTTACCACATAAGATCAGCATGCTTTCTATTTATTGCTTTTATAATTAGAATTGCATGAGTTTATCTTCTGCTATCACCATAGGACTTACATGATAGGTATGAAGATAAAAGACCGTTAAAATCCAAACGCTAACATATCAAGCTCGTAAGCCTTCTGACGCGAAACCTCACTGTTCTGACTATCGTTGGAGCCGTGTTGTCCCCACTCAGTGGGCACGTCCATCTATCTTCAGACGGTGCTGGATTACACCTGCGTGTTACAGAGAAGGGATTTATCGCTTCTCGTTGCTCAGCATAGCACGTGGTGGTCCAGGGAGTAGGTCGGGTCAGCTTGACCATGTAGGCTGCATATGTGGCGCATATGGCAGCACATGGAGGCAGCCATCTGTGGGGTCAGAGACTGTGTTGTACCAACTCAGTTGGCACAGTCTGCTGGATTGCCCAGATGAAGGGGAATCGCACGGGTTGGTGATTGGCTGGGATAGCCTACCAGAGATTAGTGCTTGTACTCTCTGTGCATCTTATCTCGCCTGAGCGGGACGCGGAGACCAAGTATGAAATCTGGATCCCATCTCACTAAAAGAGTTTTACTCTTTCGGGCTGTTTTGCTGGATTTTTCAGCCAGATAAAATAGTGAGAAAAAGAATCTTTCTTAAGTCCTGGATTGATTCTAGACATTGATACTGACCTTGCTGTTCTTGCATTGTTGTAGATACCTGCAGCAACGAACACCATGAGCTTCAATGTGCGATCCCTACTAGAAAGGGAGAAGTTTGCTGGGCCAAACTTCTCTGACTGGTTCGGACACCTTAAGATCATTCTTAAGGCTGAGAGGAAACTGTATGTCCTCGAGACGGCTGTGCCGCCTCAACCCGCTGCGAACGCCGCAAGGGCGGTTCGTGATGCCTATGAAAAGCACGTCAATGATAGCATTGATGTCGCTTGCCTGATGCTAGCGTCTATGACGCCACCGCTGCAGCGTCAGCATGAGGATATGTCGGCTATAGAGATTATAGCGAACCTCAAGATGCTGTATGCTGCACAGGCGAGGACAGAACGCTATAATCTGACAAAGCTTTTCTTTTAGAGCAAACTGGCTGAAGGGAGCCCAGTGGGAGCTCACGTGCTCAAGATGATTGGGCACAAGGAGGCTCTGGAGAAACTGGGGCATACCATCAACCAGGAGCTTGCTGTAGACATTATTCTGCAGTCTCTCCCGCCCTCTTTCGATGCGTTCATTATTAACTTTAATATGAACAAAATCGATTGTACTCCGGCAGAGCTGCTGAATATGCTCTTGACTACTGAGGAGACTCTGAAGGGAAAGCCTTCAACCTCTGTCTTAATGGTTCCTTTTAGGAACAAGAAGAAGGGGAAGAAGGGCAAAGCCCCTGTCAAGAACTATAGCAAGGCTCTGAAACAGAAGGTAAAGTGGTCGAAGGACAACAGGTGTTTCCACTGTGGCCAGCTGGGTCACTGGAAAAAGGACTGTAAAGCGCTCCAAGGAGATAAGAGGGGAAGCATCGCTTCTGGCTCAGGTATATACGTGACGGAAGTCATGGTTTCATCTTCTTCTATTTCATGGGTGTTGGACACTGCATGTGGAGTTCACATTTGTTCAAATGTACAGGAACTCAAGAGAAGAAGACAGGTGGGACAGCATGAGGTGGACCTACGCATTGGAAACGGGGCACGGGTTGCTGCTGTTGCTGTAGGAGACTATTTCATTTCTTTACCATCTGGCATTGTATTGGAATTAAACAATTGTTATTTTGTACCGAGTATCACCAAAAATATTATCTCTATTCCTGCTCTTGTCAGGAAAGGATTTGCCTTTGAATGCAATATTTCAAAGTGTGTTTTATCTTATGATAATATTGTTTATGGAACTGGTTCAATTAACAATGGGTTATTCATGTTGGACATGGAAAATTCTATACAAAACATTGATATTAAGAAAGCCAAGTATGCTGAAGACAGCACCTTGTTATGGCATAGTCGTTTAGGCCATATTAACAAGAAGCGCATTAAGCGGTTGCATGATCATGGACTGCTGGGATCTTTCTCCTGTGAGGAGATTGATACATGCAAAGCTTGTTTGATGGGTAAAATGACGAAGTCACCTTTTCCTCACAAAGGTCAAAGGGCTTCAGGTTTACTTGACCTTATACACAGTGATGTGTGTGGGCCATTTAGCAAACATGCCAGAGGTGGCTATCAGTACTTCATTACCTTTACTGATGATTTCAGTAGGTATGGTTATGTCTATCTTATGAGACATAAGAGTGAATCTTTTGACAAGTTCAAAGAGTTCAAAAATGAAGTACAGAATCAGCTAGGGCGAAATATCAAGGCACTTCGTTCTGATCGAGGTGGAGAATACTTGAGTCATACGTTTACTGACTATCTGAAGGAGTGTGGGATTATCTCGCAGCTCACTCCGCCAGGAACACCGCAATGGAATGGTGTGTCCGAGAGGAGAAATAGAACGTTACTTGATATGGTTCGTTCTATGATGAGTCAGGCTACTCTTCCTTATTCCTTTTGGGGTTTTGCACTGGAAACAGCTGCAAAGGTACTAAACCGAGTGCCATCCAAGGCAGTTTCTAAGACGCCATATGAGTTATGGTATGGGAAACAGCCGAGCTTGACATTTATCAGGATCTGGGGTTGCGAGGCTTATGTCAAAAAGCTCGCCTCTGGGAAACTGGAGAGCAGATCTGAGAAATGCATCTTTGTCGGTTACCCTAAGGAAACTAAGGGTTATTATTTCTACGATCCCAAAGAGAACAAAGTATTTGTTGCTCGGACGGCCATATTTCTTGAGAAGGAGTTTCTTCTGCAAGAAGCCAGTGGGAGAGAAATAAAGCTGGATGAGAATCCAGAGGATGGACAAAGTAGTTAAGCACAGATGGATGTGCCTGAGCCGGTAGATCAGGTTATTGAACAACCTGAGGCTCAGATATCACGGGAACCGCGTAGATCGGGAAGGATCCGTCGTCAGCCTGAGAGCTATGACGGAGTCTACATCATTGATAATGATGAACCCCTTACTTATGCGGATGCGGTCAGTGGACCGGTGTCAGCTAGATGGCTTGAAGCTATGCGAGCAAAGATGGACTCCATGTCAGATAACCAGGTCTGGGATTTGGTTGATCCGCCTCCGGGAGTAATCCCTATAGGCTGTAAATGGATCTTCAAGAAGAAGATTGACATGGATGGTAACGTGGTTACCTATAAAGGCAGGCTAGTAGCGAAAGGTTTCAAACAAATCTACGGGATAGATTATGATGAAACTTTCTCTCCTGTAGCCATGTTCAAGTCTATTCGGATTCTTTTCGCGATAGCAGCATATTACGATTATGAGATCTGGCAGATGGATGTGAAGACGGCTTTCCTTAATGGAAAACTGGATGAGGATGTGTATATGACACAACCTGAAGGTTTCACTAATCCAGCAGATCGTCATAAAATATGCAAGTTAAAAAGGTCCATTTATGGACTTAAACAAGCATCAAGGAGCTGGAATATTCGTTTTGATGAATCAATCTCTGAGTTTGGTTTCATCAAGAACGAAGATGACCCGTGTGTATATAAGAGGTTTAGTGGGAGCGTGATTACTTTCCTAGTCCTCTACGTCGATGATATCTTAATCATTGGAAACGATATTCCTGAACTGCATGCTGTTAAAGCATGGTTAGGAAAATGTTTTCAGATGAAAGATCTAGGAGAAGCAGCCTATGTGTTAGGTGTGAAGATCTACAGGGATAGATCTAAGAGGCTTCTCGGGCTGTGCCAGAGTACTTACATCGATAAAGTCCTGGAGAGATTCCATTTAGAGAATTCTAAAAGAGGATATCTTCCAGTTAGACATGGTCTGAATCTTTCGAAGAGTCAGTGTCCACAAACACAGACTGAGAAAGAGGAAATGGACAATACGCCTTATGCTTCGGCTATTGGATCCATTATGTATGCGATGTTGTGTACTCGCCCAGACGTCGCTTACGGGTTAAGCGTGACCAGTCGATTCCAAAGTAATCCAGGTCAGGCACACTGGATTGCAGTCAAGAACATCTTAAAATATCTGCGGAGGACCAAAGATATGTTCTTGATATATGGTGGTCAGGAAGAACTCAGTATAGAAGGATATACTGACGCTTCGTTCCAGTCGGACTAGGATGATTTCGGATCGCAATCAGGCTATGTTTTTAGCTTGAATGGTGGAGCAGTGGTGTGGAAGAGTTTCAAACAGTCAACTGTTGCTGATTCCACAACAGAAGCCGAGTATGTTGCAGCCTCGGAAGCATCCAAGGAGGCAGTGTGGATTCGTAAGTTCGTGAGAGAACTTGGTGTTGTTCCTTCAAGTGTCGATCCTTTGGTTATCTTCTGTGATAACACTGGAGCCATCGCACAAGCAAAGGAACCACGGTCGCACCAGAAGTCCAAGCACATACAGAGACGGTTTCACTTGATCCGGGAGATCATTGATCGTGGCGAGATCAAAATATGCAAGGTTCATATAGACGACAATCTGGCTGACCCGCTTACCAAGCCTCTGGCGCAGCAGAAGCATGAGAAGCACTGTAATAACATGGGTTTGAGGTTACTCAACCATTAGATTAAGTGCAAGTGGGAGATTGTTGGGGTATGCCCTTAAGGCTAATGTTTGAGGCCTTGGGATTGTATCAGTATCATGTAATAAACTCTTGTGTTTATAAAGGCATGGTTATTATTCAGGTTGTTACCTTGTCTGCTGTAATAAGAGTACTACTGAATAATGTCTCAAAGCTGTTCAGCTGGGCTGACATGCAGTAATGTCCTTAGTCGAGATATCTTGGTGAACATGAGACAGCCTTGATATGATGGAGACTAATATGTATTCTAATCTTATAGGATGCTTCGAGCATGGAATAAGATGTAGACTCATGGGTACATTGGATGTACTGGACAGACCCTACTAGGATATTCAATTGCTTGTCATAATGTAAATAATCCTTGTATGCTACAAGTGGCACATGTCCTTTGACTTGAGATCACTTGTGTTTCTAAATGATGAATGTCATTGTTTTGAGGTAGTTCAATATCATTTGAAATATAATGATCATAGACTATCTTGGATAATGATCATGAGTCAGGTTAGGGCACTTGTGATAGATAAAGGATTGCTGTCTCCTTGTTTAAGGAGTGTGATGTTCTAAGGCCCCCCCTATATGAGATGATTGAGAAAGTGTATGGCCATACCCAGATGACTATGTTCATCTGATCTAATCATGCTCATCGTATTGGAGTTACAGGCTTGACATGCTTGTCCAATAAGAACATCCAGTGGCAAAGGAAACATGTATGCCTCGTGAAATGGATTCACACTTGTGCTATGATTTGGGTGTAGTCTTGGAAGACTCTTTCCTTTATATCGGGAGACAGTGATGTGTTGCTAGATACCCCTCACTGATTGTGATAACGTGAGTTATCATTACCGACATTTAAAGGAAACCCTCAGGGTCGCACAATTTGGTGATATGGCTTACTTGAGTCAGATCGTGTGGACTGGATTGTTTTGATTCAGTTTAAGGGAGTTTAAACTCTGATTGTAAGTGAGATCTGGTCTAATCATGTTTGATTGATTAGGGCTTGAGATCGGTAAGCTTCGATCGAGAGTGTTGATGCTAGATCGGTGAGATCAAGAGCATCATGAGATGTGTGGTTAGATCTTGAACCTTCATGGTTCATATGAGATTTAGACCATGGCTTGGCTTGGTTCAATTTGGTTCTTAAACCAAATGAGATTGGACCAAATTCAATTGAACCGGTTCACATATGTGAACGCATGGTTCGAATTGAATTGGCGTTTTGATTTGGTTCTCAAGACATAAGCGCATGTCTTGATGACTTTCCAAATTGGGAAGTCTTGTAACGCCATAACGCCCAAAATGCTTGTCTCTCTTGTCTTGTCGCGGTTTTGCTCTTTGGAGTAGAGGGTGGTTGACGAGAAAGAAGAGCTTTCGGCCAAGAAGGAGCGATCATCTCATCTCCTCAACACAAAGGACATCTTGGCAATTGTTGCTAGCACAAGAGTTGCGCAAGGAGTAAGTCTTCATCCCTTGTGTGTGTCTTCTTTGGAGGAGAGCCTTTTCGCCCTCTTGCTTCCAAGGCGCCGTCCAAATCATGGCCATGGTGAGATCTTCTAGATCTTCTCTTGATCTTGATAAGCAAACTAAGTTGATCATATAGATATACTTCATGCGATCTATTGAAACCCTAATTCCGCTCATGCTAGTTCTTAGATTATGCATGCTTAGGGTTTGCGCTCCCCCTTGAAGGGGACCCAACAGTATCTTTATCATAATAAAATTAGACTGACGAACATCTATTCATATATAGTCATGGAAATTAAGGTGGATGAAACCCTAGTCCCAGTTTCTCTCTCTGATATTTTCATGTGGCTTTCGATAGTTTGCTTGATATTTTCGATTGCCTAGCTAGTGAGAAATTGATTATTCGGTATTTGACAAATGAGGTCACTGTGGTTCGATATCGTAATTTTTACTTCGACTATTCATGCACTTGCGGACACAACAACAATGTGGAGGTTATGTATGCTAATGTTGGCTGGGAACTATTTATGCAACTCTTCTCTCCCACCTACATCGGCGTCACCTTGGAATTCCTCAGCTCCATTGAGGTAAAAGCAGACACTATCCTTGATAATGAGCTGGTTGCCTCAACTTCCGGTTGGGTAATGTCGAGCACACCCTTACCCTCTTCCAGTTGCACGGTATTTATGGATTTCCGGAGCCTTGCATACGCAAGCTGCCTACTGAATACACCGAACAAGGTTTTTGGGGGGCTATCACTAATGAACATGTCTACTCAGCCAGAGTCGCCTGGGCTTCCAGCATTTGTAATCCAGTTATCTGATACGTCCACCGCGTGCTAGTGCACACTATCTTCGGGCGCGGGGAAAGTGACTATATGGTACGCTAGTCAGAGTTGTTTTATCTGTGGTGCATGTTACACAGTTTCAGGGTGGACTCTGGCTACTATTCGGCGAAGCAATTCAGCCGCGTTGCCTGTTCTCACAAATGGGCGATCGTGATTGGTGGGCTTATTACCCTGCTAGCAATCTCTTTGGGCGTCATCCCTTATGGAACTATGGAGGCCACTAGAAACAATCGGCTCAAGATCGAGTTGTGCGTTTCCATGAAGCAAATCATTCATCATGGAGACTCCTACTGCTTGACATTCAAGGGAAGTCAGTTCACCCTGCCGTTGCCGAATCCCGAATGCACTACCATCAAAGTGAGGGCTAATTGGCGTATCCAGCCCGTTGCCGACCCTCAGTCAAATCTGGTGGACACAACACCACCAGCCTCGGGTTCCTTCCTCTTTGGCAGTCCCTCCTCTTCTGACTCTATGATGGCTATTATGCAGGAAATTAGGGAGGAGCAACTTCATCAGTGTGAGGTTCAAGATAAACTGGATTCCACCCTCTCCTACATACGCCAGGAGCAGACATCTCGTTGGGAGAGCAATGAGGCTGGTATGCAAAGGTGGCATAAAATGATGGGTGCTATTTGGGAGAAGCTCTCGACTATGGATGATATGTTGGCCTTCCTAAACGAGGAGAACATGGAGCGAGTTATAGTCTCTTCGGACAAGGAAGACCGGCCAGACTACACCGCTCGCAGGACGGGTAAAAGCTCTCGGGCTTTTGGCTCCAAATCACGCAGGAGGAAGTAGCTTCTCCTACGGCTCGCATCGCCACCTGCTCCTCTCACATACACGACTTCGCATAGAGGACTATGCGACATTCAGAGTGGGTGAGCTATCTCTATTATAGTTTATTCCCTTTGTTGACATATGGTTATTTGACTTAGTTGTTTTGGATAGTCATCGGCATTGTATGTATATGCCATTATTTGTGGGCCTGGTCCACCTCTTCAGGCCCCTTGACTGTTATGCATGATGAATCTAGACTTGTTTTGGATATTAGTTCTATGTATTATCTAGATATTTCTGCTATGATTCTCATATTGTGTGCGAATTGTGAATGAATTATGCATGTGGTTGTTTTGAGATAACTGGATGTTAGGTTTAAATGTTCAGTCATTGGTTTATAATATCTAACCTTGATCCTATGATAGCTAGGCTAAATTCTTATAGTTGAATGCATTTTTAGTCAAGAATAATTAGGAAATGTTCAGAAATACTCTATGAACATATTCATGAAATCTGTGATTTTGAAATCTTGTGATATGGATTGTTTTAGACCATCCATTAGTGGGTCGAATATTTCTATGATTGTCCAAATAACTTATGCTTGTGATTTATCTATGATTCATTTTAAGATGCTCGTTTACCTATTTGTTTCTTGAATTCCTTTCTTTCGTTGAGAAGACGCTGCATTTGTTAAGTGATTAAAGGATATGTTATCACCTAAAATCATTTGTTATTTGGAGCATAAACATAGAAAAAAAAAATCTTAGATTCCTCTACCCGGCACTGCGAAAAATTGGCAGTGGTACCTAGGGCCATGAGTTGAAATCTAAAGAGAGACTCCTCTACTTAGAGAGACTCCTCTACTTGGCACTACGAAAAATTGGCAGTGGTACCTAAGGATATGAGTTGAAGTCTAAAATTATAATTAGCATATCCTATCCTAAATAATACATTTGAGTTACTCCCAACGATTTGATTCGGATGAATTGGAATAGCATGAGTAAAGTGCAAGCTTGAGTGAATTCTATGTTTATTGCTGGCTGAGTTCTTTGACTTCTAGAAGTTGTGAGATCAAACTGCTGAACGCCTGAGACATCCAATCTTTTGATTTCTTCTGATTAGATCTTGAATTGCAAATAGATGATTTTCTAACTTTGATGCATGTTTCAACATGAATGATTGCTCTTGTACCTATCATGTCTTTCATCTTATTTTATTGCTTGAGGACAAGCAAAGATTTAAGTCTGGGAGCGTTTGATGCCTTGCATTTTAGTAGTGATTTCTGGTATTATTCCATGATGAATTTAGGCCTATTTTGATGTTTTTATACTCCTTTAAGAGTTATTTGCTTAAAAGCTTTGGAATCTCCACTTTTCCTTGTTTTTGTAAAACTTTAGGTGAAATCACCCAAATTTGAAGTCTTTTGAAGATTCTAAAGCCATGGGGCGATTGATTATGTGAAGACGAAGCCGCCCGTGAAATTTGGGCTCAATCGGAGTTGCATTGAAAAATACGGCCAGGTGAACCCGGCGGGGTTCACTGGTGCTTTTGCTGCAACTAAAACTCACAGAACCCTTCGCTGGTGTATCCCAACAAGTAGGCAAATAAAACTTATTTCTAAAGTCACAGCCAAAACCTAAGTTATGGCGCACAGGGACATGTCACCCCCTGATACGGCTCTAAAAACTTGTTCAATTACCACGCTTGTTGTTATCTCCGCAAGTGCATGGATACTCGAAGTAATAAAGAAAGATATCGAACCCACAGAGACCTATGTTGTCAAGTACTGATCAATTGATTTCTTACCATCTAGGTAATCGAATGAAAGTCAAGCAAATATCGCAAACACACGGAAAGAAATACTATCAAGGAGAGAACTAGGACTAGGGTTTCATTCACTATAATTTCTATGACTAGACATGAATAAAGAATTCGTCAGTTTAATTTTATCATGATGAAGATGCAAATTACTTAATAAAAGGATTGTTTCACTCTCGTGCTAACAACCATGCAGGGATTAATCTTCGCTTTCGCGCAAGATTCGTCCCAATGCTGAAGATAAGTAAATCATCAATCAATGAACTCAAGGATCACTTTCATGTATCCAAATTCTAGGTTGATAATCTCTAGTGGAGTCTCAAGGATCACTTTCGTGCATCCGAGCTTCAACACTAGTTTTACTCATGGATCTCCAACGTTCCGATCCTCACTTTCGTGCAAGATCTCCATGTTTGACAATTAGACTCGATCTATAGATTCATGTTATAATCATGGCAATTAATCCACTAGAACTGAACAAATTGGATCTAACATAAGGAAGGGTTCCTAACATGCAATTCTAGGGTTCTGAATTCTCATGCAATTACCTTTCAGTCAATAGCGAAAATTCTAAAAACATGATTAGTAACGTGGATGTATAGAGAGTCTAAGCACAAATATCACATGAGCAAAATCATCATGCTAAGATTAAACGCAACGAAATAGTGAAACAAAAATAGTCATCTAGTCATTAAAAATCAAGTGAATTACTCCCCCATGTCCCAAAAGTAGTTTAAGCTAGCATAGTGGAGAAAATACAATATTCCATAATTTCAGAAGTTCAAAAATCAGTAAAAGAAGAATTTTGGGAAAATACAGGACAGCTGTGAAGTATTTCACGGCCGTAATTTCAAAGGCTCCCCGTGAACAATGGCTGTCCTTCTTCTTTCCTTGAATTCTCTTTCGATTGATCTCCTTCTCTTCTGAAACTACTGGCACGTTGTCTCCTCCTCCAGACGAAGCTGCATTATGAAAATCGCGGCCAGAGGTGGTCTGGATTGGTCGCGGTGGCGGAACCCTAGGCGGCGGCGTGAATGACGATTTCTCCCTCGATAGTCGATGAAAATTGGGGCTTTCGGTGTGTGTGTAATCGTCCCATCAAAAGCTCTCTTTTTGCTTCTTACGGCTTCAAATATAAATCCCTGCATCGTCCGCAATTGTCTCCGCCAAAGTCGGGCGTCGAAATTGACCTGGGAGTCGCGTTCAAAAACAAAAATACGGCAGTGTAATAGTTTACGGGAGTGCCGTAAAATTGGTCGAGTCTTCTGATCTGATGTCATCTCGGAAATACGGTACAGTAATATGGTTTACGGCACTACTGTAAAATCGGCTAGACTCTCTGTTCGAAAGTGACTGGAAAATATGGACCGTGTAATCCTTTACGGCGGTGCCGTAAAATCAAGCAAAGTTTCTATTCTGGAGCGCTCTGAAATACGGTACCGTAATATGGTTTACGATACTGCCATAAAATCCGAAAAACCTTATGTTCGGAAACTCTTCAAAATACGGCAGTGGCTCGGATTTTACGGTAGCGTATGAAGATACGGTACCATAAAATAGGTTACGACACTACCGTAATTTGCTGACTTGCTCCGTTTTGCATGAAATTTCTTGGGTGATCTCCTCTTGATGATGGTAACTCTTCTATGTGTTTGATTTTGCTTGCAAATGCCTTGAAATAGTGCCTTTTTACCTGGAAATCATGAAAAACCAAAATAGAAGTAGGCTTTGCAATATTCAATGAATTTAGCATGAAAACAAGTAAAAGATCCTCAATTTAGCATGAAAAGATATCTGGAATGATACAAAATATACTATATATTTTGGTGTCATCAAAATACATACAATCAAATAAACACATCATCCTTAGAACTCCTTAGAACTCCTCTTGATGATGGTAACTCTTCTATCAATTGATTTATAAAACTTCAAATAAACACATCATCCTTAGAACTCAACTCTCTAGATCAACAATTCAATCAAATAAAACTTTGCAATTTGTATAATAAATAGAATTTTCAATCTCAAGACTTCACCCAATTTCTGTTCAATCTATCATGCTTTTGTTTATGGGAATTAGGTTTCCAAGATCTTTTTCCACACACACACACACAGAGATATATATATATTTCATGCATTTTGTTTTGCCATGTATTTTGTTGTTTTTGCATGGATGGCATGTATATATATATATACCCACATAGATACATGCTTTTTATTTTGACTTCAACTCTTTTCTTAGGTACCACTGTCAATTTTACGCAGTGCCAAGTAGAGGAGTCTTATTCTTTTCCACTCTCATCATTTTTTTATAGACTTCAACTCATGTCTTAGGTACCACTATCAATTTTACATAGTGCTAAGTAGGGGAGTCTCTCACTATTTTTGTGTATCTTGGATTCTTATTTCCCAACAAATAGCAAAAATAGACTAACATCTACTAGGTTGATCAATTGATCTCAATTCACAAATCATACTCATATACTCATTTTATTTGAAAGAAAAGTTTCACTTTTAGATTTTATTCTTCAAACAATACATCTATCCAAAATTTCATGCATCAACTAATGTTATATTTCAATAGACAAATATGTATTGAAGAAATAAATTTAACATGATAGGGCTATATCTCTAATCATGAATTTGATTTCTTTCATCATCAAAAATCATCAACATATCTCAAAACATGACCATATATCAAAATATTTTCAACATCACATCATATCAAAAAGAAATAATATCATCATCATGTAGTACAACCATATCGAAAAGTAAATCAGAATATTAATATTTATCATACAACCACATCGAAAAAATAAAAATAAGTGTGTCAAGCAGAGTAGTAGTGGTGGTGGTTGTGAAGCATCATCCTTCCCTTTAAATCATAAGACATCAATAAGATAAGATAAACAAAATAGTAAGAAGTATGGGAAGATGATACTCACAAAGCATCTACTCGTCCCCATCTGACCGAGTAGCCTCAGAATCTCTAGCAGCAGCCTCCATAGGATCATAGTAGGGCGTCCCTCCTTGATCACCTTGATATCCATAATCTTTGTGATTTGCATAACTGAAACGGTCATAAAGGAAGTTGCTCATGTCTTCCATATGATTGCACAATCTCTCCATATCCCTTTGGATGTGCCCTAGAGTCTCTTCCATCCTCGCCTGGTGACGTTCTTGGTTGTACATCTGTGCTATAAGTGCCTGAAAACCTGGATCGTTATGGATAGCAAAACCAGCCCTGAATCTCTGTGAAGAAGTCCCAGCAGCCTGCGAAGAATCAGGAGGAGGTGACTCCATCCCATAAGGCTCACTCCTTCCACCCCAGGTGGGTGGCGGTGGAACTGTGTCTAGTGGTGGAGTAAAGGCTGCTCAACTGCACTGGGAGATAACTTCTAGTTAGCTCTTTCCCTGACCGTAGTCTTTTCAACGTGAGGTAGAGGTACAGGAGGGATATTTGGTCCATGGACCAAACAAAAAGTGTCTCCCTCTCTAACAATCATTTTCATTGCTATGCAAGACTCAATGTCAAGTCTTGCATTTCCTCTTGCCAACTCAACTCCATAGGGCTCAATCCCAAAATATCTAGCTATAGGAGTAATCAAACCTCCTATCACCATAGATCCTCTAGTTTCTCTAGCCACCTTATCCATGTGATTGATCATGAAGTAAGCAACATCAACTGCGAATCCACTGAGCATCCCCCAAAGAAAATAGAGTTCATGCTGATGGACCATGCCGTCACTGTCTCCTCTCCCAAATACTGTGTGTGCCAGAACCTGTTGGGGTATGCCCTTAAGGCTAATGTTTGAGGCCTTGGGATTGTAAAAGTATCATGTAATAAACTCTTATGTTTATAAAAGGCATGGTTATTATTCAGGTTGTTACCTTGTCTGCTGTAATAAGTGTACTTCTGAATAATGTCTCAAAGCTGTTCAGCTAGGCTGACATGCTATATGTCCTTAGTCGAGATATCTTGGTGAACCTGAGACAGCCTTGATATGATTGAGACTAATATGTGTGCTGATCTTATAGGATGCTTCGAGCATGGAATAAGATGTAGACTCATGGGTACATTGGATGTACTGGACAGACCCTACTAGGATATTCAATTGCTTGTCACAATGTGAATATTCCTTGATTGCAACAAGTGGCACATGTCCTCTGACTTGAGATCACTTGTGTTTCTAAATGATGACTGTCATTGTTTTGAGGTAGTTCAATATCATTTGAAAGATAATGATCATAGACTATCTTGGATAATGATCATGAGTCAGGTTAGGACACTAGTGATAGACATAGGATTGTCGTCTCCTTGTTTAAGGAGTGTGGTGTTCTAAAGGGCCCCCTTATGAGATGATTGAGATAGTGTATGGCCATACCCAGATGACTATGTGCATCTGATCTAATCATGCTCATCATATTGGAATTACAGGCTTGGCACGCTTGTCCAATAAGAACATCCAGTGGCAAAGGACACATGTATGCCTCGTGAGTTTGATTCACACTTGTGCTATGGTTTGGGAGAAGTCTTGGAAGACTCTTTCCTTTATATCGGGAGACAGTGATGTGTTGCTAAATACCCCTCACTGGTCGTGATAACATAAGTTATCATTACCGACATTTAAAGGAAACCCTCAGGGTCGCACAATTTGATGATATGGCTTACTTGAGTCAGATCGTATGGACTGGATTCTTTGAGTTCAGATTAAAGGGGATTTAATCTCTGATTGTAAGTGAGATCTGGTCTGATCATGTTTGATTGATTAGGGCTTGAGATCGGTAAGCTTCGATCGAGAGAAATGATGCTAGATCGGGGAGATCAGGGGCATCAAGAGATGAGTGGTTAGATCGTGAGCCTTAGGGTTCAATTTGGTCTAGACCAAGTGGCTTGAGCTATTTCGGTTTGGTTTGATGAACCAAATTTGATTGGACGATTTGGCTTGAACCGGTTCACAAATGTGAACGCTTGGTTCAATGCCAATAGGCGTTTTTGGTTTGTCTTGAGCGCATGGCTTGATTGTCTTCCATTTATGGAAAGTCATCAAAGCCGGTTTTGCTTAAACGCCAAAACGCTTAAGCGTTGGTCTCTTGACGACAACGCCTTGATCCTTTTCGTTTGTGTGGTTGACGAAAGAGGAAGACAAGGAAGAGGAGCTCTCGGCCATAGGGATTCATCTAATCACCCCCTTTCCATTCGACAAGATAGCTTGGGTGCCTTGCTAGCACAAGGGACGTCAAGGAAGTGAGCATCTTCATCTTGTGTGTGGACTTGTGGAGGAGACCTAACTTGTTCTCTTCTTCCAAGCCGAATTCCAAGCCTATGGCGTTGGTATGAATCTCCCCTTGTTCTTATCAATCTATGATAGTTGAACATATGGCATGCAAAAGATCTTGAAACCCTTGCTTCCACTTGCATAAATTTCATTTGCGCCATGATTAGGGTTTTTGCCCCCCTCTCGAAAGGGGTTCCAACAATTGGTATCAGAGCCGTCTATGCATGCTATTATGTTTGCTGATGTGATCCATGTTTACATTTATGCTTAGATCTATGGTTGGTTACATGCGCAAGCTCATGAAAAATTTATGATGCGAAAACTTCATGCATGATGTTTGTTGTTCTAAGCCGCATGTATAGGTGCTTGTTGTTTGTTGTTGTCAAAGTTGCGCTCCCCCTTGAAGGGGACTCTACAAGTGTTGTTGTTGGCGCATGTTTGATTGGCGCTTCTTACATGTTGTTTTTGACAAAACAAAACATCTTGCGCGCCCATGAATTAGATCTAAGTTGCACCTATTGTAAACCCTTAGACGGGTTGATGGGGTTGAAAGCATCCTCTATGTTAGATCAAACTAGTCTGATCAGACCATCTGACAGCCTAGATGGATCGACCAGATGGCACCTGTGCGCAAGCACGAGGTGGCTATAGGTCGATTGCATCACAGGCGTGTAGCGAGGTCTGGTTGAGACAACCAGTGAACACACATGAGTTAGGCCCGGGGTCACACCCGCTTGCCAGAACTCATGTTGGTGGTTCAGCCCTTGGCGCATGCATGGTTGACCATCAGGTCAACGCGAGTCAGTTAGGACTTGGTGCATGCAAGGGCAAGGATCTAACTAGACTTGATGAGTGGATCCCCATCAATGGACCGTTGTAAGGTTATAGGGCTCATAAGGAAATTAAAATTGATGCCATGGGGTTTTTCAAAAATTTTAATTTCATGAATGGATCACATGTTGATTGATGCCTATGCTTGTTTATGTAATCTTATGTGGGTTGCCCTATTGTGTGCTGTGCTGGGGCCTGCGTGCCTGGATTTAAAATTGTAAATTAATTTGTGATCTGCGAATCACATTGTACTTAATTTATAATATGTAATTGACCTGCGAGTCAATCTTGTCTAGATAGATCAAATTGTATTTGATTAGACAGGAGCACAAAGGCACACATCCCAAGGGGCATTCAGCTGGTGGCGCACCTGAGGTGCTCTAGGAGCTAGAGCCCTGGGTTGGACCAGATGAGATGCAAAAGGAGCTCAAGTGAAGACTTAAGTAAAATTAAGGTCTTACTTAGGGTTCATGGGCATTTACCACATAAGATCAACATGCTTTCTATTTATTGCTTTTATAATTAGAAATGCATGTGTTTATCTTCTGCTATCACCATAGGACTTGCATGATAGTCAAGAAGATAAAAAGACCGTTAAAATCCAACGCTAATATATCAAGCTCGTAAGCCTTCTGACGCGAAACCTCACCGTTCTGACTATCGTTGGAGCCGTGTTGTACCCACTCAGTGGGCACGTCCATCTATCTTCAGACGGTGCGGGATTACACCTGCGTGTTACAGAGTAGGGATTTATCCCTTCTCGTTGCTCAGCATAGCACGTGGTGGTCCAGGGAGTAGGTCGGGTCAGCTTGACCATGTAGGCTACATATGTGGCGCATATGGTAGCACATGGAGGCAGCCATCTGTGGGATCAAAGACTGTGTTGTACCAACTCAGTTGGCACAGTCTGCTGGATTGCCCAGATGAAGGGGAATCGCACGGGCTGGCGATTGGCAGGGACTGCCTACCAGAAATTAGTGCTTGTCCTCTCTGTGCATCTTATCTCGCCTGAGCGGGACGCGGAGACCAAGTATGAAATCTGGATCCCATCTCACTAAAAGAGTTTTACTCTTTCGGACTGTTTTACTGGATTTTTCAGTCAGATAAAATAGTGAGAAAAGAATCTTTCTTAAGTCCTGGATTGATTCTGAACATTGATACTGACCTTGCTGTTCTTGCATTGTTGTAGATTCCTGCAGCAACGAACACCATGAGCTTCAATGTGCGATCCCTACTGGAAAGGGAGAAGTTTGCTGGGCCGAACTTCTCTGACTGGTTCGGACACCTTAAGATCGTTCTTAAGGCAGAGAGGAAACTGTATGTCCTCGAGACGGCGATACCGCCGCAGCCCGCTCCGAACGCCGCAAGGGCGGTTCGGGATGCCTATGAAAAGCACGTCAATGATAGCATTGATGTCGCTTGCCTGATGCTAGCGTCTATGACGCCACCGCTGCAGCGTCAGCATGAGGATATGTCGGCTATAGAGATTATAGCGAACCTCAAGATGCTGTATGCTGCACAGGCGAGGACAGAACGCTATAATCTGACGAAGCTCTTCTTTCAGAGCAAACTGGCTGAGGGGAGCCCAGTGGGAGCTCACGTGCTCAAGATGATTGGGCACAAGGAGGCTCTGGAGAAACTGGGGCATACCATCAACCAGGAGCTTGCTGTAGATATTATTCTGCAGTCTCTCCCGCCTTCTTTCAATGCGTTCATCATTAACTTTAATATGAACAAAATCGATTGTACTCCGGCAGAGCTGCTGAATATGCTCTTGACTACTGAGGAGACTCTGAAGTGAAAGCCTTCGACCTCTGTCTTGATGGTTCCTTCAAGGAACAAGAAGAAGGGGAAGAAGGGCAAGGCCCCTGTCAAGAACTACAGCAAGGCTCTGAAACAGAAGGTGAAGCGGTCGAAGGACAACAGGTGTTTCCACTGTGGCCAGCTGGGTCACTGGAAAAAGGACTGTAAAGCGCTCCAAGGAGATAAGAGGGGAAGCATCGCTTCTGGCTCAGGTATATATGTGACTGAGGTCATGTTATCTTCTTCTATATCATGGGTGTTGGACACTGCATGTGGAGTTCACATTTGTTCAAATGTACAGGAACTCAAGAGAAGAAGGCAGGTGGGACAGCATGAGGTAGACCTACGCGTTGGAAACGGGGCACGGGTTGCTGCTGTTGCTGTAGGAGACTATTTCATTTCTTTACCATCTGGCATTGTATTAGAATTAAACAATTGTTATTTTGTACCCAGTATTACCAAGAATATTATCTCCATTCCTGCTCTTATCAGGAAGGGATTTTCCTTTGAATGCAAAATTTCAAAGTGTGTTTTATCTCATGATAATATTGTGTATGCCACTGGTTCAATTAACAATGGGTTATTCATGTTGGACATGGAATATTCGATACAAAATATTGATAATAAGAAAGCCAAGTATGCTGATGACAGCACCTTGCTATGGCATAGTCGTTTAGGCCATATAAACGAGAAGCGCATTAAGCGGTTGCATGAACATGGACTGCTGGGATCATTCTCCTATGAGGAGATTGATACATGCAAAGCTTGTTTAATGGGTAAAATGACGAAGTCACCTTTTCTTCAAAAGGGTCAAAGGACTTCAGGTTTACTTGACCTTATACACAATGATGTGTGTGGGCCTTTCAGTAAACATGCCAGAGGTGGCTATCAGTACTTCATTACCTTTACTGATGATTTCAGTAGGTATGGGTATGTCTATCTGATGAGACATAAAAGTGAATCTTTTGACAAGTTCAAAGAGTTCAAAAATGAAGTACAAAATCAGTTAGGCCGTAATATCAAGGCACTTCGTTCTGATCGAGGTGGTGAATACCTGAGTCATGCATTTACTGACTATCTAAAGGAGTGTGGGATTGTCTCACAGCTCACTCCGCCAGGAACACCGCAATGGAATGGTGTGTCCGAAAGGAGAAATAGAACGTTACTTGATATGGTTCGTTCTATGATGAGTCAGGCTACTCTTCCATACTCCTTTTGGGGTTTTGCACTGGAAACAGCTGCAAAGGTACTAAACCGAGTGCCATCCAAGGCAGTTTCAAAGACGCCGTATGAGTTATGGTATGGGAAACAGCCTAGCTTGACATTTATCAGGATCTGGGGTTGCGAGGCTTATGTCAAAAAGCTCGCCTTTGGGAAACTGGAGAGCAGATCTGAGAAATGTATCTTTGTTGGTTACCCTAAGGAAACTAAGGGTTATTATTTCTTCGATCCCAAAGAGAACAAGGTTTTTGTTGCTCGGACGGCTATATTTCTTGAGAGGGAATTTCTTCTGCAAGAGGCCAGTGGGAGAGAAATAAAGCTGGATGAGAATCCAGAGGAAGGACAAAGTAGTCAAGCACAGTTGGATGAGCCTGAGCCAGTTGAACAGGTTATTGAACAACCTGAGGCTCAGATAACACGGGAACCGCGAAGATCGGGAAGGATCCATCGTCAGCCTGAGCGCTATGACGGAGTCTACATCATTGATAATGATGAACCCCTCACTTATGCGGATGCGGTCAGTGGACCGGAGTCAGCTAGATGGCTTGAAGCTATGCGAGCCGAAATGGACTCCATGTCAGATAACCAAGTCTGGGATTTGGTTGATCCGCCTCCGGGAGTAATCCCTATAGGCTGTAAATGGATCTTCAAGAAGAAGATTGACATGGATGGTAACGTGGTTACCTATAAAGGCAGGCTAGTTGTGAAAGGTTTCAAACAAATCTACGGGATAGATTATGATGAAACTTTCTCACCTGTAGCCATGTTTAAGTCTATTCGGATTCTTTTCGCGATAGCAGCATATTACGATTATGAGATCTGGCAGATGGATGTGAAAACAGCTTTCCTTAATGGAAATCTGGATGAGGATGTGTATATGACACAACCTGAGGGTTTCACTAATCCATCAGATCGTCATAAAATATGCAAGTTAAAGAAGTCCATTTATGGACTGAAACAAGCATCTAGAAGCTGGAACATTCGTTTTGATGAATCAATCTCTGAGTTTGGTTTCATCAAGAACGATGATGACCCGTGTGTTTATAAGAGGTTTAGTGGGAGCGTAATTACATTCCTAATCCTCTACGTCGATGATATCTTAATCATTGGAAATGATATTCCTGAACTGCATGCTGTTAAAGCATGGTTAGGAAAATGTTTCCAGATGAAAGATCTCGGAGAAGCAGCCTATGTATTAGGTGTCAAGATCTACCGAGATAGATCTAAGAGGCTTCTCGGGCTGTGCCAGAGTACTTACATCGATAAGGTCCTGGATAGATTCCATTTAGAGAATTCTAAACGTGGATATCTTCCAGTCAGACATGGTCTGAATCTTTCAAAGAGTCAGTGTCCACAAACACAGACTGAAAAAGATGAAATGGACAATACGCCTTATGCTTCGGCTATTGGGTCCATTATGTATGCGATGTTGTGTACTCGCCCAGACGTCGCTTACGGGTTAAGCGTGACCAGTAGATTCCAAAGTAATCCAGGTTTGGCGCACTGGATTGCAGTCAAGAACATTTTAAAATATCTGCGGAGGACCAAAGATATGTTCTTGATATATGGTGGTCAGGAAGAACTCAGTATAGAGGGATATACTGACGCTTCGTTCCAGTCGAACCAGGATGATTTCCGATCGCAATCAGGCTATGTTTTCAGCTTGAATGGTGGAGCAGTGGTGTGGAAGAGCTTCAAACAGTCAACTGTTGCTGATTCCACAACAGAAGCCGAGTATGTTGCAGCCTCGGAAGCATCCAAGGAGGCAGTGTGGATTCGTAAGTTCGTGAGAGAACTTGGTGTCGTTCCTTCGAGTGCTGATCCTTTGGTTATCTTCTGTGATAACACTGGAGCCATCGCACAAGCAAAGGAACCACGGTCGCACCAGAAGTCCAAGCACATACAGAGACGGTTTCACTTGATCCGGGAGATCATTGATCGAGGCGAGATCAAAATCTGCAAGGTTCATACAGATGACAATCTGGCAGACCCGCTTACCAAGCCTCTGGCGCAGCAGAAGCATGAGAAGCACTGTAATAATATGGGTTTGAGATTTCTCAACCATTAGATTAAGTGCAAGTGGGAGATTGTTGGGGTATGTGTAAGATCCAAGGATCTTAAGTTCTGGTAAGCATTATTTTGATTTAAATAAAATTATTGACTATGATAATTTTATGTATTGGTGGTCAAATTATAGTTAATTAACTAGAAATTTTGGTTGTTAATTTATTGTAAATAAATTAGAGATTATTTATTTGATTGTTGGCTGATTTATGATAAATTATTATTGGTCGTTCATGATAAATTAATTAGGATTTATGGTTGTAAATTGTAAGTTAATTAATTAGAACTTATTGGTTAATTAATTAGACCTTATTGGTTAATTAATTAAATTCTTATTGGATATTAATTAAATCCTTATTGGATTTGTGTTTAAGTGAAATAATTAATTGGATATTAGATTTAAAATTCAAATTATTAGTTAAATGAATTAAGTCCTAATCGGATTAACTAATTGGATTTTAAAATTCGAATTTAGTTAGTTAAATGGGTTAAACCTATTTGAATTAATGGGTTAATGGGTTTAAAATTTTAAAATCCAAAGTTTAAGTGGGAATTGCGCTTAGGGTAAGAGTTTTTGGCGATTTTGGCTTGAGGAAAATTGTGGGCGACGGCTTGAGAAGAAGTGGCGATTCTTGAAGAGTTTTGAGGTGATTTTCTTCATCTTCTTCCCTTGGCGATTTTTCCTTGAAGAGAAGAAATTCCTTTGGCGAGTTCTTGAAGATTTTTGGGCGACTTAAAAGCTTTAGACGATTTCTTTTGTGGAGAATTTTCGGTTTAAGAGGTGAGTGGTGTGTCTTTTCGATTCCTAGCAATTTGGTTGTATTAATTAATGAGTTAGATTGATTGGAAAGTTTTATCATGCTAAAAACCGAATTTGAGCCATTCATTTATGAAAACCGAAATTTGATATTAATCTTGATATTGTGGTTAACATGTTTACATGTGAATTGAATCTTGATATTTCTCCATGAAAAGTTAGTTTAGGGTATTTTCCATGAAAACCGAATTTAAGGCATATCTCCATGAAAACCGAATTTAGGGTAATTATTGTGTGGAGTTTAGGAAGCATTAAATCATTGATCTTGAGTATGAAATTCTTGTTAACTAAGGTGTTAATTAAGGTGTATTTTTAAATTGATATTATGTTTGAAACAGTGGGTTACATGTGTGATTTGTAAAGCAATTATGCTTTAATTTTATGTTGATTTTTGGGGCGCATGATAAATGTTATATGTCGAATTTTATGGATGCTTGATAAATTGCCAATAATGTTATGTTGTAAAACTCATGTTTATTTAATTAAGATCATGTAATCATGTTTGAGAACATTGGGTGATAATTTAGCAAAATTTCACTGAACTGACCAGCCTGAAATTTAAGGACTACACAATATTCGGTGATATTCGAATATAAAACATTATGTGTTATGTTATGTGAATTCTGAACAATATGTGTGATCATGTGAATTCTGAACAATATGTGTGATCATGTGAATTCTGAACAATATGTGTGATCTTGTGAATTTTGAAAAATTATGGGTTATGTGAAATTGGAAAATTATGTGATTATGTGATGGTTAGGACTAAGGCTAGGTGTAACTATGAACTCAAGGGGATAGTCCTTATGTGTTATGTTAAGGGTTTGAATTTCAGCCCTGTATTATGATATGTGAGGAGGTTGATGTTCAGCCTGCCTATTATGATTATTGTGATGGGGGTTGATGTTCAGCCTGCCCGATATGATTTTTGTGATGACTATCCTAGAGTCTAGTTGACACTTAGGAGTCCACCTTTGTGAAATATGTTCACCTATGTGAAATATGAAATAAGATGTGTCTGTTGTCCAGTAGGAACCTTTTGGGAGAACGGGTTTTGACGCAAAGTGCCATGTCTTGGTCAGACAGGGGCCACCTCTTGATGTCACTACTCTTTTATGTGATGGGGTAATATAAGACGCAAAGTGCCATGTCTTGATCAGACAGGGGCCACCTCTTGATGTCATTACTCTTTATGTGACGGGGTGATATAAGACGCAAAGTGCCATGTCTTGATCAGACAGGGGCCACCTCTTGATGTCATCACTCTGATGTGTTATGGGGTGAGGGAGCAAAGTGCCACGTCGTGACCTGACGGGGGCCACCTCTTGATTCTACTCACTATCCATGTTTATGTGTTGCACGAGATTTTGCAGCTCCTAGTGCTTTGGCCAAGCCGGGTTAGACCATATTGGTCACTACTGAATATGCTGGACAACTAGGTTAATTAAGTATGGTGTGTTTAGTTGGTTTAAAATATATGTGTTTAATTGGGTTAGAGTAAAACTCTAGAACCTGAGTTTGTGAACATGAGTTTGTTATATGCTAGTGTGTACATCTGACTGTTTATATGATTTCTGTTTCTTTATTTTGTTATATGTTGACATAATATTCTTGTTAAAGATTTTTAAAAAAATAATCTGCCTATATTTTTGAGTGTATGTTATGGATGGTCGATTTAGACTATCCACTCACTGGGCTGTGTAGCTCACCCCTCATTATTTTCAGGCATAGAGCAGGGGCGCATTTCATGAGTAACATTGGCGTGGATATTATGTTTGCTGCTTAAGAACTTTTATGCTAAAATTTTCTGGGGCCGGTTGTGGCTAAACCATATGATTTATATGAACTATGTGAACCATGTGATGTGAACCATGTGAACTATGTGAATTTGTGTTGCCAGATTGTGGCAGTTAACTGAGTTTGATTTTTGTGTCACCGCGGGCTTCAGCCTGGTTTCGATGTTTGGTGTCAGTTTATAAAAATCGATTTTGTGGATTTGTTTTGAAATTGAAGTTGACGTGTATTTTTGCAATCGGTTTTGATACAACTGTAACTTGCATATGTCTAGTGCAAGTATTGCCTGGTGGCAGGTACCTTTATGGATTTTATGAATTTTAATCGGTTTTGATATAACTGTTGCCTTACATATGTCTAGTACAAGGATTGCGTGGTGGCAGGTACCCTTACGAGATTTATGAGATTTGAGTTTTGTGAATTTGTGTGTATGGATTTATGGAAAATTTTCAGATTGTCTTTTCTTGAACTCGGTTTTACCTAGCATATGATCGATCTTATATGAAACATCCTGTATCATTTGTGAATTGTGCCATTTGTTTGGGGTTAAGAATGTGGGATGTTACAGTATGCCCTTAAGGCTAATATTTGAGGCCTTGGGATTGTAAAAGTATCATGTAATAAACTCTTATGTTTATAAAAGGCATGGTTATTATTCAGGTTGTTACCTTGTCTGCTGTAATAAGTGTACTTCTGAATAATGTCTCAAAGCTGTTCAGCTAGGCTGACATGCTATATGTCCTTAGTAGAGATATCTTGGTGAACCTGAGACAGCCTTGATATGATTGAGACTAATATGTGTGCTGATCTTATAGGATGCTTCGAGCATGGAATAAGATGTAGACTCATGGGTACATTGGATGTACTGGACAGACCCTACTAGGATATTCAATTGCTTGTCACAATGTGAATATTCCTTGATTGCAACAAATGGCACATGTCCTCTGACTTGAGATCACTTGTGTTTCTAAATGATGACTGTCATTGTTTTGAGGTAGTTCAATATCATTTGAAAGATAATGATCATAGACTATCTTGGATAATGATCATGAGTCAGGTTAGGACACTAGTGATAGACATAGGATTGTCGTCTCCTTGTTTAAGGAGTGTGGTGTTCTAAAGGGCCCCCTTATGAGATGATTGAGATAGTGTATGGCCATACCCAGATGACTATGTGCATCTGATCTAATCATGCTCATCATATTGGAATTACAGGCTTGGCACGCTTGTCCAATAAGAACATCCAGTGGCAAAGGACACATGTATGCCTCGTGAGTTTGATTCACACTTGTGCTATGGTTTGGGAGAAGTCTTGGAAGACTCTTTCCTTTATATCGGGAGACAGTGATGTGTTGCTAGATACCCCTCACTGGTCGTGATAACGTAAGTTATCGTTACCGACATTTAAAGGAAACCCTCAGGGTCGCACAATTTGATGATATGGCTTACTTGAGTCAGATCGTATGGACTGGATTCTTTGAGTTCAGATTAAAGGGGATTTAATCTCTGATTGTAAGTGAGATCTGGTCTGATCATGTTTGATTGATTAGGGCTTGAGATCGGTAAGCTTCGATCGAGAGAAATGATGCTAGATCGGGGAGATCAGGGGCATCAAGAGATGAGTGGTTAGATCGTGAGCCTTAGGGTTCAATTTGGTCTAGACCAAGTGGCTTGAGCTATTTCGGTTTGGTTTGATGAACCAAATTCGATTGGACGATTTGGCTTGAACCGGTTCACAAATGTGAACGCTTGGTTCAATGCCAATAGGCGTTTTTGGTTTGTCTTGAGCGCATGGCTTGATTGTCTTCCATTTATGGAAAGTCATCAAAGCCGGTTTTGCTTAAACGCCAAAACGCTTAAGCGTTGGTCTCTTGACGACAACGCCTTGATCCTTTTCGTTTGTGTGGTTGACGAAAGAGGAAGACAAGGAAGAGGAGCTCTCGGCCATAGGGATTCATCTAATCACCCCCTTTCCATTCGACAAGATAGCTTGGGTGCCTTGCTAGCACAAGGGACGTCAAGGAAGTGAGCATCTTCATCTTGTGTGTGGACTTGTGGAGGAGACCTAACTTGTTCTCTTCTTCCAAGCCGAATTCCAAGCCTATGGCGTTGGTATGAATCTCCCCTTGTTCTTATCAATCTATGATAGTTGAACATATGGCATGCAAAAGATCTTGAAACCCTTGCTTCCGCTTGCATAAATTTCATTTGCGCCATGATTAGGGTTTTTGCCCCCCTCTCGAAAGGGGTTCCAACAGAACCCAATGAGCATACTTGATACAAGGGTTCATGATTTTTGAGGCTCTAGCAGAGACAACATAAAAGTGGTTCTCGTTGGTGATCTGGTTCCAAAATATGTTCTCCATGAATCCTAGGGGTATCTCAGTGTACCCTCCTATGCTCAGTCTAAATATGTCCCTGATTTCTTGCAGTGTAAGTTTCCTTTCCTCATTTGCTAATCTGAAAGTAATTTCCCCATCAGCAGGGCCATTGGAATACTCTTTTAAGTCTATGGTCAAACTGCTCAAGAATTCCAAAACAAGTGGAAGATAGGTGCGCAGAGTCATCTAGAAGAACTTCCTGGCTTGGATTCTCTCAAACATCCAAAGCACATCATCATAAAGCCCCAAAGCTTCAAGAGTCCTTTGATCAGCATACTTGGTATTGACGATTCTTCTTTCCAACAGTTTATTGTATCTAGATTCCTGCTTTTCGTTCCTGAATATGATTCCATGTGGGTTTTGTGGCTGAGATGACTCGGCAGGGGCTTTCCCTTTCCTCCTTGGAAAAATTGTCTTTGTCCTTGGTGCCATGAGTGTATACACAAACTGCAAATTTCACAATTTAATGGCAACATAACAATATAACAGTTTAGATTAAGTCAATGGCTATTCAATTACCATGCTCTTCAAGTATCATAAGCATAAATATTGAGTAAAAACAGAGTGAGTAATCTCAATCTCAACTCAATATGGCAAGCATGAATCATAGGTCCTACGTCATCAAAAACATTTATCAAGTATATTGGAAACGAAAATCAACTTAGAACTCAAGCTAAAACTCAATGAATCGACAAAAACGAGAGTGAACGGTAATCATGCTGCGTTTTGATATGGCTCAGCTCAAATCGCCCACGAAATCGGTCCGAACGTTTTCCAAACAGCACAACATCGAAAGATTATCCCCTAATGAGTGAATAGGAACAAGAATTACGCAAAAAGGTTGAGAATCGAGCGAGAACGAGTGAAAGGGGTGAAAACTGAGTAAAAACTTATTAAAGCGGTAAAACCAGTGAATCGAGTACCTAATCGACGGCGATAGTTGAACGGGAAAGGTCGCTGGCGTCCACATATGGTCGGAGACGAACGAAAATTCAAGAGTGGCACGAGAGCGAGTGAGAACGAGGGAAAAACCCTAAAAATGGCTCGGTAGAAACCCTAAATACGGCACAAGACTTGCGTGCCAGAAAATAGATTACGACAGTGAAATGTCTTACGACACTGCCGTAAAATCTCGACTACTCTCGGGTTGAAATTGGTTTGGAAATACGGTACCGTAAAATAGTTTATGGTACTGCCGTAAAATCTTGACAGTCTTCTGATCAAAAAAGATGTGAAAATACGGTACCGTAAAGAGGTTTATGGTACCGCCCTAAAAATCAAACAGCTATATTTATTGTTTTTTTTTTAAATCTGAAAACTCAAATTATGGCTCGTAAAATAACTTATGGCACTGCCGTAAAAATGACAGAACTCTCGGGCGATTTGTGACGACAAAATACGGTACCGTGTAAACGTATATGGTAGTGCCATAATTTCGTCGCAGCTCTCTGATCAAAAGCCGACCGAAAATACAGTACCGTAATCCACTTAACGACAGTGCCGTATTTTGCATCAAATCTTGATTTTTCTACAAAAATAAAAGAAAAAAATTAGTATTAAGCTAAAATTAAGTTAAAGAAAATAAAATAGAGGTTAGAAAGCTTGGGTTGCCTCCCAAGAAGCGCTAATTTAAAGGTCATTAGCTTGACCCTTTAACACTCGGATTTGATCGTGAGCTTTTGAATTGCCCTCCTGATTTTTCAACATAAGGCTCAATCTTGAAACAGTATCCAAATTTGCTCAGAATCTTTTCTATTTTGTCAATCAATCTAGAGCTTCCTCTTCTTCTCTTCCTCCTTGTCATTTTCTTCTGCAATTTCTTATCAATACCCTCAGAAAGATTGTTAGATTTATTATTTGAGGTTTCATCAAACAAACTTGAAACATCATAAATATCATCATTAAATATCTCGACACTACAACAAGATCCTGAGTATGAAAGCTTGTTCAATGAATCATTAAGATTAAATTCAATCTTGTTGTCACATATATCAAAAGTAATCTTTCCTTCTTTCACATCTATGTTTGCCTTAGCAGTGGCCAATAGTGGTCTACCAAAAATTATAGGATTTCTAGAATTTTTCTCCATGTCTAACACTACAAAATCTGCAAGAATGAAAAACTTACCAATTTGTACAGGAACATTTTTCTAATATACCTACAGGATACTTTACCGATGAATCCGTGAGCTGTAAAGATATGGATGTATGCTTTAGCTCTCCAAGATATAGTTTCCTATAAGTAGAAAGAGGCATCAGATTTACACTGGCACCTAGGTCACATAAGGCTCGGTCAAAAGCCATAGTGCCTATTGAACAGGGTATAGAAAAACTACCTGGATCCTTTAGTTTAGGTGGCAGTTTGTTCTGTATGAAAGCACTACAATCTTCAGTTAAAGTAATAGTGCATGTGCCATAATCATCTAATTTCCTTTTGTTAGATAAAATCTCATTTAAAAACATGGCATAAGATGGCATTTCAGAAATAGCTTCAGTAAATGGAATGTTAACATAAAGCTTTTTCAGGATTTCAATGAATTTGCCAAACTTTTTGTCTAATTTATTCTGAACTAACCTTTGAGGAAAAAGGTATAGGTAGATGGTAAGGAGCAAGCAAATTAGGTTTAGGATTGTCTTTTTCACATGATTCATCTCCTTTAACTTTATCACCCTTTTGAGGTGGTAAACAAGTTTGGGGTTCCTCATGTGAAGAGGATTCTCCTAACTCTAATTCCTCTTCATTATCATCAAGCTTTTTTTGGTGTTTTCAAACCTTCCTCTAGGTTCTCCTAGTTGTTTCCCACTTCTAGTCATGATGGCATTACAGTGCTCCCTAGGGTTTATCTCAGGTTTTGCAGGCAATTTCCCAGGGGGTCTGTAAGGTGCACTAGCTTGTTGGGAAATTTGATTCTCAAGAATTTTGTTGTGGGCTTCTACTCTTTCCAATCTGGAGTTGATTTGATGAAAACTTTCCTTAAATTCTTCAATTTGTCTATTTTGATTTGACATGAGTTGGTCTTGCTTAGACATAAACTCTTCAATTTGCCTATCTTGCTTAGACATAAACTTATTTTAACTGGCCATAATTTTTTCAAACATGGATTCTATATTTGAATTCTGATTTTGATTTTGATTTTGGTTTGGATTTGGCCTCTGGAATCCTTTATTCTCAGTTTGTCCCCTCTCATAATTGTTGTTTTTCCATGAAAGGTTGGGGTGATTTCTCCATCCAGGGTTATAGGTGCTAGAATAGGGATCATTAGGTCTACCTTGATTATAGTTCCCTATAGCATTCACTTGTTCATTACCCTGATCAACAACTATTCTACAGTTTTCAGAAGCATGACCATCATTGCCACAAATTTCACAAGTGATAGAAGAAATAGAAGCAGTCTGCATAGAATTAAACTTACTGCATAAAAAGTCTACCTTCTTTGCTAAGGATCGCCATCCATCACCATCACCCTTACCTTGAGAAGGCTTGTAAAGTACTCCTCTCTCAGCAGTCAATTGATTGTGATTCAATGCCATCTCCTCAAGCAGTCTGAAGGCAGCATCTAGTGTTTTGCTCATAAGAGCTCCACCTACAGCAGCATCCACAGTTAATTTGATATTATTTGATAATCTATAGTAAAAATTTTGTAGTAAAACCCAATCTTCAATGCCATGGTGAGGACACTTCCGCTGTAGTTCGTTGAATCTCTCCCAGGCCTTGTTGAATGACTCCCCATCTTTTTGTGAAAAGTTTGTAATTTGATTTCTCAATTGAAGTGTCTTGCTTGGGGGGGGGGGAAGTATTTTGTCAAGAAGGAATTTGACAGTTGATTCCAAGTTGTGAAGGTACCGGTTGGATGAAATTGAAGCCATGTCTTTGCCCGGTCCCTAAGAGAAAAAGGAAAAAGTCTTAATTTCAAAGCATCGTTAGAAACACCATTAAATTTGATAGTATCGCATAATTCCAAAAATAAAGACAAGTGTTGGTTGGGATCTTCCAGAGGAGATCCTCCAAACTGGTTCAGTTGAATCATTGAAATAAAAGCAGGCTTAATCTCGAAGTTATTAGCCTCTATCACTGGTCTAGCAATACTAGAATGGATTTCTTGGGGATTAGGGGCTGCATAGTCCCTAAGTGTTCTCTGATTATCCCCCATCTCTGCAATTTCTTCTGGTGATGTCTCTTGAGATATCTCTTGTAAGTCTTCTGGTGATGTCTCTTCTAATCTCAATTTCCTGCGCGCTCTAAGTGTTCTATTGATTTCAGGATCCAATGGAACAAGTGGTCCTGACCTAAGACTTATGCGCATGCAAAGTATTCAGATCAAGTGATTTCAAGAAAAATAGAAAATAACAGAAATAAATAAAAACAGTAAATAAAAACCTAGTCTAGCAATAATCTCAATTTCTTCAATATTGACAAAACTAAGGTCCCCGACAACGGCGCCAAAAACTTGTTGTATCCCAACAAGTAGGTAAATAAAACTTATTTCTAAAGTCGCAGCCAAAACCTAAGTTATGGCGCACGGGGACTTGTCACCCCCTGATACGGCTCTAAAAATATGTTCAATTACCACACTTGTTGTTATCTCCACAAGTGCACGGATACTCGAAGTAATAAAGAAAGATATCTAACCCACAGAGACCTATGTTGTCAAGTATTGATCAATTGATTTCTTACTATCTAGGTAATCGAATGAAAGTCAAGCAAATATCGCAAACACACGGAAAGAATTACTATCAGGGATAGAACTGGGACTAGGGTTTCATTCACTATAATTTCTATGACTAGACATGAATAAAGAATTCGTCAGTTTAATTTTATCATGATGAAGATGCAAATTACATAATAAAAGGTTTATGTCACTCTCGTGCTAACAACCATGCAGGGATTAATCTTCGCTTTCGCGCAAGATTCGTCCCAATGCTAAAGATAAGTAAATCATCAATCAATGAACTCAATGATCACTTTCGTGCATCCGAATTCTAGGTTGATAATCTCTAGTGGAGTCTAATGGATCATTTTCATGCATCCGAGCTTCAACACTAGTTTTACTCATGGATTTCCAACGTTCCGATCCTCACTTTCATGCAAGATCTCCACGTTTGACAATTAGACTCGATCAATAGATTCATGTTATTATCATGGCAATTAATCTACTAGAACTGAACAAATTGGATCTAACCTAAGGAAGGGTTCCAAACATGCAATTCTAGGGTTCTGAATTCTCAAGCAATTACCTTTCAGTCAATAGCGAAAATTCTAAAAACATGATTAGTAACATGGATCTATAGAGAGTCTAAGCACAAATATCACATGAGCAAAATCATCATGCTAAGATTAAACGCAATGAAATAGTGAAACAAAAATAGTCATCTAGTCATTAAAAATCAAGTGAATTACTCCCCCATGTCCCAAAAGTAGTTTAAGCTAGCATGGTGGAGAAAATACAATATTCCATAATTATAGAAGTTCAAAAATCAGCAAACGAAGAGTTTTAGAAAAATACAGGACGGCTATGAAGTATTTCACGGCCGTAATTTCAAAGGCTCCCGGTGAATAGTGGTTGTCCTTCTTATTTCCTCGAATTCTCCTTCGATTGATCTCCTTCTCTTTTGAAACTTCTGGCACGTTGTGTCCTCCTCCAGATGAAGCTTCAGTATGAAAATCGCAGCCGGAGGTGGTTTGGATTGGTCGCGGCGGCGGAACCCTAGGAGGCGGCATGAGTGACGATTTCTCCCTCGATAGTAGATGAAAATTGGGGCTTTCGGTGTGTGTGTAATCCTCCCGTCAAAAGCTCTCTTTTTGCTTCTTACGGCTTTGAATATAAAGCCCTAGATCGTCCGCAATCATCTCCACCAAAATCGGGCATCGAAATTGACCTTGGAGTCGCGTTCAAAAACCAAAATACGGCAGTGTAATAGTTTACGGCAGTGCCGTAAAATTGGTTGAGTCTTCTGATCTGATGTCGTATGGGAAATACGGTACCGTAATATGGTTTACGGCACTACCGTAAAATTGGCTGGACTCTTTGTTCGGAAGTGACTAGAAAATACGGCCCGTGTAATCCTTTACGGTGGTGCCGTAAAATCAAGCAAAGTTTCTGTTATGGAGTGCTCTGAAATACGGTACTGTAATATGGTTTACGGTACTGCCATAAAATCCAAAAAACCTACTGTTCGGAAACTCTTCAAAATACGGCAGTGGCTCGGATTTTACAGTAGCGTATGAAAATACGGTACCGTAAAATAGGTTACGGCACTACCGTAATTTGCTGACTTGCTCCGTTTTGCATGAAATTTCTTGGGTGATCTCCTCTTGATGATGGTAAATCTTATATGTGTTTGATTTTGCTTGAAAATGCCTTGAAATAGTGCCTTTTTACCTAAAAATCATGAAAAACCAAAATAGAAGTAGACTTTGCAATATTCAATGAATTTAGCATGAAAACAAGTAAAAGATCCTCAATTTAGCATGAAAAGATATCTGGAATGATACAAAATATACTTTATATTTTGGTGTCATCTACAGGTGAACCCAGCGCGGTTCACCCGTGATTCTTTCTAAAGGAATTATGGCAGAAGACTACAGTAAGCTTCACCATTTGGTGAACCCGACGGGGTTCGCCAGTGATTCTTTCTAGACATAACTGTACAGAAGACTTCATCACCTGGTGAATCCGGTGGGGTTCACCCGTGATTTCTATTGAGGCTTCCGACCTCTTCTCGGATTTCCTTCAATTTTGAAGCCTATAGATCTCCAAATATGGTAAGTGAGCACGTTTTGGAAAGCTTATTCAGAGGTGAATCCAAAGAATATAAAAGTCCTCTCTGAAACTTCCTAAATATCGAGAAATCGGTGCACAAGCAAGCGAGCGTGAGCAGAAGCGGCGACAACTTGATTTCCAGGCGACTTTGTGAGATTGGATCATCGAAGGATCGCAATTCTGGGAGATTGGCTTCTGTTTAACATCTCTTGCCTTCACAAAGAAAGTTTGTGCGCTTTCATGAATACTGTAGCATAAAACCTATTTCGGGGCTTGGTTGAAGCACGCTGAAGAATTTTGATTGCAAAACTTATTTTAATATTGTTATTTGGATTTTTGTGTGAGCATATTTTACTTTGCTGTACTTAATTCTTGATTTTACCTTGGCCACATATTATCATGTTTTGATCGACATGATTCATATCGAGAGGAGGATTGTGATGGTGGAACCTCTTAGTAAAACTTGTGAATCCATGATGCAAGAGTGCTTGGTTTTCACTTGAGGATTCCATAGCCTTCCACAGAACGCACAGGGTTTATTTAGGATGATCCACCGTGAGAGTAGGAGACCGTTCAAGATAAACACCGAGGTGTACCACCGAGAGGGGGCATCTTGTTTCCTAGGGATAGGTTCCTTGTGCAAAAACTATAAATCCATGTAATAGATCTTTTTATACGCAATTAGAATCGTCAGTGTGGTGGACACTAAAGCCATGATCTCTCTCATATATTCACTCTCTCGTAGTTGCTTTGATTTCTTGTTTTTAGTTAATTGATATGAAAAACTTCGTTCAGATCTGCTTAGCTATTGAAACTTGGATTTTTCTAGTACTTAACTTTGTTCCCCGTGGGTTTGACAACCTTTTATATTACTACGACATAACCGTGCACATGCAGAACGTGTCAGTGCGCGCAGTCGGGATTCCTTTATGATGCTGCGAAGAGAAGGGCATCGCTCGTCCTAGACGAGGCTGATGATTAGGGCATTCAAGGTGGTTGCCGGAACCAGAAGCGGGGATTGAAGCTTAGAGACGTAGTGAGTAGAGAAAGAGGAGCCCAGCATGAGTTGATGTCACGCTGGCACCTTTAATTGAATGCAAAGTAGTATAAAGTGAGAGGCACTTACAGACAAGGCTCTCAGAGTTAGTGCAGGAACTAGGCTTTGGAAGGCGGAAGCTGCTACTACAACAAGAACTGAAGAACTACGGTAACCCTCCTCCCTCTTTTATAGACTAAGAGGGGAAGAGGTCACTTGAGAAACACATGGGAGAGTTGTTGGATAAGGCAACCACTCTCTAACTTCATAAAAATGGGTCAAGATGCCCTCTAACTAACTACAGTAGAGATACCAACTATTAGTACTTGGAATCTTCTTGGAGAGGCTAGCGCATGGGCTGGTTCACTGGGCCGTCGTGGCATCTAGACCATATCCGAACAGGCTACCATTAAGCAATATAATTTGCTGACCATAGGCTAGTTCTGGATGGCGTTAGCCATCTCTTGGGTGGTGTTGAGGACCCGGTTATGGTAGCGCTCCATGGGTGGCTCTTGTGGTGGTCTGCAGGGGAGGATTGACATGTTGATGGGGTGGATAGGCTCTGTTGAGAAGGAGGATGGGCTCACAATGCCTATAGAATGGTTGAGAGGATGCGAGGACCATTTTGAGTGTCGAACATTATGAAGAATAGTACCCATTTGTGATTTTGAGCCCTTCACAGCCTGGCCATGCATGCGTTCATGGGTGTGAACTGGTGCTGGGAAGTTCGTCGAGTCTGTCATGGCCGGGCTATGCATCAGATCATGGGTGTGAACGGGTGCTGGGAATTCTACCGAACTCTTCATGAGCTGGTCACAACCGTGAGTGAAATCGGAGTTCTGGGCCGAGTTGATCACGGCCGAGCCGTACACCAAGACATGGGCGTGACATGATGGGCTGATTTTGGCTGAGCGCTTCACAGCCTGGGGCACGGCCATGCTTATGCCCGTGCTTTCTTCTGCGTGGGGTGGAGACGTGCTTATGTCCTTCACGATTGTGACGAACGTCGAGTCTGGAGCTTGGTTTTGCGCCGAGGGGTTCACGGCTATGATCTCCTTCATGACCTGGGTGTGAACGTTGGTATAGGGATTCATTTGGCTTGAAATTTTTGGTGTAGCTTCCTTGGACCCTTGGGAGTCTTCCCAATTGTCTTCCAGAGGTGTTTGGTAACACCCATATGCATCTATGACTCCGTCAATTCCCCCAGGGTTGGGAGAAATCTCTTCCGGAGAACGAGGATCCGCCATGGCATCGAGAGGGGCACCGGTGGGCAGGGGTGCATGGTGTGACGAAAATGAACTCAGATTCCAAGAGTCCAGCCTTGATTGGCAGCACGCGGTTCTCCTAGGCATTACTGGTTGAGTAGCGCACTGTCGGGGGTGACGTGCGAGCGTGGTTCTCCCATGCGGTACTAGTTGAGTAGCTCACTATCAGGGGCGACGTGCGAGAGTGGTACTACTAGGCAGTACTAGTTGAGTAGCACACTGTTGGGGGCAACGTGCGAGCATGGAACTCCTAGGCGTTACTGGTTGAGTAGAGCACTATCGGGGGCGATGTGCGAGCGCGGTTCTCCTAGGCGTTACTGGTTGAGTAATGCATTCTCGGGGGTGACATGCAATGTTGCTGTTTTGTTCCTCGGATTTCGGCGGCCCAATTGGGTGGAACCGATGGATCAATTGTCGACCAGGTTTTGGCGGCCCAAAATGGGTGGACCCGCATCGATTTACTCCTTGACCAAGGCTGGTCAAATGGATTAGAATTATGTCCAATTGAGTCACATGAATCAATTGGAATTGGGATGAAATAACGGTGACATTACGGGTCAACATTCAACTATGTGAGGAAATTGTATTCGTTACTCACTTTTACCAAAATGTGTTAGGTGAAAACTCCACATGGTTGAATGCATGTAGGACACATGGCTGCACAAGGATGGAGGAGAGAAGTGGAGGATTTGAGATGGCATGGGAATAAAAGAGATCACAGCAAAGAAAAAAGGTACGCTCTCTTCCCCTATCTCTGTGAACAACCGGATAGAGGGGTCGACGATCTCGTTGGCAAGGGAGCGGCGCTCGCTTCTACAGCGTCCGGGCGGATCCAGTCGGATCACATTTTTTGTTCCTTTCTCCTCCCTTTTTCTTCTTTGTTGTTGTGGATTTGAGTGGAAGATCTGAGAGAGATTATGAGCTTGAGCCGCCTGTGGCCACAAGTAGGGAAAAGATTTGGGAGTGATTGTAATATGTTTTGTTATACCTAGTTCTTTCAATCATCCTTGATGTCTTTCTTTCCGCTTTTGTCTGCTTGAGTGAGGTTGAGGCGTGTACAAGTAGTTGTGCTCGTCTGCCAATTACAGCCTAGTCAACGGACGTAACACATGGTACGGGATGAGATCGGTGACGTTGAAGACTGGGCTAATGAGAGAATCCTCCGGCAAGTCAAGGACGTAGGCGTTGGTGCCAACCCTTCACAGAACCATGTAGGGCCCATCGCAGCGTGCATGCAGTTTCCAATTGGCCATAGACCTCAAGCGCTCGGGGTGGATACGCACCATCACACTCTCACCAACCTCAAAACGGTGTGGCCTACGATGCTCGTTGGCCTCAACGGCATACCGGGTATTGCTCAAGTAGACCCGGCGGTGAATCTCATCATGTAAACCTGCGATGTACAATGCAATGCCTGAGCGGACTCGTGAATGGAAGGGGGAGCAGGGATGTTATGCATGTCCATATACTGAAAAATCATCCATAAAAACAACAATAATATTTTCTTTGAAATTAGAGAAAATGGCCATCATGCATCGTTGAAAAGTAGCAAACGCATTGCATAACCCAAAAGGCATGCACCTATATGCGAAAGTCCCGCATGGACACATAACGGTAGCCTTCTCTTGATCTTCAAGATGAATAGGTATCTGAAAAAATCCTGAAAAGCCATCAAGAAAACTAAAGTAAGAATTTGTCGCCAATAGTTCAAGCATTTGGTCAATAAAGGGAAGAGGAAAGTGGTCCTTCCGGGTGGCTTTATTTAATTTTCGGTAATCGATACACATATGCCACCCAGTTACCGTTCTCATCGGAATCAACTTGTTGTTCTCATTTTTTACTGCGGTAACTCCACCTTTCCTTGGAACCACATGAACGGGACTAACCCATTCACTATCTGAAATTGGGTAGATCACTCTAGCACTTCCTTTTTTACCACCTCTTTCATGACATGATTCAGTCGACGTTGATACTCAATAGAGGGTTTGCAATTTTCTTCAAGGTAAATCCCATGCATACACAAAGAAGGGTTAATTTTGAAAGGGGGGGCGAAACCCTAATTCAAGCGCATATAAAATTTTTCATGGGCGAAAACAAGGGTTTCATGAAGATCGCATGGCATGAACATATGATCAACTATTAGTTCTTGCAATGAGAAGATAGGATGTTACCATGGCCATTATTTGGATGGCGACTTGGAAGAATATAGAGGGCGAGCGGCTCTCCTCCAAAGCAGTGGCACACAAGGTGACGATGGCTACTCCCTTTTCTTCTTTGTGCTAGCAAAGTTCCAAGGTGTCCTTCAACGTGTAGGAGATGATGAGATGTTCTTCTTCTTGGCTAAGCGAAAACTCTCTACCTCTTCTCTTTCGTGGAGCCTCGACACACACACGAGAGGAGAAGCATTCATTCGAGAGAGAGGGAGGCGTTTAGGCGTTATCCAACGTGGGAACGCTTATGGCTTCCAAAAATAGAAAGTCATCAAGCCATGCGCCCATGTTTTCGAACCAACCAAAACGTCTTCTCACTTTGAACCATGCGTTCACTTATGTGAACTGGTTCTATTGCATTTGGTTCAAAGACCAAATCAAACCAAGCCATGGTCTAGATCTCATATGAACCAGATGGCTCAAGATCTAACCACACATCTCTTGATGCTCTTGATCTCATCGATCAAGCATCAATTCTCCCGATCGAAGCTTACCGATCTCAAGCCCTAATCAATCAAACATGATCAGACCAGATCTCACTTCCAATCAGAGTTTAAACTCCTTTAAACTGAACCAAAACCATTCAGTCCACACGATCTGACATAAGTAAGCCATATCATCAAATTGTGCGACCCTAAGGGTTTCCTTCAATGTCGGTAACGATAACTTACGTTATCACGATCAGAGAGGGGTATCTAGCAACACATCACTGTCTCCCGATATGAAGGAAAGAGTCTTCCAAGACTACACCCAAACCATAGCACAAGTGTGAATCCAATTCACTTGACATACATGTTTCCTTTGCCACTGGATGTTCTCATTGGACAAGCGTGTCAAGCCTGTAATTCCAATATGATGAAAATGATTAGATCAGATGAACATAGTCATCTTGGTATGGCCATACACTTTCTCAATCATCTCATCCAGAAGGCCCCTTTAGAACATCACACTCCAACAAGGAGAGGCAATCCTATATCTATCACTAGTGTCCTAACATGACTCATGCTCATTATCCAAGATAATCTATAACCATTATATTTCAAATGATATTGAATTACCTCAAGACAATGCCAATCATCATTTAGAAACACAAGCGATCTCAAGTCAGAGGAAATATGCCACTTGCTTGCATATAAGGATTATTCACATTGTGACAAACAATTGAATATCCTAAGTAGGGTCTGTCCAGTACATCCAATGCACCTATGTGTCTACATCTTATTCCATGCTCGAAGCACCCTATAAGATTGGAACACATATTAGTCTCAATCATATCAAGGCTGTCTCATGTTCACCAAGATATCTCGACTAAGGACAATGCTAATGTCAGCCAAGCTGAACACCATTGAGACATTATTCAGAAGTATACATAACAGCAGCAGATAATGTAACAACCTGAATAACAACCATTGCCTTTATAAACTTATACATAGTTTATACATGATACTGAAATCATCCCAAAGGCCTCAAACATTAGCCTTAAGGGCATACCCCAATAATCTCCCACTTGCACTTAATCTAATGGTTGAGAAATCTCAAACCCATATTATTACAGTGCTTCTCATGCTTCTGCTGCGCCAGAGGCTTAGTAAGCGGGTCAGCTAGATTGTCATCTGTATGAACCTTGCAGATCTTGATCTTCCACGATCTATGATCTCACGGATCAAATGAAACCTTCTCTGTATGTGCTTGGACTTCTGGTGTGACCGTGGTTCCTTTGCTTGTGCTATTGCTCCAGTGTTATCATAGAAGATAACCAATGGATCAGCACTCGAAGGAACAACACCAAGTTCCTGAACGAACTTACGAATCCACACTGCCTCCTTGGATGCTTCCGAGGCTGCAACATACTCGGCTTCTGTTGTGGAATCGGCAATAATTGATTGTTTGAAACTCTTCCACACCACTGCTCCTCCATTCAAGCTAAAAACATAGCCTGATTGCGATCGAAAATCATCTTGGTCAGATTGGAACGAAGCGTCAGTATATCCTTCAATACTGAGTTCTTCCTGACCTCCATAAATCAAGAACATATCTTTGGTCCTCCGAAGATATTTCAAAATGTTCTTGACTGCAATCCAGTGTGCCTTCCCTGGATTACTTTGGAATCGACTGGTCACGCTTAACCCGTAAGCGACGTCTGGGCGAGTACACAACATCGCATACATAATGGATCCAATAACCGAAGCATAAGGCGTATTGTCCATTTCATCTTTCTCAGACTGTGTTTGAGGACATTGGCTCTTAGAAAGATTCAGACCATGTCTGACTGGAAGATATCCTCTTTTAGAATTTTCTAAATGGAATCTCTCCAGGACTTTATCGATGTAAGTACTCTGGCACAGCCCGAGAAGCCTATTAGATCTATCTCTATAGATCTGCACACCTAATACATAGGCTGCTTCTCCTAAATCTTTCATCTGGAAACATTTTCTTAACCATGCTTTGACCGCATGCAGTTCAGGAATATCGTTTCCAATGATCAAGATATCATCGACGTAGAGGACTAGGAAAGTAATCACGCTCCCACTAAACCTCTTATATACACACGGGTCATCTTCATTTTTGATGAAACCAAATTCACAAACTGATTCATCAAAACGAATATTCCAGCTTCTCGATGCTTATTTTAGTCCAGAAATAGACTTCTTTAATTTGCATATTTTATGACGATCTGATGGATTGATGAAACCTTCAGGTTGTGCCATATACACATCCTCTTCCAGTTTTCCATTAAAGAAAGCGGTCTTCACATCCATTTGCTAGATCTCATAATCATAATATGCAGCTATCGCGAGAATAATCTGAATGGACTTAAACATGGCTACAGGAGAGAATGTTTCATCATAATCTATCCCGTAGATTTGTTTGAAACCTTTCGCAACTAGCCTGCCCTTATAGGTAACTACGTTACCATCCATATCAATCTTCTTCTTGAAGATCCATTTACAGCCTATAGGGATTACTCCCGGAGGCGGATCAACCAAATCCCAGACTTGGTTATCTGACATGGAGTCCATCTCGGCCTGCATAGCTTCAAGCCATCTTGCTGATTCCGGTCCACTGACCGCATCCGCATAGGTGAGGGGTTCATCATTAATGATGTAGACTCCATCATAGCGCTCAGGCTGTCGACGAATCCTTCCCGATCTACGCAGTTCCCGTGATATCTGAGCCTCAGGTTGAACATCAACCTGTTCTATTTGCTCAGGCTCATCCAACTGAGCTTGACTACTTTGTCCCTCTTCTGGACTTTCATCCAGTTTTATTTCTCTCCCACTGGCTTCTTGCAGAAGAAATTCCTTCTCAAGAAAAATAGCCGTTCGAGCAACAAATATTTTGTTCTCTTTGGGATCGTAGAAATAATAACCCTTAGTTTCTTTAGGGTAACCGACAAAGATACATTTATAAGATCTGCTCTCTAGTTTCCCAGAGGCGAGCTTTTTGACATAAGCCTCGCAACCCCAGATTTTGATAAATGTCAAGCTTGGCTGTTTCCCATACCATAACTCATATGGAGTCTTTGAAACGGCCTTGGATGGCATTTGGTTTAGTACCTTTGCAGCTGTTTCCAGTGCAAATCCCCAAAAGGAGTAAGGTAGAGTAGCCTGACTCATCATCGAACGAACCATATCCAATAAGGTTCTATTTCTCCTCTCGGACACACCATTCCATTGCAGTGTTCCTGGCGGAGTGAGCTGTGAGATAATCCCACACTCCTTCAGATAGTCAGTAAACTCTCGACTCAAGTATTCTCCACCTCGATCGGATCGAAGTGCCTTGATATTCCGGCCTAGCTGATTCTGTACTTCATTTTTGAATTCTTTGAACTTGTCAAAAGATTCACTCTTATGTCTCATTAGATAGACATAACCATATCTACTGAAATCATCAGTAAAAGTAATGAAGTATGAATAGCCACCTCTGGCATGTTTACTAAATGGCCCACACACATCACTGTGAATAAGGTCAAGTAAACCTGAAGCCCTTTGACCTTTATTAGAAAAAGGAGTCTTCGTCATTTTGCCCATTAAACAAGCTTTGCATGTATCAAGCTCCTCATAGGAGAATGATCCCAGCAGTCCATGGTCATGCAACCGCTTAATGCGCTTCTTGTTAATATGACCTAAACGACTATGCCATAGCAAGGTGCTGTCATCAGCATACTTGGCTTTCTTATTATCAATTTGTTGTACAGAACATTCCATGTCCAACATGTATAACCCATTGTTAATTGAGCCAGTAGCATAAACAATATTATCAAATGAAATACAACACTTTAAAGTTTTGCATTCAAAAGAAAATCCTTTCCTGACAAGAGTAGGAATAGAGATAATATTCTTAGTTATGCTCGGTACAAAATAACAATTCTCAAGTTCTAATACAAAACCAGATGGTAAAGAGATGTTATATTGTCCTACAGCAACAGCAGTAACCCGTGCCCCGTTTCCAACTCGTAGGTCCACCTCATGCTGTCCCACCTGTCTTCTTCTCTTGAGTTCCTGTACATTTGAACAAATGTGAACTCCACATGCAGTGTCCAACACCCATGAAATAGAAGAAGCTACCATGACTTCAGTCACGTAAATACCTGAGCCAGAAGTGAAAGGCTTGCTTCCCTTCTTCTCTCCTTGGAGCGCTTTACAGTCCTTCTTCCAGTGACCGAGCTGGCCACAATGGAAACATCTGTTGTCCTTTGACCGCTTTATCTTTTGTTTCAGAGCCTTGTTGTAGCTCTTGATAGGGGCTTTGCCCTTCTTCCTTCTTCTTGTTCCTTGAAGGAACCAGCAAGACAGAGGAGGAAGGCTTTCCCTTCTCAAGAGTCTGCTCTGTGGTACAGAGCATGTTCAGTAACTCTGCCGGAGTACAATCTATCTTGTTCATATTAAAATTAATAATGAACGGATCAAAAGAGGCCGGGAGAGACTGCAGGATAATGTCTACAACAAGTTCCTGATTGATGGTGTGTCCCAGTTTCTCTAGAGCCTCCTTGTACCCAATCATCTTGAGTACGTGAGCTCCCACTGGACTCCCTTCAGTCAGTTTGCTCTGAAAGAAAAGTTTCGTCAAGTTATAGCGTTCAGTCCTTGCCTGTGCAGCATACAGCTGAAGGTTCCCACTGGGGGGGCGAAACCCTAAAGCATGCGCAAGGATAAAATGGCATAGGCGGAATCTAGGGTTTCCTTAGGATCGAATAGCATGCATTATATGATCAACTATCGAAAACTTGAATAGATAAGAAAAAAAAATTCTCACCATTGTCATCACTTGGATGGTGTCTTGGAATCAAAGACCAAAAGAGATCTTCTCCAAAGCGACGCACACAATTGATGTCGCCTACTCCCTTTGGCGTTCCTTGTGCTAGCAAGGTCCCAAAGCATTCTTTGTCGAATGGAAAGGATGAAGAGCTTCTCTGCTTGGCGATTTCTTTTCCTCTTCTTTTTGTCAACCTCTTCACCACACGAGTGTCAAGAGACCAGAGGAAAGGGGGCAAGAGGCGAGAGAGATTAGCGTCGTGAGAGCCAACGTGTGAGGTGGTCACAAATGTGACATGCTATCTAAAAATAGCAAACACCATCTCCACTTGCGACCATGCATTACCCCAATCGCAATTGCCTCTTTAATTGAACCATACGCTCATTCAATGAGCTGGTTCAAATTGATTTGGTTCAATAACCAAATAAACCAAGCAACTAGTCCAGATCATAATAAACCCCTAAGGCTTAAGATCTGACCGCTCACTTCTTGATGCTTCTGATCTAAGGGATCTTGCATCCATTCTCTCGATCGAAGCTTACCGATCTCAAGCCCTAATCAATCAAACATGATCAGACCAGATCTCACTCACAATCAGAGATTAAATCCATTTAAACTGAACCCAAACAATTCAGTCCACACGATCTGACTTAAGTAAGCCATATCATCAAATTGTGCGACCCTGAGGGTTTCCTTTAAATGTCGGTAACGATAACTTACGTTATCACGATCAGTGAGGGGTATCTAGCAACACATCACTGTCACATTGGAAAAACCGAAATGCCAAAATTAGCAAGACTTCAATACATGCGTTATGCGTTCACATGAAGTGAACCAACCGCATATCTCTTCTCTCATATGAACCAAGCGCTCACATATGAGCCGGTTCAATTTAGTTGGTCCAACGACCAAACCAAATCAGCCCAAGAATTGGTCCAGATCAAATTAAACCCTAAGGTTCAAGATCTGACCGTTCATCTTTTGATGCTACTGATCTCACCGATCTAGCATCAACTCTCACGATCGAAGCTTACCGATCTTGAGCCCTAACCAATCAAACATGATCAGACCAGATCTCACTTACAATCAGAGATTAAATCCCTTTAAACTGAACCGAAACAATTCAGTCCACACGATCTGACTTAAGTAAGCCATATCATCAAATTGTGCGACCCTGAGGGTTTCCTTTAAATGTCGGTAACGATAACTCACGTTATCACGATCAGTGAGGGGTATCTAGCAACACATCACTGTCTCCCGATATAAAGGAAAGAGTCTTCCAAGACCACACCCAAACCACGGCACAAGTGTGAATCCACTTCACTAGGCATGCATGTGTCCTTTGCCACTGGATGTTCTTATTGGACAAGCGTGTCAAGCCTGTAACTCCAATATGATGAGCATGATTAGACCAGATGAACATAGTCACCTGGGTATGGCCATACACTTTCTCAATCATCTCATTTAAGGGGGGGCCCCTTCAGAACATCACACTCCTTAAACAAGGAGACGGCAATCCTTTATCTATCACTAGTGCCCTAACCTGACTCAAGATCATTATCCAAGATAGTCTATAATCATTATATTTCAAATGATATTAAACCACCTCAAAACAATGACAATCATCATTTAGAAACACAAGTGATCTCAAGTCAGAGGACATGTGCCACTTGTAGCAAAAGGATTATTCACATTGTGACAAGCAATTGAATATCCTAATAGGGTCTGTCCAGTACATCCAATGTACCTATGAGTCTACATCTTATTCCATGCTCGAAGTATCCTATAAGATTAGAACACACATTAGTCTCAATCATATCAAGGCTGTCTCATGTTCACCAAGATATCTCGACTAAGGACTTAACTGCATGTCAGCCTAGCTGAACAGCTTTGAGACATTATTCAGAAGTACACTTATTGCAGCAGACAATGTAACAACTTGAATAACAACCATTGCCTTTATAAACAAAAGAGTTTATATACATGATACTCATGGAATCCCAAGGCCTCAAACATTAGCCTTAAGGGCATACCCCAACAATCTCCCACTTGCACTTAATCTAATGGTTGAGAAATCTCAAACCCATATTATTACAGTGCTTCTCATGCTTCTGCTGCGCCAGAGGCTTGGTAAGCGGGTCAGCCAGATTGTCGTCTGTATGAACCTTGCAGATTTTGATCTCGCCACGATCAATGATCTCCCGGATCAAGTGAAACCGTCTCTGTATGTGCTTGTGACTTCTGGTGCGACCGTGGTTCCTTTGCTTGTGCGATTGCTCCAGTGTTATCACAGAAGATAACCAAAGGATCAGCACTTGAAGGAACGACACCAAGTTCTCTCACGAACTTACGAATCCACACTGCCTCCTTGGATGCTTCCGAGGCTGCAACATACTCGGCTTCTGTTGTGGAATCAGCAACAGTTGACTGTTTGAAACTTTTCCACACCACCGCTCCTCCATTCAAGCTAAAGACATAGCCTGATTGCGATCGGAAATCATCCTGGTCCGACTGGAACGAAGCGTCAGTATATCCTTCAATACTGAGTTCTTCCTGACCACCATTTATCAAGAACATATCTTTGGTCCTCCGCAGATATTTTAAAATGTTCTTGACCGCAATCCAGTGTGCCTGACCTGGATTACTTTGGAATCGACTGGTCACGCTTAACCCGTAAGCGACGTCTGGGCGAGTGCACAACATCGCATACATAATGGACCCAATAGCCGAAGCATAAGGCGTATTGTCCATTTCATCTTTCTCAGTCTGTGTTTGTGGACACTGACCCTTCGAAATATTCAGACCATGTCTGACTGGAAGATACCCTCTTTTAGAATTCTCTAAATGGAATCTCTCCAGGACTTTATCGATGTAAGTACTCTGGCACAGCCCGAGAAGCCTCTTAGATCTATCCCTGTAGATCTTCACACCTAACACATAGGCTGCTTCTCCTAGATCTTTCATCTGGAAACATTTCCTTAGCCATGCCTTAACCGCATGCATTTCAGGAATATCGTTTCCAATGATTAAGATATCATCGACGTAGAGGACTAGGAAAGTAATCACGCTCCCACTAAACCTCTTATATACACACGGGTCATCCTCGTTCTTGATGAAGCCAAACTCAGAGATTGATTCATCAAAACGAATATTCCAGCTTCTAGATGCTTGTTTAAGTCCATAAATGGACTTCTTTAACTTGCATATTTTATGACGATCTGCTGGATTAGTGAAACCTTCAGGTTGTGTCATGTACACATCCTCATCCAGTTTTCCATTAAGGAAAGCGGTCTTCACATCCATCTGCCAGATCTCATAATCGTAATATGCTGCTATCGCGAAAAGAATCCGAATAGACTTGAACATGGCTACAGGAGAGAAAGTTTCATCATAATCTATCCCGTAGATTTGTTTGAAACCTTTCGCAACTAGCCTGCCTTTATAGGTAACCACGTTACCATCCATGTCAATCTTCTTCTTGAAGATCCATTTACATCCTATAGGGATTACTCCCGGAGGCGGATCAACCAAATCCCAGACTTGGTTATCTGACATGGAGTCCATCTCGGCTCGCATAGCTTCAAGCCATCTAGCTGACTCCGGTCCACTGACCGCATCCGCATAAGTAACGGGTTCATCATTATCAATGATGTAGACTCCGTCATAGCGCTCAGGCTGTCGACGGATCCTTCCCGATCTACGCGGTTCCCGTGATATCTGAGCCTCAGGTTGTTCAATAACCTGATCCACTGGCTCTGGCTCATCCAACTGTGCTTGACTGCTTTGTCCTTCCTCTGGATTCTCATCCAGCTTTATTTCTCTCCCACTGGCTTCTTGCAGAAGAAACTCCTTCTCAAGAAATATTGCCGTCCGAGCAACAAATACTTTGTTCTCTTTGGGATCGTAGAAATAATAATCCTTAGTTTCCTTAGGGTAACCGACAAAGATGCATTTCTCAGATCTGCTCTCCAGTTTCCCAGAGGCGAGCTTTTTGACATAAGCCTCGCAACCCCAGATCCTGATAAATGTCAAGCTAGGCTGTTTCCCATACCACAACTCATATGGCGTCTTTGAAACTGCCTTGGATGGCACTCGGTTTAGTACCTTTGCAGCTGTTTCCAGTGCAAATCCCCAAAAGGAGTAAGGTAGAGTAGCCTGACTCATCATAGAACGAACCATATCAAGTAACGTTCTATTTCTCCTCTCGGACACACCATTCCATTGCAGTATTCCTGGCGGAGTGAGCTGTGAGATAATCCCACACTCTTTTAGATAGTCAGTAAACGCATGACTCAAGTATTCTCCACCTCGATCAGAACGAAGTGCCTTGATATTTCGGCCTAGCTGATTTTGTACTTCATTCTTGAACTCTTTGAACTTGTCAAAAGATTCACTCTTATGTCTCATAAGATAGACATAACCATATCTACTGAAATCATCAGTAAAGGTAATGAAGTACTGATAGCCACCTCTGGCATGTTTACTAAATGGCCCACACACATCACTGTGTATAAGGTCAAGTAAACCTGAAGCCCTTTGACCTTTGTTAGGAAAAGGAGACTTCGTCATTTTACCCAATAAACAAGCTTTGCATGTATCAATCTCCTCATAGGAGAATGATCCCAGCAGTCCATGATCATGCAACCGCTTAATGCGCTTCTTGTTAATATGGCCTAAACGACTATGCCATAACAAGGTGCTGTCATCAGCATACTTGGCTTTCTTATTATCAATATTTTGTATAGAATATTCCATGTCCAACATGAATAACCCATTGTTAATTGAACCAGTAGCATAAACAATATTATCAAGAGTAAGATAACACTTTGAAATCTTGCATTCAAAGGAAAACCCTTTCCTGACAAGAGCAGGAATAGAGATAATATTTTTGGTAATACTGGGTACAAAATAACAATTGTTTAATTCTAATACAATGCCAGATGGTAATGAGATGTAATAATCCCCTACAGCAACAGCAGCAACCCGTGCCCCGTTTCCAACTCGTAGGTCCACCTCATGCTGTCCCACCTGTCTTCTTCTCTTGAGTTCCTGTACATTTGAACAAATGTGAACTCCACATGCAGTGTCCAACACCCATGAAATAGAAGAAGATGAAACCATGACTTCCGTCACGTATATACCTGAGCCAGAAGGGATGCTTCCCCTCTTATCTCCTTGGAGCGCTTTACAGTCCTTTTTCCAGTGACCCAGCTGGCCACAGTGGAAACACCTGTTGTCCTTTGATCGCTTAACCTTCTGTTTCAGAGCCTTGCTGTAACTCTTGACAGGGGCTTTGCCCTTCTTCCCCTTCTTCTTGTTCCTGGAAGGAACCATTAAGACAGAGGTTGAAGGCTTTCCCTTCAGAGTCTCCTCAGTAGTCAAGAGCATATTCAGCAGCTCTGCCGGAGTACAATCGATTTTGTTCATATTAAAGTTAATAATGAATGCATCGAAAGAGGGCGGGAGAGACTGTAGAATAATGTCTACAGCAAGCTCCTGGTTGATGGTATGCCCCAGTTTCTCCAGAGCCTCCTTGTGCCCAATCATCTTGAGCACGTGAGCTCCCACTGGGCTCCCTTCAGCCAGTTTGCTCTGAAAGAAAATCTTGGTCAGATTATAGCGTTCAGTCCTCGCCTGTGCAGCATACAGCATCTTGAGGTTCGCTATAATCTCTATAGCCGACATATCCTCATGCTGACGCTGCAGCGGTGGCGTCATAGACGCTAGCATCAGGCAAGCGACATCAATGCTATCATTGACATGCTTTTCATAGGCATCACGAACCGCCCTTGCGGCGTTCGCAGCGGGTTGAGGCGGCACAGCCGTCTCGAGGACATACAGTTTCCTCTCTGCCTTAAGAACGATCTTAAGGTGTCCGAACCAGTCTGAGAAGTTTGGCCCAGCAAACTTCTCCCTTTCCAGTAGGGATCGCACATTGAAGCTCATGGTGTTCGTTGCTGCAGGAATCTACAACAATGCAAGAACAGCAAGGTCAGTATCAATGTTTAGAATCAATCCAGGACATAAGAAAGATTCATTTTCTCACTATTTTATCTGACTGAAAAATCCAGTAAAACAGTCCGAAAGAGTAATACTCTTTTAGTGAGATGGGATCCAGATTTCATACTTGGTCTCCGCGTCCCGCTCAGGCGAGATAAGATGCACAGAGAGTACGAGTACTAATTTCTGGTAGGCAGTCCCTGCCAATCGCCAACCCGTGCGATTCCCCTTCATCTGGGCAATCCAGCAGACTGTGCCAACTGAGTTGGTACAACACAGTCTCTGATCCCACAGATGGCTGCCTCCATGTGCTACCATATGCGCCACATATGTAGCCTACATGGTCAAGCTGACCTGACCTACTCCCTGGACCACCACGTGCTATGCTGAGCAACGAGAAGCGATAAATCCCTTCTCTGTAACACGCAGGTGAAATCCCGCACCGTCTGAAGATAGATGGACGTGCCCACTGAGTGGGTACAACACGGCTCCAACGATAGTCAGAACAGTGAGGTTTCGCGTCAGAAGGCATTACGTGCTTGATATGTTAGCGTTGGATTTTATCGGTCTTTTATCTTCTTACTATCAGGCAAATTCTATGGCTATAGCAGAAGATAAATAACTCATGCAATTCTACTTATTTAGCAAATAAAAGAAAGCATGGATCTTATGTGGTAAAAGCCCATAGAGCCTAAGTAAGACCTTAAATCAACCTAAGTCTTCACTTGCTCTTCTTGGGTCTTTTGCATCTCATCTGGCCCAGACCAGGTCCCAAGCGCACTCTGCAGCTCAGGTGCGCCCACCAGATGAATGCACCTCTGCAATGTGTGCTTTTGAGCTCTTGTCTAATCAAAATACATTTTGATCTATCTAGACAAGCTTGACTCGCAGGTCAATTATACAATAAATTAATTAAAAATGTGATTCGCATATCACAAAACAAATTAATTTACAAGTTTAATTCCAGGCTCGCAGGCCCCAGCACAGCACACATTAAATTGGGCATCCCACATAAGATAAAATAAACAAGCATATGGCATCAATCAATCATCATGTGATCCCTTACAAAGAAAATAAAATTTTGAAAACCCCATAGGCATCAATTTTAATTTCCTTATGTGCCCTACAACCTTACAACGGTCCATTGATAGGGATCCACTCAACAATCTAGTTAGATCCATGCCCTTGCATGCACCAAGTCCTAACTGACTCGAGTTGACCTAATGGTCAACCATGCATGCGCCAAGGGCTGAATAACCAACATGAGTTCTGGCAAGCGGGTGTGACCCCGGGCCTAACTCATGTGTGTTCACTGGTTGTCTCAACCAGACCTCGCTACACGCCTATGATGCAATCGACCTATAGCCACCTTGTGTTTGCGCACAGGTGCCATCTGGTCGATCCATCTAGGCTGTCAGATGGTCTGATCAGACTATTGGATCTAACCTAGAGGGTGACTTCAACCCCATCAACCCGTCTAAGGGTTTATTGTAAGCGCATATAGATCTAATTGTTTGCGTGCAAGTAAACAAGTTTTATAAGAAAAACAACAACAGCCAACATGCGCCATCATCCACAACATATGCGCAAAGGAGTAAAACATACATCATGTATATTCACTACTAAACATGTAGATGCGCAAGATTAGATCTACTTATCAAACAAGGATCACAAAGCAGCAATCAAAGGAACATACATAGAACCGCTCTGATACCAATTGTAAGAACCCCTTTCAAGAGGGGGGCGCAAACCTATTGTGAGTACCCCTTTCAAGAGGGGGGCGCAAACCTTAATAGGCGCATGTAAAACCTTTTTCTTGCGGAATCTAGGTTTTCTATGATCGCATGTATGTTTCAATGATCAACTTGCAAAGATTGGATAAGATCCATACCATGGCCATCGCTTGGATGGTGCGTTGGAAGAAGAGAGCAACTTTGATCTCCTCCAAAAGTTCACACGCAAGATGAAGATCGCTTACTTCCTTGGCGTCCCTTGTGCTAGCAAGGCACCCAAGCTTCCTTGTCGAATGGAAGGGGATGATGAAGTCTATCTTGGCTGATCCTTCTTCTCGTCAACTTACACCACGCAAGAGTGTGTGTTTTCGTCAAGAGTGAAAGGGAGACGAGCGTTAGAGAAGTCTTGTGATCGAATGTTGAGACGTTCATCACATTGGAAAAACCAAAATGCCAAAATTAGCAAGACTTCAATACATGCGTTATGCGTTCACATGAAGTGAACCAACCGCATATCTCTTCTCTCATATGAACCAAGCGCTCACATATGAGCCGGTTCAATTTAGTTGGTCCAACGACCAAACCAAATCAGCCCAAGAATTGGTCCAGATCAAATTAAACCCTAAGGTTCAAGATCTGACCGTTCATCTTTTGATGCTACTGATCTCACCGATCTAGCATCAACTCTCACGATCGAAGCTTACCGATCTTGAGCCCTAACCAATCAAACATGATCAGACCAGATCTCACTTACAATCAGAGATTAAATCCCTTTAAACTGAACCGAAACAATTCAGTCCACACGATCTGACTTAAGTAAGCCATATCATCAAATTGTGCAACCCTGAGGGTTTCCTTTAAATGTCGGTAACGATAACTCACGTTATCACGATCAGTGAGGGGTATCTAGCAACACATCACTGTCTCCCGATATAAAGGAAAGAGTCTTCCAAGACCACACCCAAACCACGGCACAAGTGTGAATCCACTTCACTAGGCATGCATGTGTCCTTTGCCACTGGATGTTCTTATTGGACAAGCGTGTCAAGCCTGTAACTCCAATATGATGAGCATGATTAGACCAGATGAACATAGTCACCTGGGTATGGCCATACACTTTCTCAATCATCTCATTTAAGGGGGGGGCCCTTCAGAACATCACACTCCTTAAACAAGGAGACGGCAATCCTTTATCTATCACTAGTGCCCTAACCTGACTCAAGATCATTATCCAAGATAGTCTATAATCATTATATTTCAAATGATATTAAACCACCTCAAAACAATGACAATCATCATTTAGAAACACAAGTGATCTCAAGTCAGAGGACATGTGCCACTTGTAGCAAAAGGATTATTCACATTGTGACAAGCAATTGAATATCCTAATAGGGTCTGTCCAGTACATCCAATGTACCTATGAGTCTACATCTTATTCCATGCTCGAAGTATCCTATAAGATTAGAACACACATTAGTCTCAATCATATCAAGGCTGTCTCATGTTCACCAAGATATCTCGACTAAGGACTTAACTGCATGTCAGCCTAGCTGAACAGCTTTGAGACATTATTCAGAAGTACACTTATTGCAGCAGACAATGTAACAACCTGAATAACAACCATTGCCTTTATAAACAAAAGAGTTTATATACATGATACTCATGGAATCCCAAGGCCTCAAACATTAGCCTTAAGGGCATACCCCAACACCAAGTCCAAGTTCAATTCAAATACAGAGCACAAACTTGACCAGGATATACATAAACCCATGAATCCCAATTGGACTCAGATTCAACAATGAATCTGTCTCGGACTTAGAATCAGAATGAACTCAAATATATATTCCAAGATATCCAGATCATAAAACAACGTCAAGAGTTTATTGCGTGTGACCCCGTAGGATCCATATGACGATGGCAATGATGATTAAACATCATAAGTAGTGAGAGGACTTAAGTCATTTGGCATTTGGCAATACTTCACTACTACCCATGTCACAGGACTTAAGTCATTTGGCAATAACTCCCTCACAAGCAACGAGGATTCCCATGCATTCTAGATCCCTTTGCCTGAACTGATATCCCGCCATTAGATTAGTCTCGTATTTATTAATCCAATCTACTGTTGGGAAACCCCGGAGATATTTTACAATTTTCAGAGATAGAAATTACACAAAACATTGCACAGCGGAAGCAATATCCCCGAAACGAGTCGGTCCCAAAAACCTAGTGAAGATCGCAAGCGAGTGAGTCGACACGATGAGATAGAAAATACCTTGAGCAAGGCGAGGCTGATGTCGAAGTAGGCGCCCAAGTGTGCCTCCTCTGCAGTCTCGCACACACGGATCACCTCGAGTCCTCTTCTTCCACGCCCAGTGCTAGCCTCGAGAAGAAGATCCAAACCTTGTCCTTCTTTTACACCACTTGCGCCACCTCCAAGGAATATGCGGCAAGAGGAAGGATGAAGGAGGAGATGAAGATAAGCCGCCAAGACACCAATGCTCCTTGCGCCAAGAGGAAAGGAGGAAGAGGTGCTCTCGACCTTGATGGAAGAAGAAGCCACTCGCCCTCAAGAAGTCGCCCTCTCTTGTGATCACGCCTCCAAGGGAATTGTTGTTATGAGAGGGGCGGCTAGGGTCTCTATTTATAGAGACCATAGGCGGCTAATGGGTGGCTACAATTTAAACTAAGTGGGTGGCTAGGAGAAGGAGGGAATCAAGTCCTAATCCAATTAGGACTCAAGTGGGCGGCTTGATGAAGTCCTAATCTAATTAGGACTCCAATTATTTATTTAATTAATTAAATCCAAATCCAATTAGGATTCTAATTAATTCAAATAAATCAGCCCATTAAATTCCACAAAAATAGGACTCTAATTAATTAATTAATTAATTAGCCCCTATTTTATCTCACATGATTAATTAAAATCACATGATATTAATTAAGGCATAGGCGCTAACCATAGTCTAACTAGGGTTAAACATGCGCCTACCTTTTTCTTCTCCTTAAGCCCAGTTAATTTATTAGTAAGCCCAACTATACGATGGGACTAGCCCAAGGTCCATCATACATGTTAACCAAGCCCTTGGATCCAATCCAATTTAACCCAAGGTCAAATTAGGCTAACCATGGTTGACATGCCGTAAATGGAAGTTGGCCCTAATAAATTTCTTCCATCTCATTAGGCCCATTGGCGCTGATGAAATCTACAAAATAGATATGAGTTTTCCAATAACTTGATCTTAAGCCTTCCAGATCAATACGAGAACTCGAGTATCAAGGTGTGCGACCCTGTCGGTTCCTCTGACGCTAGCAGTGCTGACCAAAGGTCACCACAAGCAGTGAGTGGCACCTAGCAGTGCATCGCTGCTACCCAGGTCATGGGAATGGATATCGACATCAACATCCCCATCATCGCAATCAGGTACAGATGCATTACAGTCTCTTTGTCGAACTGATATCCGGTTGGCCAAGTGTGTCACCACTTGTTTTTATGCAATCTCATGGCTATGACTAAATCAGGTCTCACCTGGGTATGGCCATACACCTTCAGTCATAAAACCATAGAGGAGCTCCATGGATATCATGCTTCCCTTAAGAAGGAGCAAATCCTATGTCTGTTCATTGACCTTCTCAAATGGGTCATGATATGCCCAATGACAACCGTTATTACCTCCTAACTACGGCAAGGTATTAGGTTGTATCAAGGCATATCCCTAACCATATAGAATGGCCAATGACCTCAAGTCAAGGGATCAATGCATCTCCTATCACTTGTGAGGATGACTTGTGACACCGAGTCAGTGCCTCATAGCGGGTCGGTCTAGTACATCCACCACTGATATACCCATATGCCTGCGTTAGCACCTTGTGTCTAACCAGCCCATATACCAGTCTCACAAGTACTAGAGTTATCCCTTATCTACTCAGGTACATTGACAGGGGACAATCATTTGAGCACAGATCCAATCTGTCTCCAGGGACATTATCATATAAGTATATAATCGCAGATGTAAGCAAATATAGATAATGACAATGCAAGAATGATATAAAATATCAACGTCAAGTAGTACAGTAATGGACCAAAACTAGGTCCTAGGGCATATATACCAACAATCTCCCACTTGCACTAAGACCTAGAGGTTGAGAAATCTCAACCCCATATCTATAGCGTGACAGTCATGCTTCTGCTGCGCCAAAGCCTTGGTCATTGGGTCTGCCAGATTGTTCGCTGTGTCAACTCTGCTTAATCTTGACATCACCTCTGTTTATGATCCCTCTGATCAGGTGAAATCTCCTAAGTATGTTTTTGGATTTTTGATGAGACCATGGTTCTTTGGCTTTTGCAATTGCTCCATTGTTATCACAGTAGATTTCAATGGGATCCACTGCACTGGGAACCACCTGAAATTTAGAAATGAACTTCCTTATCAAAACAGCCTCTTTGGCTGCCTCAGAAGCTGCCACATACTCAGCCTCAGTTGTAGAATCAGCAGTGGTTGATTGCTTGAAACTCTTCCAGCATACAACGCCTCCATTTATTTTGAACACATAGCCGGCCTGTGATCTGAAGTCGTCTAGGTCAAACTGGAAAGACGCATTAGTGTAGCCCTGCATACTGAGCTCTTCCAGTCCCCCATAGGCTAGGATCAAATCCTTAGTTCTTCTCATATACTTCAGGATGTTCTTTTCAGCCACCCAATGCTGCACTCCAGTATTGGATTGGTATTGGCTAGTTATGCTCACAGCATAAGCCACATCTGGTCTAGTACACAACATTGCATACATGATCGATCCCACTACCAAAGCATAAGGCATTCGACTCATGTCATCCCTCTCAGCCTGTGTGGTGGGACACTGACTCTTTGAGAGAGTAAGGCCATGTCTCACTGGAAGGTACCCTTTCTTAGATTGCTCCAAGCTAAACCTCTCCAGGACCTTATCAATGTAAGTACTTTGACTAAGGGCTAGGAGCCTCTTGGATCTATTCCTATAGATCCTCACGCCTAGGATATAGGCGGCCTCCCCTAAGTCCTTCATTTCGAAACACTTCCCTAACCATATCTTCACAGCTTGAGGACTAGGGATGTCGTTCCCGATGAGTAGTATGTCATCGACATACAAGACCAGAAAAGTCACCAAGCTCCCACTGAATTTTCTTTATACACAGGCGTCATCTTCGCTTTTAATAAAGCCATAATCTCTCACAGCTTCATCAAATCGAAGATTCCAACTTCGAGATGCTTGCTTTAATCCATAGATGGATCTCTTTAGCCTGCAGACCATTTTGGCTTCTGCAGGATGGATGAAGCCATCAGGTTGTGTCATATACACATCCTCAGTTAGTTTCCCATTAAGGAAAGCTGTCTTTACATCCATCTGCCATATCTCATAATCATGATATGCAGCTATAGCAAGCAGAATCCTAATGGATTTGAACATAGCAACTGGTGAAAAGGTTTCATCATAGTCCACCTGGTGGACTTGTTTGAATCCTTTAGCCACTAGTCTACCTTTATAGGTAACCATGTTGCCATCCATGTCTGTCTTCTTCTTGAAGACCCATTTACACCCTATGGGTTTTACCCCATCAGGTAACTCAACGAAATCCCAGACTTGGTTAACTAACAGGGAATCCATTTTGGATCTCATGGCGTCAAGCCATTTCTCGGAGTCCGGTCCACAGACCGCCTCATCATAGGTTCTGCGTTCATCTTCAATGATGAAGATACCATCGTGTTGGGTCGACAGCGACCCATACCTCTCAGGTGCACGGCGAATCCTCCCAGACCTACGCGAGGCCTGTGTCTGAGCCTCAGGTTGCCCAGTAACCGGTGCAGTTGGCTCAGGTTCCATCTCTGTGTCTTGTGGTTGCACTTGGACCTTGTCCAAGTCAAACTTCCTCCCACTAACTTCTTTCATGAGAAATTCTTTCTCTATAAAGACAGCACCCCGAGCAACAAAAACTTTGTTCTCGGTGGGAACATAGAAGTAGTAACCCTTAGTTTCCTTAGGGTACCCCACAAACACGCATTTATCAGATCTAGGTTCTAGCTTGCTAGAATCCTGACGTTTGACATAAGCCTCACATTCCCATATCCTGATAAAAGTGAGATTAGGGCATCTCCCACTCCATACCACGTATGGAATCTTTGAGACACTCTTAGATGGAATATTATTCAGTATTAGAGAAGCTGTCTCTAGTGCATGTCCCGATAATGAGGGAGGTAGAGTTGCATGACTCATCATACATTGAACCATGTCCAACAAAGTTCGATTTCTCCATTCAGACACACGATTCCATTGGGGTATTCCAGGTGGAGTGAGTTGGGATAAAATCCTGAAAGTACCCCTTAAACTAAGGGGGGTCCCCTTCTAGGGGGAGCGAAAACCCTAGGCAGTGGCGCATAAAATTTTTGGGCAGCGGATTAGGGTTTCAAGAATCGGTTCATGTGATATGATCAACCAAATGGAAACGATTGCATGTAAGAGATAAAACTCATACCATAGCCATTTCGAATGGCGCCTAGGAAGCAAAGATCAAAGCAGATCTTCTCCAGAGGTGACGCACACAGTTGATGTCGCCTACTCCTCTTTGCGATCCTTGTGCTAGCAAGATCCAAAGAAGTCTTTGATCGAAAATGAGAAAGGGATGAAGAGATCTTTTCTTTGCCGATTTCTCCTCCAAATCCAAGGCGTCGTCACCCACGGAAAAACAAGAGGAATGCGTTCAAGTGGCGAGAATAGAGAGAGCACTCTCTTTCAAACGTCAGTCTCTCCAAGTGGAGATCATGGTTGCTAAAAATAGCACCACTAACCGCCCAACATGTTCACGCCAAGTGAACTTGTCGCCAATGCTTGAACCATTTTGGTTTAATTTAATTTTGGTTCAATTACCAAATAAACCAAACGACATGGCCTAGATCATATTAAAACCCTAAGGTTCCAGATCTAGCCGTTGATCTCTATGATGCTCCTGATCTGACCGATCTAGCATCTCTTCTCTCGATCGAAGCTTACCGATCTCAAGCCCCAATCAATCAAACATGATCAGACCAGATCTCACTCACAATCAGAGATTAAATCCCTTTAAACTGAACCCGAAACAATTCAGTCCACACGATCTGACTTAAGTAAGCCATATCATCAATTGTGCGACCCTGAGGGTTTCCTTAAAACATCGGTAACGATAATTTACATTATCACAACCAGTGAGGGGTATCTAGCAACACATCACTGTCTCCCGATATCAAGGAAAGAGTCTTCCAAGACTTCACCCAAAAACAGCACAAGTGTGAATCAATTCACAAAGCATACATATTTCCTTTGCCACTGGATGTTCTTATTGGACAAGCCTGTCAAGCTCGTAACTCCAATATGATGAGCATGATTAGAACAGATGAGCACTGTCACCTGGGTATGGCCATACACTCTCTCAATCATCTCATCCAGGGGGCCCCTTTAGAACATCACACTCCTTAAACAAGGAGACGGCAATCCTATGTCTATCACTAGTGCTCTAACCTGATTCAAGCTCACCATCCAAGATAGTCTATAATCATTATGTTTCAAATGATATTGAACTACCTCAAAACAATGACAATCATCATTTAGAAAACACAAGTGATCTCAAGTTAGAGGAAATGTGCCACTTGTCTTAATCAAGGAATATTCACATTGTGACAAACAATTGAACATCCTAGTAGGGTCTGTCCAGTACATCCCATGTACCCATGAGTCTACATCTTATTCCATGCTCGAAGCATCCTATAAGATTAGAACACATATTAGTCTTAACCATATCGAGGCTGTCTCATGTTTACCAAGATATATCGACTAAGGACATAATAGCATGTCAGCCCAGCTGAACAGCTTTGAGACATTATTCAGAAGAACATATATTGCAGCAGACAATGTAGCTAACTGAATAACAACCATGCCTTTATAAACACATAGAGTTTATTACATGATACTTGTTACATTCCCATAGGCCTCAAACATTAGCCTTAAGGGCATACCCCAACAATCTCCCACTTGCACTTAATCTAATGGTTGAGAAATCTCAAACCCATATTATTACAGTGCTTCTCATGCTTCTGCTGCGCCAGAGGCTTGGTAAGCGGGTCTGCCAGATTGTCATCTGTATGAACCTTGCATACTTTGATCTCGCCACGATCTATGATCTCCCTGATCAAATGAAACCGTCTCTGTATGTGCTTGGACTTCTGGTGCGACCGTGGTTCCTTTGCCTGTGCGATTGCTCCAGTGTTATCACAGAAGATAACCAAAGGATCTGCACACGAAGGAACGACACCAAGTTCTCTCACGAACTTACGAATCCACACTGCCTCCTTGGATGCTTCCGAGGCTGCAACATACTCGGCTTCTGTTGTGGAATCAGCAACAGTTGACTGTTTGAAACTTTTCCACACCACTGCACCTCCATTCAAGCTAAAAACATAGCCTGATTGCGATCGGAAATCATCCTGGTCAGACTGGAACGAAGCGTCAGTATATCCTTCAATACTGAGTTCTTCCTGACCACCATATATCAAGAACATATCTTTGGTCCTCCGCAGATATTTTAAAATGTTCTTGACTGCAATCCAGTGCGCCATACCTGGATTACTCTGGTAACGACTGGTTACGCTTAACCCGTAAGCAACGTCTGGGCGAGTACACAACATCGCATACATTATAGAACCAATAGCCGAAGCATAAGGCGTATTGTTCATTTCATCTTTCTCAGTCTGTGTTTGTGGACACTGACTCTTAGAAAGATTCAGACCATGTCTGACTGGAAGATATCCTCGCTTAGAATTCTCTAAGTGAAATCTCTCCAGGACCTTATCGATGTAAGTACTCTGGCACAGCCCGAGAAGCCTCTTAGATCTATCCCTGTAGATCTTCACACCTAACACATAGGCTGCTTCTCCTAGATCTTTCATCTGGAAACATTTCCTCAGCCATGCCTTAACAGCATGCATTTCAGGAATGTCGTTTCCAATGATCAAGATATCATCGACGTAGAGGACTAGGAAAGTAATCACGCTCCCACTAAACCTCTTATATACACACGGGTCATCCTCGTTCTTGATGAAACCAAATTCAGTAACTGATTCATCAAAACGAATATTCCAGCTTCTTGATGCTTGTTTAAGTCCATAAATGGACTTCTTTAACTTGCATATTTTATGACGATCTGCTGGATTAGTGAAACCTTCTGGTTGTGTCATATACACATCCTCATCCAGATTTCCATTAAGGAAAGCTGTTTTCACATCCATCTGCCAAATCTCATAATCATAATATGCAGCTATCGCGAAAAGAATCCGAATAGACTTAAACATGGCTACAGGTGAGAAAGTTTCATCATAATCTATCCCGTAGATTTGTTTGAAACCTTTCGCAACTAGCCTGCCTTTATAGGTAACTACGTTACCATCCATGTCAATCTTCTTCTTGAAGATCCATTTACAGCCTATAGGGATAACTCCCGGAGGCGGATCAACCAAATCCCAGACTTGGTTATCTGACATGGAGTCCATCTCGGCGCGCATAGCCTCAAGCCATCTCGCTGACTCTGGTCCACTGACCGCATCCGCATAAGTAAGGGGTTCATCATTGTCAATGATGTAGACTCCGTCATAGCGCTCAGGCTGTCGACGAATCCTACCCGATCTTCGCGGTTCCCGTGATGTCTGAGCCTCAGGTTGTTCAATAACCTGTTCTACCGGCTCAGGCTCATCCAACTGTGCTTGATCACTTTGTCCTTCTTCTGGATTCTCATCCAGCTTTATTTCTCTCCCACTGGCCTCTTGCAGAAGAAACTCCTTCTCAAGAAATATGGCCGTCCGAGCAACAAAAACCTTGTTCTCATTGGGATCGAAGAAATAATAACCCTTAGTTTCCTTAGGGTAACCGACAAAGATACATTTGTCAGATCTGCTCTCTAGTTTCCCAGAGGCGAGCTTTTTAACATAAGCCTCGCAACCCCAGATCCTGATAAATGTCAAGCTCGGCTGTTTCCCATACCATAACTCATATGGCGTCTTTGAAACTGCCTTGGATGGCACTCGGTTTAGTACCTTTGCAGCTGTTTCCAGCGCAAAACCCCAAAAGGAGTATGGAAGAGTAGCCTGACTCATCATAGAACGAACCATATCAAGTAACGTTCTATTTCTCCTCTCGGACACACCATTCCATTGCGGTGTTCCTGGTGGAGTGAGCTGTGAGATAATCCCACACTCCTTTAGATAGTCAGTAAATGCATGACTTAGGTATTCACCACCTCGATCTGAGCGAAGTGCCTTGATATTACGGCCTAGCTGATTTTGTACTTCATTCTTGAACTCTTTGAACTTGTCAAAAGATTCACTCTTATGTCTCATCAGATAGACATACCCATATCTACTGAAATCATCAGTAAATGTAATGAAGTACTGATAGCCACCTCTGGCATGTTTACTAAATGGCCCACACACATCACTGTGTATGAGGTCAAGTAAACCTGAAGCCCTTTGACCTTTATTAGGAAAAGGTGACTTCGTCATTTTACCCATCAAACAAGCTTTGCATGTATCAATCTCCTTATAGGAGAATGATCCCAGCAGTCCATGATCATGCAACCGCTTAATGCGTTTCTCGTTAATATGGCCTAAACGACTATGCCATAGCAAGGTGCTGTCATCAGCATACTTGGCTTTCTTAATATCAACATTCTGTATAGAACTTTCCATGTCCAACATGAATAACCCATTATTAATTGAACCAGTTGCATAAACAATATTATCATATGACAAAACACACTTTGAAATATTGCATTCAAAGGAAAACCCCTTCCTGACAAGAGCAGGAATGGAGATAATATTTTTAGTTATACTGGGAACAAAATAACAACTGTTTAGTTCCAATACAATTCCAGATGGTAAAGAAATGAAGTAGTCTCCTACAGCAACAGCAGCAACCCGTGCCCCGTTTCCAACGCGTAGGTCCACCTCATGCTGTCCCACCTGCCTTCTTCTCTTGAGTTCCTGCACATTTGAACAAATGTGAACTCCTCATGCAGTGTCCAACACCCATGATACAGAAGAAGAATACATGACCTCAGTCACGAATATACCTGAGCCAGAAGCAAAGCTTCCCCTCTTATCTCCTTGGAGCGCTTTACAGTCCTTTTTCCAGTGACCCAGCTGGCCACAGTGGAAACACCTGTATTCCTTAGACCGCTTCACCTTCTGCTTCAGAGCCTTGCTGTAATTCTTGACCGGGGCCTTGCCCTTCTTCCCCTTCTTCTTGTTCCTGGAAGGAACCATCAAGACAGAGGTTGAAGGCTTACCCTTCAGAGTTTCCTCAGTGGTCAAGAGCATATTCAGCAGCTCTGCCGGAGTACAATCGATTTTGTTCATATTAAAATTAATAATGAACGCGTCGAATGATGGCGGGAGAGACTGCAGAATAATGTCCACAGCAAGCTCCTGGTTGATGGTATGCCCCAGTTTCTCTAGAGCCTCCTTGTGCCCAATCATCTTGAGCACGTGAGCTCCCACTGGGCTCCCTTCAGCCAGTTTGCTCTGAAAGAAGAGCTTCGTCAAATTATAGCGTTCAGTCCTCGCCTGTGCAGCATACAACATCTTGAGGTTTGTAATCATGTCTCTAGCCGACATGTCCTCATGCTGACGCTGCAGCGGTGGCGTCATAGACGCTAACATCAGGCAAGCGACATCAATGCTATCATTGACGTGCTTTTCATAGGCTTCCCGAACCGCCCTTGCGGCGTTCGGAGCGGGCTGCGGCGGTATCGCCGTCTCGAGGACATACAGTTTCCTCTCTGCCTTAAGAACGATCTTAAGGTGTCCAAACCAGTCAGAGAAGTTCGGCCCAGCAAACTTCTCTCTTTCCAGTAGGGATCGCACATTGAAGTTCATGGTGTTCGTTGCTGCAGGTATCTACAACAATGCAAGAACAGCAAGGTCAGTATCAATGTATAAAAATCAATCAGGACTTAAGAAAGATTCTTTTTCTCACTATTTTATCAGGCGTGAAAAATCCAGCAAAACAGCCCGAAAGAGTAGAACTCTTTTAGTGAGATGGGATCCAGATTTCATACTTGGTCTCCGCGTCCCGCTCAGGCGAGATAAGATGCACAGAGAGTACAAGCACTAGTTTCTGGTAGGCAGTCCCTGCCGATCGCCAACCCGTGCGATTCCCCTTCATCTGGGCAGTCCAGCAGACTGTGCCAACTGAGTTGGTACAACACAATCTCTGACCCCACAGATGGCTGCCTCCATGTGCTACCATATGCGCCACATATGTAGCCTACACGGTCAAGCTGACCCGACCTACTCCCTGGACCACCATGTGCTATGCTGAGCAACGAGAAGGGATAAATCCCTGCTCTGTAACACACAGGTGTAATCCCGCACCGTCTGAAGATAGATGGACGTGCCCACTGAGTGGGTACAACACGGCTCCAACGATAATCAGAACAGTGAGGTTTCGCGTCAGAAGGCTTACGAGCTTGATATTTAATCGTTGGATTTTAACGGTCTTTTATCTTCTTGCCTATCATGCAATTCCTATGGTGATAGCAGAAGATAAATTTACTCATGCAATTCTAATATAAAGCAATAAAAGAAAGCATGTGTCTTTTGTGGTAAAAGCCCATAGCCCTAGTGAGACCTTAACCTAACTTAAGTCTACACTTGCTCTTTATGGGTCTTTAGCTGCTCATCTGGCCCAAACCTGGGCCCAAGCGCCAACTGCAGCTCTGGTGCGCCCACCAGGAATTTGCGCCTGGTCCTAGGGTCGAACCCTAGACCTCCCACCTGGTCCAGCCACTGCTGCATGCGCTTCTGCCAAGTGTGCATTGTGCTCTTGTCTAATTAAATTACAAATTTAACTATCTAGACAAGAGTGACACGCAGGTCACTTTCACATTATAAATTAATTAAAATTGTGATACGCAGATCACATAAAGAAAATTAATTTACAACATATAATCCAGGCACGCAGGCCCGAGCACAGCACACATTAAAAACGGGCAGCCCACATAAGACTAAATAAACAAGCAGATGCAACAACCATCATGTGATCCAGTCAGGAAAAATAAATTTTTAAAAAACCCCTTGGGATCGATTTTTTTTTTTTTTTTAATTTTTCCTTATTTGCCCCACAACCTTACAATGGTCCATTACTAGGGATCCACTCATCCAACCTAGTCAGATCCACTGCCCTAGCATGCACCAAGTCCTAACTGACTTGAGTCGACCAAAAGGTCAACCATGCATGCACCAAGGCTGAACGACCACACTGAGGTCTGGCAAGCGGGCGTGACCCCGGGCCTAACTCAGGTGCGTTCATCAGTTGTCTCAATCAGACATCGCTACACACCTGTCTGCAGTCGACCTATAGCCACCACAGGCATGCGCCAAGGTGCTAACTGGTCGACCCATTCAGGCTGTCAGATAGTCTGATCAGACATGTTTGGATCTAACCTAGGGGGTGACTTCAACCCTAATAACCCATCTAAGGGTTTAATGTAGGAGCATTAGATCTAAGGTGAAACGCGCATGTGATCAAGGTTTTAGAAAAACTTACAAAAACATGCGCCAACAACAACATGCGCAATGGAGAAAATAACATCTATACAAATCATGAATTTTCGCCAACTTAGATAATCGCATGTAACCTATAGATCTATTATAATGCGCATACATGGATCATATGACATATCATGGCAATCATAAACAAGCATGAAACATCAGCCTCTGATACCAATTGAAAGTACCCCTTAAACTAAGGGGGGTCCCCTTCTAGGGGGAGCGAAAACCCTAGGCAGTGGCGCATAAAATTTTTGGGCAGCGGATTAGGGTTTCAAGAATCGGTTCATGTAATATGATCAACCAAATGGAAACGATTGCATGTAAGAGATAAAACTCATACCATAGCCATTTCGAATGGCGCCTAGGAAGCAAAGATCAAAGCAGATCTTCTCCAGAGGTGACGCACACAGTTGATGTCGCCTACTCCTCTTTGCGATCCTTGTGCTAGCAAGATCCAAAGAAGTCTTTGATCGAAAATGAGAAAGGGATGAAGAGATCTTTTCTTTGCCGATTTCTCCTCCAAATCCAAGGCGTCGTCACCCACGGAAAAACAAGAGGAATGCGTTCAAGTGGCGAGAATAGAGAGAGCACTCTCTTTCGAACGTCAGTCTCTCCAAGTGGAGATCATGGTTGCTAAAAATAGCACCACTAACCGCCCAACATGTTCACGCCAAGTGAACTTGTCGCCAATGCTTGAACCATTTTGGTTTAATTTAATTTTGGTTCAATTACCAAATAAACCAAACGACATGGCCTAGATCATATTAAAACCCTAAGGTTCCAGATCTAGCCGTTGATCTCTATGATGCTCCTGATCTGACCGATCTAGCATCTCTTCTCTCGATCGAAGCTTACCGATCTCAAGCCCCAATCAATCAAACATGATCAGACCAGATCTCACTCACAATCAGAGATTAAATCCCTTTAAACTGAACCCGAAACAATTCAGTCCACACGATCTGACTTAAGTAAGCCATATCATCAATTGTGCGACCCTGAGGGTTTCCTTAAAACATCGGTAACGATAATTTACATTATCACAACCAGTGAGGGGTATCTAGCAACACATCACTGTCTCCCGATATCAAGGAAAGAGTCTTCCAAGACTTCACCCAAAAACAGCACAAGTGTGAATCAATTCACAAAGCATACATATTTCCTTTGCCACTGGATGTTCTTATTGGACAAGCCTGTCAAGCTCGTAACTCCAATATGATGAGCATGATTAGAACAGATGAGCACTGTCACCTGGGTATGGCCATACACTCTCTCAATCATCTCATCCAGGGGGCCCCTTTAGAACATCACACTCCTTAAACAAGGAGACGGCAATCCTATGTCTATCACTAGTGCTCTAACCTGATTCAAGCTCACCATCCAAGATAGTCTATAATCATTATGTTTCAAATGATATTGAACTACCTCAAAACAATGACAATCATCATTTAGAAAACACAAGTGATCTCAAGTCAGAGGAAATGTGCCACTTGTCTTAATCAAGGAATATTCACATTGTGACAAACAATTGAACATCCTAGTAGGGTCTGTCCAGTACATCCCATGTACCCATGAGTCTACATCTTATTCCATGCTCGAAGCATCCTATAAGATTAGAACACATATTAGTCTTAACCATATCGAGGCTGTCTCATGTTTACCAAGATATATCGACTAAGGACATAATAGCATGTCAGCCCAGCTGAACAGCTTTGAGACATTATTCAGAAGAACATATATTGCAGCAGACAATGTAGCTAACTGAATAACAACCATGCCTTTATAAACACATAGAGTTTATTACATGATACTTGTTATATTCCCATAGGCCTCAAACATTAGCCTTAAGGGCATACCCCAACAAATCCCACACTCTCTTAGATAGTCAAGAAACTCTCCACTTCTGGTACTCTCCACCACGATCTGATCGAAGAGCCTTAATGGATCTACCAAGCTGGTTCTCTACTTCATGTCTGAATTCCTTAAATTTCTCAAAGGATTCATACTTATGTCTCATCAAGTAGACATAACCATATCTACTGAAGTCATCAGTAGAAGTGATGAAGTAGTTGTGTGCCCTTTCACTAGTCTTGGTGAAAGGCGCCTTTGTCATCTTCCCTAACAAACATGGCTCACTTGTATCAAATTCCTCAAAGGAACTTGAATCTAATAACCCATTTGCATGGAGTTGTTGAATGCAATTCTTGTTTATATGGGCTAATCGACAATGCCATAGGAAAGCACCAACTGAACCACTCAGTTTGGTCCTTTTATTATTTATGTTACAAATAGAGTTATCCATGTCTAACACATAGAGACCATTACACAAAGTACCCTTCCCATAGAACATATTTGCAAATGAAAAAGAACAAGAGTTCTTATTTATTTCAAACTTAAATCCTTTCTTTGCCAAGCAAGGAATGGATACAATGTTCTAAGTAAGTGAAGGTACATAATAGCAATTATCTAACTCTAACTGAAGTCCAGATGGTAGGGAGAGAGTCAAAACTCCTACAGCAACAGCAGCAACCTGTGCCCCGTTCCCAACTCGTAGGTCAATCTCTCCAGCCCGGACCGATCTACTTTTCTTGAGCCCCTGCATATCTGTACAAATATGAGCTCCACATGCGGTATCCAATACCCATGACATAGAAGTAGAAAGATTGACTTCAGTAACATAAATACCTGAGCTTGAAGATGAAGCCTTGCCTCTCTTCTTCTCGTTCTGAAGTCGCACCATGTCCTTTATTATGTGAGGTGGTCCTCCACATGAGTAGCATTTGTTATTCCTGATCCTTTCCATTTTTAATTTTAGTTCCTTGGTCAAACCTTTCGGCTCAACACACTGAATATTAACTTTGGGAGGATTGAGTTTAACCAATTCAACAAAGAGCTGCCTTAGACTATAAATAATCTCAGAGGCACTCTTAGATTCATATTGCCTCTAAATTCAAGTGACATGTTGGCTAGCATCAAGTTGGCAACCTCCAAAGTGTCAGCCTGATGCTTATCATAAGCATCCTTCTCAGCTGCTAGGGTCGAGCACGGAAGTGGGTCAGGAATAGGCTGCTCAAGGACATAGAGCTTCCTCTCGAGCTTGAGCACAATTTTCAAGTTCATATACCAATCCATCAAGTTGGATCCAACCAACTTGTCCTTCTCAAGGATAGATCACAGTGACCAACTGCTATTGTTTGTTGCCATTGATCTACAACAATCAAGAAATAGCAGATTAATACTACTTCAAATCATTTAAACTGGATGTGTTTTAAATGATTATGGCTCCCACTATTTTAATCGAATTGACAACCCACAAAGTTAATCGGGAAGTTTAAGACTTCCTAGTGAGATGGGATCCTTATTCCACATGAGGCTTCGCATCCCACGACGGTGGGATAAGATGCACAAAGTAACAAATGCTTCCTAAGGTGGGCACGCCGGCCGATTGCTCCAAGCAATTCGCCTTATTGAGACAGTCCAGGCATTTCATGTCGAGCGAGGGCTGGATACATCATGAAACCCTAACCTCTCAACGATTCCTCTAGAGTTCCTCCATATGCCCAGCACATGTGGAAATCTAGTCAAGTCCATTCCTAACCGTTATGCCCAGGGCCAACGAGTTTCCTTGCGAAGGCACGCCCAATTAAAACGGACTGGGGAAACCATTGCCACCACGGACTTTCTAAAGATAAGTGGGTGTGTCCCACGAGGGTGGGAAACAATTCACAACACCATTGATCGATAGCTTAGTGAGGGATACGCATTAGAAGGCAACTAGACTTGATATTTATTTATGAGGGTTTTTGAGGTCTCATCAGTTTTATCTTATGTCTAACATTATAAGCATGCAATCCTATAGTGATAACATAACGATAAAACAACTCAGGCATGCTTTAGCATATATGTATGAAAACAGTAAAAGAATGATGTGATCATAGCCTATTCAAGACATTGAACCAACCCATGCCAAAAGGAGGTTCAACTCTTAACTTAGGATTCAACCCATGCAAAGGGGCTTGACTCATGATCACAACGTTATGCACAAGCAAGGTATCTACACATGCTGTTCTACATGCTCATGAAAAACATAAAATCTAAAATTTTATTTTTTTTCATAAAACCAGTCTCTTTTCCTCATCTTCTTATCACAAATCTTTTGGTTATTTGCGATTAGACTTTCATGATGATTTCAAAGATCCTTTCGGCTAGTAATTTTGTCAGATCAAGAGACCCGGCTAGTCCGAAGACACAATGCCCGTCCTACTTGACAAAACCACGTGCGCCTTTGATCTTTTAAATCATACAAGAAAAATAATCCAAAATCCAAAAGAGATTGAAAAGATGATAGAAAGAAGAAACCCTAATTTTTCCTACCTAGAAAAATCGTTTGCCATTTGATCATGCAATTTGCGAAAATTGAGATATGGCATGCGAGCATGGAAAAGCATGAAATTACATCATTCGAGTCTCGCAAGTCGCTCTGATACCACTGTTGGGAAACCCCGAGGATATTTTATAATTTTCAGAGATAGAAATTATACAAAATATTGCACAGCAGAAGCAATATCCCCGAAATGAGCCGGTCCCAAAAACCCAGTGCAGATCGCAAGCGAGGGAGTCGACACGATGAGATAGAAAATACCTTGAGGAAGGCGAGGCTGATGTCGAAGTAGGTGCGCAATCGTGAACCCTCTACAGTCTTGCACACACGGATCACCTCGAGTCCTCTTCTTCCACGCCCGGTGCTAGCCTCGGGAAGAAGATCCAAGCCTTGTCCTTCTTTTACACCACTTGCGCCACCTCCAAGGAATATGCGCCAAGAGGAAGGATGAAGGAGGAGATGAAGATAAGCCGCCAAGACACCAATGCTCCTTGCGCCAAGAGGAAAGGAGGAAGAGGTGCTCTCGGCCTTGATGGAAGAAGAAGTCACTCGCCCTCAAGAAGTCGTCCTCTCTTGTGATCATGCCTCCAAGGGAATTGTTGTCATGAGAGGGGCGGCTAGGGTCTCTATTTTTAGAGACCATAGGCGGCTAATGGGTGGCTACAATTTAAACTAAGTGGACGGCTAGGAGAAGAAGGAGGGAATCAAGTCCTAATCCAATTAGGACTCAAGTGGGCGGCTTGATCAAGTCCTAATCCAATTAGGACTCCAATTATTTATTTATTTAATTAAATCCTAATCCAATTAGGATTCTAATTAATTCAAATAAATCAGCCCATTAAATTCCACAAAATAGGACTCTAATTAATTAATTAATTAATTAGCCCCTATTTTATCTCACATGATTAATTAAAATCACATGATATTAATTAAGGCATAGGCGCTAACCATAGTCTAACTAGGGTTAAACATGCGCCTACCTTTTTTTTCTCCTTAAGGCCAGTTAATTTATTAGTAAGCCGAACTATACGATGGGCCTAGCCCATGGACCATCATACATGTTAACCAAGCCCTTGGATCTAATCCAATTTAACCCAAGGTCAAATTAGGCTAGCCATGGTTATGTTGGGGTATGCCCTTAAGGCTAATGTTTGAGGCCTTGGGATTGTATCGGTATTGTGTAATAAACTTTTATGTTTATAAAGGCAATGGTTGTTATTCAGTTTGTTACCTTGTCTGCTGTAATAAGTGTACTTCTGAATAATGTCTCAAAGCTGTTCAGCTAGGCTGACATGCTATATGTCCTTAGTCGAGATATCTTGGTGAACATGAGACAGCCTTGATATGGTTGAGACTAATATGTGTTCTAATCTTATAGGATGCTTCGAGCATGGAATAAGATATAGACTCATGGGTACATTGGATGTACTGGACAGACCCTACTAGGATATTCAATTGTTTGTCACAATGTGAATAATCCTTGAATGCTGCAAGTGGCACATGTCCTTTGACTTGAGATCACTTGTGTTTCTAAATGATGATTGTCATTGTTTTGAGGTAGTTCAATATCATTTGAAATAAAATGATTATAGACTATCTTGGATGGTGAGCTTGAGTCAGGTTAGGGCACTAGTGATAGATAAAGGATTGCCGTCTCCTTGTTTAAGGAGTGTGATGTTCTAATGGGGCCCCCCTATGAGATGATTGAGAAAGTGTATGGCCATACCCAGGTGACTATGTTCATCTGATCAAATCATGCACATCATATTGGAGATACAGGCTTGACACGCTTGTCCAATAAGGACATCCAGTGGCAAAGGAAACATGTATGCCTTGTGAGTTTGATTCACGCTTGTGCTGTGGTTTGGGTGTAGTCTTGGAAGACTCTTTTCTTTATATCGGGAGACAGTGATGTGTTGCTAGATACCCCTCACTGATCGTGATGACGCAAGTCATCGTTACCGACATTTAAAGGAAACCCTCAGGGTCGCACAATTTGATGATATGACTTACTTAAGTCAGATCGTGTGGACTGATTTGTTTTGGTTCAGTTTAAAGGAGTTTAAACTCTGATTGTAGGTGAGATCTAGTCTAATCATGTTTGATTGATTAGGGCTTGAGATCGGTAAGCTTCGATCGAGAGTATTGATGCTAGATCGGTGAGATCAAGAGCATCGAGGGATGGACGGTTAGATCATTGAACCATTGGGTTTGATAATGTCTAAACTATTGCTTGGGCTGATTTGGTTTGACCAATGAACCATTGACATGTGAACCGGCTCAAGTGTGAGCGCATGGTCCACATGGAGTGGGATGATCGTTTGGTTCACTTGATGTGAACGCAAAACGCTTCAACGATTTCGGTTGCTATTTTTGGAAAGTCCAAAAATGAAAAACGTCTCCACGTTCAATGTGTGGTTTAACGCCTCATTCAACATTCGGCTCTTCTCTCTCGACGAGACGCAAGGGGTTGAAGGTGTTGACGACGAGAAGTTCGGCCAAGCAAGACACCATCTTTTTCCTTCATTCGATCAAGGACATCTTGGAGATCCTTGCTAGCACAAGGAGCATCCAAGGAGCAAGTCATCAATCCTTTTGTGTGCGACAATTTGGAGGAGACCTCTCTTGTTCTCTCGCTTCCAAGTCGCCATCTTCTTCATGGCTATGGTATGGATCTAAACTTCATCAAGTTGATCATATGTTCTTGCGAAAGATCTATGAAAACCCTTGCTTCCGCTTGCAAAGATTTATGCGCCACCATTTAGGTTTTTCGCTCCCCCTTGAAGGGGACCTATTAGGGTTTCGCTCCCTCTTGAAAGGGACCCAACAATTGGTATCAGAGCATGCGGTTACAGCATGTTAATATGATTGCTTGATATATTTTTGTGATCCTTGTTTGCCCATGTAAATGTATGCTTAGATCTAAGTTGCATGCCGAAACTTCACATGAGAATATTTTGTTATGTTGGCGCATGTAAGTTGGCACTTGTTATTGTGTTTGTGTTTGTCAAAACAAATATCACTTGCGCGCCCCATTAGATCTAAGATGCACCTATTGTAAACCCTTAGACGGGTTGATGGGGTTGAAAGCATCAACTAGAATAGATCAAACTAGTCTGATCAGACCATCTGACAGCCTAGATGGGTCGACCAGATGGCACCTGTGCGCAAGCACGAGGTGGCTATAGGTCGACTGCATCATAGGCGTGTAGCGAGGTCTGGTTGAGACAACCAGTGAACACTCTTGAGTTAGGCCCGGGGTCACACCCGCTTGCCAGAACTCTTGAAGGTTGTTCAGCCCTTGGCGCATGCATGGTTGACCATTAGGTCAACTCGAGTCAGTTAGGACTTGGTGCATGCAAGGGCATGGATCTAACTAGATAAGATGAGTGGATCCCCATCAATGGACCGTTGTAAGGTTGTAGGGCAGATAAGAAAAGTAAAATTGATGCCAATGGGTTTTCAAAAGTTTATTTTCTTTGTAATGGATCACATGTTGATTGATGCCATATGCCTGTTCATTTCATCTTATGTGGGTTGCCCTTTAATGTGTGCTGTGCTGGGGCCTGCGAGCCTGGTTAGTTATAAATTAATATTTATTTGTGATCTGCGAATCACATTGTATTTAATTTATAAAATGTAATTGACCTGTGAGTCAATCTTGTCTAGATAGATTGAATTGTAATTTAATCAGACAAGTATTCAATGCACACATGGCAATCAAGCGCATTCAGCTGATGGCACACCTGAGCTGCTCTTGGCGCTAGGGCCCTGGGTTGGACCAGATGAGAGGCAAAAGACCCAAGAAAAGCAAGTGAAGACTTAAGTTAGGTTAAGGTCTTACTTAGGCTATGGGCTTTTACCACATAAGATCCATGCTTTCTTTTTATTGCTTATATAATTAGAACTGCATGAGTTTATCTTCTACTATCACCATAGGAATTGCATGATAGTTAAGAAGATAAAAGACCGTTAAAATCCAACGCTAAAATATCAAGCTCGTAAAGCCTTCTGACGCGAAACCTCACTGTTCTGACTATCGTTGGAGCCTTGTTGTACCCACTCAGTGGGCACGTCCATCTATCTTCAGACGGTGCGGGATTACACCTGCGTGTTACAGAGAAGGGATTTATCGCTTCTCGTTGCTCAGCATAGCACGTGGTGGTCCAGGGAGTAGGTCGGGTCAGCTAGACCATGTAGGCTACATATGGGGGCATATGTTAGCTATATGGAGGCAGCCATCTGTGGGATCAGAGACTGTGTTGTACCAACTCAGTTGGCACAGTCTGCTGGATTGCCCAGATGAAGGGGAATCACACGGGTTGGTGATTGGCAGGGACTGCCTACCAGAAATTAGTGCTTGTACTCTCTGTGCATCTTATCTCGCCTGAGCGGGACGCGGAGACCAAGTATGAAATCTGGATCCCATCTCACTAAAAGAGTGCTACTCTTTCGGACTGTTTTAATGGATTTTTCAGTCAGATAAAATAGTGAGAAAATAATCTTTCTTAAGTCCTGGATTGATTCTAGACATTGATACTGACCTTGCTGTTCTTGCATTGTTGTAGATTCCTACAGCAACGAACACCATGAGCTTCAATGTGCGATCCCTACTGGAAAGGGAGAATTTTGCTGGGCCAAACTTCTCAGACTGGTACGGACACCTTAAGATTGTTCTTAAGGCAGAGAGGAAACTGTATGTCCTCGAGACGGCAGTGCCGCCTCAACCCGCTGCGAACGCCGCAAGGGCGGTTCGTGATGCCTATGAAAAGCATGTCAATGATAGCATTGGCGTCGCTTGCCTGATGCTAGCGTCTATGACGCCACCGCTGCAGCGCCAGCATGAGGATATGTCTGCTATAGAAATTATAGCAAACCTCAAGATGCTGTATGCTGAACAGGCGAGGACAGAACGCTATAATCTGACAAAGCTTTTCTTTCAGAGCAAACTGGCTGAGGGGAGCCCAGTGGGAGCTCACGTGCTCAAGATGATTGGGCACAAGGAGGCTCTAGAGAAACTGGGGCATACCATCAATCAGGAGCTTGCTGTAGACATTATTCTCCAGTCTCTCCCGCCCTCTTTCGATGCGTTCATAATTAACTTTAATATGAACAAAATCGATTGTACTCCGGCAGAGCTGCTGAATATGCTCTTGACTACGGAGGAGACTCTGAAGGGAAAGCCTTCAACCTCTGTCTTAATGGTTCCTTCAAGGAACAAGAAGAAGGGGAAGAAGGGCAAAGGCCCAGTCAAGAACTACAACAAGGCTCTGAAACAAAAGGTTAAGCGGTCAAAGGAATACAGGTGTTTCCACTGTGGCCAGCTGGGTCACTGGAAAAAGGACTGTAAAGCGCTCCAAGGAGATAAGAGGGGAAGCATCGCTTCTGGCTCAGGTATATTTGTGACTGAAGTCATGATATCTTCTTCTTCTATATCATGGGTGTTGGACACTGCATGTGGAGTTCACATTTGTTCAAATGTACAGGAACTCAAGAGAAGAAGGCAGGTGGGACAGCATGAGGTGGACCTACGAGTTGGAAACGGGGCACGGGTTGCTGCTGTTGCTGTAGGGGATTATTACATCTCATTACCATCTGGCGTTGTATTAGAATTAAACAGTTGTTATTTTGTTCCCAGTATTACTAAAAATATTATCTCTATTCCTGCTCTTGTCAGGAAAGGATTTTCCTTTGAATGCAATATTTCAAAGTGTATTTTAACTTATGATAATATTGTTTATGCTACTGGTTCAATTAACAATGGGTTATTCATGTTGGACATGGAATATTCTATACAAAACATTGATAATAAGAAAGCCAAGTATGCTGATGACAGCACCTTGCTATGGCATAGTCGTTTAGGCCATATTAACAAGAAGCGCATTAAGCGGTTGCATGATCATGGACTGCTGGGATCATTCTCCTATGAGGAGATTGATACATGCAAAGCTTGTTTAATGGGTAAAATGACGAAGTCTCCTTTTTTTAACAAAGGTCAAAGGGCTTCAGGTTTACTTGACCTTATACACAGTGATGTGTGTGGGCCATTTAGTAAACATGCCAGAGGTGGCTATCAGTACTTCATTACCTTTACTGATGATTTCAGTAGGTATGGTTATGTCTATCTGATGAGACATAAGAGTGAATCTTTTGACAAGTTCAAAGAGTTCAAGAATGAAGTACAGAATCAGCTAGGCCGTAATATCAAGGCACTTCGTTCTGATCGAGGTGGAGAATACTTGAGTCATGCGTTTACTGACTATCTAAAGGAGTGTGGGATTATCTCATAGCTCACTCCGCCAGGAACACCGCAATGGAATGGTGTGTCCGAGAGGAGAAATAGAACGTTACTTGATATGGTTCGTTCGATGATGAGTCAGGCTACTCTTCCATACTCCTTTTGGGGATTTGCACTGGAAACAGCTGCAAAGGTACTAAACCGAGTGCCATCCAAGGCAGTTTCAAAGACTCCATATGAGTTATGGTATGGTAAACAGCCGAGCTTGACGTTTATCAGGATCTGGGGTTGCGAGGCTTATGTCAAAAAGCTCGCCTCTGGGAAACTGGAGAGCAGATCTGAGAAATGTATTTTTGTCGGTTACCCTAAGGAAACTAAGGGTTATTATTTCTACGATCCCAAAGAGAACAAGGTATTTGTTGCTCGGACGGCCATATTTCTTGAGAAGGAGTTTCTTCTGCAAGAGGCCAGTGGGAGAGAAATAAAGCTGGATGAGAATCCAGAGGAAGGACAAAGTAGTCAAGCACAATTGGATGAGCCTGAGCCGGTAGAGCAGGTTATTGAACAACCTGAGGCTCAGACATAACGGGAACCGCAAAGATCGGGAAGGATCCGTTGACAGCCTGAGCGCTATGACGGAGTCTACATCATTGATAATGATGAACCCCTCACTTATGCGGATGCGGTCAGTGGACCGGAGTCAGCTAGATGGCTTGAAGCTATGCGAGCCGAGATGGACTCCATGTCAGATAACCAAGTCTGGGATTTGGTTGATCCGCCTTCGGGAGTAATCCCTATAGGCTGTAAATGGATCTTCAAGAAGAAGATTGACATGGATGGTAACATACTTACCTATAAAGGCAGGCTAGTTGCGAAAGGTTTCAAACAAATCTACGGGATAGATTATGATGAAACTTTCTCTCCTGTAGCCATGTTCAAGTCTATTCGGATTGTTCTCGCGATAGCTGCATATTATGATTATGAGATCTGGCAGATGGATGTGAAGACAGCTTTCCTTAACGAAAATCTGGATGAGGATGTGTATATGACACAACCTGAAGGTTTCACTAATCCATCAGATCGTCATAAGATATGCAAGTTAAAGAAGTCCATTTATGGACTCAAACAAGCATCGAGAAGCTGGAATATTCGTTTTGATGAATCAATCACTGAGTTTGGTTTCATCAAGAACGAAGATGACCCGTGTGTATATAAGAGGTTTAGTGGGAGCGTAATTACTTTCCTAGTCCTCTACATCGATGATATCTTAATCATTGGAAACGATATTCCTGAGAAGCATGCTGTTAAAGCATGGCTAAGGAAATGTTTCCAAATGAAAGATTTGGGAGAAGCAGCCTATGTATTAGGTGTGAAGATCTACAGGGATAGATCTAAGAGGCTTCTCGGGCTGTGCCAGAGTACTTACATCGATAAAGTCCTGGAGAGATTCCATTTAGAGAATTCTAAAAGAGGATATCTTCCAGTCAGACATGGTCTGAATCTTTCAAAGAGTCAGTGTCCACAAACACAGACTGAGAAAGATGAAATGGACAATACGCCTTATGCTTCGGCTATTGGATCCATTATGTATGCGATGTTGTGTACTCGCCCAGACGTCGCTTACGGGTTAAGCGTGACCAGTCGGTTCCAAAGTAATCCAGGTCAGGCACACTGGATTACAGTCAAGAACATTTTAAAATATCTGCGGAGGACCAAAGATATGTTCTTGATGTATGGTGGTCAGGAAGAACTCAGTATTGAAGGATATACTGACGCTTCGTTCCAGTCTGACCAGGATGATTTCCGATCGCAATCAGGCTATGTTTTTAGCTTGAATGGTGGAGCAGTGGTGTGGAAGAGTTTCAAACAGTCAACTGTTGCTGATTCCACAACAGAAGCCAAGTATGTTGCAGCCTCGGAAGCATCCAAGGAGGCAGTGTGGATTCGTAAGTTCGTGAGAGAACTTGGTGTTGTTCCTTCGAGTGCAGATCCTTTGGTTATCTTCTGTGATAACACTGGAGCAATCGCACAAGCAAAGGAACCACGGTCGCACCAGAAGTCCAAGCACATACAGAGACGGTTTCATTTGATCAGGGAGATCATAGATCGTGGCAAGATCAAAATCTGCAAGGTTCATATAGATGACAATCTGGCAGACCCGCTTACCAAGCCTCTGACGCAGCAGAAGCATGAAAAGCACTGTAATAATATGGGTTTGAGATTTCTCAACCATTAGATTAAGTGCAAGTGGGAGATTGTAGGGGTTTGCCCTTAAGGCTAATGTTTGAGGCCTTGGGATTGTATCGGTATTGTGTAATAAACTTTTATGTTTATAAAGGCAATGGTTGTTATTCAGTTTGTTACCTTGTCTGCTGTAATAAGTGTACTTCTGAATAATGTCTCAAAGCTGTTCAGCTAGGCTGACATGCTATATGTCCTTAGTCGAGATATCTTGGTGAACATGAGACAGCCTTGATATGGTTGAGACTAATATGTGTTCTAATCTTATAGGATGCTTCGAGCATAGAATAAGATGTAGACTCATGGGTACATTGGATGTACTGGGCAGACCCTACTAGGATATTCAATTGTTTGTCACAATGTGAATAATCCTTGAATGCTGCAAGTGGCACATGTCCTTTGACTTGAGATCACTTGTGTTTCTAAATGATGATTGTCATTGTTTTGAGGTAGTTCAATATCATTTGAAATAAAATGATTATAGACTATCTTGGATGGTGAGCTTGAGTCAGGTTAGGGCACTAGTGATAGATAAAGGATTGCCGTCTCCTTGTTTAAGGAGTGTGATGTTCTAATGGGGCCCCCCTATGAGATGATTGAGAAAGTGTATGGCCATACCCAGGTGACTATGTTCATCTGATCTAATCATGCTCATCATATTGGAGATACAGGCTTGACACGCTTGTCCAATAAGGACATCCAGTGGCAAAGGAAACATGTATGCCTTGTGAGTTTGATTCACGCTTGTGCTGTGGTTTGGGTGTAGTCTTGGAAGACTCTTTTCTTTATATCGGGAGACAGTGATGTGTTGCTAGATACCCCTCACTGATCGTGATGACGCAAGTCATCATTACCGACATTTAAAGGAAACCCTCAGGGTCGCACAATTTGATGATATGACTTACTTAAGTCAGATCGTGTGGACTGATTTGTTTTGGTTCAGTTTAAAGGAGTTTAAACTCTGATTGTAGGTGAGATCTAGTCTAATCATGTTTGATTGATTAGGGCTTGAGATCGGTAAGCTTCGATCGAGAGTATTGATGCTAGATCGGTGAGATCAAGAGCATCGAGGGATGGACGGTTAGATCATTGAACCATTGGGTTTGATAATGTCTAAACTATTGCTTGGGCTGATTTGGTTTGACCAATGAACCATTGACATGTGAACCGGCTCAAGTGTGAGCGCATGGTCCACATGGAGTGGGATGATCGTTTGGTTCACTTGATGTGAACGCAAAACGCTTCAACGGTTTCGGTTGCTATTTTTGGAAAGTCCAAAAATGAAAAACGTCTCCACGTTCAATGTGTGGTTTAACGCCTCATTCAACATTCGGCTCTTCTCTCTCGACGAGACGCAAGGGGTTGAAGGTGTTGACGACGAGAAGTTCGGCCAAGCAAGACACCATCTTTTTCCTTCATTCGATCAAGGACATCTTGGAGATCCTTGCTAGCACAAGGAGCATCCAAGGAGCAAGTCATCAATCCTTTTGTGTGCGACAATTTGGAGGAGACCTCTCTTGTTCTCTCGCTTCCAAGTCGCCATCTTCTTCATGGCTATGTTATGGATCTAAACTTCATCAAGTTGATCATATGTTCTTACGAAAGATCTATGAAAACCCTTGCTTCCGCTTGCAAAGATTTATGCGCCACCATTTAGGGTTTTCGCTCCCCCTTGAAGGGGACCTATTAGGGTTTCGCTCCCTCTTGAAAGGGACCCAATAGGTTAATATGCCGTAAAATGAAGTTGGCCCTAATAAATTTCTTCCATCTCATTAGGCCCATTGGTGCTGATGAAATCTCCAAAATAGATCTGAGTTATCTAATAACTCGATCATAAGGCTTCCCGATCAATACGAGAACTCGAGTATCAAGGTGTGCGACCCTGTAGGTTCCTCTGACACTGGTAGTGCTGACCAAAGGTCACCACAAGTAGTGAGTGGCACCTAGCAGTGCATCGCTGCTACCCAGGTCATCGGAATGGATATCGACATCGACATCCCCATCATCGCAATCAGGTACAGATGCATTATAGTCTCTTTGCCGAACAGATATCCGATTGGCCAAGTGTGTCACCACTTGTTTTTATCCAATCTCATGGTTATGACTAAATCAGGTCTCACCTGGGTATGGCCATACACTTTCAGTCATAAAACCATAGAGGATTTCCATGGATATCATACTTCCCTTAGGAAGGGGCAAATCCTATGTCTGTTCATTGACCTTCTCATATGGGTCGTGATATGCCCAATGACAACCATTATTACCTCCCAACTACGGCAAGGCGTTAGGTTGTATCAAGGCATATCCCTAACCATATAGAATGGCCAATGATCTCAAGTCAAGGGATCAATGCATCTCCTATCACTTGTGAGGATGACTTATGACACCAAGTCATTGCCTCGCAGCGGGTCGGTCCAGTACATCCACCACTGATTTACCCATATGCCTGCGTTAGCACCTTGTGCCTAACCAGCCCATATACCAATCTCACAAGTACCAGAGTTATCCCTTATCTACTCAGGTACATTGACTGGGGACAATCATTTGAGCACAGATCCAATCTGTCTCTAGGGACATTATCATATTAGTACATAATCGTAGATGTAAGCAAATATAGATAATGACAATGCAAGAATGATATAAAATATCAACGTCAAGTAGTACAGTATTGGACCAAAACTAGGTCCTATGGCATATACACTAACATTGGTCATGACTCAAACAGTATGGCCATACATTCCTATCATGCACCAATGAGGTGGGGCGCCCCAAAGTGGATATCATGCTTCCAATTAAGGAAGGGGCAAATCCTCCTATTGGCCATCCATATCTCTATATGACATATGATATGTCCAGTGACAGTCGTTTTGATCACCCATTTACAGAGAGGCGTAAGACTGTATCAAAACATACCCGCCATCATATCTAGACATGAATACCTCAAGTCTAAGGATCAATGCAAACTACTTGCATGTGAGATTGACCTGTTGACTAGACAAGTCAATCATCACGGTGGGTCACTCCAGTGCATTTAATGCACCTGTATGTCTGCGTTATTGTGCCTCGCACCTAACCAGCTCATACACCAGTCTCACATGCACCAAGCTGTCCCATATCAGCTAAGGCACCTTGACTGGGGATTACTTATAAGAATGGGTCCAACCAAACTCCCGGGGCATTATTTATGCAATACATCAACACAGGTAAAGCAATCTGCATAATAACGACCATGCCTTAATTAATAATATCAATTCTATCAAAGTACATTCAAATAATGCTGGGCCATGTCCATACATTGGTCTGCAGGGCATAAACACTAAAACTAGACTTGATTCTTTGTTTGCTCATAGCTGAATGCCTTGTCATTTAAAGATCGTAGGACCTGCTTGATTCATTTCTTGTTAATAGACACATCATTTGATTCTCAAACTGGATCATGGTTAGCTCATGGAAATATCTGACTTGGTTGCATGCTTTCAATTTGAATAACTTCTTCCATACCTGATATGTGTCTCATCTTATTTTATTGCTTAAGGACAAACAAAAATTTAAGTCTGGAAGTATTTGATGCCTTGTATTTTGGTAATGTTTTCTAATATCATTTAATCTATAAACAAGGCATATTCTGGTGTTTTTATGTAATTTTTAGGCTTATTTACTTGCTTTATTCAGAATCTTCACTTTTCCTTGTGTTTGTGCAATTTCAGGTAAAACCACTCATTTTTGGAGAGTTTTGGAAATTCTAAAGTCATGGCGTGATTCCTTATGAGGAGACAGGCCTGCACATCAAATTTGGGCTCATTCCGAGCTTCCTTAAAAAATACGGCCGTGTGAACACTGTGGGGTTCACTAGTGCTTTATCTGGATGTCTGGAAGTCCACATAATACTTCACGGTCTACCCATGATCTTGGTCTTCGTCTGTGATTCAATCGAAGACAATTTCTATAGGAGTGAACAGTACACTTCATGTTCAGGTGAACACCGTGGGGTTCACCGGTGATTCTTACTCCGTAGAACAGCACATAACACTTCACAGGCGGGTGAACATGCTGGGGTTCACCCGTGATCGCGCTACTGCTTGTTGACCTTACTTATGTTTTTCACTTGATTGATGGCTCTACAAAAATTAGAAAAATATGTTTTGGAAAGCTAAGAGAGAGGCAATTCTTTTGGGCACAAAGCCCTCTTTTTCATGCCATATTTGTAGAGCAATTGATGGACGAATTGGGTAGGACGAGTAGACCATCTACAAGGGCTTCCGAAGAGGATTTTGGGGCGATTTCGCGATGGATCTTCACTAAATTAGGAGGAAACGTTTGCATCATCTTCTCCTACCTCTCCTTAGTCATTGTTTCTAGTTTTCTTTATCAATTTGATCGATTTGTGCAGATTTGTATGGATTTTGTAGCGTAAACCTTTATTCGGGGCTCAGATGAAGCCTGTTGACTTGATCTTCTGTATAAATTGAACTTATTTGATATTTTGAGTTTTATCTGAGCATATTTTACTTAGTTGTGCTTATTTCATAATATTGCCTTGATCATGTAGTATTGTGTATTAGTCGACACGATCCTGACCGAGAGGAGGATCGTGTTGGCAGATTTCCTAAGTAGAACTTGCGAACTTCGAACACGAGAGTAGTTAGGATTTGCTCGAGGGTAACATAATATTTCATAGAACCCAATGGATTTATCTAAAACAATTTACCGTGAGAGTAGGGGTTGTTTTAGGTATATACTAGGTTGTACCGACCGAAAGGGAGCAACTTGTACTTGTGGAGAGATTCCTTATGCTAAATGATGAACCCATGCATCAACTAAATTTCAGTTTAGATAGATCAGTCAATGTGGTGAATTTCGTAGCCCTGATATCTCTCAATTAGACACCCTTCATATTTCTATCGTTGTTTTTCCAATTTTGTTTATAGTTAAGCTTGGTAACTTTATTTCAAAAAACACAAAAATTGGATTACTTAACTTCTAAATATCATAATAGTAAGTACTTGACCCAGTTCCCTATGGGATTGATAATCTTTTATATTACTCCAATAACGCTGTGCGCTTGCGGTGCGTATCATGTGACGATTGTAGTTCAAATCATGACAGCCCTGTGATTCTGTTAATGAATAGTATTGTACAATGTTTGTCGTGTCCGTCTGAATACTGTAGCAGTGCCAGTGTTTTGTTGATTTCTCCCTCGATCGAATTCCTTTCGCTCTAAAAATTTTGCTGTGTCTTCTCCTCCACTAGGCGCTCCTTTCCTAAAAATTTGGTCATTGGAGATGGCTTCTTCGCTTCTCAGCGAGGAACCCTAACATGGTGGCGCCCTTCTCAAATTCTCTCTCAATTCCTGATAAAATTCTCTAATATCGGGCTTCAAATCTTCCCCTTCACTTATAGAATGATTCTATATTTTTCCTTTTTTCGATTAGGTTTTTTGATTCTTCTAATTTCTCGTTGAAAAAATTGGAAACGGAAGACGGCGAAAGAATCGGGCGCAGCGGCAGTGACTGCTTCCCCTATTTTTAATAGAATTACACCCCCATGAAAATTTTAGTTTATTTTTCATAGGGGTGTGACGACGAGAAAATTTCCAAATTCGACCTCCAAGCTCAAAATTTCATCCTGATTCCATTTCCGGCCTCTAACTTCTTCAAATCCATTGAAAATTAGCTTATTTTTCCTAAAAAGTAAAAAAATTAAGAAAATGTGTAGATTATGAAATAATGGACTAAATACGTTTAAAACAAGTAGAAGAGCATAAATGTGACTCAAAAAGATTATACAATCAATATAAAATTTATAATGAATTTTTGAGTTATTAGTGTGACGCACCGCAATCACCCTGTTCAGTCTTGCACTTGAACCCCACCCGAAGCCTTTTTCCATTGCATGGGTCGACACCTCGAGTTTGCCGGTCACCCACCATTGCCAAGTTCCCATTAGTTTTAGGGACTATAGGGAGAAAGTTTGGTGCAACGTGGCAACTATGGATGTTGCCCATGTGCTATTGGGTTGCCCCTAGCTATACGACCATGACATGATCTACTATGCCTGGTGAAACACCTATGTCTTTGACCACAATGACCAAAAAATTTGGCTCAACCCAGCCCTGCCAAAAGAGTTGTGCACATCAATATCTAAGGGCCTATTGTGCTCCGGAAACCCACTACAGTTGTGTCCTTAATGCACACCGCAGTGCATATTAGCAAAGCTAGTGAGACCAAGGTACCCCTCTCATCAGCCCGGTCTTCAACGTCACTGATCTCGTCCCATTCCATGCACCTGATGACACCAAAATATATAGTATATTTTGTATCATTTTAGATATTTTTTCATACTAAATTGAGGATCTTTTACTTGTTTTTATGCTGAATTCATCAAATATTGCAAAGTCTACTTCTATTTTAGTTTTTCACAATTTTCAAGTAAAAAGGCACTATTTTTGATGAATTTTCGAGCAAAATCAAAGACATGAAAGAGTTACCATCATCAAGAGGAGATCACCTAGCAAATTTCATGCAAATCGAAGCAACTCAGCAAAATACGGTAGTGCCGTATTCTATTTTACGGTACCGTATTTTCGTACACTACCGTAAAATCAAGAGCACTGCCGTAATTTGGTGAGTTTTCATAACAGAAGATTTTGTGATTTTACGGCACTGCCGTAAAGAATTACACGGGCCGTATTTTCTAGACACTTCAGACCAGAGAACGCAAGTGATTTTATGGCGTTGCCGTATTTTGGAGCGCATTCATAATAGAATAAATTGCTAACATTATGGCACGGCCATAAAATATTTTATGCTACCATATTTTGGGCAATTTTGGACCAGAAAACTACAAAGAAAATATGGCACTACCGTATTTTAAATTACGGTACCGTATTTTATACGTGGACGCGCGAGTTTTTCAGGCTGAAACTGGTGTGGACCATAACTTTTGATCTAGAGCTCCAAATTGAGATCTGAAAGTTGCTGTGATTGCATCGTTAAGAGAAAAAGACGCACGAAGTGGAAGCCCCAATTTTTATTTAGTATCGAGGGAGAACTCGATAGAGAGGCGTCTAAGGTTTGGCCTCACGCCAAGAGGGGTAGAGGGCACCTCAGACCTTGATTTTCATGTAGAAGCTTTACCTAGAAAAGAGAAAGACACCACAGAAGTTTTAGATCAAAAGGAGTTTGGGTGGAGGAGAAATCAACGAAACAGAGGTGACAGCACTGTTCATCACGGAAAATACGGCTGTAATTTATATTACAGCCGTGTTGTGAAGTTGTTTTCTTCTTCTTCTTCAATTTCTTCCACTTTGAAACTATGATTGATTATATTTATTTTTCCATGCTAGCTTAAACATATTTTGGGACATGGGGTGTAATACCTTTGATTTCTAATGATTAGATACTTCTTATTTCGTCAAGATAATTTTTCCACGATAATTCTACTTATGTGAATGTCTTGTATTTGATTCTCCATAGATTGATGTTATTATTCATGTTTAGAGTTCTCGCAATAAGGACCGAAAGGTGACTTGCTTGAGAACTTGGAACCCTAGAATTGCATGTTAGGAGCTTTCCGTAAGAAATTATGTTTGTTCTTAATTATTTGATTTTAGTGATCTTATTGTCATGATTTAATAATATAAATCTAGGATAGAGTCGAGTTCTCAAACGTGGAGATCTTGCACGAAAGTGAGGATCGGAACGTTGGAGAACCATAGGTAGAACTTGTGTTGAGTCTCGGATGCATGAAAGTGATCCTTGAAATTCCACTTGAGGCAATCAACTTAGAATTTGGATGCAAAAAAGTGATCTTTGAATTCTCTGATTGATCATTTACTTATCTTTAGCGTTGGGGTAAATCTTGCGCGAAAGCGAGGATTGATCGCTGCATGATTGTCTGCACGAAAGTGAGATGATCCCTTTATGAAGTAAATTAAGTCTTATCATGATAATTAGACTGATGACCTTTTATTTATATCTAATCATTGAAATTAAGGTGGATGAAACCCTAGTCCCATATTTATCTCTCTGATTTACTTTACACTCTTTCTGTTGATTATTGCATCATATTCGATTTGCTTAGCTAGTAAGAAAGTAGTTATTTGGTACTTAACAATAAGGTCTCTGTGATTCGATATCTTTCTTTATTACTTCGATAATTCCGTGCACTTGCGGAAACCTATCAAGTTTTTGGCGTCGTTGCCGGGGACCTTAGTTTTGTTAATATCAAAATAGTTGTTAGTATTGTTATACTAGGTTTTATTTGTTTTAGATTTAACTTTGTTTTTTTTCTTTTTGCAGGTTTTGGATTTTCACAGTTATGACAGAACTGAGAATTTCTGAAATTTGTGAATTTACTTGTGTTTTAGATTTTCTATTTTTTTTATATATTCTTAAAAAAATGTTTTATTTGATTGGTATTGGATTATCTTTCTGTCCTTGATAGTTTTGAAGATATCTTTTAATTACAACTCTTGGGCAACTAAAAGGAGAGAGGAATACATGCCATACAAAGATGATTCATCATGCACTATTCAAGATAAGTTAAATCAACTTTTAGACTCTTATAAGCAACCGGCTATAACATCTTATTCTTCTATTAGATGTGATATTTGTGGATATTTTGATCATTATTCCTCTGATTGCCAATTTTTAAATCCCAATTTATCATGGAAAGAATCTAATCATTTATATTCTAGATGGGAAAACCAAACTTCTTTGTATGATAATTGCTCTAATCATGTTTCTAAACCTTATTTTGAGGATACTGAAGAATCTAGGTTAGAAACTATGCTTGAAAAATTCATGACTAATCAAAACCAATTCATTGCAAAACAAAACCAACTCATGACAAATAGAAGTAAAAAATTTGAAGATCTTAAGGGGATGATTAGTCAACTTGCTTCTCAAGTAGAATCTTTAACTGCTAATTCTAAAATTTTGGAAACCCAGAGAGCACAATAAGATTGTTTATTTGAGTTTGAAACTGAAGAACTTGATTTAGAAAATTCCCCCTCTAATTATGATTGTTTTGAGATAGAGCCTTATGTGAATATTCATGAATCTCACTCTAATTTTGATTATTGTGAAATTGATCCATCTGCTAATTTATTTGTCGAAAAGGTTGAGAAAATTGAAATTGAAAAAGCTTCTTTTAATGATAATCCTATTTTGATGAAAACTTAGTTATGGTTAAATCTGATGAGCATGATGAAGGTTTGAAAATTATAGACATTGATGAACCCCAATGTGATTTTGGTGATATTTTTGAAATTAATGATAAATCTCTTGTGGTTAACTCTGATTCTATTGGAAACATTGATTAATCTCATTATGATTTTTCATAAGATTCTGATTTTGACTCTTCTGATGATGAATTATTTGCGGGGAGGCATAAGGAAATTGATTTTGAAGAGTCTCATCTTGACTTTAATGATGATTTTGAAATTGCTAAAATGTTTGATGAAGTGAATGAAGAACCTATAGATGATTTGAAAATTACAAAAATTGATGAATCTCACTCTGATGTTTTACCCATATCTACTATTGAATCTTGTGACTTATTTGAAAAATTATGTTTTATTGAGGATTCTAATGAGAGACATAAAGAATATTATTATGATGATCCAATGCTTGATTATTTTGATCAAAGTCCTATTTCTATTGAAATTGAAAATATAAATTTGAAGAAAGGACTCACGATTTTACTTACTGATAAATTTAGGAAGATTATTGAATATCCTTTGAGTAGAGTTGAAAATTTTAATTTCTGCATGTTTAAGAAAGCCACTTTGATTTTGATGAAATTCTAGATATTTGGATTAGTGGCAAAACTTTTAGGACAAAGGAAATGCAGAAAATTATTTGCTCTTTACTTTGGTAATGATTCACTTACTTCACCATGATGTTTGATTTTCGGTCAAGCTATGGACCTAAAATTAGCGCTTCTTATGAGGCAACCCAAGCATTATCACTTAGCTTAGTTTCTTTTATTTTAGTTTATTTTTAGAATTAATTTTTCTGTTCGTTTTGCACGGAAAATAAAATTTTGTGCAAAATACGGCACTACCGTAATTAGTTTTACGGTACCGTATTTTTGGTCATATTTCCACCCGAGAGTTTTTGGTATTTTATGGTACTACCGTAATATTTTTCACGGTACCGTATTTTTAAGTCATTTTTAACTCGAGAGCTCTTTGTAAATTACGGCACTGCCGTAAGGCCTTTCACGGTACAGTATTTTAAGGCTGCTTTCTGCTTATTGAGTAGGTGTTTTCTCACTGCGATTTTGAGAAACTGGGTTGAGAAAAATTTTGATCTTTGGCACAACATCGAAGTACTCATCTTTGTCTATCATCTGGATATTTTTTCTAAATTTTAAAGTTCATAGATCATCCTAAAACACATAGCAACTTTTTGATTATGATTAATTTTTATAGCAATTTTTTTTTTACTAATCTGATTTACACTTTTGCCGCAACTTTTTAAGATGCTTAAATAAGTTGAAACCCATATGTTTCACTTGGAATATGAAGTTCGTGTGTCATTCTATCTCGTGGAATAGTTATTTTCATGAAAATATTTTCTGAACATTTTAGGACACATGGCAACTTTTCGAATTTGATTAATTTTTGTGCAGTTTTTGTAGTCTTGTAATCTGAGTAGTCTTCTTTCTGTTGATACCCTAAATTCCTGACAGATTTTGATCCTTCAATTTTTATACACCTAAAAAGAACGAGTTTTATTCTTTTACATGGTTCTGTCCATTTTCTATTAAGATCATTAAATTTTATTCTAGGGTATGGCTACTTTTCATAAAAAATTCAAAAACTGCTTGGTTTGCTTTCTTCTTGTTATTACTTTTTTGCCTCCAGATCTAGAAATCTTCAAGAACAACTATCTTCCACCTCTAGCCACCACTGCATATGCCTCTGACATCACTATTTATGCAAAATTGATAGTGGTACCTAAGACATGGGTTGAAGTTTATGCATGAAAAATAATCAGAGATAAAAAGAATAAGACTCCTCTACTTGGCACTGTATAAAATTGACAGTGGTACCGAATGAAAAGGGGTGAAACCCTAAACGCATGCACTTCTAAAATTTTGCATGGGCGGAAATAAGGATTTCATGAAGATCGCATGTGGCATGAACATATGATCAACTTAATGTCTGCAAAGATCAAGTTGTGATCTTACCATTGCCATTGGTCGGAAGGCGACTTGGAAGCAAGAGGGCGATGCGGCTCTCCTCCAAAGTGGACGCACACAAGATGGCGATGGCTTCCTCCCTTGGCGTGAACCTTGTGCTAGCAAAGCTCTTCAAGGTGTCCTTGATGCGTGAAGGAGATGAGATGATTTCTTTCCTTGGCTGGCCGAATCCCTCCTTCAACACTCGTGGAGGCGAGTCACACGAGAGGAAGAGCAAGAGAGAGGCGAGAGTCTTCGAACGTGGAGGCGTCTTCAATTTGGAAAACCGATTTCCAAATATAGTAAGCGCTCATGCGTTCAAGCGTTCACTCCAAGTGAACCGTTCGCAACTCCTTCTCCCTTTGAACCATGCGCTCATATGATGAACCGGTTCAATTGAATTTGGTTCAAAGACCAAATCAAACCAAGCCTTGGTCTATACCTTATTAAACCGAAAGGCTCAAGATCTAACCACACATCTCTTGATGCTCTTGATCTCATCGATCTAGCATCAATTCTCTCGATTGAAGCTTACCGATCTCAAGCCCTAATCAATCAAACATGATCAGACCAGATCTCACTTCCAATCAGAGTTTAAATTCCTTTAAACTGAACCAAAACAATTCAGTCCACACGATCTGACATAAGTAAGCCATATCATCAAATTGTGCAACCCTAAGGGTTTCCTTTAAATGTCGGTAACGATAACTTACGTTATCACGATCAGAGAGGGGTATCTAGCAACACATCACTGTCTCCCGATATAAAGGAAAGAGTCTTCCAAGACTACTCCCAAACCATAGCACAAGTGTGAACCCAAGTCACTTGACATATGTGTTTCCTTTGCCACTGGATGTTCTCGCTGGACAAGCGTGTCAAGCCTGTAACTCCAACATGATGAGAGTGGTTAAATCAGATGAACATAGTCATCTGGGTATGGCCATACACTTTCTCAACCATCTCATACAGGGGGCCCCTTTAGAACATCACACTCCAACTAGGAGAGGCAATCCTATATCTATCACTAATGCCCTAACATGACTCATGCCCATTATCCAAGATAATCTATAACCATTATATTTCAAATGATATTGAACTACCTCAAGACAATGCCAATCATCATTTAGAAACACAAGTGATCTCAAGTCAGAGGAAATATGCCACTTGTTTGCATATAAGGATTATTCACATTGCGACAAACAATCGAACATCCTTCGTAGGGTCTGTCCAGTACATCCAATGCACCTATGAGTCTACATCTTATTCCATGCTCGAAGCATCCTATAAGATTAGAACACATATTAGTCTCAATCATATCAAGGCTGTCTCATGTTTACCAAGATATCTCGACTAAGGACTATACTGCATGTCAGCCAAGCTGAACACCATTGAGACATTATTCAGAAGTACACATATAGCAGCAGATAATGCAACAACCTGAATAACAACCATTGCCTTTATAAACATAGTTTATACATGATACTGATAATAACCCAAGGCCTCAAACATTAGCCTTAAGGGCATACTCCAACAATCTCCCACTTGCACTTAATCTAATGGTTGAGAAATCTCAAACCCATATTATTACAGTGCTTCTCATGCTTCTGCTGCGCCAGAGGCTTTGTAAGCAGGTCAGCTAGATTGTCATCTGTATGAACCTTGCAGATCTTGATCTCTCCTCGATCTATGATCTCACGGATCAAATGAAACCTTCTCTGTATGTGCTTGGACTTCTGGTGCGACCGTGGTTCCTTTGCTTGTGCTATTGCTCCAGTGTTATCACAGAAGATAACCAATGGATCTGCACTCGAAGGAAGAACACCAAGTTCTTGAACGAACTTACGAATCCACACTGCCTCCTTTGATGCTTCTGAGGCTGCAACATACTCGGCTTCTGTTGTGGAATCAGCAACAATTGATTGTTTGAAACTTTTCCACACCACTGCTCCTCCATTCAAGCTAAAAACATAGCCTGATTGCGATCGGAAATCATCCTGGTCAGATTGGAACGAAGCGTTAGTATATCCTTCAATACTGAGTTCTTCCTTACCTCCGTAAATCAAGAACATATCTTTGGTCCTCCGAAGATATTTCAAAATGTTCTTGACCGCAATCCAGTGTGCCTTACCTGGATTACTTTGGAATCGACTGGTGACGCTTAACCCGTAAGCGACGTCTGGGCGAGTACACAACATCGCATACATAATGGATCCAATAGCCGAAGCATAAGGCGTATTGTCCATTTCATCTTTCTCAGACTATGTTTGAGGACACTGGCTCTTAGAAAGATTCAGACCATGTCTGACTGGAAGATATCCTCTTTTAGAATTTTCTAAATGGAATCTCTCCAGGACTTTATCGATGTATGTACTCTGGCACAGCTCGAGATGCCTCTTAGATCTATCTCTGTAGATCTTCACACCTAATACATAGGCTGCTTCTCCTAAATCTTTCATCTGGAAACATTTTCTTAACCATGCTTTAACGGCATGCAGTTCAGGAATATCGTTTCCAATGATCAAGATATCATCGACGTAAAGGACTAGGAAAATAATCACGCTCCCACTAAACCTCTTATATACACACGGGTCATCTTCATTTTTGATGAAACCAAATTCACAGATTGATTCATCAAAACGAATACTCCAGCTTCTCGATGCTTGCTTAAGTCCATAAATGGACTTCTTTAATTTGCATATTTTATGACGATCTGATGGATTGATGAAACCTTCAGGTTGTGTCATATACACATCATCTTCTAGTTTTCCATTAAGGAAAGCGGTCTTCACATCCATTTGCCAGATCTCATAATCATAATATGCTGCTATCGCGAGAATAATCCGAATAGACTTGAACATGGCTACAGGAGAGAAAGTTTCATCATAATCTATCCCGTAGATTTGTTTGAAACCTTTCGCAACTAGCCTGCCTTTATAGGTAACCACGTTACCATCCATGTTAATCTTCTTTTTGAAGATCCATTTACAGCCTATAGGGATTACTCCCTGAGGCGGATCAACCAAATCCCAGACTTGGTTATCTGACATGGAGTCCATCTCGGCTCGCATAGCTCTAAGCCATCTCGCTGATTCCGGTCCACTGACCGCATCCGCATAAGTGAGGGGTTCATCATTAATGATGTAGACTCCGTCATAGCGCTCAGGCTGTCGACGGATCCTTCCCGATCTACGCGGTTCCCGTGATATCTGAGCCTCAGGTTGTTCAGTAACCTGTTTTATTGGCTCAGGCTCATCCAACTGAGTTTGACTACTTTGTCCTTCTTCTGGATTCTCATCCAGCTTTATTTCTCTCCCACTGGCCTCTTGCAGAAGAAATTCCTTCTCAAGAAAAATAGCCGTTCGAGCAACAAATATTTTGTTCTCCTTGGGATCAAAGAAATAATAACCCTTAGTTTCCTTAGGGTAACCGACGAAGATACATTTATCAGATCTGCTCTCCAGTTTCCTAGAGGCGAGCTTTTTGACATGAGCCTCGCAACCCCAGATTTTAATAAATGTCAAGCTCGGCTGTTTCCCATACCATAACTCATATGGAGTCTTTGAAACGGCCTTGGATGGCACTCGGTTTAGTACCTTTGCAGCTGTTTCCAGTGCAAATCCCCAAAAGGAGTAAGGTAGAGTAGCCTGACTCATCATTGAACGAACCATATCCAATAAGGTTCTATTTCTCCTCTCGGATACACCATTCCATTGCGGTGTTCCTGGCGGAGTGAGCTGTGAGATAATCCCACACTCCTTCAGATAGTCAGTAAACTCTCGACTCAAGTATTCTCCACCTCGATCTGAGCGAAGTGCCTTGATATTTCGGCCTAACTGATTCTGTACTTCATTTTTGAACTCTTTGAACTTGTCAAAAGATTCACTCTTATGTCTCATAAGATAGACATAACCATACCTACAGAAATCATCAGTAAAAGTAATGAAGTATAAATAGCCACCTCTGGCAAGTTTACTAAATGGCCCACACACATCACTGTGAATGAGGTCAAGTAAACCTGAAGACCTTTGACCTTTATTAGAAAAAGGAGTCTTCGTCATTTTGCCCATTAAACAAGCTTTGCATGTATCAAGTGAAGGAACCCCTAATCATAAGGGGGCAAAACCCTAAGCATGGCGCTAATATAAAATATGCAAGCGGAAGCAAGGGTCGCAAGATCATTTGCATGCCATATGTTCAACTAAAATCGATTGAATAGATTGAGATAAAAATCATACCAACGCCATATGCTTGGAAGTCGGCTTGGATAAAGAGAACAAAGTAGATCTCCTCCACAAGTTCACACACAAGGTGAAGATGCTTACTCCTTGCGGTCTCTTGTGCTAGCAAGACACCCAAGCCTTCAAGTGTCGAATGGAAGGGGATGATGAACCTCTTGGCCGAGAGCTCCTCTTGCTCAACCTCTCCTTCTCTTCGTCAATCACCACCCAACCAAAGTCGAATGCGTTGAAGAGAAGAGCGCAAACGCATATGCGTTTTTGGCATTGAAGTGAGTGAAACCGGCCCTTGATGACTTTCCATAAATGGAAGCTCATCAAGTCCATGCGCTCAACTCAACCCAAACGCATTTTAGGATTGAACCATGCGTTCACCATTGTGAACCGGTTCAAGCCAAAATGTCAAATCGGCTTTGGTTCAACAAACCAAACCGAAATAGCTCTAGCCACTTGGTCTAGACCAAATTGAACCCCCAAGGCTCATGATCTAACCATTCATCATCTGATGCCCTTGATCTCTCCGATCTAGCATCACCTCTCTCGATCGAAGCTTACCGATCTCAAGTCCTAATCAATCAAACATGATCAGACCAGATCTCACTTACAATCAGAGATTAAATCCCTTTAATCTGAACTCAAAGAATCCAGTCCATACGATCTGACTCAAGTAAGCCATATCACCAAATTGTGCGACCCTGAGGGTTTCCTCTAAATGTCGGTAACGATAACTTACGTTATCACGATCAGTGAGGGGTATCTAGCAACACATCACTGTCTCCCGATATAAAGGAAAGAGTCTTCCAAGACTACTCCCAAACCATAGCACAAGTGTGACTCAATTCACAAGGCATACATGTGTCCTTTGCCACTGGATGTTCTTATTGGACAAGCGGGTCAAGCTTGTAACTCCAATACGATGAGCATGATTAGATCAGATGCACATAGTCATCTGGGTATGGCCATACACTATCTCAATCATCTCATATAGGGGGGCCCTTAGAACACCACACTCCTTAAACAAGGAGACGGCAATCCTTTATCTATCACTAGTGCCCTAACCTGATTCAAGCTCACCATCCAAGATAGTCTATAATCATTATATTTCAAATGATATTGAACTACCTCAAAACAATGACAATCATCATTTAGAAACACAAGTGATCTCAAGTCAAAGGACATGTGCCACTTGCTGCTTACAGGGATCATTCACATTGTGACAAGCAATGCAATATCCCAGTAGGGTCTGTCCAGTACATCCAATGTACCCATGAGTCTACATCTTATTCCATGCTCGAAGCATCCTATAAGATTAGCACTCATATTAGTCTCCATCATATCAAGGCTGTCTCATGTTCACCAAGATATCTCGACTAAGGACATATAGCCTGTCAGCCTAGCTGAACAGCTTTGAGACATTATTCAGAAGTACACTTATTACAGCAGACAAGGTAACAACCTGAATAACAACCATGCCTTATTATAAACTTAAGAGTTTATTACATGATACTTATACAATCCCAAGGCCTCAAACATTAGCCTTAAGGGCATACCCCAACAATCTCCCACTTGCACTTAATCTAATGGTTGAGAAATCTCAAACCCATATTATTACAGTGCTTCTCATGCTTCTGCTGCGCCAGAGGCTTGGTAAGCGGGTCTGCCAGATTGTCATCTGTATGAACCTTGCAAATCTTGATCTCGCCTCGATCAATGATCTCCCGGATCAAGTGAAACCGTCTCTGTATGTGCTTGGACTTCTGGTGCGACCGTGGTTCCTTTGCTTGTGCTATAGCACCAGTGTTATCACAGAAGATAACCAAAGGATCTGCACTCGAAGGAACGACACCAAGTTCTCTCACGAACTTACGAATCCACACTGCCTCCTTGGATGCTTCCGAGGCTGCAACATACTCGGCTTCTGTTGTGGAATCAGCAACAGTTGACTGTTTGAAGCTCTTCCACACCACTGCTCCACCATTCAAGCTAAAAACATAGCCTGATTGCGATCGGAAATCATCCTGGTCCGACTGGAACGAAGCGTCAGTATATCCCTCTATACTGAGTTCTTCCTGACCACCATATATCAAGAACATATCTTTGGTCCTCCGCAGATATTTTAAGATGTTCTTGACTGCAATCCAGTGCGCCAATCCTGGATTACTTTGGAATCGACTGGTCACGCTTAACCCGTAAGCGACGTCTGGGCGAGTACACAACATCGCATACATAATGGACCCAATAGCCGAAGCATAAGGCGTATTGTCCATTTCATCTTTCTCAGTCTGTGTTTGTGGACACTGACTCTTTGAAAGATTCAGACCATGTCTGACTGGAAGATATCCACGTTTAGAATTCTCTAAATGGAATCTCTCCAGGACTTTATCGATGTAAGTACTCTGGCACAGCCCGAGAAGCCTCTTAGATCTATCCCGGTAGATCTTGACACCTAATACATAGGCTGCTTCTCCTAGATCTTTCATCTGGAAACATTTTCCTAACCATGCCTTAACAGCATGCAGTTCAGGAATATCATTTCCAATGATCAAGATATCATCGACGTAGAGGATTAGGAATGTAATCACGCTCCCACTAAACCTCTTATATACACACGGGTCATCTTCGTTCTTGATGAAACCAAACTCAGAGATTGATTCATCAAAACGAATATTCCAGCTTCTTGATGATTGTTTAAGTCCATAAATGGACTTCTTTAACTTGCATATTTTATGACGATCTGCTGGATTAGTGAAACCTTCCGGTTGTGTCATATACACATCCTCATCCAGATTTCCATTAAGGAAAGCTGTCTTCACATCCATTTACAGCCTATAGGGATTACTCCCGGAGGCGGATCAACCAAATCCCAGACTTGGTTATCTGACATGGAGTCCATCTCGGCTCGCATAGCTTCAAGCCATCTAGCTGATTCCGGTCCACTGACCGCATCCGCATAAGTTAGGGGTTCATCATTATCAATGATGTAGACTCCGTCATAGCGCTCAGGCTGTCGACGGATCCTACCCGATCTTCGCGGTTCCCGTGATATCTGAGCCTCAGGTTGTTCAGTAACCTGATCTACCAGCTCAGGCACATCCAACTCTGCTTGACTACTTTGTCCTTCCTCTGAATTCTCATCCAGCTTTATTTCTCTCCCACTGGCCTCTTGCAGAAGAAACTCCTTCTCAAGAAATATGGCCGTCCGAGCAACAAAAACCTTGTTCTCTTTGGGATCGTAGAAATAATAACCCTTAGTTTCCTTAGGGTAACCGACAAAGATACATTTCTCAGATCTGCTCTCCAGTTTCCCAGAGGCGAGCTTTTTGACATAAGCCTCGCAACCCCAGATCCTGATAAATGTCAAGCTAGGCTGTTTTCCATACCATAACTCATATGGCGTCTTTAAAACTGCCTTGGATGGCACTCGGTTTAGTACCTTTGCAGCTGTTTCCAGTGCAAAACCCCAAAAGGAATATGGAAGAGTGGCCTGACTCATCATAGAACGAACCATGTCTAGTAACGTTCTATTTCTCCTCTCGGACACACCATTCCATTGCGGTGTTCCTGGCGGAGTGAGCTGTGAGATAATCCCACACTCCTTCAGATAGTCAGTAAATCCATGACTCAGGTATTCACCACCTCGATCAGAACGAAGTGCCTTGATATTTCGGCCTAGCTGATTTTGTACTTCATTTTTGAACTCTTTGAATTTGTCAAAAGATTCACTTTTATGTCTCATTAAATAGACATACCCATACCTACTGAAATCATCAGTAAAGGTAATGAAGTACTGATAGCCACCTCTGGCATGTTTACTAAAAGGCCCACACACATCACTGTGTATAAGGTCAAGTAAACCCGAAGCCCTTTGACCTTTGTGAGGAAAAGGAGACTTCGTCATTTTACCCATCAAACAAGCTTTGCATGTATCAATCTCCTCATAGGAGAATGATCCCAGCAGTCCATGTTCATGCAACCGCTTAATGCGCTTCTCGTTTATATGGCCTAAACGACTATGCCATAACAAGGTGCTGTCATCAGCATACTTGGCTTTCTTATTATCAATGTTTTGTATAGAATTTTCCATGTCCAACATGTATAACCCATTGTTAATTGAACCAGTTGCATACACAATATTATCATGAGATAAAACACACTTTGAAATATTGCATTCAAAGGCAAATCCTTTCCTGACAAGAGCAGGAATAGAGATAATATTCTTGGTAATACTCGGTACAAAATAACAATTGTTTAATTCTAATACAACTCCAGATGGTAAAGAAATGAAATAGTCTCCTACAGCAACAGCAGCAACCCGTGCCCCGTTTCCAACTCGTAGGTCTACCTCATGCTGTCCCACCTGCCTTCTTCTCTTGAGTTCCTGCACATTTGAACAAATGTGAACTCCACATGCAGTGTCCAACACCCATGATATAGTAGAAGAAGATAACATGACCTCAGTCACATATATACCTGAGCCAGAAGCGATGCTTCCCCTCTTATCTCCTTGGAGCGCTTTACAGTCCTTTTTCCAGTGACCCAGCTGGCCACAGTGGAAACACCTGTTGTCCTTCGACCGCTTCACCTTCTGTTTCAGGGCCTTGCTGTAATTCTTGATAGGGGCCTTGCCCTTCTTCCCCTTCTTCTTGTTCCTAGAAGGAACCATCAAGACAGAGGTTGAAGGCTTACCCTTCAGAGTTTCCTCAGTGGTCAAGAGCATATTCAGCAGCTCTGCCGGCGTACAATCGATCTTGTTCATATTAAAGTTAATAATGAACGCATCGAAAGAGGGCGGAAGAGACTGCAGAATAATGTCCACAGCAAGCTCCTGGTTGACGGTATGCCCCAGTTTCTCTAGAGCCTCCTTGTGCCCAATCATCTTGAGCACGTGAGCTCCCACTGGGCTCCCCTCAGCCAGTTTGCTCTGAAAGAAGAGCTTCGTCAGATTATAGCGCTCAGTCCTCGCCTGTGCAGCATATAGCATCTTGAGGTTCGCTATAATTTCTATAGCCGACATATCCTCATGCTGACGCTGCAGCGGTGGCGTCATAGACGCTAGCATCAGGCAAGCGACATCAATGCTATCATTGACGTGCTTTTCGTAGGCTTCCCGAACCGCCCTTGCGGCGTTCGGAGCGGGCTGCGGCGGTATCGCCGTCTCGAGGACATACAGTTTCCTCTCTGCCTTAAGAACAATCTTAAGGTGTCCGAACCAGTCAGAGAAGTTCGGCCCAGCAAACTTCTCCCTTTCCAGTAGGGATCGCACATTGAAGCTCATGGTGTTCGTTGCTGCAGGAATCTACAACAAGCAAGAACAGCAAGGTCAGTATCAATGTTTCAGAATCAATCCAGGACTTAAGAAAGATTCTTTTCTCACTATTTTGTCTGACTGAAAAATCCAGTAAATAGTCCGAAAGAGTAAACACTCTTTTAGTGAGATGGGATCCAGATTTCATACTTGGTCTCCGCGTCCCGCTCAGGCGAGATAAGATGCACAGAGATGACAAGCACTAGTTTCTGGTAGGCTGTCCCAGCCAATCGCCAACCCGTGCGATTCCCCTTCATCTTGGCAATCTAGCAGACTGTGCCAACTGAGTTGGTGCAACACAGTCTCTGATCCTAGAGATGGCTGCCTCCATGTGCTACCATATGCGCCACATATGTAGTCTACATGGTCAAGCTGACCTGACCTACTCCCTGGACCACCACGTGCTATGCTGAGCAACGAGAGGGGATAAATCCCAACTCTGTAACACGCAGGTGAAATCCAGCACCGTCTGAAGATAGATGGACGTGCCCACTGAGTGGGTTCAACACGGCTCCAACGATAGTCAGAAAGGTGAGGTTTCGCGTCAGAAGGCTTACGAGCTTGATATGTTAGCGTTGGATTTTAACGGTCTTTTATCTTCTTACTATCAGGCATGTCCTATGGCTATAGCAGAAGATAAACATAAATATGCAATTCTAATTATTAGCAATAAGTAGAAAGCATGATCTTATGTGGTAAAAGCCCATGAACCCTAGTAAGACCTTAATATAACTTAAGTCTTCACTTGAGCTTCATTGCATCTCATCTGGTCCAACCCAGTGCCCTAGCGCCAAGAGCACCTCAGGTGCACCACCAGGTGAATGCCCCTCTTGGATGTGTGCCTTTGTTCTTGTCTAATCAAAGTACATTTGATCTATCTAGACAAGGTTGACTCGCAGGTCAACAAAATATTATAAATTAAGTACAATGTGATTCGCAGATCACAAATTAATTTACAATTTTTAAGTCCAGGCACGCAGGCCCCAGCACAGCACACAATTGGGCAACCCACATAAGACTAAATAAACAAGCATATGGTTCAATCAACATGTGATCCAATCATCTTGAAATTAAAAGTTTTGAAAACCCCATGGCATCAATTTTAATTTCCTTATGAGCCCTACAACCTTACAATGGTCCATTGATGGGGATCCACTCATCCATCTAGTTAGATCCTTTGCCCTTGCATGCACCGAGTCCTAACTGACCCGAGTTGACCTAATGGTCAACCATGCATGCGCCAAGGGCTGAACTACCCCCATGAGTTTTGGCAAGCGGGTGTGACCCCGGGCCTAACTCAAGTGTGTTCAGTAGTGTCTCAACCAGACCTCGCTACACGCCCTAGATGCAGTCAACCTATAGCCACCTTGTGCTTGCGCATAGGTGCTATCAGGTTAACCCATCTGAGCTGTCAGATGGTCTGATCAGACTTGGATCTAACCTAGTGGTGACTTCAACCTCATCAACCCATCTAAGGGTTTAATGTAGTGGCACCTTAGATCTAATCAAGCGCGCAAGATGTAAGTTTTAGAAAAACCTTAGAACATGCGCAATCATACAAACAAACAACATGCTTGCATATAACCCTTAGATCTAAGGGGGTCCCCTTCAAGGGGGAGCGCAAACTTTAGGGGGTCCCCTTCAAGGGGGAGCGCATACTTCATATAAGCAAAGCATGATACAAGCGCAACTTCATGTAAGCAAAGCATGATACAAGCGCAACTTCATGTAAGCAAAGCATGATACAAGCGCAACTTCATGTAAGCAAAGCATGCCTCAAGTAAAAGTAAGCGCAACATGAGGATCACATCAGCAAACATAATAGCATGCATAGAGCCAAGCTTTGATACCAATTGAAGGAACCCCTAATCATAAGGGGGCAAAACCCTAAGCATGGCGCTAATATAAAATATGCAAGCGGAAGCAAGGGTCGCAAGATCATTTGCATGCCATATGTTCAACTAAAATCGATTGAATAGATTGAGATAAAAATCATACCAACGCCATATGCTTGGAAGTCGGCTTGGATAAAGAGAACAAAGTAGATCTCCTCCACAAGTTCACACACAAGGTGAAGATGCTTACTCCTTGCGGTCTCTTGTGCTAGCAAGACACCCAAGCCTTCAAGTGTCGAATGGAAGGGGATGATGAACCTCTTGGCCGAGAGCTCCTCTTGCTCAACCTCTCCTTCTCTTCGTCAATCACCACCCAACCAAAGTCGAATGCGTTGAAGAGAAGAGCGCAAACGCATATGCGTTTTTGGCATTGAAGTGAGTGAAACCGGCCCTTGATGACTTTCCATAAATGGAAGCTCATCAAGTCCATGCGCTCAACTCAACCCAAACGCATTTTAGGATTGAACCATGCGTTCACCATTGTGAACCGGTTCAAGCCAAAATGTCAAATCGGCTTTGGTTCAACAAACCAAACCGAAATAGCTCTAGCCACTTGGTCTAGACCAAATTGAACCCCCAAGGCTCATGATCTAACCATTCATCATCTGATGCCCTTGATCTCTCCGATCTAGCATCACCTCTCTCGATCGAAGCTTACCGATCTCAAGTCCTAATCAATCAAACATGATCAGACCAGATCTCACTTACAATCAGAGATTAAATCCCTTTAATCTGAACTCAAAGAATCCAGTCCATACGATCTGACTCAAGTAAGCCATATCACCAAATTGTGCGACCCTGAGGGTTTCCTCTAAATGTCGGTAACGATAACTTATGTTATCACGATCAGTGAGGGGTATCTAGCAACACATCACTGTCTCCCGATATAAAGGAAAGAGTCTTCCAAGACTACTCCCAAACCATAGCACAAGTGTGACTCAATTCACAAGGCATACATGTGTCCTTTGCCACTGGATGTTCTTATTGGACAAGCGGGTCAAGCTTGTAACTCCAATACGATGAGCATGATTAGATCAGATGCACATAGTCATCTGGGTATGGCCATACACTATCTCAATCATCTCATATAGGGGGGCCCTTAGAACACCACACTCCTTAAACAAGGAGACGGCAATCCTTTATCTATCACTAGTGCCCTAACCTGATTCAAGCTCACCATCCAAGATAGTCTATAATCATTATATTTCAAATGATATTGAACTACCTCAAAACAATGACAATCATCATTTAGAAACACAAGTGATCTCAAGTCAAAGGACATGTGCCACTTGCTGCTTACAGGGATCATTCACATTGTGACAAGCAATGCAATATCCCAGTAGGGTCTGTCCAGTACATCCAATGTACCCATGAGTCTACATCTTATTCCATGCTCGAAGCATCCTATAAGATTAGCACTCATATTAGTCTCCATCATATCAAGGCTGTCTCATGTTCACCAAGATATCTCGACTAAGGACATATAGCCTGTCAGCCTAGCTGAACAGCTTTGAGACATTATTCAGAAGTACACTTATTACAGCAGACAAGGTAACAACCTGAATAACAACCATGCCTTATTATAAACTTAAGAGTTTATTACATGATACTTATACAATCCCAAGGCCTCAAACATTAGCCTTAAGGGCATACCCCAACATCAAGCTCCTCATAGGAGAATGATCCCAGCAGTCCATGGTCATGCAACTGCTTAATGCGCTTCTTGTTAATATGGCCTAAACGACTATGCCATAGCAAGGTGCTATCATCAGCATACTTGGCTTTCTTATTATCAATTTGTTGTACAGAACATTCCATGTCCAACATGAATAACCCATTGTTAATCGACCCAGTAGCATAAACAATATTATCAAATGAAATACAACACTTTAAAGTTTTGCATTCAAAGGAAAACCCTTTCCTGACAAGAGCAGGAATTGAGATCATATTCTTAGTTATGCTCGGTACAAAATAACAATTGTCCAGTTCTAATACAAAACCAGATGGTAAAGAGATGTTATATTGTCCTACAGCAATAGCAGCAACCCGTGCCCCGTTTCCAACTCGTAGGTCCACCTCATGCTGTCCCACCTGTCATCTTCTCTTGAGTTCCTGTACATTTGAACAAATGTGAACTCCACATGCAGTGTCCAACACCCATGAAATAGAAGAAGACACCATGACTTCAGTCACGAAAATACCTGAGCCAGAAGTGAAAGCCTTGCTTCTCTTCTTGTCTCCTTGGAGCGCTTTACAGTCCTTCTTCCAGTGACCCAGCTGGCCACAATGGAAGCATCTGTTGTCCTTCGACCGCTTCACCTTTTGTTTCAGAGCCGTGTTATAGCTCTTGATAGGGGCTTTGAAAGTCCCCAGAGGGGGGCGAAACCCTATGCATGCAGATATAAATCTATGCAAGGCGGAATCTAGGGTTTCCTAGGATCGCTAATATGACATATGATCAACTTGTATAGAATGCAAAGATTCTTACCAATGCCATTTCTTGGATGGCGACTTGGAAGCAGAGAGTGATGCCGCTCTCCTCCAAAGTAGACGCACACAAATGAGATCGCTTCCTCCTTGGCGTTCCTTGTGCTAGCAAAGATCTCCAAGAGTCCTGATCGAATGGAAGGGGATGAGATCAATTCTTGCTTGGCGTATAACTTTTCTCCTCCTTGGCATGAGCCTTCTTCACCACACGAGAGAGCAAGTGGCGACGAGAGAAGAGGAGAGGCGAGAATAGAGGCAAATCCCTCAAACGTGAGGCGTGGTCTCAAGTTGAGATCAAGGCTTCTAAAAATAGCAAGCCACCTCTTCATGCGACCATGGGTTTACCCCAATCGCATTTTCCTCTTCCCATTGAACCATGCGCTCACATGATGAGCCGGTTCATTTTGGTTTGGTTCAAAGACCAAATAAACCCAAGCATCTGGTCCAGATCACAATAAACCCTAAAGGTTCAAGATCCAACCGTTCATCTCTTGATGCTCTTGATCTCACCAATCTAGCATCAATTCTCTCGATCGAAGCTTACCGATCTCAAGCCCTAATCAATCAAACATGATCAGACCAGATCTCACTTACAATCAGAGATTAAATCCCTTTAAACTGAACCAAAACAATTCAGTCCACACGATCTGACTTAAGTAAGCCATATCATCAAATTGTGCGACCCTAAGGGTTTCCTTTAAATGTCGGAAACGATAACTTACGTTATCACGATCAGTGAGGGGTATCTAGCAACACATCACTGTCTCCCGATATAAAGGAAAGAGTCTTCCAAGACTACACCCAAACCACAGCACAAGTGTGAATCCATTTCACTAGGCATACAAGTTTCCTTTGCCATTGGATGTTCTTATTGGACAAGCGTGTCAAGCCTGTAGATCCAATATGATGAGAATGATTAGATCAGATGAACATAGTCGCCTGGGTATGGCCATACACTTTCTCAATCATCTCATCCAGGAGGGGCCCCATTAGAACATCACACTCCAAACTAGGAGACGGCAATCCTATATCTATCACTAGTGCCCTAACATGACTCATGCTCATTATCCAAGATAATCTATAACCATTATGTTTCAAATGATATTGAACTATCTCAAAACAATGCCAATCATCATTTAGAAACACAAGTGATCTCAAGTCATAGGAAGTATGCCACTTGTTCGCATACAAGGATTATTCACATTGTGACAAGCAATTGAATAACCTAGTAGGGTCTGTCCAGTACATCCAATGTACCCATGAGTCTACATCTTATTCCATGCTCGAAGCATCCTATAAGATTAGATCACATATTAGTCTCAATCATATCAAGGTTGTCTCATGTTCACCAAGATATCTCGACTAAGGACTATACTGCATGTCAGCCTAGCTGAACATCATTGAGACATTATTCAGAAGTATACATATTGCAGCAGATAATGTAACAACCTGAATAACAACCATTGCCTTTATAAACATGAAGTTTATACATGATACTGATACAATCCCAAGGCCTCAAACATTAGCCTTAAGGGCATACCCCAACAATCTCCCACTTGCACTTAATCTAATGGTTGAGAAATCTCAAACCCATATTATTACAGTGCTTCTCATGCTTCTGCTGCGCCAGAGCCTTTGTAAGCGGGTCAGCCAGATTGTCATCTGTATGAACCTTGCAGACTTTGATCTCGCCACGATCAATGATCTCCCGGATCAAGTGAAACCTTCTCTGTATGTGCTTGGACTTCTGGTGCGACCGTGGTTCCTTTGCCTGTGCTATTGCTCCAGTGTTATCACAGAAGATAACCAATGGATCTACACTCGAAGGAACAACACCAAGTTCCTGAATGAACTTACGAATCCACACTGCCTCCTTAGATGCTTCTGAGACTGCAACATACTCGGCTTCTGTTGTGGAATCAGCAACAATTGATTGTTTGAAACTTTTCCACACCACTGCACCTCCATTCAAGCTAAAAACATAGCCTGATTGCAATCGGAAATCATCCTGGTCAGATTGGAACGAAGCGTCAGTATATCCTTCAATACTGAGTTCTTCCTGACCACCATACACCAAGAACATATCTTTGGTCCTCCGCAGATATTTCAAAATGTTCTTGACTGCAATCCAGTGCGCCAGACCTGGATTACTTTGGAACCGACTGGTCACGCTTAACCCATAAGCGACGTCTGGGCGAGTACACAACATCGCATACATAATGGATCCAATAGCCGAAGCATAAGGCGTATTGTCCATTTCATCTTTCTCAGTCTGTGTTTGTGGACACTGACTCTTCGATAGATTCAGACCATATCTGACTGGAAGATATCCTCTTTTAGAATTTTCTAAATGAAATCTCTCCAGGACTTTATCGATGTAAGTACTCTTGCACAGCCCGAGAAGCCTCTTAGATCTATCTCTGTAGATCTTCACACCTAATACATAGGCTGCTTCTCCTAGATCTTTCATCTGGAAACATTTTCTTAACCACGTTTTGACAGCATGCAGTTCAGGAATATCGTTTCCAATGATTAAGATATCATCGACGTAGAGGACTAGGAAAGTAATTACGCTCCCACTAAACCTCTTATATACACACGGGTCATCTTCATTCTTGATGAAACCAAACTCACAGATTGATTCATCAAAACGAATATTCCAGATTCTTGATGCTTGCTTAAGTCCATAATGTAAGTACCCCTTAAGATAAGGGGGGTCCCCTTCTAGGGGGAGCATAACCCTAAAGCATATGGCGCATAAAATTTTCTTCTTGCGGAACTAGGGTTATAGGATCGATATGCATGCTAAAAGATCAACTTGATAATAAGAAAACAATCATACCATCGCCATGGGAAGATGTTTCCTTGGAAGCAAAGATCAAAGTAGATCTTCTCCTTAGGTGGCGCACACAAGGTGATGTCGCCTACTCTTTGTTGATCCTTGTGCTAGCAAGGTTCTCCAAAGGTTCTTGTCGAGTGGAAAGGATGAGAGATCTCCTTGGCGAAAACTTCCTTGTCGTCTTAGCTTCTCCTCCACGCGAGAATGCCTCAAGACCCTCTAGCCAAGCGCGGCGACAAGGTGTGAATGAAGCGAGAGAGATGTGACCACGCTTAGGAGTCGTGGTTTCTAAAAATAGAAAACCACTCCCACGTTCATGCTCTCATGCGACTTCGGTTTTACCCAAGCGCAAACTTCTCTTCACTTTGAACCATGCGCTCATTCATGAGCCGGTTCATTACGGTTTGGTCCAAGACCAATTATCCCAAGCAATATGGTCTAGATCTTAATTAAACCCTAAGGCTTCAGATCTAACCGTCGATCTCTTTGATGCTCTTGATCTGACCGATCTAGCATCCATTCTCTCGATCGAAGCTTACCGATCTCAAGCCCTAATCAATCAAACATGATCAGACCAGATCTCACTTACAATCAGAGATTAAATCCCTTTAAACTGAACCTGAACAATTCAGTCCACACGATCTGACTTAAGTAAGCCATATCATCAAATTGTGCGACCCTGAGGGTTTCCTCTAAATGTCGGTAACGATAACTCACGTTATCACGATCAGTGAGGGGTATCTAGCAACACATCACTGTCTCCCGATAGAAAGGAAAGAGTCTTCCAAGACTACACCCAAACCATAGCACAAGTGTGACTCAAATCACTAGGCATGCATATTTCCTTTGCCACTGGATGTTCTTATTGGACAAGCCTGTCAAGCTCGTAATTCCAATATGATGAGCATGATTAGAACAGATGAACACAGTCACCTGGGTATGGCCATACACTCTCTCAATCATCTCATCCAGGGGGCCCCTTTAGAACATCACACTCCTTAAACAAGGAGACGGCAATCCTATGTCTATCACTAGTGCTCTAACCTGACTCAAGCTCACCATCCAAGATAGTCTATAATCATTATGTTTCAAATGATATTGAACTATCTCAAAACAATGACAATCATCATTTAGAAAACACAAGTGATCTCAAGTCAAAGGAAATGTGCCACTTGTCACATTCAAGGAATATTCACATTGTGACAAACAATTGAACATCCTAGTAGGGTCTGTCCAGTACATCCCATGTACCCATGAGTCTACATCTTATTCCATGCTCGAAGCATCCTATAAGATTAGAACACATATTAGTCTTAACCATATCAAGGCTGTCTCATGTTCACCAAGATATATCGACTAAGGACATAATAGCTTGTCAGCCCAGCTGAACAGCTTTGAGACATTATTCAGAAGAACATATATTGCAGCAGACAATGTAGCTAACTGAATAACAACCATGCCTTTATAAACATAACAGTTTATTACATGATACAGATACATTCCCACAGGCCTCAAACATTAGCCTTAAGGGCATACCCCAACACATAAATGGACTTCCTTAACTTGCATATTTTATGACGATCTGATGGATTGATGAAACCTTCAGGTTGTGTCATATACACATCCTCTTCTAGTTTTCCATTAAGGAAAGCAGTCTTCACATCCATTTGCCAGATCTCATAATCATAATATGCTGCTATCGCAAGAATAATCCGAATAGACTTGAACATAGCTACAGGAGAGAAAGTTTCATCATAATCTATCCCGTAGATTTGTTTGAAACCTTTCGCAACTAGCCTGCCTTTATAGGTAACTACATTACCATCCACGTCAATCTTCCTTTTGAAGATCCATTTACAGCCTATAGGGATTACTCCCAGAGGCAGATCAACCAAATCCCAGACTTGGTTATCTGACATGGAGTCCATCTCGGCTCGCATAGCTTCAAGCCATCTCGCTGATTCCAGTCCACTGACCGCATCCGCATAAGTGAGGGGTTCATCATCAATGATGTAGATTCCGTCATAGCGCTCAGGCTGTCGACGGATCCTTCCCGATCTTCGCGGTTCCCATGATATCTGAGCCTCAGGTTGTTCAGTAACCTGATCTGAAGTCTCCCCTAAACCTAAGGGGGGGGCGAAACCCTAATAGGAGGCGCAACAAAAAAAAATTCTAGCGGAATCTAGGGTTTCTAAAAGATTGCATAGCATGTAATATATTCAACTTTCAAAGTGAAACGATTCTCACCATTGCCATCACTTAGATGATGTCTTGGAAGGAAAGGCGCAAGCGAACCTTCTCCTTAGTTTCGCACACAAGGTGATCAATGCGCCTACTCCCTTGATGCTCCTTGTGCTAGCAAGGCTTCAAGGTTGTCTTGTCGAAATGGAAAGGAAAAGAGAGATCGCCTTGCTTAGTCGAATGGTCCCTCTTGTCGTCCACAATGCTCCACACGAGAATGCCTTTCGAACGAAAAACCAAAGGGCGACAAAGGCGTGAAGAGGCAAGTGAGATGCAACGTGAGATCATGGCCACGTTTGAGGACATGCTATCTAAAAATAGCCAAGTCCAAACGTTCATGCGACCATGTAATAACCCACTCGCAAATGCCTTATCAATTGAACCATGCGCTCAACCAATGAGCCGGTTCAAATCAATTTGGTTTAATAACCAAATAAACCAAGCAATCAGTCCAGACCATAATAAACCCTAAGGCTCTTGATCTGACCGTCGATCTCTTAATGCTTCTGATCTGACCGATCTAGCATCTATTCTCTCGATCGAAGCTTACCGATCTCAAGCCCTAATCAATCAAACATGATCAGACCAGATCTCACTCACAATCAGAGATTAAATCCCTTTATACTGAACCCGAACAATTCAGTCCATACGATCTGACTTAAGTAAGCCATATCATCAAATTGTGCGACCCTGAGGGTTTCCTTTAAATGTCGGTAACGATAACTCACATTATCACGATCAGTGAGGGGTATCTAGCAACACATCACTGTCTCCCGATATAAAGGAAAGAGTCTTCCAAGACTATACCCAAATTACAGCACAAGTGTGAATCAACTCACAATGCATGCATATTTCCTTTGCCACTGGATGTTCTTATTGGACAAGCGTGTCAAGCTTGTAGCTCCATTATGATGAGCATGATTAGATCAGATGAACACTGTCACCTGGGTATGGCCATACTCTTTTCTCAATCATCTCATCCAGGGGGCCCCTTTAGAACATCACACTCCTTAAACAAGGAGACGGCAATCCTATGTCTATCACTAGTGCCCTAACCTGATTCAAGTTCACCATCCAAGATAGTCTATAATCATTGTGTTTCAAATGATATTGAACTACCTCAAAACAATGACAATCATCATTTAGAAAACACAAGTGATCTCAAGTCAGAGGAAATGTGCCACTTGTCTCATTCAAGGAATATTCACATTGTGACAAACAATTGAACATCCTAGTAGGGTCTGTCCAGTACATCCAATGTACCCATGAGTCTACATCTTATTCCATGCTCGAAGCATCCTATATGATTAGAACACATATTAGTCTTAATCATATCAAGGCTGTCTCATGTTCACCAAGATATCTCGACTAAGGACTTAACTGCATGTCAGCCCAGCTGAGCAGCATTGAGACATTATTCAGAAGAACATATATTGCAGCAGACAATGTAGCTAACTGAATAATAACCATGCCTTTATAAACATAAACGTTTATTACACGATACTGTTACAATCCCAAGGCCTCAAACATTAGGCTTAAGGGCATACCCCAACATGATCTACTGGCTCAGGCTCATCCAACTGTGCTTGACTACTTTGTCCTTCTTCTGGATTCTCATCCAGCTTTATTTCTCTCCCACTGGCCTCTTGCAGAAGAAATTCCTTCTCAAGAAAAATAGCCGTCCGAGCAACAAACACCTTGTTCTCTTTGGGATCGAAGAAATAATAACCCTTAGTTTCCTTAGGGTAACCGACAAAGATGCATTTCTCAGATCTGCTCTCTAGTTTCCTAGAGGCGAGCTTTTTGACATAAGCCTCGCAACCCCAGATCTTAATAAATGTCAAGCTTGGCTGTTTCCCATACCATAACTCATATGGAGTCTTTGAAACGGCCTTGGATGGCACTCGGTTTAGTACCTTTGCAGCTGTTTCCAGTGCAAATCCCCAAAAGGAGTAAGGTAGAGTAGCCTGACTCATCATAGAACGAACCATATCAAGTAAGGTTCTGTTCCTCCTTTCGGACACACCATTCCATTGCGGTGTTCCTGGCGGAGTGAGCTGTGAGATAATCCCACACTCCTTCAGATAGTCAGTAAACTCATGACTCAAGTATTCACCACCTCGATCTAAACGAAGTGCCTTGATATTTCGGCCTAGCTGATTCTGTACTTCATTCTTGAACTCTTTGAACTTGTCAAAATATTCACTTTTATGTCTCATTAGATAGACATACCCATATCTACTGAAATCATCATTAAAGGTAATGAAGTATAGATAGCCACCTCTGGCATGTTTACTAAAAGGCCCACACACATCACTGTGTATAAGGTCAAGTAAACCTGAAGCCCTTTGACCTTTCTTAGGAAAAGGAGACTTCGTCATTTTACCCATTAAACAAGCTTTGCATGTATCAATCTCCTCATAGGAGAATGATCCCAGCAGTCCTTGATCATGCAACCGCTTAATGCGCTTCTTGTTAATATGGCCTAAACGACTATGCCATAGCAAGGTGCTATCATCATCATACTTGGCTTTCTTAATATCAATTTGCTGTATAGAACATTCCATGTCCAACATGAATAATCCATTGTTAATTGACCCAGTAGCATAAACAATATTATCATATGAAATAACACACTTTGAAATATTGCATTCAAAGGAAAACCCTTTCCTGATAAGAACAGGAATAAAGATAATATTTTTCGTAATGCTTGGTACAAAGTAACAATTGTCCAGTTCTAATACAAGCCCAGATGGTAATGAGATGTAATAAATTCCTACAGCAACAGCAGCAACCCGTGCCCCGTTTCCAACTCGTAGGTCCACCTCATGCTGTCCCACCTGTCTTCTTCTCTTGAGTTCCTGTACATTTGAACAAATGTGAACTCCACATGCAGTGTCCAACACCCATGATATGGAAGAAGAAACCATGACCTCAGTCACATAAATACCTGAGCCAGCAGCAAAACTTCCCTTCTTGTCTCCTTGGAGCGCTTTACAGTCCTTTTTCCAGTGACCCAGCTGGCCACAGTGGAAACATCTATATTCCTTCGACCGCTTAACCTTTTGTTTCAGAGCCTTGTTGTAGTTCTTGACAGGGGCTTTGCCCTTCTTCCCTTTCTTCTTGTTCCTTGAAGGAACCATCAAGACAGTGGATGAAGGCTTTCCCTTTAGAGTCAACTCTGTAGTCAAGAGCATATTCAGCAACTCTGCCGGGGTACAGTCGATCTTGTTCATATTAAAATTAATGATGAACGGATCAAAAGTAGCCGGAAGAGACTGCAGGATAATGTCTACAGCAAGCTCCTGATTGATGGTATGTCTTAGTTTCTCTAGAGCCTCCTTGTACCCAATCATCTTGAGCACGTGAGCTCCCACTGGACTCCCTTCAGCCAGTTTGCTCTGAAAGAAAAGCTTAGTCAAATTGTAGCGTTCAGTCCTAGCCTGTGCGGCATACAGCAGCTTGAGGTTTGCTATAATTTGTATAGCAGATAGATCCTCATGCTGACGCTGCAACTCTGGCGTCATAGACGCAAGCATCAGGCAAGCGACATCAATGCTATCATTGACATGCTTCTCATAGGCATCCCGAACCGCCCTTGCGGCGTTCGCAGCGGGTTGAGGCGATATAGCCGTCTCGAGGACATACAGCTTCCTCTCAGCCTTAGGAACAATCTTAAGGTGTCCGTACCAGTCTGAGAAGTTTGGTCCAGCAAACTTCTCCCTTTCCAGTAGGGATCGCACATTGAAATTCGTGGTGTTCGTTGCTGCAATAATCTACAACAATGCAAGAACAGCAAGGTCAGTATCAATGTGAGAATCAATTCAGGACTTAAGAATGATTCTTTTCTCACTATTTTATCTGGCTGAAAAATCTAGCAAAACAGCCCGAAAGAGTAAAACTCTTTTAGTGAGATGGGATCCAGATTTCATACTTGGTCTCTGCATCCCGCTCAGGCGAGATAAGATGCACAGAGAGTACAAGCACTAATCTCTGGTAGGCAATCCCTGCCAATCGCCAACCCGTGCGATTCCCCTTCATCTGGGCAATCCAGCAGACTGTGCCAACTGAGTTGGTACAACATAGTCTCTGATCCCACAGATGGCTGCCACCATATAGCTACCATATGCGCCACATATATAGCCTACATGGTCAAGCTGACCCGACCTACTCCCTGGACCACCACGTGCTATGCTGAGCAACGAGAAGCGATAAATCCCTTCCCTGTAACACGCAGGTGTAATCACACACCGTCTGAAGATAGATGGGCGTGCCCACTGAGTGGGTACAACACGGCCCCAACGATAGTCAGAACAGTGAGGTTTCGCGTCAGAAGGCTTACGAGCTTGATATTTTAGCGTTGGATTTTAACGGTCTTTTATCTTCTTAACTATCATGCAAACCCTATGGTGATAGCAGAAGATTAAATCATGCAATTCTAATTATACAAACAATAAATAGAAAGCATGCTGATCTTATGTGGTAAAAGCCCATTAAGCCTAGGGTAAGACCTTAATTTTAACTTAAGTCTTCACTTGAGCTCTTGATGGGTCTTTTGCATCTCATCTGGCCCAACCCAGGGCCCAAGCACCCACTGCAGCTCAGGTGCGCCCACCAGGTAAATGCGCCTATCCCAGAGTCGAACCCTGGACCTCCCACTGGTGAAGCCACTTGCTGCATGCGCCTCTGCCAAGTGTGCTTTGTGCTCATGTCTGATTAAAATTACAATTTAATCTATCTAGACAAGATTGACACGCAGGTCAATTACACAATAAATTAATTAAAATGTGATGCGCAGATCACAATTATAATAATTTACAATTTAATCCAGGCACGCAGGCCCCAGCACAGCACACATTAAATTGGGCAGCCCACATAAGATTAAATAGACACCAAACATGGTATACAATCAACATGTGATCCAATAATAAGAAAATAAAATTTTCAAAAACCCATTGGCATTAATTTTATTTTCCTTATGTGCCCTACTACCTTACAACGGTCCATTAATAGGGATCCACTCATCAGATCTAGTCAGACCCACTGCCCTTGCATGCACCAAGTCCTAACTGACTTAAGTCGACCCGGTGGTCAACAATGCATGCAATTGGGCTGAACGACCCTCATGAGTTCAGGCAAGCGGGTGTGACCCCGGGCCCAACTCATGCGCGTTCACTGGTGTAGGGTCCCCTTCAAGGGGGAGCGCAAGCATGTGAAACCCCTTTCAAGAGGGGGGCGAAAACACTAAGGGGGGTGGCGCATAACTTTGCAAGCGGAAGCATGTGTTTTCAACGATTTTAGCATGAGCATATGATCAACTTGAATGAGTTAGATTTATACCATAGCCATAGAGTTGGAGGTCGGCTTGGAAGAAGAGATCGAATAGGGGTCTCCTCCACAAGATGCGCACACAAGATGAGGATGCGCTCACTTCCTTGGTGCTCCTTGTGCTAGCAAGGTTCCAAGAGTTGTCCTTGATCGAGTAAAGAGAAGAGATGATCACTTCCTTTGGTTGGCCGGTCCTTCTCTTGTCGTCCACACCCAAATTCTCTCAAGTCCCGTCGAGCAAGAGCAAGGAGACAAGAGTTCAATGAGCCTTCAAGCCGTTTTGGCGTTTCAAGGAGACATGCGCTCAATGACTTTCCAAAAATGGAAAATCCATTAAGCCATGCGTTCTCACTTCTAGCAAACCGCCCAAAACGCTTTATGGATCGAACCATGGGTTCACCCATGTGAACCGGTTCAATCCAAATTGGTCCAAACCAATTTGGTTCAAAGACCAAACCAAGTCAATCGGTCTAGATCAACCAAACCCAAGGTTTCCAATCTAACCGTTCATCTCATGATGCTCTTGATCTCACTGATCTTGCATCAATACTCTTGATCGAAGCTTACCGATCTCAAGCCCTAATCAATCAAACATGATCAGACTGGATCTCACTTACAATCAGAGTTTAAACTCCTTTAAACTGAACCGAAACAATTCAGTCCACACGATCTGACTCAAGTAAGCCATATCATCAAATTGTGCGACCCTGAGGGTTTCCTTTAAATGTCGGTAACGATAACTTACGTTATCACGATCAGTGAGGGGTATCTAGCAACACATCACTGTCTCCCGATATAAAGGAAAGAGTCTTCCAAGACTACACCCAAACCACAGCATAAGTGTGAATCAAATGAAGAGTCCCCTTCGAGGGGGAGCAAAAACCCTAAAGTGGTGGCGCAATCAAAGTAGGGGGCAGCGGATAAAGGGTTTCATAGATCGAAGAGCATGTATCATATGATCAACTTAACAAAAACCGATTGTAAAAGAAGTGATTCGATCCATACCATTGCCATTTCTAGATGGCGCCTTGGAAGAAAGAGAGCAATGAAGATCTCCTCCAAATCGTCACACACAAGATGAGTCTTGGCTCCTTCTTGTCGTCCCTTGTGCTAGCAAGAGTCGTCCAAGGTGTCTCTGATCGAATGCAAAAGGGAAAAGAGAGCTTTTTCTTTCTTGGCGTCTTTCTCTTGTCGCCTTAGACTTCCTCACACGAGAATGCCGCTCGATGACAACCCAAGGAGGCGTCAATTGCATGAAGAGGCAAGAGAGGGGCGACGTGTGTTCATGGCCACGTTTGAGAAGTGCTAAAAATAGCATCCCACTTCTCCATATGCGATCTTGGGTTTACCCCAATCGCAAATGCCACATCACCATTGAACCATGCGCTCATCCATGAGCTGGTTCAAACCGATTTGGTCCACTAACCAAATAAACCAAGAAATAAGTCCAGATCAAAATAAACCCAAAGGCTCTCGATCTGACCGTCAATCTCTCAATGCTTCTGATCTGACTGATCTAGCACTCATTCTCTCGATCGAAGCTTACCGATCTCAAGCCCTAATCAATCAAACATGATCAGACCAGATCTCACTTTCAATCAGAGATTAAATCCCTTTAAACTGAACCCAAACAATTCAGTCCACACGATCTGACTTAAGTAAGCCATATCATCAAATTGTGCGACCCTGAGGGTTTCCTTTAAATGTCGGTAACGATAACTCACATTATCACGATCAGTGAGGGGTATCTAGGAACACATCACTGTCTCCCGATATAAAGGAAAGAGTCTTCCAAGACTACACCCAAAAACAGCACAAGTGTGAATCAACATCACTAGGCATGCATATTTCCTTTGCCACTGGATGTTCTTATTGGACAAGCCTGTCAAGCCTGTAACTCCAATATGATAAGCATGATTAGATCAGATGAACATAGTCATCTGGGTATGGCCATACACTTTCTCAATCATCTCATCCGAGGGGGGCCCCTTTAGAACATCACACTCCTTAAACAAGGAGACGGCAATCCTATGTCTATCACTAGTGCCCTAACATGATTCAAGTTCACCATCCAAGATAGTCTATAATCATTGTGTTTCAAATGATATTGAACTATCTCAAAACAATGACAATCATCATTTAGAAAACACAAGTGATCTCAAGTCAAAGGAAATGTGCCACTTGTCTCACTCAAGGAATATTCACATTGTGACAAACAATTGAACATCCTAGTAGGGTCTGTCCAGTACATCCAATGTACCCATGAGTCTACATCTTATTCCATGCTCGAAGCATCCTATAAGATTAGAACACATATTAGTCTCAATCATATCAAGGCTGTCTCATGTTCACCAAGATATCTCGACTAAGGACTTATAGCACGTCAGCCTAGCTGAACAGCTTTGAGACATTATTCAGAAGAACATATATTGCAGCAGACAATGTAAACAACTGAATAATAACCATGCCTTTATAAACATAATAATTTATTACATGATACAGATACATTCCCACAGGCCTCAAACATTAGCCTTAAGGGCATACCCCAACATCAAACTCACGAGGCATGCATGTTTCCTTTGCCACTGGATGTTCTTATTGGACAAGCATGTCAAGCCTGTAACTCCAATATGATGAGCATGATTAGATCAGATGATCATAGTCATCTGGGTATGGCCATACACTATCTCAATCATCTCATACAGGGGGGCCCTTTAGAACATCACACTCCTTGAACAAGGAGACGGCAATCCTTTATCTATCACTAGTGTCCTAACCTGACTCAAGCTCATCATCCAAGATAGTCTATAATCATTATGTTTCAAATGATATTGAACTACCTCAAAACAATGACAATCATCATTTAGAAACACAAGTGATCTCAAGTCGAAGGACATGTGCCACTTGCTGCTATCAAGGATTATTCACATTGTGACAAACAATTGAATATCCTAGAAGGGTCTGTCCAGTACATCCAATGTACCCATGATTCTACATCTTATTCCATGCTCGAAGCATCCTATAAGATTAGCACACATATTAGTCTCAATTATATCAAGGCTGTCTCATGTTCACCAAGATATCTCGACTAAGGACATAGAGCCTGTCAGCCTAGCTGAACAGCTTTGAGACATTATTCAGTAGTACACTTATTATTGCAGACAAGGTAACAACCTGAATAATAACCATGCCTTTATAAACATAAGAGTTTATTACATGATACTTATACAATCCCAAGGCCTCAAACATTAGCCTTAAGGGCATACTCCAACAATCTCCCACTTGCACTTAATCTAATGGTTGAGAAACCTCAAACCCATGTTATTACAGTGCTTCTCATGCTTCTGCTGCGCCAGAGGCTTGGTAAGCGGGTCAGCCAGATTGTCGTCTGTATGAACCTTGCATATTTTGATCTCGCCTCGATCAATGATCTCCCGGATCAAGTGAAACCGTCTCTGTATGTGCTTGGACTTCTGGTGCGACCGTGGTTCCTTTGCTTGTGCGATTGCTCCAGTGTTATCACAGAAGATAACCAAAGGATCTGCACTCGAAGGAACAACACCAAGTTCTCTCACGAACTTACGAATCCACACTGCCTCCTTGGATGCTTCCGAGGCTGCAACATACTCGGCTTCTGTTGTGGAATCAGCAACAGTTGACTGTTTGAAACTCTTCCACACCACTGCTCCACCATTCAAGCTAAAGACATAGCCTGATTGCGATCGGAAATCATCCTGGTCTGACTGGAACGAATCGTCAGTATATCCCTCTATACTGAGTTCTTCCGGACCACCATATATCAAGAACATATCTTTGGTCCTCCGCAGATATTTTATAATGTTCTTGACTGCAATCCAGTGCGCCTGTCCTGGATTACTTTGGAATCGACTGGTCACGCTTAACCCGTAAGCGACGTCTGGGCGAGTACATAACATCGCATACATAATGGACCCAATAGCCGAAGCATAAGGCGTATTGTCCATTTCATCTTTCTCAGTCTGTGTTTGTGGACACTGACTCTTCGAAAGATTCAGACCATGTCTGACTGGAAGATATCCACGTTTAGACTTCTCTAAATGGAATCTCTCCAGGACTTTATCGATGTAAGTACTTTGGCACAGCCCGAGAAGCCTCTTAGATCTATCCCGGTAGATCTTCACACCTAACACATAGGCTGCTTCTCCTAGATCTTTCATCTGGAAACATTTTCCTAACCATGCTTTAACCGCATGCAGTTCAGGAATATCGTTTCCAATGATTAAGATATCATCGACGTAGAGGATTAGGAATGTAATTACGTTCCCACTAAACCTCTTATATACACACGGGTCATCCTCGTTCTTGATGAAACCAAACTCAGAGATTGATTCATCAAAACGAATGTTCCAGCTTCTAGATGCTTGTTTAAGTCCATAAATGGATTTCTTTAACTTGCATATTTTATGACGATCTGCTGGATTAGTGAAACCCTCAGGTTGTGTCATATACACATCCTCATCCAGATTTCCATTAAGGAAAGCTGTCTTCACATCCATCTGCCAGATCTCATAATCATAATATGCAGCTATAGCGAAAAGAATCCGAATAGACTTAAACATGGCTACAGGAGAGAAAGTTTCATCATAATCTATCCCGTAGATTTGTTTGAAACCTTTCGCAACTAGCCTGCCTTTATAGGTAACCACGTTACCATCCATGTCAATCTTCTTCTTGAAGATCCATTTACAGCCTATAGGGATTACTCCCGGAGGCGGATCAACCAAATCCCAGACTTGGTTATCTGACATGGAGTCCATCTCGGCTCGCATAGCATCAAGCCATCTAGCTGACTCCGGTCCACTGACCGCATCCGCATAAGTGAGGGGTTCATCATTATCAATGATGTAGACTCCGTCATAGCGCTCAGGCTGTCGACGGATCCTACCCGATCTTCGCGGTTCCCGTGTTATCTGAGCCTCAGGTTGTTCAATAACCTGATCCACTGGCTCTGGCTCATCCAACTGCACTTGACTACTTTGTCCTCCCTCTGGATTCTCATCCAGCTTTATTTCTCTCCCACTGGCCTCTTGCAGAAGAAATTCCTTCTCAAGAAATATGGCCGTCCGAGCAACAAAAACCTTGTTCTCTTCGGGATCGTAGAAATAATAACCCTTAGTTTCCTTAGGGTAACCGACAAAGATGCATTTCTCAGATCTGCTCTCCAGTTTCCCAGAGGCGAGCTTTTTGACATAAGCCTCGCAACCCCAGATCCTGATAAATGTCAAGCTAGGCTGTTTCCCATACCATAACTCATATGGCGTCTTTGAAACTGCCTTGGATGGCACTCGGTTTAGTACCTTTGCAGCTGTTTCCAGTGCAAAACCCCAAAAGGAGTATGGAAGAGTAGCCTGACTCATCATAGAACGAACCATGTCAAGTAACGTTCTATTTCTCCTCTCGGACACACCATTCCATTGCGGTGTTCCTGGCGGAGTGAGCTGTGAGATAATCCCACACTCTTTCAGATAGTCAGTAAATTCTCGACTTAGGTATTCTCCACCTCGATCAGAACGAAGTGCCTTGATATTTCGGCCTAACTGATTTTGTACTTCATTTTTGAACTCTTTGAACTTGTCAAAAGATTCACTTTTATGTCTCATTAGATAGACATATCCATACCTACTGAAATCATCAGTAAAGGTAATGAAGTACTGATAGCCACCTCTGGCATGTTTACTAAATGGCCCACACACATCACTGTGTATGAGGTCAAGTAAACCTGAAGCCCTTTGACCTTTGTTAGGAAAAGGAGACTTCGTCATTTTACCCATCAAACAAGCTTTGCATGTATCAAACTCCTCGTAGGAGAAAGATCCCAGCAGTCCATGTTCATGCAACCGCTTAATGCGTTTCTCGTTTATATGGCCTAAACGACTATGCCATAGCAAGGTGCTATCATCAGCATACTTGGCTTTCTTATTATCAATGTTTTGTATAGAATTTTCCATGTCCAACATGTATAACCCATTGTTAATTGAACCAGTTGCATACACAATATTATCTACAGATAAAACACACTTTGAAATATTGCATTCAAAGGCAAATCCTTTCCTGACAAGAGCAGGAATAGAGATAATATTCTTGGTGATACTCGGTACAAAATAATAATTGTTTAATTCCAATACAATGCCAGATGGTAAAGAAATGAAATAGTCTCCTACAGCAACAGCAGCAACCCGTGCCCCGTTTCCAACGCGTAGGTCTATCTCATGCTGTCCCACCTGCCTTCTTCTCTTGAGTTCCTGTACATTTGAACAAATGTGAACTCCACATGCAGTGTCCAACACCCATGAAATAGAAGAAGATGAAACCATGACTTCCGTCACGTATATACCTGAGCCATAAGCGATGCTTCCCCTCTTATCTCCTTGGAGCGCTTTACAGTCCTTTTTCCAGTGACCCAGCTGGCCACAGTGGAAACACCTGTTGTCCTTGGACCGCTTGACCTTCTGTTTCAGAGCCTTACTGTAGTTCTTGACAGGGGCCTTGCCCTTCTTCCCCTTCTTCTTGTTCCTAAAAGGAACCATTAAGACAGAGGTTGAAGGCTTGCCCTTCAGAGTTTCCTCAGTAGTCAAGAGCATATTCAGCAGCTCTGCCGGCGTACAATCGATTTTGTTCATATTAAAGTTAATGATGAACGCATCGAAAGAAGGCGGAAGAGACTGCAGAATAATATCTACAGCAAGCTCCTGGTTGACGGTATGCCCCAGTTTCTCCAGAGCCTCCTTGTGCCCAATCATCTTGAGCACGTGAGCTCCCACTGGGCTCCCTTCAGCTAGTTTGCTCTGAAAGAAGAGCTTCGTCAGATTATAGCGTTCTGTCCTCGCCTGTGCAGCATACAGCATCTTGAGGTTCGCTATAATCTCTATAGCCGACATATCCTCATGCTGACGCTGCAGCGGTGGCGTCATAGACGCTAGCATCAGGCAAGCGACATCAATGCTATCATTGACGTGCTTTTCATAGGCATCACGAACCGCCCTTGCGGCGTTCGCAGCGGGCTGCGGCGGTATCGCCGTCTCGAGGACATACAGTTTCCTCTCTGCCTTAAGAACGATCTTAAGGTGTCCGAACCAGTCAGAGAAGTTCGGCCCAGCAAACTTCTCCCTTTCCAGTAGGGATCGCACATTGAAGCTCATGGTGTTCGTTGCTGCAGGAATCTACAACAAGCAAGAACATCAAGGTCAGTATCAATGTTCAGAATCAATCCAGGACTTTAAGAAAGATTCTTTTTCTCACTATTTTGTCTGACTGAAAAATCCAGAAAACAGTCCGAAAGAGTAACACTCTTTTAGTGAGATGGGATCCAGATTTCATACTTGGTCTCCGCGTCCCGCTCAGGCGAGATAAGATGCACAGAGATGACAAGCATTAATTTCTGGTAGGCTGTCCCAGCCAATCGCCAACCCGTGCGATTCCCCTTCATCTGGGCAATCCAGCAGACTGTGCCAACTGAGTTGGTACAACATAGTCTCTGACCCCACAGATGGCTGCCTCCATGCACTACCATATGCGCCACATATGTAGTCTACATGGTCAAGCTGACCTGACCTACTCCCTGGACCACCACGTGCTATGCTGAGCAACGAGAAGGGATAAATCCCTACTCTGTAACACGCAGGTGTAATCCCGCACTGTCTGAAGATAGATGGACGTGCCCACTGAGTGGGTTCAACACGGCTCCAACGATAGTCAGAACAGTGAGGTTTCGCGCCAGAAGGCATTACGTGCTTGATATATTAGCGTTGGATTTTAACGGTCTTTTATCTTCTTCACTATCATGCAAGTCCTATGGTGATAGCAGAAGATAAACACATGCAATTCTAATTATATAAGCAATAAATAGAAAGCATGATCTTATGTGGTAAAAGCCCATGAATCCTAGTAAGACCTTAATTTTACTTAAGTCTTCACTTGAGCTCTTTTGCATCTCATCTGGTCCAACCCAGGGCCCTAGCGCCAAGAGCACCTCAGGTGCGCCACCAGCTGAATGCCCCTCTTGGATGTGTGCTTTTATGCCCTTGTCTAATCAAAAACATTTTGATCTATCTAGACAAGCTTTGACTCGCAGGTCAATTATACAATAGATTAATAAAAAATGTGATTCGCAGATCACAATAATATTAACTTATAATTAACCAGGCACGCAGGCCCCAGCACAGCACACAATAGGGCAACCCACATAAGAATAAATAAACAAGCACATGGTCTCAATCATCATGTGATCCAATTGTAGGGTCCCCTTCAAGGGGGAGCGCAAGCATGTGAAACCCCTTTCAAGAGGGGGGCGAAAACACTAAGGGGGGTGGCGCATAACTTTGCAAGCGGAAGCATGTGTTTTCAACGATTTTAGCATGAGCATATGATCAACTTGAATGAGTTAGATTTATACCATAGCCATAGAGTTGGAGGTCGGCTTGGAAGAAGAGATCGAATAGGGGTCTCCTCCACAAGATGCGCACACAAGATGAGGATGCGCTCACTTCCTTGGTGCTCCTTGTGCTAGCAAGGTTCCAAGAGTTGTCCTTGATCGAGTAAAGAGAAGAGATGATCACTTCCTTTGGTTGGCCGGTCCTTCTCTTGTCGTCCACACCCAAATTCTCTCAAGTCCCGTCGAGCAAGAGCAAGGAGACAAGAGTTCAATGAGCCTTCAAGCCGTTTTGGTGTTTCAAGGAGACATGCGCTCAATGACTTTCCAAAAATGGAAAATCCATTAAGCCATGCGTTCTCACTTCTAGCAAACCGCCCAAAACGCTTTATGGATCGAACCATGGGTTCACCCATGTGAACCGGTTCAATCCAAATTGGTCCAAACCAATTTGGTTCAAAGACCAAACCAAGTCAATCGGTCTAGATCAACCAAACCCTAAGGTTTCCAATCTAACCGTTCATCTCATGATGCTCTTGATCTCACCGATCTTGCATCAATACTCTTGATCGAAGCTTACCGATCTCAAGCCCTAATCAATCAAACATGATCAGACTGGATCTCACTTACAATCAGAGTTTAAACTCCTTTAAACTGAACCGAAACAATTCAGTCCACACGATCTGACTCAAGTAAGCCATATCATCAAATTGTGCGACCCTGAGGGTTTCCTTTAAATGTCGGTAACGATAACTTACGTTATCACGATCAGTGAGGGGTATCTAGCAACACATCACTGTCTCCCGATATAAAGGAAAGAGTCTTCCAAGACTACACCCAAACCACAGCATAAGTGTGAATCAAACTCACGAGGCATGCATGTTTCCTTTGCCACTGGATGTTCTTATTGGACAAGCATGTCAAGCCTGTAACTCCAATATGATGAGCATGATTAGATCAGATGATCATAGTCATCTGGGTATGGCCATACACTATCTCAATCATCTCATACAGGGGGGCCCTTTAGAACATCACACTCCTTGAACAAGGAGACGGCAATCCTTTATCTATCACTAGTGTCCTAACCTGACTCAAGCTCATCATCCAAGATAGTCTATAATCATTATGTTTCAAATGATATTGAACTACCTCAAAACAATGACAATCATCATTTAGAAACACAAGTGATCTCAAGTCGAAGGACATGTGCCACTTGCTGCTATCAAGGATTATTCACATTGTGACAAACAATTGAATATCCTAGAAGGGTCTGTCCAGTACATCCAATGTACCCATGATTCTACATCTTATTCCATGCTCGAAGCATCCTATAAGATTAGCACACATATTAGTCTCAATCATATCAAGGCTGTCTCATGTTCACCAAGATATCTCGACTAAGGACATAGAGCCTGTCAGCCTAGCTGAACAGCTTTGAGACATTATTCAGTAGTACACTTATTATTGCAGACAAGGTAACAACCTGAATAATAACCATGCCTTTATAAACATAAGAGTTTATTACATGATACTTATACAATCCCAAGGCCTCAAACATTAGCCTTAAGGGCATACTCCAACAACTGGTTGTCTCAACCAGACATCGCTACACGCCTATATGCAGTCGACCTATAGCCACCTCGTGCTTGCACACAGGTGCCATCTGGTCGACCCATGTAGGCTGTCAGATGGTCTGATCAGACTTGTTGGGTCTGGACTGGACGATGACTTCAACCCTAATAACCCGTCTAAGGTTTTACAGTAGGCGCTTATAGATCTAAGTGAGGCGCGCAAGTTAACAAGTTTTGAAGAAAAACTACAACATGCGCCTACATAAGCATACTAAATACATGCGCCACAAGTAAAATACATTCATCTAGTATTTTCGCATGATGAGAAAACTATCATGAACATTCGCATGTAATAAACCTTAGATCTATGCATCAGCGTAAACATGGATCACAAAGCAATCATATGATTCATACATCAACCAATGGCTCTGATACCAATTTGAAAGTCCCCAGAGGGGGCGAAACCCTATGCATGCAGATATAAATCTATGCAAGGCGGAATCTAGGGTTTCCTAGGATCGCTAATATGACATATGATCAACTTGTATAGAATGCAAAGATTCTTACCAATGCCATTTCTTGGATGGCGACTTGGAAGCAGAGAGTGATGCCGCTCTCCTCCAAAGTAGACGCACACAAATGAGATCGCTTCCTCCTTGGCGTTCCTTGTGCTAGCAAAGATCTCCAAGAGTCCTGATCGAATGGAAGGGGATGAGATCAATTCTTGCTTGGCATATAACTTTTCTCCTCCTTAGCATGAGCCTTCTTCACCACACGAGAGAGCAAGTGGCGATGAGAGAAGAGGAGAGGCGAGAATAGAGGCAAATCCCTCAAACGTGAGGCGTGGTCTCAAGTTGAGATCATGGCTTCTAAAAATAGCAAGCCACCTCTTCATGCGACCATGGGTTTACCCCAATCGCATTTTCCTCTTCCCATTGAACCATGCGCTCACATGATGAGCCGGTTCATTTTGGTTTGGTTCAAAGGCCAAATAAACCCAAGCATCTGGTCCAGATCACAATAAACCCTAAAGGTTCAAGATCCAACCGTTCATCTCTTGATGCTCTTGATCTCACCAATCTAGCATCAATTCTCTCGATCGAAGCTTACCGATCTCAAGCCCTAATCAATCAAACATGATCAGACCAGATCTCACTTACAATCAGAGATTAAATCCCTTTAAACTGAACCAAAACAATTCAGTCCACACGATCTGACTTAAGTAAGCCATATCATCAAATTGTGCGACCCTAAGGGTTTCCTTTAAATGTCGGAAACGATAACTTACGTTATCACGATCAGTGAGGGGTATCTAGCAACACATCACTGTCTCCCGATATAAAGGAAAGAGTCTTCCAAGACTACACCCAAACCACAGCACAAGTGTGAATCCATTTCACTAGGCATACAAGTTTCCTTTGCCACTGGATGTTCTTATTGGACAAGCGTGTCAAGCCTGTAGATCCAATATGATGAGAATGATTAGATCAGATGAACATAGTCACCTGGGTATGGCCATACACTTTCTCAATCATCTCATCCAGGAGGGGCCCCATTAGAACATCACACTCCAAACTAGGAGACGGCAATCCTATATCTATCACTAGTGCCCTAACATGACTCATGCTCATTATCCAAGATAATCTATAACCATTATGTTTCAAATGATATTGAACTATCTCAAAACAATGCCAATCATCATTTAGAAACACAAGTGATCTCAAGTCAGAGGAAGTATGCCACTTGTTCGCATATAAGGATTATTCACATTGTGACAAGCAATTGAATAACCTAGTAGGGTTTGTCCAGTACATCCAATGTACCCATGAGTCTACATCTTATTCCATGCTCGAAGCATCCTATAAGATTAGATCACATATTAGTCTCAATCATATCAAGGTTGTCTCATGTTCACCAAGATATCTCGACTAAGGACTATACTGCATGTCAGCCTAGCTGAACATCATTGAGACATTATTCAGAAGTATACATATTGCAGCAGATAATGTAACAACCTGAATAACAACCATTGCCTTTATAAACACGAAGTTTATACATGATACTGATACAATCCCAAGGCCTCAAACATTAGCCTTAAGGGCATACCCCAACAGGCTTTGCCCTTCTTCCCCTTCTTCTTGTTCCTTGAAGGAACCATCAAGACAGAGGATGAAGGCTTTCCCTTCTCAAGAGTCTGCTCTGTAGTACAGAGCATGTTCAGTAACTCTGCCGGTGTACAGTCGATCTTGTTCATATTAAAATTAATGATGAACGGATCGAAAGAGGCCGGGAGAGACTGCAAGATGATGTCTACAACAAGCTCCTGATTGACGGTGTGTCCCAGTTTCTCTAGAGCCTCTTTGTACCCAATCATCTTGAGTACGTGAGCTCCCACTGGACTTCCTTCAGTCAGTTTGCTCTGAAAGAAAAGTTTTGTCAAGTTATAGCGTTCTGTCCTTGCCTATGCAGCATACAGCATCTTGAGATTTGCTATAATTTCAATAGCAGATAAATCCTCATGCTGACGCTGTAGCTCTGGCGTCATAGACGCAAGCATAAGGCAAGCGACATCAATGCTATCATTGACATGCTTCTCATAAGCATCCCGAATCGCCCTTGCGGCGTTCGCAGCGGGTTGAGGCGGTATTGCCGTCTCAAGGACATACAGCTTCCTCTCAGCCTTAAGAACAATCTTAAGGTGTCCGTACCAGTCTAAGAAGTTTGGCCCAGTAAACTTCTCCCTTTCCAGTAAGGATCGCACATTGAAACCTGTGGTGTTCGTTGCTGCAGGAATCTACAACAAAGCAAGAACAACAAGGTCAGTATCCATGTTAGAATGAATCCAGGACTTAAGAATGATTCCTTTCTCACTATTTTATCTGACTGAAAAATCCAATAAAACAGTCCGAAAGAGTAAAACTCTTTAAGTGAGATGGGATCCAGATTTCATACTTGGTCTCCGCATCCCGCTCAGGCGAGATAAGATGCACAGAGAGTTCAAGCACTAATCACTGGTAGGCTATCATTGACATGCTTCTCATAAGCATCCCGAACCGCCCTTGCGGCGTTCGCAGCGGGTTGAGGCGGTATTGCCGTCTCAAGGACATACAGCTTCCTCTCAGCCTTAAGAACAATCTTAAGGTGTCCGTACCAGTCTGAGAAGTTTGGCCCAGTAAACTTCTCCCTTTCCAGTAAGGATCGCACATTGAAACCTGTGGTGTTCGTTGCTGCAGGAATCTACAACAAAGCAAGAACAACAAGGTCAGTATCCATGTTAGAATGAATCCAGGACTTAAGAATGATTCCTTTCTCACTATTTTATCTGACTGAAAAATCCAATAAAACAGTCCGAAAGAGTAAAACTCTTTAAGTGAGATGGGATCCAGATTTCATACTTGGTCTCCGCGTCCCGCTCAGGCGAGATAAGATGCACAGAGAGTTCAAGCACTAATCACTGGTAGGCTATCCATGCCAATCGCCAACCCGTGCGATTCCCCTTCATCTAGGCAATCCAGAAGACTGTGCCAACTGAGTTGGTACAACACAGTTTCTGATTCCACAGATGGCTGCCTCCATATAGCTAACATATGCTCAATATGTAGCCTACATGGTCAAGCTGACCCGACCTACTCCCTGGACCACCACGTGCTATGCTGAGCAACGAGAAGCGATAAATCCCTTCTATGTAACACGTAGGTGTAATCACACACCGTCTAAAGATAGCTGGGCGTGCCCACTGAGTGGGTACAACACGGCCCCAACGATAGTCAGAACAGTGAGGTTTCGCGTAAGAAGGCTTTCGTGCTTGATATTTAACGTTGGATTTTAACGGTCCTTTTATCTTCTTACTACCATGCATATCCTATGGTGATAGCAGAATGATAAATCATGCAGGTGCTAATATTACTTAAACAGTAAATAGAAAGCACAATGATCTTATGTGGTAAACGCCCATTAAGCCTAAATAAAAAAACCCTAGTTTTACACAAGTCTTCACTTGAGCTCTTCATGGGTCTTTTGCATTTCATCTGGCCCAGCCCGGGCCCAAGCCCTCTGCAGCCCAAATGCACTCCCAGACTGGTTGCGCCTGTTCTAGAGTCGAACTCTAGACCTCCCACTGGTGAAGCCACTTGCTGCAAGCACTTCTGCCATCTGTGCTCTGTGCTCATGTCTGATTAAGTTACATTTTAATCTATCTAGACATGATTTGACACGCAGGTCAATCACACATTATTATAAATGGAAATGTGATTCGCAGATCACAAGAAAAAATTTATAATTAATTAATCCAGGCACGCAGGCCCCAGCACAGCATACAAATAGGGCAGCCCACATAAGATGAAATAGACATCCAATCAGGTTAAACAAACAACATGTGATCCAAATAGGAAAATAAAATTTTGAAAAAACCCCATGGCATCAATTTTATTTCCTTATGTGCCCTACTACCTTACAACGGTCCATTAATAGGGATCCACTCATCAGACCAAGCCAGACCCACTGCCCTTGCATGCACCAAGTCATAACTGACTTGCGTCGACCTCATGGTCAACAATGCATGCCTTAAGGGCTGAACGTCCCACATGATATCTGGCAAGCGGGTGTGACCCCGGGCCTTAATCATGATCGTTCACTGGTCGCCTCAATCAGACATCGCTAAACGCCCTTCTGCAGTCGACCTATAGCCACCTCATGCTTGCGCATAGGTGCTATCTGGTCGACCCATCTAGGCTGTCAGATGGTCTGATCAGGCTGTTGGGTCCAGACTAGACTGACGACTTCAACCCTAGTAACCCGTCTAAGTATTTCAAGTAGGCGCTTATAGATCTAAGTGGATGGCGCGCAAGATGTTAAGTTTAGGTAAAAACAACTTTCAACATGCGCGAACATACATCATGCGCAACAATAAGTAAAACCCAAAATACATCTAAAGTCTAGCATGTATTTTCGCATGATGATTTGGCTTAGATCTACTTATAAACCAAGCATGGATCACACAAAGAAGCAATCATATAGATCATACCAGAACACAGCTCTGATACCAATTGAAAAGGGGTGAAACCCTAAACGCATGCACTTCTAAAATTTTGCATGGGCGGCAATAAGGATTTCATGAAGATCGCATGTGGCATGTAAGATCCAAGGATCTTGAGTCATGGTAAGCATTATTTTTGAATTAAATAAAATTATTGACTGTGATATTTTATTATGATTCAAGTAAAATTTATTGAATGCTAATTAACTAACTTATTGATTGTTAATTATTTGATTTGTGATTGGTTGTTAATTTATGGTAAATTAATTAGAGATTAATGGTTGATTATTGGTTGTTAATTTAGGATAAATTAATTAAATCCTTATTGGATATTAATTAAATCCTTATTGGATTTCGGTTAAGTGCTTGGTTATTTGTAAGTTAATTAAATTAATTAGTTAACTAGCTTATTGGATGTTAGTTTAACTCTTATTGGACTTTCACTTAAACTAAGGGATTATTGGGTTTTTAAAATTTGAATTATTGGGTTAATGGGTTAAACCTTTTTGAATTAATGGGTTAGAGGGTTAAAACCTTAAAAACCGAAATTTAAATAGGTAATTTCGGTTAGGGTAGAGTTTTGGCGATTTTGGCTTGGAAAAAAACTTTGGGCGACGGCTTGAAGAACTTAGGCGATTCTTGAAGAGTTCTTGAGGCGATTTTGGTGATTTCTCCATCTATTTCCCTTTGGCGAATTATTCCTTGGTGTTTGGTAGCATCTTTCAAAGCCTTAGACGAATTTTTGGAAGGGTTTTTCTTATTGGTGTTCACGGTTCAAGGTGAGTGGGTTGTCTAATTGATTTCTATCTATTTGTTGGTGTTAATTGATGAGTTAGATGATATATTCGCTTGTTGGAAATCTTACTATGCTAAAACCGAATTTTGTAAGGTTGATTATATCATGAAAACCGAATTTTGTAAAGTTGATTATATGATGAAAACCGAATTTTGTAAGGTTGATTATATCATGAAAACCGAAATTTTCAAAGGTGATTATATGATGATTATTTAACCGAAAATTTGTATGAAATTTAAAGGTATTTTTATAGAAATTTTGGTAGCATTAAATCATTGAATTTTGAGTATGAAACTCTTGTTAGTTATAGTTAAACCGAAATCAACTTTGGTAACATTAAGTCAATGATGTTTGTAGCATGAATGAAAACCGAAACCTTATTGATGGTAGCTAAACCAAAATAATCTTGATGATTGTTTATGGAAACCGAAAATTGTAATAAGGAATTTAAGGTATTCTCCTATGGAATTTAGGAAGCTTTAAACCAATGTTTTTGAGCATGATATTCATGTTAACTAAGGTTTAGAATTTTAGTAGATGATATGATATGTTAACCGTGGGTTATATGTAGAGATTTGTAAAATAAATTGTATGATTTCATGTTTTAGTTTTATGTTAATTTTTATGGATGCTTGTTAACTACAATGTTGAGAAATTGTTTGAGAAATTTGGGTGATAACCTAGTAAAGTTTGACTGAACTAATCAGCATGAAACCTAAGGACCACACTACATTATATGATTGTTAATATTATGTAATTGTGTGATTTTTAAATATTAGGAGTTTATGTGATTTTTGGAATATTATGTTGTTATGTAAATTGTGAACATTATGTGGTTACGAGATTTTTGAAAATTATGTGATTATGAGAATTTTGAATATTATGTGTTATGTGTTGGTTAGGACTAAGGCTAGGTGTAACTATGAACTCAAGGGGATAGTCCTTATGTGTTATGTTAAGGGTTTGAATTTCAGCCCTGTATTGTGATATGTGAGGAGGTTGATGTTCAGCCTGCCTATTATGATTATTGTGATGGGGGTTGATGTTCAGCCTGCCCGATAGGATTTTTGTGATGACTATCCTAGAGTCTAGTTGACACTTAGGAGTCCACCTTTGTGAAATATGTTCACCTATGTGAAATATGAAATAAGATGTGTCTGTTGTCCAGTAGGAACCTTTTGGGAGAACGGGTTTTTGACGCAAAGTGCCATGTCTTGGTCGGACAGGGGCCACCTCTTGATGTCATAACTCTTTTATGTGATGGGGTAATATAAGACGCAAAGTGCCATGTCTTGATCAGACAGGGGCCACCTCTTGATGTCATTACTCTTTATGTGACAGGGTGATATAAGACGCAAAGTGCCATGTCTTGATCAGACAGGGGCCACCTCTTGATGTCATCACTCTGATGTGTTATGGGGTGAGGGAGCAAAGTGCCACGTCGTGACCTGGCGGGGGCCACCTCTTGATTCTACTCACTATCCATGTTTATGTGTTGCATGCGGCTCCCAGTGCTTTGGCCAAGCCGGGTTAGACCATATTGGTCACTACTGAATATGCTGGACAACTAGGTTGCTTATGTGTTGGTGTGTTTAGTGGTTTAGAGTATAACTCTAGAACCTGAGTTTGTGAACCTAAGTTGTTATGTGTTTAGTTGGTTTAAAATATATGTGTTTAATTGGGTTAGAGTAAAACTCTAAAACCTGAGTTTGTGAACATGAGTTTGTTATATGCTAGTGTGTACATCTGACTGTCTATATGATTTCTGTTTCTTTATTTTGTTATATGTTGACATAATGTTCTTGTTAAAGATTTTTAAAATAATCTGCCTATATTTTTGAGTGTATGTTATGGATGGTCGATTTAGACTATCCACTCACTGGGCTGTGTAGCTCACCCCTCACTATTTTCAGGCATAGAGCAGGGGCGCATTTCATGAGTAACATTGGCGTGGATATTATGTTTGCTGCTTAAGAACTTTTATGCTAAAATTTTCTGGAGCCGGTTGTGGCTAAACCATATGATTTACATGAACTATGTGAACTATGTGATGTGAACCATGTGAACTATGTGAATTTGTGTTGCCAGATTGTGGCAGTTAACTGAGTTTGATTTTTGTGTCACCGCGGGCTTCAGCCTGGTTTCGGTGTTTGGTATGGGTTTATAAAATCGATTTTGTGATTTTATTTTGAATTTCGGCTTGTTGTATATTCCGTGCAATCGGTTTTGATATACCCTGTAACTTGCATATGTCTAGTGCAAGTATTGCCTGGTGGCAGGTACCTTTATGGATTTTATGAATTTGAATCGGTTTTGATATAACTGTTGCCTTGCATATGTCTAGTGCAAGGATTGCGTGGTGGCAGGTACCCTTATGAGATTTGAGTTTTGTGAATTTGTGTGTATGGATTTATGAAATTTTTCAGATCGTGTTTTCTTGAACTCGGTTTTACCTAGCATATGATCGATCTTATATGAAACATCCTGTATCATTTGTGAATTGTGCCATTTGTTTGGGGTTAAGAATGTGGGATGTTGCAGAATGGTATCAAAGGAAGTTGGCTAGCTAAAACTTAGTTTGGGGGAAAACATGTTTGTGTATTGCTAGACACCTGTTAGGTTTATGATTGTTTTCCTGACTATGATATGTGTGTGACTATGATATGTGCATGTAGGAATTTGAATTTAAGATGGTGCGAACCAGAGGAAATGCTAGTGATGAGGGCGAGCAGACCCCGAACCTCACGAGAACTATTGAGGCTCTGACTGGCATGGTTCAGCAACAAGGTGCTATGATAGAAAGGCAAGCTCAGATGCTGCAGCAGCAGCAGACTCAGCACCAAGAAGCACAACAGCAGCTCTTGCAGCAGCTGACTCAAGAGAGACCCCAGACTACTACTCGAGCAGTGGGGGATGACTCTCAGGAGGGCGCTCACAGGCGCTATGCTTCACTTGTGAGTGAATTCCAGAAACTGGGTCCTAGCTCATTTTATGGAGGCTCAGAATCCAGTAATGCCAAAAATTGGCAGCTGTGCTTGGAAAAGATTTTCCAAGTTATGCGTTGCTCGGACGAAGACAAGTTATGTCTGACCACCTATATGATGCGTGCTGACGCAGATGAGTGGTGGAAAGGTATGGTGAGACTGGCCGAAGAAAGACATGAGACTGTAGATTGGCCTTACTTCTTGTCTCGATTTAACGAGAAGTACTTCCCAGATAGCTTGGTTGAGGACCGAGAGGTGGAATTTATTCATCTGGAGCAGGGTGATATGACAGTGGACCAGTATGAATTACAGTTCACGAAATTGGGAAAGTATACTCCTCACCTGATAAATACTGAAAAGAGGAGAGCTACTAAGTTTCTCAGAGGTCTCAGATGGGACATTAGAGAGCAGGTTGGTGCTCAACACTTGGAGACCTATGTTGAAACTGTTGGGCGAGCGCGCACCATTGAGAGGTATATATCTGAGAGGAGTTCTCATGTTGCCGTGACAGTAGTTCCTGCAGCTGAGGCGGCGGTTCCTCAGCATGGCAGTGGCGGCAAGGGTAAGAAGTACCCTAGGCATAAAGATTATAAGAAGAGCAGGTATAAGCCTTACTCCTACAAGGCACCGCAGTAGTCCAGGGATGCACCGCAGCAGTTCAGGGATGCCAGGGATGCAAGAAACGGTATCACTTGTAGTCATTGTGGGCTCAAGGGACATCTAGTGAAAGACTGCCATAGGAAGAATGGTGCATGCTTCAGGTGTAAGAAACCAGGGCACATGGCTAAGGACTGCAAAGAACCTGAGATGCAACCTAGAGGCGCAGATAAGCCTACAGTCCAGACTAGAGTGTATGCTGTGGCTGAGAAGGATACACGAGCTTCCCGATCCGTCGTGGAAGGTACTTTATTCGTATTTGATCAGTTAGCCCGCATATTATTTGACCCTGGTGCAAATTTATCTTTTGTATCTGTTAAGTTTGCTGCATGTTTACCTGTGTTACCTAAGGTAATGAATTATGCTGTGTCTGTGAGTACTCCCTTAGGAAAATCGTTATCTACAGATACTGTGTGTTCTGACTGTGTAGTACATGTAGAGGGTTATGAGTTTCTGGTAGATCTAATCCTCTTAGACATGCAAGATTATGACATCATCTTAGGAATGGATTGGTTGTCTTCCCATCATGCCTCGGTGGATTGCTTTGAGAAAGTAATCACTTTGAATTTGTTAGATGGGAATCGACTTTTTGTGAGAGGTCTAGTGTCAGACCAAGGACCGCATGTGATATCTTTCCTGCAGGCCAGGAAATTACTTGCTAATGGGTGCAAGGGTTATCTTGCGCATGTTAAGGTGCAGGATGAGTCTACTTCTGATTTGACTCAGATGGCGGTGGTGAAAGAATTTCCTGATGTGTTCTCTGAAGAATTTTCAGGCTTGCCACCAATTAGAGAAGTGGAGTTTGGCATTGAATTGGCGCCAGGTACGGCACCTATCTCCAGAGCTCCTTATCGTATGGCTACTTCAGAGTTGGCCGAGCTTAAGAAACAACTGGAGGAATTGCTAGAGAAAGGGTATATTCGGCCTAGTGCTTCTCCTTGGGGAGCGCCAGTGTTATTTGTGAAGAAAAAAGATGGAACCCTGAGGATGTGTATAGACTACAAGCAGCTTAACCAAGTGACTATCAAGAATAAGTATCCTCTTCCCAGAATTGATGATCTGTTTGATCAATTACAGGGAGCGACAGTGTTCTCTAAGATTGATCTGAGATCAGGGTATTATCAGCTTAGGGTCAAGGATGAGGATATATTTAAGACTGCTTTCAGGACCAGGTATGGGCATTTCGAATTTTTAGTTATGCCTTTTGGACTGACGAATGCACCTGCTGTCTTCATGGATTTGATGAACAGGGTATTCCATGAGTTGCTTGACTCTTGTGTGGTGGTCTTTATAGACGATATATTGGTGTACTCTCAGACTACCTCAGATCATGTCAGTGATTTGCGCAGAGTATTGGAGATCTTGAGGAAGAACCAATTATATGCCAAGGCTAGTAAGTGTGAATTCTGGCTGGAAAAGATTAGTTTCCTTGGGCATGTGATTTCTGGTCAGGGGGTGTCTGTGGATCCAGTTAAAGTGCAAGCCATCCTTAATTGGGGAAGACCGACTAGTGCTACTGAGATCAGGAGTTTTCTGGGTTTGGCAGGTTACTACCGGCGATTTGTTGAGGGATTCTCCAAGTTGGCGGGTCCTTTAACTAAATTAACCAGAAAGGAGGCTAAGTTTATTTGGGATGACAAGTGTGAAGAGAGCTTCCAAGAGCTGAAAAGGAGATTGACTAGTACACCGATCCTCATTATACCTAGTGATGGGGAAAGGTTTACTGTTTATACAGATGCTTCTGGCAAAGGGTTGGGTTGTGTCTTGATGCAAAAGGGTTCTGTAGTAGCCTATGCTTCGAGACAACTGAAGGAGTATGAATTGAACTACCCTACTCATGATTTAGAGTTGGCGGCCGTAGTCTTTGCTTTGAAGATATGGCGTCACTATTTGTTGGGTCAGGAGTTTGATCTGTTCACTGATCACCAGAGTCTCAAGTATATTTTCACTCAGAAGGACTTGAACATGAGACAGAGGAGATGGATGGAGTTGATCAAAGACTATGACTTCTCTATTCAGTATCAGGCTGGAAAGGCCAATGTGGTGGCGGATGCTCTGAGCAGACATCCAGTTACTTCAGTAGCGGCACTACGAGTCAGTGAGTGGCGGTTACTGCAGGAGTTCAGCGATCTCAGGATCAGTATTACTCCTAGAGTTCAGTCGGGTTATGTGGCTTTTCTCAGAGTACAGTCTGCTTTGTTGCAGAAGATCAGAGATCAGCAGTCTGTGGATCCGAGATTAGTTCAGATCAGGGATAGTCTGGTTGATGGCGCAGTTCAGGATTTTAGCCTGTCTGATGATGGTATTCTTCGGTTTCGTGGAAGGGTATGTGTCCCTAAGGAACCAAGCTTGAGGAAAGAAATATTGGAGGACAGCCATAACTCCAAATATTCTCTACATCCTGGTGTGACTAAGATGTATCAGGACCTCAAGAAAAGTTTTTGGTGGCCGGGTATGAAGAAAGAAGTGTTTGATTTTGTCTCTAGGTGTTTAACCTGTCAGACTGTAAAGGCTGAACACCAGAAGCCTGGTGGTTTGTTGCAGCCTCTTCCTATTCCTGAGTGGAAGTGGGAATGCATCAGTATGGATTTTGTATGTGGTTTGCCCAGAACCAGATTGGGTCATGATGCTATTTGGGTGATTGTTGATAGACTTACTAAATCAGCCCATTTTCTTCCGATTAAGATGACTTATTCTTTAGAGAGGCTGGCCAGATTGTACATTGATGAGATAGTCAGACTGCATGGAGTGCCTGTTGATATCGTGTCTTATAGGGACTCTCGATTTCTGTCCAGATTTTGGAAGAGCTTACAGGAAGGTTTGGGTACTAAGTTGAGTTTTAGTACAGCATATCATCCTCAGTCTGATGGCCAGACGGAGCGTACTATACAGACTCTAGAAGATTTGTTGAGAGCCTATGTGGTTGATTGGAGTTCTGAGTGGAACCGGGATCTATCTTTGATAGAGTTTACTTATAATAATAGCTTCCACTCTAGTATTCAGATGGCTCCTTATGAGGCCTTGTATGGGAGAAGGTGTAGGACTCCCTTGTGTTGGGAGGAAACTGGTGACAGAATGATTTTGAGATCTGATGCAGTACAGGAGACTACTGATAAGGTCAGAGAGATCCAGGATAAACTGAAAATTGCTCGGGACAGACAGAAGAGTTATGCTGACGACCGTCGTCGTTCCTTGGAGTTTATGGTAGGGGATCATGTGTTCTTGAAGGTGTCACCTACAAAGGGTGTTATGAGATTTGGCAAAAAGGGCAAGTTGAGCCCTAGGTTTGTAGGCCCTTTTGATATTATTGAGAGAGTTGGTCCAGTGGCTTACCGATTGGCTTTACCTCCTGCTATGGATCATGTGCATAATGTATTCCATGTCTCTGCTTTGAGGAAATATCATCCCGATCCATCTCATGTGTTGGAGTTGGAACCTCTTCAGATTCAGAGTGATTTGACTTTCGAGGAAAGACCTCTCCGGATTGTTGATAGAAAGGATAAAGTTCTGAGGAACAAGACTATACCTTTGGTAAAGGTTATCTGGGGAAATCAGTCAGTTGAGGAGGCGACATGGGAGACTGAAGCTGATATGAGGAAATTTTATGCTTACCTCTTTGATGATATGGATGCTGAGCTTTAGAGGACTAAAGCTTTATAAGGAGGGAGGGATGTAAGATCCAAGGATCTTGAGTCATGGTAAGCATTATTTTTGAATTAAATAAAATTATTGACTGTGATATTTTATTATGATTCAAGTAAAATTTATTGAATGCTAATTAACTAACTTATTGATTGTTAATTATTTGATTTGTGATTGGTTGTTAATTTATGGTAAATTAATTAGAGATTAATGGTTGATTATTGGTTGTTAATTTAGGATAAATTAATTAAATCCTTATTGGATATTAATTAAATCCTTATTGGATTTCGGTTAAGTGCTTGGTTATTTGTAAGTTAATTAAATTAATTAGTTAACTAGCTTATTGGATGTTAGTTTAACTCTTATTGGACTTTCACTTAAACTAAGGGATTATTGGGTTTTTAAAATTTGAATTATTGGGTTAATGGGTTAAACCTTTTTGAATTAATGGGTTAGAGGGTTAAAACCTTAAAAACCGAAATTTAAATAGGTAATTTCGGTTAGGGTAGAGTTTTGGCGATTTTGGCTTGGAGAAAAACTTTGGGCGACGGCTTGAAGAACTTAGGCGATTCTTGAAGAGTTCTTGAGGCGATTTTGGTGATTTCTCCATCTCTTTCCCTTTGGCGAATTATTCCTTGGTGTTTGGTAGCATCTTTCAAAGCCTTAGACGAATTTTTGGAAGGGTTTTTCTTATTGGTGTTCACGGTTCAAGGTGAGTGGGTTGTCTAATTGATTTCTATCTATTTGTTGGTGTTAATTGATGAGTTAGATGATATATTCGCTTGTTGGAAATCTTACTATGCTAAAACCGAATTTTGTAAGGTTGATTATATCATGAAAACCGAATTTTGTAAAGTTGATTATATGATGAAAACCGAATTTTGTAAGGTTGATTATATCATGAAAACCGAAATTTTCAAAGGTGATTATATGATGATTATTTAACCGAAAATTTGTATGAAATTTAAAGGTATTTTTATAGAAATTTTGGTAGCATTAAATCATTGAATTTTGAGTATGAAACTCTTGTTAGTTATAGTTAAACCGAAATCAACTTTGGTAACATTAAGTCAATGATGTTTGTAGCATGAATGAAAACCGAAACCTTATTGATGGTAGCTAAACCAAAATAATCTTGATGATTGTTTATGGAAACCGAAAATTGTAATAAGGAATTTAAGGTATTCTCCTATGGAATTTAGGAAGCTTTAAACCAATGTTTTTGAGCATGATATTCATGTTAACTAAGGTTTAGAATTTTAGTAGATGATATGATATGTTAACCGTGGGTTATATGTAGAGATTTGTAAAATAAATTGTATGATTTCATGTTTTAGTTTTATGTTAATTTTTATGGATGCTTGTTAACTACAATGTTGAGAAATTGTTTGAGAAATTTGGGTGATAACCTAGTAAAGTTTGACTGAACTAATCAGCATGAAACCTAAGGACCACACTACATTATATGATTGTTAATATTATGTAATTGTGTGATTTTTAAATATTAGGAGTTTATGTGATTTTTGGAATATTATGTTGTTATGTAAATTGTGAACATTATGTGGTTACGAGATTTTTGAAAATTATGTGATTATGAGAATTTTGAATATTATGTGTTATGTGTTGGTTAGGACTAAGGCTAGGTGTAACTATGAACTCAAGGGGATAGTCCTTATGTGTTATGTTAAGGGTTTGAATTTCAGCCCTGTATTGTGATATGTGAGGAGGTTGATGTTCAGCCTGCCTATTATGATTATTGTGATGGGGGTTGATGTTCAGCCTGCCCGATATGATTTTTGTGATGACTATCCTAGAGTCTAGTTGACACTTAGGAGTCCACCTTTGTGAAATATGTTCACCTATGTGAAATATGAAATAAGATGTGTCTGTTGTCCAGTAGGAACCTTTTGGGAGAACGGGTTTTTGACGCAAAGTGCCATGTCTTGGTCGGACAGGGGCCACCTCTTGATGTCATAACTCTTTTATGTGATGGGGTAATATAAGACGCAAAGTGCCATGTCTTGATCAGACAGGGGCCACCTCTTGATGTCATTACTCTTTATGTGACAGGGTGATATAAGACGCAAAGTGCCATGTCTTGATCAGACAGGGGCCACCTCTTGATGTCATCACTCTGATGTGTTATGGGGTGAGGGAGCAAAGTGCCACGTCGTGACCTGGCGGGGGCCACCTCTTGATTCTACTCACTATCCATGTTTATGTGTTGCATGCGGCTCCCAGTGCTTTGGCCAAGCCGGGTTAGACCATATTGGTCACTACTGAATATGCTGGACAACTAGGTTGCTTATGTGTTGGTGTGTTTAGTGGTTTAGAGTATAACTCTAGAACCTGAGTTTGTGAACCTAAGTTGTTATGTGTTTAGTTGGTTTAAAATATATGTGTTTAATTGGGTTAGAGTAAAACTCTAAAACCTGAGTTTGTGAACATGAGTTTGTTATATGCTAGTGTGTACATCTGACTGTCTATATGATTTCTGTTTCTTTATTTTGTTATATGTTGACATAATGTTCTTGTTAAAGATTTTTAAAATAATCTGCCTATATTTTTGAGTGTATATTATGGATGGTCGATTTAGACTATCCACTCACTGGGCTGTGTAGCTCACCCCTCACTATTTTCAGGCATAGAGCAGGGGCGCATTTCATGAGTAACATTGGCGTGGATATTATGTTTGCTGCTTAAGAACTTTTATGCTAAAATTTTCTGGAGCCGGTTGTGGCTAAACCATATGATTTACATGAACTATGTGAACTATGTGATGTGAACCATGTGAACTATGTGAATTTGTGTTGCCAGATTGTGGCAGTTAACTGAGTTTGATTTTTGTGTCACCGCGGGCTTCAGCCTGGTTTCGGTGTTTGGTATGGGTTTATAAAATCGATTTTGTGATTTTGTTTTGAATTTCGGCTTGTTGTATATTCCGTGCAATCGGTTTTGATATACCCTGTAACTTGCATATGTCTAGTGCAAGTATTGCCTGGTGGCAGGTACCTTTATGGATTTTATGAATTTGAATCGGTTTTGATATAACTGTTGCCTTGCATATGTCTAGTGCAAGGATTGCGTGGTGGCAGGTACCCTTATGAGATTTGAGTTTTGTGAATTTGTGTGTATGGATTTATGAAATTTTTCAGATCGTGTTTTCTTGAACTCGGTTTTACCTAGCATATGATCGATCTTATATGAAACATCCTGTATCATTTGTGAATTGTGCCATTTGTTTGGGGTTAAGAATGTGGGATGTTACATGGCATGAACATATGATCAACTTAATGTCTGCAAAGATCAAGTTGTGATCTTACCATTGCCATTGGTCGGAAGGCGACTTGGAAGCAAGAGGGCGATGCGGCTCTCCTCCAAAGTGGACGCACACAAGATGGCGATGGCTTCCTCCCTTGGCGTGAACCTTGTGCTAGCAAAGCTCTTCAAGGTGTCCTTGATGCGTGAAGGAGATGAGATGATTTCTTTCCTTGGCTGGCCGAATCCCTCCTTCAACACTCGTGGAGGCGAGTCACACGAGAGGAAGAGCAAGAGAGAGGCGAGAGTCTTCGAACGTGGAGGCGTCTTCAATTTGGAAAACCGATTTCCAAATATAGTAAGCGCTCATGCGTTCAAGCGTTCACTCCAAGTGAACCGTTCGCAACTCCTTCTCCCTTTGAACCATGCGCTCATATGATGAACCGGTTCAATTGAATTTGGTTCAAAGACCAAATCAAACCAAGCCTTGGTCTAGACCTTATTAAACCGAAAGGCTCAAGATCTAACCACACATCTCTTGATGCTCTTGATCTCATCGATCTAGCATCAATTCTCTCGATCGAAGCTTACCGATCTCAAGCCCTAATCAATCAAATATGATCAAACCAGATCTCACTTCCAATCAGAGTTTAAATTCCTTTAAACTGAACCAAAACAATTCAGTCCACACGATCTGACATAAGTAAGCCATATCATCAAATTGTGCGACCCTAAGGGTTTCCTTTAAATGTCGGTAACGACAACTAACGTTATCACGATCAGAGAGGGGTATCTAGCAACACATCACTGTCTCCCGATATAAAGGAAAGAGTCTTCCAAGACTACTCCCAAACCATAGCACAAGTGTGAACCCAAGTCACTTGACATATGTGTTTCCTTTGCCACTGGATGTTCTCGTTGGACAAGCGTGTCAAGCCTGTAACTCCAACATGATGAGAGTGGTTAGATCAGATGAACATAGTCATCTGGGTATGGCCATACACTTTCTCAACCATCTCATACAGGGGGCCCCTTTAGAACATCACACTCCAACTAGGAGAGGCAATCCTATATCTATCACTAATGCCCTAACATGACTCATGCCCATTATCCAAGATAATCTATAACCATTATATTTCAAATGATATTGAACTACCTCAAGACAATGCCAATCATCATTTAGAAACACAAGTGATCTCAAGTCAGAGGAAATATGCCACTTGTTTGCATATAAGGATTATTCACATTGCGACAAACAATCGAACATCCTTAGTAGGGTCTGTCCAGTACATCCAATGCACCTATGAGTCTACATCTTATTCCATGCTCGAAGTATCCTATAAGATTAGAACACATATTAGTCTCCATCATATCAAGCCTGTCTCATGTTTACCAAGATATCTCGACTAAGGACTATACTTCATGTCAGCCAAGCTGAACACCATTGAGACATTATTCAGAAGTATACATATAGCAGCAGATAATGCAACAACCTGAATAACAACCATTGCCTTTATAAACATAGTTTATACATGATACTGATAATAACCCAAGGCCTCAAACATTAGCCTTAAGGGCATACTCCAACACCGAAGACAAGGGTTGAAGTCAAAAATAAAAAGAGTATATCTAAGTGGGTACATGCCATCTTTACAAAAACAAACAAAATGCATAAAAAGAAAAAAAATTATGTGTGGAAAAAGATATTGGAAACCTAATTCCTATAAACAAAAGCATGATAGATTTGAACCGAAAACTAGGTAAAATCATGAGATTGAAAATTCTCTTTATTATACAAGTTGCAAAGTTTTATTTCATTGAGTTGTGCATCTAGAGGGATGAGTTCTAAGAATGATATGCTTATTTGAAGTTTTCTAAAACAATTGATGAAAGTTTTCATTGATGGATTGTATTTTAGAAATTTATTGAGCATGAAAAGGTTATTTTTTTAATCAAGTTTTGATTTTTGCTTGAGGACAAGAAAAGTTTGAGCCTTATGTATTTTGATGACACCAAAATATATAGTATATTTTGTATCATTTTAGATATTTTTTCATGCTAAATTGAGGATCTTTTACTTGTTTTTATGCTGAATTCATCAAATATTGCAAACTCTACTTCTATTTTGGTTTTTCACGATTTTCAGGTAAAAAGGCACTATTTTGATGACTTTTTGAGCAAAATCAAAGACATGAAAGAGTTACCATCATCAAGAGGAGATCACCTAGCAAATTTCATGCAAATCGAAGCAAATCACCAAAATACGGTAGTGTCGTATTCTATTTTATGGTACCATATTTTCGTATGCTACCATAAAATCAAGAGCACTGTCGTAATTTGGTGGATTTTTGGAACAGAAGATGTTGTGATTTTACGGCACTGCCGTAAAAAATTACACGGGCTGTATTTTCCGGACACTTCAGACCAGAGAACGCAAGCGATTTTACGGCACTATCGTGAAATATTACACTGCCGTATTTTGGAGCGCATTCAGAATAGAATAAATTGCTAAAATTATGGTACGGCCATAAAATATTTTATGGTACCATATTTTGGGCAATTTTTTACCAGAAAACTGCAAAGAAAATACGGTACTACCGTATTTTAAATTACGGTACTGTATTTTATACGTGGACGCGTGAGTTTTTTAGGGTGAAACTTGCATGGACCATAACGTTTGATCCATAGCTCCAAATTGAGATCTAAAAGTTGCTATGAATGCATCGTTAAGAGGAGAAGACGCACGAAGTGGAATCCCTAATTTTTATCCAGTATCGAGGGAGAAATCAATAGAGAGGCGTCTAGGGTTTGGCCTCACGCCGAGTGGCGTAGAGGGCACCGCAGGCCTTGATTTTCACGTAGAAGCTTCGCCTGAGGAGAGAAAGACACTACAGAAGTTTCAAATCAAAAAAGTGTTCGAGTGGAGGAGAAATCAATGTAACAGCGGTGACAACACTGTTCATCACGGAAAATACGGCTGTAATATAAATTACAGCTGTGTTGTGAAGTTGTTTTTTTCTTCTTCTTCAATTTCTTCCACTTTGAAACTATGGTTGATTGTATTTCTTTTTCCATGCTAGCTTAAACATACTTTGGGACATGGGGTGTAATCCCTTTGATTTCTAATGATTAGATACATTTTATTTCGTCAAGATAATTTTGCCACGATAATTCTACTTATGTGAATGTCTTGTCTTTGATTCTCCATAGATTGATGTTATTATTCATGTTTAGAGTTCTCGCAATAAGGACCGAAAGGTGACTTGCTTGAGAACTTGGAACCCTATAATTGCATGTTAGGAGCTTTCCATAAGAAATTAGGTTTATTATTAATTATTTGATTTTAGTGATCTTATTGCCATGATTTAATAATATAAATCTAGGATAGAGACGAGTTGTCAAACGTGGAGATCTTGCACGAAAGTGAGGATCGGAACGTTGGAGAACCATAGGTAGAATTTGTGTTGAGTCTCGGATGCACGAAAGTGATCCTTGAGATTCCACTTGAGGCAATTAACTTAGAATTCAGATGCACGAAAGTGATCTTTTAATTCTCTGATTGATGATTACTTATCTTTAGCGTTGGGGTAAATCTTGCGCGAAAGCGAGGATTGATCCCTGCATGATTGTCTGCACGAAAGTGAGATGAACCCTTTATGATGTAAATTAAGTCTTTATCATGATAAAATTAGACTGACGACCTTTTATTTATATCTAATCATTGAAATCAAGGTGGATGAAACCCTAGTCCCATATTTATCTCTCTGATTTACTTTACACTCTTTCTATTGATTATTGCATCATATTCGATTTGCTTAGCTAGTAAGAAAGCAGTTATTTGGTACTTAACAATAAGGTCTCTGTGGTTCTATATCTTTCTTTATTACTTCGATAATTCTGTGCACTTGCGGAAACCTATCAGCACCCCTGCCCACTGGTGCCCCTCTCGATGCCATGGCGGATCCTTGTTATCCGGAGGAGAATTCTCCCCACCCAGGGGGGATTGAAGGAGTCATAGATGCATATGGATGTTGACAAACACCTCTGGAAGACACTTGGGAAGACTCCCCAGGGCCCAAGGAAGCGACACCAAAAATTTTAAGCCAAATGGATCCCTATACCAGCATTCACACCTAGGCCGTGAAGGAGATCACAGCATGAACCCCTCGGCACAAAACCAAGCTCCAGACTCGACATCCGTCACGGTCGTGAAGGACACAAGCACAGCCGTGACACGGTCTCCGCCCCACGCGGAAGAAAGCACGGGCACAAGCACGGCCATGCCCTAGGCCAAAATTACCCCATCCCATCATGCCCGTGTCTCGACGCATGGCCCGGCCGTGATCAGGTTGGCCTTAAAATCCTATTTCTCTCACGACCATCACTAGCATGTGAAGAGTTCGGCGGAATTCCCAGCACCTGTTCACACCCATGATTCGATGCACGGCCCGGCTGTGACATACTCAATGGACTTCCCAGAACCCATTCACGCCCGTGAATGCATGAACGACCAGGCCGTGAAGTGCTCAAAAACACAGATGGCTACTATTCTTCATGATGTTTGATGCTCGCAATGGTCCTCACATCCTCCCGACAATTTTGTAGGCGATGTGAGCCCATCCTCCGCCTCAACGGAGCCTATCCACCCCATCAACATGTCAAGCTTCCCCCGCATACCACCACAAGAGACACCCATGGAGCGATACCATAACCGAGTCCTCAACAATGCCTAGGAGACGGCTAACACCATCCAAAACCAACCCATGGTCAGCAAATTCTATTGCTTCATGGTAGCCTGCTCGGAGATGGTCTAGGTGCCACGACAGCCCAGACGATGGCCCAACGAACCAACCCATGTGCTAGCCTCTCCAAGAAGATTCCAAGTACTATTAGTTGGTAGTTCTACTGTAGTTTGTTCGAGGGCATCTTGACCCCCTTTAGGAAGTTAGAGAGTTGTTGGCTTATCCAACAACTATCCCATGTGATTCTCATGTGACCACTTCCCCTCTTAATCTATAAAAGAGGGAGGACGGTTAGTGTAGTTCTTCAGTTCTTGTTGTAGTAGCAGCTTCCTCCTTGCAAAGCCTAGGTCCAGCACTAACTCTAAGAGCCTCGTCTGTGAGCACCTCTCGCTTTATACTACTTTGCATTCAATTAAAAGTGCCAGCGTGACACCAACTCATGTTGCGATACTCTTTCTCTACTCACCACATCTCTAAGCTTCAATCCCTACTTTCGATTCTGGCAACAACCTTGAACGCCCTAATCATCTGCCCCGTCTAGGATGAGCGATGCCCTTCTCTTTGTAGCATCATAATGGAATCCCACTGTGCACACATGCTTTGAAATTGGCTCTACAAGTGAGGTTAGTATTTTGAGATTGTAGACTTGTGCCGTTGCTTTCTCAGTTCGCTGGTATTGCTCAAGTCCCATCTACGTAGCTCATTTTCCATCGGCTTTCTTGTATTTCCCTCCGAAGTGCTTTCTATTCCCTTGTCTCAACACCCACTCACGTTTTTTGCATCATCGTCTCCACCTCCTTAGAGTACTGACTTAAGGACCACCCCTCCCATAAGTTCCGTTCCGTCAAATTTGGTATCAGAGATAACTCTTATCTAGCTCCACCGGTCTCTCCACTGCATTTCAGAGCGGTTTTTTTGGCTTTGTTTTCAGCATACATTTTGCATTTCTTGCATCATGACAACTAGATCAGGAGCCCCTTACTAAAACCCCACTACCCAACTGCCTGTAATGAACAAAGAAGGTACTTCGCCTAGGGTAGAGCCAGTTGAGTCGTTGTCCACACACTTGGAAGTGATGGATGTCATGTTTTAGCATCTTATGACCACGGTCCAAGGCCTTACAGACCGCATTGTGGAACTCTGGTGTAAACCCGTTGAAGGTAGACCTTCACGTACCGAACCCCCTCCATTGGCCCCGCTGCAGATGCATGCCAACGAGTCTACCTAATTCAACCCATTTGAGGATGAGTCCAAGTAGGCTGAGGACGTTCCTCCCCCACGACGCCCGAATCCACGAAACCGTGAAGACGACGAGATCCGTCATCTCACGCGCATTGACGGGCGTAGACTCGACCCCCCCCCCCCCCTCCGAGTCTTCCTTGACTAGGCTGCGGCCGTAGACGACTACTTTGACTGCAGTGCTATGTCCGACCACCTTAAGGTCAGTTACATTCGTCTTCTGCTCACCGGACTCACCTAATTGTATTTGATGAATGTTGAGCATCAACTAGTCGATCAGCACCTTTCCCCTCTCACTCAATGGGAGTAGATGTGCTACCACCTTAAGGAGAAGTGTGTCCCACCCACATATAGGCAGCGCCTCCTCGACTCCTATTCTGCCATCTCTCAAGTCTCCGATTCGGTTGACGACTACAACACTCGCTTCGATGAACATGATGTTGGGAATCCCAGGACCTCAGAAAAACTTTAAACACAGCGGAAGCAGACGTCCGAAATAGAATTCTAGAAACACCAGGATCACTTACGAGAGAAAACCGAAGGATGTGAAGAGCAGTACCTTATCAAACAATTCTAGGAGCGGCCAATGATGAAGACGCGCAAGGGCCCGTCCTCTGCAATCGCGCACATGCGGACTCCTCGAGATCTCTCCAACCCCCACGCGTGGTCCTAGCCTAGGGAGATGAGATCCACGTCTCTTGACCTTCTCGACTTGCGCCAATGCCAAGGAGAGTAGGGACCGTTGGCGACAACGAGTGGGTAGCACTACCACTTATACCAACCTTTGATGCAGAAAAACTTTTATTGTCGTCACCTCCAAGACCCTCACGCCAAGCAGCAGAAAGGAGGCGACAACAAGAGATAAGAGAAGAGTCTGGTGCAAAAATCTCCCAGGCAGGCCTCTCTATTTATAATAGCAGAGCCAGATCAGCCTTGGAGATTTTTCCCATGTGGGATAATGCATATAGGCGCCTATTAACAATTAACCAGATCAGCGTCATGGGTTCAAATCCCCGTAGACGCTATTAATTGTAAATTGCGCCCAAGCCTATTAATTAGCCAAGAGAAAAATTTTCCTGCCAATTAATAATTTTATTTTATTCATGTGACTAAAGTGCCAAGTCCAAACTTGCACCAAGACACTTGTTTTACTCATTTTGAAAACACAGGTCAATAGAGGTCAAACGTGGTCCACTATAGTCAACTAGTGGTCAAATATGAACTAAAGTAAAATATCATCTCCTCTATAAAAGTCTCAATGCATCAGTTCCCCAGAATGATCCGAATCACACAATGATTCGATCAGAGGCTAAACGATCAGTATGAGAACTCGAGTGTCTAGGTGTGCGATCCTATAGGTTCTTCAGACGTTGGTAGTGATGACTAAACCATCACAAGCAATGAGTAGCACCTAGCAGTACATCATTGCTACCCAACTCATCAGAATGGTGTCATCATCGACATCCCCTAAAACTGCGACAAAGTACAAGTACAGCTTTGTCCTTATGCCAACTGATGTCCAGATTGGGCAAGTGTCTCACACTTATTAATCCCAATATTATGGCATGACTAAATCAGGTTCTCACCTGGGTATGGCTATACACTTTCAGTCATTCATATAGGGGCGCCATGGACAATCAAGCTACCCTACAAGGAAGGGTTAAATCCTCTATTGGCATATTGAATCCCTCATACAGCTTGTGACATACCCAATGACAACTGTTATGACTCCCCTTTTACGGCGAAGTGTTAGGTTGCATCAAAGTGTCCCACTTACCATATAGAGACACAATGCCCTCAAGTCCAGGACAAGCGCAACTCTGTCACTGTGATATTCATCTCATGGCACCGAGATGAATCCTCACAGCGGGTCGATCCAGTATATCTCTCTTGATATACCTATATGCCTGCGTTAGCAACCCGTGCTCAACCAGCGCATATACCGGTCTCAAGTGAATCATAGCTGTCTCATATCCACTATGATTCTCGACCAGGGATAAACATAGCGACTAAATAAAATCTATCTCTTAGGGACATTGTAATTGCAAATGTACATATGTGCAGATGTACAAACATGCATAACAACGACAATGCCAGGATAACTCATCTATCTACTAGATGTGATACACATATCCCAATGGACCATCCTAAGGTCCTAGGGCATAAACACAAACAATCTCCCACTTGCACTAGGACCTTGCATTGAGCAACCTCAACACCGTGTCCTAAGCACGACTTGCCACACTCCTGCGGCGCCAGAGCATCATTCTATGGGCCTATCGTGATTGTATCAGAGTTCATATCTACTATATCTTAATTACCTCTATCCCCAAGACAAGGTATAAGCATCAGAGTACGGTTGTGAAGTTCAATGAAAAACTCCCACTGCTTCCCAAAAGCATTTGCATACTCTACTTTCAAGTAGTCTGCTATGAAGCTCCCAAAGCTTCTAGCACCACTAGAGGAACAGCTACAATGTCACTGGCCTGACTGGAACAGGCTGCCAAGTGAATACACTGAGCTTTTCCTGTCATTACTGACCAAGAACCACCCCTTAGTTCTATATAGAACCTAAGTGTGTTCTTCACTCCTTATCTAGTGCTGAGCACCTGGACTAGACATGGTATCTATTGGTTAGGCTCTCGGCACAAACCACATCTGGTCTATAACAGACCATCATCGATGTATGTTTTCTGACTTAGCACTCAGAGTTTCTTGGATTTATCCAAAAACTCTCACACCTACCCCATAGGTGATGCCCACTAAGTCAATCATCATAAGACATTTCCCAATCATCTCTTCACCAAGTGAAGGATCGGGATGTCGTCTCTGATGATCTGTATGTCCCGAACATACAAGACCAGAGATGTGTTAGGGTATGCCCTTAAGGCTAATGTTTGAGGCCTTGGGATTCTATCAGTATCATGTATATAAACTCTTATGTTTATAAAGGCAATGGTTGTTATTCAGTATGTTACATTGTCTGCTGCAATAAGTGTGCTTCTGAATAATGTCTCAATGCTGTTCAGCTAGGCTGACATGCTGTAATGTCCTTAGTCGAGATATCTTGGTGAACATGAGACAGCCTTGATATGATTGAGACTAATATGTGTTCTAATCTTATAGGATGCTTCGAGCATGGAATAAGATGTAGACTCATGGGTACATTGGATGTACTGGACAGACCCTACTAGGATATTCAATTGCTTGTCACAATGTGAATAATCCTTGTTTGCATCAAGTGGCACATGTCCTCTGACTTGAGATCACTTGTGTTTCTAAATGATGATTGTCATTGTTTCGAGGTAGTTCAATATCATTTGAAACATAATGGTTATAGATTATCTTGGATAATGATCATGAGTCATGTTAGGGCACCAGTGATAGATATAGGATTGCCGTCTCCTTAAGGAGTGTGATGTTCATCTGATCTAATCATGCTCATCATATTGGAGCTACAGGCTTGACACGCTTGTCCAATAAGAACATCCAGTGGCAAAGGAAACATGCATGCCTAGTGAAGTGGATTCACACTTGTGCTGTGGTTTGGGAGTAGTCTTGGAAGACTCTTTCCTTTATATCGGGAGACAGTGATGTGTTGCTAGATACCCCTCACTGATCGTGATAACGTAAGTTATCGTTACCGACATTTAAAGGAAACCCTCAGGGTCGCACAATTTGATGATATGGCTTACTTAAGCCTGATCGTGTGGACTGAATTGTTGAGGTTCAGTTTAAAGGAGTTTAAACTCTGATTGTAAGTGAGATCTGGTCTGATCATGTTTGATTGATTAGGGCTTGAGATCGGTAAGCTTCGATCGAGAGAGATGATTCTAGATCGGTGAGATCAGGAACATCATGAGATGAACGGTTAGATCTTGAGCCATTTGGTTCAGAGAGATCTAGACCATGGGCTGTTTTGGTTTGGTCTTTGGACCGAATTGAATTGAATTGAGTTGGCTTGAACCGGTTCACATATGTGAACGCATGGTTCAAGGCTTAATTGTGTTTGGGCAGTTTTCTTATGGGTGTGCGCATGGCTTCATGACTTTCCATATTTGGAAGTCATGAAACGCCATCTCTTGAAAACGCCTCAAAGATTATGGCCAATTCAATTCATTTTGTCGCCTTGGCTCTTGGAGAGGTTTTCTTCCTTGACGAGAAGGGAGTTCGGCCAAGCATCTCACTACTTCGACACACGACAAGAAACTTGGGAGATTCTTGCTAGCACAAGGAACATCCAAGGAGGTAGCCATCTCTCATCTAGTGTGCGTTTTCTTTGGAGGAGTGCTTATTTGCTCTCTTGCTTCCAAGCCGCCTCCTTCATCATGGCTATGGTAAAAGATCTTAACTTGATCTTTGCAATATAACCAAGTTAATCATATGTATTCATGCAATCGATCTAGTTGAAACCCTAGAAATTTTTCATGCGCCCCCTTTATTAGGGTTTCACCCCCTTTGCGCTCCCCCTTGAAGGGGACTTTCAATTGGTATCAGAGCTATGGTTTATGCATGAATCATATGATTGCATTGAGTGATCCTTATTTGCGCCAATATAGTAGATCTATCACCATGATAACATGCTAGTCATTAGATGTTGGCGCATCTATGATATAACTTGTTTGCGCTAATGTAAAGATCTAATGTTTACATGCGAAACTTCATGTTTTAGTTGTTTGCGCATGTATGATTGTTTCATGTTGGCGCTTGTTGAATGTATTTGTTAAAAATCATTATATCTTGCGCGCCTATCACCTAGATCTACATTTGCGCCTGCTATAAACCCTTAGACGGGTTGATGGGGTTGAAGTCACCTCTAGGTTAGATCCAAATAGTCTGATCAGACCATCTGACAGCCTAGATGGGTTGACCAGGTAGCACCTGTGCGCAAGCACGAGGTGGCTATAGGTCGACTGCATCAAGGGCGTGTAGCGAGGTCTGGTTGAGACAACCTGTGAACGCACATGAGTTAGGCCCGGGGTCACACCCGCTTGCTAGAACTCATGAGGTCGTTCAGCCCTTTGCGCATGCATGGTTGACCATTAGGTCAACTCAAGTCAGTTAGGACTTGGTGCATGCAAGGGCAGTGGATCTGACTAGATGGATGAGTGGATCCCTATCAATGGACCGTTGTAAGGTTGTAGGGCACATAAGGAAAAATAAAATTGATGCCTATGGGGTTTTCAAAATTTTATTTTCTTGTAATAGGATCACATGTTGATTGGATGCAATGGCATATGCTTGTTTATTTCATCTTATGTGGGTTGCCCTTTTAATGTGTGCTGTGCTGGGGCCTGCGAGCCTGGATAAAAGTGTAAATTAATTTTTATTGTGATCTGCGAATCACTGTTTAATTAATTTATAAAATGTTAATTGACCTGCGAGTCAATCTTGTCTAGATAGATTAAAATGTACCTTTAATCTGACAAGAGCTCAAAGCACACATAGCAAGGCGCATGCAGCAGTGACTTGACCGGGTGGGCGCACCTGAGCTGCAGAGGGCGCTTGGGCCCTTGTCTGGGCCAGATGAGAGGCAAAAGACCCAAGAAGCAAATGAAGACTTAAGATAACTTAAGGTCTTACCTAGGCTTTATGGGCGTTTACCACATAAGATCATCATGCTTTCTTTTATTGTTTAAATAATTAGAACTGCATGATTTATTTATCTTCTGCTATCACCATAGGGTTTGCATGATAGTTAAGAAGATAAAAGACCGTTAAAATCCAACGCTAAAATATCAAGCTCGATAGCCTTCTGACACGAAACCACACTGTTCTGACTATCGTTGGAGCCGTGTTGTACCCACTCAGTGGGCACGTCCATCTATCTTCAGACGGTGTGTGATTTCACCTGCATGTTACAGAGAAGGGATTTATCGCTTCTCGTTGCTCAGCATAGCACGTGGTGGTCCAGGGAGTAGGTCAGGTAAGCTTGACCATGTAGGCTACATATGGGGCATATGTTAGCTATATGGAGGCAGCCATCTGTGGGATCAGAGACTGTGTTGTACCAACTCAGTTGGCATAGTCTGCTGGATTGCCCAGATGAAGGGGAATCGCACGGGTTGGCGATTGGCAGGGACTGCCTACCAGAAATTAGTGCTTGTACTCTCTGTGCATCTTATCTCGCCTGAGCGGAACGCGGAGACCAAGTATGAAATTTGGATCCCATCTCACTAAAAGAGTGTTACTCATTCGGACTGTTTTAATGGATTTTTCAGTCAGATAAAATAGTGAGAAAAGAATCTTTCTTAAGTCCTGGATTGATTCTAGACATTGATACTGACCTTGCTGTTCTTGCATTGTTGTAGATTCCTGCAGCAACGAACACCATGAGCTTCAATGTGCGATCCCTACTGGAAAGGGAGAAGTTTGCTGGGCCAAACTTCTCAGACTGGTTCGGACACCTTAAGATCGTTCTTAAGGCTGAGAGGAAACTGTATGTCCTCGAGACGGCTGTGCCGCCTCAACCCGCTGCGAACGCCGCAAGGGTGGTTCGTGAAGCCTATGAAAAGCATGTCAATGATAGCATTGATGTCGCTTGCCTAATGCTAGCGTCTATGACGCCACCGCTGCAGCGTCAGCATGAGGATATGTCTGCTATATAAATTATAGCAAACCTCAAGATGTTGTATGCTGCACAGGCGAGGACTGAACGCTATAATTTGACCAAGCTTTTCTTTCAGAGCAAACTGGCTGAAGGGAGCCCAGTGGGAGCTCACGTGCTCAAGATGATTGGGCACAAGGAGGCTCTGGAGAAACTGGGGCATACCATCAATCAGGAGCTTGCTATAGACATTATTCTGCAGTCTCTCCCGCCTTCTTTCGATGCGTTCATTATTAACTTTAATATGAACAAAATCGATTGTACTCCGGCAGAGTTGCTGAATATGCTCTTGACTACGGAGGAAACTCTGAAGGGAAAGCCTTCAACCTCTATCTTGATGTTCCCCTCCAGGAACAAGAAGAAGGGGAAGAAGGGCAAGGCCCCTGTCAAGAACTACAGCAAGGCTCTGAAACAGAAGGTGAAGCGGTCGAAGGACAACAGGTGTTTCCATTGTGGCCAGCTGGGTCACTGGAAAAAGGACTGTAAAGCGCTCCAAGGAGACAAGAAGGGAAGCATCGCTTCTGGCTCAGGTATATTTGTGACTGAGGTCATGATATCTTCTTCTTCTATTTCATGGGTGTTGGACACTGCATGTGGAGTTCACATTTGTTCAAATGTACAGGAACTCAAGAGAAGAAGACAGGTGGGACAGCATGAGGTGGACCTACGAGTTGGAAACGGGGCACGGGTTGCTGCTGTTGCTGTAGGGGATTATTACATCTCATTACCATCTGGCATTGTATTAGAATTAAATAATTGTTACTTTGTACCCAGTATTACCAAAAATATTATCTCTATTCCTGCTCTTGTCAGGAAAGGGTTTTCCTTTGAATGCAAGATTTCAAAGTGTTATCTTACTCTTGATAATATTGTTTATGCTACTGGTTCAATTTACAATGGGTTATTCATGTTGGACATGGAATATTCTATACAAAACATTGATAATAAGAAAGCCAAATATGCTGATGACAGCACCTTGCTATGGCATAGTCGTTTAGGCCATATTAACAAGAAGCGCATTAAGCGGTTGCATGATCATGGACTGCTGGGATCATTCTCCTATGAGGAGATTGATACATGCAAAGCTTGTTTAATGGGTAAAATGACGAAGGCTCCTTTTCCTCACAAAGGTCAAAGGGCTTCAGGTTTACTTGACCTTATACACAGTGATGTGTGTGGGCCATTTAGTAAACATGCCAGAGGTGGCTATTCATACTTCATTACCTTCACTGATGATTTCAGTAGGTATGGATATGTCTATCTAATGAGACATAAGAGTGAATCTTTTGACAAGTTCAAAGAGTTCAAGAATGAAGTACAGAATCAGCTAGGCCGAAATATCAAGGCACTTCGTTCTGATCGAGGTGGAGAATACTGTTGGGGTATGCCCTTAAGGCTAATGTTTGAGGCCTTTGGGATTGTATGAGTATCATGTAGTAAACTCTTCTGTTTATAAAGGCATGGTTATTGTTCAGGTTGTTACCTTGTCTGCTGTAATAAGTGTACTACTGAATAATGTCTCAAAGCTGTTCAGCTAGGCTGACATGCTATAAAGTCCTTAGTCGAGATATCTTGGTGAACATGAGACAGCCTTGATATGATTGAGACTAATATGTGTTCTGATCTTATAGGATGCTTCGAGCATGGAATAAGATGTAGACTCATGGGTACATTAGATGTACTGGACAGACCCTATTAGGATATTCAATTGCTTGTCACGATGTGAATATTCCTTGTATGCTACAAGTGGCACATGTCCTCTGACTTGAGATCACTTGTGTTTCTAAATGATGATTGTCATTGTTTTGAGGTAGTTCAATATCATTTGAAACATAATGATCATAGACTATCTTGGATAATGATCATGAGTCAGGTTAGGGCACTAGTGATAGATAAAGGATTGTCGTCTCCTTGTTTAAGGAGTGTGATGTTCTAAAAGGGGCCCCCCCTATATGAGATGATTGAGAAAGTGTATGGCCATACCCAGATGACTATGTTCATCTGATCTAATCATGCTCATCATATTGGAGTCACAGGCTTGACACGCTTGTCCAATAAGAACATCCAGTGGCAAAGGATATTTGTATGCCTTGTGAAGTGCATTCACCCTTGTGCTATGGTTTGGGAGTAGTCTTGGAAGACTCTTTCCTTTATATCGGGAGACAGTGATGTGTTGCTAGATACCCCTCACTGATCGTGATAACGCAAGTTATCGTTACCGACATTTAAAGGAAACCCTTAGGGTCGCACAATTTGATGATATGGCTTCTTTAAGTCAGATCGTGTGGACTGAATTGTTTGGATTTAGTTTGAAGGGATTTAATCTCTGATTATAAGTGAGATCTGGTCTGATCATGTTTGATTGATTAGGGCTTGAGATCGGTAAGCTTTGATCGAGAGAATGGATGCTAGATCGGTGAGATCAAGAGCATCAGGAGATGAACGGTTAGATCATGAGCCATTTGGTTCATAGAAGGTCTAGACCATGTCTTGGCTTGGCTTGGTTTGATTTTGGTCTTTGAACCAAATCGAATTGAACCAAAGAATGAACCGGTTCACTATGTGAACGCATGGTTCATGAAGGAAAGCGTTTTGGCGTTGGCGAATGGCTTCATGACTTTCCATTTTGGGAAGTCATGTAACGCCACTCTTGATATCGCCTAAATGTTTTTGCTCTCTTGTCTTGGACGTGGCTTGCGATTTTCGTGTGGTGAAGGTGTTGACGACAAGAGGAGAACTCTCGGCCAAGCATCATCTCATCATCCCTACCATTCGAACAAGAACATCTTGGCACTTTTGCTAGCACAAGAGGTGCGCAAGAAGGAAGCCTTCATCATTTGGTGTGTGTCTTCTTTGGAGGAGATCTCTTTTGCTCTCTCTCTTCCAAGACGCCATCCAACACATGGCTTCGGTATGAAATACTTCTCATCCTTAAAAGTTGATCATATACGTATTCATGCAAACGATCTACATGAAACCCTATAAAATTTCATGCGCCCCCTTCGTTAGGGTTTCATCCCCTTTGCGCTCCCCCTTGAAGGGGACTTTCAAATGGTATCAGAGCTTATGGTTTATGCATGAATCATATGGTTGCTTTGAGTGATCCTTGTTTGCGCTTGCAAAGTATAGATCTATGTACATGCCGAAATAAACTACATGCTAGTTTAAGCTCTTAGATGTATGTTTATCTTGATTTGCGCATGTATAATGTTTTTGGTTAGCGCTTGTTAATGTTTTCAAAAGGAAAAACTTACCTTGCGCGCCCATTAGATCTAATGCGCCTACTATAATCCCTTAGATGGGTTGATGGGGTTGAAAGCATCATCTAGAATAGATCCAAGTCTGATCAGACCATCTGACAGCCTAGATGGGTTGACCAGATAGCACCTGTGCGCAAGCAAGAGGTGGCTATAGGTTGACTGCATCAAGGGCGTGTAGCGAGGTCTGGTTGAGACGACCATTGAACACACATGAGTTAGGCCCGGGGTCACACCCGCTTGCCAGAACTCATGAGGGTTGTTCAGCCCTTGGCGCATGCATGGTTGACCATTAGGTCAACTCGAGTCAGTTAGGACTTGGTGCATGCAAGGGGCAGAGGATCTGACTAGATGGATGAGTGGATCCCTAACAATGGACCATTGTAAGGTTGTAGGACTCATAAGAAAAATTAAAATTGATGCCAATGGGGTTTTCAAAATTTATTTTCTTTTAATTGGATCACATGTTGTTTGATGCCTATGCTTGTTTGTTTTTTCTTATGTGGGCTGCCCATGTTAAATGTGTGCTGTGCTGGGGCCTGCGAGCCTGGATTTAACTTGTAAATTAATTTTATTGTGATCTGTGAATCACATTGTTCATTAATTTATTGTATATTTGACCTGTGAGTCAAGCTTGTCTAGATAGATCAAAATGTATTTTGATTAGACAAGAGCACAAAAGCACACATCGCAGAGGCGCATACAGCTGGTGGGCACACCTGAGCTGCATTGAGCGCTGGGGCCCTGGGTTGGGCCAGATGAGCAGCTAAAAACCCATAAAGAAAAGCAAGTGAAGACTTAAGATAAATTAAGGTCTTACTTAGGCTATGGGCTTTTACCACATAAGATGCATGCTTTCTTTTATTGTTTAAATAAGTAGAACAGCATGATTTATTTATCTTCTGCTATCACCATAGGAATTGCATGATAGTGAAGAAGATAAAAGACCGTTAAAATCCAAACGCTAAAATATCAAGCTCGTAAGCCTTCTGACGCGAAACCTCACTGTTCTGACTATCGTTGGAGCCGTGTTGTACCCACTCAGTGGGCACGTCCATCTATCTTCAGACGGTGCTGGATTACACCTGCGTGTTACAGAGAAGGGATTTATCGCTTCTCGTTGCTCAGCATAGCACGTGGTGGTCCAGGGAGTAGGTCGGGTCAGCTTGACCATGTAGGCTACATATGTGGCGCATATGGAAGCACATGGAGGCAGCCATCTGTGGGATCAGAGACTGTGTTGTACCAACTCAGTTGGCACAGTCTGCTGGATTGCCCAGGTGAAGGGGTATCGCACGGGTTGGCGATTGGCTGGGATAGCCTACCAGAGATTAGTGCTTGTACTCTCTGTGCATCTTATCTCGTCAGAACGGGACGCGGAGACCAAGTATGAAATCTGGATCCCATCTCACTAAAAGAGTGTTACTCTTTCGGGCTGTTTTGCTGGATTTTTCAGCCAGATAAAATAGTGAGAAAAGAATCTTTCTTAAGTCCTGGATTGATTCTGAACATTGATACTGACCTTGCTGTTCTTGCATTGTTGTAGATTCCTGCAGCAACGAACACCATGAGCTTCAATGTGCGATCCCTACTGGAAAGGGAGAAGTTTGCTGGGCCAAACTTCTCAGACTGGTTCGGACACCTTAAGATCGTTCTTAAGGCAGAGAGGAAACTGTATGTCCTCGAGACGGCTGTGCCGCCTCAACCCGCTGCGAACGCCGCAAGGGCGGTTCGTGATGCCTATGAAAAGCACGTCAATGATAGCATTGATGTCGCTTGCCTGATGCTAGCGTCTATGACGCCACCGCTGCAGCGTCAGCATGAGGATATGTCGGCTATAGAGATTATAGCGAACCTCAAGATGCTGTATGCTGCACAGGCGAGGACAGAACGCTATAATCTGACAAAGCTTTTCTTTCAGAGCAAACTGGCTGAAGGGAACCCAGTGGGAGCTCACGTGCTCAAGATGATTGGGCACAAGGAGGCTCTGGAGAAACTGGGGCATACCATCAACCAGGAGCTTGCTGTAGATATTATTCTGCAGTCTCTCCCGCCTTCTTTCGATGCGTTCATTATTAACTTTAATATGAACAAAATTGATTGTACTCCGGCAGAGCTGCTGAATATGCTCTTGACTACTAAGGAAACTCTGAAGGGAAAGCCTTCAACCTCTGTCTTAATGGTTCCTTCATGGAACAAGAAGAAGGGGAAGAAGGGCAAAGCCCCTGTCAAGAACTACAGTAAGGCGCTGAAACAAAAGGTGAAGCGGTCGAAGGACAACAAGTGTTTCCACTGTGGCCAGCTGGGTCACTGGAAAAAGGACTGTAAAGCGCTCCAAGGAGATAAGAGGGGAAGCATTGCTTCTGGCTCAGGTATATATGAGACTGAGGTCATGTTATCTTCTTCTGTTTCATGGGTGTTGGACACTGCATGTGGAGTTCACATTTGTTCAAATGTACAGGAACTCAAGAGAAGAAGACAGGTGGGACAGCATGAGGTGGACCTACGAGTTGGAAACGGGGCACGGGTTGCTGCTGTTGCTGTAGGAGACTATTTCATCTCATTACCATCTGGCATTGTATTAGAATTAAACAATTGTTACTTTGTTCCCAGTATCACTAAAAATATTATCTCCATTCCTGCTCTTGTCAGGAAGGGATTTTCCTTTGAATGCAATATTTCAAAGTGTGTTTTATCTTATGATAATATTGTTTATGCAACTGGTTCAATCAGCAATGGGTTATTCATGTTGGACATGGAATATTCTATACAAAATATTGATAATAAGAAAGCCAAGTATGCTGATGACAGCACCTTGCTATGGCATAGTCGTTTAGGCCATGTTAACAAGAAGCGCATTAAGTGGTTGCATGATCATGGACTGCTGGGATCATTCTCCTATGAGGAGATTGATACATGCAAAGCTTGTTTAATGGGTAAAATGACGAAGTCCCCTTTTCCTAACAAAGGTAAAAGGGCTTCAGGTTTACTTGACCTTATACACAGTGATGTGTGTGGGCCGTTTAGTAAACATGCCAGAGGTGGCTATCAGTACTTCATTACCTTTACTGATGATTTCAGTAGGTATGGGTATGTCTATTTAATGAGACATAAAAGTGAATCTTTTGACAAGTTCAAAGAGTTCAAAAATGAAGTACAAAATCAGCTAGGCCGAAATATCAAGGCACTTCGTTCTGATCGAGGTGGAGAATACCTGAGTCATGCGTTTACTGACTATCTAAAGGAGTGTGGGATTATCTCACAGCTCACTCCACCAGGAACACCGCAATGGAATGGTGTGTCCGAGAGGAGAAATAGAACGTTACTTGATATGGTTCGTTCTATGATGAGTCAGGCTACTCTACCTTACTCCTTTTGGGGATTTGCACTGGAAACAGCTGCAAAGGTACTAAACCGAGTGCCATCCAAGGCAGTTTCTAAGACTCCATACGAGTTATGGTATGGGAAACAGCCGAGCTTGACATTTATCAGGATCTGGGGTTGCGAGGCTTATGTCAAAAAGCTCGCCTCTGGGAAACTGGAGAGCAGATCTGAGAAATGCATCTTTGTCGGTTACCCTAAGGAAACTAAGGGTTATTATTTCTACGATCCCAAAGAGAACAAAGTATTTGTTGCTCGGACGGCAATATTTCTTGAGAAGGAGTTTCTTCTGCAAGAAGCCAGTGGGAGAGAAATAAAGCTGGATGAGAATCCAGAGAATGGACAAAGTAGTCAAGCACAGTTGGATGTGCCTGAGCCGGTAGAACAGGTTATTGAACAACCTGAGGCTCAAATATCACGGGAACCGCGTAGATCGGGAAGGATCCGTCGACAGCCTGAGCGCTATGACGGAGTCTACATCATTGATTATGATGAACCCCTCACTTATGCGGATGCGGTCAGTGGACCGGAGTCAGCTAGATGGCTTGAAGCTATGCGAGCCGAGATGGACTCCATGTCAGATAACCAAGTCTGGGATTTGGTTGATCCGCCTCCGGGAGTAATCCCTATAGGCTGTAAATGGATCTTCAAGAAGAAGATTGACATGGATGGTAACATTGTTACCTATAAAGGCAGGCTAGTTGCGAAAGGTTTCAAACAAATCTACGGGATAGATTATGATGAAACTTTCTCTCCTGTAGCCATGTTTAAGTCTATTCGGATTCTTTTCGCGATAGCAGCATATTACGATTATGAGATCTGGCAGATGGATGTGAAAACAGCTTTCCTTAATGGAAATCTGGATCAAGATGTGTATATGACACAACCTGAAGGTTTCACTAATCCATCAGATCGTCATAAAATATGCAAGTTAAAGAAGTCCATTTATGGACTTAAGCAAGCATCTAGAAGCTGGAATATTCGTTTTGATGAATCAATCTCTGAGTTTGGTTTCATCAAGAACGAGGATGACCCGTGTGTATATAAGAGGTTTAGTGGGAGCGTGATTACTTTCCTAGTCCTCTACGTCGATGATATCTTAATCATTGGAAACAATATTCCTGAATTGCATGCTGTTAAAGCATGGCTAAGGAAATGTTTCCAGATGAAAGATCTAGGAGAAGCAGCCTATGTATTAGGTGTGAAGATCTACAGGGATAGATCTAAGAGGCTTCTCGGGCTGTGCCAGAGTACTTACATCGATAAAGTCCTGGAGAGATTCCATTTAGAGAATTCTAAAAGAGGATATCTTCCAGTCAGACATGGTCTGAATCTTTCGAGGAGTCAGTGTCCACAAACACAGACTGAGAAAGATGAAATGGACAATACGCCTTATGCTTCGGCTATTGGGTCCATTATGTATTCGATGTTGTGTACTCGCCCAGACGTCGCTTACGGGTTAAGCGTGACCAGTCGATTCCAAAGTAATCCAGGTCAGGCACACTGGATTGCGGTCAAGAACATTTTAAAATATCTGCGGAGGACCAAAGATATGTTCTTGATATATGGTGGTCAGGAAGAACTCAGTATAGAAGGATATACTGACGCTTCGTTCCAGACGGACCAGGATGATTTCCGATCGCAATCAGGCTATGTTTTTAGCTTGAATGGTGGAGCAGTGGTGTGGAAGAGTTTCAAACAGTCAACTGTTGCTGATTCCACAACAGAAGCCGAGTATGTTGCAGCCTCGGAAGCATCCAAGGAGGCAGTGTGGATTCGTAAGTTCGTGAGAGAACTTGGTGTTGTTCCTTCAAGTGTCGATCCTTTGGTTATCTTCTGTGATAACACTGGAGCAATCGCACAAGCAAAGGAACCACGGTCGCACCAGAAGTCCAAGCACATACAGAGACGGTTTCACTTGATCCGGGAGATCATTGATCGAGGCGAGATTAAAATTTGCAAGGTTCATACAGATGACAATCTGGCTGACCCGCTTACCAAGCCTCTGGCGCAGCAGAAGCATGAGAAGCACTGTAATAATATGGGTTTGAGATTTCTCAACCATTAGATTAAGTGCAAGTGGGAGATTGTTGGGGTATGCCCTTAAGGCTAATGTTTGAGGCCTTTGGGATTGTATCAGTATCATGTAGTAAACTCTTCTGTTTATAAAGGCATGATTATTATTCAGGTTGTTACCTTGTCTGCTGTAATAAGTGTACTACTGAATAATGTCTCAAAGCTGTTCAGCTAGGCTGACATGCTATAAAGTCCTTAGTCGAGATATCTTGGTGAACATGAGACAACCTTGATATGATTGAGACTAATATGTGTTCTGATCTTATAGGATGCTTCGAGCATGGAATAAGATGTAGACTCATGGGTACATTAGATGTACTGGACAGACCCTATTAGGATATTCAATTGCTTGTCACGATGTGAATATTCCTTGTATGCTACAAGTGGCACATGTCCTCTGACTTGAGATCACTTGTGTTTCTAAATGATGATTGTCATTGTTTTGAGGTAGTTCAATATCATTTGAAACATAATGATCATAGACTATCTTGGATAATGATCATGAGTCAGGTTAGGGCACTAGTGATAGATAAAGGATTGCCGTCTCCTTGTTTAAGGAGTGTGATGTTCTAAAAGGGGCCCCCCCCTATATGAGATGATTGAGAAAGTGTATGGCCATACCCAGATGACTATGTTCATCTGATCTAATCATGCTCATCATATTGGAGTCACAGGCTTGACACGCTTGTCCAATAAGAACATCCAGTGGCAAAGGATATTTGTATGCCTTGTGAAGTGCATTCACCCTTGTGCTATGGTTTGGGAGTAGTCTTGGAAGACTCTTTCCTTTATATCGGGAGACAGTGATGTGTTGCTAGATACCCCTCACTGATCGTGATAACGCAAGTTATCGTTACCGACATTTAAAGGAAACCCTTAGGGTCGCACAATTTGATGATATGGCTTCTTTAAGTCAGATCGTGTGGACTGAATTGTTTGGATTCAGTTTGAAGGGATTTAATCTCTGATTATAAGTGAGATCTGGTCTGATCATGTTTGATTGATTAGCGCTTGAGATCGGTAAGCTTTGATCGAGAGAATGGATGCTAGATCGGTGAGATCAAGAGCATCAGGAGATGAACGGTTAGATCATGAGCCATTTGGTTCATAGAAGGTCTAGACCATGTCTTGGCTTGGCTTGGTTTGATTTTGGTCTTTGAACCAAATCGAATTGAACCAAAGAATGAACCGGTTCACTATGTGAACGCATGGTTCATGAAGGAAAGCGTTTTGGCGTTGGCGAATGGCTTCATGACTTTCCATTTTGGGAAGTCATGTAACGCCACTCTTGATATCGCCTAAATGTTTTTGCTCTCTTGTCTTGGACGTGGCTTGCGATTTTCGTGTGGTGAAGGTGTTGACGACAAGAGGAGAACTCTCGGCCAAGAATCATCTCATCATCCCTACCATTCGAACAAGAACATCTTGGCACTTTTGCTAGCACAAGAGGTGCACAAGAAGGAAGCCTTCATCATTTGGTGTGTGACTTCTTTGGAGGAGATCTCTTTTGCTCTCTCTCTTCCAAGACGCCATCCAACACATGGCTTCGGTATGAAATACTTCTTGAAAGTACCCCTTAAGATTAAGGGGGGTCCCCTTCTAGGGGGAGCAAAAACCCTAGTCATGTGGCGCATAAAACTTTGCAGCGGAATAAAGGGTTTGAAAGAATCTATTGCATGATATATGATCAACTTAAGTAAACTTGAATTCATACCATAGCCATTTGCGTTGGATGAAGACTTGGAAGGAAAGGCGCAAGCGAGCCTTCTCCTAAGGTGACGCACACAATTGGTGTCGCCTACTTTCCTTGGTGCTCCTTGTGCTAGCAAGGTTCCAAGAAGCCTTTGTCGAATGGAAAGGGAAAGGAAAAAGATCGTCTTGCTTGAGTTTCCTTTTTTCGTCCTCCTCTTCTCTAGCCGAGAGGTTGTCACGTCTAAGCCAAGCGTTGGCGACGAACAAAGAGAGGGGGAAGCGTGAAGTGTGGCAATCGTGAGTCATGGCCACGATTAGTAGAAGTGCTATCCAAAAATAGCATCCACTTCTCAACATGCGCTCTTGGGTTTACCCAATCGCTAATGCCACATCACTTGAACCATGCGCTCAACCAATGAGCGGGTTCACTTCGGTTTGGTCCAAGACCAATTAAACCAAGCAATATGGTCTAGATCTTAAATAAACCCTAAGGCTTCAGATCTAACCGTCAATCTCTTCGATGCCCCTGATCTGACCGATCTGGCATCTAATCTCTCGATCGAAGCTTACCGATCTAAAGCCCTAATCAATCAAACATGATCAGACTAGATCTCACTCACAATCAGAGATTAAATCCCTTTAAACTGAACCTAAACAATTCAGTCCACACGAACTGACTTAAGTAAGCCATATCATCAAATTGTGCGACCCTGAGGGTTTCCTTTAAATGTCGGTAACGATAATTCTCATTATCACGATCAGTGAGGGGTATCTAGCAACACATCACTGTCTCCCGATATAGAGGAAAGAGTCTTCCAAGACTACACCCAAAACATAGCACAAGTGTGAATCAATTCACAAGGCATGCATATTTCCTTTGCCACTGGATGTTCTTATTGGACAAGCCTGTCAAGCTCGTAACTCCAATATGATGAGCATGATTAGATCAGATGAACACTGTCACCTGGGTATGGCCATACTCTTTTCTCAATCATCTCATCCAGGGGGCCCCTTTAGAACATCACACTCCTTAAACAAGGAGACGGCAATCCTATGTCTATCATTAGTGCCCTAACCTGACTCAAGCTCATCATCCAAGATAGTCTATAATCATTATGTTTCAAATGATATTGAACTACCTCAAAACAATGACAATTATCATTTAGAAACACAAGTGATCTCAAGTCAGAGGAAATGTGCCACTTGTCTTAATCAAGGAATATTCACATTGTGACAAACAATTGAACATCCTAGTAGGGTCTGTCCAGTACATCCCATGTACCCATGAGTCTACATCTTATTCCATGCTCGAAGCATCCTATAAGATTAGAACACATATTAGTCTTAACCATATCAAGGCTGTCTCATGTTCACCAAGATATATCGACTAAGGACATAATAGCATGTCAGCCCAGCTGAATAGCTTTGAGACATTATTCAGAAGAACATATATTGCAGCAGACAATGTAGCTAACTGAATAACAACCATGCCTTTAAACATAACAGTTTATTACATGATACTGATACATTCCCATAGGCCTCAAACATTAGCCTTAAGGGCATACCCCAACAATCTCCCACTTGCACTTAAACTAATGGTTGAGAAATCTCAAACCCATATTATTACAGTGCTTCTCATGCTTCTGCTGCGCCAGAGGCTTGGTAAGCGGGTCTGCCAGATTGTCATCTGTATGAACCTTGCAGATTTTGATCTCGCCACGATCTATGATCTCCCTGATCAAATGAAACCGTCTCTGTATGTGCTTGGACTTCTGGTGCGACCGTGGTTCCTTTGCTTGTGCGATTGCTCCAGTGTTATCACAGAAGATAACCAAAGGATCTGCACTCGAAGGAACGACACCAAGTTCTCTCACGAACTTACGAATCCACACTGCCTCCTTGGATGCTTCCGAGGCTGCAACATACTCGGCTTCTGTTGTGGAATCAGCAACAGTTGACTGTTTGAAACTCTTCCACACCACTGCACCTCCATTCAAGCTAAAAACATAGCCTGATTGCGATCGGAAATCATCCTGGTCAGACTGGAACGAAGCGTCAGTATATCCTTCAATACTGAGTTCTTCCTGACCACCATATATCAAGAACATATCTTTGGTCCTCCGCAGATATTTTAAAATGTTCTTGACTGCAATCCAGTGCGCCATACCTGGATTACTCTGGTAACGACTGGTCACGCTTAACCCGTAAGCGACGTCTGGGCGAGTACACAACATCGCATACATAATGGATCCAATAGCCGAAGCATAAGGCGTATTGTCCATTTCATCTTTCTCAGTCTGTGTTTGTGGACACTGACTCTTCGAAAGATTCAGACCATGTCTGACTGGAAGATATCCTTTCTTAGAATTCTCTAAGTGAAATCTCTCCAGGACCTTTTCGATGTAAGTACTCTGGCACAGCCCGAGAAGCCTCTTAGATCTATCCCTGTAGATCTTCACACCTAACACATAGGCTGCTTCTCCTAAATCTTTCATCTGGAAACATTTCCTCAGCCATGCCTTAACAGCATGCATTTCAGGAATGTCATTTCCAATGATCAAGATGTCATCGACGTAGAGGACTAGAAAAGTAATCACGCTCCCACTAAACCTCTTATATACGCACGGGTCATCCTCGTTCTTGATGAAACCAAATTCAGTAACTGATTCATCAAAACGAATATTCCAGCTTCTGGATGCTTGTTTAAGTCCATAAATAGACTTCTTTAACTTGCATATCTTATGACGATCTGCTGGATTAGTGAAACCTTCTGGTTGTGTCATATACACATCCTCATCCAGATTTCCATTCAGGAAAGCTGTTTTCACATCCATCTGCCAGATCTCATAATCATAATATGCAGCTATCGCGAAAAGAATCCGAATAGACTTAAACATGGCTACAGGTGAGAAAGTTTCATCATAATCTATCCCGTAGATTTGTTTGAAACCTTTCGCAACTAGCCTGCCTTTATAGGTAATTACGTTACCATCCATGTCAATCTTCTTCTTGAAGATCCATTTACAGCCTATAGGGATAACTCCCGGAGGCGGATCAACCAAATCCCAAACTTGGTTATCTGACATGGAGTCCATCTCGGCGCGCATAGCTTCAAGCCATCTCGCTGATTCCGGTCCACTGACCGCATCCGCATAAGTAAGGGGTTCATCATTATCAATGATGTAGACTCCGTCATAGCGCTCAGGCTGTCGACGGATCCTACCCGATCTTCGCGGTTCCCGTGATATCTGAGCCTCAGGTTGTTCAATAACCTGTTCTACCGGCTCAGGCTCATCCAACTGTGCTTGGTCACTTTGTCCTTCTTCTGGATTCTCATCCAGTTTTATTTCTCTCCCACTGGCCTCTTGCAGAAGAAACTCCTTCTCAAGAAATATGGCCGTCCGAGCAACGAAAAACCTTGTTCTCTTTGGGGTCGTAGAAATAATAACCCTTAGTTTCCTTAGGGTAACCGACAAAGATACATTTGTCAGATCTGCTCTCTAGTTTCCCAGAGGCGAGCTTTTTGACATAAGCCTCGCAGCCCCAGATCCTGATAAATGTCAAGCTTGGCTGTTTCCCATACCATAACTCATATGGCGTCTTTGAAACTGCCTTGGATGGCACTCGGTTTAGTACCTTTGCAGCTGTTTCCAGTGCAAAACCCCAAAAGGAGTAGGGTAGAGTAGCCTGACTCATCATAGAACGAACCATATCAAGTAGCGTTCTATTTCTCCTTTCGGACACACCATTCCATTGCGGTGTTCCTGGTGGAGTGAGCTGTGAGATAATCCCACACTCCTTTAGATAGTCAGTGAATGCATGACTTAGGTATTCACCACCTCGATCTGAGCGAAGTGCCTTGATATTTCGGCCTAGCTGATTCTGTACTTCATTTTTGAACTCTTTGAACTTGTCAAAAGATTCACTCTTATGTCTCATCAGATAGACATACCCATATCTACTGAAATCATCAGTAAAGGTAATGAAGTATTGATAGCCACCTCTGGCATGTTTACTAAAAGGCCCACACACATCACTGTGTATAAGGTCAAGTAAACCTGAAGCCCTTTGACCTTTGTGAGGAAAAGGTGACTTCGTCATTTTGCCCATCAAACAAGCTTTGCATGTATCAATCTCCCTATAGGAGAATGATCCCAGCAGCCCATTATCATGCAACCGCTTAATGCGTTTCTCGTTAATATGGCCCAAACGACTATGCCATAGCAAGGTGCTGTCATCAGCATACTTGGCTTTCTTAATATCAATTTGCTGTATCGAACATTCCATGTCCAACATGTATAACCCATTGTTAATTGAACCAGTTGCATAAACAATATTATCAAAAGATAAAATACACTTTGAAATATTGCATTCAAAGGAAAATCCCTTCCTGACAAGAGCAGGAATGGAGATAATATTTTTAGTTATACTGGGAACAAAATAACAACTGTTTAGTTCCAATACAAGTCCAGATGGTAAAGAAATAAAGTAGTCTCCTACAGCAACAGCAGCAACCCGTGCCCCGTTTCCAACGCGTAGGTCCACCTCATGCTGTCCCACCTGCCTTCTTCTCTTGAGTTCCTGTACATTTGAACAAATGTGAACTCCACATGCAGTGTCCAACACCCATGATATAGAAGAAGAAAACATGACTTCAGTCACGAATATACCTGAGCCAGAAGCAAAGCTTCCCCTCTTATCTCCTTGGAGCGCTTTACAGTCCTTTTTCCAGTGACCCAGCTGGCCACAGTGGAAACACCTGTATTCCTTGGACCGCTTCACCTTCTGCTTCAGAGCCTTGCTGTAATTCTTGACCGGGGCCTTGCCCTTCTTCCCCTTCTTCTTGTTCCTGGAAGGAACCATCAAGACAGAGGTTGAAGGCTTACCCTTCAGAGTCTCCTCAGTGGTCAAGAGCATATTCAGCAGCTCTGCCGGAGTACAATCGATTTTGTTCATATTAAAATTAATAATGAACGCGTCGAATGAAGGCGGGAGAGACTGTAGAATAATGTCCACAGCAAGCTCCTGGTTGATGGTATGCCCCAGTTTCTCTAGAGCCTCCTTGTGCCCAATCATCTTGAGCACGTGAGCTCCCACTGGGCTCCCTTCAGCCAGTTTGCTCTGAAAGAAGAGCTTTGTCAAATTATAGCGTTCAGTCCTCGCCTGTGCAGCATACAGCATCTTGAGGTTTGCTATCATGTCTATAGCAGACATATCCTCATGCTGACGCTGCAGCGGTGGCGTCATAGACGCTAGCATCAGGCAAGCGACATCAATGCTATCATTGACGTGCTTTTCATAGGCTTCCCGAACCGCCCTCGCGGCGTTCGGAGCGGGCTGCGGCGGTATCGCCGTCTCGAGGACATACAGTTTCCTCTCTGCCTTAAGAACGATCTTAAGGTGTCCAAACCAGTCAGAGAAGTTCGGCCCAGCAAACTTCTCCCTTTCCAGTAGGGATCGCACATTGAAGTTCATGGTGTTCGTTGCTGCAGGTATCTACAACAATGCAAGAACAGCAAGGTCAGTATCAATGTATAAGAATCAATCAGGACTTAAGAAAGATTCTTTTTCTCACTATTTTATCAGGCGTGAAAAATCCAGCAAAACAGCCCGAAAGAGTAATACTCTTTTAGTGAGATGGGATCCAGATTTCATACTTGGTCTCCGCGTCCCGCTCAGGCGAGATAAGATGCACAGAGAGTACAAGCACTAGTTTCTGGTAGGCAGTCCCTGCCGATCGCCAACCCGTGCGATTCCCCTTCATCTGGGCAGTCCAGCAGACTGTGCCAACTGAGTTGGTACAACACAATCTCTGACCCCACAGATGGCTGCCTCCATGTGCTACCATATGCTCCACATATGTAGCCAACACGGTCAAGCTGACCCGACCTACTCCCTGGACCACCGTGTGCTATGCTGAGCAACGAGAAGGGATAAATCCCTACTCTGTAACACACAGATGTAATCCCACACCCTCTGAAGATAGATGGACGTGCCCACTGAGTGGGTACAACACGGCTCCAACGATAATCAGAACAGTGAGGTTTCGCGTCAGAAGGCTTACGAGCTTGATATTAAAGCGTTGGATTTTAACGGTCCTTTTTATCTTCATGCCTATCATGCAATTCCTATGGTGATAGCAGAAGATAATTTAATCATGCAATTCTAATATTCATCAATAAAAGAAAGCATGAATCTTATGTGGTAAAAGCCCATAGCCCTAGTGAGATCTTAACCTAACTTAAGTCTTCACTTGCTCTTCATGGGTCTTTAGCTGCTCATCTGGCCCAAACCTGGGCCCAAGCGCCATCTGCAGCTCAGGTGCGCCTACCAGGGAAAATGCGCCTGGTCCCAGAGTCGAACCCTGGACCTCCCACCTGGTCAAGCCACTGCTGCATGCGCCTCTGCCAAGTGTGCTCTGTGCTCTTGTCTAATTAAATTACAAATTTAACTATCTAGACAAGAGTGACACGCAGGTCACTTACATTTATAAATTAATTAAACAGTGATTCGCAGATCACAAAATAAAATTAATTTACAATCAATATTCCCAGGCACGCAGGCCCCAGCACAGCACACAAATAATATGAGCAGCCCACATAAGACTAAATAAACAAGCAAATGCATCATTCAATAACCATGTGATCCATCAAAAAAATTAAAATTTTTGAAAACCCCATAGGATCAATTTTAATTTTCCTTATTTGCCCTACAACCTTACAACGGTCCATTACTAGGGATCCACTCATCCAACCTAGTCAGATCCACTGCCCTTGCATGCACCAAGTCCTAACTGACTTGCGTCGACCATAAGGTCAACTATGCATGCGCCAGGGCTGAACATCCACACTGAGGTCTGGCAAACGGGCGTGACCCCGGGCCTAACTCAGGTGCGTTCATAAGTTGTCTCAATCAGACATCGCTACACACCTGTCTGCAGTCGACCTATAGCCACCATAGGCTTGCGCCAAGGTGCTAACTGGTCGACCCATTCAGGCTGTCAGATAGTCTGATCAGACTGTTGGATCCAACCTAGGGGATGACTTCAACCCTAGTAACCCGTCTAAGGGTTTAAAGTATGGGCTTAGATCTATTTGGAGCGCGCATGTAATAAGGATTTTTAATAAAACCTAGATGCGCCAACAAGCAAGATAACAAAAGCATGTTTCGGCATGAAACAATGTAACATGTAAATTCGCATGTTGTTAACTCTAGATCTATAGATTTAAAACATGGATCACACAACATGAAGCAATCATATAAGCAAGCATTAACGTTGCCTCTGATACCAATTGAAAGTACCCCTTAAGATTAAGGGGGGTCCCCTTCTAGGGGGAGCAAAAACCCTAGTCATGTGGCGCATAAAACTTTGCAGCGGAATAAAGGGTTTGAAAGAATCTATTGCATGATATATGATCAACTTAAGTAAACTTGAATTCATACCATAGCCATTTGCGTTGGATGAAGACTTGGAAGGAAAGGCGCAAGCGAGCCTTCTCCTAAGGTGACGCACACAATTGGTGTCGCCTACTTTCCTTGGTGCTCCTTGTGCTAGCAAGGTTCCAAGAAGCCTTTGTCGAATGGAAAGGGAAAGGAAAAAGATCGTCTTGCTTGAGTTTCCTTTTTTCGTCCTCCTCTTCTCTAGCCGAGAGGTTGTCACGTCTAAGCCAAGCGTTGGCGACGAACAAAGAGAGGGGGAAGCGTGAAGTGTGGCAATCGTGAGTCATGGCCACGATTAGTAGAAGTGCTATCCAAAAATAGCATCCACTTCTCAACATGCGCTCTTGGGTTTACCCAATCGCTAATGCCACATCACTTGAACCATGCGCTCAACCAATGAGCGGGTTCACTTCGGTTTGGTCCAAGACCAATTAAACCAAGCAATATGGTCTAGATCTTAAATAAACCCTAAGGCTTCAGATCTAACCGTCAATCTCTTCGATGCCCCTGATCTGACCGATCTGGCATCTAATCTCTCGATCGAAGCTTACCGATCTAAAGCCCTAATCAATCAAACATGATCAGACTAGATCTCACTCACAATCAGAGATTAAATCCCTTTAAACTGAACCTAAACAATTCAGTCCACACGAACTGACTTAAGTAAGCCATATCATCAAATTGTGCGACCCTGAGGGTTTCCTTTAAATGTCGGTAACGATAATTCTCATTATCACGATCAGTGAGGGGTATCTAGCAACACATCACTGTCTCCCGATATAGAGGAAAGAGTCTTCCAAGACTACACCCAAAACATAGCACAAGTGTGAATCAATTCACAAGGCATGCATATTTCCTTTGCCACTGGATGTTCTTATTGGACAAGCCTGTCAAGCTCGTAACTCCAATATGATGAGCATGATTAGATCAGATGAACACTGTCACCTGGGTATGGCCATACTCTTTTCTCAATCATCTCATCCAGGGGGCCCCTTTAGAACATCACACTCCTTAAACAAGGAGACGGCAATCCTATGTCTATCATTAGTGCCCTAACCTGACTCAAGCTCATCATCCAAGATAGTCTATAATCATTATGTTTCAAATGATATTGAACTACCTCAAAACAATGACAATTATCATTTAGAAACACAAGTGATCTCAAGTCAGAGGAAATGTGCCACTTGTCTTAATCAAGGAATATTCACATTGTGACAAACAATTGAACATCCTAGTAGGGTCTGTCCAGTACATCCCATGTACCCATGAGTCTACATCTTATTCCATGCTCGAAGCATCCTATAAGATTAGAACACATATTAGTCTTAACCATATCAAGGCTGTCTCATGTTCACCAAGATATATCGACTAAGGACATAATAGCATGTCAGCCCAGCTGAATAGCTTTGAGACATTATTCAGAAGAACATATATTGCAGCAGACAATGTAGCTAACTGAATAACAACCATGCCTTTAAACATAACAGTTTATTACATGATACTGATACATTCCCATAGGCCTCAAACATTAGCCTTAAGGGCATACCCCAACACTTCTCATCCTTAAAAGTTGATCATATACGTATTCATGCAAACGATCTACATGAAACCCTATAAAATTTCATGCGCCCCCTTCGTTAGGGTTTCATCCCCTTTGCGCTCCCCCTTGAAGGGGACTTTCAAATACCTAAGTCGAGAGTTTACTGACTATCTAAAGGAGTGTGGGATTATCTCACAGCTCACTCCGCCAGGAACACCGCAATGGAACGGTGTGTCCGAGAGGAGAAATAGAACGTTACTAGACATGGTTCGTTCTATGATGAGTCAGGCTACTCTACCTTACTCCTTTTGGGGTTTTGCACTGGAAACAGCTACAAAGGTACTAAACCGAGTGCCATCCAAGGCAGTTTCAAAGACACCATATGAGCTATGGTATGGGAAACAGCCGAGCTTGACATTTATTAAGATCTGGGGTTGCGAGGCTTATGTCAAAAAGCTCGCCTCTGGGAAACTAGAGAGCAGATCTGAGAAATGCATCTTTGTCGGATACCCTAAGGAAACTAAGGGTTATTATTTCTACGATCCCAAAGAGAACAAAGTATTTGTTGCTCGGACGGCAGTTTTTCTTGAGAAGGAGTTTCTTCTGCAAGAAGCCAGTGGGAGAGAAATAAAGCTGGATGAGAATCCAGAGGAAGGACAAAGTAGTCAAGCACAGTTGGATGAGCCTGAGCCAGTTGAGCAGGTTATTGAACAACCTGAGGCTCAGATATCACGGGAACCGTGAAGATCGGGAAGGATCCGTCGACAGCCTGAGCGCTATGACGGAGTCTACATCATTGAAAATGATGAACCCCTCACTTATGCGGATGCGGTCAGTGGACCGGACTCAGCTAGATGGCTTGAAGCTTTGCGAGCCGAAATGGACTCCATGTCAGATAACCAGGTCTGGGATTTGGTTGATCCGCCTCCGGGAGTAATCCCGATAGGCTGTAAATGGATCTTCAAGAAGAAGATTGACATGGATGGTAACGTGGTTACCTATAAAGGCAGGCTAGTTGCGAAAGGTTTCAAACAAATCTACGGGATAGATTATGATGAAACTTTCTCTCCTGTAGCCATGTTCAAGTCTATTCGGATTCTTTTCGCGATAGCAGCATATTATGATTATGAGATCTGGCAAATGGATGTGAAGACCGCTTTCCTTATTGGAAAATTGGATGAGGATGTGTATATGACACAACCTGAAGGTTTCACTAATCCATCAGATCGTCATAAAATATGCAAGTTAAAGAAGTCCATTTATGGACTTAAGCAAGCATCTAGAAGCTGGAATATTCGTTTTGATGAATCAATCTCTGAGTTTGGTTTCATCAAGAACGAAGATGACCCGTGTGTATATAAGAGGTTTAGTGGGAGCGTGATTACTTTCCTAGTCCTCTACGTCGATGATATCTTAATCATTGGAAATGATATTCCTGAACTGCATGCTGTTAAAGCATGGTTAAGAAAATATTTCCAGATGAAAGATCTAGGAGAAGCAGCCTATGTATTAGGTGTGAAGATCTACAGGGATAGATCTAAGAGGCTTCTCGGGCTGTGCCAGAGTACTTACATCGATAAAGTCCTGGAGAGATTCCATTTAGAGAATTCTAAAAGGGGACATCTTCCAGTCAGACATGGTCTGAATCTTTCAAAGAGTCAGTGTCCACAAACACAGACTGAGAAAGATGAAATGGACAATACGCCTTATGCTTCGGCTATTGGGTCCATAATGTATGCGATGTTGTGTACTCGCCCAGACGTCGCTTACGGGTTAAGCGTGACCAGTCGATTCCAAAGTAATCCAGGTAAGGCACACTGGATTGCGGTCAAGAACATTTTAAAATATCTGCGGAGGACCAAAGATATGTTCTTGATATATGGTGGTCAGGAAGAACTCAGTATTGAAGGATATACTGATGCTTCATTCCAGTCAGACCAGGATGATTTCCGATCGCAATCAGGCTATGTTTTTAGCTTGATGGTGGAGCAGTGGTGTGGAAAAGTTTCAAACAGTCTACTGTTGCTGATTCCACAACAGAAGCCGAGTATGTTGCAGCCTCGGAAGCATCCAAGGAGGCAGTGTGGATTCGTAAGTTCATTCAGGAACTTGGTGTTGTTCCTTCGAGTGCAGATCCTTTGGTTATCTTCTGTGATAACACTGGAGCAATCGCACAAGCAAAGGAACCACGGTCGCACCAGAAGTCCAAGCACATACAGAGAAGGTTTCACTTGATCCGGGAGATCATTGATCGTGGCGAGATCAAAATCTGTAAGGTTCATACAGATGACAATCTGGCTGACCTGCTTACCAAGCCTCTGGCGCAGCAGAAGCATGAGAAGCACTGTAATAATATGGGTTTGAGATTTCTCAACCATTAGATTAAGTGCAAGTGGGAGATTGTTAGGGTATGCCCTTAAGGCTAATGTTTGAGGCCTTGGGATTCTATCAGTATCATGTATATAAACTCTTATGTTTATAAAGGCAATGGTTGTTATTCAGTATGTTACATTGTCTGCTGCAATAAGTGTGCTTCTAAATAATGTCTCAATGCTGCTCAGCTAGGCTGACATGCTGTAATGTCCTTAGTCGAGATATCTTGGTGAACATGAGACAGCCTTGATATGATTGAGACTAATATGTGTTCTAATCTTATAGGATGCTTCGAGCATGGAATAAGATGTAGACTCATGGGTACATTGGATGTACTGGACAGACCCTACTAGGATATTCAATTGCTTGTCACAATGTGAATAATCCTTGTTTGCATCAAGTGGCACATGTCCTCTGACTTGAGATCACTTGTGTTTCTAAATGACGATTGTCATTGTTTTGAGGTAGTTCAATATCATTTGAAACATAATGGTTATAGATTATCTTGGATAATGATCATGAGTCATGTTAGGGCACCAGTGATAGATATAGGATTACCGTCTCCTTAAGGAGTGTGATGTTCTAAAGGGGCCTCCCTGAATGAGATGATTGAGAAAGTGTATGGCCATACCCAGGTGACTATGTTCATCTGATCTAATCATGCTCATCATATTGGAGCTACAGGCTTGACACGCTTGTCCAATAAGAACATCCAGTGGCAAAGGAAACATGCATGCCTAGTGAAGTGGATTCACACTTGTGCTGTGGTTTGGGAGTAGTCTTGGAAGACTCTTTCCTTTATATCGGGAGACAGTGATGTGTTGCTAGATACCCCTCACTGATCGTGATAACGTAAGTTATCGTTACCGACATTTAAAGGAAACCCTCAGGGTCGCACAATTTGATGATATGGCTTACTTAAGCCTGATCGTGTGGACTGAATTGTTGAGGTTCAGTTTAAAGGAGTTTAAACTCTGATTGTAAGTGAGATCTGGTCTGATCATGTTTGATTGATTAGGGCTTGAGATCGGTAAGCTTCGATCGAGAGAGATGATTCTAGATCGGTGAGATCAGGAACATCATGAGATGAACGGTTAGATCTTGAGCCATTTGGTTCAGAGAGATCTAGACCATGGGCTGTTTTGGTTTGGTCTTTGGACCGAATTGAATTGAATTGAGTTGGCTTGAACCGGTTCACATATGTGAACGCATGGTTCAAGGCTTAATTGTGTTTGGGCGGTTTTCTTATGGGTGTGCGCATGGCTTCATGACTTTCCATATTTGGAAGTCATGAAACGCCATCTCTTGAAAACGCCTCAAAGATTATGGCCAATTCAATTCATTTTGTCGCCTTGGCTCTTGGAGAGGTTTTCTTCCTTGACGAGAAGGGAGTTCGGCCAAGCATCTCACTACTTCGACACACGACAAGAAACTTGGGAGATTCTTGCTAGCACAAGGAACATCCAAGGAGGTAGCCATCTCTCATCTAGTGTGCGTTTTCTTTGGAGGAGTGCTTATTTGCTCTCTTGCTTCCAAGCCGCCTCCTTCATCATGGCTATGGTAAAAGATCTTAACTTGATCTTTGCAATATAACCAAGTTAATCATATGTATTCATTCAATCGATCTAGTTGAAACCCTAGAAATTTTTCATGCGCCCCCTTTATTAGGGTTTCACCCCCTTTGCGCTCCCCCTTGAAGGGGACTTTCAAGATGTCATCAAGCTCCCACTGTACTCAGACATCATAGGATGAAGATTCTCTACATTGAGTTAGGAGTTACCCATAAGTCAAAACCAGACAAATCTATTCGACCTGTACAGCCTGAGTGTTCTGAGCCTCAGGTTACCCACAACCTATATCATTGGCTCAGATTCCATCTTTGACCAAGTGTGTCAAATGACTGACCTTGGACTATATCTAAGTCAGACTTCCTCCCACTAGCCTTTTTCAAGAGAAAAATTTTCCCAAGAAAATTAGCACTCTGAGCAGCAACCAAGTTGCTCTCCTGTGGGATCATGGAAGTAGTATTCCCAAAGGATACTCCATACACATATGCATCAGATATGGAACATCTATTAGTGTTCAGGAGAAACTATTCATTTTTGCACAACCTTTAAATAGGAGTAACATGACTTAACCTGTATCGAATCATGCCAAGCGTAACTTGATTCCTCTATTTAGACACTCTCCCTTAAAAACAAGAGATTTCTAGAAGGAGTGAGCTATGAGGAATCTCATACTCATCAGGTTAATCATAAACTATGGCTCAAGTTCTTTCCAACAAGTCAGAAAGCTCTTTATGGATCTATTAAGCTAGTTTCCTTTATTCATATCAATCAGATATGTCTGTAAAGGACTAGTACCTAGTATTTGGCTTACTTATTATACCTGTCCACACACACTAAAGTGTATGAGGTCCAACAAGTCTCCTGATCTTCCACTTCAAAAAAGTGAAGAGCATCGCTGTTGTTGTCCTTAGCAAACAAGGCTCATGCGTGTCTAACTCTCGAAAGAGGTAGATCCAACTCATTCTCCTGAAAAGAGATTGAATCCACAAATCCATTCGCATGGAGATAGTTAATGAGGTTCTTGTTTTACAAGGTCCAAACAATAGTGCCAAAGATAGGTACAACACCACTTTATTTAATCCATATATTGTGTTACTCATAGAACTTCACATACAGATAGAACATAGAGATATTGAAGTTCTAACAAAGTCTTGACCCCAGAGAGAGTGAGGTCTCATACAGCTATGGCAGCAATAGATGCTCCAACTAGTAGGTCAGTCTCTCTGCGTTAGCGTTGCCCTATTTCCGTTGAGCACCAAGACACTTTTGCAAGTATTAGTTTCATCATGCAGTATGACATAACCATGTGTCAGAAATAGACAACTAGACTTTGGTAACATAATTACCTAAGCTAGAAGACGAAGGGTTACTTCTCTTCTCCTTGTTTTGAGGTCACTAGCAATCATTCTCGAGCACCTTATCTCCTGCACCCTTTTTCATCATAAATGCATCGGACAAGCCCTAAGGCTTTCCTTTGCATTGTACGGCTACTTTAGAGGTTACAGCTTTCTATTCTAGCTTGTCCCTTAAAGAGCTATTTTAGAATATCTAAAATATGATCAGCTCAATACATTGCTTTCGCAACACAGGCGACATGCTAGCTTTAGACAAGCTACCCCATAAGTATCCTCTTCAACCAACAAGGCTGTAGATGAGATGTGTTCTAGAAAAGGATGCCCAAGGAGACACAGCTTTTCCTCAAGTTTGAGGACAATCCTCAAGTACGGTACCAGTCCTCGAAGTTGGTTCCAACCAACTTCTCCTTCCTCATGAGGGAACGGAATGACAGTCTGCTATCATTGTTGCTTGTAGAAGCCATCTACAACAAAGACAAGAGCAGATCAGTATCACAATACAATCATTTATTTTGGCCATTTATAAATGATTATTTCTCACTATTTTATTCGTATCGATAATCCTTAAAAATCAATCGAGAAGTCGCCCGACTTCCTTAGTGAGATGGGATCCTCATTTCATACACGGCCTTACATCCCACGACGGTGGGATGTACTACACAAGGTGACGTATGTTTCCTAAGGTAGGCTCACCAGCCAATTGCTACTCGGCAATTCCCCTTCCCAAGACCATTCAGGCACTTTGTGTCCAGTGAGGGCTGGATATGGCACAAAGTCCTAACCTCTTGAGGCTGTCTCTAGAAATTTCATCATGTGAACCACCACATATGAAAAATCTTAGTCAAGTCCGACCTGACTGTTGTACCCAGGGCCAGCAATTTCCTTGCGAAAGGTGCGTCCAGAGTTTTAACCGGACTAGAGAAATTATTGTCACCACACGCCTCCTGAAGATAGATGGGTGTGTCCCACGAGGGTGGGAAACAGTGCACAGCACCATCGATCGACAGTTTGACGAGGGTTACGCGTCAGAAGTCTAAGTAACTGCATGATCTTTTCTTCTGCTATCACCATAGGTTTTGAATGATAGTTAGAAGATAAAAGGACCGTTAAAATCCAACGTTAAATATCAAGCACGTAAGCCTTCTGACGCGAAACCTCACTGTTCTGACTATCGTTGGGGCCGTGTTGTACCCACTCAGTGGGCACGCCCATCTATCTTCAGACGGTGTGTGATTACACCTGCGTGTTACAGAGAAGGGATTTATCGCTTCTCGTTGCTCAGCATAGCACGTGGTGGTCCAGGGAGTAGGTCGGGTCAGCTTGACCATGTAGGCTACATATTGGGCATATGGTAGCCATATGGAGGCAGCCATCTCTGGGATCAGAGACTGTGTTGTACCAACTCAGTTGGCACAGTCTGCTGGATTGCCCAGATGAAGGGGAATCGCACGGGTTGGCGATTGGCAGGGAATGCCTACCAGAAATTAGTGCTTGTACTCTCTGTGCATCTTATCTCGCCTGAGCGGGACGCGGAGACCACGTATGAAATCTGGATCCCATCTCACTAAAAGAGTTTTACTCTTTCGGGCTGTTTTGCTGGATTTTTCAGCCAGATAAAATAGTGAGAAAAGAATCATTCTTAAGTCCTGAATTGATTCTAACATTGATACTGACCTTGCTGTTCTTGCATTGTTTTAGATTACTGCAGCAACGAACACCACAGCGTTCAATGTGCGATCCCTACTGGAAAGGGAGAAGTTTGCTCGGCCAAACTTCTCAGACTGGTACGGACACCTTAAGATTGTTCTTAAGGCTGAGAGGAAACTGTATGTCCTCGAGACGGCTATACCGCCTCAACCCGCTGCGAACGCCGCAAGGGCGGTTCGGGAAGCTTATGAAAAGCATGTCAATGATAGTATTGATGTCGCTTGCCTTATGCTAGCGTCTATGACGCCACAGCTGCAGCGTCAGCATGAGGATTTATCTGCTATAGAAATTATAGCAAACCTCAAGATGCTGTATGCAGCACAGGCAAGGACTGAATGAAAGTCCCCTTAAAGGGGGCGAAACCCTAAAGTGGCGCATATAGAATTTTGGGCAGCGGAAATAAGGGTTTCTAGATGATCGGTTGCATGCATGTCATATGATCAACTATTAGAACTTGTATACATTGATAAGAGTCATACCATCGCCATTGCTTGGATGGTGCCTTGGAAGAAGAGAGCGAAAGGGATCTCCTCCAGAAGATGAGCACACAAGAAGAAGATCGCCTACTCCTTGTTGATCCTTGTGCTAGCAAAGACCTTCAAGTCTCCTGATCGAATGGAAGGGAAGAAGAGATGTCTTGCTTGGCCGAGACCTCCTTGTCGTCAACTCCTTCAACACACGAGAGTTGAGACAGCATAGAGAGGAAGAGGCGGCAATAGGCGTGAGAGGAGCGAACGTGAGGCGTGACCATGTTTTGGAAACATGGTTTCCCAAAATAGAAAAAACCCCCTCAACGTGTGATGCGTTCACTCCTTGTGAACCATCGCATTTTTCTCTTCCCATTGAACCATGCGCTCATATGATGAGCCGGTTCATTTTGGTTTGGTTCAAAGACCAATTAACCCAAGCATTTGGTCTAGATCACAATTAAACCCTAAGGCTCCAGATCTAACCGTTCATCTCCTGATGCTCCTGATCTCACCGATCTAGCATCAATTCTCTCGATCGAAGCTTACCGATCTCAAGCCCTAATCAATCAAACATGATCAGACCAGATCCCACTTACAATCAGAGATTAAATCCCTTTAAACTGAACCCAAACAATTCAGTCCACACGATCTGACTTAAGTAAGCCATATCATCAAATTGTGCGACCCTAAGGGTTTCCTTTAAACGTCGGTAACGATAACTTACATTATCACGATCAGTGAGGGGTATCTAGCAATACATCACTGTCTCCCGATATAAAGGAAAGAGTCTTCCAAGACTACACCCAAACCACAGCACAAGTGTGAATCCATTCCACTAGACATACATGTTTCCTTTGCCACTGGATGTTCTTATTGGACAAGCGTGTCAAGCCTGTAACTCCAATATGATGAGAATGATTAGATCAGATGAACATAGTCATCTGGGTATGGCCATACACTTTCTCAATCATCTCATCCAGGGGGCCCCTTTAGAACATCACACTCCAATGAAGGAGATGGCAATCCTATGTCTATCACTAGCGCCCTAACATGACTCATGCTCACCATCCAAGATAGTCTATAACCATTATGTTTCAAATGATATCGAACTATCTCAAAACAATGCCAATCATCATTTAGAAACACAAGTGCTCTCAAGTCAGAGGAAAATATGCCACTTGTTCGCATACAAGGATTATTCACATTGTGACAAGCAATTGAACATCCTATGTAGGGTCTGTCCAGTACATCCAATGTACCCATGAGTCTACATCTTATTCCATGCTCAAAGCATCCTATAAGATTAGAACACATATTAGTCTCAATCATATCAAGGTTGTCTCATGTTCACCAAGATATTTCGACTAAGGACTACACTGCATGTCAGACTAGCTAAACATCATTGAGACATTATTCAGAAGTATTCATATTGCAGCAGATAATGTAACAACCTGAATAACAACCATTGCCTTTATAAACATAGAGTTTATACATGATACTGATATAATCCCAAGGCCTCAAACATTAGCCTTAAGGGCATACCCCAACAATCTCCCACTTGCACTTAATCTAATGGTTGAGAAATCTCAAACCCATATTATTACAGTGCTTCTCATGCTTCTGCTGCGCCAGAGGCTTTGTAAGCTGGTCAGCCAGATTGTCATCTGTATGAACCTTGCAGATTTTGATCTCGCCACGATCAATGATCTCCCGGATCAAGTGAAACCGTCTCTGTATGTGCTTGGACTTCTGGTGCGATCGTGGTTCCTTTGCCTGTGCTATTGCTCCAGTGTTATCACAGAAGATAACCAATGGATCTGCACTCGAAGGAACAACACCAAGTTCCTGAATGAACTTACGAATGCACACTGCCTCCTTAGATGCTTCTGAGTCTGCAACATACTCGGCTTCTGTTGTGGAATCAGCAACAATAGATTGTTTGAATCTTTTCCACACCACTGCTCCTCCATTCAAGCTAAAAACATAGCCTGATTGCGATCGGAAATCATCCTGGTCAGATTGGAACGAAGCGTCAGTATATCCTTCAATACTTAGTTCTTCCTGACCACCATACACCAAGAACATATCTTTGGTCCTCCGCAGATATTTCAAAATGTTCTTGACTGCAATCCAGTGCGCCTGACCTGGATTACTTTGGAACCGACTGGTCACGCTTAACCCGTAAGCGACGTCTGGGCGAGTACACAACATCGCATACATAATGGATCCAATAGCCGAAGCATAAGGCGTATTGTCCATTTCATCTTTCTCCGTCTGTGTTTGTGGACACTGACTCTTCGAAAGATTCAGACCATGTCTGACTGGAAGATATCCTCTTTTAGAATTTTCTAAATGGAATCTCTCCAGGACTTTATCGATGTAAGTACTCTGGCACAGCCCGAGAAGCCTCTTAGATCTATCTCTGTAGATCTTCACACCTAATACATAGGCTGCTTCTCCTAAATCTTTCATCTGGAAACATGTTCTTAACCATGCCTTAACCGCATGCAGTTCAGGAATATCGTTTCCAATGATTAAGATATCATCGACGTAGAGGACTAGGAAAGTGATTACGCTCCCACTAAACCTCTTATATACACACGGGTCATCTTCATTCTTGATGAAACCAAACTCACAGATTGATTCATCAAAACGAATATTCCAGCTTCTTGATGCTTGCTTAAGTCCATAAATGGACTTCCTTAACTTGCATATTTTATGACGATCTGATGGATTAGTGAAACCTTCAGGTTGTGTCATATACACATCCTCATCCAGTTTTCCATTAAGGAAAGCAGTCTTCACATCCATCTGCCAGATCTCATAATCATAATATGCTGCTATCGCGAGAATAATCCAAATAGACTTAAACATAGCTACAGGAGAGAAAGTTTCATCATAATCTATCCCGTAGATTTGTTTGAAACCTTTCGCAACTAGCCTGCCTTTATAGGTAACCACGTTACCATCCATGTCAATCTTCTTCTTGAAGATCCATTTACAGCCTATAGGGATTACTCCCGGAGGCGGATCAACCAAATCCCAGACTTGGTTATCTGACATGGAGCCTATCTCGGCTCGCATAGCTTCAAGCCATCTCGCTGATTCCGGTCCACTGACCGCATCCGCATAAGTGAGGGGTTCATCATCAATGCTGTAGATTCCGTCATAGCGCTCAGGCTGTCGACGGATCCTTCCCGATCTTCGCGGTTCCCGTGATATCTGAGCCTCAGGTTGTTCAGTAACCTGATCTACTGGCTCAGGCTCATCCAACTGTGCTTGACTACTTTGTCCTTCTTCTGGATTCTCATCCAGCTTTATTTCTCTCCCACTGGCCTCTTGCAGAAGAAATTCCTTCTCAAGAAAAATAGCCGTCCGAGCAACAAACACCTTGTTCTCTTTGGGATCGTAGAAATAATAACCCTTAGTTTCCTTAGGGTAACCGACAAAGATACATTTCTCAGATCTGCTCTCTAGTTTCCCAAATGCGAGCTTTTTGACATAAGCCTCGCAACCCCAGATCTTGATAAACATCAAGCTTGGCTGTTTCCCATACCATAACTCATATGGCGTCTTTGAAACTGCCTTGGATGGCACTCGGTTTAGTACCTTTGCAGCTGTTTCCAGTGCAAATCCTCAAAAGGAGTAAGGCAGAGTAGCCTGACTCATCATAGAACGAACCATATCCAGTAAGGTTCTGTTCCTCCTCTCGGACACACCATTCCATTGCGGTGTTCCTGGCGGAGTGAGCTGTGAGATAATCCCACACTCCTTCAGATAGTCAGTAAACTCTCGACTCAAGTATTCACCACCTCGATCTGAACGAAGTGCCTTGATATTTCGGCCTAGCTGATTCTGTACTTCATTCTTGAACTCTTTGAACTTGTCAAAAGATTCACTTTTATGTCTCATTAGATAGACATACCCATATCTACTGAAATCATTAGTAAAGGTAATGAAGTATAGATAGCCACCTCTGGCATGTTTACTGAAAGGTCCACACACATCACTGTGAATGAGGTCAAGTAAACCTGAAGCCCTTTGACCTTTCTTAGGAAAAGGTGCTTTCGTCATTTTACCCATTAAACAAGCTTTGCATGTATCAATCTCCTCATAGGAGAATGATCCCAGCAGTCCATGATCATGCAACCGCTTAATGCGCTTCTTGTTAATATGGCCTAAACGACTATGCCATAGCAAGGTGCTGTTATCAGCATACTTAGCTTTCTTGTTATCAATTCGTTGTATAGAACATTCCATGTCCAACATGAATAACCCATTGTTAATCGACCCAGTAGCATAAACAATATTATCAAAAGAAATAATACACTTTGAAATATTGCATTCAAAGGAAAACCCTTTCCTGACAAGAGCAGGAATAGAGATAATATTTTTCGTTATGCTTGGTACAAAATAACAATTGTCCAGTTCCAATACAACTCCAGATGGTAATGAGATGTAATAAACGCCTACAACAACAGCAGCAACCCGTGCCCCGTTTCCAACTTGTAGGTCCACCTCATGCTGTCCCACCTGTCTTCTTCTCTTGAGTTCCTGTACATTTGAACAAATGTGAACTCCACATGCAGTGTCCAACACCCATGATATGGAAGAAGAAACCATGACTTCAGTCACGTAAATACCTGAGCCAGAAGCGAAACTTCCCTTCTTGTCTCCTTGGAGCGCTTTACAGTCCTTTTTCCAGTGACCCAGCTGGCCACAGTGGAAACATCTGTATTCCTTCGACCGCTTAACCTTTTGTTTCAGAGCCTTGCTGTAGCTCTTAACAGGGGCTTTGCCTTTCTTCCCTTTCTTCTTGTTCCTTGAAGGAACCATCAAGACAGTGGATACAGGCTTTCCCTTTAGAGTCAACTCTGTAGTCAAGAGCATATTCAGTAACTCTACCGGCGTACAGTCGATCTTGTTCATATTAAAGTTAATGATGAACGGATCGAAAGAGGTCGGGAGAGACTGCAATATGATGTCTACAGCAAGCTCCTGATTGATGGTATGTCCCAGTTTCTCTAGAGCCTCCTTGTACCCAATCATCTTGAGTACGTGAGCTCCCACTGGACTTCCTTCAGCCAGTTTGCTCTCAAAGAAAAGCTTAGTCAAATTGTAGCATTCAGTCCTAGCCTGTGCAGCATACAGCAGCTTGAGGCTTGCTATAATTTGTATAGTAGATAGATCCTCATGCTGACGCTGCAGCTCTGGCGTCATAAACGCAAGCATCAGGCAAGCGACATCAATGCTATCATTGACATGCTTTTCATAAGCATCCCGAACCGCCCTTGCGGCGTTCGCAGTGGGTTGAGGCGGTATAGCCGTCTCGAGGACATACAGCTTCCTCTCTGCCTTAAGAACAATCTTAAGGTGTCCGTACCAGTCTGAGAAGTTTGGTCCAGCAAACTTCTCCCTTTCCAGTAGGGATCGCACATTGAAATTCGTGGTGTTCGTTGCTGCAGTAATCTACAACAATGCAAGAACAGCAAGGTCAGTATCAATGTGAGAATCAATTCAGGACTTAAGAATGATTCTTTTCTCACTATTTTATCTGGCTGAAAAATCTAGCAAAACAGCCCGAAAGAGTAAAACTCTTTTAGTGAGATGGGATCCAGATTTCATACTTGGTCTCTGCGTCCCGCTCAGGCGAGATAAGATGCACAGAGAGTACAAGCACTAATCTCTGGTAGGCAATCCCTGCCAATCGCCAACCCGTGCGATTCCCCTTCATCTGGGCAATCCAGTAGACTGTGCCAACTGAGTTGGTACAACACAGTCTCTGATCCCACAGATGGCTGCCTCCATATAGCTACCATATGCACCACATATGTAGCCTACATGGTCAAGCTGACCCGACCTACTCCCTGGAGCACCACGTGCTATGCTGAGCAACGAGAAGCGATAAATCCCTTCCCTGTAACACGCAGGTGTAATCACACACCGTCTGAAGATAGATGGGCGTGCCCACTGAGTGGGTACAACACGGCCCCAACGATAGTCAGAACAGTGAGGTTTCGCGCCAGAAGGCTTACGAGCTTGATATTTTAGCGTTGGATTTTAACGGTCTTTTTATCTTCTTAACTATCATACAAACCCTATGGTGATAGTAGAAGATTAAATCATGCAATTCTAATTATATAAACAATAAATAGAAAGCATGCTGATCTTATGTGGTAAAAGCCCATTAAGCCTAGGTAAGACCTTAATTTAACTTAAGTCTTCACTTGAGCTCTTCATGGGTCTTTTGCATCTCATCTGGCCTAACCCAGGGCCCAAGCGCCCACTGCAGCTCAAGTGCGCCCACCAGGTAAATGCGCCTGTCCCAGAGTCGAACCCTGGACCTCCCACCTGGTCAAGCCACTGCTGCATGCGCCTCTGCCAAGTGTGCTCTGTGCTCTTGTCTAATTAAAATACAATTTAATCTATCTAGACAAGATTGACACGCAGGTCAATTACACAATAAATTAATTAAAATGTGATGCGCAGATCACAATTATAATAATTTACAGTTTAATCCAGGCACGCAGTGTTAGGGAATGCCGGGTGTAATTTAAAATTTTTGCAGTCCCAGGACGCAGCGGAAGAAGCATTACACCCAAAACACATTCCAGTCCCAAGGATCCATGCGAGGGAGAGAACACAAGGATGTGTTAGGGTTAGTACCTTTATTGCTTGTTAGGATGAAGGTGCCAAGTTGAAGACGCCCAAGTGTTCGTCCTCTACAAGTATCCACGCGTCGACTCCTTGATCGTTGCTCCCTTCCACGCTTGGTGCTAGCCTCGGGAAGAGAATCAAGCCTTATCACTCTCTTCAAAACTTGCGCCACCTCCAAGGTAGAAGCGCCAAGAAGAGATGAGGAGGAAGATGATGCGCCAAGTACTTCCTTCTTCTTCTTTGCTTGCGCCACCTCCAAGGTGCGCCTATGGCCAAGGGACGATGAGGGCTTGTGGCAAGAAGACGCCACCAAGCTCAAAGAATCCTTGCGCCAAGAAGATGAGAAGAAGAACAAGAAGAACTTGCTTGCGCCTTTGATGGAAGAAGGAGAGCTCCAAGCCCTCAAGTTGTCGCCACCTTAAACTTCCAATTCTCTCCAAGAGATGTCGCCACCAAGCCCTTCTCCAAGTTGCGCCAAGAGGAGAAGGAGAAGAAGGCTTGCGGCTACAAAGAGGAGGAAGGTTGCGCCACCTTGATGTTGTCGCCCTTTGCCCTAGCTCACACCTCTCTATGTTTGTTCACACCTCCAAGGAATCGAACCAACCACTACAAGAGAGGGCGGCAAGGGTCCTATTAATAGGATAAGGGGCGGCTAGGGCAATGACTAGGATCATGCCAAGTGGGCGGTTAGGATGAGAGGGGTTTGTGGTAAGGAAAGTCTCCAAGACTTTGCCATAAACCTCATTCAACCTATCCTTATTTGCCCAATAGCCATATCAGCCCAAGACATGCCTTAGAGGCATTCTTTCCATCCAAGGAGAAGGGCTAGGCGCAACATGCAAGAGGTATTTGGCTAGGGTAAGGGTTTGGGTGCATGTAGGGTTTATGAGATAAGGAAAGTCTCCAAGACTTTACCATAAACATCTCCCTACTTCTCATATGCTCTCAAGCTCTTTCCAAAAGAGTCCTCAAGCCATATCAGCCCCAATACTTACCATAGAGACAAGATACCATGAATGGATGAAGGGGGAGGCGCCACTTCCTTCCAAAGGAAGCAACTTATGCCACCCACACCCCATTATGCCCCTAGGCGCCAATGGGGTTGGGTTTCTCCCCATTATACCCTTTTAAGCCAATTCCCTCTTCATGACAACTTATTATTGGGCCTCATTGGATAATGAGCTAGCCCAAACTTCATGGCATGGGTTGATTAAGCCATTGGATCCAATCCAATGCAACCCTAATCCAAATGTGACCAATTAAGGTCAATTTCGGGTCAACCTGCCAAAAATGAAGTTTGGCTCCAATAACTTTCTTCCAACTCATCAGGCCCATTGGTGCTGATGAAATCTTCCAAATGGATCCAAGTTATCCAATAACTTGATCCAAAGGCTTCTGATTAAAGCAACGTCAAGAGTCTATTGCGTGTGACCCCGTAGGATCCATATGACGATGGCAATGATGTAAACATCATAAGTAGTGAGGGGTATCTAGCAACACATCACTACTACCCATGTCATAGGACTTAAGTCATTATGGCAACAACTCCTAACAAGCAACGAGGATTCCCATTGCATTACAGATCCCTTTGCCTAAACTGATATCCTGCCATTGGAATAGTCTCAAGTTTATTATCCAATGCATTGGTCATGACTTAACTAGTGTGGCCACACATTCCTGTCATGCACCAATAAGGTGGGGCGCCCCGTGGTGGATATCATGCTTCCTCGGAAGGAAGGGGCAAATCCTACTATTGGTCATCCATGTCTCTACGTGACTTATGACATGCCCAATGACAGTCGTTTTGATCTCCCAATTACGGAGAGACGTAAGACTGTATTAAAGCATACCCTTCATCAAGTCTAGACATGAATACCTCAAGTCTAAGGATCAATGCAAACCTCTTGCATGTGAGATTGACTCGTTGACTAGACAAGTCAATCCTCACGGTGGATCACTCCAGTGCATCCAATGCACCTGTATGTCTGCGTTACTGTGCCCTGCACCTAACCAGCCCATACATCAGTCTCACATGTACCAAAGCTGTCCCATATCTGCTAAGGTACCTTGACTGGGGATAGCTTGTGAGAATGGATCCAATCCAAACTCCTGGGACATTATATATGCAATTCAATACATCAACGCAGGTAAAGCAATCTGCATAATAACGACCATGCCTTTATTGATTATATCAATTTCATTAATTCTATCAAAGTACATTCAAGCAATGCCTGACCATGTCCATACATTGGTCTGTAGGGCATATAAACCAACAATCTCCCACTTGCACTAAGACCAAGGGCAACTGATGTTTAATTAGTCCCTATGTCTCTAGTATGACTTATTTAGCTTCCGCTGCGCCAGAGGCTATGTCAGTGGGTTTTTCCAGATTGCTATCTGTGTTTATTTTAACTAGTTTGAATCATCATCTTTATCCATGATCTCTAAGATCAGATGATATCGCTGCAGTACATACTTGAGTGCTAAGTTCCTTTACACATGCTTACGGCCCCAGTAAGAACTATACTGGACCATCAAGCATCAGGGACTAAATCAAGTTCAAATGAATGAAGCTGCTTCCTTGGCTGCCACAAGAAGCTGCAATGTACTCAGCCTTATTGTAGAATTTGCCACTGCAGTTTGCATAAAGCTCTTTCAGCCAACAACACCACATCAAGGCAAAAAGCAAATCCTGACTGTGAACGATAGTCATTAGACCGGAACGAAGTGTTAGTGTACCCAGTACACAAAGTTCTTCCTGTCTATCACAGACTAAAATTCAATCCTTTATACTTCCCAAGTACGAAGGATTTCTTTCACAGCTATCCAGTGTTTGAACACTAGGATCTGATTGAAACTTACTGGCCATGCTCCAAGCATTCGCCACACATAGTCTTGTGCTAGTTGCACAAAACATGATCTATCCTATACCCAATGTATTAGGACTATAGAATCATGTTGTCTCTCTCCTGCTGTGTCAAAAGACATTGCATCATGCAGAGAATCAGACCATGTCTCTCTGGAAGGTATCATCCTTTGGAATGATCCAACATGAACCTCTCTAGAATCTCTTGGATGAACGTAGATTGACTAAAGGGCAATGACTTTCTTGGATCCCAGTTGATCCACATGCCTAGGATGTAGGCTGCATTCCCTAGGTCATTCTTCTCGAAATACATTCCAAGCCTGTACTTCACCGCGTGAAGAGCTGGGATGTCATTTCAAGTGAGGAGAATATCGTCAATCAATTAGAACAAGAAACATTATGATGCTCCCACTGATCTTCTTGTAAACACAGGATACTTGTATAATACCATACATATCTTTATGGCGACTGTATGAAAATATTTTGGCTATTTCCATCTAGACATCCTCTTCCAGACGTCCATTAAGAAAAGCAATTTTCATAACAACACGCTATAACAGAACATGCAATTATAACAAGTAGATACCTAATGGACTTAAACAAAGCTATCGGTGAAAAATTTCATCACTATCCACCCAGTGGACTTATCCGAAATTTCATTCACTAGCTTGTCATCATAGGTAACAATGTTACCTTTCATGTCTATCTTCCAAGAAGATCCACATATAGCCTCTGGGTGTTACCCCTTTGGCGGCTCAATCAAGTCCCACACTTGATTAGCAGACATGGAGTCCATTACGGTTCTTATGGCGCTCAGCCATTTCTTGGAATCTGGTCCACTGACCGCTTCCATTTCCTCATAAGTCTTTAGGTTCATCCTAGATGAAAAATTCGTCATGCCCACAACCTGTGAGAGTATTTCGAATCCATTCAGACTCATGTGATTCCTGTGTTACTTGAACCTCAGGTTGACTTTCAACCTGCATGTGTGATTCTACTCTCCATTTGTGTCTAACTATATTGTGGTTGATTTTTGGACCTTGTCCTAATCAAATCTACTCCCACTATCTTCTTTCAAAAAGATATCTCCTCAAGAAAGACAGTAGTTTGAGCAACAAATATTTTTGTTCTCATCGGGATAGAAGTAGCACTTTCAGTGCCCCACAAGTACACACTATGGAGTGTCAGAACAGTTGCTTGCATGGCCTCTAAAGGAAGTAAATTTGCATGACTATTCAAAGGTGGAACCACATCCAATGTGTTCCCTTTTCTTTCTTTGAATTTCACCACACAGTTGTGGTGTTCCAAGTAAGCTGTGAGACAACCCCACACTCCTCAAGATAGTCATCAAATTCTTCACTTCCTACTTTGATCCAATCAAAGGGTTTTAATAGATTCTCCAATTCGATTCTATACTTCATTTCTTAACTTCTTGGATTTCTCCAAAGTTACGTGTTGGATATGACATATCCCAACTTAATGAAGTATACCACTTAGTGCTTGTCTCCATGGGTCTACACACATTGCTGTGCACTAGATCCAACAAACATCTAACCTCTCTCTCCTTCCTAAATGAAGGTAGCATCTGCCATCTTGTCCATTAGATAAGGCTCACATATATCATAACCCTGAAAGGATAATAATCCCAATAGTCCATGGACTTTTGGATGTGACTTATGTCTTATGGCCCAAGAGACAATGCAAAGAGATGGTATTGATTGAATAATTGGACTTGATCTATTTAGTGTTACATACAGAACTATAAGCTATCATCAATTGTACCACTACTATAGAACATTCCAGATTTAAGGAAATACCAATTTATTTCAAACTGAAAATCCATTCAAAATAATGGACATAATGTTCTAATACAAAAGCTAGTACATAATAGCAAAGTTCTAGTTGAAGTCTTTGAAGGTAGTGAGATGACATCAACAGCAGCATCCAATGCTCCGTCCCTGACTCGAAAGTCGATCCCATCAAGCTTTATTGTCCTACTTCTTTTGAGCCCCTGCATATGAAAAAAACATATGTAAGCTCCTCATACGGTACCCAGTACCCATGAATAAGAAGTAGACATAAAGACCTCAGTAACACAATACCTGAAGCAGATGGATAACATCCCTTCTTTTGTGCCATGCTCTTCCTGGGCCTTAATCCATCCTGAAATTTCCATGCATTCCCAGTCTTCCGAAGTTTTAGCTTCGAAGATACGGAACCATAGTCATTCCTGGATTCAGGCAAATACCCAGAAGATCCAACAACACTCTCTTTATTACTATTTGAAGTGCCTGGTGTGAAGAGACGTCGAAGATGTATGATCATATCATAAATCCCCATCTCATCACACTCAACCTGGACCTCAGGGGTCATGCACCTCAAAATAAGAGCAGTGTAATGTTCACTATCCACACAATGTTCAAGATAGACATTCCACTCCCACTCTGTACAAAAATATATACAGGGCTGGGTTGGAGGTCTTTCAAGAAGATAGACCATATTCTCATGTTCTAGAAGTTTGGACAAAAGTCTGAACCATCTTGTCCAATTTGTTCCATCCAGTTTATTTTTAAGAAGTTTCAATCTAGGTTCAAGAGATGGAATCATCTACAATAAGCAAACAAGAAAAATAAGTACTATGATAGAGCATTTAACAAGGACTTTAAATTAAATGCTTTACTCCCACTATTTCCTTAACAAGTTGATAACTCTCAAAACTCAACTTGGAAATACATGAGTAGGATCCTAATTTCACGCGAGGTCTCCACGACTCACGAGGGTGAGTTGAGATGCACAGAGAGTCCCATGCTTCCTTAGGTAGGCATGCCAGCCAATTGTGCCGCGCACAATTCCTCTTAGTTAAGACAGACTAGGCGCCCTGTGTCCAGCGAGGGCTGGATACAACACAGAACCCTATCCTCTCAACAGCTGCCTCTAGTGATTCATCATGTCAGTGACATATGAAAAACTAGTCAAGTCTGGTCCTAACCGTTATGCCTAGGGCCAACGAATTTCCTTGCGAAGGCACGCCCAGGTTAAAACTGGACTGGGGAAATCATTGTCACCACACACCTCCTAAAGATAAGTGGGTGTGTCCCACGAGGGTGGGAAACAGTTCACAACACCACCGATCGATAGTTTGATGAGGGCTACGCGTTAGAAGGCTATCGACTTGATATTGTATTGAGAGTTTTTGCATGTTTTATTCTTTTCTAGCATGCAGTTTTCCTATAGTTATGGCAGCAAAGGAAAAACATCACAGGCATGCTATGGACAGAATAATAAACCATCACAGGCATGCTATTTTGGTCGATATGGTCATAGCCCTTTTCATACACATAACTTGTCATGAGCCATGTGACATGTTATCGTGCATCCAAGGGTTGCGAGTCCCTGAAGCAAATCAGCCCATGCCAGAAGCCGAAAGCTAGTGTCCTTCCTTCAGCCGCAAGTCCATCACCAAGCTTCCAAAGCTGGCGCCACTCTGATATCGGTTGAAGAAGACACCTTGTTGTCTTTGATGAACCTTAACCTATCTCATGTAAACAATTCTACATCTATTCTAAGGAAAGATTAAATTTTACATCAAGAAGGGGAAGAACCACACGCAGGTGGTAGAAAGATTTTACAAGCATTCATCACAGGTGGAAACATGCTTCCACGTCACAACACAGGAGGGCACTCGCTATGACCATATCAACCCATGGAAGAGACAAGTGGCGCATATATAAAATTTGAAAAACCGGAATAATCAAATTTTATCCCCTTATGCGCCAACTCCATCCAAAGCATTCTCTCAATCAAATTTATGCTAAAATTGGGATCAAGTTTCATGATGATTTCATGGACCCTAACGGCTGGCAATTTTGTCAGATCAAGAGACCCGGCCAGTCCGAAGACACAATGCCGTCCTACTTGACAAAACTACGTGCGCCTTTGGTCTTAAATCCATCATAAACACAATCCAAATTTTGACCATAAAAATGATAAAAGAAGTTTGGATGAAAGCGCCTTCTAGGTGAAACGCGCATGGATGAAAGAAAAATTTTCCAAAAATTTTTCACACAAGCAAACGTACACCTTGTGTTTCTCGCAAGTAGCTCTGATACCACTGTGATGGGGACACCAAGCATGCAACATTCAAACAACGCGCTTCGAAAACATTTTGATAATTAAGTATAGCTTCATAAACCCCTTAAGCTAACGTAGTTTGAAATTAGTTTGATTATGGTATATAGTAGAGAAAACCGAAACTATTTATCAAGTGAATCCTAGCATGCACTTCTAGATAAGATGAAATTGACAAAGCTTAGCATGCGGTTCTACAACATCAAATAGACCTAAGCATGCGATTCTACCATGAATAATAGAGCTACTCTAAGGGAGGAACTCACCTTGCACCCTTTGAGAATAGAAAGGGTGACCTTCCCGTTCTTCACCGGTCCAATGGTGGAATCTCACGAAGTAGGGCCCTATGAGCTTACACACATGGCATTGCAGCATTCCCACACATGCGTGGGTGAGTAGTGACAAAGATTAAGAGGCCTTTTACAATCACAACCAAGGGGGAGACTAGTTCTCCAAGTTCCCTTGCTAACAATCTAGAGACTAGCTATTAGAGGGGGAGAGGGGGGGGGGGGGGGAAATGACGCCTTGCATATCTTCTGAGCCTTGCGCAACCTTCATGGAATAGATGTATATAAGTGTAGATGGATGCTCAAGAACATCAAGACAAACAACAACCAAAGAAGAAGGGAGGAACTTAGCTAACTCGGGTGGATGTTTGCTCTTGACATGGTGGTTGACACCTTCTTGAGTCTCGGTTGTGTCCTGCACCTCTTCTTGGCTGAGAACTCTCCAAGGCTAAAGGGAGGAAGTGGCGTGAGCTCCAATCTTCATGACAAGCGCAAATGGTGGAGGAAGGTTGAAGAGCATGAGGGATGGAAGGGAACTCTCGGCAATGAGGGGAGGGAAAGGTGACACACACCTTGAGAAGACTAACTTCTGAAATTTGAAATTGTATTCAACTCTCTAACTTGAGGTTTACAAGAGGTTACAACATATAGGAGACTTCCAACGGTTGTCTCCCTTCTCTAAGCGCAAAGACAAGTCACAAAAGTCAGCAGGATGTAGACAACTCAATGGGCTGATTTCTTTCCTCAAATGGGCAGATTGCTTTGAGGTTTAGCTTGAAGTTTTCTTCAGGATGGCAGGTTCAAACGCTGAGGTGATGATGGACTGAAGAGGCTGCAAAAGGCTGGCATTGTGCAGGCTGAAGAGTCCCCTTCAAGGGGGAGCGCAGGCAGATAAAACCCCTTTCTAGAGGGGGGCGAACCCTAGAGCATGCGGAAAATGTACTCTTCTAGGGTTTCAATAAAATCGTTTGCATGAACACATATATATGATCAACTTTATATGTATTGCAAAGATTAAGTTTGAGATCTTTTACCATAGCCATGATAAAGGGTGTCGGCTTGGAAGCAAGAGGGCAAGTAAGCACTCCTCCAAAGAAAACACACACATGATGAGAGATGGCTACCCTTTAGGATCTTCCTTGTGCTAGCAAGAGATCTCCCCAAAGTTCCTTGTCGTGTGTTGATGATGAGATGTGCTTGGCCGAGAGCTACCTTGTCCAAGTCCCTCTCTTCGTCGAATGAAGGAGACAAGAGAGTAATTGGCAAATTGCGTTGAGGTTTCTTTTTCATTCAAGTGATGGCGTTACACTTCCAAATATGGAAGGTTATCAAGCCATGCGACCACTTGAAGAAAAACCGCCCAAGATGCCTTTAAACCTTGAACCATACGTTCACCCATGTGAACCGGTTCAAGCCAATTAGGTTCAATTCAATTCGGTTCAAAAACCCAAATTAAACCAGCCCAAGCCATGGTCTAGATCTCTATGAACCAAACGGTTCAAGATCTAACCGTTCATCTCTTGATGCTCTTGATCTCTTCGATCTAGCATCCATACTCTCGATCGAAGCTTACCGATCTGAAGCCCTAATCAATCAAACATGATCAGACCAGATCTCACTTACAATCAGAGTCTAATCTCCTTTTAACTGAACTAAAACAATTCAGTCCACACGATCTGACTTAAGTAAGCCATATCATCAAATTGTGCGACCCTAAGGGTTTCCTTTAAATGTCGGTAATGATAACTCACGTTATCACAATCAGTGAGGGGTATCTAGCAACACATCACTGTCTCCCGATATAAAGGAAAGAGTCTTCCAAGACTACACCCAAACCACAGCACAAGTGTGAATCATTTCACAAGGCATACATGTTTCCTTTGCCACTGGATGTTCTTATTGGACAAGTGTGTCAAACTTGTAGCTCCAATATGATGAGCATGATTAGATCAGATGAACATAGTCATCTGGGTATGGCCATACACTTTCTCAATCATCTCATATAAGGGGGGCCCCTTTAGAACACCACACTCCTTCCACAAGGAGACGGCAATCCTTTATCTATCACTAGTATCCGAACCTGACTCATGATCATTATCCAAGATAGTCTATAACCATTATCTTTCAAATGATATTGAACTACCTCAAAATAATGACATTCATCATTTAGAAACACAAGTGATCTCAAGTCAAAGGACATGTGCCACTTGATGCAAACAAGGATTATTCACATTGTGACAAGCAATGGAATATCCCAGTAGGGTCTGTCCAGTACATCCAATGTACCCATGAGTCTACATCTTATTCCATGCTCGAAGCATCCTATAAGATTAGAACACATATTAGTCTCAATCATATCAAGGCTGTCTCATGTTCACCAAGATATCTCGACTAAGGACATATAGCCTGTCAGCCTAGCTGAACAGCTTTGAGACATTATTCAGAAGTACACTTATTACAGCAGACAAGGTAACAACCTGAATAATAACCATGCCTTTATAAACACAAAAGTTTATTACATGATACTGATACAATCCCAAAGGCCTCAAACATTAGCCTTAAGGGCATACCCCAACAATCTCCCACTTGCACTTAATCTAATGGTTGAGAAATCTCAAACCCATATTATTATAGTGCTTCTCATGCTTCTGCTGCGCCAGAGGCTTGGTAAGCGGGTCTGCCAGATTGTCATCTGTATGAACCTTGCATATTTTGATCTCGCCTCGATCAATGATCTCCCGGATCAAGTGAAACCGTCTCTGTATGTGCTTGGACTTCTGGTGCGACCGTGGTTCCTTTGCTTGTGCGATTGCTCCAGTGTTATCACAGAAGATAACCAAAGGATCTGCACTCGAAGGAACGACACCAAGTTCTCTCACGAACTTACGAATCCACACTGCCTCCTTGGATGCTTCCGAGGCTGCAACATACTCGGCTTCTGTTGTGGAATCAGCAACAGTTGACTGTTTGAAACTTTTCCACACCACTGCTCCACCATTCAAGCTAAAAACATAGCCTGATTGCGATCGGAAATCATCCTGGTCCGACTGGAACGAAGCGTCAGTATATCCTTCAATACTGAGTTCTTCCTGACCACCATATATCAAGAACATATCTTTGGTCCTCCGCAGATATTTTAAAATGTTCTTGACCGCAATCCAGTGCGCCACACCTGGATTACTTTGGAATCGACTGGTCACGCTTAACCCGTAAGCGACGTCAGGGCGAGTACACAACATCGCATACATAATGGACCCAATAGCCGAAGCATAAGGCGTATTGTCCATTTCATCTTTCTCAGTCTGTGTTTGTGGACACTGACTCTTCGAAAGATTCAGACCATGTCTGACTGGAAGATATCCACGTTTAGAATTCTCTAAATGGAATCTTTCCAGGACTTTATCGATGTAAGTACTCTGGCACAGCCCGAGAAGCCTCTTAGATCTATCTCTGTAGATCTTCACACCTAGTACATAGGCTGCTTCTCCTAGATCTTTCATCTGGAAACATTTTCCTAACCATGCTTTAACAGCATGCAGTTCAGGAATATCATTTCCAATGATCAAGATATCATCGACGTAGAGGACTAGGAAAGTAATCACGCTCCCACTAAACCTCTTATATACACACGGGTCATCTTCATTCTTGATGAAACCAAACTCAGAGATTGATTCATCAAAACGAATATTCCAGCTTCTAGATGCTTGTTTAAGTCCATAAATGGACTTCTTTAACTTGCATATTTTATGACGATCTGATGGATTCGTGAAACCTTCAGGTTGTGTCATATACACATCCTCATCCAGATTTCCATTAAGGAAAGCTGTTTTCACATCCATCTGCCAGATCTCATAATCGTAATATGCAGCTATCGCGAAAAGAATCCGAATAGACTTGAACATGGCTACAGGTGAGAAAGTTTCATCATAATCTTTCCCGTAGATTTGTTTGAAACCTTTCGCAACTAGCCTGCCTTTATAGGTAACCACGTTACCATCCATGTCAATCTTCTTCTTGAAGATCCATTTACAGCCTATAGGGATTACTCCCGGAGGCGGATCAACCAAATCCCAGACTTGGTTATCTGACATGGAGTCCATCTCGGCTCGCATAGCTTCAAGCCATCTTGCTGACTCCGGTCCACTGACCGCATCCGCATAAGTGAGGGGTTCATCATTATCAATGATGTAGACTCCGTCATAGCGCTCAGGCTGTCGACGGATCCTTCCCGATCTTCGCGGTTCCCGTGATATCTGAGCCTCAGGTTGTTCATTAACCTGATTTACCGGCTCAGGCTCATCCAACTGTGCTTGACTACTTTGTCCTTCCTCTGGATTCTCATCCAGCCTTATTTCTCTCCCACTGGCCTCTTGCAGAAGAAACTCCTTCTCAAGAAATATGGCCGTCCGAGCAACAAATACTTTGTTCTCTTTGGGATCGTAGAAATAATAACCCTTAGTTTCCTTAGGGTAACCGACAAATATACATTTCTCAGATCTGCTCTCCAGTTTCCCAGAGGCGAGCTTTTTGACATAAGCCTCGCAACCCCAGATCCTGATAAATGTCAAGCTTGGCTGTTTCCCATACCATAACTCATATGGCGTCTTAGAAACTGCCTTGGATGGCACTCGGTTTAGTACCTTTGCAGCTGTTTCCAGTGCAAAACCCCAAAAGGAGTATGGAAGAGTAGCCTGACTCATCATAGAACGAACCATATCAAGTAACGTTCTATTTCTCCTCTCGGACACACCATTCCATTGCGGTGTTCCTGGCGGAGTGAGCTGTGAGATAATCCCACACTCCTTTAGATAGTCAGTAAACGCATGACTTAGGTATTCTCCACCTCGATCAGAACGAAGTGCCTTGATATTTCGGCCTAACTGATTTTGTACTTCATTTTTGAACTCTTTGAACTTGTCAAAAGATTCACTTTTATGTCTCATCAGATAGACATACCCATACCTACTGAAATCATCAGTAAAGGTAATGAAGTACTGATAGCCACCTCTGGCATGTTTACTAAATGGCCCACACACATCACTGTGTATGAGGTCAAGTAAACCTGAAGCCCTTTGACCTTTATTTGGAAAAGGTGACTTCGTCATTTTACCCATCAAACAAGCTTTGCATGTATCAATCTCCTCATAGGAGAATGATCCCAGCAGTCCATGATCATGCAACCGCTTAATGCGTTTCTCGTTTATATGGCCTAAACGACTATGCCATAGCAAGGTGCTGTCATCAGCATTCTTGGCTTTCTTATTATCAATGTTATGTATAGAACTTTCCATGTCCAACATGTATAACCCATTGTTAATTGAACCAGTAGCATAAACAATATTACCATAAGATAAAACACACTTTGAAATATTGCATTCAAAGGCAAATCCTTTCCTGACAAGAGCAGGAATGGAGATAATATTTTTAGTTATACTGGGAACAAAATAACAACTATTTAGTTCCAATACAAGTCCAGATGGTAAAGAAATGAAATAGTCTCCTACAGCAACAGCAGCAACCCGTGCCCCGTTTCCAACGTGTAGGTCTACCTCATGCTGTCCCACCTGTCTTCTTCTCTTGAGTTCCTGTACATTTGAACAAATGTGAACTCCACATGCAGTGTCCAACACCCATGAAATAGAAGAAGATGAAACCATGACTTCCGTCACGTATATACCTGAGCCAGAAGCGATGCTTCCCCTCTTATCTCCTTGGAGCGCTTTACAGTCCTTTTTCCAGTGACCCAGCTGGCCACAGTGGAAACACCTGTTGTCATTCGACCGCTTCACCTTTTGTTTCAGAGCCTTACTGTAGTTCTTGACAGGGGCCTTGCCCTTCTTCCCCTTCTTCTTGTTCCTAGAAGGAACCAGTAAGACAGAGGTTGAAGGCTTTCCCTTCAGAGTTTCCTCAGTAGTCAAGAGCATATTCAGCAGCTCTGCCGGAGTACAATCGATTTTGTTCATATTAAAGTTAATAATGAACGCATCGAAAGAGGGCGGGAGAGACTGCAGAATTATGTCTACAGCAAGCTCCTGGTTAATGGTATGCCCCAGTTTCTCTAGAGCCTCCTTGTGCCCAATCATCTTGAGCACGTGAGCTCCAACTGGGCTCCCTTCAGCCAGTTTGCTCTGAAAGAAGAGCTTCATCAGATTATAGCGTTCTGTCCTCGCCTGTGCAGCATACAGCATCTTGAGGTTCGCTATAATCTCTATAGCCGACATATCCTCATGCTGACGCTGCAGCGGTGGCGTCATAGACACTAGCATCAGGCAAGCGACATCAATGCTATCATTGACATGCTTTTCATAGGCTTCACGAACCGCCCTTGCGGCGTTCGCAGCGGGTTGAGGCGGCACTGCCGTCTCGAGGACATACAGTTTCCTCTCTGCCTTAAGAACGATCTTAAGGTGTCCGAACCAGTCAGAGAAGTTCGGCCCAGCAAACTTCTCCCTTTCCAGTAGGGATCGCACATTGAAGCTCATGGTGTTCGTTGCTGCAGGAATCTACAACAATGCAAGAACAGCAAGGTCAGTATCAATGTTCAGAATCAATCCAGGACTTAAGAAAGATTCTTTTTCTCACTATTTTGTCTGACTGAAAAATCCAGTAAACAGTCCGAAAGAGTAACACTCTTTTAGTGAGATGGGATCCAGATTTCATACTTGGTCTCCGCGTCCCGCTCAGGCGAGATAAGATGCACAGAGATGACAAGCATTAATTTCTAGTAGGCTGTCCCAGCCAATCGCCAACCCGTGCGATTCCCCTTCATCTGGGCAATCCAGCAGACTGTGCCAACTGAGTTGGTACAACACAGTCTCTGATCCCACAGATGGCTGCCTCCATGCGCTACCATATGCGCCACATATGTAGCCTACATGGTCAAGCTGACCCGACCTACTCCCTGGACCACCACGTGCTATGCTGAGCAACGAGAAGCGATAAATCCCTTCTCTGTAACACGCATGTGAAATCCCGCACCGTCTGAAGATAGATGGACGTGCCCACTGAGTGGGTACAACACGGCTCCAACGATAATCAGAACAGTGAGGTTTCGCGTCAGAAGGCTTACGAGCTTGATATGTTAGCGTTGGATTTTAATGGTCCTTCTATCTTCTTCACTATCATGCAATTCCTATGGTGATAGCAGAAGATAAACTCATGCAGTTCTAATTATATAAGCAATAAAAAGAAAGCATGGATCTTATGTGGTAAAAGCCCAAAGCCTAAGTAAGACCTTAAGATACTTAAGTCTTCACTTGCTCTTCTTGGGACTTTTGCATCTCATCTGGTCCAACCCAGGGCCCTAGCGCCAAGAGCACCTCAGGTGCGCCACCAGCTGAATGCCCCTCTAGGATGTGTGCCTTTGTGCTCTTGTCTAATCAAATACAATTTGATCTATCTAGACAAGTTTGACTCACAGGTCAATTATACAATCAATGAATTAAAAAGTGATTCGCAGATCACAAAATAATAATTTACCAGGCTCGCAGGCCCCAGCACAGCACACAATAAAAGGGCAACCCACATAAGATGAAATAAACAAGCATCATGGCATCATTCAATCAACATGTGATCCATTACAAAGAAAATAAAATTTTTTGAAAACCCCATTGGCATCAATTTTAATTTTCTTATAAGCCCTACAACCTTACAATGGTCCATTGATAGGGATCCACTCATCCAACTAGTCAGATCCTCTGCCCTTGCATGCACCAAGTCCTAACTGACTCGAGTTGACCTAATGGTCAACCATGCATGCGCCAAGGGCTGAACAACCCTCATGAGTTCTGGCAAGCGGGTGTGACCCCGGGCCTAACTCATGTGTGTTCACTGAGTTGTCTCAACCAGACCTCGCTACACGCCTAAGATGCAATCGACCTATGGCCACCTCGTGCTTGCGCAAGGTGCCATCTGGTCGATCCATCTAGGCTGTCAGATGGTCTGATCAGACTAGTGGATCTAACTTAGAGGTGACTTCAACCCCATCAACCCATCTAAGGGTTTATAGTAGGCGCCACTTAGATCTAGTGAGGCGCGCAAGATGTAATGAATATTACAAAGACATTCAACAAGCGCCATCAAGAAACATGCGCCAAGAATCATACAAGTAATAACATGTAGTATCGCATGTTGACATTAGATCTATCCATTAGCGCAAACATGTGATATCAATCATGCGCCAACATCTAATGACTAGCATGTATTCATGGTGATGATAGATCTACAACAATGGCGCAAACATGGATCACTAAAGCAATCATAAGATTCATGCATAACCCGCTTTGATACCAATTGAAGAGTCCCCTTCAAGGGGGAGCGCAGGCAGATAAAACCCCTTTCTAGAGGGGGGCGAACCCTAGAGCATGCGGAAAATGTACTCTTCTAGGGTTTCAATAAAATCGTTTGCATGAACACATATATATGATCAACTTTATATGTATTGCAAAGATTAAGTTTGAGATCTTTTACCATAGCCATGATAAAGGGTGTCGGCTTGGAAGCAAGAGGGCAAGTAAGCACTCCTCCAAAGAAAACACACACTAGATGAGAGATGGCTACCCTTTAGGATCTTCCTTGTGCTAGCAAGAGATCTCCCCAAAGTTCCTTGTCGTGTGTTGATGATGAGATGTGCTTGGCCGAGAGCTACCTTGTCCAAGTCCCTCTCTTCGTCGAATGAAGGAGACAAGAGAGTAATTGGCAAATTGCGTTGAGGTTTCTTTTTCATTCAAGTGATGGCGTTACACTTCCAAATATGGAAGGTTATCAAGCCATGCGACCACTTGAAGAAAAACCGCCCAAGATGCCTTTAAACCTTGAACCATACGTTCACCCATGTGAACCGGTTCAAGCCAATTAGGTTCAATTCAATTCGGTTCAAAAACCCAAATTAAACCAGCCCAAGCCATGGTCTAGATCTCTATGAACCAAACGGTTCAAGATCTAACCGTTCATCTCTTGATGCTCTTGATCTCTTCGATCTAGCATCCATACTCTCGATCGAAGCTTACCGATCTGAAGCCCTAATCAATCAAACATGATCAGACCAGATCTCACTTACAATCAGAGTCTAATCTCCTTTTAACTGAACTAAAACAATTCAGTCCACACGATCTGACTTAAGTAAGCCATATCATCAAATTGTGCGACCCTAAGGGTTTCCTTTAAATGTCGGTAACGATAACTCACGTTATCACAATCAGTGAGGGGTATCTAGCAACACATCACTGTCTCCCGATATAAAGGAAAGAGTCTTCCAAGACTACACCCAAACCACAGCACAAGTGTGAATCATTTCACAAGGCATACATGTTTCCTTTGCCACTGGATGTTCTTATTGGACAAGTGTGTCAAACTTGTAGCTCCAATATGATGAGCATGATTAGATCAGATGAACATAGTCATCTGGGTATGGCCATACACTTTCTCAATCATCTCATATAAGGGGGGCCCCTTTAGAACACCACACTCCTTCCACAAGGAGACGGCAATCCTTTATCTATCACTAGTATCCGAACCTGACTCATGATCATTATCCAAGATAGTCTATAACCATTATCTTTCAAATGATATTAAACTACCTCAAAATAATGACATTCATCATTTAGAAACACAAGTGATCTCAAGTCAAAGGACATGTGCCACTTGATGCAAACAAGGATTATTCACATTGTGACAAGCAATGGAATATCCCAGTAGGGTCTGTCCAGTACATCCAATGTACCCATGAGTCTACATCTTATTCCATGCTCGAAGCATCCTATAAGATTAGAACACATATTAGTCTCAATCATATCAAGGCTGTCTCATGTTCACCAAGATATCTCGACTAAGGACATATAGCCTGTCAGCCTAGCTGAACAGCTTTGAGACATTATTCAGAAGTACACTTATTACAGCAGACAAGGTAACAACCTGAATAATAACCATGCCTTTATAAACACAAAAGTTTATTACATGATACTGATACAATCCCAAAGGCCTCAAACATTAGCCTTAAGGGCATACCCCAACACAGGCTGCAGATTGGTATGGGCGGCTGGCACTTGAAGGGACTGAAGTTGCTGCAAAGGCTGACATAGTTCAGCTGCTCCTTGACCTTGGTGGCTGGCGCATGGTGGACTGAAATGGGACATTGTGCAGCTGCCTCTTGACTTTGGTGGCTGGCGCATGATGGGCTGAAGTAGGACTTTGTGCAGGCTGCTTCTTGTCTTGGTTGGAGATGAAGGCAAACTCCACATGGCTGCCAACTAGGATGGTGGAAGTTGAGGTACTTGTGGTGTTGCTCCATTAGGTTGGGGTGGGCTGATTTCCTCATGAGTTGGGCTGATGGCCCATGGCATCTCTTGGAGTTGTCTTGACCTGATTTTGACTTGCATCCCAAAAATGGAGTTGACCTATACTATTACATCAATTTCATGCACTAACCTACTATATATAAGTGGCGGATCCTAGGCATGTAACTACATGGTGTAATTAGTGGGTGGATCTAACCTACCATATGATGCAAGTTATGCTAGGAGGTCTAACTTAAAGGATGCATGCAATGCAAGGAATGAAAATCTAACTTAAAGATGCATGCAATGCAAGAGATGGAAATAACTTAAAGGATGCATGCAATGCAAGGAATGAAAATCTAACTTAAAGATGCATGCAATGCAAGAGATGGAAATTTAGGTGCCCTAGCTAGGGTAACCTTAAACTCCATTTGTATTTCCGTGGGTCATGTCGCCTCCCCACATCACACTGTTAGGGAATGCCGGGTGTAATTTAAAATTTTTGCAGTCCCAGGACGCAGCGGAAGAAGCATTACACCCGAAACACATTCCAGTCCCAAGGATCCATGCGAGGGAGAGAACACAAGGATGTGTTAGGTGTTGGGGTATGCCCTTAGCCTAATGTTTGAGGCCTTGGGATTGTATCAGTATCATGTAATAAACACTTCTGTTTATAAAGGCATGGTTATTATTCAGTTTGCTACATTGTCTGCTGCAATATATGTTCTTCTTGGATAATGTCTCAAAGCTGTTCAGCTAGGCTGACATGCTATAAGTCCTTAGTCGATATATCTTGGTGAACATGAGACAGCCTTGATATGATTGAGACTAATATGTGTTCTGATCTTATAGGATGCTTCGAGCATGGAATAAGATGTAGACTCATGGGTACATTGGATGTACTGGATAGACCCTACTAGGATATTCAATTGTTTGTCACAATGTGAATAATCCTTGTATATGACAAGTGGCACATTTCCTCTGACTTGAGATCACTTGTGTTTTCTAAATGATGATTGTCATTGTTTTGAGATAGTTCGATATCATTTGAAACATAATGATTATAGACTATCTTGGATGGTGAGCTTGAGTCATGTTAGGGCACTAGTGATAGACATAGGATTGCCGTCTCCTTGTTTAAGGAGTGTGATGTTCTAAAGGGGCCCCCTGGATGAGATGATTGAGAAAGTGTATGGCCATACCCAGGTGACTATGTTCATCTGATCTAATCATGCTCATCATATTGGAGTTACAAGCTTGACACGCTTGTCCAATAAGAACATCCAGTGGCAAAGGAAATATGTATGCTTCGTGAGTTTGATTCACACTTGTGCTGTGTTTTGGGTGTAGTCTTGGAAGACTCTTTTCTTTATATCGGGAGACAGTGATGTGTTGCTAGATACCCCTCACTGATCGTGATGACGTAAGTTATCGTTACCGACAATTAAAGGAAACCCTCAGGGTCGCACAATTGATGATATGGCTTACTTAAGTCAGATCGTGTGGACTGAATTAGTTGGGTTCAGTTTAAAGGGATTTAATCTCTGATTATGAGTGAGATCCGGTCTGATCATGTTTGATTGATTAGGGCTTGAGATCGGTAAGCTTTGATCGAGAGAATGGATGCTTGATCAGTGAGATCAGGAGCATTAAGAGATCAACGGTTAGATCTGGAACCTTAGGGTTTTAATTTGATCTAGGCCATGTCGCTTGGTTTATTTGGCTATTGAACCAAATTCAAGATGAACCGGCTCATGGATGAGCGCATGGTTCAAGGGTGAAGTGAGTTGGCGATTGGGGTAAACCCATGATCGCAAGTGGAGAAGTGGCATGCTATTTTTAGATAGCACTTCTCTTGCGTGACCACCTCTCACGTTCACGCCCCCCCCCTTTCTCTCTTGTGTTCGTCGCCTTGCCTCTTGCTCTTGACGAGAGAACTTGGTGTTGTGAAGAGGTTGACGAAAAGAGGAAAAGAAATCGCCAAGCAAAACATCTCTTCCCTTTTACCATTCGACAAGGACACCTTTGGGCCTTGCTAGCACAAGGAGCGCCAAAGAGGAGTAGGCGACATCAACTGTGTGCGTCACCTCTGGAGAAGATCCAGTTCGATCTTTGCTTCCAAGGCGCCATCTAGAAATGGCTATGGTATGATTCTATCTCTTCCGTGCAATCGGATTTTATATGGTTGATCATATCTCATGAAACTAATCCTTTGAAACCCTTTCCGCTGCTTAAAATTTTAATATGCGCCATGCTGGGTTTCGCCCCCCTCTTGAAAGGGGTTCTTACAATTGGTATCAGAGCCAATGTTTCATGCTTGCTTATGATTGCCATGTTATGTCATTTGATCCATGTTTGCGCAAGAAAAAAGATCTAGAGGTCACATGCGAATACTTATGCTATAGATGTTATTTTCACCATGGCGCATGTTGTTATTGGCGCATGTTTTTGTATGTTTTCTTAAAACCTATATCACATGCGCGAATCACCTTAGATCTAAAGCGCCTACTATAAACCCTTAGATGGGTTATTAGGGTTGAAATCTCAGTCTAGTCAAGATCCAACCAGTCTGATCAGACTATCTGACAGCCTTGATGGGTCGACCAGATAGCACCTTGGCGCAAGCTTGAGGTGGCTATAGGTCGACTGCAGACAGGCGTGTAGCGATGTCTGATTGAGACAACCTATGAACGCACATGAGTTAGGCCCGGGGTCACACCCGCTTGCCAGACCTCAGTGTGGTCGTTCAGCCCTTGGCGCATGCATAGTTGGCCTATTGGTCGACTCAAGTCAGTTAGGACTTGGTGCATGAAAGGGCAGTGGATCTGACCAGGTCTGATGAGTGGATCCCTAGTAATGGACCATTGTAAGGTAGTAGGGCAAATAAGGAAAATTAAAAATGATCCCAAGGGGTTTTTAAAATTTAATTTTTCATGATTGGATCACATGATGATTGATGCATCTGTATGTTTATTTATTCTTATGTGGGCTGCCCAAGTTAACTGTGTGCTGTGCTGGGGCCTGCGTGCCTGGAAATTATTGTTGTAAATTAATTTTTATTTATGTGATCTGCGAATCACAGTTTAATTAATTTATAATGTGAAATTGACCTGCGTGTCAATCTTGTCTAGATAGTTAAATTTGTAATTTAATTAGACAAGAGCACAGAGCACACTTGGTAGAGGCGCATGCAGCAGTGGCTTGACCAGGTGGGAGGTCTAGGGTTCGACCCTAGGACCTGGCGCATTTTCCCTGGTGAGCGCACCAGATCTGCAGATGGCGCTTGGGCCCTGGTTTGGGCCAGATGAGCAGCAAAAGCCCCATGAAGCAAAAGCAAGTCAAGACTTAAGTTAAATTAAGGTCTTACTTAGGGCTATGGGCTTTTACCACATAAGATTCATGCTTTCTTTTATTTTATTATTTAAATATTAGAATTGCATGATTACTTTATCTTCTGCTATCACCATAGGAATTGCATGATAGTGAAGAAGATAAAAGACCGTTAAAATCCAACGCTAAAATATCAAGCTCGTAAGCCTTCTGACGCGAAACCTCACTGTTCTGATTATCGTTGGAGCCGTGTTGTACCCACTCAGTGGGCACGTCCATCTATCTTCAGACGGTGTGGGATTACACCTGCGTGTTACAGGGTAGGGATTTATCCCTTCTCGTTGCTCAGCATAGCACGTGGTGGTCCAGGAAGTAGGTCGGGTCAGCTTGACCATGTAGGCTACATATGTGGCGCATATGGTAGCGCATGGAGGCAGCCATCTGTGGAATCAGAGACTGTGTTGTACCAACTCAGTTGGCACAGTCTGCTGGATTGCCCAGATGAAGGGGAATCGCACGGGTTGGCGATCGGCAGGGACTGCCTACCGGAGATTAGTGCTTGTACTCTCTGTGCATCTTATCTCGCCTGAGCGGGACGCGGAGACCAAGTATGAAATCCGGATCCCATCTCACTAGAAGAGTTCTACTCTTTCGGACTGTTTAATGGATTTTTCAGTCAGATAAAATAGTGAGAAAAAGAATCTTTCTTAAGTCCTGATTGATTCTTAACATTGATACTAACCTTGCTGTTCTTGCATTGTTGTAGATACCTGCAGCAACGAACACCATGAACTTCAATGTGCGATCCCTACTGGAAAGGGAGAAGTTTGCTGGGCCGAACTTCTCTGACTGGTTTGGACACCTTAAGATTGTTCTTAAGGCAGAGAGGAAACTGTATGTCCTCGAGACGGCGATACCGCCTCAGCCCGCTCCGAACGCCGCAAGGGCGGTTCGGGAAGCCTATGAAAAGCACGTCAATGATAGCATTGATGTCGCTTGCCTGATGTTAGCGTCTTTGACGCCACCGCTGCAGCGTCAGCATGAGGATATGTCTGCTATAGACATGATAGCGAACCTCAAGATGCTGTATGCTGCACAGGCAAGGACTGAGCGCTACAATTTGACAAAGCTCTTCTTTCAGAGCAAACTGGCTGAAGGGAGCCCAGTAGGAGCTCACGTGCTCAAGATGATTGGGCACAAGGAGGCTCTAGAGAAACTGGGGCATACCATCAACCAGGAGCTTGCTGTGGATATTATTCTGCAGTCTCTCCCGCCTTCATTCGACGCGTTCATTATTAATTTTAATATGAACAAAATCGATTGTACTCCGGCAGAGCTGCTGAATATGCTCCTCACTACTGAGGAGACTCTGAAGGGAAAGCCTTCGACCTCTGTCTTAATGGTTCCTTCCAGGAACAAGAAGAAGGGGAAGAAGGGCAAGACCCCTGTCAAGAGCTACAGCAAGGCTCTGAAGCAAAAGGTGAAGCGGTCCAAGGAATACAGGTGTTTCCACTGTGGCCAGCTGGGTCATTGGAAAAAGGACTGTAAAGCGCTCCAAGGAGATAAGAGGGGAAGCATCGCTTCTGGCTCAGGTATATTCGTGACTGAGGTCATGTTTTCTTCTTCTATATCATGGGTGTTGGACACTGCATGTGGAGTTCACATTTGTTCAAATGTACAGGAACTCAAGAGAAGAAGACAGGTGGGACAGCATGAGGTGGACCTACGAGTTGAAAACGGGGCACGGGTTGCTGCTGTTGCTGTAGGAGACTATTTCATTTCTTTACCATCTGGACTTGTATTGGAACTAGACAATTGTTATTTTGTTCCCAGTTTTACTAAAAATATTATCTCCATTCCTGCTCTTGTCAGGAAGGGTTTTTCCTTTGAATGCAATATTTCAAAGTGTCTTTTATCTTATGATAATATTGTTTATGCAACTGGTTCAATTAGCAATGGATTATTCATGTTGGACATGGAGCGTTCCATACAAAATGTTGATATTAAGAAAGCCAAGTATGCTGATGACAGCACCTTGCTATGGCATAGTCGTTTAGGCCATATTAACGAGAAACGCATTAAGCGGTTGCATGATCATGGACTGCTGGGATCATTCTCCTATAAGGAGATTGATACATGCAAAGCTTGTTTGATGGGTAAAATGACGAAGTCACCTTTTTCTCACAAAGGTCAAAGGGCTTCAGGTTTACTTGACCTTATACACAGTGATGTGTGTGGGCCATTTAGTAAACATGCCAGAGGTGGCTATCAGTACTTCATTACCTTTACTGATGATTTCAGTAGATATGGGTATGTCTATTTAATGAGACATAAAAGTGAATCTTTTGACAAGTTCAAAGAATTCAAGAATGAAGTACAAAATCAGCTAGGCCGTAATATCAAGGCACTTCGCTCAGATCGAGGTGGAGAATACTTGAGTCATACGTTTACTGACTATCTGAAGGAGTGTGGGATTATCTCACAGCTCACTCCGCCAGGAACACCGCAATGGAATGGTGTGTCCGAGAGGAGAAATAGAACGTTACTTGATATGGTTCGTTCTATGATGAGTCAGGCTACTCTTCCTTACTCCTTTTGGGGTTTTGCACTGGAAACAGCTGCAAAGGTACTAAACCGAGTGCCATCCAAGGCAGTTTCAAAAACTCCATATGAGTTATGGTATGGGAAACAGCCGAGCTTGACATTTATCAGGATCTGGGGCTGCGAGGCTTATGTCAAAAAGCTCGCCTCTGGGAAACTAGAGAGCAGATCTGACAAATGTAACTTTGTCGGTTACCCTAAGGAGACTAAGGGTTATTATTTCTACGATCCCAAAGAGAACAAGGTATTTGTTGCTCGGACGGCCATATTTCTTGAGAAGGAGTTTCTTCTGCAAGAGGCCAGTGGGAGAGAAATAAAGCTGGATGAGAATCCAGAGGAAGGACAAAGTAGTCAAGCACAGTTGGATGAGCCTGAGCCGGTAGATCAGGTTATTGAACAGCCTGAGGCTCAGATATCACGGGAACCGCGAAGATCGGGAAGGATTCGTCGACAACCTGAGCGTTATGACGGAGTCTACATCATTGATCATGATGAACCCCTCACTTATGCGGATGCGGTCAGTGGACCGGAGTCAGCAAGATGGCTTGAAGCTATGCGCGCCGAGATGGACTCCATGTCAGATAACCAAGTTTGGGATTTGGTTGATCCGCCTCCGGGAGTTATCCCTATAGGCTGCAAATGGATCTTCAAGAAGAAGATTGACATGGATGGTAACGTGGTTACCTATAAAGGCAGGCTAGTTGCGAAAGGTTTCAAACAAATCTACGGGATAGATTATGATGAAACTTTCTCACCTGTAGCTATGTTTAAGTCTATTCGGATTCTTTTCGCGATAGCTGCATATTACGATTATGAGATCTGGCAGATGGATGTGAAAACAGCTTTCCTTAATGGAAATCTGGATGAGGATGTGTATATGACACAACCTGAGGGTTTCACTAATCCATCAGATCGTCATAAAATATGCAAGTTAAAGAAGTCCATTTATGGACTTAAGCAAGCATCAAGAAGATGGAATATTCGTTTTGATGAATCAGTCACTGAATTTGGTTTCATCAAGAACGAGGATGACCCGTGTGTGTATAAGAGGTTTAGTGGGAGCGTAATTACTTTCCTAGTCCTCTACGTCGATGACATCTTGATCATTGGAAATGACATTCCTGAAATGCATGCTGTTAAAGCATGGTTAAAGAAATGTTTCCAGATGAAAGATCTAGGAGAAGCAGCCTATGTTTTAGGTGTGAAGATCTACAGGGATAGATCTAAGAGGCTTCTCGGGCTGTGCCAGAGTACTTACATCGAAAAAGTCCTGGAGAGATTTCATTTAGAGAATTCTAAACGAGGATATCTTCCAGTCAGACATGGTCTGAGTCTTTCGAAGAGTCAGTGTCCACAAACACAGACTGAGAAAGATGAAATGGACAATACGCCTTATGCTTCGGCTATTGGATCCATTATGTATGCGATGTTGTGTACTCGCCCAGACGTCGCTTACGGGTTAAGCGTGACCAGTCGTTTCCAAAGTAATCCAGGCTTGGCGCACTAGATTGCAGTCAAGAACATCTTAAAATATCTGCGGAGGACCAAAGATATGTTCTTGATATATGGTGGTCAGGAAGAACTCAGTATTGAAGGGTATACTGACGCTTCGTTCCAGTCTGACCAGGATGATTTCCGATCGCAATCAGGCTATGTTTTTAGCTTGAATGGAGGAGCAGTGGTGTGGAAAAGTTTCAAACAGTCAACTGTTGCTGATTCCACAACAGAAGCCGAGTATGTTGCAGCCTCGGAAGCATCCAAGGAGGCAGTGTGGATTCGTAAGTTCGTGAGAGAACTTGGTGTTGTTCCTTCGAGTGCAGATCCTTTGGTTATCTTCTGTGATAACACTGGAGCAATCGCACAAGCAAAGGAACCACGGTCGCACCAGAAGTCCAAGCACATATAGAGACGGTTTCATTTGATCAGGGAGATCATAGATCGTGGCGAGATCAAAGTCTGCAAGGTTCATACAGATGACAATCTGGCAGACCCGCTTACCAAGCCTCTGGCGCAGCAGAAGCATGAGAAGCACTGTAATAATATGGGTTTGAGATTTCTCAACCATTAGATTAAGTGCAAGTGGGAGATTGTTGGGGTATGCCCTTAGCCTAATGTTTGAGGCCTTGGGATTGCATCAGTATCATGTAATAAACTCTTCTGTTTATAAAGGCATGGTTATTATTCAGTTTGCTACATTGTCTGCTGCAATATATGTTCTTCTTGGATAATGTCTCAAAGCTGTTCAGCTAGGCTGACATGCTATAAGTCCTTAGTCGATATATCTTGGTGAACATGAGACAGCCTTGATATGATTGAGACTAATATGTGTTCTGATCTTATAGGATGCTTCGAGCATGGAATAAGATGTAGACTCATGGGTACATTGGATGTACTGGACAGACCCTACTAGGATATTCAATTGTTTGTCACAATGTGAATAATCCTTGTATATGACAAGTGGCACATTTCCTCTGACTTGAGATCACTTGTGTTTTCTAAATGATGATTGTCATTGTTTTGAGATAGTTCGATATCATTTGAAACATAATGATTATAGACTATCTTGGATGGTGAGCTTGAGTCATGTTAGGGCACTAGTGATAGACATAGGATTGCCGTCTCCTTGTTTAAGGAGTGTGATGTTCTAAAGGGGCCCCCTGGATGGGACGATTGAGAAAGTGTATGGCCATACCCAGGTGACTATGTTCATCTGATCTAATCATGCTCATCATATTGGAGTTACAAGCTTGACACGCTTGTCCAATAAGAACATCCAGTGGCAAAGGAAATATGTATGCTTCGTGAGTTGGATTCACACTTGTGCTGTGTTTTGGGTGTAGTCTTGGAAGACTCTTTTCTTTATATCGGGAGACAGTGATGTGTTGCTAGATACCCCTCACTGATCGTGATGACGTAAGTTATCGTTACCGACAATTAAAGGAAACCCTCAGGGTCGCACAATTGATGATATGGCTTACTTAGGTCAGATCGTGTGGACTGAATTAGTTGGGTTCAGTTTAAAGGGATTTAATCTCTGATTATGAGTGAGATCCGGTCTGATCATGTTTGATTGATTAGGGCTTGAGATCGGTAAGCTTTGATCGAGAGAATGGATGCTTGATCAGTGAGATCAGGAGCATCAAGAGATCAACGGTTAGATCTGGAACCTTAGGGTTTTAATTTGATCTAGGCCATGTCGCTTGGTTTATTTGGCTATTGAACCAAATTCAAGATGAACCGGCTCATGGATGAGCGCATGGTTCAAGGGTGAAGTGAGTTGGCGATTGGGGTAAACCCATGATCGCAAGTGGAGAAGTGGCATGCTATTTTTAGATAGCACTTCTCTTGCGTGACCACCTCTCACGTTCACGCCCCCCCCTTTCTCTCTTGTGTTCGTCGCCTTGCCTCTTGCTCTTGACGAGAGAACTTGGTGTTGTGAAGAGGTTGACGAAAAGAGGAAAAGAAATCGCCAAGCAAAACATCTCTTCCCTTTTACCATTCGACAAGGACACCTTTGGGCCTTGCTAGCACAAGGAGCGCCAAAGAGGAGTAGGCGACATCAACTGTGTGCGTCACCTCTGGAGAAGATCCAGTTCGATCTTTGCTTCCAAGGCGCCATCTAGAAATGGCTATGGTATGATTCTATCTCTTCCGTGCAATCGGATTTTATATGGTTGATCATATCTCATGAAACTAATCCTTTGAAACCCTTTCCGCTGCTTAAAATTTTAATATGCGCCATGCTGGGTTTCGCCCCCCTCTTGAAAGGGGTTCTTACATTAGGGTTAGTACCTTTATTGCTTGTTAGGATGAAGGTGCCAAGTTGAAGACGCCCAAGTGTTCGTCCTCTACAAGTATCCACGCGTCGACTCCTTGATCGTTGCTCCCTTCCACGCTTGGTGCTAGCCTCGGAAAGAGAATCAAGCCTTATCACTCTCTTCAAAACTTGCGCCACCTCCAAGGTAGAAGCGCCAAGAAGAGATGAGGAGGAAGATGATGCGCCAAGTACTTCCTTCTTCTTCTTTGCTTGCGCCACCTCCAAGGTGCGCCTATGGCCAAGGGACGATGAGGGCTTGTGGCAAGAAGACGCCACCAAGCTCAAAGAATCCTTGCGCCAAGAAGATGAGAAGAAGAACAAGAAGAACTTGCTTGCGCCTTTGATGGAAGAAGGAGAGCTCCAAGCCTTCAAGTTGTCGCCACCTTAAACTTCCAATTCTCTCCAAGAGATGTCGCCACCAAGCCCTTCTCCAAGTTGCGCCAAGAGGAGAAGAAGGAGAAGAAGGCTTGCGGCTACAAAGAGGAGGAAGGTTGCGCCACCTTGATGTTGTCGCCCTTTGCCTTAGCTCACACCTCTCTATGTTTGTTCACACCTCCAAGGAATCGAACCAACCACTACAAGAGAGGGCGGCAAGGGTCCTATTAATAGGATAAGGGGCGGCTAGGGCAATGACTAGGATCATGCCAAGTGGGCGGTTAGGATGAGAGGGGTTTGTGGTAAGGAAAGTCTCCAAGACTTTGCCATAAACCTCATTCAACCTATCCTTATTTGCCCAATAGCCATATCAGCCCAAGACATGCCTTAGAGGCATTCTTTCCATCCAAGGAGAAGGGCTAGGCGCAACATGCAAGAGGTATTTGGCTAGGGTAAGGGTTTGGGTGCATGTAGGGTTTATGAGATAAGGAAAGTCTCCAAGACTTTACCATAAACATCTCCCTACTTCTCATATGCGCTCAAGCTCTTTCCAAAAGAGTCCTCAAGCCATATCAGCCCCAATACTTACCATAGAGACAAGATACCATGAATGGATGAAGGGGGAGGCGCCACTTCCTTCCAAAGGAAGCAACTTATGCCACCCACACCCCATTATGCCCCTAGGCGCCAATGGGGTTGGGTTTCTCCCCATTATACCCTTTTAAGCCAATTCCCTCTTCATGACAACTTATTATTGGGCCTCATTGGATAATGAGCTAGCCCAAACTTCATGGCATGGGTTGATTAAGCCATTGGATCCAATCCAATGCAACCCTAATCCAAATGTGACCAATTAAGGTCAATTTCAGGTCAACCTGCCAAAAATGAAGTTTGGCTCCAATAACTTTCTTCCAACTCATCAGGCCCATTGGCGCTGATGAAATCTTCCAAATGGATCCAAGTTATCCAATAACTTGATCCAAAGGCTTCTGATTAAAGCAACGTCAAGAGTCTATTGCGTGTGACCCCGTAGGATCCATATGACGATGGCAATGATGTAAACATCATAAGTAGTGAGGGGTATCTAGCAACACATCACTACTACCCATGTCATAGGACTTAAGTCATTATGGCAACAACTCCTAACAAGCAACGAGGATTCCCATTGCATTACAGATCCCTTTGCCTTAACTGATATCCTGCCATTGGAATAGTCTCAAGTTTATTATCCAATGCATTGGTCATGACTTAACTAGTGTGGCCACACATTCCTGTCATGCACCAATAAGGTGGGGCGCCCCGTGGTGGATATCATGCTTCCTCGGAAGGAAGGGGCAAATCCTACTATTGGTCATCCATGTCTCTACGTGACTTATGACATGCCCAATGACAGTCGTTTTGATCTCCCAATTACGGAGAGACGTAAGACTGTATTAAAGCATACCCTTCATCAAGTCTAGACATGAATACCTCAAGTCTAAGGATCAATGCAAACCTCTTGCATGTGAGATTGACTCGTTGACTAGACAAGTCAATCCTCACGGTGGATCACTCCAGTGCATCCAATGCACCTGTATGTCTGCGTTACTGTGCCCTGCACCTAACCAGCCCATACATCAGTCTCACATGTACCAAAGCTGTCCCATATCTGCTAAGGTACCTTGACTGGGGATAGCTTGTGAGAATGGATCCAATCCAAACTCCTGGGACATTATATATGCAATTCAATACATCAACGCAGGTAAAGCAATCTGCATAATAACGACCATGCCTTTATTGATTATATCAATTTCATTAATTCTATCAAAGTACATTCAAGCAATGCCTGACCATGTCCATACATTGGTCTGTAGGGCATATACACCAACAATCTCCCACTTGCACTAAGACCAAGGGCAACTGATGTTTAATTAGTCCCTATGTCTCTAGTATGACTTATTTAGCTTCCGCTGCGCCAGAGGCTATGTCAATGGGTTTTTCCAGATTGCTATCTGTGTTTATTTTAACTAGTTTGAATCATCATCTTTATCCATGATCTCTAAGATCAGATGATATCGCTGCAGTACATACTTGAGTGCTAAGTTCCTTTACACATGCTTACGGCCCCAGTAAGAACTATACTGGACCATCAAGCATCAGGGACTAAATCAAGTTCAAATGAATGAAGCTGCTTCCTTGGCTGCCACAAGAAGCTGCAATGTACTCAGCCTTATTGTAGAATTTGCCACTGCAGTTTGCATAAAGCTCTTTCAGCCAACAACACCACATCAAGGCAAAAAGCAAATCCTGACTGTGAACGATAGTCATTAGACCGGAACGAAGTGTCAGTGTACCCAGTACACAAAGTGCTTCCTGTCTATCACAGACTAAAATTCAATCCTTTATACTTCCCAAGTACGAAGGATTTCTTTCACAGCTATCCAGTGTTTGAACACTAGGATCTGATTGAAACTTACTGGCCATGCTCCAAGCATTCGCCACACATAGTCTTGTGCTAGTTGCACAAAACATGATCTATCCTATACCCAATGTATTAGGACTATAGAATCATGTTGTCTCTCTCCTGCTGTGTCAAAAGACATTGCCTCATGCAGAGAATCAGACCATGTCTCTCTGGAAGGTATCATCCTTTGGAATGATCCAACATGAACCTCTCTAGAATCAACATGTGATCCAACAATAAGAAAATAAAGTTTTCGAAAACCCATAGGCATCAATTTTATTTTCCTTATGTGCCCTACTACCTTACAACGGTTCATTAATAGGGATTCACTCATCAGACCTAGTCAGACCCACTGCCCTTGCATGCACCAAGTCCTAACTGACTTGAGTTGACCTAGTGGCCAACAATGCATGCGTTGGGCTGAACGAGCCTCATGAGTTCTGGCAAGCGGGTGTGAGCCCGGGCCTAACTCAAGAGCATTCACTGGTTGTCTCAACCAGACATCGCTACACGCCTGTCTGCAGTCAACCTATAGCCACCTTGTGCTTGCGCACAGATGCCATCTGGTCGACCCTTCTAGGCTGTCAGATAGTCTGATCAGACTGGTTGGATCTAGACTCGACTATGATTTCAACCCTAATAACCCGTCTAAGGTTTTACAGTAGGCGGCTATAGATCTAAGTGAGGCGCGCAAGTTAACAAGTTTTGAAGAAAAACTACAACATGCGCCAACTAGACAACATGTTCATCAAGTTTTCGCATGAACAACTTAACATGTAATTTTCGCATGTAGTTTAGATCTAAGCATACAAGCGCAAACATGGATCACAAAAGCCTCAAGCAATCATAAAAACATGCTTTTAACCAGGCTCTGATACCAATTGAAAGTCCCCTTAAAGGGGGCGAAACCCTAAAGTGGCGCATATAGAATTTTAGGCAGCGGAAATAAGGGTTTCTAGATGATCGGTTGCATGCATGTCATATGATCAACTATTAGAACTTGTATACATTGATAAGAGTCATACCATCGCCATTGCTTGGATGGTGCCTTGGAAGAAGAGAGCGAAAGGGATCTCCTCCAGAAGATGCGCACACAAGAAGAAGATCGCCTACTCCTTGTTGATCCTTGTGCTAGCAAAGACCTTCAAGTCTCCTGATCGAATGGAAGGGAAGAAGAGATGTCTTGCTTGGCCGAGACCTCCTTGTCATCAACTCCTTCAACACACGAGAGTTGAGAGAGCATAGAGAGGAAGAGGCGACAATAGGCGTGAGAGGAGCAAACGTGAGGCGTGACCATGTTTTGGAAACATGGTTTCCCAAAATAGAAAAAACCCCCTCAACGTGTGATGCGTTCACTCCTTGTGAACCATCGCATTTTTCTCTTCCCATTGAACCATGCGCTCATATGATGAGCCGGTTCATTTTGGTTTGGTTCAAAGACCAATTAACCCAAGCATTTGGTCTAGATCACAATTAAACCCTAAGGCTCCAGATCTAACCGTTCATCTCCTGATGCTCCTGATCTCACTGATCTAGCATCAATTCTCTCAATCGAAGCTTACCGATCTCATGCCCTAATCAATCAAACATGAACAGACCAGATCTCACTTACAATCAGAGATTAAATCCCTTTAAACTGAACCCAAACAATTCAGTCCACACGATCTGACTTAAGTAAGCCATATCATCAAATTGTGCGACCCTAAGGGTTTCCTTTAAACGTCGGTAACGATAACTTACGTTATCACGATCAGTGAGGGGTATCAAGCAACACATCACTGTCTCCCGATATAAAGGAAAGAGTCTTCCAAGACTACACCCAAACCACAGCACAAGTGTGAATCCATTCCACTAGACATACATGTTTCCTTTGCCACTGGATGTTCTTATTGGACAAGCGTGTCAAGCCTGTAACTCCAATATGATGAGAATGATTAGATCAGATGAACATAGTCATCTGGGTATGGCCATACACTTTCTCAATCATCTCATCCAGGGGGCCCCTTTAGAACATCACACTCCAATGAAGGAGATGGCAATCCTATGTCTATCACTAGCGCCCTAACATGACTCATGCTCACCATCCAAGATAGTCTATAACCATTATGTTTCAAATGATATCGAACTATCTCAAAACAATGCCAATCATCATTTAGAAACACAAGTGCTCTCAAGTCAGAGGAAAATATGCCACTTGTTCGCATACAAGGATTATTCACATTGTGACAAGCAATTGAACATCCTATGTAGGGTCTGTCCAGTACATCCAATGTACCCATGAGTCTACATCTTATTCCATGCTCAAAGCATCCTATAAGATTAGAACACATATTAGTCTCAATCATATCAAGGTTGTCTCATGTTCACCAAGATATTTCGACTAAGGACTACACTGCATGTCAGACTAGCTGAACATCATTGAGACATTATTCAGAAGTATTCATATTGCAGCAGATAATGTAACAACCTGAATAACAACCATTGCCTTTATAAACATAGAGTTTATACATGATACTGATATAATCCCAAGGCCTCAAACATTAGCCTTAAGGGCATACCCCAACACTGAACGCTATAACTTGACTAAACTTTTCTTTCAGAGCAAACTGACTGAAGGGAGTCCAGTGGGAGCTCACGTGCTCAAGATGATTGGGTACAAGGAGGCTCTAGAGAAACTGGGACACACCATCAATCAGGAGCTTGTTGTAGATATCATCTTGCAGTCTCTCCCGGCCTCTTTCGATCCGTTCATCATTAATTTTAATATGAACAAGATCGACTGTACCCTGGCAGAGTTACTGAACATGCTCTTGACTACTGAGCAGACTCAGTCTCGTGAGAAGGGAACGCCTTCATCCTCTGTCCTAATGTTTCCTTCTAGGAACAAGAAGAAGGGGAAGAAGGGCAAAGCCCCTATCAAGAGCTACAACAAGGCACTGAAACAAAAGCTCAAGCGGTCAAAGGAATACAGATGTTTCCATTGTGGCCAGCTGGGTCACTGGAAAAAGGACTGTAAAGCGCTCCAAGGAGAGAAGAAGGGAAGCAACTCTTTCGCTTCTGGCTCAGGTATTTACGTGACTGAAGTCATGTTATCTTCTTCTATTTCATGGGTGTTAGACACTGCATGTGGAGTTCACATTTGTTCAAATGTACAGGAACTCAAGAGAAGAAGACAGGTGGGACAGCATGAGGTGGACCTACGAGTAGGAAACGGGGCACGGGTTGCTGCTGTTGCTGTAGGAGTTTATCACATCTCTTTACCATCTGGTCTTGTATTAGAACTGGACAATTGTTATTTTGTACCGAGCATAACTAAGAATATTATCTCTATTCCTGCTCTTGTCAGGAAAGGGTTTTCCTTTGAATGCAAGATTTCTAAGTGTTATATTTCTTTTGATAATATTGTTTATGCTACTGGGTCAATTAACAATGGGTTATTCATGTTGTACATGGAATGTTCTATACAACAAATTGATATTAAGAAAGCCAAGTATGCTGATGACAGCACCTTGCTATGGCATAGTCGTTTAGGCCATATTAACAAGAAGCGCATTAAGCGGTTGCATGATCATGGACTGCTGGGATCATTCTCCTATGAGGAGCTTGATACATGCAAAGCTTGTTTAATGGGCAAAATGACGAAGTCTCCTTTTTCCAACAAAGGTCAAAGGGCTTTAGGTTTACTTGATCTCATTCACAGTGATGTGTGTGGGCCATTTAGTAAACATGCCAGAGGTGGCTATTCATACTTCATTACCTTTACTGATGATTTCAGTAGGTATGGTTATGTCTATCTAATGAGACATAAGAGTGAATCTTTTGACAAGTTCAAAGAGTTCAAAAATGAAGTACAAAATCAGCTAGGCCGAAATATCAAGGCACTTCATTCAGATCGAGGTGGAGAATACTTGAGTCATGAGTTTACTGACTATCTGAAGGAGTGTGGGATTATCTCACAGCTCACTCCGCCAGGAACACCGCAATAGAATGGTGTGTCCGAGAGGATAAATAGAACCTTACTGGATATGGTTCGTTCTATGATGAGTCCGGCTACTCTACCTTACGCCTTTTGGGGATTTGCACTGGAAACAGCTGCAAAGGTACTAAACCGAGTGCCATCCAATGCCGTTTCAAAGACTCCATATGAGTTATGGTATGGAAAACAGCCGAGCTAGACATTTATTAAGATCTGGGGTTGCGAGGCTTATGTCAAAAAGCTCGCCTCTGGAAAACTAGAGAGCAGATCTGAGAAATATATCTTTGTTGGTTACCCTAAGGAAACTAAGGGTTATTATTTCTACGATCCCAAAGAGAACAAAGTATTTGTTGCTCGGACGGCTATTTTTCTTGAGAAAGAATTTCTTCTGCAAGAAGCCAGTGGGAGAGAAATAAAGCTGGATGAGAATCCAGAAGAAGGACAAAGTAGTCAAGCACAGTTGGATGAGCCTGAGCCAGTAGATCAGGTTACTGAACAACATGAGGCTCAGATATCACGGGAACCGCAAAGATCGGGAAGGATCCGTCGACAGCCTGAGCGCTATGACGGAGTCTACATCATTGATGATGAACCCCTCACTTATGCGGATGCGGTCAGTGGACCGGAATCAGCGAGATGGCTTGAAGCTATGCGAGCTGAGATGGACTCCATGTCAGATAACCAAGTTTGGGATTTGGTTGATCCGCCTCCGGGAGTAATCCCTATAGGCTGTAAATGGATCTTCAAGAAGAAGATGGACATGGATGGTAACGTGGTTACCTATAAAGGCAGGCTAGTTGCGAAAGGTTTCAAACAAATCTACGGGATAGATTATGATGAAACTTTCTCTCCTGTAGCCATGTTCAAGTCTATTCGGATTATTCTCGCGATAGCGGCATATTATGATTATGAGATCTGGCAAATGGACGTGAAGACCGCTTTCCTTAATGGAAAACTAGAAGAGGATGTGTATATGACACAACCTGAAGGTTTCACTAATCCATCAGATCGTCATAAAATATGCAAATTAAAGAAGTCCATTTATGGACTTAAAGAAGCATCAAGAAGCTGGAATATTCGTTTTGATGAATCAATCTGTGAATTTGGTTTCATCAAGAATGAAGATGACCCGTGTGTGAAAGTCCCCTTCAAGGGGGAGCGCAAGGGGGTGAAACCCTAAAGGGGGCGGCGCATATATAAAATTTAGGGGTGTCACCCTCAAGACCGCATGTAGATCATATGATTAACTCATTGCACAAATCAAAAAAAGATCTCAAAGGGATCATACCAACGCCATTGGAATGGTTGTCGGCTTGGAAGCAAAGATCAAGAGATATCTTCTCCAAAGATGTCACACACAAGGGATGAAGGCTTCCTCCTTGCGCAACTCTTGTGCTAGCAAAAATTGCCAAGTTGTCCTTTGTGTTTTGGAGATGAGATGAAAGCGTCTTGCTCTTCGAAAACCCCTTCACCTTGTGCAAACGATACCTCACCCAAGAGAGAGCATCGAAGCCTAGAGGCGTTGAGTCAACATAGGCGTTTTGGCGTTTCAAGACTTCCATAAAAGGAAAGTCATCAAGACATGCGTTCATGTCTTTTGAACCATTCCAAAACGCCAACTCAATTGAACCATGCGTTCACTTATGTGAACCGGTTCAATTGAATTTGGTCCAATTTCATTTGGTCCAAATGACAAATCGAACCAAGGCAAGCCATGGTCTAAATCTCATATGAACCATGAAGGTTCAAGATCTAACCATACATCTCTAGATGCTCTTGATCTCACCGATCTAGCATCCACACTCTCGATCGAAGCTTACCGATCTCAAGCCCTAATCAATCAAACATGATCAGACCAGATCTCACTTACAATCAGAGTTTAAACTCCTTTAAACTGAACCAAAACAATTCAGTCCACACGATCTGACTTAAGTAAGCCATATCACCAAATTGTGCGACCCTGAGGGTTTCCTTTAAATGTCGGTAATGATAACTTACGTTATCACGATCAGTGAGAGGTATCTAGCCACACATCACTGTCTCCCGATATAAAGGAAAGAGTCTTCCAAGACTACACCCAAACCATAGCACAAGTGTGAATCCACTTCACGAGGCATACAAGTTTCCTTTGCCACTGGATGTTCTTATTGGACAAGCGTGTCAAGCCTGTAGCTCCAATATGATGAGCATGATTAGATCAGATGAACATAGTCATCAGGGTATGGCCATACACTATTCTCAATCATCTCATTCAGGGGGGCCCCTTTAGAACATCACACTCCTTAAACAAGGAGACGGCAATCCTGTATCTATCACTAGTGCCCTAACCTGACTCATGATCATTATCCAAGATAGTCTATAACCATTATATTTTAAATGATATTGAACTACCTCAAAACAATGACAATCATCATTTAGAAACACAAGTGATCTCAAGTCAGAGGAAGTATGCCACTTGTTGCACACAAGGATTATTCACATTGTGACAAGCAATTGAATATCCTAGTAGGGTCTGTCCAGTACATCCAATGTACCCATGAGTCTACATCTTATTCCATGCTCGAAGCATCCTATAAGATTAGAACACACATTAGTCTTAACCATATCAAGGCTGTCTCATGTTCACCAAGATATCTCGACTAAGGACATATAGCATGTCAGCCTAGCTGAACAGCATTGAGACATTATTCAGAAGTACACTTATTGCAACAGACAATGTAACATACTGAATAACAACCATGCCTTTATAAACATAAGCGTTTATTACATGATACTCATAGAATCCTAAGGCCTCAAACATTAGCCTTAAGGGCATACCCCAACAATCTCCCACTTGCACTTAATCTAATGGTTGAGAAATCTCAAACCCATATTATTACAGTGCTTCTCATGCTTCTGCTGCGCCAGAGGCTTGGTAAGCGGGTCAGCCAGATTGTCATCTGTATGAACCTTGCAGATTTTGATCTCGCCACGATCAATGATCTCCCGGATCAAGTGAAACCGTCTCTGTATGTGCTTGGACTTCTGGTGCCACCGTGGTTCCTTTGCTTGTGCGATTGCTCCAGTGTTATCACAGAAGATAACCAAAGGATCTGCACTCGAAGGAACGACACCAAGTTCCTGAATGAACTTACGAATCCACACTACCTCCTTGGATGCTTCCGAGGCTGCAACATACTCGGCTTCTGTTGTGGAATCAGCAACAGTAGACTGTTCGAAACTCTTCCACACCACTGCTCCACCATTCAAGCTAAAAACATAGCCTGATTGCGATCGGAAATCATCCTGGTCTGACTGGAATGAAGCGTCAGTATATCCTTCAGTACTGAGTTCTTCCTGACCACCATATATCAAGAACATATCTTTGGTCCTCCGAAGATATTTTAAAATGTTCTTGACTGCAATCCAGTGCGCCATACCTGGATTACTTTGGAACCGACTGGTCACGCTTAACCCGTAAGCGACGTCTGGGCGAGTACACAACATCGCATACAAAATGGATCCAATAGCCGAATCATAAGGCGTATTGTCCATTTCATCTTTCTCAGTCTGTGTTTATGGACACTGACTCTTCGAAAGATTCAGACCATGTCTGACTGGAAGATATCCTCTTTTAGAATTCTCTAAATGAAATCTCTCTAGGACTTTATCGATGTAAGTACTCTGGCACAACCCGAGAAGCCTCTTAGATCTATCCCTGTAGATCTTCACACCTAGTACATAGGCTGCTTCTCCTAGATCTTTCATCTGGAAACATTTTCCTAACCATGCTTTAACAACATGCAGTTCAGGAATATCGTTTCCAATGATTAAGATATCATCGACGTAGAGGACTAGGAAAGTAATCACGCTCCCACTAAACCTCTTATATACACACGGGTCATCTTCATTCTTGATGAAACCAAACTCAGAGATTGATTCATCAAAACGAATATTCCAGCTTCTAGATGCTTGTTTAAGTCCATAAATGGACTTCTTTAACTTGCATATTTTATGACGATCTGATGGATTAGTGAAACCTTCAGGTTGTGTCATATACACATCCTCATCCAGATTTCCATTAAGGAAAGCCATCTTCACATCCATTTGCCAGATCTCATAATCATAATATGCAGCTATTGCGAAAAGAATCCGAATAGACTAGAACATGGCTACAGGAGAGAAAGTTTCATCATAATCTATCCCGTAGATTTGTTTGAAACCTTTTGCTACTAGCCTGCCTTTATAGGTAACTACGTTACCATCCATGTCAATCTTCTTCTTGAAGATCCATTTACAGCCTATAGGGATCACTCCCGGAGGCGGATCAACCAAATCCCAGACTTGGTTATCTGACATGGAGTCCATCTCGGCTCGCATAGCTTCAAGCCATCTAGCTGACTCTGGTCCACTGACCGCATCCGCATAAGTTAGGGGTTCATCATTATCAATGATGTAGACTCCGTCATAACGCTCAGGCTGACGACGGATCCTTCACGATCTTCGCAGTTCCCGTGATATCTGAGCCTCAGGTTGTTCAATAACCTGCTCTACCGGCTCATGCACATCCAACTGTGCTTGACTACTTTGTCCTTCCTCTGGATTCTCATCCAGCTTTATTTCTCTCCCACTGGCTTCTTGTAGAAGAAACTCCTTCTCAAGAAATATTGCCGTCCGAGCAACAAATACCTTGTTCTCTTTGGGATCGTAGAAATAATAACCCTTAGTTTCCTTAGGGTAACCGACAAAGATGCATTTCTCAGATCTGCTCTCTAGTTTCCCAGAGGCGAGCTTTTTGACATAAGCCTCGCAACCCCAGATCTTTATAAATGTCAAGCTCGGCTGTTTCCCATACCACAACTCATATGGCGTCTTTGAAACTGCCTTGGATGGCACTCGGTTTAGTACCTTTGCAGCTGTTTCCAGTGCAAATCCCCAAAAGGAGTAAGGTAAAGTAGCCTGACTCATCATAGAACGAACCATATCAAGTAACGTTCTATTTCTCCTCTCGGACACACCATTCCATTGCGGTGTTCCTGGCGGAGTGAGCTGTGAGATAATCCCACACTCTTTTAGATAGTCAGTAAACGCATGACTCAAGTATTCTCCACCTCGATCAGAACGAAGTGCCTTGATATTTCGGCCTAGCTGATTCTGTACTTCATTCTTGAACTCTTTGAACTTGTCAAAAGATTCACTCTTATGTCTCATAAGATAGACATAACCATACCTACTGAAATCATCAGTAAAGGTAATGAAGTACGAATAGCCACCTCTGGCATGTTTACTAAACGGCCCACACACATCACTGTGTATAAGGTCAAGTAAACCTGAAGCCCTTTGACCTTTATTAGGAAAAGGGGACTTCGTCATTTTACCCAATAAACAAGCTTTGCATGTATCAATCTCCTCATAGGAGAATGATCCCAGCAGTCCATGATCATGCAACCGCTTAATGCGCTTCTTGTTAATATGGCCTAAACGACTATGCCATAGCAAGGTGCTGTCATCAGCATACTTGGCTTTCTTATTATCAATATTTTGTATAGAATATTCCATGTCCAACATGAATAACCCATTGTTAATTGAACCAGTAGCATAAACAATATTATCAAGAGTAAGATAACACTTTGAAATCTTGCATTCAAAGGAAAACCCTTTCCTGACAAGAGCAGGAATAGAGATAATATTTTTGGTAATACTGGGTACAAAGTAACAATTGTTTAATTCTAATACAATGCCAGATGGTAATGAGATGTAATAATCCCCTACAGCAACAGCAGCAACCCGTGCCCCGTTTCCAACGCGTAGGTCCATCTCATGCTATCCCACCTGTCTTCTTCTCTTGAGTTCCTGTACATTTGAACAAATGTGAACTCCACATGCAGTGTCCAACACCCATGAAATAGAAGAAGATGAAACCATGACTTCCGTCACGTATATACCTGAGCCAGAAGCGATGCTTCCCCTCTTATCTCCTTGGAGCGCTTTACAGTCCTTTTTCCAGTGACCCATCTGGCCACAGTGGAAACACCTGTTGTCCTTTGACCGCTTAACCTTCTGTATCAGAGCCTTACTGTAGTTCTTGACAGGGGCTTTGCCCTTCTTCCCCTTCTTCTTGTTCCTAGAAGGAACCATTAAGACAGAGGTTGAAGGCTTTCCCTTCAGAGTCTCCTCAGTAGTCAAGAGCATATTCAGCAGCTCTGCCGGAGTACAATCGATTTTGTTCATATTAAAGTTAATAATGAACGCATCGAAAGAGGGCGGGAGAGACTGCAGAATAATGTCTACAGCAAGCTCCTGGTTGACGGTATGCCCCAGTTTCTCCAGAGCCTCCTTGTGCCCAATCATCTTGAGCACGTGAGCTCCCACTGGGCTCCCTTCAGCCAGTTTGCTCTGAAAGAAAAGCTTGGTCAGATTATAGCGTTCAGTCCTCGCCTGTGCAGCATACAGCATCTTGAGGTTCGCTATAATCTCTATAGCCGACATATCCTCATGCTGACGCTGCAGCGGTGGCGTCATAGACGCTAGCATCAGGCAAGCGACATCAATGCTATCATTGACATGCTTTTCATAGGCATCATGAACCGCCCTTGCGGCGTTCGCAGCGGGTTGAGGCGGCACAGCCGTCAAGAGGACATACAGTTTCCTCTCTGCCTTAATAACGATCTTAAGGTGTCCGAACCAGTCTGAGAAGTTTGGCCCAGCAAACTTCTCCCTTTCCAGTAGGGATCGCACATTGAAGCTCATGGTGTTCGTTGCTGCAGGAATCTACAACAATGCAAGAACAGCAAGGTCAGTATCAATGTTAAGAATCAATCAGGACTTAAGAATGATTCTTTTTCTCACTATTTTTATCTGGCTGAAAAATCCAGCAAAACAGCCCGAAAGAGTAGAACTCTTTTAGCGAGATGGGATCCAGATTTCATACTTGGTCTCCGCGTCCCGCTCAGGCGAGATAAGATGCACAGAGAGTACGAGTACTAATTTCTGGTAGGCAGTCCCTGCCAATCGCCAACCCGTGCGATTCCCCTTCATCTGGGCAATCCAGCAGACTGTGCCAACTGAGTTGGTACAACACAGTCTCTGATCCCACAGATGGCTGCCTCCATGTGCTACCATATGCGCCACATATGTAGCCTACATGGTCAAGCTGACCCAACCTACTCCTTGGACCACCACGTGCTATGCTGAGCAACGAGAAGCGATAAATGCCTTCTCTGTAACACGCTGGTGAAATCCCGCACCGTCTGAAGATAGATGGACGTGCCCACTGAGTGGGTACAACACGGCTCCAACGATAGTCAGAATAGTGAGGTTTCGCGTCAGAAGGCATTACTTGCTTGATATTTTAGCGTTGGATTTTAACGGTCTTTTATCTTCTTACTATCAGGCAAATCCTATGGCTATAGCAGAAGATAAATAACTCATGCAATTCTAAGTATTTTAGAAAATAAAAGAAAGCATGGATCTTATGTGGTAAAAGCCCATAGAGCCTAAGTAAGACCTTAAATCAACTTAAGTCTTCACTTGCTCTTCTTGGGTCTTTTGCATCTCATCTGGTCCAACCCAGGGCCCTAGCGCTCAATGCAGCGCAGGTGCGCCCACCAGCTGAATGCACCCCTGCGATGTGTGCTTTTGTGCTCTTGTCTAATTAAAATACATTTTAATCTATCTAGACAAGTTTGACTCGCAGGTCAATTATACAATAAATTAATTAAAAATATGATTCACAGATCACAAAAATAATAATTTACAATTTACCAGGCTCGCAGGCCCCAGCACTGCACACATTAAAGGGCAACCCACATAAGATTAAATAAACAAGCATCATGGCATCATTCAATCAACATGTAATCCATGGACAAAATAAAATTTTCGAAATCCCATTGGAATCAATTTTACTTGTCTTATGTGCCCTACTACCTTACAACGGTCCATTAATAGGGATCCACTCATCCATCTAGTTAGATCCACTGCCCTTGCATGCACCAAGTCCTAACTGACTTGAGTTGACCTAATGGTCAACCATGCATGCGCCAAGGGCTGAACAACCTCATGAGTTCTGGCAAGCGGGTGTGACCCCGGGCCTAACTCATGTGTGTTTAATGGTTGTCTCAACCAGACCTCGCTACACGCCTGTCCGCAGTCGACCTATAGCCACCTCGTGCTTGCGCACAGGTGCCATCTGGTCGACCCATCTAGGCTGTCAGATGGTCTGATCAAACTGGTTAGATCTTACTTATAGGATGACTTCAACCCTACTAACCCGTCTAAGGGTTTATAGCAGGCGCCATGTAGATCTAATGGTGATAAGCGCGCAAGATGTAAGTTTTGATAAAACATCTACAACAATGCGCAAACAAACAACATGCGGCACTTGAGAAAATATCTAGCATGTTGATAACTCTTAGATCTAGGCATAAGCGCAAACATCTTGAAACAATGATACAAGCGCAAACAAACAACATGCGCATAGCATCATGTAAACGCATGTAAACAAAGCATCAAGTAAGCGCAACATAGCATCATCTATGGATCACAAACACTTCAAAGCAATCATATGAATCTACAAGAACCATAGCTCTGATACCATTTGAAAGTCCCCTTCAAGGGGGAGCGCAAGGGGGTGAAACCCTAAAGGGGGCGGCGCATATATAAAATTTAGGGGTGTCACCCTCAAGACCGCATGTAGATCATATGATTAACTCATTGCACAAACGAAAAAGATCTCAAAGGGATCATACCAACGCCATTGGAATGGTTGTCGGCTTGGAAGCAAAGATCAAGAGAGATCTTCTCCAAAGATGTCTCACACAAGGGATGAAGGCTTCCTCCTTGCGCAACTCTTGTGCTAGCAAAAATTGCCAAGTTGTCCTTTGTGTTTTGGAGATGAGATGAAAGCGTCTTGCTCTTCGAAAACCCCTTCACCTTGTGCAAACGATACCTCACCCAAGAGAGAGCATCGAAGCCTAGAGGCGTTGAGTCAACATAGGCGTTTTGGCGTTTCAAGACTTCCATAAAAGAAAAGTCATCAAGACATGCGTTCATGTCTTTTGAACCATTCCAAAACGCCAACTCAATTGAACCATGCGTTCACTTATGTGAACCGGTTCAATTGAATTTGGTCCAATTTCATTTGGTCCAAATGACAAATCGAACCAAGCCAAGCCATGGTCTAAATCTCATATGAACCATGAAGGTTCAAGATCTAACCGTACATCTCTAGATGCTCTTGATCTCACCGATCTAGCATCCACACTCTCGATCGAAGCTTACCGATCTCAAGCCCTAATCAATCAAACTTGATCAGACCAGATCTCACTTACAATCAGAGTTTAAACTCCTTTAAACTGAACCAAAACAATTCAGTCCACACGATCTGACTTAAGTAAGCCATATCACCAAATTGTGCGACCCTGAGGGTTTCCTTTAAATGTCGGTAACGATAACTTACGTTATCACGATCAGTGAGAGGTATCTAGCCACACATCACTGTCTCCTGATATAAAGGAAAGAGTCTTCCAAGACTACACCCAAACCATAGCACAAGTGTGAATCCACTTCACGAGGCATACAAGTTTCCTTTGCCACTAGATGTTCTTATTGGACAAGCGTGTCAAGCCTGTAGCTCCAATATGATGAGCATGATTAGATCAGATGAACATAGTCATCAGGGTATGGCCATACACTATTCTCAATCATCTCATTCAGGGGGGCCCCTTTAGAACATCACACTCCTTAAACAAGGAGACGGCAATCCTGTATCTATCACTAGTGCCCTAACCTGACTCATGATCATTATCCAAGATAGTCTATAACCATTATATTTCAAATGATATTGAACTACCTCAAAACAATGACAATCATCATTTAGAAACACAAGTGATCTCAAGTCAGAGGAAGTATGCCACTTGTTGCACACAAGGATTATTCACATTGTGACAAGCAATTGAATATCCTAGTAGGGTCTGTCCAGTACATCCAATGTACCCATGAGTCTACATCTTATTCCATGCTCGAAGCATCCTATAAGATTAGAACACACATTAGTCTTAACCATATCAAGGCTGTCTCATGTTCACCAAGATATCTCGACTAAGGACATATAGCATGTCAGCCTAGCTGAACAGCATTGAGACATTATTCAGAAGTACACTTATTGCAACAGACAATGTAACATACTGAATAACAACCATGCCTTTATAAACATAAGCGTTTATTACATGATACTCATAGAATCCTAAGGCCTCAAACATTAGCCTTAAGGGCATACCCCAACAGTGTGTATATAAGAGGTTTAGTGGGAGCGTGATTACTTTCCTAGTCCTCTACGTCGATGATATCTTAATCATTGGAAACGATATTCCTGAACTACATGCGGTTAAGGCATGGTTAAGAAAATATTTCCAGATGAAAGATTTAGGAGAAGCAGCCTATGTATTAGGTGTGAAGATCTACAGAGATAGATCTAAAAGGCTTCTCGGGCTGTGCCAGAGTACTTAGATCGATAAAGTCCTGGAGAGATTCCATTTAGAAAATTCTAAAAGAGGATATCTTCCAGTCAGACATGGTCTGAATCTTTCAAAGAGTCAGTGTCCACAAACACAGACTGAGAAAGATGAAATGGACAATACGCCTTATGCTTCGGCTATTGGGTCCATTATGTATGCGATGTTGTGTACTCGCCCAGACGTTGCTTACGGGTTAAGCGTGAGCAGTCGATTCCAAAGTAATCCAGGGAAGGCACACTGGATTCCGGTCAAGAACATTTTGAAATATCTTCGGAGGACCAAAGATATGTTCTTGATATATGGAGGTCAGGAAGAACTCAGTATTGAAGGATATACTGACGCTTCATTCCAATCTGACCAGGATGATTTCCGATCGCAATCAGGCTATGTTTTTAGCTTGAATGGAGGAGCAGTGGTGTGGAAAAGTTTCAAACAGTCAATTGTTGCTGATTCCACAACAGAAGCCGAGTATGTTGCAGCCTCAGAAGCATCCAAGGAGGCAGTGTGGATTCATAAGTTCGTTCAGGAACTTGGTGTTGTTCCTTCGAGTGCAGATCCTTTGGTTATCTTCTGTGATAACACTGGAGCAATGGCACAAGCAAAGGAACCACCATCGCACCAGAAGTCCAAGCACATACAGAGAAGGTTTCACTTGATCCGGGAGATCATTGATCGTGGCGAGATCAAAGTCTGCAAGGTTCATACAGATGACAATCTAGCTGACCCGCTTACAAAGCCTCTGGCGCAGCAGAAGCATGAGAAGCACTGTAATAATATGGGTTTGAGATTTCTCAACCATTAGATTAAGTGCAAGTGGGAGATTGTTGGGGTATGCCCTTAAGGCTAATGTTTGAGGCCTTGGGATTATTTCAGTATCATGTAGTATAAACTCTATGTTTATAAAGGCAATGGTTGTTATTCAGGTTGTTACATCATCTGCTGCAATATGTATACTTCTGAATGATGTCTCAATGCTGTTCAGCTTGGCTGACATGCAGTTTTGTCCTTAGTCGAGATATCTTGGTGAACATGAGACAGCCTTGATATGATTGAGACTAATATGTGTTCTAATCTTATAGGATGCTTCGAGCATGGAATAAGATGTAGACTCATGGGTACATTGGATGTACTGGACAGACCCTACTTAGGATATTCAATTGCTTGTCACAATGTGAATAATCCTTATATGCAAACAAGTGGCATATTTCCTCTGACTTGAGATCACTTGTGTTTCTAAATGATGATTGGCATTGTTTTGAGGTAGTTCAATATCATTTGAAACATAATGGTTATAGACTATCTTGGATAATGAGCATGAGTCATGTTAGGGCACTAGTGATAGATATAGGATTGCCGTCTCCTTGATTGGAGTGTGATGTTCTATAGGGGCCCCCTGGATGAGATGATTGAGAAAGTGTATGGCCATCCCCAGATGACTATGATCATCTGATCTAATCATTCTCATCATATTGGAATTACAGGCTTGACACGCTTGTCCAATAAGAACATCCAGTGGCAAAGGAAACACATATGTCAAGTGACTTGGGTTCACACTTGTGCTGTGGTTTGGGTGTAGTCTTGGAAGACTCTTTCCTTTATATCGGGAGACAGTGATGTGTTGCTAGATACCCCTCACTGATTGTGATAACGTAAGTTATCGTTACCGACATTTAAAGGAAACCCTTAGGGTCGCACAATTTGATGATATGGCTTTCTTATGTCAGATCGTGTGGACTGAATTATTTTGGTTCAGTTTAAAGGAATTTAAACTCTGATTGTAAGTGAGATCTGGTCTGATCATGTTTGATTGATTAGGGCTTGAGATCGGTAAGCTTCGATCGAGAGTATTGATGCTAGATCAGTGAGATCAAGAGCATCAAGAGATGATCGGTTAGATCTTAAACCATTTGGTTTGATAAGATCTGAACCAATGCTGGTTTGATTTGGTCTTTGAACCAAATGCAATTGAACCGAATTGGTTTGAACCGGTTCACATGTGTGAACGCATGGTTCAATATGAAGGCGTTTAGGTCGGTTATCATGGCGTGGGCGCATGGCTTCATGACTTTCTATTTTTGGAAGTCATGTAACGCCACAACTCCACAACGCCTCAACGCATCGCCTCTTCCTCTCTGGACTTGGGTTGTCTTCACGCCAAGAGAGAAAAACCATTCGGCAAGGAAGAGGTCATTCTCTAAAAAAACTCCTTCACGCGACAAGGACACTTGAAGATCTTTGCTAGCACAAAGGACGACAAGGAGAAAGCCATCTTCACCTTGTGTGCGTTGCCTTTGGAGAAGAAGCATTCGATTCTTTGATTCCAAGACGCCATCCAAGAAATGGCAATGGTAACGCATCTCTATGCTTTCAATCTTAAGTTGATCATATGTTCATACTATTCGATCCTCATGAAACCCTAGAAAAGTTTTATTTGCGCATGCTATTAGGGTTTCGCCCCCCCCCCCTTTTTAGGGACTTTCACAAGGTTCGGTCAAAGAGTTAGATCCGCCCCCTTAGGTGGCTTTTCCTTCATCATCAGCCCTTGAACCCATGTATGCGCCACTACGAAACCTAGCAGCCATGTGGATTCGGTTGAGGATGAAGGTTAGCCCCCCTTGCTTGACTAGGTTGCACCATCTCCTTTGATCAGCCCTCTTCCCTTAAGTGCACATACTAGGTTGCCCTAGAAGCCACTTTAGGCCAGACCGATTAAAGGGATGCGCCACCATTGGGGAGAGGTGCGCCAACCCTAACCCTAGCCGCTAACCCCCGTTGGATGCATCTTCGGGTAACCCTAAAAACCACCGTACCCAAGGGTTCGACAAGGTCATGGGTTCGCCACCCTGAGAGATGCGCAAATGATAGAGAAGAGAACGCCACGATATGTCATCAAAGCCTTTGATTCGATTTACAATGTAGAATTGAAATGCAAATTTGAAAGTCAGCACGCAGGCCTTGTTGGGAAACCCCGGGGATTTTAAAATTTTACAGACAAGCACAGCGGAAGCAATCCCCGAAACAGGCCAGTCCCAAAAACCCAGAAGATCGAGTCTTGCGAGGAGATTGACACGGTGAGTAGGAGATGATACCTTGATGCAAATTAAGTGATGCGATGCAGGCACCCAAATGTACTCCCTCTGCAGTCTCGCACACAGCCGAACCTCGAATCCTCTTCTTCCACGCCCGGTGCTAGCCTCGGGAAGAAGATCCACGCCATTGGGAAACTTCCTCAATCACTTGCGCCTACTCCAGAGGAGATGCCAAGGAGAAGAGGTGGAGCTTCGTCGGTGTCCAACTCTTGAAGCACTCCACCAAGATCCGAACCGGAATTAACCGAAGCCAAAGTCCAACTTTGGAGAGGAGGGCGCCATGGAACTTCCAAAGTTCCAAACTCACTAAAGGGAAGAGGAGAGGCAATGGGCGAACATCCCTCTCCCTCTTTCCAGGAGTGGCGACAAGGGGACAAGGGGGGCAAGAGTTCAAGAAGTGCGACGAGGAGGGAGGAAGGGGGTTTATATACCCATGAATAGGTGCACCTCTTCACTAGTGAAGAGGCACACCTCTTCATGAAGAGAAACACCTCTTCAAGAGGTAAATGAAGGGGGCGAAACCCTAGATCAGGCGCATAAAAAAAAAACTTCTTGGGCGAAAACAAGGGTTTCTTGCGGATCGTATAATATGAACATATGATTAACTTTAAAGCTTGCATAGATCAAGACAAGATCTTACCATGGCCATTGTTTGGATGGCGACTTGGAAGATGTAAGAGAGCGAGCGGCTCTCCTCCAAAGTAGTCACACACAAGATGGCGATGGCTTCCTCCCTTGTGTTCTTTGTGCTAGCAAAGATCTCCAAGGTATCCCTTTCGCGTGAAGGAGATGAGATGTCTTCTTGGCTGGTCGAACAAACTTTCACCCTCTTGGAGGCGAGACACACACGAGGAGAAGAGGCAAGAGAGAGACGTGTTTCTTCGGTTACGTGGGGGGTCTCTAATTAGAATTCATGACTTCCAAATATAGTAAGCCATAACCCATGCGTTCATGCGTTAATGAACCAACCGAAAAACTCCTCTCACTTGAACCATGCGTTCACCATGTGAACCGGTTCAATTCACTTTGGTTCAAAGACCAAATCGAACCAAGCCATGGTCTAGATCTAATTGAACCAAATGGCTCAAAATCTAACCACACATCTTTTGATGCCCTTGATTTCATCGATCAAGTATCAATTCTCTCGATCGAAGCTTACCGATCTCAAGCCCTAATCAATCAAACATGATCAGACCAGATCTCACTTCCAATCAGAGTTTAAACTCCTTTAAACTGAACCAAAACCATTCAGTCCACATGATCTGACATAAGTAAGCCATATCATCAAATTGTGCGACCCTAAGGGTTTCCTTCAATGTCGGTAACGATAACTTACGTTATCACGATCAGAGAGGGGTATCTAGCAACACATCACTGTCTCCCGATATGAAGGAAAGAGTCTTCCAAGACTACACCCAAACCATAGCACAAGTGTGAATCCAATTCACTTGACATACATGTTTCCTTTGCCACTGGACGTTCTCATTGGACAAGCGTGTCAAGCCTGTAATTCCAATATGATGAAAATGATTAGATCAGATGAACATAGTCATCTGGGTATGGCCATACACTTTCTCAATCATCTCATCCAGGGGGCCCCTTTAGAACATCACACTCCAACAAGGAGAGGCAATCCTATATCTATCACTAGTGTCCTAACATGACTCATGCTCATTATCCAAGATAATCTATAACCATTATATTTCAAATGATATTGAATTACCTCAAGACAATGCCAATCATCATTTAGAAACACAAGCGATCTCAAGTTAGAGGAAATATGCCACTTGCTTGCATATAAGGATTATTCACATTGTGACAAACAATTGAATATCCTAAGTAGGGTCTGTCCAGTACATCCAATGCACCTATGTGTCTACATCTTATTCCATGCTCGAAGCACCCTATAAGATTAGAACACATATTAGTCTCAATCATATCAAGGCTCTCTCATGTTCACCAAGATATCTCGACTAAGGACAATGCTAATGTCAGCCAAGCTGAACACCATTGAGACATTATTCAGAAGTATACATAACAGCAGCAGATAATGTAACAACCTGAATAACAACCATTGCCTTTATAAACTTATACATAGTTTATACATCATACTGAAATCATCCCAAAGGCCTCAAACATTAGCCTTAAGGGCATACCCCAACAATCTCCCACTTGCACTTAATCTAATGGTTGAGAAATCTCAAACCCATATTATTACAGTGCTTCTCATGCTTCTGCTGCGCCAGAGGCTTAGTAAGCGGGTCAGCTAGATTGTCATCTGTATGAACCTTGCAGATCTTGATCTCTCCACGATCTATGATCTCACGGATCAAATGAAACCTTCTCTGTATGTGCTTGGACTTCTGGTGTGACCGTGGTTCCTTTGCTTGTGCTATTGCTCCAGTGTTATCACAGAAGATAACCAATGGATCAGCACTCGAAGGAACAACACCAAGTTCCTGAACGAACTTACGAATCCACACTGCCTCCTTGGATGCTTCCGAGGCTGCAACATACTCGGCTTCTGTTATGGAATCAGCAACAATTGATTGTTTGAAACTTTTCCACACCATTGCTCCTCCATTCAAGCTAAAAACATAGCCTGATTGCGATCGGAAATCATCCTGGTCAGATTGGAACGAAGCGTCAGTATATCCTTCAATACTGAGTTCTTCCTGACCTCCATAGATCAAGAACATATCTTTGGTCCTCCGAAGATATTTCAAAATGTTCTTGACTGCAATCCAGTGTGCCTTCCCTGGATTACTTTGGAATCGACTGGTCACGCTTAACCCGTAAGCGACGTCTGGGCGAGTACACAACATCGCATACATGATGGATCCAATAGCCGAAGCATAAGGCGTATTGTCCATTTCATCTTTCTCAGACTGTGTTTGAGGACACTGGCTCTTAGAAAGATTCAGACCATGTCTGACTGGAAGATATCCTCTTTTAGAATTTTCTAAATGGAATCTCTCCAGGACTTTATCGATGTAAGTACTCTGGCACAGCCCGAGAAGCCTATTAGATCTATCTCTATAGATCTGCACACCTAATACATAGGCTGCTTCTCCTAAATCTTTCATCTGGAAACATTTTCTTAACCATGCTTTGACCGCATGCAGTTCAGGAATATCATTTCCAATGATCAAGATATCATCGACGTAGAGGACTAGGAAAGTAATCACGCTCCCACTAAACCTCTTATATACACACGGGTCATCTTCATTTTTGATGAAACCAAATTCACAAACTGATTCATCAAAACGAATATTCTAGCTTCTCGATGCTTGTTTTAGTCCATAAATAGACTTCTTTAACTTGCACATTTTATGACGATCTGATGGATTGATGAAACCTTCAGGTTGTGCCATATACACATCCTCTTCCAGTTTTCCATTAAGGAAAGCGGTCTTCACATCCATTTGCCAGATCTCATAATCATAATATGCAGCTATCGCGAGAATAATCCGAATGGACTTGAACATAGCTACAGGAGAGAAAGTTTCATCATAATCTAACCCGTAGATTTGTTTGAAACCTTTCGCAACTAGCCTGCCCTTATAGGTAACTACGTTACCATCCATATCAATCTTCTTCTTGAAGATCCATTTACAGCCTATAGGGATTACTCCCGAAGGCGGATCAACCAAATCCCAGACTTGGTTATCTGACATGGAGTCCATCTCGGCTCGCATAGCTTCAAGCCATCTTGCTGATTCCGGTTCACTGACCGCATCCGCATAAGTGAGGGGTTCATCATTTATGATGTAGACTCCGTCATAGCGCTCAGGCTGTCGACGAATCCTTCCCGATCTATGCGGTTCCCGTGATATCTGAGCCTCAGGTTGAACATCAACCTGTTCTATTTGCTCAGGCTCATCCAACTGAGCTTGACTACTTTGTCCTTCTTCTGGATTCTCATCCAGCTTTATTTCTCTCCCACTGGCCTCTTGCAGAAGAAATTCCTTCTCAAGAAAAATAGCCGTACGAGCAACAAATACTTTGTTCTCTTTGGGATCGTAGAAATAATAACCCTTAGTTTCTTTAGGGTAATCGACAAAGATACATTTATCAGATCTGCTTTCCAGTTTCCCAGAGACGAGCTTTTTGACATAAGCCTCGCAACCCCAGATTTTGATAAATGTCAAGCTTGGCTGTTTCCCATACCATAACTCATATGGAGTCTTTGAAACGGCCATGGATGGCACTCAGTTTAGTACCTTTGCAGCTGTTTCCAGTGCAAATCCCCAAAAGGAGTAAGGTAGAGTAGCCTGACTCATCATCGAACGAACCATATCCAATAAGGTTCTATTTCTCCTCTCGGACACACCATTCCATTGTGGTGTTCCTGGCGGAGTGAACTGTGAGATAATCCCACACTCCTTCAGATAGTTAGTAAACTCTCGACTCAAGTATTCTCCACCTCGATCGGATCGAAGTGCCTTGATATTCCGGCCTAGCTGATTCTGTACTTCATTTTTGAACTCTTTGAACTTGTCAAAAGATTCACTCTTATGTCTCATTAGATAGACATAACCATATCTACTGAAATCATCAGTAAAAGTAATGAAGTATGAATAGCCACCTCTTGTAACGCCCCTCGATACTTAACCCCAAATAACTTGCGGAAATCATACGAGGAACGTCACGAGAAGATCAAATTCAAAGAAAACTGAAGCCAAGATCATACTACGAACAAAGCTAGGGAATAAAAGATCTGAAAACTTATACAAAAATCCGGCAGCATGTATACGTACATACTAGGTTCGGGAAAATTCCCATACAGGCACACGCTTTACTGATTCACAAAAACAAGTAATTTCAACTTACAAAATACTGAACATAATCGAATCAGATCACAACTCCGTACTATACTTATACGGAGACAAAACCACACATCACAGAACAGACTGAACATAAAATCCTATCAAAACACTGACAAGATACCACAACAGAAATCTTGTAACAAAATGGGCCTAAGCCCTCACATGTAACCAACATACAGCATTCATCATCCAAAACAGAATACTACTAATACAGGCACGCAGGCCCCAGATAACAAAATCAAGATACAAGTATTCAAATACCAAAATTGTTTACAAGTCCATATCACAAAACCCAAAGCTTCATCAAGCTACTCAGTATATCTCAAAAGTGCATAACGCCATATCGGTCACTGTCTCTCACCTGTAGATTTTAGAGGGGGTGAGCTAACAGCTCTGCAAGTGAGAACCTTATGAAACCCCTCCATTAATACATTCAAAAATAGCAGGCAAGGTTTTTCAAAACATTTACCAAATGCGATTATCAAATATCAAATCAAATACAGATAAGAATACAAACTTACAAAATGATCCACATGGCGAAATCCAATCATAATACAACAAAACCGAAATAGAGTCATATGGCAAAACAGAACACATACGTAGATGCACATCCCATCCTAACATATCCAAATCCAGAACAGAACGAAATGACCACAAAGGTCCGACCCTTCCCTCGTCAGGGCTCGGAGAATGCATGCATGCCAAACAGTAGGGGAGAAATCAGGAGGTGGCCCCCGTCTAGCTAAGACGTGGCACGCTGATCTCCATCTACCCACTCAGACAATGTGGTAAATCAAGAGGTGGCCCCCGCCAAGTCACGGCGTGGCACTTTGTTTCCCCACATTGGTCACACAGCAGTCAGAGAGTTCAAGAGGTGGCCCTCGCTTACCAGTAGCGTGGCACTTTGTCTCTCTTATGCTAAACTAATCACGTCTGTGAAGGAAAATCAAGTGGTGGCCCTCGCCTGACCAAGGCGTGGCACTTTGCCCCACTTCACAGTATCTCCAGGGTCACACATAATGGACATGACTTACACTACACACATATAGCAAAAGACTAATACCCGGATATCTAACTTATCGAACTCACCACTCGCAATTAATTACACAGCATAATGTTTTAGACAGGGTAGTCCTTAAGTTTCTTGCAATCAGGTTAGGAAAATACCATGCTAAGTTCTCAACAAATGTTCCCATGCAGGTATAATGTGTTAATCCTAGATTTCATGCAATTAGATTGTAACATCTACATTCTAGGTTATCAAACAGAATTTCCACTCAAACAGATTAATTACAAGCATTGCACACATTACCATCACTTAATTTCAAGAGAACGATTACACATATAACTATGCATAGAAAATTCCTAAAATTAGGCAAAAATCATATTTAAGTACTATGTGAACTCAATTACATGAATAACAGCTTTGCCCCAAAAGTTAACTGAACATTGACCAAAATACCCCTAGGGTAAATTTCGGCCAGCATGAATTAAGGCTCCAAAAATAGTATAAAATTCATAATAAATTCCCTTATACTACTAATTTCATGAATCCTAAGTTTTCCCCAAAAGTTAGCATGAAATTTAATCAATTTAGGGCATGGGCGCATGTCATGCTCTAGGGTTTTTCATGAATACATTATACAATCAAATTGAAGATCAAGATCATGATAACTCATCCCCCTAAGACATCTAATCAAGTAGAGAACGAAAAACCCTATGATTAGAGCCCCTAAATCTGATTTTCGAAACTTCGCAAAGGCATTCACGGTTTCATGGTAAGGGGAGATTAATCCTACTCGTTTTTCCATCACAAAGCAAGAAGAAAACATGGTATATATTCGGAATGCAGGTAACATAAGACTTCCACTCGCCTTGGGGACGATTTGCAAGCAAACCGTGAGCAAGAGGATCGTCGGAAGTCTTCCACACGCCGCCGCCGTCCACCACACCGGAAGGCCAAGCGCCGCCGCCGGAAGACTCGCCGGAAGAGGAGCTGGACGAAGGGGAAGGCGCGGCTGCAGTCGTCCACGAGAGAGGGAAGGAAGAAACGCAAGGGCGGCTAGGGTTGGGCTGAATTTCGAAAGCAACTTAAGTGAGATCTTGTTTTAATCTGCATACTCACATAATAAGTAGGCGCCCACATACATAACACAAAAACTGGGCTGGAACTCTGGTAGTCAGGACAACATACACAGGAGAGGTCTCAAGTTCGAGACTCCTCCACAGCAACTTATTTTTGCCCTACAGGAGAATAATTTTCCCCTTAGCCAAAAATCCCACCTACAAGGTTAATAAATGCCTGATTATAGATAGTCAAAATAAGTCACATACCGGGGTTTAATACATCAAAATTCTCGGGTCTTACACCTCTGGCATGTTTACTAAATGGCCCACACACATCACTGTGAATAAGGTCAAGTAAACCTGAAGCCCTTTGACCTTTATTAGAAAAAGGAGTCTTCGTCATTTTGCCCATTAAACAAGCTTTGCATGTATCAAGCTCCTCATAGGAGAATGATCCCAGCAGTCCATGGTCATGCAACCGCTTAATGCGCTTCTTGTTAATATGGCCTAAACGACTATGCCATAGCAAGGTGCTGTCATCAGCATACTTGGCTTTCTTATTATCAATTTGTTGTACAGAACATTCCATGTCCAACATGTATAACCCATTGTTAATCGATCCAGTAGCATAAACAATATTATCAAATGAAATACAACACTTTAAAGTTTTGCATTCAAAAGAAAATCCTTTCCTGACAAGAGCAGGAATAGAGATAATATTCTTAGTTATGCTCGGTACAAAATAACAATTGTCAAGTTCTAATACAAAACCAGATGGTAAAGAGATGTTATATTGTCCTACAGCAACAGCAGCAACCCGTGCCCCGTTTCCAACTCATAGGTCCACCTCATGCTGTCCCACCTGTCTTCTTCTCTTGAGTTCCTGTACATTTGAACAAATGTGAACTCCACATGCAGTGTCCAACACCCATGAAATAGAAGAAGCTACCATGACTTCAGTCACATAAATACCTGAGCCAGAAGTGAAAGGCTTGCTTCCCTTCTTCTCTCCTTGGAGCGCTTTACAGTCCTTCTTCTAGTGACCGAGCTGGCCACAATGGAAACATCTGTTGTCCTTTGACCGCTTTATCTTTTGTTTCAGAGCCTTGTTGTAGCTCTTGATAGGGGCTTTGCCCTTCTTCCCCTTCTTCTTGTTCCTTGAAGGAACCAGCAAGACAGAGGAGGAAGGCTTTCCCTTCTCAAGAGTCTGCTCTGTGGTACAGAGCATGTTCAGTAACTCTGCCGGAGTACAATCGATCTTGTTCATATTAAAATTAATAATGAACGGATCAAAAGAGGCCGGGAGAGACAGCAGGATAATGTCTACAACAAGTTCCTGATTGATGGTGTGTCCCAGTTTCTCTAGAGCCTCCTTGTACCCAATCATCTTGAGTACGTGAGCTCCCACTGGACTCCCTTCAGTCAGTTTGCTCTGAAAGAAAAGTTTCGTCAAGTTATAGCGTTCAGTCCTTGCCTGTGCAGCATACAACATCTTGAGATTTGCTATAATATCAATAGCAGATAAATCCTCATGCTGACGCTGGAGCTCTGGCGTCATTGACGCAAGCATAAGGCAAGCGACATCAGTACTATCACTGACGTGCTTCTCATAAGCATCCCGAACCGCCCTTGCGGCGTTCGCTGCGGGTTGAGCCGGTATTGCCGTCTCAAGGACATACCGTTTCCTCTCAGCCTTAAGAACAATCTTAAGTTGTCTGTACCAGTCTGAGAAGTTTGGCCCAGCAAACTTCTCCTTTTCCAGTATGGATCGCAGATTGAGCCCTGTGGTGTTCGTTGCTGCAGGAATCTACAACATTGCAAGAACAACAAGGTCAGTATCCATGTTAGAATCAATCCAGGACTTAAGAATGATTCTTTTCTCACTATTTTATCTGACTGAAAAATCCAATAAAACAGTCCGAAAGAGTAAAACCCCTTTTAGTGAGATGGGATCCAGATTTCATACTTGGTCTCCGCGTCCCGCTCAGGCGAGATAAGATGCACAGAGAGTTCAAGCACTAATCACTGGTAGGCTATCCATGCCAATCGCCAACCCGTGCGATTCCCCTTCATCTGGGCAATCCAGCAGACTGTGCCAACTGAGTTGGTACAACACAGTCTCTGATTCCACAGATGGCTGCCTCCATATAGCTAACATATGCTCAATATGTAGCCTACATGGTCAAGCTGACCTGACCTACTCCCTGGACCACCACGTGCTATGCTGAGCAACGAGAAGCGATAAATCCCTTCTCTGTAACACGCAGTTGTAATCACACACCGTCTGAAGATAGATGGGCGTGCCCACTGAGTGGGTACAACACGGCCCCAACGATAGTCAGAACAGTGAGGTTTCGCGTCAGAAGGCTTTCGTGCTTGATATTTGACGTTGGATTTTAACGGTCCATTTTATCTTCTTACTATCATGCAATATCTATGGTGATAGTAAAAGAATAAATCAAGCATGTGCTAATATTTCTTAAACAGTAAATAGAAAGCACAGTGATCTTATGTGGTAAATGCCCATAAAAGCCTAAGTAAAAACCCTAGTTTTACACAAGTCTTCACTTGAGCTCTTTATGGGTCTCTTGCACTTTATCTGGCCCAGCCCGGGCCCAAGCCCTCTCTGCAGCTCAAATGCGCCCATCAGGTAGCATGCGCCTGTGCTAGAGTCGAACTCTACACCTCCCACCTGATCAAGGCACTTGCTGCAAGCGCTTCTGTCATGTGTGCTCTGTGCTCATGTCTGATCAAATTACATTTTAATCTATCTAGACATGAATTGACACGCAGGTCAATTGTACATTATTATAAATTAAAGTGTGATACACAGATCACAATAAAAATTTACAATTAATTCCAGGCACGCAGGCCCCAGCACAGCACACAAATTAGGGCAGCCCACATAAGATTAAATAGACACCTCATCAGGTTAAATAAGCATACATGTGATCCAATCAGAAAATAAAATTTTTGAAAAACCCCATGGCATCAATTTTATTTCCTTGTGTGCCCTACTACCTTACAACGGTCCATTAATAGGGATCCACTCATCATACCAAGTCAGACCCACTGCCCTTGCATGCACCCAGTCATAACTGACTTGTGTTGACCTAGTGGTCAACTATGCATGCCTTAAGGGCTGAACGTCCCACATGATTTCTGGCAGGCGGGTGTGACCCCGGGCCTTAATCATGATCGTTCACTAGGCACCTCAATCAGACATCGCTACACGCCCTTCTGCAGTCGGCCTATAGCCACCTGTATGCGTGCGCATAGGTGCTATCTGGCCGACCCATCTAGGCTGTCAGATGGTCTGATCAGGCTGTTGGGTCCAGACTAGACTGACGACTTCAACCCTAGTAACCCGTCTAAGTATTTCAAGTAGGCGCTATAGAGAGATCTAGGTGAGGGGCGCGCAAGATATTTAGTTTTGATAAAAACTTCTCTTACATGCGCACACAAATATCATACATGCGCAACTTAAGTAAAAACATACATCTAATGTCTAGCATGTATTTTCGCATGATGATCTATAAGGTTTAGATCTACTCTAAAAACGCAAGCATGGATCACAAACATAAGCAATCATACGAATCATATCAAAACCTGCTCTGATACCAATTGAAGGGGGCAAAACCCTAGATCAGGCGCATAAAAAAAAAAACTTCTTGGGCGAAAACAAGGGTTTCTTGCGGATCGTATAATATGAACATATGATTAACTTTAAAGCTTGCATAGATCAAGACAAGATCTTACCATGGCCATTGTTTGGATGGCGACTTGGAAGATGTAAGAGAGCGAGCGGCTCTCCTCCAAAGTAGTCACACACAAGATGGCGATGGCTTCCTTCCTTGTGTTCTTTGTGCTAGCAAAGATCTCCAAGGTATCCCTTTCGCGTGAAGGAGATGAGATGTCTTCTTGGCTGGTCGAACAAACTTTCACCCTCGTGGAGGCGAGACACGCACGAGGAGAAGAGGCAAGAGAGAGACGTGTTTCTTCGGTTACGTGGGGGGTCTCTAATTAGAATTCATGACTTCCAAATATAGTAAGCCATAACCCATGCATTCATGCGTTAATGAACCAACCGAAAAACTCCTCTCACTTGAACCATGCGTTCACCATGTGAACCGGTTCAATTCACTTTGGTTCCAAGGCCAAATCGAACCAAGCCATGGTCTAGATCTAATTGAACCAAATGGCTCAAAATCTAACCACACATCTTTTGATGCCCTTGATTTCATCGATCAAGTATCAATTCTCTCGATCGAAGCTTACCGATCTCAAGCCCTAATCAATCAAACATGATCAGACCAGATCTCACTTCCAATCAGAGTTTAAACTCCTTTAAACTGAACCAAAACCATTCAGTCCACACGATCTGACATAAGTAAGCCATATCATCAAATTGTGCGACCCTAAGGGTTTCCTTCAATGTCGGTAACGATAACTTACGTTATCACGATCAGAGAGGGGTATCTAGCAACACATCACTGTCTCCCGATATGAAGGAAAGAGTCTTCCAAGACTACACCCAAACCATAGCACAAGTGTGAATCCAATTCACTTGACATACATGTTTCCTTTGCCACTGGACGTTCTCATTGGACAAGCGTGTCAAGCCTGTAATTCCAATATGATGAAAATGATTAGATCAGATGAACATAGTCATCTGGGTATGGCCATACACTTTCTCAATCATCTCATCCAGGGGGCCCCTTTAGAACATCACACTCCAACAAGGAGAGGCAATCCTATATCTATCACTAGTGTCCTAACATGACTCATGCTCATTATCCAAGATAATCTATAACCATTATATTTCAAATGATATTGAATTACCTTAAGACAATGCCAATCATCATTTAGAAACACAAGCGATCTCAAGTCAGAGGAAATATGCCACTTGCTTGCATATAAGGATTATTCACATTGTGACAAACAATTGAATATCCTAAGTAGGGTCTGTCCAGTACATCCAATGCACCTATGTGTCTACATCTTATTCCATGCTCGAAGCACCCTATAAGATTAGAACACATATTAGTCTCAATCATATCAAGGCTGTCTCATGTTCACCAAGATATCTCGACTAAGGACAATGCTAATGTCAGCCAAGCTGAACACCTTTGAGACATTATTCAGAAGTATACATAACAGCAGCAGATAATGTAACAACCTGAATAACAACCATTGCCTTTATAAACTTATACATAGTTTATACATGATACTGAAATCATCCCAAAGGCCTCAAACATTAGCCTTAAGGGCATACCCCAACAGTAAAACCCATTTCGCCCACTCTAAGTGCCATGCGCCCAAGTACATTCACCCCCTCCAAGTGAGAAGCTCCAAGCTTCTCACCTTAAGAAGATGTCCAACTTGGATTTGTCCACCTCAAGGAAATGCGCCAAGCTCACTCCAAGTAGCTTGCGCCATTCCATTTGGCCCATTGGCCCAAATGGCTTATTAAACCCATTTGGCCTATTAGCCCAACTTGGTCTATTGGGCCCATTTGGCCTACTAGGCCCAAAAACAAGTTAGCTCCAAATGATTCCTTTCATCTCATCTAGCACAGTGGTGCTAATGCATTATCCCAAACAGATATTAGTTATCGAATAACTCAATCAATAGGCTACCCGATCAATACGAGAACCCGAGTTTCAAGTTGTGCGACCCTGTAGGTTCCTCTGACGTTGGCAGGGATGAACTCAGGTCATCACAAGCAATGATTGGCACCTAGGAGTGCATCGCTACTTCCCAAGTCATCGGAATGGATATCAACATCGACATCCCCATCATCGCAACAAGGTACCAATGCATTACAGTCTCTTTGCCGAACTGATATCCGATTGGACAAAGTGTGTCACCACTTTATTTTCAACCAATCACATGTTCATGACTAAATCGGGCTTTCACCTGGGTATGGCCATACACTTTCAGTCATGCAACCATAGGGGGGCCCTATGGATATCAAGCTTCCCGTAGGAAGGGGCAAATCCTATGTCGGTCCATTGATCTTCTCATATGGGTCGTGACATACCCAATGACAACTGTTATGACCTCCCTGCTACGGCGAGGCATTAGGTAGTATCAAAGCATGTCCTTAACCATATAGAAAAGTCAATAACCTCAAGTCAAGGGATCAATGCATCTACTGTCACTTGTGAGCTTAACTCATGACACCAAGTTAGAGCCTCACAGCGGGTCGGTCCAGTATATCCACCACTGATATACCCATATACCTGCGTTAGCACCCCGTGCGTAACCAGCCCATATACCAGTCTCACATGTACCAAAGTTGTCCCTTATCCACTCAGGTACTCGACTGGGGACACACCGTTTGAGCACAGATACAATCTATCTCCAGGGACATTATTATTTATGTACATAATCGCAGATGTAAACACAGCAAAATAACGACAATGCCAGAATGATATATATTAAATATCAAAGTCAAGTAGTACAAGATGGACTAACAACGGGTCCAAGGGCATATACACCAACAATCTCCCACTTGCACTTGGACTCACTTGTTGAGAAATCTCAACCCCATGTCCCTCGCATGACCATCATAGTTCTGTTGCACCAAAGCATTGGTCAATGGGTCTGCTAGATTGTTATCTATGTCAACTCTACTTATCTTGTCATCACCTCGGTCAACGATCTCTCTGATCAGGTGAAATCTTCTAAGTATGTGTTTGGATTTCTGATGAGACCTTGGTTCCTTTCCCTGTGCAATCGCTCCATTATTGTCACAATAGAGCTCGATCGGATCCACAGCAGATGGGACCACCTGAAGCTCAGAAATGAACTTCCGAATCCAAATGGCTTCTTTGGCTGCCTTAGAAGCGGCGACATACTCAGCCTCGGTCGTAGAATCAACTATAGTGGACTGCTTGAAGGATTTCCAGCATACAATGCCACCATTCAATTTGAACACATAGCCAGCCTGCGATCTAAAGTCATCAGGGTGAGACTGGAACGACGCATCAGTGTAGCCCTGAACACTAAGCTCTTCCTGCCCCCCATAGACCAAGAACAAGTCTTTAGTTCTTCTCATATACTTCAGAAAGTTCTTTACAGCCATCTAGTGCTGTAAACCTAGATTGGATTGGTATCAGCTAGTTATGCTCACAGCATAAGCCACGTCTGGTCTAGTGCATAACATCGCAGACATGATCGAACCTACTGCCAAAGCATAGGGCACTCGACTCATGTTGTCCCTCTCAGCCTGTGTGACGGGACACTGGCTCTTGGAGAGAATAAGGCCATGTCTCACTGGAAAGTATCCTTTCTTAGATTGCTCAAAGCTGAACCTCTCTAGGACCTTATCAATGTAAGTACGCTGACTAAGGGTCAGAAGCTTCTTGGATCTATCCCGGTAGATCCTCATGCCGAGGATATTGGCGGCCTCCTCTAAGTCTTTCATCTCAAAACACTTCCCCAACCATGTCTTCACAGCTTGAAGACTAGGGATGTCATTTCCGATGAGTAGTATGACGTCGACATACTGGACCAAAAATGTCACCAAGCTCCCACTGAATTTACTGTAAACACAGGTGTCATATTCGCTCTTGATAAAGCCCTAATCTCTTACTACTTCATCAAATCGAAGATTCCAACTTCGAGAGGCTTGCTTTAATCCATAAATGGATCTTTTTAGCCTGCAGGCCTTATTGGCCTCTGCAGGATGGATGAAACCATCAGGTTGTGTCATAAACACATCCTCTATCAGCTTCCCGTTAACGAACGCTGTCTTTACATCCATATGCCATATCACATAATCGTGATATGCAGCTATAGCAAGCAGGATTCGAATGGATTTGAACATGGCAACTGGCGAGAATGTTTCATCATAGTCCACCCTGTGAACTTGTCTGAATCCTTTAGCCACAAGTCTACCCTTATAGGTAACTATGTTGCCATCCATGTCAGTCTTCCTCTTGAAGACCCATTTACACCCTATAGGTTTTACCCTATCAGGTAGCTCAACCAAATCCCAGACTTGGTTAGCCGACATGGAATCCATCTCGGATCTCTTGGCCTCAAGCCATTTCTCGGAGTCTGGTCCAGCGACCGCCTCATCATAGGTCCTGGGTTCATCCTCAATGATGAAGATCCCGTCATGTTGGGTCAGCAGTGACCCGTACCTCTCAAGTGCACGACGAATCCTCCCAGACATACGCAGGGCCTGTGTCTTAGCCTCTGGTTGCCCAGCAACCGGTGCAGGTGGCTCAGGTTCCATCTCGATGTCTTGTGATTGCACTTGGACCTCATCCAAGTCAAACTTCCTCCCACTGACTTCTTTCATGAGAAATTCTTTCTCGAGAAAGACAGCACCCCGAGCAACAAAAACTTTGTTCTCGCTGGGAATGTAGAAGTAATATCCTTTAGTTTCCTTAGGATACCCCACAAACACGCATTTATCAGATCTGGGTTCTAGCTTGCTAGAATCCTGACGTTTGACATAAGCCTCACATCCCCATACTCTAATAAAGGAGAGATTCGGTCGTCTCCCATTCCATACCTCGCACGTAATCTTGGAGACACTCTTAGATGGAACATTATTCAGTATGAGAGAAGCTGTCTCAAGTGCATGGCCCCAAAGCGAGGGAGGTAGAGTTGCATGACTCATCATAGATCGAACCATGTGCAACAAATTTTGATTTCTCCTTTCAGAGACACCATTCCAATGAGGTGTTCCAGGAGGAGTGAGTTGGGATAGAATCTCACACTCTCTACGATAGTCAAAGAACTGACCGCTCAGGTACTCTCCACCACGATCTGATCGAAGAGCCTTAATAGATCTACCAAGCTGGTTCTCTACTTCATGTCTGAACTCCTTAAATTTCTCAAAGGATTCGGACTTATGTCTCATCAAATAGACATAACCATATCTACTGAAGTCATCAGTAAATGTGATGAAGTAGTTGTGCCCTCCTCTAGCTTGTTTACTGAATGACCTACAGACATCACTATGTATGAGATCCAACAAACCTCCTACCCTCTCACCAATCTTGGTGAAGGGTGCTTTTGTCATTCTCCCTAATAAACAAGGCTCGCAAGTATCAAACTCCTCCAAGGAGGTTGAATCTAACAATCCATTTGCATGGAGTTGTTGAATGCGATTCTTGTTTATATGGGCTAATCGACAATGCCAAAGGTACGCACCAACTAAACCACTCAGTTTGATCCTTTTGTGATTTATGTTACATATAGAGTTATCCATGTCCAAGACATATAATCCATTGCACAAGGTACCCTTCCCATACAACACATTTGCAAATGAAAAAGAACAAGAGTCCTCTTTTATTTCAAATTTAAATCCTTTCCTTGCCAAGCAAGGAATAGATACAATATTTTTGGTAAGAGAAGGTACATAATAGCAATTAATTGACTCTAGTTGAAGTTCAGAAGGCAGGGGGAGAGCGTCAAAAGTCCTACGGCAACAGTAGCAACCTGTGCTCCATTTCCAACACGTAGGTCAATCTCTCCAGGCCGCACCACTCTACTTTTCTTGAGTCCCTGCCTATTTGTACAAATATGAGCTCCGCATGCGGTATCCAATACCCATGACATAGAAGTAGAAAGGTTGACTTCGGTAACATAAATACCCGAGCTAGAAGACGAAGCCCTGCTTCTCTTCTCCTCGTTCTGAAGTCGCACCATGTCCTTCAACATGTGAGGTGTGTTGGGAAACCCTGGGGACATTTTATAATTTTTCAGAGTCATAGACATACATACATACATTGCACAGCGGAAGAATGTCCCCGAAACAGGCCGGTCCCAAAAACCCAGTGAAGATCGCAAGCAAGAGAGTCGACACGATGAGTTAGGAAATACCTTAAGAGCGGTTTGGAGTGATGCCGATGTAGGCGCCTAAGTGTGCGCCCTCTGCAGTCTCACATGCACAGATCTCTTGAGTTCTCTTCTTCCATGCCCAGTGCTAGCCTCGGGAAGAAGATCCAAGCCTTAAGGAGATGCTCCACTTCACTTGCGCCACAAAGAGGAAAGGATGCGCCAAGAGAAGAAGCAACCAAGTTCAAGCCGCCAAGCACCAAAGCTCCTTGCGCCAAGAGGAAAGGAGGGAGAAGCTTGCGGCTATGGAAGAAGGAAGAGGAAGTTGCACCCTTGCTCCTAGCTCTCGCCCCTCTTCTTGTGTTCACGCCTCCAAGGATTGATCATCATAAGAGGGGGCGGCTAGGGTCACATATATAGGGCAAGAGGCGGTTAAGGGAAGGGCCAAGATCATAACAAGTGTAGGGCTAGGATGAGGAGGTTTGAGACAAGGAAAGTCTCCAAGACTTTACCATAAACTCCATTCAACCTATCTATAATTGCCCAAGTACCATATCATCTCAAGACATGCCTTAGAGGCATTCATACCACCAAGGGAGAAGGGATAGGCGCCAATTGCTTCCTTAATGAAGCAATTTTGCCACACAAACCCCATTATACCCCTTAGGCGCCAATGAGGTTGGGCTTCTCCCTATTATACCCTTTTAGCCTCTCATCTCTTCATGAGAACTTGTTATTGGGCCTCATTGGATAATGAGCTAGCCCAAACTCCATTACATGGGTTGATTAAGCACTTGGATCCAATCCAATGCAACCCTAATCCACATGTGACCAATCATGGTCAAATACGGGTCAACCTGCCAAAAAAGAAGTTTGGCTTCAATAACATTCTTCCATATCATCAGGCCCATTGGCGTTGATGAAATCTCCCAATTAGATCTGAGTTATCCAATAACTCGATCATAAAGCTTCCCGATCAATACGAGAACTCAAGTATCAAGGTGTGCGACCCTATAGGTTCCTCTGACGCTGGCAGTGCTGACCAAAGGTCACCACTAGCAGTGGGTGGCACCTAGTAGTGCATCGCTGCTACCCTGGTCATTGGAATGGATATCGACATCGACATTGTTGGGGTATGCCCTTAAGGCTAATGTTTGAGGCCTTGGGATTATACCAGTATCATGTATAAACTCAATGTTTATAAAGGCAATGGTTGTTATTCAGGTTGTTACATTATCTGCTGCCATATGTATACTTCTGAATAATGTCTCAATGCTGTTCAGCTAGGCTGACATGCAGTCTTGTCCTTAGTCGAGATATCTTGGTGAACATGAGACAGCCTTGATATGATTGAGACTAATATGTGTTCTAATCTTATAGGATGCTTCGAGCATGGAATAAGATGTAGACTCATGGGTACATTGGATGTACTAGACAGACCCTACTTAGGATATTCAATTGCTTGTCACAATGTGAATAATCCTTATATGCAAACAAGTGGCATATTTCCTCTGACTTGAGATCACTTGTGTTTCTAAATGATGATTGGCATTGTTTTGAGGTAGTTCAATATCATTTGAAACATAATGGTTATAGACTATCTTGGATAATGAACATGAGTCATGTTAGGGCGGTAGTGATAGATATAGGATTGCCTTCTCCTTGATTGGAGTGTGATGTTCTATAGGGGCCCCCTGGATGAGATGATTGAGAAAGTGTATGGCCATACCCAGATGACTATGTTCATCTGATCTAATCATTCTCATCATATTGGAATTACAGGCTTGACACGCTTGTCCAATAAGAACATCCAGTGGCAAAGGAAACACATATGTCAAGTGACTTGGGTTCACACTTGTGCTATGGTTTGGGTGTAGTCTTGGAAGACTCTTTCCTTATATCGGGAGACAGTGATGTGTTGCTAGATACCCCTCTCTGTTCGTGATAACGTAAGTTATCGTTACCGACATTTAAAGGAAACCCTTAGGGTCGCATAATTTGATGATATGGCTTACTTATGTCAGATCGTGTGGACTGAATTGTTTTGGTTCAGTTTAAAGGAGTTTAAACTCTGATTGTAAGTGAGATCTGGTCTGATCATGTTTGATTGATTAGGGCTTGAGATCGGTAAGCTTCGATCGAGAGAATAGATGCTAGATCGGTGAGATCAAGAGCATCAAGAGATGAATGGTTAGATCTTGAGCTTTATGGTTTAATTTGATCTAGACCAATGCTTGGTTTAATTTGGTCTTTGAACCAAATCCAATTGAACCGGTTCATCATATGAACGCATGGTTCAATGGGAGAGAAAAAGTTTGTGATCGGTTCACTTGGAGTGAACGCATGATCGCATACATTGAAGCACTTGCTATTTTTGGAAATCGGTTTTTCCAAAATGTGGAACGCCTCCACGTTCGAAGAGCAACGCTTCTCTCGTCACCATCTTCTCCTCTCTCGACCTCTCTCGTGTCGTGTGGTGAGACTTCACGCAAAGGAGAAGAGAACAAAACCAAGAGACATCTCTCATCTCCTTCACGAAGAAAAAACCTTGAAGCTTTGCTAGCACAAAGACGCCAAGGGAGTAGTCATCTTCACCTTGTGTGCGTCACCTTTGGAGGAGAGCCGCTCGCCCTCTTCTTCCAAGTTGCCATTCAAGCAATGGCAATGGTATGATCCTTGTGTTGATCTATACAATCTTTAAGTTGATTATATGACATGCAAACCGATTTTCGAAATCCTATGATTCCGCCCATGCATACTTTAGAAGTGCATGCTTATTAGGGTTTTCCCCTGGCAATGGGACTTTCAATTGGTATCAGAGCAGGTTTTGGTATGTCTATATGATTGCTTAATGTGTGATCCATGTTTACGATGAGTAGATCTAAATTTTATCATCATGCGAAACTACATGCTGATGGAGGCAGGGATCACAGGCCTCGAAGATACAAGTGGAGCCTACGAGTACCCTAATCAAAGGCTCGGAAGCTCTCAAATAAGCTAGCAAGCTCAATCCTAATGCTAGCACAATAATGGGGAAAGAACTACCATCAAATACTTCAAGTGAAGCTCAAGACACTTTCCAAATAACAGGTTGCTGCATACTCCAGTCGTGACATGCATCCACGCCAAAGGAAACAAAGCAAGCAATAACGTTCAAATCAGCCAATTTAGGATCTCCTTGCAGCCAAATCAACGCTAGACTTCAACGCTCCAAAGAATGGAAACACCAACGTCTCCAGCCACCTTCGCTCAGCCCACAAGGAAACTCCTCCAACGTCTCTTTGCTGACGAAGAAGGAAATTGCAACGTTCACCCAGCAACGTTCGTTTCCAAGCTTCACCCTATTTGTATCATGTTTACAGCCTTGTTACGAACAGAGAAAAAGTTGTTGAAATTGAATCGTATGAAGTAGTTTTCTAGTGTCTTCCTCTTCTATTGGATGTGCTCCTCCTTCTCCTTCTAGGGCCGAGCCCCTTCCCCCTCTCTTCCCCTCCCCTCCATTCTCTTCTTCCTCACAAGTCAATCTTCCAGCCGCAACAGTTCCAGATTTTCAGAATTTTCTGAGTTCGTCGCCGACGATCCACCAGCCGGATCTCCACGATACTTCGGCCACCACTCACCCTACCCAAGACGAAGCCACAGCCACCGGCATCCATCCATCCGACTCTCCGATCACCGGAATCGAACTTCCGTTCGAATCCTCTGTTCTCGCCAGCCTTCCGTCCCACTTCCGCCTTTCACCGTCGTCCGCCTCCGACCGGCCACCGTCCGCCCCGAAACTCCGGCCATGTCGTCACCACGACCATACCAACCTCCAGTAGTAGCAGTTTTTGATTTGGTCAACCACTGGCCGGCCAGCAACAAATCCTTCTCCAGCGCGACCTCCCTTGCTTCTGCCCTGCCCGCGACCTAGCTCCGCCCTTCCGCATCATGCTCCTCCGACCAGCCACCGCCCGTCACCAAACTCCGGCCACCTCATCGTCATCATCACAGTGACTCCCAGACGTAGAAGTTCCGGCGATCGTGCACCGCAGGACGAACGCCGACGATCCCTGCTCCGATCCCGCACTTCCCCTGTTCGGTTGAACATCCACTTCTCCGCTTCTGCCTATACTCCGACGCCGTCCTCGCCTCCTCCGCCACCTCTCGTCGTGCTCCGACGTCTTCAACATCATTCCATCTCGACTCTACGCCGCCGACAGACGATCCAAATCCCAGCGCCGTTGATCGGCGCTTGCCTCCATCCTTCTATTTTCCAGACTTCCTTATCTCCTGTTTATCTGCTCTGCTTTAAAACTTAACTGATTAAGCTTCTTCTTGCAGGTATTCAACGTGCTTGGACGTGACAGAACCCCTGATCTCTGATACGATCATAAAGAACAGGTTTCACTCTACATATCAGATAACTTGGCTCCATCAAAGAACCACCAGATCAACCCCGGAGGCATAGCAAACATTGATGTCTAATACAATTCCTGCACTGATTTACTGTCTGATCTGATTAACTATCTTTGTTGCAGATATCTTACTCGCATGAAAGATCCGGAATCCCAAATTTTGATTGATTCATAAGAATTAATTTAGTTCTACAATGTGGTTCATTTAGTTTGAATATTGGATAATTGGAACCCCTTATTTGACGGGACTACTTTTCTTAACTTATTATTTCTATAGTCCTAGAATTCTGGTTGCTTTATGAAGTTTTGATGAATAAATAAATTGATTTTTAATTAGTAGTATTTTTTAATTAGTAAAATTTCATGTTCTTAATTAGTAACATTGTCACACGCTCCCGTCCTACATCACATGCTAGTTTGCGAAAATAGATGTATGTTTTACATTTAGCGCATGTATGATGTTTATTGTTGGCGCTTGATGAATGTTATTTTTATCAAAAACTTATAACAACTTGCGCGCCTCCATTTAGATCTAAGCGCCTACTTTAAAACTTAGACGGGTTATTAGGGTTGAAGTCATCATCCTGTCTAGACCCAACAGTCTGATCAGACCATCTGACAGCCTAGATGGGTCGACCAGATGGCACCTATTGTTGGGGTATGCCCTTAAGGCTAATGTTTGAGGCCTTGGGATTGTATCAGTATCATGTATAAACTCTTTTGTTTATAAAGGCAATGGTTGTTATTCAGTTTGTTACATTGTCTGCTGCAATTAGTGTGCTTCTGAATAATGTCTCAAAGCTGTTCAGCTAGGCTGACATGTACTTTTGTCCTTAGTCGATATATCTTGGTGAACATGAGACAGCCTTGATATGATTGAGACTAATATGTGTTCTAATCTTATAGGATGCTTCGAGCATGGAATAAGATGTAGACTCATGGGTACATTGGATGTACTGGACAGACCCTACTAGGATATTCAATTGCTTGTCACAATGTGAATAATCCTTGATTGTAACAAGTGGCACATGTCCTCTGACTTGAGATCGCTTGTGTTTCTAAATGATGATTGTCATTGTTTTGAGTTAGTTCAATATCATTTCAAACATAATGATTATAGACTATCTTGGATAATGAGCTTGAGTCAGGTTAGGGCACTAGTGATAGACAAAGGATTGCCATCTCCTTGATTGGAGTGTGATGTTCAAAAGGGGCCCCCCTGGATGAGATGATTGAGAAAGTGTATGGCCATACCTAGGTGACTGTGTTCATCTGATCTAATCATGCTCATCATATTGGAGTTACAGGCTTGACACGCTTGTCCAATAAGAACATCCAGTGGCAAAGGAATCATGTATGCCTTGTGAGTTTGATTCACACTTGTGCTGTGATTTGGGTGTAGTCTTGGAAGACTCTTTCCTTTATATCGGGAGACAATGATGTGTTGCTAGATACCCCTCACTGATCGTGATAACGTAAGTTATCGTTACCGACATTTAAAGGAAACCCTCAGGGTCGCACAATTTGATGATATGGCTTACTTAAGTCAGATCGTGTGGACTGAATTGTTTGGGTTTAGTTTAAATGGATTTAATCTCTGATTGTGAGTGAGATCTGGTCTGATCATGTTTGATTGATTAGGGCTTGAGATCGGTAAGCTTCGATCGAGAGAATGGATGCTAGATCCCTCAGATCAGAAGCATCAAGAAGTGAGCGGTCAGATCTTAAGCCTTAGGGGTTTATTATGATCTGGACTAGTTGCTTGGTTTATTTGGTTATTGAACCAAATCAATTTGAACCAGCTCATTGAATGAGCGTATGGTTCAATTAAAGAGGCAATTGCGATTGGGGTAATGCATGGTCGCAAGTGGAGATGGTGTTTGCTATTTTTAGATAGCATGTCACATTCGTGACCACCTCTCATGTTGGCTCTCACGACGCTAATCTCTCTCGCCTCTTGCCCCCTTTCCTCTGGTCTCTTGACACTCATGTGGTGAAGAGGTTGACGAAAAGAAGAGGAAAAGAAATCGCCAAGCAGAGAAGCTCTTCATCCTTTCCATTCGACAAAGAACGCTTTGGGACCTTGCTAGCACAAGGAACTCCAAAGGGAGTAGGCGACATCAATTGTGTGCGTCGCTTTGGAGAAGATCTCTTTTGGTCTTTGATTCCAAGACACCATCCAAGTGATGACAATGGTGAGAATTTTTTTTTCTTATCTATTCAAGTTTTCGATAGTTGATCATATAATGCATGCTATTCGATCCTAAGGAAACCCTAGATTCCGCCTATGCCATTTTATCCTTGCGCATGCTTTAGGGTTTCGCCCCCCCCCCCCCCCCAGTGGGAACCTTCAATTGGTATCAGAGGGAGTTTGAATGCATGATTTATATGATTGCTACATGTTTTGTGATCCATGTTTCAAATGTTTAGATCTAGGGTTATCAACATGCGAAAATACATGTTAACTTGTTTCATGCCGAAACTTGTTTTTGTTTGTTTTGCTTGTTGGCGCATCTTAGGTTTTATCAAAAATCTATATCACTTGCGCGACCTTCACTAGATCTAAGGCCTTACTTTAAACCCTTAGACGGGTTATTAGGGTTGAAGTCATCCTCTAGGTTAGATCCAACCAGTCTGATCAGACTATCTGACAGCCTAGATGGGTTGACCAGATAGCACCTGTGCGCAAGCACGTGGTGGCTATAGGTCGACTGCGGACAGGCATGTAGCGATGTCTGATTGAGACAACCTATGAACGCACATGAGTTAGGCCCGGGGTCACACCCGCTTGCCAGACCTCATTGTGGTCGTTCAGCCCATGGCGCATGCATAGTTGACCACTAGGTCGACTCAAGTCAGTTAGGACTTGGTGCATGTAAGGGCAGTGGATCTGACTAGGACTGATGAGTGGATCCCTAGTAATGGACCGTTGTAAGGTAGTAGGGCGTATAAGGAAATTAAAATTGATGCCAATGGGGTTTTTTCAAAAATTTAATTTCTTGATTGGATCACATGATGATTGTTGCCATTTGCTTGTTTATTTAATCTTATGTGGGCTGCCCGTGTTAAATGTGTGCTGTGCTGGGGCCTGCGTGCCTGGTTAATTTTGTAAATTATTTTTATATTGTGATCTGCGCATCACATTGCATTTAATTTATAAAATGTAATTGACCTGCGAGTCAATCTTGTCTAGATAGATTAATTTGTAAATTAGTCAGACAAGAGCACAGAGCACACTTGGCAGAGGCGCATGCAGCAGTGGCTTGACCAGACGGGAGGTCCAGGGTTCGACTCTGGGACCTGGCGCATGTACCTGGTGGGCGCACCTGAGCTGCAGATGGCGCTTGGGCCCTGGTATGGGCCAAATGAGCAGCTAAAGCCCCATGAAGAAAAGCAAGTGAAGACTTAAGTTAATTAAGGTCTTACTTAGGTTTCATGGGCGTTTACCGCATAAGATCCATGCTTTCTTTTATTGTCTAATAATAAGAATTGCATGATTTATTTATCTTCTGCTATCACCATAGGAATTGCATGATAGTTAAGAAGATAAAAGACCGTTAAAATCCAACGCTAAAAATATCAAGCTCGGAAGCCTTCTGACGCGAAACCTCACTGTTCTGACTATCGTTGGAGCCGTGTTGTACCCACTCAGTGGGCACGTCCATCTATCTTCAGACGGTGCGGGATTACACCTGCGTGTTACAGAGAAGGGATTTATCGCTTCTCGTTGCTCAGCATAGCACATGGTGGTCCAGGGAGTAGGTCAGGTCAGCTTGACCATGTAGGCTACATACTGAGCATATGTGAGCTATATGGAGGCAGCCATCTGTGGGATCAGAGACTGTGTTGTACCAACTCAGTTGGCACAGTCTGCTGGATTGCCCAGATGAAGGGGAATCGCACGAGTTGGCGATTGGCAGGGACTGCCTACCAGAAATTAGTGCTTGTACTCTCTGTGCATCTTATCTCGCCTGAGCGGGATGCGGAGACCAAGTATGAAATCTGGATCCCATCTCACTAAAAGAGTGTTACTCTTTCGGACTGTTTTAATGGATTTTTCAGTCAGATAAAATAGTGAGAAAAAGAATCTTTCTTAAGTCCTGGATTGATTCTATACATTGATACTGACCTTACTGTTCTTGCATTGTTGTAGATTCCTGCAGCAACGAACACCATGAACTTCAATGTGCGATCCCTACTGGAAAGGGAGAAGTTTGCTGGGCCAAACTTCTCAGACTGGTACGGACACCTTAAGATTGTTCTTAAGGCAGAGAGGAAACTGTATGTCCTCGAGACGGCGATACCGCCTCAACCCGCTCCGAACGCCGCAAGGGCGGTTCGGGAAGCCTATGAAAAGCATGTCAACGATAGCATTGATGTCGCTTGCCTGATGCTAGCGTCTATGACGCCACCGCTGCAGCGTCAGCATGAGGATATGTCTGCTATAGAAATTATAGCAAACCTCAAGATGCTGTATGCTGCACAGGCGAGGACTGAGCGCTATAACTTGACCAAGCTGTTCTTTCAGAGCAAACTGGCTGAAGGGAGTCTAGTGGGAGCTCACGTGCTCAAGATGATTCGGCACAAGGAGGCTCTAGAGAAACTGGGATATACCATCAATCAGGAGCTTGCTGTAGATATTATTCTGCAGTCTCTACCGCCCTCTTTCGATGCGTTCATCATTAACTTTAATATGAACAAAATCGACTGTACTCCGGCAGAATTGCTGAATATGCTCTTGACTACTGAGGAGACTCTGAAGGGAAAGCCTTCAACCTCTGTCTTAATGGTTCCATCTAGGAACAAGAAGAAGGGGAAGAAGGGCAAAGCCCCAGTCAAGAACTACAACAAGGCGCTGAAACAAAAGGTTAAGCGGTCGAAGGAGTACAGATGTTTCCACTGTGGCCAGCTGGGTCACTGGAAAAAGGACTGTAAAGCGCTCCAAGGAGACAAGAAGGGAAGCATCGCTTCTGGCTCAGGTATTTATGTGACTGAGGTCATGTTTTCTTCTTCTATTTCATGGGTGTTAGACACTGCATGTGGAGTTCACATTTGTTCAAATGTACAGGAACTCAAGAGAAGAAGACAGGTGGGACAGCATGAGGTGGACCTACGAGTTGGAAACAGGGCACGGGTTGCTGCTGTTGCTGTAGGAGAATATTACATCTCATTACCATCTGGACTTGTATTAGAATTAAACAATTGTTATTTTGTTCCTAGCATTACCAAGAATATTATCTCTATTCCTGCTCTTGTCAGGAAAGGGTTTTCCTTTGAATGCAATATTTCAAAGTGTGTTTTATCTTTAGATAATATTGTTTATGCTACTGGATCAATTAGCAATGGGTTATTCATGTTGGACATGGAATGTTCTATACAAAACATTGATAATAAGAAAGCCAAGTATGCTGATGACAGCACCTTGCTATGGCATAGTCGTTTAGGCCATATTAACAAGAAGCGCATTAAGCGGTTGCATGATCATGGACTGCTGGGATCATTCTCCTATGAGGAGATTGATACATGCAAAGCTTGTTTAATAGGCAAAATGACGAAGTCTCCTTTTCCTAATAAAGGTCAAAGGGCTTCAGGTTTACTTGACCTTATACACAGTGATGTGTGTGGGCCATTTAGTAAACATGCCAGAGGTGGCTATCAATACTTCATTACCTTTACTGATGATTTCAGTAGATATGGGTATGTCTATTTAATGAGACATAAAAGTGAATCTTTTGACAAGTTCAAAGAGTTCAAGAATGAAGTACAAAATCAGCTGGGCCGAAATATCAAGGCACTTCGTTCTGATCGAGGTGGAGAATACCTATGTCGAGAGTTTACTGACTATCTAAAGGAGTGTGGGATTATCTCACAGCTCACTCCGCCAGGAACACCGCAATGGAATGGTGTATCCGAAAGGAGGAACAGAACCTTACTAGATATGGTTCGTTCTATGATGAGTCAGGCTACTCTACCTTACTCCTTTTGGGGATTTGCACTGGAGACAGCTGCAAAGGTACTAAACCGAGTGCCATCCAAGGCAGTTTCAAAGACCCCATTTGAATTATGGTATGGGAAACAGCCTAGCTTGACATTTATTAAGATCTGGGGCTGCGAGGCTTATGTCAAAAAGCTCGCCTCTGGGAAACTAGAGAGCAGATCTGACAAATGTATCTTTGTCGGTTACCCTAAGGAAACTAAGGGTTATTATTTCTACGATCCCAAGGAGAACAAGGTATTTGTTGCTCGGATGACCATTTTTCTTGAGAAGGAGTTTCTTCTGCAAGAGGCCAGTGGGAGAGAAATAAAACTGGACGAGAATCCAGAGGAAGGACAAAGTAGTCAAGCACAGTTGGATGAGCCTGAGCCGGTAGAACAGGTTACTGAACAATCTGAGGCTCAGATATCACGGGAACCGCGAAGATCGGGAAGGATCCGTCGACAGCCTGATCGCTATGACGGAGTCTACATCATTGATAATGATGAACCCCTCACTTATGCGGATGCGGTTAGTGGACCGGACTCAGCTAGATGGCTTGAAGCTATGCGAGCCGAAATGGACTCCATGTCAGATAACCAAGTATGGGATTTGGTTGATCCGCCTCCGGGAGTTATCCCTATAGGCTGTAAATGGATCTTCAAGAAGAAGATTGACATGGATGGTAACGTGGTTACCTATAAAGGCAGGCTAGTTGTGAAAGGTTTCAAACAAATCTACGGGATAGATTATGATGAAACTTTCTCACCTGTAGCCATGTTTAAGTCTATTCGGATTCTTTTCGCGATAGCAGCATATTATGATTATGAGATCTGGCAGATGGATGTGAAGACTGCTTTCCTTAATGGGAATTTGCAAGAGGATGTGTATATGACACAACCTGAAGGTTTCACTAATCCATCAGATCGTCATAAAATATGCAAGTTAAAGAAGTCCATTTATGGACTTAAACAAGCATCAAGAAGCTGGAATATTCGTTTTGATGAATCAATCAGTGAATTTGGTTTCATCAAGAACGAAGATGACCCGTGTGTATATAAAAGGTTTAGTGGGAGCGTAATTACCTTCCTAGTCCTCTACGTCGATGATATCTTAATCATTGGAAATGATATTCCTGAACTGCATGCTGTTAAGGCATGGTTAAGGAAATGTTTCCAGATGAAAGATTTAGGAGAAGCAGCCTATGTATTAGGTGTAAAGATCTACAGGGATAGATCTAAGAGGCTTCTCGGGCTGTGCCGGAGTACTTACATCGATAAAGTCCTGGAAAGATTCCATTTAGATAATTCTAAAAGAGGATATCTTCCAGTCAGACATGGTCTGAATCTTTCGAAGAGTCAGTGTCCACAAACACAGGCTGAGAAAGATGAAATGGACAATACGCCTTATGCTTCGGCTATTGGGTCCATTATGTATGCGATGTTGTGTACTCGCCCAGACGTCGCTTATGGGTTAAGCGTGACCAGTCGATTCCAAAGTAATCCAGGTCAGGCGCACTGGATTGCAGTCAAGAACATCTTGAAATATCTGCGGAGGACCAAAGATATGTTCTTAATATATGGTGGTCAGGAAGAACTCAGTATTGAAGGATATACTGACGCTTCATTCCAGTCTGACCAGGATGATTTCTGATCGCAATCAGGCTATGTTTTTAGCTTGAATGGAGGAGCTGTGGAGTGGAAGAGTTTCAAGCAGTCTATTGTTGCTGATTCCACAACTGAAGCCGAGTATGTTGCAGCCTCAGAAGCATCCAAGGAGGCAGTGTGGATTCGTAAGTTCGTGAGAGAACTTGGTGTTGTTCCTTCGAGTGCAGATCCTTTGGTTATCTTCTGTGATAACACTAGAGCAATCGCACAGGCAAAGGAACCACGGTCGCACCAGAAGTCCAAGCACATACAAAGACGGTTTCACTTGATCCGGGAGATCATTGATCATGGCGAGATCAAAGTCTGCAAGGTTCATACAGATGACAATCTGGCTGACCCGCTTACCAAGCCTCTGGCGCAGCAGAAGCATGAGAAGCACTGTAATAATATGGGTTTGAGATTTCTCAACCATTACATTAAGTGCAAGTGGGAGATTGTTAGGGTATGCCCTTAAGGCTAATGTTTGAGGCCTTGGGATTGTATCAGTATCATGTATAAACTCTTTTGTTTATAAAGGCAATGGTTGTTATTCAGTTTGTTACATTGTCTGCTGCAATAAGTGTGCTTCTGAATAATGTCTCAAAGCTGTTCAGCTAGGCTGACATGTACTTTTGTCCTTAGTCGATATATCTTGGTGAACATGAGATAGCCTTGATATGATTGAGACTAATATGTGTTCTAATCTTATAGGATGCTTCGAGCATGGAATAAGATGTAGACTCATGGGTACATTGGATGTACTGGACAGACCCTACTAGGATATTCAATTGCTTGTCACAATGTGAATAATCCTTGATTGTAACAAGTGGCACATGTCCTCTGACTTGAGATCGCTTGTGTTTCTAAATGATGATTGTCATTGTTTTGAGTTAGTTCAATATCATTTCAAACATAATGATTATAGACTATCTTGGATAATGAGCTTGAGTCAGGTTAGGGCACTAGTGATAGACAAAGGATTGCCATCTCCTTGATTGGAGTGTGATGTTCAAAAGGGGCCCCCTGGATGAGATGATTGAGAAAGTGTATGGCCATACCCAGGTGACTGTGTTCATCTGATCTAATCATGCTCATCATATTGGAGTTACAGGCTTGACACGCTTGTCCAATAAGAACATCCAGTGGCAAAGGAATCATGTATGCCTTGTGAGTTTAATTCACACTTGTGCTGTGATTTGGGTGTAGTCTTGGAAGACTCTTTCCTTTATATCGGGAGACAGTGATGTGTTGCTAGATACCCCTCACTGATCGTGATAACTGTTGGGGTATGCCCTTAAGGCTAATGTTTGAGGCCTTGGGATTGTAATAGTATCATTGTATAAACTCTTAAGTTTATAAAGGCAATGGTTGTTATTCAGGTTGTTACCTTGTCTGCTGTAATAAGTGTACTACTGAATAATGTCTCAAAGTTGTTCAGCAAGGCTGACATGCAGTAATGTCCTTAGTCGATATATCTTGGTGAACATGAGACAGCCTTGATATGGTTAAGACTAATATGTGTTCTAATCTTATAGGATGCTTCGAGCATGGAATAAGATGTAGACTCATGGGTACATTGGATGTACTGGACAGACCCTACTAGGATATTCAATTGCTTGTCACAATGTGAATAATCCTTGTATGCTACAAGTGGCACATGTCCTTTGACTTGAGATCACTTGTGTTTCTAAATGATGAATGTCATTGTTTTGAGGTAGTTCAATATCATTTGAAATATAATGGTTATAGACTATCTTGGATAATGATCATGAGTCAGGTTTGGACACTAGTGATAGATAAAGGATTGCCGTCTCCTTGTTTAAAGGAGTGTGATGTTCTAAGGCCCCCCTATATGAGATGATTGAGAAAGTGTATGGCCATACCCAGATGACTATGTTCATCTGATCTAATCATGCTCATCGTATTGGAGTTACAGGCTTGACATGCTTGTCCAATAAGAACATCCAGTGGCAAAGGAAACATGTATGCCTCGTGAAATGGATTCACACTTGTGCTGTGATTTGGGTGTAGTCTTGGAAGACTCTTTCCTTTATATCGGGAGACAGTGATGTGTTGCTAGATACCCCTCACTGATCGTGATAATGTAAGTTGTCGTTACCGACATTTAAAGGAAACCCTTAGGGTCGCACAATTTGATGACATGGCTTACTCAAGTCAGATCGTGTGGACTGAATTGTTTGGATTCAGTTAAAAGGAGTTTAGACTCTGATTGTAAGTGAGATCTGGTCTGATCATGTTTGATTGATTAGGGCTTGAGATCGGTAAGCTTCGATCGAGAGTGTGGATGCTAGATCGGAGAGATCAAGAGCATCCAGAGATGAACGGTTGGATCTTGAACCATTTGGTTCAAAGAGATCTAGACCATGGCTTGGGCTGGTTTGATTTGGTTTTTTTTGAACCGAATTGAGTTGAACCTAATTGGCTTGAACCGGTTCACATGGATGAACGTATGGTTCAAGGATTGAAGGCATTTTGGGCGGTTTTTCTTCAAGTGGTCGCATGGCTTCATAACCTTCCATATTTGGAAGTGTAACGCCATCACTTGAATGAAAGCCTTAACGCCATTTGCCCAATTACTCTCTTGTCATCTTCATTCGACAAGAAAATAATCCGAAAGGGGAACTCTTGTACAACGAAGCTCTCGGCCAAGCACCTCTCTTCATCTACACACGACAAGGAAGTTTTGGAGATCCCTTGCTAGCACAAGGAACATCCGAAAGGGTAGCCATCTCTCATCTAGTGTGCGTTATCTTTGGAGGAGTGCTTACTTGCCCTCTTGCTTCCAAGTCGCCACCCTTTATCATGGCTATGGTAAGAGATCTTCTCTTGATCTTTATAAGCAAACAAAGTTAATCTTATAGATATACAACATGCGATCTATGGAAACCCTAATTCCGCCCATGCAATTGAGATTTGTGCATGCTTAGGGTTTGCGCTCCCCCTTGAAGGGGACCTACAATTGGTATCAGAGCATAGGGTTTTTCAGTATCATCTATATGATTGCTTTGCTGAGGTTGTGATCCATTCATGATGCCATATTGCGCTGCGCTCACTTCATGCTTTGTTTTCTTGCGCTTACATGATGTTGTGTGCACATAAGTTTGTTTGCGCTTGTATCATTGCTTGGAGAAGTTTGCGCTTATGCCTAGATCTTTGGTTTATCAACATGCAAAGAATGACATGCTAGATATTTGATGTATCTTGTTTATCAAAGTGGCGCATGTTACTTGTTTGCGCTTGTTGTAGTTGTTTTTCAAAGAAAAACCTTACATCTTGCGCGCCTATCACCATAGATCTAAGTGGCGCCTGCTATAATCCCTTAGACGGGTTAGTAGGGTTGAAGGCATCCTCTAGGGAAGATCCAACTAGTCTGATCAGACCATCTGACAGCCTAGATGGGTTGACCTGATAGCACCTGTGCGCAAGCACGAGGTGGCTATAGGTTGACTGCATCAAGGGCGTGTAGCGAGGTCTGGTTGAGACGACTAATGAACACACATGAGTTAGGCCCGGGGTCACACCCGCTTGCCAAAACTCATGAGGGTTGTTCAGCCCTTGTAGCATGCATGGTTGACCATTAGGTCAACTCGAGTCAGTTAGGACTTGGTGCATGCAAGGGCAAAGGATCTGACTAGCTGGATGAGTGGATCCCTATTAATGGACCGTTGTAAGGTAGTAGGGCTCATAAGAAAATTAAAATTGATGCCAATGGGGTTTTCAAAATTTTATTTTCTTTGTAATGGATCACATCTTGATTGAATGATGCCATGATGCTTGTTTATTTATTCTTATGTGGGCTGCCCATGTTAAATGTGTGCTGTGCTGGGGCCCGCGTGCCTGGACTTAAACTTGTAAATTAATTTTTATTGTGATCTGCGAATCACTTTTTAATTAATTTATTGTATATTTGACCTGCGAGTCAACCTTGTCTAGATAGATCAAAATGTATTTGATTAGACAAGAGCACAAAAGCACACATTAAAGAGGCGCATTCAGCTGGTGGGCGCACCTGAGCTGAACTTGGCGCAAGGGCCCTGGGATGGACCTGATGAGATAAAAGACCCATGAAAAGAAAGTGAAGACTTAAGTAAAATTAAGGTCTTACTTAGGCTATGGGCTTTTACCACATAAGATCAGCATGCTTTCTATTTATTGCTTTTATAATTAGAATTGCATGAGTTTATCTTCTGCTATCACCATAGGACTTACATGATAGGTATGAAGATAAAAGACCGTTAAAATCCAAACGCTAACATATCAAGCTCGTAAGCCTTCTGACGCGAAACCTCACTGTTCTGACTATCGTTGGAGCCGTGTTGTACCCACTCAGTGGGCACGTCCATCTATCTTCAGACGGTGCGGGATTACACCTGCGTGTTACAGAGTAGGGATTTATCCCTTCTCGTTGCTCAGCATAGCACGTGGTGGTCCAGGGAGTAGGTCGGGTCAGCTTGACCATGTAGGCTACATATGTGGCGCATATGGTAGCACATGGAGGCAGCCATCTGTGGGGTCAGAGACTGTGTTGTACCAACTCAGTTGGCATAGTCTGCTGGATTGCCCAGATGAAGGGGAATCGCACGGGTTGGCGATTGGCTGGGACAGCCTACCAGAGATTAGTGCTTGTACTCTCTGTGCATCTTATCTCGCCTGAGCGGGACGCGGAGACCAAGTATGAAATCTGGATCCCATCTCACTAAAAGAGTTCTACTCTTTCGGGCTGTTTTGCTGGATTTTTCAGCCAGATAAAATAGTGAGAAAAAGAATCTTTCTTAAGTCCTGGATTGATTCTAAACATTGATACTAACCTTGCTGTTCTTGCATTGTTGTAGATTCCTGCAGCAACGAACACCATGAGCTTCAATGTGCGATCCCTACTGGAAAGGGAGAAGTTTGCTGGGCCAAACTTCTCAGACTGGTTCGGACACCTTAAGATCATTCTTAAGGCTGAGAGGAAACTGTATGTCCTCGAGACGGCTGTGCCGCCTCAACCCGCTGCGAACGCCGCAAGGGCGGTTTGCGAAGCCTATGAAAAGCATGTCAATGATAGCATTGATGTCGCTTGCCTGATGCTAGCGTCTATGACGCCACCGCTGCAGCGTCAGCATGAGGATATGTCGGCTATAGAGATTATAGCGAACCTCAAGATGCTGTATGCTGCACAGGCGAGGATAGAACGCTATAATCTGACCAAGCTTTTCTTTCAGAGCAAACTGGCTGAAGGGAGCCCAGTGGGAGCTCACGTGCTCAAGATGATTGGGCACAAGGAGGCTCTAGAGAAACTGGGGCATACCATCAACCAGGAGCTTGCTGTAGACATAATTCTGCAGTCTCTCCCGCCCTCTTTCTATGCGTTCATTATTAATTTTAATATGAACAAGATCGATTGTACTCCGGCAGAGCTGCTCAATATGCTCTTGACTACTGAGGAAACTCTGAAGGGAAAGCCTTCAACCTCTGTCTTGATGGTTCCTTCGAGGAACAAGAAGAAGGGGAAGAAGGGCAAGGCCCCTGTCAAGAACTACAGTAAGGCTCTGAAACAAAAGGTGAAGCGGGCGAAGGACAATAGGTGTTTCCACTGTGTCCAGCTGGGTCACTGGAAAAAGGGATGTAAAGCGCTCCAAGGAGATAAGAGGGGAAGCATCGCTTCTGGCTCAGGTATATTTGTGACTGAGGTCATGATATCATCTTCTTCTATTTCATGGGTGTTGGACACTGCATGTGGAGTTCACATTTGTTCAAATGTACAGGAACTCAAGAGAAGAAGGCAGGTGGGACAGCATGAGGTGGACCTACGCGTTGGAAACGGGGCACGGGTTGCTGCTGTTGCTGTAGGAGACTATTTCATCTCATTACCATCTGTCATTGTATTAGAACTAAACAGTTGTTACTTTGTTCCCAGTATTACTAAAAATATTGTCTCTATTCCTGCTCTTGTCAGGAAAGGATTTGCCTTTGAATGCAATATTTCAAAGTGTGTTTTATCTTTAGATAATATTGTTTATGCAACTGGTTCAATTAACAATGGGTTATACATGTTGGACATGGAAAGTTCTATACAAAGTGTTCATATTAAGAAAGCCAAGTATGCTGAAGACAGCACCTTGTTATGGCATAGTCGTTTAGGCCATATTAACAAGAAGCGCATTAAGCGGTTGCATAATCATGGACTGCTGGGATCATTCTCCTATGAGGAGATTGATACATGCAAAGCTTGTTTAATGGGTAAAATGACGAAGTCTCATTTTCCTAACAAAGGTCAAAGGGCTTCAGGTTTACTTGACCTTATACACAGTGATGTGTGTGGGCCATTTAGTAAACATGCCAGAGGTGGCTATCAGTACTTCATTACCTTTACTGATGATTTCAGTAGGTATGGTTATGTCTATCTTATGAGACATAATAGTGAATCTTTTGACAAGTTCAAAGAGTTCAAAAATGAAGTACAGAATCAGCTAGGCCGAAATATCAAGGCACTTCGTTCTGATCGAGGTGGAGAATACCTAAGTCGAGAGTTTACTGACTATCTAAAGGAGTGTGGGATTATCTCACAGCTCACTCCGCCAGGAACACCACAATGGAATGGTGTGTCCGAGAGGAGAAATAGAACGTTACTTGATATGGTTCGTTCTATGATGAGTCAGGCTACTCTTCCATATTCCTTTTGGGGATTTGCACTGGAAACAGCTGCAAAGGTACTAAACCGAGTGCCATCCAAGGCCGTTTCAAAGACGCCATATGAACTATGGTATGGGAAACAGCCGAGCTTGACATTTATCAGGATCTGGGGTTGCGAGGCTTATGTCAAAAAGCTCGCCTCTGGGAAACTGGAGAGCAGATCTGAGAAATGTATCTTTGTCGGTTACCCTAAGGAAACTAAGGGTTATTATTTCTACGATCCCAAAGAGAACAAAGTATTTGTTGCTCGGACGGCCATATTTCTTGAGAAGGAGTTTCTTCTGCAAGAGGCCAGTGGGAGAGAAATAAAGCTGGATGAGAATCCAGAGGAAGGACAAAGTAGTCAAGCACAGTTGGATGTGCATGAGCCAGTGGATCAGGTTATTGAACAACCTGAGGCTCAGATATCACGGGAACCGCGAAGATCGGGTAGGATCCGTAGACAGCCTGAGCGCTATGACGGAGTCTACATCATTGATAATGATGAACCCCTTACTTATGCGGATGCGGTCAGTGGACCGGAGTCAGCTAGATGGCTTGAAGCTATGCGAGCCGAGATAGACTCCATGTCAGATAACCAAGTCTGGGATTTGGTTGATCCGCCTCCGGGAGTAATCCCTATAGGCTGTAAATGGATCTTCAAAAAGAAGATTGACATGGATGGTAACGTGGTTACCTATAAAGGCAGGCTAGTTGCGAAAGGTTTCAAACAAATCTACGGGATAGATTATGATGAAACTTTCTCTCCTGTAGCTATGTTCAAGTCTATTCGGATTCTTTTCGCGATAGCAGCATATTACGATTATGAGATCTGGCAGATGGATGTGAAAACAGCTTTCCTTAATGGAAATCTGGATGAGGATGTGTATATGACACAACCTGAAGGTTTCACTAATCCATCAGATCGTCATAAAATATGCAAGTTAAAGAAGTCCATTTATGGACTGAAACAAGCATCAAGAAGCTGGAATATTCATTTTGATGAATCAATCTCTGAGTTTGGTTTCATCAAGAACGAAGATGACCCGTGTGTGTATAAGAGGTTTAGTGGGAGCGTGATTACATTCCTAATCCTCTACGTCGATGATATCTTAATCATTGGAAACGATATTCCTGAAATGCATGCTGTTAAAGCATGGCTAAGGAAATGTTTCCAGATGAAAGATCTAGGAGAAGCAGCCTATGTATTAGGTGTGAAGATCTACAGGGATAGATCTAAGAGGCTTCTCGGGCTGTGCCAGAGTACTTACATCGATAAAGTTCTGGAGAGATTCCATTTAGAGAATTCTAAAAGAGGATATCTTCCAGTCAGACATGGTCTGAATCTTTCGAAGAGTCAGTGTCCACAAACACAGACTGAGAAAGATGAAATGGACAATACGCCTTATGCTTCGGCTATTGGGTCCATTATGTATGCGATGTTATGTACTCGCCCAGACGTTGCTTACGGGTTAAGCGTGACCAGTCGTTTCCAAAGTAATCCAGGTCAGGCACACTGGATTGCAGTCAAGAACATTTTAAAATATCTGCGGAGGACCAAAGATATGTTCTTGATATATGGTGGTCAGGAAGAACTCAGTATAGAAGGATATACTGACGCTTCGTTCCAGTCGGACCAGGATGATTTTCGATCGCAATCAGGCTATGTTTTTAGCTTGAATGGTGGAGCAGTGGTGTGGAAGAGTTTCAAACAGTCAACTGTTGCTGATTCCACAACAGAAGCCGAGTATGTTGCAGCCTCGGAAGCATCCAAGGAGGCAGTGTGGATTCGTAAGTTCGTGAGAGAACTTGGTGTTGTTCCTTCGAGTGTCGATCCTTTGGTTATCTTCTGTGATAACACTGGAGCCATCGCACAAGCAAAGGAACCATGGTCGCACCAGAAGTCCAAGCACATACAGAGACAGTTTCACTTGATCCGGGAGATCATAGATCGTGGCGAGATCAAAATATGCAAGGTTCATACAGATGACAATCTGGCTGACCCGCTTACCAAGCCTCTGGCGCAGCAGAAGCATGAGAAGCACTATAATAATATGGGTTTGAGGTTTCTCAACCATTAGATTAAGTGCAAGTGGGAGATTGTTGGGGTATGCCCTTAAGGCTAATGTTTGAGGCCTTGGGATTGTAATAGTATCATTGTATAAACTCTTAAGTTTATAAAGGCAATGGTTGTTATTCAGGTTGTTACCTTGTCTGCTGTAATAAGTGTACTACTGAATAATGTCTCAAAGCTGTTCAGCAAGGCTGACATGCAGTAATGTCCTTAGTCGATATATCTTGGTGAACATGAGACAGCCTTGATATGGTTAAGACTAATATGTGTTCTAATCTTATAGGATGCCTCGAGCATGGAATAAGATGTAGACTCATGGGTACATTGGATGTACTGGACAGACCCTACTAGGATATTCAATTGCTTGTCACAATGTGAATAATCCTTGTATGCTGCAAGTGGCACATGTCCTTTGACTTGAGATCACTTGTGTTTCTAAATGATGAATGTCATTGTTTTGAGGTAGTTCAATATCATTTGAAATATAATGGTTATAGACTATCTTGGATAATGATCATGAGTCAAGTTAGGACACTAGTGATAGATAAAGGATTGCCGTCTCCTTGTTTAAAGGAGTGTGATGTTCTAAGGCCCCCCTATATGAGATGATTGAGAAAGTGTATGGCCATACCCAGATGACTATGTTCATCTGATCTAATCATGCTCATCGTATTGGAGTTACAGGCTTGACATGCTTGTCCAATAAGAACATCCAGTGGCAAAGGAAACATGTATGCCTCGTGAAATGGATTCACACTTGTGCTGTGATTTGGGTGTAGTCTTGGAAGACTCTTTCCTTTATATCGGGAGACAGTGATGTGTTGCTAGATACCCCTCACTGATCGTGATAACGTAAGTTGTCGTTACCGACATTTAAAGGAAACCCTTAGGGTCGCACAATTTGATGACATGGCTTACTCAAGTCAGATCGTGTGGACTGAATTGTTTGGATTCAGTTTAAAGGAGTTTAGACTCTGATTGTAAGTGAGATCTGGTCTGATCATGTTTGATTGATTAGGGCTTGAGATCGGTAAGCTTCGATCGAGAGTGTGGATGCTAGATCGGAGAGATCAAGAGCATCCAGAGATGAACGGTTGGATCTTGAACCATTTGGTTCAAAGAGATCTAGACCATGGCTTGGGCTGGTTTGATTTGGTTTTTTTTAACCGAATTGAGTTGAACCTAATTGGCTTGAACCGGTTCACATGGGTGAACGTATGGTTCAAGGATTGAAGGCATTTTGGGCGGTTTTTCTTCAAGTTGTCGCATGGCTTCATAACCTTCCATAGTTGGAAGTGTAACGCCATCATTTGAATGAAAGCCTTAACGCCATTTGCCCAATTACTCTCTTGTCATCTTCATTCGACAAGAAAATAATCCGAAAGGGGAACTCTTGTACAACGAAGCTCTCGGCCAAGCACCTCTCTTCATCTACACACGACAAGGAAGTTTTGGAGATCCCTTGCTAGCACAAGGAACATCCGAAAGGGTAGCCATCTCTCATCTAGTGTGCGTTATCTTTGGAGGAGTGCTTACTTGCCCTCTTGCTTCCAAGTCGCCACCCTTTATCATGGCTATGGTAAGAGATCTTCTCTTGATCTTTATAAGCAAACAAAGTTAATCTTATAGATATACAACATGCGATCTATGGAAACCCTAATTCCGCCCATGCAATTGAGATTTGTGCATGCTTAGGGTTTGCGCTCCCCCTTGAAGGGGACCTACAATAACGTAAGTTATCGTTACCGACATTTAAAGGAAACCCTCAGGGTCGCACAATTTGATGATATGGCTTACTTAAGTCAGATCGTGTGGACTGAATTGTTTGGGTTCAGTTTAAATGGATTTAATCTCTGATTGTGAGTGAGATCTGGTCTGATCATGTTTGATTGATTAGGGCTTGAGATCGGTAAGCTTCGATCGAGAGAATGGATGCTAGATCCCTCAGATCAGAAGCATCAAGAAGTGAGCGGTCAGATCTTAAGCCTTAGGGGTTTATTATGATCTGGACTAGTTGCTTGGTTTATTTGGTTATTGAACCAAATCAATTTGAACCAGCTCATTGAATGAGCGTATGGTTCAATTAAAGAGGCAATTGCGATTGGGGTAATGCATGGTCGCAAGTGGAGATGGTGTTTGCTATTTTTAGATAGCATGTCACATTCGTGACCACCTCTCACGTTGGCTCTCACGACGCTAATCTCTCTCGCCTCTTGCCCCCTTTCCTCTGGTCTCTTGACACTCGTGTGGTGAAGAGGTTGACGAAAAGAAGAGGAAAAGAAATCGCCAAGCAGAGAAGCTCTTCATCCTTTCCATTCGACAAAGAACGCTTTGGGACCTTGCTAGCACAAGGAATGCCAAAGGGAGTAGGCGACATCAATTGTGTGCGTCGCTTTGGAGAAGATCTCTTTTGGTCTTTGATTCCAAGACACCATCCAAGTGATGACAATGGTGAGAATTTTTTTTTTCTTATCTATTCAAGTTTTCGATAGTTGATCATATAATGCATGCTATTCGATCCTAAGGAAACCCTAGATTCCGCCTATGCCATTTTATCCTTGCGCATGCTTTAGGGTTTCGCCCCCCCCAGTGGGAACCTTCACCTATGCGCATGCATGTGGTGGCTATTGGTCGACTGCAGAAAGGCGTGTAGCGATGTCTGATTGAGACAACCAGTGAACGCTCATGAATAAGGCCCGGGGTCATACCCGCTTGCCAGAATTCATGAGGGACGTTCAGCCCTTATCGCATGCATTGTTGACCATGAGGTCGACTCAAGTCGGTTATGACTTGGCGCATGCAAGGGCAGGGGGTCTGACTAGGTCTGATGAGTGGATCCCTATTAATGGACTGTTGTAAGGTAGTAGGGCACATAAGGAAATAAAATTGATGCCAATGGGATTTTTGAAAATTTTATTTTCTTGATTGGATCACATGAAGTTTGTATAACATGAATGATTGTCTATTTAATCTTATGTGGGCTGCCCAAAAATTTAATGTGTGCTGTGCTGGGGCCTGCGTGCCTGGATTATTATTTGTAAATTATTATTGTGATCTGCGCATCACATTTTTAATTAATTTATAATGTGTAATTGACCTGCGAGTCAATCATGTCTAGATAGATTAAATTGTAATTTAATCAGACATGAGCACAGAGCACACATGGCAGAGGCGCATGCAGCAAGTGGCTTCACCAGTGGGAGGTATAGGGTTCGACTCTAGGACAGGCGCATTTTACCTGGTGGGTGCATCTGAGCTGTAGTGGGCGCTTGGGCCTGGGTTGGGCCAGATGAAATGCTAAAGACCCATGAAGAGCTCAAGTGAAGACTTAAGTTAATTAAGGTCTTACTTAGGCTTAATGGGCTTTTACCACATAAGATCATCATGCTTTTAATTTACTGTTTAAGTAATTTAGTAACTGCATGATCTATTCTTCTGCTATCACCATAGGATTTGCATGATAGTAAGAAGATAAAAGGACCGTTAAAATCCAACGTTAAATATCAAGCACGTAAGCCTTCTGACGCGAAACCTCACTGTTCTGACTATCGTTGGGGCCGTGTTGTACCCACTCAGTGGGCACGCCCATCTATCTTCAGACGGTGTGTGATTACACCTACGTGTTACAGAGAAGGGATTTATCGCTTCTCGTTGCTCAGCATAGCACGTGGTGGTCCAGGGAGTAGGTCAGGTCAGCTTGACCATGTAGGCTATATATTGAGCATATGGTAGCTATATGGAGGCAGCCATCTGTGGGATCAGAGACTGTGTTGTACCAACTCAGTTGGCACAGTCTGCTGGATTGCCCAGATGAAGGGGAATCGCACGGGTTGGCGATTGGCAGGGATTGCCTACCAGAGATTAGTGCTTGTACTCTCTGTGCATCTTATCTCGCTTGAGCGGGACGCGGAGACCAAGTATGAAATCTGGATCCCATCTCACTAAAAGAGTTTCACTCTTTCGGACTATTTTACTGGATTTTTCAGTCAGATAAAATAGTGAGAAAAGAATCATTCTTAAGTCCTGGATTGATTCTAACATTGATACTGACCTTGCTGTTCTTGCAATGTTGTAGATTACTGCAGCAACGAACACCACAGCGTTCATTGTGCGATCCTTACTGGAAAGGGAGAAGTTTGCTGGGCCAAACTTCTCAGACTGGTACGGACACCTTAAGATTGTTCTTAAGGCTGAGAGGAAACTGTATGTCCTCGAGACGGCAATACTGCCTCAACCCGCTGCGAACGCCGCAAGGGCGGTTTGGGAAGCTTATGAGAAGCATGTCAATGATAGCATTGATGTCGCTTGCCTTATGCTTGCATCTATGACGCCAGAGCTTCAGCATCAGCATGAAGATTTATCTGCTATTGAAATTATAGCAAATCTCAAGATGCTGTATGCTGCACAGGCAAGGACTGAACGCTATAATTTGACTAAACTTTTCTTTCAGAGCAAACTGACTGAAGGGAGTCCAGTGGGAGCTCACGTACTCAAGATGATTGGGTACAAGGAGGCTCTAGAGAAACTGGGACACACCATCAATCAGGAGCTTGTTATAGACATCATCCTGCAGTCTCTCCCGGCCTCTTTCGATCCATTCATCATTAATTTTAATACGAATAAGATCGACTATACGCCGGCAGAGTTACTGAACATGCTCTTGACTACAGAGCAGACTCAGTCTCATGAGAAGGGAAAGCCTTCATCCTCTGTCCTAATGGTTCCTTCAAGGAACAAGAAGAAGGGGAAGAAGGGCAAAGCCCCTATCAAGAGCTACAACAAGGCTCTGAAACAAAAGATAAAGCGGTCGAAGGACAACAGATGCTTCCATTGTGGCCAGTTGGGTCACTGGAAGAAGGACTGTAAAGCGCTCCAAGGAGATAAAAAGGGAAGCAACCCTTTCGCTTCTGGCTCAGGTATTTTTGTGACTGAAGTCATGCTATCTTCTTCTATTTCATGGGTGTTGGACACTGCATGTGGAGTTCACATTTGTTCAAATGTACAGGAACTCAAGAGAAGAAGACAGGTGGGACAGCATGAGGTGGACCTACGAGTAGGAAACGGGGCACGGGTTGCTGCTGTTGCTGTAGGAGTTCATCACATTTCTTTACCATCTGGTTTTGTATTAGAACTGGACAATTGTTATTTTATACCGAGCATAACTAAGAATATTATCTCTATTCCTGCTCTTGTCAGGAAAGGGTTTTCCTTTGAATGCAAAATTTCAAAGTGTTATATTTCTTTTGATAATATTGTTTATGCTACTGGGTCAATTAACAATGGGTTATTCATGTTGGACATGGAATGTTCAATACAACAGATTGATATTAAGAAAGCCAAGTATGCTGATGACAGCACCTTGTTATGGCATAGTCGTTTAGGCCATATTAACAAGAAGCGCATTAAGCGGTTGCATGACCATGGACTGCTGGGATCATTCTCCTATGAGGAGCTTGATACATGCAAAGCTTGTTTAATGGGTAAAATGACAAAGTCTCCTTTTTCTAAGAAAGGTCAAAGGGCTTCAGGTTTACTTGACCTCATTCACAGTGATGTGTGTGAGCCATTTAGTAAACATGCCAGAGGTGGCTATTCATACTTCATTACCTTTACTGATGATTTCAGTAGATATGGCTATGTCTATCTAATGAGACATAAGAGTGAATCTTTTGACAAGTTCAAAGAGTTCAAAAATGAAGTACAAAATCAGCTAGGCCGAAATATCAAGGCACTTCGTTCAGATCGAGGTGGAGAATACTTGAGTCATGAGTTTACTGACTATCTGAAGGAGTGTGGGATTATCTCACAGCTCACTCCGCCAGGAACACCGCAATGGAATGATGTGTCCGAGAGGAGAAATAGAACCTTACTGGATATGGTTCGTTCAATGATGAGTCAGGCTACTCTACCTTACTCCTTTTGGGGATTTGCACTGGAAACAGCTGCAAAGGTACTAAATCGAGTGCCATCCAAGGCAGTTTCAAAGACTCCATATGAGTTATGGTATGGGAAACAGCCGAGCTTGACATTTATTAAGATCTGGGGTTGCGAGGCTTATGTCAAAAAGCTCGCCTCTGGGAAACTAGAGAGCAGATCTGATAAATGTATCTTTGTCGGTTACCCTAAAGAAACTAAGGGTTATTATTTCTACGATCCCAAAGAGAACAAAGTATTTGTTGCTCGAACGGCTATTTTTCTTGAGAAAGAATTTCTTCTGCAAGAGGCCAGTGGGAGAGAAATAAAGCTGGATGAGAATCCAGAAGAAGGACAAAGTAGTCAAGCACAGTTGGATGAGCCTGAGCCAATAGAACAGATTATTGAACAACCTGAGGCTCAGATATCACGGGAACCGCGAAGATCGGGAAGGATCCGTCGACAGCCTGAACGCTATGACGGAGTCTACATCATTGATGATGAACCCCTCACTTATGCGGATGCGGTCAGTGGACCGGAATCAGCGAGATGGCTTGAAGCTATGCGAGCCGAGATGGACTCCATGTCAGATAACCAAGTTTGGGATTTGGTAGTCCGCCTCCGGGAGTAATCCCTATAGGCTGTAAGTGGATCTTCAAGAAGAAGATTGACATTGATGGTAACGTGGTTACCTATAAAGGCAGGCTAGTTGCGAAAGGTTTCAAACAAATCTACGGGATAGATTATGATGAAACTTTCTCTCCTGTAGCCATGTTCAAGTCTATTCGGATTATTCTTGCGATAGCAGCATATTATGATTATGAGATCTGGCAAATGGATGTGAAGACCGCTTTCCTTAATGGAAACTTAGAGGAGGATGTGTATATGGCACAACCTGAAGGTTTCACTAATCCATCAGATCGTCATAAAATATGCAAATTAAAGAAGTCCATTTATGGACTTAAACAAGCATCGAGAAGCTGGAATATTCGTTTTGATGAATCAATCTGTGAATTTGGTTTCATCAAGAATGAAGATGACCCGTGTGTATATAAGAGGTTTAGTGGGAGCGTGATTACTTTCCTAGTCCTCTACGTCGATGATATCTTAATCATTGGAAACGATATTCCTGAACTACATGCGGTCAAAGCATGGTTAAGAACATGTTTCCAGATGAAAGATTTAGGAGAAGCAGCCTATGTATTAGGTGTGAAGATCTACAGAGATAGATCTAAGAGGCTTCTCGGGCTGTGCTAGAGTACTTACATCGATAAAGTCCTGGGTAGATTCCATTTAGAAAATTCTAAAAGAGGGTATCTTCCAGTCAGGCATGGTCTGAATCTTTCAAAGAGTCAGTGTCCACAAACACAGACTGAGAAAGATGAAATGGACAATACGCCTTATGCTTCGGCTATCGGGTCCATTATGTATGCGATGTTGTGTACTCGCCCAGACGTCGCTTACGGGTTAAGCGTGACCAGTCGATTCCAAAGTAATCCAGGTAAGGCACACTGGATTGCGGTCAAGAACATTTTGAAATATCTTCGGAGGACCAAAGATATGTTTTTGATATATGGAGGTCAGGAAGAACTCAGTATTGAAGGATATACTGACGCTTCGTTCCAATCTAACCAGGATGATTTCCAATCGCAATCAGGCTATGTTTTTAGCTTGAATGGAGGAGCAGTGGTGTGGAAAAGTTTCAAACAATCAATTGTTGCTGATTCCACAACAGAAGCCGAGTATGTTGCAGCCTCAGAAGCATCAAAGGAGGCAGTGTGGATTCGTAAGTTCATTCAGGAACTTGGTGTTGTTCCTTCGAGTGCAGATCCTTTGGTTATCTTCTGTGATAACACTAGAGCAATAGCACAAGCAAAGGAACCACGGTCGCACCAGAAGTCCAAGCACATACAGAGAAGGTTTCACTTGATCCGGGAGATCATTGATCGTGGCGAGATCAAAATCTGCAAGGTTCATACAGATGACAATCTAGCTGACCCGCTTACAAAGCCTCTGGCGCTGCAGAAGCATGAGAAGCACTGTAATAATATGGGTTTGAGATTTCTCAACCATTAGATTAAGTACAAGTGGGAGATTGTTGGGGTATGCCCTTAAGGCTAATGTTTGAGGCCTTGGGATTATACCAGTATCATGTATAAACTCAATGTTTATAAAGGCAATGGTTGTTATTCAGGTTGTTACATTATCTGCTGCCATATGTATACTTCTGAATAATGTCTCAATGCTGTTCAGCTAGGCTGACATGCAGTCTTGTCCTTAGTCGAGATATCTTGGTGAACATGAGACAGCCTTGATATGATTGAGACTAATATGTGTTCTAATCTTATAGGATGCTTCGAGCATGGAATAAGATGTAGACTCATGGGTACATTGGATGTACTGGACAGACCCTACTTAGGATATTCAATTGCTTGTCACAATGTGAATAATCCTTATATGCAAACAAGTGGCATATTTCCTCTGACTTGAGATCACTTGTGTTTCTAAATGATGATTGGCATTGTTTTGAGGTAGTTCAATATCATTTGAAACATAATGGTTATAGACTATCTTGGATAATGAACATGAGTCATGTTAGGGCGCTAGTGATAGATATAGGATTGCCTTCTCCTTGATTGGAGTGTGATGTTCTATAGGGGCCCCCTGGATGAGATGATTGAGAAAGTGTATGGCCATACCCAGATGACTATGTTCATCTGATCTAATCATTCTCATCATATTGGAATTACAGGCTTGACACGCTTGTCCAATAAGAACATCCAGTGGCAAAGGAAACACATATGTCAAGTGACTTGGGTTCACACTTGTGCTATGGTTTGGGTGTAGTCTTGGAAGACTCTTTCCTTATATCGGGAGACAGTGATGTGTTGCTAGATACCCCTCTCTGTTCGTGATAACGTAAGTTATCGTTACCGACATTTAAAGGAAACCCTTAGGGTCGCACAATTTGATGATATGGCTTACTTATGTCAGATCGTGTGGACTGAATTGTTTTGGTTCAGTTTAAAGGAGTTTAAACTCTGATTGTAAGTGAGATCTGGTCTGATCATGTTTGATTGATTAGGGCTTGAGATCGGTAAGCTTCGATCGAGAGAATAGATGCTAGATCGGTGAGATCAAGAGCATCAAGAGATGAATGGTTAGATCTTAAGCTTTATGGTTTAATTTGATCTAGACCAATGCTTGGTTTAATTTGGTCTTTGAACCAAATCCAATTGAACCGGTTCATCATATGAACGCATGGTTCAATGGGAGAGAAAAAGTTTGTGATCGGTTCACTTGGAGTGAACGCATGATCGCATACATTGAAGCACTTGCTATTTTAGGAAATCGGTTTTTCCAAAATGTGGAACGCCTCCACGTTCGAAGAGCAACGCTTCTCTCGTCGCCATCTTCTCCTCTCTCGACCTCTCTCGTGTCGTGTGGTGAGACTTCACGCAAAGGAGAAGAGAACAAAACCAAGAGACATCTCTCATCTCCTTCACGAAGAAAAAACCTTGAAGCTTTGCTAGCACAAAGACGCCAAGGGAGTAGTCATCTTCACCTTGTGTGCGTCACCTTTGGAGGAGAGCCGCTCGCCCTCTTCTTCCAAGTCGCCATCCAAGCAATGGCAATGGTATGATCCTTGTGTTGATCTATACAATCTTTAAGTTGATTATATGACATGCAAACCGATTTTCGAAATCCTATGATTCCGCCCATGCATACTTTAGAAGTGCATGCTTATTAGGGTTTTCCCCTGGCAATGGGACTTTCAGACATCCCCATCATCGCAACTAGGTACAGATGCATTACAGTCTCTTTGCCGAACTGATATCCGATTGGACAAGTGTGTCACCACTTGTTTTCACCCAATCACATGGCTATGACTAAATCAGGTTCTCACCTGGGTATGGCCATACACTCTCAGTCATAGAACCATAGAGGAGCTCCATGGATATCATACGTCCCTAAGGAAGGGGCAAATCCTTTGTCTGTCCATTGACCTTCTCATATGGATCGTGACATGCTCAATGACAACCGTTATAACCTCCCAACTACGGCGAGGTGTTAGGTTGTATCAAAGCAAGTCCCTAACCATATAGAATGATCAATGACCTCAAGTCAAGGGATCAATGCATCTCCTGTCACTTGTGAGGATAACTCATGACACCAAGTCATAGCCTCACAGCGGGTCTATCCAGTATATCCTCCAATGATATGCCCATGTGTTTGCGTTAGCACTACGTGTCTAACCAGCCCACATACCAGTCTCACAAGTACCATAGCTGTCCCATATCCACTAAGGTACATCGACTGGGGACTATAGTTCGAGCACAGATCCAATCTGTCTCCAGGGACATTATCATGTTAGTACATATGCGCAGATGTAAACAAACATAGATAACGACAATGCCAGAATGATATTAAAGTCAAGTAGTACATAAATGGACCAAAACTAGGTCTTAGGGCATATACACCAACAATCTCCCACTTGCACTAAGACCTAGAAGTTGAGGAATCTCAACCCCATACCTCTAGCGTGACCATCATGCTTCTGCTGCGCCAAAGCCTTGGTCAATGGGTCTGCCAGATTGTTCTCTGTGTCAACTCTACTAATCTTGACATCACCTCTGTCAATGATCTCTCTGATCAGGTGAAATCTTCTGAGCATGTGTTTGGATCTTTGATGAGACCGTGGTTCCCTTGCTTGTGCAATTGCTCCATTGTTGTCACAGTAGAGTTCAATGGGATCCATTGCACTAGGGACCACCTGAAGATCACATAAGAACTTCCTTATCCAAACGGCTTCCTTGGCTGCCTCAGAAGCGGCCACATACTCTACCTCGGTTGTAGAATCTGCTATGGTCGATTGCTTGAAGCTCTTCCAGCATACAGCGCCTCCATTTATCTTGAACACATAGCCGGCCTGTGATCTAAAGTCGTCAGGGTCAGACTGGAATGATGCATCAGTATAGCCCTGCATACTGAGCTCTTCCTGTCCCCCATAGACCAAGAACAAATCCTTAGTTCTTCTCAGATATTTTAGGATGTTCTTTACAGCCACCCAGTGCTGCAGACCTGGATTGGATTGGTATCGGCTGGTTATGCTTACAGCATATGCCACATCTGGTCTAGTACACAACATTGCATACATGATCGATCCTACTGCTGAAGCATAAGGAATTCGACTCATGTCATCCCTCTCAGCCTGTGTTGTAGGACACTGGCTCTTTGAGAGAGTAAGGCCATGTCTTACTGGAAGGTATCCTTTCTTGGATTGCTCCATGTTGAACCTCTCCAGTACCTTATCATTGTAGGTACTCTAACTAAGGGCCAGGAGCCTCTTGGATCTATCCCGGTAGATCCTTACGCCTAAAATATAGGCGGCCTCCCCTAAGTCTTTCATCTCGAAACACTTCCCCAACCATGTCTTCACAGCTTGAAGACTAGGGATTTCGTTTCCGATGAGCAGTATGTCATCAACATAAAAGACCAGAAAAATCACCAAGCTCCCACTGAATTTTCTGTATACACAGGCGTCATCTTCGCTTTTGATAAAGCCATAATCTCTCACGGCTTCATCAAATCGAAGATTCCAACTTCGAGATGCTTGCTTTAATCCATAAATGGATCTCTTTAGCCATCAGGTTGTGACATATACACATCCTCAGTCAACTTCCCGTTAAGGAACGCTGTCTGCACATCCATCTGCCATATATCATAGTCATGATATGCAGCTATAGCAAGCAAAAACCGAATGGATTTGATCATGTCAACTAGCGAGAAGGTTTCATCATAGTCCACCCCGTGGACTTGTTTAAATCCTTTAGCCACTAGTCTACCCTTATAGGTAACTATATTGCCATCCATGTCTATCTTCCTCTTGAAGACCCATTTACACCCTATGGGTTTTACCCCATCAAGCAGCTCAACCAAATCCCAGACTTGGTTAGCCGACATGGAATCCATCTCGGATCGCATGGCATCAAGCCATCGTGTTGGGTCGGCAGCGACCTGTACCTTTCAGGTGCACGACAAATTCTCCCAGACCTACGCGGGACCTGTGTCTGAGCCTCAGGTTGGCTAGCAACCGGTGCAGGTGGCTCAGATTCCATCTCTTTATCTTGTGCTTGCACTTGGACCTCATCCAAGTCAAACTTCCTTCCACTAACTTCTTTCATGAGAAATTCTTTCTCTAGAAAGACAGCACCCCGAGCAACAAAAATTTTATTCTCGGTTGGGACATAGAAGTAGTATCCTTTAGTTTCCTTAGGATACCCCACAAACACACATTTATCAGATCTAGGTTCTAGCTTGCTAGAATCCTGACGTTTGACATAGGCCTCACATCCCCAGATCTTGATAAAAGTGAGATTAGGGCGTCTCCCACTCCACATCTCGTATGGTATTTTGGAGACACTCTTAGATGGAAAGTTGTTCAGTATTAGAGAAGCTGTCTCTAGTGCATGCCCCCAGAATGATGGAGGTAGAGTTGCATGACTCATCATGGATCGAACCATATCCAATAAAGTTCAATTTCTCCTTTCAGACACACCATTCCATTGAGGTGTTCCAGGAGGAGTGAGTTGGGATATGATCCCACACTCTCTCAGATAGTCAAAGAACTCACCGCTCAGGTACTCTCCACCTCGATCTGATCGAAGAGCTTTAATGGATCTTCCAAGTTGGTTCTCTACTTCATTCTTGAACTCTTTGAATTTCTCAAAGGATTCAGATTTATGTCTCATTAAGTAGACATAACCATACCTACTGAAGTCATCAGTGAAGGTAATGAAGTAGTTGTACCCTCCCCTGGCTTGTTTATTGAAAGGCCCACACACATCAGTATGTATGAGATCCAATAAACCTCCTGTCCTCTCACCAATCTTGGTGAAGGGCGCCTTTGTCATTTTCCCTAATAAACAAGGTTAACAAGTGTCAAATTCCTCCAAGGAACATGAATCTAACAATCCATTTGCATGGAGTTATTGGATGCGATTCTTGTTTATATGGGCTAATCGACAGTGCCATAGGAAAGCACCAACTGAACCACTCAGTTTGGTCCTTTTATTACTTATGTTACAAATAGAACTTTACATATCCAAGATATATAGACCATTGCACAAAGTACCCTTCCCATAGAACATATTTGCAAATGAAAAAGAACAAGAGTTCTTATTTATTTCAAACTTAAATCCCTTCTTTGCTGAGCAAGGAATGGATACAATGTTCTTAGTAAGTGAAGGTACACAAAAGCAATTATCTAGTTCTAATGGAAGTCCAGAAGGCAAGGAGAGAGTCAAAATGCCTACAGCAACAACAGCAACCTGTGCCCCGTTTCCAATGCGTAGGTCAATCTCTCCAGGCCGCACCGATCTACTTTTCTTGAGCTCCTGCATATTTGTACAAATATGAGCTTCACATGCGGTATCCAATACCCATGACATAGAAGTAGAAAGATTGACTTCTGTAACATAGATACCTGAGCATGAAGATGAAGTTTTGCCTCTCTTCTTCTCATTCTGAAGTCGTACTATGTCCTTTATCATGTGAGGTGGTCCTCCACATGAGTAGCATTTGTTATTCCTGACTCTTTCCATCTTTATCTTCAATGTCTTAGTTATGCCTTTGGGCTCAACACACTGAATGTCTACTTTAGGAGGGTTGAGCTCAACCAATGCATCGAAGAGCTGCCTTAGATTAGAAATAATTTCAGAGGCACTCTTAGATTCATATTGCCCTCTCAGCTTGGGCGACATGTTGGTTAGCATCAATTGTGCAACCTCCAAAGTGTCAGCTTGATGCTTATCATAAGCATCCTTCTCAGACGTTGATGCCAAGCATGGAAGTGGCTCAGGAATTGGCTTGTCAAGGACATATAGCTTCCTCTCGAGCTTGAGCACAATTCTCAAGTTCATATACCAATCTTTTAAGTTGGATCCAACCAACTTATCCCTTTCCAGGGTAGATAGCAGTGACCATCTGCCATTGTTCACAGCCATTATTCTACAATAACCAAGAAACAGTAGATTAGTACTACTTCGAATCATTTAAACTGGACTTGTTTTAAATGATTACTGCTCCCACTATTTTAAATTCGAATTGACAACCCACAAAGTCAATCGGGAAGTTTAAGACTTCCTAGTGAGATGGGACCCTTATTTCACATGAAGCTTCGCGTCCCACGAGGGTGGGATGAGATGCACAAAGTAACCCATGTTTCCTAAGGTGGGCACGCCGGCTGGTTGCTCCAAGCAACTCCCCTTGTTGAGACAGTCTGGGCATTTCATGTCCAGCGAGGGCTGGATACAACATGAAACCCTAACCTCTCAACGATGCCTCTAGACTTTCACCATGTGCCCAGTACATGTGAACTTCTAGTCAAGTCCATTCCTAACCGTTATGCCCAGGGCCAATGAGTTTCCTTGCGAAGGCACGCCCAGGTTAAAAACTGGACTGGGGAAACCATTGTCACCACACACTTTCTAAAGATAAGTGGGTATGTCCCACGAGGGTGGGAGCCAGTTCACAACTCCACTGATCGATAGCTTAGTGAGGGCTACGCGTTAGAAGGCTACTAGACTTGATATTTTATTATGAGGGTTTTTAAGGTCTCATCAATTTTATCTTATGTCTAACAATACAGGCATGCTATCCTATAGTGATAACATAATGATAAAACATCACAGGCATGCTTTTAGTAGATAAGGAAAACAGTAAAAGATGATGTGATCAAAGCCCTTTCAAGACATTGAACCATCCCATGCCAAAAGGAGGTTCAACTCTTAACATAGGACTCAAGCCCCTAAGATAGACCTATCCTAGCCGCCCTCTATCTTGATCTTCAAGGTTGGCTCCAAGGTCCTTTTCACATGGTTTAGCTCTCAAACCCTAAGGGTAGACCCCAAGGGTTCGGCCAATGCCATGGTCTTCCTCCAATGAGAATGCGCCACAATGCAAGAAGCCAAGTTAGCTAGCTCTCAAACCCAAGGGTTCGGCCATGCCTAACTTACGCCATCAAGCAAGCTTGCGCCTCTTCCTTTGATGCTTGTTGTGCCACCAACCAAGGTATGCATGCGCCAAGTTCCAAGTACATGCGCCACCCTAATCTTCTTCTTAAAAGCAAAAAGCAGCACGCATGCCTCACGAGGATACATCACATGCGTGCAAAGGGGGGCTTGACTAATGATCACAACATCATGCACAATCAAGGTATTTACTCATGCAATTCTACATGCTCATGAAAAACATAAAATCTGAAATTTTACTTTTTCATAAAACTAGGCTCTTTTTCTCATCTTCTTCTTACAAATCTTTTGGTTAATTGCGATTTATTTTTCATGATGATTTCAGAGATCCTTTCGGCTGGCAATTTTGTCAGATCAAGAGACTTGGCCAGTCCGAAGACACAATGCCCGTCCTACTTGACAAAATTACGTGCGCCTTTAATCTTTAAATCAAACAAGAAAAATAGTCCAAAAATCCAAAAGAGACTGAGAGGATGATAGAAACAAGAAACCCTAATTTTTCCTACTTAGAAAAAATCGTTCGCCATGCATCATGCTATTTACGAAAATAGAGATATGGCATGTGAGCATGAAAGAAAAGCATAAAACATCGTTCGAGTCTTGCAAGTCGCTCTGATACCACTGTTGGGAAACCCCGAGGACATTTTACAATTTTTCAGAGTCATAGACATACATACATACATTGCACAGCGGAAGAATGTCCCTGAAACAGGCCGGTCCCAAAAACCCAGTGAAGATCACAAGCAAGAGAGTCGACACGATGAGTTAGGAAATACCTTAAGAGCGGTTTGGAGTGATGCCGATGTTGGCTTCAATAACATTCTTCCATATCATTACGCCCATTGGCGCTGATGAAATCTCCCAATTAGATCCGAGTTATCCAATAACTCGATCATAAGGCTTCCCGATCAATACGAGAACTCAAGTATCAAGGTGTGCGACCCTGTAGGTTCCTCTGATGCTGGCAGTGCTAACCAAAGGTCACCACTAGCAGTGAGTGGCACCTAGCAGTGCATCGCCGCTACCCAGGTCATTGGAATGGATATCGACATCGACATCCCCATCATTGCAACTAGGTACAGATGCATTACAATCTCTTTGCCGAACTGATATCCGATTGGACAAGTGTGTCACCACTTATTTTCACCCAATCACATGGCTATGACTAAATCAGGTTCTCACCTGGGTATGGCCATACACTCTCAGTCATAGAACCATAGAGGAGCTCCATGGATATCATACTTCCCTATGGAAGGGGCAAATCCTTTGTCTGTCCATTGACCTTCTCATATGGATCATGACATGCTCAATGACAACCGTTATGACCTCCCAACTACGGCGAGGGGTTAGGTTGTATCAAAGCAAGTCCCTAACCATATAGAATGATCAATGACCTCAAGTCAAGGGATCAATGCATCTCCTGTCACTTATGAGGATAACTCATGACACCAAGTCATAGCCTCACAGCGGGTCTATTCAGTATATCCTCCAATGATATACCCTTGTGTCTGTGTTAGCACCACGTGCCTAACCAGCCCACATACCAGTCTCACAAGTACCGTAGTTGTCCCATATCCACTAAGGTACATCGACTGGGGACTATAGTTCGAGCACAGATCCAATCTGTCTCCAAGGACATTATCATGTTAGTACAAATGCGCAGATGTAAACAAACATAGATAACAACAATACCATAATGATATTAAAGTCAAGTAGTACATAAACGGACTAAAGCTAGGTCATAGGGCATATACACCAACAAGGTGGCCCTCCACATGAATAGCATCTGTTATTCCTGATCCTTTCCATCTTTACTTTCAATTCCTTGGTTAAACCTTTCGATTCACCACACTGAATAACTACTTTGGGAGGGTTGAGCTCAACCAATTCATTGAAGAGTTGCCTTAGATTATAAATAATATCAAAAGCACTCTTAGATTCATATTGCCCTCTAAATTCAGGCGACATGTTGGTTAGCATCAAATTAGCAACCTCCAAAGAATCAGCCTGATACTTATCAAAAGCATCCTTCTCAGCCGCTGAGCCCGAGCATGGAAGTGGCTATGGAATAGGCTGCTCAAAGACCTAGAGCTTCCTCTCGAGCTTAAGGACAATCCTCAAGTTCCGATACCAGTCCATCAAGTTGAATCCAAACAACTTGTCCTTTTCCAGGATAGATCGCAGTGACCATCTGCTATTGTTCGTAGCCATTGATCTACAACAACCAAGAAAGTAGATTAGTACTACTTCGAATCATTTAATCTAGACTTGCATTAAATGATTATGGCTCCCACTATTTTAATCGAATTGACAACCCACAAAGTCAATCAGGAAATCCGAGATTTCCTAGTGAGATGGGATCCTTATTCCACATGAGGCTTCGCGTCCCACGAGGGTGGGATGAGATGCACAAAGTGACCCATGCTTCTTAAGGTGGGCACGCCGGCCGATTGCACCCTAGCAATTCCCCTTCTCAAGACAGTTCAAGCATTTTGTGCCCAGCTAGGGCTGGAACAACACAAAACCTTAACCTCTCGAGGCTGCCTCTAGAGTTCCATCATGTGGCCACCACATATGAAAAACTAGTCAAGTATATCCTGACCGTTATGCCTAGGGCCAACGAGTTTCCTTGCGAAGGCATGCCGGGTTAAAACAGACTGGGGAAACCATTGCCACCACACGCCTTCTAAAGATAAGTGGGTGTGTCCCACGAGGGTGGGAAACAGTTCACAACACCTCTAATCGATAGCTTGACGAGGGCTACGCATCAGAAGGCTACAGACTTGATATTGTTTTGAGGGTTTTTGAGGTCTCATCCTCTTAGTTTTATCTTTTGTCTAACATTACAGGCATGCAATCCTATAGTGATAACAAACCAATAAAACACATCCAGGCATGCTTTTAGCAAAAATTAAAACAGTAAACAAGCGATGTGGTCATAGCCTAATCAACGCAATGAACCATCACATGCCAAAGGATGTTCATGCTTGACCTAGGTGACAAGCCCCAACAAAACCTAACCTAGCCGCCACCAAGCTTTATCTTCAAGTGTGGCTTCAAGGTCCTCCACATCAAGGCATAGCACGCAAATGTTGGGGTATGCCCTTAAGGCTAATGTTTGAGGCCTTGGGATTCTATCAGTATCATGTATATAAACTCTTATGTTTATAAAGGCAATGGTTGTTATTCAGTATGTTACATTGTCTGCTGCAATGAGTGTGCTTCTGAATAATGTCTCAATGCTGTTCAGCTAGGCTGACAGGCTGTAATGTCCTTAGTCGAGATATCTTGGTGAACATGAGACAGCCTTGATATGATTGAGACTAATATGTGTTCTAATCTTATAGGATGCTTCGAGCATGGAATAAGATGTAGACTCATGGGTACATTGGATGTACTGGACAGACCCTACTAGGATATTCAATTGCTTGTCACAATGTGAATAATACTTGTTTGCATCAAGTGGCACATGTCCTCTGACTTGAAATCACTTGTGTTTCTAAATGATGATTGTCATTGTTTTGAGGTAGTTCAATATCATTTGAAACATAATGATTATAGACTATCTTGGATAATGATCATGACTCAGGTTAGGGCACTAGTGATAGATATAGGATTGCCGTCTCCTTAATTGGAGTGTGATGTTCTAATGGGGCCCCCCCTTAATATGAGATGATTGAGAAAGTGTATGGCCATACCCAGGTGACTATGTTCATCTGATCTAATCATGCTCATCATATTGGAGTTACAGGCTTGACACGCTTGTCCAATAAGAACATCCAGTGGCAAAGGAATCATGTATGCCTAGTGAAGTGGATTCACACTTGTGCTGTGGTTTGGGTGTAGTCTTGGAAGACTATTTCCTTTATATCGGGAGACAGTGATGTGTTGCTAGATACCCCTCACTGATCGTGATAACGCAAGTTATCGTTACCGACATTTAAAGGAACCCTCAGGGTCGCACAATTTGATGATATGGCTTACTTAAGTCAGATCGTGTGGACTGAATTGTTTGTGTTCAGTTTAAAGGAGTTTAAACTCTGATTGTAAGTGAGATCTGGTCTGATCATGTTTGATTGATTAAGGCTTGAGATCGGTAAGCTTCGATCGAGAGTATTGATGCTAGATCGGTGAGATCAAGAGTATCAAGAGATCAACGGTTAGATCTTGAACCATTGGTTCAATGAGATCTAGACCAAATGGCTTGGGCTGGTTTGATTTGGTCTTTGAACCAAATGCATCTAAACCGAATTGCTTTGAACCGGTTCACTTATGTGAACGTATGGTTCAAAGGCAAGAGGAGTTTTCGATGGTTAAAGAGGGGTTTTAAGTGAAGTTAAAACTTGCCAAATTGGGAAGGCGTTTTGCTAGTGGAAAACGCTCCCATGCTTTGAACGCCTCTCTAGCCTCTTCCTCCTTTCGCTTTGGGTGTTCTTCACGTGAAGGTGAGCATTCGGCCAGCAAGAACTCTTCTCTCTCACTCTCCTTCACGCGACAAGGGGCACTTGAAGATCCTTGCTAGCACAAGGAGCGACAAGAAGAAAGCTACTTCTCATCTTGTGTGCGCATCTTGTGGAGGAGACCCCATCTTGTGGAGGAGACCCCTTTCGATCTCTTCTTCCAAGACACCATCCAAGTGATGGCAATGGTATGATATTTCTTCTAGATCTATCTACATTACAAGGTATTGAAAGTTGATCATATGTCATATAAATCGATCATGGAAACCCTTGCTTCCGCTCAAAAGCTCTATATGCGCTTACCTTTAGGGTTTCACCCCCTTGCGCTCCCCCTTGAAGGGGACTCTACAATTGGTATCAGAGCGTAGCGGTTCTATATATGTTCATATGATTGCTTCATGTTGCTTGTTTGTGATCCGAGTATGCTATTACATGTTATAGATCTATATTGAAGTTTCATCTTGTTTGCGCATGTTACCATGTATCTAGTTGCGCATGTTAATGAAGATGAAAGCTTCTTACTTTGTTGTTGCGCATGTTGTAAGTTGTTTTTACCTAAAAACTTGTACCATCTTGCATGCTCCATCTAGATCTATAAGCGCCTACTATAAACCCTTAGACGGGTTGATAGGGTTGAAGTCACAGTCGAGTCTAGATCCAAATAGTCTGATCAGACCATCTGACAGCCTAGATGGGTTGACCAGATCAGGACAACCATAGGCCCATAATCTTCGACAAGTCCCACACAGTAGGACTATCCTACATGCGTGGGGAGAAATTAATCCTCTCACATATGGGTCTAACCAACCATGTAAAGAAAGCGAAAAACCAAAGAGATCGAATAGATGTTAGGAACGAAAAACTTACAATTTTTCTTACTTAGAAAAATTCATGCTAATATGCAATTTCTCAAAAAATTCAGATGGCATGTGAGCATACAATAAAAGCCTAAAACACCGTTCGAGTTGGCAAGATGGTTCTGATACCACTGCTGGGAAACCCCGGGGATTTTAAAATTTTACAGACAAGCACAGCGGAAGCAATCCCCGAAACAGGCCAGTCCCAAAAACCCAGAAGATCGAGTCTTACGAGGAGATTGACACGGTGAGTAGGAGATGATACCTTGATTCAAATTAAGTGATGCGATGTAGGCGCCCAAATGTGAGCCCTCTGCAGTCTCGCACACAGCCGAACCTCGAATCCTCTTCTTCCACGCCCGGTGCTAGCCTCAGGAAGAAGATCCACTCCTTTGGGAGACTTCCTCAATCACTTGCGCCTACTCCAGAGGAGATGCCAAGGAGAGGAGGTGGTGCTTCGTCGGAGTCCAACTCTTGAAGCACTCCACCAAGATCTAAACCGGAATCAACCGAAGCCAAAGTCCAACTTTGGAGAGGAGGGCGCCAAGGAACTTCCAAAGTTCTGAACTCACTAAAGGGAAGAGGAGAGGCAATGGGCGAACATCCCTCTCCCTCTTTCCAGGAGTGGCGACAAGGGGACAAGGGGGGCAAGAGTTCAAGAAGTGCGACGAGGAGGGAGGAAGGGGGTTTATATACCCATGAATAGGTGCACCTCTTCACTAGTGAAGAGGCACACCTCTTCATGAAGAGAAACACCTCTTCAAGAGGTAAAACCCATTTCGCCCACTCTAAGTGCCATGCGCCCAAGTACATTCACCCACTCCAAGTGAGAAGCTCCAAGCTTCTCACCTTAAGACGATGTCCAACTTGGATTTGTCCACCTCAAGGAAATGCGCCAAGCTCACTCCAAGTAGCTTGCGCCATTCTATTTGGCCCATTGGCCCAAATGGCTTATTGAACCCATTTGGCATATTAGCCCAACTTGGTATATTGGGCCCATTTAGCCCAAATGGCCCATTGGGCCCATTTGGCCTACTAGCCCCAAAAACAAGTTAGCTGCAAATGATTCCTTTCATCTCATATAGCACAATGGTGCTGATGGATTCTCCCAAACAGATCTGAGTTATCCAATAACTCAATCAATAGGCTACCCGATCAATAAGAGAACCCGAGTTTCAAGTTGTGTGACCCTGTAGGTTCCTCTGACGTTGGCAGTGATGAACTCAGGTCATCACAAGCAATGATTGGCACCTATCAATGCATCGCTGCTACCCAAGTCATCAGAATGGATATCAACATCGATATCCCCATCATCGAAACAAGGTACCGATGCATTATAGTCTCTTTGCCGAACTGATATCCGATTGGACAAAGTGTGTCACCACTTTATTTTCATCCAATCACATGGTCATGACTAAATCAGGCTTTCACCTGGGTATGACCATACACTTCAGTCATGCAACCATAGGGGGGCCCCATGGATATCAAGCTTCCCATAGGAAGGGGCAAATCCTATGTCTGTCCATTGATCTTCTCATATGGGTCGTGACATACCCAATGACAATCGTTATGACCTCCCTGCTACAGCGAGGCGTTAGGTTGTATCAAAGCATGTCCCTAACCACATAGAAGATCAATGACCTCAAGTCAAGGGATCAATGCATCTACTGTCACTTGTGAGCTTAACTCATGACACCTAGTTAGAGCCTCACAGTGGGTCGGTCCAATATATCCACCACTGATATACTCATATGCCTGCATTAGCACCCTGTGCGTAACCAGCCCATATACCAGTCTCACATGTACCAAAGTTATCCCTTATCCACTTAGGTACTCGACTGGGGACACACCGTTTGAGCACAGATACAATCTATCTCCAGGGACATTATTATCTATGTACATAATCGCAGATGTAAACACAACATAATAACGACAATGCCAGAATGATATATATTAAATATCAAAGTCAAGTAGTAGAAGATGGACTAACAACGGGTCCAAGGGCATATACACCAACAGGCCTCACATTGATACATCACAGGCATGACAATAGGGCTTGACTTTCATCACAACATAAATACACAAATAGAACTACTCATGTGATTCTACATGCTATGAAAAACAACAAGTAATCACTTTTATTTTTCATAAAACCCTTTCAATTAATTTTCAGTGACTCTATATCATCCTTCTATGTTGTCTCGCCCCTCTCAAGAGTCTACGAAGGGTAGCCGCCCCTTGCAATCCTTACCCCATAGAGATTAGGACAATCACCTAGTCCATGCCCCGATAATCTCCTATGGGTCTTGCGCCCATGAGCGCAAGGAGCGGTAAATTCTTCCACATAGGGTCTATCCCAGATGTGAAGAAAATGAAACTAGAAGACGATTAAGAGGAGAAAATCAAAAGAAATTAATTTTCAATAGAAAATTCATGGTATAAAATTTTTGAAAACAATTTTCATGACATGGGATAGGCGCATGTAGAAAAGTACACCAACGGGCCTCGTAAAATCCCTCTAATACCACTGTTAGGAATCTCAAGACCTTAGAAAAACTTTAAACACAGCGGAAGCGGAGGTCCGAAACAGAATTCCAAAAACACCAGGATCACTTATGAGAGAAAACCGAAGGATGTGAAGAGCAGTACCTTATCAAACAATTCTAGGAGCGGCCGATGATGAAGATGCGCAAGGGCCCGTCCTCTACAATCGCGCACACACGGACTCCTCGAGATCTCTCCAACCTCCACACGTGGTGCTAGCCTCGGGAGATGAGATCCACGCCTCTTGACGTTCTCGACTTGCGCCAATGCCAAGGAGAGTAGGGACCGTTGGCGATAGGGAGTGGGTAGCACTACCACTTGTCCCAACCTTTGATGCAGAAAAACTTTTATTGTCGTCACCTCCAAGACCCTCACACCAAGCAGCAGAAGGGAGGTGACAACAAGAGACAAGAGAAGAGTCTGGTGCAAAAATCTCCCAGGTAGGCCTCTCTATTTATAATAGCAGTGCCAGATCAGCCTTGGAGATTTTTCCCATGTGGGACAATGCATATAGGCGCCTATTAACCAGATCAGCGTCACGGGTCGGAATCCCCACAGACGCTATTAACTGTAAATTGCGCCCAAGCCTATTAATTAGCCAAGAGAAAAATTCTCTTGCTAATTAATAATTTTATTTTATTCATGTGACTAAAGTGCCAAGTCCAAACTTGCACCAAGACCCTTGTTTGACTTATTTTGACAACACAGGTCAACAGAGGTCAAACGTGGTCCACTAGAGTCAACTAGTGGTCAAACATGAACTAAAATAAAATATCATCTCCTCTGTAAAAGTCTCAATGCATCAGTTCCTCAGAATGATCTGTATCACACAATGACTCGATTAGAGGCTAAACAATCAATATGAGAACTCGAGTGTCTAGGTGTGCGACCCTGTAGGTTCTTCAGACATTGGCAGTGATGACTAAATCATCACAAGCAATGAGTGGCACCTAGCAGTACATCATTGCTACCCAAGTTATCAAAATAGTGTCATCATCGAAATCGCCTAAAACAACGACAAAGTACAAGTACAGCTTTGTCCTTTTGCCAACTGATGTCCAGATTGGGCAAGTGTGTCATACTTGTTAATCCCAATATTATGGCATGGCTAAATCAGGTTCTCACCTGGGTATGGCTATACACTTTCAGTCATCCATATAGGGGCTCCATGGACAATCAAGCTTCTCTGCAAGGAAGGGGCAAATCCTCTATTGGCACATTGAATCCCTCATACAGCTTGTGACATACCCAATGACAACCGTTATGACTCCCTTTTTACGGTGAAGTGTTAGGATGAATCAAAGTCTCCCACTTACCATATAGAGACACAATGCCCTCAAGTCCAAGACGAGCGCAACTCTGTCACTGTGATGTTCATCTCGTGGCACCGAGATCAATCCTCACAGCGGGTCGATCCAGTATATCTCTCTTGATATACTTATATGCCTGCGTTAGTAACCCGTGCTCAACCAGCACATATACCAGTCTCAAGTGAATCACAGCTGTCCCATATACACTATAATTCTCGACTAGGGATAAACATAGAGACTAGATAAAATCTATCTCTTAGGGACATTGTAATTGCAAATGTACATATGTGCAGATGTACAAACATGCATAACAACAATAATGCCAGGATAACTCATCTATCAACTGTATGTGATACACATATCCCAATGGACCATCCTTAGGTCTTAGGGCATAAACACTAACATTTGAAATCCGCTGTAACCTTATGGAGGATGCCACCTTCACCTTATCCCAATTCCGCAACAGTCTCCGTGAGGAGATCCGGTGCGCCTTACAGACTTATGGGCTCGACTCGATCATTCTAGTGCTCCACCATGCTCACGAGATTGAGCAAGACTTATGCACACAACACCGTCGTGTTGAGCCAGGCCCTTTGCACCACCCGACCTACATGCCTCTGATGCTAGCCCAACCCCCTCGTTTCGATGCCCCAATGCCACTTGACCCATGCAGATCCTCGCCGACTTATGCAGGATGCACCCCCACTAAGTTTGACATGGGACAAGAAGGGCAAGGCACCCCTTGCAGCCATTCCTCCCGGTCCGTGTCGCCATTGCAACCAAACCGGTCACTTCAACCAGGATTTTTCCCTGCCGATCCTTACACATCGCACCCGAAAGATGTTACCTTTGATGCGTTGTATTTACACCACATTTTTGCCTATATTTTAGATCATATTTTGATCTTAATTGCATAATTTTGTGCTAATTTTGGTGTTTTTCCTTCACTTGGCACAGAATCTTCACTTTTATTAGTTTTATTGAAAATGTAGGTAAAACAGTGTAAAAATGATAGATTTTGAGAGTTTTGAAGCTATAATACGATTCCCGAGGAGATCACGAGCTTACATATCAAAATTCGAGCGAAAATGGTGAAGATTTCAACATTTACGACCTTGGCCATAATTATGGAGTCGGCCGTAATTTTGGCGTTGAGCAAAAGACGAAAAATGGCTAAGTATGGAAATGCACAAAAACTTTCATGTGTGAAGCTGTAAATCCATTATGGTCCGTGAAACTTTCTGTGAACAAAGGCATGTACACACAAAAGCTTTTATGGCCTTGGCCGTAAATTCATCACGGGCCGTAAAAATTGTCGCACGTCGAGTTTTTCACTCGATTCGAACCGGATTTGAACCAAACTTTACAGAAAAGTTCCAACAAGGGTTCCCAACTGGTTCAAGTATAAAAGGGAGGATTTTTGAAGGTTTTGGGGGCTTTAGGGACGAACACTATCGGCGGCGGCAACAAAGGGAGAAAGTCGATTTCTGAACAGATTCCGACGAAATTTCATGCAAAAGATCAGTTTTATTTGCTTTTCTTCATCATCAGATCGAGGGGAAACACGTTTAATTGTTATCTTAGTGATTTTTCTACGATTTGTAGAAGATTCTTACTTGTTCATCACATAAACATGTTTTCCTTGAAGAACATGAGCGAGTAGATTTTTATTTCGGGATTAAGGGATTAGCCCGCTGACTTTTATGAATTAATCTTCATTCATACTCTTTTATACGATTCTACTATCATAATTTGATTAAAGTTGTGTTTTATTTGTAATTTACCTTGGCCATGTATAATTGCGTATTAGACATTGAGAGAAGTACTGAGAGGTGAATCGCAACGTCCGATCTATTTTAATCGAACCTTTGAATCCAATCACGGGAGTAGATTGGATTCGTCTGAAGGATTTAACCAACGTTTCATAGAACTTAATGGGATTAGTTACGATATCTGTCACGAGAATAGGGAGTTAGCATAATTAAGTACCGTATTACGCTCCGAGAGGACGTAGTACGTACATTAGGAAAAGTTCCCTTCATGTTAGATACTTTCTATTGATAGAGCCATCTTTATATGATTCATACTTGTTAGTGTGGTGAAACCCTAACATCCCGATCTTCCTGAGTTTGAAACCCCCTTAACACTGTTTCTGATATTGCTTGTGCTTAGAGTTCAACACAACCCATCATTTGGTTCTGCCTAGATTCAAACGAGTTGAAAAGTTAGTACTAAACCGCCTAATCCTCGTTGGGAATGATAGTCTTTTTGTTACTTCGATAAATTCGTGCACTTGCGGAGCGTATCAAGTTTTTGGCGCTGTTGCCAGGGATGACAGCTAGTTAATATTGACTTACTAGATAAGTTTGGAGACTAGGCAATTTTTCTTCTTTTGTTTTAGCATTGGTTTTTACTTTTCTTTCCATTTTCATTATTATTTTACTTTCTATCTTAACTAACAGATTTTATGCCCAGAATTTCTCGAACAGGTACTTTAGTTCCAGCAGACCTAGAAATTGAGAGTACATTTCGCTTTCGAAGGAGATTGCAGTTTCACACTCAAAAGGTTTCTAAAGAAGGAGTAATGGCAGCAAACAACCAAGCTTTGAGGGACTTCGCAGTACCGAATATACAAGGCTTTAATTCAAGCATAGTTCGACCCAACGTAGAGGCGAACAATTTTGAGCTTAAGCCAGCATTTATGATGATGGTCCAGCAAAATCAATTTGGGGGATCCCCAAATTCGGACCCTAATCTACATCTAGTTGTCTTTTTAGAATATTGCGATACTGTCAAAGTTAATGGAGTTTCATCTGACGCTATAAGACTAAGATTGTTCTCATTTTCTCTCAAGGACCGTGCGAGAGCTTGCCTATAATCACTACTAGCAGGATCTATTACCACCTGGGATGAGCTTTCCAGAGCCTTTCTAAACAAATATTTCCCACCTAGTAAAACTGTTCAACTGTGCAACAGGATCACTTGCTTTGCACAACAAGAGGGAGAATTTCTCTACGACGCCTAGGATCGCTTCAAGGAGCTCTAGCGTATGTGCCCACACCATGGACTCCAAGCATGGGTTCTAATTCACATCTTTTATAATGGATTGGACTATAATACCAAGTTGATGGTGGACGCTGCAGCTGGAGGAACAATCATCAGCAGAGGCGTGGAAGAGGCGATAGCTCTACTTGAGGATATGGCCATGAACCATAACCACTAGTCGAGTGAGCGAGGTACTACTTCCATGGGACTTGGTAAGTACCATAATGATTCCTTGACATCTCTTGCGGCAAAGGTAGATTCATTAGCATAGAAGTTAGATTCTTTTTCCTTTCCCTCAGTTGCCGTTAATGCAGTTTCTTATGAAGTGTGTGGTATTACAGGGCATAATTCAGCTGATTTTCAATTTATAGCTTCATCTCAAGAAGACTCTAATCAGGAGCAAGAGAATGCCTTGGGAAATTTTAATCAGAGATTAGTGAATGACCCATATTCTATAACCTACAATCCAGGATGGAGGAACCACCCCAACTTGTCCTACAAGAACAATCAAGGGCAAGTTCCTCCTCAGTATCCTCAGCAAAATAATAGGCCACCACCGGGCTTTCAATCAAGAAAGTATGGATAGCCCCATAAGTCAAACTTGGAGACCATGCTAGAAGGAATTGTTATGCAATAGAAGAAAAGCACTGATGACCTCACTGATGCTATCAAGCAGCTGACATCTCATGTGGATGCCTTGGCTACCCATAACAAGATGTTGGAGAACTAGATAACTCAACAGGCAAGTATTGTAGATAAAGTTGTGGGAGGGAGTTCAAGGAGAAATGAGGAGAATTCCAGAGAGCACTGTAGCACAACAACCACAAGGAGTGGTAAGCAACTGGATGAACCCTATATGCCTGAAGAGGAGCCCACACCTGTAGTTGACAAAGAGTAGTTTGATGAATCTCAACCTGACAAGGAAAAGCCTGTTGAGAAATGGAAGGAGGAAGTTTATGTTGGGCCCCCTGCGTATGTGCCGCTTGTCCCTTTTCCTCAGAGATTAGCCAAAGCAAAGTTGGATAAGTAGTTTGGCAAATTCTTGGAGGTGCTGAAGAAGTTGTACATTAACATCCCCTTCACAGACGCTCTGTCACAGATGCCCACTTACGCGAAGTTTCTAAAAGACATATTATCCAACAAACGGAAGATTGAAGAATATGGAACTGTGGCACTTATAGAGAAATGTAGCGCAATAATACAGAACAAGATTCCCCAAAAGTTGAAAGATCCGGGGAGCTTCTCATTCCATTCCAGATTGGCGACATGTCCTTTGAAGGAGCTTCATGTGACTTGGGAGAAAGTGTGAGTTTGATGCCCTTGTCAATTTGCAAGAAACTCGACATAGGTGACATGAAGCCAACTACCATCTCGTTGCAACTAGCTGATCAATATGTTCGATGTCCTGTGGGAATATTGGAAGAGTTCGTATAAAAATTGGTCAACTCTTTGTACCTGCAGATTTTGTGGTACTATAAATGGAGGAAGACATGAAATTGCCTATTATTCTAGGAAGACCATTTTTAGCCACTACGGGCGCTATCATAGACGTGAAAGGAGGAAGATTAACTCTGAACATAGGTGAAAATAACATTGATTTTGATCTTTCCTCTTCTCCTAAAAAGTCCTCTTTTACAGATTCTTATTTTACTATTTATGCCTTGGAGCCGGAAACAAAAGAGGAAGACTTGAGAGGGGAAATGGATCCTCTGGAGGTGTGCTTGATCAAAGGAGAAGATAAAGAATATATGGGGGAAAGCACAAGTTTATGCAAAGATATTGGATTCAAGCCAGATGATTGAGCCACATAAAGCCAAAATTGAGAGATTTATTCTGGTAAAATCTGAACCGGTGAAGATAAATAAATTAGAACTCAAATCACTTTCATCAAATTTGAGATACTAGTTATTGGGGGAAAATTCTACATATCCTGTGATCATGAGTGCTGATTTGGATAAAATTCAGATGAAAAGACTGCTTGATGAGCTTCGACAGCATAGAAAAGTAATTGGATATTCATTGGATGATATACATGAAATTTGTTGGGGTATGCCCTTAAGGCTAATGTTTGAGGCCTTTGGGATGATTTCAGTATCATGTATAAACTATGTATAAGTTTATAAAGGCAATGGTTGTTATTCAGGTTGTTACATTATCTGCTGCTGTTATGTATACTTCTGAATAATGTCTCAATGGTGTTCAGCTTGGCTGACATTAGCATTGTCCTTAGTCGAAATATCTTGGTGAACATGAGACAGCCTTGATATGATTGAGACTAATATGTGTTCCAATCTTATAGGGTGCTTCGAGCATGGAATAAGATGTAGACACATAGGTGCATTGGATGTACTGGACAGACCCTACTTAGGATATTCAATTGTTTGTCACAATGTGAATAATCCTTATATGCAAGCAAGTGGCATATTTCCTCTGACTTGAGATCGCTTGTGTTTCTAAATGATGATTGGCATTGTCTTGAGGTAATTCAATATCATTTGAAATATAATGGTTATAGATTATCTTGGATAATGAGCATGAGTCATGTTAGGACACTAGTGATAGATATAGGATTGCCTCTCCTTGTTGGAGTGTGATTGTTATAACCTTAATTTTTAAAATTTAATTTTAGAAATTCGGAAATTTATTTTTTGGAATTTTTATGATTTTCTAGGATTTTTTCGGAATTTTTAAAAATTAAGCTTTTTTTATAAAAAGTTTACATTTGCGCTCGCGGGGGCTCGAACCCGCGTCGCGCGGCATCAAACGTCGCCGTCTAACCAACGCGGCGATTTGAGTTTTTAATATAATATTGGATTTGTTTTTTTTATATTAGATTTAGATTTGAATTCGGGGACCGAGTCAACCCGTTGTCTTCCCCGATTTTCTCGGCGATTTTCTCGCCGCCGCGTTCTCGCCGTCGGGAATGAGTTTCACCTCTATATTAGAGGGCTTTTGTTCGACTCGAGGATTTTCGAAACCCTGGAACATCTTCACCCCTCGACGCGCCGCCAGGAAGGAGAAATCGCGCTCAAACTCATCGCCGGAGTTCGAGCGGCGCCGCCTCGTGTTCCAGCCTTCCAGCGCCTTCGATGACGGCGATCTCGGTGTTCTGGGCTACGATACATCGTCGTAGCAAGGTATGTAAGCTTCTGTGAAGTTTTAGTGAAGTTTTGTTTGGGTTTGGGTAGGTTTTGTGTATCGACGGCGGCGGCGCCACGTCGATACCTGCTGTCGCTTCGGATGCTTCGACCGTGGGTCGAAACCTCGCCGAAGCTTGTCATGGATGCTCGTCTCGTCGTCAGAAGTGTTCTAGTGAAGTTTGGCAGCGAACGGCTCTTCGACACGCCCTCGGGAGATCGCCGGCGCAAGCAGCGGACGCAAGTCCGGCGGACTTGCGCGGCGGCGTTCGGGCGGCGCGGGCGATCGTCGGTTCGGTCCGAAATTTGGTTTGGGCGGCGGTTTATTTATAAATAAACCGGTTTCTGAGTTTTGAAATCGAATTGAATCGGACCGAGCGGTTCAATTCCAGTTTGGGTCAGTTATTAAATTTAGACCGGTTCGACCCATATTCGGTCGAATCCGGGCCGGTTCAGGTAGCCGTTGGAAAGATAATTAAATTTCCCATCTAATGGTAATCTTTATATCTTTATATGAGTTTTCTATTTTGTGTAATTTAAGTTAGAAGTTTCGGTTTAACTTGGTTCAGGGTGAATTTGAGCGGTTCAGTGGGTTTTAGGTTCGGTTCATATGATCTAAGAGTGGTTCTCTAGGTTTAGGGTTATGTTCTACATGTTGGTAGTTTTGGTTTCCAAGTTAGAATGATTATTAATAGAGTTCATGTACAAATTCATGTTTCAGAGCGATTAATCCAATAATCGGCTTGCATCGTGTGATAAACAATTATTGGCTTTTCAAAAGAATTCAGGATAACAGCCTTCGAGGTAGGAATCTTACCCTACTCCTTTGTTACAGTGTCATGAATTATAGGAATTGTTGTTTAATCCTTTGATTTAATATATGATGCATTTGATAGAATGACACTGGTATCTGATTGCTTCGTCTGCTTGATTTGTTTCTGAATTCCTGTTGACCTCATTTATCTTGATTATTTGGTCATATTCTATTTCCGTATGAATGATTAACAAACCTGTTTTGAGATATCTGATTTATTGACTTATGAGCCTGGTTGAACAACTGTGTATCTGAGATATTGAAATGTATGGAACCGTTGTAAATCTGTGATGACAAAGTCGTGATTTATATTGACCTCTGGCCTGGATGATTTATTCTCCAGTGGCCTGTTTATCTGAGTTATAGTTCTGATTATATCAGACTATCTGAGTTATAGTTCCGACGCGCATCGGACTATCTGAGATGCCGGTACGGCACCGCCAGTTGTCTTAGGACAATACTACGGATGTCAGTGTTGGACGCAACACTCCGGGCTGTTTTGGACAGTCGTTCCATTGCATGAGCAACAGTGGAAACACTCTGAAAATGAGTGCGGATCTTAAGTGAGATCTGTGTGGCCAGCTTGATGATTTGCACGACATTCCTATATTATTTGTATATCATTGTTTCAGTTATTGTATTATCCTGTTATTTGATTCCCTCACCATGTTGTTGATTCCTACTTAGCATTTCTGCTAACTCCCTTTGTTTCTCCTCCAGGTACAGAGTTATCTTCTGGGAGGGATAGAGTAGATAGCAGATACCAGCCCGAGTTGAGATAGTTGTCTTTTGTATTTTATTCAGTTGATAATTTGGATAGTTGTATTCAGATATTGTGTTGATATTAAATTTGGATTGTTTATTAAATAAAGGTTATGTGATTTTTGTAGTTCTCTGGTTCCTATCAATATTGTTACTCCCTGGGGAACCCTGAGCTAGAAATAGCCGGCTTCCGCCGGGGCGTGACAATTTAAATGGTATCAGAGGAGGTTCAGAGGTATAAGTTTCTGTGGGCCCATAACCCACAGGTCAGAGTTATAGGTTCAGTAAGAAAACCTAAGGATATAGGAACCTCAGGACTGGGTTTGGGTTAAGGTTGAAATAAATGAATAGGTAAACAATTATTATATAACATGATTATTTTGTTGGCAGGATGGCACCAAGAACTAGAGGCAGAGCAATTCCAAGTCAAGGAAGTAGGGGAGCTAGAAATTCTCTTGAAGCTGAAGTACAGTTACCTCAAAACTTGCCTAGAGCCCCTACAAGAAGAAGAAGTGGGTATGAAGCTTCAGTACCCTTAGAAGCAGCACCACATGCTTCCCCTGAAGTACAAGCAGCTGTAAGGGATGAGGGTGAATCTTCTTCTCCATCGTTCGTACCTCAACCAGTAGTAAACCAACCAGTTAGGTCAGCTAATATGCTGATGCAGTTCTCACAGTTAGGAAAAGATCGATTTCGTGATTTTGGAGGAACTACTGACCCTTGGGCTGCTAGAGATTGGTTACTAAAATTAGAGCAAACTTTTAGGGCACTAGGATGTCCAGAGGAACAAAAGGTAGAATTGGCCACATACTTTTTATCTGATAGAGCTGGGACATGGTGGTCTAGTATGAGAGTTACTTTTGGAAATGACCCTATCTCTTGGACCGATTTTAAAGAAGCATTCTTTGAGAAATACTTTCCAGAATCTTTTCAGGATAGCCAGATGCAAGAATTTCTAAATCTGAAACAAGGAAAAAGGTCAGTGAATATCTATGTAACTGACTTTGAGAGATTATCAGACTTATTTCCAGAGTTGGTGACTACTGAAAGGAGAAAGTGTCAACTGTTTATTAAGGGACTATATCACACAATAAAGGAACAGATGAATACTATTCCCTTAGATAGTTTTCAAGCAGTGGTAAATACAGCATTCAGGATAGAGGCTTCTTTAATTGATGTGGCTAAAGAAAAACAAATTGAAGAGGTGCAAGAATTAGCAGAAAAGAGAAAAGTAAGCCAGACAACTAGATCAGAAGAGGAAAGAACTTATGATAATAGAGGGAAAAGATCAAGAGCAGTATTTAATAGCCATCAGAGACTTGTACATTCTTCATATGCACCAACCTTTAATTCAACAGGGTCTGTGAGAAAATGCTTTAGGTGTAATCAAGAAGGACATTTGGCTAATGTATGCCCTTCCAATGAGATTCAGTGCAACTATTGCAAAGGTTGGGGTCATTATAAGGTAGATTGCCCACGAAGAGGATTTCAACCCCCACAACAAAGTTATCAGCAAAGCAATCAACAAAGTTACCAACAGAGCTCTAGACCTAGGACTTATCAGGAGAGAACTGGTGAGATTAATCAGATGCCACAGAGAGGATTTCAGCAGCAGCCTACAGCTCCAGCAAGAGTTTATGCAGTGACTCAGCAAACTCAACAGGAAACTCAAGAGGAGACACCGGACTTGGTGTAATTCTTAGTTTTTATGCTATTTTTTTTTGTGTACTCTGAATTTGGAGGACCAAATTCTTTTTAAGGGGTGGATAATGTTATAACCTTAATTTTTAAAATTTAATTTTAGAAATTTGGAAATTTATTTTTTGGAATTTTTATGATTTTCTAGGATTTTTTCGGAATTTTTAAAAGGTTAAAAATTAAGTTTTTTTTATAAAAAGTTTACATTTGCGCTCGCGGGGGCTCGAACCCGCGTCGCGCGGCATCAAACGTCACCGTCTAACCAACGCGGCGATTTGAGTTTTTAATATAATATTGGATTTGTTTTTTTTATATTAGATTTAGATTTGAATTCGGGGACCGAGTCAACCCGTTGTCTTCCCCGATTTTCTCGGCGATTTTCTCGCCATCGGGAACGAGTTTCACCTCTATATTAGAGGGCTTTTGTTCGACTCGAGGATTTTTGAAACCCTGGAACATCTTCACCCCTCGACGCGCCGCCAGGAAGGAGAAATCGCGCTCAAACTCATCGCCGGAGTTCGAGCGGCGCCGCCTCGTGTTCCAGCCTTCTAGCGCCTTCGACGACGGCGATCTCGGTGTTCTGGGCTATGATACATCGTCGTAGCAAGGTATGTAAGCTTCTGTGAATTTTTAGTGAAGTTTCGTTTGGGTTTGGGTAGGTTTTGTGTATCGACGGCGGCGGCGCCACCATCGATACCTGCTGTCGCTTCGGATGCTTCGACCGTGGGTCGAAACCTCGCCAAAGCTTGTCGTGGATGCTCGTCTCGTCGTCAGAAGTGTTCTGGCGAAGTTTGGCAGCGAACGGCTCTTCGACGCGCCCTCGGGAGCTCGCCGGCGCAAGCAGCGGACGCAAGTCCGGCGGACTTGCGCGGCGGCGTTCGGGCGGCGCGGGCGATCGTCGGTTCGGTCCGAAATTTTGTTTGGGCGGCGGTTTATTTATAAATAAACCGGTTTCTGAGTTTTGAAATCGAATTGAACCGGACCGAGCGGTTCAATTCCAGTTTGGGTCAGTTATTAAATTTAGACCGGTTCGACCCATATTCGGTCGAATCCGGGCTGGTTCAGGTAGCCGTTGGAAAGATAATTAAATTTCCCATCTAATGGTAATCTTTATATCTTTATATGAGTTTTCTATTTTGTATAATTTAAGTTAGAAGTTTCGGTTTAACTTGGTTCAGGGTGAATTTGAGCGGTTCAGTGCAATTCTGTTCGGTTCAGTGGGTTTTAGGTTCGGTTCATATGATCTAAGAGTGGTTCTCTAGGTTTAGGGTTATGTTCTACATGTTGGTAGTTTTGGTTTCCAAGTTAGAATGATTATTAATAGAGTTCATCTACAAATTCATGTTTCAGAGCGATTAATCCAATAATCGGCTTGCATCGTGTGATAAACAATTATTGGCTTTTCAAAAGAATTCAGGATAACAGCGTTCGAGGTAGGAATCTTACCCTACTCCTTTGTTACAGTGTCATGAATTATAGGAATTGTTGTTTAATCCTTTGATTTAATATATGATGCATTTGATAGAATGACATTGGTATCTGATTGCTTCGTCTGCTTGATTTGTTTCTGAATTCCTGTTGACCTCAATTATCTTGATTATTTGGTCATATTCTGTTTTTGTATGAATGATTAACAAACCTGTTTTGAGATATCTGATTTATTGACTTATGAGCCTGGTTGAACAACTGTGTATCTGAGATATTGAAATGTATGGAACCGTTGTAAATCTGTGATGACAAAGTCGTGATTTATATTGACCTCTGGCCTGGATGATTTATTCTCCAGTGGCCTGTTTATCTGAGTTATAGTTCTGATTATATCAGACTATCTGAGTTATAGTTCCGACGCGCATCGGACTATCTGAGATGCCGGTACGGCACCGCCAGTTGTCTTAGGACAATACTACGGATGTCAGTGTTGGACGCAACACTCCGGGCTGTTTTGGACAGTCGTTCCATTGCATGAGCAACAGTGGAAACACTCTGAAAATGAGTGCGGCTCTTAAGTGAGATCTGTGTGGCCAGCTTGATGATTTGCACGACATTCCTATATTATTTGTATATCATTGTTTCAGTTATTGTATTATCCTGTTATTTGATTCCCTCACCATGTTGTTGATTCCTACTTAGCATTTCTGTTAACTCCCTTTGTTTCTCCTCCAGGTACAGAGTTATCTTCTGGGAGGGATAGAGTAGATAGCAGATACCAGCCCGAGTTGAGATAGTTGTCTTTTGTATTTTATTCAGTTGATAATTTGGATAGTTGTATTCAGATATTGTGTTGATATTAAATTTGGATTGTTTATTAAATAAAGGTTATGTGATTTTTGTAGTTCTCTGGTTCCTATCAATATTGTTACTCCCTAGGGAACCCTGAGCTAGAAATAGCCGGCTTCCGCCGGGGCGTGACAGTGATGTTCTAAAGGGGCCCCCTGGATGAGATGATTGAGAAAGTGTATGGCCATACCCAGATGACTATGTTCATCTGATCTAATCATTTTCATCATATTGGAATTACAGGCTTGACACGCTTGTCCAATGAGAACATCCAGTGGCAAAGGAAACATGTATGTCAAGTGAATTGGATTCACACTTGTGCTATGGTTTGGGTGTAGTCTTGGAAGACTCTTTCCTTCATATCGGGAGACAGTGATGTGTTGCTAGATACCCCTCTCTGATCGTGATAACGTAAGTTATCGTCACCGACATTGAAGGAAACCCTTAGGGTCGCACAATTTGATGATATGGCTTACTTATGTCAGATCGTGTGGACTGAATGGTTTTGGTTCAGTTTAAAGGAGTTTAAACTCTGATTGGAAGTGAGATCTGGTCTGATCATGTTTGATTGATTAGGGCTTGAGATCGGTAAGCTTCGATCGGGAGAATTGATGCTTGATCGATGAGATCAAGAGCATCAAGAGATGTGTGGTTAGATCTTGAGCCATCTGGATCATATGAGATCTAGACCATGGCTTGGTTTGATTTGGTCTTTGAACCAAATGCAATAGAACCGGTTCACATAAGTGAACGCATGGTTCAAAGTGAGAAGACGTTTTGGTTGGTTCGAAAACATGGGCGCATGGCTTGATGACTTTCTATTTTTGGAAGCCATAAGCGTTCCCACGTTGGATAATGCCTAAACGCCTCCCTCTCTCTCGAATGAATGCTTCTCCTCTCGTGTGTGTGTCGAGGCTCCACGAAAGAGAAGAGGTAGAGAGTTTTCGCTTAGCCAAGAAGAAGAACATCTCATCTTCTCCTACACGTTGAAGGACACCTTGGAACTTTGCTAGCACAAAGAAGAAAAGGGAGTAGCCATCGTCACCTTGTGTGCGACTGCTTTGGAGGAGAGCCGCTCGCCCTCTATATTCTTCCAAGTCGCCATCCAAATAATGGCCATGGTAACATCCTATCTTCTCATTGCAAGAACTAATAGTTGATCATTTGTTCATGCCATGCGATCTTCATGAAACCCTTGTTTTCGCCCATGAAAAATTTTATATGCGCCTGAATTAGGGTTTCGCCCCCCCTTTCAATTGGTATCAGAGCTAGTGTTTTGGCTTGATCCATATGATTGCTTATTTTGTGATCCATGCGGTTTAAAAGTAGATCTAAACATGACTTGCGCATGTTATAAATCATCATGCCAACATACATGCTAGACATTAGATGTGTTTTGGTTTTTACTTAAGTTGCGCATGATATTTGTTTTGCGCATGTTGAAGAGTTTTTATCAAACACTTATGATCTTGCACGCCCCTCACCTAGATCTCTAAAGCGCCTACTTGATATACTTAGACGGGTTACTAGGGTTGAAGTCGTCAGTCTAGTCTGGACCCAACAGCCTGATCAGACCATCTGATAGCCTAGATGGGTCGGCCAGATAGCACCTATGCGCAAGCATACAGGTGGCTATAGACCGACTGCAGAAGGGCGTGTAGCGATGTCTGATTGAGACGCCTAGTGAACGATCATGATTAAGGCCCGGGGTCACACCCGCCTGCCAGAAATCATGTGGGACGTTCAGCCCTTAAGGCATGCATAGTTGACCACTAGGTCAACACAAGTCAGTTATGACTGGGTGCATGCAAGGGCAGTGGGTCTGACTTGGTCTGATGAGTGGATCTCTATTAATGGACCGTTGTAAGGTAGTAGGGCACACAAGGAAATAAAATTGATGCCATGGGGTTTTTCAAAAATTTTATTTTCTGATTGGATCACATGTATGCTTATTTAACCTGATTTGGTGTCTATTTAATCTTATGTGGGCTGCCCTAATTTGTGTGCTGTGCTGGGGCCTGCGTGCCTGGAATTAATTGTAAATTTTTATTGTGATCTATGTATCACACTTTAATTTATAATAATGTACAATTGACCTGCGTGTCAATTCATGTCTAGATAGATTAAAATGTAATTTGATCAGACATGAGCACAGAGCACACATGACAGAAGCGCTTGCAGTCAGTGGCTTCACCAGGTGGGAGGTCTAGAGTTCGACTCTAGCACAGGCGCATGCTACCTGATGGGCACATTTGAGCTGCAAAGAGGGCACTTGGGCCCGGGCTGGGCCAGATAAAGTGCAAGAGACCTATAAAGAGCTCAAGTGAAGACTTGTGTAAAACTAGGGTTTTTACTTAGGCTTTTATGGGCATTTACCACATAAGATCATTGTGCTTTCTATTTATTGTTTAAGAAATATTAGCACATGCTTGATTTATTCTTTTGCTATCACCATAGATATTGCATGATAGTAAGAAGATAAAATGGACCGTTAAAATCCAACGTCAAATATCAAGCACGAAAGCCTTCTGACGCGAAACCTCACTGTTCTGACTATCGTTGGGGCCGTGTTGTACCCACTCAGTGGGCACGCCCATCTATCTTCAGATGGTGTGTGATTACACCTGCGTGTTACAGAGAAGGGATTTATCGCTTCTCGTTGCTCAGCATAGCACGTGGTGGTCCAGGGAGTAGGTCAGGTCAGCTTGACCATGTAGGCTACATATTGAGCATCTGTTAGTTATATGGAGGCAGCCATCTGTGGAATCAGAGACTGTGTTGTACCAACTCAGTTGGCACAGTCTGCTGGATTGCCCAGATGAAGGGGAATCGCACGGGTTGGCGATTGGCATGGATAGCCTACCAGTGATTAGTGCTTGAACTCTCTGTGCATCTTATCTCGCCTGAGCGGGACGCGGAGACCAAGTATGAAATCTGGATCCCATCTCACTAAAAGGGGTTTTACTCTTTCGGACTGTTTTATTGGATTTTTCTGTCAGATAAAATAGTGAGAAAAGAATCATTCTTAAGTCCTGGATTGATTCTAACATGGATACTGACCTTGTTGTTCTTGCAATGTTGTAGATTCCTGCAGCAACGAACACCACAGGGCTCAATCTGCGATCCATACTGGAAAAGGAGAAGTTTGCTGGGCCAAACTTCTCAGACTGGTACAGACAGCTTATGATTGTTCTTAAGGCTGAGAGGAAACTGTATGTCCTTGAGACGGCAATACCGGCTCAACCCGCAGCGAACGCCGCAAGGGCAGTTCGGGATGCTTATGAGAAGCACGTTAGTGATAGTACTGATGTCGCTTGCCTTATGCTTGCGTCAATGACGCCAGAGCTCTAGCGTCAGCATGAGGATTTATCTGCTATTGATATTATAGCAAATCTCAAGATGCTGTATGCTGCACAGGCAAGGACTGAACGCTATAACTTGACGAAACTTTTCTTTCAGAGCAAACTGACTGAAGGGAGTCCAGTGGGAGCTCACGTACTCAAGATGATTGGGTACAAGGAGGCTCTAGAGAAACTGGGACACACCATCAATCAGGAACTTGTTGTAGACATTATCCTGCAGTCTCTCCCGGCCTCTTTTGATCCGTTCATTATTAATTTTAATATGAACAAGATCGATTGTACTCCGGCAGAGTTACTGAACATGCTCTGTACCACAGAGCAAACTCTTGAGAAGGGAAAGCCTTCCTCCTCTATCTTGCTGGTTCCTTCAAGGAACAAGAAGAAGGGGAAGAAGGGCAAAGCCCCTATCAAGAGCTACAACAAGGCTCTGAAACAAAAGATAAAGCGGTCAAAGGACAACAGATGTTTCTATTGTGGCCAGCTCGGTCACTGGAAGAAGGACTGTAAAGCACTCCAAGGAGAGAAGAAGGGAAGCAAGCCTTTCACTTCTGGCTCAGGTATTTACGTGACTGAAGTCATGGTAGTTTCTTCTATTTCATGGGTGTTGGACACTGCATGTGGAGTTCACATTTGTTCAAATGTACAGGAACTCAAGAGAAGAAGACAGGTGGGACAGCATGAGGTGGACCTACGAGTTGGAAACGGGGCACGGGTTGCTGCTGTTGCTGTAGGACAATATAACATCTCTTTACCATCTGGTTTTGTATTAGAACTTGACAATTGTTATTTTGTACCGAGCATAACTAAGAATATTATCTCTATTCCTGCTCTTGTCAGGAAAGGATTTTCTTTTGAATGCAAAACTTTAAAGTGTTGTATTTCATTTGATAATGTTGTTTATGCTACTGGCTCAATTAACAATGGGTTATACATGTTGGACATGGAATGTTCTGTACAACAAATTGATAATAAGAAAGCCAAGTATGCTGATGACAGCACCTTGCTATGGCATAGTCGTTTAGGTCATATTAACAAGAAGCGCATTAAGCGGTTGCATGACCATGGACTGCTGGGATCATTCTACTATGAGGAGCTTGATACATGCAAAGCTTGTTTAATGGGCAAAATGACGAAGACTCCTTTTTCTAATAAAGGTCAAAGGGCTTCAGGTTTACTTGACCTTATTCACAGTGATGTGTGTGGGCCATTTAGTAAACATGCCAGAGGTGGCTATTCATACTTCATTACTTTTACTGATGATTTCAGTAGATATGGTTATGTCTATCTAATGAGACATAAGAGTGAATCTTTTGACAAGTTCAAAGAGTTCAAAAATGAAGTACAGAATCAGCTAGGCCGGAATATCAAGGCACTTCGATCCGATCGAGGTGGAGAATACTTGAGTCGAGAGTTTACTGACTATCTAAAGGAGTGTGGGATTATCTCACAGCTCACTCCGCTAGGAACACCGCAATGGAATGGTGTGTCCGAGAGGAGAAATAGAACCTTATTGGATATGGTTCGTTCGATGATGAGTCAGGCTACTCTACCTTACTCCTTTTGGGGATTTGCACTGGAAACAGCTGCAAAGGTACTAAACCGAGTGCCATCCAAGGCCGTTTCAAAGACTCCATATGAGTTATGGTATGGGAAACAGCCAAGCTTGACATTTATCAAAATCTGGGGTTGCGAGGCTTATGTCAAAAAGCTCGCCTCTGGGAAACTAGAGAGCAGATCTTATAAATGTATCTTTGTCGGTTACCCTAAAGAAACTAAGGGTTATTATTTCTACGATCCCAAAGAGAACAAAATATTTGTTGCTCGAACGGCTATTTTTCTTGAGAAGGAATTTCTTCTGCAAGAAGCCAGTGGGAGAGAAATAAAACTGGATGAAAGTCCAGAAGAGGGACAAAGTAGTCAAGCTCAGTTGGATGAGACTGAGCAAATAGAACAGGTTGATGTTCAACCTGAGGCTCAGATATCACGGGAACCGCGTAGATCGGGAAGGATTCGTCGACAGCCTGAGCGCTATGACGGAGTCTACATCATTAATGATGAACCCCTTGAAAGTTCCTTTAGGGGGGGGGTGGCGAAACCCTAAATAGGCGCATATATAAATATTCGCAGCGGAAGCTAGGGCTTCTAGATCGATAGCATGTATGTCATATGATCAACTAAAACATGTATACATCGAAAAGGAGTCATACCATCGCCATTGCTTTGGATGGCGCCTTGGAAGCAGAGATCGAAAGGGATCTCCTCCAAAAGATGCGCACACAAGATGTGATCGCCTACTCCTTGTTGATCTTTGTGCTAGCAAAGTTCTTCAAGAATCCTTGTCGAATGGAAGGGATGAGATGACTTGATTGCTTGGCTGAGACATCTCCTTGTCGTCAACCCTCTTCACCACACGAGTATGTCGAGAGCCAGAGGCAAGAGGCGACAATAGGGCATGAAGAGAAGCGACGTGAGGCGTGGTCACGTTTAGCAACATGCTATCTAAAATTAGCAAAGCCTTAACGTGTGATGCGTTCACTCCAAGTAAACCATCACATTTTCCTCTCCCCTTGAACCATGCGCTCACATGATGAGCCGGTTCAATTTGGTTTGGTTCAAAGACCAATTAACCCAAGCCATTGGTCTAGATCACAATAAACCCTAAAGGTTCAAGATCTAACCGTTCATCTCTTGATGCTCCTGATCTCACCGATCTAGCATCAATTCTCTTGATCGAAGCTTACCGATCTCAAGCCCTAATCAATCAAACATGATCAGACCAGATCTCACTTACAATCAGAGTTTAAATCCCTTTAAACTGAACCCAAACAATTCAGTCCACACGATCTAACTTAAGTAAGCCATATCATCAAATTGTGTGACCCTAAGGGTTTCCTTTAAATGTCGGTAACGATAACTCACGTTATCACGATCAGTGAGGGGTATCTAGCAACACATCACTGTCTCCCGATATAAAGGAAAGAGTCTTCCAAGACTACACCCAAACCACAGCACAAGTGTGAACCCAAGTCACTTGACATATGTTTTTCCTTTGCCACTGGATGTTCTTATTGGACAAGCGTGTCAAGCCTGTAATTCCAATATGATGAGAATGATTAGATCAGATGAAACATAGTCATCTGGGTATGGCCATACACTTTCTCAATCATCTCATCCAGGGGGCCCCTTTAGAACATCACACTCCAAACAAGGAGACGGCAATCCTATATCTATTACTAGTGCCCTAACATGACTCATGTTCATTATCCAAGATAGTCTATAACCATTATGTTTCAAATGATATTGAACTACCTCAAAACAATGCCAATCATCATTTAGAAACACAAGTGATCTCAAGTCAGAGGAAATATGCCACTTGTTTGCATACAAGGATTATTCACATTGTGACAAGCAATTGAATATCCTAGTAGGGTCTGTCCAGTACATCCAATGTACCCATGAGTCTACATCTTATTCCATGCTCGAAGCATCCTATAAGATTAGAACACATATTAGTCTCAATCATATCAAGGCTGTCTCATGTTCACCAAGATATCTCGACTAAGGACTTTACTGCATGTCAGCCAAGCTGAACAGCATTGAGACATTATTCAGAAGTATACATATTGCAGCAGATACTGTAACAACCTGAATAACAACCATTGCCTTTATAAACATAAAGTTTATACATGATACTGAAATAATCCCAAGGCCTCAAACATTAGCCTTAAGGGCATACCCTAACAATCTCCCACTTGCACTTAATCTAATGGTTGAGAAATCTCAAACCCATATTATTACAGTGCTTCTCATGCTTCTGCTGCGCCAGAGGCTTTGTAAGCGGGTCAGCCAGATTGTCATCTGTATGAACCTTGCAGACTTTGATCTCGCCACGATCAATGATCTCCCGGATCAAGTGAAACCTTCTCTGTATGTGCTTGGACTTCTGGTGCGACCGTGGTTCCTTTGCTTGTGCTATTGCTCCAGTGTTATCATAGAAGATAACCAAAGGATCTGCACTCGAAGGAACAACACCAAGTTCCTGAACGAACTTACGAATCCAAACTGCCTCCTTAGATGCTTCTGAGGCTGCAACATACTCGGCTTCTGTTGTGGAATCAGCAACAATTGACTGTTTGAAACTTTTCCACACCACTGCTCCTCCATTCAAGCTAAAAACATAGCCTGATTGCGATCGGAAATCATCCTGGTCAGATTGGAACGAAGCGTCAGTATATCCTTCAATACTGAGTTCTTCCTGACCTCCATATATCAAGAACATATCTTTGGTCCTCCGAAGATATTTCAAAATGTTCTTGACCGCAATCCAGTATGCCTTCCCTGGATTACTTTGGAATCGACTGGTCACGCTTAACCCGTAAGCGACGTCTGGGCGAGTACACAATGTAAGTCCCCCTTTCATGAGGGGGGCGAAACCCTAAAGCATGCGCATTCAAGAAATTTTCTAGTGCTTCATAAGATCGCATGTGGTATAACCATATGATCAACTTAAGTTTTACTAAGATCAAGATGTGATCTTACCATAGCCATCGCTTGGATGGTGCCTTGGAAGCAAGAGGGCGAAAGGGGCTCTCCTCCAAAGGTAGCGCACACAAGAGGATGATGGCTACTCCTTGTGTTCCTTGTGCTAGCAAGGCTTCAAGGGTCCTTGTCGAATGGAAGGGAAGAGATCTACTCTTTGCTTGGCCGAATCCTCTCTTGTCGTCAACCTTCACAACGCAAGCCGTGAGTCGTCAGTTGTGTGTCGTCAAGAGCAAAGGGGCGAGAGATGATAATCGAGAGGCGTTGCTTTCGAACGTGGAGACGTTCCCATTTTGGAAAACCGAAATTCCAAAAATAGCAACCACTTGATTACATGCGTTATGCGTTCACTTGAAATGAACCAAACGCATATCCCTTTTCCCATATGAACCATGCGCTTACACATGAGCCGGTTCAATGTATTTGGTTCAATGACCAAACCAAATCAGCCCAAGCTTTTAGTCCAGATCGAATCAAACCCTAAGGTTCCAGATCTGACCATTCATCTCCTGATGCTTCTGATCTCACCGATCTAGCATCAACACTCTCGATCGAAGCTTACCGATCTCAAGCCCTAATCAATCAAACATGATCAGACCAGATCTCACTTATAATCAGAGTTTAAATCCCTTTAAACTGAACTAAACAATTCAGTCCACACGATCTGACTTAAGTAAGCCATATCATCAAATTGTGCGACCCTGAGGGTTTCCTTTAAATGTCGGTAACGATAACTTACATTATCACGATCAGTGAGGGGTATCTAGCAACACATCACTGTCTCCCGATATAGAGGAAAGAGTCTTCCAAGACTACACCCAAACCACAGCACAAGTGTGAATCAACTCACTAGGCATACATATTTCCTTTGCCACTGGATGTTCTTATTGGACAAGCGTGTCAAGCTTGTAGCTCCAATATGTTGAGCATGATTAGATCAGATGAACATAGTCACCGGGGTATGGCCATACACTTTCTCAATCATCTCATTTAAGGGGGGGCCCATTAGAACATCACACTCCAATTAAGGAGACGGCAATCCTATATCTATCACTAGTGCCCTAACCTGACTCATGATCATTATCCAAGATAGTCTATAACCATTATGTTTCAAATGATATTGAACTACCTCAAAACAATGACAATCATCATTTAGAAACACAAGTGATCTCAAGTCAGAGGACATGTGCCACTTGAAGCAAAACAAGGATTATTCACATTGTGACAAGCAATTGAATATCCTAGTAGGGTCTGTCCAGTACATCCAATGTACCCATGAGTCTACATCTTATTCCATGCTCGAAGCATCCTATAAGATTAGAACACATATTAGTCTCAATCATATCAAGGCTGTCTCATGTTCACCAAGATATCTCGACTAAGGACTTTATAGCATGTCAGCCTAGCTGAACAGCATTGAGACATTATTCAGAAGCACAGTTATTGCAGCAGACAATGTAACAAACTGAATAACAACCATTGCCTTTATAAACAAAAGAGTTTATACATGATACTGTTACAATACCAAGGCCTCAAACATTAGCCTTAAGGGCATACCCCAACAATCTCCCACTTGCACTTAATCTAATGGTTGAGGAATCTCAAACCCATATTATTACAGTGCTTCTCATGCTTCTGCTGCGCCAGAGGCTTTGTAAGCGGGTCAGCCAGATTGTCATCTGTATGAACCTTGCAGACTTTGATCTCGCCACGATCAATGATCTCCCGGATCAAGTGAAACCATCTCTGTATGTGCTTGGACTTCTGGTGCGACCGTGGTTCCTTTGCTTGTGCGATTGCTCTAGTGTTATCACAGAAGATAACCAAAGGATCTGCACTCGAAGGAACAACACCAAGTTCCTGAATGAACTTACGAATCCAAACTGCCTCCTTAGATGCTTCCGAGGCTGCAACATACTCGGCTTCTGTTGTGGAATCAGCAACAATAGACTGTTTGAAACTTTTCCACACCACTGCTCCTCCATTCAAGCTAAAAACATAGCCTGATTGCGATCGGAAATCATCCTGGTCCGACTGGAATGAAGCGTCAGTATATCCTTCTATACTGAGTTCTTCCTGACCACCATATATCAAGAACATATCTTTGGTCCTCCGCAGATATTTCAAGATGTTCTTGACTGCAATCCAGTGTGCCTGACCTGGATTACTTTGGAATCGACTGGTCAAGCTTAACCCGTAAGCGACGTCTGGGCGAGTACACAACATCGCATACATAATGGACCCAATAGCCGAAGCATAAGGCGTATTGTCCATTTCATCTTTCTCAGTCTGTGTTTGTGGACACTGACTCTTCGAAAGATTCAGACCATGTCTGACTGGAAGATATCCACGTTTAGAATTCTCTAAATGGAATCTCTCCAGGACTTTATCGATGTAAGTACTCTGGCACAGCCCGAGAAGCCTCTTAGATCTATCCCTGTAGATCTTCACACCTAATACATAGGCTGCTTCTCCTAAATCTTTCATCTGGAAACATTTTCTTAACCATGCTTTAATAGCATGCATTTCAGGAATATCGTTTCCAATGATTAAGATATCATCGATGTAGAGGACTAGGAAAGTAATTACGCTCCCACTAAACCTCTTATATACACACGGGTCATCTTCATTCTTGATGAAACCAAATTCACTGATTGATTCATCAAAACGAATATTCCAGCTTCTTGATGCTTGTTTAAGTCCATAAATGGACTTCTTTAACTTGCATATTTTATGACGATCTGATGGATTTGTGAAACCTTCAGGTTGTGTCATATACACATCCTCATCCAGTTTTCCATTAAGGAAAGCAGTCTTCACATCCATCTGCCAGATCTCATAATCATAATATGCAGCTATCGCGAGAAGAATCCGAATAGACTTAAACATGGCTACAGGAGAGAAAGTTTCATCATAATCTATCCCGTAGATTTGTTTAAAACCTTTCGCAACTAGCCTGCCTTTATAGGTAACCACGTTACCATCCATGTCAATCTTCTTCTTGAAGATCCATTTACAGCCAATAGGGATTATTCTCGGAGGCGGATCAACCAAATCCCAGACTTGGTTATCTGACATGGAGTCCATCTCGGCTCGCATAGCTTCAAGCCATCTAGCTGACTCCGGTCCACTGACCGCATCCGCATAAGTGAGGGGTTCATCATTATCAATGATGTAGACTCCGTCATAGCGCTCAGGCTGTCGACGGATCCTTCCCGATCTACGCGGTTCCCGTGATATCTGAGCCTCAGGTTGTTCAGTAACCTGTTCTACCTGCTCAGGCTCATCCAACTGTGCTTGACTACTTTGTCCTTCCTCTGGATTCTCATCCCGCTTTATTTCTCTCCCACTGGCTTCTTGCAGAAGAAACTCCTTCTCAACAAAAATAGCCGTCCGAGCAACAAATACCTTATTCTCTTTGGGATCGTAGAAATAATAACCCTTAGTTTCCTTAGGGTATCCGACAAAGATACATTTCTCATATCTGCTCTCTAGTTTCCCAGAGGCGAGCTTTTTGACATAAGCCTCGCAACCCCAGATCCTGATAAATATCAAGCTCGGCTGTTTCCCATACCATAACTCATATGGAGTCTTTGAAACTGCCTTGGATGGCACTCGGTTTAGTACCTTTGCAGCTGTCTCCAGTGCAAATCCCCAAAAGGAGTAAGGTAGAGTAGCCTGACTCATCATAGAACGAACCATATCCAGTAACGTTCTATTTCTCCTCTCGAACACACCATTCCATTGCAGTGTTCCTGGCGGAGTAAGCTGTGAGATAATCCCACACTCCTTTAGATAGTCAGTAAACGCATGACTCAAGTATTCTCCACCTCGATCAGAATGAAGTGCCTTGATATTTCGGCCTAGCTGATTCTGTACTTCATTCTTGACCTCTTTCAACTTGTCAAAAGATTCACTTTTATGTCTCATTAAATATACATACCCATATCTACTGAAATCATCAGTAAAGGTAATGAAGTACGAATAGCCACCTCTGGCATGTTTACTAAATGGCCCACACACATCACTGTGTATAAGGTCAAGTAAACCTGAAGCCCTTTGACCTTTATTAGGAAAAGGAGACTTCGTCATTTTGCCCATTAAACAAGCTTTGCATGTATCAATCTCCTCATAGGAGAATGATCCCAGCAGTCAATTGTCATGCAACCGCTTAATGCGTTTCTTGTTAATATGGCCTAAACGACTATGCCATAGCAAGGTGCTATCATCAGCATACTTGGCTTTCTTATTATCAATAGTTTGTATAGAACATTCCATGTCCAACATGAATAACCCATTGTTAATTGATCCAGAAGTATAAACAATATTATCATAAGAAATTACACACTTTGAAATATTGCATTCAAAGGAAAATCCTTTCCTGACAAGAGCAGGAATAGAGATAATATTTTTCGTAATACTTGGAACAAAATAACAATTGTCAAGTTCTAGTACAAGTCCAGATGGTAATGAGATGTAATATTCTCCTACAGCAACAGCAGCAACCCGTGCCCCGTTTCCAACTCGTAGGTCCACCTCATGCTGCCACACCTGTCTTCTTGATGGGGGCAGAGACCACAAACCACGACGGTACAAGTGGAGTTTAAGATTGCCATAGAGAAAGACTTGGAGGCTCGCGAATAAGCTAGCAAGACTCACTCCAAATGCTAGCTCAAAATAAAGAAAAGAATAACTTCAACTACTTCATGTTATGGTCAAGACACTTTCCAGAGAATAAGTTGTACTCTCCACAAATCAGCCAATCTAGCCATGCGACTTGCGCCAACTTCAAATCTGCATCAAGATCATCTTCAACGCTGAACGGTTCAACGCACGCTCGCAGCCAACGCTCTTCTTTAGCCAAAGTTGGAAGCTTCAACGTTACCTTCGCACCTCACAAGGAAAGTTCAACGTTTCTCTTCAGCAATCGAAGGAGGAAAGCTCCAATGCCATCGCTGCAGCCGTTCAAACAAGGAAACACCAACGTCTCTTTGCAGCAACGTCTCTCCCAATCTTCCCCTATATGTATCAAAGCTTGAACCTTGTACAGACAGATTTGATGATTTGATGAATGGAATGGAAATAGTCCTTCTTCCGATGGATTCGGATGTCTCTTCCCTCTTCTCCTCCTTCTAGGGCTGAGTCCCTCCCTCTTCCTTTCTTCTCCAATCTCCTTCTTCCCCAATTGTCCTGCTCCGCTGCCAACATCGCACACCCAGCAAACCTGCAGATTTTCTGAATCTTTGTGAGCACGCTGCCGACGATCCGCCGGTCTGATCCTCACAAGATCTCGAACATCACTCTTCCTCTCCAAGACAAGTCTTCAGCCGCCGGGATCTGCCCATCCACCTCACCGATGGCCGGAATCGAAACTCCGACGCCATCCCCTGTTTCCGCCCTGCTCGCGACCTAGTTCCGCCCTTCCGCATCGTGCTCCTCCGACAGGCGGCCAATCGACCCCAAACTCTGGCCACGTCCTCGCCTCCTTCATACGAGCTTCCAGTTGTAGCAGGTTTAGATTTCGTCCACCATCCGGCGAACGGCGACCGCCCCTGCCACTCACGCCATCCCCTGTTTCCGCCGAGCTCCCGCCCAGCACGACTCTTCCGCGCGATTCTCCTCCGATCAGCCACCATCCACCCGCTAACTCCGGCCACCTCTTCGCCATCGTCAGAGGGACCTCCAACCGTAACAGGTCCGGCGATCATGCACCACCGGACGAACGCCGACGAGTCCTCCTCCGCTCCCGCGCAACATCCCCTGTTCCAGATTTCCCAGTTTGCCTGTTTCTGTTTGCTGTTAATTCTAATTTGTTTAGGCTTTTTCTTGCAGGTATCTTAAGCAATCAGCACAACGAAAACCTTGAACTTTGATGCCATTACGAAGAACTCATCTTGATCTATCATTTGGATAACTTGGCTCAGTCTAACAGCGCATGGATCATCCTGGGAGACATGACATCTTTTCTTATCTGAGTAACTTCTGCAGTTGTTTCAATCCTGTAATCTGACTAGACTACTTTGTGCAGGTTTTTAACATATTCGGAGAAGCCTTCAGCTCTGATCCTTGTATCCAATAGCAAGATCTGAACCTTCTCTATCATTTGGATCAGTTGGGACAGAATAAGATTGAACAGATAAACCTACGAGATGGTGCAACTTTTGATGATTGATATATTTCTGCACCAGTTTTATTCTTTAATCTGAATAGTTGTTTTGCCTTTGATGTCCTTATTACTTGACAGATCTTCAATCTGCAATTCTTATACGATTTAAAAGAACAAGTTTTGGTCTACATCTTGGTTTAATTGGTTTGAATTTTTGATTTATGGATTTTCCTGCAACATATGTCTACTTTTTGTAAATGATTAAAGTTGCTCAGGAATTCTAATAGCTATTTTCTCGCTGCATTCTGAATTTTGACTTTTTTCTCAAAAATCCCAAAAATAAATAACTGAATTTTGCATCAGTAGTTTTACTCCACGCTTCCCCCCTACATCAGTTTGGTATCAGAGCAGGTTCGTTGGCAACTCTTGTCTGCCCGCACGATCCTTTGTTTTGCTCTTTTCATTTAAAAATATATATAAAAAAAAAAAAATTTCATGCTTTCATGATTAGTTATTTTCTTGTTATTTTGTTTGCATATCTTAGGTTATTTGCTAGTTGTTGTTTATGTGGTAAAAAAAAAAAAAGAAAAAAAAAAAGAGAACTCATTTTTAGTTTTGCTTTCATGTTTACTGCTCTTGCATGTTAGTTAAGTTGTTTGCTCTTTATTGATTAAAAAAAAAAAAAAAAAATTGCTTGCACTGAACAATTTGCCAAAGAAAACTGCATTTGAACTTTTGCAAAGTTCTAATCAATTCTGCACACTACTTCATCTTCTCGCAAGTTTTGGTCAGCCTTTCTTAATTCTGCACAACTAAGATCTCTGAGTTGATTCAAAATTCTAGATAGTGTTGAATGACTTTTGAACTTGCAGCTAGTATCAATGTTTAATCTGCTTAGAACCTTTAAGTGCTGAGTTTTGGTTCTCTGATTTGATTTCCTGCATGCTGAATTCTGCACTTTGACTTCTGGGTTTAAAAATCTGGTTTTCAGCCTACATACTACACCTGAACTCAATCAAACTACAGATAGCACATCATCAACCTATTTGAACTTTCAGCCCCTAAGCATGCTGCAATCAATTTTGATTTACTATTGGGTTTTTGTTTATAATTCTGCACTCGCACATGACTTCTGAGAGCTGTATTTGACATTGCTGATTACTGAAACTGAAATCTGCACTATTTTAAGCTTCGCAAACTCTGTTCTTTTTTGCCATCTGAATTCTCATTTTTTTCAAACTGAGTTTAGCGTGCTTGCTGTACATAATCTCCATAAAATTGCAGCTAATGTAACCATCAATATATTTCAGTTTGGACCACCTATAAGTGCAGCCTTGGATGTATTGATTTGATGCTGAAATTCTGCATTTGATTTCTGAATTTTGTTTTGTTCATATTGTTGTCATCAACTTGCTGCAAACAATCCTGATTTATTGCTAGGTTTGTTTATAGTTCTTGCACTCAAACAATAGTCTTTTCCTGCTTGCTAAGTTTCTTGTTTTATCATGCGTCGGTATAATCAAAGAGATTTAATCTTTTCTAGAGATGGATATCAAAGACTCACCCGTAGTCCTACTAGTTTCAAAACTTATGTTTGGTGTAATGGTTATAAGAGTAGAACTATTATTGATCACTTTGTAAAGTTTAATTTTATATCTATTGATGCCCTTGAACAACTTGGTCTCACCAAAGATAAACATCATAACCCTCACTACATAACTTGGGATGGTTTGACTATGACTTTTGTTGACTATCAATGCTTAGTTCCCATTATGCTAGACAATATCAAAACCAACATTTGGTGTGATGTGATGAGTCTAAAAGGTTTTGACATCTTATTAGGGAAAGAATTTATGAATGATTTTCAAGGATATTATTTTACAAAACCTTGGTGTTATAGTTTTATTCATAAAGGTTTGGAACATATAGTTTATCCTAAAAATGAAAAGTCAACACATAGCCTTTGTAAGGAGTTACGGGAAGAACTTGAAGAGATTAAGCAAGAGGTAAAGAGATTTAGGGAGGAATCCTTGCAAAAAGAACATAAGAGTTCAACCCCATTAGAGCTTGAGCAACCCTTAGAGTCTACATTAGAGATTAATCCATGTCTTGATGAAACCATTGAAATTGAAGTAGCAAGACATGAAGAGCCAAACCATCAAGTAGAACCAATGCCTTCACCTTCAATTTTAGAGCCCAACTCATGCCTTACCACTGAACCTGAACAAATAAGTCATGAGGAGCCAAACCATGAGGTAGAACCAATTTTAGGGCCCATACCCATAGGTCCTCAACTTGAGCCTAGCAATCTAGCTCAAGAACCCATAGTTGACTTGTCTGAGAGTCAAGCTACCCCTGAGTTGCCCATAGAGACCACTGTAGACTTGTCTCAACCTAAGTGTCAAATAGAGCCATTACCTTCAATTTTAGGGCCCATACCCACAGGTTTTCAACTTGACCTTAGCACTACCTCTAGCAAACCTAAAGATGACTTGCCAAAAAACCCAGTTGAACCCAAACCCATAGGTCTTCTTGAACCTCACATAGAACCTAAGTTAGATCCTTTTGAGTTTGACCTGGATCCTAATCCTCAACCTTTAGGTCAACCCCTAGACTTAGAAAATCTCTTCTAGGACCCTATGATCCTTGAGTCTTGTCTGTTAGGTCCTTCTACCCACACCCTTAAGCCACCATTAGGATCAACAAAACACAATGAACTCAAACATGCTTTGCACTCTGCACTTATTGAAGTTGAATATATTGATTTTGTCATTCCTTGTTCTTTGCTAAATCCTATGATTTTCTATGACAACTTTACTAATGAGTATGGCCGAGAAAAGGAATCCAATGCAGGTACCCTTGATATGCAGCTAGGACCGTGGACAAGGACCAACAAGACAGGATGCTGTGATGCTAACAACACTTGGAAGTTTCGGATCCTTGAGGAGCAACTGACTCTCACCCCTACAGAACTTCTCCACCTACACAAGAACAATTCTTCGGGGAAGAATTATTTTCACCCGGGGAGAAATGATGGGGGCAGAGACCACAAACCACGACAGTACAAGTGGAGTTTAAGATTGCCATAGAGAAAGACTTGGAGGCTCGCGAATAAGCTAGCAAGACTCACTCCAAATGCTAGCTCAAAATAAAGAAAAGAATAACTTCAACTACTTCATGTTATGGTCAAGACACTTTCCAGAGAATAAGTTGTACTCTCCACAAATCAGCCAATCTAGCCATGCGACTTGCGCCAACTTCAAATCTGCATCAAGATCATCTTCAACGCTGAACGGTTCAACGCACGCTCGCAGCCAACGCTCTTCTTCAGCCAAAGTTGGAAGCTTCAACGTTACCTTCGCACCTCACAAGGAAAGTTCAACGTTTCTCTTCAGCAATCGAAGGAGGAAAGCTCCAATGCCATCGCTGCAGCCGTTCAAACAAGGAAACACCAACGTCTCTTTGCAGCAACGTCTCTCCCAATCTTCCCCTATATGTATCAAAGCTTGAACCTTGTACAGACAGATTTGATGATTTGATGAATGGAATGGAAATAGTCCTTCTTCCGATGGATTCGGATGTCTCTTCCCTCTTCTCCTCCTTCTAGGGCTGAGTCCCTCCCTCTTCCTTTCTTCTCCAATCTCCTTCTTCCCCAATTGTCCTGCTCCGCTGCCAACATCGCACACCCAGCAAACCTGCAGATTTTCTGAATCTTTGTGAGCACGCCGCCGACGATCCGCCGGTCTGATCCTCACAAGATCTCGAACATCACTCTTCCTCTCCAAGACAAGTCTTCAGCCGCCGGGATCTGCCCATCCACCTCACCGATGGCCGGAATCGAAACTCCGACGCCATCCCCTATTTCCGCCCTGCTCGCGACCTAGTTCCGCCCTTCCGCATCGTGCTCCTCCGACAGGCGGCCAATCGACCCCAAACTCTGGCCACGTCCTCGCCTCCTTCATACGAGCTTCCAGTTGTAGCAGGTTTAGATTTCGTCCACCATCCGGCGAACGGCGACCGCCCCTGCCACTCACGCCATCCCCTGTTTCCGCCGAGCTCCCGCCCAGCACGACTCTTCCGCGCGATTCTCCTCCGATCAGCCACCATCCACCCGCTAACTCCGGCCACCTCTTCGCCATCGTCAGAGGGACCTCCAACCGTAACAGGTCCGGCGATCATGCACCACCGGACGAACGCCGACGAGTCCTCCTCCGCTCCCGCGCAACATCCCCTGTTCCAGATTTCCCAGTTTGCCTATTTCTGTTTGCTGTTAATTCTAATTTGTTTAGGCTTTTTCTTGCAGGTATCTTAAGCAATCAGCACAACGAAAACCTTGAACTTTGATGCCATTACGAAGAACTCATCTTGATCTATCATTTGGATAACTTGGCTCAGTCTAACAGCGCATGGATCATCCTGGGAGACATGACATCTTTTCTTATCTGAGTAACTTCTGCAGTTGTTTCAATCCTGTAATCTGACTAGACTACTTTGTGCAGGTTTTTAACATATTCGGAGAAGCCTTCAGCTCTGATCCTTGTATCCAATAGCAAGATCTGAACCTTCTCTATCATTTGGATCAGTTGGGACAGATTAAGATTGAACAGATAAACCTACGAGATGGTGCAACTTTTGATGATTGATATATTTCTGCACCAGTTTTATTCTTTAATCTGAATAGTTGTTTTGCCTTTGATGTCCTTATTACTTGACAGATCTTCAATCTGCAATTCTTATACGATTTAAAAGAACAAGTTTTGGTCTACATCTTGGTTTAATTGGTTTGAATTTTTGATTTATGGATTTTCCTGCAACATATGTCTACTTTTTGTAAATGATTAAAGTTGCTCAGGAATTCTAATAGCTATTTTCTCGCTGCATTCTGAATTTTGACTTTTTTCTCAAAAATCCCAAAAATAAATAACTGAATTTTGCATCAGTAGTTTTACTCCACGCTTCCCCCCTACATCACTTCTTCTCTTGAGTTCCTGTACATTTGAACAAATGTGAACTCCACATGCAGTGTCCAACACCCATGAAATTGAAGAAGAAGAGATCATGACCTCAGTCACAAATATACCTGAGCCAGAAGCGATGCTTCCCTTCTTGTCTCCTTGGAGCGCTTTACAGTCCTTTTTCAAGTGACCCAGCTGGCCACAGTGGAAATATCTGTATTCCTTCGACCGCTTAACCTTTTGTTTCAGCGCCTTGTTGTAGTTCTTGACTGGGGCTTTGCCCTTCTTCCCCTTCTTCTTGTTCCTAGAAGGAACCATTAAGACAGAGGTTGAAGGCTTTCCCTTCAGAGTTTCCTCAGTAGTCAAGAGCATATTCAGCAACTCTGCCGGAGTACAATCGATTTTGTTCATATTAAAGTTAATAATGAACGCATCGAAAGAAGGCGGGAGAGACTGCAGAATAATGTCTACAGCAAGCTCCTGATTGATGGTATGCCCCAGTTTCTCTAGAGCCTCCTTGTGCCCAATCATCTTGAGCACGTGAGCTCCCACTGGGCTCCCTTCAGCCAGTTTGCTCTGAAAGAACAGCTTGGTCAACTTATAGCGCTCAGTCGTCGCCTATGCAGCATACAGCATCTTGAGGTTTGCTATAATTTCTATAGCAGACATATCCTCATGCTGACGCTGCAGCGGTGGCGTCATAGACGCTAGCATCAGGCAAGCGACATCAATGCTATCATTGACAAGCTTTTCATAGGCTTCACGAACCGCCCTTGCGGCGTTCGCAGCGGGTTGAGGCGGTATCGCCGTCTCGAGGACATACAGTTTCCTCTCTGCCTTAAGAACAATCTTAAGGTGTCCGTACCAGTCTGAGAAGTTTGGCCCAGCAAACTTCTCCCTTTCCAGTAGGGATCGCACATTGAAGTTCATGGTGTTCGTTGCTGCAGGAATCTACAACAATGCAAGAACAGCAAGGTCAGTATCAATGTTTAGAATCAATCCAGGACTTAAGAAAGATTCTTTTCTCACTATTTTATCTGACTGAAAAATCCAGTAAAACAGTCCGAAAGAGTAAGACTCTTTTAGTGAGATGGGATCCAGATTTCATACTTGGTCTCCGCGTCCCGCTCAGGCGAGATAAGATGCACAGAGAGTACAAGCACTAATCTCTGGTAGGCAGTCCCTGCCAATCGCCAACCCGTGCGATTCCCCTTCATCTGGGCAATCCAGCTGACTGTGCCAACTGAGTTGGTACAACACAGTCTCTGATCCCACAGATGGCTGCCTCCATATAGCTAACATATGCCCCATATGTAGCCTACATGGTCAAGCTGACCTGACCTACTCCCTGGACCACCACGTGCTATGCTGAGCAACGAGAAGCGATAAATCCCTTCTCTGTAACACGCAGGTGAAATCACACACCGTCTGAAGATAGATGGGCGTGCCCACTGAGTGGGTACAACACGGCCCCAACGATAGTCAGAACAGTGAGGTTTCGCGCCAGAAGGCATTTCGTGCTTGATATTTAGCGTTGGATTTTAACGGTCTTTTATCTTCTTACTATCAGGCAAATCCTATGGCTATAGCAGAAGATAAATAACTCATGCAATTCTAATTATTCAACAATAAAAGAAAGCATGGATCTTATGTGGTAAAAGCCCATTAAGCCTAAGTAAGACCTTAACCTAAATTAAGTCTTCACTTGCTTTCTTCATGGGGCTTTTTCTTCTCATCTGGCCCAACCTAGGGCCCAAGCGCCAATTGCAGCTCAGGTGCGCCCACCAGGAAAATGCGCCTGTCCTAGGGTCGAACCCTAGACCTCCCACCTGGTCAAGCCACTGCTGCATGCGCCTCTGCCATGTGTGCATTGTGCTCTTGTCTGATTAAATTACAAATTAATCTATCTAGACAAGATTGACACGCAGGTCAATTACACTTATAAATTAAATACAATGTGATTCGCAGATCACAATTAAATATTAATTTACAATTAACCAGGCTCGTAGGCCCCAGCACAGCACACAATAAAGGGCAACCCACATAAGATGAAATAAACAAGCACATGGCATCCACTCAAACATGTGATCCAATAAAAATAAGAAAATAAAATTTTGAAAACCCATTGGCATCAATTTTAATTTTCTTATATGCCCTACAACCTTACAACGGTCCATTGATAGGGATCCACTCATCATTTCTAGTTAGATCCATTACCCTTGCATGCACCAAGTCCTAACTGACTTGAGTTGACCTAATGGTCAACCATGCATGCGCCAAGGGCTGAACAACCATCATGAGTTCTGGCAAGCGGGTGTGACCCCGGGCCTAACTCATGTGCGTTCAATGGTTGTCTCAACCAGACCTCGCTACACACCTGTGATGCAATCGACCTATAGCCACCTCGTGCTTGCGCACAGGTGCCATCTGGTCGATCCATCTAGGCTGTCAGATGGTCTGATCAGACTGGTTGGATCTACTCTAGAAGATGACTTCAACCCCATCAACCCGTCTAAGGGTTTATAGCAGGCGCTTAGTCTAAAGAGGGGCACACAAGTTAAGTTTTTCTATGACAAAACAACAACAAGCACCAATACATGCGCCAAAGAGCAATAAACATCATACATGTTGTTTTCGCATCATGAACTTTCATGAACTTGCACATGTAATCAACCATAGATCTAAGCATGAGAGTAAACATGGATCACACAAAGTATCAAGCAATCATATGAATTATACCGAAAACATCAGCTCTGATACCAATTGTAAGTCCCCCTTTCATGAGGGGGGCGAAACCCTAAAGCATGCGCATTCAAGAAATTTTCTAGGGCTTCATAAGATCGCATGTGGTATAACCATATGATCAACTTAAGTTTTACTAAGATCAAGATGTGATCTTACCATAGCCATCGCTTGGATGGTGCCTTGGAAGCAAGAGGGCGAAAGGGGCTCTCCTCCAAAGGTGGCGCACACAAGAGGATGATGGCTACTCCTTGTGTTCCTTGTGCTAGCAAGGCTTCAAGGGTCCTTGTCGAATGGAAGGGAAGAGATCTACTCTTTGCTTGGCCGAATCCTCTCTTGTCGTCAACCTTCACAACGCAAGCCGTGAGTCGTCAGTTGTGTGTCGTCAAGAGCAAAGGGGCGAGAGATGATAATCGAGAGGCGTTGCTTTCGAACGTGGAGACGTTCCCATTTTGGAAAACCGAAATTCCAAAAATAGCAACCACTTGATTACATGTGTTATGCGTTCACTTGAAATGAACCAAACGCATATCCCTTCTCCCATATGAACCATGCGCTCACACATGAGCCGGTTCAATGTATTTGGTTCAATGACCAAACCAAATCAGCCCAAGCTTTTAGTCCAGATCGAATCAAACCCTAAGGTTCCAGATCTGACCATTCATCTCCTGATGCTTCTGATCTCACCAATCTAGCATCAACACTCTCGATCGAAGCTTACCGATCTCAAGCCCTAATCAATCAAACATGATCAGACCAGATCTCACTTATAATCAGAGTTTAAATCCCTTTAAACTGAACTAAACAATTCAGTCCACACGATCTGACTTAAGTAAGCCATATCATCAAATTGTGCGACCCTGAGGGTTTCCTTTAAATGTCGGTAACGATAACTTACATTATCACGATCAGTGAGGGGTATCTAGCAACACATCACTGTCTCCCGATATAGAGGAAAGAGTCTTCCAAGACTACACCCAAACCACAGCACAAGTGTGAATCAACTCACTAGGCATACATATTTCCTTTGCCACTGGATGTTCTTATTGGACAAGCGTGTCAAGCTTGTAGCTCCAATATGATGAGCATGATTAGATCAGATGAACATAGTCACCTGGGTATGGCCATACACTTTCTCAATCATCTCATTTAAGGGGGGGGGGCCCATTAGAACATCACACTCCAATTAAGGAGACGGCAATCCTATATCTATCACTAGTGCCCTAACCTGACTCATGATCATTATCCAAGATAGTCTATAACCATTATGTTTCAAATGATATTGAACTACCTCAAAACAATGACAATCATCATTTAGAAACACAAGTGATCTCAAGTCAGAGGACATGTGCCACTTGAAGCAAAACAAGGATTATTCACATTGTGACAAGCAATTGAATATCCTAGTAGGGTCTGTCCAGTACATCCAATGTACCCATGAGTCTACATCTTATTCCATGCTCGAAGCATCCTATAAGATTAGAACACATATTAGTCTCAATCATATCAAGGCTGTCTCATGTTCACCAAGATATCTCGACTAAGGACTTTATAGCATGTCAACCTAGATGAACAGCAATGAGACATTATTCAGAAGCACAGTTATTGCTGCAGACAATGTAACAAACTGAATAACAACCATTGCCTTTATAAACAAAAGAGTTTATACATGATACTGTTACAATCCCAAGGCCTCAAACATTAGCCTTAAGGGCATACCCCAACACACAACATCGCATACATAATGGACCCAATAGCCGAAGCATAAGGCGTATTGTCCATTTCATCTTTCTCAGTCTGTGTTTGTGGACACTGACTCTTTGAAAGACTCAGACCATGTCTGATTGGAAGATATCCTCTTTTAGAATTCTCTAAATGGAATCTCTCCAGGACTTTATCGATGTAAGTACTCTGGCACAGCCCGAGAAGCCTCTTAGATCTATCTCTGTAGATCTTCACACCTAATACATAGGCTGCTTCTCCTAAATCTTTCATCTGGAAACATTTTCTTAACCATGCTTTAACAGCATGTAGTTTAGGAATTCGTTTCCAATGATCAAGATATCATCGACGTAGAGGACTAGGAAAGTAATCACGCTCCCACTAAACTTCTTATATACACACGGGTCATCTTCATTCTTGATGAAACCAAATTCACAGATTGATTCATCAAAACGAATATTCCAGCTTCTTGATGCTTGTTTAAGTCCATAAATGGACTTCTTTAATTTGCATATTTTATGACGATCCGATGGATTAGTGAATGATGGAGGCAGTAGCCCTGCTCTGAGGAGATCTGGTCGAATCCGTAGGGTACCCAATCGATATGGGTTTCCTTAGGGTTCCATTTCTTGCATGGCATTTAGGGTAGTTTGCTTTTCAATAAAACATGCATCATGTAGACATTTATGGCAAGTCCACTTATAGTAGGTAGTGCATTGTAATTCATGAACTTATGTATTCTTGCATCATAAGTAGTGCATATAGGCATTAGGATCATTTTGGCAGGTCAACCAGGAAAGGAGCAGCTCAAGTTCCAGCTCAAGGTCACTCAAGCTCCACTCATCAAGTTCAGCTCCAGAAAAAGAAAGAAGACTTCAAAGTCCAAGTTCACTTCAAGCCATGACATGACTCACTTGCCATCCTTGTTGGGCGCATATTCAAGAGATCAAATCAGCCACCTCATCATGACATGCGCCAACCTCTACTCCAATCAAGAAATGCATTCAATTCCCTCATCCATCAAGATCCACAATCAAAGGGAATATCCATCAAGATCCACTATCAAAGGAGAGCAATTATGAAGGCATTTATGTTGAGTTGCCATCTCTTGTTGCCGCTCAAGCTCTCATGGAAAGGATTCGAAATTTGAAATCCTTATCCATGCGCCAACAAGCATTATGAAGACCCTCTCATCGCCCATTTAATGAAATGCCAAGAGAAGATCATCCATAGAAGGAAGCTCTTAAAGAGGATTTGCGCCCACCTCCTCATGAAGATTTTGAATTTCGAATTCCAACCATTTTTGTAGAAGGCGCAAGGAAGATAATTACTATCCTGCCCTAGCTTCAGCTCACCTATAAAAGCATGTCCATCCCCTTGTATTTTCGATTACCTCTTGATGAAATATATTGTCTATTAGTTGCCTAGGTTAAATACTTGTGTTAGTGATTGAAGTTCTTTAGCCGAGTTCTCCTCTTCCTCCTAGCTTTTCCACCGAGGCTCTAAGAAGTTCTTCCCTTGCTTGTGTGCGCCATCTCAAGAAGGACTTCCCTCACTTTCGGTTTGGAGCAAGAAGAAGATCCCCACTTGGCCTCAAGGAGCTTCCACCCCAATCGGCTAAGTTTCTTCCTCAACCTTTGCTTTAGATTTTAGAACTCTTCTCTACACTAAACCTTGTTTATTTACTTTGTAGCTTGCGCTTGGAGTGGGTAAAGAAGGGGCGCCTTCCCCTTCCTTCTCTTTCTCCCCCTCCTTCTCTTTAGTTGTTAGGATTAGCAAGGGAACTTGTGAGGCTTAACCTCACCCCTTGATCTGTTTTTGTATTAAAATCCGTGACCTGTACGGATCATCTGTGTTTGCTTGTAAGCTCCACCCTACACCTTCCATCAGAGTTGGACCGGTGAAGATCGGGAAGCACAGCCCTTCAATTCTCAAGGGCTGCACTGTAAGCTTATCTTCCAGCATTTACAGCTTTCTAGTGTAGTTTTGAATTCCTGTCTTTAGTGTAACTCGGGTTTTTCCTATATTTAAAATACAAAAAAAATTAGTTTCTTAATCTCGTTAGTATAATTGCGGTTTTCTCTTACTATTAAACTAGCTATAAAATAAGTTTTCAAAACTCGTTGTTTGAATGCTTTAGAACCCCCCCGTCCTACATCAGCTTGGTATCAGAGCTTAGGCTCTTAGTTTAGATTTTTAAGCCTCAAAAACTTATTTTCTACCTCTAAGCGATCTTTGGAATACACTCTATTTTTCAAAATCTATATTTTTCAAAGCACCCATGCAAACTCGGTCCAAAACCCAACAACAGGAGCAAGATCCCACCATGGATCGCACTGCTACTGATGAAAGGTTTGAGTTTTTAACTGAGCAAATAGGGAACCTTACCCGAAGCCTTAACCAAATTACTACTGAATTTCATGATTTTAGGGAGAGGTCTTCTCATCATGCTAGTCAGCCACCTAGCCCTCGTCATGTAGAAAACCAACAACCACCTGCGTGGAACGGGCATCAAACCCCAAACCGTGCAGGCACCCAACCTATGTGGAATGGATACCCTAATCCAAACCATGAAGGAACCCATCCCCAACCAACATGGAATGGATACCCCAATCCAAACCATGCGGGAAACCACCAACCCAATATGTGGAATGGACCCCCTGTTCAAACTCCACCTCAACCCAGATTCAGAGAGGATGATGTGCACCGCGCCATCAAACTCAACCCTCCAACCTTCAATGGCTCTCTAGAACCCCGAGACTTCTTGGATTGGACAACCAAACTCGAACAATATTTCGAGTGGAGCATGATCCCTGAGCACAGCAAGGTCCGACTTGCAAAGTGCCTTCTTGAGGGAAATGCTAGGTTGTATTGGACCAATGTAGAGAACAACCAACAAAGACTCAACCTACCTCCCATAGACACCTGGCTAGAAATGCGTCAACAACTTAAACTGAAATATGTCCCCTCATATTTTCAGAGTAAGTTATTTGACCAAGCCTCTAGCCTTACCCAAGGAGCCATGACCGTTGACCAATATACTGCTAGCTTTGAGGAATTCCTCCTTAGGGGAAACCCTGGAGAAAACCCTCTATTCACCCTTAGCAGGTATAAAAATGGTCTCCGATCTGAAATCAGAAAGGGCCTTACCTATTACCAGATAGACTCCATAGAGGTTGCCCATCTTAGAGCCAAAGAAATTGAGCAAGAACTTAAGGTTGCCTTTAGGAGAGAGTTTAGTGCCTCTAGACCAAGTCCTAGGCCAACCCAACCTCAAAGCTCTAGCACTCCTAAACCCCAATCCTCTAGTTATCCAGAACCATCTAGGGTCAAATGCCATGGTTGTCAAAAGTATGGACACTACATGAAAGACTGTCCTAAACGAGTCTTATACTTAGGAGAAGAAACCCAAACCCCTAGACTAGAAGATATTAATGACCCAGACTCTGGCTGCCAAGTACTAGAAGACACTGAATATGACAGTAGTGAGGAACCTGCCCAAAACACCTTAGGAGTTGTTAGGTGTACCCTGATCAAACCCTCACCCACGGATGATTGGCGAAGAACTAGTATCTTCCATACATACACGAAATGCAATGGAAACATGTGCAAAGTAGTGATAGATGGGGGTAGTAGTCTCAACGCTGTCTCCCACTCTGCAGTCACCAAGTTTAAGCTTAAGATAGAAGCTCACCCAACCCCTTATAACATCTCTTGGGTCAACCAGTCTAGTGTGCCTGTAACCCATAGGAGTCTAGTGCCCTTGCAGTTTGGTACCTATGAAGGACAAATTTGGTGTGACGTCATCACTATGGATGTCGCTCAAGTCCTTCTAGGCAGACCATGGCTATATGACATGGATGTGGTCCACTACGGTCGGACTAACACCTATGTCTTTAGTCATTCAGGTCAAAAGATCAAACTGAAACCATCCATGCCAAGAGAACTTAAGGCCTCAACCAATAAGGGAAAAATAGAAGAAACCAAGCAACCAACCCTTCAACTCATGAGACCTAAAGACTATAGGCCCGATCAACCTTTATTTACCTTAGTCCTCAAGGAAGTTAACCAAGAAGAAGAAAGTAAGCCACCCCCTGAAGTAGAAGCCCTCTTAGAACATTATAGTGAGCTTACTCCTGAAGAGTTACCCACAGGACTCCCACCCCTTAGGGACATCCAACATGCTATAGACCTTGTCCCAGGTTCAACCTTACCCAATCTACCCCACTATAGGAAAAACCCCACCGAGCACCAAGAACTTAAGAGGCAAATAGAAGACCTATTAGAGAAAGGGCACATCAGAGAAAGCCTTAGCCCATGCGCCGTGCCTGCTCTCCTCACCCCTAAAAAGGATGGCAGTTGGCGCATGTGTATAGACTGTAGAGCCATAAACAAAATCACAGTCAAGTATAGGTTTCCTATCCCTAGACTTGATGACATGTTAGACATGTTAGTAGGCTCTAAGTGGTTTAGCAAGTTGGACTTAAGAAGTGGATACCACCAGGTCAGGATAAGGCTAGGTGATGAATGGAAGACAGCCTTCAAGACCAAGGATGGTCTCTATGAATGGTTAGTCATGCCTTTTGGCTTGACTAATGCCCCTTCCACATTCATGAGACTCATGACTCAAGTCTTGAAGCCTTTCATTGGAAAATTCCTGGTAGTCTACTTTGATGATATCCTCATCTATAGTAAGACTAAAGAGGAGCACCTAGAGCACCTTAGGAAGACCCTTGACCTTCTTAAGGAAGAACAACTTTACATCAACCTCAAGAAGTGTTCCTTTTTGTCCCATAGTGTGATCTTCTTAGGGTTCATAGTGTCTGAGGAAGGTCTTCAAGCTGACCCATCCAAGATCCAAGCCATCATAGACTGGCCCGAACCTAAGACCATCACTGAAGTCAGAAGCTTCCATGGTCTAGCCACCTTTTATAGGAGATTCATAAGAAATTTCAGCTCTATAGTGGCACCTATCACCAGTTGCCTGAAACAAGGTGAATTCTCCTGGACAAAGTCTGCTAGCAAAGCCTTCCAAGAGCTTAAGGATAAGATGACCACTGCCCCGGTCCTTAGGCTTCCTGACTTCAATAAGGTCTTTGAGGTAGATTGTGACGCCTCTGGAGTTGGCATAGGGGGAACCCTAAGCCAAGAAGGCCATCCCATAGCCTTCTTCAGTGAAAAACTCAACGAGGCAAAGCAAAAATACTCTACCTATGACAAAGAGTTTTATGCTGTAGTTCAGGCCCTAAGGTATTGGAGACATTACCTCATCCATAGGGAGTTTACCCTTAACAGTGACCACCAGGCCCTCTCCTACCTAAGTGCTCAGAAAAAGCTAAACTCAAGGCATGCTAAGTGGGTCGAGTACTTGCAACAATATACTTTTGTGCTTAGACATAAATCAGGATCTGAGAATAAAGTAGCAGATGCCCTTAGTAGAGTAACTTTACTTTTGAATAAAATGCATGTTGAAGTTACTTGCTTTGAATCCATGAAAAATGCTTATTTTGAATGTCCTGATTTTTCTACCTTATATGCTGACCTTAGTCAAGACCCTTTAAGTCACCCCCTCTACACCCTTAGGGATGGGTATCTCTTTCTTGGACCAACCCTTTGTGTGCCGAAGACTTCCATCCGAGAATTCCTTGTTTGGGAATTGCACGGAGGCGGGTCTGCCGGGCACCACGGTCGAGATAAGACCCAAGCCCTTGTAAAGGAACGGTTCTACTGGCCGAACCTTTACCAAGATGTAGCCAAGGTTGTGAAACATTGTAGGACTTGTCAGCTCACCAAAGTCCACAAGCATAGTCCCGGCCTGTACACCCCCTTACCTATTCCCCATGCCCCTTGGCAAGACCTTAGTATGGATTTCATTCTAGGACTACCCCGAACCTCAGCCAAACATGATTCTATATTTGTGGTAGTTGATAGGTTTACTAAGATGGCCCATTTCATAGCTTGCACCAAAACCACTGATGCCTCCCATGTGGCTAAACTCTTCTTTAGGGAAGTTGTAAGGCTACATGGAACACCCTTAACTATAGTGTCTGATAGAGACCCTAGGTTTGTAGGACATTTTTGGAGAACCCTCTGGACCCTTCTAGGAACGAAACTCAAGTTCTCCACAGCCTACCATCCCCAGACGGATGGGCAGACTGAAGTGGTCAACCGATCACTTGGGAGTATCCTTAGAAGTTTGGTAAGTGAACACCCTGGCAACTGGGATAAACTCTTACCCACTGCCGAGTTCTCCTACAACAGTACAGTCAACAAGACCACAGGTCTCTGCCCCTTCCAAGCTAACCTAGGATATCAACCCAACAAACCCATAGATCTCTTCCCTCTACCTAGACATTTTAGAACCTCTTTACCTGCTCGTGACTTTGCATTACATACTTCGCAAATGCACGCTGAAATATTTTCAAAAATGCTAGAATCTGTTAATCAATATCGCGAAGCTGCTAACAAACATCGCCGAGAAAGGTTATTTTCTACAGGTGATAAGGTGATCCTACGAGCACGGGAAGAGCGCATCCATGGGATTGGACACAAGTTGGAAGCAAAAGGACTAGGCCCCTTCACCATTGTGGATAAAATCAACGACAATGCCTATGTCCTCGACCTACCACCTGAACTGGGGATCCCCACCACCGTCAACGTGGAGGATCTCACCCTCTATCATGAGCCCCTCTCCATACCAGATCCAAGTGACCCTCACAAAATGGAGATTGAGGCTATTCTGGAAGACCAAACCAAGTTCACCACTGATGAGGTACAAATGTTTTATCGTGTTAGACTCATTAATGGTGAAGAGGTATGGCTTCCTGAGTCTGAGCTAGCTATAGCCGCCCCTGAGTTACTCCAAGGGTACAAGGACAATTCTCCAGAGGAGAATTCTTCCAACCCGGGGAGAGCTGATGGAGGCAGTAGCCCTGCTCTGAGGAGATCTGGTCGAATCCGTAGGGTACCCAATCGATATGGGTTTCCTTAGGGTTCCATTTCTTGCATGGCATTTAGGGTAGTTTGCTTTTCAATAAAACATGCATCATGTAGACATTTATGGCAAGTCCACTTATAGTAGGTAGTGCATTGTAATTCATGAACTTATGTATTCTTGCATCATAAGTAGTGCATATAGGCATTAGGATCATTTTGGCAGGTCAACCAGGAAAGGAGCAGCTCAAGTTCCAGCTCAAGGTCACTCAAGCTCCACTCATCAAGTTCAGCTCCAGAAAAAGAAAGAAGACTTCAAAGTCCAAGTTCACTTCAAGCCATGACATGACTCACTTGCCATCCTTGTTGGGCGCATATTCAAGAGATCAAATCAGCCACCTCATCATGACATGCGCCAACCTCTACTCCAATCAAGAAATGCATTCAATTCCCTCATCCATCAAGATCCACAATCAAAGGGAATATCCATCAAGATCCACAATCAAAGGAGAGCAATTATGAAGGCATTTATGTTGAGTTGCCATCTCTTGTTGCCGCTCAAGCTCTCATGGAAAGGATTCGAAATTTGAAATCCTTATCCATGCGCCAACAAGCATTATGAAGACCCTCTCATCGCCCATTTAATGAAATGCCAAGAGAAGATCATCCATAGAAGGAAGCTCTTAAAGAGGATTTGCGCCCACCTCCTCATGAAGATTTTGAATTTCGAATTCCAACCATTTTTGTAGAAGGCGCAAGGAAGATAATTACTATCCTGCCCTAGCTTCAGCTCACCTATAAAAGCATGTCCATCCCCTTGTATTTTCGATTACCTCTTGATGAAATATATTGTCTATTAGTTGCCTAGGTTAAATACTTGTGTTAGTGATTGAAGTTCTTTAGCCGAGTTCTCCTCTTCCTCCTAGCTTTTCCACCGAGGCTCTAAGAAGTTCTTCCCTTGCTTGTGTGCGCCATCTCAAGAAGGACTTCCCTCACTTTCGGTTTGGAGCAAGAAGAAGATCCCCACTTGGCCTCAAGGAGCTTCCACCCCAATCGGCTAAGTTTCTTCCTCAACCTTTGCTTTAGATTTTAGAACTCTTCTCTACACTAAACCTTGTTTATTTACTTTGTAGCTTGCGCTTGGAGTGGGTAAAGAAGGGGCGCCTTCCCCTTCCTTCTCTTTCTCCCCCTCCTTCTCTTTAGTTGTTAGGATTAGCAAGGGAACTTGTGAGGCTTAACCTCACCCCTTGATCTGTTTTTGTATTAAAATCCGTGACCTGTACGGATCATCTGTGTTTGCTTGTAAGCTCCACCCTACACCTTCCATCAGAGTTGGACCGGTGAAGATCGGGAAGCACAGCCCTTCAATTCTCAAGGGCTGCACTGTAAGCTTATCTTCCAGCATTTACAGCTTTCTAGTGTAGTTTTGAATTCCTGTCTTTAGTGTAACTCGGGTTTTTCCTATATTTAAAATACAAAAAAAATTAGTTTCTTAATCTCGTTAGTATAATTGCGGTTTTCTCTTACTATTAAACTAGCTATAAAATAAGTTTTCAAAACTCGTTGTTTGAATGCTTTAGAACCCCCCCGTCCTACATCAGTGAAACCTTCAGGTTGTGTCATATACACATCCTCTTCTAATTTTCCATTAAGGAAAGCGGTCTTCACATCCATCTGCCAGATCTCATAATCATAATATGCCGCTATCGCGAGAATAATCTGAATAGACTTGAACATAGCTACAGGAGAGAAAGTTTCATCATAATCTATCCCGTAGATTTGTTTGAAACCTTTCGCAACTAGCCTGCCTTCATAGGTAACCACGTTACCATCCATGTCAATCTTCTTCTTGAAGATCCATTTACAGCCTATAGGGATTACTCCCGGAGGCGGATCAACCAAATCCCAAACTTGGTTATCTGACATGGAGTCCATCTCGGCGCGCATAGCTTCAAGCCATCTCGCTGAGTCCGGTCCACTGACCGCATCCGCATAAGTGAGGGGTTCATCATTAATGATGTAGACTCCATCATAGCGCTCAGGCTGTCGACGGATCCTTCCCGATCTTCGTGGTTCCCGTGATATCTGAGCCTCAGGTTGTTCAATAACCTGATCTACTGGCTCAGGCTCATCCAATTGCGCTTGACTACTTTGTCCTTCTTCTGGATTCTCATCCAGGTTTATTTCTCTCCCACTGGCTTCTTGCAGAAGAAATTCCTTCTCAAGAAAAATAGCCGTCCGAGCAACAAATAAATTGTTCTCTTTAGGATCGTAGAAATAATAACCCTTAGTTTCCTTAGGGTAACCGACAAAGATACAATTCTCAGATCTGCTCTCTAGTTTCCCAGAGGCGAGCTTTTTAACATTAGCCTCGCAACCCCAGATCTTGATAAATGTCAAGCTCGGCTGTTTCCCATACCATAACCCATATGGAGTCTTTGAAACGGCCTTGGATGGCACTCGGTTTAGTACCTTTGCAGCTATTTCTAGTGCAAATCCCCAAAAGGAGTAAGGTAGAGTAGCCTGACACATCATAGAACGAACCATATCCAGTAAGGTTCTATTCCTCCTCTCGGACACACCATTCCATTGCGGTGTTCCTGGCGGAGTGAGCTGTGAGATAATCCCACACTCCTTCAGATAGTCAGTAAACTCATGACTCAAGTATTCTCCACCTCGATCTGAGCGAAGTGCCTTGATATTTCGGCCTAGCTGATTTTGTACTTCATTTTTGAACTCTTTGAACTTGTCAAAAGATTCACTCTTATGTCTCATAAGATAGACATAACCATACCTACTGAAATCATCAGTAAAGGTAATGAAGTATGAATAGCCACCTCTGGCATGTTTACTAAATGGCCCACACACATCACTGTGAATGAGGTCAAGTAAACCTGAAGCCCTTTGACCTTTGTTGGAAAAAGGAGACTTCGTCATTTTACCCATTAAACAAGCTTTGCATGTATCAAGCTCCTCATAGGAGAATGATCCCAGCAGTCCATAGTCATGCAACCGCTTAATGCGCTTCTTGTTAATATGGCCTAAACGACTATGCCATAGCAAGGTGCTGTCATCAGCATACTTGGCTTTCTTAATATCAATCTGTTGTATTGAACATTCCATGTCCAACATGAATAACCCATTGTTAATTGACCCAGTAGCATAAACAATATTATCAAAGGAAATATAACACTTTGAAATCTTGCATTCAAAGGAAAACCCTTTCCTGACAAGAGCAGGAATAGAGATAATATTCTTAGTTATGCTCGGTACAAAATAACAATTGTCCAGTTCTAATACAAGACCAGATGGTAAAGAGATGTGATAAACTCCTACAGCAACAGCAGCAACCCGTGCCCCGTTTCCTACTCGTAGGTCCACCTCATGCTGTCCCACCTGTCTTCTTCTCTTGAGTTCCTGTACATTTGAACAAATGTGAACTCCACATGCAGTGTCCAACACCCATGATATAGAAGAAGAAACCATGACTTCAGTCACGAAAATACCTGAGCCAGAAGCGAAAGGCTTACTTCCCTTCTAGTCTCCTTGGAGCGCTTTACAGTCCTTTTTCCAGTGACCTAACTGGCCACAATGGAAACATCTGTATTCCTTTGACCGCTTTATCTTTTGCTTTAGAGCCTTGTTGTAGCTCTTGATGGGGGCTTTGCCCTTCTTCCCCTTCTTCTTGTTCCTTGAAGGAACCATGAGGACAGAGGATGAAGGCGTTCCCTTCTCACGAGACTGAGTCTGCTCTGTAGTCAAGAGCATGTTCAGCAACTCTGCCGGCGTACAGTCGATCTTGTTCATATTAAAATTAATAATGAATGGATCAAAAGAGGCCGGGAGAGACTGCAGGATGATATCTACAACAAGCTCCTGATTGTTGGTATGTCCCAGCTTCTCTAGAGCCTCCTTGTACCCAATCATCTTGAGTACGTGAGCTCCCACTGGACTCCCTTCAGCCAGTTTGCTCTGAAAGAAAAGTTTAGTCAAATTATAGCGTTCAGTCCTCGCTTGTGCAGCATACAGCATCTTGAGGTTTGCTATAATTTCTATAGCAGATAGATCCTCATGCTGACATTGCAGCTGTGGCGTCATAGACGCTAGCATCAAGCAAGCGACATCAATGCTATCATTGACATGCTTCTCATAAGCATCTCGAACCGCCCTTGCGGCGTTCGCAGCGGGTTGAGGCGGTATAGCCGTCTCGAGGACATACAGTTTCCTCTCTACCTTAAGAACAATCTTAAGGTGTCCGTACCAGTCTGAGAAGTTTGGCCCAGCAAACTTCTCCCTTTCCAGTAGGGATCGCACATTGAAGGCTGTGGTGTTCGTTGCTGCAGTAATCTACAACAATGCAAGAACAGCAAGGTCAGTATGAATGTTAGAATCAATTCAGGACTTAAGAATGATTCTTTTCTCACTATTTTATCTGACTGAAAAATCCAGTAAAACAGTCCGAAAGAGTGAAACTCTTTTAGTGAGATGGGATCCAGATTTCATACTTGGTCTCCGCGTCCCGCTCAGGCGAGATAAGATGCACAGAGAGTACAAGCACTAATCTCTGGTAGGCAATCCCTGCCAATCGCCAACCCGTGCGATTCCCCTTCATCTGGGCAATCCAGCAGACTGTGCCAACTGAGTTGGTACAACACAATCTCTGATCCCACAGATGGCTGCCTCCATATAGCTACTATATGCGCCACACATGTAGCCTACATGGTCAAGCTAACCCGACCTACTCCCTGGACCACCACGTGCTATGCTGAGCAACGAGAAGCGATAAATCCCTTCTCTGTAACACGCAGGTGTAATCACACACCGTCTGAAGATAGATGGGCGTGCCCACTGAGTGGGTACAACACGGCCCCAACGATAGTCAGAACAGTGAGGTTTCGCGTCAGAAGGCTTACGAGCTTGATATTTAACGTTGGATTTTAACAGTCTTTTATCTTCTTAACTATCATAGATACCCTATGGTGAAAGAAGAAGATTAAATCATGCAGTTCTAATTATTTAAACAATAAATGAAAGCATGATGATCTTATGTGGTAAAAGCCCATTAAGCCTAGGTAAGACCTTAATTTAAACTTAAGTCTTCACTTGAGCTTTTCTTGGGTCTTTTGCATTTCCTCTGGCCCAACCCGGGCCCAAGCGCCCACTACAGCTTAGGTGCGCCCACCAAATAAAATGCGCCTGTCCTAGAGTCGAACCCTAGACCTCCCGCTGGTGAAGCCACTTGCTGCATGCGCCTCTGCCAAGTGTGCTCTGTGCTCATGTCTGATTAAAATACAATTTAATCTATCTAGACATGAATGACACGCAGGTCAATTACACTTTATAAATTAATTAAAATGTGATGCGCAGATCACAATAAATATTAATTTACAATTTTAATCCAGGCACGCAGGCCCCAGCACAGCACACATTAAATAGGCAGCCCACATAAGATTAAATAAACAAGCAATATGGTATACATTCATCATGTGATCCAAAACAGAAAATAAAATTTTTCGAAAACCCATTGGCATCAATTTTTTTTTTATTTTCCTTATGAGCTCTACTACCTCACAACGGTCCATTAATAGGGATCCACTCATCATACCTAGTCAGATCCACTGCCCTTGCATGCACCAAGTCGTAACTGACTTGAGCTGACCTAATGGTCAACCATGCATGCGCCAAGGGCTGAACGACCCTCATGAGTTCTGGCAAGCGGGTGTGACCCCGGGCCAAACTCATGCACGTTCACTGGTTGTCTCAACCAGACATCGCTACACGCCTGTCCGCAGTCGACCTATAGCCACCTCGTGCTTGCGCACAGGTGCCATCTGGTCGACCCATCTAGGCTGTCAGATGGTCTGATCAGACTAATTGGATCTTAACTAGACGATGACTTCAACCCTAATAACCCGTCTAAGTTTTTCAAGTAGGCGCCTCTTAGATCTAGTGTATGCGCGCAAGAGAAGTTTTTATAAAAACAACAAGATGCGCCAAACAACATACATGCGCGAAGGAGAAATTATACATCTAAGATAAGCATGTATTTTCGCCAACCAACATGAACAATTTTCGCATATTATGTAGTTTCGCATGTAACCTTTAGATCTAAACATTTGAGCAAACAAGGATCACACAATAGCAATCATACGAACATACAAATAACTTGCTCTGATACCAATTGAAAGTCCCTTTAGGGGGGGGGGGTGGCGAAACCCTAAATAGGCGCATATATAAATATTCGCAGCGGAAGCTAGGGCTTCTAGATCGATAGCATGTATGTCATATGATCAACTAAAACATGTATACATAGAAAAGGAGTCATACCATCGCCATTACTTTGGATGGCGCCTTGGAAGCAGAGATCGAAAGGGATCTCCTCCAAAAGATGCGCACACAAGATGTGATCGCCTACTCCTTGTTGATCTTTGTGCTAGCAAAGTTCTTCAAGAATCCTTGTCGAATGGAAGGGATGAGATGACTTGATTGCTTGGCTGAGACATCTCCTTGTCGTCAACCCTCTTCACCACACGAGTATGTCGAGAGCCAGAGGCAAGAGGCGACAATAGGGCATGAAGAGAAGCGACGTGAGGCGTGGTCACGTTTAGCAACATGCTATCTAAAATTAGCAAAGCCTTAACGTGTGATGCGTTCACTCCAAGTAAACCATCACATTTTCCTCTCCCCTTGAACCATGCGCTCACATGATGAGCCAGTTCAATTTGGTTTGGTTCAAAGACCAATTAACCCAAGCCATTGGTCTAGATCACAATAAACCCTAAAGGTTCAAGATCTAACCGTTCATCTCTTGATGCTCCTGATCTCACCGATCTAGCATCAATTCTTTTGATCGAAGCTTACCGATCTCAAGCCCTAATCAATCAAACATGATCAGACCAGATCTCACTTACAATCAGAGTTTAAATCCCTTTAAACTGAACCCAAACAATTCAGTCCACATGATCTGACTTAAGTAAGCCATATCATCAAATTGTGCGACCCTAAGGGTTTCCTTTAAATGTCGGTAACGATAACTCACGTTATCACGATCAGTGAGGGGTATCTAGCAACACATCACTGTCTCCCGATATAAAGGAAAGAGTCTTCCAAGACTACACCCAAACCACAGCACAAGTGTGAACCCACGTCACTTGACATATGTGTTTCCTTTGCCACTGGATGTTCTTATTGGACAAGCGTGTCAAGCCTGTAATTCCAATATGATGAGAATGATTAGATCAGATGAAACATAGTCATCTGGGTATGGCCATACACTTTCTCAATCATCTCATCCAGGGGGCCTCTTTAGAACATCACACTCCAAACAAGGAGACGGCAATCCTATATCTATTACTAGTGCCCTAACATGACTCATGTTCATTATCCAAGATAGTCTATAACCATTATGTTTCAAATGATATTGAACTACCTCAAAACAATGCCAATCATCATTTAGAAACACAAGTGATCTCAAGTCAGAGGAAATATGCCACTTGTTTGCATACAAGGATTATTCACATTGTGACAAGCAATTGAATATCCTAGTAGGGTCTGTCCAGTACATCCAATGTACCCATGAGTCTACATCTTATTCCATGCTCGAAGCATCCTATAAGATTAGAACACATATTAGTCTCAATCATATCAAGGCTGTCTCATGTTCACCAAGATATCTCGACTAAGGACTTTACTGCATGTCAGCCAAGCTGAACAGCATTGAGACATTATTCAGAAGTATACATATTGCAGCAGATACTGTAACAACCTGAATAACAACCATTGCCTTTATAAACATAAAGTTTATACATGATACTGAAATAATCCCAAGGCCTCAAACATTAGCCTTAAGGGCATACCCTAACACCCCTCACCTATGCGGATGCGGTCAGTGGACCGGAATCAGCAAGATGGCTTGAAGCTATGTGAGCCGAGATGGACTCCATGTCAGATAACCAAGTCTGAGATTTGGTTGATCCACCTCCGGGAGTAATCCCTATAGGCTGTAAATGGATCTTCAAGAAGAAGATTGATATGGATGGTAACGTAGTTACCTATAAGGGCAGGCTAGTTGCGAAAGGTTTCAAACAAATCTACGGGATAGATTATGATGAAACATTCTCTCCTGTAGCCATGTTTAAGTCCATTCGGATTATTCTCGCGATAGCTGCATATTATGATTATGAGATCTGGCAAATGGATGTGAAGACCGCTTTCCTTAATGGAAAACTGGAAGAGGATGTGTATATGGCACAACCTGAAGGTTTCATCAATCCATCATATCGTCATAAAATATGAAAATTAAAGAAGTCTATTTATGGACTAAAACAAGCATCGAGAAGCTGGAATATTCGTTTTGATGAATCAGTTTGTGAATTATGTTTCATCAAAAATGAAGATGACCCATGTGTATATAAGAGGTTTAGTGGGGAGCGTGATTACTTTCCTAGTCCTCTACGTCGATGATATCTTGATCATTGGAAACGATATTCCTGAACTGCATGAGGTCAAAGCATGGTTCAGAAAATGTTTCCAGATGAAAGATTTAGGAGAAGCAGCCTATGTATTAGGTGTGCAGATCTATAGAGTTAGATCTAATAGGCTTCTCAGGCTGTGCCAGAGTACTTACATCGATAAAGTCCTGGAGAGATTCCATTTAGAAAATTCTAAAAGAGGATATCTTCCAGTCAGACATGGTCTGAATCTTTCTAAGAGCCAGTGTCCTCAAACACAGTCTGAGAAAGATGAAATGGACAATACGCCTTATGCTTCGGCTATTGGATCCATTATGTATGCGATGTTGTGTACTCGCCCAGATGTCGCTTACGGGTTAAGTGTGATCAGTCGATTCCAAAGTAATCCAGGGAAGGCACACTGGATTGCTGTCAAGAACATTTTGAAATATCTTCGGAGGACCAAAGATATGTTCTTGATTTATGGAGGTCAGGAAGAACTCAGTATTGAAGGATATACTGACGCTTCGTTCCAATCTGACCAAGATGATTTTCGATCGCAATCAGGCTATGTTTTTAGCTTGAATGGAGGAGCAGTGGTGTGGAAGAGTTTCAAACAATCAATTGTTGCTGATTCCACAACAGAAGCCGAGTATGTTGCAGCCTCGGAAGCATCCAAGGAGGCAGTGTGGATTCGTAAGTTCGTTCAGGAACTTGGTGTTGTTCCTTCGAGTGCTGATCCATTGGTTATCTTCTGTGATAACACTGGAGCAATAGCACAAGCAATGGAACCACGGTCACACCAGAAGTCCAAGCACATACAGAGAAGGTTTCATTTGATCCGTGAGATCATAGATCGTGGAGAGATCAAGATCTGCAAGGTTCATATAGATGACAATCTAGCTGACCCGCTTACTAAGCCTCTGGCGCAGCAGAAGGCATGAGAAGCACTGTAATAATATGGGTTTGAGATTTCTCAACCATTAGATTAAGTGCAAGTGGGAGATTGTTGTGTTGGGGTATGCCCTTAAGGCTAATGTTTGAGGCCTGTGGGAATGTATCTGTATCATGTAATAAACTGTTATGTTTATAAAGGCATGGTTATTATTCAGTTGTTTACATTGTCTGCTGCAATATATGTTCTTCTGAATAATGTCTCAAAGCTGTTCAGCTGGGGCTGACATGCTGTTATGTCCTTAGTCGATATATCTTGGTGAACATGAGACAAGCCTTGATATGGTTAAGACTAATATGTGTTCTAATCTTATAGGATGCTTCGAGCATGGAATAAGATGTAGACTCATGGGTACATTGGATGTGCTGGACAGACCCTACTAGGTTATTCAATTGTTTGTCACAATGTGAATAATCCTTGAATATGACAAGTGGCACATTTCCTCTGACTTGAGATCACTTGTGTTTTCTAAATGATGATTGTCATTGTTTTGAGATAGTTCAATATCATTTGAAACATAATGATTATAGACTATCTTGGATGGTGAGCTTGAATCAGGTTAGGGCACTAGTGATAGACATAGGATTGCCGTCTCCTTGTTCAAGGAGTGTGATGTTCTAAAGGGGCCCCCTGGATGAGATGATTGAGAAAAGAGTATGGCCATACCCAGGTGATAGTGTTCATCTGATCTAATCATGCTCATCATATTGGAGCTACAAGCTTGACACGCTTGTCCAATAAGAACATCCAGTGGCAAAGGAAATATGCATGCCTTGTGAATTGATTCACACTTGTGCTATGGTTTGGGTGTAGTCTTGGAAGACTCTTTCCTTTATATCGGGAGATAGTGATGTGTTGCTAGATACCCCTCACTGATCGTGATAATGTGAATTATCGTTACCGACATTTAAAGGAAACCCTTAGGGTCGCACAATTTGATGATATGGCTTACTTCAGTCAGATCGTGTGGACTGAATTGTTTGGGTTCAGTTTAAAGGGATTTAATCTCTGATTGTAAGTGAGATCTAGTCTGATCATGTTTGATTGATTAGGGCTTGAGATCGGTAAGCTTCGATCGAGAGAATGATTGCTAGATCGGGCAGATCATAAGCATCAAGAGATTAACGGTCAGATCTGGAGCCTTAGGGTTTATTTGAGATCTAGACTAGATCATTGGCTTGATTGGTTCTTAAACCGAACCAATATGAACCGGCTCATGAAATGAGCGCATGGTTCAAGGCTTGGCGACTTGTTCACTTGGCGTGAACATTGGAGCGAGTGGTGTGGCTATTTTTAGTAACCACGATCTCCACTTGGAGATAACGCTCACGTTCGAATAGCTCTTGCTATTCTCGCCTCTCAAGCGACCTCTCTCTCGACACTCGTTGTGTGTGGCGACGCTTGGAAGATAGAGGAGGTTTTTGGCCAAAAGAGATCAACACATCTCCATTCCTTTTCACTCGATCAAGGACTCCAAGGAACCTTGCTAGCACAAGGAGCACCAAGGGTAGGCGCATTGATCATCTTGTGTGTGAAACTTAGGAGAAGGCTCGCTTGCGTCTTTCCTTCCAAAGCTTCATCAAACCGATGGCAATGGTATGAGTTTATCTTCATCTATTCAAATATTCGAAAGCTAGTTATATGACATATATAGATCCTTTGAAATCCTAATATCCCATGCAAAATTTTGTTGCGCCACCATTAGGGTTTCTACCCCTTAGTTAGGGGTTCCCTTCAAATTGGTATCAGAGCTAGGGTTATATGTTCATATGATTGCTTTGATTGTGAATCCATATATGCTTAGATCTTATATGTGCGAAACTAGTTTATGCTTTTCTTTTTGCGCATCTATGTTGGCGCATGTTGTAGCTTAAGTTTTCTCAAAAGGAAATATCACATGCGCGCTTAACATTAGATCTAAGGCCCTGCTATAAACCCTTAGACGGGTTATTAGGGTTGAAATCACCACCTAGGTCAGATCCAATCAGTCTGATCAGACTATCTGACAGCCTTGATGGGTCGACTGGATAGCACCTTGGCGCAAGCTTGAGGTGGCTACAGGTCGACTGCAGACAGGCGTGTAGCGATGTCTGATTGAGACGACCCATGAACGCACCTGAGTTAGGCCCGGGGTCACACCCGCTTGCCAGACCTCAGTGTGGTTGTTCAGCCCTGGCGCATGCATGGTTGACCTTATGGTCGACTCAAGTCAGTTAGGACTTGGTGCATGCAAGGGCAGAGGATCTGACTAGGTTGGTTGAGTGGATCCCTAGTAATGGACCGTTGTAAGGTTGTAGGGCAAATAAGAAAAAATTAAATTGATCCCATGGGGTTTTTCGAAAAATTTTAATTTTTTTATGATGGATCACATGATTGCTGATTGGATGCATATGTTTGTCTATTTAGTCTTATGTGGGCTGCCCATATTAATTGTGTGCTGTGCTGGGGCCTGCGTGCCTGGGATTTAAAATTGTTGTAAATTAATTATTGTGATCTGCGCATCACATTGCTTTAATTTATAAAATGTTATTGACCTGCGTGTCAATCTTGTCTAGATAGTTAAATTTGTAATTTAATTAGACAAGAGCACAGAGCACACTTGGCAGAGGCGCATGCAGCAGTGGCTTGACCTGGTGGGAGGTCTAGGGTTCGACCCTAGGACCTAGCGCATTTTCCTGGTGGGCGCACCAGAGCTGCAATTGGCGCTTGGGCCCTGGTATGGGCCAGATGAGCAGCAAAAGACCCATGAAGAGCAAGTGAAGACTTAAACTAGGTTAAGGTCTTCTAGGGCTATGGGCTTTTACCACATAAGAACCATGCTTTCTTTTATTGCTTATATAAGTAGAACAGCATGTTTTAATTTATCTTCTGCTATCACCATAGGAATTGTATGATAGTCAAGAAGATAAAAGACCGTTAAAATCCAACGCTAAAATATCAAGCTCGTAAGCCTTCTGACGCGAAACCTCACTGTTCTGATTATCGTTGGAGCCGTGTTGTACCCACTCAGTGGGCACGTCCATCTATCTTCAGACGGTGTGGGATTACACCTGTGTGTTACAGAGTAGGGATTTATCCCTTCTCGTTGCTCAGCATAGCACATGGTGGTCCAGGGAGTAGGTCGGGTCAGCTTGACCGTGTAGGCTACATATGTGGCACATATGGTAGCACATGGAGGCAGCCATCTGTGGGGTCAGAGACTGTGTTGTACCAACTCAGTTGGCACAGTCTGCTGGACTGCCCAGATGAAGGGGAATCGCACGGGTTGGCGATCGGCAGGGACTGCCTACCGGAGATTAGTGCTTGTACTCTCTGTGTATCTTATCTCGCCTGAGCGGGACGCGGAGACCAAGTATGAAATCCGGATCCCATCTCACTAAAAGAGTGTCTACTCTTTCGGACTGTTTAATGGATTTTTTCAGTCAGATAAAATAGTGAGAAAAGGAATCTTTCTTAAGTCCTGATTGATTCTTATACATTGATACTGACCTTGCTGTTCTTGCATTGTTGTAGATACCTGCAGCAACGAACACCATGAACTTCAATGTGCGATCCCTACTGGAAAGGGAGAAGTTTGGTGGGCCGAACTTCTCTGACTGGTTTGGACACCTTAAGATCGTTCTTAAGGCAGAGAGGAAACTGTATGTCCTCGAGACGGCGATACCGCCGCAGCCCGCTCCGAACGCCGCAAGGGCGGTTCGGGAAGCCTATGAAAAGCACGTCAATGATAGCATTGATGTCGCTTGCCTGATGCTAGCGTCTATGACGCCACCGCTGTAGCGTCAGCATGAGGATATGTCTGCTATAGACATGATAGCAAACCTCAAGATGCTGTATGCTGCACAGGCGAGGACAGAGCGCTACAATTTGACGAAGCTCTTCTTTCAGAGCAAACTGGCTGAAGGGAGCCCAGTGGGAGCTCACGTGCTCAAGATGATTGGGCACAAGGAGGCTCTAGAGAAACTGGGGCATACCATCAACCAGGAGCTTGCTGTGGATATTATTCTACAGTCTCTCCCGCCTTCATTCGACGCGTTCATTATTAACTTTAATATGAACAAAATCGATTGTACTCCGGCAGAGCTGCTGAATATGCTCCTCACTACTGAGGAGACTCTGAAGGGAAAGCCTTCGACCTCTGTCTTAATGGTTCCTTCCAGGAACAAGAAGAAGGGGAAGAAGGGCAAGGCCCCTATCAAGAATTACAGCAAGGCTCTGAAGCAGAAGGTGAAGCGGTCTAAGGAATACAGGTGTTTCCACTGTGGCCAGCTGGGTCACTGGAAAAAGGACTGTAAAGCGCTCCAAGGAGATAAGAGGGGAAGCTTCGCTTCTGGCTCAGGTATTTACATGATGGAAATCATGGTTTCATCTTCTTCTATTTCATGGGTGTTGGACACTGCATGTGGAGTTCACATTTGTTCAAATGTACAGGAACTCAAGAGAAGAAGACAGGTGGGACAGCATGAGGTGGACCTACGAGTTGGAAACGGGGCACGGGTTGCTGCTGTTGCTGTAGGAGACTATTTCATCTCTTTACCATCTGGACTTGTGTTAGAATTAAACAGTTGTTACTTTGTTCCAAGTATTACTAAAAATATTATCTCTATTCCTGCTCTTGTCAGGAAAGGGTTTTCCTTTGAATGCAATATTTCAAAGTGTGTTTTATCTTATGATAATATTGTTTATGCAACTGGTTCAATTAGCAATGGGTTATTCATGTTGGACATGGAATGTTCGATACAGCAAATTGATATTAAGAAAGCCAAGAATGCTGATGACAGCACCTTGCTATGGCATAGTCGTTTAGGCCATATAAACGAGAAACGCATTAAGCGGTTGCATGATAAAGGACTGCTGGGATCATTCTCCTATGAGGAGATTGATACATGCAAAGCTTGTTTGATGGGTAAAATGACGAAGTCACCTTTTCCTCACAAAGGTCAAAGGGCTTCAGGTTTACTTGACCTTATACACAGTGATGTGTGTGGGCCATTTAGTAAACATGCCAGAGGTGGCTATCAGTACTTCATTACCTTTACTGATGATTTCAGTAGGTATGGGTATGTCAATCTGATGAGACATAAGAGTGAATCTTTTGACAAGTTCAAAGAGTTCAAAAATGAAGTACAGAATCAGCTAGGCCGAAATATCAAGGCACTTCACTCAGATCGAGGTGGTGAATACCTAAGTCATGCGTTTACTGACTATCTAAAGGAGTGTGGGATTATCTCACAGCTCACTCCGCCAGGAACACCGCAATGGAATGGTGTGTCCGAGAGGAGAAATAGAACGTTACTTGATATGGTTCGTTCTATGATGAGTCAGGCTACTCTTCCATACTCCTTTTGGGGTTTTGCACTTGAAACAGCTGCAAAGATACTAAACCGAGTGCCATCCAAGGCAGTTTCAAAGACGCCATATGAGTTATGGTATGGGAAACAGCCAAGCTTGACATTTATCAGGATCTGGGGCTGCGAGGCTTATGTCAAAAAGCTCGCCTCTGGGAAACTAGAGAGCAGATCTGACAAATGTATCTTTGTCGGTTACCCTAAGGAAACTAAGGGTTATTATTTCTACGATCCCAATGAGAACAAGGTTTTTGTTGCTCGGACGGCCATATTTCTTGAGAAGGAGTTTCTTCTGCAAGAGGCCAGTGGGAGAGAAATAAAGCTGGATGAGAATCCAGAGGAAGGACAAAGTAGTCAAGCACAGTTGGATGAGCCTGAGCCGGTAGAACAGGTTATTGAACAACCTGAGGCTCAGATATCACGGGAACCGCGAAGATCGGGAAGGATTCGTCGACAGCCTGAGCGCTATGACGGAGTCTACATCATTGATCATGATGAACCCCTCACTTATGCGGATGCGGTCAGTGGACCGGAGTCACCGAGATGGACTCCATGTCAGATAACCAAGTTTGGGATTTGGTTGATCCGCCTCCGGGAGTTATCCCTATAGGCTGTAAGTGGATCTTCAAGAAGAAGATTGACATGGATGGTAACGTGGTTACCTATAAAGGCAGGCTAGTTGCGAAAGGTTTCAAACAAATCTACGGGATAGATTATGATGAAACTTTCTCACCTGTAGCTATGTTTAAGTCTATTCGGATTCTTTTCGCGATAGCTGCATATTATGATTATGAGATCTGGCAGATGGATGTGAAAACAGCTTTCCTTAATGGAAATCTGGATGAGGATGTGTATATGACACAACCAGAAGGTTTCACTAATCCATCAGATCGTCATAAGATATGCAAGTTAAAGAAGTCTATTTATGGACTTAAGCAAGCATCTAGAAGCTGGAATATTCGTTTTGATGAATCAATCAGTGAATTTGGTTTCATCAAGAACGAGGATGACCCGTGTGTATATAAGAGGTTTAGTGGGAGCGTAATAATTTTCCTAGTCCTCTACGTCGATGATATCTTGATCATTGGAAATGACATTCCTGAAATGCATGCTGTGAAGGCATGGCTGAGGAAATGTTTCCAAATGAAAGATCTAGGAGAAGCAGCCTATGTGTTAGGTGTGAAGATCAACAGGGATAGATCGAAGAGGCTTCTCGGGCTGTGCCAGAGTACTTACATCGATAAAGTCCTGGAGAGATTTCATTTAGAGAATTCTAAACGAGGATATCTTCCAGTCAGACATGGTCTGAATCTTTCGAAGAGTCAATGTCCACAAACGCAGACTGAGAAAGATGAAATGGACAATACGCCTTATGCTTCGGCTATTGGATCCATTATGTATGCGATGTTGTGTACTCGCCCAGACGTCGCTTACGGGTTAAGCGTAACCAGTCGTTTCCAAAGTAATCCAGGTATGGCGCACTGGATTGCAGTCAAGAACATTTTAAAATATCTGCGGAGAACCAAAGATATGTTCTTGATATATGGTGGTCAGGAAGAACTCAGTATAGAGGGATATACTGACGCTTCGTTCCAGTCAGACCAGGATGATTTCCGATCGCAATCAGGCTATGTTTTTAGCTTGAATGGAGGTGCAGTGGTGTGGAAGAGTTTCAAACAGTCAACTGTTGCTGATTCCACAACAGAAGCCGAGTATGTTGCAGCCTCGGAAGCATCCAAGGAGGCAGTGTGGATTCGTAAGTTCGTGAGAGAACTTGGTGTCGTTCCTTCGAGTGCAGATCCTTTGGTTATCTTCTGTGATAACACTGGAGCAATCGCACAAGCAAAGGAACCACGGTCGCACCAGAAGTCCAAGCACATACAGAGACGGTTTCATTTGATCAGGGAGATCATAGATCGTGGCGAGATCAAAATCTGCAAGGTTCATACAGATGACAATCTGGCAGACCCGCTTACCAAGCCTCTGGCGCAGCAGAAGCATGAGAAGCACTGTAATAATATGGGTTTGAGATTTCTCAACCATTAGATTAAGTGCAAGTGGGAGATTGTTGGGGTATGCCCTTAAGGCTAATGTTTGAGGCCTGTGGGAATGTATCTGTATCATGTAATAAACTATTATGTTTATAAAGGCATGGTTATTATTCAGTTGTTTACATTGTCTGCTGCAATATATGTTCTTCTGAATAATGTCTCAAAGCTGTTCAGCTGGGCTGACATGCTGTTATGTCCTTAGTCGATATATCTTGGTGAACATGAGACAGCCTTGATATGGTTAAGACTAATATGTGTTCTAATCTTATAGGATGCTTCGAGCATGGAATAAGATGTAGACTCATGGGTACATTGGATGTGCTGGACAGACCCTACTAGGTTATTCAATTGTTTGTCACAATGTGAATAATCCTTGAATATGACAAGTGGCACATTTCCTCTGATTTGAGATCACTTGTGTTTTCTAAATGATGATTGTCATTGTTTTGAGATAGTTCAATATCATTTGAAACATAATGATTATAGACTATCTTGGATGGTGAGCTTGAATCAGGTTAGGGCACTAGTGATAGACATAGGATTGCCGTCTCCTTGTTCAAGGAGTGTGATGTTCTAAAGGGGCCCCCTGGATGAGATGATTGAGAAAAGAGTATGGCCATACCCAGGTGACAGTGTTCATCTGATCTAATCATGCTCATCATATTGGAGCTACAAGCTTGACACGCTTGTCCAATAAGAACATCCAGTGGCAAAGGAAATATGCATGCCTTGTGAATTGATTCACACTTGTGCTATGGTTTGGGTGTAGTCTTGGAAGACTCTTTCCTTTATATCGGGAGATAGTGATGTGTTGCTAGATACCCCTCACTGATCGTGATAATGTGAATTATCATTACCGACATTTAAAGGAAACCCTTAGGGTCGCACAATTTGATGATATGGCTTACTTCAGTCAGATCGTGTGGACTGAATTGTTTGGGTTCAGTTTAAAGGGATTTAATCTCTGATTGTAAGTGAGATCTAGTCTGATCATGTTTGATTGAATAGGGCTTGAGATCGGTAAGCTTCGATCGAGAGAATGATTGCTAGATCGGGCAGATCAGAAGCATCAAGAGATTAACGGTCAGATCTGGAGCCTTAGGGTTTATTTGAGATCTAGACTAGATCATTGGCTTGATTGGTTCTTAAACCGAACCAATATGAACCGGCTCATGAAATGAGCGCATGGTTCAAGGCTTGGCGACTTGTTCACTTGGCGTGAACATTGGAGCGAGTGGTGTGGCTATTTTTAGTAACCACGATCTCCACTTGGAGATAACGCTCACGTTCGAATAGCTCTTGCTATTCTCGCCTCTCAAGCGACCTCTCTCTCGACACTCGTTGTGTGTGGCAACGCTTGGAAGATATAGGAGGTTTTTGGCCAAAAGAGATCAACACATCTCCGTTCCTTTTCACTCGATCAAGGACTCCAAGGAACCTTGCTAGCACAAGGAGCACCAAGGGTAGGCGCATTGATCATCTTGTGTGTGAAACTTAGGAGAAGGCTCGCTTGCGTCTTTCCTTCCAAAGCTTCATCAAACCGATGGCAATGGTATGAGTTTATCTTCATCTATTCAAATATTCGAAAGCTAGTTATATGACATATATAGATCCTTTGAAATCCTAATATCCCATGCAAAATTTTGTTGCGCCACCATTAGGGTTTCTACCCCTTAGTTAGGGGTTCCCTTCATGTTGGGGTATGCCCTTAAGGCTAATGTTTGAGGCCTTTGGGATGATTTCAGTATCATGTATAAACTATGTATAAGTTTATAAAGGCAATGGTTGTTATTCAGGTTGTTACATTATCTGCTGCTGTTATGTATACTTCTGAATAATGTCTCAATGGTGTTCAGCTTGGCTGACATTAGCATTGTCCTTAGTCGAGATATCTTGGTGAACATGAGACAGCCTTGATATGATTGAGACTAATATGTGTTCCAATCTTATAGGGTGCTTCGAGCATGGAATAAGATGTAGACACATAGGTGCATTGGATGTACTGGACAGACCCTACTTAGGATATTCAATTGTTTGTCACAATGTGAATAATCCTTATATGCAAGCAAGTGGCATATTTCCTCTGACTTGAGATCGCTTGTGTTTCTAAATGATGATTGGCATTGTCTTGAGGTAATTCAATATCATTTGAAATATAATGGTTATAGATTATCTTGGATAATGAGCATGAGTCATGTTAGGACACTAGTGATAGATATAGGATTGCCTCTCCTTGTTGGAGTGTGATGTTCTAAAGGGGCCCCCTGGATGAGATGATTGAGAAAGTGTATGGCCATACCCAGATGACTATGTTCATCTGATCTAATCATTTTCATCATATTGGAATTACAGGCTTGACACGCTTGTCCAATGAGAACATCTAGTGGCAAAGGAAACATGTATGTCAAGTGAATTGGATTCACACTTGTGCTATGGTTTGGGTGTAGTCTGGGAAGACTCTTTCCTTCATATCGGGAGACAGTGATGTGTTGCTAGATACCCCTCTCTGATCGTGATAACGTAAGTTATCATTACCGACATTGAAGGAAACCCTTAGGGTCGCACAATTTGATGATATGGCTTACTTATGTCAGATTGTGTGGACTGAATGGTTTTGGTTCAGTTTAATGGAGTTTAAACTTTGATTGGAAGTGAGATCTGGTCTGATCATGTTTGATTGATTAGGGCTTGAGATCGGTAAGCTTCGATCGGGAGAATTGATGCTTGATCGATGAGATCAAGAGCATCAAGAGATGTGTGGTTAGATCTTGAGCCATCTGGTTCATATGAGATCTAGACCATGGCTTGGTTTGATTTGGTCTTTGAACCAAATGCAATAGAACCGGTTCACATAAGTGAACGCATGGTTCAAAGTGAGAAGACGTTTTGGTTGGTTCGAAAACATGGGCGCATGGCTTGATGACTTTCTATTTTTGGAAGCCATAAGCGTTCCCACGTTGGATAACGCCTAAACGCCTCCCTCTCTCTCGAATGAATGCTTCTCCTCTCGTGTGTGTGTCGAGGCTCCACGAAAGAGAAGAGGTAGAGAGTTTTCGCTTAGCCAAGAAGAAGAACATCTCATCTTCTCCTACACGTTGAAGGACACCTTGGAACTTTGCTAGCACAAAGAAGAAAAGGGAGTAGCCATCGTCACCTTGTGTGCGACTGCTTTGGAGGAGAGCCGCTCGCCCTCTATATTCTTCCAAGTCGCCATCAAAATAATGGCCATGGTAACATCCTATCTTCTCATTGCAAGAACTAATAGTTGATCATATGTTCATGCCATGCGATCTTCATGAAACCCTTGTTTTCGCCCATGAAAAATTTTATATGCGCCTGAATTAGGGTTTTGCCCCCCCCTTTCAATTGGTATCAGAGCTAGTGTTTTGGCTTGATCCATATGATTGCTTATTTTGTGATCCATGCGGTTTAAAAGTAGATCTAAACATGACTTGCGCATGTTATAAATCATCATGCCAACATACATGCTAGACATTAGATGTGTTTTGGTTTTTACTTAAGTTGCGCATGATATTTGTTTTGCGCATGTTGAAGAGTTTTTATCAAACACTTATGATCTTGCGCGCCCCTCACCTAGATCTCTAAAGCGCCTACTTGATATACTTAGACGGGTTACTAGGGTTGAAGTCGTCAGTCTAGTCTGGACCCAACAGCCTGATCAGACCATCTGACAGCCTAGATGGGTCGGCCAGATAGCACCTATGCGCAAGCATACAGGTGGCTATAGGCCGACTGCAGAAGGGCGTGTAGCGATGTCTGATTGAGACGCCTAGTGAACGATCATGATTAAGGCCTGGGGTCACACCCGCCTGCCAGAAATCTGAAAGTCCCCTAGAACAAAAGGGGGAAACCCTAATAGGAGGCGCAACAAAAATTTTCTAGCGGAATCTTAGGGTTTCAAAAGATCGAATGTAAGTTCATGTGATCAACTCCTTATAATGTATAAATCAGATTAGATTCATACCATTGCCATCGATCGGATGGTGCCTTGGAAGGAAAGGCGCAAATGTTCCTTCTCCAAAGGTGACGCACACAAATGAATATGGCTTGCTCCTTTGAATCTTTGTGCTAGGAAAGCTCTTCAAAAGGTCCTTGATCGGTTGAAGGGAATGAGATGAGAGTTCTCTCCTTTTCGAATCCTTCTCCAATGCGTGAAGAAGTCGCCACCCAAGGAAGCGCCGAAAGAAGAAGGTGAGAGGCGAGAATAGAGCATGATAACCTCAACGTGAGGCGTGGTCACGATTTAGAAGTCATGGCTTCTAAAATTAGTAAACCACTTCTTCTCATGCGCCCATGAGTTTACCCAAGCGCAAATCTCTGATCTTTTGAACCATTCGCTCAAGTAATGAGCTGGTTCAATTAAATTTGGTTCAAATACCAAATTAAACCAAGCCCTCTGGTCTAGATCATAATTAAACCCTAAGGCTCCAGATCTAACCGTTCATCTCTTGATGCTCCTGATCTCACCGATCTAGCATCTATTCTCTCGATCGAAGCTTACCGATCTCAAGCCTTAATCAATCAAACATGATAAGACCAGATCTCACTTACAATCAGAGATCAAATCCCTTTAAACTGAACCCAAATAATTCAGTCCACACGATCTGACTTAAGTAAGCCATATCATCAATTTGTGCGACCCTGAGGGTTTCCTTTAAATGTCGGTAACGATAACTCACGTTATCACGATCAGTGAGGGGTATCTAGCAATACATCACTGTCTCCCGATATAAAGGAAAGAGTCTTCCAAGACTACACCCAAACCACAGCACAAGTGTGAATCCAATTCACAAGGCATGCAAATTTCCTTTGCCACTGGATGTTCTTATTGGACAAGCGTGTCAAGCTTGTAGCTCCAATATGATGAGCATGATTAGATCAGATGAACATAGTCATCTGGGTATGGCCATACACTTTCTCAATCATCTCATCCAGGGGGGCCCTTTAGAACATCACACTCCTTAAACAAGGAGACGGCAATCCTATATCTATCACTAGTGCCCTAACCTGATTCAAGCTCACCATCCAAGATAGTCTATAACCATTATGTTTCAAATGATATTGAACTACCTCAAAACAATGACAATCATCATTTAGAAAACACAAGTGATCTCAAGTCAGAGGAAATGTGCCACTTGTCGCATTCAAGGATTATTCATATTGTGACAAGCAATTGAATATCCTAGTAGGGTCTGTCCAGTACAACCAATGTACCCATGGGTCTACATCTTATTCCATGCTCGAAGCATCCTATAAGATTAGAACACATATTAGTTTTAACCATATCAAGGCTGTCTCATGTTCACCAAGATATATCGACTAAGGACTTAACTGCATGTCAGCCTAGCTGAACAGCTTTGAGACATTATTCAGAAGTACACTTATTGCAGCAGACAATGTAACAAACTGAATAACAACCATGCCTTTATAAACATAAGAGTTTATAACATGATACTGATACATTCCCAAGGCCTCAAACATTAGCCTTAAGGGCATACCCCAACAATCTCCCACTTGCACTTAATCTAATGGTTGAGAAATCTCAAACCCATATTATTATAGTGCTTCTCATGCTTCTGCTGCGCCAGAGGCTTAGTAAGCGGGTCTGCCAGATTATCATCTGTATGAACCTTGCAGACTTTGATCTCGCCACGATCAATGATCTCCCGGATCAAATGAAACCGTCTCTGTATGTGCTTGGACTTCTGGTGCGACCGTGGTTCCTTTGCTTGTGCGATTGCTCCAGTGTTATCACAGAAGATAACCAAAGGATCTGCACTCGAAGGAACAACACCAAGTTCCTGAACGAACTTACGAATCCATACTGCCTCCTTGGATGCTTCCGAGGCTGCAACATACTCGGCTTCTGTTGTGGAATCAGCAACGATTGACTGTTTGAAACTCTTCCACACCACCGCTCCTCCATTCAAGCTAAAAATATAGCCTGATTGCGATCGGAAATCATCCTGGTCAGACTGGAACGAAGCGTCAGTATATCCTTCATTACTGAGTTCTTCCTGACCACCATATATCAAGAACATATCTTTGGTCCTCCGCAGATATTTTAAAATGTTCTTGACTGCAATCCAGTGCGCCATACCTGGATTACCTTGGAACCGACTGGTCACGCTTAACCCGTAAGCGACGTCTGGGCGAGTACACAACATCGCATAAATGATGGACCCAATAGCCGAAGCATAAGGCGTATTGTCCATTTCATCTTTCTCAGTCTGTGTTTGTGGACACTGACTCTTCGAAAGATTCAGACCATGTCTGACTGGAAGATATCCTCTTTTAGAATTCTCTAAATGAAATCTCTCCAGGACTTTATCGATGTAAGTACTCTGGCACAGCCCGAGAAGCCTCTTAGATCTATCCCTGTAGATCTTCACACCTAATACATTGGCTGCTTCTCCAAGATCTTTCATCTGGAAACATTTCCTTAACCATGCCTTTACGGCATGCATTTCAGGAATGTCGTTTCCAATGATCAAGATATCATCGACGTAGAGGACTAGGAAAGTAATCACGCTCCCACTAAACCTCTTATATACACACGGGTCATCTTCGTTCTTGATGAAACCAAATTCAGTGACTGATTCATCAAAATGAATATTCCAGCTTCTTGATGCTTGTTTGAGTCCATAAATAGACTTCTTTAACTTGCATATTTTATGACGATCTGATGGATTAGTGAAACCTTCTGGTTGTGTCATATACACATCCTCATCCAGATTTCCTTTAAGGAAAGCCGTTTTCACATCCATCTGCCAGATCTCATAATCGTAATATGCTGCTATCGCGAAAAGAATCCGAATAGACTTAAACATGGCTACAGGTGAGAAAGTTTCATCATAATCTATCCCGTAGATTTGTTTGAAACCTTTTGCAACTAGCCTGCCTTTATAGGTAACCACGTTACCATCCATGTCAATCTTCTTCTTGAAGATCCATTTACAACCTATAGGGATTACTCCCGGAGGCGGATCAACCAAATCCCAGACTCGGTTATCTGACATGGAGTCCATCTCGGCGCGCATAGCTTCAAGCCATCTCGCTGACTCCGGTCCACTGACCGCATCCGCATAAGTGAGGGGTTCATCATGATCAATGATGTAGACTCCGTCATAGCGCTCAGGCTGTCGACGGATCCTTCCCGATCTTCGCGGTTCCCGTGATATCTGAGCCTCAGGTTGTTCAGTAACCTGTTCTACCGGCTCAGGCTCATCCAATTGTGCTTGACCACTTTGTCCTTCCTCTGGATTCTCATCCAGCTTTATTTCTCTCCCACTGGCCTCTTGCAGAAGAAACTCCTTCTCAAGAAATATGGCCGTCCGAGCAACAAATACTTTGTTCTCTTTGGGATCGTAGAAATAATAACCCTTAGTTTCATTAGGGTAACCGACAAAGATACATTTCTCAGATCTGCTCTCTAGTTTCCCAGAGGCGAGCTTTTTGACATAAGCCTCGCAGCCCCAGATCCTGATAAATGTTAAGCTCGGCTGTTTCCCATACCATAACTCATATGGCGTCTTTGAAACTGCCTTGGATGGCACTCGGTTTAGTACCTTTGCAGCTGTCTCCAGTGCAAATCCCCAAAAGGAGTAAGGTAGAGCAGCCTGACTCATCATAGAACGAAACATATCAAGTAACGTTCTATTTCTCCTCTCGGACACACCATTCCATTGCGGTGTTCCTGGCGGAGTGAGCTGTGAGATAATCCCACACTCCTTCAGATAGTTAGTAAACTCTCGACATAGGTATTCTCCACCTCGATCAGAACGAAGTGCCTTGATATGTCGGCCTAGCTGATTCTGTACTTCATTCTTGAATTCTTTGAACTTGTCAAAAGATTCACTCTTATGTCTCATCAGATAGACATAACCGTACCTACTGAAATCATCAGTGAAGGTGATGAAGTATTGATAGCCACCTCTGGCATGTTTACTAAATGGCCCACACACATCACTGTGTATAAGGTCAAGTAAACCTGAAGCCCTTTGACCTTTGTGGGGAAAAGGTGACTTCGTCATTTTACCCATTAAACAAGCTTTGCATGTATCAATCTCCTCATAGGAGAATGATCCCAGCAGTCCATAATCATGCAACCGCTCAATGCGTTTCTTGTTAATATGGCCTAAACGACTATGCCATAGCAAGGTGCTGTCATCAGCATATTTGGCTTTCTTATTATCAATATTGTGTATAGAACATTCCATGTCCAACATGAATAACCCATTGTTAATTGAACCAGTAGCATAAACAATATTATCTAAAGTAAGAATACACTTTGAAATATTGCATTCAAAGGAAAACCCTTTCCTGACAAGAGCAGGAATAGAGATAATATTTTTAGTAATACTTGGAACAAAGTAACAACTGTTTAATTCTAACACAAGTCCAGATGGTAAAGAGATGAAATAGTCTCCTACAGCAACAGCAGCAACCCGTGCCCCGTTTCCAACTCGTAGGTCCACCTCATGCTGTCCCACCTGTCTTCTTCTCTTGAGTTCCTGTACATTTGAACAAATGTGAACTCCACATGCAGTGTCCAACACCCATGAAATAGAAGAAGATGAAACCATGACTTCCATCATGTAAATACCTGAGCCAGAAGCGAAGCTTCCCCTCTTATCTCCTTGGAGCGCTTTATAGTCCTTTTTCCAGTGACCCAGCTGGCCACAGTGGAAACATCTGTATTCCTTTGACCGCTTAACTTTTTGCTTCAGAGCCTTGCTATAACTCTTGACAGGGGCCTTGCCCTTCTTCCCCTTCTTCTTGTTCCAAGAAGGAACCATTAAGACAGAGGTCGAAGGCTTTCCCTTCAGAGTCTCCTCAGTAGTCAAGAGCATATTCAGCAGCTCTGCCGGAGTACAGTCGATTTTGTTCATATTAAAGTTAATGATGAACGCATCGAAAGAGGGCGGGAGAGACTGCAGAATAATGTCTACAGCAAGCTCCTGATTGATGGTATGCCCCAGTTTCTCTAGAGCCTCCTTGTGCCCAATCATCTTGAGCACGTGAGCTCTCACTGGGCTCCCTTCAGCCAGTTTGCTCTGGAAGAACAGCTTTGTCAGATTATAGCGTTCTGTCCTCGCCTGTGCAGCATACAGCATCTTGAGGTTTGCTATAATTTGTATAGCAGACATATCCTCATGCTGACGCTGCAGCGGTGGCGTCATAGACGCTAGCATCAGGCAAGCGACATCAATGCTATCATTGACGTGCTTTTCATAAGCTTCCCGAACCGCCCTTGCGGCGTTCGGAGCAGGCTGAGGCGGTATAGCCGTCTCGAGGACATACAGTTTCCTCTCTGCCTTAAGAACAATCTTAAGGTATCCGTACCAGTCTGAGAAGTTCGGCCCAGCAAACTTCTCCCTTTCCAGTAGGGATCGCACATTGAAGCTCATGGTGTTCGTTGCTGCAAGTATCTACAACAATGCAAGAACAGCAAGGTCAGTATCAATGTTAAGAATCAATCAGGACTTAAGAATGATTCTTTTTCTCACTATTTTATCTGGCTGAAAAATCCAGCAAAAACAGCCCGAAAGAGTAGAACTCTTTTAGTGAGATGGGACCCAGATTTCATACTTGGTCTCCGCGTCCCGCTCAGGCGAGATAAGATGCACAGAGAGTACAAGCACTAATCTCTGGTAGGCTGTTCCAGCCAATCGCCAACCTGTGCGATTCCCCTTCATCTGGGCAATCCAGCAGACTGTGCCAACTGAGTTGGTACAACACAATCTCTGACCCCACAGATGGCTGCCTCCATGCGCTACCATATGCGCCACATATGTAGCCTACATGGTCAAGCTGACCCGACCTACTCCCTGGACCACCACGTGCTATGCTGAGCAACGAGAAGCGATAAATCCCTTCTCTGTAACACGCAGGTGTAATCCAGCACCGTCTGAAGATAGATGGACGTGCCCACTGAGTGGGTACAACACGGCTCCAACGATAATCAGAACAGTGAGGTTTCGCGTCAGAAGGCTTACGAGCTTGATATTTTAGCGTTGGATTTTAACGGTCTTTTATCTTCTTCACTATCATGCAATTCCTATGGTGATAGCAGAAGATAAATAAATCATGCTGTTCTACATATATAAACAATAAAAGAAAGCATGGATCTTATGTGGTAAAAGCCCATAGCCTAAGTAAGACCTTAATTAACTTAAGTCTTCACTTGCTTTTCGTCATGGGACTTTTGCTGCTCATTTGGCCCAAACCAGGGCCCAAGCGCCATCTGCAGCTCAGGTGCGCCTACCAGGGAAAGTGTGCCTGGTCCCAGAGTCGAACCCTGGACCTCCCACCTGGTCAAGCCACTGCTGCATGCGCCTCTGCCAAGTGTGTTCTGTGCTCTTGTCTGATTAACTTACAAATTAATCTATCTAGACAAGATTGACACGCAGGTCAATTACACTTTATAAATTAAATACAATGTGATACGCAGATCACAATAATTAATTTACAACTTTAATACAGGCACGCAGGCCCCAGCACAGCACACATTTAACATGGGCAGCCCACATAAGAATAAATAAAGAAGCATATGCCACAATCAAACATGTGATCCTTTCAAGAAAATAAATTTTTTTTTTTTGAAAAAACCCCATTGGCATCAATTTTATTTTCCTTATATGCCCTACTACCTCACAACGGTCCATTACTAGGGATCCACTCATCCAACCTAGTCAGATCCATTTCCCTTGCATGCACCAAGTCGTAACTGACTTGAGTTGACCCAGTGGTCAACCATGCATGCGCCAGGGCTGAACGACCACTATGAGGTCTGGCAAGCAGGTGTGACCCCGGGCCTAACTCATGTGCGTTCATTAGTTGTCTCAACCAGACATCGCTACACGCCTGTCTGCAGTCGACCTATAGCCACCAGGTGCTTGCGCACAGGTGCTATCTGGTCAACCCATCAAGGCTGTCAGATGGTCTGATCAGACTATCTGGATCTAACCTAGGGGATGACTTCAACCCTAATAACCCGTCTAAGGGTTTAAAGTAAGGTCTTAGATCTAATGTTGAGCGCGCATGATACAAGTGAAGAGTCCCCTTCGAGGGGGAGCAAAAACCCTAAAGTGGTGGCGCAATCAAAGTAGGGGGCAGCGGATAAAGGGTTTCATAGATCGAAGAGCATGTATCATATGATCAACTTAACAAAAACCGATTGTAAAAGAAGTGATTCGATCCATACCATTGCCATTTCTAGATGGCGCCTTGGAAGAAAGAGAGCAATGAAGATCTCCTCCAAATCGTCACACACAAGATGAGTCTTGGCTCCTTCTTGTCGTCCCTTGTGCTGGCAAGAGTCGTCCAAGGTGTCTCTGATCGAATGCAAAAGGGAAAAGAGAGCTTTTTCTTTCTTGGCGTCTTTCTCTTGTCGCCTTAGACTTCCTCACACGAGAATGCCGCTCGATGACAACCCAAGGAGGCGTCAATTGCATGAAGAGGCAAGAGAGGGGCGACGTGTGTTCATGGCCACGTTTGAGAAGTGCTAAAAATAGCATCCCACTTCTCCATATACGATCTTGGGTTTACCCCAATCGCAAATGCCACATCACCATTGAACCATGCGCTCATCCATGAGCTGGTTCAAACCGATTTGGTCCACTAACCAAATAAACCAAGAAATAAGTCCAGATCAAAATAAACCCAAAGGCTCTCGATCTGACCGTCAATCTCTCAATGCTTCTGATCTGACTGATCTAGCACTCATTCTCTCGATCGAAGCTTACCGATCTCAAGCCCTAATCAATCAAACATGATCAGACCAGATCTCACTTTCAATCAGAGATTAAATCCCTTTAAACTGAACCCAAACAATTCAGTCCACACGATCTGACTTAAGTAAGCCATATCATCAAATTGTGCGACCCTGAGGGTTTCCTTTAAATGTCGGTAACGATAACTCACGTTATCACGATCAGTGAGGGGTATCTAGCAACACATCACTGTCTCCCGATATAAAGGAAAGAGTCTTCCAAGACTACACCCAAAAACAGCACAAGTGTGAATCAACATCACTAGGCATGCATATTTCCTTTGCCACTGGATGTTCTTATTGGACAAGCCTGTCAAGCCTGTAACTCCAATATGATAAGCATGATTAGATCAGATGAACATAGTCATCTGGGTATGGCCATACACTTTCTCAATCATCTCATCCGAGGGGGGCCCCTTTAGAACATCACACTCCTTAAACAAGGAGACGGCAATCCTATGTCTATCACTAGTGCCCTAACATGATTCAAGTTCACCATCCAAGATAGTCTATAATCATTGTGTTTCAAATGATATTGAACTATCTCAAAACAATGACAATCATCATTTAGAAAACACAAGTGATCTCAAGTCAAAGGAAATGTGCCACTTGTCTCACTCAAGGAATATTCACATTGTGACAAACAATTGAACATCCTAGTAGGGTCTGTCCAGTACATCCAATGTACCCATGAGTCTACATCTTATTCCATGCTCGAAGCATCCTATAAGATTAGAACACATATTAGTCTCAATCATATCAAGGCTGTCTCATGTTCACCAAGATATCTCGACTAAGGACTTATAGCACGTCAGCCTAGCTGAACAGCTTTGAGACATTATTCAGAAGAACATATATTGCAGCAGACAATGTAAACAACTGAATAATAACCATGCCTTTATAAACATAACAGTTTATTACATGATACAGATACATTCCCACAGGCCTCAAACATTAGCCTTAAGGGCATACCCCAACAACAAGTTTTTGACAAAACAAAGACTTTAACAAGCGCCTACATAAACATGAAAATACACATGCGCCAACATCTAAAAAAAAACTAGCATGTAGTTTCGCATGTGATGACAATTAGATCTATGCATCGCAAATAAGGATCACACAGTAACATGAAGCAATCATATGAACATACAATAACAACTAGCTCTGATACCAATTTAAAGTCCCCTAGAACAAAAGGGGGAAACCCTAATAGGAGGCGCAACAAAAATTTTCTAGCGGAATCTTAGGGTTTCAAAAGATCGAATGTAAGTTCATGTGATCAACTCCTTATAATGTATAAATCAGATTAGATTCATACCATTGCCATCGATCGGATGGTGCCTTGGAAGGAAAGGCGCAAATGTTCCTTCTCCAAAGGTGACGCACACAAATGAATATGGCTTGCTCCTTTGAATCTTTGTGCTAGCAAAGCTCTTCAAAAGGTCCTTGATCGGTTGAAGGGAATGAGATGAGAGTTCTCTCCTTTTCGAATCCTTCTCCAATGCGTGAAGAAGTCGCCACCCAAGGAAGCGCCGAAAGAAGAAGGTGAGAGGCGAGAATAGAGCATGATAACCTCAACGTGAGGCGTGGTCACGATTTAGAAGTCATGGCTTCTAAAATTAGTAAACCACTTCTTCTCATGCGCCCATGAGTTTACCCAAGCGCAAATCTCTGATCTTTTGAACCATGCGCTCAAGTAATGAGCTGGTTCAATTAAATTTGGTTCAAATACCAAATTAAACCAAGCCCTCTGGTCTAGATCATAATTAAACCCTAAGGCTCCAGATCTAACCGTTCATCTCTTGATGCTCCTGATCTCACCGATCTAGCATCTATTCTCTCGATCGAAGCTTACCGATCTCAAGCCTTAATCAATCAAACATGATCAGACCAGATCTAACTTACAATCAGAGATCAAATCCCTTTAAACTGAACCCAAATAATTCAGTCCACACGATCTGACTTAAGTAAGCCATATCATCAATTTGTGCGACCCTGAGGGTTTCCTTTAAATGTCGGTAACGATAACTCACGTTATCACGATCAGTGAGGGGTATCTAGCAACACATCACTGTCTCCCGATATAAAGGAAAGAGTCTTCCAAGACTACAGATATCCTGCCATTGGATTAGTCTCAAGTTTATTATCCAATGCATTGGTCATGACTCAACAAGTGTGGCCACACTCTCCTGTCATGCACCAATAAGGTGGGGCGCCTCGAGTGGATATCATGCTGTTGGGGTATGCCCTTAAGGCTAATGTTTGAGGCCTTGGGATTGTAATAGTATCATGTATAAACTCTTATATTTATAAAGGCAATGGTTATTATTCAGATTGTTACATTGTCTGCTGCAATAAGTGTTCTTCTGAATAATGTCTCAATGCTGTTCAGCTAGGCTGACATGCTATATGTCCTTAGTCGAGATATCTTGGTGAACATGAGACAACCTTGATATGATTGAGACTAATATGTGTTCTAATCTTATAGGATGCTTCGAGCATGGAATAAGATGTAGACTCATGGGTACATTGGATGTACTGGACAGACCCTACTAGGATATTCAATTGGTTGTCACAATTTGAATAATCCTTGAATGTAACAAGTGGCACATTTCCTCTGACTTGAGATTACTTGTGTTTTCTAAATGATGATTGTCATTGTTTTGAGGTAGTTCAATATCATTTGAAACATAATGATTATAGACTATCTTGGATGGTGAGCTTGAATCAGGTTAGGGCACTAGTGATAGATAGAGGATTGCCGTCTCCTTAATTGGAGTGTGATGTTCTAAAGGGGCCCCCTGGATGAGATGATTGAGAAAGTGTATGGCCATACCCAGATGACTATGTTCATCTGATCTAATCATGCTCATCATATTGGAACTACAGGCTTGACACGCTTGTCCAATAAGAACATCCAGTGGCAAAGGAAACATGTATGCCTAGTGAAGGAGATTCACACTTGTGCTGTGGTTTGGGTGTAGTCTTGGAAGACTCTTTCCTTTATATCGGGAGACAGTGATGTGTTGCTAGATACCCCTCACTGATCGTGATAACGTAAGTTATCGTTACCAACATTTAAAGGAAACCCTTAGGGTCGCACAATTTAATGATATGGCTTACTTAAGTCAGATCGTGTGGACTGAATTATTTGGGTTCAGTTTTAAAGGGATTGAATCTCTGATTGTGGGTGAGATCTGGTCTGATCATGTTTGATTGATTAGGGCTTGAGATCGGTAAGCTTCGATCGAGAGTTTTGATGCTAGATCGGTGAGATCAAGAGCATCAAGAGATGAACGGTCAGATCTAGAACCTTAGGGTTTAATTAGATCTGGACTACATGCTTGGGCTGATTTGGTTTGGTCATTGAACCAAATGCAATTGAACCGTGGCTTGGTTCAAAGAGGATAAAGAGGAGTGATCGGTTCACTTGGAGTGAACGCAAGGATGATCGCATGAACGTATGGAGTCAAAGACTTTCATTTTTAGAAGTCGGTTTTTCCATCTTGGAAAAACGTCTCCACGTTTGATGAAAAACGTCTCCACGTTTGATGAAAACGTCTCCACTTTGTTTTCGAGACGTATTCTTCTTGCCTCTTCCTCTCGACGACACACGGGTGTGTAAAAGTGGAAAAACACTTTGGAGAAAGTTCGGCCAAGCAAGTCTTCATCCTTCCATTCCTTTCCATACGAGAAGAAAACTTTGGAGCCTTGCTAGCACAAGTCGCGCCAAAGGAGTAGGCCTTCTTCCTCTTGTGTGCGACAGCCTTTGGAGAAGATTCAATTGATTCTTTGCTTCCAAGTTGCCATCCCTTCATGGCTATGGTATGATCTCTCATATCCTAAAGTTGATCATATGGTTCTAATATCCGATCCTAGAAACCCTTGTTTCCGCCCATGCTTGTTAGATGCGCATGTTTAGGGTTTCGACTCCCCTAGCTTTAGGGGTTCCTTCAATTGGTATCAGAGCGAAGTTTATATATGATTCATATGATTGCTTAAGGTGATCCTTGTTTGCGCTTATGATCTAAGTTTTCTCATCATGCGATAATACTAGTTGAAAGTATTTTTGTGGCGCATATATGAGATTGATTTTGGTGGCGCATGTGTAAGGTTGATTTTGTTGGTGCATGTATATTGCTTACATTGTTGCGCATGCTACATGTTGTTGTTTTATCAAAACTTAACTTGCGCGCCTTTGATTAGATCTAAGTTGCGCCTACTGTAAACCCTTAGACGGGCTGGTGGGGTTGAAAGCATCATCTAGTATAGATCAACTAGTCTGATCAGACCATCTGACAGCCTAGATGGGTCGACCAGATGGCACCTGTGCGCAAGCACGAGGTGGCTATAGGTCGATTGCATCACAGGCGTGTAGCGAGGTCTGGTTGAGACAACCAGTGAACACACATGAGTTAGGCCCGGGGTCACACCCGCTTGCCAGATCTCATGTTGGTTGTTCAGCCCTTGGCGCATGCATGGTTGACCATTAGGTCAACGCAAGTCAGTTAAGACTTGGTGCATGCAAGGGCATGGATCTAACTAGACATGATGAGTGGATCCCTATCAATGGACCGTTGTAAGGTTGTAGGGCATATAAGAAAAGTAAAATTGATGCCAATGGGTTTTCAAAATTTTGTTTTCTTTGTAATGGATCACATATTGATTGATGCCATGATGCTTGTTTATTTCATCTTATGTGGGTTGCCCTTTAATGTGTGCTGTGCTGGGGCCTGCGAGCCTGGTTAATTATAAATTAATATTTATTTGTGATCTGCGAATCACATTGTATTTAATTTATAAAATGTAATTGACCTGTGAGTCAATCTTGTCTAGATAGATTGAATTGTAACTTAATCAGACAAGAGCACAGAGCACACTTGGCAGAGGCGCATGCAGCAGTGGCTTGACCAGGTGGGAGGTCCAGGGTTCGACTCTGGGACAGGCGCATTTACCTGGTGGGCGCACTTGAGCTGCAGTGGGCGCTTGGGCCCTGGGTTGGGCCAGATGAGATGCAAAAGACCCATGAAGGGCTCAAGTAAAGACTTAAGTTAATTAAGGTCTTACTTAGGCTATGGGCTTTTACCACATAAGATCCATGCTTTCTTTTATTGTTTATATAAGTAGAATAGCATGACTTATTTATCTTCTGCTATCACCATAGGAATTGCATGATAGTGAAGAAGATAAAAGACCGTCAAAAATCCAACGCTAAAATATCAAGCTCGTAAGCCTTCTGATGCGAAACCTCACTGTTCTGACTATCGTTGGAGCCGTGTTGTACCCACTCAGTGGGCACGTCCATCTATCTTCAGACGGTGCGCGATTACACCTGCGTGTTACAGAGAAGGGATTTATCGCTTCTCGTTGCTCAGCATAGTATGTGGTGGTCCAGGGAGTAGGTCGGGTCAGCTTGACCATGTAGGCTACATATGTGGCGCATATGGTAGCACATGGAGGCAGCCATCTGTGGGATCAGAGACTGTGTTGTACCAACTCAGTTGGCACAGTCTGCTGGGTTGCCCAGATGAAGGGGAATCGCACGGGTTGGCGATTGGCTGGGATAGCCTACCAGAGATTAGTGCTTGTACTCTCTGTGCATCTTATCTCGCCTGAGCGGGACGCGGAGACCAAGTATGAAATCTGGATCCCATCTCACTAAAAGAGTGTTACTCTTTCGGACTGTTTTAATGGATTTTTCAGTCAGATAAAATAGTGAGAAAAAGAATCTTTCTTAAGTCCTGATCGATTCTTAACATTGATACTGACCTTGCTGTTCTTGCATTGTTGTAGATACCTGCAGCAACGAACACCATGAACTTCAATGTGCGATCCCTACTGGAAAGGGAGAAGTTTGCTGGGCCGAACTTCTCAGACTGGTACGGACACCTTAAGATTGTTCTTAAGGCAGAGAGGAAACTGTATGTCCTCGAGACGGCTGTGCCGCCTCAACCCGCTCCTAACGCCGCAAGGGCGGTTCGGGATGCCTATGAAAAGCACGTCAATGATAGCATTGATGTCGCTTGCCTGATGCTAGCGTCTATGACGCCACCGCTGCAGCGTCAGCATGAGGATATGTCAGCTATAGAGATTATAGCGAACCTCAAGATGCTGTATGCTGCACAGGCGAGGACAGAACGCTATAATCTGACAAAGCTTTTCTTTCAGAGCAAACTGGCTGAAGGGAGCCCAGTGGGAGCTCACGTGCTCAAGATGATTGGGCACAAAGAGGCTCTAGAGAAACTGGGGCATACCATCAATCAGGAGCTTGCTGTAGACATTATTCTGCAGTCTCTCCCGCCCTCTTTCGATGCGTTCATCATTAACTTTAATATGAACAAAATCGACTGTACTCCGGCAGAGCTGCTGAATATGCTCTTGACTACTGAGGAGACTCTGAAGGGAAATCCTTCGACCTCTGTCTTGATGGTTCCTTCTAGGAACAAGAAGAAGGGGAAGAAGGGCAAGGCCCTCGTCAAGAGTTACAGCAAGGCTCTGAAGCAAAAGGTTAAGCGGTCTAAGGAATACAGATGTTTCCACTGTGGCCAGCTAGGTCATTGGAAAAAGGACTGTAAAGCGCTCTAAGGAGACAAGAAGGGAAGCATCGCTTCTGGCTCAGGTATTTATGTGACTGAGGTCATGTTTTCTTCTTCTATATCATGGGTGTTGGACACTGCATGTGGAGTTCACATTTGTTCAAATGTACAGGAACTCAAGAGAAGAAGACAGGTGGGACAGCATGAGGTGGACCTACGAGTTGGAAACGGGGCACGGGTTGCTGCTGTTGTTGTAGGAGACTATTTCATCTCTTTGCCATCTGGGCTTGTATTAGAACTGAACAATTGTTACTTTGTTCCCAGCATTACTAAAAATATTATCTCCATTCCTGCTCTTGTCAGGAAGGGATTTTCCTTTGAATGCAATATTTCAAAGTGTGTTCTTTCTTTAGAGAATATTGTTTATGCTACTGGTTCAATTAACAATGGGTTATTCATGTTGGACATGGATTGTTCTATACACAATATTGATATTAAGAAAGCCAAGTATGCTGATGACAGCACCTTGCTATGGCATAGTCGTTTAGGCCATATTAACAAGAAGCGCATTAAGCGGTTGCATGATCATGGACTGCTGGGATCATTCTCCTATGTGGAGATTGATACATGCAAGGCTTGTTTAATGGGTAAAATGACGAAGTCACCTTTTCCTAACAAAGGTCAAAGGGCTTCTGGTTTACTTGACCTTATACACAGTGATGTGTGTGGGCCATTTAGTAAACATGCCAGAGGTGGCTATCAGTACTTCATAACCTTTACTGATGATTTCAGTAGGTATGGGTATGTCTATCTTATGAGACATAAAAGTGAATCTTTTGACAAGTTCAAAGAGTTCAAGAATGAAGTACAAAATCAGCTAGGCCGACATATCAAGGCACTTCGTTCTGATAGAGGTGGAGAATACCTAAGTCGAGAGTTTACTGACTATCTGAAGGAGTGTGCGATTATCTCACAGCTCACTCCGCCAGGAACACCGCAATGGAATGGTGTGTCCGAGAGGAGAAATAGAACGTTACTTGATATGGTTCATTCTATGATGTGTCAGGTTACTCTACCTTACTCCTTTTGGGGTTTTGCACTGGAAACAGCTGCAAAGGTACTAAACCGAGTGCCATCCAAGGCAGTTTCAAAGACGCCATATGAGTTATGGTATGGGAAACAGCCGAGCTTGACATTTATCAGGATTTGGGGCTGCGAGGCTTATGTCAAAAAGCTCGCCTCTGGGAAACTAGAGAGCAGATCTGAGAAATGTATCTTTGTCGGTTACCCTAAGGAAACTAAGGGTTATTATTTCTACGATCCCAAAGAGAACAAGGTATTTGTTGCTCGGACGGCCATATTTCTTGAGAAGGAGTTTCTTCTGCAAGAGGCCAGTGGGAGAGAAATAAAGCTGGATGAGAATCCAGAGGAAGGACAAAGTAGTCAAGCACAGTTGGATGAGCCTGAGCCGGTGAATCAGGTTATTAAACAACCTGAGGCTCAGATATCACGGGAACCGCGAAGATCGAGAAGGATCCGTCGACAGCCTGAGCGCTATGACGGAGTCTACATCATTGATCATGATGAACCCCTCACTTATGCGGATGCGGTCAGTGGACCGGACTCAGCGAGATGGCTTGAAGCTATGCGCGCCGAGATGGACTCCATGTCAGATAACCAAGTATGGGATTTGGTTGATCCGCCTCCGGGAGTAATCCCTATAGGCTGTAAATGGATCTTCAAGAAGAAGATTGACATGGATGGTAACGTGGTTACCTATAAAGGCAGGCTAGTTGCGAAAGGTTTCAAACAAATCTACGGGATAGATTATGATGAAACTTTCTCACCTGTAGCCATGTTTAAGTCTATTCGGATTCTCTTCGCGATAGCTGCATATTACGATTATGAGATCTGGCAAATGGATGTGAAGACAACTTTCCTTAATGGAAATCTGGATGAGGATGTGTGTATGACACAACCAGAAGGTTTCACTAATCCATCAGATCGTCATAAAATATGCAAATTAAAGAAGTCTATTTATGGACTTAAACAAGCATCAAGAAGCTGGAATATTCGTTTTGATGAATCAGTCAGTGAATTTGGCTTCATCAAGAACGAAGATGACTCGTGTGTATATAAGAGGTTTAGTGGGAGCGTGATTACTTTCCTAGTCCTCTACGTCGATGACATCTTGATCATTGGAAATGACATTCCTGAAATGCATGCGGTTAAGGCATGGTTAAGGAAATGTTTCCAGATGAAAGATCTAGGAGAAGCAGCCTATGTATTAGGTGTGAAGATCTACAGGGATAGATCTAAGAGGCTTCTCGGGCTGTGCCAGAGTACTTACATCGATAAGGTCCTGGAGAGATTCCATTTAGAGAATTCTAAAAGAGGATATCTTCCAGTCAGACATGGTCTGAATCTTTCGAAGAGTCAGTGTCCACAAACACAGACTGAGAAAGATGAAATGGACAATACGCGTTATGCTTCGGCTATTGGGTCCATTATGTATGCGATGTTGTGTACTCGCCCAGACGTCGCTTACGGGTTAAGCGTGACCAGTTGGTTCCAAGGTAATCCAGGTATGGCGCACTGGATTGCAGTCAAGAACATCTTAAAATATCTGCGGAGGACCAAAGATATGTTCTTGATATATGGTGGTCAGGAAGAACTCAGTATTGAAGGATATACTGACGCTTCGTTCCAGTCTGACCAGGATGATTTCCGATCGCAATCAGGCTATGTTTTTAGCTTGAATGGAGGAGCAGTGGTGTGGAAGAGTTTCAAACAGTCAACTGTTGCTGATTCTACAACAGAAGCCGAGTATGTTGCAGCCTCGGAAGCATCCAAGGAGGCAGTGTGGATTCGTAAGTTCATAAAGGAACTTGGTGTGTTCCTTCGAGTGCAGATCCTTTGGTTATCTTCTGTGATAACACTGGAGCAATCGCACAAGCAAAGGAACCACGGTCGCACCAGAAGTCCAAGCACATACAAAGACGGTTTCACTTGATCCGGGAGTTCATTGATCGTGGCGAGATCAAAGTCTGCAAGGTTCATACAGATGACAATCTGGCAGACCCGCTTACTAAGCCTCTGGCGTAGCAGAAGCATGAGAAGCACTGTAATAACATGGGTTTGAGATTTCTCAACCATTAGATTAAGTGCAAGTGGGAGATTGTTGGGGTATGCCCTTAAGGCTAATGTTTGAGGCCTTGGGATTGTAATAGTATCATGTATAAACTCTTATGTTTATAAAGGCAATGGTTATTATTCAGATTGTTACATTGTCTGCTGCAATAAGTGTTCTTCTGAATAATGTCTCAATGCTGTTCAGCTAGGCTAACATGCTATATGTCCTTAGTCGAGATATCTTGGTGAACATGAGACAACCTTGATATGATTGAGACTAATATGTGTTCTAATCTTATAGGATGCTTCAAGCATGGAATAAGATGTAGACTCATGGGTACATTGGATGTACTGGACAGACCCTACTAGGATATTCAATTGGTTGTCACAATTTGAATAATCCTTGAATGTAACAAGTGGCACATTTCCTCTGACTTGAGATCACTTGTGTTTTCTAAATGATGATTGTCATTGTTTTGAGGTAGTTCAATATCATTTGAAACATAATGATTATAGACTATCTTGGATGGTGAGCTTGAATCAGGTTAGGGCACTAGTGATAGATAGAGGATTGCCGTCTCCTTAATTGGAGTGTGATGTTCTAAAGGGGCCCCCTGGATGAGATGATTGAGAAAGTGTATGGCCATACCCAGATGACTATGTTTATCTGATCTAATCATGCTCATCATATTGGAACTACAGGCTTGACACGCTTGTCCAATAAGAACATCCAGTGGCAAAGGAAACATGTATGCCTAGTGAAGGAGATTCACACTTGTGCTGTGGTTTGGGTGTAGTCTTGGAAGACTCTTTGCTTTATATTGGGAGACAGTGATGTGTTGCTAGATACCCCTCACTGATCGTGATAACGTAAGTTATCATTACCGACATTTAAAGGAAACCCTTAGGGTCGCACAATTTGATGATATGGCTTACTTAAGTTAGATCGTGTGGACTGAATTATTTGGGTTCAGTTTTAAAGGGATTGAATCTCTGATTGTGGGTGAGATCTGGTCTGATCATGTTTGATTGATTAGGGCTTGAGATCGGTAAGCTTCGATCGAGAGTTTTGATGCTAGATCGGTGAGATCAAGAGCATCAAGAGATGAACGGTCAGATCTAGAACCTTAGGGTTTAATTAGATCTGGACTACATGCTTGGGCTGATTTGGTTTGGTCATTGAACCAAATGCAATTGAACCGTGGCTTGGTTGAAAGAGGATAAAGAGGAGCGATCGGTTCACTTGGAGTGAACGCAAGGATGATCGCATGAACGTATGGAGTCAAAGACTTTCATTTTTAGAAGTCGGTTTTTCCATCTTGGAAAAACGTCTCCACGTTTGATGAAAAACGTCTCCACGTTTGATGAAAACGTCTCCACTTCGTTTTCGAGACGTATTCTTCTTGCCTCTTCCTCTCGACGACACACGGGTGTGTAAAAGTGGAAAAACACTTTGGAGAAAGTTCGGCCAAGCAAGTCTTCATCCTTCCATTCCTTTCCATACGAGAAGAAAACTTTGGAGCCTTGCTAGCACAAGTCACGCCAAAGGAGTAGGCCTTCTTCCTCTTGTGTGCGACAGCCTTTGGAGAAGATTCAATTGATTCTTTGCTTCCAAGTTGCCATCCCTTCATGGCTATGGTATGATCTCTCATATCCTAAAGTTGATCATATGGTTCTAATATGCGATCCTAGAAACCCTTGTTTCCGCCCATGCTTGTTAGATGCGCATGTTTAGGGTTTCGACTCCCCTAGCTTTAGGGGTTCCTTCACATGCTTCCAATAAGGAAGTGGCAAATCCTACTATTGGTCATCCATGTCTCTACGTGACTTATGACATGCGCAATGACAGTCGTTTTGGTCTCCCAATTACGGAGAGACGTAAGACTGTATTAAAGCATACCCATCATCAAATCTAGACATGAATACCTCAAGTCTAAGGATCAATGCAAACCTCTTGCATGTGAGATTGACTTGTTGACTAGAGAAGTCAATCCTCACGGTGGATCACTCTAGTGCATCCAATGCACCTGTATGTCTGCGTTACTGTGCCCCGCACATAACCAGCCCATACACCAGTCTCACATGTACCAAAGCTGTCCCATATCTGCTAAGGTACCGTGTCTGGGGATAGCTTAAGAGAACGGATCAAATCCAAACTCCTGGGACATTATTTATGTAACTCAATACATCAACGCAGGTAGAGAAGTCTGCATAATAACGACCATGCCTATATAAAGAGTAATAGTTCTATCAAAGTACATTCAAACAATGCCTGACCATGTCCATACATTGGTCTTTAGGGCATATACACCAACAATCTCCCACTTGCACTAAGACCAAGGACAACTGGTGTTTAGTCAGTTCCAATGTCTCTAGTATGACCTTATTTAGCTTCCGCTGCGCTAGAGGCTAGGTCAGTGGGTTTTCCAGATTGCTATCTATGTTTATTTTAACAAATTTGATCATCATCATTATCCATGATCTCTAAGATCAGATGATATGCTGCAGTACATACTTGAGCATTAAGTTCCTTCTCCTATGCTATGGTCCCAGTAAGAACTATACTGGACCATCAAGCACAATGAACTAGATCAAGTTCAAATGAATTAAGCTGCCTCCTTGGCTGCCACAAGGAGTTACAATGTACTCAGCCTTATTTGTAGAATCTTGCCACTTTGGTTTGCATAATGCTCTATCAGCATACAACACCATAACAAGGCAAAGCGCAAATCCTGGCTGTGATTAATAGTCACTAGACTGGAACGAAGTGTCAGTGTACCCCTGTACACAAAATTCTTTCCTGTCTATCATACACTAGACTCCAATCCTTTATACTTCCCAAGTATATGTATAAGGATTGCTTTCACAGCTATCTAGTGTTAAACACTAAGATCTGATTGAAACTTGCTGGCTATGCTCCAAGCATTTGCCACAAATGGTCTTCAAAACATGATCCATCCTACATACCATGTATCAGGACTTTGGACCCATGTTAATACTCTCCAGCTGTGTCACAGGACACACATGTTTGAGAGAGTCAGACCATATCTTCCTGGAAGGTATCAATATTTGGAATCATCCAATATAAACCTCTCCAGAAACTCTTGGATGAACATAGATTGACTAAAGGGCAATGACTTTCTTGGATCTCTATAGATCCTCATGCCTAGGATGTAGGCATCATTCCCTAGATCATTCTTCTCGAAATACATATCTTTCTTTTTCTTCACTATGTGAAGAGCTGAGATGTTATTCCATGTGAGGAGAATATCATCAATCATCTAGACAAGAAATACTACTAAGGTGCTCTCACTGATCTTCTTGTAAACACAGGCTATTTCAAACATGCTTGCATAACACCATGCATATCTTTATGGCCTTGATATGAAAACCTTTTATGGCTATTTCCTTATAGATATCTTTTCAGATGTCCATGCAAGAAAAGCAGCTATCATAACAACATGCCATAATTGATCATGCAATTATAACAAGCAGATCCCTAATGGACTTAAAGCTCAGCTATTGGTGAAAATTTCATCATTATCCACCCAATGGATTTGCCTGAAATTATTGTTCACTAGCTTGTCCTTTAAGGTAACAATGTTACCTTCCATGTCTATCTTCCTAGAAGATTAATTTATAGCCTGTGGGAATTACCCCTTTGGCAGCTTATCCAAGTCCTAGACTTGATTAGCAGACATGGAGTTCATTATGGTTTTCATGGCCTTTAGCCATTTCTTGGAATCTGGTCCACCGACCGCTTCCATTTCCTCATAAGTCTTAGGTTCATGCTTGATGAAAAATTCGTCATGCCCAGCATATCGAATCGATCCAGACTTATGTGGTTCATGTGTTACTTGAACCTCAGGTTGACTTTCAACCTGTATGTGAGATTTTGCTCTCCATATGTGTCTAATTATATTGTGGTTGATTCTGGACCTTGTCCAAATCAAATCTACTCCCACTAGTTTCTTTCAAAAGAAATACTTTCTCAAGAGAGAAGGCAGTTTGAGCAACAAATATTTTGTTCTCCTTGGGATAGAATTAACACTCTACAGTGTACCACAAACACATACTTTTGAATTACTGCACATTACATTCCCAATTCCATTGAAGAAATGGGATATTTGCAGTTCTCAACTCAAAAGCTAATTTAGACATTTTCTTACGGAGCAGTAGTACATCTGTTTGCATGGCATCATAGTAGTATATTTGCATGACCATTCAAAGATGGAATCCACATCCAATGTGTTCCTTTTTCTTTCTTTGAAATTTACCACACAGTGGTGTACTTAGAAAGCTGTGAGATAACTCCACACTTCTTAGGACAGTCATCAAATTCTCCACTAATCATCTTGATCCAATCAAGGTGCTTTAATAGATCCTTCAATTTGACTCAATACTTCATTTGTGAACTTCTTGGATTTTTCCAAAGTTCTTGGGTTGCGTAAGGCATACCCACACCTAAATGAAGTATATATATAACTCCTCTTAGAGCTTGTTTACATGGGTCCACTTACATTTTGTGTACTAGATCCAACAAGCCAATAGTCCTTCCATCCTTTACGATGAAGGCAGTATCTGTCATATTGTTCCTTTGAACTAGGCTCACATGTATCATAATCCTGGAAGGATAATGATCCCAATAGTCCATGGACTTTTGGATGTGACCATTGTTCTATGGTTCAAGAGACAATGCTTATAAGAGGAATTTCATTGAATCATTAGATCTGATCTTGTGTTACATATAGAACCATAAACTATTGTCAATTGTATCACTTCAATAGAACATCTCAGATTAAAGAAAAATATTATTTATTATTTTCAAACTGAAGTCCTTTCCAAAAGGAATGATGTTCTAATACATAAGCTGATACATAATAGCAAAGTTCTATATAAAGTCTTCAAGGCAGTGAGATGATATCAACAGCAGCATCTAATGCTCCGTCCCTGACCCGAGAGTCGATCCCATCAAGCCTCTTCGTCCTACTTCTTTTGAGCTCCTGCACATGTAAAACATATGTGAGCCTTGTTGGGGTATGCCCTTAAGGCTAATGTTTGAGGCCTTGGGATTGTAACAGTATCATGTATAAACTCTTATGTTTATAAAGGCAATGGTTGTTATTCAGTTTGTTATATTATCTGCTGCAATACATATACTTCTGAATAATGTCTCAATGCTGTTCAGCTGGGCTGACATGCAGTAAAGTCCTTAGTCGATATATCTTGGCGAACATGAGACAGCCTTGATATGATTGAGACTAATATGTGTTCTAATCTTATAGGATGCTTCGAGCATGGAATAAGATGTAGACTCATGGGTACATTGGATGTACTGGACAGACCCTACTAGGATATTCAATTGCTTGTCACAATGTGAATAATCCTTGATTGCAACAAGTGGCACATTTCCTCTGACTTGAGATCACTTGTGTTTCTAAATGATGATTGTCATTGTTTTGAGGTAGTTCAATATCATTTGAAACATAATGGTTATAGACTATCTTGGATGGTGAGCTTGAGTCAGGTTAGGGCACTAGTGATAGATAAAGGATTGCCGTCTCCTTAATTGGAGTGTGATGTTCTAAAGGGGCCCCCCTCTGTATGAGATGATTGAGAAAGTGTATGGCCATACCCAGGTCACAGTGTTCATCTGATCTAATCATGCTCATCATATTGGAGCTACAAGCTTGACACACTTGTCCAATAAGAACATCCAGTGGCAAAGGAAATTTGCATGCCTTGTGAATTGGATTCACACTTGTGCTGTGGTTTGGGTGTAGTCTTGGAAGACTCTTTCCTTTATATCGGGAGACAGTGATGTGTTGCTAGATACCCCTCACTGATCGTGATAACGTAAGTTATCGTTACCGACATTTAAAGGAAACCCTTAGGGTCGCACAATTTGATGATATGGCTTACTTAAGTCAGATCGTGTGGACTGAATTGTTTGGGTTCAGTTTAAAGGGATTTAGTCTCTGATTGTAAGTGAGATCTAGTCTGATCATGTTTGATTGATTAGGGCTTGAGATCGGTAAGCTTCGATTGAGAGAATAGATGCTAGATCAGTGAGATCAGGAGCATCAAGAGATCAATGGTCAGATCTTAAGCCTTAGGGGTTTATTATAATCTGGACTAATTGCTTGGTTTATTTGGTTATTGAACCAAATCGATTTGAACCAGCTCATTGGATGAGCGTATGGTTCAAGTTGGCATTTGCGATTGGGGTCACTTGAACGTTGAGATGGTTTTGCTATTTTTAGATAGCATGTCACAACGTGACCACATCTCTCTCACGTCGCCCCTCTCTCGCCCTCTTGTCGCCGTTTTGCCTTTGGCTCTTCACACATTCGTGTGAGAAAAGGTGGTAGACGAAAGAAGAAAAAAATCGCCAAGCAAGGAAAGCTCTCTCTTCCCTTCAAACGATCAAAGACACCTTGGACGATCCTTGCTAGCACAAGGGACGACAAGAAGGAGCAAGCCGTTGATCATCTTGTGTGTGACGATTTGGAGGAGACCTCTTTTGTTCTCTTGCTTCCAAGGCGCCATCTAGAAATGGCCATGGTATGAATCGCATTCTTTCTTGCATTCAAAAGTTTTAATGTTGATCATAATACATGCATCGATCCCATGAAACCCTAGTATCCGCTGCCCATGTTTTGTATGCGCCACTTTAGGGTTTCGGCCCCCCTTATTTGAAGAGTCCCCTTCAAGGGGGAGCGCAAGGGGGTGAAACCCTATGGATGGCGCATCTTTGATTTTTAAGCGGAAGCAAGGGTTTCAAGGGATCGGCTGCATGATATATGATCAACTAACATAAAGCTTGATAAAATCAACAAAGGATCATACCAATGCCATAGTTTCGATGGCGCCTTGGAAGCAAAGGCGCAAGTGCTCCTTCTCCAAAGAGGACGCACACAAGAGGATGAAGATGGCTACTTCTTGGTGTTCTTTGTGCTAGCAAAGACCTCCAAGGTGTGCTTGTCGCATGAAGGTGATGAGAAAAAGCTTGGCCGAGCCTCCCTCCTCTTCCTTGGCGTCAACACTCTCCCATACCAAAGTGGAGATGCGATTAGAGCAAGAGGAGAAGCGTTAGGCGTTTTTCTTAGGAGATGGAGTTACATGACTTCCAATTATGGAAAGTCATGAAGCCATGCGCTCCCACTCCAAGCAAACCGCCCAAAACGCCTTATGGATCGAACCATGCGTTCACCCATGTGAACCGGTTCAATCCAAATTGGTCCAAACCAATTTGGTTCAAAGACCACATGAAACCAGCCCAAGCCATGGTCTAGATCTCTCTGAACCAAAATGGTTCAAGATCTAACCGTTGATCTCTTGACGCTTCTGATCTCACCGATCTAGCATCACTACTCTCGATCGAAGCTTACCGATCTCAAGCCCTAATCAATCACACATGATCAGACCAGATCTCACTTACAATCAGAGTTTAAATCCCTTTAAACTGAACCGAAACAATTCAGTCCACACGATCAGACTTAAGTAAGCCATATCATCAAATTGTGCGACCCTAAGGGTTTCCTTTAGATGTCGATAACGATAACTAACGTTATCACGATCAGTGAGGGGTATCTAGCAACACATCACTGTCTCCCGATATAAAGGAACGAGTCTTCCAAGACTACACCCAAACCACAGCACAAGTGTGAATCCACTTCACTAGGCATACATGTTTCCTTTGCCACTGGATGTTCTTATTGGACAAGCGTGTCAAGCCTGTAGCTCCAATATGATGAGCATGATTAGATCTGATGAACATAGTCACCAGGGTATGGCCATACACTTTCTCAATCATCTCATAAGGGGGGCCCCTTTAGAACATCACACTCCTTCAACAAGGAGACGGCAATCCTATATCTATCACTAGTGCCCTAACCTGACTCATGATCATTATCCAAGATAGTCTATAATCATTATCTTTCAAATGATATTAAACTACCTCAAAACAATGACATTCATCATTTAGAAACACAAGTGATCTCAAGTCAGAGGACATGTGCCACTTGTTGCAAACAAGGATTATTCACATTGTGACAAGCAATTGAATATCCTACTAGGGTCTGTCCAGTACATCCAATGTACCCATGAGTCTACATCTTATTCCATGCTCGAAGCATCCTATAAGATTAGAATACATATTAGTCTTAACCATATCAAGGCTGTCTCATGTTCACCAAGATATCTCGACTAAGGACTTTATAGCATGTCAGCCCAGCTGAACAGCTTTGAGACATTATTCAGAAGTACACTAATTGCAGCAGAGAAGGTAACAACCTGAATAATAACCATGCCTTTATAAACACAAGAGTTTATTACATGATACTGATACAATCCCAAGGCCTCAAACATTAGCCTTAAGGGCATACCCCAACATTATTGAAAGGGGACTTTCAAGCCTCATATGCGGTACCCAGTACCCATGAATAAGAAGTAGACAAAAGACCTCGGTAACACAATACCTGAAGCGGATGGATTACATCCCTTCTTCTTTGCCATGCTCTTCTTGGCCATCAATCCTCTTCAAAATACCCATGCATTCCCAGTCTTCCGAAGTATTAGCTTCGAAGATACAGAACCATGGTCTTTCTCAGATTCAGGCACACATTCTGAAGATCCAACAGAACTCTCCTGATCATTGTCTATAGAGCATGGTGTGAAGAGACCTTTGAGATGTATGATTAGATCATAGATCCCCATCTCATCACATTCAACCTTGACCTCTGGGGTCATGCACTCTAAGACAAGAGCAGTGTACTGTTCGTTATCTTCACAATACTCAAGATAGACATTTCATTCCCAGTCATTAGTGAAATATACACTGGGCTGGGATGGAGGTCTTTCAAGAAGATGCACCTTATTTTCTTGTTCTAGTATCTTGGACAAAATCTTGAACCATTTTGTCCAATTTGTCCCATCCAGTTTATGTTTATAAAGTTTCAATCTTAGATCAGGAGATGCCTTCTACAATAAGCAAATATGTAAAGTAAGTACAATGATAAAGTATTTAATAAGGACTTTAAATTAAATGCTATGCTCCCACTACTTCCAAAACAAGTTGAGAACTCTCTAACTCAACATGGAAATAGGTGAGTAGGATCCTAACTTCACATAAGGTCTCCGCGACTCACGAGGGTGAGTTGAGATGCACAGAGAGTCTCATGCTTCCTTAGGTAGGCATGCCAGCCAATTGTGCCATGCACAATTCCTCTTAGTTAAGACAGACTAGGCGCCCTGTGTCCAGCGAGGGCTGGATACAACACAAAACCCTATCCTCTCAACAGCTGCCTCTAGTAATTCATCATGACATATGAAAAACTAGTCAAGTCTGGTCCTAACCGTTATGCCCAGGGCCAACAAATTTCCTTGCGAAGGCACGCCCAGGTTAAAACTGGACTGGGGAAATCATTGTCACCACACACCTTCTAAAGATAAGTGGGTGTGTCCCACGAGGGTGGGAAACAGTTCACAACACCACCGATCGATAGTTTGATGAGGGCTACGCGTTAGAAGGCTATCGACTTGATATTGTATTGAGAGTTTTTGCATGTTTGTTTTATTCTTTTCTAGCATGCAGTTTTCCTATGGTTCAGGCAGCAAAGGAAAAACATCACAGGCATGCTATGGACAAAATAATAAACCATCACAGGCATGCTATTTTGGTCGATATGGTCATAGCCCTTTTCATACACATAACTTGTCACGAGCCATGTGACATGTTATTGTGCATCCAAGGGTTGCGAGTCCCTGAAGCAAATCAGCCCATGCCAGAAATCGAAAGCAAGTGTCCTTCCTTCAGCTGCAAGTCCATCACCATGCTTCAAAAGCTGGCGCCACTCTGAGATCGGTTGAAGAAGACACCTTGTTGTCTTTGATGAACCTTAACCTATCTCATGTAAACAATTCTACATCTATTCTAAGGAAAGATGAAAATTTTACATCAAGAAGGGGAAGAACCACACGCAGGTGGTAGAAAGATTTTACAAGCATTCATCTCAAGTGGAAACATGCTTCCACATCACAACACAGGAGGGCACTCGCTATGACCATATCAACCCAAGGAAGAGACAAGTGGCGCATATATAAAATTTGAAAAACCATAATAATCAAATTTTATCCCCTTATGCGCCAACTCCATCCAAAGCACTCTCTTAATCAAATTTATGCTAAAATTGGGATCAAGTTTCATGATGATTTCATGGACCCTATCGGCTGGCAATTTTGTCAGATCAAGAGACCTGGCCAGTCCGAAGACACAATGCCCGTCCTACTTGACAAAACTACGTGCGCCTTTGGTCTTAAATCCATCATAAACACAATCCAAATTTCGGCCATAAAAATTGATGAAAGAAGTTTGGATGAAAGCGCCTTCTAGGTTAAACGCGCATGGATGAACGAAAAATTTTCCAAAAATTTTTCACACAAGCAAACGTACACCTTGTGTTTCTCGTAAGTAGCTCTGATACCACTGTTAGGGAATGCCAGGTGTAATTTAAAATTTTGCAGTCCCAGGATGCAGCGGAAGAAGCATTACACCCGAAACACATTCCAGTCCCAAGGATCCATGCGAGAGAGAAGACACAAGGATGTGTTAGAGATGTACCTCTATTGCTTGTCTAGATGTCGAAGCCATGTTGAAGGCGCCCAAGTGTTCGCCCTCTACAAGTATCCACGCGTCGACTCCTTAATCGTTGCTCCCTTCCACGCTTGGTGCTAGCCTCGGGAAGAGAATCAAGCCTTAGGGTATCTTTACTTCTCTTGCGCCACCTCCAAGATGAAAGCGCCAAGAGGAGATGAGGAGGAAGATGATGCCGCCAAGTTGCTTCCTTTCTTCTTCTTTGCTTGCGCCACCTTCAAGCAAGGTGCGCCTATGGCCAAGGAAGGGAGAGAGCTTATGGCAAGGAAATGCCACCAAGCACTAAGAGTCCTTGCGCCAAGAAGAGAGGGAGAGGAAGAAATTGCGGCTCCAAGGAAGAAATTTGCGCCAAGCCTTATTTACTCTCGCCCCTTGCACTCCAAGTCTCTCCAAGAGATATGTCACCCCTCCTAGATGTTGTCCACACGAATCAACCTTTTAGTGGGGCGACAAGGGTCCTATTAATAGGACAAGGGGCGGTTAGGGCAATGGCTAGGATTATGCCAAGTGGGCGGCTAGGATAAAGGAGTCTTGAGGTAAGGAAAGTCTCTAAGACTTTACCATAAACCTCATTCAACCTATCCTAATTTGCCCAATGGCCATATCAGCCCAAGACATGCCTTAGAGGCATTCTTTCCATCCAAGGAGAAGGGCTAGGCGCAACATGCATGAGGAATTCGGCTAGGGTGGTGTCTTGGGAGAAACTAGGGTTTGAGGTAAGGTAAGTCTCCAAGATATTACCATATACCTCTTCCCTATGTCCATATGCGCCTAGAAACTTCCCATAAAAGTTCTCAAGCCATATCAGCCCAAAGACTTGCCTTAGAGGCAAGCATTCCATCCAAGGAAGAAGGGCTAGGCGCCCTTTACTTCCATAATGAAGCAAAGGCGCCTTCCTCACCCCATTATGCCCCTAGGCGCCAATGGGGTGAGATTTCTCCCCATTATACCCTTTTAAACCAATTCCTCTTCATGACAACTAATTATTGGGCCTCATTGGATAATGAGCTAGCCCAAACTTCATGGCATGGGTTGATTAAGCCATTGGATCTAATCCAATGCAACCCTAATCCAAATGTGACCAATCTAGGTCAATTTCGGGTCAACCTGCCAAAAATGAAGTTTGGCTCCAATAACTTTCTTCCGACTCATCAGGCCCATTCGCGCTGATGAAATCTTCCAAATTGATCCAAGTTATCCAATAACTTGATCCTAAGGCTTCTGAATAAAGCAACGTCAAGAGTCTATTGCGTGTGACCCCATAGGATCCATATGACGATGGCAATGATGTAAACATCATAAGTAGTGAGGGGTATCTAGAAACACATCACTACTACCCATGTCATAGGACTTAAGTCATTATGGCAACAACTCCTAACAAGCAACGAGGATTCCTATTGCATTACAGATCCCTTTGCCTAAGCTGATATCCTGCTATTGGATTAGTCTCAAGTTTATTATCCAATGCATTGGTCATGACTCAACAAGTGTGGCCACACTCTCCTGTCATGCACCAATAAAGTGGGGCGCCCCGAGTGGATATCATGCTTCCAATAAGGAAGGGGCAAATCCTACTATTGGTCATCCATGTCTCTACGTGACTTATGACATGCCCAATGACAGTCGTTTTGGTCTCCCAATTACGGAGAGACGTAAGACTGTATTAAAGCATACCCATCATCAAATCTAGACATGAATACCTCAAGTCTAAGGATCAATGCAAACCTCTTGCATGTGAGATTGACTTGTTGAATAGACAAGTCAATCCTCACGGTGGATCACTCCAGTGCATCCAATGGACCTGTATGTCTGCGTTACTGTGCCCCGCACATAACCAGCCCATACACCAGTCTCACATGTACCAAAGCTGTCCCATATCTGCTAAGGTACCTTGTTTGGGGATAGCTTAAGAGAACGGATCTAACTCCTGGGACATTATTTATGCAACTCAATACATCAACGCAGGTAGAGAAGTCTGCATAATAACGACCATGCCTATATAAAGAGTAATAGTTCTATCAAAGTACATTCAAATAATGCCTGACCATGTCCATATATTGGTCTTTAGGGCATATACACCAACATAAAGAATTTCAGGAGAAAGCAGCAAAGAAGAAGAAGAGATGAAGGAGAAAAGGAAGATCAAAACTGCTTGACAAAGGAAAAAGGTTCTTGAGTAAATTTGGACACTGTTTCATGAATGAGCCTTATGTTCCTAGAAACCATGAACAAAACATTGAGAGATCAACATGGCAACTGAAGAAATCATGATCAAATCCGAGTGCAGAACGTTTAAGCTAATGATCTTTAAATTAGCGCTTCTTGGGAGGTAACCCAAGCACTTTTACTTTAGCTTATTTTCTTTTACTTTTTTTTTACTTTTATTTTTACTTAGAACTAATTTTTTCTTTTCTTTTTGTAGGTGAAAACAAGTTTTGTCGCAAATTATGGTAGCACCGTAATTCTTTTTATGGTACCGTAATTCTGTTATAGAAAAAAAAAGAGAACACCGATGGTTCGAACCTGAGGACACAGAGGATGATTGTGTCTGACACGGATTAATAAAACTCTGTGAGCATCTTTTTCCTACTCATTTGCATTCCATCTTCTATATTTTTATGATAATCCATGTGTCCAAATAGAAGATAATTCCTTCAAACTTCTTGTGTCCTACTACTTCTGATCCTCGAGTTGTTTTCATTACTACATGCTTTTGATATGGTTGCATTGAGATTTTATTAATACTTGTTTGATGATAGTTCCATATGGCTGTATTGATATTCGGGTGGTACTTAAAACTTAAGTTGATATTATTTCAATATGGTTGTATTTTATTATTTGAGATTGATGCACTAGAATGTTTAGCATGATATATGATTTGGTATTGATGATTTTTATTGTGATTTGATATGATGTGATATATGCCAATGTGGTTTGTTTGACAAGAAAATACTATCGTTATCATGCCAAAATTTTCTTGGTGATAGATTATTGTTCATAACGATACTTGAGGATTGCAAATAAACCTGAAATGATGAGTTTATTTCTTTGATATGATCTATTTGTTGAAATCTTCCATTGATTAATGCATGAAGTTTTGGGTGAATATGTTGTTTAATGAATGAGATTTGAAAGTGAAGTAATTCTTTTGCATAAGATGAGCATATGTTGTGTGATTTTGAATTGATATCGATTGAATAAACATAGTAAATCATTAAAGTCCATCTTATTATTTGTTGGGAAGAAAGAACCCAAAATCCAAAAAGAAAAACTCCCCTATTGCACTACGAAAATTTGGCAGTGGTACCTAAAGTCATGGGTTGAAGTCTAAAAAGAATAACTCCTCTTCTTGGCATTGTATTTGCAATATTACCTAATATAAGAGTTGAAGTTCAAAAAAATAAAAAAATGTATGTATTTATGTGGGTGCATGCCAAGAGAGAGATTCTTTGACATTAACTCTGTTATCTCAAGAAGAATTCTTTCTACTTAAAGAGATATGAGTTCTATTATGTTGGTTATGTAACCAATATATTCTAAATATGTCACCAGAAGAAAGGTGATATTCATTTTAGAAAATGTCAAAGATGCATAAAAGAGAGAGAGAGAAAAAAAAATTTAAGTGGAAAAAGATTTTGTGATTCGTATTCCTGTAAACAAAAACATCATGGACTCAAAACTTAAACTAGGTGAACTCATGAGATTGAAATTCTATTTATGCACATTGCAAAATTTTATTTGATTGAATTATAGATCTTAAAGATTGAATTCGGAGGACGATATATTTACTTGAAATTTTGAGTTATTATTTGATGTGAATTTTTCATATGTAATTGTATCTTAGAAATTTATTCATCATCTGAAGGTTTATTTTCATAATCAGTATTGTTTTCTTTATTTGCTTGAGGACAAACAAAGTATGAGCCTTATGTGTTTGATGACTCTAAATTTCATAGTGTTTTTCGTACTGATTAGCTAACCTTTTGAGTCATAATCTTGCTCTTTTGCTTTATTTTTATGCCTTATTTGCCAAATAGTTCGGAATCTACATCATCTTCAGTTTTTGGTCAATTTAAGGTAAAGAGGCATTATTATCACACATTTTCAAGCAAGTTCAATGCACGAGCGAGTTCTAATCATCAAGAGGAATTTGCGCATCAAATTTCAACCCAAACCAAGCTTTCTAAAGTAATTATGGTAGTGTCATAATTATTTTTACAGCTGTAATCTGAAATCAAGGCACTACCGTAATGGATTTCACAGTAGCAGATTGTAGCGAGTTTTTTGGGAAATTACGGCATTGCCATAATTAATATTACGGTGCCATAATTCCGAACAAATTTCATATAGAAACTGTTGGTGTATATGACCTAAAGACCAATGTATGGACATGGTCAGGCATTGTTTGAATGTACTTTGATAGAATTATTACTCCTTACATAGGCATGGTCGTTATTATGCAGACTTCTCTACCTGCGTTGATGTATTGAGTTGCATAAATAATGTCCCATGAGTTTGGATTGGATCCATTCTCATAAGCTATCCCCAGACAAGGTACCTTAGCAGATATGGGACAGCTTTGGTACATGTGAGACTGGTGTATGGGCTGGTTAAGTGCGGGGCACAGTAACGCAGACATACAGGTGCATTGGATGCACTAGAGTGATCCACCGTGAGGATTGACTTGTCTAGTCAACAAGTCAATCTCACATGCAAGAGGTTTGCATTGATCCTTAGACTTGAGGTATTCATGTCTAGATTTGATGATGGGTATGCTTTGATACAGTCTTACGTCTCTCCGTAATTGGGAGACAAAAAATGACTGACATTGGGCATGTCATAAGTCATGTAGAGACATGGATGACCAATAGTAGGATTTGCCCCTTCCTTATTGGAAGCATGATATCCACTCGGGGCGCCCCACCTTATTGGTGCATGACAGGAATGTGTGGCCACACTTGTTGAGTCATGACCAGTGCATTGGATTGATAAACTTGAGACTAATCCAATGGCAGGATATCAGCTTAGGCAATGGGATCTATAATGCAATGGGAATCCTCGTTGCTTGTTAGGAGTTGTTGCCATAATGACTTAAGTCCTATGATATGGGTAGTAGTGATGTGTTGCTAGATACTGTTGGTGTATATGCCCTAGGACCTAGTTTTGGTCAACTTATGTACTACTTGACTTTGATATTTATATATCATTCTGGCATTGTCGTTATCATTGTTTGTCTACACCTGCGATTGTGTACTTACATGATAATGTCCCTGGAGACAGATTGGATCTGTGCTCGAACTATAATCCCCAGTCGATGTACCTTAGTGGATATGGGACAGCTATGGTACTTGTGAGACTGGTATGTGGGCTGGTTAGGACGCAGACACATGGGTATATCATTGGAGGATATACTGGATAGACCCGCTGTGAGGCTATGACTTGGTGTCATGAGTTATCCTCACAAGTGACAGGAGATGCATTGATCGCTTGACTTGAGGTCATTGATCATTCTATATGGTGAGGGACTTGCTTTGATACAACCTAACACCTTGCCGTAGTTGGGAGGTCATAACGGTTGTCTTGAGCATGTCACGACCCATATGAGAAGGTCAATGGACAGACATAGGATTTGCCCCTTCCTTAGGGAAGTATGATATCCATGGAGCTCCTCTATGGTTCTATGACTGAGAGTGTATGGCCATACCCAGGTAAGAACCTGTTTTAGTCATAGCCATGTGATTGGATCAAAACAAGTGGTGACACACTTGTCCAATCGGATATCAGTTCGGCAAAGAGACTGTAATGCATATGTACCTAGTTGCGATGATGGGGATGTCGATGTCGATATCCATTCCAATGACCTGGGTAGCAGCGATGCACTGCTAGGTGCCACTCACTGCTTGTGGTGACCTTTGGTCAGCACTGCCAGCGTCAGAGGAACCTACAGGGTCGCACACCTTGATACTTGAGTTCTCGTATTGATCAGGAAGCCTTATGATCGAGTTATTGGATAACTCGAATCTAATTGGGAGATTTCATCAGCGCCAATGGGCCTGATGAGATGGAAGAATATTATTGGAGCCAAACTTCATTTTTGGCAGGTTGACCCGTATTTGACCATGGTTGGTCACATTTGGATTAGGGTTGCATTGGATTGGATCCAAGTGCTTAATCAACCCATATAATGGAGTTTGGGCTAGCTCATTATCCAATGAGGTCCAATAATAAGTTGTCATGAAGAGAAGAAGGGCTAGAAGGGTATAATGGGGACAAATCTTCTCCCCTAGGCGCCTATGGGCATAATGGGGAGAAGTGGCACAATTTGCTTCATAAGGAAGCAATTGGCGCCTCCCCCCTTTATCCCTTATGGTATGAATGCCTATATGACATTGCTTGGGGCGCAAGGCAAGGCCTTGGCGCACAAAGAAAGGCATGGGCACAAAAGGAATGGTTGAATGAGAGTTATGGAAATGTCTTGGAGACTTTCCTTGTCTCAAACCTTCTCATCCTAGCCGCCCACTTGTCTTGATCCTAGCCTTTCATAAACCGCCTCTTGCCCTATAAAAGAGCACCTAGCCGACCCCTCTTAAGAGTGATCAATCCTTGAAGGCGTGAACACAAGAAGAGGGGCGAGTGCTAGGAGCAAGGGCGCATCTTCCTTCTTCCATAGCCGAAAGCTTCTCCCTCCTTTCCTCTTGGCGCAAGGAGCTTTGGTGCTTGGCGGCTTGGCTTGTTTCCTTCTTCTCTTGGCGCATCCTTTCTCTTGGTGGCGCAAGTGAAGTGGAGCATCTCCCTAAGGCTTAGATCTTCTTCCCGAGGCTAGCACCGGGCGTGGAAGAAGAGAACTCAAGAGATCCGTGTGTGTGAGACTACAAAGGGCGCATACTTGGGCGCCTACATCGGCATCACTCCAAATCGCTCTTAAGGTATTTCTTAACTCATCGTGCCGACTCTCTTGCTTGCAATCTTCACTGGGTTTTTGGGACCGGCCTGTTTCGGGGACATTCTTCTGCTGTGCAATGTATATATGTATGTCTATGACTCTGAAAAATTGTAAAATGTCCCTGGGGTTTCCCAACAGTGGTATCAAAGCGACTTGCAAGACTCGAACGATGTTTTATGCTTTTCTTTCATGCTCACATGCCATATCTCTATTTTCGTAAATAGCATGATGCATGGCAAACGATTTTTCTAAAAGTAGAAAAATTAGGGTTTCTTGTTTCTATCATCCTCTCAATCTCTTTTGGATTTTGGACTATTTTTCTTGTCTGATTTAAAGATCAAAGGCGCACGTAATTTTGTCAAGTAGGACGGGCATTATGTCTTCGGACTGGCCAAGTCTCTTGATCTGACAAAATTGCCAGCCGAAAGGATCTCTGAAATCATCATGAAAAATAAATCGCAATAAACAAAAAGATTTGTGACAAGAAGATGAGAAAAAAAAACTAGTTTTATGAAAAAGTAAAATTTCAGATTTTATGTTTTTCATGAGCATGTAGAATTGCATGAGTAAATACCTTGATTGTGCATGATGTTGTGATCATTAGTCAAGCCCCCCCTCTGCATGCCTGTGATGTATCCTCGTGAGGCTTGCATGCCGCTTTTATTTTTGCTTTTAACTAAGAAGAAGATTAGGGTGGCGCATGTACTTGGAACTTGGCGCATGCATACCCTGCTTAGTGGCGCAAATAAGGCATGGCCGAACCCTTGGGTTTGAGAGCTAGCTAATTTGGCTTCTTGCATTATGGCGCATCCTCATTGGAGGAAGACCATGGCATTGGCCGAACCTATGGGGAACTTTTAAAGTGAACCTCTAGGGTTTGAGAGCTAAACCATGAGAGAAGCACCTTGGAGCCAACCTTGAAGTTCAAGCTAGAGGTCGGCTAGGCTAGGTCTAGTTTTTGGGGCTTGAGTTCTAGGACAAGAGTTGAACCTCTTTCATGGCATGGATTGGTTCAATGTCTTGAATAGGATATGATCACATCATTCTTTACTGCTTTTATTATTATCTGCAGAAGCATGCCTGTAATGTTTTATCGTTATGTTATCACCATAGGATTGCATGCCTGTAATGATAGACATGAGATAAAACTGAGATGATGAGACCTTAAACAAAAACCCTCAATTAAAATATCAAGTCTGGTAGCCTTATAACGTGTAGCCCTCACTAAGCTATCGATCAGTGGAGTTGTGAACTAGTTCCCACCCTCGTGGGACACACCCACTTATCTTTAGAAAGTGCGTGGTGACAATGGTATCCCCAGTCCAGTTTTAACCTGGGCGTGCCTTCGCAAGGAAATTCGTTGGCCCTGGGCATAACGGTTAGGAATGGACTTGACTAGATTTTCATATGTGATGGGCACATGATGAAAATCTAGAGGCATCGTTGAGAGGTAAAGGTTTCATGTTGTATCCAGCCCTCGCTGGACATGAAATGCCCAGACTGTCTCAACAAGGGGAGTTGCTTGGAGCAACCGGCTGGCGCGCCCACCTTAGGAAACATGGGTTACTTTGTGCATCTCATCCCACCCTCATGGGACGCGAAGCCTCATGTGAAATAAGGATCCCATCTCACTAGGAAGTCTTAAACTTCCCGATTGACTTTGTGGGTTGTCAATTCAAATTTAAAATAGTGGGAGCAGTAATCATTTAAAACAAGTCCAGTTTAAATAATTCGAAGTAGTACTAATATGCTATTTCTTGGTTATTGTAGAACAATGGCTGTGAACAATGGCAGATGGTCACTGCTATCTACCCTGGAAAGGGATAAGTTGGTTGGATCCAACTTAAAGGATTGGTATATGAACTTGAGAATTGTGCTCAAGCTCGAGAGGAAGCTATATGTCCTTGAAAAGCCAATTCCTGAGCCACTTCCATGCTTGGCATCAACGTCTGAAAAGGATGCTTATGATAAGCATCAAGCTGACACTTTGGAGGTTGCACAATTGATGCTAACCAACATGTCGCCCGAGCTAAGAGGGCAATATGAATCTAAGAGTGCCTCTGAAATTATTTCTAATCTAAGGCAGCTCTTCGATGCATTGGTTGAGCTCAACCCCCCTAAAGTAGACATTCAGTATGTTGAGCCCAAAGGCTTAACTAAGACAGTGAAGATAAAGATTGAAAGAGTCAGGAATAACAAATGCTACTCATGTGGAGGACCACCTCACATGATAAAGGACATAGTACGACTTCAGAATGAGGAGAAGAAAGGCTTGGCCTTAACTTCTAGCTCAGGTATCTATGTTACAGAAGTCAATCTTTCTACTTCTATGTCATGGGTATTGGATACCACATGTGGAGCTCATATTTGTACAAATCTGTAGGGGCTCAAGAAAAGTAGATCGGTGCGGCCTGGAGAGATTGACCTACGCATTGGAAACGGGGCACAGGTTGCTGCTGTTGCTGTAGGCGTTTTGACTCTCTCCTTGCCTTCTGGACTTCAATTAGAACTAGATAATTGCTTTTGTGACTTACTAAGAACATTGTATCCATTCCTTGCTTAGCAAAGAAAGGATTTCGATTTGAAATAAATAAGAACTCTTGTTCTTTTTCATTTGCAAATATGTTCTATGGGAAGAGTACTTTGTGCAATGGTCTATATATCTTGTATATGGAAAGTTCTATTTGTAACATAAGTAATAAAAGGACCAAACTGAGTGGTTCAGTTGGTGCTTTCCTATGGCACTGTCGATTAGCCCATATAAACAAGAATCGCATCCAACAACTCCATGCAAATGGATTGTCAGATTCAAGTTCCTTGGAGGAATTTGATACTTGTGAACCTTGTTTATTAGGGAAAATGACAAAGGCGCCCTTCACCAAGATTGGTGAGAGGGCAGAAGGTTTATTAGATCTCATACATACTGATGTGTGTGGTGTTGGGGTATGCCCTTACGGCTAATGTTTGAGGCCTATGGGAATGTATTTGTATCATGTAATAAACTGTTATGTTTATAAAGGCATGGTTGTTATTCAGTTAGCTACATTGTCTGCTGCAATATATGTTCTTCTGAATAATGTCTCAAAGCTGTTCAGCTCGGCTGACATGCTATTATGTCCTTAGTCGATATATCTTGGTGAACATGAGACAGCCTTGATATTGTTAAGACTAATATGTGTTCTAATCTTATAGGATGCTTCGAGCATGGAATAAGATGTAGACTCATGGGTATATTGGATGTACTGGACAGACCCTACTAGGATGTTCAATTGTTTGTCACAATGTGAATATTCCTTGAATGTGACAAGTGGCACATTTCCTCTGACTTGAGATCACTTGTGTTATCTAAATGGTGATTGCCATTGTTTTGAGGTAGTTCAATATCATTTGAAACATAATGATTATAGACTATCTTGGATGGTGAGCTTGAATCAGGTTAGGGCACTAGTGATAGACATAGGATTGCCGTCTCCTTGTTTAAGGAGTGTGATGTTCTAAAGGGGCCCCCTGGATGAGATGATTGAGAGAGTGTATGGCCATACCCAGGTGACTATGTTCATCTGATCTAATCATGCTCATCATATTGGAGTTACGAGCTTGACAGGCTTGTCCAATAAGAACATCCAGTGGCAAAGGAAATATGTATGCTTTGTGAAATGATTCACACTTGTGCTATGGTTTGGGTGTAGTCTTGGAAGACTCTTTCCTTTATATCGGGAGACAGTGATGTGTTGCTAGATACCCCTCACTGATCGTGATAATGTGAATTATCGTTACCGACATTTAAAGGAAACCCTCAGGGTCGCACAATTTGATGATATGGCTTACTTAAGTCAGATCGTGTGGACTGAATTGTTCGGGTTCAGTTTAAAGGGATTTAATCTCTGATTGTGAGTGAGATCTGGTCTGATCATGTTTGATTGATTAGGGCTTGAGATCGGTAAGCTTCGATCGGGAGAATAGATGCCAGATCGGTCAGATCAAGAGCATCGAAGAGATTGACGGTTAGATCTGAAGCCTTAGGGTTTAAGTAAGATCTAGACCATATTGCTTGGGTTAATTGGTCTTGGACCAAACCGATGTGAACTGGCTCATTGGTTGAGCGCATGGTTCAAGTGATGTGGCATTTGCGATTGGGTAAACCCAAGAGCGCACGTTGAGAAGTGGATGCTATTTTTGGATAGCACTTCTACTAATCGTGGCCATGACTCACGATTGCCACACTTCACGCCCCCCTTCTCTTTGTTCGTCGCCAACGCTTGGCTTAGATGAGACAACATCTCGGCTAGAGAAGAGAGGACGACAAGAGAGAAAAACTCACTCAAGCAAGGCGATCTCTTCTCCCTTCCATTCGACAAAGGCTTCTTGGAACCTTGCTAGCACAAGGAGCACCAAGGAAAGTAGGCGACACCAATTGTGTGCGTCACCTTAGGAGAAGGCTCGCTTGCGCCTTTCCTTCCAAGTTTTCATCCAACGCATATGGCTATGGTATGAATTCAAGTTTACTTAAGTTGATCATATATCATGCAATAGATCCTTTCAAACCCTTAATTCCGCTGCAAAAGTTTTATGCGCCATATGTCTAGGGTTTTTGCTCCCCCTAGAAGGGGACCCCCCCTTAGGTTAAGGGGTACTTTCAATTGGTATCAGAGCCAAAGTTGATGCATGCATTTTATGATTGCTTCATGTTGTGTGATCCATGTTTTAGATCTAGAATTATCAACATGCGAATATACATGTTTCATACCGAAGCTTGTCTATGTTATTTTGCTTGTTGGCGCTTTCAGGTTTTATCTAAAATCCTTATTACATGCGCGCTCCAAATAGATCTAAGCCCATACTTTAAACCCTTAGACGGGTTACTAGGGTTGAAGTCACCCCCTAGGTTAGATCCAGAATGTCTGATCAGATCATCTGACAACCTGAATGGGTCGATCAGATAGCACCTTGGCGCAAGCCTATGGTGGCTATAGGTCGACTGCACACAGGTGTGTAGCGATGTCTGATTGAGACAACTAATGAACGCACCTGAGTTAGGCCCGGGGTCACGCCCGTTTGCCAGACCTCAGTGTGGTCGTTCAGCCCTGGCGCATGCATAGTTGACCTTATGGTCGACGCAAGTCAGTTAGGACTTGGTGCGTGCAAGGGCAGTGGATCTGACTAGGTTGGATGAGTGGATCCCTAGTAATGGACCGTTGTAAGGTAGTAAGGGCGAATAAGGAAATTAAAATTGATACCTATGGGTTTTCGAAATTTAATTTTCTTGGTTGGATCACATGTTTGAATGTTGCATATGCTTGTTTATTTCTTCTTATGTGGGCTGCCCATATTAATTGTGTGCTGTGCTGGGGCCTGCGTGCCTGTATTAAAAATTGTAAATTAATTATTGTGATCTGCGCATCACATTGTTTTAATTTATAAAATGTTAGTGACCTGCGTGTCACTCTTGTCTAGATAGTTAAATTTGTAATTTAATTTGACAAGAGCACAGTGCACACTTGGCATAGGCGCATGCAGCAAGTGGCTGGACCAGGTGGGAGGTCTAGGGATCGACCCTAAGACCAGGCGCATATTCCTGGTGGGCGCACCTATGCTGCAGATGGCGCTTGGGCCCTGGTTTGGGCCAGATGAGCAGCTAAAGACCCATGAAGAGCAAGTGAAGACTTAATTTAAGTTAAGGTCTTCTAGGGCTATGGGCTTTTACCACATAAGATTCATGCTTTCTTTTATTGTTTAAATATTAGAATTGCATGATTAGTTTATCTTCTGCTATCACCATAGGAATTGCATGATAGTGAAGAAGATAAAAGACCGTTAAAATCCAACGATCAAATATCAAGCTCGTAAGCCTTCTGACGCGAAACCTCACTGTTCTGATTATCGTTGGAGCCGTGTTGTACCCACTCAGTGGGCACGTCCATCTATCTTCAGACGGTGCGGGACTACACCTGTGTGTTACAGAGTAGGGATTTATCCCTTCTCGTTGCTCAGCATAGCACATGGTGGTCCAGGGAGTAGGTCGGGTCAGCTTGACCGTGTAGGCTACATATGTGGCGCATATGGTAGCACATGGAGGCAGCCATCTGTGGGGTCAGAGACTGTGTTGTACCAACTCAGTTGGCACAGTCTGCTGGATTGCCCGGATGAAGGGGAATCGCACGGGTTGGCGATTGGCTGGGACAGCCTACCAGAGATTAGTGCTTGTACTCTCTGTGCATCTTATCTCGCCTGAGCGGGACGCGGAGACCAAGTATGAAATCTGGATCCCATCTCACTAAAAGAGTTCTACTCTTTCGGGCTGTTTTGCTGGATTTTTCACGCCTGATAAAATAGTGAGAAAAAGAATCTTTCTTAAGTCCTGATTGATTCTTATACATTGATACTGACCTTGCTGTTCTTGCATTGTTGTAGATACCTGCAGCAACGAACACCATGAACTTCAATGTGCGATCCCTACTAGAAAGAGAGAAGTTTGCTGGGCCGAACTTCTCTGACTGGTTTGGACACCTTAAGATCGTTCTTAAGGCAGAGAGGAAACTGTATGTCCTCGAGACGGCGATACCGCCGCAGCCCGCTCCGAACGCCGCAAGGGCGGTTCGGGAAGCCTATGAAAAGCACGTCAATGATAGCATTGATGTCGCTTGCCTGATGCTAGCGTCTATGACGCCACCGCTGCAGCGTCAGCATGAGGATATGTCAGCTATACAGATTATAGCAAACCTCAAGATGCTGTATGCTGCACAGGCGAGGACTGAACGCTATAATTTGACTAAGCTCTTCTTTCAGAGCAAACTGGCTGAAGGGAGCCCAGTGGGAACTCACGTGCTCAAGATGATTGGGCACAAGGAGGCTCTGGAGAAACTGGGGCACACCATCAACCAGGAGCTTGCTGTGGACATTATTCTGCAGTCTCTCCCGCCATCATTCGACGCGTTCATTATTAATTTTAATATGAACAAAATCGATTGTACTCCGGCAGAGCTGCTGAATATGCTCTTGACCACTGAGGAGACTCTGAAGGGTAAGCCTTCGACCTCTGTCTTAATGGTTCCTTCAAGGAACAAGAAGAAGGGGAAGAAGGGCAAGGCCCCGGTCAAGAATTACAGCAAGGCTCTGAAGCAGAAGGTGAAGCGGTCCAAGGAATACAGGTGTTTCCACTGTGGCCAGCTAGGTCACTGGAAAAAGGACTGTAAAGCGCTCCAAGGAGATAAGAGGGGAAGCTTTGCTTCTGGCTCAGGTATATTCGTGACTGAGGTCATGTTTTCTTCTTCTATATCATGGGTGTTGGACACTGCATGTGGAGTTCACATTTGTTCAAATGTACAGGAACTCAAGAGAAGAAGGCAGGTGGGACAGCATGAGGTGGACCTACGCGTTGGAAACGGAGCACGGGTTGCTGCTGTTGCTGTAGGAGACTACTTCATTTCTTTACCATCTGGCATTGTATTGGAACTAGACAATTGTTACTTTGTTCCCAGTATAACTAAAAATATTATCTCCATTCCTGCTCTTGTCAGGAAGGGATTTTCCTTTGAATGCAATATTTCAAAGTGTATTTTGTCTTTTGATAATATTGTTTATGCAACTGGTTCAATTAACAATGGGTTATACATGTTGGACATGGAATGTTCGATACAGCAAATTGATATTAAGAAAGCCAAGTATGCTGATGACAGCACCTTGCTATGGCATAGTCGTTTAGGCCATATTAACGAGAAACGCATTAAGCGGTTGCATGATCATGGACTGCTGGGATCATTCTCCTATAAGGAGATTGATACATGCAAAGCTTGTTTAATGGGTAAAATGACGAAGTCACCTTTTCCTCACAAAGGTCAAAGGGCTTCAGGTTTACTTGACCTTATACACAGTGATGTGTGTGGGCCATTTAGTAAACATGCCAGAGGTGGCTATCAGTACTTCATTACCTTTACTGATGATTTCAGTAGGTATGGCTATGTCTATCTGATGAGACATAAGAGTGAATCTTTTGACAAGTTCAAAGAGTTCAAGAATGAAGTACAAAATCAGCTAGGCCGAAATATCAAGGCACTTCGCTCAGATCGAGGTGGTGAATACTTGAGTCATACGTTTACTGACTATCTGAAGGAGTGTGGGATTATCTCACAGCTCACTCCGCCAGGAACACCGCAATGGAATGGTGTGTCCGAGAGGAGAAATAGAACGTTACTTGATATGGTTCGTTCTATGATGAGTCAGGCTACTCTTCCATACTCCTTTTGGGGTTTTGCGCTGGAAACAGCTGCAAAGGTACTAAACCGAGTGCCATCCAAGGCAGTTTCTAAGACTCCATATGAGTTATGGTATGGGAAACAGCCGAGCTTGACATTTATCAGGATCTGGGGCTGCGAGGCTTATGTCAAAAAGCTCGCCTCTGGGAAACTAGAGAGCAGATCTGACAAATGTATCCTTGTCGGTTACCCTAAGGAAACTAAGGGTTATTATTTCTACGATCCCAAGGAGAACAAGGTTTTTGTTGCTCGGACGGCCATATTTCTTGAGAAGGAGTTTCTTCTGCAAGAGGCCAGTGGGAGAGAAATAAAACTGGATGAGAATCCAGAAGAAGGACAAAGTGATCAAGCACAGTTGGATGAGCCTGAGCCGGTAGAACAGGTTATTGAACAACCTGAGGCTCAGATATCACGGGAACCGCGAAGATCGGGTAGGATCTGTCGACAGCCTGAGCGCTATGACGGAGTCTACATCATTGATAATGATGAACCCCTCACTTATGCGGATGCGGTCAGTGGACCGGAGTCAGCGAGATGGCTTGAAGCTATGCGCGCCGAGATGGACTCCATGTCAGATAACCAAGTTTGGGATTTGGTTGATCCGCCTTCGGGAGTTATCCCTATAGGCTGTAAATGGATCTTCAAGAAGAAGATTGACATGGATGGTAACGTGGTTACCTATAAAGGCAGGCTAGTTGCGAAAGGTTTCAAACAAATCTACGGGATAGATTATGATGAAACTTTCTCACCTGTAGCCATGTTTAAGTCTATTCGGATTCTTTTCGCGATAGCTGCATACTATGATTATGAGATCTGGCAGATGGATGTGAAAACAGCTTTCCTTAATGGAAATCTGGATGAGGATGTGTACATGACACAACCAGAGGGTTTCACTAATCCAGCAGATCGTCATAAGATATGCAAGTTAAAGAAGTCTATTTATGGACTTAAGCAAGCATCTAGAAGCTGGAATATTCGTTTTGATGAATCAGTCACCGAATTTGGTTTCATCAAGAACGAGGATGACCCGTGTGTATATAAGAGGTTTAGTGGGAGCGTAATTACTTTTCTAGTCCTCTACGTCGATGACATCTTGATCATTGGAAATGACATTCCTGAAATGCATGCTGTGAAAGCATGGCTGAGGAAATGTTTCCAGATGAAAGATTTAGGAGAAGCAGCCTATGTGTTAGGTGTGAAGATCTACAGGGATAGATCTAAGAGGCTTCTCGGGCTGTGCCAGAGTACTTACATCGATAAGGTCCTGGAGAGATTTCACTTAGAGAATTCTAAGAAAGGATATCTTCCAGTCAGACATGGTCTGAATCTTTCAAAGAGTCAGTGTCCACAAACACAGACTGAGAAAGATGAAATGAACAATACGCCTTATGCTTCGGCTATTGGTTCTATTATGTATGCGATGTTGTGTACTCGCCCAGACGTCGCTTACGGGTTAAGCGTGACCAGTCGTTACCAAAGTAATCCAGGTATGGCGCACTGGATTGCAGTCAAGAACATCTTAAAATATCTGCGGAGGACCAAAGATATGTTCTTGATATATGGTGGTCAGGAAGAACTCAGTATTGAAGGATATACTGACGCTTCGTTCCAGTCGGACCAGGATGATTTCCGATCGCAATCAGGCTATGTTTTTAGCTTGAATGGAGGTGCAGTGGTGTGGAAAAGTTTCAAACAGTCAACTGTTGCTGATTCCACAACAGAAGCCGAGTATGTTGCAGCCTCGGAAGCATCCAAGGAGGCAGTGTGGATTCGTAAGTTCGTGAGAGAACTTGGTGTTGTTCCTTCGAGTGCAGATCCTTTGGTTATCTTTTGTGATAACACTGGAGCAATCGCACAAGCAAAGGAACCACGGTCGCACCAGAAGTCCAAGCACATACAGAGACGGTTTCATTTGATCAGGGAGATCATAGATCGTGGCGAGATCAAAGTATGCAAGGTTCATACAGATGACAATCTGGCTGACCCGCTTACCAAGCCTCTGGCGCAGCAGAAGCATGAGAAGCACTGTAATAATATGGGTTTGAGATTTCTCAACCATTAGATTAAGTGCAAGTGGGAGATTGTTGGGGTATGCCCTTACGGCTAATGTTTGAGGCCTATGGGAATGTATTTGTATCATGTAATAAACTGTTATGTTTATAAAGGCATGGTTGTTATTCAGTTAGCTACATTGTCTGCTGCAATATATGTTCTTCTGAATAATGTCTCAAAGCTGTTCAGCTCGGCTGACATGCTATTATGTCCTTAGTCGATATATCTTGGTGAACATGAGACAGCCTTGATATTGTTAAGACTAATATGTGTTCTAATCTTATAGGATGCTTCGAGCATGGAATAAGATGTAGACTCATGGGTATATTGGATGTACTGGACAGACCCTACTAGGATGTTCAATTGTTTGTCACAATGTGAATATTCCTTGAATGTGACAAGTGGCACATTTCCTCTGACTTGAGATCACTTGTGTTATCTAAATGGTGATTGCCATTGTTTTGAGGTAGTTCAATATCATTTGAAACATAATGATTATAGACTATCTTGGATGGTGAGCTTGAATCAGGTTAGGGCACTAGTGATAGACATAGGATTGCCGTCTCCTTGTTTAAGGAGTGTGATGTTCTAAAGGGGCCCCCTGGATGAGATGATTGAGAGAGTGTATGGCCATACCCAGGTGACTATGTTCATCTGATCTAATCATGCTCATCATATTGGAGTTACGAGCTTGACAGGCTTGTCCAATAAGAACATCCAGTGGCAAAGGAAATATGTATGCTTTGTGAAATGATTCACACTTGTGCTATGGTTTGGGTGTAGTCTTGGAAGACTCTTTCCTTTATATCGGGAGACAGTGATGTGTTGCTAGATACCCCTCACTGATCGTGATAATGTGAATTATCGTTACCGACATTTAAAGGAAACCCTCAGGGTCGCACAATTTGATGATATGGCTTACTTAAGTCAGATCGTGTGGACTGAATTGTTCGGGTTCAGTTTAAAGGGATTTAATCTCTGATTGTGAGTGAGATCTGGTCTGATCATGTTTGATTGATTAGGGCTTGAGATCGGTAAGCTTCGATCGGGAGAATAGATGCCAGATCGGTCAGATCAAGAGCATCGAAGAGATTGACGGTTAGATCTGAAGCCTTAGGGTTTAAGTAAGATCTAGACCATATTGCTTGGGTTAATTGGTCTTGGACCAAACCGATGTGAACTGGCTCATTGGTTGAGCGCATGGTTCAAGTGATGTGGCATTTGCGATTGGGTAAACCCAAGAGCGCACGTTGAGAAGTGGATGCTATTTTTGGATAGCACTTCTACTAATCGTGGCCATGACTCACGATTGCCACACTTCACGCCCCCCTTCTCTTTGTTCGTCGCCAACGCTTGGCTTAGACGAGACAACATCTCGGCTAGAGAAGAGAGGACGACAAGAGAGAAAAACTCACTCAAGCAAGGCGATCTCTTCTCCCTTCCATTCGACAAAGGCTTCTTGGAACCTTGCTAGCACAAGGAGCACCAAGGAAAGTAGGCGACACCAATTGTGTGCGTCACCTTAGGAGAAGGCTCGCTTGCGCCTTTCCTTCCAAGTTTTCATCCAACGCATATGGCAATGGTATGAATTCAAGTTTACTTAAGTTGATCATATATCATGCAATAGATCCTTTCAAACCCTTAATTCCGCTGCAAAAGTTTTATGCGCCATATGTCTAGGGTTTTTGCTCCCCCTAGAAGGGGACCCCCCCTTAGGTTAAGGGGTACTTTCATGTGGGCCCTTCAATAAACAAGCCAGAGGAGGGTACAACTACTTCATTACCTTCACTGATTACTTCAGTAGGTATGGCTATGTCTACTTAATGAGACATAAATCTGAGTCCTTTGAGAAATTCAAGGAGTTCAGGAATAAAGTAGAGAACCAGCTTGGAAGATCCATTAAAGCTCTTCGATCAGATCGAGGTGGAGAGTACCTGAGCGGTGAGTTCTTTGACTATCTGAGAGAGTGTGGGATCATATCCCAACTCACTCCTCCTAGAACACCTCAATGGAATGGTGTGTCTGAAAGGAGAAATTGAACTTTATTGGATATGGTTCGATCTATGATGAGTCATGCAACTCTACCTTCATCATTCTGGGGGCATGCACTAGAAACAGCTTCTCTGATACTGAATAATGTTCCATCTAAGAATGTCTCCAAAATACCATACGAGATGTGGAGTGGGAGACGCCCTAATCTTACTTTTATCAAGATCTGGGGATGTGGGCTTATGTCAAACGTTAGGATTCTAGTAAGCTAGAACCTAGATCTGATAAATGTGTGTTTGTGGGGTATCCTAAGGAAACTAAAGGATACTACTTCTATGTCCCAACCGAGAACAAACTTTTTGTTGCTCGGGGTGCTGTCTTTCTAGAGAAAGGATTTCTTATGAAAGAAGTTAGTGGGAGGAAGTTTGACTTGGATGAGGTCCAAGTGCAAGCACAAGACAAAGAGATGGAATCTGAGCCACCTGCACCGGTTGCTAGGCAACCTGACGCTCAGACACAAGTCCCGCGTAGGTCTGGGAGAATTCGTCGTGCACCTGAAAGGTATGGGTCGCTGCCGACCCTGTTGGGGTATGCCATTAAGGCTAATGTTTGAGGCCTTGGGATTCTTTCAGTATCATGTATAAACTCTTATGTTTATAAAGGCAATGGTTGTTATTCAGTTTGTTACATTGTCTACTGCAATAAGTGTACTTCTGAATAATGTCTCAAAGCTGTTCAGCTAGGCTGACATGCTATGTGTCCTTAGTCGATATATCTTGGTGAACATGAGACAGCCTTGATATGATTGAGACTAATATGTGTTCTAATCTTATAGGATGCTTCGAGCATGGAATAAGATGTAGACTCATGGGTACATTGGATGTACTGGACATACCCTACTAGGATATTCAATTGCTTGTCATAATGTGAATAATCCTTATTTGCAACAAGTGGCATATGTCCTCTGACTTGAGATCACTTGTGTTTCTAAATGATGAATGTCATTGTTTTGAGGTAGTTCAATATCATTTGAAATATAATGGTTATAGACTATCTTGGATAATGATCATGAGTCAGGTTAGGACACTAGTGATAGATATAGGATTGCCGTCTCCTTGATTGGAGTGTGATGTTCTAAAGGGGCCCCCCTGGATGAGATGATTGAGAAAGTGTATGGCCATACCCAAGTGACTATGTTCATCTGATCTAATCATGCTCATCATATTGGAGCTACAGGCTTGACACGCTTGTCCAATAAGAACATCCAGTGGCAAAGGAAACATGTATGCCTGGTGAAGTGGATTCACACTTGTGCTGTGGTTGTTGGGGTATGCCCTTAAGGCTAATGTTTGAGGCCTTGGGATTGTATCAGTATTATGTATAAACTTTTATGTTTATAAAGGCATGGTTGTTATTCAGGTTGTTACATTGTCTGCTGCAATAAGTGTACTTCTGAATAATGTCTCAGTACTGTTCAGCTAGGCTGACATGCAGTAAAGTCCTTAGTTGATATATCTTGGTGAACATGAGATAGCCTTGATATGGTTAAGACTAATATGTGTTCTAATCTTATAGGATGCTTCGAGCATGGAATAAGATGTAGACTCATGGGTACATTGGATGTACTGGACAGACCCTACTAGGTTATTCAATTGCTTGTCACAATGTGAATAATCCTTGAATGCGACAAGTGGCACATTTCCTCTGACTTGAGATCACTTGTGTTTTCTAAATGATGATTGTCATTGTTTTGAGGTAGTTCAATATCATTTGAAACATAATGATTATAGACTATCTTGGATGGTGAGCTTGAGTCAGGTTAGGGCACTAGTGATAGACATAGGATTGCCGTCTCCTTGTTTAAGGAGTGTGATGTTCTAAAGGGGCCCCCTGGATGAGATGATTGAGAAAAGAGTATGGCCATACCCAGGTGACTATGTTCATCTGATCTAATCATGCTCATCATATTGGAGTTACAAGCTTGACACGCTTGTCCAATAAGAACATCCAGTGGCAAAGGAAAGATGCATGCCTTGTGAATTGGATTCACACTTGTGCTGTGGTTTGGGTGTAGTCTTGGAAGACTCTTTCCTTTATATCGGGAGACAGTGATGTGTTGCTAGATACCCCTCACTGATCGTGATAACGTGAGTTATCGTTACCAACATTTAAAGGAAACCCTCAGGGTCGCACAATTTGATGATATGGCTTACTTAAGTCAGATCGTGTGGACTGAATTATTCAGGTTCAGTTTAAAGGGATTTAATCTCTGATTGTAAGTGAGATCTGGTCTGATCATGTTTGATTGATTAGGGCTTGAGATCGGTAAGCTTCGATTGAGAGAATGGATGCTGGATCGGTGAGATCAGGAGCATCAAGAGATCGACGGTCAGATCAAGAGCCTTAGGGTTTATTGTGGTCTGGACTGATTGCTTGGTTTGTTTGGTTATTGAACCAAATCGATTTGAACCAGCTCATTGGTTGAGCGCATGGTTCAATCTAAGAGGAGTTTGCGATTGGGTAAACCCATGATCGCATTTGGAGGTGAGGCTTTCTATTTTTAGAAAGCATGATCACTTACGTGACCACGCCTCATGAAACTTGCCTCTTCACGCCTTTGTCGCCAACTTGAGTATTCGGCGCTTGCATTCTCGTGTGGAGAAGTGTAGACGACAAGAGGAAATATTCGGCCAAGCAAGGTGATCTCTCCCCTTTCCATTCGGCAAGACAATCTTGGAGCCTTGCTAGCACAAGGAGCACCAAGGAAGAGTAGGCGACATCAATTGTGTGCGTCACCTTAGGAGAAGGAGCATTTGCGCCTTTCCTTCCAAGACACCATCTAAGCGATGGCAATGGTAAGAATCGCTTCTCATTGAAAGTTGAATATATTACATGCTATGTGATCCTTTTAGAAACCCTAGATTCCGCTAGAGTTTTTGTTGCGCCTCCTATTAGGGTTTCGCCCCCCCCCCCCTTGTGGGGACCCCCTTTCAATTGGTATCAGAGGCCAGGTTATTGCATGATAATATGTTTGCTTTCTTTGTGATCCTATGTATAGATCTATAAGTTACATGCGATAGTTGTGGTTGGCGAATTTTACATGCTTGATAGAGATGTTTTTTCTCCTTGGCGCATGTTTCTTGTTGGCGCATATTGTATGTTTTCTCAAAAACTTATATTACATGCGCGACTCATTATAGATCTAAGGCCCTGCTTTAAACCCTTAGACGGGTTATTAGGGTTGAAGTCATCCCCTAGGTTAGATCCAGACAGTCTGATCAGACCATCTGACAGCCTTGATGGGTTGACCAGATAGCACCTGTGCGATAGCACCTGGTGGCCATAGGTCGACTGCAGACAGGCGTTTAGCGATGTCTGATTGAGACGACTAGTGAACACACATGAGTTAGGCCCGGGGTCACACCCGCTTGCCAGATCTCATGAGGGTTGTTCGGCCCTGGCGCATGCATGGTTGACCTTTTGGTCGACTCAAGTCAGTTAGGACTTGGTGCATGCAAGGGCAGTGGATCTGACTAGGTTGGATGAGTGGATCCCTAGTAATGGACCGTTGTAAGGTTGTAGGGCAAATAAGGAAATTAAAATTGATGCCTATGGGGTTTTCGAAATTTAATTTTCATGATTGGATCACATGTTGATTGATGCCTATGTATGTTTATTTATTCTTATGTGGGCTGCCCATGTTAATTGTGTGCTGTGCTAGGGCCTGCGTGCCTGGAAATTAAAGTTGTAAATTAATTATTGTGATCTGCGTATCACATTGTATTTAATTTATAAAGTGTAATTGACCTGCGTGTCAATCTTGTCTAGATAGATTAATTTGTAAGTTAATCAGACAAGAGCACAGAGCACACTTGGCAGAGGCGCATGCAGCAGTGGCTTGACCAGGAGGGAGGTCCAGGGTTCGACTCTGGGACCAGGCGCATTTTCCCTAGTGGGCGCACCTCAGCTGCAAATGGCGCTTGGGCCCTGGTTTGGGCCAAATGAGCAGCTAAAAGACCCATGAAAAAAAGCAAGTGAAGACTTAAGTTAATTAAGGTCTTACTTAGGCTATGGGCTTTTACCACATAAGATCCATGCTTTCTTTTATTGTTTAAATAAGTAGAACAGCATGATTTATTTATCTTCTGCTATCACCATAGGAATTGCATGATAGTGAAGAAGATAAAAGACCGTTAAAATCCAACGCTAAAATATCAAGCTCGTATGCCTTCTGATGCGAAACCTCACTGTTCTGATTATCGTTGGAGCCGTGTTGTACCCACTCAGTGGGCACGTCCATCTATCTTCAGACGGTGCGGGATTACACCTGCGTGTTACAGAGAAGGGATTTATCGCTTCTCGTTGCTCAGCATAGCACGTGGTGGTCCAGGGAGTAGGTCAGGTCAGCTTGGCCATGCAGGCTACATATGTGGCGCATATGGTAGCACATGGAGGCAGCCATCTGTGGGGTCAGAGACTGTGTTGTACCAACTCAGTTGGCACAGTCGGCTGGATTGCCCAGATGAAGGGGAATCACACGGGTTGGCGATTGGCTGGGACAGCCTACCAGAGATTAGTGCTTGTACTCTCTGTGCATCTTATCTCGCCTGAGCGGGACGCGGAGACCAAGTATGAAATCTGGATCCCATCTCACTAAAAGAGTTCTACTCTTTCGGGCTGTTTTGCTGGATTTTTCAGCCGGATAAAATAGTGAGAAAAAGAATCCTTCTTAAGTCCTGATTGATTCTTGACATTGATACTGACCTTGCTGTTCTTGCATTGTTGTAGATACCTACAGCAACGAACACCATGAACTTCAATGTGCGATCCCTACTGGAAAGGGAGAAGTTTGCTGGGCCGAACTTCTCAGACTGGTTCGGACACCTTAAGATTGTTCTTAAGGCATAGAGGAAACTGTATGTCCTCAAGACGGCAATACCGCCTCAGCCCGCTCCGAACGCCGCAAGGGCGGTTCGGGAAGCCTAAGAAAAGCACGTCAATGATAGCATTGATGTCGCTTGCCTGATGCTAGCGTCTATGACACCACCGCTGCAGCGTCAGCATGAGGATATGTCGGCTATAGAGATTATAGCGAACCTCAAGATGCTGTATGCTGCACAGGCGAGGACTGAACGCTATAATTTGACCAAGCTTTTCTTTCAGAGCAAACTGGCTGAAGGGAGCCCAGTGGGAGCTCACGTGCTCAAGATGATTGGGCACAAGGAGGCTCTAGAGAAACTGGGGCATACCATCAATCAGGAGCTTGCTGTAGACATTATTCTGCAGTCTCTCCCGCCCTCTTTCGATGCGTTCATTATGAACTTTAATATGAACAAAATCGACTGTACTCCGGTAGAGCTGCTGAATATGCTCTTAACTACTGAGGAGACTCTGAAGGGAAAGCCTTCGACCTCTGTCCTAATGGTTCCTTCTAGGAACAAGAAGAAGGGGAAGAAGGGCAAGGCCCCTGTCAAGAGTTACAACAAGGCTCTGAAGCAAAAGGTTAAGCGATCAAAGGAATACAGATGTTTCCACTGTGGCCAGCTGGGTCACTAGAAAAAGGACTGTAAAGCGCTCCAAGGAGATAAGAAGGGAAGCTTTGCTTCTGGCTCAGGTATTTATGTGACGGAAGTCATGATATCCTCTTCTTCTATTTCATGGGTGTTGGACACTGCATGTGGAGTTCACATTTGTTCAAATGTACAGGAACTCAAGAGAAGAAGGCAGGTCGGACAGCATGAGGTGGACCTACGAGTTGGAAACGGGGCACGGGTTGCTGCTGTTGCTGTAGGAGACTATTTCATCTCTTTGCCATCTGGGCTTGTATTAGAACTAAACAGTTGTTACTTTGTTCCTAGCATTACTAAAAATATTATCTCCATTCCTGCTCTTGTCAGGAAGGGATTTTCCTTTGAATGCAATATTTCAAAGTGTGTTTTATCTTTTGATAATATTGTTTATGCAACTAGTTCAATTAACAATGGGTTATTCATGTTGGACATGGAATGTTCTATACAAAATGTTGATATTAAGAAAGCCAAGTATGCTGATGACAGCACCTTGCTATGGCATAGTCGTTTAGGCCATATTAACAAGAAGCGCATTAAGCGGTTGCATGATCATGGACTGCTGGGATCATTCTCCTATGAGGAAATTGATACATGCAAGGCTTGTTTAATGGGTAAAATGACGAAGCCACCTTTTCCTAACAAAGGTCAAAGGGCTTCAGGTTTACTTGACCTTATACACAGTGATGTGTGTGGGCCATTTAGTAAACATGCCAGAGGTGGCTATCAGTACTTCATTACCTTCACTGATGATTTCAGTAGATATGGGTATGTCTATCTGATGAGACATAAAAGTGAATCTTTTGACAAGTTCAAAGAGTTCAAGAATGAAGTACAGAATCAGCTAGGCCGAAATATCAAGGCACTTCGTTCTGATCGAGGTGGAGAATACTTGAGTCATGCGTTTACTGACTATCTGAAGGAGTGTGGGATTATCTCACAGCTCACTCCGCCAGGAACACCGCAATGGAATGGTGTGTCCGAGAGGAGAAATAGAACGTTACTTGATATGGTTCGTTCTATGATGAGTCAGGCTACTCTTCCATATTCCTTTTGGGGATTTGCACTGGAGACAGCTGCAAAGGTACTAAACCGAGTGCCATCCAAGGCAGTTTCTAAGACTCCATATGAGTTATGGTATGGGAAACAGCCGAGCTTGACATTTATCAGGATCTGGGGCTGCGAAGCTTATGTCAAAAAGCTCACCTCTGGGAAACTGGAGAGCAGATCTGAGAAATGTATCTTTGTCGGTTACCCTAAGGAAACTAAGGGTTATTATTTCTTCGATCCCAAAGAGAACAAGGTGTTTGTTGCTCGGACGGCCATATTTCTTGAGAAGGAGTTTCTTCTGCAAGAGGCCAGTGGGAGAGAAATAAAACTGGATGAGAATCCAGAGGAAGGACAAAGTAGTCAAGCGCAGTTGGATGAGCCTGAGCCGGTAGAATAGGTTATTGAACAACCTGAGGCTCAGATATCACGGGAACCGCGAAGATCGGGAAGGATCCGTCGACAGCCTGAGCGCTATGACGGAGTCTACATCATTGATAATGATGAACCCCTCACTTATGCGGATGCAGTCAGTGGACCGGAGTCAGCGAGATGGCTTGAAGCTATGCGCGCCGAGATGGACTCCATGTCAGATAACCAAGTCTGGGATTTGGTTGATCCGCCTCCGGGAGTTATCCCTATAGGCTGTAAATGGATCTTCAAGAAGAAGATTGACATGGATGGTAACGTGGTTACCTATAAAGGCAGGCTAGTTGCGAAAGGTTTCAAGCAAATCTACGGGATTGTTGGGGTATGCCCTTAAGGCTAATGTTTGAGGCCTTGGGATTGTATAAGTATCATGTAATAAACTCTTAAGTTTATAATAAGGCATGGTTGTTATTCAGGTTGTTACCTTGTCTGCTGTAATAAGTGTACTTCTGAATAATGTCTCAAAGCTGTTCAGCTAGGCTGACAGGCTATATGTCCTTAGTCGAGATATCTTGGTGAACATGAGACAGCCTTGATATGATGGAGACTAATATGAGTGCTAATCTTATAGGATGCTTCGAGCATGGAATAAGATGTAGACTCATGGGTACATTGGATGTACTGGACAGACCCTACTGGGATATTGCATTGCTTGTCACAATGTGAATGATCCCTGTAAGCAGCAAGTGGCACATGTCCTTTGACTTGAGATCACTTGTGTTTCTAAATGATGATTGTCATTGTTTTGAGGTAGTTCAATATCATTTGAAATATAATGATTATAGACTATCTTGGATGGTGAGCTTGAATCAGGTTAGGGCACTAGTGATAGATAAAGGATTGCCGTCTCCTTGTTTAAGGAGTGTGGTGTTCTAAGGGCCCCCCTATATGAGATGATTGAGATAGTGTATGGCCATACCCAGATGACTATGTGCATCTGATCTAATCATGCTCATCGTATTGGAGTTACAAGCTTGACCCGCTTGTCCAATAAGAACATCCAGTGGCAAAGGACACATGTATGCCTTGTGAATTGAGTCACACTTGTGCTATGGTTTGGGAGTAGTCTTGGAAGACTCTTTCCTTTATATCGGGAGACAGTGATGTGTTGCTAGATACCCCTCACTGATCGTGATAACGTAAGTTATCGTTACCGACATTTAGAGGAAACCCTCAGGGTCGCACAATTTGGTGATATGGCTTACTTGAGTCAGATCGTATGGACTGGATTCTTTGAGTTCAGATTAAAGGGATTTAATCTCTGATTGTAAGTGAGATCTGGTCTGATCATGTTTGATTGATTAGGACTTGAGATCGGTAAGCTTCGATCGAGAGAGGTGATGCTAGATCGGAGAGATCAAGGGCATCAGATGATGAATGGTTAGATCATGAGCCTTGGGGGTTCAATTTGGTCTAGACCAAGTGGCTAGAGCTATTTCGGTTTGGTTTGTTGAACCAAAGCCGATTTGACATTTTGGCTTGAACCGGTTCACAATGGTGAACGCATGGTTCAATCCTAAAATGCGTTTGGGTTGAGTTGAGCGCATGGACTTGATGAGCTTCCATTTATGGAAAGTCATCAAGGGCCGGTTTCACTCACTTCAATGCCAAAAACGCATATGCGTTTGCGCTCTTCTCTTCAACGCATTCGACTTTGGTTGGGTGGTGATTGACGAAGAGAAGGAGAGGTTGAGCAAGAGGAGCTCTCGGCCAAGAGGTTCATCATCCCCTTCCATTCGACACTTGAAGGCTTGGGTGTCTTGCTAGCACAAGAGACCGCAAGGAGTAAGCATCTTCACCTTGTGTGTGAACTTGTGGAGGAGATCTACTTTGTTCTCTTTATCCAAGCCGACTTCCAAGCATATGGCGTTGGTATGATTTTTTATCTCAATCTATTCAATCGATTTTAGTTGAACATATGGCATGCAAATGATCTTGCGACCCTTGCTTCCGCTTGCATATTTTACATTAGCGCCATGCTTAGGGTTTTGCCCCCTTATGATTAGGGGTTCCTACAATTGGTATCAGAGCTTGGCTCTATGCATGCTATTATGTTTGCTGATGTGATCCTCATGTTGCGCTTACTTTTACTTGAATCATGCTTTGCTTACATGAAGTTGCGCTTGTATCATGCTTTGCTTACATGAAGTTGCGCTTGTATCATGCTTTGCTTATATGAAGTATGCGCTCCCCCTTGAAGGGGACCCCCTAAAGTTTGCGCTCCCCCTTGAAGGGGACCCCCTTAGATCTAAGGGTTATATGCAAGCATGTTGTTTGTTTGTATGATTGCGCATGTTCTAAGGTTTTTCTAAAACTTACATCTTGCGCGCTTGATTAGATCTAAGGTGCCACTACATTAAACCCTTAGATGGGTTGATGAGGTTGAAGTCACCACTAGGTTAGATCCAAGTCTGATCAGACCATCTGACAGCTCAGATGGGTTAACCTGATAGCACCTATGCGCAAGCACAAGGTGGCTATAGGTTGACTGCATCTAGGGCGTGTAGCGAGGTCTGGTTGAGACACTACTGAACACACTTGAGTTAGGCCCGGGGTCACACCCGCTTGCCAAAACTCATGGGGGTAGTTCAGCCCTTGGCGCATGCATGGTTGACCATTAGGTCAACTCGGGTCAGTTAGGACTCGGTGCATGCAAGGGCAAAGGATCTAACTAGATGGATGAGTGGATCCCCATCAATGGACCATTGTAAGGTTGTAGGGCTCATAAGGAAATTAAAATTGATGCCATGGGGTTTTCAAAACTTTTAATTTCAAGATGATTGGATCACATGTTGATTGAACCATATGCTTGTTTATTTAGTCTTATGTGGGTTGCCCAATTGTGTGCTGTGCTGGGGCCTGCGTGCCTGGACTTAAAAATTGTAAATTAATTTGTGATCTGCGAATCACATTGTACTTAATTTATAATATGTTGTTGACCTGCGAGTCAACCTTGTCTAGATAGATCAAATGTACTTTGATTAGACAAGAACAAAGGCACACATCCAAGAGGGGCATTCACCTGGTGGTGCACCTGAGGTGCTCTTGGCGCTAGGGCACTGGGTTGGACCAGATGAGATGCAATGAAGCTCAAGTGAAGACTTAAGTTATATTAAGGTCTTACTAGGGTTCATGGGCTTTTACCACATAAGATCATGCTTTCTACTTATTGCTAATAATTAGAATTGCATATTTATGTTTATCTTCTGCTATAGCCATAGGACATGCCTGATAGTAAGAAGATAAAAGACCGTTAAAATCCAACGCTAACATATCAAGCTCGTAAGCCTTCTGACGCGAAACCTCACCTTTCTGACTATCGTTGGAGCCGTGTTGAACCCACTCAGTGGGCACGTCCATCTATCTTCAGACGGTGCTGGATTTCACCTGCGTGTTACAGAGTTGGGATTTATCCCCTCTCGTTGCTCAGCATAGCACGTGGTGGTCCAGGGAGTAGGTCAGGTCAGCTTGACCATGTAGACTACATATGTGGCGCATATGGTAGCACATGGAGGCAGCCATCTCTGGGATCAGAGACTGTGTTGCACCAACTCAGTTGGCACAGTCTGCTGGATTGCCAAGATGAAGGGGAATCGCACGGGTTGGCGATTGGCTGGGACAGCCTACCAGAAACTAGTGCTTGTCATCTCTGTGCATCTTATCTCGCCTGAGCGGGACGCGGAGACCAAGTATGAAATCTGGATCCCATCTCACTAAAAGAGTGTTTACTCTTTCGGACTGTTTACTGGATTTTTCAGTCAGACAAAATAGTGAGAAAAGAATCTTTCTTAAGTCCTGGATTGATTCTGAAACATTGATACTGACCTTGCTGTTCTTGCTTGTTGTAGATTCCTGCAGCAACGAACACCATGAGCTTCAATGTGCGATCCCTACTGGAAAGGGAGAAGTTTGCTGGGCCGAACTTCTCTGACTGGTTCGGACACCTTAAGATTGTTCTTAAGGCAGAGAGGAAACTGTATGTCCTCGAGACGGCGATACCGCCGCAGCCCGCTCCGAACGCCGCAAGGGCGGTTCGGGAAGCCTACGAAAAGCACGTCAATGATAGCATTGATGTCGCTTGCCTGATGCTAGCGTCTATGACGCCACCGCTGCAGCATCAGCATGAGGATATGTCGGCTATAGAAATTATAGCGAACCTCAAGATGCTATATGCTGCACAGGCGAGGACTGAGCGCTATAATCTGACGAAGCTCTTCTTTCAGAGCAAACTGGCTGAGGGGAGCCCAGTGGGAGCTCACGTGCTCAAGATGATTGGGCACAAGGAGGCTCTAGAGAAACTGGGGCATACCGTCAACCAGGAGCTTGCTGTGGACATTATTCTGCAGTCTCTTCCGCCCTCTTTCGATGCGTTCATTATTAACTTTAATATGAACAAGATCGATTGTACGCCGGCAGAGCTGCTGAATATGCTCTTGACCACTGAGGAAACTCTGAAGGGTAAGCCTTCAACCTCTGTCTTGATGGTTCCTTCTAGGAACAAGAAGAAGGGGAAGAAGGGCAAGGCCCCTATCAAGAATTACAGCAAGGCCCTGAAACAGAAGGTGAAGCGGTCGAAGGACAACAGGTGTTTCCACTGTGGCCAGCTGGGTCACTGGAAAAAGGACTGTAAAGCGCTCCAAGGAGATAAGAGGGGAAGCATCGCTTCTGGCTCAGGTATATATGTGACTGAGGTCATGTTATCTTCTTCTACTATATCATGGGTGTTGGACACTGCATGTGGAGTTCACATTTGTTCAAATGTGCAGGAACTCAAGAGAAGAAGGCAGGTGGGACAGCATGAGGTAGACCTACGAGTTGGAAACGGGGCACGGGTTGCTGCTGTTGCTGTAGGAGACTATTTCATTTCTTTACCATCTGGCGTTGTATTAGAATTAAACAATTGTTATTTTGTACCGAGTATTACCAAGAATATTATCTCTATTCCTGCTCTTGTCAGGAAAGGATTTGCCTTTGAATGCAATATTTCAAAGTGTGTTTTATCTCATGATAATATTGTGTATGCAACTGGTTCAATTAACAATGGGTTATACATGTTGGACATGGAAAATTCTATACAAAACATTGATAATAAGAAAGCCAAGTATGCTGATGACAGCACCTTGTTATGGCATAGTCGTTTAGGCCATATAAACGAGAAGCGCATTAAGCGGTTGCATGAACATGGACTGCTGGGATCATTCTCCTATGAGGAGATTGATACATGCAAAGCTTGTTTGATGGGTAAAATGACGAAGTCTCCTTTTCCTCACAAAGGTCAAAGGGCTTCGGGTTTACTTGACCTTATACACAGTGATGTGTGTGGGCCTTTTAGTAAACATGCCAGAGGTGGCTATCAGTACTTCATTACCTTTACTGATGATTTCAGTAGGTATGGGTATGTCTATTTAATGAGACATAAAAGTGAATCTTTTGACAAATTCAAAGAGTTCAAAAATGAAGTACAAAATCAGCTAGGCCGAAATATCAAGGCACTTCGTTCTGATCGAGGTGGTGAATACCTGAGTCATGGATTTACTGACTATCTGAAGGAGTGTGGGATTATCTCACAGCTCACTCCGCCAGGAACACCGCAATGGAATGGTGTGTCCCGAGAGGAGAAATAGAACGTTACTAGACATGGTCTAACGTTCGTATGATGAGTCAGGCCACTCTTCCATATTCCTTTTGGGGTTTTGCACTGGAAACAGCTGCAAAGGTACTAAACCGAGTGCCATCCAAGGCAGTTTTAAAGACGCCATATGAGTTATGGTATGGAAAAACAGCCTAGCTTGACATTTATCAGGATCTGGGGTTGCGAGGCTTATGTCAAAAAGCTCGCCTCTGGGAAACTGGAGAGCAGATCTGAGAAATGTATCTCTGTCGGTTACCCTAAGGAAACTAAGGGTTATTATTTCTATGATCCCAAAGAGAACAAGGTTTTTGTTGCTCGGACGGCCATATTTCTTGAGAAGGGAGTTTCTTCTGCAAGAGGCCAGTGGGAGAGAAATAAAGCTGGATGAGAATTCAGAGGAAGGACAAAGTAGTCAAGCAGAGTTGGATGTGCCTGAGCTGGTAGATCAGGTTACTGAACAACCTGAGGCTCAGATATCACGGGAACCGCGAAGATCGGGTAGGATCCGTCGACAGCCTGAGCGCTATGACGGAGTCTACATCATTGATAATGATGAACCCCTAACTTATGCGGATGCGGTCAGTGGACCGGAATCAGCTAGATGGCTTGAAGCTATGCGAGCCGAGATGGACTCCATGTCAGATAACCAAGTCTGGGATTTGGTTGATCCGCCTCCGGGAGTAATCCCCTATAGGCTGTAAATGGATCTTCAAGAAGAAGATTGACATGGACGGTAACGTGGTTACCTATAAAGGCAGGCTAGTTGCGAAAGGTTTCAAACAAATCTACGGGATAGATTATGATGAAAACTTTCTCTCCTGTAGCCATGTTTAAGTCTATTCGGATTCTTTTCGCGATAGCAGCATATTACGACTATGAGATCTGGCAAATGGATGTGAAGACAGCTTTCCTTAATGGAAATCTGGATGAGGATGTGTATATGACACAACCGGAAGGTTTCACTAATCCAGCAGATCGTCATAAAATATGCAAGTTAAAGAAGTCCATTTATGGACTTAAACAAGCATCAAGAAGCTGGAATATTCGTTTTGATGAATCAATCTCTGAGTTTGGTTTCATCAAGAACGAAGATGACCCGTGTGTATATAAGAGGTTTAGTGGGAGCGTGATTACATTCCTAATCCTCTACGTCGATGATATCTTGATCATTGGAAATGATATTCCTGAACTGCATGCTGTTAAGGCATGGTTAGGAAAATGTTTCCAGATGAAAGATCTAGGAGAAGCAGCCTATGTATTAGGGTGTCAAGATCTACCGGGATAGATCTAAGAGGCTTCTCGGGCTGTGCCAGAGTACTTACATCGATAAAGTCCTGGAGAGATTCCATTTAGAGAATTCTAAACGTGGATATCTTCCAGTCAGACATGGTCTGAATCTTTCAAAGAGTCAGTGTCCACAAACACAGACTGAGAAAGATGAAATGGACAATACGCCTTATGCTTCGGCTATTGGGTCCATTATGTATGCGATGTTGTGTACTCGCCCAGACGTCGCTTACGGGTTAAGCGTGACCAGTCGATTCCAAAGTAATCCAGGATTGGCGCACTGGATTGCAGTCAAGAACATCTTAAAATATCTGCGGAGGACCAAAGATATGTTCTTGATATATGGTGGTCAGGAAGAACTCAGTATAGAGGGATATACTGACGCTTCGTTCCAGTCGGACCAGGATGATTTCCGATCGCAATCAGGCTATGTTTTTAGCTTGAATGGTGGAGCAGTGGTGTGGAAGAGCTTCAAACAGTCAACTGTTGCTGATTCCACAACAGAAGCCGAGTATGTTGCAGCCTCGGAAGCATCCAAGGAGGCAGTGTGGATTCGTAAGTTCGTGAGAGAACTTGGTGTCGTTCCTTCGAGTGCAGATCCTTTGGTTATCTTCTGTGATAACACTGGTGCTATAGCACAAGCAAAGGAACCACGGTCGCACCAGAAGTCCAAGCACATACAGAGACGGTTTCACTTGATCCGGGAGATCATTGATCCAGGCGAGATCAAGATTTGCAAGGTTCATACAGATGACAATCTGGCAGACCCGCTTACCAAGCCTCTGGCGCAGCAGAAGCATGAGAAGCACTGTAATAATATGGGTTTGAGATTTCTCAACCATTAGATTAAGTGCAAGTGGGAGATTGTTGGGGTATGCCCTTAAGGCTAATGTTTGAGGCCTTGGGATTGTATAAGTATCATGTAATAAACTCTTAAGTTTATAATAAGGCATGGTTGTTATTCAGGTTGTTACCTTGTCTGCTGTAATAAGTGTACTTCTGAATAATGTCTCAAAGCTGTTCAGCTAGGCTGACAGGCTATATGTCCTTAGTCGAGATATCTTGGTGAACATGAGACAGCCTTGATATGATGGAGACTAATATGAGTGCTAATCTTATAGGATGCTTCGAGCATGGAATAAGATGTAGACTCATGGGTACATTGGATGTACTGGACAGAGCCTACTGGGATATTGCATTGCTTGTCACAATGTGAATGATCCCTGTAAGCAGCAAGTGGCACATGTCCTTTGACTTGAGATCACTTGTGTTTCTAAATGATGATTGTCATTGTTTTGAGGTAGTTCAATATCATTTGAAATATAATGATTATAGACTATCTTGGATGGTGAGCTTGAATCAGGTTAGGGCACTAGTGATAGATAAAGGATTGCCGTCTCCTTGTTTAAGGAGTGTGGTGTTCTAAGGGCCCCCCTATATGAGATGATTGAGATAGTGTATGGCCATACCCAGATGACTATGTGCATCTGATCTAATCATGCTCATCGTATTGGAGTTACAAGCTTGACCCGCTTGTCCAATAAGAACATCCAGTGGCAAAGGACACATGTATGCCTTGTGAATTGAGTCACACTTGTGCTATGGTTTGGGAGTAGTCTTGGAAGACTCTTTCCTTTATATCGGGAGACAGTGATGTGTTGCTAGATACCCCTCACTGATCGTGATAACGTAACTTATCGTTACCGACATTTAGAGGAAACCCTCAGGGTCGCACAATTTGGTGATATGGCTTACTTGAGTCAGATCGTATGGACTGGATTCTTTGAGTTCAGATTAAAGGGATTTAATCTCTGATTGTAAGTAAGATCTGGTCTGATCATGTTTGATTGATTAGGACTTGAGATCGGTAAGCTTCGATCGAGAGAGGTGATGCTAGATCGGAGAGATCAAGGGCATCAGATGATGAATGGTTAGATCATGAGCCTTGGGGGTTCAATTTGGTCTAGACCAAGTGGCTAGAGCTATTTCGGTTTGGTTTGTTGAACCAAAGCCGATTTGACATTTTGGCTTGAACCGGTTCACAATGGTGAACGCATGGTTCAATCCTAAAATGCGTTTGGGTTGAGTTGAGCGCATGGACTTGATGAGCTTCCATTTATGGAAAGTCATCAAGGGCCGGTTTCACTCACTTCAATGCCAAAAACGCATATGCGTTTGCGCTCTTCTCTTCAACGCATTCGACTTTGGTTGGGTGGTGATTGACGAAGAGAAGGAGAGGTTGAGCAAGAGGAGCTCTCGGCCAAGAGGTTCATCATCCCCTTCCATTCGACACTTGAAGGCTTGGGTGTCTTGCTAGCACAAGAGACCGCAAGGAGTAAGCATCTTCACCTTGTGTGTGAACTTGTGGAGGAGATCTACTTTGTTCTCTTTATCCAAGCCGACTTCCAAGCATATGGCGTTGGTATGATTTTTTATCTCAATCTATTCAATCGATTTTAGTTGAACATATGGCATGCAAATGATCTTGCGACCCTTGCTTCCGCTTGCATATTTTACATTAGCGCCATGCTTAGGGTTTTGCCCCCTTATGATTAGGGGTTCCTACAGGGATAGATTATGATGAAACTTTCTCACCTGTAGCCATGTTTAAGTCTATTCGGATTCTTTTCGCGATAGCAGCATATTATGATTATGAGATCTGGCAAATGGATGTGAAAACAGCTTTCCTGAATGGAAATCTGGATGAGGATGTGTATATGACACAACCAGAAGGTTTCACTAATCCATCAGATCGTCATAAAATATGCAAGTTAAAGAAGTCCATTTATGGACTTAAACAAGCATCTAGGAGCTGGAATATTCTTTTTGATGAATCAGTCACTGAATTTGGTTTCATCAAGAACGAGGATGACCCGTGTGTATATAAGAGGTTTAGTGGGAGCGTGATTACTTTCCTAGTCCTCTACGTCGATGATATCTTGATCATTGGAAATGACATTCCTGAAATGCATGCGGTTAAGGCATGGTTAAGAAAGTGTTTCCAGATGAAAGATCTAGGAGAAGCAGCCTATGTATTAGGTGTGAAGATCTACAGGGATAGATCTAAGAGGCTTCTCGGGCTGTGCCAGAGTACTTACATCGATAAAGTCCTGGAGCGATTTCATTTAGAGAATTCTAAACGAGGATATCTTCCAGTCAGACATGGTCTGAATCTTTCGAAGAGTCAGTGTCCACAAACACAGACTGAGAAAGATGAAATGGACTATACGCCTTATGCTTCGGCTATTGGATCCATTATGTATGCGATGTTGTGTACTCGCCCAGACGTCACTTACGGGTTAAGCGTGACCAGTCGGTTCCAAAGTAATCCAGGTCAGGCACACTGGATTGCAGTCAAGAACATTTTAAAATATCTTCGGAGGACCAAAGATATGTTCTTGATATATGGTGGTCAGGAAGAACTCAGTATTGAAGGATATACTGACGCTTCGTTCCAGTCTGACCAGGATGATTTCCGATCGCAATCAGGCTATGTATTTAGCTTGAATGGAGGAGCAGTGGTGTGGAAGAGTTTCAAACAGTCAATCGTTGCTGATTCCACAACAGAAGCCGAGTATGTTGCAGCCTCGGAAGCATCCAAGGAGGCAGTGTGGATTCGTAAGTTCGTTCAGGAGCTTGGTGTTGTTCCTTCGAGTGCAGATCCTTTGGTCATCTTCTGTGATAACACTGGAGCAATAGCACAGGCAAAGGAACCACGGTCGCACCAGAAGTCCAAGCACATACAGAGACGGTTTCATTTGATCAGGGAGATCATTGATCGTGGCGAGATCAAAGTCTGCAAGGTACATACAGATGACAATCTAGCAGACCTGCTTATTAAGCCTCTGGCGCAGCAGAAGCATGTGAAGCACTGTAATAATATGGGTTTGAGATTTCTCAACCATTAGATTAAGTGCAAGTGGGAGATTGTTGGGGTATGCCCTTAAGGCTAATGTTTGAGGCCTTGGGATTGTATCAGTATTATGTATAAACTTTTATGTTTATAAAGGCATGGTTGTTATTCAGGTTGTTACATTGTCTGCTGCAATAAGTGTACTTCTGAATAATGTCTCAGTACTGTTCAGCTAGGCTGACATGCAGTAAAGTCCTTAGTCGATATATCTTGGTGAACATGTGACAGCCTTGATATGGTTAAGACTAATATGTGTATGTGTTCTAATCTTATAGGATGCTTCGAGCATGGAATAAGATGTAGACTCATGGGTACATTGGATGTACTGGACAGACCCTACTAGGTTATTCAATTGCTTGTCACAATGTGAATAATCCTTGAATGCGACAAGTGGCACATTTCCTTTGACTTGAGATCACTTGTGTTTTCTAAATGATGATTGTCATTGTTTTGAGGTAGTTCAATATCATTTGAAACATAATGATTATAGACTATCTTGGATGGTGAGCTTGAGTCAGGTTAGGGCACTAGTGATAGACATAGGATTGCCGTCTCCTTGTTTAAGGAGTGTGATGTTCTAAAGGGGCCCCCTGGATGAGATGATTGAAAAAAGAGTATGGCCATACCCAGGTGACTATGTTCATCTGATCTAATCATGCTCATCATATTGGAGTTACAAGCTTGACACGCTTGTCCAATAAGAACATCCAGTGGCAAAGGAACGATGCATGCCTTGTGAATTGGATTCACACTTGTGCTGTGGTTTGGGTGTAGTCTTGGAAGACTCTTTCCTTTATATCGGGAGACAGTGATGTGTTGCTAGATACCCCTCACTGATCGTGATAACGTGAGTTATCGTTACCGACATTTAAAGGAAACCCTCAGGGTCGCACAATTTGATGATATGGCTTACTTAAGTCAGATCGTGTGGACTGAATTATTCAGGTTTAGTTTAAAGGGATTTAATCTCTGATTGTAAGTGAGATCTGGTCTGATCCTGTTTGATTGATTAGGGCTTGAGATCGGTAAGCTTCGATTGAGAGAATGGATGCTGGATCGGTGAGATCAGGAGCATCAAGAGATCGACGGTCAGATCAAGAGCCTTAGGGTTTATTGTGGTCTGGACTGATTGCTTGGTTTGTTTGGTTATTGAACCAAATCGATTTGAACCAGCTCATTGGTTGAGCGCATGGTTCAATCTAAGAGGAGTTTGCGATTGGGTAAACCCATGATCGCATTTGGAGGTGAGGCTTTCTATTTTTAGAAAGCATGATCACTTACGTGACCACGCCTCATGAAACTTGCCTCTTCACGCCTTTGTCGCCAACTTGAGTATTCGGCGCTTGCATTCTCGTGTGGAGAAGTGTAGACGACAAGAGGAAATATTCGGCCAAGCAAGGTGATCTCTCCCCTTTCCATTCGGCAAGACAATCTTGGAGCCTTGCTAGCACAAGGAGCACCAAGGAAGAGTAGGCGACATCAATTGTGTGCGTCACCTTAGGAGAAGGAGCATTTGCGCCTTTCCTTCCAAGACACCATCTAAGCGATGGCAATGGTAAGAATCGCTTCTCATTGAAAGTTGAATATATTACATGCTATGCGATCCTTTTAGAAACCCTAGATTCCGCTAGAGTTTTTGTTGCGCCTCCTATTAGGGTTTCGCCCCCCCCCCCCTTGTGGGGACCCCCTTTCAGTGGTTTGGGTGTAGTCTTGGAAGACTCTTTCCTTTATATCGGGAGACAGTGATGTGTTGCTAGATACCCCTCACTGATCGTGATAACGTAAGTTATCGTTACCGACATTTAAAGGAAACCCTCAGGGTCGCACAATTTGATGATATGGCTTACTTAAGTCAGATCGTGTGGACTGAATTGTTTTGGTTCAGTTTAAAGGAGTTTAAACTCTGATTGTAAGTGAGATCTGGTCTGATCATGTTTGATTGATTAGGGCTTGAGATCGGTAAGCTTCGATCGAGAGATTAGATGCTAGATCGGTGAGATCAAGAGCATCAGGAGATGTACGGTTAGATCTTGAGCCATTTGGTTCATAGAAGGTCTAGACCAACGCTTGGCCTAATTTGGTTTTTGAACCAAATCTATTTGAACCGGCTCATCAAATGAGCGCATGGTTCAAGGGTGAAGAGGTGAGGATCGGTTCACTTGGAGTGAATGCTTGAAGAGTTAAGTGGTTACTATATTTGGAAGTTGGTTTTTCCAAATTTGAGAGTAACGCCTCCACGTTGAGGTAACGCCTTGACGTTGAAAACATCTCACGCTCTCGCCTCTTCCTCGTGACACCTCTTTTTCGTGGTGTGTTCTTCACGACAAGGAGTGCACTTGACGAGGCCAAGAGACCATCTCATCTCCTTCATGCGATTAGGAGACCTTGAAGATCATTGCTAGCACAAAGATCACCAAGGAGGAGCCATCTATCTTCTTGTGTGCGCATCCTTTGGAGGAGATCCCATTCGCTCTCTTCTTCCAAGCCGCCATCCAATCTAATGGCGTTGGTATGATCCCTTTAAGATCTATTCCATTTATACAAGTTAATCATATGAACTACATGCGATCTTGTTGTTGAAACCCCTAGAATCTACTTGCGCCACTTTAGGGTTTCGCTCCCCCTAGAAGGGGACTCTTCAATTGGTATCAGAGCGTTGGTTCTTGTAGAATCATATGATTGCTTGATGATTTGTGATCCTTGTTTGTGTTTGATAAGTAGATCTAGTAGGATGCATCTTGCGCATCTACATGTTAAGTAGTGAAAATACATGATGTATGTTTTTACTCCTTAGCGCATATATGATGTGTGATGGCGCATGTTGAAAGTTGTAGTTTTTCTTAGAAATACTTAATCACTTGCGCGCCTCACTAGATCTAAGTGACGCCTACTATAAACCCTTAGACGGGTTAGTAGGGTTGAAGTCATCTTCTAGGAAGGATCCAAATAGTCTGATCAGACCATCTGACAGCCTAGATGGGTCGACCAGATGGCACCTATGCGCATGCATAAGGTGGCTATAGGTCGACTGCAACAAGGGCGTGTAGCGAGGTCTGGTTGAGACAACCCTTGAACGCGCATGAGTTAGGCCCGGGGTCACACCCGCTTGCCAGAACTCATGAAGGCTGTTCAGCCCTTGGCGCATGCATGGTTGACCATTAGGTCGACTCAAGTCAGTTAGGACTTGGTGCATGCAAGGGCAGTGGATCTGACTAGATATGATGAGTGGATCCCTATTAATGGACCGTTGTAAGGTAGTAGGGCTCATAAGACAAATAAAATTGATTCCAAAGGGATTTTGAAAAATTTTATTTTGTTAGTGGATCACATGTTGATTGGATGCCATGATGTTTGTCTATTTAATCTTATGTGGGTTGCCCTTTTAATGTGTGCTGTGCTGGGGCCTGCGTGCCTGGATTAATTATAAATTATTATTTTTGTGATCTGCGCATCACATTTCATTTAATTTATAAAATGTAATTGACCTGCGAGTCAATCTTGTCTAGATAGATTAAATTGTAATTTAATCAGACAAGAGCACAGAGCACACTTGGCAGAGGCGCATGCAGCAGAGGCTTGACCAGGTGGGAGGTCTAGGGTTCGTGAAAGTACCCCTTAACCTAAGGGGGGTCCCCTTCTAGGGGGAGCAAAAACCCTAGACATATGGCGCATAAAACTTTTGCAGCGGAATTAAGGGTTTGAAAGAATCTATTGCATGATATATGATCAACTTAAGTAAACTTGAATTCATACCATAGCCATATGCGTTGGATGAAAACTTGGAAGGAAAGGCGCAAGCGAGCCTTCTCCTAAGGTGACGCACACAATTGGTGTCGCCTACTTTCCTTGGTGCTCCTTGTGCTAGCAAGGTTCCAAGAAGCCTTTGTCGAATGGAAGGGAGAAGAGATCGCCTTGCTTGAGTGAGTTTTTCTCTCTTGTCGTCCTCTCTTCTCTAGCCGAGATGTTGTCTCGTCTAAGCCAAGCGTTGGCGACGAACAAAGAGAAGGGGGGCGTGAAGTGTGGCAATCGTGAGTCATGGCCACGATTAGTAGAAGTGCTATCCAAAAATAGCATCCACTTCTCAACGTGCGCTCTTGGGTTTACCCAATCGCAAATGCCACATCACTTGAACCATGCGCTCAACCAATGAGCCAGTTCACATCGGTTTGGTCCAAGACCAATTAACCCAAGCAATATGGTCTAGATCTTACTTAAACCCTAAGGCTTCAGATCTAACCGTCAATCTCTTCGATGCTCTTGATCTGACCGATCTGGCATCTATTCTCCCGATCGAAGCTTACCGATCTCAAGCCCTAATCAATCAAACATGATCAGACCAGATCTCACTCACAATCAGAGATTAAATCCCTTTAAACTGAACCCGAACAATTCAGTCCACACGATCTGACTTAAGTAAGCCATATCATCAAATTGTGCGACCCTGAGGGTTTCCTTTAAATGTCGGTAACGATAATTCACATTATCACGATCAGTGAGGGGTATCTAGCAACACATCACTGTCTCCCGATATAAAGGAAAGAGTCTTCCAAGACTACACCCAAACCACAGCACAAGTGTGAATCATTTCACAAAGCATACATATTTCCTTTGCCACTGGATGTTCTTATTGGACAAGCCTGTCAAGCTCGTAACTCCAATATGATGAGCATGATTAGATCAGATGAACACAGTCACCTGGGTATGGCCATACACTCTCTCAATCATCTCATCCAGGGGGCCCCTTTAGAACATCACACTCCTTAAACAAGGAGACGGCAATCCTATGTCTATCACTAGTGCCCTAACCTGATTCAAGCTCACCATCCAAGATAGTCTATAATCATTATGTTTCAAATGATATTGAACTACCTCAAAACAATGGCAATCATCATTTAGATAACACAAGTGATCTCAAGTCAGAGGAAATGTGCCACTTGTCACATTCAAGGAATATTCACATTGTGACAAACAATTGAACATCCTAGTAGGGTCTGTCCAGTACATCCAATGTACCCATGAGTCTACATCTTATTCCATGCTCGAAGCATCCTATAAGATTAGAACACATATTAGTCTTAACAATATCAAGGCTGTCTCATGTTCACCAAGATATATCGACTAAGGACATAATAGCATGTCAGCCGAGCTGAACAGCTTTGAGACATTATTCAGAAGAACATATATTGCAGCAGACAATGTAGCTAACTGAATAACAACCATGCCTTTATAAACATAACAGTTTATTACATGATACAAATACATTCCCATAGGCCTCAAACATTAGCCGTAAGGGCATACCCCAACAATCTCCCACTTGCACTTAATCTAATGGTTGAGAAATCTCAAACCCATATTATTACAGTGCTTCTCATGCTTCTGCTGCGCCAGAGGCTTGGTAAGCGGGTCAGCCAGATTGTCATCTGTATGAACCTTGCATACTTTGATCTCGCCACGATCTATGATCTCCCTGATCAAATGAAACCGTCTCTGTATGTGCTTGGACTTCTGGTGCGACCGTGGTTCCTTTGCTTGTGCGATTGCTCCAGTGTTATCACAAAAGATAACCAAAGGATTTGCACTCGAAGGAACAACACCAAGTTCTCTCACGAACTTACGAATCCACACTGCCTCCTTGGATGCTTCCGAGGCTGCAACATACTCGGCTTCTGTTGTGGAATCAGCAACAGTTGACTGTTTGAAACTTTTCCACACCACTGCACCTCCATTCAAGCTAAAAACATAGCCTGATTGCGATCGGAAATCATCCTGGTCCGACTGGAACGAAGCGTCAGTATATCCTTCAATACTGAGTTCTTCCTGACCACCATATATCAAGAACATATCTTTGGTCCTCCGCAGATATTTTAAGATGTTCTTGACTGCAATCCAGTGCGCCATACCTGGATTACTTTGGTAACGACTGGTCACGCTTAACCCGTAAGCGACGTCTGGGCGAGTACACAACATCGCATACATAATAGAACCAATAGCCGAAGCATAAGGCGTATTGTTCATTTCATCTTTCTCAGTCTGTGTTTGTGGACACTGACTCTTTGAAAGATTCAGACCATGTCTGACTGGAAGATATCCTTTCTTAGAATTCTCTAAGTGAAATCTCTCCAGGACCTTATCGATGTAAGTACTCTGGCACAGCCCGAGAAGCCTCTTAGATCTATCCCTGTAGATCTTCACACCTAACACATAGGCTGCTTCTCCTAAATCTTTCATCTGGAAACATTTCCTCAGCCATGCCTTCACAGCATGCATTTCAGGAATGTCATTTCCAATGATCAAGATGTCATCGACGTAGAGGACTAGAAAAGTAATTACGCTCCCACTAAACCTCTTATATACACACGGGTCATCCTCGTTCTTGATGAAACCAAATTCGGTGACTGATTCATCAAAACGAATATTCCAGCTTCTAGATGCTTGCTTAAGTCCATAAATAGACTTCTTTAACTTGCATATCTTATGACGATCTGCTGGATTAGTGAAACCCTCTGGTTGTGTCATGTACACATCCTCATCCAGATTTCCATTAAGGAAAGCTGTTTTCACATCCATCTGCCAGATCTCATAATCATAGTATGCAGCTATCGCGAAAAGAATCCTAATAGACTTAAACATGGCTACAGGTGAGAAAGTTTCATCATAATCTATCCCGTAGATTTGTTTGAAACCTTTCGCAACTAGCCTGCCTTTATAGGTAACCACGTTACCATCCATGTCAATCTTCTTCTTGAAGATCCATTTACAGCCTATAGGGATAACTCCCGAAGGCGGATCAACCAAATCCCAAACTTGGTTATCTGACATGGAGTCCATCTCGGCGCGCATAGCTTCAAGCCATCTCGCTGACTCCGGTCCACTGACCGCATCCGCATAAGTGAGGGGTTCATCATGATCAATGATGTAGACTCCGTCATAGCGCTCAGGCTGTCGACGGATCCTACCCGATCTTCGCGGTTCCCGTGATATCTGAGCCTCAGGTTGTTCAATAACCTGTTCTACCGGCTCAGGCTCATCCAACTGTGCTTGATCACTTTGTCCTTCTTCTGGATTCTCATCCAGTTTTATTTCTCTCCCACTGGCCTCTTGCAGAAGAAACTCCTTCTCAAGAAATATGGCCGTCCGAGCAACAAAAACCTTGTTCTCCTTGGGATCGTAGAAATAATAACCCTTAGTTTCCTTAGGGTAACCGACAAGGATACATTTGTCAGATCTGCTCTCTAGTTTCCCAGAGGCGAGCTTTTTGACATAAGCCTCGCAGCCCCAGATCCTGATAAATGTCAAGCTCGGCTGTTTCCCATACCATAACTCATATGGAGTCTTAGAAACTGCCTTGGATGGCACTCGGTTTAGTACCTTTGCAGCTGTTTCCAGCGCAAAACCCCAAAAGGAGTATGGAAGAGTAGCCTGACTCATCATAGAACGAACCATATCAAGTAACGTTCTATTTCTCCTCTCGGACACACCATTCCATTGCGGTGTTCCTGGCGGAGTGAGCTGTGAGATAATCCCACACTCCTTCAGATAGTCAGTAAACGTATGACTCAAGTATTCACCACCTCGATCTGAGCGAAGTGCCTTGATATTTCGGCCTAGCTGATTTTGTACTTCATTCTTGAACTCTTTGAACTTGTCAAAAGATTCACTCTTATGTCTCATCAGATAGACATAGCCATACCTACTGAAATCATCAGTAAAGGTAATGAAGTATTGATAGCCACCTCTGGCATGTTTACTAAATGGCCCACACACATCACTGTGTATAAGGTCAAGTAAACCTGAAGCCCTTTGACCTTTGTGAGGAAAAGGTGACTTCATCATTTTACCCATTAAACAAGCTTTGCATGTATCAATCTCCTTATAGGAGAATGATCCCAGCAGTCCATGATCATGCAACCGCTTAATGCGTTTCTCGTTAATATGGCCTAAACGACTATGCCATAGCAAGGTGCTGTCATCAGCATACTTGGCTTTCTTAATATCAATTTGCTGTATCGAACATTCCATGTCCAACATGTATAACCCATTGTTAATTGAACCAGTTGCATAAACAATATTATCAAAAGACAAAATACACTTTGAAATATTGCATTCAAAGGAAAATCCCTTCCTGACAAGAGCAGGAATGGAGATAATATTTTAGTTATACTGGGAACAAAGTAACAATTGTCTAGTTCCAATACAATGCCAGATGGTAAAGAAATGAAGTAGTCTCCTACAGCAACAGCAGCAACCCGTGCTCCGTTTCCAACGCGTATGTCCACCTCATGCTGTCCCACCTGCCTTCTTCTCTTGAGTTCCTGTACATTTGAACAAATGTGAACTCCACATGCAGTGTCCAACACCCATGATATAGAAGAAGATAACATGACCTCAGTCACAAATATACCTGAGCCAGAAGCAATGCTTCCCCTCTTATCTCCTTGGAGCGCTTTACAGTCCTTTTTCCAGTGACCCAGCTGGCCACAGTGGAAACACCTGTATTCCTTGGACCGCTTGACCTTTTGCTTCAGAGCCTTGCTGTAATTCTTGACCGGGGCCTTGCCCTTCTTCCCCTTCTTCTTGTTCCTTGAAGGAACCATCAAGACAGAGGTCGAAGGCTTACCCTTCAGAGTCTCCTCAGTGGTCAAGAGCATATTCAGCAGCTCTGCCGGAGTACAATCGATTTTGTTCATATTAAAATTAATAATGAACGCGTCGAATGATGGCGGGAGAGACTGCAGAATAATGTCCACAGCAAGCTCCTGGTTGATGGTATGCCCCAGTTTCTCTAGAGCCTCCTTGTGCCCAATCATCTTGAGCACGTGAGCTCCCACTGGGCTCCCTTCAGCCAGTTTGCTCTGAAAGAAGAGCTTAGTCAAATTATAGCGTTCAGTCCTCGCCTGTGCAGCATACAGCATCTTGAGGTTTGCTATAATCTCTATAGCCGACATATCCTCATGCTGACGCTGCAGCGGTGGCGTCATAGACGCTAGCATCAGGCAAGCGACATCAATGCTATCATTGACGTGCTTTTCATAGGCTTCCCGAACCGCCCTTGCGGCGTTCGGAGCGGGCTGCGGCGGTATCGCCGTCTCGAGGACATACAGTTTCCTCTCTGCCTTAAGAACGATCTTAAGGTGTCCAAACCAGTCAGAGAAGTTCGGCCCAGCAAACTTCTCTCTTTCTAGTAGGGATCGCACATTGAAGTTCATGGTGTTCGTTGCTGCAGGTATCTACAACAATGCAAGAACAGCAAGGTCAGTATCAATGTATAAGAATCAATCAGGACTTAAGAAAGATTCTTTTTCTCACTATTTTATCAGGCGTGAAAAATCCAGCAAAACAGCCCGAAAGAGTAGAACTCTTTTAGTGAGATGGGATCCAGATTTCATACTTGGTCTCCGCGTCCCGCTCAGGCGAGATAAGATGCACAGAGAGTACAAGCACTAATCTCTGGTAGGCTGTCCCAGCCAATCGCCAACCCGTGCGATTCCCCTTCATCCGGGCAATCCAGCAGACTGTGCCAACTGAGTTGGTACAACACAGTCTCTGACCCCACAGATGGCTGCCTCCATGTGCTACCATATGCGCCACATATGTAGCCTACACGGTCAAGCTGACCCGACCTACTCCCTGGACCACCATGTGCTATGCTGAGCAACAAGAAGGGATAAATCCCTACTCTGTAACACACAGGTGTAGTCCCGCACCGTCTGAAGATAGATGGACGTGCCCACTGAGTGGGTACAACACGGCTCCAACGATAATCAGAACAGTGAGGTTTCGCGTCAGAAGGCTTACGAGCTTGATATTTGATCGTTGGATTTTAACGGTCTTTTATCTTCTTCACTATCATGCAATTCCTATGGTGATAGCAGAAGATAAACTAATCATGCAATTCTAATATTTAAACAATAAAAGAAAGCATGAATCTTATGTGGTAAAAGCCCATAGCCCTAGAAGACCTTAACTTAAATTAAGTCTTCACTTGCTCTTCATGGGTCTTTAGCTGCTCATCTGGCCCAAACCAGGGCCCAAGCGCCATCTGCAGCATAGGTGCGCCCACCAGGAATATGCGCCTGGTCCTAGGGTCGATCCCTAGACCTCCCACCTGGTCCAGCCACTTGCTGCATGCGCCTATGCCAAGTGTGCTCTGTGCTCTTGTCAAATTAAATTACAAATTTAACTATCTAGACAAGAGTGACACGCAGGTCACTAACATTTTATAAATTAAAACAATGTGATGCGCAGATCACAATAATTAATTTACAATTTTTAATACAGGCACGCAGGCCCCAGCACAGCACACAATTAATATGGGCAGCCCACATAAGAAGAAATAAACAAGCATATGCAACATTCAAACATGTGATCCAACCAAGAAAATTAAATTTCGAAAACCCATAGGTATCAATTTTAATTTCCTTATTCGCCCTTACTACCTTACAACGGTCCATTACTAGGGATCCACTCATCCAACCTAGTCAGATCCACTGCCCTTGCACGCACCAAGTCCTAACTGACTTGCGTCGACCATAAGGTCAACTATGCATGCGCCAGGGCTGAACGACCACACTGAGGTCTGGCAAACGGGCGTGACCCCGGGCCTAACTCAGGTGCGTTCATTAGTTGTCTCAATCAGACATCGCTACACACCTGTGTGCAGTCGACCTATAGCCACCATAGGCTTGCGCCAAGGTGCTATCTGATCGACCCATTCAGGTTGTCAGATGATCTGATCAGACATTCTGGATCTAACCTAGGGGTGACTTCAACCCTAGTAACCCGTCTAAGGGTTTAAAGTATGGGCTTAGATCTATTTGGAGCACGCATGTAATAAGGATTTTAGATAAAACCTGAAAGCGCCAACAAGCAAAATAACATAGACAAGCTTCGGTATGAAACATGTATATTCGCATGTTGATAATTCTAGATCTAAAACATGGATCACACAACATGAAGCAATCATAAAATGCATGCATCAACTTTGGCTCTGATACCAATTGAAAGTACCCCTTAACCTAAGGGGGGTCCCCTTCTAGGGGGAGCAAAAACCCTAGACATATGGCGCATAAAACTTTTGCAGCGGAATTAAGGGTTTGAAAGAATCTATTGCATGATATATGATCAACTTAAGTAAACTTGAATTCATACCATAGCCATATGCGTTGGATGAAAACTTGGAAGGAAAGGCGCAAGCGAGCCTTCTCCTAAGGTGACGCACACAATTGGTGTCGCCTACTTTCCTTGGTGCTCCTTGTGCTAGCAAGGTTCCAAGAAGCCTTTGTCGAATGGAAGGGAGAAGAGATCGCCTTGCTTGAGTGAGTTTTTCTCTCTTGTCGTCCTCTCTTCTCTAGCCGAGATGTTGTCTCGTCTAAGCCAAGCGTTGGCGACGAACAAAGAGAAGGGGGGCGTGAAGTGTGGCAATCGTGAGTCATGGCCACGATTAGTAGAAGTGCTATCCAAAAATAGCATCCACTTCTCAACGTGCGCTCTTGGGTTTACCCAATCGCAAATGCCACATCACTTGAACCATGCGCTCAACCAATGAGCCAGTTCACATCGGTTTGGTCCAAGACCAATTAACCCAAGCAATATGGTCTAGATCTTACTTAAACCCTAAGGCTTCAGATCTAACCGTCAATCTCTTCGATGCTCTTGATCTGACCGATCTGGCATCTATTCTCCCGATCGAAGCTTACCGATCTCAAGCCCTAATCAATCAAACATGATCAGACCAGATCTCACTCACAATCAGAGATTAAATCCCTTTAAACTGAACCCGAACAATTCAGTCCACACGATCTGACTTAAGTAAGCCATATCATCAAATTGTGCGACCCTGAGGGTTTCCTTTAAATGTCGGTAACGATAATTCACATTATCACGATCAGTGAGGGGTATCTAGCAACACATCACTGTCTCCCGATATAAAGGAAAGAGTCTTCCAAGACTACACCCAAACCACAGCACAAGTGTGAATCATTTCACAAAGCATACATATTTCCTTTGCCACTGGATGTTCTTATTGGACAAGCCTGTCAAGCTCGTAACTCCAATATGATGAGCATGATTAGATCAGATGAACACAGTCACCTGGGTATGGCCATACACTCTCTCAATCATCTCATCCAGGGGGCCCCTTTAGAACATCACACTCCTTAAACAAGGAGACGGCAATCCTATGTCTATCACTAGTGCCCTAACCTGATTCAAGCTCACCATCCAAGATAGTCTATAATCATTATGTTTCAAATGATATTGAACTACCTCAAAACAATGGCAATCATCATTTAGATAACACAAGTGATCTCAAGTCAGAGGAAATGTGCCACTTGTCACATTCAAGGAATATTCACATTGTGACAAACAATTGAACATCCTAGTAGGGTCTGTCCAGTACATCCAATGTACCCATGAGTCTACATCTTATTCCATGCTCGAAGCATCCTATAAGATTAGAACACATATTAGTCTTAACAATATCAAGGCTGTCTCATGTTCACCAAGATATATCGACTAAGGACATAATAGCATGTCAGCCGAGCTGAACAGCTTTGAGACATTATTCAGAAGAACATATATTGCAGCAGACAATGTAGCTAACTGAATAACAACCATGCCTTTATAAACATAACAGTTTATTACATGATACAAATACATTCCCATAGGCCTCAAACATTAGCCGTAAGGGCATACCCCAACAGTTCGACCCTATGACAGGCGTAATTACCTGGTGGGCGCACCTGAGCTGCAGTGGGCGCTTGGGCCCTGGGTTGGGCCAGATGAGATGCAAAAGACCCAAGAAGAGCTCAAGTGAAGACTTAAGTTAACTTAAGGTCTTACCTAGGCTTAATGGGCGTTTACCACATAAGATCATCATGCTTTCTTTTATTGTTTAAATAATTAGACTTGCATGATTTATTTATCTTCTGCTATCACCATAGGGTTTTGCATGATAGTTAAGAAGATAAAAGACCGTTAAAATCCAATGCTAAAATATCAAGCTCGTAAGCCTTCTGACGCGAAACCTCGCTGTTCTGACTATCGTTGGAGCCGTGTTGTACCCACTCAGTGGGCACATCCATCTATCTTCTGACGGTGTGTGATTTCACCTGCGTGTTACAGAGAGGGGATTTATCGCTTCTCGTTGCTCAGCATAGCACGTGGTGGTCCAGGGAGTAGGTCGGGTCAGCTTGACCATGTAGGCTACATATGTGGCGCATATGGTAGCTATATGGAGGCAGCCATCTGTGGGATCAGAGACTGTGTTGTACCAACTCAGTTGGCACAGTCTGCTGGATTGCCCAGATGAAGGGGAATCGCACGGGTTGGCGATTGGCAGGGATTGCCTACCAGAAATTAGTGCTTGTACTCTCTGTGCATCTTATCTCGCCTGAGCGGGACGCGGAGACCAAGTATGAAATCTGGATCCCATCTCACTAAAAGGAGTGTTACTCTTTCGGACTGTTTTGCTGGATTTTTCAGTCAGATAAAATAGTGAGAAAAGAATCTTCCTTAAGTCCTGGATTGATTCTATACACTGATACTGACCTTGTTGTTCTTGCATTGTTGTAGATCCCTGCAGCAACGAACACCATGAGCTTCAATGTGCGATCCCTACTGGAAAGGGAGAAGTTTGCTGGGCCAAACTTCTCATGTTGGGGTATGCCCTTAAGGCTAATGTTTGAGGCCTTGGGATTGTAAAAGTATCATGTAATAAACTCTTGTGTTTATAAAGGCATGGTTGTTATTCAGTTAAGCTACATTGTCTGCTGCAATATATGTTCTTCTGAATAATGTCTCAAAGCTGTTCAGCTAGGCTGACATGCAGTTATGTCCTTAGTCGATGTATCTTGGTGAACATGAGACAGCCTTGATATGGTTAAGACTAATATGTGTTCTAATCTTATAGGATGCTTCGAGCATGGAATAAGATGTAGACTCATGGGTACATTGGATGTACTGGACAGACCCTACTAGGATATTCAATTGCTTGTCACAATGTGAATAATCCTTGTTTGCTACAAGTGGCACATCTCCTCTGACTTGAGATCACTTGTGTTTCTAAATGATGATTGTCATTGTTTTGAGGTAGTTCAATATCATTTGAAACATAATGATTATAGACTATCTTGGATAATGATCATGAGTCAGGTTAGGGCACTAGTGATAGACATAGGATTGCCGTCTCCTTGTTTAAGGAGTGTGGTGTTCTAAAGGGGCCCCCCCGGCTGAGATGATTGAGAAAGTGTATGGCCATACCCAGGTGACTGTGTTCATCTGATCTAATCATGCTCATCATATTGGAGCTACAAGCTTGACACGCTTGTCCAATAAGAACATCCAGTGGCAAAGGAAATATGTATGCCTAGTGAAGCCTAGTGAAAAGGATTCACACTTGAGCTGTGTTTTGGGTGTAGTCTTGGAAGACTCTTTCCTTTATATCGGGAGACAGTGATGTGTTGCTAGATACCCCTCACTGATCGTGATAATGTAAGTTATCGTTACCGACATTTAAAGGAAACCCTCAGGGTCGCACAATTTGATGATATGGCTTACTTAAGTCAGATCGTGTGGACTGAATTGTTTCGGTTCAGTTTAAAGGGATTTAAACTCTGATTGTAAGTGAGATCTAGTCTGATCATGTTTGATTGATTAGGGCTTGAGATCGGTAAGCTTCGATCGAGAGTGTTGATGCTAGATCGATCAGATCAGAAGCATCTGGAGATGAATGGTCAGATCTAGGACCTTAGGGTCTAATTCGATCTAGACTTAATGTTTGGGCTGATTTGGTTTGGTCATTGAACCAAACATCTTGAACCGGCTCATGGGTTGAGCGCAAGGTTCAGGTGGGAGAAGAGAGTTGCGCATGGTTCACTTGGTGAACGCATAACGCACGTAATCATGGCTTGCTATTTTGGGAACTCTCGGTCGGTTTTCAACGTGGGAACGTTTCCACGTTCACTTGCAACGCCTCCTCTCTATTCCTCTTGCGAATTCGCTCTTGGCATTAGATGACTCACGGCTGGTGGCGTGAAGGTTGACGACAAGAGGATTCGGCCAAATTTTCATCTCATCATCCCTCAAACGATCGAGGAAGCTTTGGAGCATTGCTAGCACAAATCGCCCCAAAGAAGTAGGCCTTCTTCTTCTTGTGTGCGACAGCCTTTGGAGGAGATCTCTTTTGCTTTCTTCTTCCAAGACACCATCCAAGAGATGGCGACGGTATGGATCATTCTCACATCTATCTAAGTTGATCATATGCAATAGAAAGATCTTTGAAAGCCCTTCTTCCGCTTGCAAAATTTTATGCGCCACCCTAATAGGGTTTTCGCCCCCCTCTCGAAAGGGGTCCTTCATCTCAGACTGGTACGGACACCTTAAGATTGTTCTTAAGGCTGAGAGGAAACTGTATGTCCTCGAGACGGCTGTACCGCCTCAACCCGCTCCGAACGCCACAAGGGCGGTTCGGGATGCCTTTGAAAAGCATGTCAATGATAGCATTGATGTCGCTTGCCTGATGCTAGCGTCTATGACGCCACAGCTGCAGCGTCAGCATGAGGATATGTCTGCTATAGAAATGATAGCAAACCTCAAGATGCTATATGCTACACAGGCGAGGACTGAGCGCTATAATTTGACCAAGCTTTTCTTTCAGAGCAAACTGGCTGAAGGGAGTCCAGTGGGAGCTCATGTGCTCAAGATGATTGGGCACAAAGAGGCTCTAGAGAAACTGGGGCATACCATCAATCAGGAGCTTGCTGTAGACATTATTCTGCAGTCCCTCCCGGCCTCTTTCGATCCGTTCATTATTAATTTTAATATGAACAAGATCGACTGTACTCCGGTAGAGTTGCTGAATATGCTCTTGACTACAGAGGAAACTCTAAAGGGCAAGCCTTCAACCTCTGTCTTGATGTTCCCTTCCAGGAACAAGAAGAAGGGGAAGAAGGGCAAAGCCCCTGTCAAGAATTACAACAAGGCTCTGAAACAGAAGGTTAAGCGGTCGAAGGAATACAGATGTTTCCACTGTGGCCAGCTGGGTCACTGGAAAAAGGACTGTAAAGCGCTCCAAGGAGACAAGAAGGGAAGCATCGCTTCCGGCTCAGGTATTTTCGTGACTGAAGTCATGATATCCTCTTCTTCTATTTCATGGGTGTTGGACACTGCATGTGGAGTTCACATTTGTTCAAATGTACAGGAACTCAAGAGAAGAAGATAGGTGGGACAGCATGAGGTGGACCTACGAGTTGGAAACGGGGCACGGGTTGCTGCTGTTGCTGTAGGAGAATATTACATCTCATTACCATCTGGACTTGTATTAGAACTAAACAATTGTTACTTTGTACCTAGTATTACGAAAAATATTATCTCTATTCCTGCTCTTGTCAGGAAAGGATTTTCCTTTGATTGCAATATTTCAAAGTGTGTTCTTTCTTTAGATAATATTGTTTATGCTACTAGATCAATTAACAATGGGTTATTCATGTTGGACATGGAATGTTCTATACAAAACATTGATAATAAGAAAGCCAAGTATGCTGATGATAGCACCTTGTTATGGCATAGTCGTTTAGGCCATATTAACAAGAAACGCATTAAGCGGTTGCATGATCATAGACTGCTGGGATCATTCTCCTATGAGGAGATTGATACATGCAAAGCTTGTTTATTGGGTAAAATGACGAAGTCTCCTTTTCCTAACAAAGGTCAAAGGGCTTCAGGTTTACTTGACCTTATACACAGTGATGTGTGTGGGCCATTTAGTAAACATGCTAGAGGTGGCTATTCATACTTCATTACCTTTACTGATGATTTCAGTAGATATGGGTATGTCTATCTAATGAGACATAAAAGTGAATCTTTTGACAAGTTCAAAGAGTTCAAGAATGAAGTACAGAATCAGCTAGGCCGATATATCAAGGCACTTCGTTCTGATCGAGGTGGAGAATACCTAAGTCGAGAGTTTACTGACTATCTGAAGGAGTGTGGGATTATCTCACAGCTCACTCCGCCAGGAACACCGCAATGGAATGGTGTGTCCGAGAGGAGGAACAGAACCTTACTGGATATGGTTCGTTCAATGATGAGTCAGGCTGCTCTACCTTACTCCATTTGGGGATTTGCACTGGAAACAGCTGCAAAGGTACTAAACCGAGTGCCATCCAAGGCAGTTTCAAAGACTCCATATGAGATATGGTATGGGAAATAGCCTAGCTTGACATTTATCAAGATCTGGGGTTGCGAGGCTTATGTCAAAAAGCTCGCCTCTGGGAAACTAGAGAGCAGATCTGAGAAATGCATCTTTGTCGGTTACCCTAAGGAAACTAAGGGTTATTATTTCTACGATCCCAAAGAGAACAAAGTATTTGTTGCTCGGACGGCTATTTTTCTTGAGAAGGAGTTTCTTCTGCAAGAGGCCAGTGGGAGAGAAATAAAGCTGGATGTGAATCCAGAAGAAGGACAAAGTAGTCAAGGACAGTTGGATGAGCCTGAGCCGGTAGAATAGGTTAGTGAACAACCTGAGGCTCAGATATCACGGGAACCGCGAAGATCGGGAAGGATCCGTCGACAGCCTGAGCGCTATGACGGAGTCTACATCATTGATCATGATGAACCCCTTACTTATGCGGATGCGGTCAGTGGACCGGATTCAGCTAGATGGCTTGAAGCTATGCGAGCCGAGATGGACTCCATGTCAGATAACCAAGTCTGGGATTTGGTTGATCCGCCTCCGGGAGTAATCCCTATAGGCTGTAAATGGATCTTCAAGAAGAAGATTGACATGGATGGTAACGTGGTTACCTATAAAGGCAGGCTAGTTGCGAAAGGTTTCAAACAAATCTACGGGATAGATTATGATGAAACTTTCTCTCCTGTAGCCATGTTCAAGTCTATTCGGATTATACTTGCGATAGCGGCATATTATGATTATGAGATCTGGCAAATGGATGTGAAGACCGCTTTCCTTAATGGAAAACTGGATAAGGATGTGTATATGACACAACCTGAAGGTTTCACCAATCCATCAGATCGTCATAAAATATGCAAGTTAAAGAAGTCCATTTATGGACTTAAACAAGCATCTAGAAGCTGGAATATTCGTTTTGATGAATCAATCTGTGAGTTTGGTTTCATCAAGAACGAAGATGACCCGTGTGTATATAAGAGGTTTAGTGGGAGCGTGATCACTTTCCTAGTCCTCTACGTCGATGATATCTTAATCATTGGAAACGATATTCCTGAACTACATGCTGTTAAAGCATGGTTAAGAAAATGTTTCCAGATGAAAGATTTAGGAGAAGCAGCCTATGTGTTAGGTGTGAAGATCTACAGAGATAGATCTAAGAGGCTTTTCGGGCTGTGCCAGAGTACTTACATCGATAAAGTCCTGGAGAGATTCCATTTAGAGAATTCTAAAAGAGGATATCTTCCAGTCAGACATGGTCTGAATCTTTCAAAGAGTCAGTGTCCACAAACACAGACTGAGAAAGATGAAATGGACAATACGCCTTATGCTTCGGCTATTGGGTCCATTATGTATGCGATGTTGTGTACTCGCCCAGACGTCGCTTACGGGTTAAGCGTGACCAGTCCATTCCAAAGTAATCCAGGTCAGGCGCACTGGATTGCGGTCAAGAACATTTTAAAATATCTGCGGAGGACCAAAGATATGTTCTTGATATATGGTGGTCAGGAAGAACTCAGTATAGAAGGATATACTGACGCTTCGTTCCAATCGGACCAGGATGATTTCCGATCGCAATCAGGCTATGTTTTTAGCTTGAATGGAGGAGCAGTGGTGTGGAAAAGTTTCAAACAGTCTATCGTTGCTGATTCCACAACAGAAGCCGAGTATGTTGCAGCCTCAGAAGCATCTAAGGAGGCAGTGTGGATTCGTAAGTTCGTTCAGGAACTTGGTGTTGTTCCTTCAAGTGCAGATCCTTTGGTTATCTTCTGTGATAACACTGGAGCAATCGCACAAGTAAAGGAACCACGGTCGCACCAGAAGTCTAAGCACATACAGAGACGGTTTCACTTGATCCGGGAGATCATTGATCGTGGCGAGATCAAAATCTGCAAGGTTCATACAGATGACAATCTGGCTGACCCGCTTACCAAGCCTCTGGCGCAGCAGAAGCATGAGAAGCACTGTAATAATATGGGTTTGAGATTTCTCAACCATTAGATTAAGTGCAAGTGGGAGATTGTTGGGGTATGCCCTTAAGGCTAATGTTTGAGGCCTTGGGATTCTTTCAGTATCATGTATAAACTCTTATGTTTATAAAGGCAATGGTTGTTATTCAGTTTGTTACATTGTCTGCTGCAATAAGTGTACTTCTGAATAATGTCTCAAAGCTGTTCAGCTAGGCTGACATGCTATGTGTCCTTAGTCGATATATCTTGGTGAACATGAGACAGCCTTGATATGATTGAGACTAATATGTGTTCTAATCTTATAGGATGCTTCGAGCATGGAATAAGATGTAGACTCATGGGTACATTGGATGTACTGGACAGACCCTACTAGGATATTCAATTGCTTGTCACAATGTGAATAATCCTTATTTGCAACAAGTGGCATATGTCCTCTGACTTGAGATCACTTGTGTTTCTAAATGATGATTGTCATTGTTTTGAGGTAGTTCAATATCATTTGAAACATAATGGTTATAGACTATCTTGGATAATGATCATGAGTCAGGTTAGGACACTAGTGATAGATATAGGATTGCTGTCTCCTTGATTGGAGTGTGATGTTCTAAAGGGGCCCCCTGGATGAGATGATTGAGAAAGTGTATGGCCATACCCAGGTGACTATGTTCATCCGATCTAATCATGCTCATCATATTGGAGCTACAGGCTTGACACGCTTGTCCAATAAGAACATCCAGTGGCAAAGGAAACATGTATGCCTGGTGAAGTGGATTCACACTTGTGCTGTGGTTTGGGTGTAGTCTTGGAAGACTCTTTCCTTTATATCGGGAGACAGTGATGTGTTGCTAGATACCCCTCACTGATCATGATAACGTAAGTTATCGTTACCGACATTTAAAGGAAACCCTCAGGGTCGCACAATTTGATGATATGGCTTACTTAAGTCAGATCGTGTGGACTGAATTGTTTTGGTTCAGTTTAAAGGAGTTTAAACTCTGATTGTAAGTGAGATCTGGTCTGATCATGTTTGATTGATTAGGGCTTGAGATCGGTAAGCTTCGATCGAGAGATTAGATGCTAGATCGGTGAGATCAAGAGCATCATGAGATGTACGGTTAGATCTTGAGCCATTTGGTTCATAGAAGGTCTAGACCAACGCTTGGCCTAATTTGGTTTTTGAACCAAATCTATTTGAACCGGCTCATCAAATGAGCGCATGGTTCAAGGGTGAAGAGGTGAGGATCGGTTCACTTGGAGTGAACGCATGAAGAGTTAAGTGGTTACTATATTTGGAAGTTGGTTTTTCCAAATTTGAGAGTAACGCCTCCACGTTGAGGTAACGCCTTGACGTTGAAAACATCTCACGCTCTCGCCTCTTCCTCGTGACACCTCTTTTTCGTGGTGTGTTCTTCACGACAAGGAGTGCACTTGACGAGGCCAAGAGACCATCTCATCTCCTTCATGCGATTAGGAGACCTTGAAGATCATTGCTAGCACAAAGATCACCAAGGAGGAGCCATCTATCTTCTTGTGTGCGCATCCTTTGGAGGAGATCCCATTCGCTCTCTTCTTCCAAGCCGCCATCCAATCTAATGGCGTTGGTATGATCCCTTTAAGATCTATTCCATTTATACAAGTTAATCATATGAACTACATGCGATCTTGTTGTTGAAACCCCTAGAATCTACTTGCGCCACTTTAGGGTTTCGCTCCCCCTAGAAGGGGACTCTTCAGACCCAACACGATGGGATCTTCATCATTGAGGATGAACCCATAACCTATGATGAGGCGGTCAGTGGACCGGACCCCGAGAGATGGCTTGACGCCATGCGATCCGAGATGGATTCCATGTCGGCTAACTAAGTCTGGGATTTGGTTGAGTTGCCTGATGGGGTAAAACCCATAGGGTGTAAATGGGTATTCAAGAGGAAGACAGACATGGATGGCAATATAGTTACCTATAAGGGTAGACTAGTGGCTAAAGGATTTAAACAAGTCCACGGGGTGGACTATGAGGAAACCTTCTCACCAGTTGCCATGATCAAATCCATTTGGATTCTGCTTGCTATAGCTGCATATCATGACTATGAGATATGGTAGATGGATGTGAAGACAGTGTTCCTTTACGGGAAGCTGACTGAGGATGTGTATATGTCACAACCTGATGGCTTCATCCATCCTGCAGAGGCTAATAAGGTCTGCAGGCTGAAGAGATCCATTTATGGATTAAAGCAAGCATCTCGAAGTTGGAATCTTCGATTTGATGAAGCCGTGAGAAATTATGGCCTTATCAAAAGCGAAGATGATGCCTGTGTATACAGAAAATTCAGTGGGAGCTTGGTGATTTTTCTGGTCTTGTATGTTGATGACATACTGCTCTTCGGAAACGACATCCCTAGTCTTCAAGCTGTGAAGACATGGTTTGGGAAGTGTTTCGAGATGAAAGACTTAGGGGAGGCCGCCTATATTCTAGGCGTAAGGATCTACCGGGATAGATCCAAGAGGATTCTGGCCCTTAGTCAGAGTACCTACATTGATAAGGTACTGGAGAGGTTCAATATGGAGCAATCCAAGAAAGGATACCTTCCAGTGAGACATGGCCTTACTCTCTCAAAGAGCCAGTGTCCTACAACACAGGCTGAGAGGGATGACATGAGTCGAATTCCTTATGCTTCGGCAGTAGGATCGATCATGTATGCAATGTTGTGTACTAGACCAGATGTGGCATATGCTGTGAGCATAACCAGCCGATACCAATCCAATCCAGGTCTGCAGCACTGGGTAGCTGTAAAGAACATCCTAAAGTATCTGAGAAGAACTAAGGATCTGTTCTTGGTCTATGGGGGACAGGAAGAGCTCAGTATGCAGGGCTATACTGATGCATCATTCCAGTCTGACCCTGATGACTTTAGATCGCAGGCCGGCTATGTATTCAAGATAAATGGAGGCGTTGTATGTTGGAAGAGCTTCAAGCAATCCACCATAGCTGATTCTACAACCGAGGCTGAGTATGTGGCTGCTTCTGAGGCAGCCAAGGAAGCCGTTTGGATAAGGAAGTTCTTATGTGATCTTCAAGTGGTGCCTAGTGCAATGGATCCCATTGAACTCTACTATGACAACAATGGAGCAATTGCACGAGCCAAGGAACCACGGTCTCATCAAAGATCCAAACACATACTCAGAAGATTTCACCTGATCAGAGAGATCATTGACAGAGGTGATGTCAAGATTAGCAGAGTAGACACAGAGAACAATCTGGCAGACCCATTGACCAAGGCTTTGGCGCAGTAGAAGCATGATGGTCACCCTAGAGATATGGGGTTGAGATTCCTCAACTTCTAGGTCTTAGTGCAAGTGGGAGATTGTTGGTGTATATGCCCTAGGACCTAGTTTTGGTCAACTTATGTACTACTTGACTTTGATATTTATATATCATTCTAGCATTGTCATTATCATTGTTTGTCTACACCTACGATTGTGTACTTACATGATAATGTCCCTAGAGACAGATTGGATCTGTGCTCGAACTATAATCCCCAGTTGATGTACCTTAGTGGATATGGGACAGGTATGGTACTTGTGAGACTGGTATGTGGGCTGGTTAGGACGCAGACACATGGGTATATCATTGGAGGATATACTGGATAGACCCGCTGTGAGGCTATGACTTGGTGTCATGAGTTATCCTCACAAGTGACAGGAGATGCATTGATCCCTTGACTTGAGGTCATTGATCATTCTATATGGTGAGGGACTTACTTTGATACAACCTAACACCTTGCCGTTCTTGGGAGGTCATAACGGTTGTCATTGAGCATGTCACGACCCATATGAGAAGGTCAATGGATAGACATAGGATTTGCCCCTTCCTTAGGGAAGTATGATATCCATGGAGCTCCTCTATGGTTCTATGACTGAGAGTGTATGGCCATACCCAGGTAAGAACCTGTTTTAGTCATAGCCATGTGATTGGATGAAAACTACTGGTGACACACTTGTCCAATCGGATATCAGTTCGGCAAAGAGACTGTAATACATCTGTACCTAGTTGCGATGATGGGGATGTCGATGTCGATATCCATTCCAATGACCTGGGTAGCAGCGATGCACTGCTAGGTGCCACTCACTACTTGTGGTGACCTTTGGTCAGCACTGCCAGCGTCAGAGGAACCTACAGGGTCGCACACCTTGATACTTGAGTTCTCGTATTGATCAGGAAGCCTTATGATCGAGTTATTGGATAACTTGGATCTAATTGGGAGATTTCATCAGCGCCAATGGGCCTGATGAGATGAAAGAATATTATTGGAGCCAAACTTCATTTTTGGCAGGTTGACCCGTATTTGACCATGGTTGGTCACATTTGGATTAGGGTTGCATTGGATTGGATCCAAGTGCTTAATCAACCCATGTAATGGAGTTTGGGCTAGCTCATTATCCAATGAGGCCAATAATAAGTTGTCATGAAGAGAAGAAGGGCTAGAAGGGTATAATGGGGACAAATCTTCTCCCCTAGGCGCCTATGGGCATAATGGGGAGAAGTGGCACAATTTGCTTCATAAGGAAGCAATTGGCGCCTCCCCCCTTTATCCCTTATGGTATGAATGCCTATATGGCAATGCTTGGGGAGCAAGGCAAGGCCTTGGCACACAAAGAAAGGCATGGGCACAAAAGGAATGGTTGAATGAGAGTTATGGAAATGTCTTGGAGACTTTCCTTGTCTCAAACCTTCTCATCCTAGCCACCCACTTGTCTTGATCCTAGCCTTTCATAAACCGCCTCTTGCCCTATAAAAGAGCACCTAGCCGACCCCTCTTAAGAGTGATCAATCCTTGAAGGCGTGAACACAAGAAGAGGGGCGAGTGCTAGGAGCAAGGGCGCATCTTCCTTCTTCCATAGCCGCAAGCTTCTCCCTCCTTTCCTCTTGGCGCAAGGAGCTTTGGTGCTTGGTGGCTTGGCTTGTTTCCTTCTTCTCTTGGCGCATCCTTTCTCTTGGTGGCGCAAGTGAAGTGGAGCATCTCCCTGAGGCTTAGATCTTCTTCCCGAGGCTAGCACTGGGCGTGGAAGAAAAGAACTCAAGAGATCCGTGTGTGTGAGACTGCAAAGGGCGCACACTTGGGCACCTACATCGGCATCACTCCAAATCGCTCTTAAGGTATTTCTTAACTCATCGTGTAGACTCTCTTGCTTGCGATCTTCACTGGGTTTTTGGGACCGGCCTGTTTCGGGGACATTCTTCCGCTGTGCAATGTATATATGTATGTCCATGACTCTGAAAAATTGTAAAATGTCCCCGGGGTTTCCCAACAGATACCCCTCACTACTTATGATGTTTACATCATTGCCATCGTCATATGGATCCTACGGGGTCACACGCAATAGACTCTTGACGTTGCTTTAATCAGAAGCCTTAGGATCAAGTTATTGGATAACTTGGATCCATTTGGAAGATTTCGTTAGCGCCAATGGGCCTGATGAGTTGGAAGAAAGTTATTGGTGTCAAACTTCATTTTTGGTAGGTTGACCCGAAATTGACCTAGATTCATCACATTTGGATTAGGGTTGCATTGGATTGGATCCAATGGCTTAATCAACCTATGCCATGAAGTTTGGGCTAGCTCATTATCCAATGAGGCCCAATAATTAGTTGTCATGAAGAGAGAATTGGCTAAAAAGGGTATAATGGGGAGAAGTCTTCACCCATTAGCGCCTAGGGGCATAATGGGGTGAAGTGGGCGGTTTTGCTTCATTAAGGAAGTAAAAGGCGCCTTGCCCTTTCTCCCTTGATGGAAACCTTGCCTCTAAGGCAAGTCTTGGGGCTAATATGGCTTCAGAACTTTTATGGGAAGTTCCTAGGTGCATATGGATGTTGGGAAGAAGTATATGGTAAAGTCTTGGAGACTTACCTTACCTCAAACCCTAATTTCTCCCAAGACACCACCCTAGCCGAATTCCTCTTGCTTGTTGCGCCTAGCCCTTCTCCTTGGATGGAAAGAATGCCTCTAAGGCATGTCTTGGGCTGATATGGCTATTGGGCAAATAAGGATAGGTTGAATGAGGTTTATGGCAAAGTCTTGGAGACTTTCCTTACCACAAACCCCTATCATCCTAGCCGCCCACTTGGCATGATCTTGGCCCTCCCTAAACCGCCTCTTGGCTTATAAAAGGGACCCTAGCTGCCCCCTCTCAATGGTTCGAATGCTTGGAGACGTGAACACGCATAGAGGGGCGAGAGCAAGGGCAAAGGGCGACAACATCAAGGTGGCGCAACACTTCTTCCTACTAGTGGCCGCAAGTCTTCTCCTTCCTCTCCTCTTGGCGTGACTTGGAGAAGGACTTGGTGGCGCCACTTCCTCTTACTCTTCCTAAGGGCCGAAACTCTTCTTCTCCTTCTTCCCTTGGAGTGAAGAAGATAAGGAGTTGGCGGCATCTTCCTTGCACTTGGCGCATGATCCTTGGAGGTGGCGCAAGAGTAGTGAAGGAACCCTAAGGCTTGATTCTCTTCCCGAGGCTAGCACCAAGCGTGGAAGGGAGCAACGATCAAGGAGTCGACGCGTGGATACTTGTGGAGGGCAAACACTTGGGCGCCTTCAACATGGCTTCGGCAACAAGACAAGCAAAAGAGGTACATCTCTAACACATCCTTGTGTCTTCTCTCTCGCATGGATCCTTGGGACCGGAATATGTTTCGGCTGTAATGATTCTTCCGCTGCGTCCTGGGACTGCAAAATTTTAAATTACACCCGGTATTCCCTAACAGTGGTATCAGAGCTACTTGCGAGAAACACAAGGTGTACGTTTGCTTGTGTGCAAAATTTTTTGAAAATTTTTCTTCTATCCATGCGCGTTTCACGTAGAAAGCGTTTTCATCCAGACCTCTCTTCTCATCTTTGTGGGCAAAACTTGGATTTTGTTTATGATTGACTTAAGACCAAAGGCGCACGTGGTTTTGTCAAGTAGGACGGGCATTGTGTCTTCGGACTGGCCGGGTCTCTTGATCTGACAAAACTGCCAGCCGATAGGGTCTATGAAATCATCATGGAACTTGATCTAAATTTTGGCATAAATTTAGTTAAGAGAGTGCTTTGGATGATGTTGGCACATAAGGTGTTAAAATTTGATTTTTTCCATATTTTCAAATTTTACATGCGCCACTTGATTGGGTTGATATGGTCATAGCGAGTGCCCTCCTGTGTTGTGATGTGGAAGCATGTTTCCACTTGTGATGAATGCTTGTAAAATCTCTTTCCACCTGCGTGTGGTTTTCTCCCCCTTCTTGATGTAAAATTTTCATCTTTCCTTAGAATAGATGTAGAATTGCTTACATGAGATAGGTTAAGGTTCATCAAAGACAACAAGGTGTCTTCTTCAACCGATATCAGAGTGGCGCTAGCTTTGGAAGCGTGGTGATGGGATTGCGGCTGAAGGAAGGACACTTGCTTTCGGCTTATGGCATGGGCTGATTTGCTTCAGGGACTCGCAACCCTTGGATGCAAGATAACATGTCACCTGGCTCGTGACAAGTTATGTGTATGAAAAGGGCTATGACCATATCGACCAAACTAGCATGCCTGTGATGGTTTATTATTTTGTCCATAGCATGCCTGTGATGTTTTTCCTTTGCTGCCATAACCATAGGAAAACTGCATGCTAGAAAAGAATAAAACAAACATGCAAAAACTCTCAATACAATATCAAGTCAATAGCCTTCTAATGCGTAGCCCTCATCAAACTATCGATCGGTGGTGTTGTGAACTGTTTCCCACCCTCGTGGGACACACCCACTAATCTTTAGAAGGTGTGTGGTGACAATGATTTCCCCAGTCCAGTTTTAACCTGGGCGTGCCTTCGCAAGGAAATTCGTTGGCCCTGGGCATAATGGTTAGGATCTGACTTGACTAGTTTTTCATATGTCACTGACATGATGAATCACTAGAGGCAGCTGTTGAGAGGATAGGATTCTGTGCTGTATCCAGCCCTCGTTTGACACAGGGCGCCTAGTCTGTTTTAACTAAGAGGAATTGTGCACGGCACAATTGGCTGACATGCCTACCTGAAGAAGCATGAGATCACTCTGTGCATCCCAACTCACCCTCGTGAGTCGCGGAGACCTCATGTGAAATTAGGATCCTACTCACCTCTTTCCATGTTGAGATTGAGAGTTCTCAACTTGTTTTTGGAAATAGTGGGAGCATAGCATTTAAGTTAAAGTCCTTGTTAAATGCTTTATCATAGTACTTATTTTACTTATTTGCTTATTGTAGAAGGCATCTCCTGATCTAAGATTGAAACTCTATAAAAACAAATTGGATGGGACAAATTGGACAAAGTGGTTCAAGATTTTGTCCAAGATACTCGAACAAGAAAATAAGGTGCATCTTCTTGAAAGACGTCCATCCCAGCCCAGTGTGTATTTCACTACTGAGTGGGAGTGGAATGTCTATCTTGAACATTGTGAAGATAACGAACAGTACACTACTCTTGTCTTAGAGTGCATGACCCCAGAGGTCAAAGTTGAGTGTGATGAGATGGGGATTTGTGATCTTATCATACATCTCAAAGGTCTCTTCACACCATGCTCTATAGACAATGATCAGGAGAGTTCTGTTGGATCTTCAGAGTGTATGCCTAAATCTAAGAATGACCATGGTTCTGTATCTTCGAAGCTAATACTTCGGAAGACTGGGAATGCATGGGTATTTCGAAGAGGATTAATGGCCAAGAAGTGCATGGCAAAGAAGAAGGGATGTAATCCATCCGCTTCAGGTATTGTGTTACCGAGGTCTTTTGTCTACTTCTTATTCATGGGTACTAGGTACCGAATGTGAGGCTCACATATGTTTTACATGTGCAGGAGCTCAAAGGAAGTAGGACGAAGAGGCTTGATGGGATCGACTCTCGGGTCAGGGACGGAGCATTGGATGCTGCTGTTAATATCATCACACTGCCTTGAAGACTTTGTCTAGAACTTTGCTATTATGTATCATCTTATGTATTAGAACATCATTCCTTTTGGAAAGGTTTTCAGTTTGAAATAATAAATGATATTTTCTTTAGATCTGAGATGTTCTATTGAAGTGATACAGTTGATAATAGTTTGTGGTTCTATATGTAACACAAGATTAGATCCAATGATTCAATAAACACCCTCTTATAGCATAGTCTCTTGAACCATAGAACAATGGTCACATCCAAAGGTCCATGGACTATTGGGATCATTATCCTTTTAGGATTATGATACATGTGAGCCTAGTTCAAAGGAATAATGTGACAGATGCTGCCTTCACCATAAAGGGTGGAAGGGTTAGTGGCTTGTTGGATCTATTACACAGCAATGTGTATGGACCCATGTAAACTAGCACTAAGAGGTGTTATATACTTCATGAGGTGTGGGTATGCCTTATCCAACCTAAGAACTTTGGAGAAATCCAAGAAGTTCACAAATGAAGTATTGAGTCAAATTGGAGGATCTATTAAAGCACTTTGATTGGATCAAGGTGCTTAGTGGAGAATTTGATGACTGTCCTAAGGAGTGTGGGGTTATCTCACCGCTTACTTAGAACACCACTGTGTGGTGAATTTCAAAGAAAGAAAGAGGAACACATTGGATGTGGTTCCATCTTTGAATAGTCATGCAAATTTACTACTTTGATGCCATGTAAACAGATGTACTGCCACTCCATAAGAAAGTGTCTAAGTTAGCTTTTGAGTTGCGAACTGCAAATATCCCATTTCTTCAATGGAATTGGGAATGTAATGTGCAGTGATTCAAAAGTATGTGTTTGTGGAGCACTGTAGAGTGCTTATTCTATCCCGAAGAGAACAAACTATTTGTTGCTCAAACTATTGTCTCTCTTGAGAAGATATTTCTTTTGAAAGAAGCTAGTGGGAGTAGATTTGATTTGGATAAGGTCCAGAATCAACCACAATACAATTAGACACAAATGGAGAGTAGAATCTCACATATAGGTTGAAAGTCAACCTGTAGTTCAAGTAACATAGGAACCATATAAGTCTGGATGAATTCGAAATGCTGGGCATGACGAATTTTTATCTGGGATAAACCTAAGACTTATAATGAAATGGAAGCGGTCGGTGGACCAGATTCCAAGAAATGGCTAAGGGCCATGAGAACCATAATGGACTCCATGTCTGCTAATTAAGTCTGGGACTTGGAACTGACCTAGCCTCTGGCGCAGCGGAAGCTAGATGGGTCATACTAGAGACATTGGAACTAACTAAACATCAGTTACCCTTGGTCTTAGTGCAAGTGGGAGATTGTTGGTGTATATGCCCTGAAGACCAATGTATGGACATGGTTAGGCATTGTTTGAATGTACTTTGATAGAATTATTACTCCTTACATAGGCATGGTCGTTATTATGCAGACTTCTCTACCTGCGTTGATGTATTGAGTTGCATAAATAATGTCCCAGGAGTTTGGATTGGATCCATTCTCATAAGCTATCCCCAGACAAGGTACCTTAGCAGATATGGGACAGCTTTGGTACATGTGAGACTGGTGTATGGGCTGGTTAAGTGCGGGGCACAGTAACGCAGACATACAGGTGCATTGGATGCACTGGAGTGATCCATCGTGAGGATTGACTTGTCTAGTCAACAAGTCAATCTCACATGCAAGAGGTTTGCATTGATCCTTAGACTTGAGGTATTCATGTCTAGATTTGATGATGGGTATGCTTTGATACAGTCTTGCGGCTCTCCGTAATTGGGAGACAAAAAACGACTGACATTTGGCATGTCATAAGTCATGTAGAGACATGGATGACCAATAGTAGGATTTGCCCCTTCCTTATTGGAAGCATGATATCCACTCGGGGCGCCCCACCTTATTGGTGCATGACAGGAATGTGTGGCCACACTTGTTGAGTCATGACCAGTGCATTGGATTGATAAACTTGAGACTAATCCAATGGCAGGATATCAGCTTAGGCAAAGGGAACTATAATGCAATGGGAATCCTCGTTGCTTGTTAGGAGTTGTTGCCATAATGACTTAAGTCCTATGATATGGCCAGGGATTTGCCCCTCTCCTCTCGGCGTGACTTGGAGAAGGACTTGGTGGCGCCACTTTCTCTTACTCTTCCTAAGGGCCGAAACTCTTCTTCTCCTTCTTCTCTTGGAGTAAAGAAGATAAGGAGTTGGTGGCATCTTCCTTGCACTTCGCGCATGATCCTTGGAGGTGGCGCAAGAGTAGTGAAGGAACCCTAAGGCTTGATTCTCTTCCCGAGGCTAGCACCAAGCGTGGAAGGGAGCAACGATCAAGGAGTCCACGCATGGATACTTGTGGAGGGCAAACACTTGGGCACCTTCAACATGGCTTTGGCAACTAGACAAGCAAAAGAGGTACATCTCTAACACATCCTTGTGTCTTCTCTCTCGCATGGATCCTTGGGACCGGAATATGTTTCGGGTGTAATGATTCTTCCGCTGCGTCCTGGGACTGCAAAATTTTAAATTACACCCGGTATTCCCTAATAAAAACTTTTAGAGACAATCGAGGGAAATACGGCACTACCGTAATTTTGGGCTAAACTTTTATGGTGCCGTAATTCGGAGCCAATTCTTTACAAAACATTCAGAAGTAATCACGGTAGTACCGTGATTAATTTCACGGTACCGTAATTCTGCACTCAGATTCTCAATTTTTTCGCTGAAAGATTAAAAAGATGATTTCTCTAGATTTAGGGCACCAATTGAAGATCCATAAAAAGGGGAAGACTCAGCATTAGGAGAAGAAGATATTCAAAACAAAAGCAACAATTTTTATCAAGTATTCACGGTGAATTTCATAAACTCGCTGCCGCACTAGGGTTCATCGTCGTTCATCGCACATACCATCTCCGGTCACGAAATTTACTAGGAAGCTTCACCTGAGAAAGGAGAACACGCCATAGAAGTTTCAGACTGAAAGGAGATCGATTGAAGGAGAAATTAACAAAAATGTGGACGCCGCCACAGTTCATCGCGTGAAAAGCAAATTACAGGCTGTAATTTTGATTATAGCCCTGTTTTGTAACCTATACTCCTCTCTTTTGATTTCTAATCATTCTAAAACCATGTTTTGCTATAATTCTTCCATCATACTAGCTTAAACCTTCGTATGGGACATGGGGTGTAATTCCCTTAATTTCTTAATGACTAGACATTGATTATTTTTGTCATGATAATTTTGTTATGATAATTCTGCTTATCTGATGACTTTTCTTTAATTCTCCTTAATTTTATAAATATCAACATGTTTTAGAGTTTTGCAAATTAGACTGAGAGGTTGATTGTGAAATTTGGAACCCTAAAATTCATGAGTTTGGAACTTATCGTAAGAGATTAGGTTTGTTCTTTGAATTCTAATTTTTAGTGATTTATTGCCATGTTGATGTTCTGATTCTTTGGATTGAGTTAATGTGTTAGGTTTGATTTGAAATTGTAAGAGATTAAATTTCTGATCGCCGGAGAACCTTAAGTAGAACTTGTGATGAGTTTCAGGATGCACGAGAGTGATCCTTGAGTTTCCACATGAGATGTTTAACTTAGAATTCGGATGCACGAGAGTGATCCTTGAGTTATTTGTTCAATGATTTAATTATTTTCAGCATTGGATAGATCTTGCACGAGAGTGAGGATTAGTCCTTTGTATGATTGTCTGCGCGAGAGCGAGATGATTCTTTTATGAAGTAAATTAAATCTTTATCATTATAAAATTTGACTGACAGTGCTCATTTCCTTCTAGTCCTTAGAATTAAGGTGGATGACCCCAAGTGAAAACTCAATTCGTCGGTACTTAACATCAAGGTCTCTGTGGTTCGATATCTTAAATATTACTTCGAGTATCCGTGCACTTGCGAACATACAAGATCAAGTAACTTTACGTTTTAGACGTTGCGAGAAGGACCGGGAGGTGAATCGCAACATCAGAACTATTCTTTTCAATCCTACGAATCCGATCACGGGAGTAGTTTGGATTCGTTTAAAGGATTTACATAATTTTTCATATAACTTAATGGGTCTAGTTACGTTAACTATCACGAGATTAGGGAGTTAGCGTAGTTAGATATCGGATTATGCTTCGGGAGGAGGTAATCTGTACCTTAGGAAAAATCCCTTTCAATGCTGTAATTTTCTGTTTAAAGATTTATTGATTTTTATCCGAATTGATTTTTACCCAAAACGCTATCGCTGTTTCTTTTATTTGTACTTAGAAGTTTTCAAACAAAACAAAAACCACACTTTGAATCATCTAGATATAGATAGACCGTGTAATCGGTATTTGACTGTCAAATCCTTGTTGGGAACGATATTTTTATTACTTCAATAAATTCGTGCACTTGCGGACGCATCAAGTTTTTTGGCGCCGTTGCCGGGGATCAAGCTAGTCAATATCGATTTAATTGTGAGATTTGTAGACTAGATATTTTATTTTATTTTATTTTTTATTTTTGTTTTTTTATTATTTTTCTTTTTTTTTGTTTTTCTTTATTTTTTGCATTCTTTTTCTTTATAGTTAGTTTATTTTATTTTTCTCTTTTTAGATTAACACGTTATATGAACAAGAGAACACAAAAATCACTAGACTACATATTTTAATCTTTGTTTTGCAATTCCTGTTTTACATTTTGTATTTCTGAATTTTATTGAAAATATGATGTTTTACCCATGTCAATGGCCAAATCAGAGGTATGTGCCACCGATAATCATAAGAGAATATGGCACGAATGCATCAGAATCGCTTGCAGCAAAGGTAAATTCCTTTACTCAACATACTAATTATTTAAGCATGCAATATTCTAATTTGAAATATGTTATTTTTGATATTTGTGGATATCATGGGCATCATTATACTGAATGTCAATTTGGGATTTCTTCATGCTTTAACTCATGCCCTAGTACTCACAAGTTGGGAGAACCATCAAAACTATCTTTATCAGAATGACCCAACATTTATTCCACAATCAGACTTTAGTCAACCTCAAGAATCCAACTTAGAAGCCATGCTTGAAAATTCTATAGCCGCCATAAGAAAAACAAAGTGAGGAATTTAGAAGTATGATTTATGGCACTGATAAAAATGATATAGAGTTGGAACAATCAGTAGTCATGACTCCAGTCATCGATTATGATTTTCCTTCTTTAAATTTGTTGGGGTATGCCCTTAAGGCTAATGTTTGAGGCCTTGGGATTGTAACAGTATCATGTATAAACTCTTATGTTTATAAAGGCATGGTTGTTATTCAGGTTGTTACATTGTCTGCTGCAATAAGTGTACTTCTGAATAATGTCTCAAAGCTGTTCAGCCGGGCTGACATGCTATAAAGTCCTTAGTCGAGATATCTTGGTGAACATGAGACAGCCTTGATATGATTGAGACTAATATGTGTTCTAATCTTATAGGATGCTTCGAGCATGGAATAAGATGTAGACTCATGGGTACATTGGATGTACTGGACAGACCCTACTAGGTTATTCAATTGCTTGTCACAATGTGAATAATCCTTGATTGCGACAAGTGGCACATTTCCTCTGACTTGAGATCACTTGTGTTTTCTAAATGATGATTGTCATTGTTTTGAGGTAGTTCAATATCATTTGAAACATAATGATTATAGACTATCTTGGATGGTGAGCTTGAGTCAGGTTAGGGCACTAGTGATAGACAAAGGATTGCCGTCTCCTTGTTTAAGGAGTGTGATGTTCTAAAGGGCCCCCTGGATGAGATGATTGAGAAAAGTGTATGGCCATACCCAGGTGACTATGTTCATCTGATCTAATCATGCTCATCATATTGGAGTTACAAGCTTGACACGCTTGTCCAATAAGAACATCCAGTGGCAAAGGAAACATGCATGCCTTGTGAGTTGGATTCACACTTGTGCTGTGGTTTGGGTGTAGTCTTGGAAGACTCTTTTCTTTATATCGGGAGACAGTGATGTGTTGCTAGATACCCCTCACTGATCGTGATAACGTGAGTTATCGTTACCGACATTTAAAGGAAACCCTTAGGGTCGCACAATTTGATGATATGGCTTACTTAAGTCAGATCGTGTGGACTGAATTATTCAGGTTCAGTTTAAAGGGATTTAATCTCTGATTGTAAGTGAGATCTGGTCTGATCATGTTTGATTGATTAGGGCTTGAGATCGGTAAGCTTCGATTGAGAGAATGGATGCTAGATCAGTGAGATCAGCAGCATCAAGAGATCGACGGTCAGATCAAGAGCCTTAGGGTTTATTGTGGTCTGGACTGATTGCTTGGTTTATTTGGTTATTAAACCAAACCAAATTGAACCAGCTCATTGAGTGAGCGTGTGGTTCAAATTGAGAGGAGTTTGCGATAGGGGTAAACCCATGATCGCATGTGAGTAAGTGGCTTTCTATTTTTAGAAAGCATGATCACATACGTGACCATTACTCACGTTCACGCCTAAGGCGCTCTACTCTCTCGCTTCTCCTCCTCTCTCGTCGCCAACTTGTGTATTCGGTTTTGCACTCTCGTGTGGAGAAGTGTAGACGAAAAGGAGGAAGTGTTCGGCCAAGCAAGGTGATCTTTCCCTTCCATTCGACAACGACTTCTTGGAACCTTGCTAGCACAAGGAGCACCAAAGAAGAGTAGGCGACATCAATTGTGTGCGTCACCTTTGGAGAAGGAGCACTTGCGCCTTTCCTTCCAAGACATCATCTAAGCGATGGAAATGGTAAGAATCCCTTTTTATTGAAAGTTGAACATGTTACATGCTATGCGATCATGTTAGAAACCCTAGATTCCGCTAGAGGTTTTGTTGCGCCTCCTATTAGGGTTTCGCCCCCCCCCCCCCTTGTTCTAGGGGACTTTCAATTGGTATCAGAGCCAGTTATTGCATGCTAATATGTTTGCTTTCTATGTGATCCTATGCAATGATCTATATGTTACATGCGCTAGTTGTGATAGGCGAATGTTACATGCTGGTTAGAGATGTTTTTATTTTTCCTAGGCGCATGTTTTCTTGTTGGCGCATATGTATGTTTTCTCAAAACTTCTTATACTTGCGCGACTCATTATAGATCTAAGGCCCTGCATTAAACCCTTAGACGGGTTATTAGGGTTGAAGTCATCCCCTAGGTTAGATCCAGACAGTCTGATCAGACCATCTGACAGCCTTGATGGGTTGACCAGATAGCACCTGTGCGATAGCACCTGGTGGCTATAGGTCAACTGCAGACAGGCGTGTAGTGATGTCTGATTGAGACGACTACAGAACACACATGAGTTAGGCCCGGGGTCACGCCCGCTTGCCAGATCTCATGAGGGTTGTTCGGCCCTGGCGCATGCATGGTTGACCTTTTGGTTGACTCAAGTCAGTTAGGACTTGGTGCATGCAAGGGCAGTGGATCTGACTAGGTTGGATGAGTGGATCCCTAGTAATGGACCGTTGTAAGGTTGTAGGGCAAATAAGGAAATTAAAATTGATGCCTATGGGGTTTTCAAAAATTTAATTTTCATGATTGGATCACATGTTGATTGATGCCTATGTTTGTTTATTTATTCTTATGTGGGCTGCCCATGTTAATTGTGTGCTGTGCTGGGGCCTGCGTGCCTGGAATTTAAAGTTGTAAATTAATTATTGTGATCTGCGTATCACATTGTATTTAATTTATAAAGTGTAATTGACCTGCGTGTCAATCTTGTCTAGATAGATTAATTTGTAAATTAATCAGACAAGAGCACAGAGCACACTTGGCAGAGGCGCTTGCAGCAGAGGCTTGAACAGGTGGGAGGTCCAGGGTTCGACTCTGGGACCAGGCGCATTTTCCCTGGTAGGCGCACCTGAGCTGCAGATGGCGCTTGGGCCCTAGGTTGGGCCAGATGAGCAGCAAAAGACCCATGAAGAAAAGCAAGTGAAGACTTAAGTTAATTAAGGTCTTACTTAGGCTATGGGCTTTTACCACATAAGATCCATGCTTTCTTTTATTGTTTAAATAAGTAGAACAGCATGATTTATTTATCTTCTGCTATCACCATAGGAATTGAATGATAGTGAAGAAGATAAAAGATCGTTAAAATCCAACGCTAAAATATCAAGCTCGTATGCCTTCTGACGCAAAACCTCACTGTTCTGATTATCGTTGGAGCCGTGTTGTACCCACTCAGTGGGCACGTCCATCTATCTTCAGATGGTGCGGGATTACACCTGCGTGTTACAGAGAAGGGATTTATCGCTTCTCGTTGCTCAGCATAGCACGTGGTGGTCCAGGGAGTAGGTCGGGTCAGCTTGACCATGTAGGCTACATATGTGGCGCATATGGTAGCGCATGGAGGCAGCCATCTGTGGGGTCAGAGATTGTGTTGTACCAACTCAGTTGGCACAGTCTGCTGGATTGCCCAGATGAAGGGGAATCGCACGGGGTGGCGATTGGCTGGGACAGCCTACCAGAAATTAGTGCTTGTACTCTCTGTGCATCTTATCTCGCCTGAGCGGGACGCGGAGACCAAGTATGAAATCTGGATCCCATCTCACTAAAAGAGTTCTACTCTTTCGGGCTGTTTTGCTAGATTTTTCAGCCAGATAAAATAGTGAGAAAAAGAATCATTCTTAAGTCCTGATTGATTCTTAACATTGATACTGACCTTGCTGTTCTTGCATTGTTGTAGATACCTGCAGCAACGAACACCATGAGCTTCAATGTGCGATCCCTACTGGAAAGGGAGAAGTTTGCTGGGCCAAACTTCTCAGACTGGTTCGGACACCTTAAGATTGTTCTTAAGGCAGAGAGGAAACTGTATGTCCTCGAGACGGCTATACCGCCTCAGCCCGCTCCGAACGCCGCAAGGGCGGTTCGGGAAGCTTATGAAAAGCACGTCAATGATAGCATTGATGTCGCTTGCCTGATGCTAGCGTCTATGACGCCACCGCTGCAGCGTCAGCATGAGGATATGTCTGCTATAGACATGATAGCAAACCTCAAGATGCTGTATGCTGCACAGGCGAGGACAGAACGCTATAATCTGACAAAGCTGTTCTTTCAGAGCAAACTGGCTGAAGGGAGCCCAGTGGGAGCTCACGTGCTCAAGATGATTGGGCACAAGGAGGCTCTAGAGAAACTGGGGCATACCATCAACCAGGAGCTTGCTGTAGACATTATTCTGCAGTCTCTCCCGCCCTCTTTCGATGCGTTCATCATTAACTTTAATATGAACAAAATCGATTGTACTCCGGCAGAGCTGCTGAATATGCTCTTGACTACTGAGGAGACTCTGAAGGGAAAGCCTTCGACCTCTGTCTTAATGGTTCCTTCAAGGAACAAGAAGAAGGGGAAGAAGGGCAAGACCCCTGTCAAGAGTTACAGCAAGGCTCTGAAGCAAAAAGTCAAGCGGTCAAAGGAATACAGATGTTTCCACTGTGGCCAGTTGGGTCACTGGAAAAAGGACTGTAAAGCGCTCCAAGGAGACAAGAGGGGAAGCATCGCTTCTGGCTCAGGTATTTACGTGACGGAAGTCATGGTTTCATCTTCTTCTATTTCATGGGTGTTGGACACTGCATGTGGAGTTCACATTTGTTCAAATGTACAGGAACTCAAGAGAAGAAGACAGGTGGGACAGCATGAGGTAGACCTACGAGTTGGAAACGGGGCACGGGTTGCTGCTGTTGCTGTAGGAGACTATTTCATCTCTTTGCCATCTGGGCTTGTATTAGAACTAAACAATTGTTACTTTGTTCCCAGCATTACTAAGAATATTATCTCCATTCCTGCTCTTGTCAGGAAGGGATTTTCCTTTGAATGCAATATTTCAAAGTGTGTTTTATCTTTTGATAATATTGTTTATGCAACTGGTTCAATTAACAATGGGTTATTCATGTTGGACATGGAATGTTCTATACAAAATATTGATATTAAGAAAGCCAAGTATGCTGATGACAGCACCTTGCTATGGCATAGTCGTTTAGGCCATATTAACAAGAAACGCATTAAGCGGTTGCATGATCATGGACTGCTGGGATCATTCTCCTATGAGGAGATTGATACATGCAAGGCTTGTTTAATGGGTAAAATGACGAAGTCACCTTTTCCTAACAAAGGTCAAAGGGCTTCAGGTTTACTTGACCTTATACACAGTGATGTGTGTGGGCCATTTAGTAAACATGCCAGAGGTGGCTATCAGTACTTCATTACCTTTACTGATGATTTCAGTAGGTATGGGTATGTCTATTTAATGAGACATAAAAGTGAATCTTTTGACAAGTTCAAAGAGTTCAAGAATGAAGTACAGAATCAGCTAGGCCGAAATATCAAGGCACTTCGTTCTGATCGAGGTGGAGAATACTTGAGTCATGCGTTTACTGACTATCTGAAGGAGTGTGGGATTATCTCACAGCTCACTCCGCCAGGAACACCGCAATGGAATGGTGTGTCCGAGAGGAGAAATAGAACGTTACTTGATATGGTTCGTTCTATGATGAGTCAGGCTACTCTTCCATATTCCTTTTGGGGTTTTGCACTGGAGACAGCTGCAAAGGTACTAAACCGAGTGCCATCCAAGGCAGTTTCTAAGACGCCATATGAGTTATGGTATGGGAAACAGCCGAGCTTGACATTTATCAGGATCTGGGGCTGCGAGGCTTATGTCAAAAAGCTCGCCTCTGGGAAACTAGAGAGCAGATCTGACAAATGCATCTTTGTCGGTTACCCTAAGGAAACTAAGGGTTATTATTTCTACGATCCCAACGAGAACAAGGTATTTGTTGCTCGGACGGCCATATTTCTTGAGAAGGAGTTTCTTCTGCAAGAGGCCAGTGGGAGAGAAATAAAGCTGGATGAGAATCCAGAGGAAGGACAAAGTAGTCAAGCACAGTTGGATGAGCCTGAGCCAGTGGAACAAGTTACTGAACAACCTGAGGCTCAGATATCACGGGAACCGCGAAGATCGGGAAGGATCCGTCGACAGCCTGAGCGCTATGACGGAGTCTACATCATTGATAATGATGAACCCCTCACTTATGCGGATGCGGTCAGTGGACCGGAGTCAGCGAGATGGCTTGAAGCTATGCGCGCCGAGATGGACTCCATGTCAGATAACCAAGTCTGGGATTTGGTTGATCCGCCTCCGGGAGTTATCCCTATAGGCTGTAAATGGATCTTCAAGAAGAAGATTGACATGGATGGTAACGTGGTTACCTATAAAGGCAGGCTAGTTGCGAAAGGTTTCAAACAAATCTACGGGATAGATTATGATGAAACTTTCTCACCTGTAGCTATGTTTAAGTCTATTCGGATTCTTTTCGCGATAGCTGCATATTATGATTATGAGATCTGGCAAATGGATGTGAAGACAGCTTTCCTGAATGGAAATCTGGATGAGGATGTGTATATGACACAACCAGAAGGTTTCACTAATCTATCAGATCGTCATAAGATATGCAAGTTAAAGAAGTCTATTTATGGACTTAAACAAGCATCTAGAAGCTGGAATATTCGTTTTGATGAATCAATCTCTGAGTTTGGTTTCATCAAGAACGAGGATGACCCGTGTGTATATAAGAGGTTTAGTGGGAGCGTGATTACTTTCCTAGTCCTCTACGTCGATGATATCTTGATCATTGGAAACGATATTCCTGAAATGCATGCGGTTAAGGCATGGTTAAGGAAGTGTTTTCAGATGAAAGATCTAGGAGAAGCAGCCTATGTATTAGGTGTGAAGATCTACAGGGATAGATCTAAGAGACTTCTCGGGCTGTGCCAGAGTACTTACATCGATAAAGTCCTGGAGAGATTTCATTTAGAGAATTCTAAAAGAGGATATCTTCCAGTCAGACATGGTCTGAATCTTTCAAAGAGTCAGTGTCCACAAACACAGACTGAGAAAGAAGAAATGGACAATACGCCTTATGCTTCGGCTATTGGATCCATTATGTATGCGATGTTGTGTACTCGCCCAGACGTCGCTTACGGGTTAAGCGTGACCAGTCGGTTCCAAAGTAATCCAGGTCAGGCACACTGGATTGCAGTCAAGAACATTTTAAAATATCTGCGGAGGACCAAAGATATGTTCTTGATATATGGTGGTCAGGAAGAACTCAGTATTGAAGGATATACTGACGCTTCGTTCCAGTCTGACCAGGATGATTTCCGATCGCAATCAGGCTATGTTTTTAGCTTGAATGGAGGAGCAGTGGTGTGGAAGAGTTTCAAACAGTCAACTGTTGCTGATTCCACAACAGAAGCCGAGTATGTTGCAGCCTCGGAAGCATCCAAGGAGGCAGTGTGGATTCGTAAGTTCGTGAGAGAACTTGGTGTTGTTCCTTCGAGTGCAGATCCTTTGGTTATCTTCTGTGATAACACTGGAGCAATCGCACAAGCAAAGGAACCACGGTCGCACCAGAAGTCCAAGCACATACAGAGACGGTTTCATTTGATCAGGGAGATCATTGATCGTGGCGACATCAAAGTCTGCAAGGTACATACAGATGACAATCTGGCAGACCCGCTTACTAAGCCTCTGGCGCAGCAGAAGCATGAGAAGCACTGTAATAATATGGGTTTGAGATTTCTCAACCATTAGATTAAGTGCAAGTGGGAGATTGTTGGGGTATGCCCTTAAGGCTAATGTTTGAGGCCTTGGGATTGTAACAGTATCATGTATAAACTCTTATGTTTATAAAGGCATGGTTGTTATTCAGGTTGTTACATTGTCTGCTGCAATAAGTGTACTTCTGAATAATGTCTCAAAGCTGTTCAGCCGGGCTGACATGCTATAAAGTCCTTAGTCGAGATATCTTGGTGAACATGAGACAGCCTTGATATGATTGAGACTAATATGTGTTCTAATCTTATAGGATGCTTCGAGCATGGAATAAGATGTAGACTCATGGGTACATTGGATGTACTGGACAGACCCTACTAGGTTATTCAATTGCTTGTCACAATGTGAATAATCCTTGATTGCGACAAGTGGCACATTTCCTCTGACTTGAGATCACTTGTGTTTTCTAAATGATGATTGTCATTGTTTTGAGGTAGTTCAATATCATTTGAAACATAATGATTATAGACTATCTTGGATGGTGAGCTTGAGTCAGGTTAGGGCACTAGTGATAGACAAAGGATTGCCGTCTCCTTGTTTAAGGAGTGTGATGTTCTAAAGGGCCCCCTGGATGAGATGATTGAGAAAAGTGTATGGCCATACCCAGGTGACTATGTTCATCTGATCTAATCATGCTCATCATATTGGAGTTACAAGCTTGACACGCTTGTCCAATAAGAACATCCAGTGGCAAAGGAAACATGCATGCCTTGTGAGTTGGATTCACACTTGTGCTGTGGTTTGGGTGTAGTCTTGGAAGACTCTTTTCTTTATATCGGGAGACAGTGATGTGTTGCTAGATACCCCTCACTGATCGTGATAACGTGAGTTATCGTTACCGACATTTAAAGGAAACCCTTAGGGTCGCACAATTTGATGATATGGCTTACTTAAGTCAGATCGTGTGGACTGAATTATTCAGGTTCAGTTTAAAGGGATTTAATCTCTGATTGTAAGTGAGATCTGGTCTGATCATGTTTGATTGATTAGGGCTTGAGATCGGTAAGCTTCGATCGAGAGAATGGATGCTAGATCAGTGAGATCAGCAGCATCAAGAGATCGACGGTCAGATCAAGAGCCTTAGGGTTTATTGTGGTCTGGACTGATTGCTTGGTTTATTTGGTTATTAAACCAAACCAAATTGAACCAGCTCATTGAGTGAGCGTGTGGTTCAAATTGAGAGGAGTTTGCGATAGGGGTAAACCCATGATCGCATGTGAGTAAGTGGCTTTCTATTTTTAGAAAGCATGATCACATACGTGACCATTACTCACGTTCACGCCTAAGGCGCTCTACTCTCTCGCTTCTCCTCCTCTCTCGTCGCCAACTTGTGTATTCGGTTTTGCACTCTCGTGTGGAGAAGTGTAGATGAAAAGGAGGAAGTGTTCGGCCAAGCAAGGTGATCTTTCCCTTCCATTCGACAACGACTTCTTGGAACCTTGCTAGCACAAGGAGCACCAAAGAAGAGTAGGCGACATCAATTGTGTGCGTCACCTTTGGAGAAGGAGCACTTGCGCCTTTCCTTCCAAGACATCATCTAAGCGATGGCAATGGTAAGAATCCCTTTTTATTGAAAGTTGAACATGTTACATGCTATGCGATCCTGTTAGAAACCCTAGATTCCGCTAGAGGTTTTGTTGCGCCTCCTATTAGGGTTTCGCCCCCCTCTTGTTCTAGGGGACTTTCAAAATTTTCAAGATTTTGAAAATTCTAACACTTCCTCAGCACTTTACCAGACATCCAGTCCCCTCTCACATAACATAGTGTCTTCCAACACATATACTTAGGACATATTTGAAGAAAAAATTGAACTTTTGGAGTCTTATGAGAAGAAGGATGATGAATTTATGGATCCTCAAGAAAGAAATAGTGAGATAGATGGGGATGAATTTGATTGTGTTAGGATGGAACACCCCATTGAAGAGAAAGAAATTGAGGAAGAGGATCTTATGCATATTCTATCACCACCACCATATGAACCATCAATTCCTTTTCTCCAGAAAACTTCATTAGAAACTTGCATGATAGATGGTGAAGAGGATAAAGATGATGTGGTAGCCAAAATATTATTTGATTCAAATCTAACAACAGGTACCCAGAAGATGATAACACATGAGATTCTTGATCACATTGACATTGAGGCTAATGAAAAACCCAAAATAAAATTTGAAAACTTCTTGATCAATCCAAGGTATGAATTCTTTGATCTTAATTCTATTCTTCTTCCAATTGCTAATACAAATTTAAAGGAAGAATGCATGATTATACTCTTGGATAAATACAGAAAAATTATTGAGTATTCTTTGCATGACTATAACTTTTGTTTTTGTATGCATGTACTAGACACTGCGGCATGGATCCATCTATTTAACTGGATATATACTTTGGTGGGCACACTCTTGAGACGAAGAAAAAGCAAAAGATTATATGCTCTCTATTATGGCACTCACTCACCAACTCCTCCATGACATGAAGACATGGTCAAGCTAATGACCTTAAACAAGCGCTTTTTGGGAGGCAACCCAAATTTTTGACTTTTACTACTCTTAGTTCTAGTTTTAGATTTTCTTTACATTTTTTTTAAAAATAATTTGCAGCATGTTTTGATGAATTTCTATTGATGAAAAATCTTACAACAAATTATTTTGTTTGTAGGAATTTTTGAATAATTTTTACTTGAAAGAAAAGTGATCAACAAAATTTTCACGGGTGCAGCCGTGAATCATATACCGACTGTGATTCTAGCGGCATTTTCTTTGTGAGTATGATAACTATGAATTAGTTGATGAAACGTGACGGTATTTGATATTTGAAATTTGTTCACAATGTAAAATGTTGATATCTATGATGTAGTACAGTTTCTGAATTTTTCTGGGTCACGTTTACATATTTTTCTATAATTGTATAGGATTTCACTCACATTATAATGGGAACTCTAGCAAAATTTTTCTAAAATATGTCATTCATTAATTTAATATTTATGTATATGCAACAATTTAAGTCTAGGGTGTCTTCATGTATTTTGATTATATTCAAGCTTTATAGATATATATCTTGAATGTTTATGATTGTTAAGGATAATCAAATTTGTTTTATCTTTAATTTTAAACTTAGGAAACATCTTGAGTATTTGATTTGATGACTTAGGAAATTTTTTGAAATTTCATTTAGACTTAAATTGTAGAGTAAATTCAATTTTGGTATTGATCAAATTCATTTGTGAATTGTTATATGTTCATGCGACACATATGCATAGTGTTTTTGTACTTGAAAGTGCAATTTATCTATTCTTGCTTAATGGAAAATTTTTATGAATAGAATTTGGTGATATTCCTTTAATTTAGATGTGCTCCAACTCCTCTAGTTGAGAAATATTAAGTCATGAGTTATATTATACCATCGTTTGGTATGCTTTAAGTCTTTTCCGATTAAGTAATAGAGGAAGAATTTTTAAAATAGATATTTATCCCTCATGCAGAAAGATCAATAACGATTTAAACAAGAGAAAAAAAGAAATAAAGTTGTAGGTCAAGTGGACAACTCCGCTGTCTTTAAGACTGAGACTATGAGTTAAATTATATTGCCTTGTAGTATACTTTAAACAATGTTATGATGTTAACAGGAAAGGGCACATAACTGTTTAAAGACCAAATTGCTTTAAAAATCTCTTATCTTTAACATTACTGAAGTTCTTGAAATAGAAATTTTTATCTGTTGACTGAATTAGATTTATTAAAATGAGAGTATTTGATACTTAGTGTGTGAAGGATGAATATTATGACTTGAATTATGGATTTTATCTTTCTTGGATTGTAAACTCTTAAGAATTATGGACTTTTCTCTTGATTTGTTGGAAAGACTAATTGATGACACCAAAATTTATAGTAAATTTTGTGTCATTTGAAGGATCTTTTTGTGTCATATTTATGCTCTTTACTTGTTTTTAAGCCTTATTTGTCAAATATTGCGGAATCTACACCATTTCTTATTTTTAATCATTTTCAGGTAAAAAGTATCATATTTTGATGGATTTTGAAAGATCTGAGCGCACCAATAGATTCCAGACATCGAGACAAAGTTACCCGTCAATTTTCATGCAAATCGGAGCAAGTTTGAAAATTACACCCCCTAGTTGTAGTAAAAATTACACTACCGTAATTTCTTCCCTATAATGCACAGAAACAAATTATGGCAATGCCATAATAAATTTTACACTACTGTAATATCTACCCAGAAATACACAGAAGAAATTACGGCACTACCATAATACCATAATTTTCGACCCAGTTTCCCGATTCTTCCGCTGGAAACTTAAAAAGATGATTTCTCAAGATTTAGGGCACCAATTGAAGATTCGTAAAAATAGGGATAAAGAGGAGAACAAACTAGAACTGAAATCCCTAATTTTAATCCACGATTCAGGGAGAAATCGGGGAAGGCATCCTTAGGGCACGGCCTCACGTTGAGAGGCGTTTAGGCCATCTTAGGCTGCGATTTTCACAAGGAAGCTTCGCCTGGAGGAGGAGAGGATACCCCAGAAGTTTCAGAGTGAAAGGAGGTCGATCGGAGGAGAAATCAAAGGAATTGCGAGCGCCTGTACTGTTCACACACAAAATTACTGCTGTAATTTTCATTACAGCCGTGCTCTTAGTTTATTTTCCCCTTCTTTTCGATTTCTAATCAATCTAAACTATGGTTTATAGTATTTCTTCTTCCATGCTAGCTTAAACATCTTTTGGGACATGGGGGTGTAATTCCCTTGATTTTATATGACTAGATAACTTTTATTTCGTCAAGATAATTTTAATATGATAATTCTAGTTATATGACGATTGCCTTTAATTCTTCATAGATTCATAATATCTGCATGATTTAAAGTTTTTGCGATATGGACCGAGAGGTGACTTGTGAAAACTTGGAACCCTAAAATTGAATGTTATGAACTAATCGTAAGAAATTAGGTTTGTTCTTATTTCTCGATTTTAGAAGTATATTGCCAAGTTGATAATATGAACTCATGATTGAGTTATTGAAATAAACATGATGATATTGTGAGAGATCAAGTATCGGATCGTTGGAGAACCTTAAGGAGAACCTGTGAAAATTATAGTATGAAAATATATAATTTTCACTTAAGATGATTGACTTAGAATTCGGATGCATGAGAGTGATCTTTGAGTTCTTTGACAATGATTTACTTATATCTAACATTGAATAAATCCTGCATGAGAGTGAGGATTAGTTCTTTGTAAATTGTCTGCGCGAGAGCGAGATGACTTCTTTTTGAAGTAAATTATGTCTTTATCATAATAAAATTAGATTAACAAACATCTATTCATATCTAGTCATGGAAATTAAGGTGGATGAAACCCTAGTCCCAGTCTTCCTCTCTGATTATCTGCACACTATCTTATCATTTGCTTACATCATATTCGTTTTGCTTATCTAGCGAGAAAACATCTATTTGGTACTTAACACATAGGTCTCTATGGTTCGATATCTTAATTATTACTTCGAGTACTCGTGTACTTGCGGACACAACACTGATTCAAGGGGAAAGGAAAGTGGACTACTTTTCTCCCCTCGTTGTTTCTCTCCAAATAGAGAGAAAACAAAAATCGGGCTATTTTCTCCCTGCATTGCCCTTCTCTCGCGGTCTCGCCTCCTTGAACTCCTGCCTGCCTTGCCGATGTTGTCACTATCAATGCTGCCTGCCATTGCCGAGCTCCTCGAGCTGCCCTCCTCTCACCTCCCCGAGCTCCCGCCTGCCGTTGCCGATGTTGCCGCTACTACCTGCTATTTGTAGGGCTCCCCGAGGTGCTCTCCTCTCTCCTCCCCAAGCTCCCGCCCACCCCTACGAGCCCGCTGTTACCCTCCTCTCACCTCCCCGAGCTCTTGCCTGCAGTTGCCTATGCTGCCGCTACCACTGTCAACTGCCATTGCCGAGCTGCACGAGCTGCCCTCCTCTCGCCTCCTTGAGTTCCCGCCCACCTTTGTGAGCCCACAGTTGCCCTCCTCCCGCCTGCCATTGCCAATGTTGCCGCCTACCGTTGCCAAGCTCCGTGAGCTGCCCTCCTCTCCTCCTCTCGCCTCCCCAAGCTCCCACCCACCCCTACGAGCCCGCCACTGCCCTCCTCTCGCGTCCCTGAGCTCCCGCCTGCCATTGCCCTCCTCTCACTTCACCAAGCTCCAACCCCACCCCTACAAGCCCGCCTCTGCCCTCCTCTCACCTGCTGTTGCCATTGCCGCTACTGCCTGCCATTGCCGAGCTCCCCGAGCTACCCTCCTCTAGCCTCCCTAAGCTCCTGCCCACCCCCTGCGAGCCCACCGCTACCCTCCTCTCGCCTCTACGAGCACCTGCTGCCATTTGTCAATGCTGCCAACATGCCCATATTTTCCTGCCTCCTTCTCTCCCGTTATCGTTGACATCATGCGCCGCCGTGAGGACTGCGAGTGGGAGCACTGCGCCTGCTGCTTTCCTACCGCCGCCCTGATTCTGACTATCTTGCGACATGTGATAATCACGTGATTTTAATTTCTTCCCCTTATTTATATTCCTATTCATTTTTTTTCTTCTCTTCTATTTTTCTTCCCCTCCAATAAAAACACAGCCTTAAGCTTCAAATGTGAAAAGATTTTGGTAGCTTGGGAATGCAGAAGGTTTTCAATTGCTAGAGTATCTAAAGATAATATAAGAATTTTTCTCTCACTTTCCTTTTTTTTTCCACATTGTCACCATTTATTGTCATTTATCTTCTATCTATGAACTCTATCATGAACATCATCAAGACATTAAGAAATCTTCTCATATAGGGCGCCAACTAGTAACCAAGTTGATAATATTTTCATTGTTAGGGAATTAATCATATCACATAGATATCACTGTTTTTGTTAAATTTTGGATTTATTGTATTTGGAAATTTATTAAGTAAAATTGATAATTAATTAGGCTTATCGATTATAAAACGGTGAGTGAAATTGTCACACCCCGGCGGAAAGCCAGCTATCCTTAGCTGAGGGTTCCCCAGGGAGATGACAATATTGATAGGAACCAAAGAACTGTAATAATCAAATATCATCTATTAAATAAATAATCCAAAATTTAACATTAGAAGTTTTAATACAATCTCTAAAAATATACTTTCCAATTTGTAAACAAATCAACTGAAATAAGAGTTAAAAGACTATCTGAACTCGGGCTGGTATCTGCTATTTATTCTAGCCCTCCCAGAAGCTAACTCTGTACCTGTAAGAGAAACAAAAGAAGTTAGTAAAACGCTAAGTATGAATCAACAAATATGGTGAGGAAGTCAAATAACAAGATAACACAATGACCGAAACAACAGTATACAAATAATATAAGAATGTCGTGTAAATCAGCAAACTTGTGCAACAGATCTCAATCATGAGCCGCACTCATTTTCAGAGTGTTTTCACTGTCAGCTCACACAGTGGAACGATTGTCTTAAATAGCCTGGTGAATGTTGCGTCCAACATCTGATTTCTGTAGTATTGTCCCGAGGACAACTTGCGGTGCCCTAACCAGTAACTCAGATAGTCTGATATGAGTCGGAACTATAACTCACACAAACAGGTCATTAGAGAATAAATCATCCAGTTCAGAGGTCAATATATCATGACTTTAATATCACAGATATTCAACTGTTCTAATATACTCATATGTCAATATCACTAATACATAATTGTTCAACCATGCTCATATGTCAATATATCAGATATCTTAATTCAACGTTATTAACCATTCATACAGAAACAGAATATGACCAAATGAATAAGATAATTGAGTTCAATAGAATTTCAGAAACAAAAGAAGCAGACGAATCAAATAGATATCAGTGTTAATCAATTCTAATATATGCATCATATATCAAATCAAATGAGTAAACAACAAATTCTATAAGTTCTTGACATCATAATAAAGAAGTAGGGCAAGATTCCTACCTCAAACACTGTTATTCTGAATCCTTTTGAAAAGCCAACAAATTATTTATCAAACGATGCAAGCTGACTAATGGACCAATCACTTTGTAACATAAATTTATACATAAACTCTATTAATAAATATTCTAACTTGAAAACAAAGACTACCAAAAGGTAGAACACATCCCTAAACCTAGAGAACCAATCTTAGATCCAGTGAACCGGACCTAAAACCCACTAAACCGGATAGAATTGCAGTGAACTGATCAGATTCACCCTGAACCAAGTCAGACCGACAATTAGAACTTAAATTAATCAAAATATACATGCCATCTAAAGACAAACAGGATACTATTGGATAGGAAATTTCATAAGCTTTCCAACGGCTACTTGAACCGGACCAGATTCGACCGAATTATGGTTGAACCGGCCCGAATTCAAGAACTGGGCCGAAATTGAAATTGAACTGCTCACCACTGTTGAACCGGTTCAAATCGATTTCAACACAGCCGGCTGGTTTATTTTCAAATAAACAATGCAAAACCCTAAATCAAACCGAGATGACCGCTCGCTCACGCCGCCCAATCGCTGCCGTGCAAGGCTGCCGGACTTTCGTCTGCAGCTTGCGCCGGTGAGCTCTGGAGAGTGCGTCGAATGTCCGTTTGCCGCCAAACTTCACCAGTCCATTCCTGACGACGAAGCGAAGCTCCATGACCGACTGCGGTGAGCTTTCGATGGACGGTCGAAGCGCCTGAAGCAGCCGAAGGTATCGATGGTGGCGCCGCCGCCATCGAGACACAAAACTTAACTAAAACCCACCAGAACTTTATAGAAACAACCAGGAAAGAAAGGATACCTTGCTACGAAGCTGTATCGTAGCCAATAATAGAGAAATCGTGTCGATGAAGATGCTGGAAAACTGAAACTTCAGGCGGCGCCGCTCGAACTCCGGCAACTGGTTCGAGCGCGATATCTCCCTCCTGACGGCACGTCGAGGCTTGAAGATGCTCTAGGGTTCGTGTCTCACCAAGGAGAGTAGAAGCCCTCTAATATAGAGGCAAGACATGTCCAAGATTGGCGAGAACGTGGCGGTGACTCAATCGCCGAAATTCACGGGGAAGATAACGAGTTTACTCAGCCCAGAGCCAGACGTAAAATCTAAATCAAATAATCTTTGTGCAGATTTAAAATCAAAATGTGACTCTGCCTAGTGGTTGGGCTCAGCCCAAATCCCACGCGCAATGTGGGTTCAAATCCTAGCAAACGCGCTTTTAAGTTTTAATATAAAATATTTTATTTTTATCTTCAAAAAATTTCAGAAAAATCATAAAAATTATAAAATACTAATTCTGAATTTTCTAAATTTTAAAAATTAAATTAATAATAGAAAATTTTAATTTTAGGTTATAACAGAAATTATAATTGAAGGAGAGAATTTTGGAAAAAAAAAATGAATTAAGCCGAGAGAGTGGAAAAGAACGTGGCAGAAAAAGTTTAAAAGAAAATCTGGAAAATTCAAAAATAATTGTTGAAGACATTAGATCATGAAAATAAGACAAGAAATTATAAAAATAGAAAATAGAAAAAAAAACTTATAGTAGCTCTTTGATATAGAAAGAGCCAGTTTGATTGATTGATTAGGGCTTGAAGCCGGCTATTTTTGAATTTTCAGGGTTCCCCAGGGAGTAACAATATTGATAGGAACCAGAGAACTACAATAATCCAATATCATTTATTTAATAAACAATCCAAATTTAATATCAACACAATATCTGAATACAACTATCCAAATTATCAACTGAATAAAAATACAAAAGACAACTATCTCAACTCGGGCTGGTATCTGCTATCTACTCTATCCCTCCCAGAAGCTAACTCTGTACCTGGAGGAGAAACAAAGGGAGTTAGCAGAAATGCTAAGTAGGAATCAACAAACATGGTGAGAGAATCAAATAACAGGATAATACAATAACTGAAACAATGATATACAAATAATATAGGAATGTCGTGCAAATCATCAAGCTGGCCACTCAGATCTCACTTAAGAGCCGCACTCATTTTCAGAGTGTTTCCACTGTTGCTCATGCAATGGAACGACTGTCCTAAACAGTCCGGAGTGTTGCGTCCAACACTGACATCCGTAGTATTGTCCTAAGACAACTGGCGGTGCCGTACCGGCATCTCAGATAGTCCGATGCGCGTCGGAACTATAACTCAGATAGTCTGATATGATCAGAACTATAACTCAGATAGTCTGATATAATCAGAACTATAACTCAGATAAACAGGCCACTGGAGAATAAATCATCCAGGTCAGAGATCAAAATATAACACGACTTTATCATCTCAGATTTACAATGGTTCCACATACTTATACGTCAATATCTCAGATACACAATTGTTTAATCATGCTCATAAGCCAATAAATCAGATATCTCAACAACGGTTTATTAATCATTCATACAGAAGCAGAATATGACCAAATAAACAAGATAATTGAGGTCAACAGGAATTCAGAAACAAATCAAACAGACGAAGCAATCAGATATCAGTGTCATTCTATCAAATGCATCATATATTAAATCAAAGGATTAAACAACAATTCCTATAATTCATGACACTGTAACAAAGGAGTAGGGTAAGATTCCTACCTCAAACGATGTTATCTCTGAGTCCTTTTGAAAAGTCACTAATTGCTTATCACACAATGCAGGCTGATTATTAGATCAACCACTCTGTAACATGAATTTGTACATGAACTCTATCATTAAACATTCTAATTTGAAAACTAAAACTACCAACATGTAGAACATAACCCTAAACCTAAAGAACCAGTCTCAGATCACATGAACCGAACCCAAAACCCACTGAACCGAACAGAATTGCACTGAACCGCTCAAATTCACCCTGAACCAAGTTAAACCGAAACTTCTAACTTAAATTACACAAAATAGAAAACTCATATAAAGATATAAAGATTACCATTAGATGGGAAATTTAATTATCTTTCCAACGGCTACCTGAACCGGCCCGGATTCGACCGAATCGGGGTCGAACCGGTCTAAATTCAATTACTGACCCGAAACTGAAATTGAACCGCTCGGTCCGGTTCAATTCGATTTCAAAACTTAGCGACCGGTTTATTTATAAATAAACCGCCGCCCAAACCCAATTTCGGACCGAACCGAAACTCGCCCGCGCCGCCCGAACGCCGCCGCGCAAGACGCCGGACTTGCGTCCGCTGCTTGCGTCGGCGAGCTCCCGAGGGCGCGTCGAAGCTCGGATCACCGCCAAACTTCTCCAGTAGACTCCCGACGACGAGGCGGGGCTCTACGACCAGCTTCGGTGAGGTTTCGACCCACGGTCGAAGCTTCCGAAGCGACAGCGGGTATCGACGGTGGCGCCGCCGCCGTCGATACACAAAACTTAACCAAACGTAAACGGAACTTCACTAAAACTTCACAGAAGCTTACATACCTTGCTACGACGATGTATCGTAGCCCAGAACACCGAGATCGCCGTCGTCGAAGGCGCTGGAAGGCTGGAACACGAGGCGGCGCCGCTCGAACTCCGGCGACGAGTTTGAGGGCGATTTCTCCTTCCTGGCGGCGCGTCGAGGGTTGAAGATGATCCAGGGTTCGAATCGAACCCACGAGAGCAGAAGCTCTAATATATAGAGGGAAGACGCGTTCGATACGGCGAGAACACGGTGGCGAGTAAATCGCCGGAATCCACGGGGAAGACGACGAGTTCGCTCGTCGCCCCAAAATCAAATATAAAGTTAACTCAAATATATTAAACCCGATAATATATTACAAAAGCAAGTTGACTCGGTGGTTAGACGGTGACATTAATTCGCGCGCGACGCGGGTTCGAGCTCCCGCGAGCGCAAAATCGAAGGTTTTATAAAAACTTAAATTTTAAACCTTTTAAAAATTCCGAAAAAACCTAGAAAATCATAAAAAATTCCAAAATAAATTTCTGACTTTCTAAAATTAAATTTAAAAAAAAAATAGGTTATAACAGGAAAATAGAGGGAAAAAAATAAGGAAGTGAAAGAAAAGTTATTCACGTAAAAGTCACGTGATTAATCTTCTTCCTTCCCATGAGCTTTCTTCGTTCGCGAACTACGGTTGTAGGACGGCATCGACTGCAATTCATGACAGCGACGGTGATGCTCACGAGCAAATGGCGAGGGCTGGCAGCGAGCGGATCTCCAATGGCAAGCTCCTTCGTTGTTGCCCAGTGTCGTGAGGATTAAGCGGGCGAGCTTCGTTTGCCACCCGATGTCGTGAGGAGAGAGCTAGAGGGCGACTGCGACAGCTGGCTAGGCGGGCCATAGCAAGCTAGGCAGATGACAATAGACTAGGCGAGCGAGCTCTATTGTTGTCGTAGCGTGTCATGAGGACAGAGCTTTGTTGTTGTCGCCCGGTGTCATGAGGAGAAAGCGGGAGGGCAACAGCGACAATAGGTTGGGCGAACGACGGTAGGTTGGGTGGGCGAGCTCTATTGTCATCGTCGCGCATCATGAGGAGAGAGCTTTGTCGCCCTCGCTGGTGAAGGGCGAGGCAACGTGACGAAGTGGCAAAGGCGACGTGATGTCAGTGCGTTCGACGATGGGAAGACAACGTGACATGACAAAGGGCGATCTGCACTTTCCGCCCAATTTGGGCAAACCAATTTCAGATGGAAAAAAAATTAATTTTTTTCCCTCCACTTTTCTTTCTGATCCAATCTGTTCGCATTCGGAAATAATAGAATAAAGGTAAATCTGTCCATTCCCTCCTCTTTTCCGTCTTATGAAATACAGTGTTTGTCACAGTGGTTCTCAAAGGATTTCCACTTCGATTTTTGTAATTTTTCTGGAATGTTGAAAAATTTTTCCGCCATGTTCTCTCCCATTGTGTCAAACTAGTCAACTATAAAATTGTTGAGTGAAACTGTAATAGTGGAGAGAAATTATTATTTTTTATTTTAACTACCCTAAGATAAATTTCCGGCCTTTGACTTTATTTTATGCATCAAAGCTATGTTAGTGGTACACATTCTCCATCTTTCTCGGCTGTGGTCTAACCTAATGAGGAGCTTGTTGTACAAGGTCAACCTGAGGCCTATATTTAAACTGTCATCCTAGATATGGAGAAAAAAAGTTGGGCCTTGCAAGATTGCGACCAGCCTAAGGAGCAGTTGGCCATAGCGACATTGTTAGGAGTAAGGATAGAGCCCTGTTTTCTTTTGTGTATTCTGGTCAATGCAGTATCATTACAAACAGAAATGGAGACTGACATTTCGGCAGTATAACCAATCACTTTCATGCATGCTTAGGATTCATGTGAGCATGAAATCCCTATTAGTCTCAGAAATTGAGATGGCTACACGAACATACATGAACGAGAAGAAAGCTAATCAGCTTTGATTTTCAGGAATGAAAAGGTCACACTTTCCCCTCTGTATCTCTTGTGACTGTCCATTTGTAAAGTTGTTTGCCATTGAGGAAGGGATCCAACCACAGCCACTCGTAAATTGCCCCCCAAAGCCAACTACATTGACTACAACAGCCTGTAACGATCCCTCCTTTCCTCACTTTCCAGCCTCTGCCACCGTGATACTGAATGCAGAACAAACACCACAAGGAAACAGGGGCCGGACATTTGAATTCGAATTCAGTTTGTGCATCTATCTCATCTGAGTTTAGTGTGAGCATCGCATCGATTTTATTGAAGAAATCCTATTAATTTCTTCGAGTAACTTTTTCAGGAGAAAGAAAAACTGTATACTATAATCAGGATGAACAGAGATGGTATTTTAGAGATGATCGCCCCCCTTGTTCTTCTGCCTGCCTACCAACCAGAGCAATGTTCTCCTTGCAAATGAAGGAGCCTCGTCGTCTACACTATAATTACAGCTCCCTACCTCCACATCCAAATCTAGCTCGCTGCAGCTCCTTTCCCAAGTGGAAACATTGAACTCAGACGCAGTTCCCGCCGGGCTGGCAGTGTCACTGTCGTTCAGCTTCGGCTCATCGCGAGTATGTAATGGCAACCGGAAAGAAATAGCCCGCCGGGAGGAGTCGTCGCCCGACGCCGGCTTCTCTTTCTTGCACTGAAGCCATATTTTGGAAGCAGAAAGACTCTCCTTCAAATGCAGATTGCTACTAGACACACCAGCTCTCAGTGAGTCCAGCCCTCTAAACCTCTCCCTTGTCGAGTGGCAGTCGCACTCCGACATGGCAGCCCGGTGGCCGGGTTTTTTGGTGGCCGGCTTCTTTGGTGGCTTGATGGGAACCTGAAGCAAAGAGCACTCATCCATCACATACTCGCAAGACCCCATGGAGAAGCACCTCCTCCTGTCCAAGTTACTACTTGTGCCTTCACCTACCGTTCCACTCCTGAACTTGCCAAGCTTTACGGGCACCACCTTTGTTTCCCAAGCCTCTGGAGTTACCACCAACGTTGCGTCATCATGCTTGGAAGCGATTTCCGGTAGCTTTTCGGATGCATCATCATCTCCAAGGGAAGCAATACTAGCGTTGGGCAGGGAGTCTCTACCCTCGGAAGCGGTGTCGCTTCCGGCGTCGAGAACAAGGAGCACGGGGCTGCAAATACTGGGAGGGGAGAATTCGGGGAGGAGGCTTCTCCTGCAGAGTGGGCAGGTGGAGTGGGACAAGAGCCAAGTGTCAATGCAGTCGAGGTGGAAGGCATGGCTGCATTTGGGGAGCAGCCTGAGCTTGTCCTCGGCTGCAAACTCACAGAGGCACACGGCGCAGTCGAAGGGATCCTTGAGGCCAATGATGGCCTTGTAGAGGAAGACGGGGAGGGTGTCGATGAAGGATTGGTCGATTCCTGCGTCGTGGAGGTGGAAGAGCTGCTGGAGTTGGCCCTGGAGGGCGGTCACGGTATCCATGTCCTCTGCTGGCTCTCTAGCGATTGGCCTCGGGAGGCATCTGAGGAGGAAGTGGATGAGGCCGGAGATGAAGAAGATGAAGGCTAGAATCACAATTATGACAAGGACGCTTGGACTGATCCTGCTCTCGAGGTTAGACACAGGAGATACAGGAGGAGGAGGAGGAGGAGGAGACAAGTGAAGCCCGATGCCCTCATGGAATTGGAAGCTCCTATCCATGACTAGAATCAGAAAAAAAAAAAAAAAGTGGGAGAGAAAGAAATGAGTTTCGAAGGCGATTCATGAATCATGCTTGGAGACGGGATCCTTAAAGGGAGGAGAAGGAGAAATTAATGGAGGGCGACAGCTGATGGGGTCAGAAATAAATGAATTTATTGCAATTTTCATGGAAAGAGGGTGTGGTGTGATCAAATATTTATTATAAACAAATGCATGAATACATAAATAAAGGAATTTGACGGTGTGCCTGCAGGCTACAAGTAATTTGGCAGTGAATGTTAATATGTGTATCAAATGTGGAGCTTCTCCTAAGCGCTTTCTTTTGACTTTGCAGCGACTTTTTCAGCAGCCTCAATGCCCCCACCCTGCATTAAATTGCTGCACCACGCAACATGTCATAAAAATACAACAACAAACAAACAATAATAATAATAATAATAATAATAATAATAATTATTATTATTATTATTATTATTATTAATTAATATCAACGCCCCTCCTAAATCCTAATCGTTGTTGTTTCACCTTTAATCACACCAATAACGATCACTTATCCATGAGCTGTTGGTGTATATGCTCTAGAACCTAGTTTTGGTCCACTTATGTACTACTTGACTTTGATATTTATATCATTCTGGCATTGTCGTTATCTATGTTTGTTTACATCTGCGCATATGTACTAACATGCTAATGTCCCTGGAGACAGATTGGATCTGTGCTCGAACTATAGTCCCCAGTCGATGTACCTTAGTGGATATGGGACAGCTATGGTACTTGTGAGACTGGTATGTGGGCTGGTTAGGCACGTGGTGCTAACGCAGACACATGGGTATATCATTGGAAGATATACTGGATAGACCCGCTGTGAGGCTATGACTTGGTGTCATGAGTTATCCTCACAAGTGACAGGAGATGCATTGATCCCTTGACTTGAGGTCATTGATCATTCTATATGGTTAGGGACTTGCTTTGATACAACTTAACACCTCGCCGTAGTTGGGAGGTCATAACGGTTGTCATTGAGCATGTCACGACCCATATGAGAAGGTCAATGGATAGACAAAGGATTTGCCCCTTCCTTAGGGAAGTATGATATCCATGGAGCTCCTCTATGGTTCTATGACTGAGAGTGTATGGCCAATCCCAGGTGAGAACCTGTTTTAGTCATAGTCATGTGATAGGGTGAAAACAAGTGGTGACACACTTGTCCAATCGGATATCAGTTCGGCAAAGAGACTGTAATGCATCTGTACCTAGTTGCGATGATGGGGATGTCGATGTCGATATCCATTCTAATGACCTGGGTAGCAGCGATGCACTGCTAGGTGCCACTCACTACTTGTGGTGACCTATGGTCAGCACTGCCAGCGTCAGAGGAACCTACAGGGTCGCACACCTTGATACTTGAGTTCTCGTATGAAAGTCCCCTAACAAGGGGGAGTGAAACCCTAATAGGCGCATATGGAGGTTTACATGCAGCGGAAGGGGTTTCTAGGGATCGAATGCATGATATATGATCAACTTTAAAATCAATCGCAATAGAATGGTAATGACTCATACCATGGCCATCGCTTAGATGGTGTCTAGGAAGAAGAGAGAAGGATGGGGTTCTCCTCCAAAGCGCCACACACAAGATGATCGATGGCTTGCTCCTTGGACGCTCCTTGTGCTAGCAAGGTTCCCCAAGTGACCTTGTTGTGTGAGAAGGGATGAAGAAGATGAGATCCACAATTGGCGATTCTTCCTTGTCGTCAAAACCTCTTCCACGAGAGTGCCTCCAAAAAACACGAGAAGAGAGGGACGACAACAATAGGCGTGAAGAGGTGAGGCGTGGTCACGTATGTGATCATGCTTTCTAAAAATAGAAAGCCACTCCTCAACATGCGATCAAGGGTTTTTCCCAATCGCATATTTCTCTTAACTTGAACCGTGCGCTCACATGATGAGCTGGTTCAATTTTGGTTTGGTTCAAAGACCAATTAACCCAAGCCATTAGTCCAGATCACATTAAACCCTAAGGTTCTTGATCTGACCGTTGATCTCTTGATGCTCCTGATCTCACCGATCTAGCATCCATTCTCTCAATCGAAGCTTACCGATCTCAAGCCCTAATCAATCAAACATGATCAGACCAGATCTCACTCACAATCAGAGATTAAATCCCTTTAAACTGAACCTAAACAATTCAGTCCACACGATCTGACTTAAGTAAGCCATATCATCAAATTGTGCGACCCTAAGGGTTTCCTTTAAATGTCGGTAACGATAACTTACGTCATCACGATCAGTGAGGGGTATCTTGCAACACATCACTGTCTCCCGATATAAAAGAAAGAGTCTTCCAAGACTACACCCAAACCACAGCACAAGTGTGAATCCACTTCACCAGGCATACATGATTCCTTTGCCACTGGATGTTCTTATTGGACAAGCGTGTCAAGCCTATAGCTCCAATATGATGAGCATGATCAGATCAGATGAACATAGTCACCTGGGTATGGCCATACACTTTCTCAATCATCTCATCCAGGGGGGCCCCTTTAGAACATCACACTCCAATGAAGGAGACGGCCATCCTTTATCTATCACTAGTGCCCTAACATGACTCAAGCTCACCATCCAAGATAGTCTATAACCATTATATTACAAATGATATTGAACTACCTCAAAACAATGACAATCATCATTTAGAAACACAAGTGATCTCAAGTCAGAGGAAATGTGCCACTTGTTGCAATCAAGGATTATTCACATTGTGACAAGCAATTGAATATCCTAGTAGGGTCTGTCCAGTACATCCAATGTACCCATGAGTCTACATCTTATTTCATGCTCGAAGCATCCTATAAGATTAGAACACATATTAGTCTTAAGCATATCAATGCTGTCTCATGTTCACCAAGATATCTCGACTAAGGACACATAGCATGTCAGCCAAGCTGAACAGCTCTGAGACATTATTCAGAAGCACATGTATTGCAGCAGACAATGTAACAAACTGAATAACAACCATTCCCTTTATAAACACAAGGGTTTATACATGATACTGTTACAATCCCAAGGCTTCAAAATTAGCCTTAAGGGCATACCCCAACAATCTCCCACTTGCACTTAATCTAATGGTTGAGAAATCTCAAACCCATATTATTACAGTGCTTCTCATGCTTCTGCTGCGCCAGAGGCTTTGTAAGCGGGTCTGCCAAATTGTCATCTGTATGAACCTTGCAGACTTTGATCTCGCCACGATCAATGATCTCCCGGATCAAGTGAAACCATCTCTGTATGTGCTTGGACTTCTGGTGCGACCGTGGTTCCTTTGCTTGTGCGATTGCTCTAGTGTTATCATAGAAGATAACCAAAGGATCTGCACTCGAAGGAACAACACCAAGTTCCTGAACGAACTTACGAATCCATACTGCCTCCTTAGATGCTTCTGAGGCTGCAACATACTCGGCTTCTGTTGTGGAATCAGCAACGATAGACTGTTTGAAACTTTTCCACACCACTGCTCCTCCATTCAAGCTAAAAACATAGCCTGATTGCGATCGGAAATCATCCTGGTCAGATTGGAACGAAGCGTCAGTATATCCTTCAATACTGAGTTCTTCCTGACCTCCATATATCAAGAACATATCTTTGGTCCTCCGCAGATATTTTAAGATATTCTTGACTGCAATCCAGTGTGCCTGACCTGGATTACTTTGGAACCGACTGGTCACGCTTAACCCGTAAGCGACGTCTGGGCGAGTACACAACATCGCATACATAATGGACCCAATAGCCGAAGCATAAGGCGTATTGTCCATTTCATCTTTCTCAGTCTGTGTTTGAGGACACTGACTCTTTGAAAGATTCAGACCATGTCTGACTGGAAGATATCCTCTTTTAGAATTCTCTAAATGAAATCTCTCCAGGACTTTATCGATGTAAGTACTCTGGCACAGCCCGAGAAGCCTCTTAGATCTATCCCTGTAGATCTTCACACCTAACACATAGGCTGCTTCTCCTAAATCTTTCATCTGGAAACATTTTCTTAGCCATGCTTTAACAGCATGCATTTCAGGAATATCGTTTCCAATGATTAAGATATCATCGATGTAGAGGACTAGGAAAGTAATCACGCTCCCACTAAACCTCTTATATACACACGGGTCATCCTCGTTCTTGATGAAACCAAATTCACTGATTGATTCATCAAAACGAATATTCCAGCTTCTTGATGCTTGTTTAAGTCCATAAATGGACTTCTTTAACTTGCATATTTTATGAGGATCTGATGGATTTGTGAAACCTTCAGGTTGTGTCATATACACATCCTCCTGCAAATTTCCATTAAGGAAAGCAGTCTTCACATCCATTTGCCAGATCTCATAATCATAATATGCAGCTATCGCGAGAAGAATCCGAATAGACTTAAACATAGCTACAGGAGAGAAAGTTTCATCATAATCTATCCCGTAGATTTGTTTGAAACCTTTCGCAACTAGCCTGCCTTTATAGGTAACCACGTTACCATCCATGTCAATCTTCTTCTTGAAGATCCATTTGCAGCCTATAGGGATAACTCCAGGAGGCGGATCAACCAAATCCCAAACTTGGTTATCTGACATGGAGTCCATCTCGGCTCGCATAGCTTCAAGCCATCTAGCTGAGTCCGGTCCACTGACCGCATCCGCATAAGTGAGGGGTTCATCATTATCAATGATGTAGACTCCGTCATAGCGCTCAGGCTGTCGACGGATCCTTCCCGATCTTCGCGGTTCCCGTGATATCTGAGCCTCAGGTTGTTCAATAACCTGTTCTACCTGCTCAGGCTCATCCAACTGTGCTTGACTACTTTATCCTTCCTCTGGATTCTCATCCAGCTTTATTTCTCTCCCACTGGCCTCTTACAGAAGAAACTCCTTCTCAAGAAAAATGGCCGTCCGAGCAACAAATACCTTGTTCTCCTTGGGATCGTAGAAATAATAACCCTTAGTTTCCTTAGGGTAACCGACAAAGATACATTTCTCAGATCTGCTCTCTAGTTTCCCAGAGGCGAGCTTTTTGACATAAGCCTCGCAACCCCAAATCCTGATAAATGTCAAGCTCGGCTGTTTCCCATACCATAACTCATATGGGGTCTTTGAAACTGCCTTGGATGGCACTCGGTTTAGTACCTTTGCAGCTGTTTCCAGTGCAAATCCCCAAAAGGAGTAAGGTAGAGTAGCCTGACTCATCATACAACGAACCATATCCAGTAAGGTTCTGTTCCTCCTTTCGGACACACCATTCCATTGCGGTGTTCCTGGCGGAGTGAGCTGTGAGATAATCCCACACTCCTTTAGATAGTCAGTAAACGCATGACTCAAGTATTCTCCACCTCGATCAAAACGAAGTGCCTTGATATTTCGGCCTAGCTGATTCTGTACTTCATTCTTGAACTCTTTGAACTTGTCAAAAGATTCACTTTTATGTCTCATTAAATAGACATACCCATATCTACTGAAATCATCAGTAAAGGTAATGAAGTATTGATAGCCACCCCTGGCATGTTTACTAAATGGCCCACACACATCACTGTGTATAAGGTCAAGTAAACCTGAAGCCCTTTGACCTTTATTAGGAAAAGGAGACTTCATCATTTTGCCTATTAAACAAGCTTTGCATGTATCAATCTCCTCATAGGAGAATGATCCCAGCAGTCCATGTTCATGCAACCGCTTAATGCGCTTCTTGTTAATATGGCCTAAACGACTATGCCATAGCAAGGTGCTGTCATCAGCATACTTGGCTTTCTTATTATCAATGTTTTGTATAGAACATTCCATGTCCAACATGAATAACCCATTGTTAATTGACCCAGTAGCATAAACAATATTATCTAAAGATAAAACACACTTTGAAATATTGCATTCAAAGGAAAACCGTTTCCTGACAAGAGCAGGAATAGAGATAATATTTTTGGTAATGCTAGGAACAAAATAACAATTGTTCAGTTCTAATACAAGTCCAGATGGTAATGAGATGTAATATTCTCCTACAGCAACAGCAGCAACCCGTGCTCCGTTTCCAACTCATAGGTCCACCTCATGCTGTCCCACCTGTCTTCTTCTCTTGAGTTCCTGTACATTTGAACAAATGTGAACTCCACATGCAGTGTCCGACACCCATGTTATTACAGAAGAAGAAAACATGACCTCAGTCACATAAATACCTAAGCCAGAAGCGATGCTTCCCTTCTTATCTCCTTGGAGCGCTTTACAGTCCTTTTTCCAGTGACCCAGCTCGCCACAATGGAAACATCTGTATTCCTTCGACCGCTTAACCTTCTGCTTCAGAGCCTTGTTGTAGTTCTTGACTGGGGCTTTGCCCTTATTCCCCTTCTTCTTGTTCCTTGAAGGAAACATCAAGACAGAGGTTGAAGGCTTTCCCTTTAGAGTCTCCTCTGTAGTCAAGAGCATATTCAGCAACTCTGCCGGAGTACAATCGATTTTGTTCATATTAAAGTTAATAATGAACGCATCGAAAGAAGGCGGGAGAGACTGCAGAATAATGTCTACAGCAAGCTCCTGATTGATGGTGTGTCCCAGTTTCTCTAGAGCCTCCTTGTGCCCAATCATCTTGAGCACGTGAGCTCCCACTGGACTCCCTTCAGCCAGTTTGCTCTGAAAGAACAGCTTAGTCAAATTGTAGCGCTCAGTCCTTGCCTGTGCAGCATACAACATCTTGAGGTTTGCTATCATTTCTATAGCAGACATATCCTCATGCTAACGCTGCAGCGGTGGCGTCATAGACGCTAGCATCAGGCAAGCGACATCAATGCTATCATTGACATGCTTTTCATAGGCTTCCCGAACCGCCCTTGCGGCGTTCGGAGCGGGTTGAGGCGGTATCGCCGTCTCGAGGACATACAGTTTCCTCTCTGCCTTAAGAACAATCTTAAGGTGTCCGTACCAGTCTGAGAAGTTTGGCCCAGCAAACTTCTCCCTTTCCAGTAGGGATCGCACATTGAAGTTCATGGTGTTCATTGCTGCAGGAATCTACAACAATGCAAGAACAGCAAGGTCAGTATCAATGTAAAGAATCAATTCAGGACTTAAGAATGATTCTTTTCTCACTATTTTATGTGACTGAAAAATCCATGAAAACAGTCCGAAAGAGTAACACTCTTTTAGTGAGATGGGATCCAGATTTCATACTTGGTCTCCGCGTCCCGCTCAGGCGAGATAAGATGCACAGAGAGTACAAGCACTAATTTCTGGTAGGCAGTCCCTGCCAATCGCCAACCCGTGCGATTCCCCTTCATATGGGCAATCCAGCAGACTGTGCCAACTAAGTTGGTACAACACAGTCGCTGATCCCACAGATGGCTGCCTCCATGTGCTACCATATGCGCCACATATGTAGCCTACATGGTCAAGCTGACCTGACCTACTCCCTGGACCACCACGTGCTATGCTGAGCAACGAGAAGCGATAAATCCCTTCTCTGTAACACGCAGGTGTAATCACACACCGTCTGAAGATAGATGGGCGTGCCCACTGAGTGGGTACAACACGGCCCCAACGATAGTCAGAACAGTGAGGTTTCGCGTCAGAAGGCTTTACGTTCTTGATATTTAACGTTGGATTTTAACGGTCTTTTATCTTCTCAACTATCATGCAATTCCTATGGTGATAGCAGAAGATAAATAAATCATGCAATTCTAATTATATAAACAATAAATAGAAAGCATGCTGATCTTATGTGGTAAAAGCCCATTAAGCCTAAGTAAGACCTTAACCTAACTTAAGTCTTCACTTGCTTTTCTTCATGGGGCTTTTGCTTCTCATCTGGCCCAACCTAGGGCCCAAGCGCCAACTGCAGCTCAGGTGCGCCCACCAGGGAAAATGCGCCTGTCCTAGGGTCGAACCCTAGACCTCCCGTCTGGTCAAGCCACTGCTGCATGCGCCTCCGCCAAGTGTGCTCTGTGCTCTTGTCTGATTAAAATACAATTTAATCTATCTAGACAAGATTGACTCGCAGGTCAATTACAGTTTATAAATTAAATAAAAATGTGATGCGCAGATCACAATAAAAATTAATTTACAAATTTTAACCAGGCACGCAGGCCCCAGCACAGCACACATTAATTAGGCGTCCCACATAAGATTAAATAAACAAGCATATGCTTACAATCAACATGTGATCCATTCATGAAAATAAAATTTTCGAAAAACCCATTGGCTTCAATTTTATTTTCCTTATGTGCCCTACTACCTTACAACGGTCCATTAATAGGGATCCACTCATCAGACCTAGTCAGATCCACTGCCCTTGCATGCACCAAGTCCTAACTGACTTGAGTCGACCTAGTGGTCAACTATGCATGCGCTAGGGCTGAACAACCTACATGAGTTTTGGCAAGCGGGTGTGACCCCGGGCCTAACTCATGCGTGTTCACTGGTTGTCTCAACCAGACCTCGCTACACGCCTTTGATGCAGTCGACCTATAGCCACCTTATGCTTGCGCATAGGTGCCATCTGGTCGACCCATCTAGGCTGTCAGATGGTCTGATCAGACTAGTTGGATCTGAACTAGAGATGACTTCAACCCTACTAACCCGTCTAAGGACTTATAGCAGGCACCACTTAGATCTAAGGTGAGTCGCGCAAGTAAAGAAGTTTTTGAGAAAAACTAAATGGATGCGCCAACTAGATACATGCGCTAATGATAAAAATCATACATCATGTAGTTTTCGCATGAAGGTTAGATCTAAGGTGTTGCGCAAACATGGATCACTAGCAATCATACAAACATGCATATAAACCTGCCTCTGATACCAATTGAAAGTCCCCTAACAAGGGGGAGCGAAACCCTAATAGGCGCATATGGAGGTTTACATGCAGCGGAAGGGGTTTCTAGGGATCGAATGCATGATATATGATCAACTTTAAAATCAATCGCAATAGAATGGTAATGACTCATACCATGGCCATCGCTTAGATGGTGTCTAGGAAGAAGAGAGAACGATGGGGTTCTCCTCCAAAGCGCCACACACAAGATGATCGATGGCTTGCTCCTTGGACGCTCCTTGTGCTAGCAAGGTTCCCCAAGTGACCTTGTCGTGTGAGAAGGGATGAAGAAGATGAGATCCACACTTGGCGATTCTTCCTTGTCGTCAAAACCTCTTCCACGAGAGTGCCTCCAAAAAACACGAGAAGAGAGGGGCGACAACAATAGGCGTGAAGAGGTGAGGCGTGGTCACGTATGTGATCATGCTTTCTAAAAATAGAAAGCCACTCCTCAACATGCGATCAAGGGTTTTTCCCAATCGCATATTTCTCTTAACTTGAACCGTGCGCTCACATGATGAGCTGGTTCAATTTTGGTTTGGTTCAAAGACCAATTAACCCAAGCCATTAGTCCAGATCACATTAAACCCTAAGGTTCTTGATCTGACCATTGATCTCTTGATGCTCCTGATCTCACCGATCTAGCATCCATTCTCTCAATCGAAGCTTACCGATCTCAAGCCCTAATCAATCAAACATGATCAGACCAGATCTCACTCACAATCAGAGATTAAATCCCTTTAAACTGAACCTAAACAATTCAGTCCACACGATCTGACTTAAGTAAGCCATATTATCAAATTGTGCGACCCTAAGGGTTTCCTTTAAATGTCGGTAACGATAACTTACGTCATCACGATCAGTGAGGGGTATCTAGCAACACATCACTGTCTCCCGATATAAAAGAAAGAGTCTTCCAAGAGTACACCCAAACCACAGCACAAGTGTGAATCCACTTCACCAGGCAAACATGATTCCTTTGCCACTGGATGTTCTTATTAGACAAGCGTGTCAAGCCTGTAGCTCCAATATGATGAGCATGATCAGATCAGATGAACATAGTCACCTGGGTATGGCCATACACTTTCTCAATCATCTCATCCAGGGGGGCCCCTTTAGAACATCACACTCCAATGAAGGAGACGGCCATCCTTTATCTATCACTAGTGCCCTAACATGACTCAAGCTCACCATCCAAGATAGTCTATAACCATTATGTTTCAAATGATATTGAACTACCTCAAAACAATGACAATCATCATTTAGAAACACAAGTGATCTCAAGTCAGAGGAAATGTGCCACTTGTTGCAATCAAGGATTATTTACATTGTGACAAGCAATTGAATATCCTAGTAGGGTCTGTCCAGTACATCCAATGTACCCATGAGTCTACATCTTATTTCATGCTCGAAGCATCCTATAAGATTAGAACACATATTAGTCTTAAGCATATCAAGGCTGTCTCATGTTCACCAAGATATCTCGACTAAGGACACATAGCATGTCAGCCAAGCTGAACAGCTCTGAGACATTATTCAGAAGCACATGTATTGGAGCAAACAATGTAACAAACTGAATAACAACTATTGCCTTTATAAACACAAGGGTTTATACATGATACTGTTACAATCCCAAGGCTTCAAACATTAGCCTTAAGGGCATACCCCAACATCGTATTGATCGGGAAGCCTTATGATCGAGTTATTGGATAACTCGGATCTAATTGGGAGATTTCATCAGCGCCAATGGGCTTGATGAGATGGAAGAATGTTATTGGAGCCAAACTTCATTTTTGGCAGGTTGACCCGTATTTGACCATGGTTGGTCACATTTGGATTAGGGTTGCATTGGATTGGATCCAAATGCTTAATCAACCCATGTGATGAAGTTTGGGCTAGCTCATTATCCAATGAGGCCCAATAACAAGTTCTCATTAAGAGATGAGAGGCTAAAAGGGTATAATGGGGAGAAACATGAACCATTAAGCGCCTAGGGGCATAATGGGGTCATGTTGGCGCCTTTGCTTCATTATGGAAGTAAAGTGTTGGTGTATATGCCCTAGGACCTAGTTTTGGTCCATCTTTGTACTACTTGACTTTGATATTTATATATCATTCTGGCATTGTTATTATCTATGTTTGTTTACATCTACGCATATGTACTAACATGATAATGTCCCTGGAGATAGATTGGATCTGTGCTCTAACTATAGTCCCCAGTCGATGTACCTTAGTGGATATGGGACAACTATGGTACTTGTCAGACTGGTATGTGGGCTGGTTAGGACGCAGACACATGGGTATATCATTAGAGGATATACTGGATAGACCCGCTGTGAGGCTATGACTTGGTGTCATGAGTTATCCTCACAAGTGACAGGAGATGCACTGATCCCTTGACTTGAGGTCATTGACCATTCTATATGGTTAGGGACTTGCTTTGATACAACCTAACAGCTCGCCGTAGTTGGGAGGTCATAACGGTTGTCATTGAGCATGTCACGACCCATATGAGAAGGTCAATGGACAGACATAGGATTTGCCCCTTCCTTAGGGAAGCATGATATCCATGGAGCTCCTCTATGGTTCTATGACTGAAAGTGTATGGCCATACCCAGGTGAGAACCTGATTTAGTCATAACCATGTGATTGGGTGAAAACAAGTGGTGACACACTTGTCCAATCGGATATCAGTTCGGTAAAGATACTGTAATGCATCTGTACCTTGTTGCAGTGATGGGGATGTCAATGTCGATATCCATTCCGATTACTTGGGTAGCAGCGATGCACTGCTAGGTGCCACTCATTGCTTGTGGTGACATTTGGTCAGCACTGCCAACGTCAGAGGGATCTACAGGGTCGCACACCTTGATACTCGAGTTCTCGTATTGATCGGGAAGCCTTATGATCGAGTTATTGGATAACTCAGATCTAATTAGGAGATTTCATCAGCGCCAATGGGCCTGATGAGATGGAAGAATGTTATTGGAGCCAAACTTCATTTTTGGCAGGTTGACCCGTATTTGACCATGGTTGGTCACATTTGGATTAAGGTTGCATTGGATTGGATCCAAATGCTTAATCAACCCATGTGATGAAGTTTGGGCTAGCTCATTATCCAATGAGGCCCAATAACAAGTTCTCATGAAAAGATGAGAGGCTAAAAGGGTATAATGGGGAGAAACATGAACCATTAAGCGCCTAGGGGCATAATGGGGTCATGTTGGCGCCTTTGCTTCATTATGGAAGTAAAGGGTGCCTCCCCTCTCTTCCTTGGATGGAATGCATCCCTCTATGGCATGTCTTGGGCTGATATGGCACTTGGGCAATTATGGATAGGTTGAATGGAGTTTATGGTAAAGTCTTGGAGACTTTCCTTGTCTCAAACCTCCTCATCCTTGCCCTACACTTGTCATGATCCTAGCCCTTACCCTAACCGCCTCTTGCCCTATATATGTGACCCTAGCCGCCCCCTCTTACAAAAGTTCTTCCTTGGAGGTGTGAACACATCAAGAGGGCGAGAGTAAGGGGCATTGGCGCAACCATCTTCTTCCATCAAACCCTAGCCACAAGCTTCTTCCCTTCTTCCTCCTTTGGCGCAAGAGAAGTAAAGGCTTGGCGGCATTCTCCCTTCTCCTCTCTTCTTCATCAATTGGCGCTTCTACCTTGGAGGTGGCACAAGCATTCAAGAAGAGAACTAAGGCTTGGATCTTCTTCCCAAGGCTAGCACCGAGCGTGGAAGAAGAGGACTCGAGGCATCCGTGTGTGTGAAACTGCAGAGGGCGCACGCTTGGGCGCCTATCACAACATCGACTTCATCTTGCTCTAAGGTATTTACTAACTCATCGTGTCGACTCTCTTGCTTGCGATCTTCACTGGGTTTTTGGGACCGGCCTGTTTCGGGGACATTCTTCCGCTGTGCAATATATGTATGTCTATGACTCTGAAAAATTGTAAAATGTCCCCGGGGTTTCCCAACAGTGGTATCAGAGCGACTTGCAAGACTCGAACGATGTTTTATGCTTTTCTTTCATGCTCACATGCCATATCTCTATTTTCGTAAATAGCATGATGCATGGCGAACGATTTTTCTAAGTAGGAAAAATTAGGGTTTCTTGTTTCTATCATCCTCTCAATCTCTTTTGGATTTTGGACTATTTTTCTTGTTTGATTTAAAGATTGAAGGCGCACGTAATTTTGTCAAGTAGGACGGGCATTGTGTCTTCGGACTGGCCAAGTCTCTTGATCTGACAAAATTGCCAGCCGAAAGGATCTCTGAAATCATCATGAAAAATAAATCACAATTGACCAAAAGATTTGTGAGAAGAAGATGAGAAAAAGAGACTAGTTTTATGAAAAAGTAAAATTTCAGATTTTATGTTTTTCATGAGCATGTACAATTGCATGAGCAAATACCTTGATTGTGCATAATGTTGTGATCATGAGTCAAGCCCCTTTTGCATGCCTGTGATGTAACTTTGTGCGGCCTGCGTGCCATCTTTTTCATTATTTTTGTAAAAAATTAACATGAAGATTAAGGGCTAGGCGCATCCTTCTTGGACCTTGGTGCTCGCATCTTGCTTGATGGCGCAAGCATGCAAGGTGGCGCATGCAAGTTGGTGCTTGGTTGCTTGGTGGCGCAAGAAAGCTTGGCCAAACCTCTTTTGGTTTAAGAGCTAGCCATCTTGGCCCCTTGCATAGTGGCGCACCTTCCTTGGAGGAAGACCATGGCATTGGCCGAACCTATGGGGAACTTTTAAAGTGTACCTCTAGGGTTTGAGACCTAAACCATGAGAGAAGGATCTTGGAGCCAACCTTGAAGTTCAAGCTAGAGGTCGGCTAGGCTAGGTCTAGTTTTTTGGGGCTTGAGTTCTAGGACAAGAGTTGAACCTCTTTCATAGCATGGGTTGGTTCAATGTCTTGAATAGGATATGATCACATCATTCTTTACTGCTTTTATTATTATCTGCAGAAGCATGCCTGTGATGTTTTATCATTATGTTATCACCATAGGATTGCATGCCTGTAATGATAGACATAAGATAAAACTGAGATGATGAGACCTAAAACAAAACCCTCAATTAAAATATCAAGTCTAGTAGCCTTCTAACGCATAGTCCTCACTAAGCTATCGATCAGTGGAGTTGTGAATTGTTTCCCACCCTCTTGGGACACACCCACTTATCTTTAGAAAGTGCGTGGTGGCAATGGTTTCCCCAGTCCAGTTTTAACCTGGGCGTGCCTTCGCAAGGAAACTCGTTGGCCCTGGGCATAACGGTTAGGAATGGACTTGACTAGATTTTCATGTGTGCTAGGCACTTGATGAAACTCTAGAGGCATTGTTGAGAGGTTAGGGTTTCATGCTGTATCCAGCCCTCGCTGGACATGAAATGCCTGGACTGTCTCAATAAGGAGAATTGCTTGGAGCAATCGGCCGGCGCGCCCACCTTAGGAAACATGGGTCACTTTGTGCATCTCATCCCACCCTCGTGGGACGTGAAGCCCTGTGTGGAATGAGGATCTCATCTCACTAGGAAATCTTGGATTTCTCGATTGACCTTGTGGGTTGTCAATTCGATTAAAAATAGTGGGAGCCATGGTCATTTAAAATAAGTCCAGTTTAAATGACTCGAAGTAGTACTAATCTGCTGTTTCTTGGTTGTTGTAGAACAATGGCTATGAACAATAGCAGTTGGTCACTGCGATCTACCCTGGAAAGGGATAAGTTGGTTGGATCCAACTTACTGGATTGGTATATGAACTTGAGAATCGTGCTCAAGCTCGAAAGGAAGCTTCATGTCCTTGAGCGTCCTTTTCCTGAGCCACTTCCATGCTCGGCCTCAGCGGCTGAGAGGGATGCTTATGATAAGCATCAGGTTGATACTTTGAAGGTTGCTAACCAACATGTCACCCGAATTTAGAGGGTGATATGAATCGAAGATTGCCTCTAAGATTATTTTTAATCTAAGGCAGCTCTTTGATAAATTGGTTGAGCTCAATCCTCCTAAAGTTGATATTCAGTGTGTTGAGCCGAAAGGCTTGACCAGGGAACTGAAACTAAAGATGGATATGATCAGGAATAATAGGTGCTATTCATGTGGAGGGCCACCTCACATGTTAAAGGACATGTTGCAACTTCAGAATGAGGAGAAGAAAGGCAAGGCCTTGTCTTCATGCTCAGGTATTTATGTTACCGAAGTCAACCTCTCTACTCCTATGACATGGGTATTGGATACCGCATGTGAAGCTCTTATTTGTACAAATATGCAAAGGCTCAGAAAGGGTAGATCGGTAAGGCCTAGAGAGATTGACCTACGGATAGGTAATAGGGCACAAGTTGCTGTTGTTGCTGTAGGAGTTTCTCTCCCTGCTTTCTGGACTTCAGTTAAAGCTAGACAATTGCTATTATGTACCTTCCCTTATCAAAACATTGTATCCACTCCTTGCTCCTAGCAAAGAAAGGATTTAAGTTTGAAATAAAATAGAACTTATGTTCTTTTGCAAACATGTTTTATGGGAAGGGTACTTTGTGTAATGGTCAGCATGTCTTGGACATGGATAGCTCTATTTGTAACATAAGTAATAAAAGGACCAAACTGAGTGGTTCAGTTGGTGCTTTCCTATGGCGCTGTCGATTAGCCCATATAAACAAGAATCGCATCCAACAACTCCATGGAAATGGATTGTTAGATTCAAGTTCCTTGGAGGAATTTGATACTTGTGAACCTTGTTTATTAGGGAAAATGACAAAGGTGCCCTTCAACAAGATTGGTGAGTGGGCAGGAGGTTTATTAGATCTCATACATACTGATGTGGGTGGGCCTTTCAATAAACAAGCCAGAGGAGGGTACAACTACTTCATCGCATTTACTGATGACTTCAGTAGATATGGTTATGTCTATCTGATGAGACATAAGTCTGAATCCTTTGAGAAATTTATGGAGTTTAGACATGAAGTAGAGAACCAGCTTAGTAGATCCATTAAGGCTCTTCGATCAGATCGTGGTGGAGAGTACCTGAGCAGTAAGTTCTTTGACTATCTGAGAGAGTGTGGGATCATATCCCAACTCGCTCCTCCTGAAACACCTCAATGGAATGGTGTGTCTGAAAGGAGAAATCGAACCTTGTTGGACATAGTTCGATCTATGATGAGTCATGCAAACTCTACCTCCCTCATTCTGGGGACATGCACTTAAGACAGCTTCTCTAATACTGAATAATGTTCCATCTAAGAGTGTCTCAAAGATTCCATACAAGTTATGGAGTGGGAGACGCCCTAATCTCACTTTTATCAGGATCTGGGGATATAAGGCTAATGTCAAATGTCAGGATTCTAGTAAGCTAGAACCTAAATCTGATAAGTGTATGTTTGTGGGGTACCCTAAGGAGACTAAGGGTTACTACTTCTATGTTCCCACCGAGAAAAAAGTTTTTATTGCTCGGGTTGCTGTCTTTCTAGAGAAATAATTTCTCATGAAAGAAGTTAGTGGGAGGAAGTTTGACTTGAATGAGGACCAAGTTCAACCACAAGACAAAGAGATGGAATCTGAGCCACCTGCAGCGGTTGCTGTACAACCTGAGGCTCCGACACAGGTCCCATGTAGGTTTGGGAGGATTCGTCGTACACCTGAGAGGTATGGGTCGCTGCCGAGCCAACACGACGGGATCTTCATCATTGAGGATGAACCCAGGACTTATGATGAGGCGGTCAGTGGACCGGACTCCGAGAGATGGCTTGAGGCCATAAGATCCGAGAAGGATTCCATGTCGGCTAACCAAGTCTGGGATTTGGTTGAACTACCTGATGGGGTAAAACCCATAGGGTGTAAATAGGTCTTTAAGAGGAAGACAGACATGGATGGCAATATAGTTACCTATAAAGGTTGACTAGTGGCTAAAGGATTCAAACAAGTCCACAAGGTGGACTATGATGAAACCTTCTTGCTAGTTGCCATGATCAAATCCATTCGGATTCTGCTTGCTATAGCTGCATATCATGACTATGAGATGTGGCAGATGGATGTGAGAACAACATTCCTTAACGGGAAGCTGACTAAGGATGTGTATATGTCACAACCTGATGGCTTCATCCATCCCGCAGAGGCTAGTAAGGTCTGCAGGCTAAAGAAATCCATTTATGGATTAAAGTAAGCATCTCAAAGTTGGAATCTTCAGTTTGATGATGCTGTGAGAGATTATGGCTTTATTAAAAGTGAAGATGACGCCTGTGTATGCAGAAAATTCAGTGGGAGCTTGGTGACTTTTCTGGTCATGTCGATGACATACTGCTCATCGGAAACGACATCCCTAATCTTCAAGCTATGAGGACATGGTTAGGGAAGTGTTTCGAGATGAAAGACTTAGGGGAGGCCGCCTACATTCTAGGCGTGAGGATCTACCGGGATAGATCCAAGAGGCTCTTGGCCCTTAGTCAGAGTACCCACATTGATAAGGTCCTGGAGAGGTTCAACTTGGAGCAATCCAAGAAAGGATACCTTTCAGTGAGAGATGGCCTTACTCTCTCAAAGAGCCAGTGTCCTACAACACAGGCTGAGAGGGATAACATGAGTCAAATTCCCTATGCTTTGGCAGTGGGATCAATCATGTATGCAATGCTGTATACTAGACCAGATGTGGCTTATGCTGTAAGCATAACCAACCGATACCAATCCAATCCAGGTCTGCAGCACTGGGTAGCTGTAAAGAATATCCTTGAGTATCCTGAAAAGGACTAAGGATTTATTCTATATGGTCTACGGGGACTGGAAGAGCTCAGTGTGCAGGGCTTCACTGATGAGTCGTTCCAGTCTGATCCTGACGACTTTAGATCGCAGACTAGCTATTTGTTTAAGATGGTTGGAGGTGCTGTATGCTGGAAGAGCTTCAAGCAATCCACCATAGCTAATTCTACAACCGAAGCTGAGTATGTGGTTGCTTCTGAGGCAGCCAATGAAGCCGTTTGGATCAAGAAGTTCTTTTCTGAACTTCAGGTGGTTCCAAGTGCAATGGATCCCATTGAGCTCTACTATGACTGTCACGCCCCGGCAGGAAGCCGGCTATTTCTAGCTCAGGGTTCCCCAGGGAGTAACAATATTGATAGGAACCAGAGAACTACAATAATCCAATATCATTTATTTAATAAACAATCCAATCTTAACATCTACAGTTTTATAACACAATATCTGAATACAACTATCCAAATTATCAACTGAATAAAATACAAAAGGCAATTATCTCAACTCGGGCTGGTATCTGCTATCTACTCTATCCCTCCCAAAAGCTAACTCTGTACCTGGAAGAGAAACAAAGGGAGTTAGCAAAAATGCTAAGTAGGAATCAACAAACATGGTGAGGGAATCAAATAACAGGATAATACAATAACTGAAACAACGATATACAATTAATATAAGAATGTCGTGCAAATCATCAAGCTGGCCAACATATCTCAATTAAGAGCCGCACTCCTTTCAGAGTGTTTCCACTATTGCTCATGCAATGGAACGACTGTCCTAAACAGCCCAGAGTGTTGCGTCCAACACTAACATCCGTAGTATTATCCCCAAGACAACTGGCGGTGCCGTACCGGCATCTCAGATAGTCCGATGCGCGTCAGAACTATAACTCAGATAAACAGGCCACTGGAGAATAAATCATCCAGGTCAGTGGTCAAAATATATCACGACTTTATCATCTCAGATTTATAACGGTTCCACATACTTATGTGTCAATATCACAGATACACAATTGTTCAACCAGGCTCATAAGCCAATATATCAGATATCTCAAAACAGGTTTGTTAACCATTTATACAAAAGCAGAATATGACCAAATAAACAAGATAATTGAGGTCAACAGGAATTTCAGAAACAAACCAAGCAGACGAAGCAATCAGATATCAGTGTCAATCAATTCTATCATATGCATCATATATCAAACAAAAGGATTAAGTAACAAATCCTATTATTGACAGTGTAAGAAAGGAGTAGGGTAAGATTCCTACACTCTGTAACATGAATTTGTACATGAACTCTGTCATTAAACATTCTAATTTGAAAACCAAAACTACTAACATGTAGAACATAACCCTAAACCTAGAGAACCAGTCTCAGATCATATGAACCGAACCTAAAACTTCTAACGCGTAGCCCTCACTAAGCTATCGATCAGTAGAGTTGTGAACTGGTTCCCACCCTCGTGGGACACACCCACTTATCTTTAGAAAGTGTGTGGTGACAATGGTTTCCCCAGTCCAGTTTTAACCTGGGCGTGCCTTCGCAAGGAAACTCGTTGGCCCTGGGCATAACGGTTAGGAATGGACTTGACGAGAAGTTCACATGTGATGGGCACATGGTGAAAGTCTAGAGGCATCGTTGAGAGGTTAGGGTTTCATGTTGTATCTAGCCCTCGCTGGACATGAAATGCCCAGACTGTCTCAACAAGGGGAGTTGCTTGGAGCAATCGGCCGGCGCGCCCACCTTAGGAAACATGGGTTACTTTGTGCATCTCATCCCACCCTCGTGGGACGTGAAGCCTCATGTGAAATAAGGATCCCATCTCACTAGGAATTCTTAAACTTCCCGATTGACTTTGTGGGTTGTCAATTCGAATTTAAAATAGTGGGAGCAGTAATCATTTAAAATAAGTCCAGTTTAAATGATTCGAAGTAGTACTAATCTGCTGTTTCTTGGTTATTGCAGAACAATGGCTGTGAACAATGGCAGATGGTCACTGCGATCTACCCTGGAAAGGGATAAGTTGGTTGGATCCAACTTAAAGGAATGATATATGAACTTGAGAATTGTGCTCAAGCTCGAGAGGAAGCTATATGTCCTTGAAAAGCCAATTCCTGAGCCACTTCCATGCTTGGCATCAGCGGCTGAGAAGGATGCTTATGATAAGCATCAAGCTGATACTTTGGAGGTTGCACAATTGATGCTAACCAACATGTCGCCCGAGCTTAGAGGGCAATATGAATCTAAGAGTGCCTTTGAAATTATTTCTAATCTAAGGCAGCTCTTCGATGCATTGGTTGAGCTCAACCCCCCTAAAATAGACATTCAGTGTGTTGAGCCCAAAGGCTTAACTAAGACATTGAAGATAAAGATGGAAAGAGTCAGGAATAATAAGTGCTACTTATGTGGAGGACCACCTCACATGATAAAGGACATAATACGACTTCAGAATGAGAAGAAGAGAGGCAAGGCTTCATCTTCATGCTCAGGTATCTATGTTACAGAAGTCAATCTTTCTACTTCTATGTCATGGGTATTGGATACCGCATGTGGGGCTCATATTTGTACAAATATGCAGGGGCTCAAGAAAAGTAGATCGGTGCGGCCTGGAGAGATTGACATACGCATTGGAAACGGGGCACAGGTTGATGCTGTTGCTGTAGGCGTTTTGACTCTCTCCTTGTCTTCTGGACTTCAATTAGAACTAGATAATTGCTTTTGTGTACCTTCACTTACTAAGAACATTGTATCCATTCCTTGCTTAGCAAAGAAGGGATTTAAGTTTGAAATAAATAAGAACTCTTGTTCTTTTTCATTGCAAATATGTTCTATGGGAAGGGTACTTTGTGCAATGGTCTATATATCTTGGATATGGAAAGTTCTATTTGTAACATAAGTAATAAAAGGACCAAACTAAGTGGTTCAGTTGGTGCTTTCCTATGGCACTGTCGATTAGCCCATATAAACAAGAATCCCATCCAACAACTCTATGTGAATGGGTTGTTAGATTCAAGTTCCTTGGAGGAATTTGATACTTGTGAGCCCTGTTTATTAGGGAAAATGACAAAAGCGCCCTTCACTAAGATTGGTGAGAGGGCAGGAAGTTTATTGGATCTCATACATGTTGGGAAACCCCGGGGACATTTTACAATTTTCAGAGTCATGGACATACATTTTACGCAGCGGAAGAATGTCCCCGAAACAGGCCGGTCCCAAAAACCCAGTGAAGATCACAAGAAAGGGAGTCAACACGATGAGTTAGGAAATACCTTAAGAGCAATGAAGAGCGATGCTGATGTAGGCATCCAAGTGTGTGCCCTCTGCAGTCTCGCACACACGGATCTCTTGAGTTCTCTTCTTCCACGCCCGGTGCTAGCCTCGGGAAGAAGATCCAAGCCTTAGGGAGATACTCTACTTCACTTGCGCCACCAAGAGAGATGATGCGCCAAGAGAAGAAGGAAGACTATCCAAAACGCCAAGCACTAATGTTCCTTGCGCCAAGAGGAAAGGAGGAAGTGGCTTGCGGTTATGGAAGAAGGAAGATGCGCCCTTGCTCCAAGCACTCGCCCCTCTTCTTGTGTTCACGCCTTCAAGGATTGATCACTCACAAGAGGGGGCGACTAGGGTCACATTTATAGGGCAAGAGGCGGTTAGGGTAAGGGCTAGGATCATGACAAGTGTAGGGCTAGGATGAGGAGGTATGAGACAAGGAAAGTCTCTAAGACATTTCCATAATCCTCATTCAACCATTCCTTATTTTCCCCACGCCTTTCCTTGTGCGCCAAGGCCTTGCCTTGCGCCCCAAGCAATGCCATAGAGGCATGCATTCCATCCTAGGAAGATAGGGGAGGCGCCCTTTACTTCCATAATGAAGCAAAGGCGCCAACATGACCCCATTATGCCCCTAGGCGCGTAATGGTTCATGTTTCTCCCCATTATACCCTTTTAGCCTCTCATCTCTTCATGAGAACTTGTTATTGGGCCTCATTGGATAATGAGGTAGCCCAAACTTCACTACATGGGTTGATTAAGCACTTGGATCCAATCCAATGCAACCCTAATCCAAATGTGACCAACCATGGTCAAATACGGGTCAACCTGCCAAAAATGAAGTTTGGCTCCAATAATATTCTTCCATCTCATCAGGCCCATTGGTGCTGATGAAATCTCCCAATTAGATCTGAGTTATCCAATAACTCGATCATAAGGCTTCTCGATCAATACGAGAACTCAAGTATCAAGGTGTGCGACCCTGTAGGTTCCTCTGACGCTGGCAGTGCTGACCAAAGGTCATCACAAGCAGTGAGTGGCACCTAGCAGTGCATCGCTACTACCCAGGTCATTGGAATGGATATCGACATCGACATCCCCATCATCGCAACTAGATACAGATGCTTTACAGTCTCTTTGCCAAACTGATATCCGATTGGATAAGTGTGTCACCATTTGCTTTCATCCAACCTCATGGCTATGACTAAAACAGGTTCTCACTTGGGTATGGCCATACACTCTCAGTCATAGAACCATAAAGGAGCTCCATGGATATCATACTTCCCTAGGGAAGGGGCAAATCCTATGTCTGTCCATTGATCTTCTCATATGGGTCGTGACATGCTCAATAACAACCGTTATGACCTCCCATCTACGGCAAGGTGTTAGGTTGTATCAAAGCAAGTCCCTAACCACATAGAATGATCAACGACCTCAAGTCAAGGGATCAATGCATCTCCTATCACTTATGAGGATAAATCATGACACCAAGTCATAGCCTCATAGCGGGTCAATCTAGTATATCCTCCAATGATATACCCATGTGTCTGCGTTAGCACGACGTGCCTAACCAGCTCACATACCAGTCTCTCAAGTACCAGAGATGTCCCATATCCACTCAGGTACATCGACTGGGGACAATTATTTGAGCACAGATCCAATCTGTCTCCAGGAACATTATCATGTAAGTACACAATCGCAGGTGTAGTCAAACAATGATAACGACAATGCCAGAATGATATATAAATATCAATGTCAAGTAGTACATAAGTTGACCAAACTAGGTCCTAGGGCATATACACCAACAATCTCCCACTTGCACTAAGACCTAGAAGTTGAGGAATCTCAACCCCATATCTCTAGCATGACCATCATGCTTCTGCTGCGCCAAAGCCTTGGTCAATGGGTCTGCCAGATTGTTCTATGTGTTTACTCTGCTAATCTTGACATCACCTCTATCAATGATCTCTCTGATCAGGTGAAATCTTCTGAGTATGTGTTTGGATCTTTGATGAGACCGTGGTTCCTTGGCTTGTGCAATTGCTCCATTGTTGTAACAGTAGAGTTCAATGGGATCCATTGCACTAGGTACCACTTGAATATCACATAAGAACTTCCTTATCCAAACAGCTTCCTTGGCTGCCTCAGAAGCAGCCACATACTCAGCTTCGGTTGTAGAATCTGCTATGGTGGATTGCTTGAAGCTCTTCCAGCATACATCACCTCCATTTATCTTGAACACATAGCCAGCCTGCGATCTAAAGTCATCAGGGTCAGACTGGAACGATACATCAGTATAGCCCTGCATACTGAGCTCTTCCTGTCCCCCATAGACCAAGAACAGATCCTTAGTTCTTCTCAGATACTTTAGGATGTTCTTTACAGCCACCCAGTGCTGCAGACTTGGATTGGATTGGTATCGGCTGGTTATGCTTACAGCATATGCCACATCTGGTCTAGTACATAACATTGCATACATGATCGATCCTACTACCGAAGCATAAGGAATTCGACTCATGTCATCCCTCTCAGCCTGTGTTGTAGGACACTAGCTCTTTGAGAGAGTAAGGCCATGTCTCACTGGAAGGTATCCTTTCTTGGATTGCTCCATGTAGAACCTCTCCAGTACCTTATCAATGTAAGTACTTTGACTAAGGGCCAGAAGCCTCTTGGATCTATCCCGGTAGATCCTCACGCCTAGAATATAGGCGGCCTCCCCTAAGTCTTTCATCTCGAAACACTTCCCCAACCATGTCTTCACAGCTTGTAGACTAGGGATGTCGTTTCCGATGAGCAGTATGTCATCAACATACAAGACCAGAAAAATCACCAAGCTCCCACTGAATTTTCTATATACACGGGCGTCATCTTCACTTTTGATAAAGCCATAATCTCTCACGGCCTCATCAAATCGAAGATTCCAACTTCGAGATGCTTGTTTTAATCCATAAATGGATCTCTTCAGCCTGCAGAACTTATTAGCCTCTGCAGGATGGATGAAGCCATCAGGTTGTGTCATATACACATCCTCAGTCAGCTTCCCATTAAGGAACGCTGTCTTCACATCCATCTGCCATATCTCATAATCATGATATGCAGCTATAGCAAGCAGAATCCGAATGGATTTAATCATGGCAACTGGCGAGAAGGTTTCATCATAGTCCACCCCGTGGACTTGTTTAAATCCTTTAGCCACTAGTCTACCCTTGTAGGTAACTATATTGCCATCCATGTCTGTCTTCCTCTTGATGACCCATTTACACCCTATGGGTTTTACCCCATCAGGCAGCTCAACCAAATCCCAGACTTGGTTAGCCGACATGGAATCCATCTCGGATCGCATGCCGTCAAGCCATTTCTCGGAGTCCGGTCCACTGACCGCCTCATCATAGGTTCTAGGTTCATCCTCAATGATGAAGATCCCATCGTGTTGGGTCGGTAGCGACCCATACCTTTCAGGTACACGACGAATTCTCCCAAACCTACGCGGGACCTGTGTCTGAGCCTCAGGTTGCCTGGCAACCTGTGCAGGTGGCTCAGATTCCATCTCTTTGTCTTGTGCTTGCACTTGGACCTCATCCAAGTCAAACTTCCTCCCACTAACTTCTTTCATAAGAAATTCTTTCTCTAGAAAGACAGCACCCCGAGCAACAAAAACTTTGTTCTCGGTTGGGACATAGAAGTAGTATCCTTTAGTTTCCTTAGGATACCCCAGAAATACACACTTATCAGATCTAGGTTCTAGCTTGCTAGAATCCTGACGTTTGACATAAGCCTCACATCCCCAGATCCTGATAAACGCGAGATTAGGGCGTCTCCCACTCCACATCTCGTATGGTATTTTGGAGACACTCTTAGATGGAACATTATTCAGTATCAGAGAAGCTGTTTCTAGTGCATGCCCCCAGAATGAAGAAGGTAGAGTTGCGTGACTCATCATGGATCGAACCATATCCAATAAAGTTTGATTTCTCCTTTCAGACACACCATTCCATTGAGGTGTTCCAGGAGGAGTGAGTTGGGATATGATCCCACACTCTCTCAGATAGTCAAAGAACTCACCGCTCATGTATTCTCCACCTCGATCTGATCGAAGTGCTTTAATGGATCTTCCAAGCTGGTTCTCTACTTCATTCTTGAACTCCTTGAATTTCTCAAAGGATTCAGATTTATGTCTCATTAAGTAGACATAGCCATACCTACTGAAGTCATCAGTGAAGGTAATGAAGTAGTTGTACCCTCCTCTAGCTTGTTTATTGAAGGGCCCACACACATCAGTATGTATGAGATCCAATAAACCTTCTGCCCTCTCACCAATCTTGGTGAAGGGCGCCTTTGTCATTTTCCCTAATAAACAGGGTTCACAAGTATCAAATTCCTCCAAGGAACTTGAATCTAACAATCCATTTGCATGGAGTTGTTGGATGCGATTCTTGTTTATATGGGCTAATCGACAGTGCCATAGGAAAGCACCAACTGAACCACTCAGTTTGGTCCTCTTATTGCTTATGTTACAAATAGAACTTTCCATATCCAAGATATATAGGCCATTGGACAAAGTACCCTTCCCATAGAACATATTTGCAAATGAAAAAGAACAGGAGTTCTTATTTATTTCAAATTTAAATCCTTTCCTTGCCAAGCAAGGAATGGATACAATGTTCTTTGTTAGTGAAGGTACACAAAAGCAATTATCTAGTTCTAATTGAAGTCCAGAAGGCAAGGAGAGAGTCAAAACGCCTACAGCAAAGGTAGCAACCTGTGCCCCGTTTCCAACGCGTAGGTCAATCTCTCCAAGCCGCACCGATCTACTTTTCTTGAGCCCCAGCATATTTGTACAAATATGAGCTCCACATGCGGTATCCAATACCCATGACATAGAAGTAGAAAGATTGACTTCTGTAACATAGATACCTGAGCTAGAAGTTAAGGCCAAGCCTTTCTTCTCCTCATTCTGAAGCTGCTTCCAGTCCCTTCTCCAGTGGCCCTGCTCGCCACAGTGAAAACACCTCTGGTCCTTTGACTTCTTCGCCTTTTTCTTCAGTACTTTGGTAGGACCTCTGGCACTGCTCTTAGCACGTGCCTTACCCTTCTTCTTTATCTTCTTGGTCGCAGGGACCAAAAGAACAGAATTGGGTTTGGTCTTACCCATCTCTCGCTCGGCTGTTTGGAGCATATTCATCAATTCCTCCCGTGTGCACTCAATCCGGTTCATGTTGAAGTTAATGATAAACGGACTGAAGCTAGGGGGCAGGGAATGAAGAATAAGATCCACCACTAGCTTGTTGTCTATGGTGTGTCCCAGTCTCCTGAGATGATCCACATTCCCAATGAGTTTGAGAACATGGGGTCTCACTGGTGCACCTTCAGACAACTTGCACCGAAAGACTGCTTTGGCGGTGTCAAATCTCTCAGTTCTAGCCTGAGCCTCGAACATCTATTTCAGACGAGTAATGATGTGGGGAGGCGACATGACCCACGGAAATACAAATGGAGTTTAAGGTTACCCTAGCTAGGGCACCTAAATTTCCATCTCTTGCATTGCATGCATCTTTAAGTTAGATTTTCATTCCTTGCATTGCATGCATCCTTTAAGTTATTTCCATCTCTTGCATTGCATGCATCTTTAAGTTAGATTTTCATTCCTTGCATTGCATGCATCCTTTAAGTTAGATCTCCTAGCATAACTTGCATCATATGGTAGGTTAGATCCACCCATCAATTACACCATGTAGTTACATCCCTAGGATCCGCCACTTATGTATGGTAGGTTAGTGCATGAAATTGATGTAATAGTATAGGTCAACTCCATTTTTGGGATGCAAGCCAAAATCAAGTCAAGACAACTCCAAGAGATGCCATGGGCCATCAGCCCAACTCATGAGGGAATCAGCCCACCCCAATGGAGCAACACCACAAGCACCTCAAATTCCACCATCCTAGTTGGCAGCCATGTGGAGTGCCTTCATCTCCAACCAAGTCAAGGAGCAGCCTGCACAATGACCTACTTCAGCCCATCATGCGCCAGCCATCAAAGTCAAGAAGCAGCTTGCACAATGTCCACTTCAGATTCAGAGTGATTTGACTTTTGAGGAAATATCATCCTGATCCATGTGCATAATGTGTTCCATGTGCATAATGTGTTCCATGTTTCTGTTTTGAGGAAATATCATCCTGATCCATCTCATGTATTGGAATTGGAACCTCTTCAGATTCAGAGTGATTTGACTTTTGAGGAAAGACCTCTCCGGATTGTGGATAGAAAGGATAAAGTTCTGAGAAACAAGACTATACCTTTGGTAAAGGTTATCTGGGGAAATCAGTCGGTTGAGGAGGCAACTTGGGAGACTGAAGCTGATATGAGGAAGTTTTATGCTTATCTTTTTGATGATATGGATGCTGAGCTTTAGAGGACTAAAGCTTTATAAGGAGGGAGGGATGTAAGATCCAAGGATCTTAAGTCCTGGTAAGCATTATTTTTGATTTAAATAAACTCGTTGGCTGTGATATTGTGTTCATGATTTAAATAAAATTATTGACTGTGATATTTTTCTATGTATTGGTTGTTAATAGTTAATTAACTAGAGATTTTTGGTTGATAAATTATAGTTAATTAACTAGAGATTTTGGTTGTTAACTTATAGTTAATTAATTTAGAGATTTTTGGATGTTAATGTTAATTAATTAACTAGCTTATTGGATATTAATTAAATCCTTATTGGATTTGCGTTTAAGTGAATTCATTAAATGGATGTTAATTTAAATCTTATTGGACTTTCACTTAATCTATGGGTTATTGGGTTAGATGGATATTAGATTTAAAATTCGAATTAGTTAGTTAAATGGATTAAACCTTATTTGAATTAATTGGTTAATGGGTTAAAAATTAAAAACCGAAATGTTAAGTGGGAATTTTCGGCTAGGGTAGAGTTTTTGGCGAAATTGTTGGCTTGGAAGAAACCTTGGGCGACGTCTAGGAGGAAGAAGGCGATCTTGGTGTTCTTGGAATTATTGAGGTGATTTTCTTCATCTTCTTCCCTTGGCGAATTTCCTTGAGGTGAAGAAGCTTCCTTGGCGAGTTCTTGGAGATCCTTTGGGCATCATCAAGGCTTTAGACGATTTTTGTGTGGAGGATTTTCGGTTTAAGAGGTGAGTGGGGTGTCTTAATTGATTTCTAGCAATTTGGTTGTGTTAATTGATGCATTAGATTGATTAGAAATTTTACCATGTTAAAAACCGAAAACTCAAGACTTCTCTTTGTTATAAACCGAAAGTTACAATGGTATAATTATCATGAAAACTCAAGACTCCTTGTTAACTAAGGTTTTATTTAAGTTGGAAATTTTATCATGCTAAAAACCAAATTATGATGTATCTTCATGAAAACCTAAAATTTGTATAGGTGTATATCTCATGAAAACCGAAACTTGTAGCTTGAAATTTAAGGTATTTTTTATAGGGAATTTTGGTAGCATTAAACCATTGAATTGGGAGTATGAAATTCTTGTTAACTAGGTATTTTATAGGGAATTTTGGTAATATTAAATCATTGATTTTTGGTAGCATGAAAATCTTGTTTGAAATAGATATTATGTTTGAAACCGTGGGCTAGATGTGATGTTTTGTGAACCAGATTGTAAGAGCATGGATTTTAATCTTATGATGATTTTTATGGATGCCCTAATAAATGCTAATAATATTATAAGAGTCATGTTTGTTTATTTATGACCATGAATCTTTGTTTGAGAAATTTGGGTGATAACTTAGCAAGGCTGCACTGAATTGATCAGCATGAAACCTAAGGACTACCCTACATTATGTGATTTTTTGAATGTTATGTGATTATGTGATTTTGAATATTATGCGGTTATGTGATTTTGAATATTATGTGGTTATGTGATTTCAAGTATTATATGTTGTGATCATGGAATGGTTAGGACTAAGGCTAAGTGTAATTGTGTGCTCAATGGGATAGTTGATATGTGATATGTTAAGGGTTAGATATTTCATCCCTGTATTGTGATATGTGAAGGGGGTTGATGTTCAGCCTGCCTGTTATGATTATTGTGATGGGGGTTGATGTTCAGCCTGCCCGATATGATTATTGTGATGACTATCCTAGAGTCTAGTTGACACTTAGGAGTCCACCTTTGTGATATAAGATATAAGATGTGTCTGTTGTCCAGTAGGAACCCTTTGGGAGAATGAGTTTTGACGCAAAGCGCCATGTCTTGGTCGGACAGGGGGCCACCTCTTGATGTCATCACTCTTTTGTGTTATGGGGTGTCGTAGAGCAAAGTGCCACGTCATGACCTGGCGGGGGCCACCTCTTGAATATACACATCTTTTTGTGTTATGGGGTGTAGTAGAGCAAAGTGCCACGTCGTGACCTGGCGGGGGCCACCTCTTGATTCTATACACTGTCCATCTATATGTTGCATGCAGGCTTCTCCCAGTGCTTAGGCCAAAGCCGGGTTAGACCATGATGGTCACTACTGAATATGCTGGACAACTAGGTTAACTAAGTGGTTAATATGTACAGTGGTTTAGAGTGTAGCTCTAGAACCTTAGTTACTCTATGGGGGCAATTGTGTGATGTCTTGGCAGTGTATACTTGATTGTTCATATGTGTTTTGTTCTTTAATTTTGTATATGTTGATATGATAATCTGTTAAAGATTTTTAAAATAATCTGCCTGTATTTTTGAATGTATGCTATGGATGGTCGTTTGAGACTATCCACTCACTGGGCTGTGTAGCTCACCCCTCAATGTTTTCAGGTGTAGAACAGGGGCGCACTGCATGAGTTAGCATGTTATACGGATATTGTGATTCTCCATGCTGGTTGGATGTATAACTTTTGTGCTTAATTAACTGAGGCCGGATGTGGCCGAATTATATGAACTTGGGTTGCCAGTTGTGGCCAAACTATGTGTGAACTTGTGTTGCCGGTTGTGGCGGTTTTGATATTATGATTTTTGTGTCACCGCGGGCTTTGGCCTGGTTTCGGTGTTTGGTATCACTGTGAAACTTTATGGAATCGACGTTGTGATTTTGTTTTGAATTTCAGTTTGATGTGTATTTTTGCAATCGGTTTTGATATACATGTAACTTGCATATGTCTAGTGCAAGTATTGCGTGGTGGCAGGTACCTTTATGAATTGTGTTTCTTGGAGATTGTATGTATGGATTTTTGGAAATTTTCAGATCGTGTTTCTTGAACTCGGTTTTACCTAGCATGTGAATCGATCTTGTATGACACATCCTGTTTCTTCTGTGATTTGTGTTGCTTGTTTGGGGTTAAGATAACGGGATGTTACAAAATGGTATCAGAGCAGTTGGCTAGCTAAAACATAGTTCTGGGGAAAACATGTTTGTGTATTGCTAGACACCAGATAGGTTTATGTTTGCTTTCCTGACTTTAGTGTGTGTGTGTAGGAATTTAAAATGGTGCGAACTAGAGGAAATGCTAGCGGCGAGGATGAGCAGCCCTCGAATTTCTCGAGCGCTATTGAGGCTCTAACAGGCATGGTACAGCAACAAGGTGCCAAGATAGAGAGGCAAGCTCAGATGCTGCAGCAACAACAGACTCAGCATCAAGAGGCACAACAGCAGCTTTTGCAGCAGCTGACTCAAGAGAGACCCCAGACTACTACTCGAGCGGTGGGGGATGACTCTCAGGAGGGCGCTCACAGGCGCTATGCCTCACTTGTGAGTGAATTCCAGAAACTGGGTCCCAGCTCTTTTTATGGGGGCTCAGAATCCAGTACTGCCGAGAACTGGCAGTTGTGCTTGGAAAAGATTTTCCAAGTCATGCGGTGCTCGGACGAAGACAAGTTATGTCTGACCACCTATATGATGCGTGGTGACGCAGATGAGTGGTGGAAGGGCGTGGTGAGACTTGCTGAGGAAAAACATGAGACAGTAGATTGGCCCTATTTCTTGTCTCAATTTAATGAGAAGTACTTCCCTGATAGCTTGGTGGAGGACCGAGAGGTGGCATTTATTCACCTGGAGCAGGGTGATATGACAGTAGACCAGTATGAATTGCAGTTCACTAAGTTGGGAAAGTATGCCCCTCACCTGATAAACACTGAAAAGAGAAGGGCTACTAAGTTTCTTAGAGGTCTCAGATGGGACATTCGGGAGCAGGTTGGTGCTCAGCATTTGGAGACTTATGTTGAGACTGTTGGGCGAGCACGCACCATTGAGAGATATATATCTGAGAGGAGTTCTCATGTTGCCGTGACCGTGGTTCCTGCAGCTGAGACGGCAGCTCCTCAGTATGGCATTGGCGGCAAGGGTAAGAAGTACCCCAAGCATAAGGATTACAAGAAGAGCAGGTATAAGCCTTACTCTTACAAGGCACCGCAGCAGTCCAGGGATGCACCGCAGCAGTTCAGGGATGTCAGAGATGTAAAGAACAGTATCACAGAGGATAGGACTTGTAATTATTGTGGGATCATGGGACATCTGGTGAAGGATTGTTATAAGAAGAATGGTGTATGCTTCAGATGTAAGAAACCAGGGCACATGGTCAAAGACTGCAAAGAGCCTGAGATACAGAATAGAGGCGCAGAGAAGCCTACAGTCCAGACACGAGTTTATGCTGTGGCTGAGAAGGACACACGAGCTTCCCGATCCGTCGTGGAAGGTACCTTATTTGTATTTGATCAGTTAGCTCGTATCTTATTTGACCCTGGTGCAAATCTGTCTTTTGTATCTGTTAGTTTTGCTGCATGTTTACCTGTTGTACCTAAGATGCTAGATTATGTTGTGTCTGTCAGTACTCCCTTAGGAAAGTCATTATCTACAGATACTGTTTGTGCTAATTGTGTAGTGCATGTAGAGGGTTATGAGTTTCTGGTAAATCTAATCCTCTTAGACATGCAAGATTATGATGTCATCTTAGGAATGGATTGGTTGTCTTCACATCATGCCACTGTGGATTGCTTTGAGAAAGTAATCACTTTAAATCTGCTAGATGGGAATCGGATTTTTGTGAGAGGTCTAGTGTCAGACCAAGGACCACATGTAATATCTTTTCTGCAGGCCAGAAAGTTACTTGCTAGTGGGTGTAAGGGTTACCTTGCGCATGTTAAGGTGCAGGATGATTCTACTTCTGATTTGACTCAGATGGCGGTGGTGAAAGAGTTTCCTGATGTGTTCTCTGAGGAATTTTCAGGCTTGCCACCAATTAGAGAAGTGGAGTTTGGCATTGAGTTGGCGCCAGGTACGGCACCTATCTCCAGAGCTCCTTACCGCATGGCTATCTCAGAGTTGGCTGAACTTAAAAAGCAACTGGAGGAATTGCTGGAAAAAGGTTACATCCGGCCTAGTGCTTCTCCCTAGGGAGCGCCAGTGCTGTTTGTAAAGAAGAAAGATGGAACCCTGAGGATGTGTATAGACTACAGGCAACTGAACCAAGTGACTATCAAGAATAAGTATCCTCTTCCCAGAATTGATGATATGTTTGATCAATTACAGGGAGCTACAGTGTTCTCTAAGATTGATCTGAGATCAGGGTATTATCAGCTTAGAGTCAAGGATGAGGATATATTTAAGACTGCTTTCAGGACCAGGTATGGGCATTTTGAATTTCTTGTTATGCCTTTTGGACTGACGAATGCACCTGCTGTCTTCATGGATTTGATGAACAGGGTATTCCATGAATTGCTTGATTCTTGTGTGGTAGTCTTCATAGATGATATCTTGGTGTATTCTCAGACTACTTCAGATCATGTCAGTGACTTGCGCAGAGTGCTGGAGGTTCTGAGGAAGAATCGATTATATGCCAAGGCTAGTAAGTGTGAGTTCTGGCTAGAGAAGATTAGTTTCCTTGGGCATGTGATTTCTGGTCAGGGGGTGTCTGTAGATCCAGTTAAAGTGCAAGCCATCCTCAATTGGGGAAGACCGACTAGCGCTACTGAGATCAGAAGTTTCTTGGGTTTAGCAGGTTACTACCGGAGGTTTGTTGAGGGATTTTCCAAGCTGGCGGGTCCTTTAACTAAATTGACCAGAAAGGAGGCCAAATTTATTTGGGATGACAAGTGTGAAGAAAGCTTTCAAGAGCTGAAGAGAAGGTTGACTAGTACACCGATCCTCATTATTCCTAGTGATGGGGAAAGGTTTACTGTTTATACGGATGCTTCAGGCAAAGGGTTGGGTTGTGTCTTGATGCAGAAGGGTTCTGTAGTAGCCTATGCTTCGAGACAACTGAAGGAGTATGAATTGAACTACCCTACTCATGATTTAGAGTTGGCGGCCGTAGTCTTTGCTTTGAAGATATGGCGCCACTATTTACTGGGTCAGGAGTTCGATCTGTTCACTGATCACCAGAGTCTCAAGTATATCTTCACTCAGAAGGAGTTGAACATGAGACAGAGAAGATGGATGGAGTTGATCAAAGACTATGACTTCTCTATTCAGTATCAGGCTGGAAAGGCCAATGTAGTGGCGGATGCACTGAGCAGACATCCAGTTACTTCAGTAGCTGCTTTACGAGTCAGTGAGTGGCGGTTACTGCAGGAGTTCAGCGATCTCAGGATCAGTGTTTCTCCTAGAGTTCAGTCGGGTTATGTGGCCTTTCTCAGAGTACAGTCTGCTTTGTTGCAGAAGATCAGAGATCAGCAGTCTGTGGATCCGAGATTAGTTCAGATCAGGGATAGTTTGGTTGATGGAGCAGTTCAGGATTTTAGCTTGTCTGATGATGGTATTCTTCGGTTTCGTGGAAGGGTATGTGTCCCTGAGGAACCGAGCTTGAGGAAAGAAATATTGGAGGACAGCCATAACTCCAAATATTCTCTACATCCTGGCGTGACTAAAATGTATCAGGACCTCAAGAAAAGTTTTTGGTGGCCGGGTATGAAGAAAGAAGTATTTGATTTTGTCTCTAGGTGTTTAACCTGTCAGACTGTAAAGGCTGAACACCAGAAGCCTGGTGGTTTGTTGCAGCCCCTTCCTATTCCTGAGTGGAAGTGGGAATGCATTAGTATGGATTTTGTGTGTGGTTTGCCCAGAACCAGATTGGGTCATGATGCTATTTGGGGGATTGTTGATAGACTCACTAAATCAGCCCATTTTCTTCCGATCAAGATGACTTATCCTTTAGAGAGACTAGCTAGATTGTATATTGATGAGATAGTCAGACTGCATGGAGTGCCTGTTGATATTGTGTCTGATAGGGACTCTCGATTTCTGTCCAGGTTTTGGAAGAGCTTACAGGAGGGTTTGGGTACTAAGTTGAGTTTTAGTACAGCATATCATCCTCAGTCTGATGGCCAGACGGAGCGTACTATCCAGACTCTAGAAGACTTGTTGAGAGCTTATGTGGTTGATTGGAGTTCTGAGTGGAACCGGGATCTATCTTTGATAGAGTTCACTTATAATAATAGTTTCCACTCCAGTATTCAGATGGCTCCTTATGAAGCTTTGTATGAGAGAAGGTGTAGGACTCCCTTGTGTTGGGAGGAAACTGGTGACAGAATGATTTAGAGATCTGATGCAGTACAGGAGACTACTGATAAGGTCAGAGAGATTCAGGATAAATTGAAGATTGCTCGGGACAGACAGAAGAGTTATGCTGATGACCGTCGTCGTTCCCTGGAGTTTATGGTAGGGGATCATGTTTTCTTAAAGGTATCACCTACTAAGGGTGTTATGAGGTTTGGCAAAAAGGGCAAATTGAGCCCTAGGTTTGTAGGCCCTTTTGACATTATTGAGAGAATTGGTCCAGTGGCTTACCGGTTAGCTTTACCTCCTGCTATGGATCATGTGCATAATGTATTCCATGTTTCTGTTTTGAGGAAATATCATCCTGATCCATCTCATGTATTGGAATTGGAACCTCTTCAGATTCAGAGTGATTTGACTTTTGAGGAAAGACCTCTCCGGATTGTGGATAGAAAGGATAAAGTTCTGAGAAACAAGACTATACCTTTGGTAAAGGTTATCTGGGGAAATCAGTCGGTTGAGGAGGCAACTTGGGAGACTGAAGCTGATATGAGGAAGTTTTATGCTTATCTTTTTGATGATATGGATGCTGAGCTTTAGAGGACTAAAGCTTTATAAGGAGGGAGGGATGTAAGATCCAAGGATCTTAAGTCCTGGTAAGCATTATTTTTGATTTAAATAAACTCGTTGGCTGTGATATTGTGTTCATGATTTAAATAAAATTATTGACTGTGATATTTTTCTATGTATTGGTTTTTAATAGTTAATTAACTAGAGATTTTTGATTGATAAATTATAGTTAATTAACTAGAGATTTTGGTTGTTAACTTATAGTTAATTAATTTAGAGATTTTTGGATGTTAATGTTAATTAATTAACTAGCTTATTGGATATTAATTAAATCCTTATTGGATTTGCGTTTAAGTGAATTCATTAAATGGATGTTAATTTAAATCTTATTGGACTTTCACTTAATCTATGGGTTATTGGGTTAGATGGATATTAGATTTAAAATTCGAATTAGTTAGTTAAATGGATTAAACCTTATTTGAATTAATTGGTTAATGGGTTAAAAATTAAAAACCGAAATGTTAAGTGGGAATTTTCGGCTAGGGTAGAGTTTTTGGCGAAATTGTTGGCTTGGAAGAAACCTTGGGCGACGGCTAGGAGGAAGAAGGCGATCTTGGTGTTCTTGGAATTATTGAGGTGATTTTCTTCATCTTCTTCCCTTGGCGAATTTCCTTGAGGTGAAGAAGCTTCCTTGGCGAGTTCTTGGAGATCCTTTGGGCGTCATCAAGGCTTTAGACGATTTTTGTGTGGAGGATTTTCGGTTTAAGAGGTGAGTGGGGTGTCTTAATTGATTTCTAGCAATTTGGTTGTGTTAATTGATGCATTAGATTGATTAGAAATTTTACCATGTTAAAAACCGAAAACTCAAGACTTCTCTTTGTTATAAACCGAAAGTTACAATGGTATAATTATCATGAAAACTCAAGACTCCTTGTTAACTAAGGTTTTATTTAAGTTGGAAATTTTATCATGCTAAAAACCAAATTATGATGTATCTTCATGAAAACCGAAAATTTGTATAGGTGTATATCTCATGAAAACCGAAACTTGTAGCTTGAAATTTAAGGTATTTTTTATAGGGAATTTTGGTAGCATTAAACCATTGAATTGGGAGTATGAAATTCTTGTTAACTAGGTATTTTATAGGGAATTTTGGTAATATTAAATCATTGATTTTTGGTAGCATGAGAATCTTGTTTGAAATAGATATTATGTTTGAAACCGTGGGCTAGATGTGATGTTTTGTGAACCAGATTGTAAGAGCATGGATTTTAATCTTATGATGATTTTTATGGATGCCCTAATAAATGCTAATAATATTATAAGAGTCATGTTTGTTTATTTATGACCATGAATCTTTGTTTGAGAAATTTGGGTGATAACTTAGCAAGGCTGCACTGAATTGATCAGCATGAAACCTAAGGACTACCCTACATTATGTGATTTTTTGAATGTTATGTGATTATGTGATTTTGAATATTATGCGGTTATGTGATTTTGAATATTATGTGGTTATGTGATTTCAAGTATTATATGTTGTGATCATGGAATGGTTAGGACTAAGGCTAAGTGTAATTGTGTGCTCAATGGGATAGTTGATATGTGATATGTTAAGGGTTAGATATTTCATCCCTGTATTGTGATATGTGAAGGGGGTTGATGTTCAGCCTGCCTGTTATGATTATTGTGATGGGGGTTGATGTTCAGCCTGCCCGATATGATTATTGTGATGACTATCCTAGAGTCTAGTTGACACTTAGGAGTCCACCTTTGTGATATAAGATATAAGATGTGTCTGTTGTCCAGTAGGAACCCTTTGGGAGAATGAGTTTTGACGCAAAGCGCCATGTCTTGGTCGGACAGGGGGCCACCTCTTGATGTCATCACTCTTTTGTGTTATGGGGTGTCGTAGAGCAAAGTGCCACGTCATGACCTGGCGGGGGCCACCTCTTGAATATACACATCTTTTTGTGTTATGGGGTGTAGTAGAGCAAAGTGCCACGTCGTGACCTGGCGGGGGCCACCTCTTGATTCTATACACTGTCCATCTATATGTTGCATGCAGGCTTCTCCCAGTGCTTAGGCCAAAGCCGGGTTAGACCATGATGGTCACTACTGAATATGCTGGACAACTAGGTTAACTAAGTGGTTAATATGTACAGTGGTTTAGAGTGTAGCTCTAGAACCTTAGTTACTCTATGGGGGCAATTGTGTGATGTCTTGGCAGTGTATACTTGATTGTTCATATGTGTTTTGTTCTTTAATTTTGTATATGTTGATATGATAATCTGTTAAAGATTTTTAAAATAATCTGCCTATATTTTTGAATGTATGCTATGGATGGTCGTTTGAGACTATCCACTCACTGGGCTGTGTAGCTCACCCCTCAATGTTTTCAGGTGTAGAACAGGGGCGCACTGCATGAGTTAGCATGTTATACGGATATTGTGATTCTCCATGCTGGTTGGATGTATAACTTTTGTGCTTAATTAACTGAGGCCGGATGTGGCCGAATTATATGAACTTGGGTTGCCAGTTGTGGCCAAACTATGTGTGAACTTGTGTTGCCGGTTGTGGCGGTTTTGATATTATGATTTTTGTGTCACCGCGGGCTTTGGCCTGGTTTCGGTGTTTGGTATCACTGTGAAACTTTATGGAATCGACGTTGTGATTTTGTTTTGAATTTCAGTTTGATGTGTATTTTTGCAATCGGTTTTGATATACATGTAACTTGCATATGTCTAGTGCAAGTATTGCGTGGTGGCAGGTACCTTTATGAATTGTGTTTCTTGGAGATTGTATGTATGGATTTTTGGAAATTTTCAGATCGTGTTTCTTGAACTCGGTTTTACCTAGCATGTGAATCGATCTTGTATGACACATCCTGTTTCTTCTGTGATTTGTGTTGCTTGTTTGGGGTTAAGATAACGGGATGTTACAAAATGGTATCAGAGCAGTTGGCTAGCTAAAACATAGTTCTGGGGAAAACATGTTTGTGTATTGCTAGACACCAGATAGGTTTATGTTTGCTTTCCTGACTTTAGTGTGTGTGTGTAGGAATTTAAAATGGTGCGAACTAGAGGAAATGCTAGCGGCGAGGATGAGCAGCCCTCGAATTTCTCGAGCGCTATTGAGGCTCTAACAGGCATGGTACAGCAACAAGGTGCCAAGATAGAGAGGCAAGCTCAGATGCTGCAGCAACAACAGACTCAGCATCAAGAGGCACAACAGCAGCTTTTGCAGCAGCTGACTCAAGAGAGACCCCAGACTACTACTCGAGCGGTGGGGGATGACTCTCAGGAGGGCGCTCACAGGCGCTATGCCTCACTTGTGAGTGAATTCCAGAAACTGGGTCCCAGCTCTTTTTATGGGGGCTCAGAATCCAGTACTGCCGAGAACTGGCAGTTGTGCTTGGAAAAGATTTTCCAAGTCATGCGGTGCTCGGACGAAGACAAGTTATGTCTGACCACCTATATGATGCGTGGTGACGCAGATGAGTGGTGGAAGGGCGTGGTGAGACTTGCTGAGGAAAAACATGAGACAGTAGATTGGCCCTATTTCTTGTCTCAATTTAATGAGAAGTACTTCCCTGATAGCTTGGTGGAGGACCGAGAGGTGGCATTTATTCACCTGGAGCAGGGTGATATGACAGTAGACCAGTATGAATTGCAGTTCACTAAGTTGGGAAAGTATGCCCCTCACCTGATAAACACTGAAAAGAGAAGGGCTACTAAGTTTCTTAGAGGTCTCAGATGGGACATTCGGGAGCAGGTTGGTGCTCAGCATTTGGAGACTTATGTTGAGACTGTTGGGCGAGCACGCACCATTGAGAGATATGAAGTTACCCCTTTAGCCTAAGGGGGGTCCCCTTCTAGGGGGAGCAAAAACCCTAAAGTGATGGCGCATAAAATTTTGACTTGCGGAAACTAGGGTTATAGAATCGACTTGCATGTTAAAAGATCAACTCGATATAAGATTATCAAAGATGATGCAAAACGATCATACCATCGCCATGGAGTAGGTGTTGCCTTGGAAGCTAAAGTCGCAAGTGCCACTTCTCCAAAGTCCCGCACACAAGAGGATGATGGCAAACTCTTTGTCGCTCCTTGTGCTAGCAAGGCTTCAAAGAATCCTTGATCGAATGAGAAAGGGATGGAGATCTTTTCTCTTGGCCGAATCCTCCTCAATCCTTCAAGCGTCGCCACACTCACGAGAGTCGAGAGGAATATGGGCGAGAGGAATTAATTGTGTTGGCGAAAATAGGGTATACTCTATTTTGGATGAGCGCTCTCTCCAAGTGGAGATCATGGTTACTAAAAATAGTAACCACTCCTCACCCCAACGTTCACGCCAAGTGAACTTGTCGCCAACTCCTCTCCCCTTGAACCATGCGCTCATCAAGTGAGCCGGTTCACTTTGGTTCGGTTTAAGAACCAATCAAGCCAATGATCTAGTCTAGATCTTAAATAAACCCTAAGGTTCCCGATCTAACCGTCGATCTCCTCGATGCCCCTGATCTGACCGATCTGGCATCTATTCTCTCGATCGAAGCTTACCGATCTTAAGCCCTAATCAATCAAACATGATCAGACCAGATCTCACTCACAATCAGAGATTAAATCCCTTTAAACTGAACCCAAACAATTCAGTCCACACGATCTGACTTAAGTAAGCCATATCATCAAATTGTGCGACCCTGAGGGTTTCCTTTAAATGTCGGTAACGATAATTCTCATTATCACGATCAGTGAGGGGTATCTAGCAACACATCACTGTCTCCCGATAGAAAGGAAAGAGTCTTCCAAGACTACACCCAAACCACAGCACAAGTGTGAATCATTTCACAAGGCATGCATATTTCCTTTGCCACTGGATGTTCTTATTGGACAAGCCTGTCAAGCTCGCAACTCCAATATGATGAGCATGATTAGAACAGATGAACACTGTCACCTGGGTATGGCCATACACTTTCTCAATCATCTCATCCAGGGGGCCCCTTTAGAACATCACACTCCTTAAACAAGGAGACGACAATCCTATGTCTATCACTAGTGCTCTAACCTGACTCAAGCTCACCATCCAAGATAGTCTATAATCATTATCTTTCAAATGATATTGAACCATCTCAAAACAATGACAATCATCATTCAGAAAACACAAGTGATCTCAAGTCAGAGGAAATGTGCCACTTGTCTTAATCAAGGAATATTCACATTGTGACAAACAATTGAACATCCTAGTAGGGTCTGTCCAGTACATCCAATGTACCCATGAGTCTACATCTTATTCCATGCTCGAAGCATCCTATAAGATTAGAACACATATTAGTCTCAATCATATCAAGGCTGTCTCATGTTCACCAAGATATATCGACTAAGGACATAATAGCATGTCAGCCGAGCTGAACAGCTTTGAGACATTATTCAGAAGAACATATATTGCAGCAGACAATGTAGCTAACTGAATAACAACCATGCCTTTATAAACATAACAGTTTATTACATGATACAAATACATTCCCATAGGCCTCAAACATTAGCCTTAAGGGCATACCCCAACAATCTCCCACTTGCACTTAATCTAATGGTTGAGAAATCTCAAACCCATATTATTACAGTGCTTCTCATGCTTCTGCTGCGCCAGAGGCTTGGTAAGCGGGTCTGCCAGATTGTCATCTGTATGAACCTTGCAGATTTTGATCTCGCCATGATCTATGATCTCCCTGATCAAGTGAAACCGTCTCAGTATGTGCTTGGACTTCTGGTGCGACCGTGGTTCCTTTGCTTGTGCGATTGCTCCAGTGTTATCACAGAAGATAACCAAAGGATCGACACTCGAAGGAACAACACCAAGTTCTCTCACGAACTTACGAATCCAGACTGCCTCCTTGGATGCTTCCGAGGCTGCAACATACTCGGCTTCTGTTGTGGAATCAGCAACAGTTGACTGTTTGAAACTCTTCCACACCACTGCACCTCCATTCAAGCTAAAAACATAGCCTGATTGCGATCGGAAATCATCCTGGTCCGACTGGAACGAAGCGTCAGTATATCCTTCAATACTGAGTTCTTCCTGACCACCATATATCAAGAACATATCTTTGGTCCTCCGCAGATATTTAAAGATGTTCTTGACTGCAATCCAGTGCGCCATACCTGGATTACTTTGGAAACGACTGGTTACGCTTAACCCGTAAGCGACGTCTGGGCGAGTACACAACATCGCATACATAATGGAACCAATAGCCGAAGCATAAGGCGTATTGTCCATTTCATCTTTCTCAGTCTGTGTTTGTGGACACTGACTCTTCGAAAGACTCAGACCATGTCTGACTGGAAGATATCCACGTTTAGAATTCTCTAAATGAAATCTCTCCAGGACCTTATCGATGTAAGTACTCTGGCACAGCCCGAGAAGCCTCTTAGATCTATCCCTGTAGATCTTCACACCTAACACATAGGCTGCTTCTCCTAAATCTTTCATCTGGAAACACTTCCTCAGCCATGCTTTAACAGCATGCATTTCAGGAATGTCATTTCCAATGATCAAGATGTCATCGACGTAGAGGACTAGGAAAGTAATCACGCTCCCACTAAACCTCTTATATACACACAGGTCATCCTCGTTCTTGATGAAACCAAATTCAGTAACTGATTCATCAAAACGAATATTCCAGCTTCTAGATGCTTGCTTAAGTCCATAAATGGACTTCTTTAACTTGCATATCTTATGACGATCTGATGGATTAGTGAAACCCTCAGGTTGTGTCATATACACATCCTCATCCAGATTTCCATTAAGGAAAGCTGTTTTCACATCCATCTGCCAAATCTCATAATCATAATATGCAGCTATCGCGAAAAGAATCCGAATAGACTTAAACATGGCTACAGGTGAGAAAGTTTCATCATAATCTATCCCGTAGATTTGTTTGAAACCTTTCGCAACTAGCCTGCCTTTAAAGGTAACCACGTTACCATCCATGTCAATCTTCTTCTTGAAGATCCATTTACAGCCTATAGGGATAACTCCCGAAGGCGGATCAACCAAATCCCAAACTTGGTTATCTGACATGGAGTCCATCTCGGCGCGCATAGCTTCAAGCCATCTCGCTGACTCCGGTCCACTGACCGCATCCGCATAAGTGAGGGGTTCATCATTTTCAATGATGTAGACTCCGTCATAGCGCTCAGGCTGTCGACGGATCCTTCCCGATCTTCGCGGTTCCCGTGATATCTGAGCCTCAGGTTGTTCAATAACCTGTTCTACCGGCTCAGGCTCATCCAACTGTGCTTGATCACTTTGTCCTTCCTCTGGATTCTCATCCAGTTTTATTTCTCTCCCACTGGCCTCTTGCAGAAGAAACTCCTTCTCAAGAAATATGGCCGTCCGAGCAACAAAAACCTTGTTCTCTTTGGGATCGTAGAAATAATAACCCTTAGTTTCCTTAGGGTAACCGACAAAGATACATTTGTCAGATCTGCTCTCTAGTTTCCCAGAGGCGAGCTTTTTGACATAAGCCTCGCAGCCCCAGATCCTGATAAATGTCAAGCTCGGCTGTTTCCCATACCATAACTCATATGGCGTCTTTGAAACTGCCTTGGATGGCACTCGGTTTAGTACCTTTGCAGCTGTTTCCAGCGCAAAACCCCAAAAGGAGTATGGAAGAGTAGCCTGACTCATCATAGAACGAACCATATCAAGTAGCGTTCTATTTCTCCTCTCGGACACACCATTCCATTGCGGTGTTCCTGGCGGAGTGAGCTGTGAGATGATCCCACACTCCTTCAGATAGTCAGTAAACGTATGACTTAGGTATTCACCACCTCGATCTGAGCGAAGTGCCTTGATATTTCGGCCTAGCTGATTTTGTACTTCATTCTTGAACTCTTTGAACTTGTCAAAAGATTCACTCTTATGTCTCATCAGATAGACATACCCGTATCTACTGAAATCATCAGTAAAGGTAATGAAGTACTGATAGCCACCTCTGGCATGTTTACCAAATGGCCCACACACATCACTGTGTATAAGGTCAAGTAAACCTGAAGCCCTTTGACCTTTGTGAGGAAAAGGTGACTTCGTCATTTTACCCATCAAACAAGCTTTGCATGTATCAATCTCCTTATAGGAGAATGATCCCAGCAGTCCATGATCATGCAACCGCTTAATGCGTTTCTCGTTAATATGGCCTAAACGACTATGCCATAGCAAGGTGCTGTCATCAGCATACTTGGCTTTCTTAATATCAATTTGCTGTATCGAACATTCCATGTCCAACATGTATAACCCATTGTTAATTGAACCAGTTGCATAAACAATATTATCAAAAGACAAAATACACTTTGAAATATTGCATTCAAAGGAAAATCCCTTCCTGACAAGAGCAGGAATGGAGATAATATTTTTAGTTATACTGGGAACAAAGTAACAATTGTCTAGTTCCAATACAAGTCCAGATGGTAAAGAAATGAAATAGTCTCCTACAGCAACAGCAGCAACCCGTGCCCCGTTTCCAACTCGTAGGTCCACCTCATGCTGTCCCACCTGTCTTCTTCTCTTGAGTTCCTGTACATTTGAACAAATGTGAACTCCACATGCAGTGTCCAACACCCATGATATAGAAGAAGAGAACATGACCTCAGTCACGAATATACCTGAGCCAGAAGCGAAGCTTCCCCTCTTATCTCCTTGGAGCGCTTTACAGTCCTTTTTCCAGTGACCCAGCTGGCCACAGTGGAAACACCTGTATTCCTTGGACCGCTTCACCTTCTGCTTCAGAGCCTTGCTGTAATTCTTGACCGGGGCCTTGCCCTTCTTCCCCTTCTTCTTGTTCCTTGAAGGAACCATCAAGACAGAGGTCGAAGGCTTACCCTTCAGAGTCTCCTCAGTGGTCAAGAGCATATTCAGCAGCTCTGCCGGAGTACAATCGATTTTGTTCATATTAAAATTAATAATGAACGCGTCGAATGATGGCGGGAGAGACTGCAGAATAATGTCCACAGCAAGCTCCTGGTTGATGGTGTGCCCCAGTTTCTCCAGAGCCTCCTTGTGCCCAATCATCTTGAGCACGTGAGCTCCCACTGGGCTCCCTTCAGCCAGTTTGCTCTGAAAGAAGAGCTTAGTCAAATTATAGCGTTCTGTCCTCGCCTGTGCAGCATACAGCATCTTGAGGTTTGTAATCATGTCTATAGCCGACATGTCCTCATGCTGACGCTGCAGCGGTGGCGTCATAGACGCTAGCATCAGGCAAGCGACATCAATGCTATCATTGACGTGCTTTTCATAGGCTTCCCGAACCGCCCTTGCGGCGTTCGGAGCGGGCTGCGGCGGTATCGCCGTCTCGAGGACATACAGTTTCCTCTCTGCCTTAAGAATGATCTTAAGGTGTCCAAACCAGTCAGAGAAGTTCGGCCCAGCAAACTTCTCCCTTTCCAGTAGGGATCGCACATTGAAGTTCATGGTGTTCGTTGCTGCAGGTATCTACAACAATGCAAGAACAGCAAGGTCAGTATCAATGTATAAGAATCGATCAGGACTTAAGAAAGATTCTTTTTCTCACTATTTTATCTGGCTGGTAAAATCCAGCAAAACAGCCCGAAAGAGTAATACTCTTTTAGTGAGATGGGATCCGGATTTCATACTTGGTCTCCGCGTCCCGCTCAGGCGAGATAAGATGCACAGAGAGTACAAGCACTAATCTCCGGTAGGCATTCCCTGCCGATCGCCAACCCGTGCGATTCCCCTTCATCTGGGCAATCCAGCAGACTGTGCCAACTGAGTTGGTACAACACAATCTCTGACCCCACAGATGGCTGCCTCCATGTGCTACCATATGCTCCACATATGTAGCCAACACGGTCAAGCTGACCCGACCTACTCCCTGGACCACCATGTGCTATGCTGAGCAACGAGAAGGGATAAATCCCTACTCTGTAACACACAGGTGTAATCCCACACCCTCTGAAGATAGATGGACGTGCCCACTGAGTGGGTACAACACGGCTCCAACGATAATCAGAACAGTGAGGTTTCGCGTCAGAAGGCTTACGAGCTTGATATTAAGCGTTGGATTTTCACGGTCTTTTATCTTCTTCACTATCATGCAATTCCTATGGTGATAGCAGAAGATAAACTTAATCATGCAATTCAAATATTTAAACAATAAATAAAAGAAAGCATGAATCTTATGTGGTAAAAGCCCATAGCCCTAGTGAGACCTTAACCTAACTTAAGTCTTCACTTGCTCTTCATGGGTCTTTTGCTGCTCATCTAGCCCAAACCAGGGCCCAAGCGCCAATTACAGCTCTGGTGCGCCCACCAGGAAAATGCGCCAGGTCCTAGGGTCGAACCCTAGACCTCCCACCTGGTCCAGCCACAGCTGCATGCGCCTCTGCCAAGTGTGCTCTGTGCTCTTGTCTAATTAAATTACAAATTTAACTATCTAGACAAGATTGACACGCAGGTCAATTACATTTTATAAATTAAAGCAATGTGATACGCAGATCACAATAATTAATTTACAATTTTTAAAATCCAGGCACGCAGGCCCCAGCACAGCACACAATTAATATGGGCAGCCCACATAAGACTAAATAGACAAACATATGCATCAATCAACAACCATGTGATCCATCATAAAAATTAAAATTTTCGAAAACCCCATGGGATCAATTTTAATTTTCCTTATTTGCCCTACAACCTTACAACGGTCCATTACTAGGGATCCACTCATCCAACCTAGTCAGATCCACTGCCCTTACATGCACCAAGTCCTAACTGACTTGAGTCGACCATAAGGTCAACCATGCATGCGTCAGGGCTGAACGACCACACTGAGGTCTGGCAAGCGGGCGTGACCCCGGGCCTAACTCAGGTGCGTTCATTAATCGTCTCAATCAGACATCGCTACACACCTGTCTGCAGTCGACCTATAGCCACCATAGGCTTGCGCCAAGGTGCTATCTGGTCGACCCATTCAGGCTGTCAGATAGTCTGATCAGACTGTTGGATCTAAACTAGGGGTGACTTCAACCCTAATAACCCGTCTAAGGGTTTAATGCAAGGCCTTGATCTAATGATATACGCGCAAGTGTTAAGTTTTAAAGAAAACAAAACTACTAGAAGCGCATACTATTTATACATGCGTCAACTTGCAACAAATGTTCTAGCATGTAGTTACGCATGTCATGAATAAACATTAGATCAAATGAACTAGCACAATCATGGATCACGTAAAGCATCAAGCAATCAAGATAACATACAGTAATCTAGCTCTGATACCAATTGAAGTTACCCCTTTAGCCTAAGGGGGGTCCCCTTCTAGGGGGAGCAAAAACCCTAAAGTGATGGCGCATAAAATTTTGACTTGCGGAAACTAGGGTTATAGAATCGACTTGCATGTTAAAAGATCAACTCGATATAAGATTATCAAAGATGATGCAAAACGATCATACCATCGCCATGGAGTAGGTGTTGCCTTGGAAGCTAAAGTCGCAAGTGCCACTTCTCCAAAGTCCCGCACACAAGAGGATGATGGCAAACTCTTTGTCGCTCCTTGTGCTAGCAAGGCTTCAAAGAATCCTTGATCGAATGAGAAAGGGATGGAGATCTTTTCTCTTGGCCGAATCCTCCTCAATCCTTCAAGCGTCGCCACACTCACGAGAGTCGAGAGGAATATGGGCGAGAGGAATTAATTGTGTTGGCGAAAATAGGGTATACTCTATTTTGGATGAGCGCTCTCTCCAAGTGGAGATCATGGTTACTAAAAATAGTAACCACTCCTCACCCCAACGTTCATGCCAAGTGAACTTGTCGCCAACTCCTCTCCCCTTGAACCATGCGCTCATCAAGTGAGCCGGTTCACTTTGGTTCGGTTTAAGAACCAATCAAGCCAATGATCTAGTCTAGATCTTAAATAAACCCTAAGGTTCCCGATCTAACCGTCGATCTCCTCGATGCCCCTGATCTGACCGATCTGGCATCTATTCTCTCGATCGAAGCTTACCGATCTTAAGCCCTAATCAATCAAACATGATCAGACCAGATCTCACTCACAATCAGAGATTAAATCCCTTTAAACTGAACCCAAACAATTCAGTCCACACGATCTGACTTAAGTAAGCCATATCATCAAATTGTGCGACCCTGAGGGTTTCCTTTAAATGTCGGTAACGATAATTCTCATTATCACGATCACTGAGGGGTATCTAGCAACACATCACTGTCTCCCGATAGAAAGGAAAGAGTCTTCCAAGACTACACCCAAACCACAGCACAAGTGTGAATCATTTCACAAGGCATGCATATTTCCTTTGCCACTGGATGTTCTTATTGGACAAGCCTGTCAAGCTCGCAACTCCAATATGATGAGCATGATTAGAACAGATGAACATTGTCACCTGGGTATGGCCATACACTTTCTCAATCATCTCATCCAGGGGGCCCCTTTAGAACATCACACTCCTTAAACAAGGAGACGGCAATCCTATGTCTATCACTAGTGCTCTAACCTGACTCAAGCTCACCATCCAAGATAGTCTATAATCATTATCTTTCAAATGATATTGAACCATCTCAAAACAATGACAATCATCATTCAGAAAACACAAGTGATCTCAAGTCAGAGGAAATGTGCCACTTGTCTTAATCAAGGAATATTCACATTGTGACAAACAATTGAACATCCTAGTAGGGTCTGTCCAGTACATCCAATGTACCCATGAGTCTACATCTTATTCCATGCTCGAAGCATCCTATAAGATTAGAACACATATTAGTCTCAATCATATCAAGGCTGTCTCATGTTCACCAAGATATATCGACTAAGGACATAATAGCATGTCAGCCGAGCTGAACAGCTTTGAGACATTATTCAGAAGAACATATATTGCAGCAGACAATGTAGCTAACTGAATAACAACCATGCCTTTATAAACATAACAGTTTATTACATGATACAAATACATTCCCATAGGCCTCAAACATTAGCCTTAAGGGCATACCCCAACAAGATACATATCTGAGAGGAGTTCTCATGTTGCCGTGACCGTGGTTCCTGCAGCTGAGACGGCAGCTCCTCAGTATGGCATTGGCGGCAAGGGTAAGAAGTACCCCAAGCATAAGGATTACAAGAAGAGCAGGTATAAGCCTTACTCTTACAAGGCACCGCAGCAGTCCAGGGAAGCACCGCAGCAGTTCAGGGATATCAGAGATGTAAAGAACAGTATCACAGAGGATAGGACTTGTAATTATTGTGGGATCATGGGACATCTGGTGAAGGATTGTTATAAGAAGAATGGTGTATGCTTCAGATGTAAGAAACCAGGGCACATGGTCAAAGACTGCAAAGAGCCTGAGATACAGAATAGAGGCGCAGAGAAGCCTACAGTCCAGACACGAGTTTATGCTGTGGCTGAGAAGGACACACGAGCTTCCCGATCCGTCGTGGAAGGTACCTTATTTGTATTTGATCAGTTAGCTCGTATCTTATTTGACCCTGGTGCAAATCTGTCTTTTGTATCTGTTAGTTTTGCTGCATGTTTACCTGTTGTACCTAAGATGCTAGATTATGTTGTGTCTGTCAGTACTCCCTTAGGAAAGTCATTATCTACAGATACTGTTTGTGCTAATTGTGTAGTGCATGTAGAGGGTTATGAGTTTCTGGTAAATCTAATCCTCTTAGACATGCAAGATTATGATGTCATCTTAGGAATGGATTGGTTGTCTTCACATCATGCCACTGTGGATTGCTTTGAGAAAGTAATCACTTTAAATCTGCTAGATGGGAATCGGATTTTTGTGAGAGGTCTAGTGTCAGACCAAGGACCACATGTAATATCTTTTCTGCAGGCCAGAAAGTTACTTGCTAGTGGGTGTAAGGGTTACCTTGCGCATGTTAAGGTGCAGGATGATTCTACTTCTGATTTGACTCAGATGGCGGTGGTGAAAGAGTTTCCTGATGTGTTCTCTGAGGAATTTTCAGGCTTGCCACCAATTAGAGAAGTGGAGTTTGGCATTGAGTTGGCGCCAGGTACGGCACCTATCTCCAGAGCTCCTTACCGCATGGCTACCTCAGAGTTGGCTGAACTTAAGAAGCAACTGGAGGAATTGCTGGAAAAAGGTTACATCCGGCCTAGTGCTTCTCCCTGGGGAGCGCCAGTGCTATTTGTAAAGAAGAAAGATGGAACCCTGAGGATGTGTATAGACTACAGGCAACTGAACCAAGTGACTATCAAGAATAAGTATCCTCTTCCCAGAATTGATGATATGTTTGATCAATTACAGGGAGCTACAGTGTTCTCTAAGATTGATCTGAGATCCGGGTATTATCAGCTTAGAGTCAAGGATGAGGATATATTTAAGACTGCTTTCAGGACCAGGTATGGGCATTTTGAATTTCTTGTTATGCCTTTTGGACTGACGAATGCACCTGCTGTCTTCATGGATTTGATGAACAGGGTATTCCATGAATTGCTTGATTCTTGTGTGGTAGTCTTCATAGATGATATCTTGGTGTATTCTCAGACTACTTCAGATCATGTCAGTGACTTGCGTAGAGTGCTGGAGGTTCTGAGGAAGAATCGATTATATGCCAAGGCTAGTAAGTGTGAGTTCTGGCTAGAGAAGATTAGTTTCCTTGGGCATGTGATTTCTGGTCAGGGGGTGTCTGTAGATCCAGTTAAAGTGCAAGCCATCCTCAATTGGGGAAGACCGACTAGCGCTACTGAGATCAGAAGTTTCTTGGGTTTAGCAGGTTACTACCGGAGGTTTGTTGAGGGATTTTCCAAGCTGGCGGGTCCTTTAACTAAATTGACCAGAAAGGAGGCCAAATTTATTTGGGATGACAAGTGTGAAGAAAGCTTTCAAGAGCTGAAGAGAAGGTTGACTAGTACACCGATCCTCATTATTCCTAGTGATGGGGAAAGGTTTACTGTTTATACGGATGCTTCAGGCAAAGGGTTGGGTTGTGTCTTGATGCAGAAGGGTTCTGTAGTAGCCTATGCTTCGAGACAACTGAAGGAGTATGAATTGAACTACCCTACTCATGATTTAGAGTTGGCGGCCGTAGTTTTTGCTTTGAAGATATGGCGCCACTATTTACTGGGTCAGGAGTTCGATCTGTTCACTGATCACCAGAGTCTCAAGTATATCTTCACTCAGAAGGAGTTGAACATGAGACAGAGAAGATAGATGGAGTCTCAAGTATATAACCCACTATTTACTGGGTCACCCTCATAAAATATCAAGTCTAGAAGCCTTCTAACGCGTAGCCCACACTAAGCTATCGATCAGTGGAGTTGTGAACTGGTTCCCACCCTCGTGGGACACACCCACTTATCTTTAGAAAGTGTGTGGTGACAATGGTTTCCCCAGTCCAGTTTTAACCTGGGCGTGCCTTCGCAAGGAAACTCATTGGCCCTGGGCATAAACGGTTAGGAATGGACTTGACTAGAAATTCACATGTACTGGGCACATAGTGAAAGTCTAGAGGCATCGTTGAGAGGTTAGGGTTTCATGTTATATCCAGCCCTCGCTGGACATGAAATGCCCAAGACTGTCTCAACAAGGGGAGTTGCTTGGAGCAACCGGCCAGCGAGCCCACCTTAGGAAACATGAGTTACTTTGTGCATCTCATCCCACCCTCGTGGGACGCAAAGCCTCATGTGAAATAAGGATCCCATCTCACTAGGAAGTCTTAAACTTCCCGATTGACTTTGTGGGTTTTCAATTCGAATTTAAAATAGTGGGAGCAGTAATCATTTAAAACAAGTCCAGTTTAAATGATTCGAAGTAGTACTAATCTGTTTTTCTTGGGTGTTGTAGAATAATGGCTACGAACACTGGCGGATTATCACTGCGATCACTCCTTGATAAGGATAAGTTAGTTGGAACTAACTTTATGGACTGGCATCGGAACTTGAGGATAGTCCTCAAGCTCGAGAAGAAGCTGTATGTCCTTGAACAGGCTCTTCCTGCGGCTCCTGCGCCTAATGCCCGAATGGCAGATAGAGATGCTTATAGAAAGCATCAGGATGACTCTTTGGAGGTTGCATGTCTTATGCTAGCCAGCATGGCACCTGAACTGCAGGTGCAATATGAGGAGCAGAACGCTTTTCAGATGATCACTCACCTGAAACAGATGTTCGAGGCTCAGGCTAGAACTGAAAGATTTGACACCGCCAAAGCAGTTTTTCGGTGTAAGTTGTCTGAGGGTGCACCAGTGAGACCCCATGTTCTCAAGCTCATTGGGAATGTGGATCATCTCAGAAGACTGGGTCATGCCATAGACAATGAGCTGGTTGTGGATCTTATTCTCCATTCCCTGCCCCCTAGCTTCAGTCCGTTTATTATTAACTTCAACATGAACCGGATTGAGTGCACACGGGAGGAATTAATGAATATGCTCCAAACAGCCGAGCGTGAAATGGATAAGACCAAACCAAATTCTGTTCTTTTGGTCCCTGCGACCAAGAAGATAAAGAAGAAGGGTAAGGCATGTGCTAAGGGCAGTGCCAAAGGTCCTACCAAGGCACTGAAGAAAAAGGCAAAGAAGTCAAAGGACCAGAGGTGTTTTTACTGTGGCGAGCAGGGTCACTGGAGAAGGGACTGCAAGCAGCTTCAGAATGAGGAGAAGAAGGGCTTGGCCTTAACTTCTAGCTCAGGTATCTATGTTACAGAAGTCAATCTTTCTACTTCTATGTCATGGGTATTGGATACCGCATGTGGAGCTCATATTTGTACAAATATGCAGGGGCTCAAGAAAAGTAGATCGGTGCGACCTGGAGAGATTGACCTACGCGTTGGAAATGGGGCACAGGTTGCTGCTGTTGCTGTAGGCGTCTTGACTCTCTCCTTACCTTCTGGACTTCTATTAGAACTAGATAATTGCTTTTGTGTACCTTCACTTACTAAGAACATTGTATCCATTCCTTGCTTAGCAAAGAAGGGATTTAAGTTTGAAATAAATAAGAACTCTTGTTCTTTTTCATTTGCAAATATGTTCTATGGGAAGGGTACTTTGTGCAATGGTCTGTATATCTTGGATATGGAAAGTTCTATCTGTAACATAAGTAATAAAAGGACCAAACTGAGTGGTTCAGTTGGTGCTTTCCTATGGCACTGTCGATTAGCCCATATGAACAAAAATCGCATCCAACAACTCCATGCAAATGGATTGTTAGATTCAAGTTCCTTGGAGGAATTTGATACTTGTGAACCCTGTTTATTAGGGAAAATGACAAAGGCGCCCTTCACCAAGATTGGTGAGAGGGCAGGAGGTTTATTGGATCTCATACATACTGATGTGTGTGGGCCTTTCAATAAACAAGCCAGAGGAGGGTACAACTACTTCATTACCTTCACTGATGACTTCAGTAGGTATGGATATGTCTACCTAATGAGACATAAATCTGAGTCCTTTGAGAAATTCAAAGAGTTCAAGAATGAAGTAGAGAACCAGCTTGGAAGATCCATTAAAGCTCTTCGATCAGATCGAGGTGGAGAATACCTGAGTGGAGAGTTCTTTGACTATCTGAGAGAGTCTGGGATCATATCCCAACTCACTCCTCCTGGAACACCTCAATGGAATGGTGTGTCTGAAAGGAGAAATCGAACTTTATTGGATATGGTTCGATCTATGATGAGTCATGCAACTCTACCTCCCTCATTCTGGGGGCATGCACTTGAGACAGCTTCTCTGATACTGAATAATGTTCCATCTAAGAGTGTCTCCAAAATACCATACGAGGTATGGAGTGGGAGATGCCCTAATCTCACGTTTATCAGGATCTGGGGATGTGAGGCTTATGTCAAACGTCAGGATTCTAGCAAGCTAGAACCTAGATCTGATAAGTGTGTATTTGTGGGGTATCCGAAGGAAACTAAAGGATACTACTTCTATGTCCCAACCGAGAACAAAGTTTTTGTTGCTCGGGGTGCTGTCTTTCTAGAGAAAGAATTTCTTATGAAAGAAGTTAGTGGGAGGGAGTTTGACTTGGATGAGGTCCAAGTGCAACCACAAGATAAAGAGATGGAATCTGAGCCATCTGCACCAGTTGTTATACAACCTGAGGCTCAGACACAGGTCCCACGTAGGTCTGGGAGGATTCGTCGTGCACCTGAGAGGTACGGGTCGCTGCCGACTCAACACGATGGAATTTTCATCATTGAGGATGAACCCAGAACCTATGATGAGGCAGTCAGTGGACCGGACTCCGAGAGATGGCTTGACGCCATGCGATCCGAGATGGATTCCATGTCGGCTAACCAAGTCTGGGATTTGGTTGAGCTGCCTGATGGGATAAAACCCATAGGGTGTAAATGGGTCTTCAAGAAGAAGACAGACATGGATGGCAATATAGTTACCTATAAGGGTAGACTAGTGGCTAAAGGTTTTAAACAAGTCCACGGGGTGGACTATGATGAAACATTCTCGCCAGTTGCCATGATCAAGTCCATTCGGATTCTGCTTGCTATAGCTGCATATCATGACTATGAGATATGGCAGATGGATGTGAAGACAGCGTTCCTTAACGGGAAGCTAACTGAGGATGTGTACATGACACAACCTGATGGCTTCATCCATCCTGCAGAGGCTAGTAAGGTCTGCAAGCTAAAGAGATCCATTTATGGATTAAAGCAAGCATCTCGAAGTTGGAATCTTCGATTTGATGAAGCTGTGAGAGATTATGGCTTTATCAAAAGCGAAGATGACGCCTGTGTGTATAGAAAATTCAGTGGGAGCTTGGTGTTTTTTCTGGTCTTGTATGTCGATGACATACTGCTCATCGGAAACGACATCCCTAGTCTTCAAGCTGTGAAGACATGGTTGGGGAAGTGTTTTGAGATGAAAGACTTAGGGGAGGCCGCCTATATTCTAGGCGTGAGGATCTACCGAGAAAGATCCAAGAGGCTCCTGGCCCTTAGTCAGAGTACCTACATTGATAAGGTCCTGGAGAGGTTTAACTTAGAGCAATCCAAGAAAGGATACCTTCTAGTAAGACATGGCCTTACTCTCTCAAAGAGCCAGTGTCCTACAACACAGGCTGAGAGGGATAACATGAGTCGAATTCCTTATGCTTCGGCAGTAGGATCGATCATGTATGCAATGTTGTGTACTAGACCAGACGTGGCATATGCTGTAAGCATAACCAGCCGATACCAATCCAATCCAGGTCTGCAGCACTGGGTGGCTGTAAAGAACATCCTAAAGTATCTGAGGAGAACTAAGGATTTGTTCTTGGTCTATGGGGGACAGAAAGAGCTCAGTGTGCAGGGCTATACTGATGCATCATTCCAGTCTAACCCTGACGACTTTAGATCGCAGGCCGGCTATGTGTTCAAGATAAATGGAGGTGCTGTATGCTGGAAGAGCTTCAAGCAATCCACCATAGCAGATTCTACAACCGAGGCAGAGTATGTGGCCGCTTCTGAGGCAGCCAAGGAAGCCGTTTGGATGAGGAAGTTCATATCTGATCTTCAGGTGGTCCCTAGTGCAATGGATCCCATTGAACTCTACTGTGACAACAATGGAGCAATTGCACAAGCCAAGGAACCACGGTCTCATCAAAGATCCAAACACATACTCAGAAGATTTCACTTGATCAGAGAGATCATTGAAAGAGGTGATGTCAAGATTAGCAGAGTTGACACAGAGAACAATCTGGCAGACCCATTGACCAAGGCTTTGGCGCAGCAGAAGCATGATGGTCACACTAGAGATATGGGGTTAAGATTCCTCAACCTCTAGGTCTTAGTGCAAGTGGGAGATTGTTGGTGTATATGCCCTAGGACCTAGTTTTGGTCCACTTATGTACTACTTGACTTTGATATTTATATATATCATTCTGGCATTGTCATTGTCAATGTTTGTTTACATCTGCGCACATGTACTAACTGAAGAAACCCCTTTCAAGAGGGGGGCCGAAACTTGTAGAAAACCCCTTTCAAGAGGGAAGCCGAAACCCTGATTGTGGCGCACATATAGAGTTTTGCAAGCGGAAGATAGGGCTTCATGGGATCGCAATCATAAAAGCATATGATCAACTTGTATAAGAGGAATAGATCTAAAAGATCATACCAATGCCATCGATTTGATGATGCCTTGGAAGCAAAGGTTCAAGTGCTCCTTCTCCAAAGGTGACGCACACAACCGATGACGATAGCTTGCTCTTTGAGTCCTTTGTGCTAGCAAAAGCACTTCAAAGAGTCCTTGTCGCGTGAGGGTGTTTCGAGATGAAGCTTGGCGAGAGTAACCTTCTTCTTCTCCTTCTCGTCCGAATCCTTTCGCCCCCAAAGAGGAACGTTGAGAAGAGAAGAGTGAAGTCGAGCGTTCAAAACGCTTTTGCGTTAAGGTGAAGTCGCCTTCATTACATTCCATAAATGGAAGATATGAAGCCATGCGCCACAACCAAACCAAAAACGCCTAACGCCTTGAACCAAGCGTTCACCCTTTGTGAACCGGTTCAAGCAACTTTAATCCACTTCAATTTGGTTCAAGAACCAAATTAAACCAGCCCAAGCCATGGTCTAGATCTCACTTTGAACCAAAGGGTTCAAGATCTAACCGTTCATCTCTTGATGCTCTTGATCTCACCGATCTAGCATCAACTCTCTCGATCGAAGCTTACCGATCTCAAGCCCCAATCAATCAAACATGATCAGACCAGATCTCACTTACAATCAGAGTCTCTTTCCCTTTAAACTGAACCTAAACAATTCAGTCCACACGATCTGACTTAAGTAAGCCATATCACCAAATTGTGCGACCCTGAGGGTTTCCTTTAAATGTCGGTAACGATAACTCACGTTATCACGATCAGTGAGGGGTATCTAGCAACACATCACTGTCTCCCGATATAAAGGAAAGAGTCTTCCAAGACTTCACCCAAACCACAGCACAAGCGTGAATCAACTCACTAGGCATTACATGTTTCCTTTGCCACTGGATGTTCTTATTGGACAAGCCTGTCAAGCTTGTAACTCCAATATGATGAGCATGATTAGATCAGATGAGCATAGTCACCTGGGTATGGCCATACACTTTCTCAATCATCTCATCTAGGGGGCCCCTATAGAACACCACACTCCTTCAACAAGGAGACGGCAATCCTCTATCTATCACTAGTGCCCTAACCTGACTCATGATCATTATCCAAGATAGTCTATAACCATTATGTTTCAAATGATATTGAACTACCTCAAAACAATGACAATCATCATTTAGAAACACAAGTGATCTCAAGTCAGAGGACATGTGCCACTTGTTGCAATCAAGGATCATTCACATTGTGACAAGCAATTGAATATCCTAGTAGGGTCTGTCCAGTACATCCAATGTACCCATGAGTCTACATCTTATTCCATGCTTGAAGCATCCTATAAGATTAGAATACATATTAGTCTCAATCATATCAAGGCTGTCTCATGTTCACCAAGATATATCGACTAAGGACATTTAGCATGTCAGCCTAGCTGAACAGCTTTGAGACATTATTCAGTAGTACACTTATTACAGCAGACAAGGTAACAACTTGAATAATAACCATGCCTTTATAAACACAAGAGTTTATTACATGATACTGATACAATCCCAAGGCCTCAAACATTAGCCTTAAGGGCATACCCCAACACTAACATGATAATGTCCCTGGAGACAGATTGGATCTGTGCTCAAACTATTGTCCCCAGTCGATGTACCTTAGTGGATATGGGACAGCTATGGTACTTGAGAGACTGGTATGTGAGCTGGTTAGGTACGTGATGCTAACGCAGACACATGGGTATATCATTGGAGGATATACTGGAAAGACCCGCTGTGAGGCTATTGTTGGGGTATGCCCTTAAGGCTAATGTTTGAGGCCTTGGGATTGTAACAGTATCATGTATAAACTCTTATGTTTATAAAGGCATGGTTGTTATTCAGTTTGTTACATTGTCTGCTGCAATAAGTGTACTTCTGAATAATGTCTCAAAGCTGTTCAGCTGGGCTGACATGCTATAAAGTCCTTAGTCGATATATCTTGGTGAACATGAGACAACCTTGATGTGGTTAAGACTAATATGTGTTCTAATCTTATAGGATGCTTCGAGCATAGAATAAGATGTAGACTCACGGGTACATTGGATGTACTGGACAGACCCTACTAGGTTATTCAATTGCTTGTCACAATGTGAATAATCCTTGAATGCGACAAGTGGCACATTTCCTCTAACTTGAGAGCACTTGTGTTTCTAAATGATGATTGTCATTGTTTTGAGGTAGTTCAATATCATTTGAAACATAATGATTATAGACTATCTTGGATGGTGAGCTTGAGTCAGGTTAGGGCACTAGTGATAGACAAAGGATTGCCGTCTCCTTGTTTAAGGAGTGTGATGTTCTAAAGGGGCCCCCTGGATGAGATGATTGAGAATAGTGTATGGCCATACCCAGGTGACTATGTTCATCTGATCTAATCATGCTCATCATATTGGAGTTACAAGCCTGACACGCTTGTCCAATAAGAACATCCAGTGGCAAAGGAAACATGCATGCCTTGTGAGTTGGATTCACACTTGTGCTGTGGTTTGGGTGTAGTCTTGGAAGACTCTTTTCTTTATATCGGGAGATAGTGATGTGTTGCTAGATACCCCTCACTGATCGTGATAACGTGAGTTATCGTTACCGACATTTAAAGGAAACCCTCAGGGTCGCACAATTTGATGATATGGCTTACTTAAGTCAGATCGTGTGGACTGAATTGTTCAGGTTCAGTTTAAAGGGATTTAATCTCTGATTGTAAGTGAGATCTGGTCTGATCATGTTTGATTGATTAGGGCTTGAGATCGGTAAGCTTCGATCGAGAGATTGGATGCTAGATCGGTGAGATCAGCAGCATCAAGAGATCGACGGTCAGATCAAGAGCCTTAGGGTTTATTGTGGTCTGGACTGATTGCTTGGTTTATTTGGTTATTAAACCAAATCGATTTGAACCAGCTCATTGGTTGAGCGCATGGTTCAATCTAAGAGGAGTTTGCGCATGGGGTGAACCCATGGTCGCATGTACGTTTGGGGTTTACTAAATTTAGAAGCCATGACTTCTAAACGTGGGAACGCCTCACGTTCACGCCTAAGTCGCTCTCATCTCTTGTCATTCCTCATCTCTCGTGGCCAACTTGAGTATTCGGCTTGCACTCTCGTGTGGTGAAGAGGTTGACGCAAGGAGAAGGAAGTAATCGCCAAGCAAAGGATTCTCTCCCCTTCCATTCGACAACGACTTCTTGGAACCTTGCTAGCACAAGGAGCACCAAGGAAAAGTAGGCAACATCAATTGTGTGCGTCACCTTAGGAGAAGGAGCATTTGCGCCTTTCCTTCCAAGACACCATCTAAGCGATGGCAATGGTAAGAATCCCTTTTCATTGAAAGTTGAACATGTTACATGCTATGCGATCCTGTTAGAAACCCTAGATTCCGCTAGAGGTTTTGTTGTGCCTCCTATTAGGGTTTCGCCCCCCCCCCCCCCCCTCATTTTAGGGGACTTTCAATTGGTATCAGAGCCTGTTATTGCATGCTAATATGTTTGCTTTCTTTGTGATCCTATGCAATGATCTATATGTTACATGCGCTAGTTGTAATAGGCGAACTTTACATGCTTGTTAGAGATGTTTTTGTTTCTCCTAGGCGCATGTTTTCTTGTTGGCGCATATTATGTTTTCTCAAAAACTTATGATACATGCGCGACTCATTATAGATCTAAGGCCCTGCTTTAAACCCTTAGACGGGTTATTAGGGTTGAAGTCATCCCCTAGGTTAGATCCAGACAGTCTGATCAGATCATCTGACAGCCTTGATGGGTTGACCAGATAGCACCTGTGCGATAGCACCTGGTGGCTATAGGTCGACTGCAGACAGGCGTGTAGCGATGTCTGATTGAGACGACTACAGAACACACATGAGTTAGGCCCGGGGTCACGCCCGCTTGCCAGATCTCATGAGGGTTGTTCGGCCCTGGCGCATGCATGGTTGACCTTTTGGTCGACTCAAGTCAGTTAGGACTTGGTGCATGCAAGGGCAGTGGATCTGACTAGGTTGGATGAGTGGATCCCTAGTAATGGACCATTGTAAGGTTGTAGGGCAAATAAGGAAATTAAAATTGATGCCTATGGGGTTTTCGAAATTTAATTTTCATGATTGGATCACATGTTGATTGATGCCTATGTTTGTTTATTTATTCTTATGTGGGCTGCCCATGTTAATTGTGTGTTGTGCTGGGGCCTGCGTGCCTGGAATTTAAAGTTGTAAATTAATTATTGTGATCTGCGTATCACATTGTATTTAATTTATAAAGTGTAATTGACCTGCGTGTCAATCTTGTCTAGATAGATTAATTTGTAAATTAATCAGACAAGAGCACAGAGCACACTTGGCAGAGGCGCTTGCAGCAGAGGCTTGACCAGGAGGGAGGTCCAGGGTTCGACTCTGGGACCAGGCGCATTTTCCCTGGTAGGCGCACCTGAGCTGCAGATGGCGCTTGGGCCCTGGGTTGGGCCAGATGAGCAGCAAAAGACCCATGAAGAAAAGCAAGTGAAGACTTAAGTTAATTAAGGTCTTACTTAGGCTATGGGCTTTTACCACATAAGATCCATGCTTTCTTTTATTGTTTAAATAAGTAGAACAGCATGATTTATTTATCTTCTGCTATCACCATAGGAATTGAATGATAGTGAAGAAGATAAAAGACCGTTAAAATCCAACGCTAAAATATCAAGCTCGTATGCCTTCTGACGCGAAACCTCACTGTTCTGATTATCGTTGGAGCCGTGTTGTACCCACTCAGTGGGCACGTCCATCTATCTTCAGATGGTGCGGGATTACACCTGCGTGTTACAGAGAAGGGATTTATCGCTTCTCGTTGCTCAGCATAGCACGTGGTGGTCCAGGGAGTAGGTCGGGTCAGCTTGACCATGTAGGCTACATATGTGGCGCATATGGTAGCGCATGGAGGCAGCCATCTGTGGGGTCAGAGATTGTGTTGTACCAACTCAGTTGGCACAGTCTGCTGGATTGCCCAGATGAAGGGGAATCGCACGGGTTGGCGATTGGCTGGGACAGCCTACCAGAAATTAGTGCTTGTACTCTCTGTGCATCTTATCTCGCCTGAGCGGGACGCGGAGACCAAGTATGAAATCTGGATCCCATCTCACTAAAAGAGTTCTACTCTTTCGGGCTGTTTTGCTGGATTTTTCAGCCAGATAAAATAGTGAGAAAAAGAATCATTCTTAAGTCCTGAATTGATTCTTTACATTGATACTAACCTTGCTGTTCTTGCATTGTTGTAGATACCTGCAGCAACGAACACCATGAGCTTCAATGTGCGATCCCTATTGGAAAGGGAGAAGTTTGCTGGGCCAAACTTCTCAGACTGGTTCGGACACCTTAAGATTGTTCTTAAGGCAGAGAGGAAACTGTATGTCCTCGAGACGGCTATACCGCCTCAGCCCGCTCCGAACGCCGCAAGGGCGGTTCGGGAAGCTTATGAAAAGCACGTCAATGATAGCATTGATGTCGCTTGCCTGATGCTAGCGTCTATGACGCCACCGCTGCAGCGTCAGCATGAGGATATGTCTGCTATAGACATGATAGCGAACCTCAAGATGCTGTATGCTGCACAGGCGAGGACAGAACGCTATAATCTGACAAAGCTATTCTTTCAGAGCAAACTAGCTGAAGGGAGCCTAGTGGGAGCTCACGTGCTCAAGATGATTGGGCACAAGGAGGCTCTAGAGAAACTGGGGCATACCATCAACCAGGAGCTTGCTGTAGACATTATTCTGCAGTCTCTCCCGCCCTCTTTCGATGCGTTCATCATTAACTTTAATATGAACAAAATCGATTGTACTCCGGCAGAGCTGCTGAATATGCTCTTGACTACTGAGGAAACTCTGAAGGGAAAGCCTTCAACCTCTGTCTTAATGGTTCCTTCAAGGAACAACAAGAAGAAGGGGAAGAAGGGCAAGACCCCTGTCAAGAGTTACAGCAAGGCTCTGAAGCAAAAAGTCAAGCGGTCAAAGGAATACAGATGTTTCCACTGTGGCCAGCTGGGTCACTGGAAAAAGGACTGTAAAGCGCTCCAAGGAGATAAGAGGGGAAGCATCGCTTCTGGCTCAGGTATTTACGTGACGGAAGTCATGGTTTCATCTTCTTCTATATCATGGGTGTTGGACACTGCATGTGGAGTTCACATTTGTTCAAATGTACAGGAACTCAAGAGAAGAAGACAGGTGGGACAGCATGAGGTGGACCTACGAGTTGGAAACGGGGCATGGGTTGCTGCTGTTGCTGTAGGAGACTATTTCATCTCTTTGCCATCTGGGCTTGTATTGGAACTAAACAGTTGTTACTTTGTTCCCAGCATTACTAAAAATATTATCTCCATTCCTGCTCTTGTCAGGAAGGGATTTTCCTTTGAATGCAATATTTCAAAGTGTGTTTTATCTTTTGATAATATTGTTTATGCAACTGGTTCAATTAACAATGGGTTATTCATGTTGGACATGGAATGTTCTATACAAAATATTGATATTAAGAAAGCCAAGTATGCTGATGACAGCACCTTGCTATGGCATAGTCGTTTAGGCCATATTAACAAGAAACGCATTAAGCGGTTGCATGATCATGGACTGCTGGGATCATTCTCCTATGAGGAGATTGATACATGCAAGGCTTGTTTAATGGGTAAAATGACGAAGTCACCTGTTCCTCACAAAGGTCAAAGGGCTTCAGGTTTACTTGACCTTATACACAGTGATGTGTGTGGGCCATTTAGTAAACATGCCAGAGGTGGCTATCAGTACTTCATTACCTTTACTGATGATTTCAGTAGATATGGGTATGTCTATTTAATGAGACATAAAAGTGAATCTTTTGACAAGTTCAAAGAGTTCAAGAATGAAGTACAGAATCAGCTAGGCCGAAATATCAAGGCACTTCGTTCTGATCGAGGTGGAGAATACCTAAGTCATGCGTTTACTGATTATCTGAAGGAGTGTGGGATTATCTCACAGCTCACTCCGCCAGGAACACCGCAATGGAATGGGTGTGTCCGAGAGGAGAAATAGAACGTTACTTGATATGGTTCGTTCTATGATGAGTCAGGCTACTCTTCCATATTCCTTTTGGGGATTTGCACTGGAAACAGCTGCAAAGGTACTAAACCGAGTACCATCCAAGGCAGTTTCTAAGACGCCATATGAGTTATGGTATGGGAAACAGCCGAGCTTGACATTTATCAGGATCTGGGGCTGCGAGGCTTATGTCAAAAAGCTCGCCTCTGGGAAACTAGAGAGCATATCTGAAAAATGTATCTTTGTCGGTTACCCTAAGGAAACTAAGGGTTATTATTTCTACGATCCCAAAGAGAACAAAGTATTTGTTGCTCGGACGGCCATATTTCTTGAGAAGGAGTTTCTTCTGCAAGAGGCCAGTGGGAGAGAAATAAAGCTGGATGAGAATCCAGAGGAAGGACAAAGTAGTCAAGCACAGTTGGATGAGCCTGAGCCGGTGGATCAGGTTATTGAACAACCTGAGGCTCAGATATCACGGGAACCGCGAAGATCGGGAAGGATCCGTCGACAGCCTGAGCGCTATGACGGAGTCTACATCATTGATAATGATGAACCCCTCACTTATGCGGATGCGGTCAGTGGACCGGAGTCAGCGAGATGGCTTGAAGCTATGCGCGCCAAGATGGACTCCATGTCAGATAACCAAGTCTGGGATTTGGTTGATCCGCCTCCGGGAGTTATCCCTATAGGCTGTAAATGGATCTTCAAGAAGAAGATTGACATGGATGGTAACGTGGTTACCTATAAAGGCAGGCTAGTTGCGAAAGGTTTCAAACAAATCTACGGGATAGATTATGATGAAACTTTCTCACCTGTAGCCATGTTTAAGTCTATTCGGATTCTTTTCGCGATAGCTGCATATTATGATTATGAGATTTGGCAAATGGATGTGAAAACAGCTTTCCTGAATGGAAATCTGGATGAGGATGTGTATATGACACAACCAGAAGGTTTCACTAATCCATCAGATCGTCATAAGATATGCAAGTTAAAGAAGTCCATTTATGGACTTAAACAAGCATCTAGAAGCTGGAATATTCGTTTTGATGAATCAATCAGTGAGTTTGGTTTCATCAAGAACGAGGATGACCCGTGTGTATATAAGAGGTTTAGTGGGAGCGTGATTACTTTCTTAGTCCTCTACGTCGATGATATCTTGATCATTGGAAACGATATTCCTGAAATGCATGCGGTTAAGGCATGGTTAAGGAAGTGTTTCCAGATGAAAGATTTAGGAGAAGCAGCCTATGTATTAGGTGTGAAGATCTACAGGGATAGATCTAAGAGACTTCTCGGGCTGTGCCAGAGTACTTACATCGATAAAGTCCTGGAGAGATTTCATTTAGAGAATTCTAAAAGAGGATATCTTCCAGTCAAACATGGTCTGAATCTTTTGAAGAGTCAGTGTCCACAAACACAGACTGAGAAAGATGAAATGGACAATACGCCTTATGCTTTGGCTATTGGGTCCATTATGTATGCGATGTTGTGTACTCGCCCAGACGTCGCTTACGGGTTAAGCGTGACCAGTCGGTTCCAAAGTAATCCAGGTCAGGCACACTGGATTGCAGTCAAGAACATTTTAAAATATCTGCGGAGGACCAAAGATATGTTCTTGATATATGGTGGTTAGGAATAACTCAGTATTGAAGGATATACTGACGCTTCGTTCCAGTCTGACCAGGATGATTTCCGATCGCAATCAGGCTATGTTTTCAGCTTGAATGGAGGAGCAGTGGTGTGGAAGAGTTTCAAACAGTCAACTGTTGCTGATTCCACAACAGAAGCCGAGTATGTTGCAGCCTCGGAAGCATCCAAGGAGGCAGTGTGGATTCGTAAGTTCGTGAAAGAACTTGGTGTTGTTCCTTCGAGTGCAGATCCTTTGGTTATTTTCTGTGATAACACTGGAGCAATCGCACAAGCAAAGGAACCACGGTCGCACCAGAAGTCCAAGCACATACAGAGACGGTTTCATTTGATCAGGGAGATCATAGATCGTGGCGAGATCAAAGTCTGCAAGGTTCATACAGATGACAATCTGGCAGACCCGCTTACCAAGCCTCTGGCGCAGCAGAAGCATGAGAAGCACTGTAATAATATGGGTTTGAGATTTCTCAACCATTAGATTAAGTGCAAGTGGGAGATTGTTGGGGTATGCCCTTAAGGCTAATGTTTGAGGCCTTGGGATTGTAACAGTATCATGTATAAACTCTTATGTTTATAAAGGCATGGTTGTTATTCAGTTTGTTACATTGTCTGCTGCAATAAGTGTACTTCTGAATAATGTCTCAAAGCTGTTCAGCTGGGCTGACATGCTATAAAGTCCTTAGTCGATATATCTTGGTGAACATGAGACAGCCTTGATGTGGTTAAGACTAATATGTGTTCTAATCTTATAGGATGCTTCTGTAAGATCCAAGGATCTTAAGTCCTGGTAAGTATTATTTTGATTTAAATAAAATCATTGACTGTGGATATTACGTTAAGCAGTATTGGATGTTAATTAACTAACTTATTGGATGTTAATTAACTGGCTTATTGATTGTTAATTTATAATTAATTAAATAGACCTTATTGGATGTTAATTTAATCCTTATTGGATTTTCGTTTAAGTGAATGGTTAATTGTTAGTTAATGGTTAAATTAATTAGTTAACTATGGGTTATTGGGTTTACACTTAAATTAGATGGATTCGAATTAATTAGTTAGTGGATTAAGTCTTCTCACCTAATTGGATCATCACTTGGCGACATGGACTTGGATCCTCTAATTGGCGGTTAGGATGCTTGGCGACTTGAAGATCCAATCCGTTAATTCAAATATGGCGTGAAGAGGACTTTTGGCGGTTGATCGTTCATGCAACCCTAGAGCTTGACGCCACCTTGGAGGAAGAAGGCGATCTTGGTGTTCTTGGAGTTATTGAGGCGAATTCTCCATCTTCTTCCCCTTGGCGAATTTCCTTGAGGTGAAGAAACTTTCTTGGCGAGTTCTTGGAGATTCTTTGGGCGGCTTAAAGGCTTTAGACGAGTTTTGTGAGGGAAGATTTCACCTTAGTGTTCACGGTTAAGAGGTGAGTGGGGTGTCTTATTCGAGTTTATCCATTTAATCTTGTTAGATGATACCTTTGATTGCTTGGAAAACTTTACTATGCTAAAAACCGAATTTAAGACACCATTTATGAAAACCGAAAACTTGATATTTGTTTATGAAAACCGAAATCTTAATATTTGTAATTAACATGTTCACATGTGAATTGAATCTTGATATTTTTTATGAAAATCGAAATCTTGATATTATTCATGAAAACCGAAATTTGTAAGGTATATCTATCATGAAAACCGAATTCTGGCAACCTGAAATTTAAGATATTTCTTATGTGGAATTTAGGTAGCTTTAAATCAGTAATTTTTGAGCATTAAATTCTTGTTAACTAGGGTTAAATTTTAAGTAGATAATATGCTAGAAACCGTGAGCTATATGTGTTTTATTTTAATCCTTTGAGCATGAGATTTTTGTTAACTAGAGTTTAATTGTTGTAGAACCGTGGGTTACATGTAGTAATTTGTAAAGTAGTTTGTAAGAATACATGTTTTAATTTTATGTTGATTTTATGGATGCTTGTTAAATGCAATCCATGAATGTTTCTTTATGTGTGTAGCATGTTATATATTTATGGTTATATATTTATGGCCATGTATCTTTGTTTGAGAAACTTGGGTGATAACATAGCAAGGTTAGACTGAACTAATCAGCATGAAACCTAAGGACTACACTACTATGTGATTATGTGATTTTTTGAATATTATGTGGTTATGTGATTTTCGAATATTATGTGGTTATGTGATTTTCGAATATTATGTGTTGTGGTCATGGAATGGTTAGGACTAAGGCTAAGTGTAACTGTGTACTCAAGGGGATAGTCTATATGTGATATGTTAAGGGTGGGATATTTCAGCCCTGTATTGTGATATGTGAGGGGGTTGTTGTTCAGCCTGCCTGATGTGATTATTGTGATAAAAAATGACTATCCTAGAGTCTAGTTGACACTTAGGAGTCCACTTTTGTGAAATAAGATATAAGATGTGTCTGGTGTTGTCCAGTTAAGGAACCCTTTGGGAGAACGAGTGATATAAGACGCAAAGTGCCATGTCTTGGTCGGACAGGGGCCACCTCTTGATGTCATCACTCTTAGACGCTTAGATTTTTGTGATTATGGGGTGGTGTAGATCAAGGTATCACATCTTGACCGGGTGGGGATTACCTCTTGAGTCTACTCACTGTCCATGTATATGTTGCATGTGATTTGCAGATATGTTGCATGTGATTTGCAGATATGTTGCATGTGATTTGCAGGCTTCTCCCAGTGCTTAGGCCAAAGCCGGGTTGGACCATAATGGTCACTATTGATTATGCTGGACAACTAGGTCAATTAAGTCATTAGTTGGTTTAGAGTATAGCTCTAGAACCCTGGTTACTCTTTGGGGACAATGATGTCTTAGCAGTTTACATCTGATTGTTTTATATGAGTTCTGTCCTTTAATTTTGTTATATGTTGACATGATATTCTGTTAAATGTTTTTAAAATAATCTGCATGTATTTTCGAGTGTATGTTATGGATGGTCGTTTGAGACTATCCACTCACTGGGCTGTGTAGCTCACTCCCTCACTATTTTCAGGTGTAGAGCAGGGGCGCATTACCAGTTAGCATTTTATATGGATATTGTGATAAGACTTTTGTGCTTAATTATCTGGGGCCGGTTGTGGCCGAATTATGTGAACTATATGAACTTGTGATGCCAGTTGTGGCCGAATTATGTGAACTATATGAACTTGTGATGCCAGTTGTGGCCGAACTATGTGAACTATGTGAAATTGTGTTGCCGGATTGTGGCAGTTTTGAGAGTTTGATTTTTGTGTCACCGCGGGCTTTGACCTGGTTTCGGTGTTTGGTATCAGTGATGTTAGTTATGAAGTTATAGAATCGACATTGTGGTTTTGTTTTGAATTTCAAGTCGATTTGTATTTTTGCAATCGGATTTGATATAAATGTGAACTTGCATATGTCTAGTGCAAGTATTGCCTGGTGGCAGGTACCCTTATGTGATTTATGTGATTTATGGATTTTATGGATTTTATACGGATTTGATATAACTGTTGCCTTGCATATGTCTAGTGCAAGGATTGCGTGGTGGCAGGTACATTTATGAAATTGTGTTTTGTGGAGATTCTATATATGCATTCTCGAAAATTTTCAGATCGTGTTTTCTTGAACTTGGTTTTACCTAGCATGTGAATCGATCTTGTATGATAACATCCTGTTTCTCTATGACTTGTGTTGCTTGTTTGGGGTTAAGATAACGGGATGTGACAGCTTCGAGCATAGAATAAGATGTAGACTCATGGGTACATTGGATGTACTGGACAGACCCTACTAGGTTATTCAATTGCTTGTCACAATGTGAATAATCCTTGAATGCGACAAGTGGCACATTTCCTCTGACTTGAGATCACTTGTGTTTCTAAATGATGATTGTCATTGTTTTGAGGTAGTTCAATATCATTTGAAACATAATGATTATAGACTATCTTGGATGGTGAGCTTGAGTCAGGTTAGGGCACTAGTGATAGACAAAGGATTGCCGTCTCCTTGTTTAAGGAGTGTGATGTTCTAAAGGGGCCCCCTGGATGAGATGATTGAGAATAGTGTATGGCCATACCCAGGTGACTATGTTCATCTGATCTAATCATTCTCATCATATTGGAGTTACAAGCCTGACACGCTTGTCCAATAAGAACATCCAGTGGCAAAGGAAACATGCATGCCTTGTGAGTTGGATTCACACTTGTGCTGTGGTTTGGGTGTAGTCTTTGAAGACTCTTTTCTTTATATCGGGAGACAGTGATGTGTTGCTAGATACCCCTCACTGATCGTGATAACGTGAGTTATCGTTACCGACATTTAAAGGAAACCCTCAGGGTCGCACAATTTGATGATATGGCTTACTTAAGTCAGATCGTGTGGACTGAATTGTTCAGGTTCAGTTTAAAGGGATTTAATCTCTGATTGTAAGTGAGATCTGGTCTGATCATGTTTGATTGATTAGGGCTTGAGATCGGTAAGCTTCGATCGAGAGATTGGATGCTAGATCGGTGAGATCAGCAGCATCAAGAGATCGACGGTCAGATCAAGAGCCTTAGGGTTTATTGTGGTCTGGACTGATTGCTTGGTTTATTTGGTTATTAAACCAAATCGATTTGAACCAGCTCATTGGTTGAGCGCATGGTTCAATCTAAGAGGAGTTTGCGCATGGGGTGAACCCATGGTCGCATGAACGTTTGGGGTTTACTAAATTTAGAAGCCATGACTTCTAAACGTGGGAATGCCTCACGTTCACGCCTAAGTTGCTCTCATCTCTTGTCATTCCTCATCTCTCGTCGCCAACTTGAGTATTCGGCTTGCACTCTCGTGTGGTGAAGAGGTTGACGCAAGGAGAAGGAAGTAATCGCCAAGCAAAGGATTCTCTCCCCTTCCATTCGACAACGACTTCTTGGAACCTTGCTAGCACAAGGAGCACCAAGGAAAAGTAGGCGACATCAATTGTGTGCGTCACCTTAGGAGAAGGAGCATTTGCGCCTTTCCTTCCAAGACACCATCTAAGCGATGGCAATGGTAAGAATCCCTTTTCATTGAAAGTTGAACATGTTACATGCTATGCGATCCTGTTAGAAACCCTAGATTCCGCTAGAGGTTTTGTTGTGCCTCCTATTAGGGTTTCGCCCCCCCCTTATTCTAGGGGACTTTCAGCTATGACTTGGTGTCATAAGTTATCCTCACAAGTGACAGGAGATGCATTGATCCCTTGACTTGAGGTCATTGATCGTTCTATATGGTTAGCGACTTGCTTTGATACAACCTAACACCTCGCCGTAGTTGGGAGGTCATAACGGTTGTCATTGAGCATATCACGACCCATATGAGAAGGTCATCGGACAGACATAGGATTTGCCCCTTCCTTAGGGAAGTATGATATCCATGGAGCTCCTCTATGGTTCTATGACTTAGAGTGTATGGCCATACCCAGGTAAGAACCTGTTTTAGTCATAGCCATGTGATTGGGTGAAAACAAGTGGTGACACACTTGTCCAATCGGATATCAGTCCGGCAAAGAGACTGTAATGCATCTGTACCTAGTTGCGATGATGGGGATGTCGATGTCGATATCCATTCCAATGACCTGGGTAGCAGCGATGCACTGCTAGGTGCCACTCACTGCTTATGGTGACCTTTGGTCAGCACTGCCAGCGTCAGAAGAACCTACAGGGTCGCACACCTTGATACTTGAGTTCTCGTATTGATCGAGAAGCCTTATGATCAAGTTATTGGATAACTCGGATCTAATTGGGAGATTTCATCAGCACCAATGGGCCTGATGAGATGGAAGAATGTTATTGGAGCCAAACTTCATTTTTGGCAGGTTGACCTGTATTTGACCATGGTTGGTCACACTTGGATTAGGGTTGCATTGGATTGGATCCAAATGCTTAATCAACCCATAGGATGAAGTTTGGGCTAGCTCATTATCCAATGAAGCCCAATAACAAGTTCTCATGAAGAGAAGAGAGGCTAAAAGGGTATAATGGGGAGAAACCCAACCCCATTGGCGCCTAAGGGGCATAATGGGGTTAGGGTGGCAAAATTGCTTCATTAAGGAAGCAATTTGCGCCTAGCCCTTCTCCCTTGATGGTATGAATGCCTTTAAGGCATATCTTGGGCTGATATGGTACTTGGGCAATTATGGAAAGGTTGAATGAAGTTTATGGTAAAGTCTTGGAGACTTTCCTTGCATCAAACCTCCTCATCCTAGCCCTACACTTGTCATGATCCTAGCCCTTGCCCTAATCGCCTCTTGCCCTATATATGTGACCCTAGCCGCCCCCTCTTATATGATTCATCCTTGGAGGCATGAACATAAGAAGGGAGCGAGAGCAAGGAGCAAAGGCACAATCTCTTCCTCTTCCATCAAGTGGCCGCAAGCTTCTCCTTCCTTACCACTTGGCGCATCTTTCTCTCTTGGTGGCGCAAGGTGGTTGGAGCATCTCCCTAAGGCTTGGATCTTCTTCCCGAGGCTAGCACCGGGCGTGGAAGAAGAGGACTCGAGGCATCCGTGTGTGTGAGAATGCAGAGGGCGCACAGTTGGGCGCCTATCACGACATCGATCTCATCTTGCTCTGAGGTATTTTCTAACTCATCGTGTCGACCCCCTTGCATGCGATCTTCACTGGGTTTTTGGGACGGACCTGTTTCGGGGACATTCTTCCGCTGTGCAATGTATGTATGTGTCTCTGAAAAATTGTAAAATGTCCCCGGGGTTTCCCAACAATGTCATCCCTCTCAGCCTGTGTTGTAGGACACTGGCTCTTTGAGAGAGTAAGACCATGTCTCACTGGAAGGTATCCTTTCTTGGATTGCTCCATGTAGAACCTCTCCAGTACCTTATCAATCTAAGTACTTTGACTAAGGGCCAGAAGCCTCTTGGATCTATCCCGGTAGATCCTCACGCCTAGAATATAGGTGGCCTCCCCTAAGTCTTTCATCTCGAAACACTTCCCCAACCATGTCTTCACAGCTTGAAGATTAGGGATGTCGTTTCCGATGAGCAGTATGTCATCAACATACAAGACCAGAAAAATAACCAAGCTCCCACTGAATTTTCTATATACACAGGCCTCATCTTCACTTTTGATAAAGCCATAATCTCTCACGGCCTCATCAAATCGAAGATTCCAACTTCGAGATGCTTGTTTTAATCCATAAATGGATCTCTTCAGCCTACAGACCTTATTAGCCTCTGCAGGATGGATGAAGCCATCAGGTTGTGTCATATACACATCCTCAGTCAGCTTCCCGTTAAGGAATGCTGTCTTCACATCCATCTGCCATATCTCATAATCATGATATGCAGCTATAGCAAGCAGAATCCGAATGGATTTAATCATGGCAACTGGCGAGAAGGTTTCATCATAGTCCACCCCGTGGACTTGTTTAAATCCTTTAGCCACTAGTCTACCCTTGTAGGTAACTATATTGCCATCCATGTCTGTCTTCCTCTTGAAGACCCATTTACACCCTATGGGTTTTACCCCATCAGGCAGCTCAACCAAATCTCAGACTTGGTTAGCCGACAAGGAATCCATCTCGGATCGCATGGCGTCAAGCCATTTCTCGGAGTTCGGTCCACTGACCGCCTCATCATAGGTTCTAGGTTCATCCTCAATGATGAAGATCCCATCGTGTTGGGTCGGTAGTGACCCATACCTTTCAGGTACACGACGAATTCTCCCAGACCTATGCGGGACCTGTGTCTGAGCCTCAGGTTGCCTAGCAACCGGTGCAGGTGGCTCAGATTCCATCTCTTTGTCTTGTGCTTGCACTTGAACCTCATCCAAGTCAAACTTCCTCCCACTAAAGGATACTACTTCTATGTCCCAACCGAGAACAAAGTTTTTGTTGCTCGGGGTGCTGTCTTTCTAGAGAAAGAATTTCTCATGAAAGAAATTAGTGGGAGGAAGTTTGACTTGGATGAGGTCCAAGTGCAAGCACAAGACAAAGAGATGGAATCTGAGCCACCTGCACCGGTTGCTAGCCAACCTGAGGGTGAGACACAGGTCCCGCGTAGGTCTGGGAGAATTCATCGTGCACCTGAAAGGTACGGGTCACTGCCAACCCAACACGATGGGATCTTCATCATTGAGGATGAACCTAGAACCTATGATGAGGCGGTCAGTGGACCGGACTCCGAGAGATGGCTTGACGCCATGCGATCCGAGATGGATTCCATGTCGGCTAACCAAGTCTGGGATTTGGTTGAGCTGCCTGATGGGGTAAAACCCATAGGGTGTAAATGGGTATTCAAGAGGAAGACAGACATGGATGGCAATATAGTTACCTATAAGGGTAGACTAGTGGCTAAAGGATTTAAACTAGTCCACGGGGTGGACTATGATGAAACCTTCTTGCCAGTTTCCATGATCAAATCCATTCGGATTCTGCTTGCTATAGCTGCATATCATGACTATGAGATATGGCAGATGGATGTGAAGACAGCGTTCCTTAACGGGAAGCTGACTGAGGATTTGTATATGTCACAACTGTTGGTGTATATGCCCTAGGACCTAGTTTTGGTCCATCTTTGTAGTACTTAACTCTGATATTCATATATCTTTCTGGCATTGTCGTTATCACTGTTTGTCTACACCTGCGATTGTGTACTTACATGATAATGTCCCTGGAGACAGATTGGATCTGTGCTCAAATGATTGTCCCCAGTCGATGTACCTGAGTGGATATGGGACAGCTCTGGTATTTGTGAGACCGGTATAGGTTAGGCACGTGGTGCTAACGCAGACACATGGGTATATCATTAGAGGATATACTGGACCGACCCGCTGTGAGGCTATGACTTGGTGTCATGAGTTATCCTCATAAGTGACAGGAGATACATTGATCCCTTGACTTGAGGTCATTGACCATTCTATATGGTTAGGGACTTGCTTTGATACAACCTAACAACTCGTCGTAGTTGGGAGGTCATAACGGTTGTCATTGAGCATGTCACGACCCATATGAGAAGGTCAATGTAGCTCCTCAATGGACAGACATAGGATTTGCCCCTTCCTTAGGGAAGTATGATATCCATGGAGCTCCTCTATGGTTCTATGACTGAAAGTGTTTGGCAATACCCAGGTGAGAACCAGATTTAGTCATAACCATGTGATTGGGTGAAAACAAGTGGTGACACACTTGTCCAATCGGATATCAGTTCGGCAAAGAGACTGTAATGCATCTGTACCTTGTTGCAATGATGGGGATGTCGATGTCGATATCCATTCCGATGACTTGGGTAGCAGCGATGCACTGCTAAGTGCCACTCACTGCTTGTGGTGACATTTGGTCTGCACTGCCAACTGAAAGTACCCCTTTCAATGAGGGGGGGGGGTGAAACCCTAATAGGAGGCGCATGTAAAACTTTGATAGCGGAAGCAATGATCATAGGGTTTCATAAGATCGCATATAGTTCATATGATCAACTTGTATAAAAACTTGCAAAGATCGACAAGTGATCTTACCAACGCCATTAGATTGGGTGGCGGCTTGGAAATGAGAGAACGAAATGGTTCTCCTCCAAAGATGACGCACACAAGACGATGGATCGGCTACTTCTTGTTGCTCCTTGTGCTAGCAAGGATCTCCAAGTGTCCTTGTCAAATGGAAGGGGAGTTGAGATGATCTCTCGCTTGAGCAAACTCTCTCCAAGGAGTGAACAACCACTTCCACATGTCACATCCCGATATCTTAACCCCAAACAAGCAACACAATACAGGATGTTATCACACAGGATCGATGCACATGCTAAGTAAAACCAAGTCCAGGAAATCCGATCTGAAAATTTCGAAAATCCATACATACAAATCTCCACAAAAACACATTTTCATAAAGGTACCTGCCACCACGCAATACTTGCACTAGACATATGCAAGTCACATTTATATCAAATCCGATCGCAAAAGTATAAATCGACTCGAACTTAGAAACAAAACCACAATGTCGATTCTATAAATTCATTCAATGATACCACACCGAAACCAGGCCAAAGCCCGCGGTGACACAAAAATCAGAATATCAAACTGCCATAACCGGCAACACAAGTTCACATAGTTTGGCCACAACTGGCAACACAAGTTCATATAATTCGGCCACAACCGGCCCCAGTAATTAAGCACAAAAGTCTTATTCATTCAACTGGCATATCACGATATTCATATAAAATGCTAACTGGAAATGTGCCCCTGCTCTACACCTGAAAATAATGAGGGGTGAGCTACACAGCCCAGTGAGTGGATAGTCTCAAACGACCATCCATAACATACACTCAAAAATACATGCAAATTATTTTAAAAACATTTAACAGAATATCGTGTCAACATATGACAAACTTAAAGAACAGAATTCATATAAAACAGTCAGATGTACACTGCTAAGACATCACACAATTATCACTACAGAGTAACCAAGGTTCTAGAGTTATACTCTAAACCAACTAAACACACCAACCACTTAATTAACCTAGTTGTCCAGCATATTCAGTAGTGACCATTATGGTCTAACCCGGCTTTGGCCTAAGCACTGGGAGAAACCTGCAAATCACATGCAACATATAGATGGACGGTTTGTAGATTCAAGAGGTGGCCCCCGCCAGGTCACGACGTGGCACTTTGCTCTACGATCACCCCATAACACGAAAATCTAAGCGTCTAAGAGTGATGACATCAAGAGGTGGCCCCTGTCCGACCAAGACATGGCACTTTGCGTCTTATATCACTCGTTCTCCCAAAGGGTTCCTACTGGACAACAATAGACACATCTTATATTTTATTTCACAACGGTGGACTCCTAAGTGTCAACTAGACTCTAGGATAGTCATCACAATAATCACAACAGGCAGGCTGAACAACAACCCCCTCTTTTATCACAATAATCACATCAGGCAGGCTGAACAACAACCCCCTCACATATCACAATACAGGGCTGAAATTCAAACCCTTAACATATCACATATAGACTATCCCCTTGAGTACACAGTTACACTTAGCCTTAGTCCTAACCATTCCATGATCACAACACATAATATTCATAATTCACATAACCACATAATATTAAAAAAAATCACATAATCACATAATAAAAATCACATAATCACATGGTAGTGTAGTCCTTAGATTTCATGCTGATTAGTTCAGTCTAACCTTGCTATGTTATCACCCAAATTTCTCAAATAAGATACATGACCATAAAATTATTAACACTACTAGCAATTATCAGGGCATTCAAAAATTTAACATAGGATTAAAATACAACATATATATATAGCCCACGGTTCCACAATGACCAACATACTAACTACTTAAATTTAAACCCTAATTAACCATTTAAGAATACATTATCACAGGACTAAAATACAACACATATAGCCCACGGTTTCTAGCATAATATCTACTTCAAATATTAACCTTAGTTAACAAGATTTTCATGCTACCAAAAATCAATGATTTAATGTTACCAAAATTCCCTATAAAATACCTAGTTAACAAGAATTTCATACTCAAAAATCAATGATTTAATGCTACCAAAATTCCCTATAAAAACCTTAAATTTCATGCTACAAGTTTCGGTTTTCATGAGATATATTCACCTTTGCAAAATTCGGTTTTCAACATGGTAAGGTTTTCAAACAATTACATGTCAAACAATTACATGTATTATCTAACACAACCAAATAGATGAAGGGTTTTAGAGGGGTCCCCTTCAAGGGGGAGCGAAACCCTATAGATAGCGCAAGTGGTCTTCTTTGATTTAGCAGCGGAATTAGGGTTTCAACTTGATCGCATGCTATACTTTCATATGATCAACTTAAACAACAAATGAAAGATTCGTTACCATGGCCATGGGAAGGAGGCGGCTTGGAAGCAAAGAGCAAGATAGATCTTCTCCACAAGTGACGCACACAAACGAGGGATGACTTCTTCTTGTTGATCTTTGTGCTAGCAAAGATCTTCAAGAGTCCTTGCCGAATGGAAGGGATAGGTTGAGATGCTTCCTTGGCCGAGAGCTCTCCCTTGTCGTTCACCTTCTTCCACACGAGATGGCAAGCAAGCAACGTCAATCACAAGCGAGCAAAAGCGTTTAGGCGATAACATCAAAAATGGCGTTACATGACTTCCCAAAATGGAAAGTCATGAAGCCATGTTCCAACGCCAAAACGCCTTCCTTCATGAACCATGCGTTCACATAGTGAACCGGTTCATTCTTTGGTTCAATTCGATTTGGCTCATAGACCAAAATCAAACCAAGCCAAGCCAATACATGGTCTAGACCTTCTATGAACCTAATGGCTCAAGGTCTAACCGTCCATCTCCTGATGCTCTTGATCTCACCGATCTAGCATCTCCTCTCTCGATCGAAGCTTACCGATCTCAAGCCCTAATCAATCAAACATGATCAGACTAGATCTCACTTACAATCAGAGTTTAAATCCCTTTAAACTGAACCCAACTAATTCAGTCCACACGATCTGACTTAAGTAAGTCATATCATCAATTTGTGCGACCCTGAGGGTTTCCTTTAAATGTCGGGTAACAATAACTTTCGTTATCACGATCAGTGAGGGGTATCTAGCAACACATCACTGTCTCCCGATATAAAGGAAAGAGTCTTCCAAGACTACTCCCAAACCACAGCACAAGTGTGAATCAACTTCACAAGGCATGCATGTGTCCTTTGCCACTGGATGTTCTTATTGGACAAGCGGGTCAAGCTTGTAACTCCAATACTATGAGTATGATTAGATCAGACGAGCATAGTCATCTGGGTATGGCCATACACTTTCTCAATCATCTCATATAGGGGGGCCCCTTTAGAACATCACACTCCTTGAACAAGGAGACGGCAATCCTATATCTATCACTAGTGCCCTAACCTGACTCATGATCATTATCCAAGATAGTCTATGATCATTATGTTTCAAATGATATTGAACTACCTCAAAACAATGACAATCATCATTTAGTCACTCAAGTGATCTCAAGTCAGAGGACATGTGCCACTTAGTGCATTCAAGGATTATTCACATTGTGACAAGCAATATGAATATCCTAGTAGGGTCTGTCCAGTACATCCAATGTACCCATGAGTCTACATCTTATTCCATGCTCGAAGCATCCTATAAGATTAGAACACATATTAGTCTCAATCATATCAAGGCTGTCTCATATTCACCAAGATATCTCGACTAAGGACATATAGCCTGTCAGCCTAGCTGAACAGCTTTGAGACATTATTCAGTAGTACACTTATTACTGCAGACAAGGTAACAACCTGAATAATAACCATGCCTTTATAAACATAAGAGTTTATTACATGATACTGTTACAATCCCAAAGGCCTCAAACATTAGCCTTAAGGGCATACCCCAACAATAGATAGAATCGAATAGACACTCCACTCACCTCTTAACCGTGAACACTAAGGTGAACAATCTTCCACAACAAATCGTTTAAGGGCTTGAAATGCTTCTAGATAGACGCCAACAAGCACCCAAGAAAGCCGGCCAAGGAAGAAGGAAGAAGAAGATCGTCCAAGCCTTCAAGGAAATCGCCAAGTTCTTTCAAGCCCTCGCCCAAGGTTCTTCCAAGCCAACAAAAACGCCAACCTCTTTACCCTAGTCGCTAAACCCCTTAAAAAATTTAAATTTCGGTTTTTAATGTTTAACCCCGCTAACCAATTAATTCAAAAGGGTTTAACCCATTTAACTAATAAATTTGAATTTTAAACCCAATTAGCGCAAACCCAATAACTCATAATTAACTAATTAATTTAACCATTAACTAACCATTTAACCATTCACTTAACGAAAATCCAATAAGGATTTAATTAATTACAAATTAACAACCAATGAATTCTAATTAATTAATTACAAATTAACAACCAATGAATTATAAATTAACAATCAATTAACTCTAATCAAATAATTATAAATTAACAATCAATAAGCCAGTTAATTAATACTGCTTAACGTAATATTCATAGTCAATGGTTTTATGTAAATCAAGAATAATATATAACTGCCAATGATTTTATTTAAATCAAAAAATAATACTTACCAAAACTTAAGATCCTTGGATCTTACACCACACGAGAGCAAGCGACGAGAATAGGAGAGGGGCGACAAGAGATGCATTCCACTCAAAAACGTGGAGGCGTGGCTACTAAAAATAGCTAGCCTTATTCTCTTATGCGATCATGCGTTCATGTACCCACGAACCAATCGCATTTTTCTCTCCTCAATGAACCATGTGCTCACATAATAAGTTGGTTCATTTTTGGGTTGGTTCAAAGACCAATTAACCCAAGCCATATGGTCTAGATCACAATAAACCCTAAGGTTCAAGATCTAACCGTTCATCTCTTGATGCTCCTGATCTCACCGATCTAGCATCGAATCTCTCAATCGAAGCTTACCGATCTCAAGCCCTAATCAATCAAACATGATCAGACCAGATCTCACTTACAATCAGAGTTTAAATCCCTTTAAACTGAACCCAAACAATTCAGTCCACACGATCTGACTTAAGTAAGCCATATCATCAAATTGTGCGACCCTAAGGGTTTCCTTTAAATGTCGGTAACGATAACTTACGTTATCACGATCAGTGAGGGGTATCTAGCAACACATCACTGTCTCCCGATATAAAGGAAAGAGTCTTCCAAGACTACACCCAAACCACAGCACAAGTGTGAATCCACTTCACTAGGCATACATGTTTCCTTTGCCACTGGATGTTCTTATTGGACAAGCGTGTCAAGCCTGTAGCTCCAATATGATAAGCATGATTAGATCAAATGAACATAGTCACCCGGGTATGGCCATACACTTTCTCAATCATCTCATCCAGGGGGGCCCCTTTAGAACATCACACTCCAATCAAGGAGACGGCAATCCTATATCTATCACTAGTGTCCTAACCTGACTCATGATCATTATCCAAGATAGTCTATAACCATTATGTTTCAAATGATATTGAACTACCTCAAAACAATGACAATCATCATTTAGAAACACAAGTGATCTCAAGTCAGAGGACATGTGCCACTTGTCGCAAACAAGGATTATTCACATTGTGACAAGCAATTGAATATCCTAGTAGGGTCTGTCTAGTACATCCAATGTACCCATGAGTCTACATCTTATTCCATGCTCGAAGCATCCTATAAGATTAGAACACATATTAGTCTCAATCATATCAAGGCTGTCTCATGTTCACCAAGATATCTCGACTAAGGACATATAGCATGTCAGCCTAGTTGAACAGCTTTGAGACATTATTCAGAAGCACACTTATTGCAGCAGACAATGTAACAAACTGAAAAACAAGCATTGCCTTTATAAACATAAGAGTTTATACATGATACTGAAAGAATCCCAAGGCCTCAAACATTAGCCTTAAGGGCATACCCCAATAATCTCCCACTTGCACTTAATCTAATGGTTGAGAAATCTCAAACCCATGTTATTACAGTGCTTCTCATGCTTCTGCTGCGCCAGAGGCTTGGTAAGCGGGTCAGCCAGATTGTCATCTGTATGAACCTTGCAGATTTTAATCTCACCACGATCAATGATCTCCCGGATCAAGTGAAACCGTCTCTGTATGTGCTTGGACTTCTGGTGCGACTGTGGTTCCTTTGCTTGTGCGATTGCTCCAGTGTTATCACAGAAGATAACCAAAGGATCTACACTCGAAGGAACAACACCAAGTTCCTGAATGAACTTACGAATCCACACTGCCTCCTTAGATGCTTCTGAGGCTGCAACATACTCGGCTTCTGTTGTGGAATCAGCAACAATAGACTGTTTGAAACTTTTCCACACCACTGCTCCTCCATTCAAGCTAAAAACATAGCCTGATTGTGATCGGAAATCATCCTGGTCCGATTGGAATGAAGCGTCAGTATATCCTTCTATACTGAGTTCTTCCTGACCACCATATATCAAGAACATATCTTTGGTCCTCCGCAGATATTTTAAAATGTTCTTGACCGCAATCCAGTGCGCCTGACCTGGATTACTTTGGAATCGACTGGTCACTCTTAACCCGTAAGCGACGTCTGGGCGAGTACACAACATCGCATACATAATGGACCCAATAGCCGAAGCATAAGGCGTATTATCCATTTCATCTTTCTCAGTCTGTGTTTGTGGACACTGACTCTTTGAAAGATTCAGACCATGTCTGACTGGAAGATATCCTCTTTTAGAATTCTCTAAATGAAATCTCTCCAGGACCTTATCGATGTAAGTACTCTGGCACAGCCCGAGAAGCCTCTTAGATCTATCTCTGTAGATCTTCACACCTAACACATAGGCTGCTTCTCCTAGATCTTTCATCTGGAAACATTTTCTTAACCATGCTTTAACAGCATGCAGTTCAGGAATATCGTTTCCAATGATTAAGATATCATCGACGTAGAGGACTAGGAAAGTAATCACGCTCCCACTAAACCTCTTATATACACACGGGTCATCTTCATTCTTGATGAAACCAAATTCACATATTGATTCATCAAAACGAATATTCCAGCTTCTTGATGCTTGTTTAAGTCCATAAATGGACTTCTTTAACTTGCATATTTTATGACGATCTGATGGATTAGTGAAACCTTCAGGTTGTGTCATATACACATCCTCATCCAGTTTTAAGGAAAGCGGTCTTCACATCCCTCTGCCAGATCTCATAATCGTAATATGCTGCTATCGCGAGAATAATCCGAATAGACTTGAACATAGCTACAGGAGAGAAAGTTTCATCATAATCTATCCCGTAGATTTGTTTGAAACCTTTCGCAACTAGCCTGCCCTTATAGGTAACCACGTTACCATCCATGTCAATCTTCTTCTTGAAGATCCATTTACAGCCTATAGGGATTACTCCCGGAGGCGGATCAACCAAATCCCAGACTTGGTTATCTGACATGGAGTCCATTTCGGCTCGCATAGCTTCAAGCCATCTAGCTGATTCCGGTCCACTGACCGCATCCGCATAAGTAAGGGGTTCATCATTATCAATGATGTAGACTCCGTCATAGCGCTCAGGCTGTCGACGGATCCTTCCCGATCTTCGCGGTTCCCGTGATATCTGAGCCTCAGGTTGTTCACTAACCTGTTCTACTGGCTCAGGCTCATCCAACTGTGCTTGACTACTTTGTCCTTCTTCTGGATTCTCATCCAGCTTTATTTCTCTCCCACTGGCCTCTTGCAGAAGAAACTCCTTCTCAAGAAAAATGGCCGTCCGAGCAACAAATACCTTTTTCTCCTTGGGATCGTAGAAATAATAACCCTTAGTTTCCTTAGGGTAACCGATCTCAGATCTGCTCTCTAGTTTCCCAGAGGCGAGCTTTTTGACATAAGCCTCGCAACCCCAGATCTTAATAAATGTCAAGCTCGGCTGTTTCCCATACCATAATTCATATGGAGTCTTTGAAACTGCCTTGGATGGCACTCAGTTTAGTACCTTTGCAACTGTTTCCAGTGCAAATCCCCAAAAGGAGTAAGGTAGAGTAGCCTGACTCATCATAGAACGAACCATATCCAGTAAGGTTCTGTTCCTCCTCTCGGACACACCATTCCACTGCGGTGTTCCTGGTGGAGTGAGCTGTGAGATAATCCCACACTCCTTCAGATAGTCAGTAAATTCTCGACTTAGGTATTCTCCACCTCGATCTGAGCGAAGTGCCTTGATATTTCGGCCTAGCTGATTCTGTACTTCATTTTTGAACTCTTTGAACTTGTCAAAAGATTCACTCTTATGTCTCATTAGATAGACATACCCATATCTACTGAAATCATCAGTAAAGGTAATGAAGTATGAATAGCCACCTCTGGCATGTTTACTAAATGGCCCACACACATCACTGTGTATAAGGTCAAGTAAACCTGAAGCCCTTTCACCTTTGTTAGGAAAAGGAGACTTCGTCATTTTACCCAGTAAACAAGCTTTGCATGTATCAATCTCCTCATAGGAGAAGGATCCCAGCAGTCCATGATCATGCAACCGCTTAATGCGCTTCTTGTTAATATGGCCTAAACGACTATGCCATAACAAGGTGCTGTCATCAGCATACTTGGCTTTCTTATTATCAATATTTTGTATAGAACATTCCATGTCCAACATGAATAATCCATTGTTAATTGATCCAGTAGCATAAACAATATTATCATTAGAAAGAACACACTTTGAAATATTGCATTCAAAGGAAAATCCTTTCCTGACAAGAGCAGGAATAGAGATAATATTTTTCGTAATACTCGGAACAAAATAACAATTGTCCAGTTCTAATACAAGTCCAGATGGTAATGAGATGTAATAAACCCCTACAGCAACCCGTGCCCTGTTTCCAACTCGTAGGTCCACCTCATGCTGTCCCACCTGTCTTCTTCTCTTGAGTTCCTGTACATTTGAACAAATGTGAACTCCACATGCAGTGTCCAACACCCATGAAATAGAAGAAGAAAACATGACCTCAGTCACAAAAATACCTGAGCCAGAAGCGAAACTTCCCTTCTTGTCTCCTTGGAGCGCCTTACAGTCCTTTTTCCAGTGACCCAGCTGGCCACAATGGAAACATCTGTATTCCTTTAACCGCTTGACCTTTTGTTTCAGAGCCTTGTTGTAATTCTTGACAGGGGCTTTGCCCTTCTTCCCCTTCTTCTTGTTCCTTGAAGGAAACATCAAGACAGAGGTTGAAGGCTTTCCCTTTAGAGTTTCCTCTGTAGTCAAGAGCATATTCAGCAACTCTGCCGGTGTACAGTCGATCTTGTTCATATTAAAATTAATAATGAACGGATCGAAAGAGGCCGGGAGGGACTGCAGAATAATGTCTACAGCAAGCTCCTGATTGATGGTATGCCCCAGTTTCTCCAGAGCCTCTTTGTGCCCAATCATCTTGAGCACATGAGCTCCCACTGGACTCCCTTCAGCCAGTTTGCTCTGAAAGAAAAGCTTGGTCAAATTATAGCGTTCAGTCCTAGCCTGTGCAGCATACAGCATCTTGAGGTTTGCTATCATTTCTATAGCAGACATATCCTCATGCTGACGCTGCAGCTGTGGCGTCATAGACGCTAGCATCAGGCAAGCGACATCAATGCTATCATTGACATGCTTTTCATAGGCATCCCGAACCGCCCTTGCGGCGTTCGGAGCGGGTTGAGGCGGTATAGCCGTCTCGAGGACATACAGTTTCCTCTCAGCCTTAAGAACAATCTTAAGGTGTCGGTACCAGTCTGAGAAGTTTGGCCCAGCAAACTTCTCCCTTTCCAGTAGGGATCGCACATTGAAGCTCATGGTGTTCGTTGCTGCAGGAATCTACAACAATGCAAGAACAGCAAGGTCAGTATCAATGTTTAGAATCAATCCAGGACTTAAGAAAGATTCTTTTCTCACTATTTTATCTGACTGAAAAATCCATTAAAACAGTCCGAAAGAGTAAGACTCTTTTAGTGAGATGGGATCCAGATTTCATACTTGGTCTCCGCGTCCCGCTCAGGCGAGATAAGATGCACAGAGAGTACAAGCACTAATTTCTGGTAGGCAGTCCCTGCCAATCGCCAACCCGTGCGATTCCCCTTCATCTGGGCAATCCAGCAGACTGTGCCAACTGAGTTGGTACAACACAGTCTCTGATCCCACAGATGGCTGCCTCCATATAGTTAACATATGCCCCATATGTAGCCTACATGGTCAAGCTGACCTGACCTACTCCCTGGACCACCACGTGCTATGCTGAGCAACGAGAAGCGATAAATCCCTTCCCTGTAACACGCAGGTGTAATCGCACACCATCTGAAGATAGATGGGCGTGCCCACTGAGTGGGTACAACACGGCCCCAACGATAGTCAGAACAGTGAGGTTTCGCGTCAGAAGGCTTACGTGCTTGATATTTTAGCGTTGGATTTTAACGGTCTTTTTATCTTCTTAACTATCATGCAAACCCTATGGTGATAGCAGAAGATAAATCATGCAATTCTAATTATAAAAACGATAAGTAGAAAGCATGCTGATCTTATCTGGTAAAAGCTCATTAACCCTAAGTAAGAACTTAATTTTAACTTAAGTCTTCACTTGAGCTCTTCATGGGTCTTTTGCATCTCATCTGGCCCAACCCAGGGCCCAAGCGCCCACTGCAGCTCAGGTGCGCTCACTAGGTAAATGCGCCTATCCCAGAGTCGAACCCTGGACCTCCCACCTGGTTAAGCCTCTGCTGCATGCGCCTCTGCCATGTGTGCTCTGTGCTCTTGTCTGATTAAAATACAATTTAATCTATCTAGACAAGATTGACTCGCAGGTCAATTACACTTTATAAATTAAATGACATGTGATGCGCAGATCACAAAAATAATAATTTATAATTAATCCAGGCTCGCAGGCCCCAGCACAGCACACATTAAAAGGGCAACCCACATAAGATTAAATAAACAAGCAGATGGCATCCAATCAACATGTGATCCAAACCAGAAAATAAAATTGGTTTTGAAAACCCATTGGCATCAATTTTTTTTTATTTTCCTTATGTGCCCTACTACCTTACAACGGTCCATTAATAGGGATCCACTCATCCGACCTAGTCAGATCCACTGCCCTTGCATGCACCAAGTCCTAACTGACTTGAGTCGACCTAATGGTCAACCATGCATGCGCAAAGGGCTGAACAACCTTCATGAGTTCTGGCAAGCGGGTGTGACCCCGGGCCTAACTCAAGAGTGTTCATTGGTTGTCTCAACCAGACCTCGCTACACGCCTGTCTGCAGTCGACCTATAGCCACCTCGTGCTTGCGCACAGGTGCCATCTGGTCGACCCATCTAGGCTATCAGATGGTCTGATCAGACTGGTTGGATCTTACCTAGAGGATGACTTCAACCCTACTAACCCGTCTAAGGGTTTATAGCAGGCGTCACTTAGATCTAGTGAGGCGCGCAAGTGATTAAGTATTTTAAGAAAAACTACAACTATCAACATGCGCAATCATACATCATACATGCGCAAAGGAGTAAAAACATACATCATGTATTTTCACTACTTAACATGTAGATGCGCAAGATGCTTCCTACTAGATCTACTTATCAAACACAAACAAGGATCACAAATCATCAAGCAATCATATGATTCTACAAGAACCAACGCTCTGATACCAATTGAAAGTACCCCTTTCAATGAGGGGGGGGGGGGGCGAAACCCTAATAGGAGGCGCATGTAAAACTTTGATAGCGGAAGCAATGATCATAGGGTTTCATAAGATCGCATATAGTTCATATGATCAACTTGTATAAAAACTTGCAAAGATCGACAAGTGATCTTACCAACGCCATTAGATTGGGTGGCGGCTTGGAAATGAGAGAACGAAATGGTTCTCCTCCAAAGATGACTCACACAAGACGATGGATCGGCTACTTCTTGTTGCTTCTTGTGCTAGCAAGGATCTCCAAGGCATGAACAACCACTTCCACACGAGAGCAAGCGACGAGAATAGGAGAGGGGCGACAAGAGATGCGTTCCACTCAAAAACATGGAGGCGTGGCTACTAAAAATAGCTAGCCTTATTCTCTTATGCGATCATGCGTTCATGTACCCACGAACCAATCACATTTTTCTCTCCTCAATGAACCATGCGCTCACATAATAAGTTGGTTCATTTTTGGGTTGGTTCAAAGACCAATTAACCTAAGCCATATGGTCTAGATCACAATAAACCCTAAGGTTCAAGATCTAACCGTTCATCTCTTGATGCTCCTGATCTCACCGATCTAGCATTGAATCTCTCAATCGAAGCTTACCGATCTCAAGCCCTAATCAATCAAACATGATCAGACCAGATCTCACTTACAATCAGAGTTTAAATCCCTTTAAACTGAACCCAAACAATTCAGTCCACACGATCTGACTTAAGTAAGCCATATCATCAAATTGTGCGACCCTAAGGGTTTCCTTTAAATGTCGGTAACGATAACTTACGTTATCACGATTAGTGAGGGGTATCTAGCAACACATCACTGTCTCCCGATATAAAGGAAAGAGTCTTCCAAGACTACACCCAAACCACAGCACAAGTGTGAATCCACTTCACTAGGCATACATGTTTCCTTTGCCACTGGATGTTCTTATTGGACAAGCGTGTCAAGCCTGTAGCTCCAATATGATGAGCATGATTAGATCAGATGAACATAGTCACCCGGGTATGGCCATACACTTTCTCAATCATCTCATCCAGGGGGCCCCTTTAGAACATCACACTCCAATCAAGGAGACGGCAATCCTATATCTATCACTAGTGTCCTAACCTGACTCATGATCATTATCCAAGATAGTCTATAACCATTATGTTTCAAATGATATTGAACTACCTCAAAATAATGACAATCATCATTTAGAAACACAAGTGATCTCAAGTCAGAGGACATGTGCCACTTGTCGCAAACAAGGATTATTCACATTGTGACAAGCAATTGAATATCCTAGTAGGGTCTGTCCAGTACATCCAATGTACCCATGAGTCTACATCTTATTCCATGCTCGAAGCATCCTATAAGATTAGAACACATATTAGTCTCAATCATATCAAGGCTGTCTCATGTTCACCAAGATATCTCGACTAAGGACATATAGCATGTCAGCCTAGCTGAACAGCTTTGAGACATTATTCAGAAGCACACTTATTGCAGCAGACAATGTAACAAACTGAATAACAACCATTGCCTTTATAAACATAAGAGTTTATACATGATACTGAAAGAATCCCAAGGCCTCAAACATTAGCCTTAAGGGCATACCCCAACACCAACGTCAGAGGGACCTACAGGGTCGCACACCTTGATACTCGAGTTCTCGTTTTGATCGGGATGCCTTATGATCGAGTTATTGGATAACTCAGATCTAATTAGGAGATTTCATCAGCGCCAATGGGCCTGATGAGATGGAAGAATGTTATTGGAGCCAAACTTCATTTTTGGCAGGTTGACCCGTATTTGATCATGGTTGTTCACATTTGGATTAGGGTTGCATTGGATTGGATCCAAATGCTTAATCAACCAATGTGATGAAGTTTGGGCTAGCTCATTATCCAATGAGGCCCAATAACAAGTTCTCATGAAGAGATGAGAGGCTAAAAGGGTATAATGGGGTGAAACATGAACCATTAAGCGCCTAGGGGCATAATGGGGTCATGTTGGCGCCTTTGCTTCATTATGGAAGTAAAGGGCGCCTCCCCTCTCTTCCTTGCATGGAATGCTTGCCTCTATGGCATGTCTTGGGCTGATATGGTACTTGGGCAATTATGGATAGGTTGAATGGAGTTTATGGTAAAGTCTTTGAGACTTTCCTTGTCTCAAACCTCCTCATCCTAGCCCTACACTTGTCATTATCCTAGCCCTTACCCTAACCGCCTCTTGCCCTATATATGTGACCCTAGCCGCCCCCTCTTACAAGTGTTCTTCCTTGGAGGCGTGAACACATCAAGAGGGCGAGAGTAAGGGGCATTGGCACAACCATCTTCTTCCATCAAACCCTAGCCACAAGCTTCTTCCCTTCTTCCTCCTTTGGCGCAAGAGAAGTAAAGGCTTGGCGGCATTCTCCCTTCTCCTCTTTTCTTCATCAATTGGCGCTTCTACCTTGGAGGTGGCGCAAGCATTCAAGAAGAGAACTAAGGCTTGGATCTTCTTCCCGAGGCTAGCACTGGGCGTGGAAGAAGAGGACTCGAGGCATCCGTGTGTGTGAAACTGCAGAGGGCGCACGCTTGGGCGCCTATCACTACATCGACCTCATCTTGCTCTAAGGTATTTCCTAACTCATCGTGTCGACTCTCTTGCTTGCGATCTTCACTGGGTTTTTGGGACCGGCCTGTTTCGGGGATATTGCTTCCGCTGTGCAATGTATGTTGTAATCTCTATTTCTGAAAATTGTATAATATCCCCGGGGTTTCCCAACAACAACCTGATGGCTTCATCCATCCTGCAGAGGCTAATAAGGTCTACAGGCTAAAGAGATCCATTTATGGATTAAAGCAAGCATCTCGAAGTTGGAATCTTCGATTTGATGAAGCCGTGAGAGATTATGGCTTTATCAAAAGCGAAGATGACGCCTGTGTATACAGAAAATTCAGTGGGAGCTTGGTGATTTTTCTGGTCTTGTATGTCGATGACATACTGCTCATCGGAAATGACATCCCTATTCTTCAAGTTGTGAAGAAATGGTTAGGGAAGTGTTTCGAGATAAAAGACTTAGGGGAGGCTGCCTATATTCTAGGCGTAAGGATCTACCGGGATAGATCCAAGAGGCTCCTGGCCCTTAGTTAGAGTACCTACATTGATAAGGTCCTGGAGAGATTCAACTTAGAGCAATCCAAGAAAGGATACCTTCCAGTAAGACATGGCCTTACTCTCTCAAAGAGCCAGTGTCCTACAACATAGGCTGAGAGGGATGACATGAGTCGAATTCCTTATGCTTCGGCAGTAGGATCGATCATCTATGCAATGTTGTGTACTAGACCAGATGTGGCATATGCTGTAAGCATAACCAGCCGATACCAATCCAATCCAGGTCTGCAGCACTGGGTGGCTGTAAAGAACATCCTAAAGTATCTGAGAAGAACTAAGGATTTTTTCTTGGTCTATAGGGGACAGGAAGAGCTCAGTATGCAGGGCTATACTGATGCATCATTCCAGTCTGACCCTGACGACTTTAGATCGCAGGCCGGCTATGTGTTCAAGATAAATGGAGGCGCTGTATGCTGGAAGAGCTTCAAGCAATCCACCATAGCAGATTCTACAACCGAGGCAGAGTATGTGGCCGCTTCTGAGGCAGCCAAGGAAGCCGTTTGGATGAGGAAGTTCTTATGTGATCTTCAGGTGGTCCCTAGTGCAATGGATCCCATTGAACTCTACTGTGACAACAATGGAGCAATTGCACACGGAAAGGAACCACGGTCTCATCATAGATCCAAACACATACTCAGAAGATTTCACCTGATTAGAGAGATCATTGATAGAGGTGATGTCAAGATTAACAGAGTTGACATAGAGAACAATCTGGCAGACCCACTGACCAAGGCTTTGGTGCAGCAGAAGCATGATGGTCACGCTAGAGATATGGGGTTGAGATTGCTCAACTTCTAGGTCTTAGTGCAAGTGGGAGATTGTTGGTGTATATGCCCTAGGACCTAGTTTTGGTCCACTTATGTACTACTTGACTTTGATATTTATATCATTCTGGCATTGTCGTTATCTATGTTTGTTTACATCTGCGCATATGTACTAACATGATAATGTCCCTGGAGACAGATTGGATCTATGCTCGAACTATAGGCCCCAGTCGATGTACCTTAGTGGATATGGAACAGCTATGGTACTTGTGAGACTGGTATGTGGGCTGGTTAGGCACGTGGTGCTAACACAGACACATGGGTATATCATTGGAGGATATACTGGATAGACCCGCTGTGAGGCTATGACTTGGTGTCATGAGTTATCCTCACAAGTGACAGGAGATGCATTGATCCCTTGACTTGAGGTCATTGATCATTCTATATGGTTAGGGACTTGCTTTGATACAACCTAACACCTCACCGTAGTTGGGAGGTCATAATGGTTGTCATTGAGCATGTCACGACCCATATGAGAAGGTCAATGGACAGACAAAGGATTTGCCCCTTCCTTAGGGAAGTATGATATCCATGGAGCTCCTCTATGGTTCTATGACTGAGAGTGTATGGCCATACCCAGGTGAGAACCTTTTTTAGTCATAGCTATGTGATTGGGTGAAAACAAGTGGTGACACACTTGTCCAATTGGATATCAGTTCGGCAAAGAGACTGTAATGCATCTGTACCTAGTTGCGATGATGGGGATGTCGATGTCGATATCCATTCCAATGACCTGGGTAGCAGCGATGCACTGCTAGGTGCCACTCACTGCTTGTGGTGACCTATGGTCAGCACTACCAACGTCAGAGGAACCTACAGGGTCGTACACCTTGATACTTGAGTTCTCGTATTGATCGGGAAGCCTTATGATCGAGTTATTGGATAACTCGGATCTAATTGGGAGATTTCATCAGCGCCAATGGGCCTGATGAGATGGAAGAATGTTATTGGTGTCACGCCCCGGCGGAAGCCGGCTATTTCTAGCTCAGGGTTCCCCAGGGAGTAACAATATTGATAGGAACCAGAGAACTACAATAATCCAATATTATTTATTTAATAAACAATCCAATTTTAACATCTATAGTTTTATAACACAATATCTGAATACAACTATCCAAATTATCAACTGAATAAATACAAAAGGCAACTATCTCAACTCGGGTTGGTATTTGCTATCTACTCTATCCCTCCCAGAAGTTAACTCTGTACCTGAAAGAGAAACAAGGGAGTTAGCAGAAATGCTAAGTAGGAATCAACAAACATGGTGAGGGAATCAATTAATAAGATAATTCAATGATTGAAACAACAATATACAAATAATATAAGAATGTCGTGCAAATCATCAAGCTGGCCAACAGATCTCAATTAAGAGCCGCACTCATTTTCAGAGTGTTTCCACTGTTGCTCATGCAATGGAACGACTGTCTCAAACAGTCCGGTGAATGTTGCGTCCAACATCTGACATCCGTAGTATTGTCCCGAGGACAACTGGCGGTGCCCTAACCGGCAGCTCAGATAGTCCGATATAATCAGAACTATAACTCAGATAAACAGGCCACTGGAGAATAAATCATCCAGGTCAGCGGTCAAAATATATCACGACTTTATCATCTCAGGTTTACAACGGTTCAACATACTTATGCATCAATATCTCAGATACACAATTATTCAACCAGGCTCATAAGCCAATAAATCAGATATCTCAACACAGTTTCTTTTATCGTGCACACAGAAATAGAATATGACCAAGGAACAAGATAAATGAGCTCAACTGAATTACAGAAACAAATCAAGCAGATGAAGCAATCAGATATCAGTGTCAATCAATTCTATCATATGCATCATATATCAAGTCAAAGGATTAAGTAGCAATTCCTATTATTGACACTGTAAGAAAGGAGTAGGGTAAGATTCCTACCTCAAATGCTGTTATTCTGAATCCTCTTGAAAAGTCAACAAGTTTGTATATCAAACAATGCAAGCCGATTATTAGATCAACCACTCTGTAAAATGAATTTGTACATGAACTCTATCATTAAACATTCTAATTTGAAAACCAAAACTACCAACAGGTAGAACATAACCCTAAACCTAGAGAACCAGTCTCAGATCATATGAACCGAACCTAAAACCCACTGAACCGGACAGAATTGCACTGAACCGATCAAATTCACCCTGAACCAAGTTAAACCGAGACTTCTAACTTAAATTACACAAACTATAAAACTCATATAAAGCTATACAGATTACCATTAGATAGGAAATTTAATTACCTTTCCAATAACTACCTGAACCGGCCAGGCTTCGACCGAATCGGGGTCGAACCGGTCGAAATTAAATAACTGACCGAATTGGAATTGAACCGCTCAGTCCGGTTCAATTCAATTTAAACATAGACGATCGGTTTAATTTCAAATAAACCACACAGAACCCTAAATCAAACTTGAACCGTTCGTCGCCCGCGCCGTCCGACCGCCGCCGCGCAAGGCCGCCGGACTTGCGTCCGCTGCTTGCACCGGCGAGCTCCCGAGGGCGCATCGAAGATTGGATCGCCACCAAACTTCGCCAGTAAACTCCGAATGATGAGCCGATGATCCACGACCAGCTTCGGCGAGTGTTCGACCCACGGTCGAAGCATCCGAAGCGACAGCAGGTATCGACGGTGGCGCCGCCGCCGTCGATACACAAAACATACCCAAACCGAAACGGAACTTCACTAAAACTTCACAGAAGCCCACATACCTTGCTACGACGATGTATCGTAGCCCAGAACACAGAGATCGTCGTCGATGAAGGCGCTGGATGGCTGGAACACGAGGCGGCGCCGTTCGAACTCCGGCGACGAGTTTGAGCGCGATTTCTCCTTCCTGGCGGCGCTTCGAGGGGTGAAGATGTTCAAGGGTTCGAATCGAATCCACGAGAGCAGAAGCCCTATTATATAGAGGCAAAATGCGTTCCCTACGGCGAGAACGCGGTGGCGACAAAATCGCCGAGATCCGCGGGGAAGACGACGAGTTCGCTCGGTCCCCAAAATCAAATATAAACTTAACGCAATTATATTAAACCCGATATTATATTAGAAAAGCAATTTGGCTCGGTGGTTATGCGGCGACGTTATCTTACGCGCGACGCGGGTTCGATCCCCCGCGAGCGCAAAAGTTGATTTTTTTATAAAAATCAAATTCTAACCCTTTTTAAATTCTGAAAAATTCCAGAAAATTGAAAAAAAATAAAATTTCTGAATAATCAAAATTTAAAATTTTAAAAAATCAAGTTATAACAATTGGAGCCAAACTTCATTTTTGGCAGGTTGACCCGTATTTGACCATGGTTAGTCACATTTGGATTTGGGTTGCATTAGATTGGATCCAAATGCTTAATCAACCCATGTGATGAAGTTTGGGCTAGCTCATTATCCAATGAGGCCCAATAACAAGTTCTCATGAAGAGATGAGAGGCTAAAAGGGTATAATGGGGAGAAACATGAACCATTAAGCGCCTAGGGGCATAATGGGGTTATGTTGGTGCCTTTGCTTCATTATGGAAGTAAAGGGCGCCTCCCCTCTCTTCCTTGGATGGAATGCATGCCTCTATGGCATGTCTTGGGCTGATATGGTGCTTGGGCAATTATGGATAGGTTGAATGAAGTTTATGGTAAAGTCTTGGAGACTTTCCTTGCATTAAACATCCTCATCCTGGCCCTACACTTGTCATGATCCTAGCCCTTGCCCTAACCGCCTCTTGCCCTATATATGTGACCCTAGCCACCCCCTCTTACAAGTTGTTCTTCCTTGGAGGCGTGAACACATCAAGAGGGCGAGAGTAAGGGGCATTGGTGCAACCATCTTCTTCCATCAAACCCTAGCCGCAAGCTTCTTCCTTTCTTCCTCCTTTGGCGCAAGAGAAGTAAAGGCTTGGCGGCATTCTCCCTTCTCCTCTCTTCTTCATCAATTGGCGCTTCTACCTTGGAGGTGGCGCAAGCATTCAAGAAGATAACTAAGGCTTGGATCTTCTTCCTGAGGCTAGCACCGGGCATGGAAGAAGAGGACTCGAGGCATCCGTGTGTGTGAAACTGCAGAGGGCGCACGCTTGGGCGCCTATCACAACATCGACCTCATCTTGCTCTAAGGTATTTCCTAACTCGTCGTGTCGACTCTCTTGCTTGCGATCTTCACTAGGTTTTTGGGACCGACCTGTTTCGGGGACATTCTTCCGCTGTGCAATGTATGTATGTATGTCTATGACTCTGAAAAATTGTAAAATGTCCCCGGGGTTTCCCAACATGAGCATCCATCATTGTTCCCTCCATAGGCTAGCCATCTTAGATGATGCTATGGCTTTCTACTAAGATGGAATAGAGAGCATTGCAACCTCCCCCCTCTTCGCATCTTAGATGCCACGCAAGATCACTTCATCTCTCATGCCATCTCCTCTCATCAATGGTTATTGTTCTTGACGTATAATATTTCTATCAACACTAACTTTTTCCAACCATGAGTATCAACCTCAATCCCTCATTTGTTTTATAGAAAATTCTCAAATTTTGTTTTATTTTAAGTGACATATGGTTTGCAACTCATTTAGACTAATTGTACTTCTATTTAGTATAATATTAGTTTAGTTAAAAATTACTATAATTAATTTTATATTTTGATGGAATTTTAGTAGATGTGGTTAAACCAATTTGTTGCACATTTTGTTCTCCCTCCTATTACATTATATAATCTATCCTGCCGGTACAAACTATTTGAGAAGATAAAAAAAATATACCGGACTCTATGAGTCACAGAGGATGCAAACTCCTTTGAGCAATCTTTTAGTTAATCATTGATGACACAAATTTTTATAGTACTTTTCATGCATGATTATCATAAATTTATATCATTTTTTTCTCTATGTATATTTAAATTTATGCAAAATTACTAGATATGATAGAAAAATCTTTGTTTCTCTATTTTTATAAATTTTTAGGTAAAAAGGGTATAAAATAAATAAAAAAATAAAGAGCCTTCATTGTGATAAAGTTAAAAACATAAAATGGATATTCACTATAAATTTAGAGTTCAAAGCTAAACGAAAGTTATTGACGGTGATTCCTGAATTTTATAAAAATTTAAGTCAAAATAAAGTTTCACAAGAAGAGACAAAGTCACTATTGGGAAACCCCGAGGAATTTTTAAAATTTTATTACAGTACAGTAGAAGCAATGCCCCGAAACAGATTAGTCCTAAAAACCCAAAAGATCGAGTCATACGAGGGGATCAATATGATGAGTAGAGAAAGTACCTTAGAAGCAATAGAGAAGATGCGATGTGTAGGCACCCACGCGTGCACCCTCTACCGTCTAGCACACAATCAATGCCTCGAGTCCTCTTCTCTCACGCCCGGTGAAAGCCTTAGGAAGAAGATCCACGCCTTCGGGAGAGGCTCCTACTTTGCTTGCGCCTCCACCACTAGGAGATGCGCCAAGAGGAAGTTGGAATGAAGAAGCCACCAAGGTCACTTTGTCTTGCGCCAAGAGGAAGTTCGTGTGGCTTGGAAGAGGAAACTAGATGTTCATCCTTTACTCTCGTCATGGCTTGGAAGCACATGGCTAGGGTAGGGGGGGGGGGCAAGTGAACAAGGGAAATCGGCAAGGGCAAGGAGGAAAGGTGGCAGTCATGGCTTTGAGTAATGGAAAGATTCTAAGCTCTTTCCTTATGTGGCTAGTCATATTCTATATGCGCCAATCCCTTGCCAAGTAAGCTAGGGATCAGCCATGTGCACCCAAAACTTGCCAAAAGAGGCAATCGTTCCATCCTTATGCCTTGACTATGTCAAAGGTGCCAAAATCTTCCCCATTAAGCCTTAGGCGCCTAATGGACAAATTCTATGCCCATTATACCCTTGTTCACCTATGCCTTATCTCCATCACATATTGGTAGGTCCCATTACTTGAATTTAAGCAATGGACCATGCAAGGCTTCATTGATCAAGTTAATTAAACCATCGGACCTAATCCGATGCAACCCCCGTCAAATGTGGTTAACCATGGTTAACTCAGGGTCAACCTACCAAGTTAGAGCCAATGACCTCAAGTCAAAGGATCAATACATCTCTTGTCACTTGTGAGGTTAACTTGTGATACCAAGTTAGAGCCTCACGGTAGGTCAATCTAGTATATCTATAACTAACAAAATCAGATGCCTGCGTTAGCACCACATGCCCAACCAGCACGTAAACTAGTGTCACATGTACTAGAGCTATATATATATATATATATATATATATATATATATATATATATATATATATACATGAATATATATATATATATGCATACATGTTTGTATGTATATACATACATACATGTAGTACATATATATATATATATATATACACACACACACAAGTAGTACAAAGATGGACCAACAACCAATCCTAGGGCATAAACACCAATAATCTCCCACTTGCACTTGGACCTAGTTATTGTGAAACTTCAACCCCATGTCCCTCGTATAACCATCATGCTTCTGCTATGCCAAAGCCATAGTAAGTGAGTCTGCTAGATTATTGTTTGTGTCAACTATGCTAATTTTGATATCACCTTTATCATTGATCTCCCGGATCTGGTGAAATCTTCTAAGTATGTGTTTGAATTTCTAATGAGACCTTAGTTTCTTTGCTTGTGCAATCGCTCTATTGTTATCACAATAGTGCCCAATTGGATTCACAATAGTTGTAACCACTTGAAGTTAAGAAATAAACTTTCTTATTCAAATGGCTTCTTTGGTTGCCTCAGAAGCAGCAATATACTCAGCCTCGGTAATAAAATCAGCTATCCTGGATTGCTTGAAGCTCTTCCAACAAACAACACCTCCATTCATCTTGAATACATAGCCCGCCTACGATTTGAAGTCATCAGGGTTAGACTGGAACAATGCATTAGTATAGCCCTAGACATTGACCTCTTCCTATCCCCCATAGACTAAAAATAAATCCTTAGTTCTTCTCAGATACTTTTGGATGTTCTTAACAGCTACCCAGTGTTGAAGACCTAGATTGGATTGGTATTGGCTAGTTATGCTGATAGCATAAGTCATGTCTAATCAAGTACACAACATCGCTTACATGATTGAGCCTACTACTAAAGTATAATGCACTCGACTCATGTCATTCCTCTTAGCCTGTGTGATGGGACACTAGCACTTTGAGAGAGTAAGACCATGTCTCACTCGAAGGTGTCTTTTTTTTATTTCTCCAAGCTGAACCTCTCTAGGACCTTATCGATGTAGGTACACTGACTAAGGGCTAGGAGCTTCTTGGATCTATCCCTATAGATCCTTTCACCTAGGATATAGGCGGCCTCCCCTAAGTCTTTCATCTTTAAACACTTTTCTATATATATCATCATAGCTTGAAGACTAGGGATGTTTTCTTTTAATGAGTAGTATGTCATCAACATACAAGATCAGAAAACTCACCAAGCTCCCACTGAATTTTTGATACACATAGGCATCATCTTCGCTTTTGATAAAGGCATAATCTTTTACTGCCTCATCAAACCCAAGATTCCAACTTCGAGAAGCCTGCTTTAATCCATAACTGGATCTTTTTAGCCTGGAGACCTTATGAGCATCTACAGGATGGATGAAACCATTAGGTTGTGTCATATAAATATCCTCTGACAGCTTCCCATTAAGGAATGTTGTCTTCACATCCATCTATCATATCTCATAGTCATAATACACAAATATAGCAAGCAAGATCCAAATAGATTTGATCATGGCAACTGGCAAGAAGATTTCATTATAGTCCACTTCGTTGACCTATATAAAACCCTTAGCCACAAGTCTACTTTTATACGTAAGTATGTTGCCTTCCATGTTAGTCTTTTTTTTTGAAGTTTCATTTACACCCTATGAGTTTTACCCCATCAGATGGCTCAACCAAATCACAGGCTTGGTTAGCGACATGTAATTCATCTCAGATCGCATGGCCTCAAACTATTTATTGGAATTCGGTCCAGCAACCACCTCCTCATAGGTCTTAGGTTTATTCTCAATGATGTAGATTATGTTGTGTTGAACCCGTAGTGACCCATACTGTAGGAACCCCTTTCATGAGGGGGGCGAAATAAACCCTATGATGCGCATCAAGATTAATTTTGGCATAGCGGAAACTAGGGTTTCAACAATCGCATGTATGATATATGATCAACTTAACTATCTTGTATGGATCAAATGAAAACATACCATAGCCATTGATTCGAATGGCGTCTTGGAAGAAGATGGCGAAAGGGCTCTCCTCCAAAGGTGACGCACACAAGAGGATGATGACTACTCCTTGTGTTCCTTGTGCTAGCAAGGTTCTCCAAGGGTGCTTGTCGAATGGAAGGGATGAGATGACTTGGTTGCTTAGCCGAGACCTCCTTGTCGTCAACACCTTCAACCCACGAGAGTGTGAGCGTCCAAAGGAAGAAGCGAACGCTTTTTCGTTTTTGGCGTTGAGGCGTTAAGGGAAGTGGCCTTCATGACTTTCCAAAAATAGAAGTCATGCACCCATGATCTCATAACCGACCAAAGAAAACGCCTTCATGCATTGAACCATGCGTTCACTCATGTGAACCGGTTCAAGCAAATTGAATGCATTTCAATTTGGTTCAAAGATCAATCAACCCAAGCATTTGGTCTAGATCACTATTAAACCCTAAGGCTCCAGATCTAACCGTTCATCTCCTGATGCTCCTGATCTCACCGATCTAGCATCAACTCTCTCGATCGAAGCTTACCGATCTCAAGCCCTAATCAATCAAACATGATCAGACCAGATCTCACTTACAATCAGAGTTTAAATCCCTTTAAACTGAACCAAAACAATTCAGTCCACACGATGTGACTTAAGTAAGCCATATCATCAAATTGTGCGACCCTAAGGGTTTCCTTCAAATGTCGGTAATGATAACTCAAGTTATCACGATCAGTGAGGGGTATCTAGCAACACATCACTGTCTCCCGATATAAAGGAAAGAGTCTTCCAAGACTACACCCAAACCACAGCACAAGTGTGAATCCACTTCACTAGGCATACATGTTTCCTTTGCCACTGGATGTTCTTATTGGACAAGCGTGTCAAGCCTGTAGCTCCAATATGATGAGCATGATTAGATCAGATGAACATAGTCACCTGGGTATGGCCATACACTTTCTCAATCACCTCATCCAGGGGGGCCCCTTTAGAACATCACACTCCAAACAAGGAGACGGCAATCCTATATCTATCACTAGTGTCCTAACCTGACTCATGATCATTATCCAAGATAGTCTATAACCATTATGTTACAAATGATATCGATCTACCTCAAAACAATGACAATCATCATTTAGAAACACAAGTGATCTCAAGTCAGAGGACATATGCCACTTGTTGCATACAAGGATTATTCACATTGTGACAAGCAATTGAATATCCCAGTAGGGTCTGTCCAGTACATCCAATGTACCCATGAGTCTACATCTTATTCCATGCTCGAAGCATCCTATAAGATTAGAACACATATTAGTCTCAATCATATCAAGGCTGTCTCAAGTTCACCATGAAAGTCCCCTAGAACTGAAGGGGGAAACCCTAATAGGAGGCGCAACGAAAATTTTCTAGCGGAATCTTAGGGTTTCAAAAGATCGAATGTAAGTTCATGTGATCAACTCCTTATAATGTATAAATCAGATTAGATTCATACCATTGCCATCGATCAGATGGTGCCTCGGAAGGAAAGGCGCAAATGTTCCTTCTCCAAAGGTGACGCACACAAATGAATATGGCTTGCTCCTTTGAATCTTTGTGCTAGCAAAGCTCTTCAAAAGGTCCTTGATCGGTTGAAGGGAATGAGATGAGAGTTCTCTCCTTTTCGAATCCTTCTCCAATGCGTGAAGAAGTCGCCACCCAAGGAAGCGCCGCAAAAAGGAAGTGAGAGGCGAGAATAGAGCATGATGATCTCAACGTGAGGCGTGGTCACGATTTAGAAGTCATGGCTTCTAAAATTAGTAAACCACTTCTCCTCATGCGCCCATGAGTTTACCCAAGCGCAAATCTCTGATCTTTTGAACCATGCGCTCAAGTAATGAGCTGGTTCAATTAAATTTGGTTCAAATACCAAATTAAACCAAGCCCTCTGGTTTAGATCATAATTAAACCCTAAGGCTCCAGATCTAACTGTTCATCTCTTGATGCTCCCGATCTCACTGATCTAGCATCTATTCTCTCGATCGAAGTGAAGGAACCCCAAAGATAAAGGGGGCAAAAACCCTAAGCATGGCGCTAATGAAAAATGATGCAAGCGGAAGCAAGGGTTTTAAAATCGTTTGCATGCCAATTGTTCAACTATCAAAGATTGATAAGAACAAGATCATACCATAGCCATGTAGATGGTGCGGCTTGGAAGAAGAAAGACCGAAGGGATCTTCTCCAAAGAAATCACACACAAGGGATGAAAGCTTCCTCCTTGCGCAAGTCTTGTGCTAGCAAGATTGGCAAGCTCTTTCAACCGTGTGTAGGAGATTAGATGAAAAGGGCTGCCTTCTTTTCGAGAGCTCTTCCTTCTTTTCGCAAGAACAACGCCTTCTCCAAGAGCAAGCCGTTTTCTCCACGCCCAAAGAGCAAAACCGAAAGCATTAGAGAGTAATCAAGCCATGAACGCATATGCGTTTAGCTTATGGAACTTTCCATAAATGGCAACGATTAAGAGTTGGCGTTCATGGTTCATGTTTCCATGAACCAAACGCAACCTCTTCTCCCTCTTGAACCAAGCGCTCAACCCATGAGCCGGTTCAATTTCATTGGTTCAATTTCGAAACCAAATCAGCCCAGAATTAAGTCTAGACCAAATTAGACCACAAGGTCCTAGATCTGACCCTTCATCATCTGACGCTTCTGATCGCACCGATCTAGCATCATCTCTCTCGATCGAAGCTTACCGATCTAAAGCTCTAATCAATCAAACATGATCAGACCAGATCTCACTTACAATCAGAGATTAAATCTCTTTAAACTGAACCAAAACAATTCAGTCCACACGATCTGACTTAAGGAAGCCATATCACCAAATTGTGCGACCCTGAGGGTTTCCTTTAAATGTCGGTAACGATAACTTACGTTATCACGATCAGTGAGGGGTATCTAGCAACACATCACTGTCTCCCGATATAAAGGAAAGAGTCTTCCAAGACTGCACCCAAAACACAGCACAAGTGTGACTCAATTCACAAGGCATACATGTGTCCTTTGCCACTGGATGTTCTTATTGGACAAGCATGTCAAGCTTGTAACTCCAATACGATGAGCATGATTAGATCAGATGAACATAGTCATCTGGGTATGGCCATACACTTCCTCAATCATCTCATATAGTGTGGCCCTATAGAACATCACACTCCTTAAACAAGGAGACGGCAATCCTTTATCTATCACAAGTGCCCTAACCTGATTCAAGCTCACCATCCAAGATAGTCTATAATCATTATATCTCAAATGATATTGAACTAGCTCAAGACAATGACAATCCTCATTTAGAAACACAAGTGATCTCAAGTCAGAGGACATGTGCCACTTGTTGCTTACAAGGATCATTCACATTGTGACAAGCAATGGAATATCCCAGTAGGGTCTGTCCAGTACATCCAATGTACCCATGAGTCTACATCTTATTCCATGCTCGAAGCATCCTATAAGATTAGCACTCATATTAGTCTCTATCATATCAAGGCTGTCTCATGTTCTCCAAGATATCTCGACTAAGGACTTATAGCCTGTCAGCCTAGCTGAACAGCTTTGAGACATTATTCAGAAGTACACTTATTACAGCAGACAAGGTAACAAGCTGAATAATAACCATGCCTTTTATAAACATAAGAGTTTATTACATGATACTATTACAATCCCAAAGGCCTCAAACATTAGCCTTAAGGGCATACTCCAACAATCTCCCACTTGCACTTAATCTAATGGTTGAGAAATCTCAAACCCATATTATTACAGTGCTTCTCATGCTTCTGCTGCGCCAGAGGCTTGGTAAGCGGGTCTGCCAGATTGTCATCTGTATGAACCTTGCAAATCTTGATCTCGCCACGATCAATGATCTCCCGGATCAAGTGAAACCGTCTCTGTATGTGCTTGGACTTCTGGTGCGACCGAGGTTCCTTTGCTTGTGCTATAGCTCCAGTGTTATCACAGAAGATAACCAAAGGATCTGCACTCGAAGGAACGACACCAAGTTCTCTCACGAACTTACGAATCCACACTGCCTCCTTGGATGCTTCCGAGGCTGCAACATACTCGGCTTCTGTTGTGGAATCAGCAACAGTAGACTGTTTGAAGCTTTTCCACACCACTGCTCCACCATTCAAGCTAAAAACATAGCCTGATTGCGATCGGAAATCATCCTGGTCTGACTGGAACGAAGCGTCAGTATATCCCTCTATACTGAGTTCTTCCTGACCACCATATATCAAGAACATATCTTTGGTCCTCCGCAGATATTTTAAAATGTTCTTGACCGCAATCCAGTGCGCCAAACCTGGATTACTTTGGAATCGACTGGTCACGCTTAACCCGTAAGCGACGTCTGGGCGAGTACACAACATCGCATACATTATGGACCCAATAGCCGAAGCATAAGGCGTATTGTCCATTTCATCTTTCTCAGTCTGTGTTTGTGGACACTGACTCTTCGAAAGATTCAGACCATGTCTGACTGGAAGATATCCACGTTTAGAATTCTCTAAATGGAATCTCTCCAGGACCTTATCGATGTAGGTACTCTGGCACAGCCCGAGAAGCCTCTTAGATCTATCCCGGTAGATCTTCACACCTAATACATAGGCTGCTTCTCCTAGATCTTTCATCTGGAAACATTTTCCTAACCATGCCTTAACAGCATGCAGTTCAGGAATATCGTTTCCAATGATCAAGATATCATCGACGTAGAGGATTAGGAATGTAATCACGCTCCCACTAAACCTCTTATATACACACGGGTCATCTTCGTTCTTGATGAAACCAAACTCAGAGATTGATTCATCAAAACGAATGTTCCAGCTTCTTGATGCTTGTTTCAGTCCATAAATGGACTTCTTTAACTTGCATATTTTATGACGATCTGATGGACTAGTGAAACCTTCCGGTTGTGTCATATACACATCCTCATCCAGATTTCCATTGAGGAAAGCTGTCTTCACATCCATCTGCCAGATCTCATAATCGTAATATGCAGCTATCGCGAAAAGAATCCGAATAGACTTAAACATGGCTACTGGTGAGAAAGTTTCATCATAATCTAACCCGTAGATTTGTTTGAAACCTTTCGCAACTAGCCTGCCTTTATAGGTAACCACGTTACCATCCATGTCAATCTTCTTCTTGAAGATCCATTTACAGCCTATAGGGATTACTCCCGGAGGCGGATCAACCAAATCCCAGACTTGGTTATCTGACATGGAGTCCATCTCGGCTCGCATAGCTTCAAGCCATCTAGCTGACTCCGGTCCACTGACCGCATCCGCATAAGTTAGGGGTTCATCATTATCAATGATGTAGACTCCGTCATAGCGCTCAGGCTGTCGACGGATCCTACCCGATCTTCGCGGTTCCCGTGATATTTGAGCCTCAGGTTGTTCAATAACCTGATCTACCGGCTCAGGCTCATCCAACTGTGCTTGACTACTTTGTCCTTCTTCTGGATTCTCATCCAGCTTTATTTCTCTCCCACTGGCCTCTTGCAGAAGAAATTCCTTCTCAAGAAATATGGCCGTCCGAGCAACAAAAACCTTGTTCTCCTTGGGATCGAAGAAATAATAACCCTTAGTTTCCTTAGGGTAACCGACAAAGATGCATTTGTCAGATCTGCTCTCTAGTTTCCCAGAGGCGAGCTTTTTGACATAAGCCTCGCAACCCCAGATCTTGATAAATGTCAAGCTAGGCTGTTTCCCATACCATAACTCATGTGGCGTCTTTGAAACTGCCTTGGATGGCACTCGGTTTAGTACCTTTGCAGCTGTTTCCAGTGCAAAACCCCAAAAGGAGTATGGAAGAGTAGCCTGACTCATCATAGAACGAACCATATCAAGTAACGTTCTATTTCTCCTCTCGGACACACCATTCCACTGCGGTGTTCCTGGCGGAGTGAGCTGTGAGATAATCCCACACTCTTTCAGATAGTCAGTAAACGCATGACTCAGGTATTCACCACCTCGATCAGAACGAAGTGTCTTGATATTTCGGCCTAACTGATTTTGTACTTCATTTTTGAACTCTTTGAACTTGTCAAAAGATTCATTTTTATGTCTCATTAAATAGACATACCCATACCTACTGAAATCATCAGTAAAGGTAATGAAGTACTGATAGCCACCTCTGGCTTGTTTACTAAAAGGCCCACACACATCACTGTGTATAAGGTCCAGTAAACCTGAAGCCCTTTGACCTTTGTGAAGAAAAGGTGACTTCGTCATTTTACCCATCAAACAAGCTTTGCATGTATCAATCTCCTCATAGGAGAAAGATCCCAGCAGTCCATGATTATGCAACCGCTTAATGCGCTTCTCGTTTATATGGCCTAAACGACTATGCCATAACAAGGTGCTGTCATCAGCATACTTGGCTTTCTTATTATCAATGTTTTGTATAGAATTTTCCATGTCCAACATGTATAACCCATTGTTAATTGAACCAGTCGCATACACAATATTATCATAAGTCAAAACACACTTTGAAATCTTGCATTCAAAGGCAAATCCTTTCCTGACAAGAGCAGGAATAGAGATAATATTCTTGGTAATACTGGGTACAAAGTAACAATTGTTTAATTCTAATACAATGCCAGATGGTAAAGTAATGAAATAGTCTCCTACAGCAACAGCAGCAACCCGTGCCCCGTTTCCAACTCGTAGGTCTACCTCATGCTGTCCCACCTGCCTTCTTCTCTTGAGTTCCTGCACATTTGAACAAATGTGAACTCCACATGCGGTGTCCAACACCCATGATATAGTAGAAGAAGATAACATGACCTCAGTCACATATATACCTGAGCCAGAAGCGATGCTTCCCCTCTTATCTCCTTGGAGCGCTTTACAGTCCTTTTTCCAGTGACCCAGCTGGCCACAGTGGAAACACCTGTTGTCCTTCGACCGCTTCACCTTCTGTTTCAGGGCCTTGCTGTAATTCTTGACAGGGGCCTTGCCCTTCTTCCCCTTCTTCTTGTTCCTAGAAGGAACCATTAAGACAGAGGTTGAAGGCTTACCCTTCAGAGTTTCCTCAGTTGTCAAGAGCATATTCAACAGCTCTGCCGGCGTACAATCGATTTTGTTCATATTATAGTTAATGATGAACGCATCGAAAGAAGGCGGAAGAGACTGTAGAATTATGTCTACAGCAAGCTCCTGGTTGATGGTATGCCCCAGTTTATCTAGAGCCTCCTTGTGCCCAATCATCTTGAGCACGTGAGCTCCCACTGGGCTCCCCTCAGCCAGTTTGCTCTGAAAGAAGAGCTTCGTCAGATTATAGCGCTCAGTCCTCGCCTGTGCAGCATACAGCATTTTGAGGTTCGCTATAATCTCTATAGCTGACATATCCTCATGCTGACGCTGCAGCGGTGGCGTCATAGACGCTAGCATCAGGCAAGCGACATCAATGCTATCATTGACGTGCTTTTCGTAGGCTTCCCGAACCGCCCTTGCGGCGTTCGGAGCGGGCTGCGGCGGTATCGCCGTCTCGAGGACATACAGTTTCCTCTCTGCCTTAAGAACAATCTTAAGGTGTCCGAACCAGTCAGAGAAGTTCGGCCCAGCAAACTTCTCCCTTTCCAGTAGGGATCGCACATTGAAGCTCATGGTGTTCGTTGCTGCAGGAATCTACAACAAGCAAGAACAGCAAGGTCAGTATCAATGTTTAGAATCAATCCAGGACTTAAGAAAGATTCTTTTCTCACTATTTTGTCTGACTGAAAAATCCAGTAAACAGTCCGAAAGAGTAATACTCTTTTAGTGAGATGGGATCCAGATTTCATACTTGGTCTCCGCGTCCCGCTCAGGCGAGATAAGATGCACAGAGATAACAAGCACTAATTTCTGGTAGGCTGTCCCAGCCAATCGCCAACCCGTGCGATTCCCCTTCATCTTGGCAATCCAGCAGACTGTGCCAACTGAGTTGGTACAACACAGTCTCTGATCCCAGAGATGGCTGCCTCCATGTGCTACCATATGCGCCACATATGTAGCCAACATGGTCAAGCTGACCTGACCTACTCCCTGGACCACCACGTGCTATGCTGAGCAACGAGAGGGGATAAATCCCAACTCTGTAACACGCAGGTGAAATCCAGCACCGTCTGAAGATAGATGGACGTGCCCACTGAGTGGGTTCAACACGGCTCCAACGATAATCAGAAAGGTGAGGTTTCGCGTCAGAAGGCTTACGAGCTTGATATATTAGCGTTGGATTTTATCGGTCTTTTATCTTCTTAACTATCATGCAAGTCCTATGGTGATAGCAGAAGATAAACTTAAACATGCAATTCTAATTATAAGCAATAAGAAGAAAGCATGATCTTATGTGGTAAAAGCCCATGAACCCTAGTAAGACCTTAATTTACTTAAGTCTTCACTTGAGCTCCTTGGCATCTCATCTGGTCCAACCTAGGGCCCTAGCGCCAAGAGCACCTCAGGTGCGTTACCAGCTGAATGCCCCTTTGGGATGTGTGCCTTTGCTCTTGTCTAATCAAATACATTTGATCTATCTAGACAAGGTTGACTCGCAGGTCAACTACATATTATAAATTAAGTACAATGTGATTCGCAGATCACAAATTAATTTACAATTTTAAATCCAGGCACGCAGGCCCCAGCACAGCACACAATAGGGCAACCCACATAAGACTAAATAAACAAGCAAATGGTTCAATCAACATGTGATCCAATCATCTTGAAATTAAAAGTTTTGAAAAACCCCATGGCATCAATTTTAATTTCCTTATGATCCCTATAACCTTACAATGGTCCATTGATGGGGATCCACTCATCCATCTAGCTAGATCCTTTGCCCTTGCATGCACCGAGTCCTAACTGACCCGAGTTGACCTAATGGTCAACCATGCATGCCCCAAGGGCTGAACCACCCCATGAGTTTTGGCAAGCGGGTGTGACCCCGGGCCTAACTCAAGTGTGCTCAGTAGTTGTCTCAACCAGACCTCGCTACACGCCCTAGATGCAGTCAACCTATAGCCACCTTGTGCTTGCGCATAGGTGCTATTGGGTCAACCCATCTGAGCTGTCAGATGGTCTGATCAGACTTGGATCTAACCTAGTGGTGACTTCAACCCCATCAACCCATCTAAGGGTTTATTGTAGGGACACCTTAGATCTAATCATGCGCGCAAGATGTAAGTTTGTTTTTAAAAACATCTAGTACATGCGCAAACAAACAAACAACATGCTTGATAACCCTTAGATCTAAGGGGGTCCCCTTCAAGGGGGAGCGCAAACTTCAGGGAGTCCCCTTCAAGGGGGAGCGCAAACTACATGTCATCAAATGATACATGCGCAACCTTCATGAAGCCATGATACAAGCGCAACTTTCATGAAACCAAACCAAGGTAAGCGCATCCAACATGTAAACAAAGTAGGCGCAACAAGTATGGATCACATTAGCAAACAAAATAGCATGCAAAGAGCCAAGCTCTGATACCAATTGAAGGAACCCCAAAGATAAAGGGGGCAAAAACCCTAAGCATGGCGCTAATGAAAAATGATGCAAGCGGAAGCAAGGGTTTTAAAATCGTTTGCATGCCAATTGTTCAACTATCAAAGATTGATAAGAACAAGATCATACCATAGCCATGTAGATGGTGCGGCTTGGAAGAAGAAAGACCGAAGGGATCTTCTCCAAAGAAATCACACACAAGGGATGAAAGCTTCCTCCTTGCGCAAGTCTTGTGCTAGCAAGATTGGCAAGCTCTTTCAACCGTGTGTAGGAGATTAGATGAAAAGGGCTGCCTTCTTTTCGAGAGCTCTTCCTTCTTTTCGCAAGAACAACGCCTTCTCCAAGAGCAAGCCGTTTTCTCCACGCCCAAAGAGCAAAACCGAAAGCATTAGAGAGTAATCAAGCCATGAACGCATATGCGTTTAGCTTATGGAACTTTCCATAAATGGCAACGATTAAGAGTTGGCGTTCATGGTTCATGTTTCCATGAACCAAACGCAACCTCTTCTCCCTCTTGAACCAAGCGCTCAACCCATGAGCCGGTTCAATTTCATTGGTTCAATTTCGAAACCAAATCAGCCCAGAATTAAGTCTAGACCAAATTAGACCACAAGGTCCTAGATCTGACCCTTCATCATCTGACGCTTCTGATCGCACCGATCTAGCATCATCTCTCTCGATCGAAGCTTACCGATCTAAAGCTCTAATCAATCAAACATGATCAGACCAGATCTCACTTACAATCAGAGATTAAATCTCTTTAAACTGAACCAAAACAATTCAGTCCACACGATCTGACTTAAGGAAGCCATATCACCAAATTGTGCGACCCTGAGGGTTTCCTTTAAATGTCGGTAACGATAACTTACGTTATCACGATCAGTGAGGGGTATCTAGCAACACATCACTGTCTCCCGATATAAAGGAAAGAGTCTTCCAAGACTGCACCCAAAACACAGCACAAGTGTGACTCAATTCACAAGGCATACATGTGTCCTTTGCCACTGGATGTTCTTATTGGACAAGCATGTCAAGCTTGTAACTCCAATACGATGAGCATGATTAGATCAGATGAACATAGTCATCTGGGTATGGCCATACACTTCCTCAATCATCTCATATAGTGTGGCCCTATAGAACATCACACTCCTTAAACAAGGAGACGGCAATCCTTTATCTATCACAAGTGCCCTAACCTGATTCAAGCTCACCATCCAAGATAGTCTATAATCATTATATCTCAAATGATATTGAACTAGCTCAAGACAATGACAATCCTCATTTAGAAACACAAGTGATCTCAAGTCAGAGGACATGTGCCACTTGTTGCTTACAAGGATCATTCACATTGTGACAAGCAATGGAATATCCCAGTAGGGTCTGTCCAGTACATCCAATGTACCCATGAGTCTACATCTTATTCCATGCTCGAAGCATCCTATAAGATTAGCACTCATATTAGTCTCTATCATATCAAGGCTGTCTCATGTTCTCCAAGATATCTCGACTAAGGACTTATAGCCTGTCAGCCTAGCTGAACAGCTTTGAGACATTATTCAGAAGTACACTTATTACAGCAGACAAGGTAACAAGCTGAATAATAACCATGCCTTTTATAAACATAAGAGTTTATTACATGATACTATTACAATCCCAAAGGCCTCAAACATTAGCCTTAAGGGCATACTCCAACACGAAGCTTACCGATCTCAAGCCCTAATCAATCAAACATGATCAGACCAGATCTCACTTACAAAAAGAGATCAAATCCCTTTAAACTGAACCCAAATAATTCAGTCCACACGATCTAACTTAAGTAAGCCATATCATCAATTTGTGCGACCCTGAGGGTTTCCTTTAAATGTCGGTAACGATAACTCACGTTATCACGATCAGTGAGGGGTATCTAGCAACACATCACTGTCTCCCGATATAAAGGAAAGAGTCTTCCAAGACTACACCCAAACCACAGCACAAGTGTGAATCCAATTCACAAGGCATGCAAATTTCCTTTGCCACTGGATGTTCTTATTGGACAAGCGTGTCAAGCTTGTAGCTCCAATATGATGAGAATGATTAGATCAGATGAACATAGTCATCTGGGTATGGCCATACACTTTCTCAATCATCTCATCCAGGGGGGCCCTTTAGAACATCACACTCCTTAAACAAGGAGATGGCAATCCTATATCTATCACTAGTGCCCTAACCTGATTCAAGCTCACCATCCAAGATAGTCTATAACCATTATGTTTCAAATGATATTGAACTACCTCAAAACAATGACAATCATCATTTAGAAAACACAAGTGATCTCAAGTCAGAGGAAATGTGGCACTTGTCGCATTCAAGGATTATTCATATTGTGACAAGCAATTGAATATCCTAGTAGGGTCTGTCCAGTACATCCAATGTACCCATGAGTCTACATCTTATTCCATGCTCGAAGCATCCTATAAGATTAGAACACATATTAGTCTTAACCATATCATGGCTGTCTCATGTTCACCAAGACATATCGACTAAGGACTTAATTGCATGTCAGCCTAGCTGAACAGCTTTGAGACATTATTCAGAAGTACACTTATTGCAGCAGACAATGTAACAAACTGAATAACAACCATGCCTTTATAAACATAAGAGTTTATTATATGATACTGATACATTCCCAAGGCCTCAAACATTAGCCTTAAGGGCATACCCCAACAATCTCCCACTTGCACTTAATCTAATGGTTGAGAAATCTCAAACCCATATTATTACAGTGCTTCTCATGCTTCTGCTGCGCCAGAGGCTTAGTAAGTGGGTCTGCCAGATTGTCATCTGTATGAACCTTGCAGACTTTGATCTCGCCACGATCAATGATCTCCCGGATCAAATGAAACTGCCTCTGTATGTGCTTGGACTTCTGGTGCGACCGTGGTTCCTTTGCTTGTGCGATTGCTCCAGTGTTATCACAAAAGATAACCAAAGGATCTGCACTCGAAGGAACAACACCAAGTTCCTGAACGAACTTACGAATCCACACTGCCTCCTTGGATGCTTCCGAGGCTGCAACATACTCGGCTTCTGTTGTGGAATCAGCAACGATTGACTGTTTGAAACTCTTCCACACCACCGCTCCTCCATTCAAGCTAAAAATATAGCCTGATTGCGATCGGAAATCATCCTGGTCCGACTGGAATGAAGCGTCAGTATATCCTTCAATACTGAGTTCTTCCTGACCACCATATATCAAGAACATATCTTTGGTCCTCCGCAGATATTTTAAAATGTTCTTGACTGCAATCCAGTGCGCCATAACTGGATTACTTTGGAACCGACTGTTGGGGTATGCCCTTAAGGCTAATGTTTGAGGCCTGTGGGAATGTATCTGTATCATGTAATAAACTGTTATGTTTATAAAGGCATGGTTATTATTCAGTTGTTTACATTGTCTGCTGCAATATATGTTCTTCTGAATAATGTCTCAAAGCTGTTCAGCTAGGCTGACGTGCTATAAGTCCTTAGTCGAGATATCTTGGTGAACATGAGACAGCCTTGATATGATTGAGACTAATATGTGTTCTAATCTTATAGGATGCTTCGAGCATGGAATAAGATGTAGACTCATGGGTACATTGGATGTACTGGACAGACCCTACTAGGATGTTCAATTGTTTGTCACAATGTGAATATTCCTTGAGTGAGACAAGTGGCACATTTCCTTTGACTTGAGATCACTTGTGTTTTCTAAATGATGATTGTCATTGTTTTGAGATAGTTCAATATCATTTGAAACACAATGATTATAGACTATCTTGGATGGTGAACTTGAATCATGTTAGGGCACTAGTGATAGACATAGGATTGCCGTCTCCTTGTTTAAGGAGTGTGATGTTCTAAAGGGGCCCCCCTCGGATGAGATGATTGAGAAAGTGTATGGCCATACCCAGATGACTATGTTCATCTGATCTAATCATGCTTATCATATTGGAGTTACAGGCTTGACAGGCTTGTCCAATAAGAACATCCAGTGGCAAAGGAAATATGCATGCCTAGTGATGTTGATTCACACTTGTGCTGTTTTTGGGTGTAGTCTTGGAAGACTCTTTCCTTTATATCGGGAGACAGTGATGTGTTGCTAGATACCCCTCACTGATCGTGATAATGTGAGTTATCGTTACCGACATTTAAAGGAAACCCTCAGGGTCGCACAATTTGATGATATGGCTTACTTAAGTCAGATCGTGTGGACTGAATTGTTTGGGTTCAGTTTAAAGGGATTTAATCTCTGATTGAAAGTGAGATCTGGTCTGATCATGTTTGATTGATTAGGGCTTGAGATCGGTAAGCTTCGATCGAGAGAATGAGTGCTAGATCAGTCAGATCAGAAGCATTGAGAGATTGACGGTCAGATCGAGAGCCTTTGGGTTTATTTTGATCTGGACTTATTTCTTGGTTTATTTGGTTAGTGGACCAAATCGGTTTGAACCAGCTCATGGATGAGCGCATGGTTCAATGGTGATGTGGCATTTGCGATTGGGGTAAACCCAAGATCGCATATGGAGAAGTGGGATGCTATTTTTAGCACTTCTCAAACGTGGCCATGAACACACGTCGCCCCTCTCTTGCCTCTTCATGCAATTGACGCCTCCTTGGGTTGTCATCGAGCGGCATTCTCGTGTGAGGAAGTCTAAGGCGACAAGAGAAAGACGCCAAGAAAAAAAAAAGCTCTCTTTTCCCTTTTGCATTCGATCAGAGACACCTTGGACGACTCTTGCTAGCACAAGGGACGACAAGAAGGAGCCAAGACTCATCTTGTGTGTGACGATTTGGAGGAGATCTTCATTGCTCTCTTTCTTCCAAGGCGCCATCTAGAAATGGCAATGGTATGGATCGAATCACTTCTTTTACAATCGGTTTTTGTTAAGTTGATCATATGATACATGCTCTTCGATCTATGAAACCCTTTATCCGCTGCCCCCTACTTTGATTGCGCCACCACTTTAGGGTTTTTGCTCCCCCTCGAAGGGGACTCTTCAATTGGTATCAGAGCGGTGTTAACGCATGTTTTTGTATGATTGCTTAAGCCATTTTGTGATCCATGCTTGCGAAAATGCTTAGATCTTTCATACATGCAAAAATACATGTTTACATGTCATAAGCGAAACTTGTGTTTGTTTTCTTTGCGCATGTATGTTGGCGCATGATGTAGTTTTTCTCAAAAATATATATCACTTGCGCGACTCATTGTAGATCTAAGATGCGCCTGCATTAAACCCTTAGACGGGTTATTAGGGTTGAAGTTATCCCCTAGGTTAGATCCAATCAGTCTGATCAGACTATCTGACAGCCTTGATGGGTCGACTGGATAGCACCTTGGCGCAAGCTTCAGGTGGCTATAGGTCGACTGCAGACAGGCGTGTAGCGATGTCTGATTGAGACGACCCATGAACGCACCTGAGTTAGGCCCGGGGTCACACCCGCTTGCCAGACCTCAGTGTGGTCGTTCAGCCCTTGGCGCATGCATGGTTGACCTTTTGGTCGACTCAAGTCAGTTAGGACTTGGTGCATGCAAGGGCAGTGGATCTGACTAGGATGGATGAGTGGATCCCTAGTAATGGACCGTTGTAAGGTTGTAGGGCAAATAAGGAAAAAATTAAAATTGATCCTATGGGGTTTTCAAAAATTTTAATTTTTATGATGGATCACATGATTGTTGAATGATGCATATGTATGTTTATTTAATCTTATGTGGGCTGCCCATTTTAATGTGTGTTGTGCTGGGGCCTGCGTGCCTGGTATTAATTGTAAATTAATTTTTAGTTTTGTGATCTGCGTATCACAGTTCAATTAATTTATAATGTGAAATTGACCTGCGTGTCAATCTTGTCTAGATAGTTAAATTTGTAATTTAATTAGACAAGAGCACAGTGCACACTTGGCAGAGGCGCATGCAGCAGTGGCTTGACCAGGTGGGAGGTCCAGGGTTCGACTCTGGGACCAGGCGCAAATTCCTGGTGGGCGCACCACAGCTGCAGAAGGCGCTTGGGCCCTGGTTTGGGCCAGATGAGCAGCTAAAGACCCATGAAGAGCAAGTGCAGACTTAAGTTAGGTTAAGGTCTCACTAGGGCTATGGGCTTTTACCACATAAGATTCATGCTTTCTTTTATTTAATGTTTAAATATTAGAATTGCATGATTAAGTTTATCTTCTGCTATCACCATAGGAATTGCATGATAGTGAAGAAGATAAAAGACCGTTAAAATCCAACGCTAAAATATCAAGCTCGTAAGCCTTCTGACGCGAAACCTCACTGTTCTGATTATCGTTGGAGCCGTGTTGTACCCACTCAGTGGGCACGTCCATCTATCTTCAGACGGTGCGGGATTACACCTGTGTGTTACAGAGTAGGGATTTATCCCTTCTCGTTGCTCAGCATAGCACATGGTGGTCCAGGGAGTAGGTCGGGTCAGCTTGACCGTGTAGGCTACATATGTGGCGCATATGGTAGCACATGGAGGCAGCCATCTGTGGGGTCAGAGACTGTGTTGTACCAACTCAGTTGGCACAGTCTGCTGGACTGCCCAGATGAAGGGGAATCGCACGGGTTGGCGATCGGCAGGGACTGCCTACCAGAGATTAGTGCTTGTACTCTCTGTGCATCTTATCTCGCCTGAGCGGGACGCGGAGACCAAGTATGAAATCTGGATCCCATCTCACTAAAAGAGTTCTACTCTTTCGGGCTGTTTTGTTGGATTTTTCAAGCCAGATAAAATAGTGAGAAAAAGAATCTTTCTTAAGTCCTGATTAATTCTTATACATTGATACTGACCTTGCTGTTCTTGCATTGTTGTAGATACCTGCAGCAACGAACACCATGAACTTCAATGTGCGATCCCTACTGGAAAGGGAGAAGTTTGCTGGGCCGAACTTCTCTGACTGGTTTGGACACCTTAAGATCGTTCTTAAGGCAGAGAGGAAACTGTATGTCCTCGAGACGGCGATACCGCCGCAGCCCGCTCCGAACGCCGCAAGGGCGGTTCGGGAAGCCTATGAAAAGCACGTCAATGATAGCATTGATGTCGCTTGCCTGATGCTAGCGTCTATGACGCCACCGCTGCAGCGTCAGCATGAGGATATGTCGGCTATAGAGATTATAGCGAACCTCAAGATGCTGTATGCTGCACAGGCGAGGACTGAACGCTATAACTTGACGAAGCTCTTCTTTCAGAGCAAACTGGCTGAAGGGAGCCCAGTGGGAGCTCACGTGCTCAAGATGATTGGGCACAAGGAGGCTCTAGAGAAACTGGGGCATACCATTAACCAGGAGCTTGCTGTGGATATTATTCTGCAGTCTCTCCCGCCTTCATTCGACGCATTCATTATTAATTTTAATATGAACAAAATCGATTGTACTCCGGCAGAGCTGCTGAATATGCTCTTGACCACTGAGGAGACTCTGAAGGGTAAGCCTTCGACCTCTGTCTTAATGGTTCCTTTTAGGAACAAGAAGAAGGGGAAGAAGGGCAAGGCCCCCGTCAAGAGTTACAGCAAGGCTTTGAAGCAGAAGGTCAAGCGGTCCAAGGAATACAGGTGTTTCCACTGTGGCCAGCTGGGTCACTGGAAAAAGGACTGTAAAGCGCTCCAAGGAGATAAGAGGGGAAGCTTCGCTTCTGGCTCAGGTATATTCGTGACTGAGGTCATGTTTTCTTCTTCTATATCATGGGTGTTGGACACTGCATGTGGAGTTCACATTTGTTCAAATGTACAGGAACTCAAGAGAAGAAGACAGGTGGGACAGCATGAGGTGGACCTACGCGTTGGAAACGGGGCACGGGTTGCTGCTGTTGCTGTAGGAGACTACTTCATTTCTTTACCATCTGGACTTGTATTGGAACTAAACAATTGTTACTTTGTTCCCAGTATTACTAAAAATATTATCTCCATTCCTGCTCTTGTCAGGAAGGGATTTTCCTTTGAATGCAATATTTCAAAGTGTGTTTTGTCTTTTGATAATATTGTTTATGCAACTGGTTCAATTAACAATGGGTTATTCATGTTGGACATGGAGCGTTCTATACAAAATATTGATATTAAGAAAGCCAAGTATGCTGATGACAGCACCTTGCTATGGCATAGTCGTTTAGGCCATATAAACGAGAAACGCATTAAGCGGTTGCATGATTATGGACTGCTGGGATCATTCTCCTACAAGGAGATTGATACATGCAAGGCTTGTTTAATGGGTAAAATGACGAAGTCACCTTTTCCTCACAAAGGTCAAAGGGCTTCAGGTTTACTTGACCTTATACACAGTGATGTGTGTGGGCCATTTAGTAAACATGCCAGAGGTGGCTATCAGTACTTCATTACCTTTACTGATGATTTCAGTAGGTATGGCTATGTCTATCTGATGAGACATAAGAGTGAATCTTTTGACAAGTTCAAAGAGTTCAAGAATGAAGTACAGAATCAGCTAGGCCGAAATATCAAGGCACTTCGCTCAGATCGAGGTGGAGAATACTTGAGTCATACGTTTACTGACTATCTGAAGGAGTGTGGGATTATCTCACAGCTCACTCCGCCAGGAACACCGCAATGGAATGGTGTGTCCGAGAGGAGAAATAGAACGTTACTTGATATGGTTCGTTCTATGATGAGTCAGGCTTCTTTACCCAACTCCTTTTGGGGTTTTGCACTGGAAACAGCTGCAAAAGTACTAAACCGAGTGCCATCCAAGGCCGTTTCAAAGACGCCATTTGAGTTATGGTATGGGAAACAGCCGAGCTTAACATTTATCAGGATCTGGGGCTGCGAGGCTTATGTCAAAAAGCTCGCCTCTAGGAAACTAGAGAGCAGATCAGACAAATGTATCTTTGTCGGTTACCCTAAGGAAACTAAGGGTTATTATTTCTTCGATCCCAAGGAGAACAAGGTTTTTGTTGCTCGGACGGCCATATTTCTTGAGAAGGAGTTTCTTCTGCAAGAGGCCAGTGGGAGAGAAATAAAGCTGGATGAGAATCCAGAGGAAGGACAAAGTGCTCAAGCACAGTTGGATGAGCCTGAGCCAGTAGATCAGGTTATTGAACAACCTGAGGCTCAGATATCACGGGAACTGCGAAGATCGGGAAGGATTCGTCGACAGCCTGAGCGCTATGATGGAGTCTACATCATTGATAATGATGAACCCCTCACTTATGCAGATGCGGTCAGTGGACCGGAGTCAGCGAGATGGCTTGAAGCTATGCGCGCCGAGATGGACTCCATGTCAGATAACCAAGTTTGGGATTTGGTTGATCCGCCTCCGGGAGTTATCCCTATAGGCTGTAAATGGATCTTCAAGAAGAAGATTGACATGGATGGTAACGTGGTTACCTATAAAGGCAGGCTTGTTGCGAAAGGTTTCAAACAAATCTATGGGATAGATTATGATGAAACTTTCTCACCTGTAGCTATGTTTAAGTCTATTCGGATTCTTTTCGCGATAGCTGCATATTATGATTATGAGATCTGGCAGATGGATGTGAAAACAGCTTTCCTAAATGGAAATCTGGATGAGGATGTGTACATGACACAACCTGAGGGTTTCACTAATCCAGCAGATCGTCATAAGATATGCAAGTTAAAGAAGTCTATTTATGGACTTAAGCAAGCATCAAGAAGCTGGAATATTCGTTTTGATGAATCAGTCACTGATTTTGGTTTCATCAAGAACGAGGATGACCCGTGTGTATATAAGAGGTTTAGTGGGAGCGTGATAACTTTCCTAGTCCTCTACGTCGATGACATCTTGATCATTGGAAATGACATTCCTGAAATGCATGCTGTTAAGGCATGGTTAAGGAAATGTTTCCAGATGAAAGATCTAGGAGAAACAGCCTATGTATTAGGTGTGAAGATCTACAGGGATAGATCTAAGAGGCTTCTCGGGCTGTGCCAGAGTACTTACATCGAAAAGGTCCTGGAGAGATTTCATTTAGAGAATTCTAAACGAGGATATCTTCCAGTCAGACATGGTCTGAGTCTTTCGAAGAGTCAGTGTCCACAAACACAGACTGAGAAAGATGAAATGGACAATACGCCTTATGCTTCGGCTATTGGATCTATTATGTATGCGATGTTGTGTACTCGCCCAGACGTCGCTTACGGGTTAAGCGTGACCAGTCGTTTCCAAAGTAATCCAGGTGTGGCGCACTGGATTGCAGTCAAGAACATTTTAAAATATCTGCGGAGGACCAAAGATATGTTCTTGATATATGGTGGTCAGGAAGAACTCAGTATTGAAGGATATACTGACGCTTCGTTCCAGTCGGACCAGGATGATTTCCGATCGCAATCAGGCTATGTTTTTAGCTTGAATGGAGGTGCAGTGGTGTGGAAGAGTTTCAAACAGTCAACTGTTGCTGATTCCACAACAGAAGCCGAGTATGTTGCAGCCTCGGAAGCATCCAAGGAGGCAGTATGGATTCGTAAGTTCGTGAGAGAACTTGGTGTCGTTCCTTCGAGTGCAGATCCTTTGGTTATCTTTTGTGATAACACTGGAGCAATCGCACAAGCAAAGGAACCACGGTCGCACCAGAAGTCCAAGCACATACAGAGACGGTTTCATTTGATCAGGGAGATCATAGATCGTGGCGAGATCAAAATCTGCAAGGTTCATACAGATGACAATCTAGCAGACCCGCTTACTAAGCCTCTGGCGCAGCAGAAGCATGAGAAGCACTGTAATAATATGGGTTTGAGATTTCTCAACCATTAGATTAAGTGCAAGTGGGAGATTGTTGGGGTATGCCCTTAAGGCTAATGTTTGAGGCCTGTGGGAATGTATCTGTATCATGTAATAAACTGTTATGTTTATAAAGGCATGGTTATTATTCAGTTGTTTACATTGTCTGCTGCAATATATGTTCTTCTGAATAATGTCTCAAAGCTGTTCAGCTAGGCTGACGTGCTATAAGTCCTTAGTCGAGATATCTTGGTGAACATGAGACAGCCTTGATATGATTGAGACTAATATGTGTTCTAATCTTATAGGATGCTTCGAGCATGGGATAAGATGTAGACTCATGGGTACATTGGATGTACTGGACAGACCCTACTAGGATGTTCAATTGTTTGTCACAATGTGAATATTCCTTGAGTGAGACAAGTGGCACATTTCCTTTGACTTGAGATCACTTGTGTTTTCTAAATGATGATTGTCATTGTTTTGAGATAGTTCAATATCATTTGAAACACAATGATTATAGACTATCTTGGATGGTGAACTTGAATCATGTTAGGGCACTAGTGATAGACATAGGATTGCCGTCTCCTTGTTTAAGGAGTGTGATGTTCTAAAGGGGCCCCCCTCGAATGAGATGATTGAGAAAGTGTATGGCCATACCCAGATGACTATGTTCATCTGATCTAATCATGCTTATCATATTGGAGTTACAGGCTTGACAGGCTTGTCCAATAAGAACATCCAGTGGCAAAGGAAATATGCATGCCTAGTGATGTTGATTCACACTTGTGCTGTTTTTGGGTGTAGTCTTGGAAGACTCTTTCCTTTATATCGGGAGACAGTGATGTGTTGCTAGATACCCCTCACTGATCGTGATAATGTGAGTTATCGTTACCGACATTTAAAGGAAACCCTCAGGGTCGCACAATTTGATGATATGGCTTACTTAAGTCAGATCGTGTGGACTGAATTGTTTGGGTTCAGTTTAAAGGGATTTAATCTCTGATTGAAAGTGAGATCTGGTCTGATCATGTTTGATTGATTAGGGCTTGAGATCGGTAAGCTTCGATCGAGAGAATGAGTGCTAGATCAGTCAGATTAGAAGCATTGAGAGATTGACGGTCAGATCGAGAGCCTTTGGGTTTATTTTGATCTGGACTTATTTCTTGGTTTATTTGGTTAGTGGACCAAATCGGTTTGAACCAGCTCATGGATGAGCGCATGGTTCAATGGTGATGTGGCATTTGCGATTGGGGTAAACCCAAGATCGCATATGGAGAAGTGGGATGCTATTTTTAGCACTTCTCAAACGTGGCCATGAACACACGTCGCCCCTCTCTTGCCTCTTCATGCAATTGACGCCTCCTTGGGTTGTCATCGAGCGGCATTCTCGTGTGAGGAAGTCTAAGGCGACAAGAGAAAGACGCCAAGAAAAAAAAAAGCTCTCTTTTCCCTTTTGCATTCGATCAGAGACACCTTGGACGACTCTTGCTAGCACAAGGGACGACAAGAAGGAGCCAAGACTCATCTTGTGTGTGACGATTTGGAGGAGATCTTCATTGCTCTCTTTCTTCCAAGGCGCCATCTAGAAATGGCAATGGTATGGATCGAATCACTTCTTTTACAATCGGTTTTTGTTAAGTTGATCATATGATACATGCTCTTCGATCTATGAAACCCTTTATCCGCTGCCCCCTACTTTGATTGCGCCACCACTTTAGGGTTTTTGCTCCCCCTCGAAGGGGACTCTTCACCGACTGGTCACCGTTAACCCGTAAGCGACGTCTGGGCGAGTACTGAAGGACCCCTTTCGAGAGGGGGGCGAAAACCCTATTAGGGTGGCGCATAAAATTTTGCAAGCGGAAGAAGGGCTTTCAAAGATCTTTCTATTGCATATGATCAACTTAGATAGATGTGAGAATGATCCATACCGTCGCCATCTCTTGGATGGTGTCTTGGAAGAAGAAAGCAAAAGAGATCTCCTCCAAAGGCTGTCGCACACAAGAAGAAGAAGGCCTACTTCTTTGGGGCGATTTGTGCTAGCAATGCTCCAAAGCTTCCTCGATCGTTTGAGGGATGATGAGATGAAAATTTGGCCGAATCCTCTTATCGTCAACCTTCACGCCACCAGCCGTGAGTCGTCTAATGCCAAGAGCGAATTCGCAAGAGGAATAGAGAGGAGGCGTTGCAAGTGAACGTGGAAACGTTCCCACGTTGAAAACCGACCGAGAGTTCCCAAAATAGCAAGCCATGATTACGTGCGTTATGCGTTCACCAAGTGAACCATGCGCAACTCTCTTCTCCCACCTGAACCTTGCGCTCAACCCATGTGCCGGTTCAAGATGTTTGGTTCAATGACCAAACCAAATCAGCCCAAACATTAAGTCTAGATCGAATTAGACCCTAAGGTCCTAGATCTGACCATTCATCTCCAGATGCTTCTGATCTGATCGATCTAGCATCAACACTCTCGATCGAAGCTTACCGATCTCAAGCCCTAATCAATCAAACATGATCAGACCAGATCTCACTTACAATCAGAGTTTAAATCCCTTTAAACTGAACCGAAACAATTCAGTCCACACGATCTGACTTAAGTAAGCCATATCATCAAATTGTGCGACCCTGAGGGTTTCCTTTAAATGTCGGTAACGATAACTTACATTATCACGATCAGAGAGGGGTATCTAGCAACACATCACTGTCTCCCGATATAAAGGAAAGAGTCTTCCAAGACTACACCCAAAACACAGCTCAAGTGTGAATCCTTTTCACTAGGCTTCACTAGGCATACATATTTCCTTTGTCACTGGATGTTCTTACTGGACAAGCGTGTCAAGCTTGTAGCTCCAATATGATGAGCATGATTAGATCAGATGAACACAGTCACCTGGGTATGGCCATACACTTTCTCAATCATCTCAGCCGGGGGGTGTAACATCCCACATTCTTAACCCCAAACAAATGGCACAATTCACAAATGATACAGGATGTTTCATATAAGATCGATCATATGCTAGGTAAAACCGAGTTCAAGAAAACACGATCTGAAAATTTCCATAAATCCATACACACAAATTCACAAAACTCAAATCTCATAAGGGTACCTGCCACCACGCAATCCTTGCACTAGACATATGCAAGGCAACAGTTATATCAAAACCGATTCAAATTCATAAAATCCATAAAGGTACCTGCCACCACGCAATACTTGCACTAGACATATGCAAGTTACTGGGTATATCAAAACCGATTGCACAGAATATACAACAAGCCGAAATTCAAAACAAAATCACAAAATCGATTTTATAAACTCATACCAAACACCGAAACCAGGCTGAAGCCCGCGGTGACACAAAAATCAAACTCATAAGACTGCCATAACTGGCAACATAATTCACATAGTTCACATAGTCTCATGATTCACATAGTTCATATAATTTATGTTAAGGCCACAACCGGCCCCAAGAATTAAGCATAAAAATTCTTAAAACAGCAAACAGCATAATTATCCACGCCAATGCACTCAAGACATGCGCCCCTGCTCTATGCCTGAAAATAGTGAGGGGTGAGCTACACAGCCCAGTGAGTGGATAGTCTATATCGACCATCCATCACATACATTCAAAAATATAGGCAGATTATTTTTAAAATATTTAACAGAACATTATGTCAACATATAACCAAATAAAGGAACAGAAGTCATGTATACAGTTAAATGTACACACTAGCATATAACAAATTCAGGTTCTAGAGTTTTACTCTAACCCAATTAAATACATATATTCTAAACCAACTAAACACACCATACTTAATTAACCTAGTTGTCCAGCATATTCAGTAGTGACCAATATGGTCTAACCCGGCTTGGCCAAAGCACTGGGAGCTGCAAAATCTCGTGCAACACATAAACATGGATAGTGAGTAGAATCAAGAGGTGGCCCCCGCCAGGTCACGACGTGGCACTTTGCTCTATCACCCCATAACACATCAGAGTGATGACATCAAGAGGTGGCCCCTGTCTGATCAAGACATGGCACTTTGCGTCTTATATCACCCCGTCACATAAAGAGTAATGACATCAAGAGGTGGCCCCTGTCTGATCAAGACATGGCACTTTGCGTCGTATATTACCCCATCACATAAAAGAGTAATGACATCAAGAGGTGGCCCCTGTCTGACCAAGACATGACACTTTGCGTCAAAACCCGTTCTCCCAAAAGGTTCCTACTGGACAACAGACATATCTTATTTCATATTTCACAAAGGTGGACTCCTAAGTGTCAACTAGACTCTAGGATAGTCATCACAAAAATCATATCGGGCAGGCTGAACATCAACCCCCATCACAAAAATCATAACAGGCAGGCTGAACATCAACCTCCTCACATATCACAATACAGGGCTGAAATTCAAACCCTTAACATAACACATAAGGACTATCCCCTTGAGTTCATAGTTACACCTAGCCTTAGTCCTAACCATCACATAATCACATAATTTTCCAAATTCACATAACCCATAATTTTCCAAATTCACATAATCACACATATTGTTCAAAATTCACAAGATCACACATATTGTTCAAAATTCACATGATCACACATATTGTTCAAAATTATATAACATAACACATAATATTTTATATTCGAATATCACCGAATATAGTGTAGTCCTTAAATTTCGTGCTGATTAGTTTAATCAAACCTTGCTATGTTGTCACTCAAGTTTCTCAAATATAGATACTTAGCCATAAATATAACACCATAATTATTTAACATATTACACACACCAAGAAACAGTCATATCAAGCATCCATAAAATCAACTTAAAATTTAAAACAAGTATTCATATAAATTACTTTACAAATTACCACATGTAACATATTAACTACAAACACCAAAATTCGGTTTTCATAGACAATTATCAAGGTCATCAAGGTTTCGGTTTTCATGTTAACTACAAACATCAATTTCGGTTTTCATAAACAATTATCAAGAACATCAAGATTTCGGTTTTCATGTTAACTACAAACATCATTGATTTAATGTTACCAAAATTGATTTCGGTTTAACTATAATTAACAAGAATTTCATACCCAAAATTCAATGATTTAATGCTACCAAAATTCCTATAAAAATACCTTAAATTTCATACAAATTTTCGGTTAAATAATCATCATATAATCACCTTTGAAAAATTCAGTTTTCATCATAGTGAAGTCTTGAATTTCGGTTTTAGAATGGTAAGATTTCCAACAAGCGAATATATCATCTAACTCATCAATTAACACAAACAATTAGATAGAAATCAATTAGACAACCCACTCACCTTGAACCGAGAACACAAGGTGAAAAAACCCTCCAACAATTTCGTCTAAAGCCTTTAAGCCGCCCAAAAATCTTCAAGAACTCGCCAAGGAAGTTTCTTCACTTCAAGGAAAATCACCAAGGGAAGAAGATGAAGAAAATCACCTCAAAATTCCAAGAACACCAAAGTCGCCTCCTTCTTCCTAGCCGTCGCCCAAAGTTTTCTCTCAAGCCAAAATCTCGCCCAAAAATTCCACCCTAACCGAAATATCAATTTGAATTTTCGGTTTTAACTCTTAACCCATTAACCCATTAATTCAAATAGGGTTTAACCATTTAACTAACTAAATTTGAATTTTAAACCCAATAACCCATGGTTTAAGTGACAATCCAATAAGAACTTAAATTAACATCCACTTAATGAATTCACTTAAACGCAAATCCAATAAGGATGTAATTAATATCCAATAAGGATTTAATTAACCAATAACTCTAATTAATTAACAATTAATTAACTTAAATTAACAAGCAATAAACTCTAATTAATTAACTTACAATTAACTTACAATTTACAACCCATAAATCCTAATTAATTTATCATGAACAACCAATAATAATTTATCATAAATTAACAGCCAATAATTAAACAAATAATCTCTAATTAATTTACAATAAATTAACAACCAAAAATCTCTAGTTAATTAACTATTAACAACCAATACATAGAAAAATATCACAGTCAATAATTTTATTTAATTCAAAAATAATGCTTACCAGGACTTAAGATCCTTGGATCTTACATCCCTCCCTCCTTATAAAGCTTTAGTCCTCTAAAGCTCAGCATCCATATCATCAAAGAGGTAAGCATAAAATTTTCTCATATCAGCTTCAGTCTCCCATGTCGCCTCCTCAACTGACTGATTTCCCCAGATAACCTTTACCAAAGGTATAGTCTTGTTCCTCAAGACTTTATCTTTTCTATCCACAATCCGGAGAGGTCTTTCCTCAAAAGTCAAATCACTCTGAATCTGAAGAGGTTCCAACTCCAACACATGAGATGGATCAGGATGATATTTCCTCAAAGCAGAGACATGGAATACATTATGCACATGATCCAAAGCAGGAGGTAAAGCCAATCGGTAAGCCACTGGACCAACTCTCTCAATAATATCAAAAGGGCCTACAAACCTAGGGCTCAACTTGCCCTTTTTGCCAAACCTCATTACACCCTTAGTAGGTGACACCTTCAAGAACACATGGTCCCCTACCATAAACTCCAAGGAACGACGACGGTCGTCAGCATAACTCTTCTGTCTGTCCCGAGCAATTTTTAGTTTATCCTGGATCTCTCTGACCTTATCAGTAGTCTCCTGTACTGCATCAGATCTCAAAATCATTCTGTCACCAGTTTCCTCCCAACACAAGGGAGTCCTACACCTTCTCCCATACAAAGCCTCATAAGGAGCCATCTGAATACTGGAGTGGAAGCTATTATTATAAGTAAACTCTATCAAAGATAGATCCCGGTTCCACTCAGAACTCCAATCAACCACATAGGCTCTCAACAAATCTTCTAGAGTCTGTATAGTACGCTCCGTCTGGCCATCAGATTGAGGATGATATGCTGTACTAAAACTCAACTTAGTACCCAAACCCTCCTGTAAACTCTTCCAAAATCTGGACAAAAACCGAGAGTCCCTATCAGACACAATATCAACAGGAACTCCATGCAGTCTAACTATCTCATCAATGTATAATCTAGCCAGCCTCTCTAAAGAATAAGTCATCTTAATCGGAAGAAAATGGGCTGATTTAGTGAGTCTATCAACAATCACCCAAATAGCATCATGACCCAATCTGGTTCTGGGCAAACCACATACAAAATCCATACTGATACATTCCCACTTCCACTCAGGAATAGGAAGAGGCTGCAACAAACCACCAGGCTTCTGGTGTTCAGCCTTCACAGTCTGACAGGTTAAACACCTAGAGACAAAATCAAACACTTCTTTCTTCATACCCGGCCACCAAAAACTTTTCTTGAGGTCCTGATACATCTTAGTCACACCAGGATGTAGAGAATATTTGGAGTTATGGCTGTCCTCCAATATTTCTTTCCTCAAGCTCGGTTCCTCAGGGACACATACCCTTCCACGAAACCGAAGAATACCATCATCAGACAGGCTAAAATCCTGAACTGCGCCATCAACCAGACTATCCCTGATCTGAACTAATCTCGGATCCACAGACTGCTGATCTCTGATCTTCTGCAACAAAGCAGACTGTACTCTGAGAAAAGCCACATAACCAGACTGAACTTTAGGAGAAACACTGATCCTGAGATCGCTGAACTCCTGCAGTAACCGCCACTCACTGACTCGTAAAGCAGCTACTGAAGTAACTGGATGTCTGCTCAGAGCATCCGCCACCACATTGGCCTTTCCAGCCTGATACTGAATGGAGAAGTCATAGTCTTTGATCAACTCCATCCATCTTCTCTGTCTCATGTTCAAGTCCTTCTGAGTGAAGATATACTTGAGACTCTGGTGATCAGTGAACAGATCAAACTCCTGACCCAACAAATAGTGACGCCATATCTTCAAAGCAAAGACTACGGCCGCCAACTCTAAATCATGAGTAGGGTAGTTCAATTCATACTCCTTCAGTTGTCTCGAAGCATAGGCTACTACAGAACCCTTCTGCATCAAGACACAACCCAACCCTTTGCCAGAAGCATCTGTATAAACAGTAAACCTTTCCCCATCACTAGGTATAATGAGGATCGGTGTACTAGTCAATCTCCTTTTCAGCTCTTGAAAACTCTCTTCACACTTATCATCCCAAATAAACTTAGCTTCCTTTCTGGTCAACTTAGTTAAAGGACCCGCCAGCTTGGAGAATCCCTCAACAAATCGCCGGTAGTAACCTGCTAAACCCAGGAAACTCCTGATCTCAGTAGCACTAGTCGGTCTTCCCCAATTAAGAATGGCTTGCACTTTAACTGGATCCACAGACACCCCCTGACCAGAAATCACATGCCCAAGGAAACTAATCTTTTCCAGCCAGAATTCACACTTACTAGCCTTGGCATATAATCGGTTCTTCCTCAAGATCTCCAATACTCTGCGCAAATCACCGACATGATCTGAGGTAGTCTGAGAGTACACCAATATATCGTCTATAAAGACCACCACACAAGAGTCAAGCAACTCATGGAATACCCTGTTCATCAAATCCATGAAGACAGCAGGTGCATTCGTCAGTCCAAAAGGCATAACTAAAAATTCGAAATGCCCATACCTGGTCCTGAAAGCAGTCTTAAATATATCCTCATCCTTGACTCTAAGCTGATAATATCCTGATCTCAGATCAATCTTAGAGAACACTGTAGCTCCCTGTAATTGATCAAATAGGTCATCAATTCTGGGAAGAGGATACTTATTCTTGATAGTCACTTGGTTCAATTGCCTGTAGTCTATACACATCCTCAGGGTTCCATCTTTCTTCTTCACAAATAGCACTGGCGCTCCCCAAGGAGAAGCACTAGGCCGAATATATCCTTTCTCTAACAATTCCTCTAGTTGTTTCTTAAGCTCGGCCAACTCTGAAGTAGCCATACGATAAGGAGCTCTGGAGATAGGTGCCGTACCTGGCGCCAACTCAATGCCAAATTCTACTTCTCTTATTGGTGGCAAGCCTGAAAATTCCTCGGAGAACACATCAGGAAATTCTTTCACCACCTCCATCTGAGTCAGATCAGAAGTAGACTCATCCTGCACCTTAACATGCGCAAGATAACCCTTGCACCCATTAGCAAGTAATTTCCTGGCCTGCAGGAAAGATATCACATGCGGTCCTTGGTCTGACACTAGACCTCTCACAAAAAGTCGATTCCCATCTAACAAATTCAAAGTGATTACTTTCTCAAAGCAATCCACAGAGGCATGATGGGAAGACAACCAATCCATTCCTAAGATGATATCATAATCTTGCATGTCTAAGAGGATTAGATCTACCAGAAACTCATAACCCTCTATATGTACTACACAGTCAGCACACACAGTGTCTGTAGATAATGATTTTCCTAAGGGAGTACTGACAGACACAACATAATCTAGCATCTTAGGTACAATAGGTAAACATGCAGCAAATCTAACAGATACAAAAGACAGATTTGCACCAGGATCAAATAGAATGCGAGCTAACTGATCAAATACAAATAAAGTACCTTCCACGACGGATCGGGAAGCTCGTGTATCCTTCTCAGCCACAGCATACACTCTAGTCTGGACTGTAGGCTTATCTGCGCCTCTAGGTTGCATCTCAGGTTCTCTGCAGTCCTTAGCCATGTGCCCTGGTTTCTTACACCTGAAGCATACACCATTCTTCCTATGGCAGTCTTTCACTAGATGTCCCTTGAGCCCACAATGACTACAAGTGATACCGTTTCTTGCCTCCCTGGCATCCCTGAACTGCTGCGGTGCATCCCTGGACTGCTGCGGTGCCTTGTAGGAGTAAGGCTTATACCTGCTCTTCTTGTAATCTTTATGCCTAGGGTACTTCTTACCCTTGCCGCCACTGCCATGCTGAGGAACCGCCGCCTCAGCTGCAGGAACTACTGTCACGGCAACATGAGAACTCCTCTCAGATATATACCTCTCAATGGTGCGCGCTCGCCCAACAGTTTCAAAATAGGTCTCCAAGTGTTGAGCACCAACCTGCTCTCTAATGTCCCATCTGAGACCTCTGAGAAACTTAGTAGCTCTCCTCTTTTCAGTGTTTATCAGATGAGGAGCATACTTTCCCAATTTCGTGAACTGTAATTCATACTGGTCCACTGTCATATCACCCTGCTCCAAATGAATAAATTCCACCTCTCGGTCCTCAACCAAGCTATCAGGGAAGTACTTCTCGTTGAATCGAGACAAGAAGTAAGGCCAATCTACAGTCTCATGTCTTTCTTCGGCAAGTCTCACCACGCCTTTCCACCACTCATCTGCGTCAGCACGCATCATATAGGTGGCCAGACATAACTTATCCTCATCTGAGCAGCGCATGACTTGGAAAATCTTTTCCAAGCACAACTGCCAGTTCTTGGCAGTACTGGATTCTGAGCCTCCATAAAATGAGCTAGGACCCAGTTTCTGGAATTCACTCACAAGTGAAGCATAGCGCCTGTGAGCGCCCTCCTGAGAGTCATCCCCCACTGCCCGAGTAGTAGTCTGGGGTCTCTCTTGAGTCAGCTGCTGCAAGAGCTGCTGTTGTGCTTCTTGGTGCTGAGTCTGCTGCTGCTGCAGCATCTGAGCTTGCCTCTCTATCATAGCACCTTGTTGCTGAACCATGCCAGTCAGAGCCTCAATAGTTCTCGTGAGGTTCGGGGTCTGCTCGCCCTCATCACTAGCATTTCCTCTGGTTCGCACCATCTTAAATGCCTACACACGCATATCATAGTCACACACATATCATAGTCAGGAAAACAATCATAAACCTATTAGGTGTCTAGCAATACACAAACATGTTTTCCCCCAAACTAAGTTTTAGCTAGCCAACTGCTCTGATACCATTCTGTAACATCCCACATTCTTAACCCCAAACAAATGGCACAATTCACAAATGATACAGGATGTTTCATATAAGATCGATCATATGCTAGGTAAAACCGAGTTCAAGAAAACACGATCTGAAAATTTCCATAAATCCATACACACAAATTCACAAAACTCAAATCTCATAAGGGTACCTGCCACCACGCAATCCTTGCACTAGACATATGCAAGGCAACAGTTATATCAAAACCGATTCAAATTCATAAAATCCATAAAGGTACCTGCCACCACGCAATACTTGCACTAGACATATGCAAGTTACAGGGTATATCAAAACCGATTGCACAGAATATACAACAAGCCGAAATTCAAAACAAAATCACAAAATCGATTTTATAAACTCATACCAAACACCGAAACCAGGCTGAAGCCCGCGGTGACACAAAAATCAAACTCATAAGACTGCCATAACTGGCAACATAATTCACATAGTTCACATAGTCTCATGATTCACATAGTTCATATAATTTATGTTAAGGCCACAACCGGCCCCAAGAATTAAGCATAAAAATTCTTAAAACAGCAAACAGCATAATTATCCACGCCAATGCACTCAAGACATGCGCCCCTGCTCTATGCCTGAAAATAGTGAGGGGTGAGCTACACAGCCCAGTGAGTGGATAGTCTATATCGACCATCCATCACATACATTCAAAAATATAGGCAGATTATTTTTAAAATATTTAACAGAACATTATGTCAACATATAACCAAATAAAGGAACAGAAGTCATGTATACAGTTAAATGTACACACTAGCATATAACAAATTCAGGTTCTAGAGTTTTACTCTAACCCAATTAAATACATATATTCTAAACCAACTAAACACACCATACTTAATTAACCTAGTTGTCCAGCATATTCAGTAGTGACCAATATGGTCTAACCCGGCTTGGCCAAAGCACTGGGAGCTGCAAAATCTCGTGCAACACATAAACATGGATAGTGAGTAGAATCAAGAGGTGGCCCCCGCCAGGTCACGACGTGGCACTTTGCTCTATCACCCCATAACACATCAGAGTGATGACATCAAGAGGTGGCCCCTGTCTGATCAAGACATGGCACTTTGCGTCTTATATCACCCCGTCACATAAAGAGTAATGACATCAAGAGGTGGCCCCTGTCTGATCAAGACATGGCACTTTGCGTCGTATATTACCCCATCACATAAAAGAGTAATGACATCAAGAGGTGGCCCCTGTCTGACCAAGACATGACACTTTGCGTCAAAACCCGTTCTCCCAAAAGGTTCCTACTGGACAACAGACATATCTTATTTCATATTTCACAAAGGTGGACTCCTAAGTGTCAACTAGACTCTAGGATAGTCATCACAAAAATCATATCGGGCAGGCTGAACATCAACCCCCATCACAAAAATCATAACAGGCAGGCTGCACATCAACCTCCTCACATATCACAATACAGGGCTGAAATTCAAACCCTTAACATAACACATAAGGACTATCCCCTTGAGTTCATAGTTACACCTAGCCTTAGTCCTAACCATCACATAATCACATAATTTTCCAAATTCACATAACCCATAATTTTCCAAATTCACATAATCACACATATTGTTCAAAATTCACAAGATCACACATATTGTTCAAAATTCACATGATCACACATATTGTTCAAAATTATATAACATAACACATAATATTTTATATTCGAATATCACCGAATATAGTGTAGTCCTTAAATTTCGTGCTGATTAGTTTAATCAAACCTTGCTATGTTGTCACTCAAGTTTCTCAAATACAGATACTTAGCCATAAATATAACACCATAATTATTTAACATATTACACACACCAAGAAACAGTCATATCAAGCATCCATAAAATCAACTTAAAATTTAAAACAAGTATTCATATAAATTACTTTACAAATTACCACATGTAACATATTAACTACAAACACCAAAATTCGGTTTTCATAGACAATTATCAAGGTCATCAAGGTTTCGGTTTTCATGTTAACTACAAACATCAATTTCGGTTTTCATAAACAATTATCAAGAACATCAAGATTTCGGTTTTCATGTTAACTACAAACATCATTGATTTAATGTTACCAAAATTGATTTCGGTTTAACTATAATTAACAAGAATTTCATACCCAAAATTCAATGATTTAATGCTACCAAAATTCCTATAAAAATACCTTAAATTTCATACAAATTTTCGGTTAAATAATCATCATATAATCACCTTTGAAAAATTCAGTTTTCATCATAGTGAAGTCTTGAATTTCGGTTTTAGCATGGTAAGATTTCCAACAAGCGAATATATCATCTAACTCATCAATTAACACAAACAATTAGATAGAAATCAATTAGACAACCCACTCACCTTGAACCGAGAACACAAGGTGAAAAAAACCCTCCAACAATTTCGTCTAAAGCCTTTAAGCCGCCCAAAAATCTTCAAGAACTCGCCAAGGAAGTTTCTTCACTTCAAGGAAAATCACCAAGGGAAGAAGATGAAGAAAATCACCTCAAAATTCCAAGAACACCAAAGTCGCCTCCTTCTTCCTAGCCGTCGCCCAAAGTTTTCTCTCAAGCCAAAATCTCGCCCAAAAATTCCACCCTAATCGAAATATCAATTTGAATTTTCGGTTTTAACTCTTAACCCATTAACCCATTAATTCAAATAGGGTTTAACCATTTAACTAACTAAATTTGAATTTTAAACCCAATAACCCATGGTTTAAGTGACAATCCAATAAGAACTTAAATTAACATCCACTTAATGAATTCACTTAAACGCAAATCCAATAAGGGTGTAATTAATATCCAATAAGGATTTAATTAACCAATAACTCCAATTAATTAACAATTAATTAACTTAAATTAACAAGCAATAAACTCTAATTAATTAACTTACAATTTACAACCCATAAATCCTAATTAATTTATCATGAACAACCAATAATAATTTATCATAAATTAACAGCCAATAATTAAACAAATAATCTCTAATTAATTTACAATAAATTAACAACCAAAAATCTCTAGTTAATTAACTATTAACAACCAATACATAGAAAAATATCACAGTGAATAATTTTATTTAATTCAAAAATAATGCTTACCAGGACTTAAGATCCTTGGATCTTACAGGGGGGCCCCTTTAGAACACCACACTCCTTAAACAAGGAGACGGCAATCCTATGTCTATCACTAGTGCCCTAACCTGACTCATGATCATTATCCAAGATAGTCTATAATCATTATGTTTCAAATGATATTGAACTACCTCAAAACAATGACAATCATCATTTAGAAACACAAGTGATCTCAAGTCAGAGGAGATGTGCCACTTGTAGCAAACAAGGATTATTCACATTGTGACAAGCAATTGAATATCCTAGTAGGGTCTGTCCAGTACATCCAATGTACCCATGAGTCTACATCTTATTCCATGCTCGAAGCATCCTATAAGATTAGAACACATATTAGTCTTAACCATATCAAGGCTGTCTCATGTTCACCAAGATACATCGACTAAGGACATAACTGCATGTCAGCCTAGCTGAACAGCTTTGAGACATTATTCAGAAGAACATATATTGCAGCAGACAATGTAGCTTAACTGAATAACAACCATGCCTTTATAAACATAAGAGTTTATTACATGATACTTTTACAATCCCAAGGCCTCAAACATTAGCCTTAAGGGCATACCCCAACAATCTCCCACTTGCACTTAATCTAATGGTTGAGGAATCTCAAACCCATATTATTACAGTGCTTCTCATGCTTCTGCTGCGCCAGAGGCTTGGTAAGCGGGTTTGCCAGATTGTCATCTGTATGTACCTTGCAGACTTTGATCTCGCCACGATCTATGATCTCCCGGATCAAGTGAAACCGTCTCTGTATGTGCTTGGACTTCTGGTGCGACCGTGGTTCCTTTGCTTGTGCGATTGCTCCAGTGTTATCACAGAAGATAACCAAAGGATCTGCACTCGAAGGAACGACACCAAGTTCTCTCACGAACTTACGAATCCACACTGCCTCCTTGGATGCTTCCGAGGCTGCAACATACTCGGCTTCTGTTGTGGAATCAGCAACAGTTGACTGTTTGAAACTCTTCCACACCACTGCACCTCCATTCAAGCTAAAAACATAGCCTGATTGCGATCGGAAATCATCCTGGTCAGACTGGAACGAAGCGTCAGTATATCCTTCAATACTGAGTTCTTCCTGACCACCATATATCAAGAACATATCTTTGGTCCTCCGAAGATATTTAAAAATTTCTTGACTGCAATCCAGTGCGCCATACCTGGATTACTTTGGAACCGACTGGTCACGCTTAACCCGTAAGCGACGTCTGGGCGAGTACACAACATCGCATACATAATGGATCCAATAGCCGAAGCATAAGGCGTATTGTCCATTTCATCTTTCTCAGTCTGTGTTTGTGGACACTGACTCTTCGAAAGATTCAGACCATGTCTGACTGGAAGATATCCCCTTTTAGAATTCTCTAAATGAAATCTTTCCAGGACCTTATCGATGTAAGTACTCTGGCACAGCCCGAGAAGCCTCTTAGATCTATCCCTGTAGATCTTCACACCTAACACATAGACTGCTTCTCCTAGATCTTTCATCTGGAAACATTTCCTTAACCATGCCTTAACCGCATGCATTTCAGGAATGTCGTTTCCAATGATCAAGATATCATCGACGTAGAGGACTAGGAATGTAATCACGCTCCCACTAAACCTCTTATATACACACGGGTCGTCCTCGTTCTTGATGAAACCAAACTCAGAGATTGATTCATCAAAACGAATATTCCAGCTTCTTGATGCTTGTTTCAGTCCATAAATGGACTTCTTTAATTTGCATATCTTATGACGATCTGATGGATTAGTGAAACCTTCAGGTTGTGTCATGTACACATCCTCATCCAGATTTCCATTCAGGAAAGCTGTTTTCACATCCATTTGCCAGATCTCATAATTGTAATATGCTGCTATCGCGAAAAGAATCCGAATAGACTTAAACATGGCTACAGGTGAGAAAGTTTCATCATAATCTATCCCGTAGATTTGTTTGAAACCTTTCGCAACTAGCCTGCCTTTATAGGTAACCACGTTAGCATCCATGTCAATCTTCTTCTTGAAGATCCATTTACAGCCTATAGGGATAACTCCCGGAGGCGGATCAACCAAATCCCAGACTTGGTTATCTGACATGGAGTCCATCTCGGCGCGCATAGCTTCAAGCCATCTCGCTGACTCCGGTCCACTGACCGCATCCGCATAAGTGAGGGGTTCATCATTATCAATGATGTAGACTCCGTCATAGCGCTCAGGCTGACGACGGATCCTACCCGATCTTCGCGGTTCCCGTGATATCTGAGCCTCAGGTAATTCAATAACCTGTTCTACCGGCTCAGGCTCATCCAACTGCGCTTGACTACTTTGTCCTTGCTCTGGATTCTCATCCAGCTTTATTTCTCTCCCACTGGCTTCTTGCAGAAGAAACTCCTTCTCAAGAAATATAGCCGTCCGAGCAACAAAAACCTTATTCTCCTTGGGATCATAGAAATAATAACCCTTAGTTTCCTTAGAGTAACCGACAAAGATACATTTCTCAGATCTGCTCTCCAGTTTCCCAGAGGCGAGCTTTTTGACATAAGCCTCGCAGCCCCAGATCCTGATAAATGTCAAGCTTGGCTGTTTCCCATACAATAACTCATATGGAGTCTTAGAAACTGCCTTGGATGGCACTCGGTTTAGTACCTTTGCAGCTGTTTCCAGTGCAAAACCCCAAAAGGAGTAAGGTAGATTAGCCTGACTCATCATAGAACGAACCATATCAAGTAACGTTCTATTTCTCCTCTCGGACACACCATTCCATTGCGGTGTTCCTAGTGGAGTGAGCTGTGAGATAATCCCACACTCCTTTAGATAGTCAGTAAACGCATGACTTAGGTATTCTCCACCTCGATCTGAGCGAAGTGCCTTGATATTTCGGCCTAGCTGATTTTTTACTTCATTCTTGAACTCTTTGAACTTGTCAAAAGATTCACTCTTATGTCTCTTCAGATAGACATAACCATACCTACTGAAATCATCAGTAAAGGTAATGAAGTACTGATAGCCACCTCTGGCATGTTTACTAAACGGCCCACACACATCACTGTGTATAAGGTCAAGTAAACCTGAAGCCCTTTGACCTTTGTGAGGAAAAGGTGACTTCGTCATTTTACCCATCAAACAAGCTTTGCATGTATCAATCTCCTCATAGGAGAATGATCCCAGCAGTCCATGTTCATGCAACCGCTTAATGCGTTTCTCGTTAATATGGCCTAAACGACTATGCCATAGCAAGGTGCTGTCATCAGCATACTTGGCTTTCTTATTATCAATATTTTGTATAGAATTTTCCATGTCCAACATGAATAACCCATTGTTAATTGAACCAGTTCCATAAACAATATTATCATAAGATAAAACACACTTTGAAATATTGCATTCAAAGGCAAATCCTTTCCTAACAAGAGCAGGAATAGAGATAATATTTTTGGTGATGCTCGGTACAAAATAACAATTGTTTAATTCCAATACAATGCCAGATGGTAAAGAAATGAAATAGTCTCCTACAGCAACAGCAGCAACCCGTGCCCCGTTTCCAACGCGTAGGTCTACCTCATGCTGTCCCACCTGCCTTCTTCTCTTGAGTTCCTGCACATTTGAACAAATGTGAACTCCACATGCAGTGTCCAACACCCATGAAATAGAAGAAGATGAAAACATGACTTCAGTCACGAATATGTAAGTACCCCTTAAGATAAGGGGGGTCCCCTTCTAGGGGGAGCATAACCCTAAAGCATATGGCGCATAAAATTTTCTTCTTGCGGAACTAGGGTTATAGGATCGATATGCATGCTAAAAGATCAACTTGATAATAAGAAAACAATCATACCATCGCCATGGGAAGATGTTTCCTTGGAAGCAAAGATCAAAGTAGATCTTCTCCTTAGGTGGCGCACACAAGGTGATGTCGCCTACTCTTTGTTGATCCTTGTGCTAGCAAGGTTCTCCAAAGGTTCTTGTCGAGTGGAAAGGATGAGAGATCTCCTTGGCGAAAACTTCCTTGTCGTCTTAGCTTCTCCTCCACGCGAGAATGCCTCAAGACCCTCTAGCCAAGCGCGGCGACAAGGTGTGAATGAAGCGAGAGAGATGTGACCACGCTTAGGAGTCGTGGTTTCTAAAAATAGAAAACCACTCCCACGTTCATGCTCTCATGCGACTTCGGTTTTACCCAAGCGCAAACTTCTCTTCACTTTGAACCATGCGCTCATTCATGAGCCGGTTCATTACGGTTTGGTCCAAGACCAATTATCCCAAGCAATATGGTCTAGATCTTAATTAAACCCTAAGGCTTCAGATCTAACCGTCGATCTCTTTGATGCTCTTGATCTGACCGATCTAGCATCCATTCTCTCGATCGAAGCTTACCGATCTCAAGCCCTAATCAATCAAACATGATCAGACCAGATCTCACTTACAATCAGAGATTAAATCCCTTTAAACTGAACCTGAACAATTCAGTCCACACGATCTGACTTAAGTAAGCCATATCATCAAATTGTGCGACCCTGAGGGTTTCCTCTAAATGTCGGTAACGATAACTCACGTTATCACGATCAGTGAGGGGTATCTAGCAACACATCACTGTCTCCCGATAGAAAGGAAAGAGTCTTCCAAGACTACACCCAAACCATAGCACAAGTGTGACTCAAATCACTAGGCATGCATATTTCCTTTGCCACTGGATGTTCTTATTGGACAAGCCTGTCAAGCTCGTAATTCCAATATGATGAGCATGATTAGAACAGATGAACACAGTCACCTGGGTATGGCCATACACTTTCTCAATCATCTCATCCAGGGGGCCCCTTTAGAACATCACACTCCTTAAACAAGGAGACGGCAATCCTATGTCTATCACTAGTGCTCTAACCTGACTCAAGCTCACCATCCAAGATAGTCTATAATCATTATGTTTCAAATGATATTGAACTATCTCAAAACAATGACAATCATCATTTAGAAAACACAAGTGATCTCAAGTCAAAGGAAATGTGCCACTTGTCACATTCAAGGAATATTCACATTGTGACAAACAATTGAACATCCTAGTAGGGTCTGTCCAGTACATCCCATGTACCCATGAGTCTACATCTTATTCCATGCTCGAAGCATCCTATAAGATTAGAACACATATTAGTCTCAATCATATCAAGGCTGTCTCATGTTCACCAAGATATATCGACTAAGGACTTAATAGCTTGTCAGCCCAGCTGAACAGCTTTGAGACATTATTCAGAAGAACATATATTGCAGCAGACAATGTAGCTAACTGAATAACAACCATGCCTTTATAAACATAACAGTTTATTACATGATACAGATACATTCCCACAGGCCTCAAACATTAGCCTTAAGGGCATACCCCAACAGAATATACCTGAGCCAGAAGCGATGCTTCCCCTCTTATCTCCTTGGAGCGCTTTACAGTCCTTTTTCCAGTGACCCAGCTGGCCACAGTGGAAACACCTGTATTCCTTGGACCGCTTAACCTTCTGTTTCAGAGCCTTACTGTAGTTCTTGACCGGGGCCTTGCCCTTCTTCCCCTTCTTCTTGTTCCTGGAAGGAACCATTAAGACAGAGGTTGAAGGCTTTCCCTTCAGAGTTTCCTCAGTAGTCAAGAGCATATTGAGCAGCTCTGCCGGAGTACAGTCGATTTTGTTCATATTAAAGTTAATAATGAACGCGTCGAATGAAGGCGGGAGAGACTGCAGAATAATATCTACAGCAAGCTCCTGGTTGATGGTATGCCCCAGTTTCTCTAGAGCCTCCTTGTGCCCAATCATCTTGAGCACGTGAGCTCCCACTGGGCTTCCTTCAGCCAGTTTGCTCTGAAAGAAGAGCTTGGTCAAATTATAGCGTTCCGTCCTCGCCTGTGCAGCATACAGCATCTTGAGGTTCGCTATAATCTCTATAGCCGACATATCCTCATGCTGACGCTGCAGCGGTGGCGTCATAGACGCTAGCATCAGGCAAGCGACATCAATGCTATCATTGACGTGCTTTTCATAGGCTTCCCGAACCGCCCTTGCGGCGTTCGCAGCGGGTTGAGGCGGCACAGCCGTCTCGAGGACATACAGTTTCCTCTCAGCCTTAAGAACAATCTTAAGGTGTCCATACCAGTCTGAGAAGTTCGGCCCAGCAAACTTCTCCCTTTCCAGTAGGGATCGCACATTGAAGCTCATGGTGTTCGTTGCTGCAGGAATCTACAACAATGCAAGAACAGCAAGGTCAGTATCAATGTTAAGAATCAATCAGGACTTAAGAATGATTCTTTTTCTCACTATTTTATCTGGCTGAAAAATCTAGCAAAACAGCCCGAAAGAGTAGAACTCTTTTAGTGAGATGGGATCCAGATTTCATACTTGGTCTCCGCATCCCGCTCAGGCGAGATAAGATGCACAGAGATGACAAGCACTAATCTCTGGTAGGCAGTCCCTGCCAATCGCCAACCAGTGCGATTCCCCTTCATCTGGGCGATCCAGCAGACTGTGCCAACTGAGTTGGTACAACACAATCTCTGATGCCGTAGATGGCTGCCTCCATGTGCTACCATATGCGCCACATATGTAGCCTACATGGCCAAGCTGACCCGACCTACTCCCTGGACCACCACGTGCTATGCTGAGCAACGAGAAGCGATAAATCCCTTCTCTGTAACACGCAGGTGAAATCACACACCGTCTGAAGATAGATGGACGTGCCCACTGAGTGGGTACAACACGGCTCCAACGATAATCAGAACAGTGAGGTTTCGCGTCAGAAGGCTTACGAGCTTGATATTTAATCGTTGGATTTTAACGGTCTTTTATCTTCTTCACTATCATGCAATTCCTATGGTGATAGCAGAAGATAAACTAATCATGCAATTCTAATATTAAACAATAAAAGAAAGCATGGATCTTATGTGGTAAAAGCCCATAGCTTAAGTAAGACCTTAAATAAACTTAAGTCTTCACTTGCTTTTCTTCATGGGGCTTTCGCTGCTCATCTGGCCCAAACCAGGGCCCAAGCGCCATCTGCAGCTCTGGTGGGCCTACCAGGGAAAATGTGCCAGGTCCTAGGGTCGAACCCTAGACCTCCCACCTGGTCAAGCCTCTGCTGCATGCGCCTCTGCCAAGTGTGCTTTGTGCTCTTGTCTGATTAATTTACATATTAATCTATCTAGACAAGATTGACACGCAGGTCAATAACATTTTTATAAATTAAGCAATGTGATGCGCAGATCACAATATAAAAATTAATTTACAAAAATACCAGGCACGCAGGCCCCAGCACAGCACACATTTAACATGGGCAGCCCACATAAGATTAAATAAACAGGCAATATGGCATCAAACATCAGCATGTGATCCAATAAGAAAACAAAATTTCGAAAACCGCATTGGCATCAATTTTAATTTTCTTATATGCCCCCACAACCTTACAACGGTACAATAATAGGGATCCACTCATCCATTCTAGTCAGATCCTGTGCCCTTGCATGCACCAAGTCCTAACTGACTTGAGTCAACCCAGTGGTCAACTATGCATGCACCAAGGGCTGAACGACCACGATGAGGTCTGGCAAACGGGTGTAAGCCTGGGCCTAACTCATGTGCGTTCAACAGACGTCTCAACCAGACATCGCTACACACCTATGATGCAGCCGACCTATAGCCACCTCTTGCTTGCGCAAGGGTGCTATCTGGTCGACCCATCTAGGCTGTCAGATGGTCTGATCAGACTAGTTGGATCTAACCTAGAGGATGACTTCAACCCTACTAACCCGTCTAAGGGTTTATAGTAGGCGCTTAGTCTAATGATAGGCGCGCAAGTGATATCCTTTTGATAAAACATCAACAACAAAGATCACAAAGATGCGCCTAGTTTGAAACATGCGCAAACATAAAACATGTGTTATCATATTCGCATGTCATGTAAACTATAGATCTAAGCATGTTTTGCAAACAAGGATCACAATATTTCATTAAGCAATCATATGCATAGATAAATGGCTCTGATACCAATTGAAGGACCCCTTTCGAGAGGGGGGCGAAAACCCTATTAGGGTGGCGCATAAAATTTTGCAAGCGGAAGAAGGGCTTTCAAAGATCTTTCTATTGCATATGATCAACTTAGATAGATGTGAGAATGATCCATACCGTCGCCATCTCTTGGATGGTGTCTTGGAAGAAGAAAGCAAAAGAGATCTCCTCCAAAGGCTGTCGCACACAAGAAGAAGAAGGCCTACTTCTTTGGGGCGATTTGTGCTAGCAATGCTCCAAAGCTTCCTCGATCGTTTGAGGGATGATGAGATGAAAATTTGGCCGAATCCTCTTGTCGTCAACCTTCACGCCACCAGCCGTGAGTCGTCTAATGCCAAGAGCGAATTCGCAAGAGGAATAGAGAGGAGGCGTTGCAAGTGAACGTGGAAACGTTCCCACGTTGAAAACCGACCGAGAGTTCCCAAAATAGCAAGCCATGATTACGTGCGTTATGCGTTCACCAAGTGAACCATGCGCAACTCTCTTCTCCCACCTGAACCTTGCGCTCAACCCATGAGCCGGTTCAAGATGTTTGGTTCAATGACCAAACCAAATCAGCCCAAACATTAAGTCTAGATCGAATTAGACCCTAAGGTCCTAGATCTGACCATTCATCTCCAGATGCTTCTGATCTGATCGATCTAGCATCAACACTCTCGATCGAAGCTTACCGATCTCAAGCCCTAATCAATCAAACATGATCAGACTAGATCTCACTTACAATCAGAGTTTAAATCCCTTTAAACTGAACCGAAACAATTCAGTCCACACGATCTAACTTAAGTAAGCCATATCATCAAATTGTGCGACCCTGAGGGTTTCCTTTAAATGTCGGTAACGATAACTTACATTATCACGATCAGAGAGGGGTATCTAGCAACACATCACTGTCTCCTGATATAAAGGAAAGAGTCTTCCAAGACTACACCCAAAACACAGCTCAAGTGTGAATCCTTTTCACTAGGCTTCACTAGGCATACATATTTCCTTTGTCACTGGATGTTCTTACTGGACAAGCGTGTCAAGCTTGTAGCTCCAATATGATGAGCATGATTAGATCAGATGAACACAGTCACCTGGGTATGGCCATACACTTTCTCAATCATCTCAGCCGGGGGGGCCCCTTTAGAACACCACACTCCTTAAACAAGGAGACGGCAATCCTATGTCTATCACTAGTGCCCTAACCTGACTCATGATCATTATCCAAGATAGTCTATAATCATTATGTTTCAAATGATATTGAACTACCTCAAAACAATGACAATCATCATTTAGAAACACAAGTGATCTCAAGTCAGAGGAGATGTGCCACTTGTAGCAAACAAGGATTATTCACATTGTGACAAGCAATTGAATATCCTAGTAGGGTCTGTCCAGTACATCCAATGTACCCATGAGTCTACATCTTATTCCATGCTCGAAGCATCCTATAAGATTAGAACACATATTAGTCTTAACCATATCAAGGCTGTCTCATGTTCACCAAGATACATCGACTAAGGACATAACTGCATGTCAGCCTAGCTGAACAGCTTTGAGACATTATTCAGAAGAACATATATTGCAGCAGACAATGTAGCTTAACTGAATAACAACCATGCCTTTATAAACATAAGAGTTTATTACATGATACTTTTACAATCCCAAGGCCTCAAACATTAGCCTTAAGGGCATACCCCAACAAGTACACAACATCGCATACATGATGGACCCAATAGCCGAAGCATAAGGCGTATTGTCCATTTCATCTTTCTCAGTCTGTGTTTGTGGACATTGACTCTTCGAAAGATTCAGACCATGTCTGACTGGAAGATATCCTCTTTTAGAATTCTCTAAATGAAATCTCTCCAGGACTTTATCGATGTAAGTACTCTGGCACAGCCCGAGAAGCCTCTTAGATCTATCCCTGTAGATCTTCACACCTAATACATAGGCTGCTTCTCCAAGATCTTTCATCTGGAAACATTTCCTTAGCCATGCCTTTACGGCATGCATTTCAGGAATGTCATTTCCAATGATCAAGATATCATCGACGTAGAGGACTAGGAAAGTAATCACGCTCCCACTAAACCTCTTATATACACACGGGTCATCTTCGTTCTTGATGAAACCAAATTCAGTGACTGATTCATCAAAACGAATATTCGAGCTTCTTGATGCTTGTTTGAGTCCATAAATAGACTTCTTTAACTTGCATATTTTATGACGATCTGATGGATTAGTGAAACCTTCTGGTTGTGTCATATACACATCCTCATCCAGATTTCCATTAAGGAAAGCCGTTTTCACATCCATCTGCCAGATCTCATGTCACATCCCGTTATCTTAACCCCAAACAAGCAACACAAGTCATGAAAGATACAGGATGTTATCATACAAGATCGACGCACATGCTAGGTAAAACCAAGTTCAGGAAATCACGATCTGAAAATTTCCAAAATTCATACATACAATCTCCAAGAAACACAAATTTCATAAATGTACCTGCCACCACGCAACCCTTGCACTAGACATATGCAAGGCAACAGTTATATCAAATCCGATGGCATAAATACAATTCGATTCGAAATTCAAAGCAAAGCCACAAAATCGATTTTATAAACTCATACCAAACACCGAAACCAGGCCAAAGCCCGCGGTGACACAAAAATCAAACTCTTAAAACTGCCACAACCGGCAACATAATATCACATAGTTTAGCCACACTGGCAACACAAGTTCTCATAATTCACATAGTTCACATAGTTCATATAGTTCATATAATTCGTATGGTTCGGCCACAACCGGCCCCAGATAATTAAGCACAAAAATTCTTAAACGGCAGACTAGCATAATATCCACGCCAATGCTAACTCAAGAATTACGCCCCTGCTTTATGCCTGTAAATAGTGAGGGGTGAGCTACACAGCCCAGTGAGTGGATAGTCTAAATCGACCATCCATAACATACACTCAAAAATATATGCAGATTATTTTAAAAACATATAACTTTAAAAAACATATAACAGAATATCGTGTCAACATATAACAATAATTAAAGCACAGAATTCAACAAAGTTAAAGAACAGACCTCATATAAAACAGTCAGGTGTACACTGCTAAGACATCATTGTCACCATAGGGTAACCAGGGTTCTAGAGCTATACTCTAAACCAACTAAACATACCAACCACTTAATTAACCTAGTTGTCCAGCATATTCAGTAGTGACCATTATGGTCTAACCCGGCTTTGGCCTAAGCACTGGGAGACTGCAAATCACATGCAACATATAGATGGACGGTGTGTAGATTCAAGAGGTGGCCCCCGCCAGGTCACGACGTGGCACTTTGCTCTACGATCACCCCATAACACAAAAATCTAAGCGTCTAAGAGTGATGACATCAAGAGGTGGCCCCTGTCTGACCAAGACATGGCACTTTGCGTCTTATATCACCCGTTCTCCCAAAGGGTTCCTACTGGACAACAATAGACACATCTTATATCTTATTTCACAACGGTGGACTCCTAAGTGTCAACTAGACTCTAGGATAGTCATCACAATAATCACAACAGGTAGGCTGAACAATAACCCCCTCTTTTATCACAATAATCACATTAGGCAGGCTGAACAACAACCCCCTCACATATCACAATACAGGGCTGAAATTCAAACCCTTAACATATCACATATAGACTATCCTCTTGAGTTTAAGGTAACACTTAGCCTTAGTCCTAACTATTCCATGACCACAACACATAACATTCGTGAATCACATAATCACATAATAAAAATCATATAATCACATCACATAATAAAAATCACATAATCACATCACATAATAAAAATCACATAATCACATCACATAATAAAAATCACATAATCACATAGTAGTGTAGTCCTTAGATTTCATGCTGATTAGTTCAGTCTAACTTTGCTATGTTATCACCCAAATTTCTTCAATAAAAATACATGACCATAAATTATTAGCATTACTGGCAATTATCAGGGCATTCAACATTTAACATAAGATTAAAATTCAACAGATATATATATATAGCCCACGGTTTCAAACATAATATCTACTTAAAATATTAACCTTAGTTAACAAGATTTTCATGCTACCAAAAATCAATGATTTAATGTTACCAAAATTCCCTATAAAATACCTAGTTAACAAGAATTTCATGTTCAAAATCATTGATTTAAAGTTTCCTAAATTCCACATAAAAATACCTTAACTTTCATGATGTAAAAATTCGGTTTTTCATGATATATTCACCTTTGCAAAATTCGGTTTTCATGATATATTCACCTTTACAAAATTCGGTTTTCAACATGGTATATTCACCTTTGCAAAATTCGGTTTTCAACATGGTAAGGTTTTCAAACAATTACATGTCAAACAATTACATGTATTATCTAACACAACCAAATAAATAGAATCGAATAGACACTCCACTCACCTCTTAACCGTGAACACCAAGGTGAAAATCCTCTACAAAGAAATCGTCTAAAGCCTTTAAACCGCCCAAAGAGTCTCCAAGAACTCGCCAAGGAAGTTTCTTCACCTCAAGGAAAATTCGCCAAGGGAAGAAGATGGAGAAAATCGCCTCAAGAACTCTTCAAGAATCGCCACTTCTTCTCAAGCCATCGCCCAAAATTTCTCCCAAGCCAAAAAACACCAATTTCCTACCCTAACCGAGATTACCCATCTAAAATTTCGGTTTATCCAATTTTAAACCCGTTAATCATAATTCAAATAGGGTTTAACCCATTTAACTAACTAATTCGAATTTTAAATCTAATATCCATCTAATTTAAGTGTAACCCAATAACCCATAGTTTAAGTGAAAATCCAATAAGGGTTAAACTAACATCCAATAAGCTAGTTAACTAATTAAATTTAACATCCATTAAGCTAATTAACGTCCAACAAAATTAACAACCAATAATCTCTAATCTAATTAACTATAAATTAACAACCAAAAATCTCTAGTTAATTAACTATAAATTAACAACCAAAAATCTCTAGTTATTTAACTATAAATTAACAACCAATACATAGAAAAATATCACAGTCAATAATTTTATTTAAATCATGAACAAAATATCACAGCCAACGAGTTTATTTAAATAAAAATAATGCTTACCAGGACTTAAGATCCTTGGATCTTACATCTCATAATCGTAATATGCTGCTATCGCGAAAAGAATCCGAATAGACTTAAACATGGCTACAGGTGAGAAAGTTTCATCATAATCTATCCCGTAGATTTGTTTGAAACCTTTCGCAACTAGCCTGCCTTTATAGGTAACCACGTTACCATCCATGTCAATCTTCTTCTTGAAGATCCATTTACAACCTATAGGGATTACTCCCGGAGGCGGATCAACCAAATCCCAGACTCGGTTATCTGACATGGAGTCCATCTCGGTGAAGGGTCCCCTTCAAGGGGGAGCGCATGCATATGAAACCCCTTTCAAGAGGGGGGGCGAAAAACCCTTTAGGGTGGCGCATCAAAACTTTCAAGCGGAAGCTAGGGTTTTCATGGATCTTAGCAAGATAATATGATCAACGAGATGGAGTTTAGATCTTTACCAAAGCCATGAAGAAGATGGCGACTTGGAAGAGAAAGATCGAAAGGGATCTTCTCCCTAGTTGACGCACACAAGATGATGTGCTTGCTCCTTGGAGATCCTTGTGCTAGCAAGGTCCTTCAAGGGTTGTCGTATGCAAGGGATGAGATGATCCTTTGGCCGAGAGCTCCTTGTCCAAAACCACCTTCTCGTCGATCACCCTCAAGCGAAAGATGCAAGGCGTTGAGACCAGCCTTCCACGTTACCACATGGAAGCGTTTTTCTTTCATTATCGAAAACCGCCTTCCAAAATAGGTAAGTCTCAATGGCTTAAGCGTTCACTCCAAGTGAACGTTCGAAACTTCCTTGCATTGAACCTCTCATTGAACCAAGCGATCACATAGTGAACCGGTTCAATTAGAGTTGGTTCAAAACGCAAATTGAGCCAAGCCACTTGGTCTAGACCATATCAAACCCTAAGGTTCCAGATCCAACCGTCCATCTCCTGATGCTCTTGATCTCACCGATCTAGCATCAACTCTCTCGATCGAAGCTTACCGATCTCAAGCCCTAATCAATCAAACATGATCAGACAGATCTCACTTACAATCAGAGTTTATTTCCCTTTAAACTGAACCCAAAGAATTCAGTCCACACGATCTGACTTAAGTAAGCCATATCATCACATTGTGCGACCCTAAGGGTTTCCTTTAAATGTCGGTAATGATAACTTACGTTATCACGATCAGTGAGGGGTATCTAGCAACACATCACTGTCTCCCGATATAAAGGAAAGAGTCTTCCAAGACTACAACCAAAACACAGCTCAAGTGTGAATCAAACTCACGAGGCATGCATGTTTCCTTTGCCACTGGATGTTCTTATTGGACAAGCATGTGAAGCCTGTAACTCCAATACGATGAGCATGATTAGATCAGATGATCATAGTCATCTGGGTATGGCCATACACTATCTCAATCATCTCATATAGGGGGGCCCTTTAGAACATCACACTCCTTGAACAAGGAGACGACAATCCTATATCTATCACTAGTGTCCTAACCTGACTCATGATCATTATCCAAGATAGTCTATAATCATTATCTTTCAAATGATATTGAACTACCTCAAAATAATGACATTCATCATTTAGAAACACAAGTGATCTCAAGTCAAAGGACATGTGCCACTTGATGCATACAAGGAATATTCACATTGTGACAACCAACTGAATATCCTAGTAGGGTCTGTCCAGTACATCCAATGTACCCATGAGTCTACATCTTATTCCATGCTCGAAGCATCCTATAAGATTAGAACACATATTAGTCTTAACCATATCAAGGCTGTCTCATGTTCACCAAGATATCTCGACTAAGGACTTATAGCCTGTCAGCCTAGCTGAACAGCTTTGAGACATTATTCAGAAGTACTCTCATTACAGCAGACAAGATAACAACCTGAATAATAACCATGCCTTTTATAAACACAAGAGTTTATTACATGATACTTATACAATCCCAAGGCCTCAAACATTAGCCTTAAGGGCATACCCCAACAATCTCCCACTTGCACTTAATCTAATGGTTGAGAAATCTCAAACCCATATTATTACAGTGCTTCTCATGCTTCTGCTGCGCCAGAGGCTTGGTAAGCGGGTCTGCCAGATTGTCATCTGTATGAACCTTGCATATTTTGATCTCGCCTCGATCAATGATCTCCCGGATCAAGTGAAACCGTCTCTGTATGTGCTTGGACTTCTGGTGCGACCGTGGTTCCTTTGCTTGTGCGATTGCTCCAGTGTTATCACAGAAGATAACCAAAGGATCTGCACTCGAAGGAACAACACCAAGTTCTCTCACGAACTTACGAATCCACACTGCCTCCTTGGATGCTTCCGAGGCTGCAACATACTCGGCTTCTGTTGTGGATTCAGCAACAGTTGACTGTTTGAAACTCTTCCACACCACTGCTCCACCATTCAAGCTAAAGACATAGCCTGATTGCGATCGGAAATCATCCTGGTCTGACTGGAACGAAGCGTCAGTATATCCCTCTATACTGAGTTCTTCCTGACCACAATATATCAAGAACATATCTTTGGTCCTCCGCAGATATTTTATAATGTTCTTGACCGCAATCCAGTGTGCCAAACCTGGATTACTTTGGAATCGACTGGTCACGCTTAACCCGTAAGCGACGTCTGGGTGAGTACACAACATCGCATACATAATGGACCCAATAGCCGAAGCATAAGGCGTATTGTCCATTTCATCTTTCTCAGTCTGTGTTTGTGGACACTGACTCTTCGAAAGATTCAGACCATGTCTGACTGGAAGATATCCACGTTTAGACTTCTCTAAATGGAATCTCTCCAGGACTTTATCGATGTAAGTACTTTGGCACAGCCCGAGAAGCCTCTTAGATCTATCCCGGTAGATCTTCACACCTAACACATAGGTTGCTTCTCCTAGATCTTTCATCTGGAAACATTTTCCTAACCATGCTATAACCGCATGCAGTTCAGGAATATCGTTTCCAATGATTAAGATATCATCGACGTAGAGGATTAGGAATGTAATTACGCTCCCACTAAACCTCTTATATACACACGGGTCATCTTCGTTCTTGATGAAACCAAACTCAGAGATTGATTCATCGAAACGAATATTCCAGCTTCTAGATGCTTGTTTCAATCCATAAATGGATTTCTTTAACTTGCATATTTTATGACGATCTGCTGGATTAGTGAAACCCTCAGGTTGTGTCATATACACATCCTCATCCAGATTTCCATTAAGGAAAGCTGTTTTCACATCCATCTGCCAGATCTCATAATCGTAATACGCAGCTATCGCGAAAAGAATCCGAATAGACTTAAACATGGCTACAGGTGAGAAAGTTTCATCATAATCTATCCCGTAGATTTGTTTGAAACCTTTCGCAACTAGCCTGCCTTTATAGGTAACCACGTTACCATCCATGTCAATCTTCTTCTTGAAGATCCATTTACAGCCTATAGGGATTACTCCCGGAGGCGGATCAACCAAATCCCAGACTTGGTTATCTGACATGGAGTCCATCTCGGCTCGCATAGCATCAAGCCATCTAGCTGACTCCGGTCCACTGACCGCATCCGCATAAGTGAGGGGTTCATCATTATCAATGATGTAGACTCCGTCATAGCGCTCAGGCTGTCGACGGATCCTTCCCGATCTTCGCGGTTCCCGTGTTATCTGAGCCTCAGGTTGTTTCATAACCTGATCCACTGGCTCTGGCTCATCCAACTGCACTTGACTACTTTGTCCTTCCTCTGGATTCTCATCCAGCTTTATTTCTCTCCCACTGGCCTCTTGCAGAAGAAATTCCTTCTCAAGAAATATGGCCGTCCGAGCAACAAAAACCTTGTTCTCTTTGGGATCGTAGAAATAATAACCCTTAGTTTCCTTAGGGTAACCGACAAAGATGCATTTCTCAGATCTGCTCTCCAGTTTCCCAGAGGCGAGCTTTTTGACATAAGCCTCGCAACCCCAGATCCTGATAAATGTCAAGCAAGGCTATTTCCCATTGTAACGCCCCTCGATACTTAACCCCGAATTTCACGCGGAAATCATACGAGGAACGTCACGAGAAAAAAAAAGAAAAGCCAAGATCATACTACGAACAAAGCTAGGGAATAAAAGATCTGAAAACTTATACAAAAATCCGGCAGCATGTATACGTACATACAAGGTTCAGGAAAATTCCCATACATGTACGTGCTTTACTGATTCATAACAACAAGTAATTTCAACTTATAAAATACTGAACATAATCGAATCAGATCACAACTCCGTACTATACATATACGGAGACAAAATCGCATATCACAGAACAGACTGAACATAAAATCCTATCAAACGCTGAAAAATACCACAACCGAAATCTTGTAACAAAATGGGCCTAAGCCCTCACATGTAACCAAAATATAGCATTCATCATCCAAAACAAAATACAACTAATACAGGCACGCAGGCCCCAGATAACAGAATCAAGATACAAGTATTCAAATACCAAAATTGTTTACAAGGTCCATATCACAAAACCCAAAGCTTCATCAAGCTACTCAGTATATCTCAAAGGTGCATAACGCCGTATCAATCACTGTCCCTCACCTGTAGATTTTAGAGGGGGTGAGCTAACAGCTCCGCAAGTGAGAACCTTATGAAACCCCTCCATTAATACATTCAAAAATAGCATGCAAGGTTTTTTTTTTTTTTTTCAAAACATTTACCAAATGCGATTATCAAATATCAAATCAAATACAGATAAGAATACAAACTTACAAAATAATCCACATGGCGAAATCTAATCATAATACAACAAAACCAAAATAGAAACTTACATATCATATGGCAAAACAGAACACATACGTAGATGCACATCCTATCCTAACATATCCAAATCCAGAACAGAACGAAATGACCACAAAGGTCCGACCCTTCCCTCGTCAGGGCTCAGAGAATGCATGCATGCCAAACAGTAGGGGAGAAATCAGGAGGTGGCCCCCGTCTAGCTAAGACGTGGCACGCTGATCTCCATCTACCCACTCAGACAATGTGGTAAATCAAGAGGTGGCCCCCGCCAAGTCACGGCGTGGCACTTTGTTTCCCCACATTGGTCACACAGCAGTCAGAGAGTTCAAGAGGTGGCCCTCGCTTACCAGTAGCGTGGCACTTTGTCTCTCTTATGCTAAACTAATCACATCTGTGAAGGAAGATCAAGTGGTGGCCCCCGCCTGACCAAGGCGTGGCACTTTGCCCCACTTCACAATATCTCCAGGGTCACACATAATGGACATGACTACACCACACACATATATCAAAAGACTAATACCCGGATATCTAACTTATCGAATTCACCACTCGCAATTAATTAAACAGCATAAATGTCTTAGACAGGGTAGTCCTTAAGTTTCATGCAATCAGGTTAGGAAGATACCATGCTAAGTTCTCAACAAATGTTCCCATGCAGGTATAATGTGTTAATCCTAGATTTCATGCAATTAGATTGTAACATCTCCATTCTAGGTTATCAAACGGAATTTCCACTCAAGCAGATTAATTACAAGCATTGCACAACATTATCATCACTTAATTTCAAGAGAACGATTACACATATAACTATGCATAGAAAATTCCTAAAATTAGACAAAAATCATATTTAAGTACCATATGAACTCAATTACATGAATAACAGCTTTGCCCCAAAAGTTAACTGAACATTGACCAAAATACCCCTAAGGTAAATTTCGGCCAGCATGATTTAAGGCTCCAAAAATAGTATAAAATTCATAATAAATTCCCTTATACTTCTAATCACATGAATCCTAAGTTTTCCCCAAAAGTTAGCATGAAATTTCATCAAATTAGGGCATGGGCGCATGTCATACTCTAGGGCTGATTTTCGAAACTTCAAATAGGTATTCACGGTTTCATGGTAAGGGAAATTAAACCTACTCGTTTTTCCATCACAAAGCAAGAAAAACATGTCAAGGAAACGATCATATACTCGGAATACAGGTAACATAAGATTTCCACTCGCCTTGGGAACGATTTGCAAGCAAACCGTGAGCAGAGAGAGAGTTGTCTGAAGCCTCCACACGCCGCCGCCGTCCACCACACCGGAAGGCCAAGCGCCGCCGCCGGAAAACTCACCGGAAGAGGAGCTGGACGAAGGGGAAGGCGCGGGCCGCAGTCGTCCACGAGAGGGAGAGGAAGAAATGCAAGGGGCGGCTAGGGTTGGGCTGAAATTCGAAAGCAACTTAAGTGGGGCCAAATCACTTAAGTGAGATCTGAATTTTTTAATCTGCATACTCACATAATAAGTAGGCGCCCACATACATAACACAAAGACTGGGCTGGAACTCTGGTAGTCAGGACAACATACACAGGAAAGGTCTCAAGTTCAAGACTCCTCCATAGCAACTTATTTTTGCCCGAGGTTTAATACATCAAAATTCTCGGGTCTTACATCCTCTCCTCCTTAAAAGGCTTTAGTCCTCTAAAGCAAATCGGGAGCAGGTTCAAACAAATGTGGGTAATCCTTTCTCATATCGGTTTCCAACTCCCAAGTAGCTTCTTCCACGGACTGATTTCCCCAAATAACTTTCACTAGAGGTATCACCTTGCTTCGAAGGACTCTCTCTTTTCTATCCACAATCTTAAGTGGCCTTTCAACATAAGTCAGATTTTCATCAATTTGCAAAGGTGTTGAATCCAAGATATGTGACGGGTTATGACAATACTTCCTAAGCACAGATACGTGAAACACACTGTGCAGATGCTCCAAGGATGGCGGTAAGGCTAAACGGTAAGCAACAGGTCCAACCCTCTCGATGATATCAAACGGACCCACATATCTAGGGCTTAATTTCCCTTTCTTTCCAAATCGCATCACACCTTTTGTAGGAGAAACCTTAACAAATACATGTTCTCCCACCATGAATTCCAGAGGTCTCCTTCTCGCATCAGCGTAGCTTTTTTGCCTATCCTGTGCAGCCTTTAGCTTTTCTTGAATAATCTTTACCTTATCTGTGGCTTCCTGCACAGCATCAGACTGGAGCAAGGTTCTATCACCTACCTCCTCCCAACTCAAGGGAGTTCTGCATCTTCTCCCGTACAATGCCTCGTACGAGGCCATCTGGATACTAGAGTGGTAACTATTGTTGTAGGTAAACTCAATCAGGGCTAAGTCTCTGTCCCACTCACCATGCCAATCAATGATGTAAGATCTCAGCAAGTCCTCCAATGTCTGTATGGTCCTCTCAGTCTGCCCATCAGACTGCGGGTGATATGCAGTGCTAAAACTGAGCTTGGTGCCCAAATCTTCCTGAAGCTTCTTCCAAAACCGAGATAAGAACCTGGAATCGCGGTCAGATACAATATCCACCGGAACACCATGCAATCTCACAATCTCGTCAATGTACAACCTGGCAAGCCTCTCCAAAGGATAAGTCATCTTGATAGGCAAAAAGTGGGCGGACTTAGTAAGTCTGTCCACGATAACCCAAATAGCATCGTGCCCATTTCTGGTCCGGGGTAATCCACAGACAAAGTCCATGCTGATATTTTCCCACTTCCACAGAGGAATCTGAAGTGGTTGGAGGGATCCACCCGGTCTCTGATGCTCGGCTTTAACCATCTGGCATGTCAAACATCTAGCCACACACTGCGCCACATCATTCTTCATCCCTTGCCACCAGAAACTTTTCTTCAGGTCCTGATACATTCTGGTACTACCAGGGTGAATAGAATACTTAGAACTGTGGCCTTCAGCTAAAATCTCTTGTCTCAACTTAGGGTCCTCAGGGACACAGACCCTTCCATGGAACCTAAGCAAACCATCTGTGGATAGGCTGAAATCCTCAATCAATCCCATCTCCAGTTTTTCTTTCCATTTCAAAATTTCAGGATCAACCAACTGTGCTTTGCTCAACTTTTGCAAAATATCAGACTCAACTCTAAGTGCAGCAACAAAACACTTATTACCACGAGGTGTCACATCCAATCGAAGTCTACTGAACTCATCAAGCAAGCGCCACTCCTGCACAAGAAGTGCAGCCATAGAGGTCACAGGCCGCCTGCTCAATGCGTCTGCAACCACATTTGCCTTACCCTCCTGATAGTGAATAGTAAAATCATAATCTTTGATCAGTTCCATCCACCGCCGCTGCCGCATGTTGAGTTCTTTCTGGGTAAATATGTATTTGAGGCTCTGATGGTCGGTGTACAAATCAAAAGTCTGACCCAGCAGATAATGACGCCAAATCTTCAATGCAAACACCACTGCAGCCAACTCCAAGTCATGGGTAGGGTAGTTGGACTCGTATTCCTTTAACTGCCTGGAAGCATAGGCAACCACCTTACCATGCTGCATGAGTACACAGCCCAAACCTTTGCCAGAGGCGTCCGTGTACACAGTGAAACCTTCACCGCCACTAGGTATAGTGAGAATCGGTGCACTAGTCAAACGCTTCTTCAGCTTGAGGAAACTTTCCTCGCACTTGATATCCCAGATAAAATCAGCATTCTTCCTGGTCAACTTTGTTAAAGGGCCCGCCAGCTTGGAAAACCCTTCAACAAATCTGCGGTAGTAACCTGCTAAGCCCAAGAAACTTCGAATCTCAAATGCATTTGTTGGTCTTCCCCAGCTAATAATAGCCTCTACCTTAGCTGGATCCACAGACACACCCTGTCCAGATATCACATGTCCCAAAAAGTTAATCTTCTCCAACCAGAACTCGCATTTACTGGCCTTGGCATACAACCTTTTACTTCTCAGAATTTCCATCACCTTGCGTAAGTCCTGTGCGTGATCTTGAGCACTCCGCGAGTAAACCAAAATGTCATCGATAAATACAACCACGCATTTATCCAGGAGATGGTGAAACACCCTATTCATAAGATCCATAAAGACAGCAGGGGCATTCGTTAGTCCAAAAGGCATAACTAAAAATTCATAATGCCCATACCTTGTCCTGAATGCTGTCTTAACTACATCCTCCTCTCTGACCTTCAGCTGATAATACCCAGACCTTAAGTCAATCTTGGAGAAGACAGTAGCGCCCTGTAACTGATCGAAGCGATCATCAATACGGGGCAGAGGGTACTTGTTCTTAATTGTTACCTGGTTCAGCTGACGGTAATCGATGCACATTCTCAGTGATCCGTCCTTCTTCTTTACAAACAACACAGGCGCTCCCCAAGGAGACGCGCTAGGCCTGATGTACCCTTTTTCTAGCAATTCTTCCAGCTGTTTCTTCAACTCAGCCAATTCAGAGGTGGCCATGCGGTACGGGGCTTTAGAGATTGGGGCAGTGCCAGGTATCAAGTCAATACTGAATTCCACTTCCCGGTCAGGTGGTAAACCAGATAACTCATCAGAAAATACATCTGGGAATTCATTCACCACAGGTATATAAGCCAAATCAGATACAGGTTCATCCTGAACCTTTACATGTGCCAAGTAGCCTTTACAGCCGCCAGCCAATAACCTTTGAGCATGCAGGAAAGAGATCACATGTAACCCCTGATCTGCAATCAAACCTTTGATATGCAATTGATGACCATCACTCAAATTCAGAGTCACCAACTTTTCAAAACAATCTAGGGTGGCATGGTAAGAGGACAACCAGTCCATCCCTAATATCACATCATAGTCAAGCATGTCAAGCAATATCAAATCAACAAACAAGTCATATTCCTCTATCCTAAGCATGCAATCAGGATAAAGCACATCTGTTACCAGGGAATCACCCATAGGGGTGCAGACAGATATAGCACAATCAAGAGTCCCAGGTGCCACAGGCAAATAACGAACAAAACGAACTGATACGAAAGAGAGATTGGCACCAGGATCAAATAAAACACGTGCTAACTGATCGAAAACAAAAAGAGTACCTTCCACAACTGACTTGGAAGCCCTGGCGTCCATCTCAGCAATAGCATATACTCGAGTCTGCACTGTGGGCTTATCAGTACCCTGAGATGAAGACTTCAGCTGTGGGCAGTCTTTGATACGGTGTCCGGCCTTACCACACCAGAAACAAGCCCCTGACTTCTTATAGCAGTCCTTGATCTCGTGACCACTGCATCCACAATGATAGCACTTTCTGCCTTCCACGGTATCACCTCGGGCAGATTTAGAATTCTTCTGATAGGGATGATGCCGACCTTTCTTATCCTTGTGCTTATATTGTTTCTTTTCATGACTCTGGGGAACTGGAGCAGCAGTCTCCACAACAGGGGTTGGGGCAATCACCACTGCCTGCTCAGAAATTGACCTCTCCACTGTGAGAGCCCTCTCTAAAACCTCAGCATAGGTCTCTAGATGCAGTGCCACAATCCGATCTCTGATATCTTTTCTCAAACCCCTCTGAAACTTCCTGGCCCTTAGTTCCTCAGTGCTGACCAAATGGGGAGCATACTTGGACAACTGGGTGAACATAATATCATATTGAGCCACAGAAAGGTCACCCTGCACCAGGTGGATAAACTCCACCTCCTTCTCTTCATTCATGCTAGGTGGAAAGTACTTGTCATTAAATTTTCTCATGAAGTAAACCCAGTCTACAGTATCCCCTTTTTCAGTTGCTAGCCTCTTAACTCCTTTCCACCATATCTCAGCATTCCCCTTCAGCATATATACTGACAGGCACAGTTTATCCTCTTCGCTACATCGCATCACCGCAAAAATCTTATCTAAGTCAGCAAGCCAGTCCTCAGCTGCTCTAGGCCCTGGGCTCCCATAAAAAGCTGGAGGGTTCATACGCTGAAATTCCTTCACCAGTTGAGCATACCTCTTATGCACATTCTCCTGAGAACTCCCCACATTCTCCTTCTCAGCCGGCCGTGGCTGGGAATGAGACTGTGACTGCATCTGCTGCTGCATCTGCTGGTGAAATTCTCGTTGCTGATCGCGGTTCTGCTGCAGGAGTTGCTGCTGAAACTCCTGATGCTGCTCACGCTGTTCCCTCATCATCTGTTGCTGTTCTTGCATAGCCTGAGCCTGCTGCTGGATGAGGGCACCCTGTTGTTGCATCATACTACTCATAGACTCTAAAGCCCTCATAAAGCCAGCCATCTGATCATCAGCATTACCCTTGGGTCGTACCATTCTTACCTTCATACACCTTGCAAGTCAAGATAAACAATAATTTCCTTATCTTACTAGCAACCAATTCCTTACTTGGTTTATTTCTATGCAATACACAAACAATGTTTTACTACCCAGATCTAATATTCGCTAGAAACTCCCTACCCAGATCTAATATTCGCTAGAAACTCGCTCTGATACCATATGTAACGCCCCTCGATACTTAACCCCGAATTTCACGCGGAAATCATATGAGGAACGTCACGAGAAAAAAAAAGAAAAGCCAAGATCATACTACGAACAAAGCTAGGGAATAAAAGATCTAAAAACTTATACAAAAATCCGGCAGCATGTATACGTACATACAAGGTTCGGGAAAATTCCCATACATGTACGTGCTTTACTGATTCATAACAACAAGTAATTTCAACTTATAAAATACTGAACATAATCGAATCAGATCACAACTCCGTACTATACATATACGGAGACAAAATCGCATATCACAGAACAGACTGAACATAAAATCCTATCAAACGCTGAAAAATACCACAACCGAAATCTTGTAACAAAATGGGCCTAAGCCCTCATATGTAACCAAAATATAGCATTCATCATCCAAAACAAAATACAACTAATACAGGCACGCAGGCCCCAGATAACAGAATCAAGATACAAGTATTCAAATACCAAAATTGTTTACAAGGTCCATATCACAAAACCCAAAGCTTCATCAAGCTACTCAGTATATCTCAAAGGTGCATAACGCCGTATCAATCACTGTCCCTCACCTGTAGATTTTAGAGGGGGTGAGCTAACAGCTCCGCAAGTGAGAACCTTATGAAACCCCTCCATTAATACATTCAAAAATAGCATGCAAGGTTTTTTTTTTTTTTCAAAACATTTACCAAATGCGATTATCAAATATCAAATCAAATACAGATAAGAATACAAACTTACAAAATAATCCACATGGCGAAATCTAATCATAATACAACAAAACCAAAATAGAAACTTACATATCATATGGCAAAACAGAACACATACGTAGATGCACATCCTATCCTAACATATCCAAATCCAGAACAGAACGAAATGACCACAAAGGTCCGACCCTTCCCTCGTCAGGGCTCAGAGAATGCATGCATGCCAAACAGTAGGGGAGAAATCAGGAGGTGGCCCCCGTCTAGCTAAGACGTGGCACGCTGATCTCCATCTACCCACTCAGACAATGTGGTAAATCAAGAGGTGGCCCCCGCCAAGTCACGGCGTGGCACTTTGTTTCCCCACATTGGTCACACAGCAGTCAGAGAGTTCAAGAGGTGGCCCTCGCTTACCAGTAGCGTGGCACTTTGTCTCTCTTATGCTAAACTAATCACATCTGTGAAGGAAGATCAAGTGGTGGCCCCCGCCTGACCAAGGCGTGGCACTTTGCCCCACTTCACAATATCTCCAGGGTCACACATAATGGACATGACTACACCACACACATATATCAAAAGACTAATACCCGGATATCTAACTTATCGAATTCACCACTCGCAATTAATTAAACAGCATAAATGTCTTAGACAGGGTAGTCCTTAAGTTTCATGCAATCAGGTTAGGAAGATACCATGCTAAGTTCTCAACAAATGTTCCCATGCAGGTATAATGTGTTAATCCTAGATTTCATGCAATTAGATTGTAACATCTCCATTCTAGGTTATCAAACGGAATTTCCACTCAAGCAGATTAATTACAAGCATTGCACAACATTATCATCACTTAATTTCAAGAGAACGATTACACATATAACTATGCATAGAAAATTCCTAAAATTAGACAAAAATCATATTTAAGTACCATATGAACTCAATTACATGAATAACAGCTTTGCCCCAAAAGTTAACTGAACATTGACCAAAATACCCCTAAGGTAAATTTCGGCCAGCATGATTTAAGGCTCCAAAAATAGTATAAAATTCATAATAAATTCCCTTATACTTCTAATCACATGAATCCTAAGTTTTCCCCAAAAGTTAGCATGAAATTTCATCAAATTAGGGCATGGGCGCATGTCATACTCTAGGGCTGATTTTCGAAACTTCAAATAGGTATTCACGGTTTCATGGTAAGGGAAATTAAACCTACTCGTTTTTCCATCACAAAGCAAGAAAAACATGTCAAGGAAACGATCATATACTCGGAATACAGGTAACATAAGATTTCCACTCGCCTTGGGAACGATTTGCAAGCAAACCGTGAGCAGAGAGAGAGTTGTCTGAAGCCTCCACACGCCGCCGCCGTCCACCACACCGGAAGGCCAAGCGCCGCCGCCGGAAAACTCACCGGAAGAGGAGCTGGACGAAGGGGAAGGCGCGGGCCGCAGTCGTCCACGAGAGGGAGAGGAAGAAATGCAAGGGGCGGCTAGGGTTGGGCTGAAATTCGAAAGCAACTTAAGTGGGGCCAAATCACTTAAGTGAGATCTGAATTTTTTAATCTGCATACTCACATAATAAGTAGGCGCCCACATACATAACACAAAGACTGGGCTGGAACTCTGGTAGTCAGGACAACATACACAGGAAAGGTCTCAAGTTCAAGACTCCTCCATAGCAACTTATTTTTGCCCGAGGTTTAATACATCAAAATTCTCGGGTCTTACACCCATACCATAACTCATATGGCGTCTTTGAAACTGCCTTGGATGGCACTCGGTTTAGTACCTTTGCAGCTGTTTCCAGTGCAAAACCCCAAAAGGAGTATGGAAGAGTAGCCTGACTCATCATAGAACGAACCATGTCAAGTAACGTTCTATTTCTCCTCTCGGACACACCATTCCATTGCGGTGTTCCTGGCGGAGTGAGCTGTGAGATAATCCCACACTCTTTCAGATAGTCAGTAAATTCTCGACTTAGGTATTCTCCACCTCGATCAGAACGAAGTGCCTTGATATTTCGGCCTAACTGATTTTGTACTTCATTTTTGAACTCTTTGAACTTGTCAAAAGATTCACTTTTATGTCTCATTAGATAGACATACCCATACCTACTGAAATCATCAGTAAAGGTAATGAAGTACTCATAGCCACCTCTGGCATGTTTACTAAATGGCCCACACACATCACTGTGTATGAGGTCAAGTAAACCTGAAGCCCTTTGACCTTTGATAGGAAAAGGAGACTTCGTCATTTTACCCATCAAACAAGCTTTGCATGTATCAAACTCCTCATAGGAGAAAGATCCCAGCAGTCCATGATCATGCAACCGCTTAATGCGTTTCTCGTTTATATGGCCTAAACGACTATGCCATAGCAAGGTGCTGTCATCATCATACTTGGCTTTCTTATTATCAATGTTTTGTATAGAATTTTCCATGTCCAACATGTATAACCCATTGTTAATTGAACCAGTTGCATACACAATATTATCTACAGATAAAACACACTTTGAAATATTGCATTCAAAGGCAAATCCTTTCCTGACAAGAGAAGGAATAGAGATAATATTCTTGGTGATACTCGGTACAAAATAACAATTGTTTAATTCCAATACAATGCCAGATGGTAAAGAAATGAAATAGTCTCCTACAGCAACAGCAGCAACCCGTGCCCCGTTTCCAACGCGTAGGTCTACCTCATGCTGTCCCACCTGCCTTCTTCTCTTGAGTTCCTGTACATTTGAACAAATGTGAACTCCACATGCAGTGTCCAACACCCATGAAATAGAAGAAGATGAAACCATGACTTCCGTCACGTATATACCTGAGCCAGAAGCGATGCTTCCCCTCTTATCTCCTTGGAGCGCTTTACAGTCCTTTTTCCAGTGACCCAGCTGGCCACAGTGGAAACACCTGTTGTCCTTGGACCGCTTGACCTTCTGTTTCAGAGCCTTACTGTAGTTCTTGACAGGGGCCTTGCCCTTCTTCCCCTTCTTCTTGTTCCTAAAAGGAACCATTAAGACAGAGGTTGAAGGCTTGCCCTTCAGAGTTTCCTCAGTAGTCAAGAGCATATTCAGCAGCTCTGCCGGCGTACAATCGATTTTGTTCATATTAAAGTTAATGATGAACGCATCGAAAGAAGGCGGAAGAGACTGCAGAATAATATCTACAGCAAGCTCCTGGTTGACAGTATGCCCCAGTTTCTCCAGAGCCTCCTTGTGCCCAATCATCTTGAGCACGTGAGCTCCCACTGGGCTCCCCTCAGCCAGTTTGCTCTGAAAGAAGAGCTTCGTCAGATTATAGCGTTCTGTCCTCGCCTGTGCAGCATACAGCATCTTGAGGTTCGCTATAATCTCTATAGCCGACATATCCTCTTGCTGACGCTGCAGCGGTGGCGTCATAGACTCTAGCATCAGGCAAGCGACATCAATGCTATCATTGACGTGCTTTTCATAGGCATCACGAACCGCCCTTGCGGCGTTCGCAGCGGGCTGCGGCGGTATCGCCGTCTCGAGGACATACAGTTTCCTCTCTGCCTTAAGAACGATCTTAAGGTGTCCGAACCAGTCAGAGAAGTTCGGCCCAGCAAACTTCTCCCTTTCCAGTAGGGATCGCACATTGAAGCTCATGGTGTTCGTTGCTGCAGGAATCTACAACAATGCAAGAACAGCAAGGTCAGTATCAATGTTCAGAATCAATCCAGGACTTTAAGAAAGATTCTTTTTCTCACTATTTTGTCTGACTGAAAAATCCAGAAAACAGTCCGAAAGAGTAACACTCTTTTAGTGAGATGGGATCCAGATTTCATACTTGGTCTCCGCGTCCCGCTCAGGCGAGATAAGATGCACAGAGATGACAAGCATTAATTTCTGGTAGGCTGTCCCAGCCAATCGCCAACCCGTGCGATTCCCCTTCATCTGGGCAATCCAGCAGACTGTGCCAACTGAGTTGGTACAACACAGTCTCTGACCCCACAGATGGCTGCCTCCATGCACTACCATATGCGCCACATATGTAGTCTACATGGTCAAGCTGACCTGACCTACTCCCTGGACCACCACGTGCTATGCTGAGCAACGAGAAGGGATAAATCCCTACTCTGTAACACGCAGGTGTAATCCCGCACTGTCTGAAGATAGATGGACGTGCCCACTGAGTGGGTTCAACACGGCTCCAACGATAGTCAGAACAGTGAGGTTTCGCGCCAGAAGGCATTACGTGCTTGATATATTAGCGTTGGATTTTAACGGTCTTTTATCTTCTTAACTATCATACAAGGCCTATGGTGATAGCAGAAGATAAACACATGCAATTCTAATTATTTAAGCACTAAATAGAAAGCATGATCTTATGTGGTAAAAGCCCATGAACCCTAGTAAGACCTTAATTTTACTTAAGTCTTCACTTGAGCTCATTTGCATCTCATCTGGTCCAACCCAGGGCCCTAGCGCCAAGAGCACCTCAGGTGCGCCACCAGGTGAATGCTCCTCTGATGTGTGCCTTTGTGCTCTTGTCTAATCAAATACAATTTGATCTATCTAGACAAGTTTGACTCGCAGGTCAATTATACATTATAAATTAAGTACAAATGTGATTCGCAGATCACAAAATAATTTACAAGTTTGATTCCAGGCACGCAGGCCCCAGCACAGCACACATTTAACATGGGCAGTCCACATAAGAATAAATAGACAAGCATCATGGCATCATTCATCATGTGATCCAATCAAGAAATTAAATTTTTGAAAACCCCATAGGCATCAATATTAATTTCCTTATGTGCCCTACAACCTTACAATGGTCCATTGATAGGGATCCACTCATCTATCTAGTTAGATCCTGTGCCCTTGCATGCACCGAGTCCTAACTGACCCGAGTTGACCTAATGGTCAACCATGCATGCGCCAAGGGCTGAACCACCTTCAAGAGTTTTGGCAAGCGGGTGTGACCCCGGGCCTAACTCAAGAGTGTTCATTGGTTGTCTCAACCAGACCTCGCTACACACCTTTGATGCAGTCAACCTATAGCCACCTCATGCTTGCGCACAGGTGCTATCTGGTCAACCCATCTAGGCTGTCAGATGGTCTGATCAGACTAGTTTGATCCATTCTAGATGAAGCTTTCAACCCTATCAACCCATCTAAGGGTTTATTATAGGTGCATCTTAGATCTAGTTGGGCGCGCATGTCATTTAGGGTTTTGTGAAAAACAACAACAACATGCTATAACCGCAACCTACATACATGCGCAAATAGAAACATACTATCATCTAGTATACACGCATGAAGAGTTAACATATGTCAAACAAGATCAACATACATGTAGATGCGCAACCAAGGATCACAAAAATTATCTCACGCAATCATATTACCAAGCTTCAACATCGCTCTGATACCAATTGAAGGGTCCCCTTCAAGGGGGAGCGCATGCATATGAAACCCCTTTCAAGAGGGGGGGGGGGCGAAAAACCCTTTAGGGTGGCGCATCAAAACTTTCAAGCGGAAGCTAGGGTTTTCATGGATCTTAGCAAGATAATATGATCAACGAGATGGAGTTTAGATCTTTACCAAAGCCATGAAGAAGATGGCGACTTGGAAGAGAAAGATCGAAAGGGATCTTCTCCCTAGTTGACGCACACAAGATGATGTGCTTGCTCCTTGGAGATCCTTGTGCTAGCAAGGTCCTTCAAGGGTTGTCGTATGCAAGGGATGAGATGATCCTTTGGCCGAGAGCTCCTTGTCCAAAACCACCTTCTCGTCGATCACCCTCAAGCGAAAGATGCAAGGCGTTGAGACCAGCCTTCCACGTTACCACATGGAAGCGTTTTTCTTTCATTATCGAAAACCGCCTTCCAAAATAGGTAAGTCTCAATGGCTTAAGCGTTCACTCCAAGTGAACGTTCGAAACTTCCTTGCATTGAACCTCTCATTGAACCAAGCGATCACATAGTGAACCGGTTCAATTAGAGTTGGTTCAAAACGCAAATTGAGCCAAGCCACTTGGTCTAGACCATATCAAACCCTAAGGTTCCAGATCCAACCGTCCATCTCCTGATGCTCTTGATCTCACCGATCTAGCATCAACTCTCTCGATCGAAGCTTACCGATCTCAAGCCCTAATCAATCAAACATGATCAGACCAGATCTCACTTACAATCAGGGTTTATTTCCCTTTAAACTGAACCCAAAGAATTCAGTCCACACGATCTGACTTAAGTAAGCCATATCATCACATTGTGCGACCCTAAGGGTTTCCTTTAAATGTCGGTAACGATAACTTACGTTATCACGATCAGTGAGGGGTATCTAGCAACACATCACTGTCTCCCGATATAAAGGAAAGAGTCTTCCAAGACTACACCCAAAACACAGCTCAAGTGTGAATCAAACTCACGAGGCATGCATGTTTCCTTTGCCACTGGATGTTCTTATTGGACAAGCATGTCAAGCCTGTAACTCCAATACGATGAGCATGATTAGATCAGATGATCATAGTCATCTGGGTATGGCCATACACTATCTCAATCATCTCATATAGGGGGGCCCTTTAGAACATCACACTCCTTGAACAAGGAGACGGCAATCCTATATCTATCACTAGTGTCCTAACCTGACTCATGATCATTATCCAAGATAGTCTATAATCATTATCTTTCAAATGATATTGAACTACCTCAAAATAATGACATTCATCATTTAGAAACACAAGTGATCTCAAGTCAAAGGACATGTGCCACTTGATGCATACAAGGAATATTCACATTGTGACAACCAACTAAATATCCTAGTAGGGTCTGTCCAGTACATCCAATGTACCCATGAGTCTACATCTTATTCCATGCTCGAAGCATCCTATAAGATTAGAACACATATTAGTCTTAACCATATCAAGGCTGTCTCATGTTCACCAAGATATCTCGACTAAGGACTTATAGCCTATCAGCCTAGCTGAACAGCTTTGAGACATTATTCAGAAGTACTCTCATTACAGCAGACAAGATAACAACCTGAATAATAACCATGCCTTTTATAAACACAAGAGTTTATTACATGATACTTATACAATCCCAAGGCCTCAAACATTAGCCTTAAGGGCATACCCCAACACTCGGCGCGCATAGCTTCAAGCCATCTCGCTGACTCCGGTCCACTGACCGCATCCGCATAAGTGAGGGGTTCATCATGATCAATGATGTAGACTCCGTCATAGCGCTCAGGCTGTCAACGGATCCTTCCCGATCTTCGCGGTTCCCGTGATATCTGAGCCTCAGGTTGTTCAGTAACCTGTTCTACCGGCTCAGGCTCATCCAACTGTGCTTGACCACTTTGTCCTTCCTCTGGATTCTCATCCAGCTTTATTTCTCTCCCACTGGCCTCTTGCAGAAGATACTCCTTCTCAAGAAATATGGCCGTCCGAGCAACAAATACTTTGTTCTCTTTGGGATCGTAGAAATAATAACCCTTAGTTTCCTTAGAGTAACCGACAAAGATACATTTCTCAGATCTGCTCTCTAGTTTCCCAGAGGCGAGCTTTTTGACATAAGCCTCGCAGCCCCAGATCTTGATAAATGTTAAGCTCGGCTGTTTCCCATACCATAACTCATATGGCGTCTTTGAAACTGCCTTGGATGGCACTCGGTTTAGTACCTTTGCAGTTGTCTCCAGTGCAAATCCCCAAAAGGAGTAAGGTAGAGCAGCCTGACTCATCATAGAACGAACCATATCAAGTAACGTTCTATTTCTCCTCTCGGACACACCATTCCATTGCGGTGTTCCTGGCGGAGTGAGCTGTGAGATAATCCCACACTCCTTCAGATAGTCAGTAAACTCTCGACTTAGGTATTCTCCACCTCGATCAGAACGAAGTGCCTTGATATGTCGGCCTAGCTGATTCTGTACTTCATTCTTGAATTCCTTGAACTTGTCAAAAGATTCACTCTTATGTCTCATCAGATAGACATAACCGTACCTACTGAAATCATCAGTGAAGGTGATGAAGTATTGATAGCCACCTCTGGCATGTTTACTAAATGGCCCACACACATCACTGTGTATAAGGTCAAGTAAACCTGAAGCCCTTTGACCTTTGTGGGGAAAAGGTGACTTCGTCATTTTACCCATTAAACAAGCTTTGCATGTATCAATCTCCTCATAGGAGAATGATCCCAGTAGTCCATAATCATGCAACCGCTTAATGCATTTCTTGTTAATATGGCCTAAACGACTATGCCATAGCAAGGTGCTGTCATCAGCATATTTGGCTTTCTTATTATCAATATTGTGTATAGAACATTCCATGTCCAACATGAATAACCCATTGTTAATTGAACCAGTAGCATAAACAATATTATCTAAAGTAAGAATACACTTTGAAATATTGCATTCAAAGGAAAACCCTTTCCTGACAAGAGCAGGAATAGAGATAATATTTTTAGTAATACTTGGAACAAAGTAACAACTGTTTAATTCTAACACAAGTCCAGATGGTAAAGAGATGAAATAGTCTCCTACAGCAACAGCAGCAACCCGTGCCCCGTTTCCAACTCGTAGGTCCACATCATGCTGTCCCACCTGTCTTCTTCTCTTGAGTTCCTGTACATTTGAACAAATGTGAACTCCACATGCAGTGTCCAACACCCATGAAATAGAAGAAGATGAAACTGTTGGGGTATGCCCTTAAGGCTAATGTTTGAGGCCTTGGGATTGTATCGGTATTGTGTAATAAACTTTTATGTTTATAAAGGCAATGGTTGTTATTCAGTTTGTTACCTTGTCTGCTGTAATAAGTGTACTTCTGAATAATGTCTCAAAGCTGTTTAGCTAGGCTGACATGCTATATGTCCTTAGTCGAGATATCTTGGTGAACATGAGACAGCCTTGATATGGTTGAGACTAATATGTGTTCTAATCTTATAGGATGCTTCGAGCATGGAATAAGATGTAGACTCATGGGTACATTGGATGTACTGGACAGACCCTACTAGGATATTCAATTGTTTGTCACAATGTGAATAATCCTTGAATGCTGCAAGTGGCACATGTCCTTTGACTTGAGATCACTTGTGTTTCTAAATGATGATTGTCATTGTTTTGAGGTAGTTCAATATCATTTGAAATAAAAGGATTATAGACTATCTTGGATGGTGAGCTTGAGTCAGGTTAGGGCACTAGTGATAGATAAAGGATTGCCGTCTCCTTGTTTAAGGAGTGTGATGTTCTAATGGGGCCCCCCTATGAGATGATTGAGAAAGTGTATGGCCATACCCAGGTGACTATGTTCATCTGATCTAATCATGCTCATCATATTGGAGATACAGGCTTGACACGCTTGTCCAATAAGGACATCCAGTGGCAAAGGAAACATGTATGCCTTGTGAGTTTGATTCACGCTTGTGCTGTGGTTTGGGTGTAGTCTTGGAAGACTCTTTTCTTTATATCGGGAGACAATGATGTGTTGCTAGATACCCCTCACTGATCGTGATGACGCAAGTCATCGTTACCGACATTTAAAGGAAACCCTCAGGGTCTCACAATTTGATGATATGACTTACTTAAGTCAGATCGTGTGGACAGATTTGTTTTGGTTCAGTTTAAAGGAGTTTAAACTCTGATTGTAAGTGAGATCTAGTCTGATCATGTTTGATTGATTAGGGCTTGAGATCGGTAAGCTTCGATCGAGAGTATTGATGCTAGATCGGTGAGATCAAGAGCATCGAGGGATGGACGGTTAGATCATTGAACCATTGGGTTTGATAATGTCTAAACTATTGCTTGGGCTGATTTGGTTTGACCAATGAACCATTGACATGTGAACCGGCTCAAGTGTGAGCGCATGGTCCACATGGAGTGGGATGATCGTTTGGTTCACTTGATGTGAACGCAAAACGCTTCAACGGTTTCGGTTGCTATTTTTGGAAAGTCCAAAAATGAAAAACGTCTCCACATTCAATGTGTGGTTTAACGCCTCATTCAACATTCGGCTCCTCTCTCTCGACGAGATGCAAGGGGTTGAAGGTGTTGACGACGAGAAGTTCGGCCAAGCAAGACACCATCTTTTTCCTTCATTCGATCAAGGACATCTTGGAGATCCTTGCTAGCACAAGGAGCATCCAAGGAGCAAGTCATCAATCCTTTTGTGTGCGACAATTTGGAGGAGACCTCTCTTGTTCTCTCGCTTCCAAGTCGCCATCTTCTTCCTGGCTATGGTATGGATCTAAACTTCATCAAGTTGATCATATGTTCTTGCGAAAGATCTATGAAAACCCTTGCTTCCGCTTGCAAAGATTTATGCGCCACCATTTAGGGTTTTCGCTCCCCCTTGAAGGGGACCTATTAGGGTTTCGCTCCCTCTTGAAAGGGACCCAACAATTGGTATCAGAGGATGCGGTTACAGCATGTTAATATGATTGCTTGATATATTTTTGTGATCCATGTTTGCCCATGTAAATGTATGCTTAGATCTAAGTTGCATGCCGAAACTTCACATGAGAATATTTTGTTATGTTGGCGCATGTAAGTTGGCGCTTGTTATTGTGTTTGTGTTTGTCAAAACAAATATCACTTGCGCGCCCCATTAGATCTAAGATGCACCTATTGTAAACCCTTAGACGGGTTGATGGGGTTGAAAGCATCAACTAGTATAGATCAAACTAGTCTGATCAGACCATCTGACAGCCTAGATGGGTCGACCAGATGGCACCTGTGCGCAAGCACGAGGTGGCTATAGGTCGACTGCATCAAAGGCGTGTAGCGAGGTCTGGTTGAGACAACCAGTGAACACTCTTGAGTTAGGCCCGGGGTCACACCCGCTTGCCAGAACTCTTGAAGGTTGTTCAGCCCTTGGCGCATGCATGGTTGACCATTAGGTCAACTCGAGTCAGTTAGGACTTGGTGCATGCAAGGGCATGGATCTAACTAGATAAGATGAGTGGATCCCCATCAATGGACCGTTGTAAGGTTGTAGGGCAGATAAGAAAAGTAAAATTGATGCCAATGGGTTTTCAAAAGTTTATTTTCTTTGTAATGGATCACATGTTGATTGATGCCATATGCCTGTTTATTTCATCTTATGTGGGTTGCCCTTTAATGTGTGCTGTGCTGGGGCCTGCGAGCCTGGTTAGTTATAAATTAATATTTATTTGTGATCTGCGAATCACATTGTATTTAATTTATAAAATGTAATTGACCTGCGAGTCAATCTTGTCTAGATAGATTGAATTGTAATTTAATCAGACAAGTATTCAATGCACACATGGCAATCAAGCGCATTCAGCTGGTGGCGCACCTGAGCTGCTCTTGGCGCTAGGGCCCTGGGTTGGACCAGATGAGAGGCAAAAGACCCAAGAAAAGCAAGTGAAGACTTAAGTTAGGTTAAGGTCTTACTTAGGCTATGGGCTTTTACCACATAAGATCCATGCTTTCTTTTTATTGCTTATATAATTAGAACTGCATGAGTTTATCTTCTGCTATCACCATAGGAATTGCATGATAGTTAAGAAGATAAAAGACCGTTAAAATCCAACGCTAAAATATCAAGCTCGTAAAGCCTTCTGACGCGAAACCTCACTGTTCTGACTATCGTTGGAGCCGTGTTGTACCCACTCAGTGGGCACGTCCATCTATCTTCAGACGGTGCGGGATTACACCTGCGTGTTACAGAGAAGGGATTTATCGCTTCTCGTTGCTCAGCATAGCACGTGGTGGTCCAGGGAGTAGGTCGGGTCAGCTTGACCATGTAGGCTACATATGGGTGCATATGTTAGCTATATGGAGGCAGCCATCTGTGGGATCAGAGACTGTGTTGTACCAACTCAGTTGGCACAGTCTGCTGGATTGCCCAGATGAAGGGGAATCACACGGGTTGGTGATTGGCAGGGACTGCCTACCAGAAATTAGTGCTTGTACTCTCTTTGCATCTTATCTCGCCTGAGCGGGACGCGGAGACCAAGTATGAAATCTGGATCCCATCTCACTAAAAGAGTGCTACTCTTTCGGACTGTTTTAATGGATTTTTCAGTCAGATAAAATAGTGAGAAAAGAATCTTTCTTAAGTCCTGGATTGATTCTAGACATTGATACTGACCTTGCTGTTCTTGCATTGTTGTAGATTCCTGCAGCAACGAACACCATGAGCTTCAATGTGCGATCCCTACTAGAAAGGGAGAAGTTTGCTGGGCCAAACTTCTCAGACTGGTACGGACACCTTAAGATTGTTCTTAAGGCAGAGAGGAAACTGTATGTCCTCGAGACGGCAGTGCCGCCTCAACCCGCTGCGAACGCCGCAAGGGCGGTTCGTGATGCCTATGAAAAGCATGTCAATGATAGCATTGACGTCGCTTGCCTGATGCTAGCGTCTATGAAGCCACCGCTGCAGCGCCAGCATGAGGATATGTCTGCTATAGAAATTATAGCAAACCTCAAGATGCTGTATGCTGCACAGGCGAGGACAGAACGCTATAATCTGACAAAGCTTTTCTTTCAGAGCAAACTGGCTGAGGGGAGCCCAGTGGGAGCTCACGTGCTCAAGATGATTGGGCACAAGGAGGCTCTAGAGAAACTGGGGCATACCATCAATCAGGAGCTTGCTGTAGACATTATTCTCCAGTCTCTCCCGCCCTCTTTCGATGCGTTCATAATTAACTTTAATATGAACAAAATCGATTGTACTCCGGCAGAGCTGCTGAATATGCTCTTGACTACGGAGGAGACTCTGAAGGGAAAGCCTTCAACCTCTGTCTTAATGGTTCCTTCCAGGAACAAGAAGAAGGGGAAGAAGGGCGAAGCCCCAGTCAAGAACTACAACAAGGCTCTGAAACAAAAGGTTAAGCGGTCAAAGGAATACAGGTGTTTCCACTGTGGCCAGCTGGGTCACTGGAAAAAGGACTGTAAAGCGGTCCAAGGAGATAAGAGGGGAAGCATCGCTTCTGGCTCAGGTATATTTGTGACTGAAGTCATGATATCTTCTTCTTCTATATCATGGGTGTTGGACACTGCATGTGGAGTTCACATTTGTTCAAATGTACAGGAACTCAAGAGAAGAAGGCAGGTGGGACAGCATGAGGTGGACCTACGAGTTGGAAACGGGGCACGGGTTGCTGCTGTTGCTGTAGGGGATTATTACATCTCATTACCATCTGGCGTTGTATTAGAATTAAACAGTTGTTATTTTGTTCCCAGTATTACTAAAAATATTATCTCTATTCCTGCTCTTGTCAGGAAAGGATTTTCCTTTGAATGCAATATTTCAAAGTGTATTTTATCTTATGATAATATTGTTTATGCTACTGGTTCAATTAACAATGGGTTATTCATGTTGGACATGGAATATTCTATACAAAACATTGATAATAAGAAAGCCAAGTATGCTGATGACAGCACCTTGCTATGGCATAGTCGTTTAGGCCATATTAACAAGAAGCGCATTAAGCGGTTGCATGATCATGGACTGCTGGGATCATTCTCCTATGAGGAGATTGATACATGCAAAGCTTGTTTAATGTGTAAAATGACGAAGTCTCCTTTTCTTAACAAAGGTCAAAGGGCTTCAGGTTTACTTGACCTTATACACAGTGATGTGTGTGGGCCATTTAGTAAACATGCCAGAGGTGGCTATCAGTACTTCATTACCTTTACTGATGATTTCAGTAGGTATGGTTATGTCTATCTGATGAGACATAAGAGTGAATCTTTTGACAAGTTCAAAGAGTTCAAGAATGAAGTACAGAATCAGCTAGGCCGAAATATCAAGGCACTTCGTTCTGATCGAGGTGGAGAATACTTGAGTCATGCGTTTACTGACTATCTAAAGGAGTGTGGGATTATCTCACAGCTCACTCCGCCAGGAACACCGCAATGGAATGGTGTGTCCGAGAGGAGAAATAGAACGTTACTTGATATGGTTCGTTCGATGATGAGTCAGGCTACTCTTCCATACTCCTTTTGGGGATTTGCACTGGAAACAGCTGCAAAGGTACTAAACCGAGTGCCATCCAAGGCAGTTTCAAAGACTCCATATGAGTTATGGTATGGGAAACAGCCGAGCTTGACGTTTATCAGGATCTGGGGTTGCGAGGCTTATGTGAAAAAGCTCGCCTCTGGGAAACTGGAGAGCAAATCTGAGAAATGTATTTTTGTCGGTTACCCTAAGGAAACTAAGGGTTATTATTTCTACGATCCCAAAGAGAACAAGGTATTTGTTGCTCGGACGGCCATATTTCTTGAGAAGGAGTTTCTTCTGCAAGAGGCCAGTGGGAGAGAAATAAAGCTGGATGAGAATCCAGAGGAAGGACAAAGTAGTCAAGCACAGTTGGATGAGCCTGAGCCGGTAGAGCAGGTTATTGAACAACCTGAGGCTCAGACATCACGGGAACCGCGAAGATCGGGAAGGATCCGTCGACAGCCTGAGCGCTATGACGGAGTCTACATCATTGATAATGATGAACCCCTCACTTATGCGGATGCGGTCAGTGGACCGGAGTCAGCTAGATGGCTTGAAGCTATGCGAGCCGAGATGGACTCCATGTCAGATAACCAAGTCTGGGATTTGGTTGATCCGCCTTTGGGAGTAATCCCTATAGGCTGTAAATGGATCTTCAAGAAGAAGATTGACATGGATGGTAACATAGTTACCTATAAAGGCAGGCTAGTTGCGAAAGGTTTCAAACAAATCTACGGGATAGATTATGATGAAACTTTCTCTCCTGTAGCCATGTTCAAGTCTATTCGGATTCTTCTCGCGATAGCTGCATATTATGATTATGAGATCTGGCAGATGGATGTGAAGACAGCTTTCCTTAACGGAAATGTGGATGAGGATGTGTATATGACACAACCTGAAGGTTTCACTAATCCATCAGATCGTCATAAGATATGCAAGTTAAAGAAGTCCATTTATGGACTCAAACAAGCATCGAGAAGCTGGAATATTCATTTTGATGAATCAATCACTGAGTTTGGTTTCATCAAGAACGAAGATGACCCGTGTGTATATAAGAGGTTTAGTGGGAGCGTAATTACTTTCCTAGTCCTCTACGTCCATGATATCTTAATCATTGGAAACGATATTCCTGAGATGCATGCTGTTAAAGCATGGCTAAGGAAATGTTTCCAGATGAAAGATTTGGGAGAAGCAGCCTATGTATTAGGTGTGAAGATCTACAGGGATAGATCTAAGAGGCTTCTCGGGCTGTGCCAGAGTACTTACATCGATAAAGTCCTAGAGAGATTCCATTTAGAGAATTCTAAAAGAGGATATCTTCCAGTCAGACATGGTCTGAATCTTTCAAAGAGTCAGTGTCCACAAACACAGACTGAGAAAGATGAAATGGACAATACGCCTTATGCTTCGGCTATTGGATCCATTATGTATGCAATGTTGTGTACTCGCCCAGACGTCGCTTACGGGTTAAGCGTGACCAGTCGGTTCCAAAGTAATCCAGGTCAGGCACACTGGATTACAGTCAAGAACATTTTAAAATATCTGCGGAGGACCAAAGATATGTTCTTGATGTATGGTGGTCAGGAAGAACTCAGTATTGAAGGATATACTGACGCTTCGTTCCAGTCTGACCAGGATGATTTCCGATCGCAATCAGGCTATGTTTTTAGCTTGAATGGTGGAGCAGTGGTGTGGAAGAGTTTCAAACAGTCAACTGTTGCTGATTCCACAACAGAAGCCGAGTATGTTGCAGCCTCGGAAGCATCCAAGGAGGCAGTGTGGATTCGTAAGTTCGTGAGAGAACTTGGTGTTGTTCCTTCGAGTGCAGATCCTTTGGTTATCTTCTGTGATAACACTGGAGCAATCGCACAAGCAAAGGAACCACGGTCGCACCAGAAGTCCAAGCACATATAGAGACGGTTTCATTTGATCAGGGAGATCATAGATCGTGGCGAGATCAAAATCTGCAAGGTTCATACAGATGACAATCTGGCAGACCCGCTTACCAAGCCTCTGACGCAGCAGAAGCATGAAAAGCACTGTAATAATATGGGTTTGAGATTTCTCAACCATTAGATTAAGTGCAAGTGGGAGATTGTTGGGGTATGCCCTTAAGGCTAATGTTTGAGGCCTTGGGATTGTATCGGTATTGTGTAATAAACTTTTATGTTTATAAAGGCAATGGTTGTTATTCAGTTTGTTACCTTGTCTGCTGTAATAAGTGTACTTCTGAATAATGTCTCAAAGCTGTTCAGCTAGGCTGACATGCTATATGTCCTTAGTCGAGATATCTTGGTGAACATGAGACAGCCTTGATATGGTTGAGACTAATATGTGTTCTAATCTTATAGGATGCTTCGAGCATGGAATAAGATGTAGACTCATGGGTACATTGGATGTACTGGACAGACCCTACTAGGATATTCAATTGTTTGTCACAATGTGAATAATCCTTGAATGCTGCAAGTGGCACATGTCCTTTGACTTGAGATCACTTGTGTTTCTAAATGATGATTGTCATTGTTTTGAGGTAGTTCAATATCATTTGAAATAAAATGATTATAGACTATCTTGGATGGTGAGCTTGAGTCAGGTTAGGGCACTAGTGATAGATAAAGGATTGCCGTCTCCTTGTTTAAGGAGTGTGATGTTCTAATGGGGCCCCCCTATGAGATGATTGAGAAAGTGTATGGCCATACCCAGGTGACTATGTTCATCTGATCTAATCATGCTCGTCATATTGGAGATACAGGCTTGACACGCTTGTCCAATAAGGACATCCAGTGGCAAAGGAAACATGTATGCCTTGTGAGTTTGATTCACGCTTGTGCTGTGGTTTGGGTGTAGTCTTGGAAGACTCTTTTCTTTATATCGGGAGACAGTGATGTGTTGCTAGATACCCCTCACTGATCGTGATGACGCAAGTCATCGTTACCGACATTTAAAGGAAACCCTCAGGGTTGCACAATTTGATGATATGACTTACTTAAGTCAGATCGTGTGGACTGATTTGTTTTGGTTCAGTTTAAAGGAGTTTAAACTCTGATTGTAAGTGAGATCTAGTCTGATCATGTTTGATTGATTAGGGCTTGAGATCGGTAAGCTTCGATCGAGAGTATTGATGCTAGATCGGTGAGATCAAGAGCATCGAGGGATGGACGGTTAGATCATTGAACCATTGGGTTTGATAATGTCTAAACTATTGCTTGGGCTGATTTGGTTTGACCAATGAACCATTGACATGTGAACCGGCTCAAGTGTGAGCGCATGGTCCACATGGAGTGGGATGATCGTTTGGTTCACTTGATGTGAACGCAAAACGCTTCAACGGTTTCGGTTGCTATTTTTGGAAAGTCCAAAAATGAAAAACGTCTCCACGTTCAATGTGTGGTTTAACGCCTCATTCAACATTCGGCTCCTCTTTCTCGACGAGACGCAAAGAGTTGAAGGTGTTGACGACGAGAAGTTCGGCCAAGCAAGACACCATCTTTTTCCTTCATTCGATCAAGGACATCTTGGAGATCCTTGCTAGCACAAGGAGCATCCAAGGAGCAAGTCATTAATCCTTTTGTGTGCGACAATTTGGAGGAGACCTCTCTTGTTCTCTCGCTTCCAAGTCGCCATCTTCTTCATGGCTATGGTATGGATCTAAACTTCATCAAGTTGATCATATGTTCTTGCGAAAGATCTATGAAAACCCTTGCTTCCGCTTGCAAAGATTTATGCGCCACCATTTAGGGTTTTCGCTCCCCCTTGAAGGGGACCTATTAGGGTTTCGCTCCCTCTTGAAAGGGACCCAACAGAAACCATGACTTCCGTCACGTAAATACCTGAGCCAGAAGCGATGCTTCCCCTCTTGTCTCCTTGGAGCGCTTTATAGTCCTTTTTCCAGTGACCCAGCTGGCCACAGTGGAAACATCTGTATTCCTTTGACCGCTTAACTTTTTGCTTCAGAGCCTTGCTGTAACTCTTGACAGGGGCCTTGCCCTTCTTCCCCTTCTTCTTGTTCCTAGAAGGAACCATTAAGACAGAGGTCGAAGGCTTTCCCTTCAGAGTCTCCTCAGTAGTCAAGAGCATATTCAGCAGCTATGCCGGAGTACAGTCGATTTTGTTCATATTAAAGTTAATGATGAACGCATCGAAAGAGGGCGGGAGAGACTGCAGAATAATGTCTACAGCAAGCTCCTGATTGATGGTATGCCCCAGTTTCTCTAGAGCCTCCTTGTTGTAACGCCCTTGATTTTCTGAATTTTGATTTAAGGTTAGAAATTCAGTTTCTGTATTTTTATCGGTTAAAATTTTGGGATTTTTGCCTAATTGTAGGACTTTTCCCTACAGGGCAAAAATAATTATTTTTGTTGGGGCTTCGAACCCTCAACCTTGACTATTTGCTCCTGGAATTCTTCCACCATGGTGGCGCATATTTCTGTGTTATTGGAGTGGCGCATGGTGGTTAAGCCCAGGTAAGCCCATTAAAGCCGATTTCCACTTAAGTTAATTGGGTTATTGGATCTTGGATCCGTTTGGGGTGGAAAAAAAAAATAAAAAAAAAAGGGGGAAAATTCGTGAGAGCTCCTCTCCCTCACGATTTTTGGTTTGTTTCTTGCCCTAGCCACCTGTGTTGTCGCCCCTCACTGTGCTTGGCGCCTCCTGCAAACTTCTGACGCTGGTGGTGGCAGACTGGTGGTGGACGAACTTTCTGGAGACCCCTGATCCCCTGTTTTGGCGTTTTCTCTGTGGGCGATTTTTCTGGTGAGTAATTCGATCCTAAGGAGTCTAATCCGAATTAAAATTCGTTATTTGCCATGATTATTCGTATGGGGTTGAATTCAAATAATTATAGGGTTTTAAAATCCTGTTCTGCTGAAATCTGCATTCGTTAATCTGACCTTTGTGTACTATAACCCCAATATCTCATGGTCTATAGATCCAAATCGCACGAAATAAATTTTGTATGAAACTAGATACATTCGGCTTTAATTTGAATCTGATATCGACCATATCCGAGCTGTATTCGTATTTCAATCTGTATTGCAATCTAGCTGTACAAAATCAGTTTTCTGAAATTCTGGATTTCGACCTTTATGTGTTCGAACCATCATATCTCCCTAGGTATAGCTCGAAATCTTGTCAAATCAGTTTTATTAGACCGTAGGCTCGAAGAGATTTATTTTGACTCCCATAACGCCTATTTTCGATTAGTTATTGGATCTGAAATAAATGTCGCAAGACTGATATATGAATCTGTTTTCTTGAAATCTGAAATTCTGACCTTCCTATGTTCGAACCCTTATATCTTCCTGTCTAAAATTCGAAATCTTGTGAAACCAGTTTTATTGGAAACTAGATTCAGAGAGCTTCATTTTGAATACAATATTGACTAGCTTTGGTTCGAAATTGGATTAAAAATATATTTTGCAAACTGACAATATAAATCTGCTATGTTTTGGTTAGACGAATATTCCTTTGTGAGAAAAATTTACATTGTATGGTTTAACATCTTAAATTGTGGTCTGTAGTTCTTCTAAAATTTATTTGTTTGATGAGAAATTTTAGAGAAAACAAAATTGGGGATTTAACTAAGAACTTAGGAATTTTCGAAAATATAGTTGAGCCAATTTTGGGGCTTTTGTCAATTTTCTTCACAAACGTGTAATTAAAATTATCTGTAGTGGGGGACTGAAATTAATTACATGAAATTTGTACGTTCTGTTAAGGTTCTGAAAGTGGCGCCCCTTACAGTAATTTTATAACTCACGGTTTTAGGAATTTTGAGGAGATTATTTCATGAATAACTTCTGTTCTGTGTTTAAATGTTTGTTATATGAATAATCTATGTTCTGTATTTAATTGTTTGCTATGTGGATATTTCCTGTTCTGTTTATATGTTGTGAAGTTTCTGAAAACCTTGAATGTGTTAAAACATTTGTGAGAACATAGAATGGTTTGACATGAATTAAGGTTAGTTGTAAGGAATTCACTCATATAATTTCCGTTCTGTGTTTAAGGACTGGATATTGGGGTGTCATTTTCTGGTTTGTTAGACTTTGGGCATAATGTAAGAATTAAGTAGTGGTTGATCCTACTTCTCTGTTTCAGTATAATCTGTTCTGTAAAATTATGCCCTAGTGTAGCACTCTTCCGTGTCCTTACCCTCCTTCTGTGGCGCTGTAATGGTGCTGATAGTCTACTACGACCCTTGAGACACTATTTCAGTTCTGGGTTTTGGAGGCCAGAGTGCCACGTCCTAACAAGACGGGGGCCACCCACTGATACCTCCTCTACCATTCAGTTCTGGGTTTTGGAGGCCAGAGTGCCACGTCCTAACAAGACGGGGGCCACCCACTGATACCTCCTCTACCATTCAGTTCTGGGTTTTGGAGGCCAGAGTGCCACGTCCTAACAAGACGGGGGCCACCCACTGATACCTCCTCTACCATTCAGTTCTGGGTTTTGGAGGCCAGAGTGCCACGTCCTAACAAGACGGGGGCCACCCACTGATACCTCCTCTACCATTCTGTTCTGGGTATTGGAGACCAGAGTGCCACGTCCTGACAAGACGGGGGCCACCCACTGATATCTCCTCTACCATTCTGTTTCTGATATGCATGCATTGTCTCGTCCTCGGCAGAGGTGGGGTCAGACCTTCTGTGGTCATCAGGCCTTCTGTGGCCTTTCTGTTTCCGATGTAGACTATCCTTTTGGACTCTGAAAATTCTGATTTTCTGTCTGTCAGTTCTGATTTCTGTAGTTCTGTTTCGATCTGTATTTAGATGTATTAGGCGGTGTGGATAGTTGGTATGGGTTGGTATATTCATATCCTACCTGTTTGATGCCTATTGTTACAAGTATCTGTATTTGATTGTGTTTGTTTCTGATATGAGCATGCATGTTAAGTTGATTTATCTTATCTGTTAAATAAAAAGAATTTCAACTTAAGTATGATATTTTTGATGTGTACTATGGATGACTTTTAGTGTCTTTTACTCACTGAGCTTTTTAGCTCACCTCCGTTGTTTAAATGTTTTCAGGTGAGACATCAAGACAGTAATTGCTACAGCTAATATGACGCTAATGTTTGATGTCATTTCTAAGAATAGTCTTCTAAAGATTTATCAGGCCTGCGTGCCTAATTTATTATGACCTATATGACATGTTTTATCTCCTGAGGGCTTATGCCTGTTTTCAGGATACTATATTATAGTTGTTTCGTTTAAATTATTGGATACAAGTCTTGGATTCTTTTATTGAATTGGTTCTTATTTTGAAATGTCCGATTTGAGATGTGTAACCGAATTTGTGTTGTTTATTTTAGTATCTGAATAATCAGTTCTGTATATTTCTGAAAATCCACATATGTGTAGTGTGGACGTTTGTTGTTGTTACAAGATATGTGTCTGTGCAGCAGTAGTTTAGAATACTTGCTGCCGGATTTTTCTGGATTTCCGGATTTCTATTTCCTAGTAATCGATCCTATTCAGTTCTGTGCGGTTTTCTGTTCCGTAGTAATGTCCTTCGATGCCGCTTTCTTCTTGTGTTTTAATGGAAGAGTAAAAAAAAATTTTTGAAACCCCGTATTTTACTTGTATGCGTGTGGGGTGTGATTCTGAGGGATGTTACAGATGGTATCAGAGGATTTTTACTAGCAATTAGAAACTCCGGGGAAGGAAAACTCTGTTTGTGTATTGCTAGAAACCAAGTTAGGATCTGAACTCTGTTTGTGTATTGCTAGAAACCAAGTTAGGATCTGATTGTGATTGAATATTGGTTGTTATTCTACTGTGTTATGTGATGCAGGTAAACATAAATGGTGCGACCAAGAGCTAGCAGTAGCAACGGTGATCAACAGCCTGATCTGAGGCAGACCATGGAGGCTATGACTGCTATGATGCAACAACAGAATGCATTCATTCAGCAGCAAACTCAGATGATGCAGCAGCAGCAGGCGCAGCACATGGAGGTTTAGCAACAGTTATTGCAGCGGCTGTCGCAGACACAGTCTCAGTCACAGGCACAACCGGCTGGTTCTCCTCTGGGTGATGGCGCGCATCAACGATATGCTCGGTTGGTTCGAGAGTTTCAGCACCTGAACCCAACTACATTTTATGGTAGTCCGGGGCCCAGAGCGGCTGAGGATTGGCTTTTGACACTGGAAAAGATTTTCCAGGTTTTGCGCTGTGATGATGCAGACAAGCTATGTTTGTCTGTCTTCATGTTGCGTGGAGATGCCGAAGACTGTGGAAGGGAGTCGTCCGACTGGCGGCAACTGAATCCAAAGATGTTGATTGGCAGTACTTCATGATGAAGTTCAATGCTAAGTTTTTCCCCTCTAGCTTATCTGGTTACATCAGATTGGCTTTCTGGGACACATTATTTCTGACCAGGGTGTGTCTGTGGATCCAGTGAAGGTGGAGGCCATTCTTCACTGGGGAAGACCAACTACAGCGACTGAGGTCAGAAGTTTTCTGGGCTTAGCTGGATATTACCGCCGCTTTGTGGAAGGTTTTTCCAAGCTGGCAGGTCCTCTGACTAAGCTAACTAGAAAAAATTTAAAGTTTGAGTGGTCTGATGATTGTGAGTCTAGTTTTCAGGAACTGAAAAAGAGACTGACCAGTGCTCCTATCCTCATCATTCCCTGTGATGGAGAGAAGTTCACTGTTTACACTGATGCCTCTGGTAAGGGTCTGGGTGCTGTACTGATGCAGCAAGGAAAGGTAGTCGCTTATGCTTCAAGACAACTCAAGGACTATGAAGTAAACTACCCCACTCATGATCTGGAGTTGGCAGCTGTAGTTTTTGCCTTGAAAATCTGGAGGCACTATCTGTTTGGACAGACATTTGAATTATTTACAGATCACCAGAGCTTGAAGTATATCTTCACTCAGAAAGAGCTGAATATGAGACAGAGGCGATGGCTTGAATTGATAAAGGATTATGACATCACCATCCAATATCAGTCTGGTAAAGCCAATGTGGTGGCTGATGCTCTTAGTCGGTATCCTGTGACTCAGATAGCTGCACTACGAGTCCAGGAGTGGCGACTATTGCAGGAGTTCAGTGACATGCATCTGAGTGTGACTCCGGGTGAGAGAGGCGGTCTTCTAGCTTCTCTCAGGGTTCAGTCAGAGTTACTGCAGAGATTGAGATCAGAGCAGCAATCAGATCCGGATATTTTACGGTGGAAAGAGAGGTCTGAGCAAGGCTGGGTGGATAATTTCAGTATGTCGGATGATGGTCTCCTCAGATTCCGTGGAAGGGTCTGTGTCCCTGAGGACCCTGAGTTGAGAAATGACATTCTTAAGGAAAGTCATTGCACTAAGTATACCGTTCATCCTGGTAGTACCAAGATGTATCAGGATCTGAAAAAGACTTTCTGGTGGCATGGTATGAAGAAGGATGTGCATTTGTTTGTGTCCAGATGTTTGACTTGCCAAACCGTGAAGGCTGAGCATCAGAGGCCGGGCGGTTTGATGCAGTCTCTCCCTATTCCTCAGTGGAAGTGGGAGCATATCAGTATGGACTTTGTGTGTGGGCTGCCCAATACCAGAAGGAATCATGATGCCGTATGGGTGATTGTGGACAGGCTCACGAAGTCAGCTCACTTCTTACCGATCAAAATGACTTACAGTTTGGATCGGTTAGCAAAACTGTACATCGATGAGATTGTCAGATTACATGGAGTTCCCTTGGACATTGTCTCTGATCGTGATCCTCGATTTCTATCCAGGTTTTGGAAGAAATTACAGGAAGATTTGGGAACTAATCTGAGTTTCAGCACTGCATATCATCCTCAATCTGATGGTCAGACAGAGAGAACTATTCAGACACTTGAGGATCTTCTGAGATCTTATGTGATTGACTGGTCTGTTGAGTGGGATCTGGACTTATCACTAATAGAGTTCACCTACAACAATAGCTTCCACTCTAGCATACAGATGGCTCCGTATGAGGCCCTATATGAGAGGAAAATTGAGTCCCAGGTACATTGGTCCCTTTGATATCATTGAGAGGATTGGACCTGTGGCATATCGACTTGCTCTGCCCCCATCACTGGAACACCTCCATAATGTGTTCCATGTTTCTGCACTCAGAAAATATTGTTCTGATCCTTCTCATGTTCTGGAGTTGGAACCTCTCCAGCTTGAAGAGAACATGACTTTTGTGGTGAAACCTCTCAGAATTGAAGATAGAAAAGAGAAAGTGCTGAGGAATAAGGTTATTCCACTTGTGAAAGTCATCTGGGGAAATCAGTCTGTTGAAGAAGCCTCTTGGGAGGTTGAAGCAGAGATGAGAAAGGGGCATCCTCACCTGTTCAGTGACGGGCTTGGTCAGCTTTAGAGGACTAAAGCTCTATAAGGGGGGGAGGATGTAACGCCCTTGATTTTCTGAATTTTGATTTAAGGTTAGAAATTCAGTTTCTGTATTTTTATCGGTTAAAATTTTGGGATTTTTGCCTAATTGTAGGACTTTTCCCTACAGGGCAAAAATAATTATTTTTGTTGGGGCTTCGAACCCTCAACCTTGACTATTTGCTCCTGGAATTCTTCCACCATGGTGGCGCATATTTCTGTGTTATTGGAGTGGCGCATGGTGGTTAAGCCCAGGTAAGCCCATTAAAGCCGATTTCCACTTAAGTTAATTGGGTTATTGGATCTTGGATCCGTTTGGGGTGGAAAAAAAAAATAAAAAAAAAAGGGGGAAAATTCGTGAGAGCTCCTCTCCCTCACGATTTTTGGTTTGTTTCTTGCCCTAGCCACCTGTGTTGTCGCCCCTCACTGTGCTTGGCGCCTCCTGCAAACTTCTGACGCTGGTGGTGGCAGACTGGTGGTGGACGAACTTTCTGGAGACCCCTGATCCCCTGTTTTGGCGTTTTCTCTGTGGGCGATTTTTCTGGTGAGTAATTCGATCCTAAGGAGTCTAATCCGAATTAAAATTCGTTATTTGCCATGATTATTCGTATGGGGTTGAATTCAAATAATTATAGGGTTTTAAAATCCTGTTCTGCTGAAATCTGCATTCGTTAATCTGACCTTTGTGTACTATAACCCCAATATCTCATGGTCTATAGATCCAAATCGCACGAAATAAATTTTGTATGAAACTAGATACATTCGGCTTTAATTTGAATCTGATATCGACCATATCCGAGCTGTATTCGTATTTCAATCTGTATTGCAATCTAGCTGTACAAAATCAGTTTTCTGAAATTCTGGATTTCGACCTTTATGTGTTCGAACCATCATATCTCCCTAGGTATAGCTCGAAATCTTGTCAAATCAGTTTTATTAGACCGTAGGCTCGAAGAGCTTTATTTTGACTCCCATAACGCCTATTTTAGATTAGTTATTGGATCTGAAATAAATGTCGCAAGACTGATATATGAATCTGTTTTCTTGAAATCTGAAATTCTGACCTTCCTATGTTCGAACCCTTATATCTTCCTGTCTAAAATTCGAAATCTTGTGAAACCAGTTTTATTGGAAACTAGATTCAGAGAGCTTCATTTTGAATACAATATTGACTAGCTTTGGTTCGAAATTGGATTAAAAATATATTTTGCAAACTGACAATATAAATCTGCTATGTTTTGGTTAGACGAATATTCCTTTGTGAGAAAAATTTACATTGTATGGTTTAACATCTTAAATTGTGGTCTGTAGTTCTTCTAAAATTTATTTGTTTGATGAGAAATTTTAGAGAAAACAAAATTGGGGATTTAACTAAGAACTTAGGAATTTTCGAAAATATAGTTGAGCCAATTTTGGGGCTTTTGTCAATTTTCTTCACAAACGTGTAATTAAAATTATCTGTAGTGGGGGACTGAAATTAATTACATGAAATTTGTACGTTCTGTTAAGGTTCTGAAAGTGGCGCCCCTTACAGTAATTTTATAACTCACGGTTTTAGGAATTTTGAGGAGATTATTTCATGAATAACTTCTGTTCTGTGTTTAAATGTTTGTTATATGAATAATCTATGTTCTGTATTTAATTGTTTGCTATGTGGATATTTCCTGTTCTGTTTATATGTTGTGAAGTTTCTGAAAACCTTGAATGTGTTAAAACATTTGTGAGAACATAGAATGGTTTGACATGAATTAAGGTTAGTTGTAAGGAATTCACTCATATAATTTCCGTTCTGTGTTTAAGGACTGGATATTGGGGTGTGTCATTTTCTGGTTTGTTAGACTTTGGGCATAATGTAAGAATTAAGTAGTGGTTGATCCTACTTCTCTGTTTCAGTATAATCTGTTCTGTAAAATTATGCCCTAGTGTAGCACTCTTCCGTGTCCTTACCCTCCTTCTGTGGCGCTGTAATGGTGCTGATAGTCTACTACGACCCTTGAGACACTATTTCAGTTCTGGGTTTTGGAGGCCAGAGTGCCACGTCCTAACAAGACGGGGGCCACCCACTGATACCTCCTCTACCATTCAGTTCTGGGTTTTGGAGGCCAGAGTGCCACGTCCTAACAAGACGGGGGCCACCCACTGATACCTCCTCTACCATTCAGTTCTGGGTTTTGGAGGCCAGAGTGCCACGTCCTAACAAGACGGGGGCCACCCACTGATACCTCCTCTACCATTCAGTTCTGGGTTTTGGAGGCCAGAGTGCCACGTCCTAACAAGACGGGGGCCACCCACTGATACCTCCTCTACCATTCTGTTCTGGGTATTGGAGACCAGAGTGCCACGTCCTGACAAGATGGGGGCCACCCACTGATATCTCCTCTACCATTCTGTTTCTGATATGCATGCATTGTCTCGTCCTCGGCAGAGGTGGGGTCAGACCTTCTGTGGTCATCAGGCCTTCTGTGGCCTTTCTGTTTCCGATGTAGACTATCCTTTTGGACTCTGAAAATTCTGATTTTCTGTCTGTCAGTTCTGATTTCTGTAGTTCTGTTTCGATCTGTATTTAGATGTATTAGGCGGTGTGGATAGTTGGTATGGGTTGGTATATTCATATCCTACCTGTTTGATGCCTATTGTTACAAGTATCTGTATTTGATTGTGTTTGTTTCTGATATGAGCATGCATGTTAAGTTGATTTATCTTATCTGTTAAATAAAAAGAATTTCAACTTAAGTATGATATTTTTGATGTGTACTATGGATGACTTTTAGTGTCTTTTACTCACTGAGCTTTTTAGCTCACCTCCGTTGTTTAAATGTTTTCAGGTGAGACATCAAGACAGTAATTGCTACAGCTAATATGACGCTAATGTTTGATGTCATTTCTAAGAATAGTCTTCTAAAGATTTATCAGGCCTACGTGCCTAATTTATTATGACCTATATGACATGTTTTATCTCCTGAGGGCTTATGCCTGTTTTCAGGATACTATATTATAGTTGTTTCGTTTAAATTATTGGATACAAGTCTTGGATTCTTTTATTGAATTGGTTCTTATTTTGAAATGTCCGATTTGAGATGTGTAACCGAATTTGTGTTGTTTATTTTAGTATCTGAATAATCAGTTCTGTATATTTCTGAAAATCCACATATGTGTAGTGTGGACGTTTGTTGTTGTTACAAGATATGTGTCTGTGCAGCAGTAGTTTAGAATACTTGCTGCCGGATTTTTCTGGATTTCCGGATTTCTATTTCCTAGTAATCGATCCTATTCAGTTCTGTGCGGTTTTCTGTTCCGTAGTAATGTCCTTCGATGCCGCTTTCTTCTTGTGTTTTAATGGAAGAGTAAAAAAAAATTTTTGAAACCCCGTATTTTACTTGTATGCGTGTGGGGTGTGATTCTGAGGGATGTTACAGATGGTATCAGAGGATTTTTACTAGCAATTAGAAACTCCAGGGAAGGAAAACTCTGTTTGTGTATTGCTAGAAACCAAGTTAGGATCTGAACTCTGTTTGTGTATTGCTAGAAACCAAGTTAGGATCTGATTGTGATTGAATATTGGTTGTTATTCTACTGTGTTATGTGATGCAGGTAAACATAAATGGTGCGACCAAGAGCTAGCAGTAGCAACGGTGATCAACAGCCTGATCTGAGGCAGACCATGGAGGCTATGACTGCTATGATGCAACAACAGAATGCATTCATTCAGCAGCAAACTCAGATGATGCAGCAGCAGCAGGCGCAGCACATGGAGGTTTAGCAACAGTTATTGCAGCGGCTGTCGCAGACACAGTCTCAGTCACAGGCACAACCGGCTGGTTCTCCTCTGGGTGATGGCGCGCATCAACGATATGCTCGGTTGGTTCGAGAGTTTCAGCACCTGAACCCAACTACATTTTATGGTAGTCCGGGGCCCAGAGCGGCTGAGGATTGGCTTTTGACACTGGAAAAGATTTTCCAGGTTTTGCGCTGTGATGATGCAGACAAGCTATGTTTGTCTGTCTTCATGTTGCGTGGAGATGCCGAAGACTGTGGAAGGGAGTCGTCCGACTGGCGGCAACTGAATCCAAAGATGTTGATTGGCAGTACTTCATGATGAAGTTCAATGCTAAGTTTTTCCCCTCTAGCTTATCTGAGGAGCGCGAGGTGGAGTTTATTCGTCTTGAGCAGGGCGACCTGACGGTGGATCGGTATGAGGCTACATTCGCTCGGTTGTCGGGGTATGCTCCTCACTTAGTCAACACCGAGGAAAGAAGAGCCAAGAAGTTTAAGCGGGGTTTGAGAAAAGACATCAGGACAAGGGTAGCTATGCTACACTTGGAGTTTTATGCTGAAGTGGTAGACAGGGCTCGCACTGCTGAGAGGTGCATTGCTGAGATGGCTGTTGATACTACAGTCACTGCATCCGCCCCTACTTCTGTGACTTACGCACCCACTCTGGGTGGTAAGGATAAGAAGAATTTCAAGAAAGAGAAGAAAGACAATAAGGGGTATCTGGCGCATGTCAAGGTGCAGACTGAGTATGATTTGGATCTGGCTAAAATTCCTGTGGTAAGAGAGTTTGCTGACGTCTTCTCTGATGATTTATCTGGGTTACCACCTAGCAGAGAAGTTGAGTTTGGTATCGAGTTGTTGCCAGGCACGGTACCGATATCTAAAGCTCCTTACAGGATGGCAACTTCAAAACTGACAGAGCTGAAGAAGCAACTGGAAGAACTATTAGAGAAGGGGTATATTCGACCCAGTGTTTCTCCATGGGGAGCACCGGTGTTATTTGTGAAGAAGAAGGATGGTACTTTGCGCATGTGCATCGATTACCGTCAACTCAATCAAGTGACTGTTAAGAATAAGTACCCATTACCCCGTATTGTTGATCTCTTTGATCAGTTGCAGGGTGCTACTGTATTCTCTAAAATTGACCTGAGGTCTGGCTATCATCAGCTGAGAGTTCAGGAGGTGGATGTACCTAAAACTGCATTCAGGACCAGGTATGGGCACTATGAGTTTCTTGTTATGCCCTTTGGATTGACAAATGCCCCTGCAGTGTTTATGGATCTGATGAACAGAGTATTTCATGAACTTCTCGACAAATGTGTGGTCGTCTTCATAGATGATATTCTGATCTACTCCAAGAATGCGCAAGATCACACTCAGGATTTGCGCAAGGTGCTGGAGATTCTGCGGCTGAAGCAGCTGTATGCTAAGGCCAGCAAATGTGAGTTTTGGTTACATCAGATTGGCTTTCTGGGACACATTATTTCTGACCAGGGTGTGTCTGTGGATCCAGTGAAGGTGGAGGCCATTCTTCACTGGGGAAGACCAACTACAGCGACTGAGGTCAGAAGTTTTCTGGGCTTAGCTGGATATTACCGCCGCTTTGTGGAAGGTTTTTCCAAGCTGGCAGGTCCTCTGACTAAGCTAACTAGAAAAAATTTAAAGTTTGAGTGGTCTGATGATTGTGAGTCTAGTTTTCAGGAACTGAAAAAGAGACTGACCAGTGCTCCTATCCTCATCATTCCCTGTGATGGAGAGAAGTTCACTGTTTACACTGATGCCTCTGGTAAGGGTCTAGGTGCTGTACTGATGCAGCAAGGAAAGGTAGTCGCTTATGCTTCAAGACAACTCAAGGACTATGAAGTAAACTACCCCACTCATGATCTGGAGTTGGCAGCTGTAGTTTTTGCCTTGAAAATCTGGAGGCACTATCTGTTTGGACAGACATTTGAATTATTTACAGATCACCAGAGCTTGAAGTATATCTTCACTCAGAAAGAGCTGAATATGAGACAGAGGCGATGGCTTGAATTGATAAAGGATTATGACATCACCATCCAATATCAGTCTGGTAAAGCCAATGTGGTGGCTGATGCTCTTAGTCGGTATCCTGTGACTCAGATAGCTGCACTACGAGTCCAGGAGTGGCGACTATTGCAGGAGTTCAGTGACATGCATCTGAGTGTGACTCCGGGTGAGAGAGGCGGTCTTCTAGCTTCTCTCAGGGTTCAGTCAGAGTTACTGCAGAGATTGAGATCAGAGCAGCAATCAGATCCGGATATTTTACGGTGGAAAGAGAGGTCTGAGCAAGGCTGGGTGGATAATTTCAGTATGTCGGATGATGGTCTCCTCAGATTCCGTGGAAGGGTCTGTGTCCCTGAGGACCCTGAGTTGAGAAATGACATTCTTAAGGAAAGTCATTGCACTAAGTATACCGTTCATCCTGGTAGTACCAAGATGTATCAGGATCTGAAAAAGACTTTCTGGTGGCATGGTATGAAGAAGGATGTGCATTTGTTTGTGTCCAGATGTTTGACTTGCCAAACCGTGAAGGCTGAGCATCAGAGGCCGGGCGGTTTGATGCAGTCTCTCCCTATTCCTCAGTGGAAGTGGGAGCATATCAGTATGGACTTTGTGTGTGGGCTGCCCAATACCAGAAGGAATCATGATGCCGTATGGGTGATTGTGGACAGGCTCACGAAGTCAGCTCACTTCTTACCGATCAAAATGACTTACAGTTTGGATCGGTTAGCAAAACTGTACATCGATGAGATTGTCAGATTACATGGAGTTCCCTTGGACATTGTCTCTGATCGTGATCCTCGATTTCTATCCAGGTTTTGGAAGAAATTACAGGAAGATTTGGGAACTAATCTGAGTTTCAGCACTGCATATCATCCTCAATCTGATGGTCAGACAGAGAGAACTATTCAGACACTTGAGGATCTTCTGAGATCTTATGTGATTGACTGGTCTGTTGAGTGGGATCTGGACTTATCACTGATAGAGTTCACCTACAACAATAGCTTCCACTCTAGCATACAGATGGCTCCGTATGAGGCCCTATATGAGAGGAAAATTGAGTCCCAGGTACATTGGTCCCTTTGATATCATTGAGAGGATTGGACCTGTGGCATATCGACTTGCTCTGCCCCCATCACTGGAACACCTCCATAATGTGTTCCATGTTTCTGCACTCAGAAAATATTGTTCTGATCCTTCTCATGTTCTGGAGTTGGAACCTCTCCAGCTTGAAGAGAACATGACTTTTGTGGTGAAACCTCTCAGAATTGAAGATAGAAAAGAGAAAGTGCTGAGGAATAAGGTTATTCCACTTGTGAAAGTCATCTGGGGAAATCAGTCTGTTGAAGAAGCCTCTTGGGAGGTTGAAGCAGAGATGAGAAAGGAGCATCCTCACCTGTTCAGTGACGGGCTTGGTCAGCTTTAGAGGACTAAAGCTCTATAAGGGGGGGAGGATGTAACGCCCTTGATTTTCTGAATTTTGATTTAAGGTTAGAAATTCAGTTTCTGTATTTTTATCGGTTAAAATTTTGGGATTTTTGCCTAATTGTAGGACTTTTCCCTACAGGGCAAAAATAATTATTTTTGTTGGGGCTTCGAACCCTCAACCTTGACTATTTGCTCCTGGAATTCTTCCACCATGGTGGCGCATATTTCTGTGTTATTGGAGTGGCGCATGGTGGTTAAGCCCAGGTAAGCCCATTAAAGCCGATTTCCACTTAAGTTAATTGGGTTATTGGATCTTGGATCCGTTTGGGGTGGAAAAAAAAAATAAAAAAAAAAGGGGGAAAATTCGTGAGAGCTCCTCTCCCTCACGATTTTTGGTTTGTTTCTTGCCCTAGCCACCTGTGTTGTCGCCCCTCACTGTGCTTGGCGCCTCCTGCAAACTTCTGACGCTGGTGGTGGCAGACTGGTGGTGGACGAACTTTCTGGAGACCCCTGATCCCCTGTTTTGGCGTTTTCTCTGTGGGCGATTTTTCTGGTGAGTAATTCGATCCTAAGGAGTCTAATCCGAATTAAAATTCGTTATTTGCCATGATTATTCGTATGGGGTTGAATTCAAATAATTATAGGGTTTTAAAATCCTGTTCTGCTGAAATCTGCATTCGTTAATCTGACCTTTGTGTACTATAACCCCAATATCTCATGGTCTATAGATCCAAATCGCACGAAATAAATTTTGTATGAAACTAGATACATTCGGCTTTAATTTGAATCTGATATCGACCATATCCGAGCTGTATTCGTATTTCAATCTGTATTGCAATCTAGCTGTACAAAATCAGTTTTCTGAAATTCTGGATTTCGACCTTTATGTGTTCGAACCATCATATCTCCCTAGGTATAGCTCGAAATCTTGTCAAATCAGTTTTATTAGACCGTAGGCTCGAAGAGATTTATTTTGACTCCCATAACGCCTATTTTCGATTAGTTATTGGATCTGAAATAAATGTCGCAAGACTGATATATGAATCTGTTTTCTTGAAATCTGAAATTCTGACCTTCCTATGTTCGAACCCTTATATCTTCCTGTCTAAAATTCGAAATCTTGTGAAACCAGTTTTATTGGAAACTAGATTCAGAGAGCTTCATTTTGAATACAATATTGACTAGCTTTGGTTCGAAATTGGATTAAAAATATATTTTGCAAACTGACAATATAAATCTGCTATGTTTTGGTTAGACGAATATTCCTTTGTGAGAAAAATTTACATTGTATGGTTTAACATCTTAAATTGTGGTCTGTAGTTCTTCTAAAATTTATTTGTTTGATGAGAAATTTTAGAGAAAACAAAATTGGGGATTTAACTAAGAACTTAGGAATTTTCGAAAATATAGTTGAGCCAATTTTGGGGCTTTTGTCAATTTTCTTCACAAACGTGTAATTAAAATTATCTGTAGTGGGGGACTGAAATTAATTACATGAAATTTGTACGTTCTGTTAAGGTTCTGAAAGTGGCGCCCCTTACAGTAATTTTATAACTCACGATTTTAGGAATTTTGAGGAGATTATTTCATGAATAACTTCTGTTCTGTGTTTAAATGTTTGTTATATGAATAATCTATGTTCTGTATTTAATTGTTTGCTATGTGGATATTTCCTGTTCTGTTTATATGTTGTGAAGTTTCTGAAAACCTTGAATGTGTTAAAACATTTGTGAGAACATAGAATGGTTTGACATGAATTAAGGTTAGTTGTAAGGAATTCACTCATATAATTTCCGTTCTGTGTTTAAGGACTGGATATTGGGGTGTGTCATTTTCTGGTTTGTTAGACTTTGGGCATAATGTAAGAATTAAGTAGTGGTTGATCCTACTTCTCTGTTTCAGTATAATCTGTTCTGTAAAATTATGCCCTAGTGTAGCACTCTTCCGTGTCCTTACCCTCCTTCTGTGGCGCTGTAATGGTGCTGATAGTCTACTACGACCCTTGAGACACTATTTCAGTTCTGGGTTTTGGAGGCCAGAGTGCCACGTCCTAACAAGACGGGGGCCACCCACTGATACCTCCTCTACCATTCAGTTCTGGGTTTTGGAGGCCAGAGTGCCACGTCCTAACAAGACGGGGGCCACCCACTGATACCTCCTCTACCATTCAGTTCTGGGTTTTGGAGGCCAGAGTGCCACGTCCTAACAAGACGGGGGCCACCCACTGATACCTCCTCTACCATTCAGTTCTGGGTTTTGGAGGCCAGAGTGCCACGTCCTAACAAGACGGGGGCCACCCACTGATACCTCCTCTACCATTCTGTTCTGGGTATTGGAGACCAGAGTGCCACGTCCTGACAAGACGGGGGCCACCCACTGATATCTCCTCTACCATTCTGTTTCTGATATGCATGCATTGTCTCGTCCTCGGCAGAGGTGGGGTCAGACCTTCTGTGGTCATCAGGCCTTCTGTGGCCTTTCTGTTTCCGATGTAGACTATCCTTTTGGACTCTAAAAATTCTGATTTTCTGTCTGTCAGTTCTGATTTCTGTAGTTCTGTTTCGATCTGTATTTAGATGTATTAGGCGGTGTGGATAGTTGGTATGGGTTGGTATATTCATATCCTACCTGTTTGATGCCTATTGTTACAAGTATCTGTATTTGATTGTGTTTGTTTCTGATATGAGCATGCATGTTAAGTTGATTTATCTTATCTGTTAAATAAAAAGAATTTCAACTTAAGTATGATATTTTTGATGTGTACTATGGATGACTTTTAGTGTCTTTTACTCACTGAGCTTTTTAGCTCACCTCCGTTGTTTAAATGTTTTCAGGTGAGACATCAAGACAGTAATTGCTACAGCTAATATGACGCTAATGTTTGATGTCATTTCTAAGAATAGTCTTCTAAAGATTTATCAGGCCTGCGTGCCTAATTTATTATGACCTATATGACATGTTTTATCTCCTGAGGGCTTATGCCTGTTTTCAGGATACTATATTATAGTTGTTTCGTTTAAATTATTGGATACAAGTCTTGGATTCTTTTATTGAATTGGTTCTTATTTTGAAATGTCCGATTTGAGATGTGTAACCGAATTTGTGTTGTTTATTTTAGTATCTGAATAATCAGTTCTGTATATTTCTGAAATTCCACATATGTGTAGTGTGGACGTTTGTTGTTGTTACAAGATATGTGTCTGTGCAGCAGTAGTTTAGAATACTTGCTGCCGGATTTTTCTGGATTTCCGGATTTCTATTTCCTAGTAATCGATCCTATTCAGTTCTGTGCGGTTTTCTGTTCCGTAGTAATGTCCTTCGATGCCGCTTTCTTCTTGTGTTTTAATGGAAGAGTAAAAAAAAATTTTTGAAACCCCGTATTTTACTTGTATGCGTGTGGGGTGTGATTCTGAGGGATGTTACAGATGGTATCAGAGGATTTTTACTAGCAATTAGAAACTCCGGGGAAGGAAAACTCTGTTTGTGTATTGCTAGAAACCAAGTTAGGATCTGAACTCTGTTTGTGTATTGCTAGAAACCAAGTTAGGATCTGATTGTGATTGAATATTGGTTGTTATTCTACTGTGTTATGTGATGCAGGTAAACATAAATGGTGCGACCAAGAGCTAGCAGTAGCAACGGTGATCAACAGCCTGATCTGAGGCAGACCATGGAGGCTATGACTGCTATGATGCAACAACAGAATGCATTCATTCAGCAGCAAACTCAGATGATGCAGCAGCAGCAGGCGCAGCACATGGAGGTTTAGCAACAGTTATTGCAGCGGCTGTCGCAGACACAGTCTCAGTCACAGGCACAACCGGCTGGTTCTCCTCTGGGTGATGGCGCACATCAACGATATGCTCGGTTGGTTCGAGAGTTTCAGCACCTGAACCCAACTACATTTTATGGTAGTCCGGGGCCCAGAGCGGCTGAGGATTGGCTTTTGACACTGGAAAAGATTTTCCAGGTTTTGCGCTGTGATGATGCAGACAAGCTATGTTTGTCTGTCTTCATGTTGCGTGGAGATGCCGAAGACTGTGGAAGGGAGTCGTCCGACTGGCGGCAACTGAATCCAAAGATGTTGATTGGCAGTACTTCATGATGAAGTTCAATGCTAAGTTTTTCCCCTCTAGCTTATCTGAGGAGCGCGAGGTGGAGTTTATTCGTCTTGAGCAGGGCGACCTGACGGTGGATCGGTATGAGGCTACATTCGCTCGGTTGTCGGGGTATGCTCCTCACTTAGTCAACACCGAGGAAAGAAGAGCCAAGAAGTTTCAGCGGGGTTTGAGAAAAGACATCAGGACAAGGGTAGCTATGCTACACTTGGAGTTTTATGCTGAAGTGGTAGACAGGGCTCGCACTGCTGAGAGGTGCATTGCTGAGATGGCTGTTGATACTACAGTCACTGCATCCGCCCCTACTTCTGTGACTTACGCACCCACTCTGGGTGGTAAGGATAAGAAGAATTTCAAGAAAGAGAAGAAAGATAAATAAAAGAAAGCATGGATCTTATGTGGTAAAAGCCCCTACTTCTGTGACTTACGCACCCACTTGGAGTTTTAGCGTTGGATTTTAACGGTCTTTTATCTTCTTCACTATCATGCAATTCCTATGGTGATAGCAGAAGATAAATAAATCATGCTGTTCTACTTATATAAACAATAAAAGAAAGCATGGATCTTATGTGGTAAAAGCCCATAGCCTAAGTAAGACCTTAATTAACTTAAGTCTTCACTTGCTTTTCTTCATGGGACTTTTGCTGCTCATTTGGCCCAAACCAGGGCCCAAGCGCCGTCTGCAGCTCAGGTGCGCCCACCAGGAAAATGCGCCTGTCCTAGGGTCGAACCCTAGACCTCCCATCTGGTCAAGCCACTGCTGCATGCGCCTCTGCCAAGTGTGCTCTGTGCTCTTGTCTGATTAACTTACAAATTAATCTATCTAGACAAGATTGACACGCAGGTCAATTACACTTTATAAATTAAATACAATGTGATACGCAGATCACAATAATTAATTTACAACTTTAATACAGGCACGCAGGCCCCAGCACAGCACACATTTAACATGGGCAGCCCACATAAGAATAAATAAACAAGCATATGCCACAATCAAACATGTGATCCTTTCAAGAAAATAAAATTTTTTTGGAAAAACCCATTGGCATCAATTTTATTTTCCTTATATGCCCTACTACCTCACAGCGGTCCATTACTAGGGATCCACTCATCCAACCTAGTCAGATCCATTGCCCTTGCATGCACCAAGTCGTAACTGACTTGAGTTGACCCAGTGGTCAACCATGCATGCGCTAGGGCTGAACGACCACTATGAGGTCTGGCAAGCGGGTGTGACCCCGGGCCTAACTCATGTGCATTCATTAGTTGTCTCAACCAGACATCGCTACACGCCTGTCTGCAGTCGACCTATAGCCACCAGGTGCTTGCGCACAGGTGCTATCTGGTCAACCCATCAAGGCTGTCAGATGGTCTGATCAGACTATCTGGATCTAACCTAGGGGATGACTTCAACCCTAATAACCCGTCTAAGGGTTTAAAGTAAGGTCTTAGATCTAATGTGGAGCGCGCATGATACAAGTTTTTGACAAAACAAAGACTTTAACAAGCGCCTACATAAACATGAAAATACACATGCGCCAACATCTAAAAAACTAGCATGTAGTTTCGCATGTGATGACATTTAGATCTATGCATCACAAATAAGGATCACACAGTAACATGAAGCAATCATATGAACATACAATAACAACTACCTCTGATACCAATTGAAAGTCCCCTAGAACTGAAGGGGGAAACCCTAATAGGAGGCGCAACAAAAATTTTCTAGCGGAATCTTAGGGTTTCAAAAGATCGAATGTAAGTTCATGTGATCAACTCCTTATAATGTATAAATCAGATTAGATTCATACCATTGCCATCGATCGGATGGTGCCTTGGAAGGAAAGGCGCAAATGTTCCTTCTCCAAAGGTGACGCACACAAATGAATATGGCTTGCTCCTTTGAATCTTTGTGCTAGCAAAGCTCTTCAAAAGGTCCTTGATCGGTTGAAGGGAATGAGATGAGAGTTCTCTCCTTCTCGAATCCTTCTCCAATGCGTGAAGAAGTCGCCACCCAAGGAAGCGCCGCAAAAAGGAAGTGAGAGGCGAGAATAGAGCATGATGATCTCAACGTGAGGCGTGGTCACGATTTAGAAGTCATGGCTTCTAAAATTAGTAAACCACTTCTCCTCATGCGCCCATGAGTTTACCCAAGCGCAAATCTCTGATCTTTTGAACCATGCACTCAAGTAATGAGCTGGTTCAATTAAATTTGGTTCAAATACCAAATTAAACCAAGCCCTCTGGTTTAGATCATAATTAAACCCTAAGGCTCCAGATCTAACCGTTCATCTCTTGATGCTCCCGATCTCACTGATCTAGCATCTATTCTCTCGATCGAAGCTTACCGATCTCAAGCCCTAATCAATCAAACATGATCAGACCAGATCTCACTTACAATCAGAGATCAAATCCCTTTAAACTGAACCCAAATAATTCAGTCCACACGATCTGACTTAAGTAAGCCATATCATCAATTTGTGCGACCCTGAGGGTTTCCTTTAAATGTCGGTAACGATAACTCACGTTATCACGATCAGTGAGGGGTATCTAGCAACACATCACTGTCTCCCGATATAAAGGAAAGAGTCTTCCAAGACTACACCCAAACTACAGCACAAGTGTGAATCCAATTCACAAGGCATGCAAATTTCCTTTGCCACTGGATGTTCTTATTGGACAAGCGTGTCAAGCTTGTAGCTCCAATATGATGAGCATGATTAGATCAGATGAACATAGTCATCTGGGTATGGCCATACACTTTCTCAATCATCTCATCCTGGGGGGCCCTTTAGAACATCACACTCCTTAAACAAGGAGACGGCAATCCTATATCTATCACTAGTGCCCTAACCTGATTCAAGCTCACCATCCAAGATAGTCTATAACCATTATGTTTCAAATGATATTGAACTACCTCAAAACAATGACAATCATCATTTAGAAAACACAAGTGATCTCAAGTCAGAGGAAATGTGCCACTTGTCGCATTCAAGGATTATTCATATTGTGACAAGCAATTGAATATCCTAGTAGGGTCTCTCCAGTACATCCAATGTACCCATGAGTCTACATCTTATTCCAAGCTCGAAGCATCCTATAAGATTAGAACACATATTAGTCTTAACCATATCAAGGCTGTCTCATGTTCACCAAGACATATCGACTAAGGACTTAACTGCATGTCAGCCTAGCTGAACAGCTTTGAGACATTATTCAGAAGTACACTTATTGCAGCAGACAATGTAACAAACTGAATATCAACCATGCCTTTATAAACATAAGAGTTTATTACATGATACTGATACATTCCCAAGGCCTCAAACATTAGCCTTAAGGGCATACCCCAACACACCAAGATATCTCGACTAAGGACATGACAACATGTCAGCCAAGCTGAACAGCATTGAGACATTATTCAGAAGCACACTTATTGCAGCAGACAATGTAACAAACTGAATAACAACCGTTGCCTTTATAAACATAAGAGTTTATACATGATACTGAAAGAATCCCAAGGCCTCAAACATTAGCCTTAAGGGCATACCCCAACAATCTCCCACTTGCACTTAATCTAATGGTTGAGAAATCTCAAACCCATGTTATTACAGTGCTTCTCATGCTTCTGCTGCGCCAGAGGCTTGGTAAGCGGGTCAGCCAGATTGTCATCTGTATGAACCTTGCAGATTTTGATCTCACCACGATCAATGATCTCCCGGATCAAGTGAAACCTTCTCTGTATGTGCTTGGACTTCTGGTGCGACCGTGGTTCCTTTGCTTGTGCGATTGCTCCAGTGTTATCGCAGAAGATAACCAAAGGATCTGCACTCGAAGGAACAACACCAAGTTCTTGAACGAACTTACGAATCCACACTGCCTCCTTGGATGCTTCCGAGGCTGCAACATACTCGGCTTCTGTTGTGGAATCAGCAACGATAGACTGTTTGAAACTTTTCCATACCACTGCTCCACCATTCAAGCTAAAAACATAGCCTGATTGCGATCGGAAATCATCCTGGTCAGATTGGAACGAAGCGTCAGTATATCCTTCAATGCTGAGTTCTTCCTGACCACCATACACCAAGAACATATCTTTGGTCCTCCGCAGATATTTCAAAATGTTCTTGACTGCAATCCAGTGCGCCTGACCTGGATTACTTTGGAATCGACTGGTCACGCTTAACCCGTAAGCGACGTCTGGGCGAGTACACAACATCGCATACATAATGGACCCAATAGCTGAAGCATAAGGCGTATTGTCCATTTCATCTTTCTCAGTCTGTGTTTGTGGATACTGACTCTTTGAAAGATTCAGACCATGTCTGACTGGAAGATATCCTCTTTTAGAATTTTCTAAATGGAATCTCTCCAGGACTTTATCGATGTAAGTACTCTGGCACAGCCCGAGAAGCCTCTTAGATCTATCTCTGTAGATCTTCACACCTAATACATAGGCTGCTTCTCCTAAATCTTTCATCTGGAAACATTTTCTTAACCATGCTTTAACAGCATGCAGTTCAGGAATATTGTTTCCAATGATTAAGATATCATCGACGTAGAGGACTAGGAAAGTAATCACGCTCCCACTAAACCTCTTATATACGCACGGGTCATCTTCATTCTTGATGAAACCAAATTCACATATTGATTCATCAAAACGAATATTCCAGCTTCTAGATGCTTGCTTAAGTCCATAAATGGACTTCTTTAACTTGCATATTTTATGATGATCTGATGGATTAGTGAAACCTTCAGGTTGTTTCATATACACATCCTCATCCAGTTTTCCATTAAGGAAAGCGGTCTTCACATCCATCTGCCAGATCTCATAATCGTAATATGCTGCTATCGCAAGAATAATCCGAATTGACTTGAACATGGCTACAGGAGAGAAAGTTTCATCATAATCTATCCCGTAGATTTGTTTGAAACCTTTCGCAACTAGCCTGCCTTTATAGGTAACCACGTTACCATCCATGTCAATCTTCTTCTTGAAGATCCATTTACAGCCTATAGGGATTATTCCCGGAGGCGGATCAACCAAATACCAGACTTGATTATCTGACATGGAGTCCATCCCGGCGCGCATAGCTTCAAGCCATCTCGCTGATTCCGGTCCACTGACCGCATCCGCATAAGTTAGGGGTTCATCATGATCAATGATGTAGACTCCATCATAGCGCTCAGGCTGTCGACGGATCCTTCCCGATCTACGCGGTTCCCGTGATATCTGAGCCTCAGGTTGCTCAATAACTTGATCTACTGGCTCAGGCTCATCCAACGGTGCTTGACTACTTTGTCCTTCCTCTGGATACTCATCCAGTTTTATTTCTCTCCCACTGGCTTCTTGCAGAAGAAACTCCTTCTCAAGAAAAATAGCCATCCGAGCAACAAATACTTTGTTCTCTTTGGGATCGTAGAAATAATAACCCTTAGTTTCCTTAGGGTAACCGACAAAGATGCATTTCTCAGATCTGCTCTCTAGTTTCCCAGAGGCGAGCTTTTTGACATAAGCCTCGCAACCCCAGATCTTAACAAATGTCAAGCTCGGCTGTTTCCCATACCATAAATCATATGGAGTCTTTGAAACTGCCTTGGATGGCACTCGGTTTAGTATCTTTGCGGCTGTTTCCAGTGCAAATCCCCAAAAGGAGTAAGGTAGAGTAGCCTGACTCATCATAGAATGAACCATATCCAGTAAGGTTCTGTTGCTCCTCTCGGACACACCATTCCATTGCGGTGTTCCTGGTGGAGTGAGCTGTGAGATAATCGTTGGGGTATGCCCTTAAGGCTAATGTTTGAGGCCTTGGGATTGTATCAGTATCATGTAATAAACTCTTATGTTTATAAAGGCATGGTTGTTATTCAGTTTGTTACATTATCTGCTGCAATAAGTGTACTTCTGAATAATGTCTCAAAGCTGTTCAGCTGGGCTGACATGCTGTGAAGTCCTTAGTCGAGATATCTTGGTGAACATGAGACAGCCTTGATATGATTGAGACTAATATGTGCTCTAATCTTATAGGATGCTTCGAGCATGGAATAAGATGTAGACTCATGGGTACATTGGATGTACTGGACAGACCCTACTAGGATATTCAATTGCTTGTCACAATGTGAATAATCCTTGAATGTAACAAGTGGCACATTTCCTCTGACTTGAGATCACTTGTGTTTCTAAATGATGATTGTCATTGTTTTGAGGTAGTTCAATATCATTTGAAACATAATGGTTATAGACTATCTTGGATGGTGAGCTTGAGTCAGGTTAGGGCATTAGTGATAGACAAAGGATTGCCGTCTCTATAATTGGAGTGTGGTGTTCTAAAGGGGCCCCCTGGATGAGATGATTGAGAAAGTGTATGGCCATACCCAGGTGACTGTGTTCATCTGTTCTAATCATGCTCATCATATTGGAGCTACAAGCTTGACACGCTTGTCCAATAAGAACATCCAGTGGCAAAGGAAATATGCATGCCTTGTGAATTGGATTCACACTTGTGCTGTAGTTTGGGTGTAGTCTTGGAAGACTCTTTCCTTTATATCGGGAGACAGTGATGTGTTCCTAGATACCCCTCACTGATCGTGATAACGTAAGTGTTGGAGTATGCCCTTAAGGCTAATGTTTGAGGCCTTGGGATTGTATAAGTATCATGTAATAAACTCTTATGTTTATAAAGGCATGGTTATTATTGAGGTTGTTACCTTGTCTGCAATAATAAGTGTACTACTGAATAATGTCTCAAAGCTGTTCAGCTAGGCTGACAGGCTCTATGTCCTTAGTCGAGATATCTTGGTGAACATGAGACAGCCTTGATATGATTGAGACTAATATGTGTGCTAATCTTATAGGATGCTTCGAGCATGGAATAAGATGTAGAATCATGGGTACATTGGATGTACTGGACAGACCCTTCTAGGATATTCAATTGTTTGTCACAATGTGAATAATCCTTGATAGCAGCAAGTGGCACATGTCCTTCGACTTGAGATCACTTGTGTTTCTAAATGATGATTGTCATTGTTTTGAGGTAGTTCAATATCATTTGAAACATAATGATTATAGACTATCTTGGATGATGAGCTTGAGTCAGGTTAGGACACTAGTGATAGATAAAGAATTGCCGTCTCCTTGTTCAAGGAGTGTGATGTTCTAAAGGGCCCCCCTGTATGAGATGATTGAGATAGTGTATGGCCATACCCAGATGACTATGATCATCTGATCTAATCATGCTCATCATATTGGAGTTACAGGCTTGACATGCTTGTCCAATAAGAACATCCAGTGGCAAAGGAAACATGCATGCCTCGTGAGTTTGATTCACACTTATGCTGTGGTTTGGGTGTAGTCTTGGAAGACTCTTTCCTTTATATCGGGAGACAGTGATGTGTTGCTAGATACCCCTCACTGATCGTGATAACGTAAGTTATCGTTACCGACATTTAAAGGAAACCCTCAGGGTCGCACAATTTGATGATATGGCTTACTTGAGTCAGATCGTGTGGACTGAATTGTTTCGGTTCAGTTTAAAGGAGTTTAAACTCTGATTGTAAGTGAGATCCAGTCTGATCATGTTTGATTGATTAGGGCTTGAGATCGGTAAGCTTCGATCGAGAGTATTGATGCAAGATCGGTGAGATCAAGAGCATCATGAGATGAACGGTTAGATTGGAAACCTTAGGGTTTGGTTGATCTAGACCGATTGGCTTGGTTTGGTCTTTGAACCAAATTGGTTTGGACCAATTTGGATTGAACCGGTTCACATGGGTGAACCCATGGTTCGATCCATAAAGCGTTTTGGGCGGTTTGCTAGAAGTGAGAACGCATGGCTTAATGGATTTTCCATTTTTGGAAAGTCATTGAGCGCATGTCTCCTTGAAACGCCAAAACGGCTTGAAGGCTCATTGAACTCTTGTCTCCTTGCTCTTGCTCGACGAGACTTGAGAGAATTTTGGGTGTGGACGACAAGAGAAGGACCGGCCAACCAAAGGAAGTGATCATCTCTTCTCTTTACTCGATCAAGGACAACTCTTGGAACCTTGCTAGCACAAGGAGCACCAAGGAAGTGAGCGCATCCTCATCTTGTGTGCGCATCTTGTGGAGGAGACCCCTATTCGATCTCTTCTTCCAAGCCGACCTCCAACTCTATGGCTATGGTATAAATCTAACTCATTCAAGTTGATCATATGCTCATGCTAAAATCGTTGAAAACACATGCTTCCGCTTGCAAAGTTATGCGCCACCCCCCTTAGTGTTTTCGCCCCCCTCTTGAAAGGGGTTTCACATGCTTGCGCTCCCCCTTGAAGGGGACCCCTACAATTGGTATCAAAGCATGTTGAAGCATGTTAATATGATTGCTTGATATTTCCGTGATCCATGTTTGCGCATCTTCATGTATGCTTAGATCTTGTTCACATGCGAAAATTGACATGCTATTTCTCCATGCGAAAGTAAGATGTTTACTTATCTAGGCGCATGTTGTTTGTTCATGATGTCGCATGTCTTGAGTTGGCGCTTAGTTTATGTTGTTTTATCAAACAAAACCCTAACTTGCGCGCCTATGACTAGATCTAAAGTGCCACCTACTATAAACCCTTAGATGGGTTGATGGGGCTGAAGTCACCTCTAGGTTAGATCAAACTAGTCTGATCAGACCATCTGACAGCCTAGATGGGTTGACCAGATAGCACCTGTGCGCAAGCATGAGGTGGCTATAGGTTGACTGCATCAAAGGCGTGTAGCGAGGTCTGGTTGAGACAACCAATGAACACTCTTGAGTTAGGCCCGGGGTCACACCCGCTTGCCAGAACTCTTGTTGGTTGTTCAGCCCTTAGCGCATGCATGGTTGACCATTAGGTCAACTCGGGTCAGTTAGGACTCGGTGCATGCAAGGGCACAGGATCTAACTAGTTGGATGAGTGGATCCCTATCAATGTACCATTGTAAGGTTGTAGGGCACATAAGGAAGTTAAAATTGATGCCTATGGGGTTTTCAAAATTTAATTTCTTGATTGGATCACATGATGATTGAGACCATGTGCTTGTTTATTTATTCTTATGTGGGTTGCCCTATTGTGTGCTGTGCTGGGGCCTGCGTGCCTGGTTAATTATAAGTTAATATTATTGTGATCTGCGAATCACATTTTTTATTAATCTATTGTATAATTGACCTGCGAGTCAAAGCTTGTCTAGATAGATCAAAATGTTTTTGATTAGACAAGGGCATAAAAGCACACATCCAAGAGGGGCATTCAGCTGGTGGCGCACCTGAGGTGCTCTTGGCGCTAGGGCCCTGGGTTGGACCAGATGAGATGCAAAAGAGCTCAAGTGAAGACTTAAGTAAAATTAAGGTCTTACTAGGATTCATGGGCTTTTACCACGTAAGATCATGCTTTCTATTTATTGCTTATATAATTAGAATTGCATGTGTTTATCTTCTGCTATCACCATAGGACTTGTATGATAGTTAAGAAGATAAAAGACCGTTAAAATCCAACGCTAATATATCAAGCACGTAATGCCTTCTGGCGCGAAACCTCACTGTTCTGACTATCGTTGGAGCCGTGTTGAACCCACTCAGTGGGCACGTCCATCTATCTTCAGACAGTGCGGGATTACACCTGCGTGTTACAGAGTAGGGATTTATCCCTTCTCGTTGCTCAGCATAGCACGTGGTGGTCCAGGGAGTAGGTCAGGTCAGCTTGACCATGTAGACTACATATGTGGCGCATATGGTAGTGCATGGAGGCAGCCATCTGTGGGGTCAGAGACTGTGTTGTACCAACTCAGTTGGCACAGTCTGCTGGATTGCCCAGATGAAGGGGAATCGCACGGGTTGGCGATTGGCTGGGACAGCCTACCAGAAATTAATGCTTGTCATCTCTGTGCATCTTATCTCGCCTGAGCGGGACGCGGAGACCAAGTATGAAATCTGGATCCCATCTCACTAAAAGAGTGTTACTCTTTCGGACTGTTTACTGGATTTTTCAGTCAGACAAAATAGTGAGAAAAAGAATCTTTCTTAAAGTCCTGGATTGATTCTGAACATTGATACTGACCTTGCTGTTCTTGCTTGTTGTAGATTCCTGCAGCAACGAACACCATGAGCTTCAATGTGCGATCCCTACTGGAAAGGGAGAAGTTTGCTGGGCCGAACTTCTCTGACTGGTTCAGACACCTTAAGATCGTTCTTAAGGCAGAGAGGAAACTGTATGTCCTCGAGACGGCGATACCGCCGCAGCCCGCTGCGAACGCCGCAAGGGCGGTTCGTGATGCCTATGAAAAGCACGTCAATGATAGCATTGATGTCGCTTGCCTGATGCTAGCGTCTATGACGCCACCGCTGCAGCGTCAGCATGAGGATATGTCGGCTATAGAGATTATAGCGAACCTCAAGATGCTGTATGCTGCACAGGCGACGACAGAACGCTATAATCTGACGAAGCTCTTCTTTCAGAGCAAACTGGCTGAAGGGAGCCCAGTGGGAGCTCACGTGCTCAAGATGATTGGGCACAAGGAGGCTCTGGAAAAACTGGGGCATACCGTCAACCAGGAGCTTGCTGTAGATATTATTCTGCAGTCTCTTCCGCCTTCTTTCGATGCGTTCATCATTAACTTTAATATGAACAAAATCGATTGTACGCCGGCAGAGCTGCTAAATATGCTCTTGACTACTGAGGAAACTCTGAAGGGCAAGCCTTCAACCTCTGTCTTAATGGTTCCTTTTAGGAACAAGAAGAAGGGGAAGAAGGGCAAGGCCCCTGTCAAGAACTACAGTAAGGCTCTGAAACAGAAGGTCAAGCGGTCCAAGGACAACAGGTGTTTCCACTGTGGCTAGCTGGGTCACTGGAAAAAGGACTGTAAAGCGCTCCAAGGAGATAAGAGGGGAAGCATCGCTTCTGGCTCAGGTATATACGTGACGGAAGTCATGGTTTCATCTTCTTCTATTTCATGGGTGTTGGACACTGCATGTGGAGTTCACATTTGTTCAAATGTACAGGAACTCAAGAGAAGAAGGCAGGTGGGATAGCATGAGGTAGACCTACGCGTTGGAAACGGGGCACGGGTTGCTGCTGTTGCTGTAGGAGACTATTTCATTTCTTTACCATCTGGCATTGTATTGGAATTAAACAATTGTTATTTTGTACCGAGTATCACCAAGAATATTATCTCTATTCCTGCTCTTGTCAGGAAAGGATTTGCCTTTGAATGCAATATTTCAAAGTGTGTTTTATCTGTAGATAATATTGTGTATGCAACTGGTTCTATTAACAATGGGTTATACATGTTGGACATGGAAAATTCTATACAAAACATTGATAATAAGAAAGCCAAGTATGCTGATGACAGCACCTTGCTATGGCATAGTCGTTTAGGCCATATAAACGAGAAACGCATTAAGCGGTTGCATGATCATGGACTGCTGGGATCTTTCTCCTACGAGGAGTTTGATACATGCAAAGCTTGTTTGATGGGTAAAATGACGAAGTCTCCTTTTCCTAACAAAGGTCAAAGGGCTTCAGGTTTACTTGACCTCATACACAGTGATGTGTGTGGGCCATTTAGTAAACATGCCAGAGGTGGCTATCAGTACTTCATTACCTTTACTGATGATTTCAGTAGGTATGGATATGTCAATCTAATGAGACATAAAAGTGAATCTTTTGACAAGTTCAAAGAGTTCAAAAATGAAGTACAAAATCAGTTAGGCCGAAATATCAAGGCACTTCGTTCTGATCGAGGTGGAGAATACCTAAGTCGAGAATTTACTGACTATCTGAAAGAGTGTGGGATTATCTCACAGCTCACTCCGCCAGGAACACCGCAATGGAATGGTGTGTCCGAGAGGAGAAATAGAACGTTACTTGACATGGTTCGTTCTATGATGAGTCAGGCTACTCTTCCATACTCCTTTTGGGGTTTTGCACTGGAATCAGCTGCAAAGGTACTAAACCGAGTGCCATCCAAGGCAGTTTCAAAGACGCCATATGAGTTATGGTATGGGAAACAGCCTAGCTTGACATTTATCAGGATCTGGGGTTGCGAGGCTTATGTCAAAAAGCTCGCCTCTGGGAAACTGGAGAGCAGATCTGAGAAATGCATCTTTGTCGGTTACCCTAAGGAAACTAAGGGTTATTATTTCTACGATCACAAAGAGAACAAGGTTTTTGTTGCTCGGACGGCCATATTTCTTGAGAAGGAATTTCTTCTGCAAGAGGCCAGTGGGAGAGAAATAAAGCTGGATGAGAATCCAGAGGGAGGACAAAGTAGTCAAGTGCAGTTGGATGAGCCAGAGCCAGTGGATCAGGTTATTGAACAACCTGAGGCTCAGATAACACGGGAACCGCGAAGATCGGGTAGGATCCGTCGACAGCCTGAGCGCTATGACGGAGTCTACATCATTGATAATGATGAACCCCTCACTTATGCGGATGCGGTCAGTGGACCGGAGTCAGCTAGATGGCTTGATGCTATGCGAGCTGAGATGGACTCCATGTCAGATAACCAAGTCTGGGATTTGGTTGATCCGCCTCCGGGAGTAATCCCTATAGGCTGTAAATGGATCTTCAAGAAGAAGATTGACATGGATGGTAACGTGGTTACCTATAAAGGCAGGCTAGTTGCGAAAGGTTTCAAACAAATCTACGGGATAGATTATGATGAAACTTTCTCTCCTGTAGCCATGTTTAAGTCTATTCGGATTCTTTTCGCTATAGCTGCATATTATGATTATGAGATCTGGCAGATGGATGTGAAGACAGCTTTCCTTAATGGAAATCTGGATGAGGATGTGTATATGACACAACCTGAGGGTTTCACTAATCCAGCAGATCGTCATAAAATATGCAAGTTAAAGAAATCCATTTATGGACTTAAACAAGCATCTAGAAGCTGGAACATTCGTTTTGATGAATCAATCTCTGAGTTTGGTTTCATCAAGAACGAGGATGACCCGTGTGTATATAAGAGGTTTAGTGGGAACGTAATTACATTCCTAATCCTCTACGTCGATGATATCTTAATCATTGGAAACGATATTCCTGAACTGCATGCGGTTAAAGCATGGTTAGGAAAATGTTTCCAGATGAAAGATCTAGGAGAAGCAGCCTATGTGTTAGGTGTGAAGATCTACCGGGATAGATCTAATAGGCTTCTCGGGCTGTGCCAAAGTACTTACATCGATAAAGTCCTGGAGAGATTCCATTTAGAGAAGTCTAAACGTGGATATCTTCCAGTCAGACATGGTCTGAATCTTTCGAAGAGTCAGTGTCCACAAACACAGACTGAGAAAGATGAAATGGACAATACGCCTTATGCTTCGGCTATTGGGTCCATTATGTATGCGATGTTATGTACTCGCCCAGACGTCGCTTACGGGTTAAGCGTGACCAGTCGATTCCAAAGTAATCCAGGACAGGCGCACTGGATTGTAGTCAAGAACATTATAAAATATCTGCGGAGGACCAAAGATATGTTCTTGATATATGGTGGTCAGGAAGAACTCAGTATAGAGGGATATACTGACGCTTCGTTCCAGTCAGACCAGGATGATTTCCGATCGCAATCAGGCTATGTCTTTAGCTTGAATGGTGGAGCAGTGGTGTGGAAGAGTTTCAAATAGTCAACTGTTGCTGATTCCACAACAGAAGCCGAGTATGTTGCAGCCTCGGAAGCATCCAAGGAGGCAGTGTGGATTCATAAGTTCGTGAGAGAACTTGGTGTTGTTCCTTCGAGTGCAGATCCTTTGGTTATCTTCTGTGATAACACTGGAGCAATCGCACAAGCAAAGGAACCACGGTCGCACCAGAAGTCCAAGCACATACAGAGACGGTTTCACTTGATCCGGGAGATCATTGATCGAGGCGAGATCAAAATATGCAAGGTTCATACAGACGACAATCTGGCTGACCCGCTTACCAAGCCTCTGGCGCAGCAGAAGCATGAGAAGCACTGTAATAATATGGGTTTGAGGTTTCTCAACCATTAGATTAAGTGCAAGTGGGAGATTGTTGGAGTATGCCCTTAAGGCTAATGTTTGAGGCCTTGGGATTGTATAAGTATCATGTAATAAACTCTTATGTTTATAAAGGCATGGTTATTATTCAGGTTGTTACCTTGTCTGCAATAATAAGTGTACTACTGAATAATGTCTCAAAGCTGTTCAGCTAGGCTGACAGGCTCTATGTCCTTAGTCGAGATATCTTGGTGAACATGAGACAGCCTTGATATGATTGAGACTAATATGTGTGCTAATCTTATAGGATGCTTCGAGCATGGAATAAGATGTAGAATCATGGGTACATTGGATGTACTGGACAGACCCTTCTAGGATATTCAATTGTTTGTCACAATGTGAATAATCCTTGATAGCAGCAAGTGGCACATGTCCTTCGACTTGAGATCACTTGTGTTTCTAAATGATGATTGTCATTGTTTTGAGGTAGTTCAATATCATTTGAAACATAATGATTATAGACTATCTTGGATGATGAGCTTGAGTCAGGTTAGGACACTAGTGATAGATAAAGGATTGTCGTCTCCTTGTTCAAGGAGTGTGATGTTCTAAAGGGCCCCCCTGTATGAGATGATTGAGATAGTGTATGGCCATACCCAGATGACTATGATCATCTGATCTAATCATGCTCATCATATTGGAGTTACAGGCTTGACATGCTTGTCCAATAAGAACATCCAGTGGCAAAGGAAACATGCATGCCTCGTGAGTTTGATTCACACTTATGCTGTGGTTTGGGTGTAGTCTTGGAAGACTCTTTCCTTTATATCGGGAGACAGTGATGTGTTGCTAGATACCCCTCACTGATCGTGATAACGTAAGTTATCGTTACCGACATTTAAAGGAAACCCTCAGGGTCGCACAATTTGATGATATGGCTTACTTGAGTCAGATCGTGTGGACTGAATTGTTTCGGTTCAGTTTAAAGGAGTTTAAACTCTGATTGTAAGTGAGATCCAGTCTGATCATGTTTGATTGATTAGGGCTTGAGATCGGTAAGCTTCGATCGAGAGTATTGATGCAAGATCGGTGAGATCAAGAGCATCATGAGATGAACGGTTAGATTGGAAACCTTAGGGTTTGGTTGATCTAGACCGATTGGCTTGGTTTGGTCTTTGAACCAAATTGGTTTGGACCAATTTGGATTGAACCGGTTCACATGGGTGAACCCATGGTTCGATCCATAAAGCGTTTTGGGCGGTTTGCTAGAAGTGAGAATGCATGGCTTAATGGATTTTCCATTTTTGGAAAGTCATTGAGCGCATGTCTCCTTGAAACGCCAAAACGGCTTGAAGGCTCATTGAACTCTTGTCTCCTTGCTCTTGCTCGACGAGACTTGAGAGAATTTTGGGTGTGGACGACAAGAGAAGGACCGGCCAACCAAAGGAAGTGATCATCTCTTCTCTTTACTCGATCAAAGACAACTCTTGGAACCTTGCTAGCACAAGGAGCACCAAGGAAGTGAGCGCATCCTCATCTTGTGTGCGCATCTTGTGGAGGAGACCCCTATTCGATCTCTTCTTCCAAGCCGACCTCCAACTCTATGGCTATGGTATAAATCTAACTCATTCAAGTTGATCATATGCTCATGCTAAAATCGTTGAAAACACATGCTTCCGCTTGCAAAGTTATGCGCCACCCCCCTTAGTGTTTTCGCCCCCCTCTTGAAAGGGGTTTCACATGCTTGCGCTCCCCCTTGAAGGGGACCCCTACAGTAAGTTGTCGTTACCGACATTTAGAGGAAACCCCTAGGGTCGCACAATTTGATGATATGGCTTACTTAAGTCAGATCGTGTGGACTGAATTGTTTGAGTTCAGTTTAAAGGGATTTACTCTCTGAATAAAAGTGAGATCTGGTCTAATCATGTTTGATTGATTAGGGCTTGAGATCGGTAAGCTTCGATCGAGAGAATAGATGCTAGATCGGTAAGATCAAGAGCATTAAGAGATCAACGGTCAGATCTTAGGCCTCAGTGGTTTATTATGATCTGGACTAATTGCTTGGTTTATTTGGTTGTTGAACCAAATCGATTTGAACCAGCTCATTGGATGAGCGCATGGTTCAGGTGGTGAGGCATTTGCGATTGGGGTAATGCATGGTCGCATGAACGTTTGGACTTTGCTATTTTTAGATAGCATGTTCTCAAACGTGTCCATGATCTCACGTCGCCTCTCTCTCGCCTCTTCACGCCTTTGTCGCCTCCTTGGTTTTCTTTGGAGAAGCATTCTCGTGTGAAAAAGCTTAGACGACAAGAGGAGAAAGTTTCGCCAAGCAAGGAGATCATCTTCCCTCCCATTCGATCAAGACCTCTTGGAACCTTGCTAGCACAAGGAGCACCAAAAGAGAAAGCGACATCATCTTGTGTGTGACGATTTGGAGGAGACCTCTTTTGTTCTCTTGCTTCCAAGGCGACATCCTTCATATGGCTTCGGTATGAATTCCTTTTCTGTTGTTAAAGTTGATCATAATACATGCTATCCGATCTTAGGAAACCCTAGATTCCGCCCATGCAAGTTTTGTTTAGCGCATGTTTTAGGGTTTCGCCCCTTGTAGGGGACCTTCAAATTGGTATCAGAGCTGGTTGATGCATGTTTTTATGATTGCTTAAAGCCTTTTGTGATCCATATGCGCAAGTATGCTTAGATCTAGTTGACATGCGAAAATTTCATTTTAAGTTGTTGCACATGCGAAACTTGAATGTGTTAGTCTATGGCGCATGTATGTTGGCGCATTCTTGTTTTTCTCAAAAAAAAAACTATATCACATGCGCGACTTACACTAGATCTAAGGCCCTGCTTTAAACCCTTAGACGGGTTATTAGGGTTGAAGTCATCCCCTGAGTTAGATCCAAACAGTCTGATCAGACCATCTGACAGCCTTGATGGGTCGACCAGATAGCATCTGTGCGCAAGCACGAGATGGCTATAGGTCGACTGCAGACAGGCGTGTAGCGATGTCTGATTGAGACAACCTATGAACGCACATGAGTTTAGGCCCGGGGTCACACTGTTGGGGTATGCCCTTAAGGCTAATGTTTGAGGCCTTTGGGATTGTAATAGTATCATGTAATAAACTCTTGTGTTTATAAAGGCATGGTTATTGTTCAGGTTGTTACCTTGTCTGCTGTAATAAGTGTACTTCTGAATAATGTCTCAAAGCTGTTCAGCTAGGCTGACATGCATATGTCCTTAGTCGATATATCTTGGTGAACATGAGACAGCCTTGATATGATTGAGACTAATATGTGTGCTAATCTTATAGGATGCTTCGAGCATGGAATAAGATGTAGACTCATGGGTACATTGGATGTACTGGACAGACCCTACTAGGATATTCAATTGCTTGTCACAATATGAATGATCCTTGTTTGCACTAAGTGGCACATGTCCTTTGACTTGAGATCACTTGTGTTACTAAATGATGATTGTCATTGTTTTGAGGTAGTTCAATATCATTTGAAACATAATGATTATAAACTATCTTGGATAATGATCATGAGTCAGGTTAGAACACTAGTGATAGATAAAGGATTGCCGTCTCCTTGTTCAAGGAGTGTGATGTTCTAAAGGGCCCCCCTGTATGAGATGGTTGAGATAGTGTATGGCCATACCCAGGTGACTATGTTCATCTGATCTAATCATGCTCATCATATTGGAGTTACAAGCTTGACACGCTTGTCCAATGAGAACATCCAGTGGCAAAGGACACATGCATGCCTTGTGAAGTTGCATTCACACTTGTGCTGTGTTTTGGGTGTAGTCTTGGAAGACTCTTTCCTTTATATCGGGAGAGAGTGATGTGTTGCTAGATACCCCTCACTGATCGTGATAACGTGAGTTGTCGTTACCGACATTTAAAGGAAACCCTCAGGGTCGCACAATTTGATGATATGGCTTACTTGAGTCAGATCGTGTGGACTGAATCGTTTGGGTTCAGTTTAAAGGGATTTTATCTCTGATTGTAAGTGAGATCTGGTCTGATCATGTTTGATTGATTAGGGCTTGAGATCGGTAAGCTTCGATCGAGAGAGATGATGCTAGATCGGTGAGATCAAGAGCATCAAGAATTGAACGGTTAGATTTTGAACCTTTAGGGTTTAATCTAGACCATATGGCTTGGGTTAATTGGTCTTGGACCAAACCGAATAGAACCGGCTCATGATTGAGCGCATGGTTCATGGGAGATGAGTTAAGCGTTTGGTTCACTCAAGAGTGAACGCATGAGCTTTAACACCTTTCCATTTTTGGAATCGGTTTCGAAGTGGAAATGGTGTAACGCCTCCACATTAGTGTGGGAGGTTACTCTCTTGCCGAATTCTCTCGTGTGAAGGTTTCTCCAATTTTCGGTGGAGAGGACTTGACGAAAGCTACGAGAGGAAGTCTCGCCAAGCACAACCTAGAAGTTCCCTTCCTTTCCATTTCGATCGAGGACATCTTGGAGATCCTTGCTAGCACAAGGAGCATCCAAGGAGCAAGTCATCACTCATTTTGTGTGCGACAATTTGGAGGAGACCTATCTTGATCTCTCGCTTCCAAGTCGCCATCCTCTTCATGGCTTTGGTATGATTTCTCATAGCCTTAAGTTGATCATATGGTTATCATATGCGATCTTCTAGAAACCCTCTTTCCGCCATGCTTGCTAGATGCGCATGATTAGGGTTTCACCCCCTTATATTAGGGACCCTTCAATTGGTATCAGAGCTAGGCTTTCGATATGATCTATATGATTGCTTTGAAGTGTTTGTGATCCATACATGATGCTATGTTGCGCTTACTTGATACTTTGTTTACATGCGTTTACATGATGCAAGGTTTACATTGTCTAGTTTGCGCTTGTATCATTGTTACAAGAAGTTTGCGCTCCCCCTTGAAGGGGACCCCCTATTTGCGCTCCCCCTTGAAGGGGACCCCCTAGATCTAAGGGTTATCAACATGCTAGATATTGGGTGTATCTTGTTTTCTCAAGTGAAGCATGTTGTTTGTTTGCGCATGTTCTAGATGTTTTATAAAACTTATATCTTGCGCGCCTGATTAGATCTAAGGTGCCCCTACTATAAATCCTTAGATGGGTTGATGGGTTTGAAAGCATCTTCTAGGTCCGATCCAGAGAGTCTGATCAGACCATCTGACAGCCTAGATGGGTTGACCAGATAGCACCTGTGCGCAAGCACAAGGTGGCTATAGGTCGACTGCATCCAGGGCGTGTAGCGAGGTCTGGTTGAGACGACTACTGAACACACATGAGTTAGGCCCGGGGTCACACCCGCTTGCCGAAACTCATGAGGGTGGTTCAGCCCTTTCTACATGCATGGTTGACCATTAGGTCAACTCAAGTCAGTTAGGACTTGGTGCATGCAAGGGCAGAGGATCTGACTAGATGGATGAGTGGATCCCTATCAATGGACCATTGTAAGGTTGTAGGGCACATAAGGAAATTAAAATTGATACCATGGGGTTTTTCAAAATTTAATTTCATGGATGGATCACATGTTGATTTGATACCATATGCTTGTTTATTTAATCTTATGTGGGTTGCCCTAATGAGTGCTGTGCTGGGGCCTGCGTGCCTGGTTAATTATAAGTTAATATTATTTTGTGATCTGCGAGTCACATTTGTAATTAATTTATTGTATATTTGACCTGCGAGTCAAACTTGTCTAGATAGATCAAAATGTATTTTGATTAGACAAAAGCACAAAGGCACACATCCAAGAGGGGCATTCAGCTGGTGGCGCACCTGAGGTGCTCTTGGCGCTAGGGCCCTGGGTTGGACCAGATGAGATGCAAAAGTCCCAAGAAGAACAAGTGAAGACTTAAGTATCTTAAGGTCTTACTTAGGCTTTGGGCTTTTACCACATAAGATCATGCTTTCTATTTATTGTTGATATAATTAGAATTGCATGTGTTTATCTTCTGCTATAGCCATAGGATTTGCCTGATAGTAAGAAGATAAAAGACCGTTAAAATCCAACGCTAAAATATCAAGCGCGTAATGCCTTCTGACGCGAAACCTCACTGTTCTGACTATCGTTGGAGCCGTGTTGTACCCACTCAGTGGGCACGTCCATCTATCTTCAGACGGTGTGTGATTTCACCTGCGTGTTACAGAGAAGGGATTTATCGCTTCTCGTTGCTCAGCATAGCACGTGGTGGTCCAGGGAGTAGGTCAGGTCAGCTTGACCATGTAGGCTACATATGTGGCGCATATGGTAGCACATGGAGGCAGCCATCTGTGGGGTCAGAGATTGTGTTGTACCAACTCAGTTGGCACAGTCTGCTGGATTGCCCAGATGAAGGGGAATCACACGGGTTGGTGATTGGCAGGGACTGCCTACCAGAGATTAGTGCTTGTACTCTCTGTGCATCTTATCTCGCCTGAGCGGGACGCGGAGACCAAGTATGAAATCTGGATCCCATCTCACTAAAAGAGTGTTACTCTTTCGGACTGTTTACTGGATTTTTCAGTCAGACAAAATAGTGAGAAAAGAATCTTTCTTAAGTCCTGGATTGATTCTGAACATTGATACTGACCTTGTTGTTCTTGCATTGTTGTAGATACCTGCAGCAACGAACACCATGAGCTTCAATGTGCGATCCCTACTGGAAAGGGAGAAGTTTGCTGGGCCGAACTTCTCTGACTGGTTCGGACACCTTAAGATCGTTCTTAAGGCAGAGAGGAAACTGTATGTCCTCGAGACGGCAGTGCCGCCTCAACCCGCTGCGAACGCCGCAAGGGCGGTTCGCGATGCCTATGAAAAGCACGTCAATGATAGCATTGATGTCGCTTGCCTGATGCTAGCGTCTATGACGCCACCGCTGCAGCGTCAGCATGAGGATATGTCGGCTATAGAAATTATAGCGAACCTCAAGATGCTGTATGCTGCACAGGCGAGGACAGAACGCTATAATCTGACAAAGCTCTTCTTTCAGAGCAAACTGGCTGAAGGGAGCCCAGTGGGAGCTCACGTGCTCAAGATGATTGGGCACAAGGAGGCTCTGGAGAAACTGGGGCATACCATCAACCAGGAGCTTGCTGTGGATATTATTCTGCAGTCTCTCCCGCCCTCTTTCGATGCGTTCATCATTAACTTTAATATGAACAAAATCGATTGTACACCGGCAGAGCTGTTGAATATGCTCTTGACAACTGAGGAAACTCTGAAGGGAAAGCCTTCAACCTCTGTCTTAATGGTTCCTTCCAGGAACAAGAAGAAGGGGAAGAAGGGCAAAGCCCCTGTCAAGAATTACAGCAAGGCTCTGAAACAGAAGGTGAAGCGGTCAAAGGACAACAGGTGTTTCCACTGTGGCCAGCTGGGTCACTGGAAAAAGGACTGTAAAGCGCTCCAAGGAGATAAGAGGGGAAGCATCGCTTCTGGCTCAGGTATATATGTGACTGAGGTCATGTTATCTTCTTCTTCTATTTCATGGGTGTTGGACACTGCATGTGGAGTTCACATTTGTTCAAATGTACAGGAACTCAAGAGAAGAAGGCAGGTGGGACAGCATGAGGTAGACCTACGCGTTGGAAACGGGGCACGGGTTGTTGCTGTTGCTGTAGGAGACTATTTCATTTCTTTACCATCTGGCATTGTATTGGAATTAAACAATTGTTATTTTGTACCGAGTATCACCAAAAATATTATCTCTATTCCTGCTCTTGTCAGGAAAGGTTTTGCCTTTGAATGCAATATTTCAAAGTGTGTTTTATCGTATGATAATATTGTTTATGGAACTGGTTCAATTAACAATGGGTTATACATGTTGGACATGGAAAATTCTATACAAAACATTGATAATAAGAAAGCCAAGTATGCTGATGACAGCACCTTGCTATGGCATAGTCGTTTAGGCCATATAAACGAGAAACGCATTAAGCGGTTGCATGATCATGGACTGCTGGGATCTTTCTCCTATGAGGAGATTGATACATGCAAAGCTTGTTTGATGGGTAAAATGACGAAGTCTCCTTTTCCTAACAAAGGTCAAAGGGTTTCAGGTTTACTTGACCTTATACACAGTGATGTGTGTGGGCCTTTTAGTAAACATGCCAGAGGTGGCTATCAGTACTTCATTACCTTTACTGATGATTTCAGTAGGTATGGGTATGTCTATTTAATGAGACATAAAAGTGAATCTTTTGACAAGTTCAAAGAGTTCAAAAATGAAGTACAAAATCAGTAAGGCCGAAATATCAAGGCACTTCGTTCTGATCGAGGTGGAGAATACCTAAGTCATGCATTTACTGACTATCTGAAGGAGTGTGGGATTATCTCACAGCTCACTCCGCCAGGAACACCGCAATGGAATGGTGTGTCCGAGAGGAGAAATAGAACGTTACTTGACATGGTTCGTTCTATGATGAGTCAGGCTACTCTTCCATACTCCTTTTGGGGTTTTGCACTGGAGACAGCTGCAAAGGTACTAAACCGAGTGCCATCCAAGGCAGTTTCAAAGACGCCATATGAGTTATGGTATGGGAAACAGCCTAGCTTGACATTTATCAGGATCTGGGGTTGCGAGGCTTATGTCAAAAAGCTCGCCTCTGGGAAACTGGAGAGCAGATCTGAGAAATGCATATTTGTCGGTTACCCTAAGGAAACTAAGGGTTATTATTTCTACGATCCCAAGGAGAACAAGGTATTTGTTGCTCGGACGGCAATATTTCTTGAGAAAGAGTTTCTTCTGCAAGAAGCCAGTGGGAGAGAAATAAAGCTGGATGAGAATCCAGAAGAAGGACAAAGTAGTCAAGCGCAGTTGGATGAGCCTGAGCCGGTAGATCAGGTTATTGAACAACCTGAGGCTCAAACATCACGGGAACCGCGAAGATCGGGAAGGATCCGTCGACAGCCAGAGCGCTATGACGGAGTCTACATCATTGAAAATGATGAACCCCTCACTTATGCGGATGCGGTCAGTGGACCGGAGTCAGCTAGATGGCTTGAAGCTATGAGAGCCGAAATGGACTCCATGTCAGATAACCAAGTCTGGGATTTGGTTGATCCGCCTCCGGGAGTAATCCCTATAGGCTGTAAATGGATCTTCAAGAAGAAGATTGACATGGATGGTAACGTGGTTACCTATAAAGGCAGGCTAGTTGCGAAAGGTTTCAAACAAATCTACGGGATAGATTATGATGAAACTTTCTCACCTGTAGCCATGTTTAAGTCTATTCGGATTCTTTTCGCGATAGCTGCATATTACGATTATGAGATCTGGCAGATGGATGTGAAAACAGCTTTCCTTAATGGAAATCTGGATGAGGATGTGTATATGACACAACCTGAAGGTTTCACTAATCCAGCAGATCGTCATAAAATATGCAAGTTAAAGAAGTCTATTTATGGACTGAAACAAGCATCTAGAAGCTGGAATATTCGTTTTGATGAATCAATCTCTGAGTTTGGTTTCATCAAGAACGAAGATGACCCGTGTGTATATAAAAGGTTTAGTGGGAGCGTGATTACATTCCTAATCCTCTACGTCGATGATATCTTGATCATTGGAAATGACATTCCTGAAATGCATGCTGTGAAGGCATGGTTAAGGAAATGTTTCCAGATGAAAGATTTAGGAGAAGCAGCCTATGTGTTAGGTGTGAAGATCTACAGGGATAGATCTAAGAGGCTTCTCGGGCTGTGCCAGAGTACTTACATCGATAAGGTCCTGGAAAGATTCCATTTAGAGAATTCTAAAAGGGGACATCTTCCAGTCAGACATGGTCTGAATCTTTCGAAGAGTCAGTGTCCACGAACACAGACTGAGAAAGATGAAATGGACAATACGCCTTATGCTTCGGCTATTGGATCCATAATGTATGCGATGTTGTGTACTCACCCAGACGTTGCTTACGGGCTAAGCGTGACCAGTCGGTTCCAAAGTAATCCAGGTATGGCGCACTGGATTGCAGTCAAGAATATTTTAAAATATCTGCGGAGGACCAAAGATATGTTCTTGATATATGGTGGTCAGGAAGAACTCAGTATAGAAGGATATACTGACGCTTCGTTCCAGTCGGACCAGGATGATTTCCGATCGCAATCAGGCTATGTTTTTAGCTTGAATGGTGGAGCAGTGGTGTGGAAGAGTTTCAAACAGTCAACTGTTGCTGATTCCACAACAGAAGCTGAGTATGTTGCAGCCTCGGAAGCATCCAAGGAGGCAGTGTGGATTCGTAAGTTCGTGAGAGAACTTGGTGTTGTTCCTTCGAGTGCAGATCCTTTGGTTATCTTCTGTGATAACACTGGAGCAATCGCACAAGCAAAGGAACCACGGTCACACCAGAAGTCCAAGCACATACAGAGACGGTTTCACTTGATCCGGGAGATCATTGATCGTGGCGAGATCAAAATTTGCAAGGTTCATACAGACGACAATCTGGCTGACCCGCTTACCAAGCCTCTGGCGCAGCAGAAGCATGAGAAGCACTGTAATAATATGGGTTTGAGGTTTCTCAACCATTAGATTAAGTGCAAGTGGGAGATTGTTGGGGTATGCCCTTAAGGCTAATGTTTGAGGCCTTTGGGATTGTAATAGTATCATGTAATAAACTCTTGTGTTTATAAAGGCATGGTTATTGTTCAGGTTGTTACCTTGTCTGCTGTAATAAGTGTACTTCTGAATAATGTCTCAAAGCTGTTCAGCTAGGCTGACATGCATATGTCCTTAGTCGATATATCTTGGTGAACATGAGACAGCCTTGATATGATTGAGACTAATATGTGTGCTAATCTTATAGGATGCTTCGAGCATGGAATAAGATGTAGACTCATGGGTACATTGGATGTACTGGACAGACCCTACTAGGATATTCAATTGCTTGTCACAATATGAATGATCCTTGTTTGCACTAAGTGGCACATGTCCTTTGACTTGAGATCACTTGTGTTACTAAATGATGATTGTCATTGTTTTGAGGTAGTTCAATATCATTTGAAACATAATGATTATAGACTATCTTGGATAATGATCATGAGTCAGGTTAGAACACTAGTGATAGATAAAGGATTGCCGTCTCCTTGTTCAAGGAGTGTGATGTTCTAAAGGGCCCCCCTGTATGAGATGGTTGAGATAGTGTATGGCCATACCCAGGTGACTATGTTCATCTGATCTAATCATGCTCATCATATTGGAGTTACAAGCTTGACACGCTTGTCCAATGAGAACATCCAGTGGCAAAGGACACATGCATGCCTTGTGAAGTTGCATTCACACTTGTGCTGTGTTTTGGGTGTAGTCTTGGAAGACTCTTTCCTTTATATCGGGAGACAGTGATGTGTTGCTAGATACCCCTCACTGATCGTGATAACGTGAGTTGTCGTTACCGACATTTAAAGGAAACCCTCAGGGTCGCACAATTTGATGATATGGCTTACTTGAGTCAGATCGTGTGGACTGAATCGTTTGGGTTCAGTTTAAAGGGATTTTATCTCTGATTGTAAGTGAGATCTGGTTTGATCATGTTTGATTGATTAGGGCTTGAGATCGGTAAGCTTCGATCGAGAGAGATGATGCTAGATCGGTGAGATCAGGAGCATCAAGAATTGAACGGTTAGATTTTGAACCTTTAGGGTTTAATCTAGACCATATGGCTTGGGTTAATTGGTCTTGGACCAAACCGAATAGAACCGGCTCATGATTGAGCGCATGGTTCATGGGAGATGAGTTAAGCGTTTGGTTCACTCAAGAGTGAACGCATGAGCTTTAACACCTTTCCATTTTTGGAATCGGTTTCGAAGTGGAAATGGTGTAACGCCTCCACATTAGTGTGGGAGGTTACTCTCTTGCCGAATTCTCTCGTGTGAAGGTTTCTCCAATTTTCGGTGGAGAGGACTTGACGAAAGCTACGAGAGGAAGTCTCGCCAAGCACAACCTAGAAGTTCCCTTCCTTTCCATTTCGATTCGAGGACATCTTGGAGATCCTTGCTAGCACAAGGAGCATCCAAGGAGCAAGTCATCACTCATTTTGTGTGCGACAATTTGGAGGAGACCTATCTTGATCTCTCGCTTCCAAGTCGCCATCCTCTTCATGGCTTTGGTATGATTTCTCATAGCCTTAAGTTGATCATATGGTTATCATATGCGATCTTCTAGAAACCCTCTTTCCGCCATGCTTGCTAGATGCGCATGATTAGGGTTTCACCCCCTTATATTAGGGACCCTTCACACACCCGCTTGCCAGACCTCATTGTGGTCGTTCAGCCCTTGGCGCATGCATTGTTAACCTTTTGGTCGACTCAAGTCAGTTAGGACTTGGTGCATGTAAGGGCAGTGGATCTGACTAGGTCGGATGAGTGGATCCCTAGTAATGGACCGTTGTAAGGTAGTAGGGCACATAAGGAAAAATAAAATTGATCTCAATGGGGTTTCTCAAAATTTTATTTTTCATGATTGGATCAAATGATGTATGATGCCATATGTATGTTTATTTAATCTTATGTGGGCTGCCCATGTTTAATGTGTGCTGTGCTGGGGCCTGCGTGCCTGGAATTTTATTGTAAATTAATTCTTATTTTTGTGATCTGCGAATCACAGTTTAATTAATTTATAAAATGTAATTGACCTGCGAGTCAATCTTGTCTAGATAGATTAATTTGTAAATTAGTCAGACAAGAGCACAGAGCAAACTTGGCAAAGGCACATGCAGCAGTGGCTTGACCAGACGGGAGGTCTAGGGTTCGACCCTAGGACAGGCGCATTGTACCTGGTGGGCGCACCTGAGCTGCAGAGGGCGCTTGGGCCCTGGGTTGGGCCAGATGAGAAGCAAAAGTCCCATGAAGAAAAGCAAGTGAAGACTTAAGTTAGGTTAAGGTCTTACTTAGGCTTAATGGGCTTTTACCACATAAGATCAGCGTGCTTTCTATTTATTACTTTTATAATTAGAATTGCATGAGTTTATCTTCTGCTATCACCATAGGAATTGCATGATAGTTAAGAAGATAAAAGACCGTTAAAATCCAACGCTAAAATATCAAGCTCGTAAGCCTTCTGACGCGAAACCTCACTGTTCTGACTATCGTTGGAGCCGTGTTGTACCCACTCAGTGGGCATGTCCATCTATCTTCAGACGGTGCGGGATTACACCTGTGTGTTACAGAGAAGGGATTTATCGCTTCTCGTTGCTCAGCATAGCACGTGGTGGTCCAGGGAGTAGGTCGGGTTAGCTTGACCATGTAGGCTAACATATGTGGCGCATATGGTAGCACATGGAGGCAGCCATCTGTGGGGTCAGAGACTGTGTTGTACCAACTCAGTTGGCACAGTCTGCTGGATTGCCCAGATGAAGGGGAATCGCACGGGTTGGCGATTGGCTGGAACAGCCTACCAGAGATTAGTGCTTGTACTCTCTGTGCATCTTATCTCGCCTGAGCGGGACGCGGAGACCAAGTATGAAATCTGGATCCCATCTCACTAAAAGAGTTCTACTCTTTCGGGCTGTTTTGCTGGATTTTTTAGCCAGATAAAATAGTGAGAAAAAGAATCATTCTTAAGTCCTGATTGATTCTTAACATTGATACTGACCTTGCTGTTCTTGCATTGTTGTAGATACCTGCAGCAACGAACACCATGAGCTTCAATGTGCGATCCCTACTGGAAAGGGAGAAGTTTGCTGGGCCGAACTTCTCAGACTGGTACGGACACCTTAAGATTGTTCTTAAGGCAGAGAGGAAACTTTATGTCCTCGAGACGTCTATACCGCCTCAGCCCGCTCCGAACGCCGCAAGGGCGGTTCAGGAAGCTTATGAAAAGCACGTCAATGATAGCATTGATGTCGCTTGCCTGATGCTAGCGTCTATGACGCCACCGCTGCAGTGTCAGCATGAGGATATGTCGGCTATAGAGATTATAGCGAACCTCAAGATGCTGTATGCTGCACAGGCGAGGACAGAACGCTATAATCTGACAAAGCTGTTCTTCCAGAGCAAACTGGCTGAAGGGAGCCTAGTGGGAGCTCACGTGCTCAAGATGATTGGGCACAAGGAGGCTCTAGAGAAACTGGGGCATACCATCAATCAGGAGCTTGCTGTAGACATTATTCTGCAGTCTCTCCCGCCCTCTTTCGATGCGTTCATCATTAACTTTAATATGAACAAAATCGACTGTACTCCGGCAGAGCTGCTGAATATGCTCTTGACTACTGAGGAGACTCTGAAGGGAAAGCCTTCGACCTCTGTCTTAATGGTTCCTTCTAGGAACAAGAAGAAGGGGAAGAAGGGCAAGGCCCCTGTCAAGAGTTACAGCAAGGCTCTGAAGCAAAAAGTTAAGCGGTCAAAGGAATACAGATGTTTCCACTGTGGCCAGCTGGGTCACTGGAAAAAGGACTGTAAAGCGCTCCAAGGAGATAAGAGGGGAAGCTTTGCTTCTGGCTCAGGTATTTATGTGACGGAAGTCATGATATCCTCTTCTTCTATTTCATGGGTGTTGGACACTGCATGTGGAGTTCACATTTGTTCAAATGTACAGGAACTCAAGAGAAGAAGACAGGTGGGACAGCATGAGGTGGACCTACGAGTTGGAAACGGGGCACGGGTTGCTGCTGTTGCTGTAGGAGACTATTTCATCTCATTACCATCTGGACTTGTATTAGAACTAAACAGTTGTTACTTTGTTCCCAGCATTACTAAAAATATTATCTCCATTCCTGCTCTTGTCAGGAAGGGATTTTCCTTTGAATGCAATATTTCAAAGTGTGTTCTTTCTTTAGATAATATTGTTTATGCTACTGGTTCAATTAACAATGGGTTATTCATGTTGGACATGGAATGTTCTATACAAAATATTGATATTAAGAAAGCCAAGTATGCTGATGACAGCACCTTGTTATGGCATAGTCGTTTAGGCCATATTAACGAGAAACGCATTAAGCGGTTGCATGATAATGGACTGCTGGGATCATTCTCCTTTGAGGGGATTGATACATGCAAAGCTTGTTTAATGGGTAAAATGACGAAGTCACCTTTTCCTCATAAAGGTCAAAGGGCTTCAGGTTTACTTGACCTTATACACAGTGATGTGTGTGGGCCATTTAGTAAACATGCCAGAGGTGGCTATCTTTACTTCATTACCTTTACTGATGATTTCAGTAGGTATGGTTATGTCTATCTGATGAGACATAAAAGTGAATCTTTTGACAAGTTCAAAGACTTCAAGAATGAAGTACAGAATCAGCTAGGGCCGGTGGAAGAGAAATAAAGCTGGATGAGAATCCAGAGGAAGGACAAAGTGCTCAAGCACAGTTGGATGAGCCTGAGCCGGTGGATCAGGTTATTGAACAACCTGAGGCTCAGACATCACGGGAACCGCGAAGATCGGGAAGGATCCGTCGACAGCCTGAGCGCTATGACGGAGTCTACAGCATTGATAATGATGAACCCCTTACTTATGCGGATGCGGTCAGTGGACCGGATTCAGCGAGATGGCTTGAAGCTATGCGCGCCGAGATGGACTCCATGTCAGATAACCAAGTCTGGGATTTGGTTGATCCGCCTCCGGGAGTTATCCCTATAGGCTGTAAATGGATCTTCAAGAAGAAGATTGACATGGATGGTAACGTGGTTACCTATAAAGGCAGGCTAGTTGCGAAAGGTTTCAAACAAATCTACGGGATAGATTATGATGAAACTTTCTCACCTGTAGCCATGTTTAAGTCTATTCGGATTCCTTTCGCGATAGCAGCATATTACGATTATGAGATCTGGCAAATGGATGCGAAGACAGCTTTCCTTAATGGAAATCTGGAAGAGGATGTGTATATGACACAACCTGAAGGTTTCACTAATCCATCAGATCGTCATAAGATATGCAAATTAAAGAAGTCTATTTATGGACTTAAACAAGCATCGAGAAGCTGGAATATTCGTTTTGATGAATCAGTCAGTGAATTTGGTTTCATCAAGAACGAGGATGACCCGTGTGTATATAAGAGGTTTAGTGGGAGCGTGATTACTTTCCTAGTCCTCTACGTCGATGACATCTTATTCATTGGAAATGACATTACTGAAATGCCTGCGGTTAAGGCATGGTTAAGGAAATGTTTCCAGATGAAAGATTTAGGAGAAGCAGCCTATGTATTTGGTGTGAAGATCTACAGGGATAGATCTAAGAGGCTTCTCGGGCTGTGCCAGAGTACTTACATCGATAAAGTCCTGGAAAGATTTCATTTAGAGAATTCTAAAAGAGGATATCTTCCAGTCAGACATGGTCTGAATCTTTCAAAGAGTCAGTGTCCACAAACACAGACTGAGAAAGATGAAATGGACAATACGCCTTATGCTTCGGCTATTGGATCCATTATGTATGCGATGTTGTGTACTCGCCCAAACGTCGCTTATGGGTTAAGCGTGACCAGTCGGTTCCAAAGTAATCCAGGTATGGCGCACTGGGTTGCGGTCAAGAACATTTTAAAATATCTGCGGAGGACCAAAGATATGTTCTTGGTGTATGGTGGTCAGGAAGAACTCAGTATTGAAGGATATACTGACGCTTCGTTCCAGTCTGACCAGGATGATTTTCGATCGCAATCAGGCTATGTTTTTAGCTTGAATGGAGGAGTGGTGGTGTGGAAGAGTTTCAAACAGTCAACTGTTGCTGATTCCACAACTGAAGCCGAGTATGTTGCAGCCTCGGAAGCATCCAAGGAGACAGTATGGATTCGTAAGTTCGTGAGAGAACTTGGTGTTGTTCCTTCGAGTGCAGATCCTTTGGTTATCTTTTGTGATAACACTGGAGCAATCGCACAAGCAAAGGAACCACGGTCGCACCAGAAGTCCAAGCACATACAGAGATGGTTTCATTTGATCAGGGAGATCATTGATCGTGGCGAGATCAAAGTCTGCAAGGTTCATACAGATGACAATCTGGCAGACCCGCTTACTAAGCCTCTGGCGCAGCAGAAGCATGAGAAGCACTGTAATAATATGGGTTTGAGATTTCTCAACCATTAGATTAAGTGCAAGTGGGAGATTGTAGGGGTATGCCCTTAAGGCTAATGTTTGAGGCCTTGGGATTGTATCAGTATCATGTAATAAACTCTTATGTTTATAAAGGCATGGTTGTTATTCAGTTTGTTACATTATCTGCTGCAATAAGTGTACTTCTGAATAATGTCTCAAAGCTGTTCAGCTGGGCTGACATGCTGTGAAGTCCTTAGTCGAGATATCTTGGTGAACATGAGACAGCCTTGATATGATTGAGACTAATATGTGCTCTAATCTTATAGGATGCTTCGAGCATGGAATAAGATGTAGACTCATGGGTACATTGGATGTACTGGACAGACCCTACTAGGATATTCAATTGCTTGTCACAATGTGAATAATCCTTGAATGTAACAAGTGGCACATTTCCTCTGAGTTGAGATCACTTGTGTTTCTAAATGATGATTGTCATTGTTTTGAGGTAGTTCAATATCATTTGAAACATAATGGTTATAGACTATCTTGGATGGTGAGCTTGAGTCAGGTTAGGGCATTAGTGATAGACAAAGGATTGCCGTCTCTATAATTGGAGTGTGGTGTTCTAAAGGGGCCCCCTGGATGAGATGATTGAGAAAGTGTATGGCCATACCCAGGTGACTGTGTTCATCTGTTCTAATCATGCTCATCATATTGGAGCTACAAGCTTGACACGCTTGTCCAATAAGAACATCCAGTGGCAAAGGAAATATGCATGCCTTGTGAATTGGATTCACACTTGTGCTATAGTTTGGGTGTAGTCTTGGAAGACTCTTTCCTTTATATCGGGAGATAGTGATGTGTTGCTAGATACCCCTCACTGATCGTGATAACGTAAGTTGTCGTTACCGACATTTAGAGGAAACCCTTAGGGTCGCACAATTTGATGATATGGCTTACTTAAGTCAGATCGTGTGGACTGAATTGTTTGAGTTCAGTTTAAAGGGATTTACTCTCTGAATAAAAGTGAGATCTGGTCTAATCATGTTTGATTGATTAGGGCTTGAGATCGGTAAGCTTCGATCGAGAGAATAGATGCTAGATCGGTAAGATCAAGAGCATTAAGAGATCAATGGTCAGATCTTAGGCCTCAGTGGTTTATTATGATCTGGACTAATTGCTTGGTTTATTTGGTTGTTGAACCAAATCGATTTGAACCAGCTCATTGGATGAGCGCATGGTTCAGGTGGTGAGGCATTTGCGATTGGGGTAATGCATGGTCGCATGAACGTTTGGACTTTGCTATTTTTAGATAGCATGTTCTCAAACGTGTCCATGATCTCACGTCGCCTCTCTCTCGCCTCTTCACGCCTTTGTCGCCTCCTTGGTTTTCTTTGGAGAAGCATTCTCGTGTGAAAAAGCTTAGACGACAAGAGGAGAAAGTTTCGCCAAGCAAGGAGATCATCTTCCCTCCCATTCGATCAAGACCTCTTGGAACCTTGCTAGCACAAGGAGCACCAAAAGAGAAAGCGACATCATCTTGTGTGTGACGATTTGGAGGAGACCTCTTTTGTTCTCTTGCTTCCAAGGCGACATCCTTCATATGGCTTCGGTATGAATTCCTTTTCTGTTGTTAAAGTTGATCATAATACATGCTATCCGATCTTAGGAAACCCTAGATTCCGCCCATGCAAGTTTTGTTTAGCACATGTTTTAGGGTTTCGCCCCTTGTAGGGGACCTTCAATAATCCCACACTCCTTCAGATAGTCAGTAAACTCTCGACTTAGGTATTCTCCACCTCGATCTAAATGAAGTGCCTTGATATTCCGGCCTAGCTGATTTTGTACTTCATTTTTGAACTCTTTGAACATGTCAAAAGATTCACTTTTATGTCTCATTAGATAGACATAACCATACCTACTGAAATCATCAGTAAAGGTAATGAAGTATGAATAGCCACCTCTGGCATGTTTACTAAATGGCCCACACACATCACTGTGTATAAGGTCAAGTAAACCTGAAGCCCTTTGACATTTATGAGGAAAAGGAGACTTCGTCATTTTGCCCAATAAACAAGCTTTGCATGTATCAATCTCCTCATAGGAGAATGATCCCAGCAGTCCATGATCATGCAACCGCTTAATGCGTTTCTTGTTAATATGGCCTAAACGACTATGCCATAGCAAGGTGCTGTCATCAGCATACTTGGCTTTCTTATTATCAATGTTTTGTATAGAACATTCCATGTCCAACATGAATAACCCATTGTTAATTGATCCAGTAGCATAAACAATATTATCATAAGAAATAACACACTTTGAAATATTGCATTCAAAGGAAAATCCTTTCCTGACAAGAGCAGGAATAGAGATAATATTTTTTGTAATGCTTGGTACAAAGTAACAATTGTCTAGTTCCAATACAAGTCCAGATGGTAATGAGATGTAATAAACTCCTACAGCAACAGCAGCAACCCGTGCCCTGTTTCCAACTCGTAGGTCCACCTCATGCTGTCCCACCTGTCTTCTTCTCTTGAGTTCCTGTACATTTGAACAAATGTGAACTCCACATGCAGTGTCCAACACCCATGAAATAGAAGAAGAAGATATCATGACTTCAGTCACAAAAATACCTGAGCCAGAAGCGATGCTTCCCTTCTTGTCTCCTTGGAGCGCTTTACAGTCCTTTTTCCAGTGACCCAGCTGGCCACAATGGAAACATCTGTATTCCTTCGACCGCTTAACCTTTTGTTTCAGAGCCTTGTTGTAGTTCTTGACAGGGGCTTTGCCCTTCTTCCCCTTCTTCTTGTTCCTGGAAGGGAACATCAAGACAGAGGTTGAAGGCTTTCCCTTTAGAGTCTCCTCTGTAGTCAAGAGCATATTCAGCAACTCTGCCGGAGTACAGTCGATCTTGTTCATATTAAAATTAATAATGAACGGATCGAAGGAGGCCAGGAGAGACTGCAGAATAATGTCTACAGCAAGCTCCTGATTGATGGTATGCCCCAGTTTCTCTAGAGCCTCCTTGTGCCCAATCATCTTGAGCACATGAGCTCCCACTGGACTCCCTTCAGCCAGTTTGCTCTGAAAGAAAAGCTTGTTCAAATTATAGCACTCAGTCCTCGCCTGTGCAGCATATAGCATCTTGAGGTTTGCTATAATTTCTATAGCAGACATATCCTCATGCTGACGCTGCAGCTGTGGCGTCATAGACGCTAGCATCAGGCAAGCGACATCAATGCTATCATTGACATGCTTTTCATAGGCATCGCGAACCGCCCTTGCGGCGTTCGCAGCGGGTTGAGGTGGTATAGCCGTCTCGAGGACATACAGTTTCCTCTCAGCCTTAAGAACAATCTTAAGGTGTCCGTACCAGTCTGAGAAGTTTGGCCCAGCAAACTTCTCTCTTTCCAGTAGGGATCGCACATTGAAGCTCATGGTGTTCGTTGCTGCAGGAATCTACAACAATGCAAGAACAGCAAGGTCAGTATCAATGTTTAGAATCAATCCAGGACTTAAGAAAGATTCTTTTCTCACTATTTTATCTGGCTGAAAAATCCAGCAAAACAGCCCGAAAGAGTAAACTCTTTTAGTGAGATGGGACCCAGATTTCATACTTGGTCTCCGCGTCCCGCTCATGCGAGATAAGATGCACAGAGAGTGCAAGCACTAGTTTCTGGTAGGCAATGCCTGCCAATCGCCAACCCGTGCGATTCCCCTTCATCTGGGCAATCCAGCAGACTGTGCCAACTGAGTTGGTACAACACAGTCTCTGATCCCACAGATGGCTACCTCCATATAGCTAACATATGCCCCATTTGTAGCCTACATGGTCAAGCTGACCTGACCTACTCCCTAGACCACCACGTGCTATGCTGAGCAATGAGAAGCGATAAATCCCTTCTCTGTAACACGCAGGTGAAATCACACACCGTCTGAAGATAGATGGGCGTGCCCACTGAGTGGGTACAACACGGCCCCAACGATAGTCAGAACAGTGAGGTTTCGCGTCAGAAGGCTTACGAGCTTGATATTTTAGCATTGGATTTTAACGGTCCTTTTATCTTCTTAACTATCATGCAAACCCTATGGTGATAGCAGAAGATAAATAAATCATGCAATTCTAATTATTTAAACAATAAAAGAAAGCATGATGATCTTATGTGGTAAACGCCCATCAACCCTAAGTAAGACCTTAGTTTAACTTAAGTCTTCACTTGAGCTCTCCATGGGTCTTTTGCATCTCAGCTGGCCCAACCCAGGGCCCAAGCGCCCTCGGCAGCTCAGGTGCGCCCACCAGGTAAATGTGCCTGTCCCAGAGTCGAACCCTGGACCTCCCACCTGGTCAAGCCACTGCTGCATGCGCCTGTGCCATGTGTGCTCTGTGCTCTTGTCTGATTAAATTACAATTTAATCTATCTAGACAAGATTGACTCGCAGGTCAATTACACATTATAAATTAAATAACATGTGATGCGCAGATCACAATAAAATTAATTTACAATTGAATTCTAGGCACGCAGGCCCCAGCACAGCACACATTAAAAGGGCAACCCACATAAGATTAAATAAACAAGCATCGTGGCATCCAATCAACATGTGATCTAGATAAGAAAATAAAAATTTTCGAAAACCCATTGGCATCAATTTTAATTTTCTTATGTGCCTTACTACCTTACAACGGTCCATTACTAGGGATCCACTCATCAGACCTAGTCTTATCCACTGCCCTTGCATGCACCAAGTCCTAACTGACTTGAGTCGACCCAACGGTCAACCATGCATGCGTTAAGGGCTGAACGACTCTCATGAGTTCAGGCAAGCGGGTGTGACCCCGGGCCCAACTCATGCGCGTTCACTGGTTGTCTCAACCAGACCTCGCTACACGCTCTTGATGTAGTCGACCTATAGCCACCTCATGCTTGCGCATAGGTGCCATCTGGTCGACCCATCTAGGCTGTCAGATGGTCTGATCAGACTATTTGGATCTTAACTAGGTGATGACTTCAACCCTACTAACCCGTCTAAGGGTTTATAGCAAGCGCTTAGATCTAAGTAGGAGGCGCGCAAGATAAGTTTTTGCAAACATCTAACATGCGCCAACGAAATACATGCGCCAACATAAGTATAATACATTCATCTAGTATTTTCGCATGATTTGAAAACTATCATGAACTTTCGCATGTAATACTTTAGATCTATGCATCAGCGTAAAAATGGATCACAAAGCAATCATATAAATCATACATGAACCAACGCTCTGATACCAGTTGTAGGAACCCCTTTCATGAGGGGGGCGAAATAAACCCTATTATGCGCATCAAGATTAATTTTGGCATAGCGGAAACTAGGGTTTCAACAATCGCATGTATGATATATGATCAACTTAACTATCTTGTATGGATCAAATGAAAACATACCATAGCCATTGATTCGAATGGCGTCTTGGAAGAAGATGGCGAAAGGGCTCTCCTCCAAAGGTGACGCACACAAGAGGATGATGACTACTCCTTGTGTTCCTTGTGCTAGCAAGGTTCTCCAAGGGTGCTTGTCGAATGGAAGGGATGAGATGACTTGGTTGCTTAGCCGAGACCTCCTTGTCGTCAACACCTTCAACCCACAAGAGTGTGAGCGTCCAAAGGAAGAAGCGAACGCTTTTTCGTTTTTGGCGTTGAGGCGTTAAGGGAAGTGGCCTTCATGACTTTCCAAAAATAGAAGTCATGCACCCATCATCTCATAACCGACCAAAGAAAACGCCTTCATGCATTGAACCATGTGTTCACTCATGTGAACCGGTTCAAGCAAATTGAATGCATTTCAATTTGGTTCAAAGATCAATCAACCCAAGCATTTGGTCTAGATCACTATTAAACCCTAAGGCTCCAGATCTAACCGTTCATCTCCTGATGCTCCTGATCTCACCGATCTAGCATCAACTCTCTCGATCGAAGCTTACCGATCTCAAGCCCTAATCAATCAAACATGATCAGACCAGATCTCACTTACAATCAGAGTTTAAATCCCTTTAAACTGAACCAAAACAATTCAGTCCACACGATGTGACTTAAGTAAGCCATATCATCAAATTGTGCGACCCTAAGGGTTTCCTTCAAATGTCGGTAACGATAACTCACATTATCACGATCAGTGAGGGGTATCTAGCAACACATCACTGTCTCCCGATATAAAGGAAAGAGTCTTCCAAGACTACACCCAAACCACAGCACAAGTGTGAATCCACTTCACTAGGCATACATGTTTCCTTTGCCACTGGATGTTCTTATTGGACAAGCGTGTCAAGCCTGTAGCTCCAATATGATGAGCATGATTAGATCAGATGAACATAGTCACCTGGGTATGGCCATACACTTTCTCAATCACCTCATCCAGGGGGGCCCCTTTAGAACATCACACTCCAAACAAGGAGACGGCAATCCTATATCTATCACTAGTGTCCTAACCTGACTCATGATCATTATCCAAGATAGTCTATAACCATTATGTTTCAAATGATATCGAACTACCTCAAAACAATGACAATCATCATTTAGAAACACAAGTGATCTCAAGTCAGAGGACATATGCCACTTGTTGCATACAAGGATTATTCACATTGTGATAAGCAATTGAATATCCTAGTAGGGTCTGTCCAGTACATCCAATGTACCCATGAGTCTACATCTTATTCCATGCTCGAAGCATCCTATAAGATTAGAACACATATTAGTCTCAATCATATCAAGGCTGTCTCAAGTTCACCAAGATATCTCGACTAAGGATATGACAGCATGTCAGCCAAGCTGAACAGCATTGAGACATTATTCAGAAGCACACTTATTGCAGCAGACAATGTAACAAACTGAATAACAACCATTGCCTTTATAAACATAAGAGTTTATACATGATACTGAAAGAATCCCAAGGCCTCAAACATTAGCCTTAAGGGCATACCCCAACACATACCTCTTAGGTGCACAACGAATCCTTCTAGACTTACGTTGGGCCTGTGTTTGAACTTTCAGTTATATAACAACCAGTGTAGTTGGCTTAGGTTCTATCTCAGTGTCTTATGGTTGATCTTGGACTTTGATGCGTTCAATTTAAATCATGTTTTTGCCTGTATTTTATATGATATTTGGGCTATATTTTATGATTTTATACTAATTTCTAATGTTTTTACTTCACTTGGTATAGAATCTTCATTTTTCTTAATATTTGTGAATATGCAAGTAAAATGGCATGAAAATGATGGATTTTGCGAGTTTGAAGCCATAGCACGATTCCCAAGAAAATTATGATGTCACAAGTCAAATTTGCGGCGAAAACAGTGTTAGACGTGATATTCACGGCTGTAGCCGTGAGTTTCTTGACTAGCCATGAGTTTCGACTTCAAAGGGTGAAATCGCGGCTAAGTTAAAAAATTCACAAAAACTTTCACGGGTAAGGCCGTGAATCCTTCACAGGTCGTGAATATTTCTGTGCACAAAAAACTTTACTTAGAAACTTTCATGCCCACAACCGTGAACAGTTTACGGGCCATGACTATTTTTGCCCATTCATATTTTTCACTCGATTCGAACCCAAATCGAGTTATATTTGAACTAAAATATCCAGAATTCTTCCTTGATGGGTTTTGAATTGATTAAACTATAAAGAAGAAATTTTTGGAGGGCAATAGAGACTTTTACGGGTGAACACAATCAGAGGCAGTGGCTAGGGTGAAATCGACTTCCATAGCAAAATTCGAGTGAGAATTCACGCGAAGGGGAGAATTGAACACTTCATCATCATCTCTAGATCGAGGTTAAGCATTTCTAATTACTTTCTTAATGATTTCTTAAACTTTTGATAGAATTCAATGCAAGTTTCATCTATATTCATGTTGTACATGATGAATATGAGTGAGTAAACTAGATTTCGGGATTTGGGATGTAGCTCACTGACGTTTATGGATTAAAACTTGTATTGTTATTCTTTAATGTGATCATTATAGCATTGATTTGATTACAATTGAGTTTATCCCATAATTTACTCTGGCCAAGTATATTTGCGTCTTAGACGTTGCGAGAAGTACCGGGAGGTGAATCAAAACATCATAACTATTCTATTCAAACATACGAATCCAATCACGGGAGTAGTTTGGATTCGTTTGAAAGATTTCATGATTTTTCATAGGGCTTAATGGGCTCAGTTGCATTAATTGTCATGAGAGTAGGGAGTTAGCATAGCTAAGTACCGGATTATGCTTCGGGAGGAGGTAACTTGTAGCTTAGGAAAAATCCCTTTCATTACTATAATATTTTGTTCAAAGATTGATTTTTATGAAATTCATAATTGTCAGTGTGGTGAAACTCCGAGTTCTAACCTTTTAAAAACTAATTTTTATCCTTGACGTTACCTCTGTTACTTTTCGTACTTAGAAGTTCACACAAAATCATAAATTGAATCACCTAGATATAAATGAGTTGTGCAATCAGTACTTGACCACCAGATCCTCATTTGGAACGATCTTATTTTTTTTACTTCGATAAATCTATGCACTTGCAGACGCATCAAGTTTTTGGCACCGTTGCCAGGGATCAGGCCAGCCAATATCGATTTGATCGATAAGTTTATAGACTAGGCATTTATTTTTCTTTTGATTTTAGCATTTTCTCAGTTTTTCTTCTATTGCTATTTTGTGTTATTTCAGTTTTATTTTTTATTAATTAACACGTTGTATGCCCAGAGCTTTAAAGATAGGTACTCTATTTCCTGAAGATTTGGAGATTGAACGCACCTTCCGCCTTCGAAGAAAACAACAGTTCTAGACTAAGAAAGTTGCAGAAGAAAGCGTGATGGCAAACAATCAGTCAGTAAGGGATTTTGCAGTACCTAGCATATAGGGTTTTAATTCTAGCATTGTTCGACTTAATGTGGAGGCGAACAACTTCATGCTTAAACCAGCACTGATGACTATGGTTCAACAGAACCAGTTTGGGGGTTCCCCAACACTGGATCCTAACCTTTATCTTGCTATCTTTTTAGAATATTGTGACTCTGTCATGGTAAACAGTGTATCTTCTGATGAAATAAGACTAAGACTATTTCCATTTTCTCTCAGGGATCATGCACGGGCTTTGTTATATTCTCTTCCCGCTGGATCAATTACTACATGGGATGAGCTTTCATGTGCTTTTCTGACCAAATACTTTCCACCAAGCAAGACAGTGCAGTTGAGGAATATGATAACTTGCTTTGGACAAAAAGAAGGAGAATCACTCTATGACGCTTGGGATCGTTTCAAGGAACTTCAGCGCATGTGTCCTCATCATGGGCTTCAGAAGTGGGTCCTAATCCATATCTTCTACAATGGATTGGACTACAACATAAAGCTCATGGTGGATGCTGCTGTTGGGGGAGCTATCATTAGCAAAAATGTAGAAGATGCAATAACCTTGCTTGAGGATATGGCCATAAATCATAATCATTGGTCCAATGATTGCGGTATTACATTGATAGGAATTAGTAAGTATAGTAGTGATTCCTTGACATCTTTAGCAGCAAAGGTTGATTCTTTGCCACAAAAATTGGATTTTTTTACTTTTCCTTCAGTTGTAATTAGTTCTATTTTTTGTTAGGTCTCTGGTGTTTCAGATCATATTTCTACTAATTGTCATCTTTTAGCCTCACCACAGGATGACTCTTGTCAGGAGCATGTCAATGCTTTAGGCAACTATAACCAAAGGCAGGTGAACAACCCTTATTCAGCTAAATATAATCCAGGCCGGAGGAACCACCCCAATTTGTCATACAAGAATAATCAAGGGCAAATTCCTTAGTGGTTTAATCAACAGAATAATAGGCTGCCACCAAGTTTTCAGTCCAGGTATTTCAATCAACCTCAGAAGTCCAACTTGGAGTCCCTTTTGGAAGGTTTCATTACTGCTCAGAAAAAGCACAATGAAGATGTCTCTGATGCTATTAAGCATCTAACATCTCGTGTGGATGCCTTGGTAACCAACAATAAAATGTTAGAGAACCAAATAGCTCAACAAGCAAGTACCTCCAATAGGCGTACAGGTAAGCTTCCAGGCCAACCAGAGATGAACTCCAGGGGGCAATGTAATGCCGTCACCATGGTAAGTGGTGAATATATTGATGAACCTGGGATGCCTAATGAAGAACCTACACCTGAAGTTTGGGAAAGAAAGCCTGAAGAGACTTTGCCTGAAAAGGAGATGCTAATGGAGAAGGAGAGGGAGGAAGTCTGTGTAGGTCCACCTACACATCTTCCGCCTATTCCTTACCCTCAGAGGCTTGTAAAAGCAGAATTGGAAAAGCACGATATTGCAACTTATGAGGTAAGAAGCAGTGAGGTAAATCAACCCATGGTGATCAAGAAGGTAAAAGATCCTAGAAGTTTTTCAATTCCATGTCAAATCGGTAAGATGTGAATTGAACATGCTTTATGTGACTTAGGCGCAAGCATAAGCTTAATGCCTTTGTCAAGTTGTAAGAAGCTTGATATAGGAGACATGACACCTATAAAACTTTTACTTCAATTTGCTAATGGTTCTGTTCAACAATCTATTAGAATCTTATAAGATGTTTCTGTTAGAATTGGTGACTTCCCTATTTTAACTAATTTTATAATTGTCAATATAGAAGAAGACACTAAGTCGCCAATTATCTTAGGTAGACCATTTTTAGCTAGAACAAGTGCTATCATAGATATGGTGGATGAAAAGCTAACTTTGAATTTTGGAAAGAATAAATTAGTGTTTTATTTTTCTCTGAAGTCTAAGAAGTGTTCCTTTGTAGAATCTCACCAACACATTGAAGATGAGGATAACAAAGCTAATGGTGGTAATACCATAGAAGTTGACAAGAATCCCTTGGAAGATTATTTGAAGCATGAAAAAGACAAGGGGAAAAGAGATGGAACATGGGCACAATTACAGATGACCAATTTAAGCCCACAAATCGACTTAAGAAGGTGTGAAGATGAAAAGTTTCATATTATTCACTACGCCTCAAATCCACCAGAATATTCATAAAGTTTGCTATGGTCAAGCTAATGACCTTAAATAAGCACTTTTTGGGAGGCAACCAAAAGTTCTGAGTTTTATTAATTTTAATATTTTCAATTTTAATTTTTAATTTTTTTATAATTTTTAGATAATTTAAATAGTATGATTTGATGAACTTTTATATATGAAAAATCTTCTAAATATGTTATTTTACATTCAGGAATTATATGGAAATTTTTTTCGTGAAGACCTCTGTCTTGGCGAGATTTTCATGGTCGTGGCCGTGAATCACTCACGGAACATGAGTTTTATTTGTAAAGGGGCTAAGTCACATATACATTCACGGTCGAAGCTGTGAACGATTCACGGACTATGAGTTCTTACGCTTTAAACTTAACGGGCGAAAACTAGGATTTACGCTCACACTCGTTAAACATAGATTCTCGATGATTTCTTCCACCACAGGCAACAAATCCCTTCCTTTGACCTTCCTCCACCTCCAGCGAGTGTTTTTTTGGCGTTCTTTCATCAGATTCTGGTCGGATTTAGTGAAGAAGTGGCGGACGTTCTCCAGAACACCCGTTTCGCCGCCAACATTCGATTTTAGCCATATTTCTTCCAGATTTGTGAGCAAATTCTTCCTTAGAGTATTATTTGGATTCTCCACTCGATTTGCATGCTTTTAGTATGAATTTGGAGAATCTTCCTGTATATCTGTGTTGATTGTTGAGATACTATGGCACCGAGGAGATCGGTGAGGACTAGACCTTATGGGGCCATAATGAAGAGTAGATAGATAGGTCTAGCCCTGTAGTTTATGTATAGGATGGTATCTGGAGTGTTACCAGATACTTTTGAGCGAATAATTTATGATGATTCGGAGCCTGAGACTCATACGCAGATATTAGAGGCTCCGAGTACACATACAGCTCCCAGTACTTCAGCTAGACCAAGTACCTCTTAGACTGCATCTGAGCTAGTCAGTTCTCTAGACGGTACAGATCAAAGGATTGCTAGACGGTACGCTAGGAAGCATACCAATCGCTATACTTCTGCTTGGGGGAGGAGAGTTGCCCCATGCTTATCTCCTGTACTTGAGACGACAAAGACATCAGTGGCACCCCCAGAGCTAGCTCCCGTCACAGTTGAGATAGAGCATGCTGATGAGCAGCAGACTACTTCTGTTCCTATGGCTGTGGAGGAGGCTACCACATCTAAGCTGTTGGGAAACCCCGGGGATTTTAAAATTTTACAGACAAGCACAGTGGAAGCAATCCCCGAAACAAGCCAGTCCCAAAAACCTAGAAGATCGAGTCTTGCGAGGAGATCGACACGGTGAGTAAGAGATGATACCTTAATGCAAATTAAGTGTTGTGATGCAGGCGCCCAAATGTGCGCCCTCTGCAGTCTCGCACACAGCCGAACCTCGAATCCTCTTCTTCCACGCCCGGTGCTAGCCTCGGGAAGAAGATCCATGCCTTTGGGAGACTTCCTCAATCACTTGCGCCAACTCTAGAGGAGATGCCAAGGAGAGGAGGTGGAGCTTCGTCAGAGTCAAACTCTTGAAGCACTCCACCAAGATCCGAACCGGAATCAACTAAAGCCAAAGTCAAACTTTGGAGAGGAGGGCGCCAAGGAACCTCCAAAGTTCCGAACTCACTAAAGGGAAGAGGAGAGGCAATGGGCGAACATCCCTTTCCCTCTTTCCAGGAGTGGCGACAAGGGGGACAAGGGTGCAAGAGTTCAAGAGTTGCGACGAGGAGGGAGGAAGGGGGTTTATATACCCATGAATAGGTGCACCTCTTCACTAGTGAAGAGGCACACCTCTTCATGAAGAGACACACCTCTTCAAGAGGTAAAACCCATTTCGCCCACGCCAAGTGCCATGCGCCCAAGTACATTCACCCACTCCAAGTGAGAAGCTCCAAGCTTCTCACCTTAAGAAGATGTCCAACTTGTATTTGTCCACCTCAAGGAAATGCGCCAAGCTCACTCCAAGTAGCTTGCGCCATTCCATTTGGCCCATTGGCCCAAATGGCTTATTGAGCCCATTTGGCCTATTAGCCCAACTTGGTCTATTGGGCCCATTTGGCCTACTAGGCCCAAAAACAAGTTAGCTCCAAATGATTCCTTTCATCTCATCTAGCACAGTGGCGCTGATGGATTCTCCCAAACAGATCTGAGTTATCCAATAACTCAATCAATAGGCTATCCGATCAATACGAGAACCCGAGTTTCAAGTTGTGTGACCCTGTAGGTTCCTCAGACGTTGGCAGTGATGAACCGAGTCATCACAAGCAGTGATTGGCACCTAGTAGTGCATCGCTGCTACCTAAGTCATCGGAATGGATATCAACATCGACATCCCCATCATCGCAACAAGGTACCGATGCATTACAGTCTCTTTGCCGAACTGATATCCGATTGGACAAAGTGTGTCACCACTTTATTTTCACCCAATCTCATGGTCATGACTAAATCAGGCTTTCACCTGGGTATGGCCATACACTTTCAGTCATGCAACCATAGGGGGGCCCCGTGGATATCAAGCTTCCCGTAGGAAGGGGCAAATCCTATTTCTATCCATTGATCTTCTCATATGGGTCGTGACATACCCAATGACAACCATTATGACCTCCCTGCTACGGCGAGGCATTAGGTTGTATCAAAGTATGCCCCTAACCATATAGAAGAGTCAATGACCTCAAGTCAAGGGATCAATGCATCTCCTGTCACATGTGAGCTTAACTCATGACACCAAGTTAAAGCCTCACAGCGGGTCGGTCCAATATATCCACGACTGATATACCCATATGTCTGCGTTAGCACCCCGTGCATAACCAGCCCATATACCAGTCTCACATGTGCCAGAGCTGTCCCTTATCCACTCAGGTACTCGACTGGGGACACACCGTTTGAGCACAGATACAATCTATCTCCAGGGACATTATTATCCATGTACATAATCACAGATGTAAACATAGCATAATAACGACAATGCTAGAATGATATATTAAATATCAATGTCAAGTAATACAAGATGGACCAACAACGGGTTCAAGGGCATAAACACCAACAATCTCCCACTTGCACTTAGACTTAGTTGTTGAGAAATCTCAACCCTATGTCCCTCACATGACCATCACGCTTCTGTTGCGCCAAAGCCTTGGTCAGTGGGTCTACCAGATTATTGTCTGTGTCAACTCTGCTTATCCTGACATCACCTCTATCAATGATCTCCCAGATCAGGTGAAATCTACTAAGAATGTGTTTGGATTTTTAATAAGACCGTGGTTCCTTTGCCTGTGCCATCGCTTTATTGTTGTCACAATAGAGCTCAATCGGATCCACAGCAGTTGGAACCACCTGAAGTTCAGAAATGAACTTCCGAATCCAAACGGCTTCTTTGGCTGCCTCAGAAGCAATGACATACTCAGTCTCGATCGTAGAATCAGTTACAATGGATTGCTTAGAGCTCTCTCAGCTCATAGCACCTCCACTCAATCTGAACACATAGCCTGTCTGCAATCTGAAGTCATCAGGGTCAGACTGGAACGATGCCTCAGTGTAGCCCTGAACACTGAGCTCTTCCTGTCCCCCATAGAGCCAGAACCATTCTTTAGTTCTTGTCAGAAACATAGAATGTTCTTTACAGCCACCTAGTACTGCAGACCTGGATTGGATTGGTATCGGCTGGTTATGCTCACAGCATAAGCCACGTCTGGTCTAGTACACAACATCGCGTACATGATCAAACCTACTGCCGAAGCATAGGGCACTCTACTCATGTCGTCCCTCTTAGCCTGTGTGATAGGACACTGGCTCTTAGAGAGAATAAGGCCATGTCTCACTAGATGGTATCCTTTCTTAGATTGCTCTAAGCTGAACCTCTCCAGGACCTTATCACTGTAAGTACTCTGACTAAGGGCCAGAAGCTTCTTGGATCTATCCCGGTAGATCCTCACGCCTAGGATATTGGCGGCCTCCCCTAAGTCTTTCATCTCGAAACACTTCCCCAACCATGTCTTCATAGCTTGAATACTAGGGATGTCATTTCCAATGAGTAGTATGTCATCGACATACAGGACCAGAAATGTCACCAAGCTCCCATTGAATTTTCTGTATACACAGGCGTCATCTTCGCTCTTGACAAAACTGTAATCTCTTACTGCCTCATCAAATTGAAGATTCCAACTTCGAGAGGCTTGCTTTAATCCATAAATGGATCTTTTTAGCCTGCAAACCTTATTAGCCTCTGCAGGATGGATGAAACCATCAGGTTGTGTCATAAACACATCCTCTGTCAGCTTCCCGTTAAGGAACGCTGTCCTTACATCCATCTGCCATATCTCATAATCGTGATATGCAGCTATAGCAAGCAGGATTCGAATGGATTTGAACATGGCAACTGGCGAGAAGGTTTCATCACAATCCACCCCGTGAACTTGTCTGAATCCTTTAGCCACAAGTCTACCCATATAGTTAACTATGTTGCTATCCATGTCAGTCTTCCTCTTGAAGACCCATTTACACCCTATAGGTTTTACCCCATCAGGTAGCTCAACCAAATCCTTTACTGGGTGTGTAGCTGAAGCCATTTGAGGAGGTGGAAAGTCTTGAAGCATTGAAGCTGGCGCTATGACCGAAGATGCTGGTTGTCGAGCATGTTGAAATCTGATTGGATGGAAGCTGCATGCGGTTGTGAAGAGATGCAATGTTCTATCTTGTCTATTGGATATGGTGGGCGGCTGCTTGCTGGATGTGGTAACCGAGGATGCTGCTTGCTGGATATGGTGGGCGGCTGCTTGTCTCTAGAAAGCCAACACCTCGAGCAACAAAAACTTTATTCTCGCTGGGAACATAGAAGTGATATCCTTTAGTTTCCTTAGGATATCCCACAAACACGCATTTATCAGATCTGGGTTCTAGCTTGCTAGAATCCTGACGATTGACATAAGCCTCGCATCCCCAGACACAGATAAAAGAGAGATTTGGGCGTCTCCCATTCCATACCTCGTACGGAATCTTGGAGACACTCTTAGATGGAACATTATTCAGTGTGAGAGAAGCTGTCTCAAGTGCATAGCCCCAAAATGACGGAGGTAGAGTTGCAAGACTCATCATAGATCGAACCATGTCCAACAAAGTTCGATTTCTCCTTTCAGACACACCATTCGATTGAGGTGTTCCAGGAGGAGTGAGTTGGGATAGAATCCCACACTCTCTAAGATAGTCAAAGAACTCACCGCTCAGGTACTCTGCACCACGATCTAATCGAAGTGCCTTAATAGATCTACCAAGCTGGTTCTCTACTTCATGTCTGAACTCCTTAAATTTCTCAAAGGATTCGGACTTATGTCTCATCAAATAGACATAACCGTATCTACTGAAGTCATCAGTAAATGTGATGAAGTAGTTGTACCCTCCTCTGGCTTGTTTATTGAATGGCCCACACACATCACTATGTATGAGATCCAACAAACCTCCTGCCCTCTCACCAATCTTGGTGAAGGGTGTTATTGTCATTTTCCCTAATAAACAAGGCTCGCAAGTATCAAACTCTTCCAAGGAGGTTGAATCTAACAATCCATTTGCATGGAGTTGTTGAATGCGATTCTTGTTTATATGGGCTAATCGACAATACCAAAGGTACGCACCAACTGAACCACTCAGTTTGATCCTTTTGTGATTTATGTTAAATATAGAGTTATCCATGTCCAAGACATATATTCCATTGCACAAGGTACCCTTCCCATAAAACACATTTGCAAATGAAAAAGAACAAGAGTCCTCTTTTATTTCAAATTTAAATCCTTTCCTTGCCAAGCAAGGAATAGATACAATGTTTTTGGTAAGAGAAGGTACATAATAGCAATTAATTAAATCTAGTTGAAGTCCAGAAGGCAGGGAGAGCGTCAAAAGTCCTACGGCAACAGCAGCAACCTGTGCTCCGTTTCCAACACGTAGGTCAATCTCTCCAGGCCACACCGCTCTACTTTTCTTGAGCCCCTGCATATTTGTATAAATATGAGCTCCACATACGGTATCCAATACCCATGACATAGAAGTAGAAAGGTTGACTTCGGTAACACAAATACCTGAGCTAGAAGACGAAGCCCTACTTCTCTTCTCCTCGTTCTGAAGTCGTACCATGTCCTTCAACATGTGAGGTGACCCTCCACATGAATAACACCTGTTATTCCTGATCCTTTCCATCGTTCGTTTCAGTTCCTTGGTTAAACCTTTCGGTTCACCACACTGAATGCCTACTTTGGGAGGCTTGAGCTCAACCAATTCATTGAAGAGCTGCCTTAAATTATAAATAATCTCAAAAGCACTCTTAGATTCATATTGCCCTCTAAATTCAGGTGACATGTTGGTTAGCATCAAATTAGCAACTCCAAAGTATCAGCCTGATGCTTATCAAAAGCATCCTTCTCAGCCGCTGAGGCCGAGCATGGAAGTGGCTCTGGAATAGGCTGCTCAAGGACATAGAGCTTCCTCTCGAGCTTAAGGACAATCCTCAAGTTCCGATACTAGTCCATCAAGTTGGATCCAACCAACTTGTCGTTTTCCAGGATAGATCGTAGTGACCATCTGCTATTGTTCGTAGCCATTGATCTACAACAACCAAGAAAGCAGATTAGTACTACTTCGAATCATTTAATCTGGACTTGCATTAAATGATTATGGCTCCCACTTATTTAATCGAATTGACAACCCACAAAGTCAATCGGGAAATCCGAGATTTCTTAGTGAGATGGGATCCCTATTCCACACGAGGATTCGCATCCCACTAGGGTGGGATGAGATGCACAAAGTGACTCATGCTTCGTAAGGTAGGCAAGCCGGCCGATTGCCCCCAGGGCAATTCCTCTTCTCAAGACAGTTCAAGCATTTCATGCCCAGCTAGGGCTGGAACAACACAAAACCCTAACCTCTCGAGGCTGCCTCTAGAATTCCATCATGTGGCCACCACATATGAAATCTAGTCAAGTCTATCCTGACCATTATGCCTAAGGCCAATGAGCTTCCTTGCTAGGGCACGTCCAGGATTTTAACTGGACTCAGGAAACCATTGCCACCACACGCCTTCTAAAGATAAGTGGGTGTGTCCCACTAGGGTAGGAAACAGTGCACAACACCACTGATCGATAGCTTGACGAGGGCTACGCGTCAGAAGGCTACAGACTCGATATTATTTTTAGGGTTTTCGAGGTCTCATCCTCTCAGTTTTATCTTTTGTCTAACATTACAGGCATGCAATCTTATAGTGATAACAAAACAATAAACACATCCAGGCAAGCTTTAACAGATATCAAAAGCAGTAAATAAGCGATGTGGTCATAGCCTAATCAACACATTGAACCATCACATGCCAAAGGATGTTCAATGCTTGGCCTAGGTGACAAGCCCCAACAAGACCTAACCTAGCCGCCACCAAGCTTTATCTTCAAGTGCGGCTTCAAGGTCCTCCACATCAAGGCATAGCACGCAAACCCAAGGGTTCAGCCAAGACATTGATGGCTCCTCTATGCATGATACGCCATCATGCTTGTGCCAAGAGGGATAGCTCACGAACCCTACGGTTCGGCCAAGCCCTTACTTGCGCCACCAAGCAAGATGCGCCATCATGGTTGATGCGCCAAGATGTAAGCTTCAAGAGGGATGTGCCCTTAATCTTCTTTGTGCGTTTACAAAACAAAAAGAAAAAGCGACACGCAGGCCTCACACAGAATACATCACAGGCATACAAGGGGCTTGACTATGACCACAACACGATGCACAATCATCTCATGCTTTTCTATATGCTCAAGAAAACATAAAACTTCAGTTTTAGTTTCTTAGAAAACATGTCTTTCAACCTCAATGTCCGTTCGCAAATCTAGGATTTTTTGTTTCTCTCAGGAGTCTACAAGTGACGCATGCATGCTACAAGCATGCTTGCCGTCTACCCTTGCAATCCTTAACTTACAATTTTTCTTACTTAGAAAAATCCATGCGCATATGCAAATTTTCAAAAAATTTCAGATGGCATGTGAGCATACAATAAAAGCATAAAACACTGTTTGAGTTCGCAAGATGGCTCTGATACCACTGTTGGGAAACCCCGAGGATTTTAAAATTTTACAGACAAGCACAGCGGAAGTAATCCCCAAAACAGGCCAGTCCCAAAAACCCAGAAGATCGAGTCTTGCGAGGAGATCGACACGGTGAGTTCGATGATACCTTGATGAAAATTAACTGATGTGATGCAGGCGCCCAAATGTGCGCCCTCTGCAGTCTCGCACACAGTCGAACCTCGAATCCTCTTCTTCCACGCCCGGTGCTAGCCTCGGGAAGAAGATCCACGCCTTTGGGAAACTTCCTCAATCACTTGTGCCAACTCCAGAGGAGATGCCAAGGAGAGGAGGTGGAGCTTCGTCGGAGTCCAACTCTTGAAGCACTCCACCAAGATCCGAACCGGAATCAACCGAAGCCAAAGTCCAACTTTGGAGAGGAGGGTGCCAAGGAACTTCCAAAGTTTTGAACTCATTAAAGGGAAGAGGAGAGGCAATGGGTGAACATCCCTTTCCCTCTTTCCAGGAGTGGCGACAAGGGGGACAAGGGTGCAAGAGTTCAAGAGTTGCGAAGAGGAGGGAGGAAGGGGGTTTATATACCCATGAATAGGTGCACCTCTTCACTAGTGAAGAGACACACCTCTTCAAGAGGTAAAACCCATTTCGCCCATTCCAAGTGCCATGCGCCCAAGTACATTCACCCACTCCAAGTGAGAAGCTCCAAGCTTCTCACCTTAAGAAGATGTCCAACTTGGATTTGTCCACCTCAAGGAAATGCGCCAAGCTCACTCCAAGTAGCTTGAGCCATTCCATTTGGCCCATTGGCCCAAATGGCTTATTGAGCCCATTTGGCCTATTAGCCCAACTTGGTCTATTGGGCCCATTTAGCCCAAATGGCCCATTGAGGCCATTTGGTGATGTAGGAGAGAGCCATGTCTGCCTCACAAGGGCCGTCCGGACATGTATGTCTGCCTCACAAGGGCCGTCTGGACATAAGCGACCCATGCCTGCCTCATTCGGCGCGTCTGACATGTTCGCCCCCCTCCCCTACAACACTAAGGACCGACGGAGCTCCACCGATCCCCTCGAGGTTAGGCATCCCAGAGACCTAACCCGCAAGGTCCAGGGTGTCGAATCCTGGCACAGTTATACCCCATGCCTGGGCTGTGCAAATTTTGTCTGCAGCAGGATTCGAACCCTCGACTTGGCCTTCACAAACCAAGTCCCTCTAACCAATGAGCTGCAGCTCTAATGGTTAGAGGGACTTGGTTTGTGAAGGCCAAGTCGAGGGTTCGAATCCTGCTGCAGACGAAATTTGCACAGCCCAGGCATGGGGTATAACTGTGCTAGGATTCGACACCCTGGACCTTGCGGGTTAGGTCTCTGGGATGCCTAACCTCGAGGGGATCGGTGGAGCTCCGTCGATCCTTAGTGTTGTAGGGGAGGGGGGCGAACATGTCAGACGCGCCGAATGAGGCAAGCATGGGTCGCTTATGTCCAGACGGCCCTTGTGAGGCAGACATACATGTCCGGACGGCCCTTGTGAGGCAGACATGGCTCTCTCCTACATCATAAAAGGTACATGTAGGGGTTCACAAAGCATGCAAACAACGATTTTCGAAAAATAGAGTTTTGTATTTTTATAAAGTAGAGAAAACCGAATTTAAACTAACGAAGTTTGAAAGTAGTGTTTTTGTATTTTTTTTTTTAATAAGAAAACCGAATTAACTACTTGCAAGAAATAAGATAGAGCTATACTACTTGCTTCAAAGTAATTGACAATAATTGTAAAGTAGACTTACAGCGCGGCCCTTGAGAATAGAAGGACCGTCCTTCCCGTTCTTCACCGGTCCTACTCTGATGGAAGGTGTAGGTTACACACAGGGCAATCAGCAATCCCACACAGGCGTGGGTGAATTATAAAATAGATTAAATGACTACACAATCAAAAGTCAAGAGGGAGGCTAGTCCTCCAAATTCTCTTGCTAACACAAGTATGGGACTAACTAAGAGAGGGGGAAGAAGAAAAGGGAAGAGGGATGCGCCAAACTCCTTTCCTTGCGCCAACTCCTACAATTGCGAGGGAAGTGTAGTAAGATGCTCTTAAGTTGTAAGAAGAAAGAACACAAGAGGTTAGAACACTTAACTTATAGAGTCGCCTTGAAGAGATCAAGAAGTGCTTCCATGTTCTATGCGCCACTTGAGTTGTTGTGTTCTTGCTTTGATGTTGATAGCTCTCGACTTGACTTGGATGAAGTGATGATGAGGAGAAGGGGAAGGGAGTCTCGGCTCTTGGAGAGGGAAAGAGGAAAATGAGGGGGCTTTGGGCGACACAAGCACCCTAAGGAGAAGAGGTAGGCGACACAAGCACCTTTCTTTGGCTAGGAAACTAGTCAACAATTTATTTCAACAATGCTTAATGCACATGATGCGATGGGGACATATTTATAGGTGGCTAAGGGATGAGGGCAAGGTGGTCATTGGCCCCTTGCGCCCCTTACAAACTTGGATGAAATTCGAAAATGGTGGCAAGTCATTAAATGGCTGATCTTGTTGCTTCCTTCGGATGTCTTGAAATGGTGAGTCTTTGAATTTTGAATTGATTATCTTCCTTGGAGATGTGGGCGCATATGAGGAGGGAATTTGAATTCGAAATCCTTCCTTGTTGTCTTGGGCGGCAATGAGAAGAAGGAAATAATCCTTCCCCTAATTGTGGATCTAGATGGTGTAATTCCTTGATTGGTGGATCTAGATGGAGCGCCTCCTTGATTGGTGGATCTAGATGGAGCGCCTCCTTGATTGGTGGATCTTGATGAGCTTTTGCTTCCATTTGTTGCTTGAGGGTGGCGCAAATGAATCCATGGGTTGATATCTTCTTCTTTTGGAAAGGGCCTTGGAGTGGGGCTTTGAAGTGGAGTTGAGTTGGAAGTCCCCTTTGAGCTAGTTTGAAGTGAGCCTTCCAAAATGGGAATTAGCTCCATGGAGTAGAGTGAGCTAGCTAGCTTGTATCCCTTGAGCCATCTTTAAATGTGTCCAACTACATGCACTAACCTACCATGATATTACAATGCACAACCTACCAACAACATTCATAAAAATAAACTACATGGTAGACTTTTGGGTGGAACTAACCTATCATGCCATGCAATGCAAATATGGAAAGTACTAAAAGGAAAGTGGACTCTAAGTGAAGCCTTACCTGATGGGCTTCCTCCGAGCCCTAGTGGATCTTCTAGGAGCTGTGTTAGGCCCTCCATCAATTCTCCCCGGGTTGGAAAAATTCTCCTCAGGAGAATTATCCTTGAATCCTTGGAGCAAATCTGGAGCAGCCAGGGCTAGCTCTGCCTCGGGGAGCCATGCCTCCTCACCATTAGAAAACTTAACGCGGTAAAACAGTTGTACCTCGTTAGGGGTGAGTCGGGTCTGGTCCTCAAGGATATCCACTACCTCTGGATCGAAGGGGGCCTCTGGTTCTTTGAGTGAGAGAGGCTCCTTGTAAGCTGTGAGATCCTCCACGTTAACAGTGGTGGGGATCCCCAATTCTGGAGGCAGATCAAGCACGTATGCATTGTTGTTGATCTTGCCCACGATGGTGAAGGGTCCCAATCCCTTTGCATCCAGCTTGCGTCCGTGTCCTTGGATACGCTCCTCGCGGACTCGCAAAATCACCTGATCGCCTACATTGAATAACCTTTCTCGGCGTTTCTTGTTAGCAGCTTCGCAATATGAAACAGTAGAGTCTAGAATCTTGCTAAGAATCTCATGGTGTAATTGTGAAATATTGAAAGCATAATCACGAGCTGATAAGGAAGGTTTTAAATTCTTGGGTAAGGCAATCAGATCAATGGGTTTCTTAGGCTGATACCCTAAGTTTGCCTGAAAAGGGGAGAGACCTGTAGTCCTATTGACAACACTATTGTAGGAGAACTCGGCGGTGGGCAAAAGTTTGTCCCAAGTGCCGGGGTGTTCACCTACAAGGCTTCTAAGGATGTTCCCTAGTGATCGGTTGACCACTTCAGTCTGACCATCCGTCTGGGGATGATAGGCTGTAGAGAATTTTAGTTTGGTGCCTAGTAAGGTCCACAAGGTCTTCCAGAAATAATTGACAAATCGGGTGTCCCTATCAGAAACTATGGTAAGGGGGTACCATGTAGCCTAACAACTTCTTTAAAGAATAACTTGGCTATGTGAGAGGCATCAGAAGTTTTATAGCAAGGGATGAAATGGGCCATCTTAGTGAATCTATCTACTACTACAAAGATGGAGTCATGCTTGCTAGATGTTCTGGGCAGCCCTAAGATAAAGTCCATGCTCAAGTCTTGCCATGGGGCTTGGGGAATGGGTAGCGGGGTGTAGAGTCCAGCACTATGCTTATGGGTCTTAGTTACCTGGCATGTCCTACAGTGGCTAACCACCTTAGCAACATCCCTGTTGAGGTTCGGCCAATAAAACCTCTCCTCAACCAAGGTTTGGGTTTTATCCCGACCATGGTGACCTGCAGACCCTCCTCCGTGCAATTCCCAAATAAGGAATTCTCGAATTGAGGTCTTAGGGACACAAAGTATAGGTCCAAGAAATAAGAACCCATCCCTAAGGGTGTACAAAGGATGACTTAGGGGGTCAACACTAAGTTCAGCATGTATAGAAGCAAAATCAGGACAATCAAGATATGCAGTTTTCATATTTTCAAAGCCAGTAACTTGAACATGTAAAGTTTGCATGAGTAAAGTAACCCTACTTAAAGCATCAGCTACTTTGTTTTCCTTTCCTGACTTGTGTTTTAGGACAAAGGTGTACTGCTGGATATACTCTACCCATTTGGCATGCCTAAAGTTCAACTTCTTTTGAGCACTAAGGTATGACAAAGCCTGGTGGTCACTATTAAGGATAAATTCATTATGAATCAAGTAGTGCCTCCAATATCTAAGAGATTGAACTACAGCATAAAATTCCTTGTCATAAGTTGAATATTTCTGTTTTCCCTCATTGAGTTTTTCACTGAAAAAGGCAACAGGGTGACCTTCTTGACTGAGGGTCCCTCCTATGCCAATCCCAGAGGCATCACAGTCAACCTCGAAGACTTTGCTGAAGTCAGGGAGTCTGAGGACTGGGGCTGTGGTCATCCTTACTTTAAGTTCACTAAAGGCTCGGCTAGCAGGTTTAGTCCAAGCAAAATCACCTAGTTTCAAGCAACTAGTGATAGGGGCAACAATAGTACTGAAGTTTCTAATAAACCTTCGGTAGAAGGTAGCTAAGCCATGGAAGCTCCTAACTTCAGTTAGAGTTTTGGGTTCTGGCCAGTCTAGAATAGCTTGGACCTTAGAGGGGTCAGCTTGAAGGCCCTACTCAGACACTATGAACCCTAGAAAGACAACACTGCTAGAGAGGAAAGAACATTTCTTTAAGTTAACATAAAGCTTCTCTTTCCTAAGAAGTTCAAGGGTTCTCCTGAGATGATCTAGGTGAGCTTCCTTAGTTTTGCTAAAGATTAAGATATCATCGAAATAAACAACTAGGAATCTACCTATGTAAGGTTTCAGGACCTGTGTCATAAGCCTCATAAAAGTAGAAGGGGCGTTAGTTAAGCCAAAGGGCATCACTAACCACTCATATAAACCATCTTTCGTTTTGAAAGCGGTTTTGTTGGGGTATGCCCTTAAGGCTAATGTTTGAGGCCTTGGGATTATAAAATGTATCATGTTATAAACTGGTATGTTTATAAAAGGCATGGTTATTATTCAGGTTGTTACCTTGTCTGCTGTAATAAGTGTACTTCTGAATAATGTCTCAAAGCTGTTCAGCTAGGCTGACAGGCTATAAGTCCTTAGTCGAGATATCTTGGTGAACTTGAGACAGCCTTGATATGATTGAGACTAATATGAGTGCTAATCTTATAGGATGCTTCGAGCATGGAATAAGATGTAGACTCATGGGTACATTGGATGTACTGGACAGACCCTACTGGGATATTCCATTGCTTGTCACAATGTGAATGATCCTTGTATGCAGCAAGTGGCACATGTCCTCTGACTTGAGATCACTTGTGTTTCTGAATGATGATTGTCATTGTCTTGAGGTAGTTCAATATCATTTGAAACATAATGATTATAGACTATCTTGGATGGTGAGCTTGAATCAGGTTAGGGCACTAGTGATAGACATAGGATTGCCGTCTCCTTGTTTAAGGAGTGTGGTGTTCTAAAGGGCCCCCTATATGAGATGATTGAGATAGTGTATGGCCATACCCAGATGACTATGTGCATCTGATCTAATCATGCTCATCGTATTGGAGTTACAAGCTTGACCCGCTTGTCCAATAAGAACATCCAGTGGCAAAGGACACATGTATGCCTTGTGAATTGAGTCACACTTGTGCTATGGTTTGGGAGTAGTCTTGGAAGACTCTTTCCTTTATATCGGGAGACAGTGATGTGTTGCTAGATACCCCTCACTGATCGTGATAACGTAAGTTATCGTTACCGACATTTAAAGGAAACCCTCAGGGTCGCACAATTTGATGATATGGCTTACTTAAGTCAGATCGTGTGGACTGGATTCTTTGAGTTCAGATTAAAGGGATTTAATCTCTGATTGTAAGTGAGATCTGGTCTGATCATGTTTGATTGATTAGGGCTTGAGATCGGTAAGCTTCGATCGAGAGAGATGATGCTAGATCGGAGAGATCAGGGGCATCAGGTGATGAATGGTTAGATCATGAGCCTTGCGGTTCAATATGGTCTAGACCACATGGCTTGAGCCATTTCGGTTTGGTTCATGAACCAAAGTCGATTGGAACGGTTTAGCTTGAACCGGTTCACAATTGTGAACGCATGGTTCAATGCTCAAATGCGTTTGGGTTGGCTTGAGCGCATGGCTTGATGAGCTTCCATTTATGGAAAGTCATCAAGGCCGGTTTCACAAAAACGCCTAAACGCATATGCGTTTGCTCTCTTCTCTTGAACGCCTTGGACTTTCGTTGAGGTGTGGTTGACGACGAGAAGGAGAGGTTGGGCAAGTGAAGCTCTCGGCAACAAGGAGGTTCATCATCCCCTTCCATTCGACAAGAAGGCTTGGGTGTCTTGCTAGCACAAGAGATCTCAAGGAAGTGAGCATCTTCATCTTGTGTGTGGACTTGTGGAGGAGACCTAAGTTGATCTCTTCTTCCAAACCGACTTCCAAGCATATGGCTATGGTATGATTTTCATCTCAACCTATTCAATCGGTTATAGTTGAACATATGGCATGCAAATGATTTTAAACCCTTGCTTCCGCTAGCATATTTTTCATTAGCGCCATGCTTAGGGTTTTTGCCCCCCAATTAGGGGTTCCTACAGGTTTTCCATTCATCCCCTTCTCTAACTCTGACTTGGTGGTATCCACTCCTAAGATCAAGTTTGGTGAACCATCTAGACCCAACTAGCATGTCTAACATATCATCCAGCCTAGGAATAGGGAATCTGTACTTTACAGTTATCTTATTGATGGCACGGCAGTCTATGCACATGCGCCAGCTGCCATCCTTCTTGGGGGTCAAGAGGGCTGGAACAGCACATGGACTAAGACTTTCCCTAATATAACCCTTGGCTAAGAGATCATCTACATGTCTCTTAAGTTCAGTGTGCTCAGTAGGGTTCATCCTATAATGGGGTAGGTTGGGTAAAGTGGATCCAGGGACAAGATCTATAACATGCTGGATATCCCTAAGTGGAGGTAGACCATTGGGTAAGTCTTCTGGGATAAGTTCATTATAGTCTTCTAGGATGCTTTCTACCTCAGGAGGGGTTTTGGTTTCAGTTTCAGGTGTGGTTTCCTTAATGATAAGGGTATAGAGAGGTTGGTCTTCTATGTATTCCTTAGCAAAGGTTTGGGGTTGGATAAGCTGGATGGTTGGTTTTGATTGCTTGGGTTCTTCTATCTTTCCTTTGCTAGTGGAGGCTCTAAGTTCCTTAGGTAAGGATGGCTTAAGCCTAATTTTCTGTCCATTGTGATTGAAGACATAAGTGTTTGTCCTACCGTAGTGGACAACATCCATGTCAAAAATCCAAGGACGGCCTAGGAGAATCTGGGCGACATCCATTGTGATGACGTCACACCAAATTGATCCTTGGTAGGCACCAAAAGTGAGTGGGACAAGGCACCTATGGGAGACAGGAACGCTAGTCTGGTTGACCCAAGAAATACTATAAGGCTTAGGGTGAGGTTCTGCCTTAAGGTTGAGTTTTGTGACTGCTACTTGGGAGACGGCATTCAAACTGCTTCCTCCACCAATTACTACTTTGCACATGTGACCATGGCATTTTGAGTAAGTGTGGAAGATGCTGGTTCTTCGCCAGTCTTCAGTAGGGGTGGGGTTGATTAGGGTGCACCTGACTACTCCCAGAGTGTTGAGGAAAAAAACCTCTTCACTACCACAGTCATTAATCTCAACATTACAGCAGTTAGGGTCTTGATCTAAGTTTTCCTCAGTTTCTACTTCTGGTTCTACATGTTCCTCAGTCATAACCATAATCTTTTTAGGACAGTTCCTTATGAGGTGACCCGGTTGTTTACAGTTATGGCAGACAACTGTGGTTTGGGTTGGCTTGGGTTTAGGGGTTGAGGAATTAGGGTGTGAACTGCTAGGAGAGGGCCTATAGGTTGGTTTAGAGGTCAGAGCTTCCTTTCTAATCTTAAGTTGTTGTTGAACTTCAAGGGCTCTTTGGTAAGCTTCCTCTATGGTATCTATTTGGTAAAAGGCAAGTCCTCTCTTAATTTCTGGTTTGAGACCATTCTTGAACCTACTCAGGGTAAACATTGGGGTTTCATCCATTTCACTCCTCAATAACAGTTCATCAAACTCTACCATATATTCTTCTACGGTTGAGTTTCCTTGGGTAAGGCCACTTGTTTGGTCAAGAAGCTTACTATGAAAGTTCAGGGGAACATATTTTTCTCTCAGTCTAGTGTTCATCTCTTCCCATCTTGTAATGGGGGGTTGTCTAGACCTTTGTAGGCTTCTTTCTACATTACTCCAATAGAGTCTAGCAGAACCTTCAAGCAGGCATTTGGTGAACCTAACCTTAGAGTGCTCGGGCATCATACTCCATTCGAAGTATTGCTCGAGTTTGGTTGCCCAGTCTAGGTAAACTCTAGGATCAAGGGATCCATTAAAAGTGGGCGGGTTAAGCTTCACAACATGGGCATAGTCATCCCTAGGTCGAGGGTTGTGATGATTTTGGACAGGGTGTCCTTCCCAATCAAAGTCTTGGGGAGTGTTCCTAGGATTGTTCCTTGGGGTTTGCTGCCTTTGCACAGGTTCCCTAGAGTGATGTTCACTTGGGGGTTGGCTATGAGATCTAGTCCTATTAGACTCTTCTATCTCTTGCACCTTATCATTGAGTTGGTGTAGATTTGTGTCTACATCGTCTATCCTATGGTTTAAGGCTGCAATCATTTCAGCTAAGGTTTCCAAAGTTATGGGTTGGGAGCTTTGAGCCTTAGATCTAGTCTGCATGTTTGATTTTTTGAGAAAGAGGATTTTTATAGAGAAAATAATAATAGAGCTAGTAGCCAATTATGAAAATCCTTTGTCTCAAAACAACCTAGTTCCAAAAATCGCCTAGAAGTTAGAAAATAAGTTTGAAGGCTTGAAATTTCTAATCTAGGAGCCTAAGCTCTGATACCAAGATGATGTAGGGGTAATTCACAAAGCATGCAAACAACGATTTTCGAAAAATAGAGTTTTGTATTTTTATAAAGTAGAGAAAACCGAATTTAAACTAACGAAGTTTGAAAGTAGTGTTTTTGTATTTTTTTTTTTTAATAAGAAAACCGAATTAACTACTTGCAAGAAATAAGATAGAGCTACACTACTTGCTTCAAAGTAATTGACAATAATTGTAAAGTAGACTTACAGCGCGGCCCTTGAGAATAGAAGGACCGTCCTTCCCATTCTTCACCGGTCCTACTCTGATGGAAGGTGTAGGTTACACACAGGGCAATCAGCAATCCCACACAGGCGTGGGTGAATTATAAAATAGATTAAATGACTACACAATCAAAAGTCAAGAGGGAGGCTAGTCCTCCAAATTCTCTTGCTAACACAAGTATGGGACTAACTAAGAGAGGGGGAAGAAGAAAAGGGAAGAGGGATGCGCCAAACTCCTTTCCTTGCGCCAACTCCTACAATTGCGAGGGAAGTGTAGTAAGATGCTCTTAAGTTGTAAGAAGAAAGAACACAAGAGGTTAGAACACTTAACTTATAGAGTCGCCTTGAAGAGATCAAGAAGTGCTTCCGTGTTCTATGCGCCACTTGAGTTGTTGTGTTCTTGCTTTGATGTTGATAGCTCTCGACTTGACTTGGATGAAGTGATGATGAGGAGAAGGGGAAGGGAGTCTCGGCTCTTGGAGAGGGAAAGAGGAAAATGAGGGGGCTTTGGGCGACACAAGCACCCTAAGGAGAAGAGGTAGGCGACACAAGCACCTAGGCGACACAAGCACCTTTCTTTGGCTAGGAAACTAGTCAACAATTTATTTCAACAATGCTTAATGCACATGATGCGATGGGGACATATTTATAGGTGGCTAAGGGATGAGGGAAAGGTGGTCATTGGCCCCTTGCGCCCCTTACAAACTTGGATGAAATTCGAAAATGGTGGCAAGTCATTAAATGGCTGATCTTGTTGCTTCCTTCGGATGTCTTGAAATGGTGAGTCTTTGAATTTTGAATTGATTATCTTCCTTGGAGATGTGGGGGCATATGAGGAGGGAATTTGAATTCGAAATCCTTCCTTGTTGTCTTGGGCGGCAATGAGAAGAAGGAAATAATCCTTCCCCTAATTGTGGATCTAGATGGTGTAATTCCTTGATTGGTGGATCTAGATGGAGCGCCTCCTTGATTGGTGGATCTTGATGAGCTTTTGCTTCCATTTGTTGCTTGAGGGTGGCGCAAATGAATCCATGGGTTGATATCTTCTTCTTTTGGAAAGGGCCTTGGAGTGGGGCTTTGAAGTGGAGTTGAGTTGGAAGTCCCCTTTGAGCTAGTTTGAAGTGAGCCTTCCAAAATGGGAATTAGCTCCATGGAGTAGAGTGAGCTAGCTAGCTTGTATCCCTTGAGCCATCTTTAAATGTGTCCAACTACATGCACTAACCTACCATGATATTACAATGCACAACCTACCAACAACATTCATAAAAATAAACTACATGGTAGACTTTTGGGTGGAACTAACCTATCATGCCATGCAATGCAAATATGGAAAGTACTAAAAGGAAAGTGGACTCTGAGTGAAGCCATACCTGATGGGCTTCCTCCGAGCCCTAGTGGATCTTCTAGGAGCTGTGTTAGGCCCTCCATCATTTGGCCTACTAGGCCCAAAAACAAGTTAGCTCCAAATGATTCCTTTCATGTCATCTAGCACAGTTGTGCTGATGGATTCTCCCAAACAGATCTGAGTTATCCAATAACTCAATCAATAGGCTACCCGATCAATACGAGAACCCGACTTTCAAGTTGTGTGACCCTGTAGGTTCCTCAGACATTGGCAGTGATGAACCGAGTCATCACAAGCAGTGATTGGCACCTAGCAGTGCATCGCTGCTACCCAAGTCATCGGAATGGATATCAACATCGACATCCCCATCATTGCAACAAGGTACCGATGCATTACAGTCTCTTTGCCGAACTGATATCCGATTGGACAAAGTGTGTCACCACTTTATTTTCACCCAATCTCATGGTCATGACTAAATCAGGCTTTCACCTGGGTATGGCCATACACTTTCAGTCATGCAACCATATGGGGGCCCCGTGGATATCAAGCTTCCCGTAAGAAGGGGCAAATCCTATGTCTGTCCATTGATCTTCTCATATGGGTCGTGACATACCCAATGACAACTGTTATGACCTCCCTACTATGGCGAGGCGTAAGGTTGTATCAAAGTATACCCCTAACCATATAGAAGAGTCAATGACCTCAAGTCAAGGGATCAATGCATCTCCTGTCACATGTGAGCTTAACTCATGACACCAAGTTAAAGCCTCACAGCGGGTCGGTCCCATATATCCACCACTGATATACCCATATGCCTATGTTAGCACCCCATGCGTAACCAGCCCATATACCAGTCTCACATGTACCAGAGCTGTCCTTTATCCACTCAGGTACTCGACTGGGGACACATCGTTTGAGCACAGATATAATCTGTCTCCATGGACATTATTATCCATGTACATAATCACAGATGTAAACATAACATAATAACGACAATGCCATAATGATATATTAAATATCAATGTCAAATAGTACAAGATGGACCAACAACGGGTCCAAGGGCATATACACCAACATAAGCCTCCTTCTAACTTACTAGAGTATGTTGCGCACACAGTATGGAGTCCATGGAGGTTGAGGACATTGTACCTGATTCAGTCCAAACTCCACAGATATCAGACTCTTTTGGACCATCGATGATATATCTGATTCTCCCTTGAGAAAATTATTTTTTTAGAGACTATTTTTAGACTGAGCCTTATGTATCTTAAATTATGCAGGAAAAATTTTCAAAAGGCACATCTATGGACCTAGCAGCATCTGCCCCGACACTATTTTTGGTCTGAGCCTTATGTATTTTTGGTCAGAGCTTGCTATATAGTTTTGTGAGTATCGTTTGCACTCTCTTGTATTCATGATTATTTCATATGGTTGCATCTTTGATTTGCTTTAGATGTATCACTCACTGATATTTCTTCCATATGGTTGTATGATGATATGATTGTTTATGATCCACATTCTACTATCTTGTGGTGTGATTCTATTTTTAAAAGATTTTCATTGATAAATATCTTCCTTGATGATGAATAAACTTGTATTCATGATTAGAAAGAAACCTATCATGTTAGATTTATTTCTTCAATGCATATCTATCTTTTGAAATTTGACATTGGTTGATGCATGAAATTTTGGGTAGATGTGTAATTTGAGGAATAAGATCTAAAGGTGAAACTAGTCCTTTAAAAAAAATGAGCATATGAGTATGATTATTGAATTGATATCAATTGATCAACTTAGTAGATGTTTAGTCTATTTTGCTATTTCTTGGGAAGAAAGAATCCAAGATCCATAAAAATAGTGAGAGACTCCCCTACTTGGCACTATGTAAAATTGATAGTGGTACCTAAGACATGGGTTGAAGTCTATGTCCAAAAGATAATAAGAGAGAAAAAGAATAAGACTCCTCTACTTGGCACTATGCAAAATTGATAGTCGTACCGAAGATAAGAGTTGAAGTCAAAATAAAAAGTGTGTATCTGAGTGGGTACATGCCATCTGTGCAAAAACAACAAAATACATGAAAAAGAAAACAAACTGAATAAAAAATATGTGTGGAAAAAGATCTTTGAAACCTAATTCCTGTAAACAAAATTATGATAGATTTGAACTGAAAATTGGGTGAAATCATGAGATTGAAAATTCTATTTATTATACAAGTTGCAGAGTTTTATTTGATTGAGATGTAGTTCTAGAGGGTTGAGTTCTAAGAATGATATGTTTATTTGAAGTTTTGTGAAACAATTCATGGAATTTTTCATTGATGATTGTATTTTAGAAATTTATTGAGCATGAATAAGTTTATCTTTTAATCAATTTTTGATTTTTTCTTGGAGACAAGCAAAGTTTGAGCCTTATGTATTTTTATGACACAAAAATATATAGTATATTTTGTATCATTTTATATATTTTTTCATGCTAAATTGATGCTCTTTTGCTTATTTTTTTTTGCCAAATTTATCAAATATTGCAAAATCTACTTATATTTTAGTTTTTGATGATTTTCAGATAAAAAGACACTATTTTTAGGCATTTTCAAACAAAATCAAATACATGAAAGAGTTACCATCATCAAAAAGAGGATACATGACAAATTTCAAGCAAAATGGAGCCACAAACCAAAATACGGCAGGGCCGTAATATATATTACAGTACCGTATTTTCGTACGCTGCTGTAATATCAGAGCACTACCGTATTATGGCTAATTTTTCGTTAGAAGATTTTACAAAAATTACGGCACTGCCGTAAGAATTTACATGGGCCGTAATCTGAAGCGCTTTCAAACCAGAGATATTCATTGAAATTACGGCACTACCATAAACCATTTTACGGGCTGTAATTTCTAGACGTTTTCGACTATAAAGTTTTACGGAAATGATGGCACTGCTGTAATATTTTTCACGGGCCAAAATTTTGAATCAGGGTTCACAGAACTAAATTACGGCACTGCCGTAATTTTAACCTGGACACGCAACTTTTTCGGGCCCGATTCTTGCGCGGACCATATCTTGAGATCCAGACATCCAAATTGAGATATGAAAGAAGCTGCGGACTTGTCTCGATGAGGAAAAAATAAAGGGACTGAAAGCCCTAGTTTTTATAAAAAATCGAGGGAGAAATCGATAGAGAGGTCCTTAGGCCACGGCCTCGTGCCGAAAGGCATGGAGGTCACCTCAGGCCGCGATTTTTACACTGAAGTTTCACCTAGAGGAGGAGAGGACACCACCGAAGTTTCAAAGCCAAAGGATCTCAGACGGAGGAGAAATCAAAAAAGGAGCATCGCCGGTACTGTTCACTGCGAGTTTATAAGCAATTTATGGCTGTAATTTCTATTACAGCCGTATTGTAACGTTAATTATCCCTCTTTCATTGATTTCTGATACTTTGATACAATGGTTTATTGTATTTCTTTTTCCATGCAAGCTTAATCTTATTTTGGGACATGGGGTGTAATCCCGATGATTTTATATGATTAGATAACTTTTATTTCGTCAAGATAATTTTGCTATGATAATTCTACTTGTGTGATGACTTGTCTTTAATTCTCCTAAGTTTTCTTAGTATCATGCATGATTATAGAGTTTTCGCATGGACTAAAAAGTGATTTGCTTGAGAACTTGGAACCCTAAAATTGAATAATAGGAAATCACCATAAGAAATTAGGTTAAGTTATTATTTCTTGATTTTAGTAGTTTAATTGTCATGTTAGATAATTCGAATCTAGGATTGAGTTATTTTTTCAAATGGGAAGATTTTGTGCGAAAGCAAGGATCGGAACATTTGAAAACCATAAGTAGAACCTGTGTTGAGACTCGGACGCACGAAAGTGATCCTTGAAATTCCACTTGAGACAATCAACTTAGAATTCGGATGCACGAAAGTGATCCTTGAGTTCTTTGTTTGATGAATTACTTATTTACAGCATTGGGATAGATCTTGCGTGAAAGCTAGGATCGGTCCCTGCATGATTGTCTGCACAAAAGTGAGACAATGCCTTTATAAAGTAAATTATATCTTTATCATGATAAAATTAGATTGACGACCTTTTATTCATATCTAGTCATTGAAATTAAGGTGGATGAAACCCTAGTCCCAATTTCTCTCTGTTTATCTTTATACTCTTCCAATCATTTGTTTGCATTATAATCAATTGCTTAGCTAGTAAGAATATAATTATTTGGTACATAATAAGAAGGTCTATGTGGTTCGATATCTTTCTTTATTACTTCGAGTATCTATGCACTTGCGGAATACAACAATCTCCGACCATGAAATTTGAAGGGAAGCTGCGCCTAGAGGAGGAGAAGATACTCCAGAAGTTTCAGAGTGGAAGGAAGCCGATCGGAGGCGAAATCAACGAAAGCACACCGCCAACCACTATTCACGTGGAAATTACGGCTGTAATTTTTATTACAGCCGTGCTGTGTTTAGTAATTTCTTTCTTTTGCTCGATTTTTGATTCCTCTGAACCATGGATTATTGTATTCTTTTCAAGATGCTAGCTTAAACCTTTTTTGGGACATGCGGGTGTAATCCCCCTTGAATTTTAATGACTAGATGATTATTATTTTTGTCATGATAATCTTTGTTATGATAATTATGCTTTTGTGATGATTTATCTTTAATTCTCCAGAGATTTATAATATCATACATGTTTTAGAGTTTTCGCAATATGGACTGAAAGGTGATTTGCTTGAGAACTTGGAACCCTAAAATTGAATTCTAAGAACTTACCGTAAGAAATTAAGTCTGTTCTTATTTCTCAAATTTTAGTAGTATAATTGTCATGTTTGATAATATTGATCTAGGATTGAGTTATTGTGATAAACATGATGATTACCGTGAGAAATTGAGCAATTGGTATGTTGGAGAACCCTAAGTAGAACCTATGAAAACTATTGTACTAAAATATGTAGTTAGAATTCAGATGCACGAAAGTGATTCTTGAGTTCTTCGTTGATGATTTATACTTTTCTTATGAGATGATGGACATAGAATTCGGATGCACAAAAGTGATCCTTGAGTTCTTTGCCAATGATTCACTTATCTTCAGCATTGAATAGATCCTACGCGAAAGTGAGGATCGATTCTTTGTATAATTATCTGCACGAAAGTGAGATAATTCTATTATGATGTGAATTATGTCTTTATCATAATAAGATTTGACTGACGACCTCTTATTTATATCTAGTCATTGATATCAAGGTGGATGAAACCCTAGTCCCAGTTTCTCTCTATTTATCTTTTTCGTGTGTTTTCCATCATTACTTTGCTATTATTCGGTTGCCTAGATAGTAAGAACTCAATTATTTGGTACTTGACAATGAGGTCTCAGTGGTTTGATATCTTTCTTTATTACTTCGAGTATCCGTGCACTTGCGGACTACAACAAGTTTTTGGCGCCGTTGCGGGGGACCTTGGTTTTTGTCAATATTGAAGATATTGAAAGTATAGCTAGACTAGGTTTTGTTTTATTTTCTGTTCTTTTCTGCTTACTTGCGTTTATCTGATCTTTCTACTTTGCATGCGCAGGACTCTTAGATCAGGACCACTAGTTCCCTTTGATCTTGAAATTAACAAAACTCTTTGAAGAAAGTCAACAAGAAGAAGAATCCATCATGGCTGAGAGAAGGACACTTAGAGATTATGCAGCCCCGAATACACAGGGAATTTGTTGCAGTATAACTAGGCCTACAATTGATGCAAACAACTTTGAGATTAAACCAGCTTTCCAGTCAATGATTCAGCAGAATCAATTTGGAGGATCTCCTCTAGAAGATCCCAATCAACACTTATCTCTTTTTCTTGAATTTTGTGATACGATAAAAATTAATGGTGTGTCTGTTGCTCTTAGACTGAGATTATTTCCTTTTTCCCTCAGGGACCGAGCAAAAGCATGGCTACATTCTCATCCGGCTAGTTAGGCACGAGATGCTAACGCAGACATATGGGTATATCAGTGGTGGATATATTGGACCGACCCGCTGTGAGGCTATGACTTGGTGTCATGAGTTATCCACACAAGTGATAGGAGAAGCATTGATCCCTTGACTTGAGGTCATTGACTATTCTATATTGTTAGGGACATGCTTTGATACAACCTAACAACTCGCCGTAGTTGGGAGGTCATAATAGTTAACATTGAGCTTGTCACGACCCATATAAGTGTTAGGGAATACCGGGTGTAATTTAAAATTTTGCAGTCCCAGGACGCAGCGGAAGAATCATTACACCCGAAACATATTCCGGTCCCAAGGATCCATGCGAGAGAGAAGACACAAGGATGTGTTAGAGATGTACCTCTTTTGCTTGTCTAGTTGCCGAAGCCATGTTGAAGACGATCAAGTGCTCGCCCTCTACAAGTATCCACGCGTCGACTCCTTGATCGTTGCTCCCTTCCACGATTGGTGCTAGCCTCGGGAAGAGAATCAAGCCTTCACCTCACTTGCGCCACCTTCAAGAGAACTTGCACCAAGGAGGGGATAGGGAAGATGCCGCCAAGAACTTCCCTCTTCTTCTTTGCTAGCACCACCTTCAAGCAAGATGCGCCAATGGCAATGAGAGGGGGAGAGCTTGCGGCAATAGAAGGAGAAGCCACCAAGCCCAATTTCTCTTTTTGCCAAGAAGAGGAGAAGAAGAAGAGGAGGTCTTTCGGCCACTTGGAAGAAGGTTGCGCCAAGCCTTTGTTGTCACGTTTTGCCCTTGCTCACGCCTCTCTATGTGTCCTCACACCTCCAAGGAGTCAAACTTTAGAAGGGGTGGTAAGGGGTCCTATAAATAGGACAAGAGGCGGCTAGGGCAAGGGCTAGGATCATGCCAAGTGTATGGCTAAGATGAAAAGGTTTGCGACAAGGAAAGTCTCCAAGACATTTCCTTAAACCCATTCAACCCTTCCTTATGCGCCAAGACCTTGTCTTGCGTCCCAAGCAATATATCAGCCCATGATATGCCTTAGAGGCATGCATTCCATCCAAGGAAGAAGGGCTAGGCGCAACAAGCAAGAGGTATTCGGCTAGGGTAAGGGTTTGGGTGCATGTAGGGTTTATGAGGTAAGGAAAGTCTCCAAGACTTTACCATAAATCTCACCCTACTTGTCATATGCGCCCAAGCTCTATCCAAAAGAGTTTTCAAGCCATATCAGCCCCAACCCTTGCCATAGAGGCAAGGTTTCCATCCAAGGAACAAAGGGGGAGGCACCTAATGCTTCCTTATGAAGCAACATGCGCCCACTTCACCCCATTATGCCCTTGGCGCCAATGGGGTGAAACTCTTCCCCATTATACCCTTATTTGCTTATACCTCTTCTTGACAACTAGTTATTGGGCCTCATTGGATAATGAGCTAGCCCAAACTTCATGGCATGGATTGATTAAGCCATTGGATCCAACCCAATGCAACCCTAATCCAAATGTGACCAATCTAGGTCAATTTCGGGTCAACCTGCCAAAAATGAAGTTTCGCTCAAATAACTTTCTTCCAACTCATCAGGCCCATTGGCGCTGATGAAATCTTCCAAATTGATCCAAGTTATCCAATAACTTGATCATAAGCCTTCTGATTAAAGCAACGTCAAGAGTCTATTGCGTGTGACCCTGTAGGATGCATATGACTATGGCAATGATGTAAACATCATAAGTAGTGAGGGGTATCTAGCAACACATCACTACTACCCATGTCATAGGACTTAAGTCATTATGGCAACAACTCATAACAAGCAACGAGGATTCCCATTGCATTATAGATCCCTTTGCCTAAACTGATATCCTGCTATTGGATTAGTCTCAAGTTTATCAATCCAATGCATTGGTCATGACTCAACTAGTGTGGCCACACATTTCTGTCATACACCAATAAGGTGGGGCACCCCCGAGTGGATATTATGCTTCCAATAAGGAAGGGGCAAATCCTACTATTGGTCATCCATGTCTCTACGTGACTTATGACATGCCCAATGACAGTCGTTTTGCTTTCCCAATTACGGAGAGACGTAAGACTGCATCAAAGTATATCGATCATCAAATCTAGACATGAATACCTCAAGTCTAAGGATCAATGCAAACCTCTTGCATGTGAGATTGACTTGTTGCCTAGATAAGTCAATCCTCACTGTGGATCACTCCAGTGCATCCAATGCACCTGTATGTCTGCGTTATTGTGCCCTGCACCTAACCAGCCCATACACCAGTCTCACATGTACCAAAGCTATCCCATATCTGCTAAGGTACCTTGTCTGGGAATAGCTTATGAGAATGGATCCAATCCAAACTCCTGGGACATTATTTATGCAACTCAATACATTAACGCAGGTAGAGAAGTCTGCATGATGGAGGGCCAAACACAGCTCTTAGAAGATCCACTAGGGCTCGGAGGAAGCCCATCAGGTATGGCTTCACTTAGAGTCCACTTTCCTTTTTAGTACTTTCCTTATTTGCATTGCATGGCATGATAGGTTAGTTCCACCCCAAAGTCTATCATGTAGTTTATTTTTATAAATGTTGTTGGTAGGTTGTGCATTGTAATATCATGGTAGGTTAGTGCATGTAGTTTGGATACATTAATATTCAACTCAAGGGATACAAATCAGCTAGCTCACCACACTCCAAGAAGATAGCACCCATTTTGGAAGGTTCACTTCAAAGTAGTTCAAAGAGAGACTTCCAACTCAACTCAACATCACGCTCCACTTCAATCATTCCCTACCAATTGAAGAGAGGCCACCTCATGAAATCAATTGCGCCTCATCTAGATCCACAATTCAAGGAGGCGCCATCTAGATCCACCAATCAAGGAGGCGCCCATCTAGATCCACATTAAGAGGAGTTGCACCATCAAGATCCACAATTAGGGGAAGGCTTCTTTCCTTCTCCTCATTGCTGCCCAAGACAACAAGGAAGGTTTTCAAAATTCAAACTCCATCTCATATGCGCCAACATCTTCCAAGGAAGATAGCAATTTCGAATTCAAGACTTGCCAATTCAGCCATCCAAAGATAGCAACAAGAATCAGCCCACTTAATGCCTTCTTCATTTTCGAATTGTCTCCAAGAATGTAAGGGGCGCAAGGGGCCAATGACCACCTTGCCCTCACCTTATCCTCATCCCTAGGCTACCTATAAATGTATCCCATCGCATCATGTGCATAGCATTTGTTGAAATATATTGTTGACTAGTTTCCTAGCCAAAGAAAGGGTGCTTGTGTCGCCTTGGGTGCTTGTGTCGCCCACCTCTTCTCCTTTGGGTGCTTGTGTCGCCCAAGTCTCTCCATCTTCCCCTTCTCCCCTCAAGAGCCGAGCCTCCCCTCCTCTTCTCCTCGCCCTCCATTCATCAAAGCAAGGCCGAGAGCATCCCCATCTTCAAGGCCATAACATCAAAGAGGACAAGAGCTTGAGTTGGCGCAAAGAACATGGATGCATCTTTGGTCTCCCTTAAGGCGACTCTCTAAGTTAAGTGCTCCATTTTCTTGTGTCTTTTCTTTTCACCTCTTAAGAACATCTTACTACACATTTCTTGGACTTGTAGGATTTGGCGCAAGGAAGTTGGCGCATCCCACTCTCTTGATCTCCCCTTTTAGATAGTCCCTTGTTTTGTTAGCAAGAGAACTTGGAGGATTAGCCTCCCTCTTGACTTTAAGTATTGTTATATTTTAATTCTGCTTTATAACTCACCCACGCCTGTGTGGGGTTGCTGAATGCCCTGTGTGTAACCTGCACCTTCCATCAGAGTAGGACCGGTGAAGAACGGGAAGGACGGTCCTTCTATTCTCAAGGGCCGCACTGTGAGTCTTCTTTAAAATTATTGTCATTTCTTTCTTGCAAGTAGTTAACTTTTGGGTTTTCTATTTAAAAATACAAAAACACTATTTTTTAACCTCGTTAGTTAAATCGGTTTTCTCTAGTTTATGATACTACAAAAAAAACTACTTTTCAAAAATCGTTGTTTGCATGTTTGTGACTTACCCCTACATCACTGCACAATAACGACCATGCCTATATAAAGAGTAATAGTTCTATCAAAGTACATTCAAACAATCCCTGACCATGTCCATACATTGGTCTTCAGGGCATATACACCAACAATCTCCCACTTGCACTAAGACCAAGGGCAACTGATGTTTAGTCAGTTCCAATGTCTCTAGTATGACCCATTTAGCTTCCGCTGCGCTAGAGGCTATGTCAGTGGGTTTTTCTAGATTGTTATTTGTGTTTATTTTAACAAATTTGATCATCATCCTTATCCATGATCTCTAAGATCAGATGATATGCTGCAGTACATACTTGAGGACTAAGTTCCTTCATTTATGCTATGGCCTCAGTAAGAACTATACTGGACCATCATGCACCATGAACTAAATCAAGTTCAAATGAATGAAGCTGCTTCCTTGGCTGCTACAAGAATCTGCAATGTACTCAGCCTTATTTGTAGAATTTTTCCATTATGGTTTGCATAATGCTCTTTCAGCACTCAACACCACAACAAGGCAAAGCGCAAATCCTAGCTGTGATCAATCGTCATTAGACTGGAACGAAGTGTCAGTGTACCCCTGTACACAAAGTTCTTCCTGTCTATCACAGACTAAAATTCAATCCTTTACACTTCCCAATTACGAAGGATTGCTTTCACAATTATCCAGTGTCTGAACACTAGGATCTGATTGAAACTTCCTGGCTATGCTGTAAGATACGGAAATTTATTAGCAGGTAAGAAAAATAAATTTTTGGTTATCTAGCTTTTTTGTGGAAGTTTTTCAATGAGATAATGTATCGATTTGTGTAGTTTCCTGCTATGTAAAAATATGTGTCGCAGAGAGGATTCGAACCTGCGACTTGAGGCGTGGAATGTGTGCTGCACGCTACTAGGCTAGTGGTGTCTTTCTGTTAGAAAAGGGGAAGAGCCCTTGATAAGTGGTGAAGTGGAGAATAACTTATACTAAAGGGTTATTGGATCTTGGAGGCTTAGAGGGTAGAAAACTAAAACCTTAGAGGGATCCATATTCTCACTCACGATTTTCCCTCATTCCCTCTTGCTCACGATTTTCTCCCTTGTTTGAAGGTGGCGGCTTGCCTCCTTCTCTCTTCTCCTCCTCTTGTGGCCGGCGGCGAGTGGTGGTGGAGGCGGTTTCCGGCGACTCTTGCCGGCGATCCTTGTGTGCTTCCGGCGACGCGTGTGTGGCATGAGGGCGTGGCTTGGAAGAACCGAAACTAGGTGAGTGGATCTTCTCTTCCACCTAGTTCACGCATATTTGGTTTGTTGCTTGATTTAGAGGAGTTTAATGCCTATAAACATGACATGAACCCTTGATTTCGAAGTTGTATATGTTTCCTTGTTTTTTCCCCAAATTTCGAAACCCTAGTTGCATGGAAAATTTGGGCTTTTCTTCTCTAAGGCTTCTAATCTTCAATTAGACTTGATTAATCATGTATGATACCTTAGATTTTTCAATTGCATGAAGATTAGGGCTTGAATGAGAATTTCGCCCCTTCTTCATGAAATTACGCCCAAATGTATGGGTAAAAATTGGGGCAAACCTGATTTTCATGAAATTAGGTATAGGAGGACTATACCTTATTTTTTTGGGAATTTTTGGAAATAATAATTTCTGTTGACCGAAATTGACCTAGGGGTAATTCGGTAAAATTTCTAGTTAAATTGGGGGAAAACTTGAAATTACGAATCTAAGGATCATGAGGGATGTAATGACTATTTTTACGAAATTTTTGGATAAGTTTTCCTGCATGACTTAAACTTTGAACTAGGGGCATTTCTGTCTTTTGTTATAAGAACTAGGAGAAAACTATGATTTTGTGATTTCCTGTATTTATGTTAGCTGCGAATGAAATTTGGTGAATTTTCGGTATTAATATGTAATTTTAGTTGAATGTTGTATGTAGAAAGTAGTGATGTGAAATATTGATTGATAACCTTGGATGATAACTTAGAAAAGGTTAAACCATGTTTGCATGAAATCTAAGGACCTTTCCTGAACTTGATTGGTGTGATGTCCGAGACAATGTTCGTGTTGTATGCGTTCGATAAGGTTCCTAGACTTGGGTGGACTGAACCTAAGGGTTAACTAGAGCACTCAATGAACAGTCATTCTGATTTGGGGTTGGAAAATCCACCCATCCTATTCTGATTTGTTTCCGGTAATGGAGGGACTGTTCTAGAGTCTAGTGACCAGGTTAGAGGTTCAGGTTACCGGTTTGTGTTAAGGGTATTTTGTCCATGTGATAAACCTTTTGAGAGTTGGGTATTTGAAGCAAAGTGCCACGTCTTGGTCGGACGGGGGCCACCTCTTGAATTCATTCACCTTCCGTTCCCGGTTGTGGGGGTGTTGTGTTCCCGGTAAGGGGGTGTGGTTGAGTGTCGTAGAGCAAAGTGCCACATCGTGACCTGGCGGGGGCCACCTCTTGAATCTACGCCTCACCATTGTTCGTTACATGTTACTCTCAGTGCCTTGACGAAGGCCGGGTTGGACCCTCGGGGTCAATTCTGAAATCACTGGATAATAGTTGTGTAATCCTAGTCTGTTAGCCGGATAGGCTGTTTCGTGATCTTGTTGCCCGGGGTGGTGGGTGTATTGTTTTCTGATTATGATTGTGATTTTGTGGTTATCGGCTTCATTATGTTGTTTATGTTGTATTGACATCTTCCGTTAAAAGTTTTGAAAAGATATCTGCATCTATTTCAGATTGTATATTCGTGGATGGTCGAACGAGACTATCTACTCACTGAGCCGTGTAGCTCATTCCACGATATTTCCAGATGCAGGGCAGGAGCCTACAGCTTGAGTGGATACATAGTTTTCTGACTTGATATTTTGGGGCCTGCGAGCCTGTACTATTTGTGGGCCGGATGTGGCCAGGGTTTTTGTGATTTTATTCATGGACATGTTAGCCGGATGTGGCTGGTATGCTGATTTTTGATTTCTGTGATATTGTTGCCGGGTTGGCAATTGTTTTGATACGACTGTTAAACCGAGGGCTTAAGCCTGTTTTCGGTGAATTCTGTGTTATCCAGTATTTTTCGATTATCCTGGTTTATTATTTCGCTATTGTGATAAGGAATGAGAACTTTTGATTTTGGAAATGTTGTGTTTCAGTTTGTGGTCGGCATGTCGACCCGTATTATGATATTATGGAACATGTACAGGAATTTCCTTAGTTTTACTGGGGACATGCTGCCGAAATTTTTCCGAATCGATTTTCGTAAGCTATTATTCCCTAGCATCTGTATTGTTGTTTGTGTGTGACGTTCCCTATCTTCCGCGGTTTATGCCTGTGTATTGGGGTTTATTCTGAGGGGGCGTTACATATGCTCCAAGCATTTGCCACAAATGGTCTTGTGTATATTACCATGTATCAGGATTTTAGACCCATGTTATTACTCTCCAGCTGTGTCATAGGACACAACATCCTCATGAGAGTCAGACCATATCTCTCTGGAACGTATCAATATTTGGAATCATCCAATATAAACCTTTCTAGAAACTCTTGGATGAACATAGATTGACTAAAGGGCAATGACTTTCTTGGATCTCTATCTATAGATCCTCATGCCTAGGATGTAGGCATCATTCCCTAGATCATTCTTCTCGAAATACATCTCAAGCCTTTTCTTCACCATGTGAAAAGCTGAGATGTCATTCCATGTGAGGAGAATATCATCAATCTTCTAGAACAAGAACTATTATGGTGCTCCCACTGATCTTCTTGTAAACACAGGTTCTTTTAACATGCTTGCATAAGACCATGCATATCTTTATGGCCACTATATGAAAACATTGGCTATTTCCATATGGATATCATCTTCCATACATCCAACAAGAAAAGTAGTTTTTCATAACATGCTATAATAGAAAATGCTACAAGCATATACCTAATGGACTCAAACATAACTTCTGGTGAAAAATTTCATCATTATCCACCCAGTGGATTTGCCTGAAATTTCTGTTCACTAGCTTGCCTTTCAAGGTAACAATGTTACCTTCCATGTCCATCTTCCTAGAAGATTTATTTACAGCCTGTGGGAATTACCCCTTTGGCAGCAGACATGGAGTCCATTATGGTTCTCATGGCTTTTAGCCATTTCTTGGAATCTGGTCCACCGACCGCTTCCATTTCATCATAAGTCTTAGGTTTATCCCAGATAAAAATTTGTCACGCCCAGCATTTCGAATCCATCCAGACTTATATGGTTCCTGTGTTACTTGAACTACAGGTTGACTTTCAACCTGTATGTGAGATTCTACTCTCCATTTGTGTCTAATTGTATTGTGGTTGATTCTGGACCTTGTCCAAATCAAATCTACTCCCACTAGCTTCTTTCAAAAGAAATATCTTCTCAAAAGAGACAGCAGTTTGAGCAACAAATAGTTTGTTCTCTTCGGGATAGAATAAGCACTCTACAGTGCTCCACAAACACATACTTTTGAATCACTGCACATTACATTCCTAAATCCTTCGAAGAAATGGGATATTTGCAGTTTCCAAATCAATAGCTATCTCAAACACACTTTCCAATGGAGTGACAGTACATCTGTTTACATGGCATCAAAGTAGTAAATTTGCATGACTATTCAAAGATGGAACCACATCCAATGTGTTCCTCTTTCTTTCTTTGAAATTCACCATACAGTGGTGTTCCAAGTAAGCTGTGAGACAATCCCCACACTCCTTAGGATAGTCATCACCTTGATCCAATCAAAGTGCTTTAATAGATCCTCCAATTTGATTCTGTACTTCATTTTCAACTTCTTGGATTTCTCCAAAGTACTTGGGTTGGATAAAGCATATCCACACCAAATGAAGTATACAACACTGAAGGGTCCCTAATATAAGGGGGTGAAACCCTAATCATGCGCATCTAGCAAGCATGGCGGAAAGAGGGTTTCTAGAAGATCGCATATGATAACCATATGATCAACTTAAGGCTATGAGAAATCATACCAAAGCCATGAAGAGGATGGCGACTTGGAAGCGAGAGATCAAGATAGGTCTCCTCCAAATTGTCGCACACAAAATGAGTGATGACTTGCTCCTTGGATGCTCCTTGTGCTAGCAAGGATCTCCAAGATGTCCTTGATCGAAATGGAAAGGAAGGGAACTTCTAGGTTGTGCTTGGCGAGACTTCCTCTCGTAGCTTTCGTCAAGTCCTCTCCACCGAAAATTGGAGAAACCTTCACACGAGAGAATTCGGCAAGAGAGTAACCTCCCACACTAATGTGGAGGCGTTACACCATTTCCACTTCGAAACCGATTCCAAAAATGGAAAGGTGTTAAAGCTCATGCGTTCACTCTTGAGTGAACCAAACGCTTAACTCATCTCCCATGAACCATGCGCTCAATCATGAGCCGGTTCTATTCGGTTTGGTCCAAGACCAATTAACCCAAGCCATATGGTCTAGATTAAACCCTAAAGGTTCAAAATCTAACCGTTCAATTCTTGATGCTCCTGATCTCACCGATCTAGCATCATCTCTCTCGATCGAAGCTTACCGATCTCAAGCCCTAATCAATCAAACATGATCAGACCAGATCTCACTTACAATCAGAGATAAAATCCCTTTAAACTGAACCCAAACGATTCAGTCCACACGATCTGACTCAAGTAAGCCATATCATCAAATTGTGCGACCCTGAGGGTTTCCTTTAAATGTCGGTAACGACAACTCACGTTATCACGATCAGTGAGGGGTATCTAGCAACACATCACTGTCTCCCGATATAAAGGAAAGAGTCTTCCAAGACTACACCCAAAACACAGCACAAGTGTGAATGCAACTTCACAAGGCATGCATGTGTCCTTTGCCACTGGATGTTCTCATTGGACAAGCGTGTCAAGCTTGTAACTCCAATATGATGAGCATGATTAGATCAGATGAACATAGTCACCTGGGTATGGCCATACACTATCTCAACCATCTCATACAGGGGGGCCCTTTAGAACATCACACTCCTTGAACAAGGAGACGGCAATCCTTTATCTATCACTAGTGTTCTAACCTGACTCATGATCATTATCCAAGATAGTCTATAATCATTATGTTTCAAATGATATTGAACTACCTCAAAACAATGACAATCATCATTTAGTAACACAAGTGATCTCAAGTCAAAGGACATGTGCCACTTAGTGCAAACAAGGATAATTCATATTGTGACAAGCAATTGAATATCCTAGTAGGGTCTGTCCAGTACATCCAATGTACCCATGAGTCTACATCTTATTCCATGCTCGAAGCATCCTATAAGATTAGCACACATATTAGTCTCAATCATATCAAGGCTGTCTCATGTTCACCAAGATATATCGACTAAGGACATATGCATGTCAGCCTAGCTGAACAGCTTTGAGACATTATTCAAAAGTACACTTATTACAGCAGACAAGGTAACAACCTGAACAATAACCATGCCTTTATAAACACAAGAGTTTATTACATGATACTATTACAATCCCAAAGGCCTCAAACATTAGCCTTAAGGGCATACCCCAACAATCTCCCACTTGCACTTAATCTAATGGTTGAGAAACCTCAAACCCATATTATTACAGTGCTTCTCATGCTTCTGCTGCGCCAGAGGCTTGGTAAGCGGGTCAGCCAGATTGTCGTCTGTATGAACCTTGCAAATTTTGATCTCGCCACGATCAATGATCTCCCGGATCAAGTGAAACCGTCTCTGTATGTGCTTGGACTTCTGGTGTGACCGTGGTTCCTTTGCTTGTGCGATTGCTCCAGTGTTATCACAGAAGATAACCAAAGGATCTGCACTCGAAGGAACAACACCAAGTTTTCTCACGAACTTACGAATCCACACTGCCTCCTTGGATGCTTCCGAGGCTGCAACATACTCAGCTTCTGTTGTGGAATCAGCAACAGTTGACTGTTTGAAACTCTTCCACACCACTGCTCCACCATTCAAGCTAAAAACATAGCCTGATTGCGATCGGAAATCATCCTGGTCCGACTGGAACGAAGCGTCAGTATATCCTTCTATACTGAGTTCTTCCTGACCACCATATATCAAGAACATATCTTTGGTCCTCCGCAGATATTTTAAAATATTCTTGACTGCAATCCAGTGCGCCATACCTGGATTACTTTGGAACCGACTGGTCACGCTTAGCCCGTAAGCAACGTCTGGGCGAGTACACAACATCGCATACATTATGGATCCAATAGCCGAAGCATAAGGCGTATTGTCCATTTCATCTTTCTCAGTCTGTGTTCGTGGACACTGACTCTTCGAAAGATTCAGACCATGTCTGACTGGAAGATGTCCCCTTTTAGAATTCTCTAAATGGAATCTTTCCAGGACCTTATCGATGTAAGTACTCTGGCACAGCCCGAGAAGCCTCTTAGATCTATCCCTGTAGATCTTCACACCTAACACATAGGCTGCTTCTCCTAAATCTTTCATCTGGAAACATTTCCTTAACCATGCCTTCACAGCATGCATTTCAGGAATGTCATTTCCAATGATCAAGATATCATCGACGTAGAGGATTAGGAATGTAATCACGCTCCCACTAAACCTTTTATATACACACGGGTCATCTTCGTTCTTGATGAAACCAAACTCAGAGATTGATTCATCAAAACGAATATTCCAGCTTCTAGATGCTTGTTTCAGTCCATAAATAGACTTCTTTAACTTGCATATTTTATGACGATCTGCTGGATTAGTGAAACCTTCAGGTTGTGTCATATACACATCCTCATCCAGATTTCCATTAAGGAAAGCTGTTTTCACATCCATCTGCCAGATCTCATAATCGTAATATGCAGCTATCGCGAAAAGAATCCGAATAGACTTAAACATGGCTACAGGTGAGAAAGTTTCATCATAATCTATCCCGTAGATTTGTTTGAAACCTTTCGCAACTAGCCTGCCTTTATAGGTAACCACGTTACCATCCATGTCAATCTTCTTCTTGAAGATCAGTTTACAGCCTATAGGGATTACTCCCGGAGGCGGATCAACCAAATCCCAGACTTGGTTATCTGACATGGAGTCCATTTCGGCTCGCATAGCTTCAAGCCATCTAGCTGACTCCGGTCCACTGACCGCATCCGCATAAGTGAGGGGTTCATCATTTTCAATGATGTAGACTCCGTCATAGCGCTCTGGCTGTCGACGGATCCTTCCCGATCTTCGCGGTTCCCGTGATGTTTGAGCCTCAGGTTGTTCAATAACCTGATCTACCGGCTCAGGCTCATCCAACTGCGCTTGACTACTTTGTCCTTCCTCTGGATTCTCATCCAGCTTTATTTCTCTCCCACTGGCTTCTTGCAGAAGAAACTCCTTCTCAAGAAATATTGCCGTCCGAGCAACAAATACCTTGTTCTCCTTGGGATCGTAGAAATAATAACCCTTAGTTTCCTTAGGGTAACCGACAAATCTGCATTTCTCAGATCTGCTCTCCAGTTTCCCAGAGGCGAGCTTTTTGACATAAGCCTCGCAACCCCAGATCCTGATAAATGTCAAGCTAGGCTGTTTCCCATACCATAACTCATTTGGCGTCCTTGAAACTGCCTTGGATGGCACTCGGTTTAGTACCTTTGCAGCTGTCTCCAGTGCAAAACCCCAAAAGGAGTATGGAAGAGTAGCCTGACTCATCATAGAACGAACCATGTCAAGTAACGTTCTATTTCTCCTCTCGGACACACCATTCCATTGCGGTGTTCCTGGCGGAGTGAGCTGTGAGATAATCCCACACTCCTTCAGATAGTCAGTAAATGCATGACTTAGGTATTCTCCACCTCGATCAGAACGAAGTGCCTTGATATTTCGGCCTAACAGATTTTGTACTTCATTTTTGAACTCTTTGAACTTGTCAAAAGATTCACTTTTATGTCTCATTAAATAGACATACCCATACCTACTGAAATCATCAGTAAAGGTAATGAAGTACTGATAGCCACCTCTGGCATGTTTACTAAAAGGCCCACACACATCACTGTGTATAAGGTCAAGTAAACCTGAAACCCTTTGACCTTTGTTAGGAAAAGGAGACTTCGTCATTTTACCCATCAAACAAGCTTTGCATGTATCAATCTCCTCATAGGAGAAAGATCCCAGCAGTCCATGATCATGCAACCGCTTAATGCGTTTCTCGTTTATATGGCCTAAACGACTATGCCATAGCAAGGTGCTGTTATCAGCATACTTGGCTTTCTTATTATCAATGTTTTGTATAGAATTTTCCATGTCCAACATGTATAACCCATTGTTAATTGAACCAGTTCCATAAACAATATTATCATACGATAAAACACACTTTGAAATATTGCATTCAAAGGCAAAACCTTTCCTGACAAGAGCAGGAATAGAGATAATATTTTTGGTGATACTCGGTACAAAATAACAATTGTTTAATTCCAATACAATGCCAGATGGTAAAGAAATGAAATAGTCTCCTACAGCAACAGCAGCAACCCGTGCCCCGTTTCCAACGCGTAGGTCTACCTCATGCTGTCCCACCTGCCTTCTTCTCTTGAGTTCCTGTACATTTGAACAAATGTGAACTCCACATGCAGTGTCCAACACCCATGAAATAGAAGAAGAAGATAACATGACCTCAGTCAGATATATACCTGAGCCAGAAGCGATGCTTCCCCTCTTATCTCCTTGGAGCGCTTTACAGTCCTTTTTCTAGTGACCCAGCTGGCCACAGTGGAAACACCTGTTGTCCTTTGACCGCTTCACCTTCTGTTTCAGAGCCTTGCTGTAATTCTTGACAGGGGCTTTGCCCTTCTTCCCCTTCTTCTTGTTCCTGGAAGGAACCATTAAGACAGAGGTTGAAGGCTTTCCCTTCAGAGTTTCCTCAGTTGTCAAGAGCATATTCAACAGCTCTGCCGGTGTACAATCGATTTTGTTCATATTAAAGTTAATGATGAACGCATCGAAAGAGGGCGGGAGAGACTGCAGAATAATATCCACAGCAAGCTCCTGGTTGATGGTATGCCCCAGTTTCTCCAGAGCCTCCTTGTGCCCAATCATCTTGAGCACGTGAGCTCCCACTGGGCTCCCTTCAGCCAGTTTGCTCTGAAAGAAGAGCTTTGTCAGATTATAGCGTTCTGTCCTCGCCTGTGTAGCATACAGCATCTTGAGGTTCGCTATAATTTCTATAGCCGACATATCCTCATGCTGACGCTGCAGCGGTGGCGTCATAGACGCTAGCATCAGGCAAGCGACATCAATGCTATCATTGACGTGCTTTTCATAGGCATCGCGAACCGCCCTTGTGGCGTTCGCAGCGGGTTGAGGCGGCACTGCCGTCTCGAGGACATACAGTTTCCTCTCTGCCTTAAGAACGATCTTAAGGTGTCCGAACCAGTCAGAGAAGTTCGGCCCAGCAAACTTCTCCCTTTCCAGTAGGGATCGCACATTGAAGCTCATGGTGTTCGTTGCTGCAGGTATCTACAACAATGCAAGAACAGCAAGGTCAGTATCAATGTTCAGAATCAATCCAGGACTTAAGAAAGATTCTTTTCTCACTATTTTGTCTGACTGAAAAATCCAGTAAACAGTCCGAAAGAGTAACACTCTTTTAGTGAGATGGGATCCAGATTTCATACTTGGTCTCCGCGTCCCGCTCAGGCGAGATAAGATGCACAGAGAGTATAAGCACTAATCTCTGGTAGGCAGTCCCTGCCAATCACCAACCCGTGTGATTCCCCTTCATCTGGGCAATCCAGCAGACTGTGCCAACTGAGTTGGTACAACACAATCTCTGACCCCACAGATGGCTGCCTCCATGTGCTACCATATGCGCCACATATGTAGCCTACATGGTCAAGCTGACCTGACCTACTCCCTGGACCACCACGTGCTATGCTGAGCAACGAGAAGCGATAAATCCCTTCTCTGTAACACGCAGGTGAAATCACACACCGTCTGAAGATAGATGGACGTGCCCACTGAGTGGGTACAACACGGCTCCAACGATAGTCAGAACAGTGAGGTTTCGCGTCAGAAGGCATTACGCGCTTGATATTTTAGCGTTGGATTTTAACGGTCTTTTATCTTCTTACTATCAGGCAAATCCTATGGCTATAGCAGAAGATAAACACATGCAATTCTAATTATATCAACAATAAATAGAAAGCATGATCTTATGTGGTAAAAGCCCAAAGCCTAAGTAAGACCTTAAGATACTTAAGTCTTCACTTGTTCTTCTTGGGACTTTTGCATCTCATCTGGTCCAACCCAGGGCCCTAGCGCCAAGAGCACCTCAGGTGCGCCACCAGCTGAATGCCCCTCTTGGATGTGTGCCTTTGTGCTTTTGTCTAATCAAAATACATTTTGATCTATCTAGACAAGTTTGACTCGCAGGTCAAATATACAATAAATTAATTACAAATGTGACTCGCAGATCACAAAATAATATTAACTTATAATTAACCAGGCACGCAGGCCCCAGCACAGCACTCATTAGGGCAACCCACATAAGATTAAATAAACAAGCATATGGTATCAAATCAACATGTGATCCATCCATGAAATTAAATTTTGAAAAAACCCCATGGTATCAATTTTAATTTTCTTATGTGCCCTACAACCTTACAATGGTCCATTGATAGGGATCCACTCATCCATCTAGTCAGATCCTCTGCCCTTGCATGCACCAAGTCCTAACTGACTTGAGTTGACCTAATGGTCAACCATGCATGTAGAAAGGGCTGAACCACCCTCATGAGTTTCGGCAAGCGGGTGTGACCCCGGGCCTAACTCATGTGTGTTCAGTAGTCGTCTCAACCAGACCTCGCTACACGCCCTGGATGCAGTCGACCTATAGCCACCTTGTGCTTGCGCACAGGTGCTATCTGGTCAACCCATCTAGGCTGTCAGATGGTCTGATCAGACTCTCTGGATCGGACCTAGAAGATGCTTTCAAACCCATCAACCCATCTAAGGATTTATAGTAGGGGCACCTTAGATCTAATCAGGCGCGCAAGATATAAGTTTTATAAAACATCTAGAACATGCGCAAACAAACAACATGCTTCACTTGAGAAAACAAGATACACCCAATATCTAGCATGTTGATAACCCTTAGATCTAGGGGGTCCCCTTCAAGGGGGAGCGCAAATAGGGGGTCCCCTTCAAGGGGGAGCGCAAACTTCTTGTAACAATGATACAAGCGCAAACTAGACAATGTAAACCTTGCATCATGTAAACGCATGTAAACAAAGTATCAAGTAAGCGCAACATAACATCATGTATGGATCACAAACACTTCAAAGCAATCATATAGATCATATCGAAAGCCTAGCTTTGATACCAATTGAAGGGTCCCTAATATAAGGGGGTGAAACCCTAATCATGCGCATCTAGCAAGCATGGCGGAAAGAGGGTTTCTAGAAGATCGCATATGATAACCATATGATCAACTTAAGGCTATGAGAAATCATACCAAAGCCATGAAGAGGATGGCGACTTGGAAGCGAGAGATCAAGATAGGTCTCCTCCAAATTGTCGCACACAAAATGAGTGATGACTTGCTCCTTGGATGCTCCTTGTGCTAGCAAGGATCTCCAAGATGTCCTTGATCGAAATGGAAAGGAAGGGAACTTCTAGGTTGTGCTTGGCGAGACTTCCTCTCGTAGCTTTCGTCAAGTCCTCTCCACCGAAAATTGGAGAAACCTTCACACGAGAGAATTCGGCAAGAGAGTAACCTCCCACACTAATGTGGAGGCGTTACACCATTTCCACTTCGAAACCGATTCCAAAAATGGAAAGGTGTTAAAGCTCATGCGTTCACTCTTGAGTGAACCAAACGCTTAACTCATCTCCCATGAACCATGCGCTCAATCATGAGCCGGTTCTATTCGGTTTGGTCCAAGACCAATTAACCCAAGCCATATGGTCTAGATTAAACCCTAAAGGTTCAAAATCTAACCGTTCAATTCTTGATGCTCCTGATCTCACCGATCTAGCATCATCTCTCTCGATCGAAGCTTACCGATCTCAAGCCCTAATCAATCAAACATGATCAGACCAGATCTCACTTACAATCAGAGATAAAATCCCTTTAAACTGAACCCAAACGATTCAGTCCACACGATCTGAATCAAGTAAGCCATATCATCAAATTGTGCGACCCTGAGGGTTTCCTTTAAATGTCGGTAACGACAACTCACGTTATCACGATCAGTGAGGGGTATCTAGCAACACATCACTGTCTCCCGATATAAAGGAAAGAGTCTTCCAAGACTACACCCAAAACACAGCACAAGTGTGAATGCAACTTCACAAGGCATGCATGTGTCCTTTGCCACTGGATGTTCTCATTGGACAAGCGTGTCAAGCTTGTAACTCCAATATGATGAGCATGATTAGATCAGATGAACATAGTCACCTGGGTATGGCCATACACAATCTCAACCATCTCATACAGGGGGGCCCTTTAGAACATCACACTCCTTGAACAAGGAGACGGCAATCCTTTATCTATCACTAGTGTTCTAACCTGACTCATGATCATTATCCAAGATAGTCTATAATCATTATGTTTCAAATGATATTGAACTACCTCAAAACAATGACAATCATCATTTAGTAACACAAGTGATCTCAAGTCAAAGGACATGTGCCACTTAGTGCAAACAAGGATCATTCATATTGTGACAAGCAATTGAATATCCTAGTAGGGTCTGTCCAGTACATCCAATGTATCCATGAGTCTACATCTTATTCCATGCTCGAAGCATCCTATAAGATTAGCACACATATTAGTCTCAATCATATCAAGGCTGTCTCATGTTCACCAAGATATATCGACTAAGGACATATGCATGTCAGCCTAGCTGAACAGCTTTGAGACATTATTCAGAAGTACACTTATTACAGCAGACAAGGTAACAACCTGAACAATAACCATGCCTTTATAAACACAAGAGTTTATTACATGATACTATTACAATCCCAAAGGCCTCAAACATTAGCCTTAAGGGCATACCCCAACAAACACCTCTTAGTTCTTGTTTACATGGGTCCACACACATTGCTGTGTAATAGGTCCAACAAGCCACTTACTCTTCAACCCTTTATGGTGAAGGCAGCATCTGTCACTTTGTTCCTTTGAACAAGGCTCACATTCATCATAATCCTAAAAGGATAATGATCCCAATAGTCCATTGACCTTTGGATGTGACCATTGTTCGATGGTTCAAGAGACAATGCCATAAGAGGATGTTAATTGAATCAATGGATCTGATATTGTGTAACATATAGAGCCACAAACTATTATCAACTGTATCACTTCAATAGAACATCTCAGATTTAAAGAAAATATCATATATTATTTCAAACTGAAATCCTTTCCAAAAGGAATGATGTTCTAATACATAAGCTGACACATAATAGCAAAGTTCTAGATAGAGTCTTCAAGGCAGTGAGATGATATCAACAGCAGCATCCAACGCTCCGTCCTTGTCCTGAAAGTCGATCCCACCAAGCCTAATCGTCCTACTTCTTCTGAGCTCCTACACATGTAAAACATATGTGAGTCTCACATGCGGTACCCAGTACCCATGAATAAGAAGTAGACATAAAGACCTCAGTAACACAATACCTGAAGCGGATGGATCACATCCCTTCTTCTTTGCCATGCTCTTCTTGGCCATTAATCCTCTTCGAAATACCCATGCATTCCCAGTCTTCCGAAGTATTAGCTTCGAAGATACAGAACCATGGTCATTCTCGGATTTAGGCATATACTCTGAAGATCCAACAGAACTTTCCTGATCTTTGTCTATAGAGTATGGTGTGTAGAGACCTTTGAGATGTATGATAAGATCATAAATTCCCATCTCATCACACTCAACTTTGACCTCTGGGGTCATGCACTCTAAGACAAGAGCAGTGTACTCTTCGTTATCTTCACAATGTTCAAGATAGACATTCCACTCCCACTCAGTAGTGAAATACACACTGGGCTGGGATGGAGGTCTTTCAAGAAGATGCACATTTTTCTCTTGTTCTAGTATCTTGGACAAAATCTTGAACCACTTTGTCCAATTTGTCCCATCCAGTTTGTTTTTATCAAGTTTCAATCTTAGATCAGGAGATGCCATCTACAATAAGCAAATAAGTAAAATAAGTACTATGATAAAGCATTTAACAAGGACTTTAAATTAAATGCTATGCTCCCACTACTTCCAAAACAAGTTGAGAACTCTCAAACTCAACATGGAAAGAGGTGAGTAGGATCCTAATTTCACATGAGGTCTCCGTGACTCACGAGGGTGAGTTGGGATGCACAGAGTGTCTCATGCTTCCTTAGGTAGGCATGCCAACCAATTGTGCCGTGCACAATTCCTCTTAGTTAAGACACACTAGGCGCCCTGTGTCCAGCGAGGGCTAGATACAACACAAAACCCTATCCTCTCAACAGCTGCCTCCAGTAATTCATCATGTCAGTGACATATGAAAAACTAGTCAAGTCTGGTCCTAACCGTTATGCCCAGGGCCAACGAATTCCTTGCGAAGGCACGCCCAGGTTAAAACTGGACTGGGGAAATATTTGTCACCTCACACCTTCTAAAGATAAGTGGGTGTGTCCCACGAGGGTAGGAAACAGTTCACAACACCACCGATCGATAGTTTGATGAGGGCTACGCGTTAGAAGGCTATTGACTTGATATTTCAATGAGAGTTTTTACGTTTATTTTATTCTTTTCTAGCATGCAATTTTCCTATGGTTATGGTAGCAAGGAAAAACATCACAGGCATGCTATAGACAAAATAATAAACCATCACAAGCATGCTAGTTTGGTCGATATGGTCATAGCCCTTTTCATACACATAACTTGTCACGAGCCATGTGACATGTTATCGTGCATCCAAGGGTTGCGAGTCCCTAAAGCAGATCAGCCCATGCCAGAAGCCGAAAGCATGTGTCCTTCCTTCAGCCGCAAGTCCATCACCACGGTTCCAAAGCTGGCGCCACTTCTGACTCCGATTGAAGAAGACTCCTTATTGTCAAGATGAAGCCTTAACCTTTCATATAATTCTACATCTATTCTAAACAAGATGAAAAATTCTTTACAACAAGATAGGGAGAGAACCACACGTAGGTGGAAAGAGATTTTACAAGCATTCATCACAAGTGGAAACATGCTTCCACATCACAACACAGGAGGGCACTTGCTATGACCATATCAACCCAATCAAGTGGCGCATGTAAAATTTGAAAATCCAGAAAAATCAAATTTTAGCACCTTATGCGCCAACATCATCCAAAGCACTCTCTTAACCAAATTTATGCCAAAATTTAGATCAAGTTCCATGATGATTTCATAGACCCTATCGGCTGGCAGTTTTGTCAGATCAAGAGACCCAGCCAGTCCGAAGACACAATGCCCGTCCTACTTGACAAAACCACGTGCGCCTTTGGTCTTAAATCAATCAGAAATAAAATCCAAGTTTCGGTCACAAAGATGAGAAGAGAGGTCTGGATGAAAATGCTTTCTATGTGAAACGCGCATGGATAGAAGAAAAATTTTCCAAAAATTTTTCATACAAGCAAACATACACCTTGTGTTTCTCGCAAGTAGCTCTGATACCACTGTTAGGGAATACCGGGTGTAATTTAAAATTTTGCAGTCCCAGGACGCAGCGGAAGAATCATTACATGTTGGGGTATGCCCTTAAGGCTAATGTTTGAGGCCTTGGGATTATATCAGTATCATGTATAAACTTCATGTTTATAAAGGCAATGGTTGTTATTCAGGTTGTTACATTATCTGCTGCAATATGTATACTTCTGAATAATGTCTCAATGATGTTCAGCTAGGCTGACATGCAGTATAGTCCTTAGTCGAGATATCTTGGTGAACATGAGACAACCTTGATATGATTGAGACTAATATGTGTTCTAATCTTATAGGATGCTTCGAGCATGGAATAAGATGTAGACTCATGGGTACATTGGATGTACTGGACAGACCCTACTAGGATGTTCAATTGCTTGTCACAATGTGAATAATCCTTGTATGCGAACAAGTGGCATACTTCCTCTGACTTGAGATCACTTGTGTTTCTAAATGATGATTGGCATTGTTTTGAGGTAGTTCGATATCATTTGAAACATAATGGTTATAGACAATCTTGGATGGTGAGCATGAGTCATGTTAGGGCGCTGGTGATAGACATAGGATTGCCATCTCCTAGTTTGGAGTGTGATGTTCTAAAGGGGCCCCCTGGATGAGATGATTGAGAAAGTGTATGGCCATACCCAGATGACTATGTTCATCTGATCTAATCATGCTCATCATATTGGAGTTACAGGCTTGACACGCTTGTCCAATAAAGAACATCCAGTGGCAAAGGAAGCATGTATGCCTTGTGAACTGGATTCACACTTGTGCTGTGGTTTGGGTGTAGTCTTGGAAGACTCTTTCCTTTATATCGGGAGACAGTGATGTGTTGCTAGATACCCCTCACTGATCGTGATAACGTAAGTTATCGTTACCGACATTTAAAGGAAACCCTTAGGGTCGCACAATTTGATGATATGGCTTACTTAAGTTAGATCGTGTGGACTGAATTGTTTGGGTTCAGTTTAAAGGGATTTAATCTCTGATTGTGAGTGAGATCTGGTCTGATCATGTTAGATTGATTAGGGCTTGAGATCGGTAAGCTTCGATCGAGAGAATTGATGCTAGATCGGTAAGATCAAGAGCATCAGGAGATGAACGGTTAGATCTGGAACCTTAGGGTTTAATATGATCTAGACCAAATCGCTTGGGTTAATTGGTCTTTGAACCAAACCAAATTGAACCGGCTCATCAAGTGAGCACAAGGTTCAAGGGAGAAGAGGTTTGTGGCTTGTTCATGAGCGCGTGAACGTTGAGAAGTGGTTTGCTATTTTTGGATAACATGTTCTCTAATCGTGGACACGCCTCACGTTGCCTCTCTTCACGCTTCTTCTCTTGCCCTATTGTCGTCTCTCTTTTTGGGCTCTCGACACATTCGGGTGGAAAAGCATTGACGATAAGGGAGAGGTCTCGCCAAGCAAAAGAATTCTTCTCTTCCCTTCCATTTGATCAGGTTCACTTGGAGAACCTTGCTAGCACAAGGATCAACAAGGAGTAGGCGACATCTTCTTGTGTGCGCATCTTTTGGAGGAGATCTCATTTGCTCTCTTCTTCCAAGGCGCCATCCAAAGCAATGGCGATGGTATGACTCCTTACTTATCTTTGCAATCGATTATAGTTGATCATATCTCATGCATAGATCCTCTTGAAACCCTTGTTTCCGCTGCAAAAGTTTTATATGCGCCTATCTAGGGTTTTGCCCCCCCCCCAAGTATAGGGGACTTTCATTACACCTGAAACATATTCCGGTCCCAAGGATCCATGCGAGAGAGAAGACACAAGGATGTGTTAGAGATGTACCTCTTTTGCTTGTCTAGTTGCCGAAGCCATGTTGAAGACGATCAAGTGCTCGCCCTCTACAAGTATCCACACGTCGACTCCTTGATCGTTGCTCCCTTCCACGATTGGTGCTAGCCTCGGGAAGAGAATCAAGCCTTCACCTCACTTGCGCCACCTTCAAGAGAACTTGCGCCAAGGAGGGGATAGGGAAGATGCCGCCAAGAACTTCCCTCATCTTCTTTGCTAGCACCACCTTCAAACAAGATGCGCCAATGGCAATGAGAGGGGGAGAGCTTGCGGCAATAGAAGGAGAAGCCACCAAGCCCAATTTCTCTTTTCGCCAAGAAGAGGAGAAGAAGAAGAGGAGGTCTTTCGGCCACTTGGAAGAAGGTTGCGCCAAGCCTTTGTTGTCACCTTTTGCCCTTGCTCACGCCTCTCTAAGTGTCCTCACACCTCCAAGGAGTCAAACTTTAGAAGGGGCGGTAAGGGGTCCTATAAATAGGACAAGAGGCGGCTAGGGCAAGGGCTAGGATCATGCCAAGTGTATGGCTAAGATGAAAAGGTTTGCGACAAGGAAAGTCTCCAAGACATTTCCTTAAACCCATTCAACCCTTCCTTATGCGCCAAGACCTTGTCTTGCGCCCCAAGCAATATATCAGCCCATGATATGCCTTAGAGGCATGCATTCCATCCAAGGAAGAAGGGCTAGGCGCAACAAGCAAGAGGTATTCGGCTAGGGTAAGGGTTTGGGTGCATGTAGGGTTTATGAGGTAAGGAAAGTCTCCAAGACTTTACCATAAATCTCACCCTACTTGTCATATGCGCCCAAGCTCTTTCCAAAAGAGTTTTCAAGCCATATCAGCCCCAACCCTTGCCATAGAGGCAAGGTTTCCATCCAAGGAACAAAGGGGAGGCGCCTAATGCTTCCTTATGAAGCAACATGCGCCCACATCACCCCATTATGCCCTTGGCACCAATGGGGTGAAACTCTTCCCCATTATACCCTTATTTGCTTATACCTCTTCTTGACAACTAGTTATTGGGCCTCATTGGATAATGAGCTAGCCCAAACTTCATGGCATGGATTGATTAAGCCATTGGATCCAACCCAATGCAACCCTAATCTAAATGTGACCAATCTAGGTCAATTTCCGGTCAACCTGCCAAAAATGAAGTTTCGCTCCAATAACTTTCTTCCAACTCATCAGGCCCATTGGCGCTGATGAAATCTTCCAAATTTATCCAAGTTATCCAATAACTTGATCATAAGGCTTCTGATTAAAGCAACGTCAAGAGTCTATTGCGTGTGACCCCGTAGGATCCATATGACGATGGCAATGATGTAAACATCATAACTAGTGAGGGGTATCTAGTAACACATCACTACTACCCATGTCATAGGACTTAAGTCATTATGGCAACAACTCCTAACAAGCAATGAGGATTCCCATTGCATTATAGATCCCTTTGCCTAAACTGATATCCTGCTATTGGATTAGTCTCAAGTTTATCAATCCAATGCATTGGTCATGACTCAACTAGTGTGGCCACACATTCCTGTCATGCACCAATAAGGTGGGGCGCCCCCGAGTGGATATCATGCTTCCAATAAGGAAGGGGCAAATCCTACTATTGGTCATCCATGTCTCTACGTGACTTATGACATGCCCAATGATAGTCGTTTTGGTTTCCCAATTACGGAGAGACGTAAGACTGCATCAAAGTATATCCATTATCAAATCTAGACATGAATACCTCAAGTCTAGGGATCAATGCAAACCTCTTGCATGTGAGATTGACTTGTTGACTAGATCAGTCAATCCTCACTGTGGATCACTCCAGTGCATCCAATGCACCTGTATGTCTGCGTTATTGTGCCCCGCACCTAACCAGCCCATACACCAGTCTCACATGTACCAAAGCTGTCCCATATCTACTAAGGTACCTTGTCTGGGGATAGCTTATGAGAATGGATCCAATCCAAACTCCTGGGACATTATTTATGCAACTCAATACATTAACACAGGTAGAGAAGTCTGCACAATAATGACCAAGCCTATATAAAGAGTAATAGTTCTATCAAAGTACATTCAAACAATCCCTGACCATGTCCATACATTGGTCTTTAGGGCATATACACCAACAATAAGAAGGTCAATGTACAGACAAAGGATTTGCCCTTTCCTGATGGAAGCTTGATATCCATGGAGCTCTTCTATGGTTCTATGACTGAAAGTGTATGGCCATACCCAGGTAAAGACCTAATTTAGTCATGACTATGAGATTGGATAAAAACAAGTGATGATATACTTGTCCAATCGGATATCAGTTTGGCAAAGAGACTGTAATGCATCTGTACCTAGTTGCAATGATGGGGATGTCAATGTTGATGTCCATTCCGATGACTTCGGTAGCAGCGATGCATTGCTAGGTGCTACTCACTGCTTGTGGTGACCTTTGGTCAGCACTGCCAACGTCAGAGCAACCTATAGGCTCACACACCTTGATACACGAGTTCTCATATTAATGGGGAAGCCTTATGATCGAGTTATTGGATAGCTCAGATCTATTTAGTAGATTTCATCAGCACCAATGGGCCTGATGAGATGGATGAGAGTTATTGGAGCCAAACTTCATTTTTGGTAAGTTGACCTGAAATTGACCATGGTTGGTCACATTTAGATTTGGGTTGCATTGGATTGGATCCAATGGCTTTATCAATCATTATAATGAAGTTTGGGCTAGCTCATTACCCAATGAGGCCCAATAACAAGCTGTCATGAAGAGATAACAGGCTAAAAGGGTATAATGGGGATGAAATCCTACCCCATTGGCGCCAAGGGCATAATGGGGTGAGGTAGGCACATGTTGCTCCATTAGGAAGTAAAAGGCGCCTTCCCCTTTATCCTTTGATGGTATGCTTGCCTCTATGGCAAGTCTTGGGGCTGATATGGCTAGAAGAACTTCTTAGGAAGGTCTTTGGTGCATATGGCTAATTGGAAAGGGTTTATGGAAAACACTTGGAGAATTTCCTTAACCCTAACCCTAATTACTCCCTCCCCTTTACCATAGCCGCCCCCATTTTCATGAGTTGCGCCCACACCCACTTTGCCTTGCCGCCTCATGCCTCTTTATATACACTTGTATATGCGTGAGGCTATGACTCACAATTAATTCGCATGAGCAAAGCTTCAAAGGGGCGAGAGCAAGGAGAGATTGGTGCAAGTCTTCCATCAAGTGGCCGCAAGTGATCTTCCCTTCATCGTCTTGGCGCAAGAAGGAATTCTCCTTAGCGGCTTCTTCATCTGCTCTTCTTCATCATTGGCGCTTCATTCTTTGAGGTGGCACAAGCTTTGAAGAAGGTGACCTAAGGCTTGGATCTTCTTCTCGAGGCTAGCATCGGGCGTGGCAGAAGATGGCTCGAGGCATCCGTGTGTGTGAAACTGCAGAGGGCGCACGCTTGGGCGCCTACCTCGACATTGACCTTCGTGCTTGCTCTAGGTACTTACTATCTCATCGTGTCGACTCCCTCGCAATACGATCTTCACTGGGTTTTTGGAACTAGCTTATTTCGGGGATATTCTTCCGCTGCGTATGTATTTTCTAATGCCAACATTTGTAAAAATATCCCCGGGGTTTCGCAACAGTGGTATCAGAGCGACTTGTGAGCCTTGAACAGTGTTCTTTCATGCTTTTCCATGCTCACATGCCATGTCTCAATTTTTGCAAATTGCATATATTCATGGCGCATGTTTTTCTTAAGAAAGAAATTTATAGTTTCTTGTTCCTATCCTCCATTTCTTTTGGATTTTTGGATTATTTTTTGATTGATTTAAGATCAAAAGGCGCACGTAGTTTTGTCAAGTAGGATGGGCATTGTGTCTACGGACTGGCTGGGTCTCTTGATTTGACAAAATTGCTAGCTGATAGGATCTATAAAATCGTCATGGAACTTAATCGCAAATAACCAAAAGATTTGTGATATGAAGATGAGGAAAAGAAACTTGTTTTATGAAAAAGCAAAATTTCAGATCTTATGTTTTTCATGAGCATGTAGAATTGCATGGGTAAGTGCCTTGATTGTGCATGATGTTATGATCATTAGTCAAGCCCCTTTGCATGCCTGTGATGTTTCCTTGTGCGGCCTGCGTGCCATCTTTTTCTTTTGTTTTGTAATTGCTCAAGATGAAGATTAGGGGATGCATCTTTGGTGCACTTGGTGCATGCATACTTTAACCTTGCGCAACATGCAACCTTGGTGGTGCATCTTCTTTGGAGGAAGCCCATGGCATTGGCCAAACCATTGAAGTTCTTATAGGGTTTCCCTAGAGGGACATCTAGGGTTTGAGTGCTAAACCATGATGAGGAGGACCTTGGAGCCAACCTTGAAGATCACAGATTGAGGTCGGCTAGGCTAGGTCTAGCTTTGGGGCTTGAGTCCTAGGTCAAGAGTTGAACGCCTTTGGCATGGGTTGGTTCAATGTCTTGAATAGGCTATGATCACATCATCCTTTTAGTGCTTTCATTTTTCGATAAAGCAAAGCATGCCTGTGATGTTTTATCATTATGTTATTACTATAGGATTGCATGCCTGTATTGTTAGACATAAGATAAAACAGAGTTGATGAGACCTCAAAAACCCTTATACAAAATATCAAGTCTAGTAGCTTTCTAATGCGTAGCCCTCATCAAGCTGTTGATCAGTGGTGTTGTGAACTATTTTCCACCCTCGTGGGACACACCCACTTATCTTTAGAAGGTGTGTGGTGACAATGGTTTCCCCAGTCCAGTTTATCTGGGCGTGCCTTCGTAAGGAAACTCGTTGGCCCTGGGCATAACAGTTAGGAATGAACTTGACTAGATTTTCATATGTGCTGAGCACATGATGAAACTCTAGAGGCATCGTTGAGAGGTTAGGGTTTTATGCTGTTTCTAGCCCTCGTTGGATATGAAATGCCTAGACTATCTCAATAATGGGAATTACTTAGAGCAATCGGCCGGCGTGCCTACCTTATGAAGCATGGGTCACTTTGTGCATCTCATCCCACCCTCATGGGACGCGAAGCCTCATATGAAATAAGAATTTCATCTCACTAGGAAATCTCGCATTTCCCGATTGACTTTGTGGGTTGTCAATTCGATTAAAATAGTGGGAGCTATTATCATTTAATACAAGTCCAGATTAAATGATCTGAAAGTAGTACTAATCTACTACTTCTTGGTTGTTGTAGAATGATGACAACGAACAATAGTAGATGGTCACTGCGATCTATCCTTGAGAAGGACAAGTTGGTTGGATATAACTTGATGGATTGGTATATGAACTTGAGAATTGCACTCAAGCTCGAGAGGAAGCTTTATGTCCTTGGGCAGCCTATTCCTGAGCCAATTCCATGCTCGGCCTCAGCGGCTGAGAAGGATGCTTATGATAAGCATTAGGCTAATACTTTGGAGGTTGTTAATTTGATGCTAACCAACATGTCACCTGAAATTCAAGGGCAATATGAATCTAAGAGTGCCTTTGAGATTATTTCTAATATATGGCAGCTCTTTGAAGAATTGGTTGAGCTCAACCCTCCTAAAGTAAACATTCAGTCTGTTGAGCCGAAAGGTTTAACTGATGAACTGAATTTAAAGATGGAAAGGATCAGGAATAACAAGTGATATTCATGTGGAGGGCCACCTCACATGTTGAAGGACATGGTGCGACTTCAGAATGAGAAGAAGAGAGGCAAGACTTCGTCTTCATGCTTAGGTATTTATGTTACCGAAGTCAACCTTTCTACTTCTATGTCATGGGTATTGGATATTGCATGCGAAGCTCATATTTGTACAAACATGTAGGGTCTCAAGAAAAGTAGATCGGTGCGGTCTAGAGAGATTGACCTATAGGTTAGAAATGAGGCACAAGTTGCTGCTGTTGCTGTAGGAGTTTTAACTCTCTCCCTACTTTCTGGACTTCAATTAGAGCTAGACAATTGCTATTATGTACATTCGCTTACCAAAAATATTATATCTATTCATTATTTTGCAAGGAAAGGCTTTAAGTTTGAAATAAAAGAGAATTCTTGTTCTTTTTTGTTTGCAAATATGTTTTATGGGAAGGGTACTCTATGCAATGGATTATATGTCTTGGACATGAATAGCTCTATTTGTAACATAAATAGTAAGAGGACCAAACTGAGTGGTTCAGTTGGTGCTTTCCAATAACATTGTCGATTAGCCCATACAAACAAGAATCGCATTCAACAACTCCATGCAAATGAGTTGTTATATTCAAGTTCCTTGGAGGAATTTGATACATGTGAACCTTGTTTATTAGGGAAAATGACAAAATCACCCTTCACCAAGACTGTATTGGGAAGCCCTAGGGATATTTTATAAATTTTTGGCATAGACATTTCAGAATACATTGCACAGCAGAAGAATATCCCCGAAATAGGCCAGTCCCAAAAAACCCAGTGAAGATCGTCATGCGAGGGGGTCGACACGATGAGATAGAAAGTACCTAGAAGCAAGAGGAGGCCGATATCGAGGTAGGCGCCCAAGTGTGTGCTCTTTGTAGTCTCACACACACGGATGCCTCGAGTCCTCTTCTTCCACACCCAGTGCTAGTCTCGGGAAGAAGATGCTGTTGGGGTATGCCCTTAAGGCTAATGTTTGAGGCCTTGGGATTGTATTAGTATCATGTAATAAACTCTTAAGTTTATAAAGGCATGGTTATTATTCAGGTTGTTACCTTGTCTGCTGTAATAAGTGTACTTCTGAATAATGTCTCAAAGCTGTTCAGCTAGGCTGACAGGCTATATGTCCTTAGTCGAGATATCTTGGTGAACATGAGACAGCCTTGATATGATTGAGACTAATATGAGTACTAATCTTATAGGATGCTTCGAGCATGGAATAAGATGTAGACTCATGGGTACATTGGATGTACTGGACAGACCCTACTGGGATATTCCATTGCTTGTCACAATGTGAATAATCCTTGTAAGCAGCAAGTGGCACATGTCCTTTGACTTGAGATCACTTGTGTTTCTAAATGATGATTGTCATTGTCTTGAGGTAGTTCAATATCATTTGAAACATAATGATTATAGACTATCTTGGATGGTGAGCTTGAATCAGGTTAGGACACTAGTGATAGACATAGGATTGCCGTCTCCTTGTTTAAGGAGTATGATGTTCTAGAGGGCCCCCTTATGAGATGATTGAGATAGTGTATGGCCATACCCAGATGACTATGTGCATCTGATCTAATCATGCTCATCGTATTGGAGTTACAGGCTTGACATGCTTGTCCAATAAGAACATCCAGTGGTAAAGGACATATGTATGCCTTGTGAATTGAGTCACACTTGTGCTATGGTTTGGGAGTAGTCTTGGAAGACTCTTTCCTTTATATCGGGAGACAGTGATGTGTTGCTAGATACCCCTCACTGATCGTGATAACGTAAGTTATCGTTACCGACATTTAGAGGAAACCCTCAGGGTCGCACAATTTGGTGATATGGCTTACTTAAGTCAGATCGTATGGACTGGATTCTTTGAGTTCAGATTAAAGGGATTTAATCTCTGATTGTAAGTGAGATCTGGTCTGATCATGTTTGATTGATTAGGGCTTGAGATCGGTAAGCTTCGATCGAGAGAGGTGATGCTAGATCGGAGAGATCAGGGGCATCAGGAGATGAACGGTTGGATCATAAGCCTTGGGGTTCGATTTGGTCTAGACCAAGTGGCTTGAGCTATTTCGGTTTGGTTTGATGAACCAAAGCCGATTTGACATTTTGGATTGAACCGGTTCACAAATATGAACGCTTGGTTCAATGCCAAAATGCGTTTTGGGTTGGCTTGAACGCATGGCTTGATTGACTTCCATTTATGGAAAGTCATCAAGGGCCGGTTTTGCTTCAATGCCAAAACGCTTATGCGTTGAGCTCCTCACTTCAACGCCTTGATTCTTTTCGAGGTGTGGTTGACGAAGGTGTGGAGTAGACATCCAAGAGAAGCTCTCGGCCGAACGGATTCATCTCATCAAACCCTTTCCATTCGACAAGAGAAGGCTTGGGTGTCTTGCTAGCACAAGAGATCTCAAGGAAGTGAGCATCTTCATCTTGTGTGTGGACTTGTGGAGGAGACCTAGTTTGATCTCTTCTTCCAAGCCGAATTCCAAGCTTATGGCGTTGGTATGATTTCTCATAACTTAAGTTGATCATATAGTTTCATATGCGATTTTGAAACCCTATTTTCCGCCATGCATGCTAGATGCGCATGATTAGGGTTTCCCCCCCCCCCCTTTTATGTTAGGGGTTCCTTCAGATGCAAGCCTTAGAGTCCTTTTGATCACTTGTCCCTCCTTCTAGGGAAGTTACGCCAAGGTGAAAGGAGAGGGAGATCAAACTGCCAAGAGTCTCCTCCAACTTGCTCCAAGATGAGGAGCTGGGGATTACTTGTGGTTATGAAGAGGATGCTGCCATCCTTTATGATTGTCTTACGCAAAAGGAGGAGAAACAGGATGAAGACTCCAAGCTCTCCAATGATTGCGTCAAGAGAAGAAGATGGAGAAGAAGTTGCGGTTATGGAAGAAGACTTGCGCCAAGGCCTCCTTTTCTCTTGCCCCTTAATCAACAATTATAATGAAGTTTGGGCTAGCTCATTACCCAATGAGGCCCAATAACAAGTTTTCATGAAGAGATAATGGGCTAAAAGGGTATAGTGGGGATGAAATCCTACCCCATTGGCGCCAAGGGCATAATGGGGTGAGGTAGGCGCATGTTGCTCCATTAGGAAGTAAAGGCGCCTCCCCCTTCATCCTTTGATGGTATGCTTGCCTCTATGGCAAGTCTTGGGGCTGATATGGCTAGAAGAACTTCTTAGGAAGGTCTTTGGTGCATATGGCTAATTGGAAAGGGTTTATGAAAAACTCTTGGAGAATTTCCTTAACCCTAACCCTAATTACTCCCTCCCCTTTACCCTAGCCGCCCCCTTCTTAATGAGTTGCGCCCACACCCCCTTTGCCTTGCCGCCTCATGCCTCTTTATATACACTTGTATATGCGTGAGGCTATGACACACAATTAATTGGCGTGAACAAAGCTTCAAAGGGGCGAGAGCAAGGAGAGATTGGAGCAAGTCTTCCATCAAGTGGTCGCAAGTGATCTTCCCTTCTTCCTCTTGGCGTAAGAAGGAATTCTCCTTGGCGGCTACTTCATCTCCCCTTCTTCTTCATTGGCACTTCATCGTTTGAGGTGGCGCAAGCTTTGAAGAAGGTGACCTAAGACTTAGATCTTCTTCACGAGGCTACCACTGGGCGTGGAAGAAGAGGGCTCGAGCCATCCGTGTGTGTGAAACTGCAAAGGGCACATGCTTGGGCGCTGATAGCCCGAAAGGGAACACAATAAATCTGGCACGCGTGTACCTTAGACTAATCCTTGGTAACAGCACCAAAAACTTGTTGTTAAACCGCAAGTGCACGGGTATACGAAGTAATAAAAAAAGTATCGAATCCACAGGGACCTACGTTGTCGAATACTAAATAGTTGATTTCTTACTATCTAGGCAAGTCGAGATCGTGAGAATAGCAATCGGTAACTAAAAGTAGGATTATCAGAGAGAAAAGCTGGGACTAGGGTTTCGTTCACTTAAACTTTTATGACTAGACATGAATAAGGATTTTGTTGATTCAATTTCATCATGAAGAAAATATTATCAAAGGATGAACTCAAGGATCACTTTCGTGCATCCGAACTCTAGAATCTCTAGTGGAGTCTCAAGGATCACTTTTGTGCATCCAAGTCTCGCAACTAGTTTTGCTCAAGGATCTCCAATGTTCCGATCTTTGCTTTCGCACAAGATCTCCATGTTTGACAACTAGACTCGATCTATAGATTCATGTTATAATCATGGCAATTATTTTACTAGAAAAGATCAAGATGGATCTAACCTAAGGAAGGGATCCTAATATGCAATTCTAGGGTTCCAAATTCTCAAGCAATTACCTTTCAATCTCAAGCGAAAATTCTAAGAACATAATTAATAATATGAACTTAAAGAGAGTCTAAGCACAATTATCACATGAGCAAAATCATCATGCTAAAATCAAACTCAACGAAATATTAAAAAAGAAGTTATCTAATCATTAAAAGTCAAGTGAACTACTCCCCCATGTCCCAAGAGTAGTTTAAGCTAGCATTGCGAAGGAAATACAATATTCCATAATTTTAGAAAATCAAAAATCAACAAAAGGAAGAGTTTTTAGAAAATACGGTACGACTGTGAAGTATTTCAGAGCCGTATTTTACAAAAGAAGGCGTGAACAGTGGTGGCGATCCTTCTTCCCTTGATTTATCCTCCAATTTATCTCTTTTCGATCTAAAACTTCCGGTACGTTGTCTCCTTCACCAGGCGATGCTTCGGTAGAAAAATCACGGCCGGAGGTTGTCTGGATCGAGCGCGGCGGTAAAACCCTCGGCGGTGGCAAGGATCGTGATTTTTCCCTTGACGGTCGATCAAAATTGGGGCCTTTGGTCTCTCCATAATCCTCTCATCCAAAGCTCCCCTTTTTCTTCTTACGACATCGAATATAAACTTCTGGATCATCCGCAATCATCTCTGCAAGGATCGGGCGTGGACATTGACCTAGGCGTCGCGTTCAAAACCGATTTTATGGTTGTGTAATTGTTTATGGCTGGTGCCGTAAAATCTCTTGAGTCTTCTACGCCGATGTCATCTTGGAAAATACGGCCTGTAAACTGGTTTACGGCCAGTGCTATAAATTCAGGGCAACTTTCTGTTCTGAAGACATCTGGAAAATATGGCCCGTAAACTGGTTTACAGCAGTGCCTAAAATCGGCTAAGGTTTCTGTTCTGACGCAATCCGAAATATGGTACCGTAATATTGCTTACGTCCGGTACCGTAAAATCGGGAAATCTTTCTATTTGGAAATCTTCACAAATTACGGCAGTGTTCGGATTTTACGGTACCATTTGGAATTACGGTACCGTAAAATAGATTACGGCACTACCGTAATTTGCTAGCTTGCTCCGATTTGCGTGAAATTTCTTGGGTGATCTCCTCTTGATGATAACTCTTCCATGTATTTGATTTTGATTGAAAATGCCTAAAATAGTGCTTTTTTGCCTGAAAAACATGAAAAAGTAAAATAGAAGTAGACTTTGCAATATTTGATGGATTTAGCAAAAAAACAAGTAGAAAGATCCTCGATTTAGCATGAAAAGGTATCTAAAATGATGCAAAATATACTACATAGTTCGGTGTCATCAAACACATAAGGCTTAAACCTTGCTTGTCCTCAAGCAAAAATCAAAATTTGAAATCAAAATTTGATTGAAAGAATAACCTTCTCATGCTCAATAAATTTCTAAAATACAACTTGTCAATGAAAAATTCTATTAATTGATTTACAAAATTTCAAGTAAACATATCATCCTCAGAATTCAATTTTCTATATTCACAACTCAATCAAATAAAACTTTGCAACTTGTATAATAGATAGAATTTTCAATCTCATGATTTCACCCTGTATCAATTTAAGTCTATCATGCTTTTGTTTACAGAAATTAGGTCTCCAAGATCTTTTTCCACTCATAATTTTTTTTTCTTTTTCATGTATTTTCATTGTCTTTGCATAGACTGCATGTATCCACATAGACACATACTTTTTATTTTTGACTTCAACTCTTTCTTCGGTACCACTGTCAATTTTATAGTGCCAAGTAGAGGAGTCTTATTCTTTTCACCACTCATTATTTTTCATGCATAGACTTCAACCCATGTCTTAGGTACCTCTATCAATTTTACATAGTGCCAAGTAGGGGAGTCTCTCACTATTTTTTTTTTATGGATCTTCGATTCTTATTTCCCAATAAATAGCAAAAATAGACTAAACCTCAACTAGGTTGATCAATTGATCTAAATTCACAAATCATACTAATATACTCATTTTATTCGAAAGAGAAGTTTCACTTTTAAATTTCATTCTTCAAATAATATATCTCCCCAAAATTTTATGCATCAATCAATGTCATATCTCGATAGACAAATATGTATTGAAGAAATAAATTTGACATGATAGGGCTATATCTTTAATCATGAATTTGAGATCATTAATCATTCAAGTTATCAACAGTATGAATCAAGAGTGAACTCATCATCATTATTACAATATCAAATCATCAAAATATATCATCATGTATATCATATCAAATATCAGAATATCAAATCATCAATCAATCCCATCGAAACAGTAAAAATCAATATCATCATCATAATACAACCATATCGAATATCAATCATCAAAATATCATCATACAACCATATCGAATGAGAATAACAATATGCAGTGGTGGCAGTCATCGAAGCATCATCCTTCCCTTCATCATAAGAAACAACAATGAGATAAAGAAAATCATAGTGCAGCAAAAAGGTAAGGGAAGATAATACTCACAAAGCCTCTACTCATCATCATCAGATCGCGTAGCCTATGAATCTCTCGCAGTAGCCTCCATGGGATCATAATATGGTGTTCCTCCCTGATCACTATGATAGCCATATGAAAAGGGCGGTTCGGGATGCCTATGAAAAGCATGTCAATGATAGCATTGATGTCGCTTGCCTGATGCTAGCGTCTATGACGCCACAGCTGCAGCGTCAGCATGAGGATATGTCTGCTATAGAAATTATAGCAAACCTCAAGATGCTGTATGCTGCACAGGCGAGGACTGAACGCTATAATTTGACTAAGCTTTTCTTTCAGAGCAAACTGGCTGAAGGGAGTCCAGTGGGAGCTCACGTGCTCAAGATGATTGGGCACAAAGAGGCTCTAGAGAAACTAGGGCATACCATCAATCAGGAGCTTGCTGTAGACATTATTCTGCAGTCCCTCCCGGCCTCCTTCGATCCGTTCATTATTAATTTTAATATGAACAAGATCGACTGTACTCCGGCAGAGTTGCTGAATATGCTCTTGACTACAGAGGAGACTCTAAAGGGAAAGCCTTCAACCTCTGTCTTGATGTTCCCTTCCAGGAACAAGAAGAAGGGGAAGAAGGGCAAAGCCCCTGTCAAGAACTACAACAAGGCTCTGAAACAAAAGGTCAAGCGGTCGAAGGAATACAGATGTTTCCATTGTGGCCAGCTGGGTCACTGGAAAAAGGACTGTAAAGCGCTCCAAGGAGACAAGAAGGGAAGCATCGCTTCTGGCTCAGGTATTTTTGTGACTGAAGTCATGATATCTTCTTCTTCTATTTCATGGGTGTGGGACACTGCATGTGGAGTTCACATTTGTTCAAATGTATAGGAACTCAAGAGAAGAAGACAGGTGGGACAGCATGAGGTGGACCTACGAGTTGGAAACGGGGCACGGGTTGCTGCTGTTGCTGTAGGAGAATATTACATCTCATTGCCATCTGGACTTGTATTAGAACTGAACAATTGTTATTTTGTACCTAGCATTACCAAGAATATTATCTCTATTCCTGCTCTTGTCAGGAAAGGGTTTTCCTTTGAATGCAAGACTTCAAAGTGTTATCTTTCTCTTGATAATATTATTTATGCTACTGGGTCAATTAACAATGGGTTATTCATGTTGGACATGGAATGTTCTATACAAAATATTGATAATAAGAAAGCCAAGTATGCTGATGACAGCACCTTGCTATGGCATAGTCGTTTAGGCCATATTAACAAGAAGCGCATTAAGCGGTTGCATGACCATGGACTGCTGGGATCATTCTCCTATGAGGAGATTGATACATGCAAAGCTTGTTTATTGGGCAAAATGACGAAGTCTCCTTTTCCTAACAAAGGTCAAAGGGCTTCAGGTTTACTTGACCTTATACACAGTGATGTGTGTGGGCCATTTAGTAAACATGCCAGAGGTGGCTACTCATACTTCATTACCTTTACTGATGATTTCAGTAGATATGGGTATGTCTATCTAATGAGACATAAGAGTGAATCTTTTGACAAGTTCAAAGAGTTCAAAAATGAAGTACAAAATCAGCTAGGCCGAAATATCAAGGCACTTCGCTCAGATCGAGGTGGAGAATACCTAAGTCGAGAATTTACTGACTATCTGAAGGAGTGTGGGATTATCTCACAGCTCACTCCACCAGGAACACCGCAATGGAAAGGTGTGTCCGAGAGGAGGAACAGAACCTTACTGGATATGGTTCGTTCTATGATGAGTCAGGCTACTCTACCTTACTCCTTTTGGGGATTTGCGCTGGAAACAGCTGCAAAGGTACTAAACCGAGTGCCATCCAAGGCAGTTTCAAAGACTCCATATGAGTTATGGTATGGGAAACAGCCGAGCTTGACATTTATTAAGATCTGGGGTTGCGAGGCTTATGTCAAAAAGCTCGTCTCTGGGAAACTAGAGAGCAGATCTGAGAAATTCATCTTTGTCGGTTACCCTAAGGAAACTAAGGGTTATTATTTCTACGATCCCAAAGAGAACAAAGTATTTGTTGCTCGGACGGCTATTTTTCTTGAGAAGGAGTATCTTCTGCAAGAAGCCAGTGGGAGAGAAATAAAACTGGATGAGAATCCAGAGGAAGGACAAAGTAGTCAAGCATAGTTGGATGAGCCTGAGCCAGTAGAACAGGTTATTGAACAACCTGAGGCTCAGATATCATGGGAACCGCGTAGATCGGGAAGGATCCGTCGACAGCCTGAGCGCTATGACGGAGTCTACATCATTGATCATGATGAACCCCTCTCTTATGCGGATGCGGTCAGTGGACTGGAGTCAGCTAGATGGCTTGAAGCTATGCGAGCCGAGATGGACTCCATGTCAGATAATCAAGTCTAGGATTTGGTTGATCCGCCTCCGGGAGTAATCCCTATAGGCTGTAAATGGATCTTCAAGAAGAAGATTGACATGGATGGTAACGTAGTTACCTATAAAGGCAGGCTAGTTGCGAAAGGTTTCAAGCAAATCTACGGGATAGATTATGATGAAACTTTTTCTCCTGTAGCCATGTTCAAGTCAATTCGGATTATTGTTGCGATAGCAGCATATTACGATTATGAGATCTGGCAAATGGATGTGAAGTCCGCTTTCCTTAATGGAAAACTAGATGAGGATGTGTATATGACACAACCTGAAGGTTTCACTAATCCATCAGATCGTCATAAAATATGCAAGTTAAAGAAGTCCATTTATGGACTTAAGCAAGCATCTAGAAGCTGGAATATTCGTTTTGATGAATCAATATGTGAATTTGGTTTCATCAAGAATGAAGACGACCCGTGTGTATATAAGAGGTTTAGTGGGAGCGTGATTACTTTCCTAGTCCTCTACGTCGATGATATCTTAATCATTGGAACTGATATTCCTGAACTGCATGCTGTTAAAGCATGGTTAAGAAAATGTTTCCAGATGAAAGATCTAGGAGAAGCAGCCTATGTATTAGGTGTGAAGATCTACAGAGATAGATCTAAGAGGCTTCTCGGGCTGTGCCAAAGTGCTTACATCGATAAAGTCCTGGAGAGATTCCATTTAGAGAATTCTAAAAGAGGATATCTTCCAGTCAGACATGGTCTGAATCTTTCAAAGAGTCAGTGTCCACAAACACAGACTGAGAAAGATGAAATGGACAATATGCCTTATGCTTCAGCTATTGGGTCCATTATGTATGCGATGTTATGTACTCGCCCAGACGTTGCTTACGGGTTAAGCATGACCAGTCGATTCCAAAGTAATCCAGGTCAGGCGCACTGGATTGCGGTCAAGAACATTTTGAAATATCTTCGGAGGACCAAAGATATGTTCTTGATATATGGAGGTTAGGAAGAACTCAGTATTGAAGGATATACTGACGCTTCGTTCCAATCTGACCAGGATGATTTCCGATCGCAATCAGGCTATGTTTTTAGCTTGAATAGAGGAGCTGTGGTATGGAAAAGTTTCAAACAGTCTATCGTTGCTGATTCCACAACAGAAGCCGAGTATGTTGCAGCCTCGGAAGCATCTAAGGAGGCAGTGTGGATTCGCAAGTTCGTTCAGGAACTTGGTGTTGTTCCTTCGAGTGCTGATCCTTTGGTTATCTTTTGTGATAACACTGGAGCAATCGCACAAGCAAAGGAACCACGGTCGCACCAGCAGTCCAAGCACATACAGAGACGGTTTCACTTGATCCGGGAGATCATTGATCGTGGTGAGATCAAAATCTGCAAGGTTCATACAGATGACAATCTGGCTGACCCGCTTACCAAGCCTCTGGCGCAGCAGAAGCATGAGAAGCACTGTAATAACATGGGTTTGAGATTTCTCAACCATTAGATTAAGTGCAAGTGGGAGATTGTTGGGGTATGCCCTTAAGGCTAATGTTTGAGGCCTTGGGATTCTTTCAGTATCATGTATAAACTCTTATGTTTATAAAGGCAATGGTTGTTATTCAGTTTGTTACATTGTCTGCCACAATAAGTGTGCTTCTGAATAATGTCTCAATGCTGTTCAGCTTGGCTGACATGTTGTAATGTCCTTAGTCGAGATATCTTGGTGAACATGAGACAGCCTTGATATGATTGAGACTAATATGTGTTCTAATCTTATAGGATGCTTCGAGCATGGAATAAGATGTAGACTAATGGGTACATTGGATGTACTGGACAGACCCTACTAGGATATTCAATTGCTTGTCACAATGTGAATAATCCTTGTTTGCAACAAGTGGCACATGTCCTCTGACTTGAGATCACTTGTGTTTCTAAATGATGATTGTCATTGTTTTGAGGTAGTTCAATATCATTTGAAACATAATGGTTATAGGCTATCTTGGATAATGATCATGAGTCAGGTTAGGACACTAGTGATAGATATAGGATTGCCGTCTCCATGATTGGAGTGTGATGTTCTAAAGGGGCCCCCTGAATGAGATGATTGAGAAAGTGTATGGCCATACCCAGGTGACTATGATCATCTGATCTAATCATGCTCATCATATTGGAGTTACAAGCTTGACACGCTTGTCCAATAAGAACATCCAGTGGCAAAGGAAACATGTATGCCTCGTGAAGTGGATTCACACTTGTGCTGTGGTTTGGGTGTAGTCTTGGAAGACTCTTTCCTTCATATCGGGAGACAGTGATGTGTTGCTAGATACCCCTCACTGATCGTGATAACGTAAGTTATCGTTACCGACATTTAAAGGAAACCCTCAGGGTCGCACAATTTGATGATATGGCTTACTTAAGTCAGATCGTGTGGACTGAATTGTTTTGGTTCAGTTTAAAGGAGTTTATACTCTGATTGTAAGTGAGATCTGGTCTGATCATGTTTGATTGATTAGGGCTTGAGATCGGTAAGCTTCGATCGAGAGTATTGATGCTAGATCGGTGAGATCAAGAGCATCAAGAGATGAACGGTTAGATCTTGAACCATTTGGTTTGATTGGATCTGAGCCTATGCTGGTTTGATTTGGTTTTTGAACCAAATTCAATTGGACCGAATAAATAGAACCGGTTCACATAAGTGAACGCTTGGTTCAATTGGAGAAGGATTGTTTCGATGGTTCACTTGGGTGAACGCATGAAACATTGAGGAGTTACTAATTTTGGAAGTCGGTTTCCAAATTGGAAACGCTCCCACGTAGTAACATTGCTCGCCCATTATTCTCCATTGATTTCCTCTCGTGTGAAGTCCTCTCGAGGCTAGGAGGAAAACATTCGGCCAGCAAGACTTCTTCTTCGACATCTCCTACACGCGATTAGGATTCTTGAAGGTCTTTGCTAGCACAAAGGACAACAAGGAGAAAGCCATCTTCACCTTGTGTGCGTCGCCTTTGGAGAAGAAGCATTTGATTCTTTCTCTTCCAAGCCGCCTCCTTACTCATGGCCATGGTAACGCATCTCTATGCTATCGTTTTAAGTTGATCATATGAATATCACATGAGATCCTTTGAAACCCTTGCTTCCGTTGCAAATGAACTATATGCACCACCTATTAGGGTTTCGGCCCCCCCTCCTTTTAGGGGACCCTTCAATTGGTATCAGAGCATGCGGTTCTATATGTGTTCATATGATTGCTTGATGTTATTGTGTGATCCATGTTTGAGCGTAAGCTTAAGATCTAAGGTTTTTACATGCTAAAGTTTATGATAGTTCATCATGCGAAAATACATATGTTTGATGTATGTTACACTTTGGCGCATGTATTGGCGCATGTTGTTGTTTTGTCAAAAACCTTCACTTGCGCGCCCCATATTAGATCTAAGCGCCTACTATAAACCCTTAGACGGGTTGATGGGGTTGAAGTCATCTTCTAGGTAAGATCCAACCAGTCTGATCAGACCATCTGACAGCCTAGATGGGTCGACCAGATGGCACCTGTGCGCAAGCACGAGGTGGCTATAGGTCGACTGCAGATAGGCTTGTAGCGAGGTCTGGTTGAGACAACCAGTGAACGCACATGAGTTAGGCCCGGGGTCACACCCGCTTGCCAGAACTCATGAAGGTTGTTCAGCCCTTTGCGCATGCATGGTTGACCATTAGGTCGACTCAAGTCAGTTAGGACTTGGTGCATGCAAGGGCAGTGGATCTTGAAAGAACCCCTTTCTAGAGGGGGGCGAAACCCAGCATGGCGCATTATAAACAATTTAGGCAGCGGATTAGGGTTTCATGGATCGGCTTCATGTGATATGATCAACCATAAAAATTCGATTGCATAGAAGAGATAAAACTAATACCATAGCCATTTCAAGATGGCGTCTAGGAAGCAAAGATCAAAGCAGATCTTCTCTAGAGGTGACGTACACAGTTGATGTCGCCTACTCCTCTTTGCGATTCTTGTGCTAGCAAGATCCAAAGAAGTCTTTGATCGAAATGGAAAGGGAAGGAGATCTTTTCTCTTTGCCGAATTCTCCTCAAGCTCCAAGGCGCCGTCACCCAAAAGAATGAGAGGAATATACGTTCAAGAGGCGAGAATAGAGAACCCTCTCTATTCGAACGTGAGAGTCATGGTTGCTAAAAATAGCACCACTCACCGCCCAACATGTTCACGCTAAGTGAACTTGTCGCCTAGTCTTGAACCATTTTGGTTCAATTTAATTTTGGTTCAATAACCAAATAAACCAATCGACATGGCCTAGATCACATTAAAACCCTAAGGTTCCAGATCTAACCGTTGATCTCTTTGATGCTCCTGATCTGACCGATCTAGCATCCATTCTCTCGATCGAAGCTTACCGATCTCAAGCCCTAATCAATCAAACATGATCAGACTAGATCTCACTTACAATCAGAGATTAAATCCCTTTAAACTGAACCTGAACAATTCAGTCCACACGATCTGACTTAAGTAAGCCATATCATCAATTGTGCGACCCTGAGGGTTTCCTTAAAACGTCGGTAACGATAATTCACATTATCACGATCAGTGAGGGGTATCTAGCAACACATCACTGTCTCCCGATATCAAGGAAAGAGTCTTCCAAGACTACACCCAAAAACAGCACAAGTGTGAATCAATTCACAAGGCATGCATATTTCCTTTACCACTGGATGTTCTTATTGGACAAGCCTGTCAAGCTCGTAACTCCAATATGATGAGCATGATTAGAACAGATGAACACTGTCACCTGGGTATGGCCATACACTTTCTCAATCATCTCATCCAGGGGGCCCCTTTAGAACATCACACTCCTTCAACAAGGAGACGGCAATCCTATGTCTATCACTAGTGCTCTAACCTGACTCAAGCTCACCATCCAAGATAGTCTATAATCATTATGTTTCAAATGATATTGAACCATCTCAAAACAATGACAATCATCATTTAGAAAACACAAGTGATCTCAAGTCAGAGGAAATGTGCCACTTGTCTTAATCAAGGAACATTCACATTGTGACAAACAATTGAACATCCTAGTAGGGTCTGTCCAGTACATCCAATGTACCCATGAGTCTACATCTTATTCCATGCTCGAAGCATCCTATAAGATTAGAACACATATTAGTCTTAACCATATCAAGGCTGTCTCATGTTCACCAAGATACATCGACTAAGGGCAAGAAGATAATAGCATGTCAGCCCAGCTGAACAGCTTTGAGACATTATTCAGAAGAACATATATTGCAGCAGACAATGTAAACAACCGAATAATAACCATGCCTTTATAAACATAACAGTTTATTACATGATACAGATACATTCCCACAGGCCTCAAACATTAGCCTTAAGGGCATACCCCAACAATCTCCCACTTGCACTTAATCTAATGGTTGAGAAATCTCAAACCCATATTATTACAGTGCTTCTCATGCTTCTGCTGCGCCAGAGGCTTGGTAAGCGGGTCTGCCAGATTGTCATCTGTATGAACCTTGCATACTTTGATCTCGCCACGATCTATGATCTCCCTGATCAAATGAAACCGTCTCTGTATGTGCTTGGACTTCTGGTGCGACCGTGGTTCCTTTGCTTGTGCGATTGCTCTAGTGTTATCACAAAAGATAACCAAAGGATCTGCACTCGAAGGAACAACACCAAGTTCTCTCACGAACTTACGAATCCACACTGCCTCCTTGGATGCTTCCGAGGCTGCAACATACTCGGCTTCTGTTGTGGAATCAGCAACAGTTGACTGTTTGAAACTTTTCCACACCACTGCTCCTCCATTCAAGCTAAAAACATAGCCTGATTGCGATCGGAAATCATCCTGGTCAGACTGGAACGAAGCGTCAGTATATCCATCAATACTGAGTTCTTCCTGACCACCAAATATCAAGAACATATCTTTGGTCCTCCGCAGATATTTTAAGATGTTCTTGACTGCAATCCAGTGCGCCATACCTGGATTACTCTGGTAACGACTGGTTACGCTTAACCCGTAAGCGACGTCTGGGCGAGTACACAACATCGCATACATAATGGAACCAATAGCCGAAGCATAAGGCGTATTGTCCATTTCATCTTTCTCAGTCTGTGTTTGTGGACACTGACTCTTCGAAAGATTCAGACCATGTCTGACTGGAAGATATCCACGTTTAGAATTCTCTAAATGAAATCTCTCCAGGACCTTATCGATGTAAGTACTCTGGCACAGCCCGAGAAGCCTCTTAGATCTATCCCTGTAGATCTTCACACCTAACACATAGGCTGCTTCTCCTAAATCTTTCATCTGGAAACACTTCCTCAGCCATGCTTTAACAGCATGCATTTCAGGAATGTCATTTCCAATGATCAAGATGTCATCGACGTAGAGGACTAGGAAAGTAATCACGCTCCCACTAAACCTCTTATATACACACGGGTCATCCTCGTTCTTGATGAAACCAAATTCAGTGACTGATTCATCAAAACGAATATTCCAGCTTCTCGATGCTTGTTTAAGTCCATAAATGGACTTCTTTAACTTGCATATCTTATGACGATCTGATGGATTAGTGAAACCCTCTGGTTGTGTCATGTACACATCCTCATCCAGATTTCCATTCAGGAAAGCTGTTTTCACATCCATCTGCCAAATCTCATAATCATAATATGCAGCTATCGCGAAAAGAATCCGAATAGACTTAAACATGGCTACAGGTGAGAAAGTTTCATCATAATCTATCCCGTAGATTTGTTTGAAACCTTTCGCAACTAGCCTGCCTTTATAGGTAACCACGTTACCATCCATGTCAATCTCCTTCTTGAAGATCCATTTACAGCCTATAGGGATAACTCCCGAAGGCGGATCAACCAAATCCCAGACTTGGTTATCTGACATGGAGTCCATCTCGGCGCGCATAGCCTCAAGCCATCTTGCTGACTCCGGTCCACTGACCGCATCCGCATAAGTGAGGGGTTCATCATTATCAATGATGTAGACTCCGTCATAGCGCTCAGGCTGTCGACGGATCCTACCCGATCTTCGCGGTTCCCGTGATATCTGAGCCTCAGGTTGTTCAATAACCTGTTCTACCGGCTCAGGCTCATCCAACTGTGCTTGGTCACTTTGTCCTTCTTCTGGATTCTCATCCAGCTTTATTTCTCTCCCACTGGCCTCTTGCAGAAGAAACTCCTTCTCAAGAAATATGGCCGTCCGAGCAACAAAAACCTTGTTCTCCTTGGGATCGTAGAAATAATAACCCTTAGTTTCCTTAGGGTAACCGACAAAGATACATTTGTCAGATCTGCTCTCTAGTTTCCCAGAGGCGAGCTTTTTGACATAAGCCTCGCAGCCCCAGATCCTGATAAATGTCAAGCTCGGCTGTTTCCCATACCATAACTCATATGGCGTCTTTGAAACTGCCTTGGATGGCACTCGGTTTAGTACCTTTGCAGCTGTTTCCAGCGCAAAACCCCAAAAGGAGTATGGAAGAGTAGCCTGACTCATCATAGAACGAACCATATCAAGTAGCGTTCTATTTCTCCTCTCGGACACACCATTCCATTGCGGTGTTCCTGGCGGAGTGAGCTGTGAGATGATCCCACACTCCTTCAGATAGTCAGTAAACGTATGACTTAGGTATTCACCACCTCGATCTGAGCGAAGTGCCTTGATATTTCGGCCTAGCTGATTCTGTACTTCATTCTTGAACTCTTTGAACTTGTCAAAAGATTCACTCTTATGTCTCATCAGATAGACATACCCGTATCTACTGAAATCATCAGTAAAGGTAATGAAGTACTGATAGCCACCTCTGGCATGTTTACCAAATGGCCCACACACATCACTGTGTATAAGGTCAAGTAAACCTGAAGCCCTTTGACCTGTGTGAGGAAAAGGTGACTTCGTCATTTTACCCATCAAACAAGCTTTGCATGTATCAATCTCCTTATAGGAGAATGATCCCAGCAGTCCATGATCATGCAACCGCTTAATGCGTTTCTCGTTAATATGGCCTAAACGACTATGCCATAGCAAGGTGCTGTCATCAGCATACTTGGCTTTCTTAATATCAATTTGCTGTATCGAACATTCCATGTCCAACATGTATAACCCATTGCTAATTGAACCAGTTGCATAAACAATATTATCAAAAGACAAAATACACTTTGAAATATTGCATTCAAAGGAAAATCCCTTCCTGACAAGAGCAGGAATGGAGATAATATTTTTAGTTATACTGGGAACAAAGTAACAATTGTCTAGTTCCAATACAAGTCCAGATGGTAAAGAAATGAAATAGTCTCCTACAGCAACAGCAGCAACCCGTGCCCCGTTTCCAACTCGTAGGTCCACCTCATGCTGTCCCACCTGCCTTCTTCTCTTGAGTTCCTGTACATTTGAACAAATGTGAACTCCACATGCAGTGTCCAACACCCATGATATAGAAGAAGAAAACATGACCTCAGTCACGAATATACCTGAGCCAGAAGCAAAGCTTCCCCTCTTATCTCCTTGGAGCGCTTTACAGTCCTTTTTCCAGTGACCCAGCTGGCCACAGTGGAAACACCTGTATTCCTTGGACCGCTTCACCTTCTGCTTCAGAGCCTTGCTGTAATTCTTGACCGGGGCCTTGCCCTTCTTCCCCTTCTTCTTGTTCCTTGAAGGAACCATCAAGACAGAGGTCGAAGGCTTACCCTTCAGAGTCTCCTCAGTGGTCAAGAGCATATTCAGCAGCTCTGCCGGAGTACAATCGATTTTGTTCATATTAAAATTAATAATGAACGCGTCGAATGATGGCGGGAGAGACTGCAGAATAATGTCCACAGCAAGCTCCTGGTTAATGGTATGCCCCAGTTTCTCTAGAGCCTCCTTGTGCCCAATCATCTTGAGCAAGTGAGCTCCCACTGGGCTCCCTTCAGCCAGTTTGCTCTGAAAGAAGAGCTTAGTCAAATTATAGCGTTCAGTCCTCGCCTGTGCAGCATACAGCATCTTGAGGTTTGCTATAATCTGTATAGCTGACATATCCTCATGCTGACGCTGCAGCGGTGGCGTCATAGACGCTAGCATCAGGCAAGCGACATCAATGCTATCATTGACGTGCTTTTCATAGGCTTCCCGAACCGCCCTTGCGGCGTTCGGAGCGGGCTGCGGCGGTATCGCCGTCTCGAGGACATACAGTTTCCTCTCTGCCTTAAGAACGATCTTAAGGTGTCCAAACCAGTCAGAGAAGTTCGGCCCAGCAAACTTCTCCCTTTCCAGTAGGGATCGCACATTGAAGTTCATGGTGTTCGTTGCTGCAGGTATCTACAACAATGCAAGAACAGCAAGGTCAGTATCAATGTATAAGAATCGATCAGGACTTAAGAAAGATTCTTTTTCTCACTATTTTATCAGGCGTGAAAAATCCAGCAAAACAGCCCGAAAGAGTAATACTCTTTTAGTGAGATGGGATCCAGATTTCATACTTGGTCTCCGCGTCCCGCTCAGGCGAGATAAGATGCACAGAGAGTACAAGCACTAGTTTCTGGTAGGCATCCCAGCCAATCGCCAACCCGTGCGATTCCCCTTCATCTGGGCAGTCCAGCAGACTGTGCCAACTGAGTTGGTACAACACAATCTCTGACCCCACAGATGGCTGCCTCCATGTGCTACCATATGCTCCACATATGTAGCCAACACGGTCAAGCTGACCCGACCTACTCCCTGGACCACCATGTGCTATGCTGAGCAACGAGAAGGGATAAATCCCTACTCTGTAACACACAGGTGTAATCCCACACCCTCTGAAGATAGATGGACGTGCCCACTGAGTGGGTACAACACGGCTCCAACGATAATCAGAACAGTGAGGTTTCGCGTCAGAAGGCTTACGAGCTTGATATTTCAGCGTTGGATTTTAACGGTCTATTATCTTCTTGCCTATCATGCAATTCCTATGGTGATAGCAGAAGATAATTTAATCATGCAATTCTAATATTAAGCAATAAAAGAAAGCATGAATCTTATGTGGTAAAAGCCCATAGCCTTAGAAGACCTTAACCTAACTTAAGTCTTCATTTGCTCTTCATGGGTCTTTAGCTGCCCATCTGGCCCAAACCAGGGCCTAAGCGCCATCTGCAGCTCTGGTGCGCCTACCAGGGAATATGCGCCTGGTCCCAGAGTCGAACCCTGGACCACCCACCTGGTCAAGCCTCTGCTGCAAGCGCCTTTGCCAAGTGTGCTCTGTGCTCTTGTCTAATTAAATTACAAATTTAACTATCTAGACAAGAGTGACACGCAGGTCACTTACATTTATAAATTAAAACACAGTGATACGCAGATCACAATAATTAATTTACAATTTTTAATACAGGCACGCAGGCCCCAGCACAGCACACATTAATAACGGGCAGCCCACATAAGACTAAATAAACAAACATATGCATCAATCAAGAACCATGTGATCCATAAAAATTAAAATTTTCGAAAACCCCTTGGGATCAATTTTAATTTTTCCTTATTTGCTCTACAACCTTACAATGGTCCATTACTAGGGATCCACTCATCCAACCTAGTCAGATCCACTGCCCTTGCATGCACCAAGTCCTAACTGACTTGAGTCGACCATAAGGTCAACCATGCATGCGCCAAGGCTGAACAACCACACTGAGGTCTGGCAAACGGGCGTGACCCCGGGCCTAACTCAGGTGTGTTCACAAGTTGTCTCAATCAGACATCGCTACACGCCTTTGATGCAGTCGACCTATAGCCACCTTTAGCATGCGCCAAGGTGCTATCTGGTCAACCCATCTAGGCTGTCAGATGGTCTGATCAGACTGTTTGGATCCGACCTAGGGGATGACTTCAACCCTAATAACCCATCTAAGGGTTTAATGTAGGCGCATTAGATCTAGGTGAATCGCGCATGTGATCAAGGTTTTAAGAAAACTTACAAGAACATGCGCAAACAACAACATGCGCAAAAGAGAAAATAACTTTCGCCATCTTACAACTATCAGCATAAGACATCGCATGTAACCTATAGATCTATCAACTTGCGCATACATGGATCATATGACATATCATGGCAATCATAAACAAGCATGAAACATCGCTCTGATACCATTTGAAAGAACCCCTTTCTAGAGGGGGGCGAAACCCAGCATGGCGCATTATAAACAATTTAGGCAGCGGATTAGGGTTTCATGGATCGGCTTCATGTGATATGATCAACCATAAAAATTCGATTGCATAGAAGAGATAAAACTCATACCATAGCCATTTCAAGATGGCGTCTAGGAAGCAAAGATCAAAGCAGATCTTCTCCAGAGGTGACGTACACAGTTGATGTCGCCTACTCCTCTTTGCGATTCTTGTGCTAGCAAGATCCAAAGAAGTCTTTGATCGAAATGGAAAGGGAAGGAGATCTTTTCTCTTTGCCGAATTCTCCTCAAGCTCCAAGGCGCCGTCACCCAAAAGAACGAGAGGAATATACGTTCAAGAGGCGAGAATAGAGAACCCTCTCTATTCGAACGTGAGAGTCATGGTTGCTAAAAATAGCACCACTCACCGCCCAACATGTTCACGCTAAGTGAACTTGTCGCCTAGTCTTGAACCATTTTGGTTCAATTTAATTTTGGTTCAATAACCAAATAAACCAATCGACATGGCCTAGATCACATTAAAACCCTAAGGTTCCAGATCTAACCGTTGATCTCTTTGATGCTCCTGATCTGACCGATCTAGCATCCATTCTCTCGATCGAAGCTTACCGATCTCAAGCCCTAATCAATCAAACATGATCAGACTAGATCTCACTTACAATCAGAGATTAAATCCCTTTAAACTGAACCTGAACAATTCAGTCCACACGATCTGACTTAAGTAAGCCATATCATCAATTGTGCGACCCTGAGGGTTTCCTTAAAACGTCGGTAACGATAATTCACATTATCACGATCAGTGAGGGGTATCTAGCAACACATCACTGTCTCCCGATATCAAGGAAAGAGTCTTCCAAGACTACACCCAAAAACAGCACAAGTGTGAATCAATTCACAAGGCATGCATATTTCCTTTACCACTGGATGTTCTTATTGGACAAGCCTGTCAAGCTCGTAACTCCAATATGATGAGCATGATTAGAACAGATGAACACTGTCACCTGGGTATGGCCATACACTTTCTCAATCATCTCATCCAGGGGGCCCCTTTAGAACATCACACTCCTTCAACAAGGAGACGGCAATCCTATGTCTATCACTAGTGCTCTAACCTGACTCAAGCTCACCATCCAAGATAGTCTATAATCATTATGTTTCAAATGATATTGAACCATCTCAAAACAATGACAATCATCATTTAGAAAACACAAGTGATCTCAAGTCAGAGGAAATGTGCCACTTGTCTTAATCAAGGAACATTCACATTGTGACAAACAATTGAACATCCTAGTAGGGTCTGTCCAGTACATCCAATGTACCCATGAGTCTACATCTTATTCCATGCTCGAAGCATCCTATAAGATTAGAACACATATTAGTCTTAACCATATCAAGGCTGTCTCATGTTCACCAAGATACATCGACTAAGGACATAATAGCATGTCAGCCCAGCTGAACAGCTTTGAGACATTATTCAGAAGAACATATATTGCAGCAGACAATGTAAACAACCGAATAATAACCATGCCTTTATAAACATAACAGTTTATTACATGATACAGATACATTCCCACAGGCCTCAAACATTAGCCTTAAGGGCATACCCCAACAGATCTGACTAGACATGATGAGTGGATCCCTATTAATGGACCGTTGTAAGGTAGTAGGGCACATAAGACAAATAAAATTGATTCCGATGGGATTTTGAAAAATTTTATTTAGTTGATGGATCACATATTGATTGGATGCCATGATGCTTGTCTATTTCATCTTATGTGGGTTGCCCTTTTAATGTGTGCTGTGCTGGGGCCTGCGAGCCTGGATTAATTATAAATTATTATTTTTGTGATCTGCGCATCACATTTTAATTAATTTATTGTGTAATTGACCTGCGTGTCAATCTTGTCTAGATAGATTAAATTGTAATTTTAATCAGACAAGAGCACAGAGCACACATGGCATTGGTGTAACATCCCTCAGAATCACACCCCACACGCATACAAGTAAAATACGGGGTTTCAATAATTTTTTTTTACTCTTCCATTAAAACACAAGAAGAAAGCGGCATCGAAGGACATTACTACGGAACTGAAAACCGCACAGAACTGAATAGGATCGATTTACTAGGAAATAGAAATCCGGAAGTTCAGAAAAAATCCGGCAGCAAGTATACTAAACTACTGCTGCACAGACACACATGTAACAACAACAAATGTCCACACTACACATATGTGGAATTTCAGAAATATGCAGAACTGATTATTCAGATACTAAAACAACACAAATTCGGTTACACATCTCAAATCGGACATTTCAAAATAAGAACCAATTCACTAAAAGAATCCAAGACTCGTATCCAATAATTTAAACGAGACAACTATAATATAATATCCTGAAAACAGGCATAAGCCCTCAGGAGATAAAACGTGTCACATAAGTCATAACAAATTAGGCACGCAGGCCTGATAAATTTTTAGAAGAAAATTCTTAGAAATTACATCAAACATTAGCATCATAACAATTAGCTGTAGCGGTTACTGTCTTGATGTCTCACCTGAAAACATTTAAACAACGGAGGTGAGCTAAAAAGCTCAGTGAGTAAAAGACACTAAAAGTCATCCATAGTACACATCAAAAATATCATGCTTAAGTTGAAATTCTTTTATTTAACAGATAAAATAAATCAGCTTAACATGCACACTCATATCAGAAACAAAACACAATCAAATACAGATACTTGTAACAATAGGCTTCAAGCAGGTAGGATATGAATATACCAACCCATACCAACTAACCACACCGCCTAATACATCTAAATACAGATCGAAACAGAACTACAGAAATCAGAACTGACAGACAGAAAAATCAGAATTTTCAGAGTCCAAACGGATAGTCTACATCGGAAACAGAAAGGCCACAGAAGGCCTGATGACCACAGAAGGTCTGACCCCACCTCTGCCGAGGACGAGACAATGCATGCATATCAGAAATAGAATGGTAGAGGAGATATCAGTGGGTGGCCCCCGTCTTGTCAGGACGTGGCACTCTGGCCTCCAATACCCAGAACAGAATGGTAGAGGAGGTATCAGTGGGTGGCCCCCGTCTTGTTAGGACGTGGCACTCTGGCCTCCAATACCCAGAACTGAATGGTAGAGGAGGTATCAGTGGGTGGCCCCCGTCTTGTTAGGACGTGGCACTCTGGCCTCCAATACCCAGAACTGAATGGTAGAGGAGGTATCAGTGGGTGGCCCCCGTCTTGTCAGGACGTGGCACTCTGGCCTCCAATACCTATAGCGGAACAGAAATAGTGTCTCAAGGGTCGTAGTAGACTATCAGCACCATTACAGCGCCACAGAAGGAGGGTAAGAACACAGAAGAGTGCTACACTAGGGCATAATTTTACAGAACAGATTATACTGAAACGGAGGAGTAGGACCAACCACTACTTAATTCTTACATCATGCCCAAAGTCTGACAAACCAGAAAATGACACACCCCAATATCCAGTCCTTAACAAATTACAATTTGCAGAAAATCAAAGCTGAACACACTTCATAATTTTTACCATCAACCAGAAGTAATATATGAGTGAATTCCTTAGATTTCATGCAACTATCCTTAATTCATGTCAGACCAGTCTATGTTCTCACAAAGGTTATAACACATTCAAAGTTTTCAGAAAATTCACAACATATAAACAGAACAGAAAATATTCACATAACAAACAATTAAACATAGAACAGAAACTATTCATGAAATAATTTCCTCAAAATTCCTAAAACCGTGAGCTATAAAATTACTGTAAGGGGCGCCAGTTTCAGAACCTTAACAGAACGTACAAATTTCATGTAAATAATTTCAGTCCCCCACTACAGATAATTTTAATTACACGTTCGTGAAGAAAATTGACAAAAGCCCCAAAATTGGCTCGAACCATGATTTTCGAAAATTCCTAAGTTCTTAGTTAAATCCCCAATTTTGTTTTCTCTAAAATTTCTCATCAAGCAATTAAATTTTAGAAGAACTACAGACCACAATTTAAGAGATTAAACCATACAGGCTAAATTTTTCTCACAATGGAATATTCGTCTAACCAAAACATAGCAGATTTATATTGTCAGATTGCAACATATATTTTTGGTCCAATTTCGAACCAAAGCTAGTCAATATTATATTCAAAATGAAGCTCTCTGAATCTAGTTTCCAACAAAACTGGTTTCGCAAAATTTCGAATTGTAGGCAGGAAGATATAAGGGTTCGAACATAGGTGGGTCAGAATTTCAGATTTCAAGAAAACAGATTCATATATCAGAATTACGACATATATTTCAGATCCAATAACTAATCGAAAATAGGCGTTATGGGAGTCAAAATGAAGCTCTTCAAGCCTACGGTCTAATAAAACTGGTTTCACAGGATTTCGAGCTATACCTAGGGAGATACGAGAGTTCTAACACAAAAGGGTCAAGATTCTAGATTTTCAGAAAACAGATTTCGTAAGTTATATAACAATGCCGATTGCAACACGAATATAGTTCAGATGTGGTCGATATTACATAAGAATCAAAGCTGAGCGAATCTAGTTTCATACAAAATTTGTTTCGTGTGATTTGGATCTATAGATCATGAGATATTGAGGTTAAAGCACAGTAAGGTCAGATTGGCGACTACAATTTTCAGCAAGACAAAATTTCTGAATCATCATGCATATTCAGATCCGACCTATAGAATAGAAAAACACAGGATCTACTTGCAGATTTTTGGTTCATACAGATAATTATTGCAAATAGGATTAGACTCCTTAGGATTGAATTACTCACCAGAAAAAAATCGCCCACAGAGAAAACGCCAAAACAGAGGATCAGGGATCTCCAGAAAGTTCGTCCACCACCAGTCTGCCACCACCAGCGTCAGAAATTTGCAGGAGGCGCCAAGCACAGTGAGGGGCGACAACACAGGCGGCTAGGGCAAGAAACAAACCAAAAATCGTGAGGGAGAGGAGCTCTCACGAATTTTCCCCCTTTTTTTTTTCCACCCCAAACGGATCCAAGATCCAATAACCCAATTAACTTAAGTGGAAATCGGCTTTAATGGGCTTACCTGGGCTTAACCACCATGCGCCACTCCAATAACACAGAAATATGCGCCACCATGGTGGAAGAATTCCAGGAGCAAATAGTCAAGGTTGAGGGTTCGAAGCCCCAACGAAAATAATTATTTTTGCCCTGTAGGAAAAAGTCCTACAATTAGGCAAAAATCCCAAAATTTTAACAGATAAAAATACAGAAACAGAATTTCTAACCTTAAATCGTAATTCAGAAAATCGAGGGCGTTACATCCTCCCCCCCTTATAGAGCTTTAGTCCTCTAAAGCTGACCAAGCCCGTCACTGAACAGGTGAGGATGCTCCTTTCTCATATCTGCTTCAACCTCCCAAGAGGCTTCTTCAACAGACTGATTTCCCCAGATGACTTTCACAAGTGGAATAACCTTATTTCTCAGCACTTTCTCTTTTCTATCTTCAATTCTGAGAGGTTTCACCACCAAAGTCATGTTCTCTTCAAGCTGAAGAGGTTCCAACTCCAGAACATGAGAAGGATCAGAACAATATTTTCTGAGTGCAGAAACATGGAACACATTATGGAGGTGTTCCAGTGATGGGGGCAGAGCAAGTCGGTATGCCACAGGTCCAACCCTCTCAATGATATCAAAGGGACCAATGTACCTGGGACTCAATGTAAGATCCAAGGATCTTAGGTTCTGGTAAGCATTATTTGGATTTAAATAAAATTATTGATTGTGATATTTTTATGTATTGGTTGATAGTTAATTAATTAGAGATTATTTGTTTGATTATTGACTGTTAATTTATGATAAATTATCATTGGTTGTTTGTGATAAATTAATTAGGATTTTGGGTTGTAAATTTTAAGTTAATTAATTAGATCTTATTGGTTAATTAATTATACTCTATTGGTTAATTAAATCCTTATTGGATGTTAGTTAAATCCTTAATGGATTTTCGTTAAATGATTGGTTAATGGTTAAATTAATTAAATAATTGGTTAATTATGAGATATTGGGTTATTGGGTTTAAAATTCGAAATTATTTAGTTAATGGGTTAAACCTATTGGATTTAATTGGTTAGTGGGTTAAAATTAAGCAAAACCGAAATTTTAAGTGGTAAGTTCGGCTAGGGTAGATTTTTTGGGCGATTTTTGGCTTGGGAAAAATTTAAGTGGCGGCTAGAGAAGAAGTGGCGAATATTGAAGAGTTCTTGGGCGATTTCTTCTTCCTCTTCCCTTTGGCCGACGTTCCTTAGTGTTGGGTGGAGTTTCTTCTTCTATTGGTGGCGACATCAAGGCTTTAGACAAGTTTTTGGGAAGTTTTTAACCTAAGTTTCAAGGTGAGTGGATTTTCTCTTCCACTTAATCCATGTATGCTTGAGATTATTGCTTAGAAACATGGCATGAACCCTTAATTTCAATTTTTGTACATGTTTCTATGTTTTCCCTAAAATTTTGAAAACCCTAGATTGTATGAGAATTAGGGCTTTTCATTTTTAAGGCTTCTAATCATCAATTAGACCTTGTTTAAGCATGTATGTAGCTTTAGTTTTTCAATTGTATGAAGTTTAGGGCTTGAATGAGAATTTCGACCCTTCTTCATGAAGTTACGCCCAAATGCATGGGTAAAATTTGGGGAAAACTTGATATTCATGAAATTAGGTATATGAGGACTCTACTGTAATTTTTTGAGAATTTTTAGAAATAAAAGTTTCTGTTGACTGACATTGACCTAGGGGTAATTCGGTAAATTTTCTAGTTAAAATTGGGGAAAACTTGAAATTTCGAATCTAGGGATCATGAGGGATGTAATGAATATTTTTACGAAATTTTTGGATAACTTTTCCTGCATGACTTAAACTTTGAACTAGGGGTATTTCTGTCTTTTGTTATCAGAACTAGTAGAAAACTATGAAGTTGTGATATTCTACATTTATGTTAATTGTGAACGAAATTTGGTGAATTTTCTGTATTATTATGTATTTTTAATTGAGTGGTGTATGTAGAAAGTAATGACATGAAATATTGATAGAGAACATTGGTTGATAACTTAGCAAAATTACACTGAACTGACCAGCCTGAAATTTAAGGACTACACTATGTTATGTGATTTTTTAAATATTGTGATTTGTGATTTTTGGCATGTTAAGTGATCTTTGAATATGTGAATATTATGTGGTTATGTGAAATTCGAAAATTATGTGGTTATGAGGTTCGAATATTATGTGTTGTGATTATGTGATGGTTAGGACTAAGGCTAGGTGTAACTATGAACTCAAGGGGATAGCCCTGTTGTGTGATATGTTAAGGGTTTGAATTTCAGCCCTGTATTGTGATATGTGTGGGGGTTGATGTTCAGCCTGCCTATTATGATTATTGTGATGGGGGTTGAAGTTCAGCCTGCCCGATGTGATTTTTGTGATGGCTATCCTAGAGTCAAGTTGACACTTAGGAGTCCACCTTTGTGAAATATGTCCACCTATGTGAAATTATGAAATAAGATATGTGTGTTGTCCAGTAGTAACCTTTTGGGAGAACGGGTTTTGACCCAAAGTGCCATGTCTTGGTCAGACAGGGGCCACCTCTTGATGTCATTACTCTTTTATGTGTTGGGAATGATATAAGACCCAAAGTGCCATGTCTTGGTCAGACAGGGGCCACCTCTTGATGTCATCATTCTCGTTTTATGTTATGGCGGGATAGACCAGCGTGCCACGTCGTGACCTGACGGGGGCCACCTCCTGATTCTATTCTCGTTTTATGTTATGGCGGGATAGACCAGCGTGCCACGTCGTGACCTGACGGGGGCCACCTCCTGATTCTATTCTCGTTTTATGTTATGGCGTGATAGACCAGCGTGCCACGTCGTGACCTGACGGGGGCCACCTCCTGATTCTATTCACTGTCCATGTTTATGTGTTGCACGAGATTTTGCAGCTCCCAGTGCTTTGGCCAAGCCGGGTTAGACCATATTGGTCACTTATGATATGCTGGACAACTAGGTTAAATATGTGTTGGTGTGTTTAGTTGGTTTAGAAGATGTGTTCGGTTGGTTTAGAGTATAACTCTAGAACCTGAGTTTGTTTAGAACCTGAGTTGATTATATGTTGGTGTGTACATCTGACTGTTATGTGACTTTGTATTAAATCTTTTTATTTAATCTGGTGATATGTTGACACTATGTTCCTGTTAAAGATTTTTAAAACAATCTGCCTATATTTTTGAGTGTATGTTATGGATGGTCAATTAGACTATCCACTCACTGGGCTGTGTAGCTCACCCCTCACTATTTTCAGGTAAAGAGCAGGGGCGCAGTTAGCTTGATACTGATGTTATGATTTATGCTTATGGTGCCGGTTGTGGCCCTATGTTTTTGCTTAATTAAATTGAGGCCGGCTATGGCCGAATATGAATTATATGATCTATGTGAACTCTGTGATGTGAACCATGTGAACTATGTGACATTGTGTTGCCAGATTGTGGCAGTTAATTGAGTTTGACTTTTGTGTCACCGCGGGCTTCGGCCTGGTTTCGGTGTTTGGTATTAGTTTATAAAAATCGATTTTGTGGGTTTGTTTTGAAATTGAAATTGATGTGTATTTTTGCAATCGGTTTTGATATAACTGTAACGTGCATATGTCTAGTGCACGTATTGCGTGGTGGCAGGTACCTTTATGTGATATAAGATTTGTGATTCGAAGATTTTATGTGTTTGGAGTTTTGAAAATTTTCAGATCGTGTTTTCCTTGAACTCGGTTTTACCTAGCATTTGATCGATCTTATATGAAACATCCTATTGCTTTTGCGATTGTGTTATTTGTTTGGGGTTAAGTATGTGGGATGTTACAGAATGGTATCAGAGGAGTTCGCTAGCTAAAACTTAGTTTGGGGGAAAACATGTTTGTGTATTGCTAGACACCGGATAGGTTTATGTTTGTTTTCCTGACTGTGGTATGTGTGTGTCACAAGCGCTATGCCTCGCTTGTGAGTGAATTCCAGAAACTGGGTCCTAGCTCATTTTATGGGGGCTCAGAATCCAGTACTGCTGAGAACTGACAGTTGTGCTTGGAAAAGATTTTCCAAGTCATGCGCTGCTCAGATGAGGATAAGCTATGTCTGTCCACCTATATGATGCGTGGCGACGCAGATGAGTGGTGGAAGGGAGTTGTGAGACTAGCAACGGAAAGACATGAGACAGTTGATTGGCCTTACTTCTTGTCTCGATTTAACGAGAAGTACTTCCCAGATAGTTTGGTGGAGGATCGAGAGGTAGCATTTATTCACCTGGAGCAGGGTGATATGACAGTGGACCAGTATGAAGTACAGTTCACAAAATTGGGAAAGTATGCTCCTCATCTGATAAACACTGAAAAGAGGAGAGCTACTAAGTTTCTGAGAGGTCTCAGATGGGATATTCGAGAGCAGGTTGGTGCTCAACACTTGGAGACCTATGTTGAGACAGTTGGGTGAGCACGCACTGTAGAGAGGTATATATCTGAGAGGAGTTCTCATGCTACGGTGGCAGTGGTTCCTGCAGCTGAGGCAGCGGTTCCTCAGTATGGCAGTGGCGGCAAGGGTAAGAAGTACCCTAGGCATAAAGATTACAAGAAGAGCAGGTATAGGCCTTACTCCTACAAGGCACCGCAGCAGTATGCACCGCAGCAGTCCAGGGATACCAGGGATGTAAGGAACAACCACACTGAGAACGGGACTTGCAGTTATTGTGGGCTCAGAGGACATCTACTGAAAGACTGTCACAGGAAGAATGGCATGTGCTTCAAATGTAAGAAACCTGGGCACATGGCCAGGGACTGCAAAGAACCTGAGATGCAACCTAGAGGCGCAGATAAGCCTACAGTTCAGACTAGAGTGTATGCTGTGGCTGAGAAGGATACACGAGCTTCCCGATCCGTCGTGGAAGGTACTTTATTCGTATTTGATCAGTTAGCTCGCATTCTATTTGATCCCGGTGCAAATCTGTCTTTTGTATCTGTTAGATTTGCTGCATGTTTACCTGTGTTACCTAAGATGATGAATTATGTTGTGTCTGTGAGTACTCCCTTAGGAAAGTCATTGTCTACAGACACTGTGTGTGCTGACTGTGTAGTACATGTAGAGGGTTATGAGTTTCTGGTAGATCTAATCCTCTTAGACATGCAAGATTATGATATCATCTTAGGAATGGATTAGTTGTCTTCCCATCATGCCTCTGTGGATTGCTTTGAGAAAGTAATCACTTTGAATTTGTTAGATGGGAATCGACTGTTTGTGAGAGGTCTAGTGTCAGACCAAGGACCGCATGTGATATCTTTCTTGCAGGCCAGGAAATTACTGGCTAGTGGATGCAAGGGTTATCTTGCGCATGTTAAGGTGCAGGATGATTCTACTTCTGATTTGACTCAGATGGCGGTGGTGAAAGAATTTCCTGATGTGTTCTCTGAGGAATTTTCAGGTTTACCACCAGTTAGAGAAGTAGAATTTGGCATTGAGTTGGCGCCGGGTACGGCACCTATCTCCAGAGCTCCTTATCGTATGGCTACTTCAGAGTTGGCCGAGCTTAAGAAACAACTGGAGGAATTGCTAGAGAAAGGGTATATTCGGCCTAGTGCTTCTCCCTAGGGAGCGCCAGTGCTATTTGTGAAGAAGAAGGATGGAACCCTGAGGATGTGTATAGACTACAGGCAGTTGAACCAAGTGACCATTAAGAATAAGTATCCTCTTCCCAGAATTGATGATCTATTTGATCAATTACAGGGAGCTACAGTGTTCTCTAAGATTGATCTGAGATCAGGGTATTATCAGCTTAGGGTCAAGGATGAGGATATATTTAAGACTGCTTTCAGGACCAGGTATGGGCATTTCGAATTTTTAGTTATGCCTTTTGGACTGACGAATGCACCTGCCGTCTTCATGGATTTGATGAACAGGGTATTCCATGAGTTGCTTGACTCTTGTGTGGTGGTCTTTATAGACGATATATTGGTGTACTCTCGGACTACTTCAGATCATGTCAGTGATTTGCGCAAGGTACTGGAGGTTCTGAGGAAGAACCGGTTATATGCCAAGGCTAGTAAGTGTGAGTTCTGGTTAGAGAAGATCAGTTTTCTGGGACATGTGATTTCTGGTCAGGGAGTGTCTGTGGATCCTGTTAAAGTACAAGCTATCCTTGATTGGGGAAGACCTACTAGTGCTACTGAGATCAGGAGTTTTCTGGGTTTGGCAGGTTATTACCGGAGATTTGTTGAGGGATTCTCCAAGCTGGCGGGTCCTTTAACTAAATTGACCAGAAAGGAGGCTAAGTTTATTTGGGATGATAAGTGTGAAGAGAGCTTCCAAGAGCTGAAGAGAAGGTTGACTAGTACACCGATCCTCATTATTCCTAGTGATGGGGAAAGGTTTACTGTCTATACAGATGCTTCAGGCAAAGGGTTGGGTTGTGTCTTGATGCAGAAGGGTTCTGTAGTAGCCTATGCTTCGAGACAACTGAAGGAGTATGAATTGAACTACCCTACTCATGATTTAGAGTTGGCGGCCGTAGTCTTTGCATTGAAGATATTGCGTCACTATTTGTTGGGTCAGGAATTTGATCTGTTCACTGATCACCAGAGTCTCAAGTATATCTTCACTCAGAAGGAGTTGAACATGAGACAGAGAAGATGGATGGAGTTGATCAAAGACTATGACTTCTCTATTCAGTATCAGGCTGGAAAGGCCAATGTGGTGGCGGATGCACTGAGCAGGCATCCAGTTACTTCGGTAGCTGCACTGCGGGTCAGTGAGTGGCAGTTACTGCAGGAGTTCAGAGATCTCAGGATCAGTGTTTCTCCTAGAGTTCAGACTGGTTATGTGGCTTTTCTCAGAGTACAGTCTGCTTTGTGGCAGAAGATCAGAGATCAGCAGTCTGTAGATCCGAAATTAGTTCAGATCAGGGATAGTCTGGTTGATGGCGCAGTTCAGGATTTTAGCCTGTCTGATGATGGTATTCTTCGGTTTCGTGGAAGGGTATGTGTCCCTGAGGAACCGAGCTTGAGGAAGGAAATATTGGAGGACAGCCATAACTCCAAATATTCTCTACATCCTGGCGTGACTAAGATGTATCAGGATCTCAAGAAAAATTTTTGGTGGCCGGGTATGAAGAAAGAAGTGTTTGATTTTGTCTCTAGGTGTTTGACCTGTCAGACTATAAAGGCTGAACATCAGAAGCCTGGTGGTTTGTTGCAACCTCTTCCTATTCCTGAGTGGAAGTGGGAATGCATCAGTATGGATTTTGTGTGTGGTTTGCCCAGAACCAGATTGGGTCATGATGCTATTTGGGTGATTGTTGATAGACTTACTAAATCAGCCCATTTTCTCCCGATTAAGATGACTTATTCATTAGAGAGGCTGGCCAGATTGTACATTGATGAGATAGTCAGACTGCATGGAGTGCCAGTTGATATTGTGTCTGATAGGGATTCTCGATTTTTGTCCAGATTTTGGAGGAGTTTACAGGAGGGTTTGGGTACTAAGTTGAGTTTTAGTACCGCATACATCCTCAGTCTGATGGCCAGACGGAGCGTACTATACAGACTCTAGAAGATTTGTTGAGAGCCTATGTGGTCGATTGGAGTTCTGAGTGGAACCGGGACCTATCTTTGATAGAGTTCACTTATAATAATAGTTTCCACTCCAGTATTCAGATGGCTCCTTATGAGGCTTTGTATGGAAGAAGGTGTAGGACTCCCTTGTGTTGGGAGGAAACTGGTGACAGGAGGATTTTGAGATCTGATGCAGTACAGGAGACTACTGATAAGGTCAGAGAAATCCAGGATAAGCTGAAAATTGCTCGGGACAGACAGAAGAGTTATGCCGATGACCGACGTCGTCCTTTGGAGTTTATGGTAGGAGACCATGTGTTCTTGAAGGTGTCGCCTACTAAGGGTGTTATGAGGTTTGGTAAAAAGGGCAAGTTGAGCCCTAGGTTTGTAGGCCCTTTTGATATTGTTGAGAGAGTTGGTCCAGTGGCTTACCGTTTAGCTTTACCTCCTGCTATGGACCATGTACATAATGTATTCCATGTCTCTGCTTTGAGGAAGTATCATCCTGATCCATCTCATGTGTTGGAGTTGGAACCTCTTCAGATTCAGAGTGACTTGACTTTTGAGGAAAGACCTCTCCGGATTGTGGATAGGAAGGATAAAGTTCTGAGGAACAAGACTATACCTTTGGTAAAGGTTATCTGGGGAAATCAATCAGTTGAAGAAGCGACTTGGGAGACTGAAGCTGATATGAGGAAAAATTATGCTTACCTCTTTGATGATATGGATGCTGAGCTTTAGAGGACTAAAGCTCTATAAGGAGGGAGGAATGTAAGATCCAAGGATCTTAGGTTCTGGTAAGCATTATTTGGATTTAAATAAAATTATTGATTGTGATATTTTTATGTATTGGTTGATAGTTAATTAATTAGAGATTATTTGTTTGATTATTGACTGTTAATTTATGATAAATTATCATTGGTTGTTTGTGATAAATTAATTAGGATTTTGGGTTGTAAATTTTAAGTTAATTAATTAGATCTTATTGGTTAATTAATTATACTCTATTGGTTAATTAAATCCTTATTGGATGTTAGTTAAATCCTTAATGGATTTTCGTTAAATGATTGGTTAATGGTTAAATTAATTAAATAATTGGTTAATTATGAGATATTGGGTTATTGGGTTTAAAATTCGAAATTATTTAGTTAATGGGTTAAACCTATTGGATTTAATTGGTTAGTGGGTTAAAATTAAGCAAAACCGAAATTTTAAGTGGTAAGTTCGGCTAGGGTAGATTTTTTGGGCGATTTTTGGCTTGGGAAAAATTTAAGTGGCGGCTAGAGAAGAAGTGGCGAATATTGAAGAGTTCTTGGGCGATTTCTTCTTCCTCTTCCCTTTGGCCGACGTTCCTTAGTGTTGGGTGGAGTTTCTTCTTCTATTGGTGGCGACATCAAGGCTTTAGACAAGTTTTTGGGAAGTTTTTAACCTAAGTTTCAAGGTGAGTGGATTTTCTCTTCCACTTAATCCATGTATGCTTGAGATTATTGCTTAGAAACATGGCATGAACCCTTAATTTCAATTTTTGTACATGTTTCTATGTTTTCCCTAAAATTTCGAAAACCCTAGATTGTATGAGAATTAGGGCTTTTCATTTTTAAGGCTTCTAATCATCAATTAGACCTTGTTTAAGCATGTATGTAGCTTTAGTTTTTCAATTGTATGAAGTTTAGGGCTTGAATGAGAATTTCGACCCTTCTTCATGAAGTTACGCCCAAATGCATGGGTAAAATTTGGGGAAAACTTGATATTCATGAAATTAGGTATATGAGGACTCTACTGTAATTTTTTGAGAATTTTTAGAAATAAAAGTTTCTGTTGACTGACATTGACCTAGGGGTAATTCGGTAAATTTTCTAGTTAAAATTGGGGAAAACTTGAAATTTCGAATCTAGGGATCATGAGGGATGTAATGAATATTTTTACGAAATTTTTGGATAACTTTTCCTGCATGACTTAAACTTTGAACTAGGGGTATTTCTGTCTTTTGTTATCAGAACTAGTAGAAAACTATGAAGTTGTGATATTCTACATTTATGTTAATTGTGAACGAAATTTGGTGAATTTTCTGTATTATTATGTATTTTTAATTGAGTGGTGTATGTAGAAAGTAATGACATGAAATATTGATAGAGAACATTGGTTGATAACTTAGCAAAATTACACTGAACTGACCAGCCTGAAATTTAAGGACTACACTATGTTATGTGATTTTTTAAATATTGTGATTTGTGATTTTTGGCATGTTAAGTGATCTTTGAATATGTGAATATTATGTGGTTATGTGAAATTCAAAAATTATGTGGTTATGAGGTTCGAATATTATGTGTTGTGATTATGTGATGGTTAGGACTAAGGCTAGGTGTAACTATGAACTCAAGGGGATAGCCCTGTTGTGTGATATGTTAAGGGTTTGAATTTCAGCCCTGTATTGTGATATGTGTGGGGGTTGATGTTCAGCCTGCCTATTATGATTATTGTGATGGGGGTTGAAGTTCAGCCTGCCCGATGTGATTTTTGTGATGGCTATCCTAGAGTCAAGTTGACACTTAGGAGTCCACCTTTGTGAAATATGTCCACCTATGTGAAATTATGAAATAAGATATGTGTGTTGTCCAGTAGTAACCTTTTGGGAGAACGGGTTTTGACCCAAAGTGCCATGTCTTGGTCAGACAGGGGCCACCTCTTGATGTCATTACTCTTTTATGTGTTGGGAATGATATAAGACCCAAAGTGCCATGTCTTGGTCAGACAGGGGCCACCTCTTGATGTCATCATTCTCGTTTTATGTTATGGCGGGATAGACCAGCGTGCCACGTCGTGACCTGACGGGGGCCACCTCCTGATTCTATTCTCGTTTTATGTTATGGCGGGATAGACCAGCGTGCCACGTCGTGACCTGACGGGGGCCACCTCCTGATTCTATTCTCGTTTTATGTTATGGCGTGATAGACCAGCGTGCCACGTCGTGACCTGACGGGGGCCACCTCCTGATTCTATTCACTGTCCATGTTTATGTGTTGCACGAGATTTTGCAGCTCCCAGTGCTTTGGCCAAGCCGGGTTAGACCATATTGGTCACTTATGATATGCTGGACAACTAGGTTAAATATGTGTTGGTGTGTTTAGTTGGTTTAGAAGATGTGTTCGGTTGGTTTAGAGTATAACTCTAGAACCTGAGTTTGTTTAGAACCTGAGTTGATTATATGTTGGTGTGTACATCTGACTGTTATGTGACTTTGTATTAAATCTTTTTATTTAATCTGGTGATATGTTGACACTATGTTCCTGTTAAAGATTTTTAAAACAATCTGCCTATATTTTTGAGTGTATGTTATGGATGGTCAATTAGACTATCCACTCACTGGGCTGTGTAGCTCACCCCTCACTATTTTCAGGTAAAGAGCAGGGGCGCAGTTAGCTTGATACTGATGTTATGATTTATGCTTATGGTGCCGGTTGTGGCCCTATGTTTTTGCTTAATTAAATTGAGGCCGGCTATGGCCGAATATGAATTATATGATCTATGTGAACTCTGTGATGTGAACCATGTGAACTATGTGACATTGTGTTGCCAGATTGTGGCAGTTAATTGAGTTTGACTTTTGTGTCACCGCGGGCTTTGGCCTGGTTTCGGTGTTTGGTATTAGTTTATAAAAATCGATTTTGTGGGTTTGTTTTGAAATTGAAATTGATGTGTATTTTTGCAATCGGTTTTGATATAACTGTAACGTGCATATGTCTAGTGCACGTATTGCGTGGTGGCAGGTACCTTTATGTGATATAAGATTTGTGATTCGAAGATTTTATGTGTTTGGAGTTTTGAAAATTTTCAGATCGTGTTTTCCTTGAACTCGGTTTTACCTAGCATTTGATCGATCTTATATGAAACATCCTATTGCTTTTGCGATTGTGTTATTTGTTTGGGGTTAAGTATGTGGGATGTTACAGAGTTACGACCCGCTTAGTAAGCAAACTATTTATTAACTTGGTGAGCCGATTTGCAACGTGGCCCAATTTATTAAAATGCTTAAGCTCAAGTTAACAATAGCAAGCCCACTAAGCCTTATATACCATATAATCTCTTCTCCCACTTCCAATATGGGACTAAACTCGGGGTATTACAATCTCCCCCACTTAAGTCTTGACGTCCTCGTCAAGCCCACATCCCTAACACATGCCCAAGAATCATCCCTTAGTCGGCAGCATGTGAGGTCAGCCCAAAGGTGGCTCCACCATCCTCGGTAGCCCTTTCCTATTGGCCTCTCACCATGCTTAGGACTAAGTTTTGCTCTGATACCATTTGTTACGACCCGCTTAGTAAGCAAACTATTTATTAACTTGGTGAGCCGATTTGCAACGTGGCCCAATTTATTAAAATGCTTAAGCTCAAGTTAACAATAGCAAGCCCACTAAGCCTTATATACCATATAATCTCTTCTCCCACTTCCAATATGGGACTAAACTCGGGGTATCAGCTCAATGGTTAAAGGGTCATGACTCGTGAGGGTCATGTCTAGAGGTCGAATCCCGCTGCAGACATGAATTGTTTGGGGTAACGTGGATCCAAACCGGGTTTGGGGTAACGTGGATCCAAACCGGGATTTGAGCGGGATTGCCCCTGGGTAGGAAGCCCAGCCTCTAGGCCTGGACCTGTTACGAGTTGTGACTCTAACAAAAAAGGCACCTTTTTTGTTAGAGTCACAACTCGTAACAGGTGCAGGCCTAGAGGCTGGGCTTCCTACCCAGGGGCAATCCCGCTCAAATCCCGGTTTGGATCCACGTTACCCCAAACCCGGTTTGGATCCACGTTACCCCAAATAATTCACGTCTGCAGCGGGATTCGACCTCTAGACATGACCCTCACGAGTCATGACCCTTTAACCATTGAGCTGCAGCTCAATGGTTAAAGGGTCATGACTCGTGAGGGTCATGTCTAGAGGTCGAATCCCGCTGCAGACGTGAATTATTTGGGGTAACGTGGATCCAAACCGGGTTTGGGGTAACGTGGATCCAAACCGGGATTTGAGCGGGATTGCCCCTGGGTAGGAAGCCCAGCCTCTAGGCCTGGACCTGTTACGAGTTGTGACTCTAACACTCAATTTTCCCCTCTTCCCAAATCTCATCACCCCTTTCATAGGTGAGACCTTTAGGAAAACATGCTCTCCCACCAAAAACTCAAGAGGACGCCGCCTCACATCAGCATAACTCTTCTGTCTATCCTGAGCAATCTTCATCTTTCTCTGAATTTCTCTAATCTTCTCAGTGGCTTCCTGAACAGCATCAGACCTTAGCACTGTTCTGTCCCCAGTTTCCTCCCAGCATATTGGTGTTCTGCATTTCCTCCCATATAGGGCCTCATACGGAGCCATCTGTATGCTAGAGTGAAAGCTATTGTTGTAGGTGAACTCTATCAGTGATAAGTCCAGATCCCACTCAACAGACCAGTCAATCACATAAGATCTCAGAAGATCCTCAAGTGTCTGAATAGTTTTCTCTGTCTGACCATCAGATTGAGGATGATATGCAGTGCTAAAACTCAGATTAGTTCCCAAATCTTCCTGTAATTTCTTCCAAAACCTGGACAGAAATCGAGGATCACGATCAGAGACAATGTCCAAAGGAACTCCATGTAATCTGACTATCTCATCGATGTACAGTTTTGCTAACCGATCCAAACTGTAAGTCATTTTAATCGGTAAGAAGTGAGCTGACTTCGTGAGTCTGTCCACAATCACCCATACGGCATCATGACTCCTTCTGGTATTGGGCAGTCCACACACAAAGTCCATACTGATATGCTCCCACTTCCACTGAGGAATAGGGAGAGACTGCATCAAACCGCCCGGCCTCTGATGCTCAGCCTTCACGGTTTGGCAAGTCAAACATCTGGACACAAACAAATGCACATCCTTCTTCATACCATGCCACCAGAAAGTCTTTTTCAGATCCTGATACATCTTGGTACTACCAGGATGAACGGTATACTTAGTGCAATGACTTTCCTTAAGAATGTCATTTCTCAACTCAGGGTCCTCAGGGACACAGACCCTTCTACGGAATCTGAGGAGACCATCATCCGACATACTGAAATTCTCATCCCAGCCTTGCTCAGACCTCTCTTTCCACCGTAGAATATCCTGATCTGACTGCTGCCCTGATCTCAGTCTCTGTAGTAAGTCTGACTGAACCCTGAGAGAAGCCAGAAGACTGCCTCTCTCACCCGGAGTCACACTCAGATGCATGTCACTGAACTCCTGCAATAGTCGCCACTCCTGGACTCGTAGTGCAGCTATCTGAGTCACAGGATACCGACTAAGAGCATCAGCCACCACATTGGCTTTACCAGACTGATATTGGATGGTGAAGTCATAATCCTTTATCAATTCAAGCCATCGCCTCTGTCTCATATTCAGCTCTTTCTTAGTGAAGATATACTTCAAGCTCTGGTGATCTGTAAACAATTCAAATGTCTGTCCAAACAAATAGTGCCTCCAGATTTTCAAGGCAAAAACTACAGCTGCCAACTCCAGATCATGAGTGGGGTAGTTTACATCATAGTCCTTGAGTTGCCTTGAAGCATAAGCGACTACCTTTCCTTGCTGCATCAGTACAGCACCCAGACCCTTACCAGAGGCATCAGTGTAAACAGTGAACTTCTCTCCATCACAGGGAATGATGAGGATAGGAGCACTGGTCAGTCTCTTTTTCAGTTCCTGAAAACTAGACTCACAATCATCAGACCACTCAAACTTTAAATTTTTTCTAGTTAGCTTAGTCAGAGGACCTGCCAGCTTGGAAAAACCTTCCACAAAGCGGCGGTAATATCCAGCTAAGCCCAGAAAACTTCTGACCTCAGTCGCTGTAGTTGGTCTTCCCCAGTGAAGAATGGCCTCCACCTTCACTGGATCCACAGACACACCCTGGTCAGAAATAATGTGTCCCAGAAAGCCAATCTGATGTAACCAGAACTCACATTTGCTGGCCTTAGCATACAGCTGCTTCAGCCGCAGAATCTCCAGCACCTTGCGCAAATCCTGAGTGTGATCTTGCGCATTCTTGGAGTAGATCAGAATATCATCTATGAAGACGACCACACATTTGTCGAGAAGTTCATGAAATACTCTGTTCATCAGATCCATAAACACTGCAGGGGCATTTGTCAATCCAAAGGGCATAACAAGAAACTCATAGTGCCCATACCTGGTCCTGAATGCAGTTTTAGGTACATCCACCTCCTGAACTCTCAGCTGATGATAGCCAGACCTCAGGTCAATTTTAGAGAATACAGTAGCACACTGCAACTGATCAAAGAGATCTACAATACGGGGTAATGGGTACTTATTCTTAACAGTCACTTGATTGAGTTGACGGTAATCGATGCACATGCGCAAAGTACCATCCTTCTTCTTCACAAATAACACCATGAGCTTCAATGTGCGATCCCTACTGGAAAGGGAGAAGTTTGCTGGGCCAAACTTCTCAGACTGGTACGGACACCTTAAGATTGTTCTTAAGGCTGAGAGGAAACTGTATGTCCTCGAGACGGCTATACCGCCTCAACCCGCTCCGAACGCCGCAAGGGCGGTTCGGGATGCCTATGAAAAGCATGTCAATGATAGCATTGATGTCACTTGCCTGATGCTAGCGTCTATGACGCCACAGCTGCAGCGTCAGCATGAGGATATGTCTGCTATAGAAATTATAGCAAACCTCAAGATGCTGTATGCTGCACAGGCGAGGACTGAACGCTATAATTTGACTAAGCTTTTCTTTCAGAGCAAACTGGCTGAAGGGAGTCCAGTGGGAGCTCACGTGCTCAAGATGATTGGGCACAAAGAGGCTCTAGAGAAACTGGGGCATACCATCAATCAGGAGCTTGCTGTAGACATTATTCTGCAGTCCCTCCCGGCCTCTTTCGATCCGTTCATTATTAATTTTAATATGAACAAGATCGACTGTACTCCGGCAGAGTTGCTGAATATGCTCTTGACTACAGAGGAGACTCTAAAGGGAAAGCCTTCAACCTCTGTCTTGATGTTTCCTTCAAGGAACAAGAAGAAGGGGAAGAAGGGCAAAGCCCCTGTCAAGAATTACAACAAGGCTCTGAAACAGAAGGTTAAGCGGTCGATGGAATACAGATGTTTCCATTGTGGCCAGCTGGGTCACTGGAAAAAGGACTGTAAAGCGCTCCAAGGAGACAAGAAGGGAAGCATCGCTTCTGGCTCAGGTATTTTCGTGACTGAAGTCATGATATCCTCTTCTTCTATTTCATGGGTGTTGGACACTGCAAGTGGAGTTCACATTTGTTGTAGGAGAATATTACATCTCATTGCCATCTGGACTTGTATTAGAACTGAACAATTGTTATTTTGTACCTAGCATTACCAAGAATATTATCTCTATTCCTGCTCTTGTCAGGAAAGGGTTTTCCTTTGAATGCAAGACTTCAAAGTGTTATCTTTCTCTTGATAATATTATTTATGCTACTGGGTCAATTAACACTGGGTTATTCATGTTGGACATGGAATGTTCTATACAAAATATTGATAATAAGAAATCCAAGTATGCTGATGACAGCACCTTGCTATGGCATAGTCGTTTAGGCCATATTAACAAGAAGCGCATTAAGCGGTTGCATGACCATGGACTGCTGGGATCATTCTCCTATGAGGAGATTGATACATGCAAAGCTTGTTTATTGGGCAAAATGACGAAGTCTCCTTTTCCTAACAAAGGTCAAAGGGCTTCAGGTTTACTTGACCTTATACACAGTGATGTGTGTGGGCCATTTAGTAAACATGCCAGAGGTGGCTACTCATACTTCATTACCTTTACTGATGATTTCAGTAGATATGGGTATGTCTATCTAATGAGACATAAGAGTGAATCTTTTGACAAGTTCAAAGAGTTCAAAAATGAAGTACAAAATCAGCTAGGCTGAAATATCAAGGCACTTCGCTCAGATCGAGGTGGAGAATACCTAAGTCGAGAATTTACTGACTATCTGAAGGAGTGTGGGATTATCTCACAGCTCACTCCACCAGGAACACCGCAATGGAATGGTGTGTCCGAGAGGAGGAACAAAACCTTACTGGATATGGTTCGTTCTATGATGAGTCAGGCTACTCTACCTTACTCCTTTTGGGGATTTGCGCTGGAAACAGCTGCAAAGGTACTAAACCGAGTACCATCCAAGGCAGTTTCAAAGACTCCATATGAGTTATGGTATGGGAAACAGCCGAGCTTGACATTTATTAAGATCTGGGGTTGCGAGGCTTATGTCAAAAAGCTCGTCTCTGGGAAACTAGAGAGCAGATCTGAGAAATTCATCTTTGTCGGTTACCCTAAGGAAACTAAGGGTTATTATTTCTACGATCCCAAAGAGAACAAAGTATTTGTTGCTCGGACGGCTATTTTTCTTGAGAAGGAGTTTCTTCTGCAAGAAGCCAGTGGGAGAGAAATAAAACTGGATGAGAATCCAGAGGAAGGACAAAGTAGTCAAGCACAGTTGGATGAGCCTGAGCCAGTAGAACAGGTTATTGAACAACCTGAGGCTCAGATATCACGGGAACCGCATAGATCGGGAAGGATCCGTCGACAGCCTGAGCGCTATGACGGAGTCTACATCATTGATCATGATGAACCCCTCACTTATGCGGATGCGGTCAGTGGACCGGAGTCAGCTAGATGGCTTGAAGCTATGCGAGCCGAGATGGACTCCATGTCAGATAATCAAGTCTGGGATTTGGTTGATCCGCCTCCGGGAGTAATCCCTATAGGCTGTAAATGGATCTTCAAGAAGAAGATTGACATGGATAGTAACGTAGTTACCTATAAAGGCAGGCTAGTTGCGAAAGGTTTCAAGCAAATATACGGGATAGATTATGATGAAACTTTCTCTCCTGTAGCCATGTTTAAGTCAATTCGGATTATTCTTGCGATAGCAGCATATTACGATTATGAGATCTGGCAAATGGATGTGAAGACCGCTTTCCTTAATGGAAAACTGGATGAGGATGTGTATATGACACAACCTGAAGGTTTCACTAATCCATCAGATCGTCATAAAATATGCAAGTTAAAGAAGTCCATTTATGGACTTAAGCAAGCATCTAGAAGCTGGAATATTCATTTTGATGAATCAATATGTGAATTTGGTTTCATCAAGAATGAAGATGACCCGTGTGTATATAAGAGGTTTAGTGGGAGCGTGATTACTTTCCTAGTCCTCTACGTCGATGATATCTTAATCATTGGAAATGATATTCCTGAACTGCATGCTGTTAAAGCATGGTTAAGAAAATGTTTCCAGATGAAAGATCTAGGAGAAGCAGTCTATGTATTAGGTGTGAAGATCTACAGAGATAGATCTAAGAGGCTTCTCGGGCTGTGCCAAAGTACTTACATCGATAAAGTCCTGGAGAGATTCCATTTAGAGAATTCTAAAAGAGGATATCTTCCAGTCAGACATGGTCTGAATCTTTCAAAGAGTCAGTGTCCACAAACACAGACTGAGAAAGATGAAATGGACAATACGCCTTATGCTTCGGCTATTGGGTCCATTATGTATGCGATGTTATGTACTCGCCCAGACGTCGCTTACGGGTTAAGCGTGACCAGTCGATTCCAAAGTAATCCAGGTCAGGCGCACTGGATTGCGGTCAAGAACATTTTGAAATATCTTCGGAGGACCAAAGATATGTTCTTGATATATGGAGGTCAGGAAGAACTCAGTATTGAAGGATATACTGACGCTTCGTTCCAATCTGACCAGGATGATTTCCGATCGCAATCAGGCTATGTTTTTAGCTTGAATAGAGGAGCTGTGGTATGGAAAAGTTTCAAACAGTCTATCGTTGCTGATTCCACAACAGAAGCCGAGTATGTTGCAGCCTCGGAAGCATCTAAGGAGGCAGTGTGGATTCGCAAGTTCGTTCAGGAACTTGGTGTTGTTCCTTCGAGTGCTGATCCTTTGGTTATCTTCTGTGATAACACTGGAGCAATCGCACAAGCAAAGGAACCACGGTCGCACCAGAAGTCCAAGCACATACAGAGACGGTTTCACTTGATCCGGGAGATCATTGATCGTGGTGAGATCAAAATCTGCAAGGTTCATACAGATGACAATCTGGCTGACCCGCTTACCAAGCCTCTGGCGCAGCAGAAGCATGAGAAGCACTGTAATAACATGGGTTTGAGATTTCTCAACCATTAGATTAAGTGCAAGTGGGAGATTGTTGGGGTATGCCCTTAAGGCTAATGTTTGAGGCCTTGGGATTCTTTCAGTATCATATATAAACTCTTATGTTTATAAAGGCAATGGTTGTTATTCAGTTTGTTACATTGTCTGCCGCAATAAGTGTGCTTCTGAATAATGTCTCAATGCTGTTCAGCTTGGCTGACATGCTGTAATGTCCTTAGTCGAGATATCTTGGTGAACATGAGACAACCTTGATATGATTGAGACTAATATGTGTTCTAATCTTATAGGATGCTTCAAGCATGGAATAAGATGTAGACTCATGGGTACATTGGATGTACTGGACAGACCCGACTAGGATATTCAATTGCTTGTCACAATGTGAATAATCCTTGTTTGCAACAAGTGGCACATGTCCTCTGACTTGAGATCACTTGTGTTTCTAAATGATGATTGTCATTGTTTTGAGGTAGTTCAATATCATTTGAAACATAATGGTTATAGGCTATCTTGGATAATGATCATGAGTCAGGTTAGGACACTAGTGATAGATATAGGATTGCCGTCTCCATGATTGGAGTGTGATGTTCTAAAGGGGCCCCCCTGAATGAGATGATTGAGAAAGTGTATGGCCATACCCAGGTGACTATGATCATCTGATCTAATCATGCTCATCATATTGGAGTTACAAGCTTGACACGCTTGTCCAATAAGAACATCCAGTGGCAAAGTAAACATGTATGCCTCGTGAAGTGGATTCACACTTGTGCTGTGGTTTGGGTGTAGTCTTGGAAGACTCTTTCCTTCATATCGGGAGACAGTGATGTGTTGCTAGATACCCCTCACTGATCGTGATAATGTAAGTTATCGTTACCGACATTTAAAGGAAACCCTCAGGGTCGCACAATTTGATGATATGGCTTACTTAAGTCAGATCGTGTGGACTGAATTGTTTTGGTTCAGTTTCAAGGAGTTTAAACTCTGATTGTAAGTGAGATCTGGTCTGATCATGTTTGATTGATTAGGGCTTAAGATCGGTAAGCTTCGATCGAGAGTATTGATGCTAGATCGGTGAGATCAAGAGCATCAAGAGATGAACGGTTAGATCTTGAACCATTTGGTTTGATTGGATCTGAGCCTATGCTGGTTTGATTTGGTTTTTGAACCAAATTCAATTGGACCGAATAAATAGAACCGGTTCACATAAGTGAACGCTTGGTTCAATTGGAGAAGGATTGTTTCGATGGTTCACTTGGGTGAACGCATGAAACATTGAGGAGTTACTAATTTTGGAAGTCGGTTTCCAAATTGGAAATGCTCCCACGTAGTAACGTTGCTCGCCCATTATTCTCCATTGATTTCCTCTCGTGTGAAGTCCTCTCGAGGCTAGGAGGAAAACATTCGGCCAGCAAGACTTCTTCTTCGACATCTCCTACACGCGATTAGGATTCTTGAAGGTCTTTGCTAGCACAAAGGACAACAAGGAGAAAGCCATCTTCACCTTGTGTGCGTCGCCTTTGGAGAAGAAGCATTTGATTCTTTCTCTTCCAAGCCGCCTCCTTACTCATGGCCATGGTAACGCATCTCTATGCTATCGTTTTAAGTTGATCATATGAATATCACATGAGATCCTTTGAAACCCTTGCTTCCATTGCAAATGAACTATATGCGCCACCTATTAGGGTTTCGGCCCCCCCCCCCTCCTTTTAGGGGACCCTTCAAGTGTTCCTTTAATTCCACAATCAAACTGCTCAAAAACTCTAAAACAAGTGGCAAGAATGTTGGTGGATGTATTTGGAAAAATTGCTTGGCTTCTATCCTCTCAAACATCCAAAGAACATCCTCATTGCAAGTACCCCTTTCATGAGGGGGGCGAAAACCCTAATAGGAGGCGCATATAAACTTTGATAGCGGAAGCAAGGATTTTTAGGGTTTCATAAGATCGCATGTGGTATAGCCATATGATCAACTTAATTTTAACTTAAGATCAAGATGTGATCTTACCATTGCCATGGATGGATGGCGACTTGGAATCAAGAGAACAAAGTTGATCTCCTCCAAAAGTGACGCACACAAGGTGATGCCGCCTACTCTTTGTTGATCCTTGTGCTAGCAAGGTTCTTCAAAGGTCCTTGTCGTATGAAAGGGAAGAGAAGATTTTCTTGCTTGGCGAGATCTCTCCCTTGTCGTCAAGAAGAACTTCCACGAGAGAAGAGGCGACGAGAGGTGAAGAGACGAGAGAGGGCGTTACTCTCTCGAACGTGTAGTGCGTTGCCTTATTTTGGAAAACCAAAAATAGTAACCGCCTAACGTTCATGCGCTCATGCGTTCATGGGTTTATCCCAACGTATTTTGCTCTCTCCCTTGAACCATGCGCTCACTCAATGAGCTGGTTCAATGTCGGTTTGGTTCAAAGACCAATTAACCCAAGCCATATGGTCTAGATCACAATAAACCCTAAAGGTTCAAGATCTAACCGTTCATCTCTTGATGCTCCTGATCTCACCGATCTAGCATCCAATCTCTCGATCGAAGCTTACCGATCTCATGAAAGACCCCTAAATCTAAGGGGGGCCGAAACCCTAAGGGTGGCGCAAAAGAAAGTTTTCGCATGGGAAGCTAGGGTTTCAACAATAATCGCATATATGTTTATATGATCAACCTCTTATAGTTAGGAATCATACCATAGCCATTTCGATTGGATGGCGTCAAGGAAGAAGAGATTCGAATGAAACTCCTCCAAAAGGTGTGCACACAAGGTGATGCCGCCTACTCCTTGAGATCCTTGTGCTAGCAAGGTTCTTCAAGGGTCTTTGATCGAATCAAAGGGATGAGATGTCTTCTTCCACTTGGCCGAGACCTCTCCAAGACGTGAAGGAAGCTTTTCACCCGTGAGAGAGCGTCGAGAGCAAGAGTCAAAACGTATTGGCGTTCTAGAGAGGTGGCGCATGAAGACTTACTAAAAATAGCAAGCCATGAAGAGCAAGCGCCCACTTCTTCATAACCGACAATAACGCTTCAAAGATTAAACCATGCGTTCATTCTCTTGAACCGGTTTAATCTAATTGACCCAACTCAATTTGGTTCAAAGACCAAATCAAACCAGCCCAAGCCATTTGGTCTAGATCATCTTAAACCCTAAGGCTCCTGATCTAACCGTTCATCTCGTGATGCTTTTGATCTCACCGATCTAGCATCAATTCTCTCGATCGAAGCTTACCGATCTCAAGCCCTAATCAATCAAACATGATCAGACCAGATCTCACATACAATCAGAGTCTAAATCCCTTTAAACTGAACTTAATCAATTCAGTCCATACGATCTGACTTAAGTAAGCCATATCATCAAATTGTGCGACCCTGAGGGTTTCCTTTAAATGTCGGTAACGATAACTCACGTTATCACGATCAGTGAGGGGTATCTAGCAACACATCATTGTCTCCCGATATAAAGGAAAGAGTCTTCCAAGACTACACCCAAACCACAGCACAAGTGTGAATCCATTTCACAAGGCATACAAGTTTCCTTTGCCACTGGATGTTCTTATTGGACAAGCGTGTCAAGCCTGTAACTCCAATATGATGAGCATGATTAGATCAGATGAACATAGTCACCTGGGTATGGCCATACACTTTCTCAATCATCTCATCCAGGGGGGCCCCATAGAACATCATACTCCTTAAACAAAGAGACAGCAATCCTATATCTATCACTAGTGCCCTAACCTGACTCATGATCATTATCCAAGATAGTCTATAACCATTATGTTTCAAATGATATTGAACTACCTCAAAACAATGACAATCATCATTTAGAAACACAAGTGATCTCAAGTCAGAGGAAGTATGCCACTTGTTGCATACAAGGATTATTCACATTGTGACAAGCAATTGAATATCCCAGTAGGGTCTGTCCAGTACATCCAATGTACCCATGAGTCTACATCTTATTCCATGCTCGAAGCATCCTATAAGATTAGAACACACATTAGTCTTAACCATATCAAGGCTGTCTCATGTTCACCAAGATATCTCGACTAAGGACATATAGCATGTCAGCCTAGCTGAACAGCATTGAGACATTATTCAGAAGCACAGTTATTGCAGCAGACAATGTAACAACCTGAATAACAACCATTGCCTTTATAAACATAAGAGTTTATACATGATACTGATAGTATCCCAAGGCCTCAAACATTAGCCTTAAGGGCATACCCCAACATCTCAAGCCCTAATCAATCAAACATGATCAGACCAGATCTCACTTACAATCAGAGTTTAAATCCCTTTAAACTGAACCCAAACAATTCAGTCCACACGATCTGACTTAAGTAAGCCATATCATCAAATTGTGCGACCCTAAGGGTTTCCTTTAAATGTCGGTAACGATAACTTACGTTATCACGATCAGTGAGGGGTATCTAGCAACACATCACTGTCTCCCGATATAAAGGAAAGAGTCTTCCAAGACTACACCCAAACCACAGCACAAGTGTGAATCCACTTCACAAGGCATACATGTTTCCTTTGCCACTGGATGTTCTTATTGGACAAGCGTGTCAAGCCTGTAGCTCCAATATGATGAGCATGATTAGATCAGATGAACATAGTCACCTGGGTATGGCCATACACTTTCTCAATCATCTCATTCAGGGGGGGCCCCTTTAGAACATCACACTCCAATGAAGGAGACGGCAATCCTATATCTATCACTAGTGCCCTAACCTGACTCATGATCATTATCCAAGATAGTCTATAACCATTATGTTTCAAATGATATTGAACTACCTCAAAACAATGACAATCATCATTTAGAAACACAAGTGATCTCAAGTCAGAGGACATGTGCCACTTGTTGCAAACAAGGATTATTCACATTGTGACAAGCAATTGAATATCCTAGTAGGGTCTGTCCAGTACATCCAATGTACCCATGAGTCTACATCTTATTCCATGCTCGAAGCATCCTATAAGATTAGAACACATATTAGTCTCAATCATATCAAGGCTGTCTCATGTTCACCAAGATATCTCGACTAAGGACATTACAGCATGTCAGCCAAGCTGAACAGCATTGAGACATTATTCAGAAGCACACTTATTGCAGCAGACAATGTAACAAACTGAATAACAACCATCGCCTTTATAAACATAAGAGTTTATACATGATACTGAAAGAATCCCAAGGCCTCAAACATTAGCCTTAAGGGCATACCCCAACAATCTCCCACTTGCACTTAATCTAATGGTTGAGAAATCTCAAACCCATATTATTACAGTGCTTCTCATGCTTCTGCTGCGCTAGAGGCTTGGTAAGCGGGTCAGCCAGATTGTCATCTGTATGAACCTTGCAGATTTTGATCTCACCACGATCAATGATCTCCCGGATCAAGTGAAACCGTCTCTGTATGTGCTTGGACTTCTGGTGCGACCGTGGTTCCTTTGCTTGTGCGATTGCTCCAGTGTTATCACAGAAGATAACCAAAGGATCTGCACTCGAAGGAACAACACCAAGTTCCTGAACGAACTTACGAATCCATACTGCCTCCTTAGATGCTTCTGAGGCTGCAACATACTCGGCTTCTGTTGTGGAATCAGCAACAATAGACTGTTTGAAACTCTTCCACACCACTGCTCCTCCATTCAAGCTAAAAACATAGCCTGATTGCGATCGAAAATCATCCTGGTCCGATTGGAACGAAGCGTCAGTATATCCTTCAATACTGAGTTCTTCCTGACCACCATATATCAAGAACATATCTTTGGTCCTCCGAAGATATTTCAAAATGTTCTTGACTACAATCCAGTGTGCCTGACCTGGATTACTTTGGAATCGACTGGTCACGCTTAACCCGTAAGCGACGTCTGGGCGAGTACACAACATCGCATACATAATGGACCCAATAGCCGAAGCATAAGGCATATTGTCCATTTCATCTTTCTCAGTCTGTGTTTGTGGACACTGACTCTTTGAAAGATATCCTCTTTTAGAATTCTCTAAATGGAATCTCTCCAGGACTTTATCGATGTAAGTACTCTGGCACAGCCCGAGAAGCCTCTTAGATCTATCCCTGTAGATCTTCACACCTAATACATAGGCTGCTTCTCCTAGATCTTTCATCTGGAAACATTTTCTTAACCATGCTTTAACAGCATGCAGTTCAGGAATATCGTTTCCAATGATTAAGATATCATCGACGTAGAGGACTAGGAAAGTAATCACGCTCCCACTAAACCTCTTATATACACACGGGTCATCTTCATTCTTGATGAAACCAAATTCACATATTGATTCATCAAAACGAATATTCCAGCTTCTTGATGCTTGCTTAAGTCCATAAATGGACTTCTTTAACTTGCATATTTTATGACGATCTGATGGATTAGTGAAACCTTCAGGTTATGTCATATACACATCCTCATCCAGTTTTCCATTAAGGAAAGCGGTCTTCACATCCATTTGCCAGATCTCATAATCGTAATATGCTGCTATCGCAAGAATAATCCGAATAGACTTGAACATAGCTACAGGAGAGAAAGTTTCATCATAATCTATCCCGTAGATTTGTTTGAAACCTTTCGCAACTAGCCTGCCTTTATAGGTAACTACGTTACCATCCATGTCAATCTTCTTCTTGAAGATCCATTTACAGCCTATAGGGATTACTCCCGGAGGCGGATCAACCAAATCCCAGACTTGGTTATATGACATGGAGTCCATCTCGGCTCGCATAGCTTCAAGCCATCTAGCTGACTCCGGTCCACTGACCGCATCCGCATAAGTGAGGGGTTCATCATTATCAATGATGTAGACTCCGTCATAGCGCTCAGGCTGTCGACGGATCCTTCCCGATCTTCGCGGTTCCCGTGATATCTGAGCCTCAGGTTGTTCAATAACCTGTTCTACTGGCTCATGCTCATCCAATTGTGCTTGACTACTTTGTCCTTCCTCTGGATTCTCATCCAGCTTTATTTCTCTCCCACTGGCCTCTTGCAGAAGAAACTCCTTCTCAAGAAAAATGGCCGTCCGAGCAACAAATACCTTGTTCTCTTTGGGATCGTAGAAATAATAACCCTTAGTTTCCTTAGGGTAACCGACAAAGATGCATTTGTCAGATCTGCTTTCCAGTTTCCCAGAGGCGAGCTTTTTGACATAAGCCTCGCAACCCCAGATCTTAATAAATGTCAAGCTAGGCTGTTTCCCATACCATAACTCATATGGAGTCTTTGAAACTGCCTTGGATGGCACTCGGTTTAGTACCTTTGCAGCTGTTTCTAGCGCAAATCCCCAAAAGGAGTAAGGTAGAGTAGCTTGACTCACCATAGACCGAACCATATCAAGTAAGGTTCTGTTCCTCCTCTCGGACACACCATTCCACTGCGGTGTTCCTGGCAGAGTGAGCTGCGAGATAATCCCACACTCCTTCAGATAGTCAGTAAACTCTCGACTTAGGTATTCACCACCTCGATCTGAGCGAAGTGCCTTGATATTTCGGCCTAGCTGATTCTGTACTTCATTTTTGAACTCTTTGAACTTGTCAAAAGATTCACTTTTATGTCTCATTAGATAGACATACCCGTATCTACTGAAATCATCAGTAAAGGTAATGAAGTACGAATAGCCACCTCTGGCATGTTTACTAAATGGCCCACACACATCACTGTGTATAAGGTCAAGTAAACCTGAAGCCCTTTGAACTTTGTGAGGAAAAGGAGACTTCGTCATTTTACCCATTAAACAAGCCTTGCATGTATCAATCTCCTCATAGGAGAATGATCCCAGCAGTCCATGATCATGCAACCGCTTAATGCGCTTCTTGTTAATATGGCCTAAATGACTATGCCATAGCAAGGTGCTGTCATCAGCATACTTGGCTTTCTTATTATCAATATTTTGTATAGAACATTCCATGTCCAACATGAATAATCCATTGTTAATTGATCCAGTAGCATAAACAATATTATCTAAAGAAAGAACACACTTTGAAATATTGCATTCAAAGGAAAATCCCTTCCTGACAAGAGCAGGAATGGAGATAATATTTTTAGTAATGCAAGGTACAAAATAACAATTGTTTAGTTCCAATACAAGTCCAGATGGTAATGAGATGTAATATTCTCCTACAGCAACAGCAGCAACCCGTGCCCCGTTTCCAACTTGTAGGTCCACCTCATGCTGTCCCACCTGTCTTCTTCTCTTGAGTTCCTGTACATTTGAACAAATGTGAACTCCACTTGCAGTGTCCAACACCCATGAAATAGAAGAAGAGGATATCATGACTTCAGTCACGAAAATACCTGAGCCAGAAGCGATGCTTCCCTTCTTGTCTCCTTGGAGCGCTTTACAGTCCTTTTTCCAGTGACCCAGCTGGCCACAATGGAAACATCTGTATTCCATCGACCGCTTAACCTTCTGTTTCAGAGCCTTGTTGTAATTCTTGACAGGGGCTTTGCCCTTCTTCCCCTTCTTCTTGTTCCTTGAAGGAAACATCAAGACAGAGGTTGAAGGCTTTCCCTTTAGAGTCTCCTCTGTAGTCAAGAGCATATTCAGCAACTCTGCCAGAGTACAGTCGATCTTGTTCATATTAAAATTAATAATGAACGGATCGAAAGAGGCCGGGAGGGACTGCAGAATAATGTCTACAGCAAGCTCCTGATTTATGGTATGCCCCAGTTTCTCTAGAGCCTCTTTGTGCCCAATCATCTTAAGCACATGAGCTCCCACTGGACTCCCTTCAGCCAGTTTTCTCTGAAAGAAAAGCTTGGTCAAATTATAGCGTTCAGTCCTCGCCTGTGCAGCATACAACATCTTGAGGTTTTCTATAATTTCTATAGCAGACATATCCTCATGCTGACGCTGCAGCTGTGGAGTCATAGACGCTAGCATCAGTCAAGCGACATCAATGCTATCATTGACATGCTTTTCATAGGCATCCCGAACCGCCCTTGCGGCGTTCGGAGCGGGTTGAAGCGGTATAGCCGTCTCGAGGACATACAGTTTCCTCTCAGCCTTAAGAACAATCTTAAGGTGTCCGTACCAGTCTGAGAAGTTTGGCCCAGCAAACTTCTCCCTTTCCAGTAGGGATCGCACATTGAAGCTCATGGTGTTCGTTGCTGCAGGAATCTACAACAATGCAAGAACAGCAAGGTCAGTATCAATGTTTAGAATCAATCCAGGACTTAAGAAAGATTCTTTTCTCACTATTTTATCTGACTGAAAAATCCATTAAACAGTCCGAAAGAGTAACACTCTTTTAGTGAGATGGGATCCAGATTTCATACTTGGTCTTCGCGTCCCGCTCAGGCGAGATAAGATGCACAGAGAGTACAAGCACTAATTTCTGGTAGGCAGTCCCTGCCAATCGCCAACCCGTGCGATTCCCCTTCATCTGGGCAATCCAGCCGACTGTCCCAACTGAGTTGGTACAACACAGTCTCTGATCCCACAGATGGCTGCCTCCATATAGCTAACATATGCCCCATATGTAGCCCACATGGTCAAGCTGACCTGACCTACTCCCTGGACCACCACGTGCTATGCTGAGCAACGAGAAGCGATAAATCCCTTCTCTGAAACACGCAGGTGAAATCACACACCGTCTGAAGATAGATGGGCGTGCCCACTGAGTGGGTACAACACGGCCCCAACGATAGTCAGAACAGTGAGGTTTCGCGCCAGAAGGCTTACGTGCTTGATATTTTAGCGTTGGATTTTAACGGTCTTTTATCTTCTTAACTATCATGCATAACCTATGGCGATAGCAGAAGATTAAAATCATGCAATTCTAATTATAAAAATGATAAGTAGAAAGCATGCTGATCTTATGTGGTAAAAGCCCATTAACCCTAAGTAAGACCTTAATTTTAACTTAAGTCTTCACTTGAGCTCTCCATGGGTCTTTTGCAGCTCATCTGGCCCAACCCAGGGCCCAAGCGCCCACTGCAGCTCAGGTGCGCCCACCAGGTGAATGCGCCTGTCCTAGGGTCGAACCCTAGACCTCCCACCTGGTCAAGCCACTGCTGCATGCGCCTCTGCCAAGTGTGCTCTGTGCTCATGTCTGATTAAAATTACAATTTAATCTATCTAGACATGATTGACACGCAGGTCAATTACACAATAAATTAATTAAAATGTGATACGCAGATCACAATAAAAATAATTTATAATTAATCCAGGCTCGCAGGCCCCAGCACAACACACATTAAAAGGGCAACCCACATAAGATTAAATAAACAAGCATCATGGCATCCAATCAACATGTGATCCAAACCAGAAAATAAAATTGGTTTTGAAAACCTATTGGCATCAATTTTTATTTTCCTTATGTGCCCTACTACCTTACAACGGTCCATTAATAGGGATCCACTCATCCGACCTAGTCAGATCCACTGCCCTTGCATGCACCAAGTCCTAACTGACTTGAGTTGACCCAGTGGCCAACAATGCATGCAGATGGGCTGAACGACCCTCATGAGTCCAGGCAAGTGGGTGTGACCCCGGGCCTAACTCAAGAGCGTTCACTGGTTGTCTCAACCAGACATCGCTACACGCCTGTCTGCAGTCGACCTATAGCCACCTCGTGCTTGCGCACAGGTGCCATCTGGTCGACCCATCTAGGCTGTCAGATGATCTGATCAGACTGTTTGGATCTTAACTAGGTGATGACTTCAACCCTACTAACCTATCTAAGGGTTTATAGTAAGCGCTTAGATCTAAGTGAGGCGCGCAAGTGATTAAGTTTTTAAGAAAAACTACAACATTCAACATGCGCCAACATGTAAGCATCAAACATGCGCCAACATAAGTTAATCTCATACATGCGCCAAAATAAACTATATTCAACTAGCATTTTCGCATGATGAGAAAACTTAGATCAAACATGGATCACAAAACATTAAGCAATCATATGCATCATACCGAAACCATTAGCTCTGATACCAATTGCAAGTACCCCTTTCATGAGGGGGGCGAAAACCCTAATAGGAGGCGCATATAAACTTTGATAGCGGAAGCAAAGATTTTTAGGGTTTCATAAGATCGCATGTGGTATAGCCATATGATCAACTTAATTTTAACTTAAGATCAAGATGTGATCTTACCATTGCCATGGATGGATGGCGACTTGGAATCAAGAGAACAAAGTTGATCTCCTCCAAAAGTGACGCACACAAGGTGATGCCGCCTACTCTTTGTTGATCCTTGTGCTAGCAAGGTTCTTCAAAGGTCCTTGTCGTATGAAAGGGAAGAGAAGATTTTCTTGCTTGGCGAGATCTCTCCCTTGTCGTCAAGAAGAACTTCCACGAGAGAAGAGGCGACGAGAGGTGAAGAGACGAGAGAGGGCGTTACTCTCTCGAACGTGTAGTGCGTTGCCTTATTTTGGAAAACCAAAAATAGTAACCGCCTAACGTTCATGCGCTCATGCGTTCATGGGTTTATCCCAACGCATTTTGCTCTCTCCCTTGAACCATGTGCTCACTCAATGAGCTGGTTCAATGTCAGTTCGGTTCAAAGACCAATTAACCCAAGACATATGGTCTAGATCACAATAAACCCTAAAGGTTCAAGATCTAACCGTTCATCTCTTGATGCTCCTGATCTCACCGATCTAGCATCCAATCTCTCGATCGAAGCTTACCGATCTCAAGCCCTAATCAATCAAACATGATCAGACCAGATCTCACTTACAATCAGAGTTTAAATCCCTTTAAACTGAACCCAAACAATTCAGTCCACACGATCTGACTTAAGTAAGCCATATCATCAAATTGTGCGACCCTAAGGGTTTCCTTTAAATGTCGGTAACGATAACTTACGTTATCACGATCAGTGAGGGGTATCTAGCAACACATCACTGTCTCCCGATATAAAGGAAAGAGTCTTCCAAGACTACACCCAAACCACAGCACAAGTGTGAATCCACTTCACAAGGCATACATGTTTCCTTTGCCACTGGATGTTCTTATTGGACAAGCGTGTCAAGCCTGTAGCTCCAATATGATGAGCATGATTAGATCAGATGAACATAGTCACCTGGGTATGGCCATACACTTTCTCAATCATCTCATTCAGGGGGGGGCCCCTTTAGAACATCACACTCCAATCAAGGAGACGGCAATCCTATATCTATCACTAGTGCCCTAACCTGACTCATGATCATTATCCAAGATAGTCTATAACCATTATGTTTCAAATGATATTGAACTACCTCAAAACAATGACAATCATCATTTAGAAACACAAGTGATCTCAAGTCAGAGGACATGTGCCACTTGTTGCAAACAAGGATTATTCACATTGTGACAAGCAATTGAATATCCTAGTAGGGTCTGTCCAGTACATCCAATGTACCCATGAGTCTACATCTTATTCCATGCTCGAAGCATCCTATAAGATTAGAACACATATTAGTCTCAATCATATCAAGGCTGTCTCATGTTCACCAAGATATCTCGACTAAGGACATTACAGCATGTCAGCCAAGCTGAACAGCATTGAGACATTATTCAGAAGTACACTTATTGCAGCAGACAATGTAACAAACTGAATAACAACCATCGCCTTTATAAACATAAGAGTTTATACATGATACTGAAAGAATCCCAAGGCCTCAAACATTAGCCTTAAGGGCATACCCCAACACTCATAAAGCCCTAAGGCTTCAAGAGTTCTTTGATAAGCATATTTTGTGTTTACAATTCTCCTTTCCAGCAGTTTGTTATATCTTGCTTCTTGCATCTCATTCCTAAATGTGATCCCATATGGATTTTGGGATTGAGATGATCTACTAGGGGCTTTCCCCTTTCCTTTTCTTTTCTCTGGTTCTCTTTGGCAAATGGACTTTGTTCTTGGCATGTTGGCAAACAAGCTGCAAATTCACATTTTAATGGCAGCAAACAATAATGCAGTTTTATTGCAACCTATCCAAGTGTTCTAAGACATAAAAAAAATAGGGCATGCATGTTGGTGTATATGCCCTGCAGACCAATGTATGGACATGGTCAGGCATTGTTTAAATGTACTTCGATAGAATTAATGAAATTGATATAATCAATAAAGGCATGGTCATTATTATGCAGATTGCTTTACCTGCGTAGATGTATTGAATTGCATAGATAATGTCCCAGGAGTTTGGATTGGATCCATTCTCATAAGTAATCCCCGGTCAAGGTGCCTTAGCCGATATGGGACAGCTTTGGTACATGTGAGACTGGTGTATGGGCTGGTTAGGTGCAGGGCACAGTAACGCAGACATACAGGTGCATTGGATGCACTGGAGTGATCCACCGTGAGGATTGACTTGTCTAGTCAACAAGTCAATCTCACATGCAAGAGGTTTGCATTGATCCTTAGACTTGAGGTATTCATGTCTAGATTTGATGATGGGTATGCTTTAATACAGTCTTACGTCTCTCCGTAATTGGGAGATCAAAACGACTGTCATTGGGCATGTCATAAGTCATGTAGAGACATGGATGACCAATAGTAGGATTTGCCCCTTCCTTCCGAGGAAGCATGATATCCACTTTGGGGCGCCCCACCTCATTGGTGCATGACAGGAATGTGCGGCCACACTGATTGAGTCATGACCAATAGATTGGATTAATAAATATGGACTAATCCAATGGCGGGATATCAGTTTAGGCAAAGGAATCTAGAATGCATGGGAATCCTCGTTGCTTGTTAGGGAGTTGTTGCCAAATGACTTAAGTCCTATGACATGGGTAGTAGTGATGTGTTGCTAGATACCTCTCACTACTTATGATGATATTCAATCATCATTGCTATCGTCATTAGGATCCTACCGGGTCACACGCAATAGACTCTTGACGTTGTTTTATGATCTGGAAATCTTGGAATATATTTGAGTTCATCATTCTGAGTCCAAGACAGATTCATGGTTGAATCTGAGTCCAATTGGGATTCATGAGTTTGTATATGTATCCTAGTCAAGTTGGACTTGAACAAGGGATTATATACCATGTTGGATTCGAATCCTAATCTAATTAGGAGTTGGAATCCTAATCCTATTAGGAATTGGAATCCTAATCCAACTAGGAGTTGGAATCCTAATCTAATTAGGAGTTGGAATCCTAACCCTATTAGGAATTGGAATCCTAATCCAACTAGGAGTTGGAATCCTAATTTAATTAGGAGTTAGAATCCTAACCCTATTGGGAAATAGAGTCCTATTCCAACTAGGAGTTGGAATCCTAATTCAATTAGGAGTTGGAATTCTAATTCTACTAGAAATGAGAATCCTAATCTAATTAGGATTCAAATCCTAATGAGAATTAGATTTGAATAAGGCCCATAGTGGTTGGGCGCAAATCCTAATCCAACTAGGATTCAAATCCTAAAGAGAATTGGATTTAGATAAGGCTCATTGTGTTGGGCGCAAATCCTAATCTAATAAGGATTTATTTCCATGGGCCTAATTAGTGTTGAGATCCAAATCCAATTAGGGATTGTGGATTAAATCTAATTGAGGCAAGTTTGAATCCTAATAGGAGTTGGAAATACACTTGGCACATGGGATAATTCCATATATGGAATCTGCGCCAATGTGAAGTGTATGAATCCTTTTGGAAATTGGTTTCCTCAATTGGAAACATGCTTGGACGTGTGGGCTGATATGAAGGCGTGTATTGCTTGGTTATATCAAGCAAGAAATCAGCCAATCTCATATGGAAAGTTCTAATAAGAATGAAACTCAAATATCCTCTCTTGATATGGAAAGAAGCTAGATTATTTCTATGCTTCAATTAGCACCAATTCAAGAAGGTATGTGGCTAATGTCTTGCGGCAATTCCTTGGAGGAATTGCGCCAAGAGCATATATGGCAAGTCCCAATTAATTGATTTCAATGACTAGCTCTTAAATTGGCAAGAAGCTTGATACTTTCCAAGCCTTATTCTTGCGCATATTGAAGGCTAGTAGCGGCTGATCAATTAGGGAGAATTCCTTGGAGGAATTGTGCCAATTTATAGTTGGAAAGAGAATGGGCGGTGGAGGCTTGAAAGGCTATAAAAGAAGGGGTATGCGCCCCTCTCTATTGATGCTGAATTCGCCAAAGCAAGGCAACTTGGAGTTGCGCAAGCTTTGGATATCTAAGCCGCCCTCTTCCTTTATAGTTTCGCCACCTTCCTTCATCCTCTTGTTTGTTGGCCGAGAGTCTCCTTGGAGGAGTCTTGTTGGCGTGAAGAACAAAAGGAGAAGGAGAAGGAGATTCCAAGAGGTGATCTTCTCTTCCCGAGGCTAGCACCGAGCGTGGAAGGGAGCAACGTTGTGAAGGTCGACGCGTGGATACTTGTAGAGGACGAGCACTTGAGCATCTTCAACTTGGCACCTTCATCCTAACAAGCAATAAAGGTACTAACCCTAACACATCCTTGTGTTCTCTCTCTCGCATGGATCCTTGGGAAAGGAATGTGTTTCGGGTGTAATGCTTCTTCCGCTGCGTCTTGGGACTGCAAATTTTTTAAATTGTACCCGGCATTCCCCAACAGTGGTATCAGAGGTACTTGCGAGAAACACAATGTAACATCCCACATTCTTAACCCCAAACAAATGGCACAATTCACAAATGATACAGGATGTTTCATATAAGATCGATCATATGCTAGGTAAAACCGAGTTCAAGAAAACACGATCTGAAAAATTCCCATAAATCCATACACACAAATTCACAAAACTCAAATCTCATAAGGGTACCTGCCACCACGCAATCCTTGCACTAGACATATGCAAGTTATAGGGTATATCAAAACCGATTGCACAGAATATACAACAAGCCGAAATTCAAAACAAAATCACAAAATCGATTTTATAAACTCATACCAAACACCGAAACCAGGCTGAAGCCCGCGGTGACACAAAAATCAAACTCATAAGACTGCCATAACTGGCAACATACTTCACATAGTTCACATAGTCTCATGATTCACCTAGTTCATATAATTTATGTTAAGGCCACAACCGGCCCCAAGAATTAAGCATAAAAATTCTTAAAACAGCAAACAGCATAATTATCCACGCCAAAGCACTCAAGACATGCGCCCCTGCTCTATGCCTGAAAATAGTGAGGGGTGAGCTACACAGCCCAGTGAGTGGATAGTCTAAATCGACCATCCATAACATACATTCAAAAATATAGGCAGATTATTTTTTAAAAATATTTAACAGAACATTATGTCAACATATAACAAAATAAAGAAACAGAAGTCATATAGACAGTTAAATGTACACACTAGCATATAACAAATTCAGGTTCTAGAGTTTTACTCTAACCCAATTAAACACATATATTCTAAACCAACTAAACACACCATACTTAATTAACCTAGTTGTCCAGCATATTCAGTAGTGACCAATATGGTCTAACCCGGCTTGGCCAAAGCACTGGGAGCTGCAAAATCTCGTGCAACACATAAACATGGATAGTGAGTAGAATCAAGAGGTGGCCCCCGCCAGGTCACGACGTGGCACTTTGCTCTATCACCCCATAACACATCAGAGTGATGACATCAAGAGGTGGCCCCTGTCTGATCAAGACATGGCACTTTGCGTCTTATATCACCCCGTCACATAAAGAGTAATGACATCAAGAGGTGGCCCCTGTCTGATCAGAACATGGCACTTTGCGTCTTATATTACCCCATCACATAAAAGAGTAATGACATCAAGAGGTGGCCCCTGTCTGACCAAGACATGGCACTTTGTGTCAAAACCCGTTCTCCCAAAAGGTTCCTACTGGACAACAGACATATCTTATTTCATATTTCACAAAGGTGGACTCCTAAGTGTCAACTAGACTCTAGGATAGTCATCACAAAAATCATATCGGGCAGGCTGAACATCAACCCCCATCACAAAAATCACAACAGGCAGGCTGAACATCAACCTCCTCACATATCACAATACAGGGCTGAAATTCAAACCCTTAACATAACACATAAGGACTATCCCCTTGAGTTCATAGTTACACCTAGCCTTAGTCCTAACCATCACATAATCACATAATTTTCCAAATTCACATAACCCATAATTTTCCAAATTCACATAATCACACATATTGTTCAAAATTCACAAGATCACACATATTGTTCAAAATTCACAAGATCACACATATTGTTCAAAATTCACATGATCACACATATTGTTCAAAATTATATAACATAACACATAATATTTTATATTCGAATATCACCGAATATAGTGTAGTCCTTAAATTTCATGCTGATTAGTTTAATCAAACCTTGCTATGTTGTCACTCAAGTTTCTCAAATACAGATACTTAGCCATAAATATAACACCATAATTATTTAACATATTACACACACCAAGAAACAGTCATATCAAGCATCCATAAAATCAACTTAAAATTTAAAACAAGTATTCATATAAATTACTTTACAAATTACCACATGTAACATATTAACTACAAACACCAAAATTCGGTTTTCATAGACAATTATCAAGGTCATCAAGGTTTCGGTTTTCATGTTAACTACAAACATCAATTTCGGTTTTCATAAACAATTATCAAGAACATCAAGATTTCGGTTTTCATGTTAACTACAAACATCATTGATTTAATGTTACCAAAATTGATTTCGGTTTAACTATAATTAACAAGAATTTCATACCCAAAATTCAATGATTTAATGCTACCAAAATTCCTATAAAAATACCTTAAATTTCATACAAATTTTCGGTTAAATAATCATCATATAATCACCTTTGAAAAATTCGGTTTTCATGATATAATCAACCTTACAAAATTCGGTTTTCATCATATAATCAACTTTACAAAATTCGATTTTAGCATGGTAAGATTTCCAACAAGCGAATATATCATCTAACTCATCAATTAACACAAACAAATAGATAGAAATCAATTAGACAACCCACTCACCTCTTAAACCGAGAATACCAAGGTAAAAACTTCCACAAGAATTCGTCTAAGACTTTGGAATACTCCTAAGAAGACGCCAACAATTGACAAGGAACGCCTCCAAACACCAAGATGCCGGCCAAAGGAAGAAAAGGAAGAGGAAGAAGAATTTTCGCCTCCAAGTCTCCAAGAATCGCCCACTCCTTCCTAGCCGTCGCCCAAGTCTTCTTCAAGCCAAAAAAATCGCCAAAATCTCCACCCTAACCGAAATTACCCACTTAAGTTTCGGTTTTTAATGTTTAACCCTCTAACCAATTAATTCAAAAGGGTTTAACCCATTTAACTAAAAATTCGAATTTTAAAACCCAATTAGTTTAAAACCAATAACCCCTAGTTTAAGTGAAAGTCCAATAAGGGTTAAACTAACATCCAATAAGCTAGTTAACTAATTAAATTTAACATCCACTAACCATTCACTTAACGAAATCCATTAAGGATTTAATTAATATCCAATAAGGTCTAATTAACCAATAAGGTCTAATTAATTACTTACAATTTACAACCCATAAATCCTAATTAATTTATCATGAACAACCAATAATAATTTATCATAAATTAACAGCCAATAATCAAACAAATAATCCCTAATTAATTTACAATAAATTAACAACCAAAAATCTCTAGTTAATTAACTATTAACAACCAATACATAGAAAAATATCACAGTCAATAATTTTATTTAATTCAAAAATAATGCTTACCAGGACTTAAGATCCTTGGATCTTACACACAAGGTGTACGTTTGCTTGTGTGAAAAATTTTTGGAAAATTTTTCTTTCATCCATGCGCGATTCACCTAGAAGGCGCTTTCATCCAAACTTCTTTTATCAATTTTATGGCCGAAATTTGGATTGTGTTTATGATGGATTTAAGACCAAAGGCGCACGTAGTTTTGTCAAGTAGGACGGGCATTGTGTCTTCGGACTGGCCGGGTCTCTTGATCTGACAAAATTGCCAGCCGATAGGGTCCATGAAATCATCATGAAACTTGATCCCAATTTTAGCATAAATTTGATTGAGAGAGTGATTTGGATGGAGTTGGCGCATAAGGGGATAAAATTTGATTATTCCGGTTTTTCAAATTTTATATATGCGCCACTTGTCTCTTCCTTGGGTTAATATGGTCATAGCGGGTGCCCTCCTGTGTTGTGATGTGGAAGCATGTTTCCACCTGTGATGAATGCTTGTAAAATCTTTCTGCCACCTGCGTGTGGTTCTCCCCCTTCTTGATGTAAAATTTTCATCTTTCCTTAGAATAGATGTAGAACTGTTTACATAAGATAGGTTAAGGTTCATCAAAGACAACAAGGTGTCTTCTTCAACCGATATCAGAGTGGCGCCAGCTTTGGAAGCTTGGTGATGGACTTGCGGCTGAAGGAAGGACACTAGCTTTCGGCTTCTGGCATGGGCTGATTTGCTTCAGGGACTCGCAACCCTTGGATGCACGATAACATGTCACATGGCTCGTGACAAGTTATATGTATGAAAAGGGCTATGACCATATCGACCAAACTAGCATGCCTGTGATGGTTTATTATTTTGTCCATAGCATGCCTGTGATGTTTTTCCTTTGCTGCCATAACCATAGGAAAACTGCATGCTAGAAAAGAATAAAAACATGCAAAAACTCTCAATACAATATCAAGTCGATAGCCTTCTAACGCGTAGCCCTCATCAAACTATCGATCGGTGGTGTTGTGAACTGTTTCCCACCCTCGTGGGACACACCCACTTATCTTTAGAAGGTGTGTGGTGACAATGATTTCCCCAGTCTAGTTTTAACCTGGGCGTGCCTTCGCAAGGAAATTCGTTGGCCCTGGGCATAACGGTTAGGACCAGACTTGACTAGTTTTTCATATGTCACTGACATGATGAATCACTAGAGGCAGCTGTTGAGAGGATAGGGTTCTGTGTTGTATCCAGCCCTCGCTGGACATAGGGCGCCTAGTCTGTCTTAACTAAGAGGAATTGTGCGCGGTACAATTGGCTGGCATGCCTACCTAAGGAAGCATGGGACTCTCTGTGCATCTCAACTCACCCTCGTGAGTCGCGGAGACCTCACGTGAAATTAGGATCCTACTCATGTATTTCCAAGTTGAGTTTTGAGAGTTATCAACTTGTTAAGGATATAGTGGGAGTATAGCATTTAATTTTAAAGTCCTTGTTAAATGCTTTATCATAGTACTTATTTTGCTTATTTGCTTATTGTAGATGATTCCATCTCCTGAACCTAGATTGAAACTTCTTAAAAATAAACTGGATGGAACAAATTGGACAAGATGGTTCAGACTTTTGTCCAAACTTCTAGAACATGAAAATATGGTATATCTTCTTGAAAGACCTCCAACCCAACCCTGTATATATTTTTGTACAGAGTGGGAGTGGAATGTCTATCTTGAACATTGTGTGGATAGTGAACATTACACTGCTCTTATTTTGAGGTGCTTGACTCCTGAGGTCCAGGTTGAGTGTGATGAGATGGGGATCTATGATATGATCATACATCTTCGACGTCTCTTCACACCAAGCACTTCAAATAGTGATCTAGAGAGTGTTGTTGGATCTTCTAGGTGTTTGCCTGAATCTAGGAATGACTATGGTTCCGTATCTTCGAAGCTAAAACTTCGGAAGACTGGGAATGCATGGAAATTTCAGGATGGATTAAGGCCCAGGAAGAGCATGGCACAAAAGAAGGGATGTTATTCATCTGCTTCAGGTATTGTGTTACTGAGGTCTTTATGTCTACTTCTTATTCATGGGTACTGGGTACTGCATGAGCAGCTTACATATGTTTTTCATATGCAGGGGCTCAAAAGAAGTAGGACAATAAGGCTTAGTGGATCGACATTCGAGTCAGGGACGGAGCATTGGATGCTACTGTTGATGTCATCTCACTACCTTCAAAGACTTCAACTAAGACTTTGCTATTATGTACTAGCTTTTGTATTAGAACATTATGTCCATTATTTTGAATGGATTTTCAATTTGAAATAAATTGGTATTTCTTTAAATCTGGAATGTTCTATAGTAGTGGTACAATTGATAATAGCTTGTAGTTCTGTGTGTAACACTGAATGGATCAAATCCATTGATTCAATACCATCTCTTTGCATTGTCTCTTGGGCCATAAGACAAAAGTCACATCCAAAAGTCCATGGACTATTGGGATCATTATCCTTTCAGGGTCATGATATATGTGAGCCTTGTCTAATGGACAAGATAACAGATGCTACCTTCATTTAGGAAGGAGAGAGAGGTTAGATGCTTGTTGGATCTAGTACACAGCAATGTGTGTAGACCCATGGAGACAAGCACCAAGTGGTATACTTCATTAAGTTGGGATATGTCATATCCGACACGTAACTTTGGAGAAATCCAAGAAGTTAAGAAATGAAGTATAGAATCGAATTGGTGAATCTATTAAAACCCTTTGATTGGATCAAAGTGGGAAGTGAAGAATTTGATGACTTTCTTGAGGAGTGTGGGGTAGCCTCACAGCTTACTTGGAACACCACAACTGTGTGGTGAAATTCAAAGAAAGAAAAGGGAACACATTGGATGTGGATCCATCTTTGAATAGTCATGCAAATTTACTTCCTTTACAGGCCATGCAAGCAACTGTTCTGACACTCCATAGTGTGTATTTGTGGGGCACTGAGAGTGCTACTTCTATCCCGATGAGAACAAAAGTATTTGTTGCTCAAACTGCTGTCTTTCTTAAGGAGATATCTTTTTGAAAGAAGATAGTGGGAGTAGATTTGATTAGGACAAGGTCCAAAAATCAACCACAATACAGTTAGACACAAATGGAGAGTAGAATCACACATGCAGGTTGAAAGTCAACCTGAGGTTCAAGTAACACAGGAACCACATGAGTCTGAATGGATTCGAAATACTCTCACAGGTTGTGGGCATGACGAATTTTTCATCTAGGATGAACCTAAAGACTTATGAGGAAATGGAAGCGGTCAGTGGACCAGATTCCAAGAAATGGCTGAGCGCCATAAGAACCATAATGGACTCCATGTCTGCTAATCAAGTGTGGGACTTGATTGAACCGCCAAAGGGGTAACACCCAGAGGCTGTATGTGGATCTTCTTGGAAGATAGACATGAAAGGTAACATTGTTACCTATGATGACAAGCTAGTGAATGAAATTTCGGATAAGTCCACTGGGTGGATAGTGATGAAATTTTTCACCGATAGCTTTGTTTGAGTCCATTAGGTATCTACTTGTTATAATTGCATGTTCTGTTATAGCGTGTTGTTATGAAAATTGCTTTTCTTAATGGACGTCTGGAAGAGGATGTCTAGATGGAAATAGCCAAAATATTTTCATACAGTCGCCATAAAGATATGTATGGTATTATACAAGTATCCTGTGTTTACAAGAAGATCAGTGGGAGCATCATAATGTTTCTTGTTCTAATTGATTGATGATGTCTCTTCACATGAAATGACATCCCAACTCTTCACGCGGTGAAGTACAGGCTTGGAATGTATTTCGAGAAGAATGATTTAGGGAATGATGCCTACATCCTAGGCATGAGGATCTATAGATAGAGATCCAAGAAAGTCATTGCCCTTTAGTCAATCTGCGTTCATCCAAGAGATTCTGGAGAGGTTCATGTTGGATCATTCCAAAAGATGATACCTTCCAGAGAGACATGGTCTGATTATCTCCATGATGCAATGTCTTTTGACACAGCAGGAGAGAGATAACATGAGTCTATAATCCTAATACATTGGGTATAGGATAGATCATGTTTTGTGCAACTAGCACAAGACTATGTGTGGCGAATGCTTGGAGCATGGCCAGTAAGTTTCAATCAGATCCTAGTGTTCAAACACTGGATAGCTGTGAAAGCAATCCTTCGTACTTGGGAAGTATAAAGGATTGAATTTTAGTCTGTGATAGACAGGAAGAACTTTGTGTACTGGGTACACTGACACTTCGTTCCGGTCTAATGACTATCGTTCACAGTCAGGATTTGCTTTTTGCCTTGATGTGGTGTTGTTGGCTGAAAGAGCTTTATGCAAACTGCAGTGGCAAATTCTACAATAAGGCTGAGTACATTGCAGCTTCTTGTGGCAGCCAAGGAAGCAGCTTCATTCTTTTGAACTTGATTTAGTCCCTGGTGCTTGATGGTCCAGTATAGTTCTTACTGGGGCCGTAAGCATGTGTAAAGGAACTTAGCGCTCAAGTATGTACTGCAGCGATATCATCTGATCTTGGAGATCATGGATAAAGATGATAATTCAAACTTGTTAAAATAAACACAGATAGTAATCTGGAAAAACCCACTGACATAGCCTCTGGCGTAGCGGAAGCTAAATATGTCATACTAGAGACATGGGACTGAATAAATTCAGTTGCCCTTGGTCTTAGTGCAAGTGGGAGATTGTTGGTGTATATGCCCTGCAGACCAATGTATGGACATGGTCAGGCATTGTTTAAATGTACTTCGATAGAATTAATGAAATTGATATAATCAATAAAGGCATGGTCGTTATTATGCAGATTGCTTTACCTGCGTAGATGTATTGAATTGCATAGATAATGTCCTAGGAGTTTGGATTGGATCCATTCTCATAAGTAATCCCCGGTCAAGGTGCCTTAGCCGATATGGGACAGCTTTGGTACATGTGAGACTGGTGTATGGGCTGGTTAGGTGCGGGGCACAGTAACGCAGACATACAGGTGCATTGGATGCACTGGAGTGATCCACCGTGAGGATTGACTTGTCTAGTCAACAAGTCAATCTCACATGCAAGAGGTTTGCATTGATCCTTAGACTTGAGGTATTCATGTCTAGATTTGATGATGGGTATGCTTTAATACAGTCTTACGTCTCTCTGTAATTGGGAGATCAAAACGACTGTCATTGGGCATGTCATAAGTCATGTAGAGACATGGATGACCAATAGTAGGATTTGCCCCTTCCTTCCGAGGAAGCATGATATCCACTTTGGGGCGCCCCACCTCATTGGTGCATGACAGGAATGTGTGGCCACACTTATTGAGTCATGACCAATAGATTGGATTAATAAATATGGACTAATCCAATGGCGGGATATCAGTTTAGGCAAAGGGATCTAGAATGCATGGGAATCCTCGTTGCTTGTTAGGGAGTTGTTGCCAAATGACTTAAGTCCTATGACATGGGTAGTAGTGATGTGTTGCTAGATACCTCTCACTACTTATGATGATATTCAATCATCATTGCTATCGTCATTAGGATCCTACTGGGTCACACGCAATAGACTCTTGACGTTGTTTTATGATCTGGAAATCTTGGAATATATTTGAGTTCATCATTCTGAGTCCAAGACAGATTCATGGTTGAATCTGAGTCCAATTGGGATTCATGAGTTTGTATATGTATCCTAGTCAAGTTGGACTTGAACAAGGGATTATATACCATGTTGGATTCGAATCCTAATCTAATTAGGAGTTGGAATCCTAATCCTATTAGGAATTGGAATCCTAATCCAACTAGGAGTTGGAATCCTAATCTAATTAGGAGTTGGAATCCTAACCCTATTAGGAATTGGAATCCTAATTCAACTAGGACTTGGAATCCTAATTTAATTAGGAGTTAGAATCCTAACCCTATTGGGAAATAGAGTCCTATTCCAACTAAGAGTTGGAATCCTAATTCAATTAGGAGTTGGAATTCTAATTCTACTAGAAATGAGAATCCTAATCTAATTAGGATTCAAATCCTAATGAGAATTCGATTTGGATAAGGCCCATAGTGGTTGGGCGCAAATCCTAATCCAACTAGGATTCAAATCCTAAAGAGAATTGGATTTAGATAAGGCTCATTGTGTTGGGCGCAAATCCTAATCCAATAAGGATTTATTTCCATGGGCCTAATTAGTGTTGAGATCCAAATCCAATTAGGGATTGTGGATTAAATCTAATTGAGGCAAGTTTGAATCCTAATAGGAGTTGGAAATACACTTGGCACATGGGATAATTCCATATATGGAATCTGCGCCAATGTGAAGTGTATGAATCCTTTTGGAAATTGGTTTCCTCAATTGGAAACATGCTTGGACGTGTGGGCTGATATGAAGACGTGTATTGCTTGGTTATATCAAGCAAGAAATCAGCCAATCTCATATGGAAAGTTCTAATAAGAATGAAACTCAAATATCCTCTCTTGATATGGAAAGAAGGTAGATTATTTCTATGCTTCAATTAGCACCAATTCAAGAAGGTATGTGGCTAATGTCTTGCGGCAATTCCTTGGAGGAATTGCGCCAAGAGCATATATGGCAAGTCCCAATTAATTGATTTCAATGACTAGCTCTTAAATTGGCAAGAAGCTTGATACTTTCCAAGCCTTATTCTTGCGCATATTCAAGGCTAGTAGCGGCTGATCAATTAGGGAGAATTCCTTGGAGGAATTGTGCCAATCTATAGTTGGAAAGAGAATGGGCGGTGGAGGCTTGAAAGGCTATAAAAGAAGGGGTATGCGCCCCTCTCTATTGATGCTGAATTCGCCAAAGCAAGGCAACTTGGAGTTGCGCAAGCTTTGGATATCTAAGCCGCCCTCTTCATTTAAAGTTGCGCCACCTTCCTTCATCCTCTTGTTTGTTGGCCGAGAGTCTCCTTGGAGGAGTCTTGTTGGCGTGAAGAACAAAAGGAGAAGGAGAAGGAGATTCCAAGAGGTGATCTTCTCTTCCCGAGGCTAGCACCGAGCGTGGAAGGGAGCAACGTTGAGAAGGTCGACGCGTGGATACTTGTAGAGGACGAGTACTTGAGCGTCTTCAACTTGGCACCTTCATCCTAACAAGCAATAAAGGTACTAACCCTAACACATCCTTGTATTCTCTCTCTCGCATGGATCCTTGGGAAAGGAATGTGTTTCGGGTGTAATGCTTCTTCCGCTGCGTCCTGGGACTGCAAATTTTTTAAATTATACCCGGCATTCCCCAACAATGCAATCTAAACTTCATTCTGATTGTTGGTGTATATGCCCTAGGACCTAGTTTTGGTCAACTAATGTACTACTTGACTTTGATATTTATATATCATTCTGGCATTGTCATTATCTATGTTTGTTTACATCTGCGCATATGTACTAACATGATAATGTCCCTGGAGACAGATTGGATCTGTGCTCGAACCATAATCCCCAGTCGATGTACCTTAGTGGATATGGGACAGCTATGGTACTTGTGAGACTGGTATGTGGGCTGGTTAGGACGCAGACACATGGGTATATCATTGGAGGATATACTGGATAGACCCGCTATGAGGCTATGACTTGGTGTCATGAGTTATCCTCATAAGTGACAGGAGATGCATTGATCCCTTGACTTGAGGTCATTGGTCATTCTATATGGTTAGGGACTTGCTTTGATACAACCTAACACCTCGCCGTAGTTGGGAGGTCATAACGGTTGTCATTGAGCATGTCACGATCCATATGAAAAGGTCCATGGACAGACAAAGGATTTGCCCCTTCCTTAGGGAAGTATGATATCCATGGAGCTCCTCTATGGTTCTATGACTGAGAGTGTATGGCCATACCCAGGTAAGAACCAGTTTTAGTCATAGCCATGTGATTGGATGAAAACAAGTGGTGAACACTTGTCCAATCGGATATCAGTTCGGCAAAGAGACTGTAATGTATCTGTACCTAGTTGCGATGATGGGGATGTCGATGTCGATATCCATTCCAATGACCTGGGTAGCAGCGATGCACTGCTATGTGCCACTCACTACTTGTGATGACCTTTGGTCAGCACTGCCAGCGTCAGAGGAACCTACAGGGTCGCACACCTTGATACTTGAGTTCTCGTATTGATCGGGAAGCCTTATGATCGAGTTATTGGGTAACTCGGATCTAATTGGGAGATTTCATCAGCGCCAATGGGCCTGATGAGATGGAAGAATATTATTGGAGCCAAACTTCATTTTTTGCAGGTTGACCCGTATTTGACCATGGTTGGTCACATTTGGATTAGGGTTGCATTGGATTGGATCCAAGTGCTTAATCAACCCATGTAATGGAGTTTGGGCTAGCTCATTATCAATGAGGCCCAATAATAAGTTTTCATGAAGAGAAGAAGGGCTAGAAGGGTATAATGGGGACAAATCTTCTCCCCTAGGCGCCTATGGGCATAATGGGGAGAAGTGGCACAATTTGCTTCATAAGGAAGCAATTGGCGCCTCCCCCCTTTATCCCTTATGGTATGAATGCCTATGTGGCATTGCTTGGGGCGCAAGGCAAGGCCTTTGTAACATCCCATTATCTTAACCCCATACAAGCAACACAAATCACAAAAGAAACAGGATGTGTCATACAAGATCGATTCATATGCTAGGTAAAACCAAGTTCAAGAAAACACGATCTGAAAATTTTCAAAATCCATACATACAAAATCTCCACAAAACACAATTTCATAAATGTACCTGCCACCACGCAATCCTTGCACTAGACATATGCAAGGCAACAGTTATATCAAATCCGTATAAAATTCATAAAATCCATAAATCACATAAATCACATAAGGGTACCTGCCACCAGGCAATACTTGCACTAGACATATGCAAGTTCACATTTATATCAAATCCGATTGCAAAAATACAAATCGACTTGAAATTGAAAACAAAACCACAATGTCGATTCTATAACTTCATAACTAACATCACTGATACCAAACACCGAAACCAGGTCAAAGCCCGCGGTGACACAAAAATCAGAATATCAAACTGCCATAACCGGCAACACAAGTTCACATAGTTTGGCCACAACTGGCAACACAAGTTCATATAATTCGGCCACAACCGGCCCCAGTAATTAAGCACAAAAGTCTTATTCATTCAACTGGCATATCACGATATTCATATAAAATGCTAACTAGAAATGCGCCCCTGCTCTACACCTGAAAATAATGAGGGGTGAGCTACACAGCCCAGTGAGTGGATAGTCTCAAACGACCATCCATAACATACACTCAAAAATACATGCAGATTATTTTAAAAACATTTAACAGAATATCATGTCAACATATGACAAACTTAAAGAATAGAATTCATATAAAACAGTCAGATGTACAATGCTAAAACATCACCTAATTATCACTATAGAGTAACCAAGGTTCTAGAGTTATACTCTAAACCAACTCAACACACCAACCACTTAATTAACCTAGTTGTTCAGCATATATTCAGTAGTGACCATTATGGTCTAACCCGGCTTTGGCCTAAGCACTGGGAGAAGCCTGCAAATCACATGCAACATATAGATGGACGGTGTGTAGATTCAAGAGGTGGCCCCCGCCAGGTCACGACGTGGCACTTTGCTCTACGATCACCCCATAATCACAAAAATCTAAGCGTTCTAAGAGTGACGACATCAAGAGGTGGCCCCTGTCTGACCAAGACATGGCACTTTGCGTCTTATATCACTCGTTCTCCCAAAGGGTTCCTTAGCTGAACAACACAGACACATCTTATATCTTATTTCACATCATAGAGGACTCCTAAGTGTCAACTAGACTCTAGGATAGTCATCACAATAATCATATCGGGCAGGCTGAACATCAACCCCCATCACAATAATCATAACAGGCAGGCTGAACATCAACCCCCTCACATATCACAATACAGGGCCGAAATTCAAACCCTTAACATATCACATATAGACTATCCCCTTGAGTTTAAGGTAACACCTAGCCTTAGTCCTATCCATTCCATGACTAATCATAACACATAATATAAAAAAAATCACATAATATTCAAACATCACAAATGTTGGGGTATGCCCTTAAGGCTAATGTTTGAGGCCTTGGGTTTGTATCGGTATCATGTAATAAACTGTTATGTTTATAAAGGCATGGTTATTATTCAGTTAGCTACATTGTCTGCTGCAATATATGTTCTTCTGAATAATGTCTCAAAGCTGTTCAGCTAGGCTGACAGGCAATAAAGTCCTTAGTCGATATATCTTGGTGAACATGAGACAGCCTTGATATGGTTAAGACTAATATGTGTTCTAATCTTATAGGATGCTTCGAGCATGAAATAAGATGTAGACTCATGGGTACATTGGATGTACTGGACAGACCCTACTAGGATATTCAATTGTTTGTCACAATGTGAATAATCCTTGAATGTAACAAGTGGCACATTTCCTCTGACTTGAGATCACTTGTGTTTTCTAAATGATGATTGTCATTGTTTTGAGGTAGTTCAATATCATTTGAAACATAATGGTTGTAGACTATCTTGGATGATGAGCTTGAGTCAGGTTAGGGCACTAGTGATAGACATAGGATTGCCGTCTCCTTGTTTAAGGAGTGTGATGTTCTAAAGGGGCCCCCTGGATGAGATGATTGAGAAAGTGTATGGCCATACCCAGGTGACTATGTTCATCTGATCTAATCATGCTCATCATATTGGAGTTACAAGCTTGACACGCTTGTCCAATAAGAACATCCAGTGGCAAAGGAAATATGTATGCTTTGTGAGTTGATTCACACTTGTGTTGTTTTTGGGTGTAGTCTTGGAAGACTCTTTCCTTTATATTGGGAGACAGTGATGTGTTGCTAGATACCCCTCACTGATCGTGATGACGTGAGTTATCGTTACCGACATTCAAAGGAAACCCTCAGGGTCGCACAATTTGATGATATGGCTTACTTAAGTCAGATCGTGTGGACTGAATTGTTTGAGTTCAGTTTAAAGGGATTTAATCTCTGATTGTGAGTGAGATCTGGTCTGATCATGTTTGATTGATTAGGGCTTCAGATCGGTAAGCTTCGATCGAGAGATTGGATGCTAGATTGGTCAGATCAGGAGCATCAAGAGATTGACGGTCAGATCAAGAACCTAAGTGTTTGTTATGGTCTGGACTGAATGCTTGGCTTATTTGGTTATTGAACCGAACCAAAGTGAACCGGCTCATGAATGAGCGCATGGTTCAAGGGTGAAGAGAAGTTTGCGCTTGGGGTAAACCCATGGTCGCATGAGTGCATGAACGTGGGAGTGTTTCTATTTTTAGAAACCATGACTCCTAAACGTGACATCGCCTCACGTTACTCCTCTCTCACGCCTATTGTCGCTCCTTCCTCTCGTCGCTTGCTCATTCGAGAGTGCATGTGGTGTTGACGAAAGGAGAAGGAAGTTTTTCGCCAAGCCAAGAAGATCTCATCCCTTCCATACGAGAAGGATACTTGGACGATCCTTGCTAGCACAAGGGACGACAAGAAGAAGCTATACCTCATCTTGTGTGCGACAATTTGGAGGAGACCTCTCTTGTTCTCTAGCTTCCAAGACGCCATCTAGAAATGGCTATGGTATGGTTCTATCACTACTATACAATCGGTTTTGTTAATCATAATACCATGCAAGATCTAGAAACCCCCATTCCGTTGCTTTCATTCTTCATGTGCGCCTAAGATTTAGGGTTTCGCCCCCTTGTGGGGACCTTTCAACAAAGTAGTGTAGTCCTTAGGTTTCATGCTGATTAATTCAGTCTAACCTTGCTAATTTATCACCCAATGTTCTCAAACATGAATACATGATCTTAGATAAATAAACATGAGTTTTATAACATTATTAGCATTTATCAAGCATCCATAAAATCGACATATAGCATTTATCAAGCATACATAAAATCAACATAAAATTAAACATAAAATTAAAACATGTATTCATACAATTGCTTTACAAATCACTACATGTAACCCACGGTTAACATAACATATTATCTACTAAATTTTAAACCTTAGTTAACATGAATATCATGCTCAAAATCATTGGTTTAAAACTTCCTAAATTCCATAAATTAATACCTTAAATTTCATATTACAAACTTTCGGTTTTCATAAAACAATCATCAAGATTTCGGTTTCATAATTAACATCAAAATTTCAGTTTTCCTAAATAATTATCAAGATTTCGAGTCTCATAATTATTATCAAGAATTCGGTTTTCATAACAATTATCAAGATTATTTCGGTTTTAAACATGGAAAGATTTCAAGCAACCAAATTTATCATGTAGCACAACCATAATCATATTGATGTAAATTTCGAATAAGACACCCCACTCACCTCTTAACCGTGAACACTTAGGTTAAAATCTCCCCAACAAAAATCGTTTAAAGCCTTTGAAGCTCTACCAACGTCGCCACCAATGGAAGGAAGAAACGCCACCCAAACCAAAGATGCCGGCCAAGGGAAAAGGAAGAGGAAGAAAGGAAAATTCCTCCAAGCCTTCAAGAATCGTCCAAGCTCCTCAAGAAATCGCCAAGTTCTTCAAAAATTGCCCACTTCTTTGCCCTAGCCGCCCCAAGATTTCCTCAAGCCAAAATCGCCAATTTCCCTTCCCTAACCGAATTACCAATTTAAATTTTCGGTTTTTAATTCCTTAACCCGTAACCAATTAATTCAAATAGGGTTTAATCCATTTAACTAATAATTTCGAATTTTAAAACCCAATTAGCGCCAACCCAATAACCCATGGTTTAAGTGAACATCCAATAAGAATTTAAAATTACCATCCAATAAGCTAGTTAATTAATTAACATTAACATCCAAAAATCTCTAGTTAGTTAATTATTAACAACCAATACATAGAAAAATATCACAGTCAATAATTTTATTTAAATCAAAAATAATGCTTACTAGGACTTAAGATCCTTGGATCTTACAGCCTTGGCGCACAAAGAAAGGCATGGGCACAAAAGGAATGGTTGAATGAGAATTATGGAAATGTCTTGGAAACTTTCCTTGCCTCAAACCTTCTCATCCTAGCCGCCCACTTGTCTTGATCCTAGCCTTTCATAAACCACCTCTTGCCCTATAAAAGAGCACCTAGCCGACCCCTCTTATGAGTGATTAATCCTTGAAGGCGTGAACACAAGAAGAGGGGCGAGAGCTAGGAGCAAGGGCGCATCTTCCTTCTTCCATAGCCGCAAGCTTCTCCCTCCTTTCCTCTTGGCGCAAGGAGCTTTGGTGCTTGGCGGCTTGGCTTGTTTCCTTCTTCTCTTGGCGCATCCTTTCCTCTTGGTGGCGCAAGTGAAGTGGAGCATCTCCCTAAGGCTTTGATCTTCTTCCCGAGGCTAGCACCGGGCGTGGAAGAAGAGAACTCAAGAGATCCGTGTGTGTGAGACTGCAGAGGGCGCACACTTGGGCACCTACATCGGCATCACTCCAAATCGCTCTTAAGGTATTTCTTAACTCATCGTGTCGACTCTCTTGAAGAGTCCCTACCAGGAAGGGGGGGGGGGAAACCCTAAGGGGGCGCATATCAAGAATCTCATAGCGGAAGCTAGGGTTTCCTTAGGATCATTTGAATAAACATATGATCAACTTGCTGAAAGATTGCAAAGATGAATGAAAGATCATACCATCGCCATCCTTTGGATGGTGCCTTGGAAGCAAAGATCGAAAGGGATCTTCTCCAAAGATGACGCACACAAGATGAGGAATGGCTTCTCCTTGTCGTCTTTGTGCTAGCAAAGCTTCAAGGGGTCCTTTGTGTGGAGGAAGATTGAGATGCGAGAGCAATTCTCTCCTTGGCCGAAATCTTCTCTTCTCTTCTCATCAACACACACCCACGAGAGTGCAAACCGGCCACATGAGAAGAGAGGAACGTCTTTGGCATTTTGGCGTTAAGAGGAAGTGGCCTTGATGACATTCCAAAAATAGAATATCATGAAGCCATGCGCCCATGATCTTAAAACCAACCAAAAACGCTTACAAGCATTGAACCAAGCTTTCACCTATGTGAACACGGTTCAAGCCAAACCGTCCCAATTGAATTTGGTTCATAAACCAAATCAAAATAGCCCAAGCCATGGTCTAGATCTTATTGAACCAAATGGTTCAAGATCTAACCGTTCATCTCTTGATGCTCTTGATCTCACTGATCTAGCATCAACTCTCTCGATCGAAGCTTACCGATCTCAAGCCCTAATCAATCAAACATGATCAGACCAGATCTCACTTACAATCAGAGTTTAAACTCCTTTAAACTGAACCCAAACAATTCAGTCCACACGATCTGACTTAAGTAAGCCATATCATCAAATTGTGCGACCCTGAGGGTTTCCTTTAATTGTCGGTAACGATAACTTACGTTATCACGATCAGTGAGGGGTATCTAGCAACACATCACTGTCTCCCGATATAAAGGAAAGAGTCTTCCAATACTACACCCAAACCATAGCACAAGTGTGAATCCACTTCACTAGGCATACATGTTTCCTTTGCCACTGAATGTTCTTATTGGACAAGCGTGTCAAGCCTGTAGCTCCAATATGATGAGCATGATTAGATCAGATGAACATAGTCATCTGGGTATGGCCATACACTTTCTCAATCATCTCATCCAGGGGGGGCCCCTTTAGAACATCACACTCCAATCAAGGAGACGGCAATCCTATATCTATCACTAGTGTCCTAACCTGACTCATGATCATTATCCAAGATAGTCTATAACCACTATGTTTCAAATGATCTTGAACTACCTCAAAACAATGACAATCATCATTTAGAAACACAAGTGATCTCAAGTCAGAGGACATATGCCACTTGTTGTAAACAAGGATTATTCACATTGTGACAAGCAATTGAATATCCTAGTAGGGTCTGTCCAGTACATCCAATGTACCCATGAGTCTACATCTTATTCCATGCTCGAAGCATCCTATAAGATTAGAACACATATTAGTCTCAATCATATCAAGGCTGTCTCATGTTCACCAAGATATCTCGACTAAGGACAAAACAGCATGTCAGCCAAGCTGAACAGCTTTGAGACATTATTCAGAAGCACACTTATTGCAGCAGACAATGTAACAAACTGAATAACAACCATTGCCTTTATAAACATAAGAGTTTATACATGATACTGAAAGAATCCCAAGGCCTCAAACATTAGCCTTAAGGGCATACCCCAACATCTCTTGCATGCGATCTTCAATGGGTTTTTGGGACCGGCCTGTTTCGGGGACATTCTTCCGCTGTGCAATGTATGTATGTATGTCTATGACTCTGAAAAATTGTAAAATGTCCCCGGGGTTTCCCAACAGTGGTATCAGAGCGACTTGCAAGACTCGAACGATGTTTTATGCTTTTCTTTCATGCTCACATGCCATATCTCTATTTTCGTAAATAGCATGATGCATGGCGAACGATTTTTCTAAGTATGAAAAATTAGGGTTTCTTCTTGTTGGGGTATGCCCTTAAGGCTAATGTTTGAGGCCTTGGGATTCTATCAGTATCATGTATATAAACTCTTATGTTTATAAAGGCAATGGTTGTTATTCAGTATGTTACATTGTCTGCTGCAATGAGTGTGCTTCTGAATAATGTCTCAATGCTGTTCAGCTAGGCTGACATGCTGTAATGTCCTTAGTCGAGATATCTTGGTGAACATGAGACAGCCTTGATATGATTGAGACTAATATGTGTTCTAATCTTATAGGATGCTTCGAGCATGGAATAAGATGTAGAATCATGGGTACATTGGATGTACTGGACAGACCCTACTAGGATATTCAATTGCTTGTCACAATGTGAATAATCCTTGTTTGCAACAAGTGGCACATGTCCTCTGACTTGAGATCACTTGTGTTTCTAAATGATGATTGTCATTGTTTTGAGGTAGTTCAATATCATTTGAAAGATAATGGTTATAGACTATCTTGGATAATGATCATGAGTCAGGTTAGGACACTAGTGATAGATATAGGATTGCCGTCTCCTTGTTTAAGGAGTGTGATGTTCTAGAGGGGCCCCCCTAAATGAGATGATTGAGAAAGTGTATGGCCATACCCAGGTGACTATGTTCATCTGGTCTAATCATGCTCATCATATTGGAGTTACAGGCTTGACATGCTTGTCCAATAAGAACATCCAGTGGCAAAGGAATCATGTATGCCTTGTGAAGTGGATTCACACTTGTGCTGTGGTTTGGGTGTAGTCTTGGAAGACTATTTCCTTTATATCGGGAGACAATGATGTGTTGCTAGATACCCCTCACTGATCGTGATAACGAAAGTTATCGTTACCGACATCTAAAGGAAACCCTCAGGGTCGCACAATTTGATGATATGACTTACTTAAGTCAGATCGTGTGGACTGAATTGTTTGGGTTCAGTTTAAAGGGATTTAGTCTCTGATTGTAAGTGAGATCTGGTCTGATCATGTTTGATTGATTATGGCTTGAGATCGGTAAGCTTCGATCGAGAGATTGGATGCTAGATAGGTGAGATCAGGAGCATCAGGAGATGAACGGTTAGATCTTGAACCTTTAGGGTTTATTGTGATCTAGACCAATGGCTTGGGTTATTTGGTCTTTGAACCAAATCAAATTGAACCGGCTCATTACATGAGCGCATGGTTCAAAGGGGAAGAAATGGTGATCGGTTCACTTGGTGTGAACGCATCACACATTGAAGGGTTGCCATATTTGGAAGGTGCATTATTCCAATAGATGGTAACGCCTCCACATGTTTATGAGAGTAACGTCTCTCTTCTCCCTCTTGCTCTCGACGTTGCATTCTCGTGTAGAGAAGTGGTGAACGACGAGGAGGTCTCGCTAAGCGAGAAGTTCTCCCCCCTTTTTCCATACGGCAAGGACCCTTGAAGAATCTTGCTAGCACAAGGATCACAAGGGGTAGGCGACATCATTTTGTGTGCGTCACTTGTGGAGAAGCTCTCGTTTGGTCTTTGCTTCCAAACCGACATCCAATCTAATGGCATTGGTATGATCCCTTTGAGATCTTTTCGGTTATACAAGTTAATCATATGAACTACATGCGATCTTGATGATGAATTCCCTAGAAATATTACATGCGCCCCCCCATATTTAGGGTTTCATCTCCTTGCGCTCCCCCTTGAAGGGGACTTTCAATTGGTATCAGAGCATTGGTTCTTGTAGAATCATATGATTGCTTGAGGATTTGTGATCCTTGTTTGTGTTTGATAAGTAGATCTAGTAGGAAGCATCTTGCGCATCTACATGTTAACTAGTGAAAATACATGATGTATGTTTTACTCCTTTGCGCATGTATGATGTATGGTGGTGCATATTGATTGTTGTAGCTTTTTTCTTAACATACTTTATCATATGCGCGCCTCACTAGATCTAAGTGGCGCCTACTATAAACCCTTAGACGGGTTGATGGGGTTGAAAGCATCCTCTAGGTTAGATCCAAATAGTCTGATCAGACCATCTGACAGCCTAGATGGGTTGACCAGATAGCACCTGTGCGCAAGCACGAGGTGGCTATAGGTCGACTGCATCAAGGGCATGTAGCGAGGTCTGGTTGAGACGACTAGTGAACACACATGAGTTAGGCCCGGGGTCACACCCGCTTGCCGAAACTCATGAGGGTTGTTCAGCCCTTTGCGCATGCATGGTTGACCATTAGGTCAACTCAAGTCAGTTAGGACTTGGTGCATGCAAGGGCAGTGGATCTGACTAGATGGTGAAAGAACCCCATACAAGGGGGGGCGAAAACCCTAACAGGAGGCGCAACAAAAATCTAGCGGAATCTAGGGCTTTCAAATCGCTTAGCATGTATTATGATCAACTTATAAACTCTGCATGAATAAAAATGATTCATACCATAGCCATTTCTAGATGGCGCCTTGGAAGCAAAAGTTGCAAGCGCCTCTTCTCCAAAGTCTCGCACACAAGATGAAGATGTGCTCCTTCCTTGATGCTCCTTGTGCTAGCAAGGATCGTCCAAGGTGTCTTGATCGTTTGAAGGGAAGAGAGAGTTCTTGCTTCCTTGATCCTCGAGTCTCTAAGGCGTGAACAAAAGTTCCACACACGAGAGCGACGAGAATAGAGGGGTTTTGACGAGAAGAGATGCGCTCCACTCAAGACATGGAGGCGTGGTTACTAAAAATAGCCAACCTCTCTTTCATGCGATCATGTGTTCATGCGCTCATGAACCAATCGCATTTTTCTCTCTACTTTGAACCAAGCGCTCATATCTAGAGCCGGTTCAATTAGGTCTGGTTCATAGACCAATTAACCCAAGCAATTAGTCCAGATCACATTAAACCCTAAGGTACTTGATCTGACCGTTGATCTCTCGATGCTCCTGATCTCACCGATCCAGCATCCATTCTCTCGATCGAAGCTTACCGATCTCAAGCCCCAATCAATCAAACATGATCAGACCAGATCTCACTTACAATCAGAGATTAAATCCCTTTAAACTGAACCCAAACAATTCAGTCCACACGATCTGACTTAAGTAAGCCATATCATCAAATTGTGCGACCCTGAGGGTTTCCTTTAAATGTCGGTAACGATAACTCACGTTATCACGATCAGTGAGGGGTATCTAGCAACACATCACTGTCTCCCGATATAAAGGAAAGAGTCTTCCAAGACTACACCCATAAGCAGCACAAGTGTGAATCAACTCACAAAGCATACATATTTCCTTTGCCACTGGATGTTCTTATTGGACAAGCGTGTCAAGCTTGTAACTCCAATATGATGAGCATGATTAGATCAGATGAACATAGTCACCTGGGTATGGCCATACACTTTCTCAATCATCTCATCCAGGGGGCCCCTTAAGAACATCACACTCCTTAAACAAGGAGACGGCAATCCTATGTCTATCACTAGTGCCCTAACATGACTCAAGCTCACCATCCAAGATAGTTTATAATCATTATGTTTCAAATGATATTGTACTACCTCAAAACAATGACAATCATCATTTAGAAACACAAGTGATCTCAAGTCAGAGGAAATGTGCCACTTGTCATATTCAAGGATTATTCACATTGTGACAAACAATTGAATATCCTAGTAGGGTCTGCCCAGTACATCCAATGTACCCATGAGTCTACATCTTATTCCATGCTCGAAGCATCCTATAAGACTAGAACACATATTAGTCTTAACCATATCAAGGCTGTCTCATGTTCACCAAGATATATCGACTAAGGACTTTATTGCCTGTCAGCCTAGCTGAACAGCTTTGAGACATTATTCAGAAGAACATATATATTGCAGCAGACAATGTAGCTAACTGAATAATAACCATGCCTTTATAAACATAACAGTTTATTACATGATACCGATACAAACCCAAGGCCTCAAACATTAGCCTTAAGGGCATACCCCAACAATCTCCCACTTGCACTTAATCTAATGGTTGAGAAATCTCAAACCCATGTTATTACAGTGCTTCTCATGCTTCTGCTGCGCCAGAGGCTTGGTAAGCGGGTCTGCCAGATTGTCATCTGTATGAACCTTGCAGATTTTGATCTCGCCGCGATCTATGATCTCCCTGATCAAGTGAAACCGTCTCTGTATGTGCTTGGACTTCTGGTGCGACCGTGGTTCCTTTGCTTGTGCGATTGCCCCAGTGTTATCACAGAAGATAACCAAAGGATCTGCACTCGAAGGAACAACACCAAGTTCTCTCACGAACTTACGAATCCACACTGCCTCCTTGGATGCTTCCGAGGCTGCAACATACTCGGCTTCTGTTTTGGAATCAGCAACAGTTGACTGTTTGAAACTCTTCCACACCACTGCTCCTCCATTCAAGCTAAAAACATAGCCTGATTGCGATCGTAAATCATCCTAGTCAGACTGGAACGAAGCATCAGTATATCCTTCAATACTGAGTTCTTCCTGACCACCATATATCAAGAACATATCTTTGGTCCTCCGCAGATATTTTAAGATGTTCTTGACTGCAATCCAGTGTGCCTGACCTGGATTACTTTGGAACCGACTGGTCACGCTTAACCCGTAAGCGACGTCTGGGCGAGTACACAACATCGCATACATAATGGAACCAATAGCCGAAGCATAAGGCGTATTGTCCATTTCATCTTTCTCAGTCTGTGTTTGTGGACACTGACTTTTCGAAAGATTCAGACCATGTCTGACTGGAAGATATCCTCGTTTAGAATTCTCTAAATGAAATCTCTCCAGGACTTTATCGATGTAAGTACTCTGGCACAACCCGAGAAGCCTCTTAGATCTATCCCTGTAGATCTTCACACCTAATACATAGGCTGCTTCTCCTAAATCTTTCATCTGGAAACATTTCCTTAACCATGCCTTAACCGCATGCATTTCAGGAATATCATTTCCAATGATCAAGATATCATCGACGTAGAGGACTAGGAAAGTAATCACGCTCCCACTAAACCTCTTATATACACACGGGTCATCCTCGTTCTTGATGAAACCAAATTCAGTGACTGATTCATCAAAACGAATGTTCGAGCTTCTTGATGCCTACTTAAGTCCATAAATAGACTTCTTTAACTTGCATATCTTATGACGATCTGATGGATCAGTGAAACCCTCAGGTTGTGTCATGTACACATCCTCATCCAGGTTTCCATTAAGGAAAGCTGTTTTTGTTGGGGTATGCCCTTAAGGCTAATGTTTGAGGCCTTGGGATTGTATTAGTATCATGTAATAAACTCTTAAGTTTATAAAGGCATGGTTATTATTCAGGTTGTTACCTTGTCTGCTGTAATAAGTGTACTTCTGAATAATGTCTCAAAGCTGTTCAGCTAGGCTGACAGGCTATATGTCCTTAGTCGAGATATCTTGGTGAACATGAGACAGCCTTGATATGATTGAGACTAATATGAGTACTAATCTTATAGGATGCTTCGAGCATGGAATAAGATGTAGACTCATGGGTACATTGGATGTACTGGACAGACCCTACTGGGATATTCCATTGCTTGTCACAATGTGAATAATCCTTGTAAGCAGCAAGTGGCACATGTCCTTTGACTTGAGATCACTTGTGTTTCTAAATGATGATTGTCATTGTCTTGAGGTAGTTCAATATCATTTGAAACATAATGATTATAGACTATCTTGGATGGTGAGCTTGAATCAGGTTAGGACACTAGTGATAGACATAGGATTGCCGTCTCCTTGTTTAAGGAGTATGATGTTCTAGAGGGCCCCCTTATGAGATGATTGAGATAGTGTATGGCCATACCCAGATGACTATGTGCATCTGATCTAATCATGCTCATCGTATTGGAGTTACAGGCTTGACATGCTTGTCCAATAAGAACATCCAGTGGTAAAGGACATATGTATGCCTTGTGAATTGAGTCACACTTGTGCTATGGTTTGGGAGTAGTCTTGGAAGACTCTTTCCTTTATATCGGGAGACAGTGATGTGTTGCTAGATACCCCTCACTGATCGTGATAACGTAAGTTATAGTTACCGACATTTAGAGGAAACCCTCAGGGTCGCACAATTTGGTGATATGGCTTACTTAAGTCAGATCGTATGGACTGGATTCTTTGAGTTCAGATTAAAGGGATTTAATCTCTGATTGTAAGTGAGATCTGGTCTGATCATGTTTGATTGATTAGGGCTTGAGATCGGTAAGCTTCGATCGAGAGAGGTGATGCTAGATCGGAGAGATCAGGGGCATCAGGAGATGAACGGTTGGATCATAAGCCTTGGGGTTCGATTTGGTCTAGACCAAGTGGCTTGAGCTATTTCGGTTTGGTTTGATGAACCAAAGCCGATTTGACATTTTGGATTGAACCGGTTCACAAATATGAACGCTTGGTTCAATGCCAAAATGCGTTTTGGGTTGGCTTGAACGCATGGCTTGATTGACTTCCATTTATGGAAAGTCATCAAGGGCCGGTTTTGCTTCAATGCCAAAACGCTTATGCGTTGAGCTCCTCACTTCAACGCCTTGATTCTTTTCGAGGTGTGGTTGACGAAGGTGTGGAGTAGACATCCAAGAGAAGCTCTCGGCCGAACGGATTCATCTCATCAAACCCTTTCCATTCGACAAGAGAAGGCTTGGGTGTCTTGCTAGCACAAGAGATCTCAAGGAAGTGAGCATCTTCATCTTGTGTGTGGACTTGTGGAGGAGACCTAGTTTGATCTCTTCTTCCAAGCCGAATTCCAAGCTTATGGCGTTGGTATGATTTCTCATAACTTAAGTTGATCATATAGTTTCATATGCGATTTTGAAACCCTATTTTCCGCCATGCATGCTAGATGCGCATGATTAGGGTTTTTCCCCCCCCCCCCCTTTATGTTAGGGGTTCCTTCAATTGGTATCAGAGGTAGGCTCTTGATATGATCTATATGATTGCTTTGAAGTGTTTGTGATCCATACATATTGCGCTTACTTGATGCATGCTTTGTTTACATGAAGTTTGCGCTTGTATCATGCTAACATGTAGTTTGCGCTTGTATCATGGCTTTGATGAAGTATGCGCTCCCCCTAGAAGGGGACCCCCTAAAGTTTGCGCTCCCCCTTGAAGGGGACCCCCTTAGATCTAAGGGTTATCAACATGCTAGAAGATATATCTTATGGATGTTCTAGATGTTTGCGCATGTCAAAATGTTTTCTAAAACTTACATCTTGCGCGCATGATTAGATCTAAGGTGCCACTACATTAAATCCTTAGATGGGTTGATGGGGTTGAAAGCATCTTCTAGGTTAGATCCAACTAGTCTGATCAGACCATCTGACAGCCTAGATGGGTTGACCAGATAGCACCTGTGCGCAAGCACGAGGTGGCTATAGGTCGACTGCATCCAAGGCGTGTAGCGAGGTCTGGTTGAGACAACTACTGAACACACATGAGTTAGGCCCGGGGTCACACCCGCTTGCCAAAACTCATGAGGGTGGTTCAGCCCTTGGCGCATGCATGGTTGACCATCAGGTCAACTCGGGTCAGTTAGGACTCGGTGCATGCAGGGGCAAAGGATCTAACTAGATGGATGAGTGGATCCCTATCAATGGACCATTGTAAGGTTGTAGGGCACATAAGGAAATTAAAATTGATGCCATGGGGTTTTTCAAAAATTTAATTTCTTGATTGGATCACATGATGATTTGATGCCATGATGCTTGTCTATTTAGTCTTATGTGGGTTGCCCTATTGTGTGCTGTGCTGGGGCCTGCGTGCCTGGTAAATTATAAGTTAATTTTATTGTGATCTGCGAATCACTTTTTCATTAATTTATTGTATAATTGACCTGCGAGTCAACCTTGTCTAGATAGATCAAATGTACTTTGATTAGACAAGAGTACAAATGCACACATCCCAAAGGAGCATTCAGCTGGTGGCGCACCTGAGGTGCTCTTGGCGCTAGGGCCCTAGGTTGGACCAGATGAGATGCCAAGGAGCTCAAGTGAAGACTTAAGTAAAATTAAGGTCTTACTAGGGTTCATGGGCTTTTACCACATAAGATCATGCTTTCTACTTATTGCTAATAATTAGAATTGCATGTTTAAGTTTATCTTCTACTATAGCCATAGGATATGCCTGATAGTAAGAAGATAAAAGACCGTTAAAATCCAACGCTAACATATCAAGCTCGATAAGCCTTCTGACGCGAAACCTCACCTTTCTGATTATCGTTGGAGCCGTGTTGAACCCACTCAGTGGGCACGTCCATCTATCTTCAGACGGTGCTGGATTTCACCTGCGTGTTACAGAGTAGGGATTTATCACTGCTCGTTGCTCAGCATAACACGTGGTGGTCCAGGGAGTAGGTCGGGTCAGCTTGACCATGTAGGCTACATATGTGGCGCATATGGTAGCGCATGGAGGCAGCCATCTCTGGAATCAGAGACTGTGTTGTACCAACTCAGTTGGCACAGTCTGCTGGATTGCCAAGATGAAGGGGAATCGCACGGGTTGGCGATTGGCTGGGACAGCCTACCAGAAATTAGTGCTTGTCATCTCTGTGCATCTTATCTCGCCTGAGCGGGACGCGGAGACCAAGTATGAAATTTGGATCCCATCTCACTAAAAGAGTGATACTCTTTCGGACTGTTTACTGGATTTTTCAGTCAGACAAAATAGTGAGAAAAGAATCTTTCTTAAGTCCTGGATTGATTCTAAACATTGATACTGACCTTGCTGTTCTTGCTTGTTGTAGATTCCTGCAGCAACGAACACCATGAGCTTCAATGTGCGATCCCTACTGGAAAGGGAGAAGTTTGCTGGGCCGAACTTCTCTGACTGGTTCGGACACCTTAAGATCGTTCTTAAGGCAGAGAGGAAACTGTATGTCCTCGAGACGGCGATACCGCCGCAGCCCACTCCGAACGCCGCAAGGGCGGTTCGGGATGCCTATGAAAAGCACGTCAATGATAGCATTGATGTCGCTTGCCTGATGCTAGCGTCTATGACGCCACCCGCTGCAGCGTCAGCATGAGGATATGTCGGCTATAGAAATTATAGCGAACCTCAAGATGTTGTATGCTGCACAGGCGAGGACAGAACGCTATAATCTGACGAAGCTCTTCTTTCAGAGCAAACTGGCTGAGGGGAGCCCAGTGGGAGCTCACGTGCTCAAGATGATTGGGCACAAGGAGGCTCTGGAGAAACTGGGGCATACCATCAACCAGGAGCTTGCTGTAGATATTATTCTGCAGTCTCTTCCGCCTTCTTTCGATGCGTTCATCATTAACTTTAATATGAACAAAATCGATTGTACGCCGGCAGAGCTGCTGAATATGCTCTTGACTACTGAGGAAACTCTGAAGGGTAAGCCTTCAACCTCTGTCTTGTTGGTTCCTTCTAGGAACAAGAAGAAGGGGAAGAAGGGCAAGGCCCCTGTCAAGAATTACAGCAAGGCCCTGAAACAGAAGGTGAAGCGGTCGAAGGATAACAGGTGTTTCCACTGTGGCCAGCTGGGTCACTGGAAAAAGGACTGTAAAGCGCTCCAAGGAGATAAGAGGGGAAGCATTGCTTCTGGCTCAGGTATATACGTGACGGAAGTCATGGTTTCATCTTCTTCTATATCATGGGTGTTGGACACTGCATGTGGAGTTCACATTTGTTCAAATGTGCAGGAACTCAAGAGAAGAAGGCAGGTGGGACAGCATGAGGTAGACCTACGCGTTGGAAACGGGGCACGGGTTGCTGCTGTTGCTGTAGGAGACTATTTCATCACTTTACCATCTGGCATTGTATTAGAATTGAACAATTGTTATTTTGTACCCAGTATTACCAAGAATATTATCTCTATTCCTGCTCTTGTCAGGAAAGGATTTGCCTTTGAATGCAAGATTTCAAAGTGTGTTTTAACTTATGATAATATTGTGTATGCAACTGGTTCAATTAACAATGGGTTATTCATGTTGGACATGGAATATTCTATACAAAACATTGATAATAAGAAAGCCAAGTATGCTGATGACAGCACCTTGCTATGGCATAGTCGTTTAGGCCATATAAACAAGAAGCGCATTAAGCGGTTGCATGATTATGGACTGCTGGGATCTTTCTCCTATGAGGAGATTGATACATGCAAAGCTTGTTTAATGGGTAAAATGACGAAGTCTCCTTTTCCTCACAAAGGTCAAAGGACTTCAGGTTTACTTGACCTGATACACAGTGATGTGTGTGGGCCTTTCAGTAAACATGCCAGAGGTGGCTATCAGTACTTCATTACCTTCACTGATGATTTCAGTAGGTATGGATATGTCTATTTAATGAGACATAAAAGTGAATCTTTTGACAAGTTCAAAGAGTTCAAAAATGAAGTACAAAATTAGTTAGGCCGAAATATCAAGGCACTTCGTTCTGATCGAGGTGGAGAATACCTGAGTCATACATTTACTGACTATCTGAAGGAGTGTGGGATTATCTCACAGCTCACTCCGCCAGGAACACCGCAGTGGAATGGTGTGTCCGAGAGGAGAAATAGAACGTTACTTGATATGGTTCGTTCTATGATGAGTCAGGCTACTCTTCCATATTCCTTTTGGGGTTTTGCACTGGAAACAGCTGCAAAGGTACTAAACCGAGTGCCATCCAAGGCAGTTTCAAAGACGCCATATGAGCTATGGTATGGGAAACAGCCTAGCTTGACATTTATCAGGATCTGGGGTTGCGAGGCTTATGTCAAAAAGCTCGCCTCTGGGAAACTGGAGAGCAGATCTGAGAAATGCATCTTTGTCGGTTACCCTAAGGAAACTAAGGGTTATTATTTCTACGATCCCAAAGAGAACAAGATATTTGTTGCTCGGACGGCCATATTTCTTGAGAAGGAGTTTCTTCTGCAAGAGGCCAGTGGGAGAGAAATAAAGCTGGATGAGATTCCAGAGGAAGGACAAAGTAGTCAGGCAGAGTTGGATGTGCCTGAGCCAGTAGATCAGGTTACTGAACAACCTGAGGCTCAGATATCACGGGAACCGCGAAGATCGGGTAGGATCCGTCGACAGCCTGAGCGCTATGTCGGAGTCTACATCATTGATAATGATGAACCCCTAACTTATGCGGATGCGGTCAGTGGACCGGAGTCAGCTAGATGGCTTGAAGCTATGCGAGCCGAGATGGACTCCATGTCAGATAACCAAGTCTGGGATTTGGTTGATCCGCCTCCGGGAGTAATCCCTATAGGCTGTAAATGGATCTTCAAGAAGAAGATTGACATGGATGGTAACGTGGTTACCTATAAAGGCAGGCTAGTTGCGAAAGGTTTCAAACAAATCTACGGGATAGATTATGATGAAACTTTCTCACCTGTAGCCATGTTTAAGTCTATTCGGATTCTTTTCGCGATAGCTGCATATTACGATTATGAGATCTGGCAGATGGATGTGAAGACAGCTTTCCTTAATGGAAATCTGGATGAGGATGTGTATATGACACAACCAGAAGGTTTCACTAATCCATCAGATCGTCATAAAATATGCAAGTTAAAGAAGTCCATTTATGGACTTAAACAAGCATCTAGGAGCTGGAATATTCGTTTTGATGAATCAATCTCTGAGTTTGGTTTCATCAAGAACGAGGATGACCCGTGTGTATATAAGAGGTTTAGTGGGAGCGTGATTACATTCCTAATCCTCTACGTCGATGATATCTTGATCATTGGAAATGATATTCCTGAACTGCATGCTGTTAAGGCATGGTTAGGAAAATGTTTCCAGATGAAAGATTTAGGAGAAGCAGCCTATGTATTAGGTGTGAAGATCTACAGGGATAGATCTAAGAAGCTTCTCGGGCTGTGCCAGAGTACTTACATCGATAAGGTCCTGGAGAGATTCCATTTAGAGAATTCTAAACGTGGATATCTTCCAGTCAGACATGGTCTGAATCTTTCGAAGAGTCAGTGTCCACAAACACAGACTGAGAAAGATGAAATGGACAATACGCCTTATGCTTCGGCTATTGGGTCCATTATGTATGCGATGTTGTGTACTCGCCCAGACGTCGCTTACGGGTTAAGCGTAACCAGTCGATTCCAAAGTAATCCAGGTTTGGCGCACTGGATTGCAGTCAAGAACATTTTAAAATATCTGCGGAGGACCAAAGATATGTTCTTGATATATGGTGGTCAGGAAGAACTCAGTATAGAGGGATATACTGACGCTTCGTTCCAGTCGGACCAGGATGATTTCCGATCGCAATCAGGCTATGTTTTTAGCTTGAATGGTGGAGCAGTGGTGTGGAAGAGTTTCAAACAGTCAACTGTTGCTGATTCCACAACAGAAGCCGAGTATGTTGCAGCCTCGGAAGCATCCAAGGAGGCAGTGTGGATTCGTAAGTTCGTGAGAGAACTTGGTGTCGTTCCTTCGAGTGCTGATCCTTTGGTTATCTTCTGTGATAACACTGGAGCCATCGCACAAGCAAAGGAACCGCGGTCGCACCAGAAGTCCAAGCACATACAGAGACGGTTTCACTTGATCCGGGAGATCATTGATCGAGGCGAGATCAAAATATGCAAGGTTCATACAGATGACAATCTGGCAGACCCACTTACCAAGCCTCTGGCGCAGCAGAAGCATGAGAAGCACTGTAATAATATGGGTTTGAGATTGCTCAACCATTAGATTAAGTGCAAGTGGGAGATTGTTGGGGTATGCCCTTAAGGCTAATGTTTGAGGCCTTGGGATTGTATTAGTATCATGTAATAAACTCTTAAGTTTATAAAGGCATGGTTATTATTCAGGTTGTTACCTTGTCTGCTGTAATAAGTGTACTTCTGAATAATGTCTCAAAGCTGTTCAGCTAGGCTGACAGGCTATATGTCCTTAGTCGAGATATCTTGGTGAACATGAGACAGCCTTGATATGATTGAGACTAATATGAGTACTAATCTTATAGGATGCTTCGAGCATGGAATAAGATGTAGACTCATGGGTACATTGGATGTACTGGACAGACCCTACTGGGATATTCCATTGCTTGTCACAATGTGAATAATCCTTGTAAGCAGCAAGTGGCACATGTCCTTTGACTTGAGATCACTTGTGTTTCTAAATGATGATTGTCATTGTCTTGAGGTAGTTCAATATCATTTGAAACATAATGATTATAGACTATCTTGGATGGTGAGCTTGAATCAGGTTAGGACACTAGTGATAGACATAGGATTGCCGTCTCCTTGTTTAAGGAGTATGATGTTCTAGAGGGCCCCCTTATGAGATGATTGAGATAGTGTATGGCCATACCCAGATGACTATGTGCATCTGATCTAATCATGCTCATCGTATTGGAGTTACAGGCTTGACATGCTTGTCCAATAAGAACATCCAGTGGTAAAGGACATATGTATGCCTTGTGAATTGAGTCACACTTGTGCTATGGTTTGGGAGTAGTCTTGGAAGACTCTTTCCTTTATATCGGGAGACAGTGATGTGTTGCTAGATACCCCTCACTGATCGTGATAACGTAAGTTATCGTTACCGACATTTAGAGGAAACCCTCAGGGTCGCACAATTTGGTGATATGGCTTACTTAAGTCAGATCGTATGGACTGGATTCTTTGAGTTCAGATTAAAGGGATTTAATCTCTGATTGTAAGTGAGATCTGGTCTGATCATGTTTGATTGATTAGGGCTTGAGATCGGTAAGCTTCGATCGAGAGAGGTGATGCTAGATCGGAGAGATCAGGGGCATCAGGAGATGAACGGTTGGATCATAAGCCTTGGGGTTCGATTTGGTCTAGACCAAGTGGCTTGAGCTATTTCGGTTTGGTTTGATGAACCAAAGCCGATTTAACATTTTGGATTGAACCGGTTCACAAATATGAACGCTTGGTTCAATGCCAAAATGCGTTTTGGGTTGGCTTGAACGCATGGCTTGATTGACTTCCATTTATGGAAAGTCATCAAGGGCCGGTTTTGCTTCAATGCCAAAACGCTTATGCGTTGAGCTCCTCACTTCAACGCCTTGATTCTTTTCGAGGTGTGGTTGACGAAGGTGTGGAGTAGACATCCAAGAGAAGCTCTCGGCCGAACGGATTCATCTCATCAAACCCTTTCCATTCGACAAGAGAAGGCTTGGGTGTCTTGCTAGCACAAGAGATCTCAAGGAAGTGAGCATCTTCATCTTGTGTGTGGACTTGTGGAGGAGACCTAGTTTGATCTCTTCTTCCAAGCCGAATTCCAAGCTTATGGCGTTGGTATGATTTCTCATAACTTAAGTTGATCATATAGTTTCATATGCGATTTTGAAACCCTATTTTCCGCCATGCATGCTAGATGCGCATGATTAGGGTTTTTCCCCCCCCTTTATGTTAGGGGTTCCTTCAGTTTTCACATCCATTAGCCAAATCTCATAATCATAATATGCAGCTATCGCGAAAAGAATCCGAATAGACTTAAACATGGCTACAGGTGAGAAAGTTTCATCATAATCTATCCCGTAGATTTGTTTGAAACCTTTCGCAACTAGCCTGCCTTTATAGGTAACTACGTTACCATCCATGTCAATCTTCTTCTTGAAGATCCATTTACAGCCTATAGGGATAACCCCCGGAGGCGGATCAACCAAATCCCAAACTTGGTTATCTGACATGGAGTCCATCTCGGCGCGCATAGCTTCAAGCCATCTCGCTGACTCCGGTCCACTGACCGCATCCGCATAAGTGAGGGGTTCATCATTATCAATGATGTAGACTCCGTCATAGCGCTCAGGCTGTCGACGAATCCTTCCCGATCTTCGCGGTTCCCGTGATATCTGAGCCTCAGGTTGTTCAATAACCTGTTCCACCGGCTCAGGCTCATCCAACTCTGCTTGATCACTTTGTCCTTCCTCTGGATTCTCATCCAGCTTTATTTCTCTCCCACTGGCCTCTTGCAGAAGAAACTCCTTCTCAAGAAATATGGCCGTCCGAGCAACAAATACCTTGTTCTCTTTGGGATCGTAGAAATAATAACCCTTAGTTTCCTTAGGGTAACCGACAAAGATGCATTTGTCAGATCTGCTCTCTAGTTTCCCAGAGGCGAGCTTTTTGACATAAGCCTCGCAGCCCCAGATCCTGATAAATGTCAAGCTCGGCTGTTTCCCATACCATAATTCATATGGCGTCTTAGAAACGGCCTTGGATGGCACTCGGTTTAGTACTTTTGCAGCTGTTTCCAGTGCAAAACCCCAAAAGGAATATGGAAGAGTAGCCTGACTCATCATAGAACAAACCATATCAAGTAACGTTCTATTTCTCCTCTCGGACACACCATTCCATTGCGGTGTTCCTGGCGGAGTGAGCTGTGAGATAATCCCACACTCCTTTAAATAGTCAGTAAACGCATGACTTAGGTATTCTCCACCTCGATCTGAGCGAAGTGCCTTGATATTTCGGCCTAGCTGATTTTGTACTTCATTCTTGAACTCTTTGAACTTGTCAAAAGATTCATTTTTATGTCTCATTAAATAGACATACCCATATCTACTGAAATCATCAGTAAAGGTAATGAAGTACTGATAGCCACCTCTGGCATGTTTGCTAAATGGCCCACACACATCACTGTGTATAAGGTCAAGTAAACCTGAAGCCCTTTGACCTTTGTGAGGAAAAGGTGACTTCGTCATTTTACCCATCAAACAAGCTTTGCATGTATCAATCTCCTTATAGGAGAATGATCCCAGCAGTCCATGATCATGCAACCGCTTAATGCGTTTCTCGTTAATATGGCCTAAACGACTATGCCATAGCAAGGTGCTGTCATCAGCATTCTTGGCTTTCTTAATATCAATTTTCTGTATAGAACATTCCATGTCCAACATGTATAACCCATTGTTAATTGAACCAGTTGCATAAACAATATTATCATAAGATAAGACACACTTTGAAATATTGCATTCAAAGGAAAATCCCTTCCTGACAAGAGCAGGAATGGAGATAATATTTTTAGTAATACTGGGTACAAAATAACAATTGTCTAGTTCCAATACAATTCCAGATGGTAAAGAAATGAAATAGTCTCCTACAGCAACAGCAGCAACCCGTGCCCCGTTTCCAACGCTTAGGTCCACCTCATGCTGTCCCACCTGTCTTCTTCTCTTGAGTTCCTGCACATTTGAACAAATGTGAACTCCACATGCAGTGTCCAACACCCATGATATAGAAGAAGAAAACATGACCTCAGTCACATAAATACCTGAGCCAGAAGCGAAGCTTCCCCTCTTATCTCCTTGGAGCGCTTTACAGTCCTTTTTCCAGTGACCTAGCTGGCCACAATGGAAACACCTGTATTCCTTGGACCGCTTCACCTTCTGCTTCAGAGCCTTGCTGTAACTCTTGACAGGGGCTTTGCCCTTCTTCCCCTTCTTCTTGTTCCTGGAAGGAACCATTAAGACAGAGGTCGAAGGCTTTCCCTTCAGAGTCTCCTCAGTAGTGAGGAGCATATTCAGCAGCTCTGCCGGAGTACAATCGATTTTGTTCATATTAAAATTAATAATGAACGCGTCGAATGAAGGCGGGAGAGACTGCAGAATAATATCCACAGCAAGCTCCTGGTTGATGGTATGCCCCAGTTTCTCTAGAGCTTCCTTGTGCCCAATCATCTTGAGCACGTGAGCTCCTACTGGGCTCCCTTCAGCCAGTTTGCTCTGAAAGAAGAGCTTCGTCAAATTATAGCGTTCAGTCCTCGCCTGTGCAGCATATAGCATCTTGAGGTTTGCTATCATGTCTATAGCAGACATATCCTCATGCTGACGCTGCAGCGTGTAAGTACCCCTTATAGCGGGGGGTCCCCTTCTAGGGGGAGCGCAAACCCTAATACCATGCACTTTAAAACTTTGCATGAGCGGAAGTAGGGTTAAGGATCGCATGTATGATTGAATGATCAACTTAAAACTATGATTGAATGAAAGATGCGATTCATACCAATGCCATTTGAAGATGACGCCTTGGATCTAAGAGAGCAACGAAGATCTCCTCCTTAGGACGCGCACACAAGATGAGGAAGCGCTTACTATCTTGGTGCTCCTTGTGCTAGCAAGGCTCCAAGAGTGTCTTTGATCGATTGCAAAGGGAAAGGAGAGATTTCTTCTTGGCGTTTTTCTCTTGTCGCCTTGGACTTTCTCCACACGAGAATGCCACTTCCACGCCAACCCCAAGAGGCGAGAAAGGCGTGAAGAGACCAAAGAGGAGCGACGTGAGATCATGGCAACGTTCGAGAGGTGCTATCCAAAAATAGCATGCCACATCTCTACGTGCGATCTTAGGATTCACCCCAATCGCAAATGCCACATCAGCATTGAACCATGCGCTCATTCAAGAGCTGGTTCAAAGCGATTTGGTCCGCTAACCAAATAAACCAAGAAATGAGTGCAGATCATAATAAACCCTAAGGCTCTCAATCTGACCGTCGATCTCTCAATGCTTCTGATCTGACTGATCTAGCATTCATTCTCTCGATCGAAGCTTACCGATCTCAAGCCCTAATCAATCAAACATGATCAGACCAGATCTCACTCACAATCAGAGATTTAATCCCATTAAACTGAACCCAAACAATTCAGTCCACACGATCTGACTTAAGTAAGCCATATCATCAAATTGTGCGACCCTGAGGGTTTCCTTTAAATGTCGGTAACGATAACTCACGTTATCACGACCAGTGAGGGGTATCTAGCAACACATCACTGTCTCCCGATATAAAGGAAAGAGTCTTCCAAGACTTCACCCAAAAACAGCACAAGTGTGAATGAATTCACAAAGCATACATATTTCCTTTGCCACTGGATGTTCTTATTGGACAAGCCTGTCAAGCTTGTAGCTCCAATATGATGAGCATGATTAGATCAGATGAACACTGTCACCTGGGTATGGCCATACACTCTCTCAATCATCTCATCCAGGGGGCCCCTTTAGAACATCACACTCCTTCAATAAGGAGACGGCAATCCTATGTCTATCACTAGTGCTCTAACCTGACTCAAGCTCACCATCCAAGATAGTCTATAATCATTATGTTTCAAATGATATTGAACTACCTCAAAACAATGACAATCATCATTTAGAAAACACAAGTGATCTCAAGTCAGAGGAAATGTGCCACTTGTCATATCCAAGGAATATTCACATTGTGACAAACAATTGAACATCCTCGTAGGGTCTGTCCAGTACATCCAATGTACCCATGAGTCTACATCTTATTCCATGCTCGAAGCATCCTATAAGATTAGAACACATATTAGTCTTAACCATATCAAGGTTGTCTCATGTTCACCAAGATATATCGACTAAGGAGATAATAGCTTGTCAGCCCAGCTGAACAGCTTTGAGACATTATTCAGAAGAACATATATTGCAGCAGACAATGTAGCTAACTGAATAACAACCATGCCTTTATAAACTTAAGAGTTTATTACATGATACAGATACATTCCCACAGGCCTCAAACATTAGCCTTAAGGGCATACCCCAACAATCTCCCACTTGCACTTAATCTAATGGTTGAGAAATCTCAAACCCATATTATTACAGTGCTTCTCATGCTTCTGCTGCGCCAGAGGCTTGGTAAGCGGGTCTGCCAGATTGTCATCTGTATGAACCTTGCATACTTTGATCTCGCCACGATCTATGATCTCCCTGATCAAATGAAACCGTCTCTGTATGTGCTTGGACTTCTGGTGCGACCGTGGTTCCTTTGCTTGTGCGATTGCTCCAGTGTTATCACAAAAGATAACCAAAGGATCTGCACTCGAAGGAACAACACCAAGTTCTCTCACGAACTTACGAATCCACACTGCCTCCTTGGATGCTTCCGAGGCTGCAACATACTCGGCTTCTGTTGTGGAATCAGCAACAGTTGACTGTTTGAAACTTTTCCACACCACTGCACCTCCATTCAAGCTAAAAACATAGCCTGATTGCGATCGGAAATCATCCTGGTCAGACTGGAACGAAGCGTCAGTATATTCTTCAATACTGAGTTCTTCCTGACCACCATATATCAAGAACATATCTTTGGTCCTCCGCAGATATTTTAAAATGTTCTTGACTGCAATCCAGTGCGCCATACCTGGATTACTCTAGTAACGACTGGTCACGCTTAACCCGTAAGCGACGTCTGGGCGAGTACACAACATCGCATACATAATGGATCCAATAGCCGAAGCATAAGCCGTATTGTCCATTTCATCTTTCTCAGTCTGTGTTTGTGGACACTGACTCTTCGAAAGATTCAGACCATGTCTGACTGGAAGATATCCTCGTTTAGAATTCTCTAAATGAAATCTCTCCAGGACCTTATCGATGTAAGTACTCTGGCACAGTCCGAGAAGCCTCTTAGATCTATCCCTGTAGATCTTCACACCTAACACATAGGCTGCTTCTCCTAAATCTTTCATCTGGAAACATTTCCTCAGCCATGCCTTAACAGCATGCATTTCAGGAATGTCGTTTCCAATGATCAAGATGTCATCGATGTAGAGGACTAGGAAAGTAATCACGCTCCCACTAAACCTCTTATACACACACGGGTCATCATCATTCTTGATGAAACCAAATTCAGTAACTGATTCATCAAAACGAATATTCCAGCTTCTCGATGCTTGTTTAAGTCCATAAATAGACTTCTTTAACTTGCATATCTTATGACGATCTGCTGGATTAGTGAAACCTTCTGGTTGTGTCATATACACATCCTCATCCAGATTTCCATTAAGGAAAGCTGTTTTCACATCCATTTGCCAAATCTCATAATCGTAATATGCAGCTATCGCGAAAAGAATCCGAATAGACTTAAACATGGCTACTGGTGAAAAAGTTTCATCATAATCTATACCATAGATTTGTTTGAAACCTTTCGCAACTAGCCTGCCTTTATAGGTAACCACGTTACCATCCATGTCAATCTTCTTCTTGAAGATCCATTTACAGCCTATAGGGATAACTCCCGGAGGCGGATCAACCAAATCCCAAACTTGGTTATCTGACATGGAGTCCATCTCGGCGCGCATAGCTTCAAGCCATCTCGCTGACTCCGGTCCACTGACCGCATCCGCATAAGTAAGGGGTTCATCATTGTCAATGATGTAGATTCCGTCATAGCGCTCAGGCTGTCGACGAATCCTTCCCGATCTTCGCGGTTCCCGTGATATCTGAGCCTCAGGTTGTTCAATAACCTGTTCTACCGGCTCAGGCTCATCCAACTGTGCTTGACTACTTTGTCCTTCGTCTGGATTCTCATCCAGCTTTATTTCTCTCCCACTGGCCTCTTGCAGAAGAAACTCCTTCTCAAGAAATATGGCCGTCCGAGCAACAAAAACCTTGTTCTCCTTGGGATCGAAGAAATAATAACCCTTAGTTTCCTTAGGGTAACCGACAAAGATACATTTGTCAGATCTGCTCTCTAGTTTCCCAGAGGCGAGCTTTTTGACATAAGCCTCGCAACCCCAGATCCTGATAAATGTCAAGCTTGGCTGTTTCCCATACCATAATTCATATGGCGTCTTTGAAACTGCCTTGGATGGCACTTGGTTTAGTACCTTTGCAGCTGTTTCCAGTGCAAAACCCCAAAAGGAGTAAGGAAGAGTAGCCTGACTCATCATAGAACGAACCATATCAAGTAACGTTCTATTTCTCCTCTCGGACACACCATTCCATTGCGGTGTTCCTGGTGGAGTGAGCTGTGAGATAATCCCACACTCCCTTAGATAGTCAGTAAATGCATGACTTAGGTATTCACCACCTCGATCAGAACGAAGTGCCTTGATATTTCGGCCTAGCTGATTTTGTACTTCATTTTTGAACTCTTTGAACTTGTCAAAAGATTCACTTTTATGTCTCATTAAATAGACATACCCATATCTACTGAAATCATCAGTAAAGGTAATGAAGTACTGATAGCCACCTCTGGCATGTTTACTAAAAGGCCCACACACATCACTGTGTATAAGGTCAAGTAAACCTGAAGCCCTTTGACCTTTGTGAGGAAAAGGTGACTTCGTCATTTTACCCATTAAACAAGCTTTGCATGTATCAATCCCCTTGTAGGAGAAAGATCCCAGCAGTCCATTATCATGCAACCGCTTAATGCGTTTCTCGTTAATATGGCCCAAACGACTATGCCATAGCAAGGTGCTGTCATCAGCAAACTTGGCTTTCTTAATATCAACATTTTGTATAGAACTTTCCATGTCCAACATGAATAACCCATTATTAATTGAACCAGTTGCATAAACAATATTATCATATGACAAAACACACTTTGAAATATTGCATTCAAAGGAAAATCCCTTCCTGACAAGAGCAGGAATGGAGATAATATTTTTAGTTATACTGGGAACAAAGTAACAACTGTTTAGTTCCAATACAAGTCCAGATGGTAAAGAAATAAAGTAGTCTCCTACAGCAACAGCAGCAACCCGTGCCCCGTTTCCAACTCGTAGGTCCACCTCATGCTGTCCCACCTGCCTTCTTCTCTTGAGTTCCTGTACATTTGAACAAATGTGAACTCCACATGCAGTGTCCAACACCCATGATATAGAAGAAGAAAACATGACCTCAGTCACGAATATACCTGAGCCAGAAGCAAAGCTTCCCCTCTTATCTCCTTGGAGCGCTTTACAGTCCTTTTTCCAGTGACCCAGCTGGCCACAGTGGAAACACCTGTATTCCTTGGACCGCTTCACCTTTTGCTTCAGAGCCTTGCTGTAGCTCTTGACAGTGGCCTTGCCCTTCTTCCCCTTCTTCTTGTTCCTGGAAGGAACCATCAAGACAGAGGTTGAAGGCTTACCCTTCAGAGTTTCCTCAGTGGTCAAGAGCATATTCAGCAGCTCTGCCGGAGTACAATCGACTTTGTTCATATTAAAATTAATAATGAACGCGTCGAATGAAGGCGGGAGAGACTGCAGAATAATATCCACAGCAAGCTCCTGGTTGATGGTATGCCCCAGTTTCTCTAGAGCCTCCTTGTGCCCAATCATCTTGAGCACGTGAGCTCCCACTGGGCTCCCTTCAGCCAGTTTGCTCTGAAAGAAGAGCTTTGTCAAATTGTAGCGCTCAGTCCTTGCCTGTGCAGCATACAGCATCTTGAGGTTTGTGATCATGTCTATAGCCGACATGTCCTCATGCTGACGCTGCAGCGGTGGCGTCATAGACGCTAGCATCAGGCAAGCGACATCAATGCTATCATTGACGTGCTTTTCATAGGCTTCCCGAACCGCCCTTGCGGCGTTCGGAGCGGGCTGCGGCGGTATCGCCGTCTCGAGGACATACAGTTTCCTCTCTGCCTTAAGAACAATCTTAAGGTGTCCAAACCAGTCAGAGAAGTTCGGCCCAGCAAACTTCTCCCTTTCCAGTAGGGATCGCACATTGAAGTTCATGGTGTTCGTTGCTGCAGGTATCTACAACAATGCAAGAACAGCAAGGTCAGTATCAATGTATAAGAATCAATCAGGACTTAAGAAAGATTCTTTTTCTCACTATTTTATCAGGCGTGAAAAATCCAGCAAAACAGCCCGAAAGAGTAGAACTCTTTTAGTGAGATGGGATCCAGATTTCATACTTGGTCTCCGCGTCCCGCTCAGGCGAGATAAGATGCACAGAGAGTACAAGCACTAGTTTCTGGTAGGCAGTCCCTGCCGATCGCCAACCCGTGCGATTCCCCTTCATCCGGGCAGTCCAGCAGACTGTGCCAACTGAGTTGGTACAACACAATCTCTGACCCCACAGATGGCTGCCTCCATGTGCTACCATATGCGCCACATATGTAGCCTACATGGTCAAGCTGACCCGACCTACTCCCTGGACCACCACGTGCTATGCTGAGCAACGAGAAGGGATAAATCCCTACTCTGTAACACGCAGGTGTAATCCCGCACCGTCTGAAGATAGATGGACGTGCCCACTGAGTGGGTACAACACGGCTCCAACGATAATCAGAACAGTGAGGTTTCGCGTCAGAAGGCTTACGAGCTTGATATTTAAGCGTTGGATTTTAACGGTCTTTTATCTTCTTGCCTATCATGCAATTCCTATGGTGATAGCAGAAGATAATTTAATCATGCAATTCTAATATTAAGCAATAAAAGAAAGCATGTATCTTATGTGGTAAAAGCCCATAGCCCTAGAAGACCTTAACCTAACTTAAGTCTTCATTTGCTCTTCATGGGTCTTTTGCTGCTCATCTGGCCCAAACCAGGGCCCAAGCGCCAATTACAGCACAGGTGCGCCCACCAGGGAAAATGCGCCTGGTCCTAGGGTCGAACCCTAGACCTCCCACCTGGTCCAGCCACTTGCTGCATGCGCCTCTGCCAAGTGTGCACTGTGCTCTTGTCTAATTAAATTACAAATTTAACTATCTAGACAAGAGTGACACGCAGGTCACTTACATTTATAAATTAAAACACAGTGATGCGCAGATCACAATAATTAATTTACAATTTTAATACAGGCACGCAGGCCCCAGCACAGCACACAATTAATATGGGCAGCCCACATAAGACTAAATAGACAAACATATGCATCAATCAAGAACCACGTGATCCATAAAAATTAAAATTTTTGAAAACCCCATAGGATCAATTTTAATTTTTCCTTATTTCCCCTACAACCTTACAACGGTCCATTACTAGGGATCCACTCATCCAACCTAGTCAGATCCACTGCCCTTGCATGCACCAAGTCCTAACTGACTTGCGTCGACCATAAGGTCAACTATGCATGCGCCAGGGCTGAACAACCACACTGAGGTCTGGCAAACGGGCGTGACCCCGGGCCTAACTCAGGTGCGTTCATTAATCGTCACAATCAGACATCGCTACACACCTGTCTGCAGTCGACCTATAGCCACCATAGGCTTGCGCCAAGGTGCTATCTGATCGACCCATTCAGGTTGTCAGATGATCTGATCAGACATTCTGGATCTAACCTAGGGGGTGACTTCAACCCTAATAACCCGTCTAAGGGTTTACAGTAGGCGGCTTAGATCTAAGGTGATACGCGCAAGAGATATAAGTTTTTGATAAAAACTCTAAAGCAAGCGCCAAGGCATCATACATGCGTAACACATAAACATACATCAAAGACCTTAAGCTAGCATGTAGTTTACCGCATGTTATTAGATCTATTCATAGGATGCGCAACCATGGATCACAAAGAAGCAATCATAACAAACATACATCATAACGCAGGCTCTGATACCAATTGTAAGTACCCCTTATAGCGGGGGGTCCCCTTCTAGGGGGAGCGCAAACCCTAATACCATGCACTTTAAAACTTTGCATGAGCGGAAGTAGGGTTAAGGATCGCATGTATGATTGAATGATCAACTTAAAACTATGATTGAATGAAAGATGCGATTCATACCAATGCCATTTGAAGATGACGCCTTGGATCTAAGAGAGCAACGAAGATCTCCTCCTTAGGACGCGCACACAAGATGAGGAAGCGCTTACTATCTTGGTGCTCCTTGTGCTAGCAAGGCTCCAAGAGTGTCTTTGATCGATTGCAAAGGGAAAGGAGAGATTTCTTCTTGGCGTTTTTCTCTTGTCGCCTTGGACTTTCTCCACACGAGAATGCCACTTCCACGCCAACCCCAAGAGGCGAGAAAGGCGTGAAGAGACCAAAGAGGAGCGACGTGAGATCATGGCAACGTTCGAGAGGTGCTATCCAAAAATAGCATGCCACATCTCTACGTGCGATCTTAGGATTCACCCCAATCGCAAATGCCACATCAGCATTGAACCATGCGGTCATTCAAGAGCTGGTTCAAAGCGATTTGGTCCGCTAACCAAATAAACCAAGAAATGAGTGCAGATCATAATAAACCCTAAGGCTCTCAATCTGACCGTCGATCTCTCAATGCTTCTGATCTGACTGATCTAGCATTCATTCTCTCGATCGAAGCTTACCGATCTCAAGCCCTAATCAATCAAACATGATCAGACCAGATCTCACTCACAATCAGAGATTTAATCCCATTAAACTGAACCCAAACAATTCAGTCCACACGATCTGACTTAAGTAAGCCATATCATCAAATTGTGCGACCCTGAGGGTTTCCTTTAAATGTCGGTAACGATAACTCACGTTATCACGACCAGTGAGGGGTATCTAGCAACACATCACTGTCTCCCGATATAAAGGAAAGAGTCTTCCAAGACTTCACCCAAAAACAGCACAAGTGTGAATGAATTCACAAAGCATACATATTTCCTTTGCCACTGGATGTTCTTATTGGACAAGCCTGTCAAGCTTGTAGCTCCAATATGATGAGCATGATTAGATCAGATGAACACTGTCACCTGGGTATGGCCATACACTCTCTCAATCATCTCATCCAGGGGGCCCCTTTAGAACATCACACTCCTTCAATAAGGAGGCGGCAATCCTATGTCTATCACTAGTGCTCTAACCTGACTCAAGCTCACCATCCAAGATAGTCTATAATCATTATGTTTCAAATGATATTGAACTACCTCAAAACAATGACAATCATCATTTAGAAAACACAAGTGATCTCAAGTCAGAGGAAATGTGCCACTTGTCATATCCAAGGAATATTCACATTGTGACAAACAATTGAACATCCTCGTAGGGTCTGTCCAGTACATCCAATGTACCCATGAGTCTACATCTTATTCCATGCTCGAAGCATCCTATAAGATTAGAACACATATTAGTCTTAACCATATCAAGGCTGTCTCATGTTCACCAAGATATATCGACTAAGGACATAATAGCTTGTCAGCCCAGCTGAACAGCTTTGAGACATTATTCAGAAGAACATATATTGCAGCAGACAATGTAGCTAACTGAATAACAACCATGCCTTTATAAACTTAATAGTTTATTACATGATACAGATACATTCCCACAGGCCTCAAACATTATCCTTAAGGGCATACCCCAACACAGCGGTGGCGTCATAGACGCTAACATCAGGCAAGCGACATCAATGCTATCATTGACGTGCTTTTCATAGGCTTCCCGAACCGCCCTTGCGGCGTTCGGAGCGGGCTGAGGCGGTATCGCCGTCTCGAGGACATACAGTTTCCTCTCTGCCTTAAGAATAATCTTAAGGTGTCCAAACCAGTCAGAGAAGTTCGGCCCAGCAAACTTCTCCCTTTCCAGTAGGGATCGCACATTGAAGTTCATGGTGTTCGTTGCTGCAGGTATCTACAACAATGCAAGAACAGCAAGGTCAGTATCAATGTTAAGAATCAATCAGGACTTAAGAAAGATTCTTTTTCTCACTATTTTATCTGACTGAAAAATCCATTAAACAGTCTGAAAGAGTAAACACTCTTTTAGTGAGATGGGATCCAGATTTCATACTTGGTCTCCGCGTCCCGCTCAGGCGAGATAAGATGCACAGAGAGTACAAGCACTAATCTCTGGTAGGCTGTCCAAGCCAATCGCCAACCCGTGCGATTCCCCTTCATCTGGGCAGTCCAGCAGACTGTGCCAACTGAGTTGGTACAACACAATCTCTGACCCCACAGATGGCTGCCCCCATGTGCTACCATATGCGCCACATATGTAGCCTACATGGTCAAGCTGACCCGACCTACTCCCTGGACCACCACGTGCTATGCTGAGCAACGAGAAGGGATAAATCCCTACTCTGTAACACGCAGGTGTAATCCCGCACCGTCTGAAGATAGATGGACGTGCCCACTGAGTGGGTACAACACGGCTCCAACGATAGTCAGAACAGTGAGGTTTCGCGTCAGAAGGCTTACGAGCTTGATATTTTAGCGTTGGATTTTAACGGTCTTTTATCTTCCTCACTATCATGCAATTCCTATGGTGATAGCAGAAGATAAACTAACCATGCAATTCTAATATTTAAACAATAAAAGAAAGCATGTATCTTATGTGGTAAAAGCCCATAGCCTTAGTAAGACCTTAATTAACTTAAGTCTTCACTTGCTTTTCTTCATGGGGCTTTTGCTGCTCATCTGGCCCAAACCAGAGCCCAAGCGCCATCTGCAGATCTGGTGCGCCCACCAGGAATATGCGCCAGGTCCTAGGGTCGAACCCTAGACCTCCCACCTGGTCAAGCCACTGCTGCATGCGCCTCTGCCAAGTGTGCTTTGTGCTCTTGTCTAATTAAATTACAAATTTAACTATCTAGACAAGATTGACACGCAGGTCAATTACAATTTATAAATTAAAGCAATGTGATACGCAGATCACAATAATTAATTTACATTTAATACAGGCACGCAGGCCCCAGCACAGCACAGATTTAACATGGGCAGCCCACATAAGAATAAATAGACAAACACATGGCATCAATCAACATGTGATCCAATCATTAAAATAAAATTTTCGAAAAACCCCATGGGCATCAATTTTATTTTGCTTATGTGCCCTACAACCTTACAACGGTCCATTACTAGGGATCCACTCATCCAACCTAGTCAGATCCACTGCCCTTGCATGCACAAAGTCCTAACTGACTTGAGTCGACCATAAGGTCAACCATGCATGCGCCAGGGCTGAACGACCACAATGAGGTCTGGCAAGCGGGTGTGACCCCGGGCCTAACTCATGTGCGTTCATCGGTTGTCTCAATCAGACATCGCTACACGCCTGTCTGCAGTCGACCTGTAGCCACCACGTGCTTGCGCACAGGTGCTACCTGGTCAACCCATCAAGGCTGTCAGATGGTCTGATCAGACTTTTGGATCCAACCTAGGGGGTGACTTCAACCCTAATAACCCGTCTAAGGGTTTACTGCAAGGCCTTAGATCTAATGAGGTCGCGCAAGTAATATAGATTTTGAAAACCTAAGATGCGCCAACACATCAAACATACGCAAAAGATAGAAACATACATAATAGATGTATTTTCGCAAGATGATAAACACTATCATAAAACTTTCGCATGTCATGTAGATCTAAGCATATGCGCAAACATGGATCAAACATGGAGACCAAGCATTAAGCAATCATAATAACATGCGTTAACCTAGGCTCTGATACCAATTGAAAGAACCCCATACAAGGGGGGGCGAAAACCCTAACAGGAGGCGCAACAAAAATCTAGCGGAATCTAGGGCTTTCAAATCGCTTAGCATGTATTATGATCAACTTATAAACTCTGCATGAATAAAAATGATTCATACCATAGCCATTTCTAGATGGCGCCTTGGAAGCAAAAGTTGCAAGCGCCTCTTCTCCAAAGTCTCGCACACAAGATGAAGATGTGCTCCTTCCTTGATGCTCCTTGTGCTAGCAAGGATCGTCCAAGGTGTCTTGATCGTTTGAAGGGAAGAGAGAGTTCTTGCTTCCTTGATCCTCGAGTCTCTAAGGCGTGAACAAAAGTTCCACACACGAGAGCGACGAGAATAGAGGGGTTTTGACGACAAGAGATGCGCTCCACTCAAGACATGGAGGCGTGGTTACTAAAAATAGCCAACCTCTCTTTCATGCGATCATGTGTTCATGCGCTCATGAACCAATCGCATTTTTCTCTCTACTTTGAACCAAGCGCTCATATCTAGAGCCGGTTCAATTAGGTCTGGTTCATAGACCAATTAACCCAAGCAATTAGTCCAGATCACATTAAACCCTAAGGTACTTGATCTGACCGTTGATCTCTCGATGCTCCTGATCTCACCGATCCAGCATCCATTCTCTCGATCGAAGCTTACCGATCTCAAGCCCCAATCAATCAAACATGATCAGACCAGATCTCACTTACAATCAGAGATTAAATCCCTTTAAACTGAACCCAAACAATTCAGTCCACACGATCTGACTTAAGTAAGCCATATCATCAAATTGTGCGACCCTGAGGGTTTCCTTTAAATGTCGGTAACGATAACTCACGTTATCACGATCAGTGAGGGGTATCTAGCAACACATCACTGTCTCCCGATATAAAGGAAAGAGTCTTCCAAGACTACACCCATAAACAGCACAAGTGTGAATCAACTCACAAAGCATACATATTTCCTTTGCCACTGGATGTTCTTATTGGACAAGCGTGTCAAGCTTGTAACTCCAATATGATGAGCATGATTAGATCAGATGAACATAGTCACCTGGGTATGGCCATACACTTTCTCAATCATCTCATCCAGGGGGCCCCTTAAGAACATCACACTCCTTAAACAAGGAGACGGCAATCCTATGTCTATCACTAGTGCCCTAACATGCCTCAAGCTCACCATCCAAGATAGTTTATAATCATTATGTTTCAAATGATATTGTACTACCTCAAAACAATGACAATCATCATTTAGAAACACAAGTGATCTCAAGTCAGAGGAAATGTGCCACTTGTCATATTCAAGGATTATTCACATTGTGACAAACAATTGAATATCCTAGTAGGGTCTGTCCAGTACATCCAATGTACCCATGAGTCTACATCTTATTCCATGCTCGAAGCATCCTATAAGACTAGAACACATATTAGTCTTAACCATATCAAGGCTGTCTCATGTTCACCAAGATATATCGACTAAGGACTTTATTGCCTGTCAGCCTAGCTGAACAGCTTTGAGACATTATTCAGAAGAACATATATATTGCAGCAGACAATGTAGCTAACTGAATAATAACCATGCCTTTATAAACATAACAGTTTATTACATGATACCGATACAAACCCAAGGCCTCAAACATTAGCCTTAAGGGCATACCCCAACAGATGGATGAGTGGATCCCTATCAATGGACCGTTGTAAGGTTGTAGGGCACATAAGAAAATTAAAATTGATGCCAATGGGGTTTTCAAAAATTTTATTTTCTTGTTAAAGGATCACATGTTGATTGGATGCCATGATATATGTTTATTTCATCTTATGTGGGTTGCCCTTTTAATGTCTGCTGTGCTGGCGCCTGCGAGCCTGGATTAAAATTGTAAATTAATTTATATTGTGATCTGCGCATCACTTTTATTTAATTTATAATGTGTAATTGACCTGCGAGTCAATCATGTCTAGATAGATTAAATTGTAAGTTTAATCAGACATGAGCACATAGCACAGTTGGCAGAGGCGCATGCAGCAGAGGCTTGACCAGGTGCGAGGTCTAGGGTTCGACCCTATGACAGGCGCATCTACCTGGTGGGTGCACCTGAGCTGCAGAAGGCGCTTAGGCCCTGGTCTGGGCCAGATGAGAGGCAAAAGACCCAAGAAGAGCTAAAGTGAAGACTTAAGTTAACTTAAGGTCTTACTTAGGGTTAATGGGCTTTTACCACATAAGATCAGCATGCTTTCTACTTATGGTTTATAATTAGAATTGCATGATTTATTTATCTTCTGCTATCACCATAGGGTTTGCATGATAGTTAAGAAGATAAAAGACCGTTAAAATCCAACGCTAAAATATCAAGCTCGATAGCCTTCTGACGCGAGACCTCACTGTTCTGACTATCGTTGGAGCCGTGTTGTACCCACTCAGTGGGCACGTCCATCTATCTTCAGACGGTATGTGATTTCACCTGCGTGTTACAGAGAAGGGATTTATCGCTTCTCATTGCTCAGCATAGCACGTGGTGGTCCAGGGAGTAGGTCAGGTCAGCTTGACCATGTAGGCTACATATGTGGCGCATATGGTAGCACATGGAGGCAGCCATCTGTGGGATCAGAGACTGTGTTGTACCAACTCAGTTGGCACAGTCTGCTGGATTGCCCAGATGAAGGGGAATCGCACGGGTTGGCGATTGGCAGGGACTGCCTACCAGAAATTAATGCTTGTACTCTCTGTGCATCTTATCTCGCCTGAGCGGGACGCGGAGACCAAGTATGAAATCTGGGTCCCATCTCACTAAAAGAGTTTTACTCTTTCGGACTGTTTTAATGGATTTTTCAGTCAAATAAAATAGTGAGAAAAGAATCTTTCTTAAGTCCTGGATTGATTCTAAACATTGATACTGACCTTGCTGTTCTTGCATTGTTGTAGATTCCTGCAGCAACGAACACCATGAGCTTCAATGTGCGATCCCTACTGGAAAGGGAGAAGTTTGCTGGGCCAAACTTCTCAGACTGGTACGGACACCTTAAGATTGTTCTTAAGGCAGAGAGGAAACTGTATGTCCTCGAGACGGCTATACCGCCTCAACCCGCTGCGAACGCCGCAAGGGCGGTTCGCGATGCCTATGAAAAGCATGTCAATGATAGCATTGATGTCGCTTGCCTGATGCTAGCGTCTATGACGCCACCGCTGCAGCGTCAGCATGAGGATATGTCTGCTATAGAAATTATAGCAAACCTCAAGATGCTGTATGCTGCACAGGCGAGGACTGAACGCTATAATCTGACCAAGCTTTTCTTTCAGAGCAAACTGACTGAAGGGAGTCCAGTGGGAGCTCATGTGCTCAAGATGATTGGGCACAAGGAGGCTCTAGAAAAACTGGGGCATACCATCAATCAGGAGCTTGCTGTAGACATTATTCTGCAGTCTCTTCCGCCTTCTTTCGATGCGTTCATTATTAACTTTAATATGAACAAAATCGATTGTACTCCGGCAGAGTTGCTGAATATGCTCTTGACTACTAGGAAACTCTGAAGGGAAAGCCTTCAACCTCTGTCTTAATGGTTCCTTCCAGGAACAAGAAGAAGGGGAAGAAGGGCAAGGCCCCTGTCAAGAACTACAGCAAGGCTCTGAAACAGAAGGTGAAGCGGTCGAAGGACAACAGATGTTTCCACTGTGGCCAGCTGGGTCACTGGAAAAAGGACTGTAAAGCGCTCCAAGGAGACAAGAAGGGAAGCATCGCTTCTGGCTCAGGTATATTTGTGACTGAAGTCATGATATCCTCTTCTTCTATTTCATGGGTGTTGGACACTGCATGTGGAGTTCACATTTGTTCAAATGTACAGGAACTCAAGAGAAGAAGACAGGTGGGACAGCATGAGGTGGACCTACGAGTTGGAAACGGGGCACGGGTTGCAGCTGTTGCTGTAGGGGCTTATTACATCTCATTACCATCTGGACTTGTACTAGAACTTGACAATTGTTATTTTGTTCCAAGTATTACGAAAAATATTATCTCTATTCCTGCTCTTGTCAGGAAAGGATTTTCCTTTGAATGCAATATTTCAAAGTGTGTAATTTCTTATGATAATATTGTTTATGCTTCTGGATCAATTAACAATGGGTTATTCATGTTGGACATGGAATGTTCTATACAAAACATTGATAATAAGAAAGCCAAGTATGCTGATGACAGCACCTTGCTATGGCATAGTCGTTTAGGCCATATTAACAAGAAACGCATTAAGCGGTTGCATGATCATGGACTGCTGGGATCATTCTCCAATGAGGAGATTGATACATGCAAAGCTTGTTTAATGGGTAAAATGACGAAGGCTCCTTTTCCTCACAAAGGTCAAAGGGCTTCGGGTTTACTTGACCTTATACACAGTGATGTGTGTGGGCCATTTAGTAAACATGCCAGAGGTGGCTATTCGTACTTCATTACCTTTACTGATGATTTCAGTAGATATGGGTATGTCTATTTAATGAGACATAAGAGTGAATCTTTTGACAAGTTCAAAGAGTTCAAAAATGAAGTACAAAATCAGCTAGGCCGAAATATCAAGGCACTTCGTTCTGATCGAGGTGGAGAATACCTAAGTCGAGAGTTTACTGACTATCTGAAGGAGTGTGGGATTATCTCACAGCTCACTCCGCCAGGAACACCGCAATGGAATGGTGTGTCCGAGAGGAGGAACAGAACCTTACTGGATATGGTTCGTTCTATGATGAGTCAGACTACTCTACCTTACTCCTTTTGGGGATTTGCACTGGAAACAGCTGCAAAGGTACTAAACCGAGTGCCATCCAAGGCAGTTTCTAAGACTCCATATGAGCTATGGTATGGGAAACAGCCGAGCTTGACATTTATTAAGATCTGGGGTTGCGAGGCTTATGTCAAAAAGCTCGCCTCTGGGAAACTAGAGAGCAGATCTGAGAAATATATCTTTGTCGGTTACCCTAAGGAAACTAAGGGTTATTATTTCTACGATCCCAAAGAGAACAAAGTATTTGTTGCTCGGACGGCCATTTTTCTTGAGAAGGAGTTTCTTCTGCAAGAGGCCAGTGGGAGAGAATGAAGCTGGATGAGAATTCAGAGGAAGGACAAAGTAGTCAAGCTCAGTTGGATGAGCCTGAGCCAGTTGATCAGGTTATTAAACAACCTGAGGCTCAGATATCACGGGAACCGCGTAGATCGGGAAGGATCCGTCGACAGCCTGAGCGCAATGACGGAGTCTACATCATTGAAAATGATGAACCCCTCACTTATGCGGATGCGGTCAGTGGACCGGAGTCAGCTAGATGGCTTGAAGCTATGCGAGCCGAGATGGACTCCATGTCAGATAACCAGGTCTGGGATTTGGTTGATCTGCCTCCGGGAGTAATCCCTATAGGCTGTAAATGGATCTTCAAAAAGAAGATTGACATGGATGGTAACGTGGTTACCTATAAAGGCAGGCTAGTTGCGAAAGGTTTCAAACAAATATACGGGATAGATTATGATGAAACTTTCTCTCCTGTAGCCATGTTTAAGTCTATTCGGATTCTTTTCGCGATAGCAGCATATTACGATTATGAGATCTGGCAGATGGATGTGAAGACCGCTTTCCTTAATGGAAAACTGGATGAGGATGTGTATATGACACAACCTGAAGGTTTCACTAATCCATCAGATCGTCATAAAATATACAAGTTAAAGAAGTCCATTTATGGACTTAAACAAGCATCTAGAAGCTGGAATATTCATTTTGATGAATCAATCTGTGAGTTTGGTTTCATCAAGAACGAAGATGACCCGTGTGTATATAAAAGGTTTAGTGGGAGCGTTATTACTTTCCTAGTCCTCTACGTCGATGATATCTTAATCATTGGAAACGATATTCCTGAACTGCATGCTGTTAAAGCATGGTTAGGAAAATGTTTCTAGATGAAAGATCTAGGAGAAGCAGCCTATGTATTAGGTGTGAAGATCTACAGAGATAGATCTAAGAGGCTTCTCGGGCTGTGCCAGAGTACTTACATCGATAAAGTCCTGGAGAGATTTCATTTAGAGAATTCTAAAAGAGGATATCTTCCAGTCAGACATGGTCTGAATCTTTCAAAGAGTCAGTGTCCACAAACACAGACTGAGAAAGATGAAATGGACAATACGCCTTATGCTTCGGCTATTGGGTCCATTATGTATGCGATGTTATGTACTCGCCCAGACGTCGCTTACGGGTTAAGCGTGACCAGTCGGTTCCAAAGTAATCCAGGTCAGGCACACTGGATTGCGGTCAAGAACATTTTGAAATATCTGCGGAGGACCAAAGATATGTTCTTGATATATGGTGGTCAGGAAGAACTCAGTATAGAAGGATATACTGACGCTTCGTTCCAGTCGGACCAGGATGATTTCCGATCGCAATCAGGCTATGTTTTTAGCTTGAATGGAGGAGCAGTGGTATGGAAGAGTTTCAAACAGTCTATCGTTGCTGATTCCACAACAGAAGCCGAGTATGTTGCAGCCTCGGAAGCATCCAAGGAGGCAGTGTGGATTCGTAAGTTCGTTCAAGAACTTGGTGTTGTTCCATTGAGTGCAGATCCTTTGGTTATCTTCTGTGATAACACTGGAGCAATCGCACAAAGCAAAGGAACCACGGTCGCACCAGAAGTCCAAGCACATACAGAGACGGTTTCACTTGATCCAGGAGATCATTGATCGTGGCGAGATCAAAATCTGCAAGGTTCATACAGATGACAATCTGGTTGACCCGCTTACCAAGCCTCTGGCGCAGCAGAAGCATGAGAAGCACTGTAATAATATGGGTTTGAGATTTCTCAACCATTAGATTAAGTGCAAGTGGGAGATTGTTGGGGTATGCCCTTAAGGCTAATGTTTGAGGCCTTGGGATTCTATCAGTATCATGTATATAAACTCTTATGTTTATAAAGGCAATGGTTGTTATTCAGTATGTTACATTGTCTGCTGCAATGAGTGTGCTTCTGAATAATGTCTCAATGCTGTTCAGCTAGGCTGACATGCTGTAATGTCCTTAGTCGAGATATCTTGGTGAACATGAGACAGCCTTGATATGATTGAGACTAATATGTGTTCTAATCTTATAGGATGCTTCGAGCATGGAATAAGATGTAGACTCATGGGTACATTGGATGTACTGGACAGACCCTACTAGGATATTCAATTGCTTGTCACAATGTGAATAATCCTTGTTTGCAACAAGTGGCACATGTCCTCTGACTTGAGATCACTTGTGTTTCTAAATGATGATTGTCATTGTTTTGAGGTAGTTCAATATCATTTGAAACATAATGGTTATAGACTATCTTGGATAATGATCATGAGTCAGGTTAGGACACTAGTGATAGATATAGGATTGCCGTCTCCTTGTTTAAGGAGTGTGATGTTCTAGAGGGGCCCCCCTAAATGAGATGATTGAGAAAGTGTATGGCCATACCCAGGTGACTATGTTCATCTGGTCTAATCATGCTCATCATATTGGAGTTACAGGCTTGACATGCTTGTCCAATAAGAACATCCAGTGGCAAAGGAATCATGTATGCCTTGTGAAGTGGATTCACACTTGTGCTGTGGTTTGGGTGTAGTCTTGGAAGACTATTTCCTTTATATCGGGAGACAGTGATGTGTTGCTAGATACCCCTCACTGATCGTGATAACGAAAGTTATCGTTACCGACATCTAAAGGAAACCCTCAGGGTCGCACAATTTGATGATATGGCTTACTTAAGTCAGATCGTGTGGACTGAATTGTTTGGGTTCAGTTTGAAGGGATTTAGTCTCTGATTGTAAGTGAGATCTGGTCTGATCATGTTTGATTGATTAGGGCTTGAGATCGGTAAGCTTCGATCGAGAGATTGGATGCTAGATCGGTGAGATCAGGAGCATCAGGAGATGAACGGTTAGATCTTGAACCTTTAGGGTTTATTGTGATCTAGACCAATGGCTTGGGTTATTTGGTCTTTGAACCAAATCAAATTGAACCGGCTCATTACATGAGCGCATGGTTCAAAGGGGAAGAAATGGTGATCGGTTCACTTGGTGTGAACGCATCACACATTGAAGGGTTGCCATATTTGGAAGGTGCATTATTCCAATAGATGGTAACGCCTCCACATGTTTATGAGAGTAACGTCTCTCTTCTCCCTCTTGCTCTCGACGTTGCATTCTCGTGTAGAGAAGTGGTGAACGACGAGGAGGTCTCGCCAAGCAAGAAGTTCTCCCCCCTTTTTCCATACGGCAAGGACCCTTGAAGAATCTTGCTAGCACAAGGATCACAAGGGGTAGGCGACATCATTTTGTGTGCGTCACTTGTGGAGAAGCTCTCGTTTGGTCTTTGCTTCCAAACCGACATCCAATCTAATGGCATTGGTATGATCCCTTTGAGATCTTTTCGGTTATACAAGTTAATCATATGAACTACATGCGATCTTGATGATGAATTCCCTAGAAATATTACATGCGCCCCCCCATATTTAGGGTTTCATCTCCTTGCGCTCCCCCTTGAAGGGGACTTTCACTTCTTTCTATCATCCTCTCAATCTCTTTTGGATTTTGGACTATTTTTCTTGTTTGATTTAAAGATTGAAGGCACACGTAATTTTGTCAAGTAGGACAGGCATTGTGTCTTCGGACTGGCCAAGTCTCTTGATATAACAAAATTGCCAGGCGAAAGGATATCTGAAATCATCATGAAAAATAAATCGCAATTGACCAAAAGATTTGTGAGAAGAAGATGAGAAAAAGAGACTAGTTTTATGAAAAAGTAAAATTTCAGATTTTATGTTTTTCATGAGCATGTAGAATTGCATGAGCAAATACCTTGATTGTGCATGATGTTGTGATCATTAGTCAAGCCCCCCCCTTTGCATGCTTGTGATGTATCCTCGTGAGGCCTGCGTGCCGCTTTTCTTTTTGCTTTTAACTAAGAAGAAGATTAGGGTGGCGCATGTACTTGGAACTTGGCGCATGCATACCTTGGATGGTGGCGCAACAAGCATCAAAGAAAGAGGCACAAGCCTGCTTAGTGGCGCAAGTTAGGCATGGCCGAACCCTTGGGTTTGAGAGCTAGCTAACTTGGCTTCTTGCATTATGGCGCATTCTCATTGGAGGAAGACCATGGCATTGGCCGAACCCTTGGGTCTACCCTTAAGGTTTGAGAGCTAAACCATGTGAGAAGGACCTTGGAGCCAACCTTGAAGACCAAGATAGAGGGCGGCTAGGATAAGTCTTTCTTAAGGGCTTGAGTCCTATGTCAAGAGTTGAACCTCCTTTTGGCATGGGTTGGTTCAATGTCTTGAAAGGGCTTTCATCACATCATCTTTTACTGCCTTCCTTATCTGCTAAAAGCATGCCTGTGATGTTTTATCATTATGTTATCACTATAGGATTGCATGCCTGTATTGTTTGATAGAAGATAAAACTGATGAGACCTTAAAACCCTCATAATAAAATATCAAGTCTAGTAGCCTTCTAACGTGTAGCCCTCACTAAGCTATTGATCAGTGGAGTTGTGAACTGGTTCCCACCCTCGTGGGACACACCCACTTATCTTTAGAAAGTGTGTGGTGACAATGGTTTCCCCAGTCCAGTTTTAACCTGGGCGTGCCTTCGCAAGGAAATTCGTTGACCCTTGGCATAACGGTTAGGAATGGACTTGACTAGATTTTCATATGTGCTGGGCACATGATGAAACTCTAGAGGCATCGTTGAGAGGTAAGGGTTTCATGTTGTATCCAGCCCTCGCTGGACATGAAATGCCCAGACTGTCTCATCAAGGGGAGTTGCTTTGAGCAACCGGCTGGCGCGCCCACCATAGGAAACATGGGTTACTTTGTGCATCTCATCCCACCCTCGTGGGACGCGAAGCCTCATGTGAAATAAGGATCCCATCTCACTAGGAAGTCTTAAACTTCCCGATTGACTTTGTGGGTTGTCAATTCGAATTTAAAATAGTGGGAGCAGTAATCATTTAAAACAAGTCCAGTTTAAATGATTCGAAGTAGTACTAATCTGTTCTTCTTGGGTGTTGTAGAACAATGGCTACGAACACTGGTGGATTATCACTGCGATCACTCCTTGATAAGGATAAGTTAGTTGGAACTAACTTTATGGACTGGCATCGGAACTTGAGGATAGTCCTCAAGCTCGAGAAGAAGCTATATGTCCTTGAACAGGCTCTTCCTGCGGCTCCTCCGCCTAATGCCTGAATGGCAGATAGAGATGCTTATAGAAAGCATCAAGATGACTCTTTGGAGGTTGCATGTCTTATGCTAGCCAGCATGGCACCTGAACTGCAGGTGCAATATGAGGAGCAGAACGCTTTTCAGATGATCACTCATCTGAAACAGATGTTCGAGGCTCAGGCTAGAACGGAGAGATTTTACACCGCCAAAGCAGTCTTTGTTGGAACCCCTTTCGAGAGGGGGGCAAAAACCCTAATCATGGCGCAAATGAAATTTATGCAAGCGGAAGCAAGGGTTTCAAGATCTTTTGCATGCCATATGTTCAACTATCATAGATTGATAAGAACAAGGGGAGATTCATACCAACGCCATAGGCTTGGAATTCGGCTTGGAAGAAGAGAACAAGTTAGGTCTCCTCCACAAGTCCACACACAAGATGAAGATGCTCACTTCCTTGACGTCCCTTGTGCTAGCAAGGCACCCAAGCTATCTTGTCGAATGGAAAGGGGGTGATTAGATGAATCCCTATGGCCGAGAGCTCCTCTTCCTTGTCTTCCTCTTTCGTCAACCACACAAACGAAAAGGATCAAGGCGTTGTCGTCAAGAGACCAACGCTTAAGCGTTTTGGCGTTTAAGCAAAACCGGCTTTGATGACTTTCCATAAATGGAAGACAATCAAGCCATGCGCTCAAGACAAACCAAAAACGCCTATTGGCATTGAACCAAGCGTTCACATTTGTGAACCGGTTCAAGCCAAATCGTCCAATCGAATTTGGTTCATCAAACCAAACCGAAATAGCTCAAGCCACTTGGTCTAGACCAAATTGAACCCTAAGGCTCACGATCTAACCACTCATCTCTTGATGCCCCTGATCTCCCCGATCTAGCATCATTTCTCTCGATCGAAGCTTACCGATCTCAAGCCCTAATCAATCAAACATGATCAGACCAGATCTCACTTACAATCAGAGATTAAATCCCCTTTAATCTGAACTCAAAGAATCCAGTCCATACGATCTGACTCAAGTAAGCCATATCATCAAATTGTGCGACCCTGAGGGTTTCCTTTAAATGTCGGTAACGATAACTTACGTTATCACGACCAGTGAGGGGTATCTAGCAACACATCACTGTCTCCCGATTTAAAGGAAAGAGTCTTCCAAGACTTCTCCCAAACCATAGCACAAGTGTGAATCAAACTCACGAGGCATACATGTGTCCTTTGCCACTGGATGTTCTTATTGGACAAGCGTGCCAAGCCTGTAATTCCAATATGATGAGCATGATTAGATGAGATGCACATAGTCATCTGGGTATGGCCATACACTATCTCAATCATCTCATAAGGGGGCCCTTTAGAACACCACACTCCTTAAACAAGGAGACGACAATCCTATGTCTATCACTAGTGTCCTAACCTGACTCATGATCATTATCCAAGATAGTCTATGATCATTATCTTTCAAATGATATTGAACTACCTCAAAACAATGACAGTCATCATTTAGAAACACAAGTGATCTCAAGTCAGAGGACATGTGCCACTTGTTGCAATCAAGGAATATTCACATTGTGACAAGCAATTGAATATCCTAGTAGGGTCTGTCCAGTACATCCAATGTACCCATGAGTCTACATCTTATTCCATGCTCGAAGCATCCTATAAGATCAGCACACATATTAGTCTCAATCATATCAAGGCTGTCTCAGGTTCACCAAGATATCTCGACTAAGGACATATAGCATGTCAGCCTAGCTGAACAGCTTTGAGACATTATTCAGAAGTACACTTATTACAGCAGACAAGGTAACAACCTGAATAATAACCATGCCTTTTATAAACATAAGAGTTTATTACATGATACTTTTACAATCCCAAGGCCTCAAACATTAGCCTTAAGGGCATACCCCAACAATCTCCCACTTGCACTTAATCTAATGGTTGAGAAATCTCAAACCCATATTATTACAGTGCTTCTCATGCTTCTGCTGCGCCAGAGGCTTGGTAAGCGGGTCTTCCAGATTGTCATCTGTATGAACCTTGCAGATTTTGATCTCGCCTCGATCAATGATCTCCCGGATCAAGTGAAACCGTCTCTGTATGTGCTTGGACTTCTGGTGCGACCGTGGTTCCTTTGCTTGTGCGATGGCTCCAGTGTTATCACAGAAGATAACCAAAGGATCAGCACTCGAAGGAACGACACCAAGTTCTCTCACGAACTTACGAATCCACACTGCCTCCTTGGATGCTTCCGAGGCTGCAACATACTCGGCTTCTGTTGTGGAATCAGCAACAGTTGACTGTTTGAAGCTCTTCCACACCACTGCTCCACCATTCAAGCTGAAAACATAGCCTGATTGCGATCGGAAATCATCCTGGTCCGACTGGAACGAAGCGTCAGTATATCCCTCTATACTGAGTTCTTCCTGACCACCATATATCAAGAACATATCTTTGGTCCTCCGCAGATATTTTAAAATGTTCTTGACTGCAATCCAGTGCGCCAAACCTGGATTACTTTGGAATCGACTGGTCACGCTTAACCCGTAAGCGACGTCTGGGCGAGTACACAACATCGCATACATAATGGACCCAATAGCCGAAGCATAAGGCGTATTGTCCATTTCATCTTTTTCAGTCTGTGTTTGTGGACACTAACTCTTTGAAAGATTCAGACCATGTCTGACTGGAAGATATCCACGTTTAGAATTCTCTAAATGGAATCTATCCAGGACCTTATCGATGTAAGTACTCTGGCACAGCCCGAGAAGCCTCTTAGATCTATCTCGGTAGATCTTGACACCTAATACATAGGCTGCTTCTCCGAGATCTTTCATCTGGAAACATTTTCCTAACCATGCTTTAACAGCATGCAGTTCAGGAATATCATTTCCAATGATTAAGATATCATCGACGTAGAGGATTAGGAATGTAATTACGCTCCCACTAAACCTCTTATAAACACACGGGTCATCATCGTTCTTGATGAAACCAAACTCAGAGATTGATTCATCAAAACGAATGTTCCAGCTTCTAGATGCTTGTTTCAGTCCATAAATGGACTTCTTTAACTTGCATATTTTATGACGATCTGATGGATTAGTGAAACCCTCAGGTTGTGTCATATACACATCCTCATCCAGATTTCCATTAAGGAAAGCTGTTTTCACATCCATCTGCCAGATCTCATAATCGTAATATGCTGCTATCGCGAAAAGAATCCGAATAGACTTAAACATGGCTACAGGTGAGAAAGTTTCATCATAATCTATCCCGTAGATTTGTTTGAAACCTTTCGCAACTAGCCTGCCTTTATAGGTAACCACGTTACCATCCATGTCAATCTTCTTCTTGAAGATCCATTTACAGCCTATAGGGATTACTCCCGGAGGCGGATCAACCAAATCCCAGACTTGGTTATCTGACATGGAGTCCATTTCGGCTAGCATAGCTTCAAGCCATCTAGCTGACTCTGGTCCACTGACCGCATCCGCATAAGTGAGGGGTTCATCATTATCAATGATGTAGACTCCGTCATAGCGCTCAGGCTGACGACGGATCCTTCCCGATCTTCGCGGTTCCCGTGTTATCTGAGCCTCAGGTTGTTCAATAACCTGTTCAACTAGCTCAGGCTCATCCAACTGTGCTTGACTACTTTGTCCTTCCTCTGGATTCTCATCCAGCTTTATTTCTCTCCCACTGGCCTCTTGCAGAAGAAATTCCCTCTCAAGAAATATAGCCGTCCGAGCAACAAAAACCTTGTTCTCTTTGGGATCGAAGAAATAATAACCCTTAGTTTCCTTAGGGTAACCAACAAAGATACATTTCTCAGATCTGCTCTCCAGTTTCCCAGAGGCGAGCTTTTTGACATAAGCCTCGCAACCCCAGATCCTGATAAATGTCAAGCTAGGCTGTTTCCCATACCATAACTCATACGGCGTCTTTGAAACTGCCTTAGATGGCACTCGGTTTAGTACCTTTGCAGCTGTTTCCAGTGCAAAACCCCAAAAGGAGTATGGAAGAGTAGCCTGACTCATCATAGAACGAACCATATCAAGTAACGTTCTATTTCTCCTTTCGGACACACCATTCCATTGCGGTGTTCCTGGCGGAGTGAGCTGTGAGACAATCCCACACTCCTTTAGATAGTCAGTAAATGCATGACTCAGGTATTCACCACCTCGATCAGAACGAAGTGCCTTGATATTACGGCCTAACTGATTTTGTACTTCATTTTTGAACTCTTTGAACTTGTCAAAAGATTCACTTTTATGTCTCATCAGATAGACATACCCATACCTACTGAAATCATCAGTAAAGGTAATGAAGTACTGATAGCCACCTCTGGCATGTTTACTGAAAGGCCCACACACATCACTGTGTAAAAGGTCAAGTAAACCTGAAGTCCTTTGACCCTTTTGAAGAAAAGGTGACTTCGTCATTTTACCCATTAAACAAGCTTTGCATGTATCAATCTCCTCATAGGAGAATGATCCCAGCAGTCCATGTTCATGCAACCGCTTAATGCGCTTCTCGTTTATATGGCCTAAACGACTATGCCATAGCAAGGTGCTGTCATCAGGATACTTGGCTTTCTTATTATCAATATTTTGTATCGAATATTCCATGTCCAACATGAATAACCCATTGTTAATTGAACCAGTGGCATACACAATATTATCATGAGATAAAACACACTTTGAAATTTTGCATTCAAAGGAAAATCCCTTCCTGACAAGAGCAGGAATGGAGATAATATTCTTGGTAATACTGGGTACAAAATAACAATTGTTTAATTCTAATACAATGCCAGATGGTAAAGAAATGAAATAGTCTCCTACAGCAACAGCAGCAACCCGTGCCCCGTTTCCAACGCGTAGGTCTACCTCATGCTGTCCCACCTGCCTTCTTCTCTTGAGTTCCTGTACATTTGAACAAATGTGAACTCCACATGCAGTGTCCAACACCCATGATATAGAAGAAGATAACATGACCTCAGTCACATATATACCTGAGCCAGAAGCGATGCTTCCCCTCTTATCTCCTTGGAGCGCTTTACAGTCCTTTTTCCAGTGACCCAGCTGGCCACAGTGGAAACACCTGTTGTCCTTCGACCGCTTCACCTTCTGTTTCAGAGCCTTGCTGTAGTTCTTGACAGGGGCCTTGCCCTTCTTCCCCTTCTTCTTGTTCCTTGAAGGAACCATCAAGACAGAGGTCGAAGGCTTTCCCTTCAGAGTCTCCTCAGTAGTCAAGAGCATATTCAGCAGCTCTGCCGGAGTACAATCGATTTTGTTCATATTAAAGTTAATGATGAACGCATCGAAAGAAGGCGGGAGAGACTGCAGAATAATATCTACAGCAAGCTCCTGGTTGATGGTATGCCCCAGTTTCTCCAGAGCCTCCTTGTGCCCAATCATCTTGAGCACGTGAGCTCCCACTAGGCTCCCCTCAGCCAGTTTGCTCTGAAAGAAGAGCTTCGTCAGATTATAGCGTTCTGTCCTCGCCTGTGCAGCATACAGCATCTTGAGGTTCGCTATAATCTCTATAGCCGACATATCCTCATGCTGACGCTGCAGCGGTGGCGTCATAGACGCTAGCATCAGGCAAGCGACATCAATGCTATCATTGACGTGCTTTTCATAGGCATCCCGAACCGCCCTTGCGGCATTCGGAGCGGGCTGCGGCGGTATCGCCGTCTCGAGGACATACAGTTTCCTCTCTGCCTTAAGAACGATCTTAAGGTGTCCGAACCAATCAGAGAAGTTCGGCCCAGCAAACTTCTCCCTTTCCAGTAGGGATCGCACATTGAAGCTCATGGTGTTCGTTGCTGCAGGAATCTACAACAATGCAAGAACAGCAAGGTCAGTATCAATGTTCAGAATCAATCCAGGACTTAAGAAAGATTCTTTTCTCACTATTTTATCTGACTGAAAAATCCAGTAAAACAGTCCGAAAGAGTAAAACTCTTTTAGTGAGATGGGATCCAGATTTCATACTTGGTCTCCGCGTCCCGCTCAGGCGAGATAAGATGCACAGAGAGGACAAGCACTAATTTCTGGTAGGCAGTCCCTGCCAATCGCCAGCCCGTGCGATTCCCCTTCATCTGGGCAATCCAGCAGACTGTGCCAACTGAGTTGGTACAACACAATCTCTGATCCCACAGATGGCTGCCTCCATGTGCTACCATATGCGCCACATATGTAGCCTACATGGTCAAGCTGACCCGACCTACTCCCTGGACCACCACGTGCTATGCTGAGCAACGAGAAGGGATAAATCCCTACTCTGTAACACGCAGGTGTAATCCCGCACCGTCTGAAGATAGATGGACGTGCCCACTGAGTGGGTACAACACGGCTCCAACGATAGTCAGAACGGTGAGGTTTCGCGTCAGAAGGCTTACGAGCTTGATATATTAGCGTTGGATTTTAACGGTCTTTTTATCTTCTTGACTATCATGCAAGTCCTATGGTGATAGCAGAAGATAAACACATGCATTTCTAATTATAAAAGCAATAAATAGAAAGCATGTTGATCTTATGTGGTAAATGCCCATGAACCCTAAGTAAGACCTTAATTTTACTTAAGTCTTCACTTGAGCTCCTTTTGCATCTCATCTGGTCCAACCCAGGGCTCTAGCTCCTAGAGCACCTCAGGTGCGCCACCAGCTGAATGCCCCTTGGGATGTGTGCCTTTGTGCTCCTGTCTAATCAAATACAATTTGATCTATCTAGACAAGATTGACTCGCAGGTCAATTACATATTATAAATTAAGTACAATGTGATTCGCAGATCACAAATTAATTTACAATTTTAAATCCAGGCACGCAGGCCCCAGCACAGCACACAATAGGGCAACCCACATAAGATTAAATAAACAAGCATAGGCATCAATCAACATGTGATCCATTCATGAAATTAAAATTTTTGAAAAACCCCATGGCATCAATTTTAATTTCCTTATGAGCCCTATAACCTTACAACGGTCCATTGATGGGGATCCACTCATCAAGTCTAGTTAGATCCTTGCCCTTGCATGCACCAAGTCCTAACTGACTCGCGTTGACCTGATGGTCAACCATGCATGCGCCAAGGGCTGAACCACCAACATGAGTTCTGGCAAGCGGGTGTGACCCCGGGCCTAACTCATGTGTGTTCACTGGTTGTCTCAACCAGACCTCGCTACACGCCTGTGATGCAATCGACCTATAGCCACCTCGTGCTTGCGCACAGGTGCCATCTGGTCGATCCATCTAGGCTGTCAGATGGTCTGATCAGACTAGTTTGATCTAACATAGAGGATGCTTTCAACCCCATCAACCCATCTAAGGGTTTACAATAGGTGCAACTTAGATCTAATTCATGGGCGCGCAAGATGTTTTGTTTTGTCAAAAACAACATGTAAGAAGCGCCAATCAAACATGCGCCAACAACAACACTTGTAGAGTCCCCTTCAAGGGGGAGCGCAACTTTGACAACAACAAACAACAAGCACCTATACATGCGGCTTAGAACAACAAACATCATGCATGAAGTTTTCGCATCATAAATTTTTCATGAGCTTGCGCATGTAACCAACCATAGATCTAAGCATAAATGTAAACATGGATCACATCAGCAAACATAATAGCATGCATAGACGGCTCTGATACCAATTGTTGGAACCCCTTTCGAGAGGGGGGCAAAAACCCTAATCATGGCGCAAATGAAATTTATGCAAGCGGAAGCAAGGGTTTCAAGATCTTTTGCATGCCATATGTTCAACTATCATAGATTGATAAGAACAAGGGGAGATTCATACCAACGCCATAGGCTTGGAATTCGGCTTGGAAGAAGAGAACAAGTTAGGTCTCCTCCACAAGTCCACACACAAGATGAAGATGCTCACTTCCTTGACGTCCCTTGTGCTAGCAAGGCACCCAAGCTATCTTGTCGAACGGAAAGGGGGTGATTAGATGAATCCCTATGGCCGAGAGCTCCTCTTCCTTGTCTTCCTCTTTCGTCAACCACACAAACGAAAAGGATCAAGGCGTTGTCGTCAAGAGACCAACGCTTAAGCGTTTTGGCGTTTAAGCAAAACCGGCTTTGATGACTTTCCATAAAAGGAAGACAATCAAGCCATGCGCTCAAGACAAACCAAAAACGCCTATTGGCATTGAACCAAGCGTTCACATTTGTGAACCGGTTCAAGCCAAATCGTCCAATCGAATTTGGTTCATCAAACCAAACCGAAATAGCTCAAGCCACTTGGTCTAGACCAAATTGAACCCTAAGGCTCACGATCTAACCACTCATCTCTTGATGCCCCTGATCTCCCCGATCTAGCATCATTTCTCTCTATCGAAGCTTACCGATCTCAAGCCCTAATCAATCAAACATGATCAGACCAGATCTCACTTACAATCAGAGATTAAATCCCCTTTAATCTGAACTCAAAGAATCCAGTCCATACGATCTGACTCAAGTAAGCCATATCATCAAATTGTGCGACCCTGAGGGTTTCCTTTAAATGTCGGTAACGATAACTTACGTTATCACGACCAGTGAGGGGTATCTAGCAACACATCACTGTCTCCCGATATAAAGGAAAGAGTCTTCCAAGACTTCTCCCAAACCATAGCACAAGTGTTAATCAAACTCACGAGGCATACATGTGTCCTTTGCCACTGGATGTTCTTATTGGACAAGCGTGCCAAGCCTGTAATTCCAATATGATGAGCATGATTAGATCAGATGCACATAGTCATCTGGGTATGGCCATACACTATCTCAATCATCTCATAAGGGGGCCCTTTAGAACACCACACTCCTTAAACAAGGAGACGACAATCCTATGTCTATCACTAGTGTCCTAACCTGACTCATGATCATTATCCAAGATAGTCTATGATCATTATCTTTCAAATGATATTGAACTACCTCAAAACAATGACAGTCATCATTTAGAAACACAAGTGATCTCAAGTCAGAGGACATGTGCCACTTGTTGCAATCAAGGAATATTCACATTGTGACAAGCAATTGAATATCCTAGTAGGGTCTGTCCAGTACATCCAATGTACCCATGAGTCTACATCTTATTCCATGCTCGAAGCATCCTATAAGATCAGCACACATATTAGTCTCAATCATATCAAGGCTGTCTCAGGTTCACCAAGATATCTCGACTAAGGACATATAGCATGTCAGCCTAGCTGAACAGCTTTGAGACATTATTCAGAAGTACACTTATTACAGCAGACAAGGTAACAACCTGAATAATAACCATGCCTTTTATAAACATAAGAGTTTATTACATGATACTTTTACAATCCCAAGGCCTCAAACATTAGCCTTAAGGGCATACCCCAACAATCTCCCACTTGCACTTAATCTAATGGTTGAGAAATCTCAAACCCATATTATTACAGTGCTTCTCATGCTTCTGCTGCGCCAGAGGCTTGGTAAGCGGGTCTTCCAGATTGTCATCTGTATGAACCTTGCAGATTTTGATCTCGCCTCGATCAATGATCTCCCGGATCAAGTGAAACCGTCTCTGTATGTGCTTGGACTTCTGGTGCGACCGTGGTTCCTTTGCTTGTGCGATGGCTCCAGTGTTATCACAGAAGATAACCAAAGGATCAGCACTCGAAGGAACGACACCAAGTTCTCTCACGAACTTACGAATCCACACTGCCTCCTTGGATGCTTCCGAGGCTGCAACATACTCGGCTTCTGTTGTGGAATCAGCAACAGTTGACTGTTTGAAGCTCTTCCACACCACTGCTCCACCATTCAAGCTGAAAACATAGCCTGATTGCGATCGGAAATCATCCTGGTCCGACTGGAACGAAGCGTCAGTATATCCCTCTATACTGAGTTCTTCCTGACCACCATATATCAAGAACATATCTTTGGTCCTCCGCAGATATTTTAAAATGTTCTTGACTGCAATCCAGTGCGCCAAACCTGGATTACTTTGGAATCGACTGGTCACGCTTAACCCGTAAGCGACGTCTGGGCGAGTACACAACATCGCATACATAATGGACCCAATAGCCGAAGCATAAGGCGTATTGTCCATTTCATCTTTTTCAGTCTGTGTTTGTGGACACTGACTCTTTGAAAGATTCTGACCATGTCTGACTGGAAGATATCCACGTTTAGAATTCTCTAAATGGAATCTATCCAGGACCTTATCGATGTAAGTACTCTGGCACAGCCCGAGAAGCCTCTTAGATCTATCTCGGTAGATCTTGACACCTAATACATAGGCTGCTTCTCCGAGATCTTTCATCTGGAAACATTTTCCTAACCATGCTTTAACAGCATGCAGTTCAGGAATATCATTTCCAATGATTAAGATATCATCGACGTAGAGGATTAGGAATGTAATTACGCTCCCACTAAACCTCTTATAAACACACGGGTCATCATCGTTCTTGATGAAACCAAACTCAGAGATTGATTCATCAAAACGAATGTTCCAGCTTCTAGATGCTTGTTTCAGTCCATAAATGGACTTCTTTAACTTGCATATTTTATGACGATATAATGGATTAGTGAAACCCTCAGGTTGTGTCATATACACATCCTCATCCAGATTTCCATTAAGGAAAGCTGTTTTCACATCCATCTGCCAGATCTCATAATCGTAATATGCTGCTATCGCGAAAAGAATCCGAATAGACTTAAACATGGCTACAGGTGAGAAAGTTTCATCATAATCTATCTCGTAGATTTGTTTGAAACCTTTCGCAACTAGCCTGCCTTTATAGGTAACCACGTTACCATCCATGTCAATCTTCTTCTTGAAGATCCATTTACAGCCTATAGGGATTACTCCCGGAGGCGGATCAACCAAATCCCAGACTTGGTTATCTGACATGGAGTCCATTTCGGCTCGCATAGCTTCAAGCCATCTAGCTGACTCCGGTCCACTGACCGCATCCGCATAAGTGAGGGGTTCATCATTATCAATGATGTAGACTCCGTCATAGCGCTCAGGCTGACGACGGATCCTTCCCGATCTTCGCGGTTCCCGTGTTATCTGAGCCTCAGGTTGTTCAATAACCTGTTCAACTGGCTCAGGCTCATCCAACTGTGCTTGACTACTTTGTCCTTCCTATGGATTCTCATCCAGCTTTATTTCTCTCCCACTGGCCTCTTGCAGAAGAAATTCCCTCTCAAGAAATATAGCCGTCCGAGCAACAAAAACCTTGTTCTCTTTGGGATCGAAGAAATAATAACCCTTAGTTTCCTTAGGGTAACCAACAAAGATACATTTCTCAGATCTGCTCTCCAGTTTCCCAGAGGCGAGCTTTTTGACATAAGCCTCGCAACCCCAGATCCTGATAAATGTCAAGCTAGGCTGTTTCCCATACCATAACTCATACGGCGTCTTTGAAACTGCCTTGGATGGCACTCGGTTTAGTACCTTTGCAGCTGTTTCCAGTGCAAAACCCCAAAAGGAGTATGGAAGAGTAGCCTGACTCATCATAGAACGAACCATATCAAGTAACGTTCTATTTCTCCTTTCGGACACACCATTCCATTGCGGTGTTCCTGGCGGAGTGAGCTGTGAGACAATCCCACACTCCTTTAGATAGTCAGTAAATGCATGACTCAGGTATTCACCACCTCGATCAGAACGAAGTGCCTTGATATTACGGCCTAACTGATTTTGTACTTCATTTTTGAACTCTTTGAACTTGTCAAAAGATTCACTTTTATGTCTCATCAGATAGACATACCCATACCTACTGAAATCATCAGTAAAGGTAATGAAGTACTGATAGCCACCTCTGGCATGTTTACTGAAAGGCCCACACACATCACTGTGTAAAAGGTCAAGTAAACCTGAAGTCCTTTGACCCTTTTGAAGAAAAGGTGACTTCGTCATTTTACCCATTAAACAAGCTTTGCATGTATCAATCTCCTCATAGGAGAATGATCCCAGCAGTCCATGTTCATGCAACCGCTTAATGCGCTTCTCGTTTATATGGCCTAAACGACTATGCCATAGCAAGGTGCTGTCATCAGGATACTTGGCTTTCTTATTATCAATATTTTGTATCGAATATTCCATGTCCAACATGAATAACCCATTGTTAATTGAACCAGTGGCATACACAATATTATCATGAGATAAAACACACTTTGAAATTTTGCATTCAAAGGAAAATCCCTTCCTGACAAGAGCAGGAATGGAGATAATATTCTTGGTAATACTGGGTACAAAATAACAATTGTTTAATTCTAATACAATGCCAGATGGTAAAGAAATGAAATAGTCTCCTACAGCAACAGCAGCAACCCGTGCCCCGTTTCCAACGCGTAGGTCTACCTCATGCTGTCCCACCTGCCTTCTTCTCTTGAGTTCCTGTACATTTGAACAAATGTGAACTCCACATGCAGTGTCCAACACCCATGATATAGAAGAAGATAACATGACCTCAGTCACATATATACTTGAGCCAGAAGCGATGCTTCCCCTCTTATCTCCTTGGAGCGCTTTACAGTCCTTTTTCCAGTGACCCAGCTGGCCACAGTGGAAACACCTATTGTCCTTCGACCGCTTCACCTTCTGTTTCAGAGCCTTGCTGTAGTTCTTGACAGGGGCCTTGCCCTTCTTCCCCTTCTTCTTGTTCCTTGAAGGAACCATCAAGACAGAGGTCGAAGGCTTTCCCTTCAGAGTCTCCTCAGTAGTCAAGAGCATATTCAGCAGCTCTGCCGGAGTACAATCGATTTTGTTCATATTAAAGTTAATGATGAACGCATCGAAAGAAGGCGGGAGAGACTGCAGAATAATATCTACAGCAAGCTCCTGGTTGATGGTATGCCCCAGTTTCTCCAGAGCCTCCTTGTGCCCAATCATCTTGAGCACGTGAGCTCCCACTGGGCTCCCCTCAGCCAGTTTGCTCTGAAAGAAGAGCTTCGTCAGATTATAGCGTTCTGTCCTCGCCTGTGCAGCATACAGCATCTTGAGGTTCGCTATAATCTCTATAGCCGACATATCCTCATGCTGACGCTGCAGCGGTGGCGTCATAGACGCTAGCATCAGGCAAGCGACATCAATGCTATCATTGACGTGCTTTTCATAGGCATCCCGAACCGCCCTTGCGGCGTTCGGAGCGGGCTGCGGCGGTATCGCCGTCTCGAGGACATACAGTTTCCTCTCTGCCTTAAGAACGATCTTAAGGTGTCCGAACCAGTCAGAGAAGTTCGGCCCAGCAAACTTCTCCCTTTCCAGTAGGGATCGCACATTGAAGCTCATGGTGTTCGTTGCTGCAGGAATCTACAACAATGCAAGAACAGCAAGGTCAGTATCAATGTTCAGAATCAATCCAGGACTTAAGAAAGATTCTTTTCTCACTATTTTATCTGACTGAAAAATCCAGTAAAACAGTCCGAAAGTGTAAAACTCTTTTAGTGAGATGGGATCCAGATTTCATACTTGGTCTCCGCGTCCCGCTCAGGCGAGATAAGATGCACAGAGAGGACAAGCACTAATTTCTGGTAGGCAGTCCCTGCCAATCGCCAGCCCGTGCGATTCCCCTTCATCTGGGCAATCCAGCAGACTGTGCCAACTGAGTTGGTACAACACAGTCTCTGATCCCACAGATGGCTGCCTCCATGTGCTACCATATGCGCCACATATGTAGCCTACATGGTCAAGCTGACCCGACCTACTCCCTGGACCACCACGTGCTATGCTGAGCAACGAGAAGGGATAAATCCCTACTCTGTAACACGCAGGTGTAATCCCGCACCGTCTGAAGATAGATGGACGTGCCCACTGAGTGGGTACAACATGGCTCCAACGATAGTCAGAACGGTGAGGTTTCGCGTCAGAAGGCTTACGAGCTTGATATATTAGCGTTGGATTTTAACGGTCTTTTTATCTTCTTGACTATCATGCAAGTCCTATGGTGATAGCAGAAGATAAACACATGCATTTCTAATTATAAAAGCAATAAATAGAAAGCATGTTGATCTTATGTGGTAAATGCCCATGAACCCTAAGTAAGACCTTAATTTTACTTAAGTCTTCACTTGAGCTCCTTTTGCATCTCATCTGGTCCAACCCAGGGCTCTAGCTCCTAGAGCACCTCAGGTGCGCCACCAGCTGAATGCCCCTTGGGATGTGTGCCTTTGTGCTCCTGTCTAATCAAATACAATTTGATCTATCTAGACAAGATTGACTCGCAGGTCAATTACATATTATAAATTAAGTACAATGTGATTCGCAGATCACAAATTAATTTACAATTTTAAATCCAGGCACGCAGGCCCCAGCACAGCACACAATAGGGCAACCCACATAAGATTAAATAAACAAGCATAGGCATCAATCAACATGTGATCCATTCATGAAATTAAAATTTTTGAAAAACCCCATGGCATCAATTTTAATTTCCTTATGAGCCCTATAACCTTACAACGGTCCATTGATGGGGATCCACTCATCAAGTCTAGTTAGATCCTTGCCCTTGCATGCACCAAGTCCTAACTGACTCGCGTTGACCTGATGGTCAACCATGCATGCGCCAAGGGCTGAACCACCAACATGAGTTCTGGCAAGCGGGTGTGACCCCGGGCCTAACTCATGTGTGTTCACTGGTTGTCTCAACCAGACCTCGCTACACGCCTGTGATGCAATCGACCTATAGCCACCTCGTGCTTGCGCACAGGTGCCATCTGGTCGATCCATCTAGGCTGTCAGATGGTCTGATCAGACTAGTTTGATCTAACATAGAGGATGCTTTCAACCCCATCAACCCGTCTAAGGGTTTACAATAGGTGCAACTTAGATCTAATTCATGGGCGCGCAAGATGTTTTGTTTTGTCAAAAACAACATGTAAGAAGCGCCAATCAAACATGCGCCAACAACAACACTTGTAGAGTCCCCTTCAAGGGGGAGCGCAACTTTGACAACAACAAACAACAAGCACCTATACATGCGGCTTAGAACAACAAACATCATGCATGAAGTTTTCGCATCATAAATTTTTCATGAGCTTGCGCATCTAACCAACCATAGATCTAAGCATAAATGTAAACATGGATCACATCAGCAAACATAATAGCATGCATAGACGGCTCTGATACCAATTGTTGGAACCCCTTTCGAGAGGGGGGCAAAAACCCTAATCATGGCGCAAATGAAATTTATGCAAGCGGAAGCAAGGGTTTCAAGATCTTTTGCATGCCATATGTTCAACTATCATAGATTGATAAGAACAAGGGGAGATTCATACCAACGCCATAGGCTTGGAATTCGGCTTGGAAGAAGAGAACAAGTTAGGTCTCCTCCACAAGTCCACACACAAGATGAAGATGCTCACTTCCTTGACGTCCCTTGTGCTAGCAAGGCACCCAAGCTATCTTGTCGAATGGAAAGGGGGTGATTAGATGAATCCCTATGGCCGAGAGCTCCTCTTCCTTGTCTTCCTCTTTCGTCAACCACACAAACGAAAAGGATCAAGGCGTTGTCGTCAAGAGACCAACGCTTAAGCGTTTTGGCGTTTAAGCAAAACCGGCTTTGATGACTTTCCATAAATGGAAGACAATCAAGCCATGCGCTCAAGACAAACCAAAAACGCCTATTGGCATTGAACCAAGCGTTCACATTTGTGAACCGGTTCAAGCCAAATCGTCCAATCGAATTTGGTTCATCAAACCAAACCGAAATAGCTCAAGCCACTTGGTCTAGACCAAATTGAACCCTAAGGCTCACGATCTAACCACTCATCTCTTGATGCCCCTGATCTCCCCGATCTAGCATCATTTCTCTCGATCGAAGCTTACCGATCTCAAGCCCTAATCAATCAAACATGATCAGACCAGATCTCACTTACAATCAGAGATTAAATCCCCTTTAATCTGAACTCAAAGAATCCAGTCCATACGATCTGACTCAAGTAAGCCATATCATCAAATTGTGCGACCCTGAGGGTTTCCTTTAAATGTCGGTAACGATAACTTACGTTATCACGACCAGTGAGGGGTATCTAGCAACACATCACTGTCTCCCGATATAAAGGAAAGAGTCTTCCAAGACTTCTCCCAAACCATAGCACAAGTGTGAATCAAACTCACGAGGCATACATGTGTCCTTTGCCACTGGATGTTCTTATTGGACAAGCGTGCCAAGCCTGTAATTCCAATATGATGAGCATGATTAGATCAGATGCACATAGTCATCTGGGTATGGCCATACACTATCTCAATCATCTCATAAGGGGGCCTTTTAGAACACCACACTCCTTAAACAAGGAGACGACAATCCTATGTCTATCACTAGTGTCCTAACCTGACTCATGATCATTATCCAAGATAGTCTATGATCATTATCTTTCAAATGATATTGAACTACCTCAAAACAATGACAGTCATCATTTAGAAACACAAGTGATCTCAAGTCAGAGGACATGTGCCACTTGTTGCAATCAAGGAATATTCACATTGTGACAAGCAATTGAATATCCTAGTAGGGTCTGTCCAGTACATCCAATGTACCCATGAGTCTACATCTTATTCCATGCTCGAAGCATCCTATAAGATCAGCACACATATTAGTCTCAATCATATCAAGGCTGTCTCAGGTTCACCAAGATATCTCGACTAAGGACATATAGCATGTCAGCCTAGCTGAACAGCTTTGAGACATTATTCAGAAGTACACTTATTACAGCAGACAAGGTAACAACCTGAATAATAACCATGCCTTTTATAAACATAAGAGTTTATTACATGATACTTTTACAATCCCAAGGCCTCAAACATTAGCCTTAAGGGCATACCCCAACAATCTCCCACTTGCACTTAATCTAATGGTTGAGAAATCTCAAACCCATATTATTACAGTGCTTCTCATGCTTCTGCTGCGCCAGAGGCTTGGTAAGCGGGTCTTCCAGATTGTCATCTGTATGAACCTTGCAGATTTTGATCTCGCCTCGATCAATGATCTCCCGGATCAAGTGAAACCGTCTCTGTATGTGCTTGGACTTCTGGTGCGACCGTGGTTCCTTTGCTTGTGCGATGGCTCCAGTGTTATCACAGAAGATAACCAAAGGATCAGCACTCGAAGGAACGACACCAAGTTCTCTCACGAACTTACGAATCCACACTGCCTCCTTCGATGCTTCCGAGGCTGCAACATACTCGGCTTCTATTGTGGAATCAGCAACAGTTGACTGTTTGAAGCTCTTCCACACCACTGCTCCACCATTCAAGCTGAAAACATAGCCTGATTGCGATCGGAAATCATCCTGGTCCAACTGGAACGAAGCGTATGTATATCCCTCTATACTGAGTTCTTCCTGACCACCATATATCAAGAACATATCTTTGGTCCTCCGCAGATATTTTAAAATGTTCTTGACTGCAATCCAGTGCGCCAAACCTGGATTACTTTGGAATCGACTGGTCACGCTTAACCCGTAAGCGACGTCTGGGCGAGTACACAACATCGCATACATAATGGACCCAATAGCCGAAGCATAAGGCGTATTATCCATTTCATCTTTTTCAGTCTGTGTTTGTGGACACTGACTCTTTGAAAGATTCAGACCATGTCTGACTGGAAGATATCCACGTTTAGAATTCTCTAAATGGAATCTATCCAGGACCTTATCGATGTAAGTACTCTGGCACAGCCCGAGAAGCCTCTTAGATCTATCTCGGTAGATCTTGACACCTAATACATAGGCTGCTTCTCCGAGATCTTTCATCTGGAAACATTTTCCTAACCATGCTTTAACAGCATGCAGTTCAGGAATATCATTTCCAATGATTAAGATATCATCGACGTAGAGGATTAGGAATGTAATTACGCTCCCACTAAACCTCTTATAAACACACGGGTCATCATCGTTCTTGATGAAACCAAACTCAGAGATTGATTCATCAAAACGAATGTTCCAGCTTCTAGATGCTTGTTTCAGTCCATAAATGGACTTCTTTAACTTGCATATTTTATGACGATCTGATGGATTAGTGAAACCCTCAGGTTGTGTCATATACACATCCTCATCAAGATTTCCATTAAGGAAAGCTGTTTTCACATCCATCTGCCAGATCTCATAATCGTAATATGCTACTATCGCGAAAAGAATCCGAATAGACTTAAACATGGCTACAGGTGAGAAAGTTTCATCATAATCTATCCCGTAGATTTGTTTGAAACCTTTCGCAACTAGCCTGCCTTTATAGGTAACCACGTTACCATCCATGTCAATCTTCTTCTTGAAGATCCATTTACAGCCTATAGGGATTACTCCCGGAGGCGGATCAACCAAATCCCAGACTTGGTTATCTGACATGGAGTCCATTTCGGCTAGCATAGCTTCAAGCCATCTAGCTGACTCTGGTCCACTGACCGCATCCGCATAAGTGAGGGGTTCATCATTATCAATGATGTAGACTCCGTCATAGCGCTCAGGCTGACGACGGATCCTTCCCGATCTTCGCGGTTCCCGTGTTATCTGAGCCTCAGGTTGTTCAATAACCTGTTCAACTGGCTCAGGCTCATCCAACTGTGCTTGACTACTTTGTCCTTCCTCTGTATTCTCATCCAGCTTTATTTCTCTCCCACTGGCCTCTTGCAGAAGAAATTCCCTCTCAAGAAATATAGCCGTCCGAGCAACAAAAACCTTGTTCTCTTTGGGATCGAAGAAATAATAACCCTTAGTTTCCTTAGGGTAACCAACAAAGATACATTTCTCAGATCTGCTCTCCAGTTTCCCAGAGGCGAGCTTTTTGACATAAGCCTCGCAACCCCAGATCCTGATAAATGTCAAGCTAGGCTGTTTCCCATACCATAACTCATACGGCGTCTTTGAAACTGCCTTGGATGGCACTCGGTTTAGTACCTTTGCAGCTGTTTCCAGTGCAAAACCCCAAAAGGAGTATGGAAGAGTAGCCTGACTCATCATAGAACGAACCATATCAAGTAACGTTCTATTTCTCCTTTCGGACACACCATTCCATTGCGGTGTTCCTGGCGGAGTGAGCTGTGAGACAATCCCACACTCCTTTAGATAGTCAGTAAATGCATGACTCAGGTATTCACCACCTCGATCAGAACGAAGTGCCTTGATATTACGGCCTAACTGATTTTGTACTTCATTTTTGAACTCTTTGAACTTGTCAAAAGATTCACTTTTATGTCTCATCAGATAGACATACCCATACCTACTGAAATCATCAGTAAAGGTAATGAAGTACTGATAGCCACCTCTGGCATGTTTACTGAAAGGCCCACACACATCACTGTGTAAAAGGTCAAGTAAACCTGAAGTCCTTTGACCCTTTTGAAGAAAAGGTGACTTCGTCATTTTACCCATTAAACAAGCTTTGCATGTATCAATCTCCTCATAGGAGAATGATCCCAGCAGTCCATGTTCATGCAACCGCTTAATGCGCTTCTCGTTTATATGGCCTAAACGACTATGCCATAGCAAGGTGCTGTCATCAGGATACTTGGCTTTCTTATTATCAATATTTTGTATCGAATATTCCATGTCCAACATGAATAACCCATTGTTAATTGAACCAGTGGCATACACAATATTATCATGAGATAAAACACACTTTGAAATTTTGCATTCAAAGGAAAATCCCTTCCTGACAAGAGCAGGAATGGAGATAATATTCTTGGTAATACTGGGTACAAAATAACAATTGTTTAATTCTAATACAATGCCAGATGGTAAAGAAATGAAATAGTCTCCTACAGCAACAGCAGCAACCCGTGCCCCGTTTCCAACGCGTAGGTCTACCTCATGCTGTCCCACCTGCCTTCTTCTCTTGAGTTCCTGTACATTTGAACAAATGTGAACTCCACATGCAGTGTCCAACACCCATGATATAGAAGAAGATAACATGACCTCAGTCACATATATACCTGAGCCAGAAGCGATGCTTCCCCTCTTATCTCCTTGGAGCGCTTTACAGTCCTTTTTCCAGTGACCCAGCTGGCCACAGTGGAAACACCTGTTGTCCTTCGACCGCTTCACCTTCTGTTTCAGAGCCTTGCTGTAGTTCTTGACAGGGGCCTTGCCCTTCTTCCCCTTCTTCTTGTTCCTTGAAGGAACCATCAAGACAGAGGTCGAAGGCTTTCCCTTCAGAGTCTCCTCAGTAGTCAAGAGCATATTCAGCAGCTCTGCCGGAGTACAATCGATTTTGTTCATATTAAAGTTAATGATGAACGCATCGAAAGAAGGCGGGAGAGACTGCAGAATAATATCTACAGCAAGCTCCTGGTTGATGGTATGCCCCAGTTTCTCCAGAGCCTCCTTGTGCCCAATCATCTTGAGCACGTGAGCTCCCACTAGGCTCCCCTCAGCCAGTTTGCTCTGAAAGAAGAGCTTCGTCAGATTATAGCGTTCTGTCCTCGCCTGTGCAGCATACAGCATCTTGAGGTTCGCTATAATCTCTATAGCCGACATATCCTCATGCTGACGCTGCAGCGGTGGCGTCATAGACGCTAGCATCAGGCAAGCGACATCAATGCTATCATTGACGTGCTTTTCATAGGCATCCCGAACCGCCCTTGCGGCGTTCGGAGCGGGCTGCGGCGGTATCGCCGTCTCGAGGACATACAGTTTCCTCTCTGCCTTAAGAACGATCTTAAGGTGTCCGAACCAGTCAGAGAAGTTCGGCCCAGCAAACTTCTCCCTTTCCAGTAGGGATCGCACATTGAAGCTCATGGTGTTCGTTGCTGCAGGAATCTACAACAATGCAAGAACAGCAAGGTCAGTATCAATGTTCAGAATCAATCCAGGACTTAAGAAAGATTCTTTTCTCACTATTTTATCTGACTGAAAAATCCAGTAAAACAGTCCGAAAGAGTAAAACTCTTTTAGTGAGATGGGATCCAGATTTCATACTTGGTCTCCGCGTCCCGCTCAGGCGAGATAAGATGCACAGAGAGGACAAGCACTAATTTCTGGTAGGCAGTCCCTGCCAATCGCCAGCCCGTGCGATTCCCCTTCATCTGGGCAATCCAGCAGACTGTGCCAACTGAGTTGGTACAACACAGTCTCTGATCCCACAGATGGCTGCCTCCATGTGCTACCATATGCGCCACATATGTAGCCTACATGGTCAAGCTGACCCGACCTACTCCCTGGACCACCACGTGCTATGATGAGCAACGAGAAGGGATAAATCCCTACTCTGTAACACGCAGGTGTAATCCCGCACCGTCTGAAGATAGATGGACGTGCCCACTGAGTGGGTACAACACGGCTCCAACGATAGTTAGAACGGTGAGGTTTCGCGTCAGAAGGCTTACGAGCTTGATATATTAGCGTTGGATTTTAACGGTCTTTTTATCTTCTTGACTATCATGCAAGTCCTATGGTGATAGCAGAAGATAAACACATGCATTTCTAATTATAAAAGCAATAAATAGAAAGCATGTTGATCTTATGTGGTAAATGCCCATGAACCCTAAGTAAGACCTTAATTTTACTTAAGTCTTCACTTGAGCTCCTTTTGCATCTCATCTGGTCCAACCCAGGGCTCTAGCTCCTAGAGCACCTCAGGTGCGCCACCAGCTGAATGCCCCTTGGGATGTGTGCCTTTGTGCTCCTGTCTAATCAAATACAATTTGATCTATCTAGACAAGATTGACTCGCAGGTCAATTACATATTATAAATTAAGTACAATGTGATTCGCAGATCACAAATTAATTTACAATTTTAAATCCAGGCACGCAGGCCCCAGCACAGCACACAATAGGGCAACCCACATAAGATTAAATAAACAAGCATAGGCATCAATCAACATGTGATCCATTCATGAAATTAAAATTTTTGAAAAACCCCATGGCATCAATTTTAATTTCCTTATGAGCCCTATAACCTTACAACGGTCCATTGATGGGGATCCACTCATCAAGTCTAGTTAGATCCTTGCCCTTGCATGCACCAAGTCCTAACTGATTCGCGTTGACCTGATGGTCAACCATGCATGCGCCAAGGGCTGAACCACCAACATGAGTTCTGGCAAGCGGGTGTGACCCCGGGCCTAACTCATGTGTGTTCACTGGTTGTCTCAACCAGACCTCGCTACACGCCTGTGATGCAATCGACCTATAGCCACCTCGTGCTTGCGCACAGGTGCCATCTGGTCGATCCATCTAGGCTGTCAGATGGTCTGATCAGACTAGTTTGATCTAACATAGAGGATGCTTTCAACCCCATCAACCCGTCTAAGGGTTTACAATAGGTGCAACTTAGATCTAATTCATGGGCGCGCAAGATGTTTTGTTTTGTCAAAAACAACATGTAAGAAGCGCCAATCAAACATGCGCCAACAACAACACTTGTAGAGTCCCCTTCAAGGGGGAGCGCAACTTTGACAACAACAAACAACAAGAACCTATACATGCGGCTTAGAACAACAAACATCATGCATGAAGTTTTCGCATCATAAATTTTTCATGAGCTTGCGCATGTAACCAACCATAGATCTAAGCATAAATGTAAACATGGATCACATCAGCAAACATAATAGCATGCATAGACGGCTCTGATACCAATTGTTGGAACCCCTTTCGAGAGGGGGGCAAAAACCCTAATCATGGCGCAAATGAAATTTATGCAAGCGGAAGCAAGGGTTTCAAGATCTTTTGCATGCCATATGTTCAACTATCATAGATTGATAAGAACAAGGGGAGATTCATACCAACGCCATAGGCTTGGAATTCGGCTTGGAAGAAGAGAACAAGTTAGGTCTCCTCCACAAGTCCACACACAAGATGAAGATGCTCACTTCCTTGACGTCCCTTGTGCTAGCAAGGCACCCAAGCTATCTTGTCGAATGGAAAGGGGGTGATTAGATGAATCCCTATGGCCGAGAGCTCCTCTTCCTTGTCTTCCTCTTTCGTCAACCACACAAACGAAAAGGATCAAGGCGTTGTCGTCAAGAGACCAACGCTTAAGCGTTTTGGCATTTAAGCAAAACCGGCTTTGATGACTTTCCATAAATGGAAGACAATCAAGCCATGCGCTCAAGACAAACCAAAAACGCCTATTGGCATTGAACCAAGCGTTCACATTTGTGAACCGGTTCAAGCCAAATCATCCAATCGAATTTGGTTCATCAAACCAAACCGAAATAGCTCAAGCCACTTGGTCTAGACCAAATTGAACCCTAAGGCTCACGATCTAACCACTCATCTCTTGATGCCCCTGATCTCCCCGATCTAGCATCATTTCTCTCGATCGAAGCTTACCGATCTCAAGCCCTAATCAATCAAACATGATCAGACCAGATCTCACTTACAATCAGAGATTAAATCCCCTTTAATCTGAACTCAAAGAATCCAGTCCATACGATCTGACTCAAGTAAGCCATATCATCAAATTGTGCGACCCTGAGGGTTTCCTTTAAATGTCGGTAACGATAACTTACGTTATCACGACCAGTGAGGGGTATCTAGCAACACATCACTGTCTCCCGATATAAAGGAAAGAGTCTTCCAAGACTTCTCCCAAACCATAGCACAAGTGTGAATCAAACTCACGAGGCATACATGTGTCCTTTGCCACTGGATGTTCTTATTGGACAAGCGTGCCAAGCCTGTAATTCCAATATGATGAGCATGATTAGATCAGATGCACATAGTCATCTGGGTATGGCCATACACTATCTCAATCATCTCATAAGGGGGCCCTTTAGAACACCACACTCCTTAAACAAGGAGACGACAATCCTATGTCTATCACTAGTGTCCTAACCTGACTCATGATCATTATCCAAGATAGTCTATGATCATTATCTTTCAAATGATATTGAACTACCTCAAAACAATGACAGTCATCATTTAGAAACACAAGTGATCTCAAGTCAGAGGACATGTGCCACTTGTTGCAATCAAGGAATATTCACATTGTGACAAGCAATTGAATATCCTAGTAGGGTCTGTCCAGTACATCCAATGTACCCATGAGTCTACATCTTATTCCATGCTCGAAGCATCCTATAAGATCAGCACACATATTAGTCTCAATCATATCAAGGCTGTCTCAGGTTCACCAAGATATCTCGACTAAGGACATATAGCATGTCAGCCTAGCTGAACAGCTTTGAGACATTATTCAGAAGTACACTTATTACAGCAGACAAGGTAACAACCTGAATAATAACCATGCCTTTTATAAACATAAGAGTTTATTACATGATACTTTTACAATCCCAAGGCCTCAAACATTAGCCTTAAGGGCATACCCCAACAGTCTTTCGGTGCAAGTTGTCTGAGGGTGCACCAGTGAGACCCCATGTTCTCAAACTCATTGGGAACGTGGATCATCTCAGGAGACTGGGACATACCATAGACAACGAGCTGGTTGTGGATCTTATTCTGCATTCCCTGCCCCCTAGCTTCAGTCCGTTTATTATTAACTTCAACATGAACCGGATTGAGTGCACACGGGAGGAATTGATGAATATGCTCCAAACAGCCGAGCGAGAGATGGGTAAGACCAAACCCAATTCTGTTCTTTTGGTCCCTGCGACCAAGAAGATAAAGAAGAAGGGTAAGGCACGTGCTAAGAGCAGTGCCAGAGGTCCTACCAAAGCACTGAAGAAAAAGGCGAAGAAGTCAAAGGACCAGAGGTGTTTTCACTGTGGCAAGCAGGGTCACTGGAGAAGGGACTGCAAGCAGCTTCAGAATGAGGAGAAGAAAGGCTTGGCCTTAACTTCTAGCTCAGGTATCTATGTTACAGAAGTCAATCTTTCTACTTCTATGTCATGGGTATTGGATACCGCATGTGGAGCTCATATTTGTACAAATATACAGGGGCTCAAGAAAAGTAGATCGGTGCGGCCTGGAGAGATTGGCCTACGCGTTGGAAACGGGGCACAGGTTGCTGCTGTTGCTGTAGGCGTTTTGACTCTCTCCTTGCCTTTTGGACTTCAATTAGAACTAGATAATTGCTTTTGTGTACCTTCACTTACTAAGAATATTGTATCCATTCCTTGCTTAGCAAGGAAAGGATTTAGATTTGAAATAAATAAGAACTCTTGTTCTTTTTCATTTGCAAATATGTTCTATGGGAAGGGTACTTTGTGCAATGGTCTATATATCTTGGATATGGAAAGTTCTATTTGTAACATAAGTAATAAAAGGACCAAACTGAGTGGTTCAGTTGGTGCTTTCCTATAGCACTGTCGATTAGCCCATATAAACAAGAATCGCATCCAACAACTCCATGGAAATGGATTGTTGAAGAGTCCCCTTCAAGGGGGAGCGCAAGCAGATGAAACCCTAATTTAGGGGGCGCATGCATGTTTTGCTAGGGTTTCAACAACACAATCGCTTATATGCTCATATGATCAACTTTGATAGATTGAATAGATCAAGAAGGAGATCATACCAATGCCATCGAATGGATGGTGCCTTGGAAGCAAAGACGCAAGTGCTCCTTCTCCAAAGGTGACGCACACAACAAATGAAGATGGCTTGCTCCTTTGAATCCTTTGTGCTAGCAAAGTGCTTCAAAGGGTCCTTGTCGCGTGAGGATGATGAGAGATCAAGCTTGGCCGAGACTTCCTTCTCTTCTTTTCGTCAAGCGCTCTCCACCGAAAGATGGAGAAACCTACACAAGAGAGAGTTCGGCGAGAGAGTAACCTCCCACACTAATGTGGAGGCGTTACATACAATCCATTTGGAAACCGAATTCCCAAAATGGAAAGTAGTCAAGGCTCAAGCGTTCACCCTTAAGTGAACCAAGCGCTTAACTCATCTCCCATGAACCATGCGCTCATTCATGAGCCGGTTCAATGTCGGTTTGGTCCAAGACCAATTAACCCAAGCCATATGGTCTAGATCACAATAAACCCTAAAGGTTCAAGATCTAACCGTTGATCTCTTGATGCTCTTGATCTCACCGATCTAGCATCAAATCTCTCGATCGAAGCTTACCGATCTCAAGCCCTAATCAATCAAACATGATCAGACCAGATCTCACTTATAATCAGAGATCAAATCCCTTCAGACTGAACCCAAACAATTCAGTCCACACGATCTGACTTAAGTAAGCCATATCATCAAATTGTGCGACCCTGAGGGTTTCCTTTAAATGTCGGTAACGATAACTTTCGTTATCACGATCAGTGAGGGGTATCTAGCAACACATCACTGTCTCCCAATATAAAGGAAAGAGTCTTCCAAGACTACACCCAAACCACAGCACAAGTGTGAATCCACTTCACTAGGCATACATGTTTCCTTTGCCACTGGATGTTCTTATTGGACAAGCATGTCAAGCCTGTAGCTCCAATATGATGAGCATGATTAGATCAGATGAACATAGTCATCAGGGTATGGCCATACACTATTCTCAATCATCTCATTCAGGGGGGCCCCTTTAGAACATCACACTCCTTAAACAAGGAGACGGCAATCCTGTATCTATCACTAGTGCCCTAACCTGACTCATGATCATTATCCAAGATAGTCTATAACCATTATGTTTCAAATGATATTGAACTATCTCAAAACAATGACAATCATCATTTAGAAACACAAGTGATCTCAAGTCAGAGGACATGTGCCACTTGTTGCAAACAAGGATTATTCACATTGTGACAAGCAATTGAATATCCTAGTAGGGTCTGTCCAGTACATCCAATGTACCCATGAGTCTACATCTTATTCCATGCTCGAAGCATCCTATAAGATTAGAACACATATTAGTCTCAATCATATCAAGGCTGTCTCATGTTCACCAAGATATCTCGACTAAGGACATATAGCATGTCAGCCTAGCTGAACAACATTGAGACATTATTCAGAAGAACACACATTGCAGCAGATGATGTAACAACCTGAATAATAACCATTGCCTTTATAAACAAAAGAGTTTATACATGATACTGATACAATCCCAAGGCCTCAAACATTAGCCTTAAGGGCATACCCCAACAATCTCCCACTTGCACTTAATCTAATGGTTGAGAAATCTCAAACCCATATTATTACAGTGCTTCACATGCTTCTGCTGCGCCAGAGGCTTGGTAAGCGGGTCAGCCAGATTGTCATCTGTATGAACCTTGCAGATTTTTATCTCACCACGATCAATGATCTCCCGGATCAAGTGAAACCGTCTCTGTATGTGCTTGGACTTCTGGTGCGACCGTGGTTCCTTTGCTTGTGCTATAGCTCCAGTGTTATCACAGAAGATAACCAAAGGATCTGCACTCGAAGGAATGACACCAAGTTCCTGAATGAACTTACGAATCCACACTGCCTCCTTGGATGCTTCCGAGGCTGCAACATACTCGGCTTCTGTTGTGGAATCAGCAACAGTAGACTATTTGAAACTCTTCCACACCACTGCTCCACCATTCAAGCTAAAAACATAGCCTGATTGCGATCGGAAATCATCCTGGTCCGACTGGAACGAAGCGTCAGTATATCCTTCTATACTGAGTTCTTCCTGACCACCATATATCAAGAACATATCTTTGGTCCTCCGCAGATATTTTAAAATGTTCTTGACCGCAATCCAGTGCGCCAAACCTGGATTACTTTGGAATCGACTGGTCACGCTTAACCCGTAAGCGACGTCTGGGCGAGTACACAACATCGCATACATAATGGACCCAATAGCCGAAGCATAAGGCGTATTGTCCATTTCATCTTTCTCAGTCTGTGTTTGTGGACACTGACTCTTTGAAAGATTCAGACCATGTCAGACTGGAAGATATCCTCTTTTAGAATTCTCTAAATGAAATCTCTCCAGGACTTTATCGATGTAAGTACTCTGGCACAGCCCGAGAAGCCTCTTAGATCTATCCCTGTAGATCTTCACACCTAATACATAGGCTGCTTCTCCTAGATCTTTCATCTGAAAACATTTTCCTAACCATGCTTTAACAGCATGCAGTTCAGGAATATCGTTTCCAATGATTAAGATATCATCGACGTAGAGGACTAGGAATGTAATTACGCTCCCACTAAACCTCTTATATACACACGGGTCATCTTCATTCTTGATGAAACCAAACTCAGAGATTGATTCATCAAAACGAATATTCCAGCTTCTAGATGCTTGTTTAAGTCCATAAATGGACTTCTTTAACTTGCATATTTTATGACGATCTGATGGATTAGTGAAACCTTCTGGTTGTGTCATATACACATCCTCATCCAGATTTCCATTAAGGAAAGCGGTCTTCACATCCATTTGCCAGATCTCATAATCATAATATGCAGCTATCGCGAAAAGAATCCGAATAGACTTAAACATGGCTACAGGAGAGAAAGTTTCATCATAATCTATCCCATAGATTTGTTTGAAACCTTTTGCAACTAGCCTGCCTTTTTAGGTAACCACGTTACCATCCATGTCAATCTTCTTCTTGAAGATCCATTTACAGCCTATAGGGATAACTCCCGGAGGCGGATCAACCAAATCCCAGACTTGGTTATCTGACATGGAGTCCATCTCGGCTCGCATAGCTTCAAGCCATCTAGCTGACTCCGGTCCACTGACCGCATCCGCATAAGTGAGGGGTTCATCATTATCAATGATGTAGACTCCGTCATAGCGCTCAGGCTGATGACGGATCCTTCCCGATCTTCGCGGTTCCCGTGATATCTGAGCCTCAGGTTGTTCAATAACCTGCTCAACTGGCTCAGGCTCATCCAACTGTGCTTGACTACTTTGCCCTTTCTCTGGATTCTCATCCAGCTTTATTTCTCTCCCACTGGCCTCTTGCAGAAGAAATTCCTTCTCAAGAAAGATGGCCGTCCGAGCAACAAATACCTTGTTCTCTTTGAGATCGTAGAAATAATAACCCTTAGTTTCCTTAGGGTATCCGACAAAGATACATTTCTCAGATCTGCTCTCTAGTTTCCCAGAGGCGAGCTTTTTGACATAAGCCTCGCAACCCCAGATCCTGATAAATGTCAAGCTAGGCTGTTTCCCATACCATAACTCATATGGAGTCTTTGAAACGGCCTTGGATGGCACTCGGTTTAGTACCTTTGCAGCTGTTTCCAGTGCAAAACCCCAAAAGGAGTAAGGTAGAGTAGCCTGACTCATCATAGAACGAACCATATCCAGTAAGGTTCTGTTCCTCCTCTCGGACACACCATTCCATTGCGGTGTTCCTGGCGGAGTGAGCTGTGAGATAATCCCACACTCTTTTAGATAGTCAGTAAACGCATGACTCAAGTATTCTCCACCTCGATCAGAACGAAGTGCCTTGATATTTCGGCCTAGCTGATTCTGTACTTCATTTTTGAACTCTTTGAACTTGTCAAAAGATTCACTCTTATGTCTCATCAGATAGACATACCCATATCTACTGAAATCATCAGTAAAGGTAATGAAGTACGAATAGCCACCTCTGGCATATTTACTAAATGGCCCACACACATCACTGTGTATAAGGTCAAGTAAACCTGAAGCCCTTTGACCTTTATGAGGAAAAGGTGACTTCGTCATTTTACCCATTAAACAAGCTTTGCATGTATCAATCTCCTCATAGGAGAATGATCCCAGCAGTCCATGATCATGCAACCGCTTAATGCGCTTCTTGTTAATATGGCCTAAACGACTATGCCATAGCAAGGTGCTGTCATCAGCATACTTGGCTTTCTTATTATCAATGTTTTGTATAGAATATTCCATGTCCAACATGAATAACCCATTGTTAATTGAACCAGTAGCATAAACAATATTATCAAGAGTAAGATAACACTTTGAAATCTTGCATTCAAAGGAAAACCCTTTCCTGACAAGAGCAGGAATAGAGATAATATTTTTGGTAATACTGGGTACAAAATAACAATTGTTTAATTCTAATACAATGCCAGATGGTAATGAGATGTAATAATCCCCTACAGCAACAGCAGCAACCCGTGCCCCGTTTCCAACTCGTAGGTCCACCTCATACTGTCCCACCTGTCTTCTTCTCTTGAGTTCCTGTACATTTGAACAAATGTGAACTCCACATGCAGTGTCCAACACCCATGAAATAGAAGAAGATGAAACCATGACTTCCGTCACGTATATACCTGAGCCAGAAGCGATGCTTCCCCTCTTATCTCCTTGGAGCGCATTACAGTCCTTTTTCCAGTGACCCAGCTGGCCACAGTGGAAACACCTGTTGTCCTTTGACCGCTTAACCTTCTGTTTCAGAGCCTTACTGTAGTTCTTGACAGGGGCTTTGCCCTTCTTCCCCTTCTTCTTGTTCCTAGAAGGAACCATTAAGACAGAGGTTGAAGGCTTTCCCTTCAGAGTCTCCTCAGTAGTCAAGAGCATATTCAGCAGCTCTGCCGGAGTACAATCGATTTTGTTCATATTAAAGTTAATAATGAACGCATCGAAAGAGGGCGGGAGAGACTGCAGAATAATGTCTACAGCAAGCTCCTGGTTGATGGTATGCCCCAGTTTCTCCAGAGCCTCCTTGTGCCCAATCATCTTGAGCACGTGAGCTCCCACTGGGCTCCCTTCAGCCAGTTTGCTCTGAAAGAAAAGCTTGGTCAGATTATAGCGTTCAGTCCTCGCCTGTGCAGCATACAGCATCTTGAGGTTCGCTATAATCTCTATAGCCGACATATCCTCATGCTGACGCTGCAGCGTTGGCGTCATAGACGCTAGCATCAGGCAAGCGACATCAATGCTATCATTGACATGCTTTTCATAGGCATCACGAACCGCCCTTGCGGCGTTCGCACCGGGTTGAGGCGGCACAGCCGTCTCGAGGACATACAGTTTCCTCTCTGCCTTAAGAACGATCTTAAGGTGTCCGAACCAGTCTGAGAAGTTTGGCCCAGCAAACTTCTCCCTTTCCAGTAGGGATCGCACATTGAAGCTCATGGTGTTCGTTGCTGCAGGAATCTACAACAATGCAAGAACAGCAAGGTCAGTATCAATGTTAAGAATCAATCAGGACTTAAGAATGATTCTTTTTCTCACTATTTTATCTGGCTGAAAAATCCAGCAAAACAGCCCGAAAGAGTAGAACTCTTTTAGTGAGATGGGATCCAGATTTCATACTTGGTCTCCGCGTCCCGCTCAGGCGAGATAAGATGCACAGAGAGTACAAGCACTAATTTCTGGTAGGCAGTCCCTGCCAATCGCCAACCCGTGCGATTCCCCTTCATCTGGGCAATCCAGCAGACTGTGCCAACTGAGTTGGTACAACACAGTCTCTGATCCCACAGATGGCTGCCTCCATGTGCTACCATATGCGCCACATATGTAGCCTACATGGTCAAGCTAACCCGACTTACTCCCTGGACCACCACGTGCTATGCTGAGCAACGAGAAGCGATAAATCCCTTCTCTGTAACACGCAGGTGTAATCCCGCACCGTCTGAAGATAGATGGACGTGCCCACTGAGTGGGTACAACACGGCTCCAACGATAGTCAGAACAGTGAGGTTTCGCGTCAGAAGGCTATCGAGCTTGATATTTTAGCGTTGGATTTTAACGGTCTTTTATCTTCTTACCTATCATGCAAACCCTATGGTGATAGCAGAAGATAACTAAACATGCAATTCTAATTATAAGCAATAAGTAGAAAGCGTGCTGATCTTATGTGGTAAAAGCCCATAGAGCCTAAGTAAGACCTTAAATCAACTTAAGTCTTCACTTGCTCTTGTTGGGTCTTTTGCATCTCATCTGGTCCAACCCAGGGCCCTAGCGCTCAATGCAGCTCAGGTGCGCCCACCAGCTGAATGCACCTCTGCGATGTGTGCTTTTGTGCTCTTGTCTAATTAAACTACATTTTAATCTATCTAGACAAGTTTGACTCGCAGGTCAATTATACAATAAATTAATTAAAAATGTGATTCGCAGATCACAAAAATAATAATTTACAATTTACCAGGCTCGCAGGCCCCAGCACAGCACACATTAAAGGGCAACCCACATAAGATTAAATAAACAAGCATCATGGCATCATTCAATCAATCATGTGATCCATTACAAAGAAAATAAAATATCGAAAACCCATTGGCATCAATTTTAATTTTCTTATGTGCCCTACAACCTTACAACGGTCCATTGATAGGGATCCACTCATCAATCTAGTTAGATCCATGCCCTTGCATGCACCAAGTCCTAACTGACTCGAGTTGACCTAATGGTCAACCATGCATGCGCCAAGGGCTGAACAGCCAACATGAGTTCTGGCAAGCGGGTGTGACCCCGGGCCTAACTCATGTGTGTTCGCTGGTTGTCTCAACCAGACCTCGCTACACGCCTGTGATGCAATCGACCTATAGCCACCTCGTGCTTACGCACAGGTGCCATCTGGTCGATCCATCTAGGCTGTCAGATGGTCTGATCAGACTAATTTGATCTATACTAGATGATGCTTTCAACCCCATCAACCCATCTAAGGGTTTATTGTAGGTGCGGCTTGGATCTAGTGAAAGTCGCGCATGTCATTTAGTTTTTTTTTAGAAAAACAACTACAACAACATAATAGAAGCGCAACCAACATACATGTGCCAAGGAAACATACAAGTTTCGGCATGTATAAACTTTACATGTAAATCTCGCATGTAAGGAAGATCTAAGCATACAAGGATCACATAACATACATAGCAATCATATGAACCATATAAGATCCTAGCTCTGATACCAGTTGAAGAGTCCCCTTCAAGGGGGAGCGCAAGCAGATGAAACCCTAATTTAGGGGGCGCATGCATGTTTTGCTAGGGTTTCAACAACACAATCGCTTATATGCTCATATGATCAACTTTGATAGATTGAATAGATCAAGAAGGAGATCATACCAATGCCATCGAATGGATGGTGCCTTGGAAGCAAAGACGCAAGTGCTCCTTCTCCAAAGGTGACGCACACAACAAATGAAGATGGCTTGCTCCTTTGAATCCTTTGTGCTAGCAAAGTGCTTCAAAGGGTCCTTGTCGCGTGAGGATGATGAGAGATCAAGCTTGGCCGAGACTTCCTTCTCTTCTTTTCGTCAAGCGCTCTCCACCGAAAGATGGAGAAACCTACACAAGAGAGAGTTCGGCGAGAGAGTAACCTCCCACACTAATGTGGAGGCGTTACATACAATCCATTTGGAAACCGAATTCCCAAAATGGAAAGTAGTCAAGGCTCAAGAGTTCACCCTTAAGTGAACCAAGCGCTTAACTCATCTCCCATGAACCATGCGCTCATTCATGAGCCGGTTCAATGTCGGTTTGGTCCAAGACCAATTAACCCAAGCCATATGGTCTAGATCACAATAAACCCTAAAGGTTCAAGATCTAACCGTTGATCTCTTGATGCTCTTGATCTCACCGATCTAGCATCAAATCTCTCGATCGAAGCTTACCGATCTCAAGCCCTAATCAATCAAACATGATCAGACCAGATCTCACTTATAATCAGAGATCAAATCCCTTCAGACTGAACCCAAACAATTCAGTCCACACGATCTGACTTAAGTAAGCCATATCATCAAATTGTGCGACCCTGAGGGTTTCCTTTAAATGTCGGTAATGATAACTTTCGTTATCACGATCAGTGAGGGGTATCTAGCAACACATCACTGTCTCCCAATATAAAGGAAAGAGTCTTCCAAGACTACACCCAAACCACAGCACAAGTGTGAATCCACTTCACTAGGCATACATGTTTCCTTTGCCACTGGATGTTCTTATTGGACAAGCATGTCAAGCCTGTAGCTCCAATATGATGAGCATGATTAGATCAGATGAACATAGTCATCAGGGTATGGCCATACACTATTCTCAATCATCTCATTCAGGGGGGCCCCTTTAGAACATCACACTCCTTAAACAAGGAGACGGCAATCCTGTATCTATCACTAGTGCCCTAACCTGACTCATGATCATTATCCAAGATAGTCTATAACCATTATGTTTCAAATGATATTGAACTATCTCAAAACAATGACAATCATCATTTAGAAACACAAGTGATCTCAAGTCAGAGGACATGTGCCACTTGTTGCAAACAAGGATTATTCACATTGTGACAAGCAATTGAATATCCTAGTAGGGTCTGTCCAGTACATCCAATGTACCCATGAGTCTACATCTTATTCCATGCTCGAAGCATCCTATAAGATTAGAACACATATTAGTCTCAATCATATCAAGGCTGTCTCATGTTCACCAAGATATCTCGACTAAGGACATATAGCATGTCAGCCTAGCTGAACAACATTGAGACATTATTCAGAAGAACACACATTGCAGCAGATGATGTAACAACCTGAATAATAACCATTGCCTTTATAAACAAAAGAGTTTATACATGATACTGATACAATCCCAAGGCCTCAAACATTACCCTTAAGGGCATACCCCAACAATTGTTAGATTCAAGTTCCTTGGAGGAATTTGATACTTGTGAACCTTGTTTATTAGGGAAAATGACAAAGGCGCCCTTCACCAAGATTGGTGAGAGGGCAGAAGGTTTATTAGATCTCATACATACTGATGTGTGTGGGCCCTTCAATAAACAAGCCAGAGGAGGGTACAACTACTTCATTACCTTCACTGATGACTTCAGTAGGTATGGCTATGTCTACTTAATGAGACATAAATCTGAGTCCTTTGAGAAATTCAAGGAGTTCAAGAATGAAGTAGAGAACCAGCTTGGAAGATCCATTAAAGCTCTTCGATCAGATCGAGGCGCAGAGTACCTGAGCGGTGAGTTCTTTGACTATTTGAGAGAGAGTGGGATCATATCCCAACTCACTCCTCCTGGAACACCTCAATGGAATGGTGTGTCTGAAAGGAGAAATCGAACTTTATTGGATATGGTTCGATCTATGATGAGTCATGCAACTCTACCTCCATCATTCTGCGGGCATGCATTAGAAACAGCTTCTCTGATACTGAATAATGTTCCATCTAAGAGTGTCTCCAAAATACCATACGAGATGTGGAGTGGGAGATGCCCTAATCTCACTTTTATCAAGATCTGGGGATGTGAGGCTTATGTCAAACGTCAGGATTCTAGCAAGCTAGAACCTAGATCTGATAAATGTGTGTTTGTGGGGTATCCCAAGGAAACTAAAGGATACTACTTCTATGTCCCAACCGAGAACAAAGTTTTTGTTGCTCGGGGTGCTGTCTTTCTTATGAAAGAAATTAGTGGGAGGAAGTTTGACTTGGATGAGGTCCAAGTGCAAGCACAAGACAAAGAGATGGAATCTGAGCCACCTGCACCGGTTGCTTGCCAACCTGAGTCTCAGACACAGGTCCCGCGTAGGTCTGGGAGAATTCGTCGTGCACCTGAAAGGTATGGGTCGCTGCAGACCCAACACGATGGGATCTTCATCATTGAGGATGAACCCAGAACCTATGATGAGGCGGTCAGTGGACCGGACTCCGAGATATGGCTTTGTTGGGGTATGCCCTTAAGGCTAATGTTTGAGGCCTTGGGATTCTATCAGTATCATGTATAAACTCTTATATTTATAAAGGCAATGGTTGTTATTCAGTTTGTTACATTATCTGCTGCAATAAGTGTGCTTCTGAATAATGTCTCAAAGCTGTTCAGCTTGGCTGACATGCTGTTTTGTCCTTAGTCGAGATATCTTGGTGAACATGAGACAGCCTTGATATGATTGAGACTAATATGTGTTCTAATCTTATAGGATGCTTCGAGCATGGAATAAGATGTAGACTCATGGGTACATTGGATGTACTGGACAGACCCTACTAGGATATTCAATTGCTTGTCACAATGTGAATAATCCTTATATGCAAACAAGTGGCATACTTCCTCTGACTTGAGATGACTTGTGTTTCTAAATGATGATTGTCATTGTTTTGAGGTAGTTCAATATCATTTGAAAAATAATGGTTATAGACTATCTTGGATAATGATCATGAGTCAGGTTAGGACACTAGTGATAGATATAGGATTGCCGTCTCCTTGTTTAAGGAGTGTGATGTTCTAAAGGGGCCCCCCATGGATGAGATGATTGAGAAAGTGTATGGCCATACCCAGGTGACTATGTTCATCTGATCTAATCATGCTCATCATATTGGAGCTACAGGCTTGACACGCTTGTCCAATAAGAACATTCAGTGGCAAAGGAAACATGTATGCCTAGTGAAGTGGATTCACACTTGTGCTATGGTTTGGGTGTAGTCTTGGAAGACTCTTTCCTTTATATCGGGAGACAGTGATGTGTTGCTAGATACCCCTCACTGATCGTGATAACGTAAGTTATCGTTACCCGACATTTAAAGGAAACCCTCAGGGTCGCACAATTTGATGATATGGCTTACTTAAGTCAGATCGTGTGGACTGAATTGTTTGGGTTCAGTTTAAAGGAGTTTAAACTCTGATTGTAAGTGAGATCTAGTCTGATCATGTTTGATTGATTAGGGCTTGAGATCGGTAAGCTTCGATCGAGAGAGTTGATGCTAGATCAGTGAGATCAAGAGCATCAAGAGATGAACGGTTAGATCTTGAACCATTTGGTTCAATAAGATCTAGACCATGGCTTGGGCTGTTTTGATTTGGTTTATGAACCAAATTCAATTGGGATGGTTTGGCTTGAACCGGTTCACATAGGTGAACGCTTGGTTCAATGCTTGTAAGCGTTTTTGGTTGGTTTTAAGATCATGGGCGCATGGCTTCATGATATTCTATTTTTGGAATGTCATCAAGGCCACTTCCTCTTAACGCCAAAACGCCAAAGACGTTCCCCTCTTCTCATGTGGCCGGTTTGCACTCTCGTGGGTGTGTGTTGACGAGAAGAGAAGAGAAGATTTCGGCCAAGGAGAGAATTGCTCTCGCATCTCAATCTTCCTCCACACAAAGGACCCCTTGAAGCTTTGCTAGCACAAAGACGACAAGGAGAAGCCATTCCTCATCTTGTGTGCGTCATCTTTGGAGAAGATCCCTTTCGATCTTTGCTTCCAAGGCACCATCCAAAGGATGGCGATGGTATGATCTTTCATTCATCTTTGCAATCTTTCAGCAAGTTGATCATATGTTTATTCAAATGATCCTAAGGAAACCCTAGCTTCCGCTATGAGATTCTTGATATGCGCCCCCTTAGGGTTTCCCCCCCTTCCTGGTAGGGACTCTTCAATTGGTATCAGAGCCGATTTCTGAATGATTCATATGATTGCTTCATGTCTTTGTTTGCGCATGCGATATTTCATGATAAATCATCATGCGAAACTACATGCTAGTATGTTTATGTTTGCGCATGTATATTGCAATGTGGCGCTTGGATGTTGTTTTTATCAAAACTTATCATATCTTGCGCGCATCCTCATTAGATCTAAAGTGCGCCTACTATAAACCCTTAGACGGGTTGATGGGGTTGATATCATCCTCTAGATAAGATCCAAATAGTCTGATCAGACCATCTGACAGCCTAGATGGGTCGACCAGATGGCACCTGTGCGCAAGCACGAGGTGGCTATAGGTCCACTGCAGACAGGCGTGTAGCGAGGTCTGGTTGAGACAACTAGTGAACACTCTTGAGTTAGGCCCGGGGTCACACCCGCTTGCCAGAACTCATGATGGTTGTTCAGCCCTTGGCGCATGCATGGTTGACCATTAGGTCAACTCAAGTCAGTTAGGACTTGGTGCATGCAAGGGCAGTGGATCTGACTAGACATGATGAGTGGATCCCTATCAATGGACCGTTGTAAGGTTGTAGGGCCCATAAGAAAATTAAAATTGATGCCAATGGGTTTTTCAAAAATTTTTATTTTCTTATTATTGGATCACATAATGATTGCATACCATGATGAGTGTCTATTTCATCTTATGTGGGTTGCCCTTTTAATGTGTGCTGTGCTGGGGCCTGCGTGCCTGGAAGTAAATTGTAAATTAATATTTATTGTGATCTGCGCATCACTTTTTAATTAATTTATAAAATGTAATTGACCTGCGAGTCAATCTTGTCTAGATAGATTAAATTGTAATTTAATCAAACAAGAGCACAAAGCACACATGGCAGAGGCGCATGCAGCAGTGGCTTGACCAGGTCGGAGGTCTAGGGTTCGACCCTAGGACAGGCGCATTTACCTGGTGGGCGCACCTGAGCTGTACTGGGCGCTATGGCCCTGTGCTGGGCCAGACAGATGCAAAAGACCCAAGAAGAGCTCAAGTGAAGACTTAAGTTAACTTAAGGTCTTACCTAGGCTTAATGGGCGTTTACCACATAAGATCATCGTGCTTTCTTTTATTATTTAAATAATTAGACTTGCATGATTTATTTATCTTCTGCTATCACCATAGGGTTTGCATGATAGTTAAGAAGATAAAAGACCGTTAAAATCCAACGCTAAAATATCAAGCTCGATAGCCTTCTGACGCGAAACCTCACTGTTCTGACTATCGTTGGAGCCGTGTTGTACCCACTCAGTGGGAACGTCCATCTATCTTCAGACGGTGTGTGATTTCACCTGCGTGTTACAGGGAAGGGATTTATTGCTTCTCGTTGCTCAGCATAGCACGTGGTGGTCCAGGGAGTAGGTCAGGTCAGCTTGACCATGTAGGCTACATATGGGGCATATGTTAGCTATATGGAGGCAGCCATCTGTGGGATCAGAGACTGTGTTGTACCAACTCAGTTGGCACAGTCTGCTGGATTGCCCAGATGAAGGGGAATCGCACGGGTTGGCGATTGGCAGGGACTGCCTACCAGAAATTAGTGCTTGTACTCTCTGTGTATCTTATCTCGCCTGAGCGGGACGCGGAGACCAAGTATGAAATCTGGATCCCATCTCACTAAAAGAGTTTTACTCTTTCGGGCTGTTTTGCTGGATTTTTCAGCCAGATAAAATAGTGAGAAAAGAATCATTCTTAAGTCCTGGATTGATTCTAACATTGATACTGACCTTGCTGTTCTTGCATTGCTGTAGATTCCTGCAGCAACGAACACCATGAGCTTCAATGTGCAATCCCTACTGGAAAGGGAGAAGTTTGCTGGGCCAAACTTCTCAGACTGGTACGGACACCTTAAGATCGTTCTTAAGGCTGAGAGGAAACTGTATGTCCTCGAGACGGCTATACTGCCTCAACCCGCTCCGAACGCCGCAAGGGCAGTTCGGGATGCCTATGAAAAGCATGTCAATGATGGCATTGATGTCGCTTGCCTGATGCTAGCGTCTATGACGCCACAGCTGCAGCGTCAGCATGAGGATATGTCTGCTATAGAAATTATAGCAAACCTCAAGATGCTGTATGCTGCACAGGCGAGGACTGAACGCTATAATTTGACCAAGCTTTTCTTTCAGAGCAAACTGGCTGAAGGGAGTCCAGTGGGAGCTCATGTGCTCAAGATGATTGGGCACAAAGAGGCTCTAGAGAAACTGGGGCATACCATCAATCAGGAGCTTGCTGTAGACATTATTCTGCAGTCCCTCCCGGCCTCTTTCGATCCGTTCATTATTAATTTTAATATGAACAAGATCGACTGTACACCGGCAGAGTTGCTGAATATGCTCTTGACTACAGAGGAGACTCTAAAGGGAAAGCCTTCAACCTCTGTCTTGATGTTCCCTTCCAGGAACAAGAAGAAGGGGAAGAAGGGCAAAGCCCCTGTCAAGAACTACAACAAGGCTCTGAAACAGAAGGTTAAGCAGTCGAAGGAATACAGATGTTTCCACTGTGGCCAGCTGGGTCACTGGAAAAAGGACTGTAAAGCGCTCCAAGGAGACAAGAAGGGAAGCATCGCTTCTGGCTCAGGTATTTTCGTGACTGAAGTCATGATATCCTCTTCTTCTATTTCATGGGTGTTGGACACTGCATGTGGAGTTCACATTTGTTCAAATGTACAGGAACTCAAGAGAAGAAGACAGGTGGGACAGCATGAGGTGGACCTACGAGTTGGAAACGGGGCACGGGTTGCTGCTGTTGCTGTAGGAGAATATTACATCTCATTACCATCTGGACTTGTATTAGAACTAAACAATTGTTACTTTGTACCAAGCATTACTAAAAATATTATCTCCATTCCTGCTCTTGTCAAGAAGGGATTTTCCTTTGAATGCAATATTTCAAAGTGTGTTATTTCTCTTGATAATATTATTTATGCTACTGGGTCAATTAACAATGGGTTATTCATGTTGGACATGGAACGTTCTATACAAAATATTGATAATAAGAAAGCCAAGTATGCTGATGACAGCACCTTGCTATGGCATAGTCGTTTAGGCCATATTAACAAAAAGCGCATTAAGCGGTTGCATGACCATGGACTGCTGGGATCATTCTCCTGTGAGGAGATAGATACATGCAAAGCTTGTTTATTGGGCAAAATGATGAAGTCTCCTTTTCCTAACAAAGGTCAAAGGGCTTCAGGTTTACTTGACCTTATACACAGTGATGTGTGTGGGCCATTTAGTAAACATGCCAGAGGTTGCTATTCATACTTCATTACCTTTACTGATGATTTCAGTAGATATGGGTATGTCTATCTAATGAGACATAAAAGTGAATCTTTTGACAAGTTCAAAGAGTTCAAGAATGAAGTACAGAATCAGCTAGGCCGAAATATCAAGGCACTTCGTTCTGATCGAGGTGGTGAATACCTAAGTCGAGAATTTACTGACTATCTGAAGGAGTGTGGGATTATCTCACAGCTCACTCCGCCAGGAACACCGCAATGGAATGGTGTGTCCGAGAGGAGGAACAGAACCTTACTTGATATGGTTCGTTCTATGATGAGTCAGGCTACTCTACCTTACTCCTTTTGGGGATTTGCACTGGAAACAGCTGCAAAAGTACTAAACCGAGTGCCATCCAAGGCAGTTTCAAAGACTCCATATGAGTTATGGTATGGGAAACAGCCTAGCTTGACATTTATTAAGATCTGGGGTTGCGAGGCTTATGTCAAAAAGCTCGCCTCTGGGAAACTAGAAAGCAGATCTGAAAAATGCATCTTTGTCGGTTACCCTAAGGAAACTAAGGGTTATTATTTCTACGATCCCAAAGAGAACAAAATATTTGTTGCTCGGACGGCTATTTTTCTTGAGAAGGAGTTTCTTCTGCAAGAAGCCAGTGGGAGAGAAATAAAACTGGATGAGAGTCCAGAGGAAGGACAAAGTAGTCAAGCGCAATTAGATGAGCCTGAGCCAGTAGAACAGGTTACTGAACAACCTGAGGCTCAGATATCACGGGAACCGCGAAGATCGGGAAGGATCCGTCGACAGCCTGAGCGCTATGACGGAGTCTACATCATTGATCATGATGAACCCCTCACTTATGCGGATGCGGTCAGTGGACCGGAGTCAGCTAGATGGCTTGAAGCTATGCGAGCCGAGATGGACTCCATGTCAGATAACCAAGTCTGGGATTTGGTTGATCCGCCTCCGGGAGTAATCCCTATAGGCTGTAAATGGATCTTGAAGAAGAAGATTGACATGGATGGTAACATGGTTACCTATTAAGGCAGGCTAGTTGCGAAAGGTTTCAAACAAATCTACGGGATAGATTATGATGAAACTTTCTCTCCTGTAGCCATGTTCAAGTCTATTCGGATTATACTTGCGATAGCGGCATATTATGATTATGAGATCTGGCAGATGGATGTGAAGACCACTTTCCTTAATGGAAAACTGGATGAGGATGTGTATATGACACAACCTGAAGGTTTCACCAATCCATCAGATCGTCATAAAATATGCAAGTTAAAGAAGTCCATTTATGGACTTAAACAAGCATCGAGAAGCTGGAATATTCGTTTTGATGAATCAATATGTAAATTTGGTTTCATCAAGAATGAAGACGACCCGTGTGTATATAAGAGGTTTAGTGGGAGCGTAATTACTTTCCTAGTCCTCTATGTCGATGATATCTTAATCATTGGAAACGATATTCCTGAACTGCATGCTATTAAAGCATGGTTAAGAAAATGTTTCCAGATGAAAGATCTAGGAGAAGCAGCCTATGTATTAGGTGTGAAGATCTACAGGGATAGATCTAAGAGGCTTCTCGGGCTGTGCCAGAGTACTTACATCGATAAAGTCCTGGAGAGATTCCATTTAGAGAATTCTAAAAGAGGATATCTTCCAGTCAGACATGGTCTGAATCTTTCAAAGAGTCAGTGTCCGCAAACACAGACTGAGAAAGATGAAATGGACAATACGCCTTATGCTTCGGCTATTGGGTCCATTATGTATGCGATGTTGTGTACTCGCCCAGACGTCGCTTACGGGTTAAGCGTGACCAGTCGATTCCAAAGTAATCCAGGTCAGGCGCACTAGATTGCGGTCAAGAACATTTTAAAATATCTGCGGAGGACCAAAGATATGTTCTTGATATATGGTGGTCAGGAAGAACTCAGTATTGAAGGATATACTGACGCTTCATTCCAGTCTGACCAGGATGATTTTCGATCGCAATCAGGCTATGTTTTTAGCTTGAATGGAGGAGCAGTGGTGTGGAAAAGTTTCAAATAGTCTATCGTTGCTGATTCTACAACAGAAGCCGAGTATGTTGCAGCCTCGGAAGCATCCAAGGAGGCAGTGTGGATTCGTAAGTTCATTCAGGAACTTGGTGTTGTTCCTTCGAGTGCAGATCCTTTGGTTATCTTCTGTGATAACACTGGAGCAATCGCACAAGCAAAGGAACCACGGTCGCACCAGAAGTCCAAGCACATACAGAGACGGTTTCACTTGATCCGGGAGATCATTGATCGTGGTGAGATCAAAATCTGCAAGGTTCATACAGATGACAATCTGGCTGACCCGCTTACCAAGCCTCTGGCACAGCAGAAGCATGAGAAGCACTGTCATAATATGGGTTTGAGATTTCTCAACCATTAGATTAAGTGCAAGTGGGAGATTGTTGGGGTATGCCCTTAAGGCTAATGTTTGAGGCCTTGGGATTCTATCAGTATCATGTATAAACTCTTATGTTTATAAATGCAAAGGTTGTTATTCAGTTTGTTACATTGTCTGCTGCAATAAGTGTGCTTCTGAATAATGTCTCAAAGCTGTTCAGCTTGGCTGACATGCTGTTTTGTCCTTAGTCGAGATATCTTGGTGAACATGAGACAGCCTTGATATGATTGAGACTAATATGTGTTCTAATCTTATAGGATGCTTCGAGCATGGAATAAGATGTAGACTCATGGGTACATTGGATGTACTGGACAGACCCTACTAGGATATTCAATTGCTTGTCACAATGTGAATAATCCTTATATGCAAACAAGTGGCATACTTCCTCTGACTTGAGATCACTTGTGTTTCTAAATGATGATTGTCATTGTTTTGAGGTAGTTCAATATTATTTGAAAAATAATGGTTATAGACTATCTTGGATAACGATCATGAGTCAGGTTAGGACACTAGTGATAGATATAGGATTGTCGTCTCCTTGTTTAAGGAGTGTGATGTTCTAAAGGGGCCCCCCCTGGATGAGATGATTGAGAAAGTGTATGGCCATACCCAGGTGACTATGTTCATCTGATCTAATCATGCTCATCATATTGGAGCTACAGGCTTGACACGCTTGTCCAATAAGAACATTCAGTGGCAAAGGAAACATGTATGCCTAGTGAAGTGGATTCACACTTGTGCTATGGTTTGGGTGTAGTCTTGGAAGACTCTTTCCTTTATATCGGGAGACAGTGATATGTTGCTAGATACCCCTCACTGATCGTGATAACGTAAGTTATCGTTACCGACATTTAAATGAAACCCTCAGGGTCGCACAATTTGATGATATGGCTTACTTAAGTCAGATCGTGTGGACTGAATTGTTTGGGTTCAGTTTAAAGGAGTTTAAACTCTGATTGTAAGTGAGATCTAGTCTGATCATGTTTGATTGATTAGGGCTTGAGATCGGTAAGCTTCGATCGAGAGAGTTGATGCTAGATCGGTGAGATCAAGAGCATCAAGAGATGAACGGTTAGATCTTGAACCATTTGGTTCAATAAGAACTAGACCATGGCTTGGGCTGTTTTGATTTGGTTTATGAACCAAATTCAATGGGGACGGTTTGGCTTGAACCGGTTCACATAGGTGAACGCTTGGTTCAATGCTTGTAAGCGTTTTTGGTTGGTTTTAAGATCATGGGCGCATGGCTTCATGATATTCTATTTTTGGAATGTCATCAAGGCCACTTCCTCTTAACGCCAAAACGCCAAAGACGTTCCCCTCTTCTCATGTGGCCGGTTTGCACTCTCGTGGGTGTGTGTTGACGAGAAGAGAAGAGAAGATTTCGGCCAAGGAGAGAATTGCTCTCGCATCTCAATCTTCCTCCACACAAAGGACCCCTTGAAGCTTTGCTAGCACAAAGACTACAAGGAGAAGCCATTCCTCATCTTGTGTGCGTCATCTTTGGAGAAGATCCCTTTCGATCTTTGCTTCCAAGGCACCATCCAAAGGATGGCGATGGTATGATCTTTCATTCATCTTTGCAATCTTTCAGCAAGTTGATCATATGTTTATTCAAATGATCCTAAGGAAACCCTAGCTTCCGCTATGAGATTCTTGATATGCGCCCCCTTAGGGTTTCCCCCCCTTCCTGGTAGGGACTCTTCAGGCTTGACGCCATGCGATCTGAGATGGATTCCATGTCAGCTAACCAAGTATGGGATTTGGTTGAGCTGCCTGATGGGGTAAAACCCATAGGGTGTAAATGGGTCTTCAAGAGGAAGACAGACATGGATGGCAATATAGTTACCTATAAGGGTAGACTAGTGGCTAAAGGATTTAAACAAGTCCACGGGGTGGACTATGATGAAACCTTCTCGCCAGTTGCCATGATCAAATCCATTCGGATTCTGCTTGCTATAGCTGCATATCATGACTATGAGATATGGCAGATGGATGTGAAGACAACGTTCCTTAACGGGAAGCTGACTGAGGATGTGTATATGTCACAACCTGATGGCTTCATCCATCCTGCAGAGGCTAATGAGGTCTGCAGGCTGAAGAGATCCATTTATGGATTAAAGCAAGCATCTCAAAGTTGGAATCTTCGATTTGATGAAGCCGTGAGAGATTATGGCTTTATCAAAAGCGAAGATGACGCCTGTGTATACAGAAAATTCAGTGGGAGCTTGATGATTTTTCTGGTCTTGTATGTTGATGACATACTGCTCATCGGAAACGACATCCCTAGTCTTCAAGCTGTGAAGACATGGTTGGGGAAGTGTTTCGAGATGAAAGACTTAGGGGAGGCCGCCTATATTCTAGGCGTAAGGATCTACCGGGATAGATCCAAGAGGCTTCTGGCCCTTAGTCAGAGTACCTACATTGATAAGGTACTGGAGAGGTTCATCATGGAGCAATCCAAAAAAGGATACCTTCCAGTAAGACAAGGCCTTACTCTCTCAAAGAGCCAGTGTCCTACAACACAGGCTGAGAGGGATGACATGAGTCGAATTCCTTCTGCTTCGGCAGTAGGATCGATCATGTATGCAATGTTGTGTACTAGACCAAATGTGGCATATGCTGTGAGCATAACCAGCCGATACCAATCCAATCCAGGTCTGCAGCTGGGTGGCTGTAAAGAACATCCTAAAGTATCTGAGAAGAACTAAGGATCTGTTCTTGGTCTATGGGGGACAGGAAGAGCTCAGTATGCAGGGCTATACTGATGCATCGTTCCAATCTGACCCTGATGACTTTAGATCGTAGGCCGGCTATGTGTTCAAGATAAATGGAGGTGCTGTATGTTGGAAGAGCTTCAAGCAATCCTGCATAGCAGATTCTACAACCGAGGCTGAGTATGTGGCTGCTTCTGAGGCAGCCAAGGAAGCCGTTTGGATAAGGAAGTTCTTATGTGATCTTCAGGTGGTACATAGTGCAATGGATCCCATTGAACTCTACTATGACAAGAATGGAGCAATTGCACAAGCCAAGGAACCATGGTCTCATCAAAGATCCAAACACATACTCAGAAGATTTCACCTGATCAGAGAGATCATTGACAGAGGTGATGTCAAGATTAGCAGGGTAGACATAGAGAACAATCTGGCAGACCCATTGACCAAGGCTTTGGCGTAGCAGAAGCATGATGGTCACGCTAGAGATATGGGGTTGAGATTCCTCAACTTCTAGGTCTTAGTGCAAGTGGGAGATTGTTGGTGTATATGCCCTAGGACCTAGTTTTGGTCAACTAATGTACTACTTGACTTTGATATTTATATTTCATTCTGGCATTGTCATTATCTATGTTTGTTTACATCTTCGCATATGTACTAACATGATAATGTCCCTAGAGATAGATTGGATCTGTGCTCGAACCATAATCCCCAGTCGATGTACCTTAGTGGATATGGGACAGCTATGGTACTTGTGAGACTGGTATGTTGGCTGGTTAGGATGCAGACACATGGGTATATCATTGGAGGATATACTGGATAGTCCCGCTATGAGGCTATGACTTGGTGTCATGAGTTATCCTCATAAGTGATAGGAGATGCATTGATCCCTTGACTTGAGGTCATTGGTCATTCTATATGGTTAGGGACTTGCTTTGATACAACCTAACACCTCGCCGTAGTTGGGAGGTCATAACGGTTGTCATTGAGCATGTCACGATCCATATGAGAAGGTCAATGGACAGACAAAGGATTTGCCCCTTCCTTAGGGAAGTATGATATCCATGGAGCTCCTCTATGGTTCTATGACTGAGAGTGTATGGCCATACCCAAGTAAGAACCTGTTTTAGTCATAGCCATGTGATTGGATGAAAACAAGTGGTGACACACTTGTCCAATCGGATATCAGTTCGGCAAAGAGACTGTAATGTATCTGTACCTAGTTGCGATGATGGGGATGTCGATGTCGATATCCATTCTAATGACCTGGGTAGCAGCGATGCACTGCTATGTGCCACTCACTGCTTGTGATGACCTTTGGTCAGCACTGCCAGCGTTAGAGGAACCTACAGGGTCGCACACCTTGATACTTGAGTTCTCGTATTGATCGGGAAGCCTTATGATCGAGTTATTGGGTAACTCGGATCTAATTGGGAGATTTCATCAGCGCCAATGGGCCTGATGAGATGGAAGAATATTATTGGAGCCAAACTTCATTTTTGGCAGGTTGACCCGTATTTGACCATGGTTGGTCACATTTGGATTAGGGTTGCATTGGATTGGATCCAAGTGCTTAATCAACCCATGTAATGGAGTTTGGGCTAGCTCATTATCAATGAGGCCCAATAATAATTTGTCATGAAGAGAAGAAGGGCTAGAAGGGTATAATGGGGACAAATCTTCTCCCCTAGGCGCCTATGGGCATAATGGGGAGAAGTGGCACAATTTGCTTCATAAGGAAGCAATTGGCGCCTCCCCCCCTTTATCCCTTATGGTATTAATGCCTATATGACATTGCTTGGGGCGCAAGGCAAGGCCTTGGCGCACAAAGAAAGGCATGGGCACAAAAGGAATGGTTGAATGAGAATTATCAAAATGTCTTGGAGACTTTCCTTGCCTCAAACCTTCTCATCCTAGCTGCCCACTTGTCTTGATCCTAGCCTTTCATAAACCACCTCTTGCCCTATAAAAGAGCACCTAGCCGACCCCTCTTATGAGTGATTAATCCTTGAAGGCGTGAACACAAGAAGAGGGGCGAGAGCTAGGAGCAAGGGCGCATCTTCCTTCTTCCATAGCCGCAAGCTTCTCCCTCCTTTCCTCTTGGCGCAAGGAGCTTTGTTGCTTGGCGGCTTGGCTTGTTTCCTTCTTCTCTTGGCGCATCCTTTCCTCTTGGTGGCGCAAGTGAAGTGGAGCATCTCCCTAAGGCTTTGATCTTCTTCCCGAGGCTAGCACCGGGCGTGGAAGAAGAGAACTCATGAGATCCATGTGTGTTGCAGAGGGCGCACACTTGGGCGCCTACATCGGCATCACTCCAAATCGCTCTTAAGGTATTTCTTAACTCATCGTGTCGACTCTCTTGCTTGCGATCTTCACTGGGTTTTTGGGACCGGCCTGTTTCGGGGAAATTCTTCCACTGTGCAATGTATGTATGTATGTCTATGACTCTGAAAAATTGTAAAATGTCCCCGGGGTATCCCAACACTGATATGGCATGTATGAATCATAGGTTCTTCATCACTAATTAAGCAAGTAGAAGGTGAAATCAACTCAAAACTCAGCTCAAACTCCAAAAATCAACCGAAGTATGAATGAATAGTAACTTCAAATGAGTTTATCGTGTTTTAGCTCAAATCGGTCACGAAATCTAACCAAATTGTTTTCTAACAGACAGAAATCGAAAGCCTATCCTCTAACGAGTGTATAGAAACAAAAATCATTCGAAACAGATGGTGGGTGCCGTAAAATCGACAAAGCTATCTGTTCGAAATAGATTCCAGATTACGGCACCGTAAAATTATTTACGGTGGGTGCCGTAATATATTGAAAACCTTCTCTTCAAAAAACGACGCGGAATTACGGTACCGTAAAGAAGTTTACGGTACCACCGTAAAATCTTGGCAACGTTCTATTCGGAATGACGTCAAAAATACGGTACCGTAACATTCTTTACGGTACCGCTGTAATATTCAAACAGTAAAGACTTTTTTTTTTAAAAAAAAGAAAAGCTTAAATTTCAAAAAAAATACGGCACGTAAACTACCTTATGGTAGTGCCGTAAAAACGAAAGAACTCTCGGGTTGATTTTGGATCAGAAATACGATACCGTGAAATCCTTTACGACCGTACCGTAATTTCGTCGCAGCTTTCTATTCGTAAGGAGACTGAAATATGGTACCGTAAAATGCTTTACTGTACTGCCGTATTTTGCTCCACATCACGAAAAACCTACAAAAATAAAACAAAAATTAGTCCTAAGCAAAAATTAAGTTAAAGAAAACAAAAATAAGGGTTAGAAAGCCTGGGTTGTCTCCCAAGAAGCGCTAATTTAAAGGTCATTAGCTTGACCCTTTAACACTCGGGTTTGATCGTGAATTTCTGGATCTCAACTTTGATCTTACAATATAAGGCTCGATCTTGAAACAGTATCCAAATCTGCTCAGAATTCTTTCTATTTTCTCAATCATCCTAGAGCCTTCTCTTCTTCTCTTCCTCTTTGGCTTTTTCTTCTTCTACAATTTCTCATCAATACCCTCAAAAAGATTGTTAGATTCATTATTTGGGGTTTCATCAAACAAACTTGAAACATCATAAATTTCATCATTAAATATTTCAACACTACAACAAGATCCTGAGTATGAAAGTTTGTTTGTTGAATCATTAAGACTAAATTCAATCTTGTTATCACATATGTCAAAAGTAATCTTTCCTTGGTTCACATCAATGTTAGCCTTAGCTGTGGCCAAAAGTGGTCTTCCAAGAATGATAGGATTTGTAGAATTTACCTCCATGTCTAACACTACAAAATCTGCAGGTATGAAAAACTTACCTATCTGCACCGGAACATTTTCTAAAATACCTACAGGATACTTCACCGATGAGTCCTCGAGCTGTAAGGATATAGATGTATGTTTTAGCTCTCCAAGATTTAGATTCCTGTAAGTAGAAAGAGGCATTAGACTCACACTTGCACCGAGGTCACATAAGGCTCGGTCAAAAGATAGGGTGCCAATCGAACAAGGTATAGAAAAACTACCTGGATCTTTCAGTTTATGTGGCAGTTTGTTCTGTATGATTGCACTACAATCTTCAGTTAAAGTAACAGTGCATGTGCCATAATCATCTAATTTTCTTTTACTAGACAAAATCTCTTTTAAAAATTTGGCATAAGATGACATCTCAGTAATAGCTTCAGTAAAAGGAATGTTAACATAAAGCTTTTTCAGGATTTCAAGAAATTTGCCAAACTTTTTTGTCTAGTTTATGTTGATCTAACATTTGAGGAAAAGGTATAGGTGTTTGGTAAGGAGAAGGCAAATTAGGGTTAGGATTGTCTTTCTCACATGATTCCTCCCCTTTTGGTTCATCACCCTTTTGAGGTGATGAACAAGTTTGGGGTTTCTTATGTGAAGAAGATTCCCCTAACTCTAATTCATCTTCATTATCAGCAAGCCTTTTTTCAGTGTTTTCAAACCTCCCTCTAGGTTCTCCTAGTTGTTTCCCACTTCTAGTCATGATGGCAATACAGTGCTCCCTAGGGTTTATCTCAGGTTTTGCAGGCAATTTTCCTGGGGGTCTGTAAGGTACACTAGCATGTTGTGCAATTTGGTTTTCAAGAATTTTGTTGTGGGCTTCTACTCTATCCAGCTAGAGTTAATTTGTTGTACACTTTGCTTAAACTCCTCAATTTGTCTATTTTGATTTGACAGGATTTGTTTTTGATCAGACATAAATTCTTCAATTTTTCTATCTTGTTTTACCTCAAACTGATTTTGACTGGTCATTATTTTTTCAAACATGGATTTTATCTCAGAGAATTGATCATTATTTTGATTCAGATTTTGGTTGGTGATGTAGGGGTAAGTCACAAACATGCAAACAACGATTTTCGAAAGTAATTTTTTTTGTATTATCATAAACTAGAAAAACCAATTTAACTAACGAGGTTGGAAAATAGTGTTTTTGTATTTTTTAAATAGGGAAAACCGAAAGTTAACTACTTGCAGGAAAGAAATGGCAATAATTTAAAGGAGACTCACAGTGCGGCCCTTGAGAATAGAAGGACCCTCCTTACCGTTCTTCACCGATCCTACTCTGATGGAAGGTGCAGGTTACACACAGGGCATTCAGCAACCCCACACAGGCGTGGGTGAGTTATAAGCAGATTAAATTTAACAATGCTTTTAAAATCAAGAGGGAGGCTACTCCTCCAAGTTCTCTTGCTAACAAACAAAGGACTATCTAAAGAAGGGGATCAAGAGAGGGAGATGCGCCAAGCTTCCTTGCGCCAAGTCCTACAAATCCAAGAGAGGTGTAGTAAGATGTTCTTAAGATGTATAAAGAGAAGACACAATAAGATGGAGTACTTAACTTAGAGAATCGCTTGAAGGAGTTCAAGGGATGTCTCCATGTTCTTTGCGCCAACTCAAGCCTTTGTTCTCTTTGATGCTATGGACTTGAAGATGGAGACTCTCGGCCTTGTGTTGATGAATGGAGGGCGAGGAGAAGGAGAGGGGAGGCTCAGCTCTTGAAGGAATAAGGGGGAAGATGAGGGGGTTTGGGCGACACAAGCACCCAAAGGAGAAGAGGTGGGCGACACAAGCACCCAAGGCGACACAAGCACCCTTTCTTTGGCTAGGAAACTAGTCGACAATATATTTCAACAATGCTATGCACATGATGCGATGGGGATACATTTATAGGCAGCTAAGGGATGGGGATAAGGTGAGGGCAAGGTGGTCATTGGGCCCTTGCGCCCCTTACATAATTGGAGACAATTCGAAAATGGAGAAAGGCATTAAGTGGGCTGATTCTTGTTGCCTTCTTTGGATGGCTGAATTGGTAAGTCTTTGAATTTGAAAATAGCTATCTTCTTTGGAGGTGTTGGCGCATATGAGAGGGAGATCAAAATTTGAAAACCTTCCTTGTTGTCTTGGGCGGCAATGAGGAGAAGGAAAGAAGCCTTCCCCTAATTGTGGATCTTGATGGCGCCATTCCTCTAATTGTGGATCTAGATGGGCGCCTCCTTGATTGGTGGATCTAGATGGGCGCCTCCTTAAATTGTGGATCTAGATAAAACTTCTTGGTGGCGCAATTGATTCCATGAGGTGGCCTCTCTTCAATTGGAAGGGAATGATTGAAGTGGAGCTTGAAGTTGAGTTGAGTTGGAAGTCTCTCTTTGAACTACTTTGAAGTGAACCTTCCAAAATGGAGCTAACTTCTTGGAGTGTGGTGAGCTAGCTGATTTGTATCCCTTGAGCTGAATATTAATGTATCCAAACTACATGCACTAACCTACCATGATATTACAATGCACAACCTACCAACAACATTTATAAAAATAAACTACATGATAGACTTTGGGGTGGAACTAACCTATCATGCCATGCAATGCAAATAAGGAAAGTGGACTCTAAGTGAAGCCATACCTGATGGGCTTCCTCCGAGCCCTAGTGGATCTTCTAAGAGCTGTGTTAGGCCCTCCATCATTTCTCCCCGGGTTGGAAAAATTCTCCTCAGGAGAATTGTCCTTGAATCCTTGGAGCAAATCTGGAGCAGCCAGGGCTAGCTCTGCCTCGGGGAGCTAGGCCTCCTCACCATTAGAAAACTTAACGCGGTAAAACAGTTGTACCTCGTCAGGGGTGAGTCGAGTCTGGTCCTCAAGGATATCCACTATCTCTGGATCGAAGGGGGCCTCTGGTTCTTTGAGTGAGAGAGGCTCCTTGTAAGCTGTGAGATCCTCCACGTTAACTGTGGTGGGGATCCCCAAGTCTGGAGGCAGATCAAGCACGTATGCGTTGTTGTTGATCTTGCCCACTATGGTGAAGGGTCCCAAACCCTTTGCATCCAGCTTGCGTCCGTGTCCTTGGATACGCTCCTCGCGGACTCGCAGAATCACCTGATCACCTACATTGAATAACCTTTCTCGGCGTTTCTTGTTAGCAGCTTCGCAATATGAAACAGTAGAGTCTATAATTTTTCTAAGAATCTCATGGTGCATTTGTGAAATATTGAAAGCATAATCACGAGCTGATAAAGAAGGTTTTAAACTCTTGGGTAAGGCAATCAGATCAATGGGTTTCTTAGGCTAATACCCTAAGTTGGCCTGAAAGGGGGATAGACCTGTAGTCCTATTAACAACACTATTGTAGGAAAATTCAGCGGTGGGCAAAAGTTTGTCCCAAGTGCCGGGATGTTCACCTACAAGGCTTCTAAGGATGTTCCCCAGTGATCGGTTAACCACCTCAGTCTGACCATCCATTTGGGGATGATAGGCTGTGGAGAACTTCAGTTTGGTTCCTAGTAAGGTCCACAAGGTTTTCCAAAAATAACTAACAAATCGGGTGTCCCTATCAGAAACTATGGTAAGGGGGGTACCATGTAGCCTAACAACCTCCTTAAAGAATAATTTGGCTATGTGAGAGGCATCAGAGGTTTTATAACAGGGAATGAAATGGGCCATCTTAGTGAATCTATCTACTACTACAAAGATGGAGTCATGCTTGCTAGATGTTCTGGGCAGCCCTAGGATGAAATCCATGCTTAGGTCTTGCCATGGAGCTTGAGGGATGGGTAGCGGGGTGTAGAGGCCAGCACTATGCTTATGGGTCTTAGTTATCTGGCATGTCCTACAGTGGCTAACCACCTTAGCAACATCCCTGTTGAGGTTCGGCCAATAAAACCTCTCCTCAACCAAGGTTTGGGTTTTATCCCGACCATGGTGACCTGCAGACCCTCCTCCGTGTAATTCCCAAATGAGGAATTCTCGGATTGAGGTCTTAGGGACACAAAGTATAGGTCCAAGAAATAAGAACCCATCCCTAAGGGTGTACAAAGGATGACTTAGGGGGTCAACACTAAGCTCAGCATGTATAGAAGCAAAGTCAGGACAATCAATATAAGTAGTTTTCATGTTGTCAAAGCCAGTAACTTGAACATGTAATTGTTGCATAAGTAAAGTAACCCTACTCAAAGCATCAGCTACCTTGTTTTCCTTTCCTGACTTGTGTTTTAAGACAAAGGTGTATTGCTGGATATACTCTACCCACTTGGCATGTCTAAAGTTTAACTTCTTTTGAGCACTAAGGTAGGACAAAGCCTGATGGTCACTGTTAAGGATAAACTCATTATGGATCAGGTAATGCCTCCAATATCTAAGAGATTGAACTACAACATAAAACTCCTTGTCATAAGTTGAATACTTCTGTTTTGCCTCATTGAGTTTTTCACTAAAAAAGGCAACAGGGTGACCTTCTTGACTGAGGGTCCCTCCTATGCCAATCCCAGAGGCATCACAGTCAACCTCAAAGACTTTGCTGAAGTCAGGGAGTCTGAGGACTGGGGCTGTGGTCATTCTAACTTTGAGTTCACTAAAGGCTCGGCTAGCAGGTTTAGTCCAAGTAAAATCTCCTAGTTTTAAGCAACTAGTAATAGGGGCAACAATGTTGGGGTATGCCCTTAAGGCTAATGTTTGAGGCCTTGGGATTGTAAAAGTATCATGTAATAAACTCTTATGTTTATAAAGGCATGGTTGTTATTCAGTTAAGCTACATTGTCTGCTGCAATATATGTTCTTCTGAATAATGTCTCAAAGCTGTTCAGCTAGGCTGACATGCAGTTATGTCCTTAGTCGATGTATCTTGGTGAACATGAGACAGCCTTGATATGGTTAAGACTAATATGTGTTCTAATCTTATAGGATGCTTCGAGCATGGAATAAGATGTAGACTCATGGGTACATTGGATGTACTGGACAGACCCTACTAGGATATTCAATTGCTTGTCACAATGTGAATAATCCTTGTTTGCTACAAGTGGCACATCTCCTCTGACTTGAGATCACTTGTGTTTCTAAATGATGATTGTCATTGTTTTGAGGTAGTTCAATATCATTTGAAACATAATGATTATAGACTATCTTGGATAATGATCATGAGTCAGGTTAGGGCACTAGTGATAGACATAGGATTGCCGTCTCCTTGTTTAAGGAGTGTGGTGTTCTAAAGGGGCCCCCCCGGTTGAGATGATTGAGAAAGTGTATGGCCATACCCAGGTGACTGTGTTCATCTGATCTAATCATGCTCATCATATTGGAGCTACAAGCTTGACACGCTTGTCCAATAAGAACATCCAGTGGCAAAGGAAATATGTATGCCTAGTGAAGCCTAATGAAAAGGATTCACACTTGAGCTGTGTTTTGGGTGTAGTCTTGGAAGACTCTTTCCTTTATATCGGGAGACAGTGATGTGTTGCTAGATACCCCTCACTGATCGTGATAATGTAAGTTATCGTTACCGACATTTAAAGGAAACCCTCAGGGTCGCACAATTTGATGATATGGCTTACTTAAGTCAGATCGTGTGGACTGAATTGTTTCGATTCAGTTTAAAGGGATTTAAACTCTGATTGTAAGTGAGATCTGGTCTGATCATGTTTGATTGATTAGGGCTTGAGATCGGTAAGCTTCGATCGAGAGTGTTGATGCTAGATCGATCAGATCAGAAGCGTCTGGAGATGAATGGTCAGATCTAGGACCTTAGGGTCTAATTCGATCTAGACTTAATGTTTGGGCTGATTTGGTTTGGTCATTGAACCAAACATCTTGAACCGGCTCATGGGTTGAGCGCAAGGTTCAGGTGGGAGAAGAGAGTTGCGCATGGTTCACTTGGTGAACGCATAACGCACGTAATCATGGCTTGCTATTTTGGGAACTCTCGATCGGTTTTCAACGTGGGAACGTTTCCACGTTCACTTGCAACGCCTCCTCTCTATTCCTCTTGCGAATTCGCTCTTGGCATTAGACGACTCACGGCTGGTGGCGTGAAGGTTGACGACAAGAGGATTCGGCCAAATTTTCATCTCATCATCCCTCAAACGATCGAGGAAGCTTTGGAGCATTGCTAGCACAAATCGCCCCAAAGAAGTAGGCCTTCTTCTTCTTGTGTGCGACAGCCTTTGGAGGAGATCTCTTTTGCTTTCTTCTTCCAAGACACCATCCAAGAGATGGCGACGGTATGGATCATTCTCACATCTATCTAAGTTGATCATATGCAATAGAAAGATCTTTGAAAGCCCTTCTTCCGCTTGCAAAATTTTATGCGCCACCCTAATAGGGTTTTCGCCCCCCTCTCGAAAGGGGTCCTTCAATTGGTATCAGAGCAGGTTTATCTATGCATATGATTGCTTAATGCTGTATTGTGATCCTTGTTTGCAAAACATGCTTAGATCTATAGTTTACATGACATGCGAATATGATAACACATGTTTTATGTTTGCGCATGTTTCAAACTAGGCGCATCTTTGTGATCTTTGTTGTTGATGTTTTATCAAAAGAATATCACTTGCGCGCCTATCATTAGACTAAGCGCCTACTATAAACCCTTAGACGGGTTAGTAGGGTTGAAGTCATCCTCTAGGTTAGATCCAACTAGTCTGATCAGACCATCTGACAGCGTAGATGGGTCGACCAGATAGCACCCTTGCGCAAGCAAGAGGTGGCTATAGGTCGGCTGCATCATAGGTGTGTAGCGATGTCTGGTTGAGACGTCTGTTGAACGCACATGAGTTAGGCCCGGGCTCACACCCGTTTGCCAGACCTCATCGTGGTCGTTCAGCCCTTGGTGCATGCATAGTTGACCACTGGGTTGACTCAAGTCAGTTAGGACTTGGTGCATGCAAGGGCACAGGATCTGACTAGAATGGATGAGTGGATCCCTATTATTGTACCGTTGTAAGGTTGTGGGGGCATATAAGAAAATTAAAATTGATGCCAATGCGGTTTTCGAAATTTTGTTTTCTTATTGGATCACATGCTGATGTTTGATGCCATATTGCCTGTTTATTTAATCTTATGTGGGCTGCCCATGTTAAATGTGTGCTGTGCTGGGGCCTGCGTGCCTGGTATTTTTTGTAAATTAATTTTTATATTGTGATCTGCGCATCACATTGCTTAATTTGTAAAAATGTTATTGACCTGCGTGTCAATCTTGTCTAGATAGATTAATATGTAAATTAATCAGACAAGAGCACAAAGCACACTTGGCAGAGGCGCCTGCAGTAGTGGCTAGACCAGGTGGGAGGTCTAGGGTTCGACCCTAGGACCTGGCGCATATTCCTGGTGGGCGCACCAGAGCTGCAGATGGCGCTTGGGCCCTGGTTTGGGCCAGATGAGCAGCGAAAGCCCCATGAAGAAAAGCAAGTGAAGACTTAAGTTTATTTAAGGTCTTACTTAAGCTATGGGCTTTTACCACATAAGATCCATGCTTTCTTTTATTGTTTAATATTAGAATTGCATGATTAGTTTATCTTCTGCTATCACCATAGGAATTGCATGATAGTGAAGAAGATAAAAGACCGTTAAAATCCAACGATTAAATATCAAGCTCGTAAGCCTTCTGACGCGAAACCTCACTGTTCTGATTATCGTTGGAGCCGTGTTGTACCCACTCAGTGGGCACGTCCATCTATCTTCAGACGGTGTGTGATTTCACCTGCGTGTTACAGAGAAGGGATTTATCGCTTCTCGTTGCTCAGCATAGCACGTGGTGGTCCAGGGAGTAGGTCGGGTCAGCTTGGCCATGTAGGCTACATATGTGGCGCATATGGTAGCACATGGAGGCAGCCATCTACGGGATCAGAGATTGTGTTGTACCAACTCAGTTGGCACAGTCTGCTGGATCGCCCAGATGAAGGGGAATCGCACGGGTTGGCGATTGGCAGGGACTGCCTACCAGAGATTAGTGCTTGTCATCTCTGTGCATCTTATCTCGCCTGAGCGGGACGCGGAGACCAAGTATGAAATCTGGATCCCATCTCACTAAAAGAGTTCTACTCTTTCGGGCTGTTTTGCTGGATTTTTCAGCCAGATAAAATAGTGAGAAAAAGAATCATTCTTAAGTCCTGATTGATTCTTAACATTGATACTGACCTTGCTGTTCTTGCATTGTTGTAGATTCCTGCAGCAACGAACACCATGAGCTTCAATGTGCGATCCCTACTGGAAAGGGAGAAGTTTGCTGGGCCGAACTTCTCAGACTGGTACAGACACCTTAAGATTGTTCTTAAGGCTGAGAGGAAACTGTATGTCCTCGAGACGGCTGTGCCGCCTCAACCCGCTGCGAACGCCGCAAGGGCGGTTCGTGAAGCCTACGAAAAGCATGTCAATGATAGCATTGATGTCGCTTGCCTGATGCTAGCGTCTATGACGCCACCGCTGCAGCGTCAGCATGAGGATATGTCGGCTATAGAGATTATAGCGAACCTCAAGATGCTGTATGCTGCACAGGCGAGGACGGAACGCTATAATTTGACCAAGCTCTTCTTTCAGAGCAAACTGGCTGAAGGAAGCCCAGTGGGAGCTCACGTGCTCAAGATGATTGGGCACAAGGAGGCTCTAGAGAAACTGGGGCATACCATCAACCAGGAGCTTGCTGTAGATATTATTCTGCAGTCTCTCCCGCCTTCATTCGACGCGTTCATTATTAACTTTAATATGAACAAAATCGACTGTACTCCGGCAGAGCTGCTCAATATGCTCTTGACTACTGAGGAAACTCTGAAGGGAAAGCCTTCAACCTCTGTCTTAATGGTTCCTTCCAGGAACAAGAAGAAGGGGAAGAAGGGCAAGGCCCCGGTCAAGAACTACAGTAAGGCTCTGAAACAGAAGGTTAAGCGGTCCAAGGAATACAGGTGTTTCCACTGTGGCCAGCTGGGTCACTGGAAAAAGGACTGTAAAGCGCTCCAAGGAGATAAGAGGGGAAGCATCGCTTCTGGCTCAGGTATATTCGTGACTGAAGTCATGTTTTCATCTTCTTCTATTTCATGGGTGTTGGACACTGCATGTGGAGTTCACATTTGTTCAAATGTGCAGGAACTCAAGAGAAGAAGGCAGGTGGGACAGCATGAGGTAGACCTACGCGTTGGAAACGGGGCACGGGTTGCTGCTGTTGCTGTAGGAGACTATTTCATTTCTTTACCATCTGACATTGTATTGGAATTAAACAATTGTTATTTTGTACCGAGCATCACCAAAAATATTATCTCTATTCCTGCTCTTGTCAGGAAAGGATTTGCCTTTGAATGCAATATTTCAAAGTGTGTTTTATCTTATGATAATATTGTTTATGGAACTGGTTCAATTAACAATGGGTTATTCATGTTGGACATGGAAAATTCTATACAAAATATTGATAATAAGAAAGCCAAGTATGCTGATGACAGCACCTTGCTATGGCATAGTCGTTTAGGCCATATTAACGAGAAACGCATTAAGCGGTTGCATGAACATGGACTGCTGGGATCATTCTCCTATGAGGAGATTGATACATGCAAAGCTTGTTTGATGGGTAAAATGACGAAGTCACCTTTTCCTCACAAAGGTCAAAGGGCTTCAGGTTTACTTGACCTTATACACAGTGATGTGTGTGGGCCGTTTAGTAAACATGCCAGAGGTGGCTATCAGTACTTCATTACCTTTACTGATGATTTCAGTAGGTATGGTTATGTCTATCTGATGAGACATAAGAGTGAATCTTTTGACAAGTTCAAAGAGTTCAAGAATGAAGTACAAAATCAGCTAGGCCGAAATATCAAGGCACTTCGCTCAGATCGAGGTGGAGAATACCTAAGTCATGCGTTTATTGACTATCTAAAGGAGTGTGGGATTATCTCACAGCTCACTCCACCAGGAACACCGCAATGGAATGGTGTGTCCGAGAGGAGAAATAGAACGTTACTTGATATGGTTCGTTCTATGATGAGTCAGGCTAATCTACCTTACTCCTTTTGGGGTTTTGCACTGGAAACAGCTGCAAAGGTACTAAACCGAGTGCCATCCAAGGCAGTTTCTAAGACTCCATATGAGTTATTGTATGGGAAACAGCCAAGCTTGACATTTAACAGGATCTGGGGCTGCGAGGCTTATGTCAAAAAGCTCGCCTCTGGGAAACTGGAGAGCAGATCTGAGAAATGTATCTTTGTCGGTTACCCTAAGGAATCTAAGGGTTATTATTTCTATGATCCCAAGGAGAACAAGGTTTTTGTTGCTCGGACGGCTATATTTCTTGAGGAGTTTCTTCTGCAAGAAGCCAGTGGGAGAGAAATAAAGCTGGATGAGAATCCAGAGCAAGGACAAAGTAGTCAAGCGCAGTTGGATGAGCCTGAGCCGGTAGAACAGGTTATTGAATTACCTGAGGCTCAGATATCACGGGAACCGCGAAGATTGGGTAGGATCCGTCGTCAGCCTGAGCGCTATGACGGAGTCTACATCATTGATAATGATGAACCCCTCACTTATGCGGATGCGGTCAGTGGACCGGAGTCAGCGAGATGGCTTGAAGCTATGCGCGCCGAGATGGACTCCATGTCAGATAACCAAGTCTGGGATTTGGTTGATCCGCCTCCGGGAGTTATCCCTATAGGCTGTAAATGCATCTTCAAGAAGAAGATTGGCATGGATGGTAACGTGGTTACCTATAAAGGCAGGCTAGTTGCGAAAGGTTTCAAACAAATCTACGGGATAGATTATGATGAAACTTTCTCACCTGTAGCCATGTTTAAGTCTATTCGGATTCTTTTCGCGATAGCAGCATATTACGATTATGAGATCTGGCAAATGGATGTGAAAACAGCTTTCCTGAATGGAAATCTGGATGAGGATGTGTACATGACACAACCTGAAGGTTTCACTAATCCATCAGATCGTCATAAGATATGCAAATTAAAGAAGTCCATTTATGGACTGAAACAAGCATCAAGAAGCTGGAATATTCGTTTTGATGAATCAATCTCTGAGTTTGGTTTCATCAAGAACGAGGACGACCCGTGTGTATATAAGAGGTTTAGTGGGAGCGTGATTACATTCCTAGTCCTCTACGTCGATGATATCTTGATCATTGGAAACGACATTCCTGAAATGCATGCGGTTAAGGCATGGTTAAGGAAATGTTTCCAGATGAAAGATCTAGGAGAAGCAGCCTATGTGTTAGGTGTGAAGATCTACAGGGATAGATCTAAGAGGCTTCTCGGGCTGTGCCAGAGTACTTACATCGATAAGGTCCTGGAAAGATTTCATTTAGAGAATTCTAAAAGGGGATATCTTCCAGTCAGACATGGTCTGAATCTTTCGAAGAGTCAGTGTCCACAAACACAGACTGAGAAAGATGAAATGGACAATACGCCTTATGCTTCGGCTATTGGATCCATTATGTATGCGATGTTGTGTACTCGCCCAGACGTCGCTTACGGGTTAAGCGTGACCAGTCGGTTCCAAAGTAATCCAGGTATGGCGCACTGGATTGCAGTCAAGAACATTTTGAAATATCTTCGGAGGACCAAAGATATGTTCTTGATATATGGTGGTCAGGAAGAACTCAGTATTGAAGGATATATTGACGCTTCGTTCCAGTCTGACCAGGATGATTTCCGATCGCAATCAGGCTATGTTTTTAGCTTGAATGGAGGTGCAGTGGTGTGGAAGAGTTTCAAACAGTCAACTGTTGCTGATTCCACAACAGAAGCCGAGTATGTTGCAGCCTCGGAAGCATCCAAGGAGGCAGTGTGGATTCGTAAGTTCGTGAGAGAACTTGGTGTCGTTCCTTCGAGTGCAGATCCTTTGGTTATCTTCTATGATAACACTGGAGCAATCGCACAAGCAAAGGAACCACGGTCGCACCAGAAGTCCAAGCACATACAGAGACGGTTTCACTTGATCCGGGAGATCATAGATCGTGGCGAGATCAAAGTCTGCAAGGTACATACAGATGACAATCTGGCAGACCCGCTTACCAAGCCTCTGGCGCAGCAGAAGCATGAGAAGCACTGTAATAATATGGGTTTGAGATTCCTCAACCATTAGATTAAGTGCAAGTGGGAGATTATTGGGGTATGCCCTTAAGGCTAATGTTTGAGGCCTTGGGATTGTAAAAGTATCATGTAATAAACTCTTATGTTTATAAAGGCATGGTTGTTATTCAGTTAAGCTACATTGTCTGCTGCAATATATGTTCTTCTGAATAATGTCTCAAAGCTGTTCAGCTAGGCTGACATGCAGTTATGTCCTTAGTCGATGTATCTTGGTGAACATGAGACAGCCTTGATATGGTTAAGACTAATATGTGTTCTAATCTTATAGGATGCTTCGAGCATGGAATAAGATGTAGACTCATGGGTACATTGGATGTACTGGACAGACCCTACTAGGATATTCAATTTCTTGTCACAATGTGAATAATCCTTGTTTGCTACAAGTGGCACATCTCCTCTGACTTGAGATCACTTGTGTTTCTAAATGATGATTGTCATTGTTTTGAGGTAGTTCAATATCATTTGAAACATAATGATTATAGACTATCTTGGATAATGATCATGAGTCAGGTTAGGGCACTAGTGATAGACATAGGATTGCCGTCTCCTTGTTTAAGGAGTGTGGTGTTCTAAAGGGGCCCCCCCGGTTGAGATGATTGAGAAAGTGTATGGCCATACCCAGGTGACTGTGTTCATCTGATCTAATCATGCTCTTCATATTGGAGCTACAAGCTTGACACGCTTGTCCAATAAGAACATCCAGTGGCAAAGGAAATATGTATGCCTAGTGAAGCCTAGCGAAAAGGATTCACACTTGAGCTGTGTTTTGGGTGTAGTCTTGGAAGACTCTTTCCTTTATATCGGGAGACAGTGATGTGTTGCTAGATACCCCTCACATATCGTGATAATGTAAGTTATCGGTACCCGACATTTAAAGGAAACCCTCAGGGTCGCACAATTTGATGATATGGCTTACTTAAGTCAGATCGTGTGGACTGAATTGTTTCGGTTCAGTTTAAAGGGATTTAAACTCTGATTGTAAGTGAGATCTGGTCTGATCATGTTTGATTGATTAGGGCTTGAGATCGGTAAGCTTCGATCGAGAGTGTTGATGCTAGATCGATCAGATCAGAAGCGTCTGGAGATCAATGGTCAGATCTAGGACCTTAGGGTCTAATTCGATCTAGACTTAATGTTTGGGCTGATTTGGTTTGGTCATTGAACCAAACATCTTGAACCGGCCCATGGGTTGAGCGCAAGGTTCAGGTGGGAGAAGAGAGTTGCGCATGGTTCACTTGGTGAACGCATAACGCACGTAATCATGGCTTGCTATTTTGGGAACTCTCGGTCGGTTTTCAACGTGGGAACGTTTCCACGTTCACTTGCAACGCCTCCTCTCTATTCCTCTTGCGAATTCGTTCTTGGCATTAGACGACTCACGGCTGGTGGCGTGAAGGTTGACGACAAGAGGATTCGGCCAAATTTTCATCTCATCATCCCTCAAACGATCGAGGAAGCTTTGGAGCATTGCTAGCACAAATCGCCCCAAAGAAGTAGGCCTTCTTCTTCTTGTGTGCGACAGCCTTTGGAGGAGATCTCTTTTGCTTTCTTCTTCCAAGACACCATCCAAGAGATGGCGACGGTATGGATCATTCTCACATCTATCTAAGTTGATCATATGCAATAGAAAGATCTTTGAAAGCCCTTCTTCCGCTTGCAAAATTTTATGCGCCACCCTAATAGGGTTTTCGCCCCCCTCTCGAAAGGGGTCCTTCAAACAATAGTACTGAAGTTTCTAATAAACCTTCGGTAGAAGGTAGCTAAGCCATGGAAGCTCCTAACTTCAGTTAGAGTTTTGGGTTCTGGCCAATCTAGGATAGCTTGGACCTTAGAGGGGTCAGCTTGAAGGCCAAGTTCAGACACTATGAACCCTAGAAAGACAACACTGCTAGAGAGGAAAGAACATTTCTTTAAGTTAATGTTAAGCTTCTCTTTCCTAAGTAAGTCAAGGGTTCTTCTGAGATGATCTAGGTGAGCTTCCTTAGTTTTGCTAAAAATTAAGTGAAAGTCCCTTAAGCAAGGGGGGAGGTGTCGAAACCCTAATGGCGCATATGATAAAACCTTTTTGCAGCGGAAAGGGTTTCTGGATAGATGCATGCAGTATGATCAACTTTAACTTGCATACAAGAGAATCGATTCTTACCAGTGCCATTGCTTGGATGGCGTCTAGGAAGCAGAGAGTCAAGCGCTTCTCCTCCAAATGGTGCGCACACAAGATGGATGTTGGCTTCTCCTTGTCGAACCTTGTGCTAGCAAGGATCTCCAAGTGTCCTTGTCGAATGGAAGGGAAGTTGAGATGATGTCTCGCTTGAGCAAACTCTCTCCAAGGCGTGAAAAAAAACTTCCACACGAGAGCAAGCGACGAGAATAGGAGAGGGGCGACAAGAGATGCGTTCCACTCAAAACGTGGAGGCGTGGCTACTAAAAATAGCTAGCCTTACTCTCTCAAGCGATCATGCGTTCTCACTATTTTATCTGACTGAAAAATCCATTAAACAGTCCGAAAGAGTAGACACTCTTTTAGTGAGATGGGATCCGGATTTCATACTTGGTCTCCGCGTCCCGCTCAGGCGAGATAAGATACACAGAGAGTACAAGCACTAATCTCCGGTAGGCAGTCCCTGCCGATCGCCAACCCGTGCGATTCCCCTTCATCTGGGCAGTCCAGCAGACTGTGCCAACTGAGTTGGTACAACACAGTCTCTGACCCCACAGATGGCTGCCTCCATGTGCTACCATATGCGCCACATATGTAGCCTACACGGTCAAGCTGACCCGACCTACTCCCTGGACCACCATGTGCTATGCTGAGCAACGAGAAGGGATAAATCCCTACTCTGTAACACACAGGTGTAATCCCACACCGTCTGAAGATAGATGGACGTGCCCACTGAGTGGGTACAACACGGCTCCAATGATAATCAGAACAGTGAGGTTTCGCGTCAGAAGGCTTACGAGCTTGATATTTTAGCGTTGGATTTTAACGGTCTTTTATCTTCTTTACTATCATACAATTCCTATGGTGATAGCAGAAGATAAATTAAAACATGCTGTTCTACTTATATAAGCAATAAAAGAAAGCATGGTTCTTATGTGGTAAAAGCCCATAGCCCTAGAAGACCTTAACCTAGTTTAAGTCTTCACTTGCTCTTCATGGGTCTTTTGCTGCTCATCTGGCCCATACCAGGGCCCAAGCGCCAATTGCAGCTCTGGTGCGCCCACCAGGAAAATGCGCCAGGTCCTAGGGTCGAACCCTAGACCTCCCACCTGGTCAAGCCACTGCTGCATGCGCCTCTGCCAAGTGTGCTCTGTGCTCTTGTCTAATTAAATTACAAATTTAACTATCTAGACAAGATTGACACGCAGGTCAATAACATTTTATAAATTAAAGCAATGTGATGCGCAGATCACAATAATTAATTTACAACAATTTTAAATCCCAGGCACGCAGGCCCCAGCACAGCACACAATTAATATGGGCAGCCCACATAAGACTAAATAGACAAACATATGCATCCAATCAGCAATCATGTGATCCATCATAAAAAATTAAAATTTTTCGAAAAACCCCATGGGATCAATTTTAATTTTTTCTTATTTGCCCTACAACCTTACAACGGTCCATTACTAGGGATCCACTCAACCAACCTAGTCAGATCCTCTGCCCTTGCATGCACCAAGTCCTAACTGACTTGAGTCGACCATAAGGTCAACCATGCATGCGCCAGGGCTGAACAACCACACTGAGGTCTGGCAAGCGGGTGTGACCCCGGGCCTAACTCAGGTGCGTTCATGGGTCGTCTCAATCAGACATCGCTACACGCCTGTCTGCAGTCGACCTGTAGCCACCTCAAGCTTGCGCCAAGGTGCTATCCAGTCGACCCATCAAGGCTGTCAGATAGTCTGATCAGACTGATTGGATCTGACCTAGGGGGTGATTTCAACCCTAATAACCCGTCTAAGGGTTTATAGCAGGGCCTTAGATCTAATGTTAAGCGCGCATGTGATATTTCCTTTTGAGAAAACTTAAGCTACAACATGCGCCAACATAGATGCGCAAAAAGAAAAGCATAAACTAGTTTCGCACATATAAGATCTAAGCATATATGGATTCACAATCAAAGCAATCATATGAACATATAACCCTAGCTCTGATACCAATTGAAGGGAACCCCTAACTAAGGGGTAGAAACCCTAATGGTGGCGCAACAAAATTTTGCATGGGATATTAGGATTTCAAAGGATCTATATATGTCATATAACTAGCTTTCAAATATTTGAATAGATGAAGATAAACTCATACCATTGCCATCGGTTTGATGAAGCTTTGGAAGGAAAGACGCAAGCGAGCCTTCTCCTAAGTTTCACACACAAGATGATCAATGCGCCTACCCTTGGTGCTCCTTGTGCTAGCAAGGTTCCTTGGAGTCCTTGATCGAGTGAAAAGGAATGGAGATGTGTTGATCTCTTTTGGCCAAAAACCTCCTCTATCTTCCAAGCATCGCCACACACAACGAGTGTCGAGAGAGAGGTCGCTTGAGAGGCGAGAATAGCAAGAGCTATTCGAACGTGAGCGTTATCTCCAAGTGGAGATCGTGGTTACTAAAAATAGCCACACCACTCGCTCCAATGTTCACGCCAAGTGAACAAGTCGCCAAGCCTTGAACCATGCGCTCATTTCATGAGCCGGTTCATATTGGTTCAGTTTAAGAACCAATCAAGCCAATGATCTAGTCTAGATCTCAAATAAACCCTAAGGCTCCAGATCTGACCGTTAATCTCTTGATGCTTCTGATCTGCCCGATCTAGCAATCATTCTCTCGATCGAAGCTTACCGATCTCAAGCCCTAATCAATCAAACATGATCAGACTAGATCTCACTTACAATTAGAGATTAAATCCCTTTAAACTGAACCCAAACAATTCAGTCCACACGATCTGACTGAAGTAAGCCATATCATCAAATTGTGCGACCCTAAGGGTTTCCTTTAAATGTCGGTAACGATAATTCACATTATCACGATCAGTGAGGGGTATCTAGCAACACATCACTGTCTCCCGATATAAAGGAAAGAGTCTTCCAAGACTACACCCAAACCATAGCACAAGTGTGAATCAATTCACAAGGCATGCATATTTCCTTTGCCACTGGATGTTCTTATTGGACAAGCGTGTCAAGCTTGTAGCTCCAATATGATGAGCATGATTAGATCAGATGAACACTGTCACCTGGGTATGGCCATACTCTTTTCTCAATCATCTCATCCAGGGGGCCCCTTTAGAACATCACACTCCTTGAACAAGGAGACGGCAATCCTATGTCTATCACTAGTGCCCTAACCTGATTCAAGCTCACCATCCAAGATAGTCTATAATCATTATGTTTCAAATGATATTGAACTATCTCAAAACAATGACAATCATCATTTAGAAAACACAAGTGATCTCAAGTCAGAGGAAATGTGCCACTTGTCATATTCAAGGATTATTCACATTGTGACAAACAATTGAATAACCTAGTAGGGTCTGTCCAGCACATCCAATGTACCCATGAGTCTACATCTTATTCCATGCTCGAAGCATCCTATAAGATTAGAACACATATTAGTCTTAACCATATCAAGGCTGTCTCATGTTCACCAAGATATATCGACTAAGGACATAACAGCATGTCAGCCCAGCTGAACAGCTTTGAGACATTATTCAGAAGAACATATATTGCAGCAGACAATGTAAACAACTGAATAATAACCATGCCTTTATAAACATAACAGTTTATTACATGATACAGATACATTCCCACAGGCCTCAAACATTAGCCTTAAGGGCATACCCCAACAATCTCCCACTTGCACTTAATCTAATGGTTGAGAAATCTCAAACCCATATTATTACAGTGCTTCTCATGCTTCTGCTGCGCCAGAGGCTTGGTAAGCGGGTCTGCCAGATTGTCATCTGTATGAACCTTGCAGATTTTGATCTCGCCACGATCTATGATCTCCCTGATCAAATGAAACCGTCTCTGTATGTGCTTGGACTTCTGGTGCGACCGTGGTTCCTTTGCTTGTGCGATTGCTCCAGTGTTATCACAGAAGATAACCAAAGGATCTGCACTCGAAGGAACGACACCAAGTTCTCTCACGAACTTACGAATCCACACTGCCTCCTTGGATGCTTCCGAGGCTGCAACATACTCGGCTTCTGTTGTGGAATCAGCAACAGTTGACTGTTTGAAACTCTTCCACACCACTGCACCTCCATTCAAGCTAAAAACATAGCCTGATTGCGATCGGAAATCATCCTGGTCTGACTGGAATGAAGCGTCAGTATATCCCTCTATACTGAGTTCTTCCTGACCACCATATATCAAGAACATATCTTTGGTTCTCCGCAGATATTTTAAAATGTTCTTGACTGCAATCCAGTGCGCCATACCTGGATTACTTTGGAAACGACTGGTTACGCTTAACCCGTAAGCGACGTCTGGGCGAGTACACAACATCGCATACATAATGGATCCAATAGCCGAAGCATAAGGCGTATTGTCCATTTCATCTTTCTCAGTCTGTGTTTGTGGACACTGACTCTTCGAAAGATTCAGACCATGTCTGACTGGAAGATATCCTCGTTTAGAATTCTCTAAATGAAATCTCTCCAGGACTTTATCGATGTAAGTACTCTGGCACAGCCCGAGAAGCCTCTTCGATCTATCCCTGTAGATCTTCACACCTAACACATAGGCTGCTTCTCCTAGATCTTTCATTTGGAAACATTTCCTCAGCCATGCCTTCACAGCATGCATTTCAGGAATGTCATTTCCAATGATCAAGATATCATCGACGTAGAGGACTAGGAAAATTTTTACGCTCCCACTAAACCTCTTATATACACACGGGTCATCCTCGTTCTTGATGAAACCAAATTCACTGATTGATTCATCAAAACGAATATTCCAGCTTCTAGATGCTTGCTTAAGTCCATAAATAGACTTCTTTAACTTGCATATCTTATGACGATCTGATGGATTAGTGAAACCTTCTGGTTGTGTCATATACACATCCTCATCCAGATTTCCATTAAGGAAAGCTGTTTTCACATCCATCTGCCAGATCTCATAATCATAATATGCAGCTATCGCGAAAAGAATCCGAATAGACTTAAACATAGCTACAGGTGAGAAAGTTTCATCATAATCTATCCCGTAGATTTGTTTGAAACCTTTCGCAACTAGCCTGCCTTTATAGGTAACCACGTTACCATCCATGTCAATCTTCTTCTTGAAGATCCACTTACAGCCTATAGGGATAACTCCCGGAGGTGGATCAACCAAATCCCAAACTTGGTTATCTGACATGGAGTCTATCTCGGCGCGCATAGCTTCAAGCCATCTCGCTGACTCCGGTCCACTGACCGCATCCGCATAAGTGAGGGGTTCATCATGACCAATGATGTAGACTCCGTCATAGCGCTCAGGCTGTCGACGAATCCTTCCCGATCTTCGCGGTTCCCGTGATATCTGAGCCTCAGGTTGTTCAATAACCTATTCTACCGGCTCAGGCTCATCCAACTGTGCTTGACTACTTTGTCCTTCCTCTGGATTCTCATCCAGCTTTATTTCTCTCCCACTGGCCTCTTGCAGAAGAAACTCCTTCTCAAGAAATATGGCCATCCGAGCAACAAAAACCTTGTTCTCTTTGGGGTCGTAGAAATAATAACCCTTAGTTTCCTTAGGGTAACCGACAAAGATACATTTGTCAGATCTGCTCTCTAGTTTCCCAGAGGCGAGCTTTTTGACATAAGCCTCGCAGCCCCAGATCCTGATAAATGTCAAGCTTGGCTGTTTCCCATACCATAACTCATATGGCGTCTTTGAAACTGCCTTGGATGGCACTCGATTTAGTATCTTTGCAGCTGTTTCCAGTGCAAAACCCCAAAAGGAGTATGGAAGAGTAGCCTGACTCATCATAGAACGAACCATATCAAGTAACGTTCTATTTCTCCTCTCGGACACACCATTCCATTGCGGTGTTCCTGGCGGAGTGAGCTGTGAGATAATCCCACACTCCTTTAGATAGTCAGTAAACGCATGACTTAGGTATTCACCACCTCGATCTGAGCGAAGTGCCTTGATATTTCGGCCTAGCTGATTCTGTACTTCATTTTTGAACTCTTTGAACTTGTCAAAAGATTCACTCTTATGTCTCATCAGATAGACATACCCATACCTACTGAAATCATCAGTAAAGGTAATGAAGTACTGATAGCCACCTCTGGCATGTTTACTAAATGGCCCACACACATCACTGTGTATAAGGTCAAGTAAACCTGAAGCCCTTTGACCTTTGTGAGGAAAAGGTGACTTCGTCATTTTACCCATCAAACAAGCTTTGCATGTATCAATCTCCTCATAGGAGAATGATCCCAGCAGTCCTTTATCATGCAACCGCTTAATGCGTTTCTCGTTTATATGGCCTAAACGACTATGCCATAGCAAGGTGCTGTCATCAGCATACTTGGCTTTCTTAATATCAATTTGCTGTATCGAACATTCCATGTCCAACATGAATAACCCATTGCTAATTGAACCAGTTGCATAAACAATATTATCATAAGATAAAACACACTTTGAAATATTGCATTCAAAGGAAAATCCCTTCCTGACAAGAGCAGGAATGGAGATAATATTTTTAGTAATACTGGGAACAAAATAACAACTGTTTAGTTCCAATACAAGTCCAGATGGTAAAGAAATGAAGTAGTCTCCTACAGCAACAGCAGCAACCCGTGCCCCGTTTCCAACTCGTAGGTCCACCTCATGCTGTCCCACCTGCCTTCTTCTCTTGAGTTCCTGTACATTTGAACAAATGTGAACTCCACATGCAGTGTCCAACACCCATGATATAGAAGAAGAAAACATGACCTCAGTCACGAATATACCTGAGCCAGAAGTGAAGCTTCCCCTCTTATCTCCTTGGAGCGCTTTACAGTCCTTTTTCCAGTGACCCAGCTGGCCACAGTGGAAACACCTGTATTCCTTAGACCGCTTCACCTTCTGCTTCAGAGCCTTCTGTAATTCTTGATAGGGGCCTTGCCCTTCTTCCCCTTCTTCTTGTTCCTGGAAGGAACCATTAAGACAGAGGTCGAAGGCTTTCCCTTCAGAGTCTCCTCAGTAGTGAGGAGCATATTCAGCAGCTCTGCCAGAGTACAATCGATTTTGTTCATATTAAAGTTAATAATGAACGCGTCGAATGAAGGCGGGAGAGACTGTAGAATAATATCCACAGCAAGCTCCTGGTTGATGGTATGCCCCAGTTTCTCTAGAGCCTCCTTGTGCCCAATCATCTTGAGCACGTGAGCTCCCACTGGGCTCCCTTCAGCCAGTTTGCTCTGAAAGAAGAGCTTCGTCAAATTGTAGCGCTCTGTCCTCGCCTGTGCAGCATACAGCATCTTGAGGTTTGCTATCATGTCTATAGCAGACATATCCTCATGCTGACGCTGCAGCGGTGGCGTCATAGACGCTAGCATCAGGCAAGCGACATCAATGCTATCATTGACGTGCTTTTCATAGGCTTCCCGAACCGCCCTTGCGGCGTTCGGAGCGGGCTGCGGCGGTATCGCCGTCTCGAGGACATACAGTTTCCTCTCTGCCTTAAGAACGATCTTAAGGTGTCCAAACCAGTCAGAGAAGTTCGGCCCACCAAACTTCTCCCTTTCCAGTAGGGATCGCACATTAAAGTTCATGGTGTTCGTTGCTGCAGGTATCTACAACAATGCAAGAACAGCAAGGTCAGTATCAATGTATAAGAATCAATCAGGACTTAAGAAAGATTCCTTTTCTCACTATTTTATCTGACTGAAAAATCCATTAAACAGTCCGAAAGAGTAGACACTCTTTTAGTGAGATGGGATCCGGATTTCATACTTGGTCTCCGCGTCCCGCTCAGGCGAGATAAGATACACAGAGAGTACAAGCACTAATCTCCGGTAGGCAGTCCCTGCCGATCGCCAACCCGTGCGATTCCCCTTCATCTGGGCAGTCCAGCAGACTGTGCCAACTGAGTTGGTACAACACAGTCTCTGACCCCACAGATGGCTGCCTCCATGTGCTACCATATGCGCCACATATGTAGCCTACACGGTCAAGCTGACCCGACCTACTCCCTGGACCACCATGTGCTATGCTGAGCAACGAGAAGGGATAAATCCCTACTCTGTAACACACAGGTGTAATCCCACACCGTCTGAAGATAGATGGACGTGCCCACTGAGTGGGTACAACACGGCTCCAATGATAATCAGAACAGTGAGGTTTCGCGTCAGAAGGCTTATGAGCTTGATATTTTAGCGTTGGATTTTAACGGTCTTTTATCTTCTTTACTATCATACAATTCCTATGGTGATAGCAGAAGATAAATTAAAACATGCTGTTCTACTTATATAAGCAATAAAAGAAAGCATGGTTCTTATGTGGTAAAAGCCCATAGCCCTAGAAGACCTTAACCTAGTTTAAGTCTTCACTTGCTCTTCATGGGTCTTTTGCTGCTCATCTGGCCCATACCAGGGCCCAAGCGCCAATTGCAGCTCTGGTGCGCCCACCAGGAAAATGCGCCAGGTCCTAGGGTCGAACCCTAGACCTCCCACCTGGTCAAGCCACTGCTGCATGCGCCTCTGCCAAGTGTGCTCTGTGCTCTTGTCTAATTAAATTACAAATTTAACTATCTAGACAAGATTGACACGCAGGTCAATAACATTTTATAAATTAAAGCAATGTGATGCGCAGATCACAATAATTAATTTACAACAATTTTAAATCCCAGGCACGCAGGCCCCAGCACAGCACACAATTAATATGGGCAGCCCACATAAGACTAAATAGACAAACATATGCATCCAATCAGCAATCATGTGATCCATCATAAAAAATTAAAATTTTTCGAAAAACCCCATGAGATCAATTTTAATTTTTTCTTATTTGCCCTACAACCTTACAACGGTCCATTACTAGGGATCCACTCAACCAACCTAGTCAGATCCTCTGCCCTTGCATGCACCAAGTCCTAACTGACTTGAGTCGACCATAAGGTCAACCATGCATGCGCCAGGGCTGAACAACCACACTGAGGTCTGGCAAGCGGGTGTGACCCCGGGCCTAACTCAGGTGCGTTCATGGGTCGTCTCAATCAGACATCGCTACACGCCTGTCTGCAGTCGACCTGTAGCCACCTCAAGCTTGCGCCAAGGTGCTATCCAGTCGACCCATCAAGGCTGTCAGATAGTCTGATCAGACTGATTGGATCTGACCTAGGGGGTGATTTCAACCCTAATAACCCGTCTAAGGGTTTATAGCAGGGCCTTAGATCTAATGTTAAGCGCGCATGTGATATTTCCTTTTGAGAAAACTTAAGCTACAACATGCGCCAACATAGATGCGCAAAAAGAAAAGCATAAACTAGTTTCGCACATATAAGATCTAAGCATATATGGATTCACAATCAAAGCAATCATATGAACATATAACCCTAGCTCTGATACCAATTGAAGGGAACCCCTAACTAAGGGGTAGAAACCCTAATGGTGGCGCAACAAAATTTTGCATGGGATATTAGGATTTCAAAGGATCTATATATGTCATATAACTAGCTTTCGAATATTTGAATAGATGAAGATAAACTCATACCATTGCCATCGGTTTGATGAAGCTTTGGAAGGAAAGACGCAAGCGAGCCTTCTCCTAAGTTTCACACACAAGATGATCAATGCGCCTACCCTTGGTGCTCCTTGTGCTAGCAAGGTTCCTTAGAGTCCTTGATCGAGTGAAAAGGAATGGAGATGTGTTGATCTCTTTTGGCCAAAAACCTCCTCTATCTTCCAAGCGTCGCCACACACAACGAGTGTCGAGAGAGAGGTCGCTTGAGAGGCGAGAATAGCAAGAGCTATTCGAACGTGAGCGTTATCTCCAAGTGGAGATCGTGGTTACTAAAAATAGCCACACCACTCGCTCCAATGTTCACGCCAAGTGAACAAGTCGCCAAGCCTTGAACCATGCGCTCATTTCATGAGCCGGTTCATATTGGTTCAGTTTAAGAACCAATCAAGCCAATGATCTAGTCTAGATCTCAAATAAACCCTAAGGCTCCAGATCTGACCGTTAATCTCTTGATGCTTCTGATCTGCCCGATCTAGCAATCATTCTCTCGATCGAAGCTTACCGATCTCAAGCCCTAATCAATCAAACATGATCAGACTAGATCTCACTTACAATTAGAGATTAAATCCCTTTAAACTGAACCCAAACAATTCAGTCCACACGATCTGACTGAAGTAAGCCATATCATCAAATTGTGCGACCCTAAGGGTTTCCTTTAAATGTCGGTAACGATAATTCACATTATCACGATCAGTGAGGGGTATCTAGCAACACATCACTGTCTCCCGATATAAAGGAAAGAGTCTTCCAAGACTACACCCAAACCATAGCACAAGTGTGAATCAATTCACAAGGCATGCATATTTCCTTTGCCACTGGATGTTCTTATTGGACAAGCGTGTCAAGCTTGTAGCTCCAATATGATGAGCATGATTAGATCAGATGAACACTGTCACCTGGGTATGGCCATACTCTTTTCTCAATCATCTCATCCAGGGGGCCCCTTTAGAACATCACACTCCTTGAACAAGGAGACGGCAATCCTATGTCTATCACTAGTGCCCTAACCTGATTCAAGCTCACCATCCAAGATAGTCTATAATCATTATGTTTCAAATGATATTGAACTATCTCAAAACAATGACAATCATCATTTAGAAAACACAAGTGATCTCAAGTCAGAGGAAATGTGCCACTTGTCATATTCAAGGATTATTCACATTGTGACAAACAATTGAATAACCTAGTAGGGTCTGTCCAGCACATCCAATGTACCCATGAGTCTACATCTTATTCCATGCTCGAAGCATCCTATAAGATTAGAACACATATTAGTCTTAACCATATCAAGGCTGTCTCATGTTCACCAAGATATATCGACTAAGGACATAACAGCATGTCAGCCCAGCTGAACAGCTTTGAGACATTATTCAGAAGAACATATATTGCAGCAGACAATGTAAACAACTGAATAATAACCATGCCTTTATAAATATAACAGTTTATTACATGATACAGATACATTCCCACAGGCCTCAAACATTAGCCTTAAGGGCATACCCCAACACTCCATTCAAGCTAAAAACATAGCCTGATTGCGATCGGAAATCATCCTGGTCAGATTGGAACGAAGCGTCAGTATATCCTTCAATACTGAGTTCTTCCTGACCACCATACACCAAGAACATATCTTTGGTCCTCCGAAGATATTTTAAAATGTTCTTGACTGCAACCCAGTGCGCCTGACCAGGATTACTTTGGAACCGACTGGTCACGCTTAACCCGTAAGCGACATCTGGGCGAGTACACAACATCGCATACATAATGGATCCAATAGCCGAAGCATAAGGCGTATTGTCCATTTCATCTTTCTCAGTCTGTGTTTGTGGACACTGACTCTTTGAAAGATTCAGACCATGTCTGACTGGATGATATCCTCTTTTAGAATTCTCTAAATGGAATCTCTCCAGGACTTTATCGATGTAAGTACTCTGGCACAACCCGAGAAGCCTCTTAGATCTATCCCTGTAGATCTTCACACCTAATACATAGGCTGCTTCTCCTAAATCTTTCATCTGGAAACATTTCCTTAGCCATGCCTTAACTGCATGCATTTCAGGAATATCGTTTCCAATGATCAAGATATCATCGACGTAGAGGACTAGAAAAGTAATCACGCTCCCACTAAACCTCTTATATACACACGGGTCATCTTCATTCTTGATGAAACCAAATCCACTGATTGATTCATCAAAACGAATATTCCAGCTTCTTGATGCTTGCTTAAGTCCATAAATGGACTTCTTTAACTTGCATATTTTATGACGATCTGATGGATTAGTGAAACCTTCAGGTTGTGTCATATAGACATCCTCATCCAGTTTTCCATTAAGGAAAGCGGTCTTCACATCCATTTGCCAGATCTCATAATCGTAATATGCTGCTATCGCGAAAAGAATCCGAATAGACTTGAACATAGCTACAGGAGAGAAAGTTTCATCATAATCTATCCCGTAGATTTGTTTGAAACCTTTCGCAACTAGCCTGCCTTTATAGGTAACCACATTACCATCCATGTCAATCTTCTTCTTGAAGATCCACATACAGCCTATAGGGATTACTCCCGGAGGCGGATCTACCAAATCCCAAACTTGGTTATCAGACATGGAGTCCATTTCGGCTCGCATAGCTTCAAGCCATCTCGCTGATTCCGGTCCACTGACCGCATCCGCATAAGTGAGGGGTTCATCATGATCAATGATGTAGACTCCGTCATAGCGCTCAGGCTATCGACGGATCCTTCCCGATCTACGCGGTTCCCGTGATATCTGAGCCTCAGGTTGTTCAATAACCTGTTCTACTAGCTCAGGCACATCCAACTGTGCTTGACTACTTTGTCCTTCCTCTGGATTCTCATCCAGCTTTATTTCTCTCCCACTGCCCTCTTGCAGAAGAAACTGTTGGGGTATGCCCTTAAGGCTAATGTTTGAGGCCTTGGGATTGTATCAGTATCATGTATAAACTCTTAAGTTTATAAAGGCAATGGTTGTTATTCAGTTTGTTACATCATCTGCTGCAATATGTATACTTCTGAATAATGTCTCAATGCTGTTCAGCTAGGCTGACATGCTATATGTCCTTAGTCGAGATATCTTGGTGAATATGAGACAGCCTTGATATGATTGAGACTAATATGTGTTCTAATCTTATAGGATGCTTCGAGCATGGAATAAGATGTAGACTCATGGGTACATTGGTTGTACTGGACAGACCCTACTAGGATATTCAATTGCTTGTCACAATGTGAATAATCCTTGTATGCAACAAGTGGCACATTTCCTCTGACTTGAGATCACTTGTGTTTCTAAATGATGGTTGTCATTATTTTGAGGTAGTTCAATATCATTTGAAACATAATGGTTATAGACTATCTTGGATAATGATCATGAGTCAGGTTAGGGCACTAGTGATAGATATAGGATTGCCGTCTCCTTGATTGGAGTGTGATGTTCTAAAGGGGCCCCCTGGATGAGATGATTGAGAAAGTGTATGGCCATACCCAGATGACTATGATCATCTGATCTAATCATGTTCATCATATTGGAGTTACAGGCTTGACTAGCTTGTCCAATAAGAACATCCAGTGGCAAAGGAAACTTGTATGCCTTGTGAGTAGATTCACACTTGGGCTGTGGTTTGGGTGTAGTCTTGGAAGACTCTTTCCTTTATATCGGGAGACAGTGATGTGTTGCTAGATACCCCTCACTGATCATGATAACGTAAGTTATCGTTACCGACATTTAAAGGAAACCCTCAGGGTCGCACAATTTGATGATATGGCTTACTTAAGTCAGATCGTGTGGACTGAATTGTTTGGGTTCAGTTTAAAAGGGATTTAATCTCTGATTGTAAGTGAGATCTGGTCTGATCATGTTTGATTGATTAGGGCTTGAGATCGGTAAGCTTTGATCGAGAGAATGGATGTTAGATCGGTGAGATCAGCAGCATCAGAGATGAGCGGTTAGATCTGGAACCATTGGGTCCAATTAGATCTAGACCATGACTTGGGCTATTTTGGTTTGGTCTTTGAACCAACCTTATTAGAACCGGTTCACTTAGGTGAACGCTTGGTTCAAAGAGAGTGGCGTATGCGATCGGTTCACTTGATGTAAACGCTTGATCGCATGAGAGTTGAAGGCGAGTTTATGGCTTGCTATTTTTAGAAACCACGCCCCACGTTCAATGTGAACGTTACTCTCGTCGCTCCTCTTCGCTCTTGTTCTCGTATGGCTTGTGTCAACGAGAGATAGAGAAGCATTCGGCCAAGGAGAATTCACCAAGCAACTCATCTCATCTTCCCTCACGGATCGAGACCTCTTGGAGCCTTGCTAGCACAAGGAGTACCAAGGGAGTAGGCGACTTCTTCATCTAGTGTGCACATCCTTTGGAGGAGATCCTCTCGCTCTCTCTTCTTCCAAATCGCCATCCAAGCGAAATGGCTATGGTATGAATCCAATCTTTATGAAGTTGATCATGTGTTCTTGCTAATGATCTTATGAAACCCTTGATTCCGCATGAAATTTTATTTGCGCCACTTATTGGGTTTCGCCCCCCCCCCTCTAGAAAGGGGTCTTACAATTGGTATCAGAGCGCATGTTATTGCTTGATCATATGATTGCTTCATGTTAATATGTGATCCATGTTTGAGGTGAATAGATCTAGGGTTATCATCATGCGAAAAATTTTACATGTTTGCATTGTCGCATGTTTATTCTTTGTGGCGCATGTATGATGCTTATGTTGTTGCGCATGTTGAATGTATAGTTTTTCTTAAAAACTTCATCCCTTGCACGCCTCACTTAGATCTAAGTGCCTACTATAAACCCTTAGACGGGTTGATGGGGTTGAAGTCATCCTCTAGGTTAGATCCAAAGAGTCTGATCAGACCATCTGACAGCCTAGATGGATCGACCAGATGGCACCTGTGCGCAAGCACGAGGTGGCTATTGGTCGATTGCATCACAGGCGTGTAGCGAGGTCTGGTTGAGACAACCATTGAACGCACATGAGTTAGGCCCGGGGTCACACCCGCTTGCCAGAACTCATGATGGTTGTTCAGCCCTTGGCGCATGCATGGTTGACCATTAGGTCAACTCAAGTCAGTTAGGACTTGGTGCATGCAAGGGCAGTGGATCAAACTAGACATGATGAGTGGATCCCTATCAATGGACCGTTGTAAGGTTGTAGGGCAGATAAGAAAATTAAAATGGATGACAATGGGTTTTTCAAAAAATTTTATTTTCTTAGTAATGGATCACATGTTTGATTGGATGCCATGTGCTTGTTTATTTCATCTTATGTGGGTTGCCCTTTAATGTGTGCTGTGCTGGGGCCTGCGAGCCTGGTTAATTGTAAATTAATATTTATTTGTGATCTGCGAATCACATTGTGTTTAATTTATAAGTGTAATTGACCTGCGTGTTAATCTTGTCTAGATAGATTAATTTGTAATTTAATCAGACAAGAGCACAAAGCACACATGGTAGAGGCGCATGCAGCAGTGGCTTGACCAGGTGGGAGGTCTAGGGTTCGACCCTAGGATAGGCGCATTTTCCTAGTGGGCGCACCTTGAGCTGCAGTGGGCGCTTGGGCCCTGGGTTGGGCCAGATGAGAAGAAAAAGCCCCATGAAGAAAGCAAGTGAAGACTTAATTTAGGTTAAGGTCTTACTTAGGCTTAATGGGCTTTTACCACATAAGATCCATGCTTTCTTTTATTGTTTAATAATTAGAATTGCATGAGTTATTTATCTTCTACTATAGCCATAGGATTTGCCTGATAGTAAGAAGATAAAAGACCGTTAAAATCCAACGCTAAATATCAAGCACGTAATGCCTTCTGGCGCGAAACCTCACTGTTCTGACTATCGTTGGGGCCGTGTTGTACCCACTCAGTGGGCACGCCCATCTATCTTCAGACGGTGTGTGATTTCACCTGCGTGTTACAGAGAAGGGATTTATCGCTTCTCGTTGCTCAGCATAGCACGTGGTGGTCCAGGGAGTAGGTCAGGTCAGCTTGACCATGTAGGCTACATATGGGGCATATGTTAGCTATATGGAGGCAGCCATCTGTGGGATCAGAGACTGTGTTGTACCAACTCAGTTGGCACAGTCTGCTGGATTGCCCAGATGAAGGGGAATCGCACGGGTTGGCGATTGGCAGGGACTGCCTACCAGAGATTAGTGCTTGTACTCTCTGTGCATCTTATCTCGCCTGAGCGGGACGCGGAGACCAAGTATAAAATCTGGATCCCATCTCACTAAAAGAGTGTTACTCTTTCGGACTGTTTTAATGGATTTTTCAGTCAGATAAAATAGTGAGAAAAGAATCTTTCTTAAGTCCTGGATTGATTCTAAACATTGATACTGACCTTGCTGTTCTTGCATTGTTGTAGATTCCTGCAGCAACGAACACCATGAGCTTCAATGTGCCAAACTTCTCAGACTGGTACGGACACCTTAAGATTGTTCTTAAGGCAGAGAGGAAACTGTATGTCCTCGAGACGGCAATACCGACTCAACCCGCAGCGAACGCCGCAAGGGCGGTTTGTGAAGCCTATGAAAAGCATGACAATGATAGCATTGATGTCGCTTGCCTGATGCTAGCGTCTATGACGCCACCGCTGCAGCGACAGCATGAGGATATGTCGGCTATAGAAATTATAGCAAACCTCAAAATGTTGTATGCTGCACAGGCGAGGACTGAGCGCTATAATTTGACCAAGCTTTTCTTTCAGAGCAAACTGGCTGAAGGGAGCCCAGTGGGAGCTCACGTGCTCAAGATGATTGGGCACAAAGAGGCTCTAGAGAAACTGGGGCATACCATCAATCAGGAGCTTGCTGTAGACATTATTCTGCAGTCTCTCCCGCCCTCTTTCGATGCGTTCATTATTAACTTTAATATGAACAAAATTGATTGTACCCCGGCAGAGTTGCTGAATATGCTCTTGACTACTGAGGAGACTCTGAAGGGAAAGCCTTGAACCTCTGTCTTAATGGTTCCTTCTAGGAACAAGAAGAAGGGGAAGAAGGGCAAAGCCCCAGTCAAGAACTACAATAAGGCTCTGAAACAGAAGGTTAAGCGGTCGAAGGAATACATATGTTTCCACTGTGGCCAGCAAGGTCACTGGAAAAAGGACTGTAAAGCGCTCCAAGGAGACAAGAAGGGAAGCATCGCTTCTGGCTCAGGTATATTTGTGACTGAAGTCATGATATCATCTTCTTCTATATCATGGGTGTTGGACACTGCATGTGGAGTTCACATTTGTTCAAATGTACAGGAACTCAAGAGAAGAAGACAGGTGGGGCAGCATGAGGTGGACCTACGAGTTGGAAACGGGGCACGGGTTGCTGCTGTTGCTGTAGGGGAATATTACATCTCATTACCATCTGGACTTGTATTAGAATTAAACAATTGTTATTTTGTTCCTAGCATTACCAAGAATATTATCTCTATTCCTGCTCTTGTCAGGAAAGGGTTTTCCTTTGAATGCAATATTTCAAAGTGTATTATTTCTTTGGATAATATTGTTTATGCTACTGGTTCAATTAACAATGGGTTATTCATGTTGGACATGGAATGTTCTATACAAACTATTGATAATAAGAAAGCCAAGTATGCTGATCATAGCACCTTGCTATGGCATAGTCGTTTAGGCCATATTAACAAGAAACGCATTAAGCGGTTGCATGACAATGGACTGCTGGGATCATTCTCCTATGAGGAGATTGATACATGCAAAGCTTGTTTAATGGGTAAAATGACGAAGTCTCCTTTTCCTAACAAAGGTCAAAGGGCTTCAGGTTTACTTGACCTCATACACAGTGATGTGTGTGGGCCATTTAGTAAACATGCCAGAGGTGGCTATTCGTACTTCATTACCTTTACTGATGATTTCAGTAGATATGGTTATGTCTATCTGATGAGGTATAAGAGTGAATCTTTTGACAAGTTCAAAGAATTCAAAAATGAAGTATAGAATCAGCTAGGCCGAAATATGAAGGCACTTCGTTCTGATCGAGGTGGAGAATACTTGAGTCATGCGTTTACTGACTATCTGAAGGAGTGTGGGATTATCTCACAGCTCACTCCGCCAGGAACACCGCAATGGAATGGTGTGTCCGAGAGGAGAAATAGAACGTTACTTGATATGGTTCGTTCTATGATGAGTCAGGCTACTCTACCTTACTCCTTTTGGGGATTTGCACTGGAAACAGCTGCAAAGGTACTAAACCGAGTGCCATCCAAGGCAGTTTCAAAGACTCCATATGAATTATGGTATCGGAAACAGCCGAGCTTGACATTTATCAGGATCTGGGGTTGCGAGGCTTATGTCAAAAAGCTCGCCTCTGGGAAACTGGAGAGCAGATCTGAGAAATGTATCTTTGTCGGTTACCCTAAAGAAACTAAGGGTTATTATTTCTACGATCCCAAAGAGAACAAGGTATTTGTTGCTCGGACGGCAATATTTCTTGAGAAGGAGTTTCTTCTGCAAGAAGCCAGTGGGAGAGAAATAAAGCTGGATGAGAATCCAGAGGAAGGACAAAGTAGTCAAGCACAGTTGGATGAGCCTGAGCCAGTAGAACAGGTTATTGAACAACCTGAGGCTCAGATATCACGGGAACCGCGAAGATCGGGAAGGATCCGTCGACAGCCTGAGCGCTATGACGGAGTCTACATCATTGACAATGATGAACCCCTCACTTATGCGGATGCGGTCAGTGGACCGGAGTCAGCTAGATGGCTTGAAGCTATGCGAGCCGAAATGGACTCCATGTCAGATAACCAAGTCTGGGATTTGGTTGATCCGCCTCTGGGAGTAATCCCTATAGGCTATAAATGGATCTTCAAGAAGAAGATTGACATGGATGGTAACGTGGTTACCTATAAAGGCAGGCTAGTAGCGAAAGGTTTCAAACAAATCTACGGGATAGATTATGATGAAACTTTCTCTCCTGTAGCCATGTTCAAGTCGATTCGGATTCTTTTCGCAATAGCTGCATATTATGATTATGAGATCTGGCAGATGGATGTGAAAACGGCTTTCCTTAATGGAAAACTGGATGAGGATGTGTATATGACACAACCTGAAGGTTTCACTAATCCATCAGATCGTCATAAAATATGCAAGTTAAAGAAGTCCATTTATGGACTTAAGCAAGCATCTAGAAGCTGGAATATTCGTTTTGATGAATCAATCTCTGAGTTTGGTTTCATTAAGAATGAAGATGACCCGTGTGTATATAAGAGGTTTAGTGGGAGCGTGATTACATTCCTGGTCCTCTACGTCGATGATATCTTAATCTTTGGAAATGGTATTCCTGAACTGCATGCTGTTAAGGCATGGTTAAGGAAATATTTCCAGATGAAAGATTTAGGAGAAGCAGCCTATGTATTAGGTGTGAAGATCTACAGAGATAGATCTAAAAGGCTTCTCGGGCTGTGCCAGAGTACTTACATCGATAAAGTCCTGGAGAGATTCCATTTAGAGAATTCTAAAAGAGGATATCTTCCAGTCAGACATGGTCTGAATCTTTCGAAGAGTCAGTGTCCACAAACACAGACTGAGAAAGATGAAATGGACAATACGCCTTATGCTTCGGCTATTGGGTCCATTATGTATGCGATGTTGTGTACTCGCCCAGACGTCGCTTACGGGTTAAGCGTGACCAGTCGGTTCCAAAGTAATCCAGGTCAGGCGCACTGGATTGCAGTCAAGAACATTTTAAAATATCTTCGGAGGACCAAAGATATGTTCTTGGTGTATGGTGGTCAGGAATAACTCAGTATTGAAGGATATACTGACGCTTCGTTCCAATCTGACCAGGATGATTTCCGATCGCAATCAGGCTATGTGTTTAGCTTGAATGGAGGTGCTGTGGTGTGGAAAAGTTTCAAACAGTCCATCGTTGCTGATTCCACAACAGAAGCCGAGTATGTTGCAGCCTCAGAAGCATCTAAGGAGGCAGTGTGGATTCGTAAGTTCATTCAAGAACTTGGTGTTGTTCCTTCGAGTGCAGATCCTTTGGTTATCTTCTGTGATAACATTGGAGCAATCGCACAAGCAAAGGAACCACGGTCGCACCAGAAGTCCAAGCACATACAGAGACGGTTTCACTTGATCCGGGAGATCATTGATCGTGGCGAGATCAAAGTCTGCAAGGTTCATACAGATGACAATCTGGCTGACCCGCTTACCAAGCCTCTGGCGCAGCAGAAGCATGAGAAGCACTGTAATAATATGGGTTTGAGGTTACTCAACCATTAGATTAAGTGCAAGTGGGAGATTGTTGGGGTATGCCCTTATGGCTAATGTTTGAGGCCTTGGGATTGTATCAGTATCATGTATAAACTCTTAAGTTTATAAAGGCAATGGTTGTTATTCAGTTTGTTACATCATCTGCTGCAATATGTATACTTCTGAATAATGTCTCAATGCTGTTCAGCTAGGCTGACATGCTATATGTCCTTAGTCGAGATATCTTGGTGAACATGAGATAGCCTTGATATGATTGAGACTAATATGTGTTCTAATCTTATAGGATGCTTCGAGCATGGAATAAGATGTAGACTCATGGGTACATTGGTTGTACTGGACAGACCCTACTAGGATATTCAATTGCTTATCACAATGTGAATAATCCTTGTATGCAACAAGTGGCACATTTCCTCTGACTTGAGATCACTTGTGTTTCTAAATGATGGTTGTCATTATTTTGAGGTAGTTCAATATCATTTGAAACATAATGGTTATAGACTATCTTGGATAATGATCATGAGTCAGGTTAGGGCACTAGTGATAGATATAGGATTGCCGTCTCCTTGATTAGAGTGTGATGTTCTAAAGGGGCCCCCCTGGATGAGATGATTGAGAAAGTGTATGGCCATACCCAGTTGACTATGATCATCTGATCTAATCATGTTCATCATATTGGAGTTACAGGCTTGACTAGCTTGTCCAATAAGAACATCCAGTGGCAAAGGAAACTTGTATGCCTTGTGAGTAGATTCACACTTGTGCTGTGGTTTGGGTGTAGTCTTGGAAGACTCTTTCCTTTATATCGGGAGACAGTGATGTGTTGCTAGATACCCCTCACTGATCATGATAACGTAAGTTATCATTACCGACATTTAAAGGAAACCCTCAGGGTCGCACAATTTGATGATATGGCTTACTTAAGTTAGATCGTGTGGACTGAATTGTTTGGGTTCAGTTTAAAAGGGATTTAATCTCTGATTGTAAGTGAGATCTGGTCTGATCATGTTTGATTGATTAGGGCTTGAGATCGGTAAGCTTTGATCGAGAGAATGGATGTTAGATCGGTGAGATCAGCAGCATCAGAGATGAGCGGTTAGATCTGGAACCATTGGGTCCAATTAGATCTAGACCATGACTTGGGCTATTTTGGTTTGGTCTTTGAACCAACCTTATTAGAACCGGTTCACTTAGGTGAACGCTTGGTTCAAAGAGAGTGGCATATGCGATCGGTTCACTTGATGTAAACGCTTGATCGCATGAGAGTTGAAGGCGAGTTTATGGCTTGCTATTTTTAGAAACCACGCCCCACGTTCAATGTGAACGTTACTCTCGTCGCTCCTCTTCGCTCTTGTTCTCGTATGGCTTGTGTCAACGAGAGATAGAGAAGCATTCGTCCAAGGAGAATTCGCCAAGCAACTCATCTCATCTTCCCTCACGGATCGAGACCTCTTGGAGCCTTGCTAGCACAAGGAGTACCAAGGGAGTAGGCGACTTCTTCATCTAGTGTGCACATCCTTTGGAGGAGATCCTCTCGCTCTCTCTTCTTCCAAATCGCCATCCAAGCGAAATGGCTATGGTATGAATCCAATCTTTATGAAGTTGATCATGTGTTCTTGCTAATGATCTTATGAAACCCTTGATTCCGCATGAAATTTTATTTGCGCCACTTATTGGGTTTCGCCCCCCCCCCCCCCCCCCCCTCTAGAAAGGGGTCTTACAGAAACTCCTTCTCAAGAAAAATGGCCGTTCGAGCAACAAATACTTTGTTCTCTTTGGGATCGTAGAAATAATAACCCTTAGTTTCCTTAGGGTAACCGACAAAGATACATTTCTCATATCTGCTCTCTAGTTTCCCAGAGGCGAGCTTTTTGACATAAGCCTCGCAACCCCAGATCTTAATAATTGTCAAGCTTGGCTGTTTCCCATACCATAACTCATATGGCGTCTTTGAAACTGCCTTGGATGGCACTCGGTTTAGTACCTTTGCAGCTGTTTCCAGTGCAAATCCCCAAAAGGAGTAAGGTAGAGTAGCCTAACTTATCATAGAACGAACCATATACAATAAGGTTCTGTTCCTCCTTTCGGACACACCATTCCATTGCGGTGTTCCTGGCGGAGTGAGCTGTGAGATAATCCTACACTCCTTCAGATAGTCAGTAAACTCATGACTCAAGTATTCACCACCTCGATCTGAGCGAAATGCCTTGATATTTCGGCCTAATTGATTCTGTACTTCATTCTTCAACTCTTTGAACTTGTCAAAAGATTCACTCTTATGTCTCATTAAATAGACATACCCGTATCTACTGAAATCATCAGTAAAGGTAATGAAGTATGAATAGCCACCTCTGGCATGTTTACTAAAAGGCCCACACACATCACTGTGTATAAGGTCAAGTAAACCTGAAGCCCTTTGACCTTTCTTAGAAAAAGGGGCCTTCGTCATTTTACCCATTAAACAAGCTTTGCATGTATCAAGCTCCTCATAGGAGAATGATCCCAGCAGTCCATGATCATGCAACCGCTTAATGCGCTTCTTGTTAATATGGCCTAAACGACTATGCCATAGCAAGGTGCTGTCATCAGCATATTTGGCTTTCTTAATATCAATTTGCTGTATAGAACATTCCATGTCCAACATGAATAACCCATTGTTAATTGACCCAGTAGCATAAACAATATTATCATAAGAAATAACACACTTTGAAATATTGCATTCAAAGGAAAACCCTTTCCTGACAAGAGCAGGAATAGAGATAATATTTTTCGTAATGCTTGGTACAAAGTAACAATTGTCTAGTTCCAATACAAGTCCAGATGGTAATGAGATGTTATAAACTCCTACAGCAACAGCAGCAACCCGTGCCCCGTTTCCAACTCGTAGGTCCACCTCATGCTGTCCCACCTGTCTTCTTCTCTTGAGTTCCTGTACATTTGAACAAATGTGAACTCCACATGCAGTGTCCAACACCCATGATATAGAAGAAGAAACCATGACTTCAGTCACGAAAATACCTGAGCCAGAAGTGAAACTTCCCTTCTTGTCTCCCTGGAGCGCTTTACAGTCCTTTTTCCAGTGACCCAGCTGGCCACAATGGAAACATCTGTATTCCTTCGACCGCTTAACCTTTTGTTTCAGAGCCTTGCTGTAGCTCTTGACAGGGGCTTTGCCCTTCTTCCCTTTCTTCTTGTTCCTTGAAGGAACCATCAAGACAGAGGATGAAGCCTTTCCCTTAAGAGTCAGCTCTGTAGTCAAGAGCATATTCAGTAACTCTGCCGGCGTACAGTCGATCTTGTTCATATTAAAGTTAATGATGAACGGATCGAAAGAGGTCAGGAGAGACTGCAATATGATGTCTACAGCAAGCTCCTGATTGATGGTATGTCCCAGTTTCTCTAGAGCCTCCTTGTACCCAATCATCTTGAGTACGTGAGCTCCCACTGGACTCCCTTCAGCCAGTTTGCTCTGAAAGAAAAGTTTAGTCAAATTGTAGCGTTCAGTCCTAGCCTGTGCAGCATACAGCAGCTTGAGGTTTGCTATAATTTGTATAGCAGATAGATCCTCATGCTGACGCTGCAGCTCTGGCGTCATAGACGCAAGCATCAGGCAAGCGACATCAATGCTATCATTGACATGCTTTTCATAAGCATCGCGAACCGCCCTTGCGGCGTTCGTAGCGGGTTGAGGCGGTATAGCCGTCTCGAGGACATACAGCTTCCTCTCTGCCTTAAGAACAATCTTAAGGTGTCCGTACCAGTCTGAGAAGTTTGGTCCAGCAAACTTCTCCCTTTCCAGTAGGGATCGCACATTGAAATTCGTGGTGTTCGTTGCTGCAGTAATCTACAACAATGCAAGAACAGCAAGGTCAGTATCAATGTGAGAATCAATTCAGGACTTAAGAATGATTCTTTTCTCACTATTTTATCTGGCTGAAAAATCCAGCAAAACAGCCCGAAAGAGTAAAACTCTTTTAGTGAGATGGGATCCAGATTTCATACTTGGTCTCCGCGTCCCGCTCAGGCGAGATAAGATACACAGAGAGTACAAGCACTAATTTTTGGTAGGCAATCCCTGCCAATCGCCAACCCGTGCGATTCCCTTTCATCTGGGCAATCCAGCAGACTGTGCCAACTGAGTTGGTACAACACAGTCTCTGATCCCACAGATGGCTGCCTCCATATAGCTACCATATGCGCCACATATGTAGCCTACATGGTCAAGCTGACCCGACCTACTCCCTGGACCACCACGTGCTATGCTGAGTAACGAGAAGCGATAAATCCTTTCCCTGTAACACGCAGGTGTAATCCCGCACCGTCTGAAGATAGATGGGCGTGCCCACTGAGTGGGTACAACACGGCCCCAACGATAGTCAGAACAGTGAGGTTTCGCGTCAGAAGGCTATCGTGCTTGATATTTAACGTTTGGATTTTAACGGTCTTTTATCTTCTTAACTATCATACAATTCCTATGGTGATAGCAGAAGATTAAATCATGCAATTCTACTTATTTAAACAATAATGAAAGCATGATGATCTTATGTGGTAAAAGCCCATTAAGCCTAGGTAAGACCTTAATTTAACTTGAGCTCTTCATGGGTCTTTTGCTTTTCATCTGGCCCAACCCCGGCCCAAGCGCCCACTGCAGCTCAGATGCGCCCACCAGGTAAAATGCGCCTGTCCTAGGGTCGAACCCTAGACCTCCCACCTGGTCAAGCTTCTTGCTGCATGCGCCTCTGCCAAATGTGCTCTGTGCTCATGTCTGATTAAAATACAATTTAATCTATCTAGACATGATTGACTCGCAGGTCAATTACACTTTATAAATTAATTAAAAATGTGATTCGCAGATCACAATAATAATTTACAAATTAACATCCAGGCACGCAGGCCCCAGCACAGCACACATTAAAATAGGCAGCCCACATAAGATGAAATAAACAAGCATCATGGCATCCAATCAACATGTGATCCAACAATAAGAAAATAAAATTTTTTTTTTTGAAAAACCCATTGGCATGATTTTATTTTCCATATGTGCCCTACTACCTTACAACGGTCCATTAATAGGGATCCACTCATCAGACCTAGTCAGATCCACTGCCCTTGCATGCACCAAGTCCTAACTGACTTGAGTCGACCCAGTGGTCAACAATGCATGCAATAGGCTGAACGACCTGCATGAGTTCTGGCAAGCGGGCGTGACCCTGGGCCTAACTCATGCGCGTTCAATGGTTGTCTCAATCAGACATCGCTACACGCCTGTCCGCAGTCGACCTATAACCACCTCGTGTTTGCACACAGGTGCTATCTGGTCAACCCATCTAGGCTGTCAGATGGTCTGATCAGACTGGTTGGATCTAGACTAGACGATGACTTCAACCCTATCAACCCGTCTAAGGATTTAAAGTAGGCACCTCTTAGATCTAATGGTAAGCGCGCAACTTATTTTGTTTTAATAAAACCAACATGCAACATGCGCCAACAAGAAACATGCGCCAAGGAGAAAATAACATCATGTATTTTCGCCAACATAAAACTATACAACAAGTTTCGCATGTCCTATAGATCTAGTCTTTTGTGCAAACATGGATCACAATGCAAAGATAGCAATCATATTAACATGCATTAACCTGCTCTGATACCAATTGAAAGTCCCTTAAGCAAGGGGGGAGGTGTCGAAACCCTAATGGCGCATATGATAAAACCTTTTTGCAGCGGAAAGGGTTTCTGGATCGATGCATGCAGTATGATCAACTTTAACTTGCATACAAGAGAATCGATTCTTACCAGTGCCATTGCTTGGATGGCGTCTAGGAAGCAGAGAGTCAAGCGCTTCTCCTCCAAATGGTGCGCACACAAGATGGATGTTGGCTTCTCCTTGTCGAACCTTGTGCTAGCAAGGATCTCCAAGTGTCCTTGTCGAATCGAAGGGTGTAACATCCCACATTCTTAACCCCAAACAAATGGCACAATTCACAAATGATACAGGATGTTTCATATAAGACCGATCATATGCTAGGTAAAACCGAGTTCAAGAAAACACGATCTGAAAAATTTCCATAAATCCATACACACAAATTCACAAAACTCAAATCTCATAAGGGTACCTGCCACCACGCAATCCTTGCACTAGACATATGCAAGGCAACAGTTATATCAAAACCGATTCAAATTCATAAAATCCATAAAGGTACCTGCCACCAGGCAATACTTGCACTAGACATATGCAAGTTACAGGGTATATCAAAACCGATTGCACAGAATATACAATAAGCCGAAATTCAAAACAAAATCACAAAATCGATTTTATAAACTCATACCAAACACCGAAACCAGGCTGAAGCCCGCGGTGACACAAAAATCAAACTCATAAGACTGCCATAACTGGCAACATACTTCACATAGTTCACATAGTCTCATGATTCACATAGTTCATATAGTTTATGTTAAGGCCACAACCGGCCCCAAGAATTAAGCATAAAAATTCTTAAAATAGCAAACAGCATAATTATCCACGCCAATGCACTCAAGACATGCGCCCCTGCTCTATGCCTGAAAATAGTGAGGGGTGAGCTACACAGCCCAGTGAGTGGATAGTCTATATCGACCATCCATCACATACATTCAAAAATATAGGCAGATTATTTTTAAAATATTTAACAGAACATTATGTCAACATATAACCAAATAAAGGAACAGAAGTCATGTATACAGTTAAATGTACACACTAGCATATAACAAATTCAGGTTCTAGAGTTTTACTCTAACCCAATTAAACACATATATTCTAAACCACCTAAACACACCATACTTAATTAACCTAGTTGTCCAGCATATTCAGTAGTGACCAATATGGTCTAACCCGGCTTGGCCAAAGCACTGGGAGCTGCAAAATCTCGTGCAACACATAAACATGGATAGTGAGTAGAATCAAGAGGTGGCCCCCGTCAGGTCACGACGTGGCACTTTGCTCTATCACCCCATAACACATCAGAGTGATGACATCAAGAGGTGGCCCCTGTCTGATCAAGACATGGCACTTTGCGTCTTATATCACCCCGTCACATAAAGAGTAATGACATCAAGAGGTGGCCCCTGTCTGATCAAGACATGGCACTTTGCGTCTTATATTACCCCATCACATAAAAGAGTAATGACATCAAGAGGTGGCCCCTGTCTGACCAAGACATGGCACTTTGCGTCAAAACCCGTTCTCCCAAAAGGTTCCTACTGGACAACAGACATATCTTATTTCATATTTCACAAAGGTGGACTCCTAAGTGTCAACTAGACTCTAGGATAGTCATCACAAAAATCATATCGGGCAGGCTGAACATCAACCCCCATCACAAAAATCATAACAGGCAAGCTGAACATCAACCTCCTCACATATCACAATACAGGGCTGAAATTCAAACCCTTAACATAACACATAAGGACTATCCCCTTGAGTTCATAGTTACACCTAGCCTTAGTCCTAACCATCACATAATCACATAATTTTCCAAATTCACATAACCCATAATTTTCCAAATTCACATAATCACACATATTGTTCAAAATTCACAAGATCACACATATTGTTCAAAATTCACAAGATCACACATATTGTTCAAAATTCACATGATCACACATATTGTTCAAAATTATATAACATAACACATAATATTTTATATTCGAATATCACCGAATATAGTGTAGTCCTTAAATTTCATGCTGATTAGTTTAATCAAACCTTGCTATGTTGTCACTCAAGTTTCTCAAATACAGATACTTAGCCATAAATATAACACCATAATTATTTAACATATTACACACACCAAGAAACAGTCATATCAAGCATCCATGAAATCAACTTAAAATTTAAAACAAGTATTCATATAAATTACTTTACAATTTACCACATGTAACATATTAACTACAAACACCAAAATTCGGTTTTCATAGACAATTATCAAGGTCATCAAGGTTTCGGTTTTCATGTTAACTACAAACATCAATTTCGGTTTTCATAAACAATTATCAAGAACATCAAGATTTCGGTTTTCATGTTAACTACAAACATCATTGATTTAATGTTACCAAAATTGATTTCGGTTTAACTATAATTAACAAGAATTTCATACCCAAAATTCAATGATTTAATGCTACCAAAATTCCTATAAAAATACCTTAAATTCCATGCAAATTTTCGGTTAAATAATCATCATATAATCACCTTTGAAAAATTCGGTTTTCATGATATATTCAACTTTACAAAATTCGGTTTTCATCATAGTGAAGTCTTGAATTTCGGTTTTAGCATGGTAAGATTTCCAACAAGCGAATATATCATCTAACTCATCAATTAACACAAGCAAATAGATAGAAATCAATTAGACAACCCACTCACCTTGAACCGAGAACACAAGGTGAAAAAAACCCTCCAACAATTTCGTCTAAAGCCTTTAAGCCACCCAAAAATCTTCAAGAACTCGCCAAGGAAGTTTCTTCACTTCAAGGAAAATCACCAAGGGAAGAAGATGAAGAAAATCACCTCAAAATTCCAAGAACACCAAAGTCGCCTCCTTCTTCCTAGCCGTCGCCCAAAGTTTTCTCTCAAGCCAAAATCTCGCCCAAAAATTCCACCCTAACCGAAATATCAATTTGAATTTTCGGTTTTAACTCTTAACCCATTAACCCATTAATTCAAATAGGGTTTAACCATTTAACTAACTAAATTTGAATTTTAAACCCAATAACCCATGGTTTAAGTGACAATCCAATAAGAACTTAAATTAACATCCACTTAATGAATTCACTTAAACGCAAATCCAATAAGGATGTAATTAATATCCAATAAGGATTTAATTAACCAATAATTCCAATTAATTAACAATTAATTAACTTAAATTAACAAGCAATAAACTCTAATTAATTAACTTACAATTAACTTACAATTTACAACCCATAAATCCTAATTAATTTATCATGAACAACCAATAATAATTTATCATAAATTAACAGCCAATAATCAAACAAATAATCCCTAATTAATTTACAATAAATTAACAACCAAAAATCTCTAGTTAATTAACTATTAACAACCAATACATAAAAATATCACAGTCAATAATTTTAGACTAAATCAAAATAATGCTTACCAGGACTTAAGATCCTTGGATCTTACAAAGGGAAGTTGAGATGATGTCTCGCTTGAGCAAACTCTCTCCAAGGCGTGAAAAAAAACTTCCACACGAGAGCAAGCGACGAGAATAGGAGAGGGGCGACAAGAGATGCGTTCCACTCAAAACGTGGAGGCGTGGCTACTAAAAATAGCTAGCCTTACTCTCTCATGCGATCATGCGTTCATGTACCCACGAACCAATCGCATTTTTCTCTCCTCATTGAACCATGCGCTCACATAATGAGTTGGTTCATTTTTGGGTTGGTTCAAAGACCAATTAACCCAAGCGATTTCGTCTAGATCATATTAACCCTAAGGTTCAAGATCTAACCGTTCATCTCTTGATGCTTCTGATCTCACCGATCTAGCATCCATTCTCTCGATCGAAGCTTACCGATCTCAAGCCCTAATCAATCAAACATGATCAGACCAGATCTCACTTACAATCAGAGATTAAATCCCTTTAAACTGAACCAAAACAATTCAGTCCACACGATCTGACTTAAGTAAGCCATATCATCAAATTGTGCGACCCTAAGGGTTTCCTTTAAATGTCGGTAACGATAACTTACGTTATCACGATCAGTGAGGGGTATCTAGCAACACATCACTATCTCCCGATATAAAGGAAAGAGTCTTCCAAGACTACACCCAAACCACAGCACAAGTGTGAATCAACTCACTAGGCATACATGTTTCCTTTGCCACTGGATGTTCTTTATTGGACAAGCGTGTCAAGCCTATAACTCCAATATGATGAGAATGATTAGATCAGATGAACATAGTCATCTGGGTATGGCCATACACTTTCTCAATCATCTCATCCAGGGGGCCCCTTTAGAACATCACACTCCAAACAAGGAGACGGCAATCCTATGTCTATCACTAGCACCCTAACATGACTCATGCTCATCATCCAAGATAGTCTATAACCATTATGTTTCAAATGATATTGAACTACCTCAAAACAATGCCAATCATCATTTAGAAACACAAGTGATCTCAAGTCAGAGAAAGTATGCCACTTGTTCGCATACAAGGATTATTCACATTGTGACAAGCAATTGAATATCCTAGTAGGGTCTGTCCAGTACATCCAATGTACCCATGATTCTATAGCTTATTCCATGCTCGAAGCATCCTATAAGATTAGAACACACATTAGTCTCAATCATATCAAGGCTGTCTCATGTTCACCAAGATATCTCGACTAAGGACAAAAGTGCATGTCAGCCAAGCTGAACAGCATTGAGACATTATTCAGAAGTATACATATGACAGCAGATAATGCAACAACCTGAATAACAACAATTGCCTTTATAAACAAAGAGTTTATACATGATACTGATGCAATCCCAAGGCCTCAAACATTAGCCTTAAGGGCATACCCCAACATTAAGATGTCATCAAAATAAACAACTAGGAATCGACCTATATAAGGTTTCAGGACCTGTGTCATCAACCTCATAAAAGTGGAAGGGGCGTTAGTTAAGCCAAAGGGCATCACTAACCACTCATATAAACCATCTTTCGTTTTGAAAACGGTTTTCCATTCATCTCCTTCTCTAACTCTAACTTGATGGTATCCACTCCTAAGATCAAGTTTGGTGAACCATCTAGACCCAACTAGCATGTCTAACATATCATCCAACCTAGGAATAGGGAACCTATATTTCACAGTTATCTTGTTTATGGCACGGCAGTCTATGCACATGCGCCAACTGCCATCCTTCTTGGGGGTCAAGAGGGCTGGAACGGCACATGGGCTAAGGCTTTCCCTAATGTAACCCTTGGTTTGGAGGTCATCTACTTGTCTTTTAAGTTCGGTGTGCTCAGTAGGGTTCATCCTATAATGAGGAAGGTTGGGTAAAGTGGATCCAGGGACAAGGTCTAAAACATGCTGGATATCCCTAAGTGGGGGTAGGCCATTGGGTAAGTCTTCTGGGATAAGCTCACTATAGGCTTCCAGGATTCTTTCTACCTCAGGAGGGGTTTTGGTGTCAGTCTCAGGTGTGGCCTCTTTAATGATAAGGGTATAGAGAGGTTGGTCCTCTAAGTATTCCTTAGCAAAGGTTTGGGGTTGGATAAGTTGGATGGTTGGCTTTGGTTGTTTGGGTTCTTCTATCTTACCTTTGCTAGTGGAGGCTCTAAGTTCCTTAGGTAAGGAGGGCTTAAGCCTGATTTTCTGCCCATTGTGATTGAAGACATAAGTGTTGGTCCTACCGTAGTGGACAACATCCATGTCAAAAATCCAAGGGCGTCCTAGGAGAATTTGGGCAACATCCATTGTGATGATGTCACACCATATTGCTCCTTGGTAGGCACCAAATTGGAGTGGGACAAGGCACCTATGAGAGACAGGGACGCTAGTCTGGTTGACCCAGGAAATACTATAAGGCTTAGGGTGAGGTTCTGCCTTAAGATTGAGTTTAGTGACTGCTACTTGAGAGACGGCATTCAAACTGCTTCCTCCATCAATTACTACTTTGCACATGTGACCATGGCATTTTGTGTAAGTGTGGAAGATGCTGGTTCTACGCCAGTCTTCAGTAGGGGTGGGGTTGATCAGGGTGCACCTGACTACTCCTAGAGTGTTGAGGAAAAAATCCTCTTCACTATCACAGTCATTTACCTCAACATTATAGCAGTTAGGATCTTGTTCTAAGGTTTCTTCAAGTTCAGCTTCTGGGTCTACATGTTCTTCAGTCATAACCATTACCTTTTTAGGACAGTTCCTTATAAGGTGACCTAGTTGTTTACAGTTATGGCAGACAACCAAAGTTTGGATTGGTTTGGGTTTAGGGGTTGAAGAGCTGGGGTGTGAACTGCTAGGAGAGGGCTTATGGGTTAACTTTGAAGTCATAATTTCCTTCCTAACCTTAAGTTGTTGTTGTACCTCAAGGGCTCTTTGGTAAGCTTCTTCTATAGTGTCTATTTGGTAGAAGGCAAGTCCTCTTTTGATCTCTGGTTGAAGACCATTTTTGAACCTACTCAGGGTAAACATTGGGTCTTCATTCATTTCACTCCTTAGTAAAAGCTCATCAAATTCTACCATGTATCCTTCTACAGTTAAGTTTCCTTCGGTAAGGCTACTAGTTTGGTCAAGAAGCTTATGGTGAAAGTTTAGAGGGACATACTTTTCTCTTAGTCTAGTGTTCATCTCTTCCCATCTTGTAATGGGGGGTTGTCTAGACCTCTGCAGGCTTCTTTCTACATTACTCCAATAGAGTCTAGCAGAACCTTCAAGAAGGCATTTGGTAAACCTAACCTTAGAGTGCTCGGGCATCATACTCCATTCGAAGTACTGCTCGAGTTTGGTTGCCCAGTCTAAGTAATTTCTAGGGTCAAGGGATCCATTAAAAGGGGGCGGGTTAAGTTTCACAGCATGTGTGTAGTCATCCCTAGGTCGAGGGTTGTGATTGTTTTGGACAGGGTGTCCTTCCCAATCAAAGTTTTAATGATTGTTCCTAGGATTGTTCCTTGGGGTTTGTTGCCTTTGCATAGGTTCTAAAGGATCTCTAGAGTGGTGTTCACTAGGAGGGCGGCTAGGAGATCTACTCCTATGAGACTCTTCTATTTCTTGCACCTTATCGTGGAGTTAATTTATGTTGGTGTCTACATTGTCCAACCTTTGAGTTAAAGATGCAATCATCTCAGCTAAAGTTTCCAAGGTCATGGGTTGAGTGCTTTAAGCCTTAGATCGGGTCTGCATGGTTGGTTTTTGAAAAAGGATTTATAGAAAAATATATAGGGCCACTAGATAGAATATAATAGCCAATTATGAAAATCCTTTTGTCTCAAACAACCTAGTTCCAAAAATCGCCTAGAAGTTAGAAAATTAAGTTTTGAAGGCTTAAAATTCTAATCTATGAGCCTAAGCTCTGATACCAAAGATGATGTAGGGGTAAGTCACAAACATGAAAACAACGATTTTCGAAAGTAATTTTTTTGGTATTATCATAAAGTATAAAAACTAATTTAACTAACGAGGTTGGAAAATAGTGTTTTTGTATTTTTAAATAGGGAAAACCGAAAGTTAACTACTTGCAGGAAAGAAATGACAATAATTTAAAGGAGACTCACAGTGCGGCCCTTGAGAATAGAAGGACCGTCCTTCCCGTTCTTCACGGGTCCTACTCTGATGGAAGGTGCAGGTTACACACAGGGCATTCAGCAACCCCACACAGGCGTGGGTGAGTTATAAGTAGATTAAATTTAACAATGCTTTAAAATCAAGAGGGAGGCTACTCCTCCAAGTTCTCTTGCTAACAAACAAAGGACTATCTAAAGAAGGGGATCAAGAGAGGGAGATGCGCCAAGCTTCCTTGCGCCAAGTCCTACAAATCCAAGAGAGGTGTAGTAAGATGTTCTTAAGATGTATAAAGAGAAGACACAATAAGATGGAGTACTTAACTTAGAGAATCGCTTGAAGGAGTTCAAGGGATGTCTCCATGTTCTTTGCGCCAACTCAAGCCTTTGTTCTCTTTGATGCTATGGACTTGAAGATGGAGACTCTCGGCCTTGTGTTGATGAATGGAGGGCGAGGAGAAGGAGAGGGGAGGCTCGGCTCTTGAAGGAATAAGGGAGAAGATGAGGGGGTTTGGGCGACACAAGCACCCAAAGGAGAAGAGGTGGGCGACACAAGCACCCTTTCTTTGGCTAGGAAACTAGTCGACAATATATTTCAACAATGCTATGCACATGATGCGATGGGGATACATTTATAGGCAGCTTAGGGATGGGGATAAGGTGAGGGCAAGGTGGTCATTGGCCCCTTGCGCCCCTTACATAATTGGAGACAATTCGAAAATGGAGAAAGGCATTAAGTGGGCTGATTCTTGTTGCCTTCTTTGGATGGCTGAATTGGTAAGTCTTTGAATTCGAAAATAGCTATCTTCTTTGGAGGTGTTGGCACATATGAGAGGGAGTTCAAAATTTGAAAACCTTCCTTGTTGTCTTGGGCGGCAATGAGGAGAAGGAAAGAAGCCTTCCCCTAATTGTGGATCTTGATGGTGCCATTCCTCTAATTGTGGATCTAGATGGGCGCCTCCTTGATTGGTGGATCTAGATGGGCGCCTCCTCAAATTGTGGATCTAGATAAAACTTCTTGGTGGCGCAATTGATTCCATGAGGTGGCCTCTCTTCAATTGGAAGGGAATGATTGAAGTGGAGCTTGATGTTGAGTTGAGTTGGAAGTCTCTCTTTGAACTACTTTGAAGTGAACCTTCCAAAATGGGAGCTAACTTCTTGGAGTGTGGTGAGCTAGCTGATTTGTATCCCTTGAGCTGAATATTAATGTATCCAAACTACATGCACTAACCTACCATGATATTACAATGCACAACCTACCAACAACATTTATAAAAATAAACTACATGATAGACTTTGGGGTGGAACTAACCTATCATGCCATGCAATGCAAATAAGGAAAGTACTAAAAAGGAAAGTGGACTCTAAGTGAAGCCATGCCTGATGGGCTTCCTCCGAGGCCTAGTGGATCTTCTAAGAGCTGTGTTTGGCCCTCCATCAGTTGGGATTTTGCCTTTGGAATCCTTTGTTTTCAGTGTTCCCCCTACATTGTTATTGTTTTTCCAAGAAAGGTTGGGGTGATTCCTCCATCCAGGGTTATATGTATTAGAATAGGGATCATTAGGTCTACTTTGATTATAATTCCCTATGACATTTACATGCTCATTACCCTGATCAACAAATCTACAATATTCAGCAGTATGATCATCATTGCCACAATTTTCACAAGTAACAGCAGAAACAGAAGCAGTTTGCATGGAATTTAGCTTATTGCACAAAAAGTTTACCTTCTCTTCTAAGGATCGCAATCCTTCACTTTCACCCTTACCTTGAGAAGGCTTGTAAAGTACTCCTCTTTCGGTAGTCCATTGATTATGGTTTTATGCCATCTCCTCTAGCAGTCTGAAGGCTTCATCTGGTGTTTTGCTCATAAGAGATCCTCCTGCAGCGGCATCCACAATCATTTTAGTCTAATCAGATAATGTAATATAAAAAGTTTGCATTAAAGTTTCAAGTTCTAATCCATGGTAAGGATACTTCCATTGTAGTTCATTAAATCTCTCCCAGGCTTCACTGAGCAACTCCCCACTTCTTTGTTGGAAGTTTGTAATTTGGTTCCTCAATTCAAGTGTCTTCCTTGGGGGAAGTATTTGTTCAAGAAGGAATTTGACAGTTGGTTCCAAGTGGTGAAGGTACCGGCTGGGTGTGAATTAAGCCATGTCTTTGCCCGGTCCCTGAGAGAAAAAGGAAAAAGTCTTAGTCTAAATGCGTCGTTAGAAACACCATTCATCTTAACAGTATTGCATAGGTCAAGAAATAAGGCTAAGTGTTGGTTGGGATCCTCCAGTGGAGATCCTCCAAATTGCTCTTGTTGAAACATTGCAATGAGTCCAGGCTTAATCTCGAAATTGTTGGCCTCAATTGCTGGCCTAGCAATACTAGAACGAATTTCATGATGATTAGGGGCTGCATAGTCCCTAAGTTTTCTCTGATGGTTCTAATTGTCTCCCATCTCGAATATTTCTTCTTATATCTCTAGTTGGGATTTTTCTTGTAGTTCTTCTTGTGATGATTCTTCTAACCTCAACTTCCTGCGCGCTCTTAATGTCTTATTTATTTGAGGATCCAATGGTACAAGTGGTCCTGACCTAAGGCTCCTGTGCATGCAAAGTAGATAGATCAAGTGATTTCAAGAAATAGAAAATTAGCAGTAAATAAAAAAATCAGTAAATAAAACCTAATCTAGCAATAATCTCAACGTCTTTAATATAGTCAAAACTAAGGTCCCCAGCAACGGCGCCAAAAACTTCATAGCCCGAAAGGGAACACAACAAATATGGCACCCGTGTACCTTGGACTAATCCTTGGTAACGGCACCAAAAACATGTTGTTAAACCGCAAGTGCACAGGTATACGAAGTAATAAAAAAAGTATCGAATCCACAGGGACCTACGTTATCGAATACTAAATAGTTGATTTCTTACTATCTAGGCAAGTCGAGATCGTGAGAATAGCAATCGGTAACTAAAAGCGGGATTATCAGAGAGAAAAGCTGGGACTAGGGTTTCGTTCACTTAAACTTTTATGACTAGACATGAATAAGGATGTCGTTGATTCAATTTCATCATGAAGAAGATATTATCAAAGGATAAACTCAAGGATCACTTTCGTGCATCCGAGCTCTAGAATCTCTAGTGGAGTGTCAAGGATCACTTTCATGCATCTGAGTCTCGCAACTAGTTTTGCTCAAGGACCTCCAACGTTCCGATCTTTGCTTTCGCACAAGATCTCCACGTTTGACAAATAGACTCGATCTATAGATTCATGTTATAATCATGGCAATTATTTTACTAAAAAAAATCAAGATGGATCTAACCTAAGGAAGGGATCCTAATATGCAATTCCAGGGTTCCAAATTCTCCAGCAATTACCTTTCAGCCAGCGAAAATTCTAAGAACATAATTAATAATATGAACTTAAAGAGAGTCTAAGCACAATTATCACATGAACAAAATCATCATGCTAAAATCAAACTCAACAAAATATTGAAAAAGAAGTTATCTAATCATTAAAAGTCAAGTGAACTACTCCTCCATGTCCCAAGAGTAGTTTAAGCTAGCATGGCGAAGGAAATACAATATTCCATAATTTCAGAAAATCGAAAATCAACAAAAGGAAGAGTTTTTAGAAAATATGGCACGGTTGTGAAGTATTTCACAGCCGTATTTTACAAAAGAAGGCGTGAACAGTGGTGGCGATCCTTCTTCCCTTGATTTCTCCTCCAATTTGTCTCTGTTCAATCTGAAACTTCCGGCACATTGTCTCCTTCACCAGGCGATGCTTCGGTAGAAAAATCACAGCCGGAGGTCGTCTGGATCGAGCGCGGCGGTGAAACCTTCGGCGGCAGCGTGGATCGCGATTTCTCCCTCGACGGTCAATAAAAATTGGGGCCTTTGGTCTCTCTTTAATCCTCTCATCCAAAGCTCCCCTTTTGCTTCTTATGACATCAAATATAAACTTCTAGATCGTCCGCAATCATCTCCGCAAGGATCGGGCGTGCACATTGACCTGGGCGTCGCGTTCAAAATCGATTTTACGGCCGTGTAATTGTTTACGGCTGGTGCTGTAAAATCTCTTGAGTCTTCTGTGCCGATGTCATCTCGGAAAATACGGCCCGTAAGATCGTTTACGGCCAGTGCCGTAAATTCAGGGCAACTTTCTGTTCTGAAGACATCTGGAAAATACGGCCCGTAAACTGGTTTACGGCAGTGCCATAAAATCGGCTAAGGTTTCTATTCTCACGCAATCCGAAATACGGTACTGTAATATTGCTTACGTCCGGTACTGTAAAATCGAGAAATCTTTCTGTTCGGAAATCTTCACAAATTACGACAGTGTTCGGATTTTACGGTACCATTTGGAATTACGGTACCGTAAAATAGATTACGGCACTACCGTAATTTGCTGGCTTCCTCTGATTTGCGTGAAATTTCTTGGGTGATCTCCTCTTGATGATGAGAACTCTTCCATGTATTTGATTTTGCTTGAAAAAGCATAAAATAGTGCCTTTTTGCCCGAAAACATGAAAAACCAAAATAGAAGTAGACTTTGCAATATTTGATGGTTTTAGCATAAAAACAAGTAGAAAGATCATCGATTTAGCATGAAAAGGTATCTAAAATGATGCAAAATATACTACATATTTCGGTGTCATCAGGCGCCTACCTCGACATCAACCTTCACGCTTGCTCTTGGTACTTACTATCTCATCGTGTCGACTCCCTCACAAAACGATCTTCACTAGGTTTTTGGGACTAGCCTGTTTCGGGGATATTCTTCCGCTGCATATGTAATCTGTAATACCAAAATTTATAAAAATATCCCTGGGGTTTCCCAACACCAAATCCATGCCCCGGATAATCTTAACAAGTCTCACATAGTAGGTCTATCCTATATGTGTGAGGAGAAATTATTCGCTCACATATGGGTCGATCCCTTATGTGAAGAAAATGAAAAACTAGAGAGATCGATGAGAGATTAGGAATAAAAGACCTATAATTTTTCTAAATAAGAAAATCATGCACCATAAATAATTTTTAAAAAATTTTATGACATGTTAGAAAACATGAAAGCACGTACATCGTTCAAGTCTCACAAGTCCCTGTGATACCACTATTGGGAATCCCTGGAGAATTTTTAAATTTTTATTACAGTACACCGAAAGTAATTCCTCAAAATAGGACAATCCCAAAAACCCAAAACATTGAGTCATGTGAGGGGATCTACACGATGCATAAAGAAAGTACCTTAGAAGTAATAGAGAAGATGCAATGTGTAGGCATCCACGCATATGCCCTTAGTCTCGAGAACAAGATCCTGTTGGTGTATGTGCCCTAGGACCTAGTTTTGGTCCATCTTTGTACTACTTGACTCTGATATTTATATATATCTTTCTGGCATTGTCGTTATCATTGTTTGTCTACACTTGCGATTGTGTACTTACATGATAATGTCCCTGGAGACAGATTGGATCTGTGCTCAAATGATTGTCCCCAGTCGATGTACCTGAGTGGATATGGGACAGCTCTGGTACTTGTGAGACTGGTATATGGGCTGGTTAGGCACGAGGTGCTAATGCAGACATATGGGTATATCAGTGGTGGATATACTAGACCGACCCGCTGTGAGGCTATGACTTGGTGTCATGAGTTATCCTCACAAGTGACAGGAGATGCATTGATCCCTTGACATGAGGTCATTGACCATTCTATATGGTTAGGGACTTGCTTTGATACAACCTAAAACCTCACCGTAGTTGGGAGGTAATAACGGTTGTCATTGAGCATGTCACGACTCATATGAGAAGGTCAATGGACAGACATAGGATTTCCCCCTTCCTAAGGGAAGTATGATATCCATGGAGCTCCTCTGTGGTTCTATGACTGAAAGTGTATGGCCATACCCAGGTGAGAACCTGATTTAGTCATAACCATGTGATTGGGTGAAAACAAGTGGTGACACACTTGTCCAATCGGATATCAGTTGGGCAAAGAGACTGTAATGCATCTGTACCTTCTTGCAATGATGGGGATGTCGATGTCGATATCCATTCCGATGACTTGGGTAGCAGCGATGCACTGCTAGGTGCCACTCACTGCTTGTGGTGACCTTTGGTCAGCACTACTAGTGTCAGAGGAACCTACAGGGTCGCACACCTTGATACTTGAGTTCTCGTATTAATCGGGAAGCCTTATGATCGAGTTATTGGATAACTCAGATCTATTTTAGAGATTTCATCAGCGCCAATGGGCATGATGAGATGGAAGGATGTTATTGGAGGCAAACTCCATTTATGGCAGGTTGACCCGAAATTGACCATGGTTGGCCACATTTGGATTAGGGTTGCATTGCATTGGATCCAAATGCTTAATCAACCCATGTGATGAAGTTTGGGCTAGATCATTATCCAATGAGGCCCAATAACAAGTTGTCATGAAGAGGAAATAGGCTAAAAGGGTATAATGGGGAGAGACCCAACCTCATTGGCGCCTAAGGGGCATAATTGGGTTTGGATGGCAAAAATTGCTTCATTAAGAAGTAATATGCGCCTAGCCCTCTCCTATTGATGGTATGAATGCTTTTAAGGCATGTCTTGGGCTGATATGGTGCTTAGGCAATTATGGATAGGTTGAATGAGATTTATGGTAAAGTCTTGGAGACTTTCCTTGCCTCAAACCTCCTTATCCTAGCCCTACACTTGTCATGATCCTAACCCTTGCCCTAACCGCCTCTAGCTCTTTATAAGTGACCCAAGCCGCCCCCCTCTTATGATGATGCATATTCCATGGAGGCGTGACAACAAAAGGAGGGGCAAAAGCAAGGGCTTGAAGGGCGACAACACCAAGAAGTGGCGCATCTTCTTCTTCCTTCTAAACCCTAGCCGCAAGCCTCTTCCTTCTCTCTTGACGTAAGGAACTTGGTGCTTGGCAGTTTCCCTCTCCCTCATCCTTCTTCATCTTTGGCGCATCTACCTTGGAGGTGGCACATATTTTGAAGAAGGAGCACAAGGCTTGGATCTTCTTCCCGAGGCTAGCACCGGGCATGGAAGAAGAGGACTCGAGGGGTCCGTGTGTGTGAGACTACAGAGGGCGCACGCTTGGGCGCCTATCACGACATCGGCCTCATCTTGCTCTAAGGTATTTCCTAACTCATCGTGTCGACTCTCTTGCTTGCGATCTTCAATGGGTTTTTGGGACCGGCCTGTTTCGGGGACATTCTTCTGCTGTGCAATGTATGTATGTATGTCTATAACTCTGAAAAATTGTAAAATGTCCCCGGGGTTTCCCAACAGTGGTATCAGAGCGACTTGCAAGACTCGAACGATGTTTTACGCTTTTCTTTCATGCTCACATGCCATATCTCTATTTTCGTCAATAGCATGATGCATGGCAAACGATTTTTTCTAAGTAGGAAAAAATTAGGGTTTCTTGTTTCTATCATCCTCTCAATCTCTTTTGGATTTTGGACTATTTTTCTTGTCTGATTTAAAGATCAAAGGCACACGTAATTTTGTCAAGTAGGACGGGCATTGTGTCTTCGGACTGGCCAAGTCTCTTGATCTGACAAAATTGCCAGCCGAAAGGATCTCTGAAATCATCATGAAAATAAATCGCAATTAACCAAAAGATTTGTGAGAAGAAGATGAGAAAAAGAGACTAGTTTTATGAAAAAGTAAAATTTCAGATTTTATGTTTTTCATGAGCATGTAGAATTGCATGAGTAAATACCTTGATTGTGCATGATGTTGTGATCATTAGTCAAGCCCCCCTTTGCATGCCTGTGATGTATCCTTGTGAGGCATGCATGCCACTTTTCTCTTTTCTTTTAACTAAAAAGAAGATTAGGGTGGCGCATGTACTTGGAGCTTGGCGCATGAATGAAGCTTGCGCACCTTGGATGGTGGCGCAACAAGCATCAAAGGAAGAGACGCAAGCTTGCTTAGTGGCTCAAGTTAGGCATGGCCGAACCCTTGGGTTTGAGAGCTAGCTAACTTGGCTTCTTGCATGGTGGCGCATCTTCCTTGGAGGAAGACCATGGCATTGGCCGAACCTTTGGGGTCTACCCTTAAGGTTTGAGAGCTAAACCATGAGAGAAGGACCTTGGAGCCAACCTTGAAGTTCAAGCTAGAGGTCGACTAGGCTAGGTCTAGTTTTTGGGGCTTGAGTTCTAGGACAAGAGTTGAACCTCTTTCATGGCATGGGTTGGTTCAATGTCTTGAATAGGATATGATCACATCATTCTTTATTGCTTTTATTATTATCTGCAGAAGCATGCCTGTAATGTTTTATCGTTATGTTATCACCATAGGATTGCATGCATGTAATGATAGACATAAGATAAAACTGAGATGATGAGACCTTAAACAAAAACCCTCAATTAAAATATCAAGTCTAGTAAGCCTTCTAACGTGTAGCCCTCACTAAGCTATCGATCAGTGGAGTTGTGAATTGTTTCCCACCCTCGTGGGACACACCCACTTATCTTTAGAAAGTGCGTGGTGACAATGGTTTCCCTAGTCCAGTTTTAACCTGGGCGTGCCTTCGCAAGGAAACTCGTTGGCCCTGGGCATAACGGTTAGGAATGGACTTGACTAGATTTTCATGTGTGCTAGGCACATGATGAAACTCTAGAGGCAATGTTGAGAGGTTAGGGTTTCATGCTGTATCCAGCCCTCGCTGGACATGAAATGTCTGGACTGTCTCAATAAGGGGAATTGCTTGGAGCAATCGGCCGGCGCGCCCACCTTAGGAAACATGGGTTACTTTGTGCATCTCATCCCACCCTCGTGGGACGCGAAGCCTCATGTGAAATAAGGATCCCATCTCACTAGGAAGTCTTAAACTTCCCGATTGACTTTGTGGGTTGTCAATTCGATTAAAATAGTGGGAGTCATAATCATTTAAAACAAGTCCAGTTTAAATGATTTGAAGTAGTACTAATTTGCTGTTCCTTAATTGTTGTCGAACAATGGCAATGAACAATGGCAAATGGTCACTGCGATCTATCCTTGAAAAGGACAAGTTGGTTGAATCCAACTTGATGGATTGGTATATGAACTTGAGAATTGTGCTCAAGCTCGAGAGAAAGCTCTGTGTCCTTGAGCAGCCCATTCCTAAACCACTTCCAAGATCAGCCTCAGCGGCTGAGATGGATGCTTATGATAAGCATCAGGCTGACACTTTGGAGGTTGCACAATTGATGCTAACAAACATGTCGCCCGACCTTCAAGGGCAATATGAATTGAAGAGTGCCTCTGAGATTATTACTAATCTTAGACAGCTCTTTGATGAATTGGTTAGGCTCAATCCTCCTAAAGTTGATATTCAGTGCATTGAGCCGAAAGGCTTGACCAAGGATCTGAAATTAAAGATGGAATGGATTAGGAACAATAAGTGCTATTCATGTGGAGGGCCACCTCACATGTTGAAGGACATAGTGCGACTTCAGAATGAGGAGAAGAAAGGCTTGACCTTAACTTCTAGCTCAGGTATCTATGTTACAGAAGTCAATCTTTCTACTTCTATGTCATGGGTATTGGATACCGCATATGGGGCTCATATTTGTACAAATATGCAGGGGTTCAAGAAAAGTAGATCGGTACGGCCTGGAGAGATTGACCTACGCGTTGGAAACGGGGCACAGGTTGCTGTTGTTGCTGTAGGAGTTTTAACTCTCTCCCTGCCTTCTGGACTTCAATTAGAACTAGATAATTGCTTTTGTGTACCTTCACTTACTAAGAACATTGTATCCATTCCTTGCTTAGCAAAGAAGGGATTTAAGTTTGAAATAAATAAGAACTCTTGTTCTTTTTCATTTGCAAATATGTTCTATGGGAAGGGTACTTTGTACAATGGTCTATATATCTTGGATATGGAAAGTTCTATTTGTAACATAAGTAATAAAAGGACCAAACTGATTGGTTCAGTTGGTGCTTTCCTATGGCACTGTCGATTAGCCCATATAAACAAGAATCGCATCTAATAACTCCATGCAAATGGATTGTTAGATTTAAGTTCCTTAGAGGAATTTCATACTTGTGAGCCTTGTTTATTAGGAAAAATGACAAAGGCACCCTTCACCAAGGTTGGTGAGAGGGCAGGAGGTTTATTGGACCTCATACATACTGATGTGTGTGGGCCTTTCAATAAACAAGCCAAAGGAGGGTACAACTACTTCATTACCTTTACTGATGACTTCAGTAGGTATGGTCATGTCTACTTAATGAGACATAAATCTGAGTCCTTTGAGAAATTCAAGGAGATCAAGAATAAAGTAGACAACCAGCTTGGAAGATCCATTAAAGCTCTTCGATCAGATCGAGGTGGAGAGTACCTGAGTGGTGAGTTCTTTGACTACTTGAGAGAATCTGGGGTCATATCCCAACTCACTCCTCCTGGAACACCTCAATGGAATGGTGTGTCTGAAAGGAGAAATCAAACTTTATTGGACATGGTTCGATCTATGATGAGTCATGCAACTCTACCTCCCTCATTCTGGGGGCATGCACTAGAGACAGCTTCTCTAATATTGAATAACGTTCCATCTAAGAGTGTCTCCAAAATACCATACGAGATGTGGAGTCTCACTTTTATCAAGATCTGGGGATGTGAGGCTTATGTCAAACGTCAGGATTCTAGCAAGCTAGAACCTAGATCTGATAAATGCATGTTTGTGGGGTGTCCTAAGGAAACTAAAGGATACTACTTCTATGTCCCAACCGAGAACAAAGTGTTTGTTGCTCGGGGTGCTGTCTTTCTGGAGAAAGAATTTCTCATGAAAGAAGTTAGTGGGAGGAAGTTTGACTTGGATGAGGTCCAAGTGCAAGCACAAGACAAAGAGATGGAATCTGAGCCACCTGCACCGGTTGCTAGCCAACCTGAGGCTCAGACACAGGTCCCGCGTAGGTCTCGGAGAATTCGTCGTGCACCTGAAAGGTACGGGTCGCTGCCGACCCAACACGATGGGATCTTCATCATTGAGGATGAACCCAGAACCTATGATGAGGCGGTCAGTGGACTAGACTCCGAGAGATGGCTTGACGCCATGCGATCCGAGATGGATTCCATATCGGCTAACCAAGTCTGGGATTTGGTTGAGCTACCTGATGGGGTAAAACCCATAGGGTGTAAATGGGTCTTTAAGAGGAAGACAGACATGGATGGCAACATAGTTACCTATAAAGGTACACTAGTGGCTAAAGGATTCAAACAAGTCAACAGGGTGGACTATGATGAAACCTTCTCGCCGGTTGCCATGATCAAATCCATTTGGATTCTGCTTGCTATAGCTGCATATCATGACTATGAGATATGGCAGATGGATTTGAAGACAGCGTTCCTTAATGGGAAGCTGACTGAGGATGTGTATATGTCTCAACCTGATGGCTTCATCCATCCTGCAGAGGCTAATAAGGTCTGCAGGCTAAAGAGATCCATTTATGGATTAAAGCAAGCATCTCGAAGTTGGAATCTTCGATTTGATGAAGCCGTGAGAGATTATGGCTTTATCAAAAGCGAAGATGACGCCTGTGTATACAGAAAATTCAGTGGGAGCTTGGTGAATTTTCTGGTCTTGTACGTCGATGACATACTGCTCATTGGAAACGACATCCCTAGTCTTCAAGCTGTGAAGACATGGTTGGGGAGGTGTTTCGAGATGAAAGACTTAGGGGAGGCCGCCTATATTCTAGGCGTGAGGATCCACCGGGATAGATCCAAGAGGCTCCTAGCCCTTAGTCAGATTACCTACATTGATAAGGTCCTGGAGAGGTTCAACTTGGAGCAATCCAAGAAAGGATACCTTCCAGTAAGACATGGCCTTACTTTCTCAAAAAGCCAGTGTCCTACAACACAGGCTTAGAGGGATGACATGAGTTGAATTCCTTATGCTTCGGCAGTAGGATCAATCATATATGCAATGTTGTGTACTAAACCAGATGTGGCTTATGCTGTAAGCATAACCAGCCGATACCAATCCAAATCCAGGTCTGCAGTACTAGGTGGCTGTAAAGAATATCCTTGAGTATCCTAAAAAGGACTAAGGATTTATTCTATATGGTCTACGGGGGACAGGAAGTGCTCAGTGTGCAGGGCTTCACTGATGAGTCATTCCAGTCTGATCCTGATGACTTCAGATCGCAGACCGGCTATTTGTTTAAGATGCTTGGAGGTGTTGTATGCTGGAAGAGCTTCAAGCAATCCACCATAGCTAATTCTACAACCGAAGCTGAGTATGTGGTTGCTTCTGAGGCAGCCAATGAAGCCGTTTGGATCAGGAAGTTCTTTTCTGAACTTCAGGTGGTTCCAAGTGCAATGGATCCCATTGAACTCTACTGTGACAACAATGGGAACTGCACATGCTAAGGAACCACGGTCTCATCAAAGGTCCACTAACCAAGTGCAATGGATCCCATTGAGCTCTACTCAGGAGATTTCGCCTGATCAAAGAGATCATTGATCGAGGAGATGTCAAGATTAGCAGAGTTGACACAGAGAGCAATCTAGCAGACCCACTAACCAAGGCTTTGGTGCAGCAGAAGCATGATGGTCGTACTAGAGATATGGGGTTGAGGTTGCTCAACCTCTAGGTCTTAGTACAAGTGGTAGATTGTTGGTATATGTGCCCTAGGACCTAGTTTTGGTCCATCTTTGTACTACTTGACTCTGATATTTATATATATCTTTCTGGCATTGTCGTTATCATTGTTTGTCTACACCTGCGATTGTGTACTTACATGATAATGTCCCTGGAGACAAATTGGATCTGTGCTCAAATGATTGTCCCCAGTCGATGTACCTGAGTGGATATGGGACAGCTCTGGTACTTGTGAGACTGGTATATGGGCTGGTTAGGCACGAGGTGCTAACGCAGACATATGGGTATATCAGTGGTGGATATACTGAACCGACCCGCTGTGAGGCTATGACTTGGTGTCATGAGTTATCCTCACAAGTGACAGGAGATGCATTGATCCCTTGACTTGAGGTCATTGACCATTCTATATGGTTAGGGACTTGCTTTGATACAACCTAAAACCTCGCCGTAGTTGGGAGGTAATAACGGTTGTCATTGAGCATGTCACGACCCATATGAGAAGGTCAATGGACAGACATAGGATTTTCCCCTTCCTAAGGGAAGTATGATATCCATGGAGCTCCTCTATGGTTCTATGACTGAAAGTGTATCGCCATACCCAGGTGAGAACCTGATTTAGTCATAACCATGTGATTGGGTGAAAACAAGTGGTGACACACTTGTCCAATCGGATATCAGTTCAGCAAAGAGACTATAATGCATCTGTACCTTGTTGCAATGATGGGGATATCGATGTCGATATCCATTCCGATGACTTGGGTAGCAGCGATGCACTGCTAGATGCCACTCACTGCTTGTGGCGACCTTTGGTCAGCACTGCCAGCGTCAGAGGAACCCACAGGGTCGCACACCTTGATACTTGAGTTCTCGTATTGATCGGGAAGCCTTATGATCGAGTTATTAGATAACTCAGATCTATTTTAGAGATTTCATCAGCGCCAATGGGCCTGATGAGATGGAAGGATGTTATTGGAGCCAAACTCCATTTATGGCAGGTTGACCCGAAATTGACCATGGTTGGCCACATTTGGATTAGGGTTGCATTGCATTGGATCCAAATGCTTAATCAACCCATGTGATGAAGTTTGGGCTAGCTCATTATCCAATGAGGCCCAATAACAAGTTGTCATGAAGAGGAAATAGGCTAAAAGGGTATAATGGGGAGAGACCCAACCCCATTGGCGCCTAAGGGGCATAATGGGGTTTGGATGGCAAAAATTGCTTCATTAAGAAGTAATATGTGCCTAGCCCTCTCCCATTGATGGTATGAATGCTTTTAAGGCATGTCTTGGGCTGATATGGTGTTTAGGCAATTATGGATAGGTTGAATGAGATTTATGGTAAAGTCTTGGAGACTTTCCTTGCCTCAAACCTCCATATCCTAGCCCTACATTTGTCATGATCCTAACCCTTGCCCTAACCGCCTCTAGCTCTTTATAAGTGACCCAAGCCGCCCCCCTCTTATGATGATGCATATTCCTTAGAGGCGTGACAACAAGAGGAGGGGCAAAAGCAAGGGCTTGAAGGGCGACAACACCAAGAACTGGCACATCTTCTTCTTCCTTCCAAACCCTAGCCGCAAGCATCTTCCTTCTCTCTTGACGTAAGGAACTTGGTGCTTGGCGGTTTCCCTCTCCCTCATCCTTCTTCATCTTTGGCACATCTACCTTGGAGGTGGCGCATATTTTGAAGAAGGAGCACAAGGCTTGGATCTTCTTCCCGAGGCTAGCACCGGGCGTGGAAGAAGAGGACTCGAGGGGTCCGTGTGTGTGAGACTGCAGAGGGCGCACGCTTGGGTGCCTATCACGACATCGGCCTCATCTTGCTCTAAGGTATTTCCTAACTCATCGTGTCAACTCTCTTGCTTGCGATCTTCACTGGGTTTTTGGTACCGGCCTGTTTTGGGGACATTCTTCTGCTGTGCAATGTATGTATGTATGTCTATAACTCTGAAAAATTGTAAAATGTCCCCGGGGTTTCCCAACAGATCCACACCTTAGAGAGATGCTCCTACTTTGCTTGCGCCAAGGTCACTTTGTCCTGCGCCGAGAGGAGGAAGGAAGCATCAAGAGGAAGTCCTTGTGGCTTGGAGGAGGAAACTTGCGCCAATATGATTTTCACCCTTTACTCTCATTAAGGCTTGGAAGCACACGGCTAAAGGAGGGCAAGAACATCACTCATATAGGCACAAGTGAACATGGGAAATCAGCTAGGGCAAGGAGGAAAGGTGGCAATCATGGCTTAGAGCAAAGGAAAGATTCCAAGCTCTCTCCTTATGTGCCTAGCCATATCCTATATGCACCAATCCCTTGCCAAGTAAGCTAGGGATCAACCATATGCACCGAATGTTGGTGTATATGCCCTAGGACCTAGTTTGGTCAACTTGTGTACTACTTGACATTGATATTTATATATCATTCTGGCATTGTCGTTGTCATTGTTTGTCTACACCTGCGATTGTGTACTTACATGATAATGTCCCTGGAGACAGATTAGATCTGTGCTCAAATAATTGTCCCCAGTCAATGTACCTCAGTGGATATGGGACAGCTCTGGTACTTGAGAGACTAGTATGTGGGCTGGTTAGGCACGTGGTGCTAACGCAGACACATGGGTATATCATTGGAGGATATACTAGATAGACCCGCTATGAGGCTATGACTTGGTGTCATGAGTTATCCTCATAAGTGACCGGAGATGTATTGATCCCTTGACTTGAGGTCATTGATCATTCTATATGGTTAGGGACTTGCTTTGATACAACCTAACACCTTACCGTAGCTGGGACGTCATAACGGTTGTTATTGAGCATGTCACGACCCACATGAGAAGATCAATGGACAGACATAGGATTTGCCCCTTCCCTAAGGAAGTATGATATCCATGGAGCTCCTTTATGGTTCTATGACTGAGAGTGTATGGCCATACCCAGGTGAGAACCTGTTTTAGTCATAGCCATGAGATTGGATGAAAACAAGTGGTGACACACTTGTCCAATCGGATATCAGTACGGCAAAGAGACTGTAATGCATCTGTACCTAGTTGCGATGATGGGGATGTCGATGTCGATATCCATTCCAACGACCTGGGTAGCAGCGATGCACTGCTAGGTGCCACTCACTGCTTGTGATGACCTCTGGTCACTACTGCCAGCGTCAGAGGAACCTATAGGGTCGCACGCCTTGATACTTGAGTTCTCATATTGATCGGGAAGCCTTATGATCGAGTTATTGGATAACTCGGATCTAATTGGGAGATTTCATCAGCGCCAATGGGCCTGACGAGATGGAAGAATGTTATTGGAGCCAAACTTCATTTTTGGCAGGTTGACCCGTATTTGACCATGGTTGGTCACATTTGGATTAGGGTTGCATTGGATTGGATCCAAGTGCTTAATCAACCCATGTAATGAAGTCTGGGCTAGCTCATTATCCAATGAGGCCCAATAACTGAAAGTTCCCTAAAGGGGGCGAAACCCTAATAGGCGCATATCAGAGGTTTTGCATTGAGCGGAAGCTAGGGTTTCTAAAATCGCATGCATGAATATATGATCAATTTAATAACATGTATAGATCGAGAAGGGATCATACCATAGCCATTTCTTGGATGGCGACTTGGAAGCAGAGAACGAAGTAGCTCTCCTCCAAAGCGTGCGCACACAAGATGATTGATCGCCTACTCCTTGTCGTTCCTTGTGCTAGCAAGGATCTCCAAGTCTCCTGATCGCTTGAAGGGAAGATGAGATGATCTCTTGGCTTTGTCAAGTCCTCTCCTTGGCGTCAAAACTCTCCACACGAGAGAAGAGAGGCGACAAGAGGTGAAGAGGCGAGAATAGGGCGTGACCACTTCGAACGTGGAGGCGTTCCCCATTTTGGAAAACCAATTTCCAAAAATAGCAAGCCACTTCTTCAACGCAAGATGCGTTTACCCCAATCGCAACTTCCTCCCTTGACTTGAACCATGCGCTCACACTAAGTGAACCGGTTCAATTACATTTGGTTCAAAGACCAAATTAAACCAAGCATTGGTCTAGATCAAATTAAACCATAAGGCTCAAGATCTAACCATTCATCTCTTGATGCTCTTGATCTCATCGATCTAGCATCAATTCTCTCGATCGAAGCTTACCAATCTCAAGCTCTGATCAATCAAACATGATCAGACCAGATCTCACTTACAATCAGAGTTTAAATCCCATTAAACTGAACCAAAACAATTCAGTCCACACGATCTGACTCAAGTAAGCTATATCATCAAATTGTGCGACCCTAAGGGTTTCCTTTAAATGTCGGTAACGATAACTTACGTTATCACGATCAGTGAGGGGTATCTAGCAACACATCACTGTCTCCCGATATAAAGGAAAGAGTCTTCCAAGACTACACCCAAACCACAGCACAAGTGTGAACCCAAGTCACTTGACATATGTGTTTCCTTTGCCACTGGACGTTCTTATTGGACAAGCGTGTCAAGCCTGTAATTCCAATATGATGAGAGTGGTTAGATCAGATGAACATAGTCATCTGGGTATGGCCATACACTTTCTCAACCATCTCATCCAGGGGGCCCCTTCAGAACATCACACTCCAAACAAGGAGACGGCAATCCTATATCTATCACTAGTGCCCTAACATGACTCATGCTCATTATCCAAGATAGTCTATAACCATTATGTTTCAAATGATATTGAACTACCTCAAAACAATGCCAATCATCATTTAGAAACACAAGTGATCTCAAGTCAGAGGAAATATGCCACTTGTTTGCATATAAGGATTATTCACATTGTGACAAGCAATTGAATATCCTAAGTAGGGTCTGTCCAGTACATCCAATGTACCCATGAGTCTACATCTTATTCCATGCTCGAAGCATCCTATAAGATTAGAACACATATTAGTCTCAATCATATCAAGGCTGTCTCATGTTCACCAAGATATCTCGACTAAGGACAATACTGCATGTCAGCCAAGCTGAACAGCATTGAGACATTATCCAGAAGTATACATATTGCAGCAGATAATGTAACAACCTGAATAACAACCATTGCCTTTATAAACATAGAGTTTATACATGATACTGAAATAATCCCAAGGCCTCAAACATTAGCCTTAAGGGCATACCCCAACAATAACAAGTTCTCATGAAGAGATGAGAGGCTAAAAGGGTATAATGGGGAGAAACATGAACCATTAGGCGCCTAGGGGCATAATGGGGTCATGTTGGCGCCTTTGCTTCATTATGGAAGTAAAGGGCGCCTCCCCTCTCTTGCTAGGATGGAATGAATGCCTCTATGGCATTTCTTGAGGTGCAAGGCAAGGCCTTGGCGCACAAGGAAAGGCATGGGAACAAAAGGAAAGGTTGAATGAGAATTATGGAAATGTCTTGGAGACTTTCCTTGTCTCAAACCTCCTCATCCTAGCCCTACACTTGTCATGATCCTAGCCATTACTCTAACCGCCTCTTGCCCTATAAATGTGACCCTAGTCGCCCCTTCTTGTGGGTAATCAATCCTTGAAGGCGTGAACACAAGGAGAGGGGCGAGTGCTTGGAGCAAGGGCGCATCTTCTTCGATAACCGCAAGCCTCTTCCTCCTTTCCTCTTGGCGCAAGGAGATCTAAGGCTTGGCGGCTTGGATAGTTTCCCTTCTCACTTGGCGCATCTTTTCTCTAGGTGGCGCAAGTGAGTTAGAGAATCTCCCTAAGGCTTGGATCTTCTTCCCGAGGCTAGCACCGGGCGTTGAAGAAGAGAACTCAAGAGATCCGTGTGTGCGAGACTGCATAGGGCACACACTTGGACGCCTACATCGGCATCGCTCCACATTGCTCCTCAGGTACTTACTAACTCATCGTGTCGACTCCCTTGCATGCAATCTTCACTGGGTTTTTGGGATCGGCCTGTTTCGGGGACATTCTTCCGCTGCGTAAAATGTATGTCCATGACTCTGAAAATTGTAAAATGTCCCCGGGGTTTCCCAACAGTGGTATCAGAGCGACTTGCAAGACTCGAACGATGTTTTATGCTTTTCTTCCATGCTCACATGCCATATCTCTATTTTCGTAAATAGCATGATGCATGGCAATCGATTTTTCTAAAAGTAGAAAAATTAGGGTTTCTTGTTTCTATCATCCTCTCAATCTCTTTTGGAATTTTTGGACTATTTTTCTTGTTTGATTTAAACATCAAAGGCGCACGTAATTTTGTCAAGTAGGACGGGCATTGTGTCTTCGGACTGGCCAAGTCTCTTGATCTGAAAAAATTGCCAGCCGAAAGGATCTCTAAAATCATCATGAAAAATAAATCTCAATAAACCAAAAGACTTGTGAGAAGAAGATGAGAAAAAGAAACTGGTTTTATGAAAAAGTAAAATTTTAGATTTTATGTTTTTCATGAGCATGTAGAATTGCATGAGTAAATACCTTGATTGTGCATAATGTTGTGATCATGAGTCAAGCCCCTCTTGCATGCCTGTGATGTATCCTTGTGCGGCCTGCGTGCCATCTTTTTCATTATTAAGAGGAAGATTAAGGGCAAGGCGCATCCTTCTTGGACCTTGATGCTCGCATCTTGCTTTATGGCGCAAGCATGCAAGGTGGCGCATGCAAGCTGGTGCTTGGTTGCTTGGTGGCGCAAGAAAGCTTGGCCAAACCTCTTTTGGTTTGGGAGCTAGCTATCTTGGCCCCTTGGATGGTGGCGCACCTTCCTTGGAGGAAGACCATGGCATTGGCCGAACCTATGGGGAACTTTTAAAGTGTACCTCTAGGGTTTGAGAGCTAAACCATGAGAGAGGGACCTTGGAGCCAACCTTGAAGTTCAAGCTAGAGGTCGGCTAGGCTAGGTCTAGTTTTTGGGGCTTGAGTTCTAGGACAAGAGTTGAACCTATTTCATGGCATGGATTGGTTCAATGTCTTGTATAGGATATGATCACATCATTCTTTACTGCCTTTTTTTATTATCTGCAAAAGCATGCCTGTAATGTTTTATCGTTATTTTATCACCATAGGATTGCATGCCTGTAATGATAGACATAAGATAAAACTGAGATGATGAGACCTTAAACAAAAACCCTCAATTAAAATATCAAGTCTGGTAGCCTTCTAACGCGTAGCCCTCACTAAGCTATCGATCAGTGGAGTTGTGAATTGTTTCCCACCCTCGTGGGACACACCCACTTATCTTTAGAAAGTGCATGGTGGCAATGGTTTCCCCAGTCCAGTTTTAACCTGGGCGTGCCTTCGCAAGGAAACTCGTTGGCCCTGGGCATAACGGTTAGGAATGGACTTGACTAGAAGTTCACATGTGCTGGGCGCATGGTGAAAGTCTAGAGGCATCGTTGAGAGGTAAAGGTTTCATGTTGTATCCAGCCCTCGCTGGACATGAAATGCCCAGACTGTCTCAACAAGGGGAGTTGCTTGGAGCAATCGGCCGGCGCGCCCACCTTAGGAAGCATGGGTTACTTTGTGCATCTCATCCCACCCTCGTGGGACGCAAAGCCTCATGTAAAATAAGGATCCCATCTCACTAGGAAGCCTTAAACTTCCCGATTGACTTTGTGGGTTGTCAATGCAAATTTAAAATAGTGAGAGCAGAAATCATTTAAAACAAGTCCAGTTTAAATGATTCGAAGTAGTACTAATCTGTTCTTCTTGGGTGTTGTAGAACAATGGCTACGAACACTAGCGGATTATCACTGCGATCCCTCCTTGATAAGGATAAGTTAGTTGGAACTAACTTTATGGACTGGCATCGGAATTTGAGGATAGTCCTCAAGCTCGAGAAGAAGCTATATGTCCTTGAACAGCCTCTTCCTGCGGCTCCTCCGCCTAATGCCCGAACGGCAGACAGAGATGCTTATAGAAAGCATCAGGATGACTCTTTGGAGGTTGCATGTCTTATGCTAGCCAGTATGGCACCTGAACTGCAGGTGCAATATGAGGAGCAGAACGCTTTTCAGATGATTACTCGTCTGAAACAGATGTTCGAGGCTCAGGCTAGAACTGAGAGATTTGACACCGCCAAAGCAGTCTTTCGGTGCAAGTTGTCCGAAGGTGCACCAGTGAGACCCCATGTTCTCAAATTCATTGGGAATGTGGATCATCTCAGGAGACTGGGACACACCATAGATAACGAGCTGGTTGTGGATCTTATTCTTCATTCCCTGCCCCCTAGCTTCAGTCCGTTTATCATTAACTTCAACATGAACCGGATTGAGTGCACACGGGAGGAATTGATGAATATGCTCCAAACAGCCGAGCGAGAGATGGGTAAGACCAAACCCAATTATGTTCTTTTGGTCCCTGCGACCAAGAAGATAAAGAAGAAGGGTAAGGCACGTGCTAAGAGTAGTGCCAAAGGTCCTACCAAAGCACTGAAGAAAAAGGCGAAGAGGTCAAAGGTACAGAGGTGTTTTCACTGTGGCGAGCAGGGCCACTGGAGAAGAGACTGCAAGCAGCTTCCGAATGAGGAGAAGAAAGGCTTGGCCTTAACTTCTAGCTCAGGTATCTATGTTACAGAATTCAATCTTTCTACTTCTATGTCATGGGTATTGGATACCGCATGTGGAACTCATATTTGTACAAATATGCAGGGGCTCAAGAAAAGTAGATTGGCGCGGCTTGGAGAGATTGATCTACGCGTTGGAAATGGGGCACAGGTTGCTGCTGTTGCTGTAGGCGTTTTGACTCTCTCCTTGCCTTCTGGACTTCAATTAGAACTAGATAATTGCTTTTGTGTACCTTCGTTAACAAAGAACATTGTATCCATTCCTTGCTTGGCAAGGAAAGGATTTAAATTTGAAATAAATAAGAACTCTTGTTCTTTTTCATTTGCAAATATGTTCTATGGGAAGGGTATTTTATGCAATGGTCTGTATATCTTGGATATGGAAAGTTCTATTTGTAACATAAGCAATAAGAGGACCAAACTGAGTGGTTCAGTTGGTGCTTTCCTATGGCACTGTCGATTAGCCCATATAAACAAGAATCGCATCCAACAACTCCATGCAAATGGATTGTTAGATTCAAGTTCCTTGGAGGAATTTGATACTTGTGAACCTTGTTTATTAGGGAAGATGACAAAGGCACCCTTCACCAAGATTGGTGAGAGGGCAGAAGGTTTATTGGATCTCATACATACTGATGTATGTGGGCCCTTCAATAAACAAGCCAGAGGAGGGTACAACTACTTCATTACCTTCACTGATGACTTCAGTAGGTATGGCTATGTCTACTTAATGAGACATAAATCTGAATCCTTTGAGAAATTCAAGGAGTTCAAGAATGAAGTAGAGAACCAGCTTGGAAGATCCATTAAAGCTCTTCGATCAGATCGAGGTGGAGAATACCTGAGTGGTGAGTTCTTTGACTATCTGAGAGAGTGTGGGATCATATCCCAACTCACTCCTCCTGGAACACCTCAATGGAATGGTGTGTCTGAAAGGAGAAATCGAACTTTATTGGATATGGTTCGATCCATGATGAGTCATGCAACTCTACCTTCATCATTCTGGGGGCATGCACTAGAAACAACTTCTCTGATACTGAATAATGTTCCATCTAAGAGTGTCTCCAAAATACCATACGAGGTGTGGAGTGGGAGACGCCCTAATATCACGTTTATCAGGATCTGGGGATGTGAGGCTTATGTCAAACGTTAGGATTCTAGCAAGCTAGAACCTAGATCTGATAAGTGTGTGTTTGTGGGGTATCCTAAGGAAACTAAAGGATACTACTTCTATGTCCCAACCGAGAACAAAGTTTTTGTTGCTCGGGGTGTTGTCTTTCTAGAGAAAGAATTTCTTATGAAAGAAGTTAGTGGGAGGAAGTTTGACTTGGATGAGGTCCAAGTGCAAGCACAAGACAAAGTGATGGAATCTGAGCCACCTACACCGGTTGCTAGGCAGCCTGAGGCTCAGACACAGGTTCCGCGTAGGTCTGGGAGAATTTGTCGTGCACCTGAAAGGTATGGGTCGCTACCGACCCAACACGATGGGATCTTCATCATTGAGGATGAACCTAGAACCTATGATGAGGCAGTCAGTGGACCAGACTCCGAGAAATGGCTTGACGCCATGCGATTCGAGATAGATTCCATGTCGGCTAACCAAGTCTGGGATTTGGTTGAGATGCCTGATGGGGTAAAACCCATAGGATGTAAATGGGTCTTCAAGAAGAAGACAGACATGGATGGCAAAATAGTTACCTATAAGGGTAGACTAGTGGCTAAAGGATTTAAACAAGTCCACGGGGTGGACTATGATGAAACCTTCTCGCCGGTTGACATGATTAAATCCATTCGGATTCTGCTTGCTATAGCTGCATATCATGACTATGAGATATGGCAGATGGATGTGAAGACAGCGTTCCTTAACGGGAAGCTGACCGAGGATGTGTATATGTCACAACCTGATGGCTTCATCCATCCTGCAGAGGCTAATAAGGTCTGCAGGCTAAAGAGGTCCATTTATGGATTAAAGCAAGCATCTCGAAGTTGGAATCTTTGATTTGATGAGGCCGTGAGAGATTATGGCTTTGTCAAAGGCGAAGATGACGCCTGTGTATACAGAAAATTCAGTGGGAGCTTGGTGATTTTTCTGGTCTTGTATGTTGATGACATACTGCTCATCGGAAACGACATCCCTAGTCTTCAAGCTGTGAAGACATGGTTGGGGAAGTGTTTCGAGATGAAAGACTTAGGGGAGGCCGCCTATATTCTAGGCGTGAGGATCTACCGGGATAGATCCAAGAGGCTTATGTTCCTTAGTCAAAGTACTTACATTGATAAGGTACTGGAGAGGTTCTACATGGAGCAATCCAAGAAAGGATACCTTCCAGTGAGACATGGCCCTTACTCTCTCAAAGAGCCAGTGTCCTACAACACAGGCGGAGAGGGACGACATGAGTCGAATTCCTTATGGTTCGGTAGTAGGATCGATCATGTATGCAATGTTATGTACTAGACCAGATGTGGCATATGCTGTGAGCATAACTAGCAGATACCAATCCAATCCTGGTCTACAGCACTGGGTGGCTGTAAAGAACATCCTAAAGTATCTGAGAAGAACTAAGGATTTGTTCTTTGGTCTATGGGGGACAGGAAGAGCTCAGTATGTAGGGCTATACTAACGCATCGTTCCAGTCTAACCCTAACGACTTAGATTGCAGGCCGGCTATGTGTTCAAGATAAATGGAGGCGCTGTATGTTGGAAGAGCTTCAAGCAATCCACCATAGCAGATTCTACAACCGAAGCTGAGTATGTGGCTGCTTCTGAGGCAGCCAAGGAAGCTGTTTGGATAAGGAAGTTCTTATGTGATCTTCAAGTGGTACCTAGTGCAATGGATCCCATTGAACTCTACTGTGACAACAATGGAGCAATTGCACAAGCCAAGGAACCACGGTCTCATCAAAGATCTAAACACATACTCAGAAGATTTCACCTGATCAGAGAGATCATTGACAGAGGTGATGTCAAGATTAGCAGAGTAGACACAGAGAACAATCTGGCAGACCCATTGACCAAGGCATTGGCGCAGCAGAAGCATGATGGTCACGCTAGAGATATGGGGTTGAGATTCCTCAACTTCTAGGTCTTAGTGCAAGTGGGAGATTGTTGGTGTATATTCCCTAGGACCTAGTTTGGTCAACTTATGTACTACTTGACATTGATATTTATATATCATTCTGGCATTGTCGTTGTCATTGTTTGTCTACACCTGCGATTGTGTACTTACATGATAATGTCCCTGGAGACAGATTAGATCTGTGCTCAAATAATTGTCCCCAGTCAATGTACCTCAGTGGATATGGGACAGCTCTGGTACTTGAGAGACTGGTATGTGGGCTGGTTAGGCACGTGGTGCTAACGCAGACACATGGGTATATCATTGGAGGATATACTGGATAGACCCGCTATGAGGCTATGACTTGGTGTCATGAGTTATCCTCATAAGTGACAGGAGATGCATTTATCCCTTGACTTGAGGTCATTGATCATTCTATATGGTTAGGGACTTGCTTTGATACAACCTAACACCTTACCGTAGCTGGGAGGTCATAACGGTTGTTATTGAGCATGTCACGACCCACATGAGAAGATCAATGGACAGACACAGGATTTGCCCCTTCCCTAAGGAAGTATGATATCCATGGAGCTCCTTTATGGTTCTATGACTGAGAGTGTATGGCCATACCCAGGTGAGAACCTGTTTTAGTCATAGCCATGAGATTGGATGAAAACAAGTGGTGACACACTTGTCCAATCGGATATCAGTACGGCAAAGAGACTGTAATGCATCTGTACCTAGTTGCGATGATGGGGATGTCGATATCGATATCCATTCCAACGACCTGGGTAGCAGTGATGCACTGCTAGGTGCCACTCACTGCTTGTGATGACCTCTGGTCACTACTGCCAGCGTCAGAGGAACCTATAGGGTCGCACACCTTGATACTTGAGTTCTCGTATTGATCGGGAAGCCTTATGATCGAGTTATTGGATAACTCGGATCTAATTGGGAGATTTCATCAGCGCCAATGGGCCTGATGAGATGGAAGAATGTTATTGGAACCAAACTTCATTTTTGGCAGGTTGACCCGTATTTGACCATGGTTGGTCACATTTGGATTAGGGTTGCATTGGATTGGATCCAAGTGCTTAATCAACCCATGTAATGAAGTCTGGGCTAGCTCATTATCCAATGAGGCCCAATAACAAGTTCTCATGAAGAGATGAGAGGCTAAAAGGGTATAATGGGGAGAAACATGAACCATTAGGCGCCTAGGGGCATAATAGGGTCATGTTGGCGCCTTTGCTTCATTATGGAAGTAAAGGGCGCCTCCCCTCTCTTGCTAGGATGGAATGAATGCCTCTATAGCATTGCTTGAGGCGCAAGGCAAGGCCTTGGGGCACAAGGAAAGGCATGGGAACAAAAGGAAAGGTTGAATGAGAATTATGGAAATGTCTTGGAGACTTTCCTTGTCTCAAACCTCCTCATCCTAGCCCTACACTTGTCATGATCCTAGCCATTACTCTAACTGCCTCTTGCCCTATAAATGTGACCCTAGTCGCCCCTTCTTGTGGGTAATCAATCCTTGAAGGCGTGAACACAAGGAGAGGGGCGAGTGCTTGGAGCAAGGGCGCATCTTCTTCCATAACCGCAAGCCTCTTCCTCCTTTCCTCTTGGCGCAAGGAGATCTAAGGCTTGGCGGCTTGGATAGTTTCCCTTCTCACTTGGCGCATCTTTTCTCTAGGTGGCGCAAGTGAGTTAGAGAATCTCCCTAAGGCTTGGATCTTCTTCCCGAGGCTAGCACCGGGCGTGGAAGAAGAGAACTCAAGAGATCCGTGTGTGCGAGACTGCAGAGGGCGCACACTTGGACGCCTACATCGGCATCGCTCCACATTGCTCCTAAGGTACTTACTAACTCATCGTGTCGACTCCCTTGCATGCGATCTTCACTGGGTTTTTGGGACCGGCCTATTTCGGGGACATTCTTCTGCTGCGTAAAATGTATGTCCATGACTCTGAAAATTGTAAAATGTCCCCGGGGTTTCCCAACACCAAAGACTTGCCAAAGGAGGCAAGCTTTCCATCCTTATTCCTTGACTGTGTCAAAGGCACCAAAACCTTCCCCTTTAATCCTTAGGCACCTAATGGAAAATCCTATACCCATTATGCCCTTGTTTACCTATACCTTATCTCCACCATATATTGGTTGGTCTCATTACTTAAATTTAAGTAATGGATCATGCTAGACTTCATTGATAATGTTGATTAAGTCATCGGACCCAATCTAATGCAAGCTCAGTCAAATGTGGTTAACCAAGGTTAACCTAGGGTAAACCTATCAAAAATAAAGTTTTGCCTCAATAAGTTTATTGCATCTCAAGAGGCACATCCATATTGATAGAATCTCTAAATAGATCCGAGTTATGAAATAACTCGATCATAAGGCTACTTGATCAATATGAGAACTCGAGTATTAAGGTGTGCGATTGTGTAGATTCCTCCAACGTTAGCATAAATGAACACATGTCATCATAAGTAGTGAGTGGCAACTAACAGTGCATCATTGCGACTCAAGTCTTCGGAATGGTTGTCTACATCGACATCCCCTATACCGCAACAAGGTATCCATGCATTATAGTACCATTGCCAAACTGACATCCTAATTAGACAAAAAGTGTCACCATGTTGTATAAACCCAATCATATGGTTATGACTAAATCAAGCTTCACTTGGGTATGGCCATGCACTTACAGTAATACATTCATATATGCTCATGGATATCAAGCTTCCCTTAGGAAGGTGCAAATCCTCAATTTGTCATTTGAACTTCTAACATATGGATCGTGACATATCCAATGGCAACTTCTATTGAAGGTTCCCCTAACCAAAGGGGGGGTGAAAACCCTATGGTGGCGCAAGTAAGATATGCAGCGGATACTAGGGTTTCATAGGATCTCATACATGTAAAATAATCAACTTTATATGCATGAAAATAAATTCATACCGATGCCATTTCAAGATGGCGCCTTGGAAGTAAAGATGCAATCGCCTCTTCTCCAAAGTCTCGCACACAAGATGAAGATGCGCTTATCCCTTGGTGCTCCTTGTGCTAGCAAGGTTCCTTGGAGTCCTTGATCGAGTGAAAGGGATGGAAGAGATGTCCTTCTCTTGGCCGAATCCTCCTCTACCTTCAAGACGTCGCCACACACGAAAACGTCGAGAGAGAATATGGGCGAGAGGCGAGAATAGAGAGCACTCTATTCGGTCGTGAACAACATCTCCAAGTGGAGATCGTGGTTACTAAAAATAGCCACCACACTTCACTCCAACGTTCACGTCAAGTGAACATGTCGCCAACTCCTCTCCCCATGAACCATGCGCTCATTTCATGAGCCGGTTCACATTGGTTCGGTTTAAGAACCAATCAAGCCAATGATCTAGTCTAGATCTCAAATAAACCCTAAGGCTCCAGATCTGACCGTTAATCTCTTGATGCTTCTGATCTGATCGATCTAGCATCCAATCTCTCAATCGAAGCTTACCGATCTCAAGCCCTAATCAATCAAACATGATCAGACCAGATCTCACTCACAATCAGAGATTAAATCCCTTTAAACTGAACCCAAACAATTCAGTCCACACGATCTGACTTAAGTAAGCCATATCATCAAATTGTGCGACCCTAAGGGTTTCCTTTAAATGTCGGTAACGATAACTCACGTTATCACGATCAGTGAGGGGTATCTAGCAACACATCACTGTCTCCCGATATAAAGGAAAAAGTCTTCCAAGACTACACCCAAAACACAGCACAAGTGTGAATCAATTCACAAGGCATGCATAATTCCTTTGCCACTTGATATTCTTATTGGACAAGCGTGTCAAGCTTGTAGCTCCAATATGATGAGCACGATTAGATCAGATGAACACTGACACCTGGGTATGGCCATACTCTTTTCTCAATCATCTCATCCAGGGGGCCCTTTAGAACATCACACTCCTTAAACAAGGAGACGGCAATCCTATGTCTATCACTAGTGCCCTAACATGACTCAAGCTCACCATCCAAGATAGCCTATAACCATTGTGTTTCAAATGATATTGAACTACCTCAAAACAATGACAATCATCATTTAGAAAACACAAGTGATCTCAAGTCAGAGGAAATGTGCCACTTGTCATATTCAAAGATTATTCACATTGCGACAAACAATTGAACATCCTAGTAGGGTCTGTCCAGTACATCCAATGTACCCATGAGTCTACATCTTATTCCATGCTCGAAGCATCCTATAAGATTAGAACACATATTAGTCTTAACCATATCAAGGCTGTCTCATGTTCACCAAGATATATCGACTAAGGACACAACAGCATGTCAGCCCAGCTGAACAGCTTTGAGACATTATTCAGAAGAACATATATTGCAGCAGACAATGTAGCTAACTGAATAACAACCATGCCTATATAAACATAACAGTTTATTACATGATACTGATACATTCCCAAGGCCTCAAACATTAGGCTTAAGGGCATACCCCAACAATCTCCCACTTGCACTTAATCTAATGGTTGAGAAATCTCAAACCCATATTATTACAGTGCTTCTCATGCTTCTGCTGCGCCAGAGGCTTGGTAAGCGGGTCTGCCAGATTGTCATCTGTATGAACCTTGCAGATTTTGATCTCACCACGATCTATGATCTCCCTGATCAAATGAAACCGTCTCTGTATGTGCTTGGACTTCTGGTGCGACCGTGGTTCCTTTGCTTGTGCGATTGCTCCAGTGTTATCACAGAAGATAACCAAAGGATCTGCACTCGAAGGAACGACACCAAGTTCTCTCACGAACTTACGAATCCACACTGCCTCCTTGGATGCTTCCGAGGCTGCAACATACTCGGCTTCTGTTGTGGAATCAGCAACAGTTGACTGTTTGAAACTCTTCCACACCACTGCTCCTCCATTCAAGCTAAAAACATAGCCTGATTGCGATCGGAAATCATCCTGGTCAGACTGGAACGAAGCGTCAGTATATCCTTCAATACTGAGTTCTTCCTGACCACCATATATCAAGAACATATCTTTGGTCCTCCGCAGATATTTTAAAATGTTCTTGACTACAATCCAGTGTGCCTGACCTGGATTACTTTGGAAACGACTGGTCACGCTTAACCCGTAAGCGACGTCTGGGCGAGTACACAACATCGCATACATAATGGATCCAATAGCCGAAGCATAAGGCGTATTGTCCATTTCATCTTTCTCAGTCTGTGTTTGTGGACACTGACTCTTCGAAAGACTCAGACCATGTCTGACTGGAAGATATCCTCGTTTAGAATTCTCTAAATGAAATCTTTCCAGGACTTTATCGATGTAAGTACTCTGGCACAGCCCGAGAAGCCTCTTAGATCTATCCCTGTAGATCTTCACACCTAATACATAGGCTGCTTCTCCTAAATCTTTCATCTGGAAACATTTCCTTAACCATGCCTTCACAGCATGCATTTCAGGAATGTCATTTCCAATGATCAAGATATCATCGACGTAGAGGACTAGGAAAGTAATTATGCTCCCACTAAACCTCTTATATACACACGGGTCATCCTCGTTCTTGATGAAACCGAATTCCGTGACTGATTCATCAAAACGAATATTCCAGCTTCTTGATGCTTGCTTAAGTCCATAAATGGACTTCTTTAACTTGCATATCTTATGACGATCTGATGGATTAGTGAAACCTTCTGGTTGTGTCATATACACATCCATCTGCCAGATCTCATAATCATAATATGCAGCTATCACGAAAAGAATCCGAATAGACTTAAACATAGCTACAGGTGAGAAAGTTTCATCATAATCTATCCCGTAGATTTGTTTGAAACCTTTCGCAACTAGCCTGCCTTTATAGGTAACCACGTTACCATCCATGTCAATCTTCTTCTTGAAGATCCATTTACAGCCAATAGGGATAACTCCCGGAGGCGGATCAACCAAATCCCAAACTTGGTTATCTGACATGGAGTCCATCTCGGCGCGCATAGCTTCAAGCCATCTCGCTGACTCCGGTCCACTGACCGCATCCGCATAAGTGAGGGGTTCATCATTATCAATGATGTAGACTCCGTCATAGCGCTCAGGCTGTCGACGGATCCTTCCCGATCTTCGCGGTTCCCGTGATATCTGAGCCTCAGGTTGTTGAATTACCTGATCTACTGGCTCATGCTCATCCAATTCTGCTTGAGCACTTTGTCCTTCCTCTGGATTCTCATCCAGTTTTATTTCTCTCCCACTGGCCTCTTGCAGAAGAAACTCCTTCTCAAGAAATATGGCCGTCCGAGCAACAAAAACCTTGTTCTCTTTGGGATCGTAGAAATAATAACCCTTAGTTTCCTTAGGGTAACCGACAAAGATACATTTGTCAGATCTGCTCTCTAGTTTCCCAGAGGCGAGCTTTTTAACGTAAGCCTCGCAGCCCCAGATCCTGATAAATGTCAAGCTTGGCTGTTTTCCATACCATAACTCATATGGCGTCTTAGAAACTGCCTTGGATGGCACTCGGTTTAGTACCTTTGCAGCTGTTTCCAGTGCAAAACCCCAAAAGGAGTAGGGTAGAGCAGCCTGACTCATCATAGAACGAACCATATCAAGTAACGTTCTATTTCTCCTTTCGGACACACCATTCCATTGCGGTGTTCCTGGCGGAGTGAGCTGTGAGATAATCCCACACTCCTTCAAATAGTCAGTAAACGCATGACTTAGGTATTCACCACCTCGATCAGAACGAAGTGCCTTGATATTTCGGCCTAGCTGATTTTGTACTTCATTCTTGAACTCTTTGAACTTGTCAAAAGATTCACTTTTATGTCTCATTAAAAAGACATACCCATATCTACTGAAATCATCAGTAAAGGTAATGAAGTACTGATAGCCACCTCTGGCATGTTTACTAAATGGCCCACACACATCAGTGTGTATAAGGTCAAGTAAACCTGAAGCCCTTTGTCCTTTGTTAGGAAAAGGTGACTTCGTCATTTTACCCATTAAACAAGCTTTGCATGTATCAATCTCCTTGTAGGAGAATGATCCCAGCAGTCCATGATCATGCAACCGCTTAATGCGTTTCTCGTTAATATGGCCTAAACGACTATGCCATAGCAAGGTGCTGTCATCAGTATTCTTGGCTTTCTTAATATCAATTTTCTGTATAGAACATTCCATGTCCAACATGTATAACCCATTGCTAATTGAACCAGTTGCATAAACAATATTATCATAAGATAAAACACACTTTGAAATATTGCATTCAAAGGAAAAACCCTTCCTGACAAGAGCAGGAATGGAGATAATATTTTAGTAATACTGGGAACAAAATAACAACTGTTTAGTTCCAATACAAGTCCAGATGGTAAAGAAATGAAATAGTCTCCTACAGCAACAGCAGCAACCCGTGCCCCGTTTCCAACGCGTAGGTCCACTTCATGCTGTCCCACCTGCCTTCTTCTCTTGAGTTCCTGTACATTTGAACAAATGTGAACTCCACATGCAGTGTCCAACACCCATGATATAGAAGAAGAAAACATGACCTCAGTCACGAATATACCTGAGCCAGAAGCGATGCTTCCCCTCTTATCTCCTTGGAGCGCTTTACAGTCCTTTTTCCAGTGACCCAGCTGGCCACAGTGGAAACACCTGTATTCCTTGGACCGCTTAACCTTCTGCTTCAGAGCCTTGCTGTAGCTCTTAGCAGGGGTCTTCCCCTTCTTCCCCTTCTTCTTGTTGTTCCTAGAAGGAACCATTAAGACAGAGGTCGAAGGCTTTCCCTTCAGAGTCTCCTCAGTAGTGAGGAGCATATTCAGCAGCTCTGCCGGAGTACAATCGATTTTGTTCATATTAAAGTTAATAATGAACGCGTCGAATGAAGGCGGGAGAGACTGTAGAATAATATCCACAGCAAGCTCCTGGTTGATGGTATGCCCCAGTTTCTCTAGAGCCTCCTTGTGCCCAATCATCTTGAGCACGTGAGCTCCCACTGGGCTCCCTTCAGCCAGTTTGCTCTGAAAGAAAAGCTTTGTCAGATTATAGCGCTCTGTCCTCGCCTGTGCAGCATACAGCATCTTGAGGTTCGCTATCATCTCTATAGCCGACATATCCTCATGCTGACGCTGCAGCGGTGGCGTCATAGACGCTAGCATCAGGCAAGCGACATCAATGCTATCATTGACGTGCTTTTCATAGGCTTCCCGAACCGCCCTTGCGGCGTTCGGAGCGGGTTGAGGCGGTATTGCCGTCTCGAGGACATACAGTTTCCTCTCTGCCTTAAGAACGATCTTAAGGTGTCTGAACCAGTCGGAGAAGTTCGGCCCAGCAAACTTCTCCCTTTCCAGTAGGGATCGCACATTGAAGTTCATGGTGTTCGTTGCTGCAGGTATCTACAACAATGCGAGAACAGCAAGGTCAGTATCAATGTTAAGAATCAATCAGGACTTAAGAAAGATTCTTTTTCTCACTATTTTATCTGACTGAAAAATCCATTAAACAGTCCGAAAGAGTAGACACTCTTTTAGTGAGATGGGATCCGGATTTCATACTTGGTCTCCGCGTCCCGCTCAGGCGAGATAAGATGCACAGAGAGTACAAGCACTAATCTCCGGTAGGCAGTCCCTGCCGATCGCCAACCCGTGCGATTCCCCTTCATCTGGGCAATCCAGCAGACTGTGCCAACTGAGTTGGTACAACACAGTCTCTGATCCCACAGATGGCTGCCTCCATGTGCTACCATATGCGCCACATATGTAGCCTACATGGTCAAGCTGACCCGACCTACTCCCTGGACCACCATGTGCTATGCTGAGCAACGAGAAGGGATAAATCCCTACTCTGTAACACACAGGTGTAATCCCACACCGTCTGAAGATAGATGGACGTGCCCACTGAGTGGGTACAACACGGCTCCAACGATAATCAGAATAGTGAGGTTTCGCGTCAGAAGGCTTACGAGCTTGATATTTAAACAATAATAAAATATCTGCGGTCTTTTTCTCTTCTTCACTATCATGCAATTCCTATGGTGATAGCAGAAGATAAACTAATCATGCAGTTCTAATATTTAAACAATAATAAAAGAAAGCATGAATCTTATGTGGTAAAAGCCCATAGCCCTAGTAAGACCTTAATTTAACTTAAGTCTTGACTTGCTTTTCTTCATAGGGCCTTTTGCTGTTCATATGGCCCAAACAGAGAGTACAAGCACTAATCTCCGGTAGGCAGTCCCTGCCGATCGCCAACCCGTGCGATTCCCCTTCATCTGGGCAATCCAGCAGACTGTGCCAACTGAGTTGGTACAACACAGTCTCTGATCCCACAGATGGCTGCCTCCATGTGCTACCATATGCGCCACATATGTAGCCTACATGGTCAAGCTGACCCGACCTACTCCCTGGACCACCATGTGCTATGCTGAGCAACGAGAAGGGATAAATCCCTACTCTGTAACACACAGGTGTAATCCCACACCGTCTGAAGATAGATGGACGTGCCCACTGAGTGGGTACAACACGGCTCCAACGATAATCAGAATAGTGAGGTTTCGCGTCAGAAGGCTTACGAGCTTGATATTTAAACAATAATAAAATATCTGCGGTCTTTTTCTCTTCTTCACTATCATGCAATTCCTATGGTGATAGCAGAAGATAAACTAATCATGCAGTTCTAATATTTAAACAATAATAAAAGAAAGCATGAATCTTATGTGGTAAAAGCCCATAGCCCTAGTAAGACCTTAATTTAACTTAAGTCTTGACTTGCTTTTCTTCATAGGGCCTTTTGCTGTTCATATGGCCCAAACCTGGGCCCAAGCGCCATCTGCAGCTCTGGTGCGCCCACCAGGAATTTGCGCCAGGTCATAGGGTCGAACCCTAGACCTCCCACCTAGTCCAGCCACTGCTGCAAGCGCCTCTGCCAAGTGTGCTTTGTGCTCTTGTCTAATTAAATTACAAATTTAACTATCTAGACAAGAATGACACGCAGGTCAATAACATTTTATAAATTAAAACAATGTGATACGCAGATCACAATAATTAATTTACAACCATAATTCCAGGCTCGCAGGCCCCAGCACAGCACACAATTAATATGGGCAGCCCACATAAGAGTAAATAGACAAACATATGGCATCATTCAAAAATCATGTGATCCATAAAAATTAAAATTTTCGAAAAACCCCATAGGCTTCAATTTTAATTTTCTTATATGCCCTACAACCTTACAACGGTCCATTAATAGGGATCCACTCATCCAACCTAGTCAGATCCACTGCCCTTGCATGCACCAAGTCCTAACTGACTTGAGTCGACCAAAAGGCCAACCATGCATGCGCCAAGGGCTGAACGACCACGCTGAGGTCTGGCAAGCGGGTGTGACCCCGGGCCTAACTCAGGTGCGTTCATGGGTCGTCTCAATCAGACATCGCTACACGCCTGTCTGCAGTCGACCTATAGCCACCTCAAGCTTGCGCCAAGGTGCTATCCAGTCGACCCATCAAGGCTGTCAGATAGTCTGATCAGACTGATTGGATCTGACCTAGGGGGTGATTTCAACCCTACTAACCCGTTTAAGGGTTTACAGCAGGCGCTTAGATCTAAGTGAGATCGCGCAAGTGAAATGTTTTTAACAAAAACAAACTAAGCGCCACAAAAACATGCGCCAACTATACATATTTAATTTTCGCATATAATGCTTCAACTAAAGATGAATTTCGCATGTATAGATCTAAGCAAACAAGGATCACAAAAATGGCTAAAGCAATCATAAAACATGCATAGACCAGGCTCTGATACCAATTGAAGGTTCCCCTAACCAAAGGGGGGGCGAAAAACCTATGGTGGCGCAAGTAAGATATGCAGCGGATACTAGGGTTTCATAGGATCTCATACATGTAAAATAATCAACTTTATATGCATGAAAATAAATTCATACCGATGCCATTTCAAGATGGCGCCTTGGAAGTAAAGATGCAATCGCCTCTTCTCCAAAGTCTCGCACACAAGATGAAGATGCGCTTATCCCTTGGTGCTCCTTGTGCTAGCAAGGTTCCTTGGAGTCCTTGATCGAGTGAAAGGGATGGAAGAGATGTCCTTCTCTTGGCCGAATCCTCCTCTACCTTCAAGACGTCGCCACACACGAAAACGTCGAGAGAGAATATGGGCGAGAGGCGAGAATAGAGAGCACTCTATTCGGTCGTGAACAACATCTCCAAGTGGAGATCGTGGTTACTAAAAATAGCCACCACACTTCACTCCAACGTTCACGCCAAGTGAACATGTCGCCAACTCCTCTCCCCATGAACCATGCGCTCATTTCATGAGCCGGTTCACATTGGTTCGGTTTAAGAACCAATCAAGCCAATGATCTAGTCTAGATCTCAAATAAACCCTAAGGCTCCAGATCTGACCGTTAATCTCTTGATGCTTCTGATCTGATCGATCTAGCATCCAATCTCTCAATCGAAGCTTACCGATCTCAAGCCCTAATCAATCAAACATGATCAGACCAGATCTCACTCACAATCAGAGATTAAATCCCTTTAAACTGAACCCAAACAATTCGGTCCACACGATCTGACTTAAGTAAGCCATATCATCAAATTGTGCGACCCTAAGGGTTTCCTTTAAATGTCGGTAACGATAACTCACGTTATCACGATCAGTGAGGGGTATCTAGCAACACATCACTGTCTCCCGATATAAAGGAAAAAGTCTTCCAAGACTACACCCAAAACACAGCACAAGTGTGAATCAATTCACAAGGCATGCATAATTCCTTTGCCACTTGATATTCTTATTGGACAAGCGTGTCAAGCTTGTAGCTCCAATATGATGAGCATGATTAGATCAGATGAACACTGTCACCTGGGTATGGCCATACTCTTTTCTCAATCATCTCATCCAGGGGGCCCTTTAGAACATCACACTCCTTAAACAAGGAGACGGCAATCCTATGTCTATCACTAGTGCCCTAACATGACTCAAGCTCACCATCCAAGATAGCCTATAACCATTGTGTTTCAAATGATATTGAACTACCTCAAAACAATGACAATCATCATTTAGAAAACACAAGTGATCTCAAGTCAGAGGAAATGTGCCACTTGTCATATTCAAAGATTATTCACATTGCGACAAACAATTGAACATCCTAGTAGGGTCTGTCCAGTACATCCAATGTACCCATGAGTCTACATCTTATTCCATGCTCGAAGCATCCTATAAGATTAGAACACATATTAGTCTTAACCATATCAAGGCTGTCTCATGTTCACCAAGATATATCGACTAAGGACACAACAGCATGTCAGCCCAGCTGAACAGCTTTGAGACATTATTCAGAAGAACATATATTGCAGCAGACAATGTAGCTAACTGAATAACAACCATGCCTATATAAACATAACAGTTTATTACATGATACTGATACATTCCCAAGGCCTCAAACATTAGGCTTAAGGGCATACCCCAACATCTATAACCTCCCAACTACAGAGAGATGTAGGTTGTATCAAAGTAGGTCCCTAACCATATAGAAGAGTCATTGACCTCAAGTCAAAGGATTAATGCATCTCTTGTCACTTGTGAGATTAACTTGTGATACTAAGTTTGAGCCTCATGGTGGGTCAATCCAGTATATCCACAACTGATATACCCATATGTCTACATTAGCACCATGAGCCCAACCAGCGTATAAACCAGTCTCACATATACCAGAGCTATCCTTTATCCACTCAAGTGCTTGATGTGTCCACAAGTGCACAGATACATCGAAATAATAAAATAGATGTCGAACCCACAAAGACCTATGTGCTAAGTACTAAATAAATATATTTTCACTAACTAAGTAAATGATGTATGATGAGAATAAAATAAGCAGACACTAACATTGAAATTAAGAAAGAGAAAGCTAGGATGAGGTTTAACCACTTTAATTTTTTGTGACTAAATAGAATAAAATTTCATCTCAGTTACTCAAATCATGTTAAAGAAAGAATTACCAAAAATAAAAGTTGTCCCCTCTCAAATACCCAACTTAAACTAATTCAACTTTGACTCTCATGACTTATTGTTTTAGTGCTTAGATGATGATAATTTTAGACATCAAGAACTAAGCATCACTCTCATGGCTCAATTCATAAGTCGATTTCTCAAACAAAAACTAAATGCTCTCATAGTTTAATTTTATAGGTTTTACCGAAGGGGTTCTAACAGCCTAATTCACTTCTTAGTGCAATTATATTGTCTGACGCAATACAATTGTTCAATTTGAATAACGACATATGAAATAAGCTTTAATAATTAGATTTCTAGAACTTATCTACTCTTATAGTCTAGGTTACTAGGTCGAATTAAAGGGGTCCAGGTTTATAAGTCACCTCTCAGTTCATGTTATAAATCCTAAAACATGCAATTATTTAGAATTTGACAATTACAAAGTAAATAAATCACAGAGGTACAATTAATAAGTAAAGAGTTTATCTAGTCATTATAAAAATTATAGGGATTATTCCCGTTGCCCCAAAGAAAAGTTTACGCTACCAAAGAGATTTCACAGTAATAGTTCATAAGAAGAAGTTACTACGGATCAGGTACATGAAATAAAAATAAAATAAAAATTTTAGTTCAACTTCATTGTCGTCACAGCCCTGTGATTCTACGAAATTTCACTCGGGCTACTATAGTATTGATGCTACAATAACTCGTGATTTTCTTCTAGAGCTGCAAACTTTCATCACTGATTTCTCTTGATCCTGAACTCCTTTCTTTCTGAAATTTTGCATGTGTCCTCTCCTCCCAAGGCCGAAGCTTTCTACCAAGTTTCAACATCAAAGATGCCCTATATGCTTCTCGGTGAGAGCAAGAACCCTAGCAACACATCTTGTGATTTATCCCTTGTTTGAACTCCTTTTGTTTCAAAATTTTGTTTGTGTCATCTCCTCTTTTAGTCGCAACTTTCTTCCAAATTTTGTGGCAAAAGGTGATCATTAAGCCCCTTTGCAAGCCCAAAAGCCTAGCAACCACTACTGCTAGGTTTTCCCCCTCGTTTCTCCATGAGAACTCATGATTATTTAATTCAAACGTCTCCTTCCATTTTTAATCCATTCCATGCTTCTAATTTTAGCGATGGCCCTGCATATTGTGTGATTTGAACTCAAAAATTCAGTAGAAACGACACCGAAAGACTTGGACCTCCGCTTGTGATTTTGCCCCAAATATTAGAATCACAGGGGTATGACACCTACGGTTCATTTCGTCATAGGAGTGTGATCACAACGTTTTTCCAAAATTACTTATTGAGCTTAAAATTTCTTCTTGGTTTAGCCTTTGGTCTATTTATCCTCAGAAATCTGTGAAAATTATCATATATTACTTGAAAAAAAAAATAAGAGAATGTGTAGATTTCGAACCAAATGACTAATTTTAATTCAAGAATAAGCAAAAGCGTATAAAAATGTCTCAAAATGATGATATAAGCATATGAAATTCATTATTAGTTTTTGAGTCATTTGTACTTGACTGAGACATAAGTTTGAAACCAGATGAAATATGTCACCAGGGATATTACCTTGCTAATGTACAAAGATGCAGATGTAAACACAGCATAATAATGACAATACCAGAATGTATATATATATATATATATATATATATATATAATATCATTGTCAAGTAGTACAAGGTGGACCAATAACTAGTCCTAGGGCATAAACACCAATAGTCACCCTACGAATTTAAAAGATATCTGCAAAAATTAAAATTCATAGCCCATGATTCTATTATTATAGCCCGATTCTAGCAGATGACCACTGACCATTGATGCCTTGCATTTTTATTGTATTTTTAGATATATTTTTATCTAAAATCAAGGCAGATTTTGTTGCTTTTATCCCCCATTTAGACTGATTTACTTATTTTATTTAGAATCTTCACATTTACTTGTCTTTTATGGAAATCTATGTAAAGTGGTTAAATTCTAAAGCTTATTTGATAATTTTTGAGGCACGAGTGATTTTGAATGAAAATTCAAGGCTGCATAACAAATTTGGTGTAAAACAAAGTTTTCTATCTCCATCATGGTTAGCCCCTGACATACATCACAACTATGATGAGAAAGTGACGAAGAATTTCATAATGGTCAAGCCTAGACAACAATTACAGCCATGACATGTGATGCTCAAACCGAATTTATAATAAATCATATGTTTCCAATTTTTTCGATCGTGCCTCAGAATTTTATAATTGGGATCGAAAGAATCATATTTGGAAGCAGTGAACGAATCAGGATTTACACATGTTTTCTCCCAAATTTCATAATATCACCCCCGTGACACTCACAATTCAATTTCATCATAGGGGTGTGATGACATGTTTTTTCAAATTTGCCCCTTGAGCTCCAAATTTTGTCCTGATTTCATCTTTGGCTTTTTCATCCTCCAAAATCTACTAAATATGCATATTTTACCTAAAAAAGTTAAAAAATAAAAAGAGGTGTACATTCCAAAATAATTAACTAAATTTAAATTAAAAACAAGCAAAAGTACGATAAAGATGACTCAAAAAGATCAATCAAGTATATAAAATCACTATTATTTTTTGAGTCATCAATATGCAACGATTTTGAAGAGTATCCTATTGAATAAGGGGAAACTAGAGGAACACGGGATAATTGCACTCCTTAAGGAGTGTTGTACTACAATTCATAATAACCTTCCTTAGAAACTAAAGGATCTAGATAGCTTTTTTATCCATTGTCAAATAGGGGACATGTCTTTGAGAATGCTCATTGTGGTTTAGGTGCTAGTGTTAGTTTAATGCCATCTTCTATTTGCAAGAAGCTAGACAAAGGTGACATAAAATAAACAACCATATTGTTGTAGCTTACCGATCGATTTGTGCAAAAACTGGTAGGAATTCTAGAATATGTCTCGATTAAAGTTGGAGACTTCTTCATACTAGTAGACTTTGTTGTACTAGAAATAGAATAAGATGCAAAACCACCCACCATTTTGGGTAGACCTTTCCTAGCTATTGCCAAAGTGGTGATCAACATGAAGAATGGAAAATTAGCACTAAACATTGGTTAGAAAGCAATAAAATTTGATATATCTACTAGCCTAAAGAAACCCTCTTTTTGCAGGCTCTTGTTGTAACATTGATGTTGTTGACGAAGTTGTTGGCTATACAAAGCTAGTGGATTAACTATAGATCCCCTAGAGTTTTGTCTCATGGAAGATAAGGAAGTGGAGGATAATGAAGAAGCCTAGGTTTTTGTGAGACTGCTTGATTTGACTCACCCCATCAATCCCAAAAAGGTGAAATATGAGAACCTTTATGAGGAAGCACCCAAGGTAATAGAAGAAAGAAAACTTGACTTAAAATTACTCCCTAATGATTTAAGGTATGAATTCCTTGGTGTCGACTCCACTTTGCCAATGAATCTGAATGCCAACTTGACCATGAAACAAATTGAACTTTTACTTGCTGAGTTAAGACTTCATAGAAAGGTGATTTAACATTATTTAGATGACATAAAAGAGATTGATCCTTCTATTTGTATACACATGATTTTTTTGGAAACTAGAAGCAAGCCCTTTATGGAGTTACAATGCTGACTTAGTCCGAGCATGAAGGATGTTGTCAATAAATAAATTTTGAAGCTTTTAGATGTGAAAGTCACATACCCAGTTTCAGATAGTCAGTGCGTTAGTTCGATCCAAGTTGTTCCAAAAAAGGGTGGCATCACTGTTAATAAAAATGAGGACAATGAGCTTGTTTCAGTGTGTGTACTAAGCAAATGAAGAATGTGTATCAACTATAGGAAGTTGAATAATGCTACATGGAAGAACCATTTTCTTCTGCCTTTCATAGATCAAATGCTTGAACGCCTAGCTCATAACTCTTATATCTATTTTGTTGAAAGATTTTTTAGATTACTACAAATCCCCATTCACCTAGAGGACCAAGAAAAAACTATTTTCACATGTCTATATAGTACATTTGCTTATAGGTGAATGCCATTCGGGCTATACAGTGCCCCAACAACATTCTAGAGTGATGGGTGATATTCTTTGATTTCAATGTGAATTTTATGGACTCATTGTGAATGACTTTACTATTTATGGTCATTCTTTTGAAGTATGTTTATCTCACTTTTCTAAAGTTCAACAGCATTGCAAGGTGGTCGTCCTCATTTTGAACTAGGAGAAGTGTCGTTTTATGGTGCTAGAAGGGATAATCCTTGGACATTTGATCTTTGAGCACGAAAGTAAGGTGGATGGGGCAAAAGTTCAAGTAATCGAAAAGATGAATCCTCTCACTTCAGTGAAATGAATCTATAGTTTCATAGGGCATGCGTGATTTTGTAGGCATTTAATTAAGGATTTTTCTAAGATCGCTTGACCCCTAACAAATAAAGTGGTTAAGTTTTATTTTGATCAGGATTACATGACAGCATTTGATAAGCTTAAAGAAGCACTATTGTCAATCTCTTAGATAACAACAATCCATAAAAGAGAAACATACAACATAATTTTCACAAGGATCGACAATCAATATCTAGATCTAATGCCATGAACAACAAACAAGGGATAAAATGTCATTATCTAAGTTGCAACAGAAAAATATCCATTCCATCAAAGTCTTTTACCCAAAAGCAAAGTAGAGTCATATAATCCAAATCCAAGAGCTAATCATGTTATCAACATAAACCATTGAAATCAATTTCCAAAATTAGTAACATTCTCTTCATAACAAGTCACACTACAACTCTTAAATACAAGTCTTTTACGAAACATAAAATGTTTCCACATTTACAAAAATTCATAATTTAGCCAAAACATCCAAATGAGATTCCAAGATTTTCTTACTTCTGCCCACAATGCGTAGCCAAGCTAATCTGCAATAAGGGTTAGTGCAAACAAGAATGAGCATAATTTACCCAGCAAGTAACCCCGAAGGATAAGGGAACAAAACCAAAGAGGGTAAACACGTCAATGAAATAGTTAACACAATAAAGCAATAATGAAGGATAACAAAATTCCCTTGAACACATAATTTGGGTAGGAAAAATAATATAGTAATATATTCCCCATGGATAAGACATTTAGGTCATGAGAAGTCATTGATCATTATTGAGCATTCATATTATGAGTAGTCAAGGATCATAGATATGGGGGAGACAATCATAATTCAAAATTCCTTCCACGTCCATGAGTTGAACCCATCCTGATGTGGGCGGAAGACACATGACGAACAACGCAGAAAATGCAAGGTATTTTTGAGTTTTTTATAAAAATTAATGGGAGAACCATTAATGAGCAATGCACAAAGAGGCACAACACATATTTGCATGATTTGAACTACAACTAAACATATGAGTTGAATTAAAATAAAAAAACTAGAATTTATGATAACTCACCTTGCGCCCATTGAGAGTTGAAAGGGCGTGTCATCCCATTCTTCACCGGGCCTACTTTGATGGAAGGTGAAGGTTACACATAGGGCAATCAAGCAACCCCACACAGGTGTGGGTGAGTTACAAAAGGTTAAAGAGGTTTACAATAAAAAAAAAATGCAAGAGGGAGGTTAAGCCCCCAAATTCCCTTGCCGAGACAATATGAGAGACTAAACTAGACGGGGGAAGAGAGGGAGATGCGCCAAGATCCACTCCAATGGCAAGCGCCAACATCCTACAAAGACCAAGTAATATGTAGAATTTGTTCTTGAGGAAAAGAGGAAACAATAATCGTAAGAAGAGTTATAAACACTTAGCTTTGGTGATCCTCCATGAAGATGGTCCTCGGCTTCAAGAGTTCATTGCCCAATCTTGTTGAAGAGATGGCTCATGGCTTACAATCTTGGGAGGATGAAGTGCTTGACTAGATGTGGAGATGAGGAGGGAGGAAGGGCTCGGCTAGACAAGTGGAGGGGAAGAGAAGAAGACTTGGTGACACATGCACCGAGAGTGGATTTCTAGCAACTACTCAATGATTTCACTATCCAAAAAATTCTAATTGTTACATCCAATTACAACACTTATGTAGACAAAGGCTAAGGGTGGGTAGAAGAGTCTTTTTCCCCCCTTAACGTTTACAAGAAAAGAGAAATAATTTCATTGATGATGAGGTGCCTAGCTTGTTTCCTTATGTGAATTTCTTTGCATGGATGAATGTTGAATGCACCTAGCTTGTTTCCTTGTATGAATTTCCTTGCATGGATGAATGTTGAATGTGCCAAGCTTGTTTCCAAGTATGAATTTCCTTTGATGAATGAATTTTGAATTGTCGCTTTGCTTGGCAAGAAAGGCTTGCTTGTTTGGGCTCTTGGGGTGATGAAGCTTCCTTATTTGGTGAGAGGTGTTTAACCGAATTCCTTTGATGTGTGATTGGTTTGCTAGTCATTAAGGCTTGGACGAATTTGCATTTGAATTCTTCCCATGAGTGGTGTCAAGAGGTGGCAAGTTTCCTTTAATTGGCATTGACTATCTTCCTTTCATGGTGTGACACAACTTTCTTCCTTGATTCAAGGGATTTGATGGGGAGATTTATTCTAATCTTGATTGAGCGCATATCCCTTGAGGATTTGAGATTGAAACTGATTTCTTGGATGACAAGGTGGCAACATACTTCTATGGAAAGGTGTGTTGAAGTGCTTCATCTCAAGTCTTCACTTTGAACTGAACTTTGAAGTAGCTTTCCATATTTGGAGCTAGCTTATTGTAGTGAGCTTGTGAGCTAGCTTGAGCTTGTCTACATACCCTGTAAATGTTATGCCATGCACTAGTCCTACCATGATGCAACATATTATGAATCAAATATAAAACCTACCATATGTAACTACATGTTGTACTTGAAAGTAAAACTAACCTAAAATTATGCATGCAATGCAAGGGTGGAGTGTTAGGAGTACCCCTAGGCTAGGGTGTCCTTAGGCTCCACTTATATTTTTTTGGAGCATGGCTTCTACCCCCATCAATTCTCCCCGCGTGGGAAAAATTCTCCTCTAGAGAATTCTCCTTATATTGGTGGAGATAGCTAGAGGTAGCCATGGTGATCTTTTCCTTAGTTAACCATACTTCTTCATTATTAGCATTCTTGACTTGGCAAGCCTTGTCAAGAGTGAACAAGCATTGGTATTCAAGGTCGGACTCAAACTCTAGTTCATAATAAATTCCTATGCTAGATGCAGAATGAGGTCTAAAATGCATAGAATAAGGCAGATGTTCAGCAACACAGTAGCTAGGTTTTTGCATTCCAAGTCCATGTGGATAGTTGGGGGTACCTACAAATAATTTCCTTTCTCGACCAATATCATCAGTATAATTGTTTTGAGGAATCCTAAGTTGTAAGTGACTTGTTATGATAAAGTCAATATATTCAATTTGCTTAAGAGGCAAGATACTTATGTGTTTAAATCTCTGAGTCAGTCCTAAAGGTGGTTTAAGGGTGTGGGTAGCAGGACCTAAAAGGCCATACTTGAAATTCAATGGGTTAGGGTGCAAATCTCCTAAGCCAATAGATTGAGAATGGCATAAGAGTTGAGGTTTAGGTTTGTCTATGGCTAGCGGTGTCTTTTCTCTTAAGTATTGGTCAAACCCTATGAAGTCTATAGGATTAGGCTCATAGATATCTAGAGACACATTCCCTATGTCTTTGGTTTTGCTAGAAGGCTCAAGAGGGTGAACTTCTATGGAATCATTATGATCAAGTTAGTTCAGACTTAAGTTCTCACAATCTAAGGTTGGAGTAGGTTCAAGTCGCTTTGAGAGTTCCAGTTATATTGGTTGAGGTAAGCTTGTTTCATAGGCCATTATGGATTGACTTCCTAGAGGCATTTGTTCAAGGGATTCATATTGTTCTTTGGTATCCTCCAGGTTTAAGTCTAACCTAATGTCTTTAGGTTCAAGTTCTAACTTAAGCTCGGATTGGGTTGTCCCTATGTGTTCAAAGTTTGAGGTGTCATCTTGTTTATTGGTGTCTTCTAGGTTCAAGCCACCTAAAGGGTTGAGGTAAATCTTAGAGTCAATGTGTGGTTGGGTGAGTTCTATGGTTTTAAGCTCAAGTCGATTCTTAGGCATGTCTTTCATGGTAAAAGGTTCAAGCTTAAGCTGTTAAGCTGTGCCATTCCTAGTGGAGTCTCTGGGGATGACTTAAGTTAGTTTGATTCTCAGATAAGTTAACTAAGGGTTCCCTAGTGTTGGATCTATTCTCTTCCATAGGTTTGTCCTGAAGTGATTGTAATGGTAGACTAGGATCAATGGCTTGATTAGACTCTTATTGTAGGCACTGGTCACTATGTCTTTCTAGGATTTGCATCATATTATCAAGTTGTTTTCCCATCTTATCAAAAAGGGCATTGATCTCTAGATCACTAGGATAGATGATGTGTTCTAAACCTCTAAAGATAACACTATAGGACCAAGGTTCTTGACAATGATAGGCATGAACACTATGAAGGAATTGATTACCAAGCAAGATATCAAAACCTTCTAAGCTTAGAACACCACACCAAATATTGAATTTTATACCATCTAGTTGAATAGGAACGAGGCATTGAAAGTCAACTAATGTGGTAAATCTATGGTCATCCCAGGTCATGGCATATGGGTGGCGGTGTTTTTCTTATGTGAGACCAAATTGATTAATAACCCTAGCAGATATGGCATTAAAACTAACTTGATGGTCTAACACAGTTATACCCATATGTTTATTACACCAAACAAAGGTAGTGAAGCTATGAGGTCTAAGGGTGAATCTTTTGTAAGCATCCCAAGCAAAAAATTAAATCACGTGATTTAAAATGGCGCATGATGATAAAAGAAATTTGATAAGCTAAAAAATGACTATTGCTTAAGTGCAGTGCAGGATTATAAGCAAAAACTCAACACAAAATCAAAATCAATTGCGACAAAATGCAGCATGTTTAATGGCTGAAAGTTCAAATAAGTTGACGTTGTGCTAACTGTAGTTTTATTGAGTTCAAGTGCAGCAAGAAAGCCAAAAATTTTAGATTCAGAAGGCTGAAAACCAAATTTTAGTTGGGCAAAACTTAGAACAGGATTCAACATGTAGGAAATCAAATCAGAGAACCAAAAGTCAGCACATCCATGTGTTGAAAACTAATTTAGGTACTGGCTGCAATTTGATGCGGGTCAAGTGCAACAAGAAGGATGAAATGTTCAAAATCTGTGGGTTCTAGAAAATCAAGAGTTCAGATGCACTTTAGTACATGATATGGAAAGGATGATCAGAACTTACGCAAAACTGATGTGGGTGGAAGACACATGACGAGCAAAACTAATGTGGGTGGAAGACACTTCCCGTTCTTCACCGGTCCTACTCTGATGGAAGGTGAAGGTTACACACAGGGCAATCCAGCAGTCCCACATAGGTGTGGGTGAGTTATAAAAGGTTAAAGAGGTTTACAACAAAAAAAAAATCCAAGAGGGAGGTTAAGCCCCCAAATTCCCTTGCCTAGACAATATGAGAGACTAAACTAGAAGGGGGAAGAGATGGAGATGCGCCAAGATCCGCTCCAATGGCAAGTGCCATCATCCTACAAAGACCAAGTATTGTGTAGAATTTGTTCTTGAGGAAAAGAGGAAACAATAATCGTAAGAAGAGTTATGAACACTTAGCTTTGGTGATCCTCCATGAAGATGGTCCTCGGCTTCAAGAGTTCTTTGCCCAATCTTGTTGAAGAGACGACTCATGGCTTACAATCTTGGGAGGATGAAGTGCTCGGCTAGATGTGGAGATGAGGAGGGAGGTAGGGCTCGGCTAGACAAGTGGAGGGGAAGAGAAGAAGACTTGGTGACACATGCACTGAGAGTGGATTTCTAGCAACTACTCAATGATTTCATTATCCAAAAAATTCTAATTGTTACATGCAATTACAAGACTTATGTAGACAAAGGCTAAGGGTGGGTAGAAGAGTCTTTTCCCCCCTTAACATTTACAAGAAAAGAGAAATAATTTCATTGAGGATGAGGCGCCTAGCTTGTTTCCTTATGTGAATTTCTTTGCATGGATGAATGTTGAATGCGCCTAGCTTGTTTCCTTTTATGAATTTCCTCACATGGATGAATGTTGAATGCGCCAAGCTTGTTTCCATGTATGAATTTCCTTTCATGAGTGAATTTTGAATTGTCGCTTTGCTTGGCCGAAAGTTGAAGGAAGGCTTGCTTGTTTGGGTGGCTTGGAGTGATGAAGCTTCCTTATTTGGTGAGAGGTGTTTGACCGAATTCCTTTGATGTGTGATCGGTTTGCTAATCATTAAGGCTTGGACGAATTTGCATTTGAATTCTTCCCATGAGTGGCTTCAAGAGGTGGCAAGTTTCCTTGAATTGGCATTGACTCCCTTCCTTTCAAGGTGTGACACAAGTTTCTTCCTTGATTCAAGGGATTTCATGGAGAGCTTTATTCTAATCTTGATTGAGTGTATATCCCTTGAGGATTTGAGATTGAAACCGATTTCTTAGATGACAAGGTGGCAACATACTTCTATGGAAAGGTGTGTGGAAGTGCTTCATCTCAAGTCTTCATTTTGAACTGAACTTTGAAGTGGCTTTCCATATGTGGAGCTAACTTATTGTAGTGAGCTTCTAAGCTAGTTTGAGCTTGTCTACATACCCTGTAAATGTTATTATGCCATGCACTAGTCCTACCATGATGAACCATAGCATGAATCAAACATAAAACCTACCATATGTAACTACATGTTGTACTTGAAGGTAAAACTAACCTAAAATGATGCATGCAATGCTAGGGTTGATTGTTAAGGTACACCTAGGCTAGGGTGTCCTTAGGCTCCACTTATATTTTTTTTTGGAGTATGGCTTCTACCCGCATCACATCCTCATTAGGAGAGAGAAAACAAAGGCTAGCAAGAGCTTCTTAGGGCTATTCATACAAATAGATAGTGGGATTCAAGTAGTGGCTCACATGAATTCAAGAGGTGGCCCCCACCTTTTTAGGGGTGTGGCACTTTGCTCCCAGCTACCATATGAGAAGTGGGACTCAAGAGGTGGCCCCCACCTTTTTAGGGGTGTCACACTTGCTCCCAATAACTCCTTTGAATGGAGGGATTCAAGAGGTGGCCCCACCTTTTTAGGGGTGTCGCACTTTGCTCCACATCTATCCACATACCTCTCATTTGGGTTCATACAAATTCTCCCCAAAGCAAAGATTTCATAAAAAGAGCGATAAGACAATGATCTTGAGCATAACATTGATAATGAGATATAACATGAGTCACTTGATATATCATTTGTCATTGAATTAGGCACATTGAGATTTTAGCGCCTATTAGGTCATGAGTACCATATAATATGTTAGAGTTCATGCCATGAGATTAAAATCATAATTTAAGGCATAGAGATAGATTTCATAATGATCTTGATGCTTCAAGAATGATTTCAACTCAAAGACATGATACTGACTTTGGTGGTAAGCATTTAACCACATACCGTTTAGGGTGTTTTGGGTTACGAGGGTGTTAGGAGGAATTTAGAGCAATACAAACAATATTCCCAAAGTCATTTCATGAATTTAGATCATTAGAGAGATTTAGGGCCCTCAAAAGAGGTTTTCTGAGTTAGAAACTCCAATCCGTTGAGTTCAAAATAGTCAAGACTGTTTTTAGGCAAATGAAAGGAGAAAACTAGACAGATTCAAATATCAGATTGTGACATGTGTTTTAGATCGAATACCTATTCAAATATAGGTAATATGATAATCAAATTGATGTTCTCTGAGTCTACTTTCCAATGAAACTGAGTTTATGAGATTTGGAGTTATGATTAGGGAGATATAAGGATTTGAACATAGAAAGGTCAAAATTCTAGATTTCCAAAAAGCAGATTTCGTAAGTTAGATGTCAATACAGATTGCAAATTGAATATAACCTAGATATGGCCGATATTATATTCAAATCAAAACTGAGTGAATCTAGTTTCAAACGAAATTAGTTTCGTGTGATTTGGATCTCTAGGTCATGAGATAATTTGGTTAAAGCATAGCAAGGTCCAATTGGAGATTGCAGATTTCAGCAAAACAGATTTCAGAACCAATACAATCACTTAGTTCCGACTCCATATTAACAGAAACCATATGATTTGATTCCCAAATTGAACACATAAGAAACAAGAAATCAAAATTATCCCGAAGCATGAAGGAAGAGCTGGATTACCAAAACAAAGACTGGGTTACTTGCCTTGAGGTGTTGTGTTTCTTCTCCCAGCTCCTTCCTCTCGCTACCGGCCCTTCTAGGGTACCTTTTGACCAAGATGTGACCAGCCTCTCTTCCAATATTACTTTTACCAAAATTACTTTCCCTCAAGGTTAAGTGACAAGTTAAGTGCTGAATTTTACAGAAAAGCCCTTTAAGAATCCAACAAAGACACTCAAGTCTATAATATCAAAGACGCCATCAACACCATAGAAAATTCAAGATTTTAGAACGCTTAGTTGTCCAAGTGATATGATTTACCAACCTCATTATTTGCATAACATCGTATGAGGTTCATTAAGTTAGGGTATTACATCCCTTCCCCTTAAAAGAACTTTAGTCCTCTAAAGTTACACTGCCTTGATTATCAAAAAGATGTGGATAGATTCTTTTCATGTCTACCTCCAATTCCTAAGTTGGCTCTTCAATTGAGTGATGCTTCCAAATAACCTTCACAAGTGGTATAACTCAGTTCCTAAAAATCTTTTCCTTCCTATCAACAATTCTTATGGGTCTTTCAACATAAGATAGATCTTCTTCAATCTGAATAGGCTCATGTTCAATGACATGAGACGGATCATGATGATACTTCCTCAACATTGAAACATGGAACACATTATGAATATGAACCAAAGATGATGGTAAAGCAATTCTATAAGTAACTGAGCCAACCCTTTCAAGAATCTCAAAAGGTCCAATAAATCTTAGGCTTAGCTTCTCTTTCTTCCCAAATCTCATAACACCTTTAGAAGGAGAAATCTTTACAAAAACAAGATCACTAACGTAAAACTCAAGTTCTCTTCTTCTATTGTCTGCATAACTCTTTTGGCGGCTTAGAGCTACCTTTAGTTTATCCTTTATCACATGTATTTTCTCAGTGGTCTCTTGCACTGCATCTGGACTTAAGAGTCTTCTATCACCCACCTCTTCCTAAGAAATAGGAGTTTTACACTTCCTCCCATACAAAGCTTCATAAGGAGCCATTAGAATACTTGAATGAAAGTTATTATTGTAAGTGAATTCAGAAAGAGCAAGATCCTTTTCCCACTCTCCCTTCCAATCCATGATATAAGCCCTTAGCAAATCTTCAAGAGTCTGAATGGTTCTTTCTGATTGCCCGTCTATTTGCGGATGATAAGCTATGCTAAATTTGAGTTTCGTTCCCAATGCTTCTTGTAGTCTCTTCCAAAATCTAGAAAGGAACCTTGAATTCCTATCAGATACAATTTCAGCTAGAACACCATGCAATCTCACTATTTCATTTATGTACATACTAGAGAGTTTGTCAAGTGAGTATGTCATTCTAATGGGTAAGAAATGTGCATAGTTTGTTAACCTACCAATAATAACCCAAATAGCATCATGATCTCAAGAAGTTCTAGGCAATCCTGAAACAAAATCCATTTCAATGCTTTCCTATTTCCATTCATGTACCTTCAAAGGTTGAAGCAAGCTTCCCAGTCTTTGATGTTTAGCCTTAACCAATTGACATGTTAAACATTTGGAAACATACTGTGCAATATCATTCTTCATATCACTCCACCAAAAAGTTTTCTTCAAGTATTTATACATTTTAGTGCTGCTTGGGTGAATAGAATACTTTGACTTGTGAGATTCTTGCAATATGCTGGCCTTAATTTCAGAATCCTTAGGAACACACATTCTATCTTTGAACCTCAATATGCCATACCCTCTCATGGAAAAGTCTTTCTTCCTTCCATTTACACAATCTTCTTGAAGCTGCATTAGTTTCAGATCTTGAAGCTGTCCATTCCTAATTTGTTGAAGAAAGCCAGATTCAACCCTAAAAGAAGCAAGTAATACCTTTAGCTCATGTTTGATCACTTTAAGACTCAAGGCACTGAATTCTTCAAGTAATTGCCATTGTTTTACCATTAATGATGCCATTGTGGTTGAAGGATTCCTGCTAAGTGCATATACTATCACATCAGCTTTACCTGACTGATAATGAATAGTGCAATCATAGTCTTTCAATAGCTCTATTCATCTTCTCTACCTCATGTTCAACTCCTTTTGAATGAAGATATACTTTAAGCTCTTATGATCAGTGTAGATCTCAAATGTTTGTCCATACAAATAGTGTCTCCAAATTTTTCAACGCAAAGATGATAGCAGCTAAGTCTAAATCATGTATTAGGTAATTCTGCTCATAATCCTTCAATTGTCTTGAAGCATAAACAACCAATTTACCTGCTTGCATCAACACACACCTAAGGCCCTTGCCTGAAGCTTCAGTGTACACCATTCTTAAATCCTTTTGATCATCCTGATCACTCTTGGAGTAAATCAAAATATCATCAATAAATATAATCACACATTTGTCCAACAAGGAGTGAAATACTCGGCTCATTAGATCTATGAAAACAGCAGAAGCATTTGTTTGTCCAAAAGGCATGACTAAGAATTCATAGTGTCCATACCAAGTTCTAAAAGTTGTGCTTGGAATGTCTTCATTCTTGATCTTTAATTGATAATAGCCAGATCTCAAGTCAGTCTTTGAAAACACTTGTGCTCCTTGCAACTGATCAAACAAATCATCAATTCTAGGTAAAGGGTATTTATTCTTAATGGTTACCTAATTCAGTTGCCTGTAATCAATGTAAATCCTTTGTGTACCATCTTTCTTCTTGACAAATAACACTGGAGCACCCCATGATGAGACACTAGGCCTAATAAAGCCCTTGTCCAAAAGTTCTTGTAATTGCTTTTTCAACTCAGCTAGCTCTATAGCTGTGATGACACCAAAATATGTAGTATATTTTGAATCATTTTAGATACCTTTTCATGCTAAATTGAGGATCTTTTACTTGTTTTATGCTGAATTCATCAAATATTGCAAAGTCTACTTCTATTTTGGTTTTTCAAGTTTTTCAGGAAAAAAGGCGCTATTTTAGGAGTTTTTAAGCAAAATCAAATACAAGGAAGAGTTCTGATCATCAAGAAGAAGTCACCCAAGAATTTTCACGTAAATCGAGGCAAAGAACCCAAAATATGGCAGTGCCGTAAGGTATATTATGGTACCGTATTTTTCACGGCTACCGTATTATTGAGATCACGGCCATATTTTGGTAGTTTACCGAATAGAAGGCTTTCGCAAAATTACGGCACCGCCGTAAGAATTTACACGGCTGTATTTTGGGGTGCTTTCGGAACAGAGACCTGTGCCGAAATTACGGTACCGCCGTAACCCATATTACGGGCCGTATTTTCGAGCGTCTTCAGAACAAAAAGTTGCCCTGAAATTATGGCACTGCCGTAAACATTTATACGGGCCGTACTTTTCGAGACAACATCAGCACAAAAGACTCAAGAGATTTTACGGCACCAGCCGTAAACAACTACACTGCCGTAAAACCTATTTTGAACGCGACGCCCAAGTCAACTTCGACGCCCAATTTTTGCGGAGATGATTGCAGGCGATCCAGAGCTCTAAATCGAATGCCATAAGAAGCAAAAAGGGAGCTTTGGACGAGGGGATTACGGGGAGACCAAAGGCCCCAATTTTGATCGACCGTCGAGGGAGAAATCACGATCCACGCCGCCGCCGAGGGTTTCGCCGCCGCTCTCGATCCAGACGACCTACGGCCGTGATTTTTCTACCGAAGCATCGCCTGGTGAAGGAGACAACATGCCGGAAGTTTCAGATTGACAAGAGACAAATTGGAGGAGAAATCAAGGGAAGAAGGATCACCACCACTGTTCACGCCTTCTTTTGTAAAATACGGCTGTGAAATACTTCACAGCCGTGCCGTATTTTCTAAAAACTCTTCCTTTTGTTGATTTTCAATTTTTTGAAATTATGGAATATTGTATTTCCTTCGCCATGCTAGCTTAAACTACTCTTGGGACATGGGAGAGTAGTTCACTTGACTTTTAATGATTAGATAACTTCTTTTTCAATATTTCGTTGAGTTTGATTTTAGCATGATGATTTTGCTCATGTGATAATTGTGCTTAGACTCTCTTTAAGTTCATATTATTAATTATGTTCTTAGAATTTTCGCTTGAGACTGAAAGGTAATTGCTTGAGAATTTGGAACCCTAGAATTGCATGTTAGGATCCCTTCCTTAGGTTAGATCCATCTTGATCTTTTCTAGTAAAATAATTGCCATGATTATAACATGAATCTATAGATCGAGTCTATTTGTTAAACGTCGAGATCTTGTGCGAAAGCAAAGATCGGGACGTTGGAGGTCCTTGAGCAAAACTAGTTGCGAGACTCGGATGCACGAAAGTGATCCTTGAGTTCATCCTTTGATAATATCTTCTTCATGATGAAATTGAATCAACGAAATCCTTATTCAGGTCTAGTCATAAAAGTTTAAGTGAACGAAACCCTAGTCCCAGCTTTTCTCTCTGATAATCCCGCTTTTAGTTACCGATTGCTATTCTCATGATCTCGACTTGCCGAGATAGTAAGAAATCAACTATTTAGTATTCGACAATGTAGGCCCCTATGGATTCGATACTTTTTTTATTACTTCGTATACCCGTGCACTTGCGGTTTAACAATAAGTTTTTGGTGCCATTACCAAGGATTAGTCCAAGGTACACGCGTGCCAGATTTGTTGTGTTCCCTGTCGGGCTATCAAGTTTTTGGCTCCATTGCCGGGGACCTAAGTTTTGTTGATATTAGAGACGTTGAGAGTATTGCTAGACTAGGTTTTATTTATGTCTTATCTTTTTATTCTTTTCTATTTACTTGCATCATTTAATCAATCTGCTCTAGTGTGCACAGGAAATTCAATTCTGATGGCTGATCAAAGATCATTGAGGGACTATGCAGCCCCTAATCTTCAAGGGATACACTTCAGCATTGCTAGACATGCAATTGAGGCCCCCAACTTTGAAATTAACCCCGCTTTTATCTCCATGATCCAGCAGAACCAGTTTAGAGGATCATCAATCGAAGATCCTTATTCACATTTATATACTTTTCTTGAATATTGTGATACCTTAAAAATTCATGGAGTTTCTGATGACGCATTAAAACTGAAATTATTCCCTTTTTCTCTCAGGGATCAAGCGCGAACTTGGTTGCATTCTCGTCAGCCCAATACCTTCACAACATGGGATCAATTATCAAATGCTTTTCTGATGAAATATTTTCCTCCAGGCAAAACAATTTAGCTGAGGAACCAAATTACAAACTTCCAGCAAAAAGATGGGGAATCACTCAGTGAGGAATGGGAGCGGTTTAACGAACTACAAAGGAAGTGTCCTTACCATGGCTTGGAGGATGGGATTTTATTGCAACATTTCTATCATGGTTTATTGTATAACACCAAACTAATTATAGATGCTGCTGCAGGGGGAGCCTTGATGAGTAGAACAATTGATGATGCTTTAAAGTTGCTTGAGGAGATGTCCCTGAATCATAGCCAATGGACTCCAGATGAAGGAATTCTATATTGTCATCGACATGATAAGAGTGAGAACGAAGATCAGCAAACCCTGACTAAAGAGGTTAGTGAGCCCATGTTAAGAAAATTTTCAGCTAGCCAAATCCAATCATTGCAAATTCAAAACATGAAAAGATTTGAAGATCTTGAAGAAACTGTTAGTCATATTGCTTCTCAAGTAGAATCATTAGTTACTTGTAGTAAAATTCTAGAAGAACGAATATCTAGATTAAACTTTGGGGAACATTGCAATGCCATTACTACTAGGAGTGGAAGACAATTAGAAGAGCCTAAAAGAAAGGTTGAATTTAAGGAAAAAGAGTCTTATAATAATCATGATGAGGAAGCAGAATTAGAAAGACCCTCTAAGCATGGACAAACCCTACCTAGTTCAACACCTCAAAAGGGTGATGAACCAAAAGGGGATGTGTCATGTAAAGAAGATAATTCTAAGTCTGATTTACCTCCTCCTTATAGACCACCAATACCTTTTCCTCAAAGCCTAGTTCAAAACAAACTAGACAAACAATTTGCAAAATTCCTTGAAGTCTTGAAAAAACTTTACATTGATATTCCTTTTACTGATGCATTGTCTCAAATGCCTACTTATGCAAAGTTTTTAAAAGAAATTTTATCTAATAAGAGAAAAATTGAGGACTACGGTACTGTGGCACTAACTGAAGAATGCAGTGCTCTTATCCAAAAGAAGTTGCCACCAAAGTTAAAGGATCCAGGTAGCTTCTCGATACCCTGTTCAATTGGCACTATGGCTTTTAACCGAGCCTTATGCTATCTAGGGGCTAGTGTAAGTCTTATGCCTTTCTCTGTGTGCAGGAAATTGGACATGGGAGCTCCTAAGCCGACTACAATTTCTTTGCAGCACGCTGATCGATCAGTGAAATATCCAGTAGGTATCCTAGAAGATGTTCCTATACAAGTTGGTAAGTACTTCATACCCGCTGATTTTATGGTACTTGAAATGGAAGAGGATGCCAAGATTCCTATTATTTTGGGTAGACCGTTCTTAGCCACTGCTAGAGCCCTTATTGATGTAAGGAATGGTATACTTGCTTTAAGAATTGGCAATGATAAGATTGAGTTTGATTTGAATAATTCATTGAAAAAACCTGCATATGCTAGTTCCTGTTGCACTATTCATGCCATTGATGACACAGTTTGTGATGTTAGTTGTTTGTTTGATGATTTTTCTACTGATGTTTCTTTTTCTGATTCTTTTTCTGATTCCTTGATAAATTCTTGTGAAAAAAATGATAGTTCTAGTTTTGAGAATGATTTTGATAACGAAAAACATGAGATTTTAGATTGTGCTACTTTTGATAATGAAAGTGAAAAGATCCCTAAAGTTGAGTTGAAAGTTTTACTTGATAACCTTAGATATGAATTTCTTGGTCCTAACTCCACTTACCCTGTGATTGTGGATGCTAAATTAGATGCCAGGGAAACTGATCTACTATTGAAGGTGCTAAGAATCCATAGAAAGGTAATTGGGTATTCCATTAATGATTTGAAAGGGATTAACCCTTCCTCTTGTATGCACAGGATTCACATGGAAGATGAGCACAAGCCGCATGTAGACTTTCAGAGAAGACTCAATCCATCTATGAAGGAAGTGATGAAGAAGGAAGTACTAAAATTGCTAGATGCAGGTATTATCTACCCAATCTCAGATAGTAAGTGGGTAAGCCCTTCACACTGTGTTCCAAAAAAGGGAGGTGTTACTGTAATGAAAAATAAGGACAATGAATTAATACTTGTTAGAACTGTCACTAGTTGGCATATGTGTATCGATTATAGAAAATTAAATACTGCCACTAGGAAGGATCATTTTCCCCTGCCCTTCATTGATCAAATGGTTGAGAGACTAGCTAAACACTCATACTTTTGTTTCCTCGATGGGTATTCCGGATTTTTTCAGATTCCTATTCATCCTGATGATCAAGATAAGACCACTTTTACATGCCCATATGGTACCTTTGCTTATAGAAGAATGCCCTTTGGTTTATGCAATGCACCTGCTACTTTTCAGAGGTGTATGATGGTAATTTTTTCTAAATTTATTGAATACTTCATGGATGACTTTATGGATGATTTTTTGATTTATGGTTCTTCTTTTGATGACTGCTTGGCTAATCTCTCTAAAGTTTTGCAGAGATGCGAAGAGACTAACCTTGTCTTGAATTGGGAAAAATGTCACTTTATGGTTAGACAGGGGATAGTTTTGGGTCATCTAGTTTCAGAGAGAGGGATTGAAGTGGACAAGGCCAAAATAGAAGTAATTGAGAAGTTGGCACCACCCACCACTGTCAAAGAGATCAGAAGCTTCCTAGGACATGCAAGGTTTTACAGGAGATTCATTAGGGACTTCTCTGAACTTGCTAAACATTTAACTGATTTACTTTGTAAAGATGCCAAATTCTGCTTTGATGAGAAATGTCTGTGTGCTTTTCAGGAACTAAAGAAGGCCTTAAAATCAGCACCGATCATTCAACCCCTAGATTGGGACTTACCCTTTGAGCTCATGTGTGATGCCAGCGATTATGCAGTAGGAGCAGTCTTGGGACAGAGAAAAGATAAGAAACCTCATGTTATTCACTATGCCAGCAAGACTTTGGATGAGACACAGAAAAATTACACTACCACTGAGAAGGAATTATTGGCCATAGTATTTGCTTTTGATAAATTTAGGTCATACTTGATTAACTCCAAAGTAGTAGTGTACACTGACCATGCAGCTGTGAAATACTTAATGCAGAAAAAAGATAGCAAACCACGATTGCTTAGATGGATTTTGCTCTTACAGGAGTTTGATCTGGAAATAAAAGATAAAAAGGGATCAGAGAATTTCGTTGCAGATTATCTCTCAAGGATAATAATGGATGCTGAAAACAATGATGAAATTAATGATTCTTTCCAAGAAGAGCAACTTTTAACCATTGAACAACTCAGAGCCCCATGGTATGCTAACATAGTGAATCCAATATTTTTCCTCCTGATTTGAGCTATCAAAAAAGAAAACAATTTTTGGCTGAGGTGAAACACTATTTTTGGGATGAGCCTTATGTGTTTAGAAGATGTGCAAATGGCATTTTTAGAAGATGTGTACCTAAAGAAAAAGTTGCAGATATATTGCTTCAATGCCATAGATCCTCCTATGGTGGTCACGCTGGTGCCGAGAAGACTGCTTTTAAGGTATTACAATCAGGTTTTTATTGGCCAACAATTTTCAAAGATGCCAGAAACTTTGTATCTTCTTGTGATAAATGTCAAAGGACTAGGAACATTAACAGAAGACATGAGATGTCACTGTCCAATATTCTTGTAGTCGAGATATTTGATATTTTGGGGATTGACTTCATGGGACCTTTCCCATCTTCTGGAGGTAACAAGTACATTCTTGTAGTAGTTGATTATGTCTCAAAATGGGTTGAAGCTATTGCTTCACCAACCAATGATTCGAGAGTTGTTATTAAACTGTTTAAGAAGATTATTTTTCCACGATATGGGACACCCCGAGTAGTGATCAGTGATGGAGGCTCGCATTTCATAGAACATAAGTTTTCAGCCCTACTCAGAAAATATGGGGTAAATCATAGAGTTGCAATGCCATATCACCCCCAAACAAGTGGACAAGTTGAAATATCAATCAGAGAGATCAAGGGAATTTTAGAAAAGACAGTGTCACGCACAAGAAAAGAGTGGGCGTCCAAACTCAATGATGCTTTGTGGGCTTACCGAACTACTTTCAAAACACCAATAGGTATGTCTTCATTTCAATTAATTTATGGAAAGTCATGTCACCTACCTGTAGAGCTCAAACATAAGGCGTATTGGGCAATCAAGATGCTAAATTTCGATTTGAAGAACGCGGGAGAAAAATAGAGATTACAATTGAACGAGCTAAATGAAATTAGACTCTCTGCATATGAAAATACAAAAATTTACAAGGAAAGGACTAAAAGGTGGCACGATCGACATATTTTTAGGAGGAATTTCCAACCAGGTGACCTTGTTCTTTTATTTAATTCTAGATTGAGGCTTTTCTCTGGAAAACTTAAATCTCGATGGTCTGGACCCTTTCAGGTAAAAAAAGCTTATCCTTACGGAGCCGTGGATATATGGAGCGAGGAAACGGGAGAATTCAAAGTTAATAGTCAGAGGCTGAAGCACTACTTAGATGAACTATGATCAAATCCGAGACCGAAAGGGTCAAGCTAATGACCTTTAAACTAGCGCTTCTTGGGAGGCAACCCAAGCTTTCTAGCTTTAGTTCACTCTCTTTTCTACTTCCATCTTAGTTTTGTCTTAGGATTAATTTTTGCTTAATTTTTTCTATAGGTGAAAAGGACAGGAAAAGTTGATGAGAACCCGATGGCTTGGATTGGTTGAATTTTGTAAGATTCCCCCTTCATTTCAATTTTTGCTTCCCATCATTGATTCATGTTTATGAGCGTGAAGATATTGATCTTTACTATTTTGATTCTAATAAACATATTCTTGACATGAATGATTTATGACCCTGCTCTACTCTTGAAATTATGGTGTATGACTTGTTGATAATTGATGATGATGAGTATTTCCTTGATGAATTGCTTGATGATGAAAATGTTCCAACCTGTGATTGAAGATATAACCCTATCATGTCAAATTTATTTCTTCAATACATATTTGTCTATTGAGATATGACATTGATTGATGCATAAGACTTTGGGTATATGTGTTATTTGAATAATAAGATTTAAAAGTGAAACTTCTCTTTTGAATAAAATGAGTATATTAGTATGATTTACGAATTTAGATCAATTGATCAACCTAGTTGAGGTCTAGTCTATTTTTGCTATTTGTTGGGAAATAAGAATCCAAGATCCATAAAAAAATAGTGAGAGACTCCCCTACTTAGCACTATGTAAAATTGATAGTGGCACCTAAGACATGGGTTGAAGTCTATGCATGAAAAATAATGAGTGGTGAAAAGAATAAGACTCCTCTACTTGGCACTGTGTAAAATTGACAGTGGTACCTAAGAAAGAGTTGAAGTCAAGAAATAAAAAGCATGTGTCTATGTGGATACATACCGTCTATGCAAAGACAATGAAAATGCATGAAAAAAAAAATATTATGTGTGAAAAAAGATCTTGGAGACCTAATTCCTGCAAACAAAAGCATAATAGATTTAAATTGATACTGGGTGAAATCATGAGATTGAAAATTCTATTTATTATACAAGTTGCAAAGTTTTATTTGATTGAGTTGTGAATCTAGAAGATTGAGTTCTAAGGATGATATGTTTATTTAAAGTTTTGTAAATCAATTGATAGAATTTTTCATTAACAAGTTGTCTTTTAGATATTTATTGAGCATGAAAAGGTATTTCTTTTAATCAAATTTTGATTTTGCTTGAGGACAAGCAAAGTTTGAGCCTTATGTGTTTGATGACACCAAAATATGTAGTATATTTTGAATCATTTTAGATACCTTTTCATGCTAAATTGAGGATCTTTTACTTGTTTTTATGCTGAATTCATCAAATATTGCAAAGTCTACTTGTATTTTGGTTTTTCATATTTTTCAGGCAAAAAGGCGCTATTTTAGGAGTTTTTAAGCAAAATCAAATACAAGGAAGAGTTCTGATGGTCAAGAAGAAGTCACCCAAGAATTTTTACGCAAATCGAGGCAAAGAACCCAAAATACGGCAGTGCCGTAAGGTATAATACGGTACCGTATTTTTCACGGCTACCGTATTATCGAGATCACGGCCGTATTTTGGGGTGCTTTCGGAACAAAGACCTTTGCCGAAATTACGGTACCGCCGTAACCCATATTACGGGCCGTATTTTTGAGCGTCTTCAGAACAGAAAGTTGCCTTGAATTTACGGTATTGTCGTAAACATTTATACGGGCCGTATTTTTCGAGATGACATCGGCACAGAAGACTCAAGAGATTTTACGGCACCAGCCATAAACAACTACACTGCCGTAAAACCTATTTTGAACGCGACGCCCAAGTCAACTTCGACGCCCGATTTTTGCGGAGATAATTGCGGGCGATCCAGAGCTCTAAATTGAATGCCGTAAGAAGAAAAAAGTGAGCTTTGGACAAGGGGATTACGGGGAGACCAAAGGCCCCAATTTTGATCTACCGTCGAGGGAGAAATCTCGATCCACACAGCCGCCGAGGGTTTCGCCGCCGCGCTCGATCCAGACGACCTCCGGCCGTGATTTTTCTACCGAAGCATCACCTGGTGAAGGAGACAACATGCCAGAAGTTTCAGATCGAAAAGAGACAAATTGGAGGAGAAATCAAGGGAAGAAGGATCACCACCACTATTCACGCCTTCTTTTGTAAAATAGGGCTGTGAAATACTTCACAACCGTGCCGTATTTTCTAAAAACTCTTCCTTTTGTTGATTTTCAATTTTTTAAATTATGGAATATTATATTTCCTTCGCCATACTAGCTTAAACTACTCTTGGGACATGGGGGAGTAGTTCACTTGACTTTTAATGATTAGATAACTTATTTTTCAATATTTCGTTGAGTTTGATTTTAGCATGATGATTTTGCTCATGTGATAATTGTGCTTAGACTCTCTTTAAGTTCATATTATTAATTATGTTCTTAGAATTTTTGCTTGAGACTGAAAGGTAATTGCTTGACAATTTGGAACCCTAGAATTGCATGTTAGGATCCCTTCCTTAGGTTAGATCCATCTTGATCTTTTCTAGTAAAATAATTGCCATGATTATAACATGAATCTATAGATCGAGTCTATTTGTCAAACGTGGAGATCTTGTGCGAAAGCAAAGATCGGAACGTTGGCGGTCCTTGAGAAAAACTAGTTGCGAGACTCGGATGCACGAAAGTGATCCTTGAGACTCCACTAGAGATTCTAGAGCTCGGATGCACGAAAGTGATCCTTGAGTTCATCCTTTGATAATATCTTCTTCATGATAAAGTTGAATCAATGAAATCCTTATTCATGTCTAGTCATAAAAGTTTAAGTGAACGAAACCCTAGTCCCAGCTTTTCTCTCTGATAATCCCGCTTTTAGTTACCGATTGCTATTCTCATGATCTCGACTTGCCTAGATAGTAAGAAATCAACTATTTAGTATTCGACAATGTAGGTCCCTGTGGATTCGATACTTTTTTATTACTTCGTATTCCCGTTCACTTGCGGTTTAACAACAAGTTTTTGGTGCCGTAACCAAGGATTAGTCCAAGGTACACGCGTGCTAGATTTGTTGTGTTCCCTTTCAGGCTATCAAGCTGCCATTCTGTAAGGAGCTTTAGATATTGGCGCAGTGTTTGGAACAAGATCAATACCAAAATCAACTTCTCTATCTAGTGGCAAGCAAGGTAGGTCATCTGAAAACACATATGAAAAATCACTAGCCGCAGGTATTACATCCAAGCTAGGTTCAAGTTCTTGACATTCGTTGATATAAGCTAAGTAACATTCACAACCATTCTCAAGGAGTTTAGAAGTGTGCATAAATAATACAAGGTTTGGATATTGATCATGAGAAAGACCCTTGATTTGCAATTGGATTGCATTTGAAAGATTTAAGGTAACTAGCTTCTGATAACAATCAATAGTAGCATGATAAGATGAAAGTCAATCCATACCAAGTATGATATCATAATCTTGGAGATCTAGAAGGAATAAATCAGCTGAAAGATCCTGTTCTCCCACCATGATTAAGCAAGAAGGGTGGATAAGATTAGCAGTTAGAGAGTCACCAATAGGTGTAGAGACTAATATCATAAGATCGAGTTGATTGGGTTCGTTTCCAAAATAAAGTAATAAGTGATGTACAACAAAAGATAAATTGGAGCCAGGATCAAACAAAACTCTTGCAACTTTATTGGAAAAACAAATATTACCTTCCACTACCAACTTTGAAGCTTTGGAATCACGTTCGGCAATGGCATATTGATGTAGGAGGACCTTCCTCGCCAGCTCCAAAACTAGAGAAACATGGCCATTCTGTGGATTTTCCTCCAAACAAGGTTCCACCTCCCCTAAAAAGTTCAAAGGTGCCCGACAAAATCACAATACGGTGATCTCAATGTTTAAGTCAACCACTAGAGCGGTACACGGGCATCATCAATCCATTATCAGCCCACACAGAGGTAGTGCGGCCCAAGTGCTTAGCACCCCGGCCACCTGAAGACTCGATCAATGATCGCTACCGCAACCAATTGACTTACACGGCCCAAGAACAAGCTAGCACAGTGATGAATCGGCCTGATGACACAAAAATTCATAGTATATTTTGTGTCATTGGATAAGTCTTTTGTGTGATATGCATGCTCTTTTGCTTATTTTCATGCCTTATTAATCAAATATTGCAGAATCTACACCTTTGTGTGTTTTTGATCATTTTTAGGTAAAAAGGCATTATTTTACGGTGTTTTCAAGCAATCCAAATGCATAGTCAAATTCCCATCATCAAGAGAAGATTACATGTCAAATTTCACGTAAATCGGAGCTTCAGACCAAATTACGGTAGGGCCATACTCAATATTACGGTACCGTGGTTTTACTAAACCTGCAGAATAAATCATGACACTACCGTAATCTGTTTGTTCTTCCATAATTTTGGTTGATTTCTATCCAGAAAGATTTGCAGATATTACGGCACTGCTGTAACGAATATTACAGTACCGTAATTTGTGGTAAATTCTTTACATAAGATTTTGCGCGATCACGGTGTTGCCGTGGTTATTTTTATGGCACGTGTTTATTCTATAATTTTAACCATAACACATTACGGCACTACCGTAAGGTAAATTACAGCCGTAATTGTATCCCAGGTAGCCGATTTACCAGTCATATTGAAGCCCGATTTTTGTGCGGATGATTGCGGATGATTTAGACCACCAATTCGAGATCCGTAAAAAGGGAAATACTCTAAAGAAAGAAGAGAGCATCAGCGTACCAAAAGCCCTAATTTTGATCAGCGTTTTAGAGAGAAATCGAGTTCTTCACCGCTGCCCTAGGTTTCACCACCGGGAAGCGTACAGAGCATCTCTGGCCATGAAATTTGAAGGGGAGCTAAGCTTCAAGGAGAAGAACATACGCCAGAAGTTTCAGAGCGAAAGGAGACCGATCGAAGTAGAAATCAATGAAAGAGGCACCGCCAGCACTGTTCATGGCGAATTTTGGGGCAAAATTACAGCTGTAATTTTCATTACAGCCCTGTGTTTAGTAAAACTCCCTCCTTCTCGATTTCTGATTGTTCTAGACTATGGCTTATTGTAACTCTTCTATCATGGTAGCTTAAACATCTTTTGAGACAGGGGGTGTAATACCCTTAGTTTCATAATGACTAGATGATCCTTGATTCGTTAAGGAACTTTCGTTATAATAATTCTGCTTAAGTGATGATTATCTTTATTCTTTCTAGTTCCATATTGTAAACATGTATTAGCGTTTTTGTGATATACACTGAAAGGTGACTTGCAAAACTTGGAACCCTAAAATTAAGATTTAAGAACTCATCATAAGAAATTAGGTTTGTTCTTATTTCTAAGATTTTAGAAGTTTATTGACTTGATGATAATCTGATCTAGGAGGTATTAATGAATTAAACATGAAGATATTCGTAAGAAATTAGTTATCGGATCGTTGGAAACCCTTAAGTAGAATCTGTGAAACTAAAGTATGAAAGTATTTAGTTTTCACTTGAGATGATTGACATAGAGATTGGATGCATGAAAGTGATCTTAAACTCCTTGTTAATGATTTACTTATCTTTAGCATTGAATTAATCTTGCGCGATAGTGAGGATTGATTCTTTGTAAATTGTCTGCGCGAAAGCGAGATGATTTCTTTATAAAGTAAATTATATCTTTATCACAATAAGAGTGGACTGACGATTCGCTTATTTCCTTCTAGTCATAGAAATTAAGGTGGACGAAACCCTAGTCCCAGCTTTTCTCTCTGACTTTTCGTGTGCTTTCTGATCGTTCGCTTACATCATATTCGATTGCCTAGCTAAAAAGAAATCAATTTTTTGGTACTTAACAAACGAGGTATCTGTGGTTTGATATCTTAATTATTACTTCGAGTATCCATGCACTTGCGGACACAGCAAGTTTTTTACGTCATTGCTGGGGACCTTGGTCTTTGTTAATATCAAAGAAATTGAAAGTTTTGCTAGACTAGGTTTTGTTTTATTTTCTGTTTTTGTTATTTTCTTTAGGAATCTTCAGAAGTTGAGATTAATTCTATCTTATGTATTTTCCTGCCTATTTTGAGTTTATTTGATCTATCTACTTGTGTATGCGTAGGAATCTTAGATCAGAACCTCTAGTTCTCTTAGATCCTAAGATTAACAAAACTCTTAGACTGCGCAGGAAACTCAGATTTGAAGGAAGACAGGAAGAAGAAATAGTCATGGCAGACATAAGATCACTTAGGGATTATGCAGTGCCGAATCCGCAATGAATTCACTCTAGCATTGCTATGCCAGCAATAGATGCTAACAATTTTGAAATTAAACCAGCTTTTTTGTCCATGATTCAACAAAATCAGTTTGGAGGATCACCACTTGAAGATCCTAATCAACATCTCTCTCTTTTTCTTAAATTTTGTGACACTATTAAGATTAATAGTGTGTTTGATGATGCACTAAAACTAAGATTATTTCCTCACTCTCTCAGGGACCGAGCACGTGCCTGGCTGCAATCTCAACCAACTGGAACATTCACCACATGGGATCAAGTTTCAAATGCCTTCTTGATGAAGTATTTCCCACCAAGTAAAATGATCTAGTTGAGAAATCAGATCACTAGCTTTGCATAAAGGGTTGGCGAGTCTTTAAGTGAGGCATGAGAGCGTTTCAATGAATTACAACGGAAGTGTCCTCACCATGGCTTAGATAAATGGGTTTTAATTTATATATTTTATAATGGTTTGCTTAATAATACCCGTCTCATTGTTGATGCTGCTGCAGGTGGAGCCCTCATGAACAAGACCATTGATGATGCTTTCACTCTGCTAGAGGAGATGGCACTGAACCGTAACCAGTGGACCACTGAGAGAGGAGTGATATATCGTCCTCCACATGGTAAGAATAAGAATGATGGTTGGCACACTTTGGCTGAAAAGGTAGATTCTTTGTGCAATAGATTCGATTCTTTTCAAATGCATACTACTATACTTTCATCTTCGGTTGAATATGATATTTGTGGAAATCATGGACATTATTCTGGAGAGTGTAAAGTAATTGCTGATTAGGGTGTAGATCAAGTTAATGCAGTAGCAGGTTACAATCAAAGTAGAAATAATGACCCATACTCTAGTACATATAACCCTGGATGGAGAAATCACCCAAATTTGTCTTGGAGAAACAACAATAATGCAGGAGGACAGGGTGAGAATAGAGGATATCAACAAAGGCAGCAAAACCAAAATCAGCCCCATAACTCTGGTTTGGAATCTATAAGTGAGAAACTAAGTAGGGATTTTGGGGATTTTAGAGGAGAGATTAAATAGCTTACTTCTGAGGTAGAAGCTTTAAAAGCACACAATAAGATTCTTGAAAACCAGATAGCACAACAAGCTAGCACATCCCATAGATCCCTGGGGAAATTGTCTTCTAAACCTGAACTGAACCCTAGGGAACATTGTAATGTTATAACTACTAGGAGTGGGAAGCAATTAGATGAACCTAGAGGTAGATTTAAGGATCAGGAAGAGCCTGAAATTGAACAAAGCAGTGAACCAGTCTTAGAAGAACCTCCTGTACATGAGCAATCCCATGCTAGTTCACCACCTCACCAGGGTTATGAACCAAAAAGTGATGAGACATGTCAGCCTGATATTCCCACACCTAGTTTACCTACACCTTATAGGCCACCTATACCTTTTCCCCAAAGACTAGTCTAAGCTAAATTAGATAAGCAATTTGGGAAATTTCTTGATGTTTTGAAAAAGCTTTATATTAACATTCCATTTACTGGAGCTTTGTCTCAAATGCCCACATATGCTAAGTTTTTAAAAGAAATTTTGTCAAATAAAAGAAAGATAGAGGACTATGGTACTGTGGCATTAACTGAGGAGTGTAGTGCTATCATCCAAAATGAGTTGCCACCAAAATTAAAAGATCCAGGTACTTTCTCTATTCCTTGTTCAATTGGGAGTATGGCTTTTGACCGAGCCTTATGTGATTTAGGTGCTAGTGTAAGCCTAATGCCCTTATCTATTTATAGGAAATTGGACATGGGATAGCTTAAACCAACTTCAATATCTTTACAGCTCACTGATTCATCGGTTAAGTATCCTGTTGGAATCCTATAAAATGTTCCAATCCAAGTAGGCAATATTTCATTCTAGTAGATTTTGTAGTGTTAGAAATGGAGAAAAGTTCTAAAAATCCAATCATCCTTAGTAGACCATTTTTAGCTACAGCAAGTGCGGTCATTGATGTAGGAAAACTCACACTAAATATTGGTGAAAATATAATTAAGTTTGAATTAGTAGATTCATTGAAAAAAGCATCACATTCAGGATCATGTTGTAGTATTGATGTAATAGATAATGTTGTTGGCGATGTGCATAAATTATTTGATGAACCTTATAATTTTGAGAGTGACACTTCTTTTGAGTATGTGAATAAAGAGTTTTAGGAGAAAGCTGATTTAAAAGCTGAAAAGAAAAGAAAGAAGAGACAGAAGAGAAGAGAAAGATTGAGGCTGCTTAACAAAGGAAGAAAGCTCTTAGGCAAAGTTGGACACTGGTTCTTGAATGAGCCTTATGTACTCAGAAAGGAAGAACAAAATAAAGAGAGATCAGAATGGCGACTCAAGGAACCACGATTAAATCCAAATGCTGAATGGCCAAGCTAATGACCTTTAAATTAGCGCTTCTTGGGAGGCAACCCAAGCATTCATACTTTAGATATTTTCCTTTATTTTAGTTTACTTTTTTTAGAACTAATTTTTCTTTTCTTTTTGCAGGAAAAATCAAATTTTGCAGAAAATATCGCACTGCCGTAATTCATATTACGGGCCATAATTTTGGTTCATTTTCATATAGAAGGTTTATTGGCTTTTATAGCACTACCGTAATGATTTTTATGAGCCATAATTTCGTGAGATTTTCAATCAGAAAGTTTCCATGATTTGGTTCGTATTAAGGTAGTACCGTAAAAATTTTTATGTACCGTAATTTTGTGTTGATTTTCATTTATTTTGTCAAAAAAAAAATCTCTCTCTTCATTTTTACGACATTGTCACAGCGTATTTCATGGTACCGTAATTACGGTTGATTTTTTACCAGAAAGTTTTGTGCGTTTTACGGTATTGCCGTAATCATTTTTATGGTACCGTATTTGCCGTCAATTTTTGAACCGAGAGTTTTGAGAATTTTACGGCAGGGCAGTATAGATATTACGGCTTGTGTTTTTTGAACTGCATGAAATACGGCACAACCGTAAGGAAGATTATGGCCATAATTCTATTAGCCCTATGTGATTTCTCTGCCGTATCTCTAGGGTTTCCACCATTTTTAGAGCTTTTCACTTGTGCTCTCGTGCCGACTTCAAGTTTCTGACCTTCCCTCGCCTTCGGAGCTCGCCAGCGACCCTTCCTGACTAGCTCCGACCGTCGATTTGGTAATCTCTAGCTTGATCTATTCGGTTTGGCGAGTTTAGGAACGATTTCCGCCCCTTTCTCATTTTTCTTCTAATTCTTTGTCGAATCTTGAAATTTATGCTTGCATTTGCTTCTTTGATCACTAGCGAACCTTCCTAGTGCAATTTCCAACGATTTTGGCAGAAATTGGAAAGATTTTGAGCCTTGAAATCTGGCACGCTTTGCCCTTATCAATTTTTGCTTCGCTAGACTTGTTGTTTTTTTCCTAGGTTCTTGCCAGAGTGATGTAGGAGGAACCAACACTGAAAAGGATGAGGATGTGAACCCAAAAGAACACTACAAAATGCCCCTGCGAGCCAAACACGGGCAGGCCATGCATGCAAACACGGGTGTATTCAGCTCGTCAAAATCCTACAACTCTGAACATGGCCATGCGTCTAAACATGGGCAAGCCGTGTTCGCCTCGGCAAATCCTGGAGGCCCTGAACATGGGCGTGCATCTAAACACGGGTAGGTCGTGTTCATCCCGGCGAAAATTGAGAAGAACGGTGATTTCAGACGCGAACGAGAACATGGCCGTGTGTCTAAACACGGGTAGGCCGTGTTCACCTCGGCGAATCCTGAAGACCCTAAACATGGCCATGTGTCTGAACACGGGCAGGTGCATCGGCACCTCGTCGGAACTGGGAGCACCTAAACACGGCAGTGTTCACCAACATGGCCAGGCCGTGTTCCCCCCTGAAGCCCCGGAAGAGGACCGATCATCCCGTTTCGACGTACGTCACCCTCCCTACCATGTTGCTCCACCTCATGAAGACCCAGAACAGCCAAACAAGGCGACAATCCGGTGGTCCCAATGCCAAAGCAACCCTCCGGACCGCTTCATGGGCATCATCAGTCCGCTCTCCATCCATACCGATGTTAGGGTATGCCCTTAAGGCTAATGTTTGAGGCCTTGGGTTATTATCAGTATCATGTATAAACTGAGTATATGTTTATAAAGGCAATTGTTATTATTCAGATTGTTACATTATCTGCTGCGGTATGTATACCTCTGAGTAATGTCTCAATGATGTTCAGCTTTGCTGACATTCAGAGTTGTCCTTAGTCGAGATATCTTAGTGAACATGAGACAGCCTTGATATGATGGAGACTAATATGTGTTCTAATCTTATAGGATGCTTCGAGCATGGAATAAGATTTAGACACATAGGTGCATTGGATGTACTGGACTGACCCTACTTAGGATATTCAATTGTTTGTCACAATGTGAATAAGTCCTTATAAGCAAGCAAGTGGTATATTCCCTCTGACTTGAGATCACTTGTGTTACTAAGTGATGATTGGCATTGTCTTGAGGTACTTCAATATCATTTGAAAGATAATGGTTAAGGATTATCTTGGATAGTGGGCATGAGTCATGTTAGGACACTGGTGATAGATAAAGGATTGCCTCTCCTAGTTGGAGTGTGATGTTCTACTGGGGCCCCCTCCGGATGAGATGGTTGAGAAAGTGTATGGCCATACCCAGATGACTATGTTCATCTGATCTAACCATTCTCATCGTGTTGGAATTACAGGCTTGACAGGCTTGTCCAACGAGAACATCCAGTGGCAAAGGGAACATGTATACTGAGTGAATTGGATTCACACTTGTGCTATGGTTTGGGAGTAGTCTTGGAAGACTCTTTCCTTCATATCAGGAGACAGTGATGTGTTGTTAGATACCCCTCTCTGATCGTGATAACATATGTTATCGTTACCGACAATGAAGGAAACCCTTAGGGTCGCACAATTTGATGATATGGCTTACTTATGTCAGATCGTGTGGACTGAATTGTTCTAGTTCAGTTTAAAGCAATTTAAACTCTGATTGGAAGTGAGATCTAGTCTGATCATGTTTGATTGATTAGGGCATATGATCGGTAAGCTTCGATCGGGAGAATTGATGCTTGATCGAAGAGATCAAGAGAGTCAAGAGACGTGTGGTTAGATCTTGAACCATGAGGTTCAAAGAGATCATAACCAGAGCTGGTTCGATTTGGTCCTTGAACCAAATGGAATTGAACCGGTTCACTTAGTGAACGCATGGTTCAATTAAGAGACAAGTTTCGGTTGGTTCAATCGATGGCTTCATGGGGGGTTAAGTGCTTACTATTTTTGGAAGGCGTTTTTCTTTTTGGAAAAACCTCCCACGTTTTCGAACGTAAGAACGCCGCTCGCCCCTTGTTCTCTTGCTCTCGTCTTTGGTTTGTCTTCACGCCAAGAGAGGGAGTTCGCCCAGCAAAGAAAGAGACATCTCTTCACACGACAAAAGAAACCTTGGTGACTTGCTAGCACAAGGAGCGCAAGGAAGGAGGCCTGTCTCATCCTGTGTGTGATTCCTTTGGAGAAGAGGCATTCGCCCCTTTCTTCTTCCAAGCCGCCTCTCATGGCCATGGTAACATCCTCACTTGTTCTATACAAGTTGTTAAAAGTTGATCATATGTTTAAGTCAAGCGATTTTGAAACCTAGCATTTCCGCCGCTGCACACTCTAGATGCGCATGTGACCTAGGGTTACTTTCAATTGGTATCAGAGCATGGTTTTGGCTTGATACATATGATTTCTATCTTGTGATCCATGTTTGTTTTATGATTTGGTATGATATATTAGATGCGCATCCTCTTGTTATCATACGAAAATACATATCAAATGTTAGATGTATTTTGTTAACATTTAAGCTTGCGCAAGTGATGTTTGTTTGCGCTTTTCATAGAAGTTTTCAATCAAAACTTATCATCATGCGCGACCCTCACTAGATCTATCTAAGCGCCTGCTTCAAATACTTAGACGAGTTAATAGGGTTGAAGTCGTTAGTCAAGTCTGGACCCAATAGCCTAATCAGACCATCTGACAGCCTAGATGGGTCGGCCGGATAGCACCTGTGCGCAAGCTATACAGGTGGCTATAGGTCGACTGCAGAAGGGCGTGTAGCGATGTCTGATTGAGGCGCCTTGTGAACGATCATGATTAAGGCCCGGGGTCACACCCGCTTGCCAGAAATCATGTGGGACGTTCAGCCCTTAAGGCATGCATAGTTGACCATCAAGTCGACGCAAGTCAGTTATGACTGGGTGCATGCAAGGGCAGTGGGTCTGACTTGGTCTGATGAGTGGATGCCTATTAATGGACCGTTGTAAGGTAGTAGGGCACATAAGGAAATAAAATTGATGCCATGGGTATTTCAAAATTTTATTTTCCGTTTGGATCACATGTATGCATGTTTAACATGTTGATTGGGTGTTTATTTATTCTTATGTGGGCTGCCCTTATTTGGTGTGCTGTGCTGGGGCCTGCGTGCCTGGAATTTAATATAAATTTTGCTGTGATCTGCGAATCACATTTCAATTTATGAAAAATGTATAATTGACCTGCGTGTCAAACCATGTCTAGATAGATTAAAATGTAATTTAATCAGACATGAGCACATGAGCACACATGGCAGAGGCGCTTGCAGTCAGTGGCTTCACCAGGTGGGAGGTCTAGAGTTCGACTCTAGAGCAGGCGCATACTGCCTGGAGGGCATTTGGGCCCGAGCTGGGCCAGATGAAGTACAAGAGTCCCATAAAGAGCTCAAGTGAAGACTTTTGTGAAACTAGGGTTTTACTTAGGCTTTTATGGGCGTTTACCACATAAGATAATGGTGCTTTCATTTACTGTTTTAAGTAATATTAGCACAAGCATGTTTTATTCTTCTACTATCACTGTAGAATTTGCATGATAGTAAGAAGATAAAAGACCGATAAAATCCAACGTTAATATCAAGCTCGATTGCCTTCTGACGCGAAACCTCACTGTTCTGACTATCGTTGGGGCCATGTTGTACCCACTCAGTGGGCACGCCCAGCTATCTTCAGACGGTGCGTGATTACACCTACATGCTACAGAGAAGGGATTTATCGCTTCTCGTTGCTCAGCATAGCACGTGGTGGTCCAGGAAGTAGGTCAGGTCAGCTTGACCATATAGGCTACATATTGAGCATATGATAGCCAGATGGAGGCAGCCATCTGAGGAATCAAAGACCGTGTTGTACCAACTCAGTTGGCACAGTCTTTTGGATTGCCTAGATGAAGGGGAATCGCACGGGATGGCGATTGGCATGGATAGCCTACCAGTGACTAATGCTTGAACTCTCTGTGTATCTTATCTCGCCTGAGCGGGACGCGGAAATCAAGTATGAAATCTGGATCCCATCTCACTAAAAGAGTTTCACTCTTTCGGGCTGTTTTATTGGATTTTTCAGTCAGATAAAATAGTGAGAAAAGAATCATTCTTAAGTCCTGGATTGATTCTAACATGCATACTGACCTTGTTGTTCTTGCTATGTTGTAGATTCCTGCAGCAACGAACACCACAGGGCTCAATTTGCGATCCATATTGGAAAAGGAGAAGTTTGCTGGGCCAAACTTCTCAGACTGGTACAGACAGCTTAAGATTGTACTTAAAGCTGAGAGGAAGCTGTATGTCCTTGAGTCGGCAATACCGACTCAACCCGCTGCGAACGCCGCAAGGGCGGTTCGGGATGCTTATGAGAAGCACGTCAGTGATAGTACTGATGTCGCTTGCCTTATGCTTGCGTCAATGACGCCCGAGCTTCAGCGTCAGCATGAGGATTTGTCTGCTATTGATATTATAGCAAATCTCAAAATGCTGTATGCTGCACAGGCAAGGACTGAACGCTATAACTTGACAAAACTTTTCTTTCATAGCAAACTGACTGAAGGGAGTCCAGTGGGAGCTCACGTACTCAAGATGATTGGGTACAAAGAAGCTCTAGAGAAACTGGGACATACCATCAATCAAGAACTTGTTGTAGATATTATTTTGCAGTCTCTCCCGGCTTCTTTCGATCCGTTCATCATTAATTTTAATATGAACAAAATCGACTGCACTCCGGCAGAGTTACTGAACATGCTCTGTACTACAGAGCAGACACTTGAGAAGGGAAAGCCTTCATCCTCTGTCTTAATGATTCCTTCAAGGAATAAGAAGAAGGGGAAGAAGGGCAAAACCCCTATCAAGAGCTACAACAAGGCTTTGAAACAAAAGGTGAAGCGGTCAAAGGACAACAGATGTTTCCATTGTGGCCAGCTGGGTCACTAGAAGAAGGACTGTAGAGCGCTCCAAGGAGAGAAGAAGGGAAGCAAGCCTTTCACTTCTGGCTCGGGTATTTACGTGACTGAAGTCATGGTAGCTTCTTCTATTTCATGGGTGTTGGACACTGCATGTAGAGTTCACATTTGTTCAAATGTGCAGGAACTCAAGAGAAGAAGACAGGTGGGACAGCATGAGGTGGACCTACGAGTTGGAAACGGGGCACGGGTTGCTACTGTTGCTGTAGGGGAATATAACATCTCTTTACCATCTGGTTTTGTATTAGAACTTGACAATTGTTATTTTGTACCAAGCATAACTAAGAATATTATCTCTATTCCTGCTCTTGTCAGGAAAGGTTTTTCTTTTGAATGCAAAACTTCACAGTGTTGTATTTCATATGATAATATTGTTTATGCAACTGGGTCGATTAACAATGGGTTATACATGTTGGACATGGAATGTTCTGTACAACAAATTGATAACAAGAAAGCCAAGTATGCTGATGACAGCACCTTATTATGGCATAGTCGTTTAGGCCACATTAACAAGAAGCGCATTAAGCGGTTGCATGACCATGGACTGCTGGGATCATTCTCCTATGAGGAGCTTGATACATGCAAAGCTTGTTTAATGGGTAAAATGACGAAGACTCCTTTTTCTAATAAAGTTGAAAGGGCTTCAGGTTTACTTGACCTTATTCACAGTGATGTGTGTGGGCCATTTAGTAAACATGCCAGAGGTGGCTATTTATACTTCATTACTTTTACTGATGATTTCAGTAGGTATGGTTATGTCTATCTAATGAGACATAAGAGTGAATCTTTTGACAAGTTCAAAGAATTCAAAAATGAAGTACAAAATCAGTTAGGCCGAAATATCAAGGCACTTCGTTCAGATCGAGGTGGGGAATACTTGAGTCGTGAGTTTACTGACTATCTGAAGGAGTGTGGGATTATCTCACAGCTCACTCCACCAGGAACACCACAATGGAATGGTGTGTCCGAAAGGAGAAATAGAACCTTATTGGATATGGTTCGTTCTATGATGAGTCAGGCTACTCTACCTTACTCCTTTTGGGGATTTGCACTGGAAACAGCTGCAAAGGTGCTAAACCGAGTGCCATCCAAGGCCGTTTCAAAGACACCATATGAATTGTGGTATGGGAAACAGCCAAGCTTGACATTTATTAAAATCTGGGGTTGCGAGGCTTATGTCAAAAAGCTCGCCTCTGGGAAACTGGAGAGCAGATCAAATAAATGTATATTTGTCGGTTACCCTAAAGAAACTAAGGGTTATTATTTCTATGATCCCAAGGAGAACAAAGTATTTGTTGCTCGAACGGCTATTTTTCTTGAGAAGGAATTTCTTCTGCAAGAGGCAAGTGGGAGAGAAATAAAGCTGGATGAAATTCCAGAAGTGGGACAAAGTAGTCAAGCTCAGTTGGATGAGCCTGAGCAAATAGATCAGGTTGATCTTCAACCTGAGGCTCAGATGTCACGGGAACCGCGTAGATCGGGAAGGATCCGTCGTCAGCCTGAGCGCTATGACGGAGTCTACATCATTAATGATGAACCCCTCACTTATGCGGATGCGGTCAGTGGACCAGAATCAGCAAGATGGCTTGAAGCTATGCGAGCCGAGATGGACTCCATGTCAGACAACCAAGTCTGGGATTTGGTTGATCCGCCTCCGGGAATAATCCCTATAGGCTGTAAGTGGATCTTCAAGAAGAAGAAAGACATGGATGGTAACGTGGTTACCTATAAGGGCAGGCTAGTTGCGAAAGGTTTTAAACAAATCTACGGGATAGATTATGATGAAACTTTCTCTCCTGTAGCCATGTTCAAGTCCATTCGAATTATTCTCACGATAGCAGCATATTATGATTATGAGATCTGGCAAATGGATGTGAAGACCACTTTCCTTAATGGAAAACTGGAAGAGGATGTGTATATGACACAGCCTGAAGGTTTCATCAATCCATCAGAACGTCATAAGATATGCAAATTAAAGAAGTCCATTTATGGACTAAAACAAGCATCGAGAAGCTGGAATATTCGTTTTGATGAATCAGTTTGTGAATTTGGTTTCATCAAAAATGGAGATGACCCGTGTGTATATAAAAGGTTTAGTGGGAGCGTGATTACTTTCCTAGTCCTCTACGTCGATGATATTTTAATCATTGGAAACGATATTCCTGAACTACATGCAGTTAAGGCAAGGTTAAGAAAATGTTTCCAGATGAAAGATTTAGGAGAAGCAGCCTATGTATTAGGTGTGGAGATCTATAGAGATAGATCTAATAGGCTTCTCGGGCTGTGCCAGAGTACTTACATCGATAAGGTCCTGGAGAGATTCCATTTAGAAAATTCTAAAAGAGGATATCTTCCAGTCAGACATGGTCTGAATCTTTCAAAGAGCCAGTGTCCTCAAACACAATCTGAGAAAGATGAGATGGACAATACGCCTTATGCTTCGGCTATTGGGTCCATCATGTATGCGATGTTATGTACTCGCCCAGACGTCGCTTACGGGTTAAGCGTAACCAGTCGGTTCCAAGGTAATCCAGGGAAGGCACACTGGATTGCAGTCAAGAACATTTTAAAATATCTTCGGAGAACCAAAGATATGTTCTTGATTTATGGAGGTCAGGAAGAACTCAGTATTGAAGGATATACTGATGCTTCGTTACAATCTGACCAAGATGATTTCCGATCGCAATCAGGCTATATTTTTAGCTTGAATGGAGGAGCAGTGGTGTGGAAGAGTTTCAAACAATCAATTGTTGCTGATTCCACAATAGAAGCCGAGTATGTTGCAGCCTCAGAAGCATCAAAGGAGGCAGTATGGATTCGTAAGTTCATTCAAGAACTTGGTCTTGTTCCTTCAAGTGCAGATCCATTGGTTATCTTCTGTGATAACACTGGAGCGATTGCACAAGCAAAGGAACCACGGTCACACCAGAAGTCCAAGCACATACAGAGAAGGTTTCATTTGATCCGTGAGATCATAGATCGAGGAGAGATCAAGATCTGCAAGGTACATACAGATGACAATCTAGCTGACCCGCTTACAAAGCCTCTGGCGCAGCAGAAGCATGAGAAGCACTGTAATAATATGGGTTTGAGATTTCTCAACCATTAGTTTAAGTGCAAGTGGGAGATTGTTAGGGTATGCCCTTAAGGCTAATGTTTGAGGCGTTGGGTTATTATCAGTATCATGTATAAACTGAGTATATGTTTATAAAGGCAATTGTTGTTATTCAGATTGTTACATTATCTGCTGCGGTATGTATACCTCTGAGTAATGTCTCAATGATGTTCAGCTTTGCTGACATTCAGAGTTGTCCTTAGTCAAGATATCTTGGTGAACATGAGATAGCCTTGATATGATGGAGACTAATATGTGTTCTAATCTTATAGGATGCTTCGAGCATGGAATAAGATTTAGACACATAGGTGCATTGGATGTACTGGACTGACCCTACTTAGGATATTCAATTGTTTGTCACAATGTGAATAAGTCCTTATAAGGAAGCAAGTGGTATATTCCCTCTGACTTGAGATCACTTGTGTTACTAAGTGATGATTGGCATTGTCTTGAGGTACTTCAATATCATTTGAAAGATAATGGTTAAGGATTATCTTGGATAGTGGGCATGAGTCATGTTAGGACACTGGTGATAGATAAAGGATTGCCTCTCCTAGTTGGAGTGTGATGTTCTACTGGGGCCCCCTCCGGATGAGATGGTTGAGAAAGTGTATGGCCATACCCAGATGACTATGTTCATCTGATCTAACCATTCTCATCGTGTTGGAATTACAGGCTTGACAGGCTTGTCCAACGAGAACATCCAGTGGCAAAGGGAATATGTATACTGAGTGAATTGGATTCACACTTGTGCTATGGTTTGGGAGTAGTCTTGGAAGACTCTTTCCTTCATATCGGGAGACAGTGATGTGTTGCTAGATACCCCTCTCTGATCGTGATAACATATGTTATCGTTATCGACAATGAAGGAAACCCTTAGGGTCGCACAATTTGATGATATGGCTTACTTATGTCAGATCGTGTGGACTGAATTGTTCTAGTTCAGTTTAAAGCAATTTAAACTCTGATTGGAAGTGAGATCTAGTCTGATCATGTTTGATTGATTAGGGCATATGATCGGTAAGCTTCGATCGGGAGAATTGATGCTTGATCGAAGAGATCAAGAGGGTCAAGAGATGTGTGGTTAGATCTTGAACCATGAGGTTCAAAGAGATCATAACCAGAGCTGGTTCGATTTGGTCCTTGAACCAAATGGAATTGAACCGGTTCACTTAGTGAACGCATGGTTCAATTAAGAGACAAGTTTCGGTTGGTTCAATCGATGGCTTCATGGGGAGTTAAGTGCTTACTATTTTTGGAAGGCATTTTTCTTTTTGGAAAAACCTCCCACGTTTTCGAACGTAAGAACGCCGCTCGCCCCTTGTTCTCTTGCTCTCGTCTTTGGTTTGTCTTCACGCCAAGAGAGGGAGTTCGCCCAGCAAAGAAAGAGACATCTCTTCACACGACAAAAGAAACCTTGGTGACTTGCTAGCACAAGGAGCGCAAGGAAGGAGGCCTGTCTCATCCTGTGTGTGATTCCTTTGGAGAAGAGGCATTCGCCCCTTTCTTCTTCCAAGCCGCCTCTCATGGCCATGGTAACATCCTCACTTGTTCTATACAAGTTGTTAAAAGTTGATCATATGTTTAAGTCAAGCGATTTTGAAACCTAGCATTTCCGCCGCTGCACACTCTAGATGCGCATGTGACCTAGGGTTACTTTCAACCGAGGTGGCTCAACCCAAGGGCGTTGTAAGCCAACCTTTTGAAGGCCCAACTCCAAATGGACCCCACAACCACATCAGCAACACATCCCAAGAGCGAGCCACAACGGTCGTGGCCCAACCCATGACTTCCAAGTTCTGCTGTTTTGTTGCAATGTGCTTGGAGCGCGTCTAACTGCCTCTGCCACCACCCGTATGCTAAAGAATCAAAGGACCTGTGCCCCTGCAGGAGTAGTTAGTAGTTATTAGGATTATATTTCAGCTTGTTTTATGTGGCAGCTTGACCACTTTTTGGTTGTTAGTTGTTAGGATGCTGTCCATTTTGTCTTGTTTCCCTCCTTATCTTGTAAAAGTGAGGGCTGGCCAGCATCAATCTTTAGTTCTCTAGAGTGGTAGAGTGCTCCAGCTTGTGGAGATCATAGAGAGTGCCTTGGTTCTGGAGTTGTAAGAGTCACAGTCGGTGCTTCAACTCGGAGTTGTAGTGTGTGTTCCCCGCTTTCAAAGAAGTAAATCCCACCAGTGTTGGTGGGTCAGGTTCACCTGTTTGTTCACATTTCGTTCGCTGTTCTATTCCACTGTGTGCTTTCCTTTATCCCCTCACCCACGAGCATCCGAGCATCGGAGGCGTGGATGATTTCCTGTTTGCGGTTTGGTCGCAGGTGCATCGGCGCACGAGTTGAACCCCACGAACCCGCCACCTCATAACGTGCTGCGCTTAAAGTTGCTTGAGAGGTTAGTGAGTAAATTTTGCATAGTTGGGTGCCGCCGGTTTCTCTCAAGCGTTTGTATTTCCCCGGAACGGATTTGCGCTGATTTCTCATGTTTCTTGCTATTTTTCGAATGATTTTACTTCCCTCGCCTCAAGACCCTCTCTCGATTTCTGCGCATTGTGTAAACACTGTAGAGTATGGCTTTAAGGACCTCCCACCTATAGTAGCTTCATCAAATCTAGTATCAGAGCAAGGTTGCGCATTCAATTCTTATCGTTTGCACGATCTAACTTCCTCACATTGCATATTTCTGCATCATTTCCGCATCTTTCAACATCTCATAGTCGAATCCATTTGTTTGTGCATGGTGACCACGAGGTCGCAAGTCATGTCATCCCAATTTCCGGATACCATCCCCGAAACACAAGAGTCGGTTCAGCCTTCGGAAGGGGCTAACACCCATTTAGAGTCTATGGCTGCGCTTGAGGCGCGAATTTAAGCGAAGCTTGAGGCGCTATCCGCACGAGTGGATGCCCACCAAGCGAGCACGAACACCATGGTATAGCAGATTTTGGCCTAGATCCAACACCTCACTGGTCACCTTGGGTCCACGGAGCATAGCCGCCCGAACCCGGCTAACCCGTCGGCATCCGCAAACCCAGCCCCCACTAGAGAGTTGCCTCCGTTGGCTGCGCCTACTTGGCGGCGTGTCAACGAGGATGAGTGGGGTCGCCAACGGCCTTACGAGGTCCATGGGGCCCCAAGTCATGGTGATGACCCACTTGATGAGAACGACGTATGTGCCGCACAAGGGCCCCAACCCAACGGTCGCTTTGGCCATGCTGGGGCCGCACCTCGCATCCCAGCCCACACCCGTGTTGAGCGTCCCCGAGTGGATGACGATTTCTGCCGCTTCATTCAGAACACCCCTGCACCCTTCGCGGGTGGTCTCGATCCCACGCAATTCTTGGATTGGGTCGCATCCATCGACGCATATTTTGACCTTAGTGATTGGCTACAACACACGTGTGTTAGGTATGTGCGCACCTTGCTCGAGGGGCCTGCACATTTACACTGGGAAAACATGGAGTGCCAAAATGCGCAAAAAGCCCTTCCCCCGATCACTGAGTGGGCAAAAATGCAATATCGCCTCCGTGAGCGATATGTACCTCCTTCGTATCTGCAGCGTCTCCTTGACCAGTATAGCAGCCTACACCAAGGCTCGTGTACTATCGAGGAGTATTGTCTCACCTTTGAGACACTACAACTCCGTTGCAACTTGCAGGAGGATCCTTAGTCGGTATTGTCTAAATTTAAGAATGGGCTCCGCGCCGATATTCGCCGAGCCTTGCCCACGTATGGTTTAGAGACATTTAACCAAACCTTTCAGCGTGCTAGAGACATCGAGTAGGACCTTCGCATCACGGCTAGACGCAGCGAGGTCGGGCCCCACAGGCAACCTCATGCGGGCGGTCCCTGCATCTCCATCCATGCCCCGAGCATCCAGAGCCTCGTCCGGACCCTCGACCCACACCCCCGGCCCATCAGTCCCCTAAATGTCCAAACCCCGAGACCTCCACCTCTCGACCCACTTAGGAGGAGAAGGGCAAGGCCCCCACGGTTGGGTCATCTAGTCAAGTGACCTATTACAATTCCTTGTAACAGGGCCACCTGTCACGTGATTGCCCCAAGAAGCCTGCGCTTGCAGACGAGGGCCCTGCCCACGTCGCCACCATCACTCACGACCATGCTAAGCACGACGTCGAGGCCGAGTGCTACACGAGTGGTGAAGAGTTGGGTCATCCCACACTTGTGGTGCGCTGCAACCTTGTCTAGCCCTTGCCCTTCGAGGATTGGAGGCGCTGGAGCATTTTCACGACTTACATCAAGTGCAACGGGCACTCATGTAAGATTGTCATTGACGGGGGCAGTAGCTTGAACGTGGTCTCCCCTTGAGCCCCACCCGAAGCCTTACTCCATCGTGTGGGTGGAGACGTCGAGTCTTCCAGTCACCCACCAATGTCAGGTTCCCATCGCTTTTGGGAACTATCACGAGAAGGTATGGTGTGACATGGTGGCTATGGACGTCACCCACGTCCTCCTCGAGCGTCCCTAGTTATACGATAGAGATGTGGTCCACTACGGCCGGTCGAACTCTTATGTGTTTGACCACTATGACCAGAAGATTCGTTTGATTCCAGATTCGCCCAAGGAGCTTTGTGCATCCACCTCCAAAGGCTCGATCACACCCACGTGATGCGTTGTATTTACACCACATTATTGCCTATATTTTAGATCATATTTTGAGCTTATTTGCCTGATTTTGTGCTTATTTCGGTGCTTTTACTTCACTTGGCACAGAATCTTCATTTTTCTTAGTTTTATTGAAAATGTAGGTGAAACGATGTAAAAATGAAGGATCTCACGAGTTTTGAAGCCAAAGCATAATTCCCGAGGAGATCACGAGCTTACACGTCAAATTTGGAGAGAAAATGGCGAAGAAATCAACATTCACGGCCTTGGCCGTAATTATGGCTCAGCCGTAATTTTGATGTCGAGCGAAAGGCGAAAAATGGCTAAGTGTTAGGATGCACAGAAACCTTCACGGGTGAAGCTGTGAATCCATCATGGCCCGTAAAATGTTCTGTGTACAAAAGGCTTTACACACAGAGACATTTACGGCCTCAACCGTAAACTTGTTACAGACCATGAAAACGTCCGCACGACGAGTTTTTTCACTCAATTCTCCACCGATTCGAACTGGATTTGAACCAAACTTTGCAGAACCATTACTTGATGGGTTCCAAACCGGTCTAACTATAAAAGATCATATTTTTTAAGGGTTTAGAGAGCTTTTTTGGATGAACACAAGAGGCGGCGGTGACAAGAGTGAAATTCAGGTTTCAGAGCATATTCCGGCGAGATTCCACGCAAAAGCAACGATTGATCAACTCTTTCTCATCTATAGATTGAGGATAAGACGGTTTTACTGTTGAATTAGTGAATTCTTTGAGATTTTTACTAGATCTATGCTTATTCATCACATAAACATGTATTTCCTTAAGAACATGAGTGAGTAGATCCTTGTTTCGGGATTTAGGGCTTAGCCCGCTCACTATTATGAATCAATCTTTATTCATACTCTTTTTATACGCATTTATCATCATGATTTGATTGAAGTTGTGTTTATTTTGTAATTTACCTTGGCCACGTATAATTGCGCATTAGACATTGCGAGAAGGACTGAGAGGTGAATCGCAACGTCCGATCTATTTCAATTGAACCTTTGAATATAATCATGAGAGTAGGTTGGATTCTTCTAAAGGAGCTAAACAACTTTTCATAGTACTTAATGGGTTTAGTTAGGTTAACTGTCATGAAAGTAGGGAGTTAACTTAATTAAATACCGTATTACGCTCCGAGAGGAGGTGATATGTACATTAGGAAAAGTTCCTTTAATGATAGATATTTTCTATTGATTGAGTTATCTTTATAACATTTATAATTGTCAGTGCGGTGAAACCCAGAAATCCCGATTCTCTTAGAACTTGAATCCTCTAAAAAGCTACTTTTGAATTGTTCGTGCTTAGAAGTTCATCATAACTAGAGGTGGCCATGGGCCGTGCCCGGGCCGGCCCAGGCCCGGGCCCGCCTCGGCCCAATTCAAAACGGGCCATGCCTGGCACGGCCCGTTTCATATCGTGCCGTGCCTGGCACGGCACGGCCGGAGAACCGCTGGGCTCGGCATCGCCCGCGGCCCGATTGTGCGTGCCGGCCCAGGCACGGTTCCGTCGCAGGGTGAGCACGGATCCGGCCCGCGAGCTTACGTCGGCACGCGGGCCGAATATAGCCCAACGGGCCCAATGAGAGACGCGGGCCGTGTTTGGCCCAGCCCGATTGTGGCCCATGGGCCAAAGTTGGCCCACGGGCCGATTGTGGCCCATGGGCCAAAGTTGGCCCACGTGCCGACTTTGGCCCGTGTGCCAAATTTTAAAAAAAATAAATTAATTTAATAAGTAAATTATTATTTAATTAAAATATATAAAAATATAAAATATGAAAAAATAAAAAAAAATTGAGAAATTGAGAATGTATATTGCACAAATTTTTGAAAAATGTTAAAATTTTATATATTTTAGACCGGACCCATTATAGGCTGCCTACGTACCCCACTCAAAGGAGGAATCAGGTCTACGTAGTTCTCTTTTTACAACTCTTTTTACAACTCTTTCTACAACTCTTTTACAACTTTTTTTATAATTATTTATTACAACGTTTAGCCATTGTTGCTTCTGCTTGCACTTCCAAGACTTTGTTCATCATCATCCGATGAAGTTGAATGACCACCTTTATCTTGAAGACGATCTTCAGCATCTAGCCAATCTTTAAGACAAATACACATTTCCACGCTTTCTTCATTCATTTGGCTTCGCTTCTCGTCCAGCACCCTGCCGCCTGCACTAAAACAAGACTCCGATGCTACAGTAGACACCGGAGGAGTTAGTAGATCACGTGCCATGGCAAAAACCACAGGATATGATTTTCCTTGTGATCTCCACCATGATAAAATATCAAAATTATCTATTTGTTCTTCTGTGAGTAAAGATGTATGATTATTTTCTAAAAAAAATGTTAATTCATTAAAATTACTAGATCGACTTGTTGATGTTCCTTTTCTATTTAAAATTGTGCGTATTCTTCCTGTAATATTTTTATTACTAGTAGATACATTAGTTTGAGAGGATGTTGGATTCATTGTATTTCCAAATTTTAAATTATAAATATTATACATTTCATCTAATAAGGTAGAAACTTTATTTTTTTTCTCATCTACTCCTTCAAGTTCCATATTTTTATAATATTCATCTAATAAAATATGAACACCTTCTAATTTTAATCTAGGATCCATAATTGAAGCTAAACAATATAAAGGAGATATATTTTTCCAATATTTTTTAAATTTTTTTTCCATTTTAAAAATTACTTGAAAAACATTTTCATCATGTCTATATTGAGAAAATATTTCACTAATTAAAACTAAATGTTCTAAAATTAAACATGATGTAGGGTAATAAACACCAGATAAATGAGTGCTAGCATTATAAAAAATTTCTAAAATATTATATAATAACTTTGCTTTATCCCAATCATTTTCTTCAATATTTCCATCAGGCATTCTTTCATTATAAAATAATGTAAGAGGATCCTTAAATGGAAAACATGTTGTTAGCATAATTCCATCGTGTTTTAATATCAAGTTTAAATTTTTTATATGACAAACCATAAGATTTACATATTTGTCTAAAATCTTGATTTCTAGAAGTAGAAGAAGTAACAAATCTAACAGCATTTCTTAATTTAGTTACATGTTCATCTACTTCTCTTATTCCATCTTGAACACATAAGTTTAGAATATGACATGCACATCGTATATGAAAAAAAGCACCATTAAATATTGGATTTAACAATCTTTTTAATTTATTAATTGCACTATCATTATTACTTGCATTATCAAAACTAATTGAAAAATTTTTATTAATTATATTATATGAATGTAAAATGCTATGAAATTGTCTAACTATAGCATTTGCAGTATGAGAATATTCAAAAATTTTAAATGCAATAATTCTTTTTTGTAAAAAAAATTCACTATCTATCCAATGTGCCGTAATACACATGTATGACTGATCAGAATGATTACTGGTCCAAATATCAGATGTTAAAGAAATACAAGAAGTTAATGTAATTAAAGCTTGTAAAAGATTAGTTTTATATTCAAAAAAAAATTTTATAGCATCCCTACGCATGGTTTGTCTACTTACTTTTTTATATTTAGGTTGTAGTGATTTATGTATAAATTTTTCAAATTTATAATTTTCTGCTAAAGAAAATGGTTGTTCATCCCAAACAATAAATTTAGCTAATTCTTTTCTAAGAACTTCAGTAGAATAATTAAAAATTTTAAAAGAACTAGAGGAAAGATTTAGAGTAGCCTGTGCACGATCGATTTGAGTTTTATGGCTTCTGATGTGGCGAGTCAAATGACCAGTTCCACCCGATGATTTATAAGTCAAGACTTTTTTGCACTTCTTGCAGCTGGCTCTTTCTTCGCCGTTAATCATCACCACATCGAAGCTCTTCCAAACGTCGCTCGTGCGTTTTCTTGAGTCCGACACAGTAGACTCGTGAGGGTTTGCACTGCATCCCTCCTCTCCCTGCATAGTGTTAGTAGGCTCCAATTCAACATGATCTTGCTGTTGTTGATTTAGGTCGTAAGGCGGAGGGTTGGCATCTTGATCGGGTGGCATAACGGGGGTAGTACTAGTCCCTATTAGCTCCTGCTGTATTGCCTCAAGCTCCCATGGCAAAAAATCCCATGTATTGTTAAATCCCGCTATTAATTCTATATATAATATTAAAAGTTAGCCAAAAAATTTATAAAATAAGATTAAGTACTTACTAATAATAAATTATACATTAAAAAATTACCTTATCACGTGCTTGAAGATCGCTTAGTAAGAACTAAGAAGTTGAGGTTTCAGCCTTCAACAACCTTAACTTAAACATAATTATGAAAAAAAATTTATATTAGAATAATTTAAATTTAAGTACAATTACATTATAAAAGACTAAAAGTAAATTAATTTACTACTTACTTGATCTTCTCCACGTGACTAGACCGAGGGAGCTTTGAAATCTTGATGACTAGACCGAGGGAGATTTGAAATCTTAATCTCTTTTCTAAGAGATTAAGAGAGTATTAAGAGAGAATGAGAAATTAATTCAAAGTTAATTGGAAACTTATGTGAAGAAATGAGAGGGTTGGGGGGTCAATTTATAGGGATGAATTGGGTATAAATTTACATATTTATCCCCTATTTTTAATTATTAAAAGGGGCTAAAATGGTAATTTTATAACATAAAGACAATTATATCCCTAACTTTTAAATTTTTTCAAACCGTTATAGGGCTATTTGGGTAAAAACGCATGCTAAATTCAAATTTTCGAACGTTGCCGCCCAAATTATTCGTGCCGTGCCCGTGCCGGCCCGCGTGCCGTGCCTGGCACGGCCCGGCACGCCTACGGGCCGTGCCTAGCCCGGCCCAAGGGCAGCGAACCTCCGGCCCAGCACGACCCGAGCCGTGCCCGACCCGGCCCGTTGGCCACCTCTAATCATAACCACTCATTTGTTTGGCCTAGATTTAAACAAATCGAAAAGTCAGTACTTACTTACGTAATCCTCATTGGGAATGATATCTTTTTATTACTTCGATAATTCCGTGCACTTGTGGAAACCTATCAAGTTTTTGGTGCCGTTGCCGGGGATTACGGCTAGTTAATATTGGCTTATTAGATAAGTTTGGAGACTAGACACTTTTCTTTCTTTTGTTTTAGTGTTAGTTTTTACTTTTCTTTTCTTTTTGAGTGTTATTTTATTTTCTATTTTGACTTACATGTTGTATGCCCAGAATTTCTTGAACAGGTACTTTAGTTCTAGCAAACCCAGAAATTGAGCGTACATTTCGCCTTCGAAGGAAATTGCAGTTTCAGACTCAGAAGATTTTTGAAGAAGGTGCAATGGCGTCAAACAATCAATCTTTGAGGGACTTCGTTGTACCGAACATACAAGGCTTTAATTCAAGCATAGTCCGACCCAATGTAGAAGCGAATAACTTTGAACTCAAACCAGCATTGATGATGATGGTCCAGCAAAATCAATTTGGGGGATCCCCAAATCAGGACCCTAATCTACATCTAGCTATCTTTTTAGAATATTGCGACACTGTTAAAGTTAATGGAGTTTCATCTGATGCTATAAGATGAAGATTGTTCCCTTTTTCTCTCAGGAACCGTGAGAGAGCTTGGGTATATTCGTTGCCAGCAGGATCTATTACTACCTGGGACGAGCTTTCCAAAGCCTTTTTGAACAAATACTTCCCACCTAGCAAGACTGTTCAGCTGCGCAATAGGATTACATGTTTTGCACAACAAGAGGGAGAATCATTGTATGACGCCTTGAATCGATTCAAGGAGCTCCAGCGTATATGCCCACACCATGGACTCCAAGTACGGGTTTTGATCCACATCTTTTATAATGGATTGGATTATAATACCAAGTTGATGGTGGACGCTGCAGCTGGAGGAACAATCATGAGCAAAGGCGTGGAAGAGGCGACAGCTCTACTTGAGGATATGACCATGAACCATAACCACTAGTCAAGTGAGCGAAGTACTACTTCCACAGGATTTGCTAAGTACCATAATGATTCCTTGACATCTCTAGCAGCAAAACTAGATTCATTGGCATAGAAGTTAGATTCCTTTTCCTTTCCCTCAGTTGCCGTTAATGCAGTTTCTTGTGAAGTGTGTGGTGTAACAGGGCACAATTCATCTGACTGTCAGTTTATTGCTTCATCTCAAGAAAATCTTAATCAGGAGCAAGTTAATGCCTAGGGGAATTTCAATCAGAGACCAGTGAATGACCCATATTCTGCAACTTACAATCCAGGATAGAGGAACCACCCCAACTTGTCCTACAAGAACAATGAAGGGCAAGTTTCCCCTCAGTATCCCCAGCAGGATAACAGGCCACCATCGGGCTTTCAATCAAGATAATATGGACAACCCCAGAAGTCAAACTTGAAGACCATGCTAGAGGGATTTCTCATGAAACAGTAGAAGAGCACTGATGACCTCGCTGATGTGGTCAAGCAGCTGACATCTCGTGTGGATGCTTTGGCTACCCACAATAAGATGTTAGAGAATCAGATAGCTCAGTAAGCGAGTTCTACTAGTAAGCCCACAAGGAGACTACCAGGAGAGCCTAAGATAAACCCCAGAGAGCATTGCAGCGCAATAACTACGAGGAGTGGTAAGTAGCTGGATGAACCCCAGATGCCTGAGGAAGAGATCACACCTGCAGTTGACAAGGAGCAGTGTGAAGAATCATAGCCTCATAAGGAAAAGCCTATTGAGAAATAAAAGGAGAAATATGTGGATCCACCTGCGTATGTTCCACCTATCCCCTTTCCTCAAAGATTAGCCAAGACAAAGTTGGATAAGCAGTTTGACAAATTCCTAGAGGTATTGAAAAAGTTATAGATTAACATTACATTCACAGAAGCTCTGTCACAAATGCCTACCTATGCAAAGTTTTTAAAAGATATACTCTCTAAAAAGCAAAAGGTTGAAGAATATGGAACTGTGGCACCTACAGAGGAATGCAGTGCGATAATATAGAACAAGGCTCCTCAAAAGTTGAAAGATCCAGGAAGCTTCTCCATTCCCTGCCAGATTGGCAACATGTCTTTTGAAGGAGCTTTATGTGACTTGGGAGCAAGTGTCAGTTTGATGCCCCTGTCAATTTGTAGGAAACTCGACATAGGTGACATGAAGCCAACCACTATCACATTACAATTGGCTGACCGATCTGTTCGGTGACCTGTTGGAATATTGAAAGATGTTCCTATAAAAATCGGCCAATTTTTTGTACCTGCAAACTTTGTGGTGTTAGAAATGGAGAAAGACATAAGACTGCCAATTATTTTGGGGAGGCCATTTTTGGCCACTGCAGGCGCTGTTATTGATGTGAAGAGAGGGAGATTGACTTTGAATATTAGGGAGAACAATATTGATTTTGATCTTTCCTCATCCCTTAAAAAGCCCTCCTTTGAAGATTCATGTCTTAATATTGATGCCTCGGAATTGAAAACAAGAGTAGAAGATTTGAAGGAAGAAGTAGATCCGCTGGAAGTTTGCCTGATTAGAGTGGAGGATGAAGAGAATATGGGGGAAAAAGCTCAGGATTATGCAAAAATATTGGATTCAAGCCAGACGGTTAAGACACAGGAAGCAAAAATTGAGAGACTTATTCTGGTAAAACCTGAACTGGTAAAAATGAATAAATTATAACTCAAGGCGCTTCCACCAAATTTGAGATACGAGTTTCATGACAAAAATAATCAATGTCTAGTCATTAAGAAATTAAGGGGATTACACCCCATGTCCCAAACAAAGGTTTAAGCTAGCATGATGGAAGAATTACAGCAAGACATGGTTTTAGAATGATTAGAAACCGAAAGAGAGGAGTAAAGGTTACAAAACATGGTTGTAATCAAAATTACAGCCCGTAATTTGCTTTTCACGTGATGAACAGTGGCGGCGTCCACGTTTTTTATGATTTCTCCCTCGATCGATCTCCTATTGCTCTGAAACTTCTGTGGCGTGTTCTCCTTCCTCAGGCGAAGCTTCCTTGTAAATTTCGTGGCCGGAGATGGTTTGTGCGATGAACCCTATCGCGGTGGCGATTTCCTCAAATTCTCTGTGAATCCATGATAAAAATTGTTCCTTTTTGCTTCGAATATCTTCTCCTCCTAATGCTGAGTCTTCCCCTTTTACGGATCTTCAATTGGTGCCTAAATCTCAAGAAATCATGTTTTTAAGGTATCGGCAAAAAAATCAAAAATCTGTATGCAAAATTATGGTACCATGAAAACGTCACAGTACTGCCATAAATTGCCTCAGAAGTTCTATAAGGAATTCGTCTGAAATTACGGCACCCTGAAAATATTTACGGCAGTGCCGTATTTTGCCTGAAGCCTCTAGTCAGATTCGCTGAAATTACGACACTGTAATGAATTTGACCAAAATTACGGTAGTGCCGTAATTTGTCTGGGAAGCTCGTTTTGACTTGAAATTTGATGTGTGAACTCCTCTTTATGATTAGAACTCATTCATGCATTGAAATTGCTTGAAAATCGGTGATAATGATACCTTTTTGCCTGAAATTGATCAAAAACAAAGAAAGGTGTAGATTCTGAAGTATTTGGCAAATAAGGTATAAAAATAAAGCAAAAGAGCAAGATTATGACTCAAAAGACTAGCAAATGAGTATGAAAAACACTATGAAATTTAGTGTCATCAGAGTTCTTGGGGGAAAATTCTACATAGCCTGTGATAGTGAGTGCTGATTTGGATAAAATTCAAACAAAGAGATTGCTTGATGAGCTTCGACGGCACAGAAAGGTAATTGGATATTCATTGGATGACATACATGGAATTAACCCATCTTTGTGTATGCACAGGATTTATCTTGAAGAAAACTGAAAACCCTCTTTTGAGTATCAACGTCGACTGAATCCTGTCATGAAAGAGGTGGTAAAAAAGGAAGTTCACAAATTACTAGATGCAGGAGTGATTTAATCAATTTTTGATAGTGAATGGGTTAGTCCTGTTCATGTGGTTCCAAAGAAAGGGGGAGTCACTACAGTGAAAAATGAGAACAATGAGTTAATTCCGATGAGAACGGTAACTGGGTGGTATGTGTATCGACTTCCAAAAATTAAACAAAGCCACCCGGAAGGATCACTTTCCTCTTCTTTTTATTGACCAGATGCTTGAACGATTGGCTACGAACTCTTACTTTAATTTTCTTGATGGCTTTTCAGGATTTTTTCAGATACCCATTCATCCTGAAGATCAAGAGAAGACCACCTTCACGTGCCCAAACGGGACATTCGCATATAGGCGCATGCCTTTTGGATTATGCAATGCGCCGACCACCTTTCAACGATGCATGATGGCCATTTTTTCTGATCTCATTGAAAATATTATGGATGTTTTTATGGATGACTTTTCAGTGTATGGATCTTCTTTCGATGATTGTTTGTCTAATTTTTTGCGTGTCTTGCAGAGGTGCGAGGATGTAAACCTAGTTCTTAATTGGGAGAAATGTCATTTTATGGTTCAAGAAGGAATTGTTCTCGGGCATCGTGTCTCACGGAGAGGTATTCAAGTGGATAAAGCCAAGATTGAAGTTATTGAGAAGTTACCTCCACCCACATCAGTCAGAGTGATTAGAAGTTTTCTGGGACACACTGGGTTTTATTGTCGATTTATTAAGGATTTTTCTAAAATTGCTAGGCCTCTCACAAACTTATTCGCTAAGGATATTGATTTTCATTTTGATAGGGACTGTGCTGAAGCTTTTGAGGAATTGAAGAAGGCTTTTCTGTCTACACCCATCATGCAACCACCAGACTAGTCGCTCCCTTATGAGATGATGTGCGATGCAAGTGACCAAGCAGTGGAGCGGTGTTGGGACAGAGAAAGAATAACAAACTCTATGCCATCTATTATGCCAGCAAGACTTTAGACGGGGTGCAATTAAACTATGCAACAACCGAAAAGGAGCTTCTTGCCATAGTTTTTGCTTTTAACAAATTTCTCTCTCATATCATTAATTCTAAGGTTGTTGTCTTTACAGATCATTCGGCAATCAAAATACTTGGTGAGTAAAAAGGATGCAAAGCCCGAATTAATTCGATGGATACTGCTCTTATAGGAATTTGATTTTGAGATAAAAGACAAGAAAGGGGCAAAAAATTTAGTAGCAGATCACTTGGCTAGACTAACCAAAGAGAAGAACGCGGAGGATGATATCGAGATTAATGATTCTTTTCAAGAGGAATATCTATATGCTATCATAAGACAAGAGACACCATGGTATGCGGATATTGTAAACTTTCTTGTGTCCAATATCATGCCACTTGATCTGACATTCCAAGGGAAAAAGAAGTTCAAGTCAGATGTTAAGCATTTTTACTGGGATGAGCCATATTTATATCATCGATGCGCAGATAGTTTATTTCGAAGATGTGTGCCGGAAGAGGAAATTCACGATGTTCTTTCCCACTGTCATTCTTCTCCTTACGAAGGGCATGCCAGCACATCAAAGACAGCATTCAAAATTCTCCAGTCAGGATTCTATTGGCCAACATTTTTTCATGATGCTAGGAAATTTATTCAATCCTATGATAAATGTCAGCGAGCTGTTAATTGATGACACTGAAATTTATAGTAAATTTCATGCTATTTCATATATCTTTTTGTGTCAAATTCATGAACCATTTCTTATTTTTATGCCTTTTTTATCAATTACTGTGGAATCTACACTCTTCTTGGTTTTAAATGATTTTCAAGCAAAAATGCACGATTTTCAGGCATTTTCAAGCAATCTAGGTGCATGAATGAATTCCCACCATCAAGAGAAGATAACATATCAAATTTCATGAAGATTGGAGCTTCAGACCAATTTACGGCAGTGCCGTAATCTATATTACATTACCGTATTTTGACGGCTACCATAATATCAGAGCACTGTCGTAATTTGGGATTTTTTCATCTAAAAAGATTTTCAAAAATTATGGCACAACCGTAAAGATTTTTACGGGCCGTAATTTGGAGCGCTTTCCGAGCAGAAACATTGGCTGAAAATATGGCACTGCCATAAGGGATTTCACGGTACCGTAATTCCAGATAGATTTCAACTCAAGAACTCGACTGAAATTACGGCAGTGCCGTAACCAAAAACACAGCCGTAATTATAACATGGAGGCTCGATTTTCATAGTCAAATTTGAATCCGATTTTTGCAAGATTGATTACGGACGATCGGGGCAATGAAATTCAAAGCTGTAAGAAGCAAAAAGGAAGCTTTGGATGAGACGGAGGGGGAGAGACCAAAAGCCCTAATTTTCATCCACTGACAAAGGAGAAATCGAGTTTCACGCCACCTCCTTAGGGTTCACCACCAAGAAGCGTACAACGCATCTCCGGCCGTGAAATTTGAAGGGAAGCTTTGCTTGGAGCAAGAGAACATACCCCAGAAGTTTCAACGTGAAAGGATCTCGATCGGAGGAGAAATCGATGAAGAACCCAGCGCTAGCACTATTCATACGATTATTACGGCTGTAATTTAGTAGTGTGGTTATTCGTTCTTCCCCTTTCTTTTTTATTTCTGATCGCTAGAAACTATGGTTTATTGTAATCTTTTCTCCATGCTAGCTTAAACCTTTTGTGGGACATGGGGGAGTAATTCCCTTTGATTTCTTAATGACTAGATAAACTTTTCATTACTTCATCACGTATAATTTTAGCATGATAATTCTACTTTTGTGGTAATTGTGTTTTTTATTCTCCATAGATACATGTTATTAATCATGTTTTAGAGTTTTCGCAATATGGACCGAAAGTTGACTTGCTTGAGAACTTGGAACCCTAGAATTGAATGTTAGGAACTTACTGTAAGAAATTAGGTTAGTTCTTGTTTCTTGATTTTAAAAGAATAATTGTCATGTTTAATAATATGAATCTAGGATTGAGTCAATTTATGAAACATGAAGACCTTGTGCGAAAGTAAAGATCGGAATGTTGGAGAACCTTAAGTAGAACTTGTGTTGAGACTCGGATGCACGAAAGTGATCCTTGAGATTCCACTCGAGATGATCCACTTAGAATTCGGATGCACAAAAGTGATTCTTGAGTTCTTTGATGGATGGTTTACTTATTTTCAGCTTGGGATAGATCTTGCACAAGAGCGAGGATCGGTCCTTGCTAGAATGTCTACACGAGAGAGAGATGATCTTTTTATGAAGTAAATTATATCTTTATCATGATAAAATTAAACTGACGAATTTCTATTCATATCTAGTCACAAAAATCAAAGTGGATGAAACCCTAGTCCCAATTTCTCTCTCTAATATTTTCGTTAGCTTCCGAGAACTCACTTGCAAAATTTCAACTGCCTAGAAAGTAAGAAATCGATTATTCGGTACTTGATGAATGAGGTCTCTGTGGGTTCGATATCTTTTTATTACTTCGAGTATCCGTGCAATTGCGGACACAACAGTAATATCACTAGAAAAGATGAACTTCCTCAACATGGGATTTTGGAAGTCAAAATTTTTGATGTCTAAGAATTGATTTTATGGGCCCATTCCCTACGTCCTTGGAAAGAAATATATCCTTCTTTGTGTTGATTATGTATCTAAATGGGTTGAAGCAACAGCTGAGGCCACTAACGATTCACGTGTTGTAGTCAGGTTATTTAAGAAGATAATTTTTCCAAGATTTGGTGCCCCCAGAGTTCTAATCAGTGACTGAGGTTCTCACTTCATTGAAAATAAGCTCAAGTCATTGCTAAGGAAATATGGAGTACACCATAAAATTGCTACACCGTATCACCTACAGACTAGTGGGCAAGCTGAAGTTCCGAATCGAGAAATTAAGAGGATACTTGAAAAGACTGTGTCAGGAGAGGGAAGGATTGGGCACTGAAGCTTGATGATGCTCTTTGGGCTTATAAGACGGCTTTCAAAACTACTTTGGGTATGTCTCCATTCCAAATTGTTTATGGCAAATCTTGCCATTTACTTGTGGAACTTGAGCACAGGGCCTATTGGGCAGTGAAAAAGCTAAACTATGACCTAAAGAGTGCCGAAGAAAGAAGAAAAATTCAATTGAATTAATTAGCTGAAAAAAGGAATTCAGCTTATGAGAGTTCCCGCATATATAAAGAACGCGCTAAGAAGTGGCATGATCAGCGGATTTCAAGAAAATAATTTTTTGAAGGAGATAAAGTCTTACAATATAACTCACGTCTCAGGCTATTTCCAGGAAAATTAAGGAGCTGCTGGTCAGGGCCTTATATTGTTTAGAGAGTATTTCCATATGGCCTAGTGGAGATATCAAGAGAAGGACAATAAAGTTTCAAAGTGAATGGGCAACGTTTGAAACATTATTTTGAAGAGGAACAAGTTGAAGAAGACGTGTATTTGATTCTCTCAATCCATCAAAAGACCTTTAAACATGGTTTTGGTCAAGCTAATGACTTTAAAAGAGCACTTTTTGGGAGGCAACCCATATTTCTGATTTTCATTCTTCTAGTTTATCTTGATTTAATTTTGCTTTGGAGTATTTGGTAATATAGAGTTCTAATTAAGAGCAACTTTGATTGTAGGAAATTTTGAAGAAGTTTTCGTGAAAGGAGGAATTGATGAACAAGAGAATTATGGATGATGTAGTGAATTGCTCTAGAATTGTAAAAATTGAAGCAAATCTTTGTGAGTATGGTAAACTGTGATTTGGTTGATAAAACATGACGGTATTTGATGTTTGAGAGTTGATTACCATGTAAAATTTGAATATATTTGATATGGTATATTTTCCAGATTTTTCTGAGCTGTATTTCACACTTTTGATATAACTGTACAGGGTTTCGCCAATAATATAGAGGGAACTCTTGCAAAATTTTTTCTGAAATCCTTCACTGATTTAAAATGTTTATACATATGCAACAATTTAAGTCTAGGGTGTTCTTTCTTTTTCATATTTTGCTAGTCCTTCATAATTTTTTAGATATGAATTTTGAATGTTTAAGGTTTTTAAGGATTAATCAGACTCATTTTATCCTTAATTTTGAACTTAGGAAGCATTTTGGGCATTTAATTTGAAGACTTAGAAAGTTTTTGAGATTTTCATGAAAACTTAAATTGTTGAGTAAGATCAATTCAGGTATTGATAAAGTTTACATATGAATTGTTATATGTTTAAACAACATGTGCATAGTGATCCTCATACTTTGAGTTTAAATTATCTTCCTTTGATTTAATAGTGATTTTTATGGATAGAAATTTGGTGATTTTAATGATCTCCTACTCTCACGGTGGATCATTCTAAACAAACCCAATGCGTTCTATGGAAGGTTATGAAACCTTCGAGTGAATTCCAAGCACTCTCGTGTTATAGGTTCACAAGTTTTACAGAGAAGTTCCACCGTTACGATTCTCCTCTCGTCATGAATCGTGCCGGCTAACACATGAAAATATGTGGCCAAGGTAAAATCATGAAATATGCAACCAAAGTAAAATATGCTATCACAAATATCAAATAATTGTTTTAATTAAGAAATCGCAAACATCGAATGTCAACGGGCTTCAACCGAGCCCCAAAAAGGGTTTTACACTACGGAGTACATAGAATCACTGAAAAATCTCCCAATAATCATAGGAAAACTACAATAAATTGTTTCTAAACAGGAAGAGACGCTAAACCATAGTCGATCTCCCGGAATCGTGAAGTTTGAACGATCGAATCTCGCCAAATCGTCGTGAAAATCGAGTGTTGCCGTTGTTCGTCCATTCTCCCTTGTCTTTCGCACAATTTTTCCTCCACTTTAGGGCTTGAAAATTAGGGCTTTTATATTCCCTGCGTTCTCCCTCAAATCAGCTTTCCATGGAATCCTTCCTTGCTAAATTTGGATCTCAAACGTGTTGGAAATCATGGAAAATCCGAGGAGGACTCGGACTCGCGTTGCCTGGGGTGGAATCACAGGTGAACCCCGCTGGCTGTGATTAGCTCTGGACAGATTCGACCGAAAGAGACACAGGTGAACCCTGCCGGGTTCAGGACCGTGAAGTGCTCTGGTCACTTTGAGCTCTGCGCAACAAAGAGAATCACGGGTGAACCCCACCGGGTTCACCTGCCCGTGAAGCTCTCTGTGAATTTCCTGCTGTCTAGCGAAAATGCTGGTGAACCCCGTGGGGTTCACCTGGCCGTATTTTTTAGGCTAACTTTGACTGGACCCAAATTTGACGAACAGCTTCGTTTTCATATAAGAAATAATCTCATGGCTTTAGAATCTTCAAAAGACATCAAAAATAGTTGATTTTACCTAAAATTCCATAAAAGCAAGAAAAAGTAAAGATTCCGAAGCTTTCAAGTAAATAAGCCTTAAAAGAGTGTGAAAGTATCAAAATAGGCCTAGATTTATCATGAAATACAAAGGAAAATTACTACTAAAATGCAAGGCATCAAAGACCAATGTACCTTCTATTACTTGTGAACTAGACTTATGACATTTAAGTCATGGTTTCATGGCATCTAGTATATCTCACTCATTGTACCTATGTATCTATGTTGATGTCCATCATCTAACTAGCCAATATGCTGGTCTCACATGCACTAAGGTTGTCCCTTATCTACCAAGGTACTTTGACTGGGGATTAAGATATAAGATTGAACAACATCAATCTTTAGAGACATTATCATGTTATCTAATACATAAATGCAGACATTATCTGCTAATGACTCTAAATTTCATAGTATTTTTCATACTCATTTGCTAGTCTTTTGAGTCATAATCTTGCTCTTTTGCTTTATTTTTATACCTTATTTGCCAAATGCTTCGGAATCTACACCTTTCTTTGTTTTTGATCAATTTCAGACAAAAAGGTATCATTATCACTGGTTTTCAAGAAATTTCAATGCATGAACGAGTTCTAATCATCAAGATGAGTTTACACATCAAATTTCAAGTCAAAACGAGCTTCCCACACAAATTACGGCACTACCGTAATTTTGGTCAAATTCATTACAGTGTCGTAATTTCAGTGAATCCGACCAGAGGCTTCAGGCAAAATACGGCACTACCGCAAATATTTTCACATGTGCTGTAATTCCAGACGATTTCACACATAAACTTTTAGAGTCAACTAAGAGAAATACAGCACTACCGTAATTTTGGGCCAAATCATCATGGTACCGTAATTTCAAACGAATTCCTTATAGAATTTCTGAGGCAATTACGGTAGTACCATGACATTTTTCACGGTACCGTAATTTTGCACCCAGATTTCTGATTTTTTTGCCAAAATCTTAAAAACATGATTTCTCGAGATTTAATGCACCAATTGAAGATCCAAAAAAATGGGAAGACTCAGGATAAGTAGGCAAAGATTTGCGAAGCAAAATGAACAATTTTTATTCACGATTCATGGAGAATTTTAGAGAATCACCGCTGCGCTTAGATTTGTTGCACGGACCATCTCCGACCACGATTTCTGAAAGGAAGCTTTGCCTGAGGAACAAGAACACACCACAGAAGTTTCAGAGTGATAGGAAATCGATCGAGGGAGAAATCATCAAAAACGCGATCGCGTCACTTTTCATCATGACTTCATTGAAAATTACGGGTTGTAATTTAGATTACAGCCCTGTTTTGTAACCTTTGCTACACTCTTTCAATTTCTAATCATTCTAAAACCATGTTTTGCTATAATTCTTCCATCATGCTAGCTTAAACCTTCGTATAGGACATGGGGGTGTAATCCTCTTAATTTCTTAATGACTATACATTGATTATTTTTGTCATGATAATTTTGTTATGATAATTCTGCCTATGTGATGACTTTCATTTAATTCTCCTTAGTTTTATAAATATCAGCATGCTTTAGAGTTTTGCAAAATAGACTGAGAGGTTGATTGTGAAATTTGGAACCCTAAAAATCATTGAGTTTGGAACTTATCGTAAGAGATTAGGTTTGTTCTTTATTTCCTTCTAGTCATTAGAATTTGACTATAAATTTGACTGACAATCTTTATTTCCTTCTAGTCATTAGAATTAAGGTAGATGAACCCCTAGTCCTAGTTTTCTTCTCTGATATTTTTCCGTGCACTTTCCAATTGTTTGCATCATTATTCGATTTGTTTAGCTAGTGAAAACTCAATTCGTCGGTACTTAACAACAAGGTCTCTGTGGTTCTATATCTTAATTATTACTTCGAGTATTCATCCACTTGCGGTCACAACAAGTTTTTGGCGCCGTTACCGGGGATGTTGGTTTTGTTAATATTGATATAATTGATAGTATTGCTAGACTAAGCCTTTTATTTTTGTTTTTACTATTTTTATATGATAGATTTTCTTTTATTTTCTAAAAAATCTAGACTTTTCTGACATTCTACTTGTTTATGCGCAGAAATCTTAGGTCAGGACCATTAGTTCCTTTTGATCCTGAAATTAAAAAAACTCTTAGATTGCGCAGGAAATTGAGGTTTGCAGAAGGGAGAGAAGAAGAATCCATCATGGCTGAGAGAAGAACACTTAGAGACTATGTAGCCCTGAGTACACAGGGAATTCGTTCCAGCATCACTAGGCTTGCAATTGATGTAAAAAATTTTGAAATTAAACCAGCTTTCCTGTCAATAATCCAACAGAATCAGTTTGGAGGATCTCCTCTGGAAGATCCAAATCAACACTTATCTCTTTTTCTTGAATTTTGTGATACCATAAAAATTAATGGTGTATCTGATGATGCTCTTAGACTGAGACTGTTTTCTTTTTCTCTTAGGGACAAAGCAAAAGCTTGGCAACATTCACATCCAACTGGGACATTCACTACTTGGGAGCGGTTGTCAAATGCCTTCCTGCTTAAGTACTTTCCTCCCAGTAAGATGATCGAATTGAGGAACCAAATCATGGGCTTTACACATAGGGATGATGAATCACTTAGTGAAGCATGGGAGCGCTTCAATGAGTTACAACGGAAGTGCCCTCACCATGTATTAGAAGATTGGGTTTTAATTCAAACTTTCTATAATGATTTGCTTTACAACACTCGCTTAACTGTTGATGCTGCTGCAGGGGGAGCACGGATGAAGAAGACTGTTGAAGATGCCTATGCTTTGATTGAAGAGATGGCACTAAATCAGAACCAGTGGACTACTGAGAGAGGAGTGCTGTATCGTCCTCCTCATGGTAAGAATGATGGTGATGGCTGGCGCTCTCTAGCAGAAAAGGTAGTTCTTTGTGTAATCGTTTTGATTCTTTTCAGATGCAAACTACTATTGTTTCTTCTGTTACTTGTGATGTTTGTGGAAATCATGAGCACTATGCTGAAGAGTGTAAGGTTATTGTTGATCAGTGTAGTGAGCGAGTCAATGCAGTAGGGGGGTACAATCAAGGTAGAAATAATGACCCTTACTCTAATACCTAAAACCCTGGTTGGAGAAACCACCCTAACTTGTCCTGGAGAAGTAACAATCATGTTAGTGTGCAAAATGAAAATAGAGGGTACCAGCAAAGTCAACAAAATCAGAGTCAACCCAAAAAATCTAGTTTAGAGGACATGTTTGAAAAATTCATGGGTGTCCAGATGAAACAAAATGAAGAGTTTAAAGAGAGTTTTAAGGAAATTAACTCTATGTTAGATGGTGTTGTTGGTCAGAATAAGATTTTAGAGACACAGATAGCACAACAAGAAAGTACTTCTAACAGACCCCCAGGAAAATTACCAGCTAAACCTGAACCAAACCCTAGGGAGTACTGTAATGATATCATCACTAAGAGTGGAAGGCAATTAGATGAACCTAAAGGGAAATATGAAAATAATGAAAAAGAGCCTAATATTGACCTTGATAATGAATTAGAGTTGAAAAAATCTTCTGAGCATGAGCAGCCCAAACTAGTTTGTCACCTCACCAGGGTGATAAACCAAAAGGTGATGAACCATGTTAGAATGATATTTCTAAACCTAATTCTTCTTCACCTTATAGGCCACCTATTCCTTTTCCTCATAGGATTGTGCAAGCTAAGTTGGATAGGCAGTTTGGGAAATTTTTGGAAGTATTGAAAAAGTTATATATTAATATTCCATTTACTCATGTCTTATCTCAAATGCCTGCATATGCAAAATTTTTAAAAGAAATTTTATCCAACAAAAGAAAAATCGAGGACTATGGTACTGTGGCACTAACTGAAGAATTCAGTGCTCTTATTCAAAACAAGTTGCCACCGAAATTAAAGGATCCAGGTAGTTTCTCTATCCCTTGTTTAATTGGGAGTGTTGCTTTCGATCGAGCCTTATGTGATTTGGGAGCTAGTCTGAGTCTGATGCCCTTATCTGTGTGCAGGAAACTGGATATGGGAGCTCCTAAGCCGACTTCAATATCTTTGCAGTCGCTGATCGCTTAGTGAAGCATCCTGTAGGTATTCTGATAGGTATCCGCAAGTGCATGAATTTATCGAAGTAATAAAAAGATATCGTTCCCAACGAGGATCTGGCGGTCAAGTACCGATTACACGGCCGATTTATATCTAGACGATTCAAATAGTGTTTTTGTTATGGAATCTTCTAATGCAAGAAAATAAAAAGGTGGTTTTAGGGTTTTGGCTAAAAATTAATTCGGATAAATTCAGGACTTAGGGTTTCAACATGTTGACGATTATGAATTTAGTAAAAATAAATCTTTAATCAGAAAATTATAGTTTTGAAAGGGATTTTTCCTAGGGTACAGACTACCTCCTCCCGAAGTGTAATCCGGTATCTATTTAGATTAATTCCCTACTCCCGTGACAATTAGCATAAATAGACCCATTAAGTTCTATGAAAAACCATGGTAATCCTTCAAGTGAATCCGAACTACTCCCATGATCGGATTCACAGGTTTGAAAAGAATAAGTCCGATGTTGCGATTCACCTCCCGGTCCTTCTCGCAACGTCTAAGACGTAAAATTACTTGATCAGAGTAATTCACGAAATAAGCACAATTCTAATCAAATCAAATCTATAAAAGATCATGTCAAAGATTTAAAACTATGTATTTAATCCATAAATCGTCAACGGGCTATTCCCCAAATCCCGAAATAAGGGTTTACACATTCATGTTCATAACAAACAGCATGTTCATTGATGAAAATCGCATGGAAACTCTCTAAAATAATGCAAAGAGACACTAGGAAAGTATTTAGAATTCTTCCCCTTGATCTGGTGATGAAGAAGAAGCGTCAAATCCCCTCCTTTGCGTGATCTCTCGCCGTCGTTTTTCCCTAGAACTGATTTCCGCCGCCGCCGCTACAGCCTTTCATTTTAGTGCCTCGAAGCCCCCGAAACCCTTCCAAAACCTTTCCTTTTATAGTCTAATCAGTATAGAACTGGTCTAGGAAGGTTTCTTTAAAGTTTGGTTCAATTTTGGTTCAGTTTGTAGTCGAATCGAGTGAGAAACACGAAGGGGCGAAAACTTTTACGGTCGGTGATGAGTTTACGGCTTCGGCCATAATTATTTTGGTGTATAATGCTTTTGGTCACAGAAACTTTTACGGCCCGTGATGGAATTACGGCCTTGCCCGTGAAAGTTTCTGTTTATTCGTCCTCCGTTCGTCGTCGCTTTTACGGCCGAATCAGCAATTACGGCCAAGGCCGTAAATGTCTCGTTCTTCACCGTTTTGGCCCCAAATTGGACGAGTGAGCTCGTGATCTCCTCGGGAATCATGCTTTGGCTTCAAAACCCTCAAAATCCATCATTTTTAGGCCATTTTACCTACATCTTCACAAAAACCAAGAAAAGTGAAGATTCTGTGCAAAGTAAGATAAAAACACTAAAAGTAGCACAAAATCATGCAAATAAGCCCAAAATATGATCTAAAACATAGGCAAAAACATGGTGTAAAAATCACTTATCAAATAACCCTAGACTTAGAATTTTTCTTGTCCTCAAGCAATACCTTGATATGTATAAATAATGTAAAGATAAGGATTTTTCAATTGTTTTTGCCCCTATTAATATCCTCAGTTTACAAATTAAGCAATCAATATTTCAAACTCAAGTAATTCAAGAAAAAACATAATAGAAATAAATTCCCAAGAGGTTACAATCCAAGAAAGATAAAATTCACAATTCATGTCATAACATCCATTCAACACACACTAAGCATCAAATACTTTCATCTTAATAAATCTATTTCACTTAACAGATAAAATTTCTACTTCAAGAATTTCGGTGATGTAAAAGATAAGAGATTTTTAAAGCAATTTGGTCTTTAAACTGTTATATGCTATTTACTGTTAGCATCATAACATGTTTAAAGTATACTATAAAGTAGTATAATTTAACTCATAGTCTCAATCATTAAAGTCAGCGGAGTTGTCCACATGGCCTACAGCTCCTTCTTTTTCTGTGCTTTTTATTCTTCTCTCCTTTTTTTTCATTTTTTTTATTTCTGGAGAGAGCCGGTCAGTGGCATGGTATTTAAATCATTGTTGATCTTTCTGCAAGAGGGATAGATATTTATTTTTAAGATTTTCCCTCTATTACTTGATTGCAATAGATTTAAAGTATACTAAACAATGGTATAATATAACTCATGACTTAAGATTTCTCAACTAGAGGAGTTGGAGCAAATCTCAGTTAAATAAATATCACCAATTTTCTATTCATAAAAATTTTCCATCAAGTAGAAATAGATAAATTAAACTTTAAGTATAAAGATACTATGCATGTGTCATATGAACATATAACAATTCACATATGTATTTTATCAATACCAGAATTGAATTTACTCAACAATTTAAGTCTACATGAAATTTCAAAAATTCCCTAAGTCATCAAATCAATCACTCAAAATGTTTCCTAAGTTTAAAATTAAGGGTAAAACAAATTTGATCATCCTTAATAATCATAAACATTCAAAATACATACTTATAAAGCTCGAATACCATCAAAATATATGAAGACACCCTAGACTTAAATTGTTGCATATACATAAGCATTAAAATCAATGAATGATAGATTTCAGAAAAATTTTGCAAGAATTCCCTTTATAAATGTTGGCGATAACCTATATAATCATATCAAAAGAATGAAAACATGACATAGAAAAATCTAGAAACTATGTCACATCAAAGATAATCATATTTTACAATATAAACAAGTTTCAAACATTAAATATCGTCATGTTTAACTATCAAAATCATATCTACCATACTCACAAAGAAAATATCATCATCACGGTAGGTAATTGTTTCACGGCTGCACCCGTGAACATCTCGTTGAACACTTTTCCTTCATGTAAAAATTTTTCAAAAATTCCTGCACATAAAACAACTTATCATAAGATTTTCCCTCAATAAAAATTCATCAATACATGCTGCAAAAATTCCTAAAAAATTAAACAAAATCAAAAACCAAAAACTAAGAATGCAAAAATTAATAAAATTAAAAAAAACTTTGGGCTGCCTCCCAAAAGCGCTTGTTTAAGGTCATTAGCTTGACCACAGCTTCATGTCATGGTGGAGTTGGTGAATCTGTGCCATAGTAGAGAGAATATAATCTTCTACTTTTTCTTCGTATCAAGAGTGTGTCCACCAAATATATCCAGTTAGCCAGGTGGATCCGTGCCGCAGTGTCCAGTACATGTATACAAAAACAAAAGTTAAAATCATGCAAAGAATACATAATAATTTTTCTGTATTTATCCAAGAGTAATATCATGCATTCTTCCTTTAGATTTATATTAGCAACTGGAAGTAGATTAGAATTAAAATCAAAGAATTTATACCCTGGATTGATCAAGAAGTTTTCAATTTTATTTTTGGTTTTTCAATTACCTCAATGCCAATGTGACCAATAATTTCATGTGTTATCATCTTTTCAGTACCACCTGTGCTTGAATTTGATTCAAAAAATATTTCAATCACCTCATCAGCTTTATCATTAAAATCATCTCCTTCATCATCTGTCATGCAAATTTCTAATGGATTTTCCTGGAGAATAAGAATTGATGGTACAATATGCATAAGATCCTCTTCCTCATAATTTTCCTCAATTTCTTTCTCTTCAATGGGGCATTTCATCTTAACACTGTCAATTTCATCCCCATCTATATCATTAGTTCTTTCTTGAGGATCTTTAAATTCATCTTCCTTCTTTTCACAAGACTCAAAAAATTCATATATCTCTTCAAACATGTCCCAAGTATTTGTGTTGCAAGACACTTCATTATGTAAATTGTAGGGGAAAGTAAATCATAATCATCCAAATCATCAAAATTTGAGGAAGGTAAATCACAATCATCAAAATTTTTAAAGTCATTAAAATTTGAAGAAGGTAAATCACAAGCATCAAAATTTGCAGAATCCTCAAAATTTGCAGAAGGTAAATTACAATCAGGAGTCATGACTAATGATTGATCTAACTCTACAAAATTCTTAGATTCATCATGGATTTCTTCCTTTATGTCATTTTTATCAGTGCCATCAATCATACTATGAATATCTTCACTTTCCAAATCAAACTCAAGTATACAACTTTGTTGTGCTATCTGTGTTTCTAGCATTTTAGTATTAGCACATACAGATTCTACTTGAGAAGTAAGCTGAGCAATCATCTCACTAAGATCTTCAAGTTCCTTACTTTGATTTATTATAATTTTTTCAAGCATGGATTCTAGCATAGATTCTTCAGATTCCTCAAAGTGTGGTTCTGAAATATTATTTGAGCAATCCTCATCAAAAGAAGTTTGCTGATTTTTCCATCTGGAATTATACTGATCATCTTGGTACCGTGATAAATTAGAACTGGCAGGATTTCGAAATTGACACTCAGAAGGATAATGATAATAGCTTCCACAAATATCACTAGTAACATAAGATTTCATTCTTAAATATTCAGATTGTTGAGAAAAAGAATTTACCCTTGCTGCAAGTGATTGAAATGCAACTGGCGACACATATTCTCTAGTCTTTACATGTGGCACATATCCCTGATTTGACCATTGACATTGGTTAAACATTATTCTTTTTAATTTATGCAATAAATTCAAAAATATATAATGTAAAACATGAAATGAAAAATATGTAGACAAGTGATTTTTCAGTTCTCCTGCACATACAACGTGTTAATCCAAAAAGAGAAAAAAAAAACTACCTATATAAAAAAAATATGAAAAATAAATAAAAATAAAAAAAAATGAAAACAAAAACAAATAAAACAAATAAAATAAAAACAAAAATAAAAATAAAAATAAAAATAAACAAATAATAAAAAAATGTATAGTCTATAAATCTCACGATTAAAACAATATAGACTGGCCTGATCCCCGGCAACGGTGCCAAAAACTTGATAGGTATCCGCAAGTGCACGGATTTATCGAAGTAATAAAAAGATATCGTTCCCAACGAGGATCTGGCGGTCAAGTACCGATTACGCGGTCGAATTATATCTAGACGATTCAAATAGTGTTTTTGTTGTGGAATCTTCTAATGCAAGAAAATAAAAAGGTGGTTTCAGGGTTTTGGCTAAAAATCAATTCAGATAAATTCAGGACTTAGGGTTTCACCACGTTGACGATTATGAATTTAGTAGAAATAAATCTTTAATCAGAAAATTATAGTTTTGAAAGGGATTTTTCCTAAGGTACAGACTACCTCCTCCCGGAGTGTAATCTGGTATCTATTTACATTAATTCCCTACTCCCGTGACAATTAACATAAATAGACCCATTAAGTTCTATGAAAAACCATGGTAATCCTTCAAGTGAATCCGAACTACTCTCGTGATCGGATTCACAGGTTTGAAAAGAATAAGTCCGACGTTGCGATTCACCTCCCGGTCCTTCTCGCAACGTCTAAGACGTAAAATTACTTGATCAAGGTAATTCACGAAATAAGCACAATTCTAATCAAATCAAATCTATAAAAGATCATGTCAAAGATTTAAAACTATGTATTTAATCCATAAATCATCAACGGGCTATTCCCCAAATCCCGAAATAAGGGTTTACACATTCATGTTCATAACAAACAGCATGTTCATTGATGAAAATCGCATGGAAACTCTTTAAAATAAAGCAAAGAGACACTAGGAAAGTATTTAGAATTCTTCCCCTTGATCTGGTGATGAAGAAGAAGCGTCAAATCCCCTCCTCTGTGTGATCTCTCGCCATCGTTTTTCCCTAGAACTGATTTCCGCCGCCGCCGATATAGCCTTTTGTTTTCGTGCCTCGAAGCCCCTGAAACCCTTCCAAAACCTTTCCTTTTATAGTCTAATCAGTATAGAACCGGTCTATGAAGGTTTCTGGGGAGTTTGGTTCAATTTTGGTTCAGTTTGGAGTCGAATCGAGTGAGAAACACGAAGGGGCGGAAACTTTTAGGGTCTGTGATGAGTTTACGGCTTCGGCCGTAATTATGTCGGTGTATAATTCTTTTGGTCACAGAAACTTTTACAGCCCGTGATGGAACTACGGCCTTGCCCGTGAAAGTTTCTATTTATTCGTCCTCCGTTCGTCGTCGCTTTTACGACCGAATCAGCAATTACGGCCAAGGCCATAAATGTCTTGTTCTTCACCGTTTTCTCCCCAAATTGGACGTGTGAGCTCGTGATCTCCTCGGGAATCATGCTTTGTCTTCAAAACCCTCAAAATCCATCATTTTTAGGCCATTTTACCTACATCTTCACAAAAAGCAAGAAAAGTGAAGATTCCGTGCAAAGTAAGATAAAAACAATAAAAGTAGCACAAAATCATGCAAATAAGCCCAAAATATGATCTAAAACATAGGCAAAAACATGGTGTAAAAATCACTTATCATATTCTTGAGGATGTTCCTATCCATGTTGGTAAGTATTTTGTACCTACTGATTTTGTGGTTCTTGAGATGGAGGAAAGTTTCAAAATTCCTATTATTCTTGGTTGACCCTTTTTAGCCACAGTTGGTGCAGTCATTGATGTTGGAATTGACATTTGTGATAATACAATTGAATTTGATTTAACTGATTCCTTGCAAAAAGCATCACACTCAGGATCATGTTGTAGCATTGATATAATTGATGATTTTGTTAGTGATGTGCATAATTTATTTGATGATCCTTCTGATTTTGAAACTAACATATCATCTGAGTGTGTGAATAAAGAATTTTAGGAGAAAGCAGTAAATAAGAAGAAGAGACGAAGGAGAAAAGGAAGATCAAAGCTGCTTGAGAAAGGAAAAAGGTTCTTGAGTAAAATTAAACACTGTTTCATGAATGAGCCTTATGTTCCTAGAAGCCATGAACAAAACATTGAGAGACCAATATGGCAACTGAAGAAATTACGATCAAATGTGAGTGTAGAATGGTCAAGCTAATGACCATTAAATTAGTGCTTATTGGGAGGTAAGCAAAACACTTTTTCCTTTGTTTTTGGTTTGTTTTTGTCTCAATTCATTTTTTTTTAGGGATAATTTTTCTTTTTCCCAATTTTAGATAGGTTTTCAGTAATTTTCATAAATTTTTACAAATTACGGCACTACCATAATTGTTATTACGGTGTCGTAATTCATGTTAATTCTTTACAGAGAAAAAATGTGGATCACGGCACTACCGTGGAAAATTTCACAGTACTATAATTTTTGTCAGTTTTCATATATAAAGCTTTTGAGTTTTTGAGCGTTTTACGGCAGTACCGTGGGGATTTTCATGGTACCATATTTTCGTGCGATTTCAACCAGAGAATTTTTGAAGATTACGGCAGTGCCGTGGCGTTTTTCACGGTACCGTAAAAATGGGTCATTTTCTTGCCGAAACTTTTGGGATTTCCGAACAAAATATGACACTACCGTAAACCCTTCACGGTACCATAATTTGTAAATTTTTCTTGCCGAGAGTCAGTTGCCATTTTACGGCACTACCGTAATCTCTTTATGGTGCCATAATTGTTTCGACCCCACGCTTTTCACGTGTCATATTTAGGGTTTGGCGCCGTGTTTTTAGGGTTTCTTCACCCGATTTCGCGCCGACCTCTAAATTTTTACGAGTTCTTGCCTCCTAACCCTCTTGCAACCTTACCTAGTGATTTACAACCGATTTCTACCAAAGATTTGAGAGATTTCGAGCTCGATAGAGCTCGCCTGTAGCTTTTCCGCCACTGTTTTTGCCCCTTTCGTTTTCTTTCGTCCAGGCTTTGATCAAGCCACTTCTAGCTCCAAAAGGCTTCAAAGGAGGTAGAGGATCATCTCCCAAGTTGTTTTGAAGCTCGATTTCAACCCAGAAAGTCGGATTCGAATCTTGAATCCAGCCCTATTTTCAGCCCTGTTCGCATCTTTTGGTAACACTTCTATTTCCAGTTTTCTTCAGTCGTTTTTGCTGCTTTTGCTTCCATTGCCATGTCACTGGTCAAGAGGATGGTCTCAAAGAGAAAAGGGAAGACCCCCGCTGAACCTCCAGTACCACCACCAAACCCCTTCGGGATTGTTTTCAGAGATGAGGTTCAAGAACAGCGATACAACCTACTACTTACCCGATGCGTTGCGAAGACAAAATACACTGACACAAGAGATTTGGAGCTCTTAGGATTGATGGATGATGTGTTATGGATGTTTGACAAGATTGCTTTGTGGCAATTTTTTGACATGACACCTCAAACCTATCTACCTATTGTTTTGGAGTTTCTTAGTAGCTTAGAGTAAAGTTGGGATGAATATGTGGATCATTCAGATGAGGGAGAAATCAAATTCAGAATGGCAAATGAAGATAGGAAGCTCTCATTCAAAGAAATTCAACGCATATTCCATCTTCCACAGAGGGGGCGCACCGAACCACCAAGTGGGTTTATTAAGAATATTTTTTGGAGTCAAATCACGTCAGAAACTCGATTTTCACCAGCGGCAGCGAGGGCCTCAAGCATCTCGAACCCATGCATCAGATATGCCCACCGCGTCCTTGCACACACCATATTCGGGTGAGGAGATAGCGACGATATGGTCCGTCATGCTAAGTTATTCTTTCTTTGGGGTATGCTTCATGATTATATGGTAGATGTGGCTTTCTTCTTCATGAAACATCTTGATAAAGTGGCTAGGGCCAATCGATAGTGATAGGAGGGTTTCTTACTCCTATAGCACTATTCTTGGGAATTGAGCCCTACAGGATCGAGATTCCTAGGGGCAACGCAAGGACAGACATCGAATCCCGCGTTGCCATGAAGATGATTGAACGAGATGGCGACACATATTGTTTGATCTTGCAGCCTGGACTTCCCACATTGCCATTACCTAACCCTGGACGGACCTCAGTGCAAAACCCTAAAAATTAGAAGTTGTCACCAAGCTACGTATCTTATGCCACACCTGCACCAGAGACATCAGTGCCACCACCACCTCCTGCTTGGGGTGATGACCCATTTGTTATGGGCATCGATTCCTCACCACCTAGAGCCATCGATCCGCCACCGCATGGAGCCACTGGATCATCCTCAAATCACGCAGCTCCAGATCAGAGTGATTGGCAGAGTTACCGAGACCGAGGGTTTCAGGCTCTCTCTACGCAGATGTACAGATAGGAGCAACACATCGAGAGGATGATGGGTGCCATGTGGAGGATGTCCGATCAGATGAGTCACATCCACCTGGATGTCGAAGCATTGGGGAACTACATGGAATACATGGGGAATTTTCTCTATGATCATTTCGGCTTCGAAGACTCTAGGAGGGGTGGTATCTACCGTGATGCAGGTGAGGGAGTTTCTTGTTGGTGTATATGCCCTAGGACCTATGGCTGGTCCGATATGTGTCACATTTATTTGTGGTATACATCCTGGCATGGTCGTTGTTATGCCTTTTGTACATCTACATCATATGTACATTTGCATATACAATGTCCCTGGAGATAGATTTTATCTAGTCTCAAAGAATAATCCCCGGTCAAGTGTCATAGTGGATAAGGGACAACTGTGATGCACTTGAGATTGGTATATGCGTCTGTGATGGACTTGAGATTGGTATATGCGCTGGTTGAAGACGGGTTGCTAATGCAGGCATATGGGTATATCAAGGGAGATACACTAGATCGACCCGCCATGAGGATTTGACTTGGTGTCAAAGGTCAAATCTCACAATGCCATGGAGCTTGAGGAATGGGTAGCGGGGTGTAGAGGCCAGCACTATGCTTATGGGTCTTAGTTATCTGGCATGTCCTACAGTGGCTAACCACCTTAGCAACATCCCTGTTGAGGTTCGGCCAATAAAACCTCTCCTCAACCAAGGTTTGGGTTTTATCCCGACCATGGTGACCTGCAGACCCTCCTCCGTGCAATTCCCAAATGAGGAATTCTCGGATTGAGGTCTTAGGGACACAAAGTATAGGTCCAAGAAATAAGAACCCATCCCTAAGGGTGTACAAAGGATGACTTAGGGGGTCAACACTAAGTTCAGCATGTATATAAGCAAAATCAGGACAATCAATATAAGCAGTTTTCATGTTGTCAAAGCCAGTAACTTGAACATGTAATTGTTGCATAAGTAAAGTAACCCTACTCAAAGCATCAGCTACCTTGTTTTCCTTTCCTGACTTGTGTTTTAAGACAAAGGTGTATTGCTGGATATACTCTACCCACTTGGCATGTATAAAGTTCAACTTCTTTTGAGCACTAAGGTAGGACAAAGCCTGATGGTCACTGTTAAGGATAAACTCATTATGGATCAGGTAATGCCTCCAATATCTAAGAGATTGAACTACAGCATAAAACTCCTTGTCATAAGTTGAATACTTCTATTTTGCCTCATTGAGTTTTTCACTGAAAAAGGCAACAGGGTGACCTTCTTGACTGAGGGTCCCTCCTATGCCAATCCCAGAGGCATCACAGTCAACCTCAAAGACTTTGCTGAAGTCAGGGAGTCTGAGGACTGGGGCTGTGGTCATTCTAACTTTGAGTTCACTAAAGGCTCGGCTAGCAGGTTTAGTCCAAGTAAAATCTCCTAGTTTTAAGCAACTAGTAATAGGGGCAACAATAGTACTGAAGTTTCTAATAAACCTTCGGTAGAAGGTAGCTAAGCCATGGAAGCTCCTAACTTCAGTTAGAGTTTTGGGTTCTCGCCAATCTAGGATAGCTTGGACCTTAGAGGGGTCAGCTTGAAGGCCAAGTTCAGACACTATGAACCCTAAAAAGACAACACTTCTAGAGAGGAAAGAACATTTCTTTAAGTTAATGTAAAGCTTCTCTTTCCTAAGTAAGTCAAGGGTCCTTCTGAGATGATCTAGGTGAGCTTCCTTAGTTTTGCTAAAAATTAAGATGTCATCAAAATAAACAACTAGGAATCGACCTATATAAGGTTTCAGGACCTGTGTCATCAACCTCATAAAAGTGGAAGGAGCGTTAGTTAAGCCAAAGGGCATCACTAACCACTCATATAAACCATCTTTCGTTTTGAAAGCGGTTTTCCATTCATCTCCTTCTCTAACTCTAACTTGATGGTATCCACTCCTAAGATCAAGTTTGGTGAACCATCTAGACCCAACTAGCATGTCTAACATATCATCCAACCTAGGAATAGGGAACCTATATTTCACAGTTATCTTGTTTATGGAACGGCAGTCTATGCACATGCGCCAACTGCCATCCTTCTTGGGGGTCAAGAGGGCTGGAACGGCACATGGGCTAAGGTTTTCCCTAATGTAACCCTTGGCTAAAAGATCATCTACTTGTCTTTTAAGTTCGGTGTGCTCAGTAGGGTTCATTCTATAATGAGGAAGGTTGGGTAAAGTGGATCCAGGGACAAGGTCTATAACATGTTGGATATCCCTAAGTGGGGGTAGGCCATTGGGTAAGTCTTCTGGGATAAGCTCACTATAGTTTTCCAGGATGCTCTCTACCTCACGCGGGGTTTTGGTTTCAGTCTCAGGTGTGGCCTCTTTATTGATAAGGGTATAGAGAGGTTGGTCCTCTAAGCATTCCTTAGCAAAGGTTTGGGGTTGGATAAGTTGGATGGTTGGCTTTGGTTGTTTGGGTTCTTCTATCTTACCTTTTCTAGTGGAGGCTCTAAGTTCCTTAGGTAAGGAGGGCTTAAGCCTAATTTTTTGCCCATTGTGATTGAAGACATAAGTGTTGGTCCTACCATAGTGGACAACATCCATGTCAAAAATCCAAGGGCGTCCTAGGAGAATTTGGGCAACATCCTGTTGGGGTATGCCCTTAAGGCTAATGTTTGAGGCCTTGGGATTGTAAAAGTATCATGTAATAAACTCTTATATTTATAAAGGCATGGTTGTTATTCAGTTAAGCTACATTGTCTGCTGCAATATATGTTCTTCTGAATAATGTCTCAAAGCTGTTCAGCTAGGCTGACATGCAGTTATGTCCTTAGTCGATGTATCTTGGTGAACATGAGACAGCCTTGATATGGTTAAGACTAATATGTGTTCTAATCTTATAGGATGCTTCGAGCATGGAAAAAGATGTAGACTCATGGGTACATTGGATGTACTGGACAGACCCTACTAGGATATTCAATTGCTTGTCACAATGTGAATAATCCTTGTTTGCTACAAGTGGCACATCTCCTCTGACTTGAGATCACTTGTGTTTCTAAATGATGATTGTCATTGTTTTGAGGTAGTTCAATATCATTTGAAACATAATGATTATAGACTATCTTGGATAATGATCATGAGTCAGGTTAGGGCACTAGTGATAGACATAGGATTGCCGTCTCCTTGATTAAGGAGTGTGGTGTTCTAAAGGGGCCCCCCCGGCTGAGATGATTGAGAAAGTGTATGGCCATACCCAGGTGACTGTGTTCATCTGATCTAATCATGCTCATCATATTGGAGCTACAAGCTTGACACGCTTGTCCAATAAGAACATCCAGTGGCAAAGGAAATATGTATGCCTAGTGAAGCCTAGTGAAAAGGATTCACACTTGAGCTGTGTTTTGGGTGTAGTCTTGGAAGACTCTTTCCTTTATATCGAGAGACAGTGATGTGTTGCTAGATACCCCTCACTGATCGTGATAATGTAAGTTATCGTTACCGACATTTAAAGGAAACCCTCAGGGTCGCACAATTTGATGATATGGCTTACTTAAGTCAGATCGTGTGGACTGAATTGTTTCGGTTCAGTTTAAAGGGATTTAAACTCTGATTGTAAGTGAGATCTGGTCTGATCATGTTTGATTGATTAGGGCTTGAGATCGGTAAGCTTCGATCGAGAGTGTTTGATGTGGGGAGGCGACATGACCCACGGAAATACAAATGGAGTTTAAGGTTACCCTAGCTAGGGCACCTAAATTTCCATCTCTTGCATTGCATGCATCTTTAAGTTAGATTTTCATTCCTTGCATTGCATGCATCCTTTAAGTTATTTCCATCTCTTGCATTGCATGCATCTTTAAGTTAGATTTTCATTCCTTGCATTGCATGCATCATTTAAGTTAGATCTCCTAGCATAACTTGCATCATATGGTAGGTTAGATCCACCCTCCAATTACACCATGTAGTTACATGCCTAGGATCCGCCACTTATGTATAGTAGGTTAGTGCATGAAATTGATGTAATAGTATAGGTCAACTCCATTTTTGGGATGCAAGTCAAAATCAGGTCAAGACAACTCCAAGAGATGCCATGGGCCATCAGCCCAACTCATGAGGAAATCAGCCCACCCCAACCTAATGGAGCAACACCACAAGTACCTCAACTTCCACCATCCTAGTTGGCAGCCATGTGGAGTTTGCCTTCATCTCCAACCAAGACAAGAAGCAGCCTGCACAAAGTCCTACTTCAGCCCATCATGCGCCAGCCACCAAAGTCAAGAGGCAGCTGCACAATGTCCCATTTCAGTCCACCATGCGCCAGCCACCAAGGTCAAGGAGCAGCTGAACTATGTCAGCCTTTGCAGCAACTTCAGTCCCTTCAAGTGCCAGCCGCCCATACCAATCTGCAGCCTGCACAATGCCAGCCTTTTGCAGCCTCTTCAGTCCATCATCACCTCAGCGTTTGAACCTGCCATCCTGAAGAAAACTTCAAGCTAAACCTCAAAGCAATCTGCCCATTTGAGGAAAGAAATCAGCCCATTGAGTTGTCTACATCCTGCTGACTTTTGTGACTTGTCTTTGCGCTTAGAGAAGGGAGACAACCGTTGGAAGTCTCCTATATGTTGTAACCTCTTGTAAACCTCAAGTTAGAGTTGAATACAATTTCAAATTTCAGAAGTTAGTCTTCTCAAGGTGTGTGTCACCTTTCCCTCCCCTCATTGCCGAGAGTTCCCTTCCATCCCTCATGCTCTTCAACCTTCCTCCACCATTTGCGCTTGTCATGAAGTTGGGAGCTCACGCCACTTCCTCCCTTTAGCCTTGGAGAGTTCTCAGCCAAGAAGAGGTGCAGGACACAACCGAGACTCAAGAAGGTGTCAACCACCATGTCAAGAGCAAACATCCACCCGAGTTAGCTAAGTTCCTCCCTACTTCTTTGGTTGTTGTTTGTCTTGATGTTCTTGAGCATCCATCTACACTTATATACATCTATTCCATGAAGGTTGCGCAAGGCTCAGAAGATATGCAAGGCGTCATTCCCCCCCCCCCCCCCCCCTCTCCCCCTCTAGTAGCTAGTCTCTAGATTGTTAGCAAGGGAATTTGGAGAACTAGTCTCCCCCTTGGTTGTGATTGTAAAAGGCCTCTTAATATTTGTCACTACTCACCCACGCATGTGTGGGAATGCTGCAATGCCATGTGTGTAAGCTCATAGGGCCCTACTTCGTGAGATTCCACCATTGGACCGGTGAAGAACGGGAAGGTCACCCTTTCTATTCTCAAAGGGTGCAAGGTGAGTTCCTCCCTTAGAGTAGCTCTATTATTTATGGTAGAAACGCATGCTTAGGTCTATTTGATGTTGTAGAGCCGCATGCTAAGCTTGTCAATTTCATCTTATCTAGAAGTGCATGCTAGGATTCACTTGATAAATAGTTTCGGTTTTCTCTACTATATACCATAATCAAACTAATTTCAAACTACGTTAGCTTAAGGGGTTTATGAAGCTATACTTAATTATCAAAATGTTTTCGAAGCGCGTTGTTTGAATGTTGCATGCTTGGTGACCCCATCAGTGTTGATGCTAGATCGATCAGATCAGAAGCGTCTAGAGATGAATGGTCAGATCTAGGACCTTAGGGGCTAATTCTATCTAGACTTAATGTTTGGGCTGATTTGGTTTGGTCATTGAACCAAACATCTTGAACCGGCTCATGGGTTGAGCGCAAGGTTCAGGTGGGAGAAGAGAGTTGCGCATGGTTCACTTGGTGAACGCATAACGCACGTAATCATAGCTTGCTATTTTGGGAACTCTCGGTCGGTTTTCAACGTGGGAACGTTTCCACGTTCACTTGCAACGCCTCCTCTCTATTCCTCTTGCGAATTCGCTCTTGGCATTAGACGACTCACGGCTGGTGGCGTGAAGGTTGACGACAAGAGGATTCGGCCAAATTTTCATCTCATCATCCCTCAAACGATCGAGGAAGCTTTGGAGCATTGCTAGCAGAAATCGCCCCAAAGAAGTAGGCCTTCTTCTTCTTGTGTGCGACAGCCTTTGGAGGAGATCTCTTTTGCTTTCTTCTTCCAAGACACCATCCAAGAGATGGCGACGGTATGGATCATTCTCACATCTATCTAAGTTGATCATATGCAATAGAAAGATCTTTGAAAGCCCTTCTTCCGCTTGCAAAATTTTATGCGCCACCCTAATAGGGTTTTCGCCCCCCTCTCGAAAGGGGTCCCTTCAATTGGTATCAGAGCCATTTATCTATGCATATGATTGCTTAATGCTATATTGTGATCCTTGTTTGCAAAACATGCTTAGATCTATAGTTTACATGACATGCGAATATGATAACACATGTTTTATGTTTGCGCATGTTTCAAACTAGGCGCATCTTTGTGATCTTTGTTGTTGATGTTTTATCAAAAGAATATCACTTGTGCGCCTATCATTAGACTAAGCGCCTACTATAAACCCTTAGACGGGTTAGTAGGGTTGAAGTCATCCTCTAGGTTAGATCCAACTAGTCTGATCAGACCATCTGACAGCCTAGATGGGTCGACCAGATAGCACCCTTGCGCAAGCAAGAGGTGGCTATAGGTCGGCTGCATCATAGGTGTGTAGCGATGTCTGGTTGAGACGTCTGTTGAACGCACATGAGTTAGGCCCGGGCTCACACCCGTTTGCCAGACCTCATCGTGGTCGTTCAGCCCTTGGTGCATGCATAGTTGACCACTGGGTTGACTCAAGTCAGTTAGGACTTGGTGCATGCAAGGGCACAGGATCTGACTAGAATGGATGAGTGGATCCCTATTATTGTACCGTTGTAAGGTTGTGGGGGCATATAAGAAAATTAAAATTGATGCCAATGCGGTTTTTGAAATTTTGTTTTCTTATTGGATCACATGCTGATGTTTGATGCCATATTGCCTGTTTATTTAATCTTATGTGGGCTGCCCATGTTAAATGTGTGCTGTGCTGGGGCCTGCGTGCCTGGTATTTTTTGTAAATTAATTTTTATATTGTGATCTGCGCATCACATTGCTTAATTTATAAAAATGTTATTGACCTGCGTGTCAATCTTGTCTAGATAGATTAATATGTAAATTAATCAGACAAGAGCACAAAGCACACTTGGCAGAGGCGCCTGCAGCAGTGGCTAGACCAGGTGGGAGGTCTAGGGTTCGACCCTAGGACCTGGCGCATATTCCTGGTGGGCGCACCAGAGCTGCAGATGGTGCTTGGGCCCAGGTTTGGGCCAGATGAGCAGCGAAAGCCCCATGAAGAAAAGCAAGTGAAGACTTAAGTTTATTTAAGGTCTCACTTAGGCTATGGGCTTTTACCACATAAGATCCATGCTTTCTTTTATTGTTTAATATTAGAATTGCATGATTAGTTTATCTTCTGCTATCACCATAGGAATTGCATGATAGTGAAGAAGATAAAAGACCGTTAAAATCCAACGATTAAATATCAAGCTCGTAAGCCTTCTGACGCGAAACCTCACTATTCTGATTATCGTTGGAGCCGTGTTGTACCCACTCAGTGGGCACGTCCATCTATCTTTAGACGGTGTGTGATTTCACCTGCGTGTTACAGAGAAGGGATTTATCGCTTCTCGTTGCTCAGCATAGCACGTGGTGGTCCAGGGAGTAGGTCGGGTCAGCTTGGCCATGTAGGCTACATATGTGGCGCATATGGTAGCACATGGAGGCAGCCATCTACGGGATCAGAGATTGTGTTGTACCAACTTAGTTGGCACAGTCTGCTGGATCGCCCAGATGAAGGGGAATCGCACGGGTTGGCGATTGGCAGGGACTGCCTACCAGAGATTAGTGCTTGTCATCTCTGTGCATCTTATCTCGCCTGAGCGGGACGCGGAGACCAAGTATGAAATCTGGATCCCATCTCACTAAAAGAGTTCTACTCTTTCGGGCTGTTTTGCTGGATTTTTCAGCCAGATAAAATAGTGAGAAAAAGAATCATTCTTAAGTCCTGATTGATTCTTAACATTGATACTGACCTTGCTGTTCTTGCATTGTTGTAGATTCCTGCAGCAACGAACACCATGAGCTTCAATGTGCGATCCCTACTGGAAAGGGAGAAGTTTGCTGGGCCGAACTTCTCAGACTGGTACGGACACCTTAAGATTGTTCTTAAGGCTGAGAGGAAACTGTATGTCCTCGAGACGGCTGTGCCGCCTCAACCCGCTGCGAACGCCGCAAGGGCGGTTCGTGAAGCCTACGAAAAGCATGTCAATGATAGCATTGATGTCGCTTGCCTGATGCTAGCGTCTATGACGCCACCGCTGCAGCGTCAGCATGAGGATATGTCGGCTATAGAGATTATAGCGAACCTCAAGATGCTGTATGCTGCACAGGCGAGGACGGAACGCTATAATTTGACCAAGCTCTTCTTTCAGAGCAAACTGGCTGAAGGAAGCCCAGTGGGAGCTCACGTGCTCAAGATGATTGGGCACAAGGAGGCTCTAGAGAAACTGGGGCATACCATCAACCAGGAGCTTGCTGTAGATATTATTCTGCAGTCTCTCCCGCCTTCATTCGACGCGTTCATTATTAACTTTAATATGAACAAAATCGACTGTACTCCGGCAGAGCTGCTCAATATGCTCTTGACTACTGAGGAAACTCTGAAGGGAAAGCCTTCAACCTCTGTCTTAATGGTTCCTTCCAGGAACAAGAAGAAGGGGAAGAAGGGCAAGGCCCCGGTCAAGAACTACAGTAAGGCTCTGAAACAGAAGGTTAAGCGGTCCAAGGAATACAGGTGTTTCCACTGTGGCCAGCTGGGTCACTGGAAAAAGGACTGTAAAGCGCTCCAAGGAGATAAGAGGGGAAGCATCGCTTCTGGCTCAGGTATATGTTGGGGTATGCCCTTAAGGCTAATGTTTGAGGCCTATGGGAATGTATCAGTATCATGTAATAAACTGTTATGTTTATAAAGGCATGGTTGTTATTCAGTTAGTTACATTGTCTGCTGCAATATATGTTCTTCTGAATAATGTCTCAAAGCTGTTCAGCTGGGCTGACATGCAATTATGTCCTTAGTCGATATATCTTGGTGAACATGAGACAGCCTTGATATGGTCAAGACTAATATGTGTTCTAATCTTATAGGATGCTTCGAGCATGGAATAAGATGTAGACTCATGGGTACATTGGATGTACTGGACAGACCCTACTAGGATGTTCAATTGTTTGTCACAATGTGAATATTCCTTGAATGTGACAAGTGGCACATTTCCTCTGACTTGAGATCACTTGTGTTATCTAAATGATGATTGCCATTGTTTTGAGGTAGTTCAATATCATTTGAAACATAATGATTATAGACTATCTTGGATGGTGAGCTTGAATCAGGTTAGGGCACTAGTGATAGACATAGGATTGCCGTCTCCTTGTTTAAGGAGTGTGATGTTCTAAAGGGGCCCCCTGGATGAGATGATTGAGAAAGTGTATGGCCATACCCAGGTGACTGTGTTCATCTGATCTAATCATGCACATCATATTGGAGTTACAAGCTTGACAGGCTTGTCCAATAAGAACATCCAGTGGCAAAGGAAATATGCATGCCTTGTGAATTGATTCACACTTGTGCTATGGTTTGGGTGTAGTCTTGGAAGACTCTTTCCTTTATATCGGGAGACAGTGATGTGTTGCTAGATACCCCTCACTGATCGTGATAATGAGAATTATCGTTACCGACATTTAGAGGAAACCCTCAGGGTCGCACAATTTGATGATATGGCTTACTTAAGTCAGATCGTGTGGACTGAATTGTTCGGGTTCAGTTTAAAGGGATTTAATCTCTGATTGTAAGTGAGATCTGGTCTAATCATGTTTGATTGATTAGGGCTTGAGATCGGTAAGCTTTGATCGAGAGATTGGATGCTAGATCGGTCAGATCAGGAGCATCGAGAGATTGACGGTCAGATCAAGAACTTAAGTGTTTATTGTGGTCTGGACTGATTGCTTGGTTTATTTGGTTATTGAACCAAACTTAAGTGAACCGGCTCATGGATGAGCGCTTGGTTCAATTCAAAGAAGAGAGGAAAATGCGATTGGTTAAATGCATGAACACATGATCGCATGAAAGAGTGAGGTTGGCTATTTTTAGCAACCACGTCTCCATGTCTTGTGTGGAGCGCATATCGTGTGGCCTCCTCTCTATTCTCGTCGCCTCCTCTCGTGTTGATCATTATTCTTCACGCCTTGAAGAGTCGAGAAGAGAAAAACAAGCAAGCTCTCTCTCATTTCCCATACGAAGGACTCCTTGAAGATTTGCTAGCACAAAGTCGCCAAGGAAGTAGTCGCCTTCTCATTGTGTGCGTCATCTAAGGAGAAGAGGCACTTGCGTCTTTGATTCTAAGACACCATCAAACCGATGGCAATGGTATGATTTTATCTCTTGTGCAATCGGTTTTTAAGTTGATAATAATACATGCATCAAAGGTCCAAGAAACCCTCCTTTCCGTTGCTTTAAAAATTATATGCGCCTATCTAGGGTTTCGCCCCCCTTATTTAGGGGTTCTTTCAATTGGTATCAGAGGCATTGTTTGCATGTTTCTATGATTGCTTAAAACTTTGTGATCCATGTATAAGTATGCTTAGATCTATAACATGCGCATATTAGATGTTCCATGCGAAAAATATATCATGTTACATTCAAACCTTGGCGCATGTTCTTGGCGCTTGTTTTTGTATGTTTTTCTCAAAAACTTATATCACATGCGCGTATAACCTTAGATCTAAGGCACCTACTGTAAACCCTTAGATGGGTTATTAGGGTTGAAATCTCAGTCTAGTCAAGATCCAACCAGTCTGATCAGACTATCTGACAGCCTGAATGGGTCGACCAGATAGCACCTTGGCGCAAGCCTGAGGTGGCTATAGGTCGACTGCAGACAGGTGTGTAGCGATGTCTGATTGAGACAACTAATGAACACACATGAGTTAGGCCCGGGGTCACACCCGCTTGCCAGACCTCATTGTGGTTGTTCAGCCCTGGCGCATGCATAGTTGACCTTATGGTCAACTCAAGTCAGTTAGGACTTGGTGCATGAAAGGGCAGTGGATCTGACTGGGTCTGATGAGTGGATCCCTAGTAATGGACCATTGTAAGGTAGTAGGGCGAATAAGGAAAATTAAAATTGATCCCAAGGGGTTTTCGAAATTTAATTTTTCATGAGTGGATCACATGTTGGTTGTAGCATATGCTTGTTTATTTCTTCTTATGTGGGCTGCCCGTTATTAATGTGTGCTGTGCTGGGGCCTGCGTGCCTGGGAGTTAATTGTAAATTAATTTTTTATTTTTGTGATCTGCGAATCACAGTTTAATTAATTTATAATGTGAAATTGACCTGCGTGTCAATCTTGTCTAGATAGTTAAATTTGTAATTTAATTAGACAAGAGCACAGAGCACACTTGGCAGAGGCGCATGCAGCAGTGGCTGGACCAGGTGGGAGGTCTAGGGATCGACCCTAGGACCAGGCGCATATTCCTGGTGGGCGCACCTATGCTGCAGATGGCGCTTGGGCCCTGGTTTGGGCCAGATGAGCAGCTAAAGACCCATGAAGAGCAAGTGAAGACTTAATTTAAGTTAAGGTCTCACTAGGGCTATGGGCTTTTACCACATAAGATTCATGCTTTCTTTTATTGTTTAAATATTAGAATTGCATGATTAGTTTATCTTCTGCTATCACCATAGGAATTGCATGATAGTGAAGAAGATAAAAGACCGTTAAAATCCAACGATCAAATATCAAGCTCGTAAGCCTTCTGACGCGAAACCTCACTGTTCTGATTATCGTTGGAGCCGTGTTGTACCCACTCAGTGGGCACGTCCATCTATCTTCAGACGGTGCGGGACTACACCTGTGTGTTACAGAGTAGGGATTTATCCCTTCTCGTTGCTCAGCATAGCACATGGTGGTCCAGGGAGTAGGTCGGGTCAGCTTGACCGTGTAGGCTACATATGTGGCGCATATGGTAGCACATGGAGGCAGCCATCTGTGGGGTCAGAGACTGTGTTGTACCAACTCAGTTGGCACAGTCTGCTGGATTGCCCGGATGAAGGGGAATCGCACGGGTTGGCGATTGGCTGGGACAGCCTACCAGAGATTAGTGCTTGTACTCTCTGTGCATCTTATCTCGCCTGAGCGGGACGCGGAGACCAAGTATGAAATCTGGATCCCATCTCACTAAAAGAGTTCTACTCTTTCGGGCTGTTTTGCTGGATTTTTCAGCCAGATAAAATAGTGAGAAAAAGAATCTTTCTTAAGTCCTGATTGATTCTTATACATTGATACTGACCTTGCTGTTCTTGCATTGTTGTAGATACCTGCAGCAACGAACACCATGAACTTCAATGTGCGATCCCTACTGGAAAGGGAGAAGTTTGCTGGGCCGAACTTCTCTGACTGGTTTGGACACCTTAAGATCGTTCTTAAGGCAGAGAGGAAACTGTATGTCCTCGAGACGGCGATACCGCCGCAGCCCGCTCCGAACGCCGCAAGGGCGGTTCGGGAAGCCTATGAAAAGCACGTCAATGATAGCATTGATGTCGCTTGCCTGATGCTAGCGTCTATGACGCCACCGCTGCAGCGTCAGCATGAGGACATGTCGGCTATAGAGATTATAGCGAACCTCAAGATGCTGTATGCTGCACAGGCAAGGACTGAGCGCTACAATTTGACGAAGCTCTTCTTTCAGAGCAAACTGGCTGAAGGGAGCCCAGTGGGAGCTCACGTGCTCAAGATGATTGGGCACAAGGAGGCTCTAGAGAAACTGGGGCATACCATCAACCAGGAGCTTGCTGTGGACATTATTCTGCAGTCTCTCCCGCCTTCATTCGACGCGTTCATTATTAATTTTAATATGAACAAAATCGATTGTACTCCGGCAGAGCTGCTGAATATGCTCTTGACCACTGAGGAGACTCTGAAGGGTAAGCCTTCGACCTCTGTCTTAATGGTTCCTTCCAGGAACAAGAAGAAGGGGAAGAAGGGCAAGGCCACTGTCAAGAGCTACAGCAAGGCTCTGAAGCAAAAGGTGAAGCGGTCCAAGGAATACAGGTGTTTCCACTGTGGCCAGCTGGGTCACTGGAAAAAGGACTGTAAAGCGCTCCAAGGAGATAAGAGGGGAAGCATCGCTTCTGGCTCAGGTATATTCGTGACTGAGGTCATGTTTTCTTCTTCTATATCATGGGTGTTGGACACTGCATGTGGAGTTCACATTTGTTCAAATGTACAGGAACTCAAGAGAAGAAGGCAGGTGGGACAGCATGAGGTGGACCTACGCGTTGGAAACGGAGCACGGGTTGCTGCTGTTGCTGTAGGAGACTACTTCATTTCTTTACCATCTGGCATTGTATTGGAACTAGACAATTGTTATTTTGTTCCCAGTATTACTAAAAATATTATCTCCATTCCTGCTCTTGTCAGGAAGGGATTTTCCTTTGAATGCAATATTTCAAAGTGTGTTTTATCTTTAGATAATATTGTTTATGCAACTGGTTCAATTAGCAATGGGTTATTCATGTTGGACATGGAATGTTCGATACAGCAAATTGATATTAAGAAAGCCAAGTATGCTGATGACAGCACCTTGTTATGGCATAGTCGTTTAGGCCATATTAACGAGAAACGCATTAAGCGGTTGCATGATAATGGACTGCTGGGATCATTCTCCTATAAGGAGATTGATACATGCAAGGCTTGTTTGATGGGTAAAATGACGAAGTCACCTTTTCCTCATAAAGGTCAAAGGGCTTCAGGTTTACTTGACCTTATACACAGTGATGTGTGTGGGCCATTTAGTAAACATGCCAGAGGTGGCTATCAGTACTTCATTACCTTTACTGATGATTTCAGTAGGTATGGCTATATCTATCTGATGAGACATAAGAGTGAATCTTTTGACAAGTTCAAAGAGTTCAAGAATGAAGTACAAAATCAGCTAGGCCGAAATATCAAGGCACTTCGCTCAGATCGAGGTGGTGAATACTTGAGTCATACGTTTACTGACTATCTGAAGGAGTGTGGGATTATCTCACAGCTCACTCCGCCAGGAACACCGCAATGGAATGGTGTGTCCGAGAGGAGAAATAGAACGTTACTTGATATGGTTCGTTCTATGATGAGTCAGGCTACTCTTCCATACTCCTTTTGGGGTTTTGCGCTGGAAACAGCTGCAAAGGTACTAAACCGAGTGCCATCCAAGGCAGTTTCTAAGACTCCATATGAGTTATGGTATGGGAAACAGCCGAGCTTGACATTTATCAGGATCTGGGGCTGCGAGGCTTATGTCAAAAAGCTCGCCTCTGGGAAACTAGAGAGCAGATCTGACAAATGTATCTTTGTCGGTTACCCTAAGGAAACTAAGGGTTATTATTTCTACGATCCCAAGGAGAACAAGGTTTTTGTTGCTCGGACGGCCATATTTCTTGAGAAGGAGTTTCTTCTGCAAGAGGCCAGTGGGAGAGAAATAAAGCTGGATGAGAATCCAGAAGAAGGACAAAGTGACCAAGCAGAGTTGGATGAGCCTGAGCCGGTAGAACAGGTTATTGAACAACCTGAGGCTCAGATATCACGGGAACCGCGAAGATCGGGAAGGATCCGTCGACAGCCTGAGCGCTATGACGGAGTCTACATCATTGATCATGATGAACCCCTCACTTATGCGGATGCGGTCAGTGGACCGGAGTCAGCGAGATGGCTTGAAGCTATGCGCGCCGAGATGGACTCCATGTCAGATAACCAAGTTTGGGATTTGGTTGATCCGCCTCCGGGAGTTATCCCTATAGGCTGTAAATGGATCTTCAAGAAGAAGATTGACATGGATGGTAACGTAATTACCTATAAAGGCAGGCTAGTTGCGAAAGGTTTCAAACAAATCTACGGGATAGATTATGATGAAACTTTCTCACCTGTAGCCATGTTTAAGTCTATTCGGATTCTTTTCGCGATAGCTGCATACTATGATTATGAGATCTGGCAGATGGATGTGAAAACAGCTTTCCTTAATGGAAATATGGATGAGGATGTGTACATGACACAACCAGAGGGTTTCACTAATCCAGCAGATCGTCATAAGATATGCAAGTTAAAGAAGTCTATTTATGGACTTAAGCAAGCATCTAGAAGCTGGAATATTCGTTTTGATGAATCAGTCACCGAATTTGGTTTCATCAAGAACGAGGATGACCCGTGTGTATATAAGAGGTTTAGTGGGAGCGTAATTACTTTTCTAGTCCTCTACGTCGATGACATCTTGATCATTGGAAATGACATTCCTGAAATGCATGCTGTTAAAGCATGGCTGAGGAAATGTTTCCAGATGAAAGATTTAGGAGAAGCAGCCTATGTATTAGGTGTGAAGATCTACAGGGATAGATCTGAGAGGCTTCTCGGGCTGTGCCAGAGTACTTACATCGATAAGGTCCTGGAGAGATTTCATTTAGAGAATTCTAAACGAGGATATCTTCCAGTCAGACATGGTCTGAATCTTTCGAAGAGTCAGTGTCCACAAACACAGACTGAGAAAGATGAAATGGACAATACGCCTTATGCTTCGGCTATTGGTTCCATTATGTATGCGATGTTGTGTACTCGCCCAGACGTCGCTTACGGGTTAAGCGTGACCAGTCGTTTCCAAGGTAATCCAGGTATGGCGCACTGGATTGCAGTCAAGAATATTTTAAAATATCTGCGGAGGACCAAAGATATGTTCTTGATATATGGTGGTCAGGAAGAACTCAGTATTGAAGGATATACTGACGCTTCGTTCCAGTCTGACCAGGATGATTTCCGATCGCAATCAGGCTATGTTTTTAGCTTTAATGGAGGTGCAGTGGTGTGGAAGAGTTTCAAACAGTCAACTGTTGCTGATTCCACAACAGAAGCCAAGTATGTTGCAGCCTCGGAAGCATCCAAGGAGGCAGTGTGGATTCGTAAGTTCGTGAGAGAACTTGGTGTCGTTCCTTCGAGTGCAGATCCTTTGGTTATCTTCTGTGATAACACTGGAGCAATTGCACAAGCAAAGGAACCACGGTCGCACCAGAAGTCCAAGCACATACAGAGACGGTTTCATTTGATCAGGGAGATCATAGATCGTGGCGAGATCAAAATCTGCAAGATTCATACAGATGACAATCTGGCTGACCCGCTTACCAAGCCTCTGGCGCAGCAGAAGCATGAGAAGCACTGTAATAATATGGGTTTGAGATTTCTCAACCATTAGATTAAGTGCAAGTGGGAGATTGTTGGGGTATGCCCTTAAGGCTAATGTTTGAGGCCTATGGGAATGTATCAGTATCATGTAATAAACTGTTATGTTTATAAAGGCATGGTTGTTATTCAGTTAGTTACATTGTCTGCTGCAATATATGTTCTTCTGAATAATGTCTCAAAGCTGTTCAGCTGGGCTGACATGCAATTATGTCCTTAGTCGATATATCTTGGTGAACATGAGACAGCCTTGATATGGTCAAGACTAATATGTGTTCTAATCTTATAGGATGCTTCGAGCATGGAATAAGATGTAGACTCATGGGTACATTGGATGTACTGGACAGACCCTACTAGGATGTTCAATTGTTTGTCACAATGTGAATATTCCTTGAATGTGACAAGTGGCACATTTCCTCTGACTTGAGATCACTTGTGTTATCTAAATGATGATTGCCATTGTTTTGAGGTAGTTCAATATCATTTGAAACATAATGATTATAGACTATCTTGGATGGTGAGCTTGAATCAGGTTAGGGCACTAGTGATAGACATAGGATTGCCGTCTCCTTGTTTAAGGAGTGTGATGTTCTAAAGGGGCCCCCTGGATGAGATGATTGAGAAAGTGTATGGCCATACCCAGGTGACTGTGTTCATCTGATCTAATCATGCACATCATATTGGAGTTACAAGCTTGACAGGCTTGTCCAATAAGAACATCCAGTGGCAAAGGAAATATGCATGCCTTGTGAATTGATTCACACTTGTGCTATGGTTTGGGTGTAGTCTTGGAAGACTCTTTCCTTTATATCGGGAGACAGTGATGTGTTGCTAGATACCCCTCACTGATCGTGATAATGAGAATTATCGTTACCGACATTTAGAGGAAACCCTCAGGGTCGCACAATTTGATGATATGGCTTACTTAAGTCAGATCGTGTGGACTGAATTGTTCGGGTTCAGTTTAAAGGGATTTAATCTCTGATTGTAAGTGAGATCTGGTCTAATCATGTTTGATTGATTAGGGCTTGAGATCGGTAAGCTTTGATCGAGAGATTGGATGCTAGATCGGTCAGATCAGGAGCATCGAGAGATTGACGGTCAGATCAAGAACTTAAGTGTTTATTGTGGTCTGGACTGATTGCTTGGTTTATTTGGTTATTGAACCAAACTTAAGTGAACCGGCTCATGGATGAGCGCTTGGTTCAATTCAAAGAAGAGAGGAAAATGCGATTGGTTAAATGCATGAACACATGATCGCATGAAAGAGTGAGGTTGGCTATTTTTAGCAACCACGTCTCCATGTCTTGTGTGGAGCGCATATCGTGTGGCCTCCTCTCTATTCTCGTCGCCTCCTCTCGTGTTGATCATTATTCTTCACGCCTTGAAGAGTCGAGAAGAGAAAAACAAGCAAGCTCTCTCTCATTTCCCATACGAAGGACTCCTTGAAGATTTGCTAGCACAAAGTCGCCAAGGAAGTAGTCGCCTTCTCATTGTGTGCGTCATCTAAGGAGAAGAGGCACTTGCGTCTTTGATTCTAAGACACCATCAAACCGATGGCAATGGTATGATTTTATCTCTTGTGCAATCGGTTTTTAAGTTGATAATAATACATGCATCAAAGGTCCTAGAAACCCTCCACTGTGGCCAGCTGGGTCACTGGAAAAAGGACTGTAAAGCGCTCCAAGGAGATAAGAGGGGAAGCATCGCTTCTGGCTCAGGTATATTCGTGACTGAAGTCATGTTTTCATCTTCTTCTATTTCATGGGTGTTGGACACTGCATGTGGAGTTCACATTTGTTCAAATGTGCAGGAACTCAAGAGAAGAAGGCAGGTGGGACAGCATGAGGTAGACCTACGCGTTGGAAACGGGGCACGGGTTGCTGCTGTTGCTGTAGGAGACTATTTCATTTCTTTACCATCTGGCATTGTATTGGAATTAAACAATTGTTATTTTGTACCGAGCATCACCAAAAATATTATCTCTATTCCTGCTCTTGTCAGGAAAGGATTTGCCTTTGAATGCAATATTTCAAAGTGTGTTTTATCTTATGATAATATTGTTTATGGAACTGGTTCAATTAACAATGGGTTATTCATGTTGGACATGGAAAATTCTATACAAAATATTGATAATAAGAAAGCCAAGTATGCTGATGACAGCACCTTGCTATGGCATAGTCGTTTAGGCCATATTAACGAGAAACGCATTAAGCGGTTGCATGAACATGGACTGCTGGGATCATTCTCCTATGAGGAGATTGATACATGCAAAGCTTGTTTGATGGGTAAAATGACGAAGTCACCTTTTCCTCACAAAGGTCAAAGGGCTTCAGGTTTACTTGACCTTATACACAGTGATGTGTGTGGGCCGTTTAGTAAACATGCCAGAGGTGGCTATCAGTACTTCATTACCTTTACTGATGATTTCAGTAGGTATGGTTATGTCTATCTGATGAGACATAAGAGTGAATCTTTTGACAAGTTCAAAGAGTTCAAGAATGAAGTACAAAATCAGCTAGGCCGAAATATCAAGGCACTTCGCTCAGATCGAGGTGGAGAATACCTAAGTCATGCGTTTACTGACTATCTAAAGGAGTGTGGGATTATCTCACAGCTCACTCCACCAGGAACACCGCAATGGAATGGTGTGTCCGAGAGGAGAAATAGAACGTTACTTGATATGGTTCGTTCTATGATGAGTCAGGCTAATCTACCTTACTCCTTTTGGGGTTTTGCACTGGAAACAGCTGCAAAGGTACTAAACCGAGTGCCATCCAAGGCAGTTTCTAAGACTCCATATGAGTTATTGTATGGGAAACAGCCAAGCTTGACATTTATCAGGATCTGGGGCTACGAGGCTTATGTCAAAAAGCTCGCCTCTGGGAAACTGGAGAGCAGATCTGAGAAATGTATCTTTGTCGGTTACCCTAAGGAAACTAAGGGTTATTATTTCTACGATCCCAAGGAGAACAAGGTTTTTGTTGCTCGGACGGCTATATTTCTTGAGAAGGAGTTTCTTCTGCAAGAAGCCAGTGGGAGAGAAATAAAGCTGGATGAGAATCCAGAGCAAGGACAAAGTAGTCAAGCGCAGTTGGATGAGCCTGAGCCGGTAGAACAGGTTATTGAATTACCTGAGGCTCAGATATCACGGGAACCGCGAAGATCGGGTAGGATCCGTCGTCAGCCTGAGCGCTATGACGGAGTCTACATCATTGATAATGATGAACCCCTCACTTATGTGGATGCGGTCAGTGGACCGGAGTCAGCGAGATGGCTTGAAGCTATGCGCGCCGAGATGGACTCCATGTCAGATAACCAAGTCTGGGATTTGGTTGATCCGCCTCCGGGAGTTATCCCTATAGGCTGTAAATGGATCTTCAAGAAGAAGATTGACATGGATGGTAACGTGGTTACCTATAAAGGCAGGCTAGTTGCGAAAGGTTTCAAACAAATCTACGGGATAGATTATGATGAAACTTTCTCACCTGTAGCCATGTTTAAGTATATTCGGATTCTTTTCGCGATAGCAGTATATTACGATTATGAGATCTGGCAAATGGATGTGAAAACAGCTTTCCTGAATGGAAATCTGGATGAGGATGTGTACATGAGACAACCTGAAGGTTTCACTAATCCATCAGATCGTCATAAGATATGCAAATTAAAGAAGTCCATTTATGGACTGAAACAAGCATCAAGAAGCTGGAATATTCGTTTTGATGAATCAATCTCTGAGTTTGGTTTCATCAAGAACGAGGACGACCCGTGTGTATATAAGAGGTTTAGTGGGAGCGTGATTACATTCCTAGTCCTCTACGTCGATGATATCTTGATCATTGGAAACGACATTCCTGAAATGCATGCGGTTAAGGCATGGTTAAGGAAATGTTTCCAGATGAAAGATCTAGGAGAAGCAGCCTATGTGTTAGGTGTGAAGATCTATAGGGATAGATCTAAGAGGCTTCTCGGGCTGTGCCAGAGTACTTACATCGATAAGGTCCTGGAAAGATTTCATTTAGAGAATTCTAAAAGGGGATATCTTCCAGTCAGACATGGTCTGAATCTTTCGAAGAGTCAGTGTCCACAAACACAGACTGAGAAAGATGAAATGGACAATACGCCTTATGCTTCGGCTATTGGATCCATTATGTATGCGATGTTGTGTACTCGCCCAGACGTCGCTTACGGGTTAAGCGTGACCAGTCGGTTCCAAAGTAATCCAGGTATGGCGCACTGGATTGCAGTCAAGAACATTTTGAAATATCTTCGGAGGACCAAAGATATGTTCTTGATATATGGTGGTCAGGAAGAACTCAGTATTGAAGGATATACTGACGCTTCGTTCCAGTCCGACCAGGATGATTTCCGATCGCAATCAGGCTATGTTTTTAGCTTGAATGGAGGTGTAGTGGTGTGGAAGAGTTTCAAACAGTCAACTGTTGCTGATTCCACAACAGAAGCCGAGTATGTTGCAGCCTCGGAAGCATCCAAGGAGGCAGTGTGGATTCGTAAGTTCGTGAGAGAACTTGGTGTCGTTCCTTCGAGTGCAGATCCTTTGGTTATCTTCTGTGATAACACTGGAGCAATCGCACAAGCAAAGGAACCACGGTCGCACCAGAAGTCCAAGCACATACAGAGACGGTTTCACTTGATCCGGGAGATCATAGATCGTGGCGAGATCAAAGTCTGCAAGGTACATACAGATGACAATCTGGCAGACCCGCTTACCAAGCCTCTAGCGCAGCAGAAGCATGAGAAGCACTGTAATAATATGGGTTTGAGATTCCTCAACCATTAGATTAAGTGCAAGTGGGAGATTGTTGGGGTATGCCCTTAAGGCTAATGTTTGAGGCCTTGGGATTGTAAAAGTATCATGTAATAAACTCTTATGTTTATAAAGGCATGGTTGTTATTCAGTTAAGCTACATTGTCTGCTGCAATATATGTTCTTCTGAATAATGTCTCAAAGCTGTTCAGCTAGGCTGACATGCAGTTATGTCCTTAGTCGATGTATCTTGGTGAACATGAGACAGCCTTGATATGGTTAAGACTAATATGTGTTCTAATCTTATAGGATGCTTCGAGCATGGAATAAGATGTAGACTCATGGGTACATTGGATGTACTGGACAGACCCTACTAGGATATTCAATTGCTTGTCACAATGTGAATAATCCTTGTTTGCTACAAGTGGCACATCTCCTCTGACTTGAGATCACTTGTGTTTCTAAATGATGATTGTCATTGTTTTGAGGTAGTTCAATATCATTTGAAACATAATGATTATAGACTATCTTGGATAATGATCATGAGTCAGGTTAGGGCACTAGTGATAGACATAGGATTGCCGTCTCCTTGTTTAAGGAGTGTGGTGTTCTAAAGGGGCCCCCCCGGCTGAGATGATTGAGAAAGTGTATGGCCATACCCAGGTGACTGTGTTCATCTGATCTAATCATGCTCATCATATTGGAGCTACAAGCTTGACATGCTTGTCCAATAAGAACATCCAGTGGCAAAGGAAATATGTATGCCTAGTGAAGCCTAGTGAAAAGGATTCACACTTGAGCTGTGTTTTGGGTGTAGTCTTGGAAGACTCTTTCCTTTATATCGGGAGACAGTGATGTGTTGCTAGATACCCCTCACTGATCGTGATAATGTAAGTTATCGTTACCGACATTTAAAGGAAACCCTCAGGGTCGCACAATTTGATGATATGGCTTACTTAAGTCAGATCGTGTGGACTGAATTGTTTCGGTTCAGTTTAAAGGGATTTAAACTCTGATTGTAAGTGAGATCTGGTCTGATCATGTTTGATTGATTAGGGCTTGAGATCGGTAAGCTTCGATCGAGAGTGTTGATGCTAGATCGATCAGATCAGAAGCGTCTGGAGATGAATGGTCAGATCTAGGACCTTAGGGTCTAATTCGATCTAGACTTAATGTTTGGGCTGATTTGGTTTGGTCATTGAACCAAACATCTTGAACCGGCTCATGGGTTGAGCGCAAGGTTCAGGTGGGAGAAGAGAGTTGCGCATGGTTCACTTGGTGAACGCATAACGCACGTAATCATGGCTTGCTATTTTGGGAACTCTCGGTCGGTTTTCAACGTGGGAACGTTTCCACGTTCACTTGCAACGCCTCCTCTCTATTCCTCTTGCGAATTCGCTCTTGGCATTAGACGACTCACGGCTGGTGGCGTGAAGGTTGACGACAAGAGGATTCGGCCAAATTTTCATCTCATCATCCCTCAAACGATCGAGGAAGCTTTGGAGCATTGCTAGCACAAATCGCCCCAAAGAAGTAGGCCTTCTTCTTCTTGTGTGCGACAGCCTTTGGAGGAGATCTCTTTTGCTTTCTTCTTCCAAGACACCATCCAAGAGATGGCGACGGTATGGATCATTCTCACATCTATCTAAGTTGATCATATGCAATAGAAAGATCTTTGAAAGCCCTTCTTCCGCTTGCAAAATTTTATGCGCCACCCTAATAGGGTTTCGCCCCCCTCTCGAAAGGGGTCCTTTCACATCCATTGTGATGATGTCACACCATATTGCTCCTTGGTAGGCACCAAATTGGAGTGGGACAAGGCACCTATGAGAGACAGGAACACTAGTCTGGTTGACCCAGGAAATGCTATAAGGCTTAGGGTGAGGTTCTGCCTTAAGGTTGAGTTTAGTGACTGCTACTTGAGAGACGGCATTCAAACTGCTTCCTCCATCAATTACTACTTTGCACATGTGACCATGGCATTTTGAGTAAGTGTGGAAGATGCTGGTTCTACGCCAGTCTTCAGTAGGGGTGGGGTTGATCAGGGTGCACCTGACTACTCCTAGAGTGTTGAGGAAAAAATCCTCTTCACTATCACAGTCATTTACCTCAACATTACAACAGTTAGGATCTTGTTTTAAGGTTTCTTCAGGTTCAGCTTCTGGGTCTACATGTTCCTCAGTCATAACCATTACCTTTTTAGGACAGTTCCTTATAAGGTGACCTGGTTGTTTACAGTTATGGCAGACAACCGAAGTTTGGATTGGCTTGGGTTTAGGGGTTGAAGAGTTGGGGTGTGAACTACTAGGAGAGGGCCTATAGGTTGACTTTGAGGTCATAGTTTCCTTCATAATCTTAAGTTTTTGTTGTACCTCAAGGGCTCTTTGGTAAGCTTCCTCTATGGTGTCTATTTGGTAATAGGCAAGTCCGTTCTTAATCTCTGGCTTAAGACATTTTTGAACCTACTCAGGGTAAACATTGGGGTTTCATCCATTTCACTTCTCAATAAAAGTTCATCAAACTCTACCATGTACTCTTCTACAGTTGAGTTTCCTTGGGTAAGGCCACTAGTTTGGTCGAGAAGCTTACTGTGATAGTTTAAAGGAACATACTTTTCTCTCAGTCTAGTGTTCATCTCTTCCCATCTTGTAATGGGGGATTGTCTAGACCTCTGTAGGCTTCTTTCTACATTGCTCCAATAGAGTCTAGTAGAACCTTCAAGAAGGCATTTGGTAAACCTAACCTTAGAGTGCTCGGGCATCATACTCCATTCGAAGTATTGCTCGAGTTTGGTTGCCCAGTCTAAGTATTTTCTGGGATCAAGGGATCCATTAAAAGTGGGCGGGTTAAGCTTCACAACATGAGCGTAGTCATCCCTAGGTCGAGGGTTGTGATTGTTTTGGATAGGGTGTCCTTCCCAATCAAAGTTTTGAGGATTGTTCCTAGGATTGTTCCTTGGGGTTTGTTGCCTTTGCATAGGTTCTAAAGGATCTCTAGAGTGGTGTTCACTAGGAGGGCGGCTAGGAGATCTACTCCTATGAGACTCTTCTATTTCTTGCACCTTATCGTGGAGTTGATTTATGTTGGTGTCTACATTGTCCAACCTTTGAGTTAAAGATGCAATCATCTCAGCTAAAGCTTCCAAGGTCATGGGTTGAGTGCTTTGAGCCTTAGATCGGGTCTGCATGGTTGGTTTTTGAAAAAGGATTTATAGAAAAATATATAGGGCCACTAGATAGAATATAATAGCCAATTATGAAAATCCTTTTGTCTCAAACAACCTAGTTCCAAAAATCTCCTAGAAGTTAGAAAATTAAGTTTTGAAGGCTTAAAAATTCTAATCTAGGAGCCTAACCTCTGATACCAAAGATGATGTAGGGGTAAGTCACAAACATGCAAACAACGATTTTCGAAAGTAATTTTTTTGGTATTATCATAAACTAGAAAAACCGATTTAACTAACGAGGTTGGAAAATAGTGTTTTTGTATTTTTAAATAGGGAAAACCGAAAGTTAACTACTTGCAGGAAAGAAATGACAATAATTTAAAGGAGACTTACAGTGCGGCCCTTGAGAATAGAAGGACCGTCCTTCCTGTTCTTCACCGGTCCTACTCTGATGGAAGGTGCAGGTTACACACAGGGCATTCAGCAACCCCACACAGGCGTGGGTGAGTTATAAGCAGATTTAACAATGCTTTAAAATCAAGAGGGAGGCTACTCCTCCAAGTTCTCTTGCTAACAAACAAAGGACTATCTAAAGAAGGGGATCAAGAGAGGGAGATGCGCCAAGCTTCCTTGCGCCAAGCCCTACAAATCCAAGAGAGGTGTAGTAAGATGTTCTTAAGATGTATAAAGAGAAGACACAATAAGATGGAGTACTTAACTTAGAGAAATCGCTTGAAGGAGTTCAAGGGATGCATCCATGTTCTTTGCGCCAACTCAAGCTCTTGTCCTCTTTGATGCTAAGGCCTTGAAGGTGGAGACTCTCGGCCTTGCTTTGATGAATGGAGGGCGAGGAGAAGAGAAGGGGAGGCTCGGCTCTTGAAGGAAGAAGGGGAAGATGGGGAGACTTGGGCGACACAAGCACCCAAAGGAGAAGAGGTGGGCGACACAAGCACCCAAGGCGACACAAGCACCCTTTCTTTGGCTAGGAAACTAGTCAACAATATATTTCAACAATGCTATCCACATGATGCGATGGGGATACATTTATAGGCAGCTTAGGGATGAGGATAAAGTGAGGGCAAGGTGGTCATTGGCCCCTTGCGCCCCTTACATACTTGGAGACAATTCGAAAATGGAGAAAGGCATTAAGTGGGCTGATTCTTGTTGCCTTCTTTGGATGGCTGAATTGGCAAGTCTTTGAATTCGAAATTGGCTATCTTCCTTGAAGGTGTTGGCGCATATGAGATGGAGTTTGAAATTTGAAATCCTTCCTTGTTGTCTTGGGCGGCAATGAGAAGGAAAGAAGCCTTCCCCTAATTGTGGATCTTGATGGCGCAATTCCTCTAATTGTGGATCTAGATGGGCGCCTCCTTGATTGGTGGATCTAGATGGGCGCCTCCTCAAATTGTGGATCTAGATAAAACTTCTTGGTGGCGCAATTGATTCCATGAGGTGGCCTCTCTTCAATTGGAAGGGAATGATTGAAGTGGAGCTTGATGTTGAGTTGAGTTGGAAGTCTCTCGTTGAACTACTTTGAAGTGAACCTTCCAAAATGGGAGCTAGCTTCTTGTAGTGTGGTGAGCTAGCTGATTTGTATCCCTTGAGCTGAATATTAATGTATCCAACTACATGCACTAACCTACCATGATATTACAATGCACAACCTACCAACAACATTTATAAAAATAAACTACATGATAGACTTTGGGGTGGAACTAACCTATCATGCCATGCAATGCAAATAAGGAAAGTACTAAAAGGAAAGTGGACTCTAAGTGAAGCCATACCTGATGGGCTTCCTCCGAGCCCTAGTGGATCTTCTAAGAGCTGTGTTAGGCCCTCCATCAGACTTGGGTAGCAATGATGTACTGCTAGGTGCCACTCATTGCTTGTGATGATGTGAGGTTATCACTGCCAACGTCTGAGGAGCCTACAGGGTTGCACACCTAGACACTCGAGATCTCGTATTGATCGAGTTGCCTATAATCGAGTCATTTGGTTGATTCGAGTCAGTTTGGGAGTCCGATGCATCGCGGATGCGTCTGATGAGTTGGAGATGATCTTTTGGGATGATGTTGCGTTTTGACTTCAGTTGACCCCGGTTGCCTTCGGGTGACCACGTTTGACCTCGATGGACTAAGTTTAGTTGAGTGGTCAAATATTGGGTTTAAGCTCCGGTTTTGTTCGGAGGCTTTTTGAGATTGATTTAAACGTAACATGGGGGCTCGCGACTTAAGTGCTAAAATGAATATAAATATTCATTTTATTCACAACTTAAGTCATGGGGGCCACGCGCAACTTAAGTGAATATTTATATAAAATATATTCATCACTTAAGTTGCGGATCCGCATCCATTAAGAATTAATGGATCTAGGTGCTTATTAATTATGAAAATTAGTAATTAAATAGAGCCCTAGCCAAAAATCAATGATAACACTCTTCTAACCTAGCCGCTCACCTCTAGAACTCTCCCCATGGCGCCTCCATGCATGGGAGGGTCGCCTACCTCCATGGATGACAAGTTTCATCCCTTCTAGGTGCATGAGACCACCTCAGAGCTTCTTCCTTCCTCCATGGCGCATCCTTTGGAGGGATTGGCGCAAGAGGAGATGATATCTCCTTCTCCATGGCGCCTCCAAGTCAGAAGTGGCGCCACCTTCATGGTGGCAACACCTTCTTCTTCCATGGGCGCAAAAGAAGGCTTGGAGCCTTCCTCCTTCTTCGATGATGTATCCCTTGGAGGGATTGATGCATGAAGAAGGCTGATTTCTTATCATGGGTGCAACTTCCATGAAGTTGGCACAAGTGGAGAAAAGAGGAGAATAAGAGAAGTGATGGTATCTCTTCTCATCATCATAGGCACTTCTTCTTAGGTGGTTGCCTATATTGGATGAGAAGGAGAGTTACCTCATGGGTGCACCTTCAAGGTGGCACAAGCAAGAGGGAAAGTGGCTAGACTTAAGATTGGCACAAGTGGTAGAGGTTTCCTCTCCTTGTGGCCATCTTCCTCCCTTCATCATCTCTTTGGCGCATCTTGGAGATGGCGCAAGCAAAGAGGGCAGCGACTTTGGCAACATGATCTTCCTCCCGAAGGCTAGCACCAGGCGTGGAGTGAAGAGAATCTCGAGCAGTCCATGTGTGCAACGATTGTAGAGGGCAGACACTTGTGCGCCTCTTCTTCGCCATCATCGGCCCCTTGGATTATGCGAATAAAGGTATATTACTCTGACACATCTGGTGGATCACTCGTAAGGGATCCTGGCTCTTAGGGTTATCCTGTTTTCGGCCAACGCTTCCACTGTTATTAAAATTTTAAAATTGGCCCGGGGATTCCCAACATTTCTCATGATCCCATGGATGCTACTCTGGCCGAGAGAGACGACAAGGAGATGCATTCAGATGAGTAGGATCTTGTGAGTATCTTATTCTTATTCTCATTCTTTGCTTATGTTTACTGATTGATATCGATCTTATACTTGTGTAGGGAAGGATGACTTTGTCATGCTTCTTGTGTCCTACTGCTAGGGATCCTCGCCTCTTACTTTTTATTGCTATATACTTTCGATATGGTTGTACATGATATTTTGATATTTTGGATTGGTATTCTGTGTGTTATGAATTGATGATGATTACTGTTATTATGCCTATGTGGTTTGTTTATTCATGAAAATGTTGTCGTTATCATGCCGAAATTTTTTGATAATATATATATATATATATATATATATATATATATATATATATATATATATATATATATATATATATATATATATATATATATATATATATTCAGAATTGTGATTAGGATTATACCTATTATGTTGAATTTATTTCTCTAATACATATCTCCCTATTAAGATTTTTCATTGATTGATAAATGATATTTTGGGTGAACATATTATTTGATGAATTTGATTTTAAAGTGAAGCTATTTCTTTAAATAAAATTAGCATATGAGTGTAATTCTTGAATTGATATTAATAGATTAATTTAGTTGATATTCATATTATTTGCTATTTGTTGGGAAGAAAGGTTCCTTGATCCAAATAAAGTGAGGACTCCCCTACTTGGCACTATGTAAAATCGACAGTGGTACCGAAGGACATGGGTTGAAGTAATAAAGAGAAAAAGCATGTATCTATGTGGATGCAAGCCATGGAGAGGAATCGATCCACATTAACTCCGCTATCTTTGGAAAATTCTTTCCACTAAAAAGATATGAGTTCTATTGCATTGATTATGTGATCAATGTACTCTAAATTCATCACCAGAAAAAAAAAAGGTGGTAGTCGAATTAGAGAATGTGAACAATGATAAAAAAAAAAGAAGATTATGAGAGGAAAAAGATCTTGTAAACCATAATCCTGTAAACAAAGGTTGATAGTTATGAATTGAAATTGGATGAAGTCTTAAGATTGATATTCTACCTATTATACAAGTTGTGAAGTTTTATTTGACTAAACAGTGGATCTTGAGGATCAAACTCAAAGGATGATATGTCTATTCGAAATTTCATGAAGCAATTGGGGAAGGTTTTCATTGGTGATTGTATTTTAGAAATTTATTCGTCATGAAAAAGCCTTTTCTTTTGATTCAATTTCTTGATTTTTGCTTGAGGACAAGCAAAGTTTGAGCCTTAAGTGTTTGATGATTCTAAATTTCATAGTATTTTTCATACTCATTTGCTAGCCTTTTGAGTCATAGGGCGCGTTTGGCATTATAGGCGAGGCGCCCGGTCGCGTGGGGCGTAGGTCAAAACAGTGTTTTCCGTTTGGCGCTGAGAGTGCTTATTCGCTGCTTACCTCTGTTGACCAACTTTGACCGGGCGTTTTCCGTCCGGCTCAGCCAATAGGTGATGCGCTGTGGGTTCTTGGGTTTTCACGCGCCCTCTTTCTCTCGTCCTGGGTTTTCGAAGCTCCACGCCGATCTCTCGTTCGTCGCTAGCCGATCTCGCTGATCTTCGTTCGTCGCTAGCCGATCTCGCCGATCTTCGTTCGTCGCTAGCCGATCTCGCCGATCATTTTGATCTTCGTTCGTCACTAGCAAGTCCTGCAAGGTACATCTTCGTTCATCGCTAGCCGATCTTGCTACTGATCTGAAATTGCAAAGCTAAATGCTTCGTCGCTAGCCGATCTCGCCGATCTCGCCGATCATTTTGATCTTCGTTCGTCGCTAGCAAGTCCTGCAAGGTACATCTTCGTTCGTCGCTAGCCGATCTTGCTACTGATCTGAAATTGCAAAGTTGAATGCTTTAGATTATGTAACATGCTGATAATCTTGCTTCGTGTTATGTATTCGAGTGATGAAGTGAACGTTGCAGAATCAAATATTTTATCTCAGGCTAAACTAATGATCCCAATTATCTTGTCTAAAATAATTCAGAACTGTCAGATTCAAATGCTATATCTTCCTTTCAGGATAACAATAGGTTCACTGAAATATGAACCACTTCATATGTAATATTTGTGAAAAGCTATTTCTATTCTGGACCCTGCATAATCAACAAACCAACCATCATCTTTTTTGATCGCAAGTTGAAAGGACAATGAAATTTTGGACATAGAAACTAACTGATCTCCTCGCACTTCTACTTCATATTTGGTTTAGTTCAAGTTGTGCCTCACAGGAACAATACCTCATGTCATCGATTTTGCTAAAGCAATATTTGTTATTTGTTAATATTGGAAAAGTATCCTTCGGCTTAAATCTTATTCATGTCAGTTATATCTCAATGCAAATTAATCCCACTGCATTTTGATTTATTTAGGTGATTAATGTTTCTCTTATCATTTTCCTGATATTGAGAGATAATTTAGAACTTTGCATTGTGCAGATGTCATCTCTTCATTCTGTTTCTTTTTCTCATAGAAACATTTGACTGCTGAAACTTCTTTTGAATAGATATTTGGATGTAAAAGTTGGAATTACAGAAATAGTTTACGTATACCATGTAGTTATGGAACCAAAATTACTGAGGTTCTTGTTTACCGATCTATGTATCTTTTATGTACATAATATATACACACGACCACATTCTGAACCAATATAAATCCGTCCTATTTTATTCAGTTGACTCATTTTTCAACAAGTGCATGCAAGCATGGAAAATCTGACCTTTGTCCATACGAGTTCTACGTCTGTCATTGACGAACAGAGCACACCTTGTTGATTGGCTTACCATAACAGTACGAGTTCTTTTTTTAACACGCCTCCCCCATGACACCTTTTAGTAGCGCTGACCTGAATTGTGATTTTTTCATCTTGTTTGCTGTAAGACAAAATGTTCCGGTTCTTCCAATATGAATGTTTTCTGGTCCTTGATAGTAGATCTGTGTGCACAATTGATGTTCTTCAATTTTTAAAGAGGTTGTTCTTGCAATATATGAACTATGAATGTTTGTTATTGACATGTGGATTTAAAATCTATTAGATGATTAAGTGTTACGTTAGTAGACTACTCATTTTTTTAACTAATCAATTTGGTTAATCCATTAGGGTATTTTTACATGGAACATAACACGAGAAGATCAGGAAAGGCTATATGGAACTTTCACAATACATGGATTTTCTGTGATATATGTGTTTCAGCTGTTGAGCAATCAATGAGACCTGGCACTCATTTTAATACACAAGGTTGGAAATATGTGGTGGATAATTTCCAACAACAAACTGGTATTATGTATGACAAGGCTCAATTAAAAAATCGATGGGAACAACTTAAAATCGATTGGAAGCTATGGAAAGAATTGAAGGGACGAGAAACTGGGCTTGGATGGAATTCTAGTCTTGAAACCGTGGACGCACCACCAGATTGGTCGGAGGCAAAAATTCAGGTATTACACCAAATTTAGTATTATAAAATCATAATTCAATTGATATATATATGTGTATTGTATTTATAGGTCAATAAAGATTATGCCAAGTTTAAGAAGAAAGGCATTCATCCTGATATCGAAGCGAAGAACGATATTATGTTCGGCAATACTGTGGCCTTAGGATCTGATTGTTATACACCAGCCATTCCTCCACATGTCAATGATAATATGAATCTGGGAAGCGAAAATGACTCTGCACCGGTAGAAGATTTGGAAAATAATTCAATGAATGCCGAATCATCTCAAGGTAATAGATCATTGAATGGTGAAGCATCCCAAGCTAATCGAATAGCTAGTAAGAGGAAGGGCAGAAATTCAGAAGTATCAAAGTTAAATGATAATTTTTGCAAATTTATGAATCTCATGTCTGAATTTAAGGATGTTATGAGTCCACCAGGCTGCGGTGTAAAAGAGGTTATGACTGATCTGAAGAATCTTACTGGTATTTCTAATGAAGATGAGATGTTTTATTTTGCCATGCTACTATTTGAACAAAAATCAAAGAGGGAGCTATGGAATTCATTGGAGACTCCAGAAATGAAGATGCGTTGGTTAAATTCTCAATATGACTTGTATAAGAAATTTGGTCGGGTTTAAGTAGTTAATTGTGTTGGTTAACTTTTGAACTTATATCTATGTATTAAACTGGTATTTGGATGATGATGTATTTGGATTGTATTTAACTTTTGAACTTATATTTGGGTGATGATGTACTGTTAAGACATCTCTTTCTAATGATGATGATGTATTTGGATGATGTATTTAACTTTTGATATATATATATATATATATATATGTGTATCTCTTTCTAATGATGATGAAATTTTTTTTTGTGCTTTAATAGAAATGGAGAATGTAGCAGAAGCATATTTTTGTGAAAACAATGATGATGAAGAGAATATGAATTTAACTCTTTGGTTATGCGCACATGCTATTGGTTCTTTGATGATGGATTTTAATAATATTTCATTATCAAAATCACCTTGTATGACTTCTGAATTCACTGGTGCAAAGTGGATAGGAGATATATTATATGGCCATCCAGAAAGATGTAAACGGATGATGAGAATGGAGGCAAGAGATTTTTTACAATTGTGTTATAACTTAGAACATCATTATGATCTGAAGCCATCTAGAAATATGGGAGTTGTTGAAAAAACTAGTATTTTTGTATTTACATTGGCCCAAGGTGGATCAAATCGGCGAGTACAGGAACGTTTTCAACATTCAGGAGAAACAATTAGTAGAATCTTTCATGAAGTTTTATGTGCAGTCTGTAAATTGGCTAAAGATTTAATTAAACCGGCTGATCCAGAGTTCAAAGATATCTCACCACAAATTTTGAACGACATACGCTACATGCCTCATTTCAAGGTAAATTATGAAGTTTATTATTCTTTTGTATATAATTATATGCATACCACTTAATTGTTTAATTTTTGTAAGATTGTATTGGGGCTCTTGATGGGACTCATATTGATGTCGTAGTTCCTATTGCAGATCAAGTTCGCTATATTGGACGAAAAGGTCGGCCAACGCAAAATATATTGGCTGTATGTAGTTTTGATATGAAGTTTACATATGTTTTAGCTGGTTTTGAGGGTACGGCTCATGATAGTCGTGTTTTAACAAAAGCAATTACTACACCTGCATATGAATTTCCTAGACCTCCACCAGGTATGAATTTGATTGTGATTTTGAAATGATTACCTCATGAAACTATAATATATTTTACATTTGAATTTTTTATTACCACAGGAAAATATTATTTAGTTGATGCTGGATATTCACAACTGAGAGGATACCTTGGGCCATATAGAGGAGTAAGATATCATCTTACTGATTTTCAATGTGGTCATCCACCACAAGGATACAAGGAAGTATTTAATAAAGCGCATGCCTCTTTGAGAAGTTGTATTGAACGAACGTTTGGTGTATGGAAGGAAAGGTGGGACATACTACGAGATATGCGATCTTATAATTATAGAACTCAGGTGAGGATTGTGGTTGCAACAATGGCATTGCACAACTATATTAGGGGAATAACATGTAATGATGAACTATTTCAAGAAGCTGACGTTGATCCTGATTTGGTGGCAGAGGAAAATTTGTCTGATGATGAAGAATCACATCAATCACATCAACACAATGAAATCGATAATATTCGTGATCAAATTGCATTAAGTTTGATGGAATCTAGAAATTAGTTACTGTATTTATATATAAGAGACCTGGTATGGAATTGTGGATTTTTAAAAATTTGGAATTGTATGTTTCTATAAAAGACATGATTGTTAAATTTTGTAATCTAAAAATTTACAGTATTCTGTTTGCTTAATCACTGTTTTTAATTTTATATAGTATTTTATTTAATTATATTTTATATTATTTTTTTCAACAGCAATCTACAGGACCTGCACAGCAACAGTACTTACAGTATAGCAACAGTACTACTTTTATAACCTACAACTGCAGAACCTGCACTACAATCCCAAACTCACCCATAATCTTGCTCTTTTGCTTTATTTTTATACCTTATTTGCCAAATACTTCAGAATCTACACCTTTCTTTGTTTTTGATCAATTTCAAGCAAAAAGGTAGCATTATCACATGTTTTCAAGCAATTTCAATGCATGAACGAGTTCTAATCATCAAGAGGAGTTTACACATCAAATTTCAAGTCAAAATGAGCTTCCCAAACAAATTACGGCACTACCGTAATTTTGGTCAAATTCATTACGGTGTCATAATTTCAGCGACTCCGACAAGAGGCTTCAGGCAAAATACGGCACTGCCCTAAATATTTTCACAGGTGCCGTAATTCTAGACGATTTCAGACAAAAACTTTCAAATTCAACCAAGAGAAATACGGCACTACCGTAATTTTGGGCCAAATCATCATAGTATCGTAATTTTAGACGAATTCCTTACAGAACTTCTGAGGCAATTATGGCAGTACCGTGACGTTTTTCACAGTACCGTAATTTTGCACCCAGATTTTTGATTTTTTTCGCTGAAACCGTAAAAACACGATTTCTTGAGATTTAAGGCACCAATTGAAGATCCGAAAAAAGGGGAAGACTCAGGAAAAGTAGACAAAGGTTTGCGATGCAAATGGAATAATTTTTATTCACGATTCACGGAGAATTTGGGAGAATCGCCGCCGCGCTAGGGTTCATCGCATAGACCACCTCCGGCCACGATTTTTGAAAGGAAGCTTCGCCTGAGGAAAAAGAACACACCACAGAAGTTTCAGAGCAATAGGAGATCGATCGAGGGAGAAATCATCAAAAATGCGGTCGCGGCACTGTTCATCACGACTTCAAGGCAAATTACGGGGTGTAATTTAGATTGCAGCCCTGTTTTGTAACCTTTACTACTCTCTTTCGATTTTTAATCATTATAAAGCCATGTTTTGCTGTAATTCTTCTATCATGCTAGCTTAAACCTTCGTATGGGACATGGGGGTTGTAATCCTCTTAATTTCTTAATGACTAGACATTGATTATTTTTGTCATGATAATTTTGTTATGATAATTCTGCCTATGTGATGACTTTCCTTTAATTCTCCTTAGTTTTGTAAATATCAGCATGTTGTAGAGTTTTGCAAAATAGACTGAGAGGTTGATTGTGAAATTTGGAACCCTAAAAATCATTGAGTTTGGAACTTATCGTAAGAGATTAGGTTTGTTCTTTGAATTCTGATTTTTAGTGATTTATTGCCATGTTGATTTTCTGATTCTTTGGATTGAGTTAATGTGTTAGGCTTGATTTGAAATTGTAAGAAATTAAATTTTTAATCGCCAGAGAACCTTAAGTAAAACTTGTGATGAGTTTCAGGATGGACGAGAGTGATCCTTGAGTTTCCACATGAGATGTTTGACTTAGAATTCGGATGCACGAGAGTGATCCTTGAGTTCTTTGTTCAATGGTTTACTTATTTTCAGCATTGGATAGATCTTGCACGAGAGTGAGGATTGACCCTTTGTATGATTATCTGCGCGAGAGCGAGATGATCCTTTTATGAAGTAAATTAAAATCTTTATCATGATAAAATTTGACTGACAATCTTTATTTCCTTCTAGTCATTAGAATTAAGGTGGATGAACCCCTAGTCCCAGTTTTCTTCTTTGATATTTTTCCATGCACTTTCCGATCGTTTGCATCATTATTCGATTTGTTTAGCTAGTGAAAACTTATTTCGTCGGTACTTAACAATAAGGTCTCTGTGGTTCGATATCTTAATTATTACTTCGAGTATCCATGCACTTGTGAACACAACATCTGCTCCTTATCTTCTAATCTTTTTGGTGCATTTTTAAGCCTCTTAGTTTCATGATCATCTGTTTCCATTTTCACTTCACCTACTAACATCATGTTATAATTATGAAAGGAAACCAGGTTATCCATTCATTATATGGTTCTTCGGGTTCTTAGTACCCCAAACCTTGAGTGTTGGAAATCTTATCACCTAATAATGTTATGTGTCTCGAGGTTCCACAGACTTTCAAACACATGAAATTCATTTTTTGATTAGGTTTTCTATCTCCCACATTTTTCAACAATTGTATTAATTTTGGTGTAAAATTGCTAAATGGGAATGCTTCAATATATTTTGTTGGCTGTAATCACTGTCCTTTATTCAAGAATTTCTTCAATTTGATAAAAATGTATCGCATCTCATATAACCAGTCTTCTATGATGTATTATCCGAAATGATAAAAGTTTTCATTTCATATTCTTGGGATGCCCTATGAGGGATGTACCTCCCCTGGGAAACTCTCAGAATTTTAGTTCATGTCTTGAAGCATTTTGATTTGAGACAACTGTTGCTAATGGGCCGGTCCTCTTGTGAATTGCAATAACACCACATGTAGTGATCTGTGGTGGTGGATTACTTATGAAGTATCTTGCATCGTCATATTTGATCTCATGGGTTGTGAAAGATTGGATATCCCCGTCAACATGATACTCTTGCAACTAAGGTCCCCCTAATAATACTTTATACGATATATTAATATTGATGACATAAAATTTGACTTAGTTTTCAAATTATCCAATTGTCAAGGGAAGTATATGAAACCAAGCCCTTTGGGCTATTTTTATGAAAATCTTGAATAATGATTTTTTTTCTATTCGTAAGTCAAAATCCTGACAGATAAGCTCTTTAGGGTTCGTAATGTCAGGAGTTTGACTGATGACTCTTGGTCAATTAAGATCCTATTTACTTTTGCCACATTGCCACTTTTGTTAATATAGAGTGGTTGATTATACTCTAAGGCTCCAAAAAGCATATCATCATCATCAACAAATGAAATTGAGGACATATGTAATGCTTTTCTTATGTGTGCATTTATAAAGATTGATTGAAATTCCTAAAGATATTGTAGAGCATAAATAAGAATGTATATTAGCTTTTGCTACATCTCTTACATTCAATTGGAAAAACAGGTTACACCCCTTCGATTAAAAAAAATAATTAAACATTTCAACATATGTACAGTTCAACATCGATTAAAAAAAACAGATTTCTATTTACGTTTAAATAAAAAAATCACATTTATATAGTGCAGTTTAAATAAATATAAATAGATTTATGTGCTTTTTCTCATTAAAAAACTGTTTAATATTTTATGTAAACATTCATACAGTTTCTATTAATTTAGAAAATTTTATATACTAATTTTCTTAAATACATTTATTAAGAAAATGTTTACTGTTCTTTATTATTTAAAAAATTGAACTTAAAAAATTTTGTTATAATCGTAGAATTGCTGTACTCATAAGAACACATTTATTGATTCATACCAAAGCTATAGGCACCCCCTTGTAGAGCTTTCTCTTGCTTGAACCTAATATAGCCTATCCATACTCTTAAGACTTTGAAATTCTTTACCTAAGGCTAAGCCTTATATGTCCCATTGTGATCTCTCTCGCTAAGACTGGAGTTTCTCGTCCATACATGTAAGACCTAGAACCATCACTTAGAGCTAAGCTATATGTGCTTCTAGGTAGAGATCAAACGATAATCAACTCTTATAAAGGCTCGTAATTAATTTTAGTTTCAATCCGAAACAAATTATATCATATATTAAATTCATAAAAAAAAGATATTCCAAGTCCCAATATAAGTAACATTTTATAAAGTTATCAGTCAAATAAAATCTCTGTTTTATTGATATGTCATTAGTGTAATATTAGTCGTTGATTGTTTTAAATTTTTCATCTAATGTAGTAAGATCATTTTCTAAATTTATAAAAAAAAATCATAAATAGAATTTATAAAAAAAATAATATTTTATATTAATTAAAATACCTAGCCATTAGTTTTTTTCACAAAGCCAATGCTAATTCAATCTTATCTAATTTAGAGAAAAAATTGACCCATTTTAGTTTCTATCCTAACTTAATTAAATCTTAAATTGAAAAATGATTTAAAATAGGCATATTCTTGAGTAGAACATAAATAAAATATTGTATATTTGTTTGTTAAATTTATGGTATCTAGTTCTTACTAATTATTAGAAAACAATAATACTTAATGGAGAAGAAACAATAATACTTCCTGACCTAAACAGAATACCTAATCATAACAATACTAATAAATAAGATTGTAGACTAAATTGTCAGGATTCTGTAGTTTCTATTGAATTCTAATAGAGAAGAGCAGAAAGAATAAGTAGAATGAGACAGCTTTAGAAATTGAACTAGGAGATGGCATGCGATAGATTAGATAATTAAAAATATTTATTTATTTTTATCATTATTTGATTCAATTATTAAAATTTTTATCATTATTTGACGCCTAACTTGGATATAGGCATTTTAAGCACAACATAGAAACATCTTGATTCTACCATATCAAGGTATAACATATGAATTTGATATCATAAGTGTGAATAAAAAAACATGCCTATCTATAACATAAAATAATTGAATTTACAATAATTTATATCAAAGTATACAATTAAACTTATACATTAATACAAGTTTCTACAAACATATTAATAATTTAACTTACAAGTTTACATCTTCTTATCCTCGACCTCATTGTCTTAGTCCTGACCAGTACTTATAATATTAATAAATCTTAGCAACAACGTTGAGTAAGCATCTCACTAGTGGAAAAGTAGTCCCTTAAAAGCAAAAGAGAGAATGCCAACCATAATGTAGGAAGAAGATGATACATGTAATATCAAAACATAATAAAACTATATGTTTTAATAGCTAGAAAAAGAATGAGTAAAGGTATGCATCAATTCATGTATTGAACTATATTTGGACCGGCACGCCCACCAAAGGACCCCTTGGCCTTTTTACACCATACTGTCGGTTAGGGACAGATGCATAGGTATGGTGGGATTTATGATAGCGAATGGGGCTTCAATAAAACTATGGCTTGACCCCTGGTTTGAAGCCCGGATTCTTTTAAATTCAGTTGAAGATACCCGCTTCGAGAATCCTTCCGGGAGGACCACTCGCCTAAATTCATTGATTGAGAATAATAAGTGGGTGCTGCCGCGTCTTAGGTCTTTCGGGCTTTTTGATATTTACAAGACTACCCCTCACATCCCTCTTAGTCCACATCTGCAGGAGGATCGCATTTACTAGAAGTTAACAACACATGGGTCCTTCTCTATCAAATCAGCTTATGAGAAACTATGTTTGGACAATCCTGGCGGGATATTGTTTGGTTCAAAGGAAACATACCACGATACTCATTCACCGTTTGGCTCCTTTGTTTGCGTCGGCTGAGCACTCGAGCTCGGCTCCATTCCTGGGGGATCCTACAAAATCCTATTTGCCTGCTTTGTAACTTGGAGCCAGAAACGCACAATCATCTATTCTTCAAATGCAAAGCCATAGTTGACTTTTGGAAACAAATTCAGAAGGGGTGTGGCATCAGAACCACGGTGAATACCTGGTAGGACACGGAAAAATTCCTGGTCAGCAAATGGAAGGTGGGCGAAAGCAAAACAATCTACATCAGGAAGCTCTTCTTGTCGGGGGCTATTTATTACATCTGGCGATACAGAAATGCTATAATTTTTGGCTATCCAAATATGACCCCTTTAGCTTACTATCACATCCTCCTTACCGAAATTAAGGCCAAAGTTACTAGCTATATCCGGCCTCCCAGCCTTGACCAAAATACTTGTGCTTTCCTGTGATCATGGGAGATTTAGGACATAATTCACAAGGTCTTATTTTTCTAATGCCTCTCCAAAAATCGATGCTTGCAGGGCGTTCTTGCTGGGTCATGGACATTGAGCCAATCCTCACCCTCCCAAGTTCAAATTGTGCCCGGATAAGGCCAGCACAGCAGCCCGGAATGATGGCAATAACTTGTGCACACCTCCTGAAGGACTATTCTTGTTCATATGTATACTCGCTAATTCTGGAGAATATGCCGCCGCATCCAGTGGGGAGAGCCAAAGCTCGACTCAAATCTTGCCCGCAATACGCCCAGCCATGCTGCGTGCCTGGCAGCTTGCTGTGTTGCAAACATGTGCCTGGTTACTGTATTCTTGGAGAATTGTTTTATGCTGCTATGTTTTGTTCGTTCTCCCCTCGGAGCTTGTTTTCTCTTTTTGGTTTATGAGGGTATTTTTGACACTGTACGCAGGTTCTGTGCGAAGATAAAGTAGGGAAAACTCAGCCGAATTTTCGTTGAAAACCTAAGGGTAATGGAAGGGGAGTTGAGATTGTATATACAATGTAATCTATCTTTTTATAAATAACAACATCACTTCTTGCCTTTGGCAAAAAAAAAAAAAATGTATTGAACTATAGATATAACTGAGAATTGCCATTAAGGCTATAACTATAATTGTAATTGTAAATTGGCTTAATTGGTGTAATTAGTTTAAATGGTCAACAGTACATAACTAAAAGCTATACTATAAATTGCCTGTAATTAGGATAACCAGCTAAATATCAACACTAGATATAAGAACTCCATACCAAAATTAGATATCCAAAATTGGATTCATAACCGGAGATCAACACTAAAAACCATATGACATAGAACAATTGTAAACCATGTTAATACTTGTAACTATAAATCTGTAACATACCATGAACTAAGAACTAATGTAAAATGAAGGTGATGGACAGTGGCGGACAGCGAAGGGTTCATACACTTGGCTTTTCAAAAGTTACTTCATAACTTATATTCATAAATAACATGTGTATTCGACATATAACTAAAACATGATTACCGAGAAATTAGTGCAAGAATCTCTACCAAACCAATGATAGTGATATAGTAACTAGTTTGAACTCTTACCTTATAAGATGCTGTTTACTCTAAGTTTAAGTATTTAATTATCAAATTGGCAAAACAAGTAGAACATTTAATTTGCATCGTAGGTTTAAATAGAAATATGATCAATTTGAAGCAGTCTGGATAGAATTTGATATGACCATCAAGGAATGAGTCTTAGTTCTACCAAACTAGACCAAAAAAACACTAAACAAATCATGAATAGAATCAGCCAAATTATAGTGAACCAAACTTTATTTTTAACTCAACCCACAATTAAACATGACAATACTCTTAAACTAGGGGTTAGCAAAATATAGATTTGGGACGAGTTGAAAGAGAATTTTATTAGCTTTCCAAGATTCCTTGAACTAGTTGAGATTTGGCAAAAATCAAGTCGAAGGGTCCAAAAATTACTGTTGGGTCAATTCTTCCTCTTCTCCTTTCTTCACCATATGCGCCAACTTCATGGAAGTTGTGCCCATGGAAGAAAAATATCCTTCTTCATGTACCAATACCTCTAAAGGATGCACCATCGAAGAAGGAAGAAGGTCTCAAACCTTCTCTTGCGCTCACGGAGGAAGAAGATGTCACCACCATGAAGGGGGCACAAGTTCTTCCCTAGGAGGCATCATGGAGAGGAGGAGAAGTGTTGGCGGCTAGGTTAGAGATAAATTATCATGAGCGACTAGGTTAGCAACATAAAATTCAAAATTTTATTCTGCATATGCGCCTAAGCCTCATTAGAGCTAGCCCCACAACTTAAGTTATGAATAAATCGAATATAAATATTTACTTAAGTTGCAGGCGGCCCCCATGACTTAAGTTGCGCATTATACTAAATATAAATATTCATATTAGTGCTTAAGTCATAGGCCCTCATGTTACATTTTAAATTCGTTGACCAACCACAGAACAAATCCGGCAACATTTGACCCATCGGCTGGACCTAGTCCATTGAGGTCAAATATGGTCACCCAAAGGTCAACCAGAGTCAACTGAAGTCAAAATGCAACATCACTCTATAATATCATCCCCATCTTATCAGAGACATCAGCGATGCATTGACTCCCAAACTGACTCGAATCAATCAAATGATTCAATCATAGGCAACTCAATCAATACGAGATCTCAAGTGCCTAGGTGTGCAAACCTGTAGGTTCCTCAGATGTTGGCAGTGATAACCTCAGATTATGACAAGCAATGAGTGGCACCTAGCAATACATCATTGCTACCCAAGTCCTTGGAACGTAGTCGTCATCAACATCCCCTAAAACTACAACAAAGTATACCTACACTCAAGTCTTTTTTCGAGGCTGATATCCTGATTGGACAAGTGTGTCACACTTATTTAACCCAATCTAATGGTTATGACTAAATCAAGTTTTCACCTAGGTATGGTCATACACTTTCTGTCATGCATCCATATGTGTGACCTATGGATATCAAGCTTCCTTGCAATGAAGAGGCAAATCCTCTATTGGCTCATTGAATCTCTCATATGGCTCAAGATATACCCAATGACAATCGTTATGACTCCCCTACTATGACGGAGCATTAGGTTGTATCAAAGTGTATCCCTTACCATATAGAAATATCAATGCCCTCAAGTCAAGGACGAGTGAACCTTTGTCATTGTGAGATTTAACCTATGATACTCAGTCAAATCCTCATGGTGGGTCAATCTAGTATATCTACCTTAAAATACTCATATGCCTATGTTAGCAGCCCGTGCTCAACTAACACATATGTCAGTCTCTAGCGTATCATAGTTGTCCCTTATCCACTATGATACTTGACCGGGGACAATACTTTGAGACTAGATAAAATTTATCTCTAGGAACATTGTATATACAGATGTACATATGATGCAGATGTACCAAATGCACAACAACGACCGTGCCAGGATTGTTGCTGTATATGCCCTAGGACCTAGTTTTGGTCCATCTTTGTACTACTTGACTCTGATATTCATATATCTTTCTGGCATTGTCGTTATCATTGTTTGTCTACACCTGCGATTGTGTACTTACATGATAATGTCCCTGGAGACAGATTGGATCTGTGCTCAAATAATTGTCCCCAGTCGATGTACCTGAGTGGATATGGGACAGCTCTGGTACTTGTGAGACTGGTTTGTGGGCTAGTTAGGCACGTGGTGCTAACGCAGACACATGGGTATATCATTGGAGGATATACTGGATAGACCCGTTGTGAGGCTATGACTTGGTGTCATGAGTTATCCTCACAAGTGACAGGAGATGCATTGATCCCTTGACTTGAGGTCATTGATTATTCTATATGGTTAGGGACTTGCTTTGATACAACCTAACACCTCGACGTAGTTGGGAGGTCATAACGGTTGTCATTGAGCATGTCACGACCCATATGAGAAGGTCAATGGACAGACATAGGATTTGCCCCTTCCTTAGGGAAGCATGATATCCATGGAGCTCCTCTATGGTTCTATGACTGAAAGTGTATGGCCATACCTAGGTGAGAACTTGATTTAGTCACAACTATGTGATTGGGTGAAAACAAGTGGTGACACACTTATCCAATCGGATATCAGTTCGGCAAAGAGACTGTAATGCATCTGTACCTAGTTGCGATGATGGGGATGTCGATGTCGATATCCATTCCGATGACTTGGGTAGCAGCGATGCACTGCTAGGTGCCACTCACTGCTTGTGGTGACATTTGGTCAGCACTGCCAACGTCAGAGGAACCTACAGGGTCGCACACCTTGATACTTGAGTTCTCGTATTGATCGGGAAGCCTTATGATCGAGTTATTAGATAACTCGGATCTAATTGGGAGATTTCATCAGCGCCAATGGGCCTGATGAGATGGAAGAATATTATTGGAGCCAAACTTCATTTTTGGTAGGTTGACCCGTATTTGACCATGGTTGGTCATATTTGGATTAGGGTTGCATTGGATTGGATCCAAGTGCTTAATCAACCCATGTAATGGAGTTTGGGCTAGCTCATTATCCAATGAGGCCCAATAATAAGTTGTCATGAAGAGGCAATAGGCTAAAAGGGTATAATGGGGAGGAAGCCAAGCCCATTGGCGCCTAAGGGGCATAATGGGGTTTGGATGGCAAATTTGCTTCATTAAGGAAGCTTTATGCGCCTAGCCCTCTCCCATTGATAGTGTGAATGCATTAAGGCATTGCTTGGGGTGCAAGGCTAGGCCTTGGAGCACAAGGCAAGGCTTGGTAGCTTATGGAAAGGTTGAATGAGGTTTATGGTAAAGTCTTGGAGACTTTCCTTACCTCAAACCTTCTCATCCAAGCCATACACTTGTCATGATCTCAACCCTTGCCCTAACCGCCTCTAGCTCTTTATAAGTGACCCTAGCCGCCCCTCTTAAGAGTTACAATCCTTAGAGGAGTGACAACAAGAGGAGGGGCGAAAGCAAGGGCTTGAAGGGCGACAACACCAAGAAGTGGCGCATCTTCTTCTTTCTTCCAAACCCTAGCCGCAAGCCTCTTCCTTCTCTCTTGACGCAAGGAACTTGATGCTTGGCGGTTTCACTCTCCCTCATCCTTCTTCATCTTTGGCGCATCTACCTTGGAGGTGGCGCATACTTTGAAGAAGGAGCACAAGGCTTAGATCTTCTTCCCGAGGCTAGCACCGGGCGTGGAAGAAGAGGACTCGAGGGATCCGTGTGTGTGAGACTGCAGAGGGTACACGCTTGGGCGCCTATCATGACATCGACCTCATCTTGCTCTAAGGTATTTCCTAACTCATCGTGTCGACTCTCTTGCTTGCGATCTTCACTGGGTTTTTGGGACCGGCCTGTTTCGGGGATATTGCTTCCGCTGTGCAATGTATTTTGTAATCTCTATCTCTGAAAATTGTAAAATATCCCCAGGGTTTCCCAACAAGGATATATATCATAAATAAATGTGACACATATTGAATTAGCCATAGGTCCTAGGGCATATAGACCAACACTCCTGTGGACTCTCCTTCTCCTTCTTTGCCATCGAGCTACCAATGCACGGCACAAAGCAAGGAGATCAAATGTCACAAATTCGGATCCCATATAGGAATGCCATCACACTATATTTGCCTCACCAATAGCTCAAGGCCAACGATAGTTTTGTGATCCACTTTATGTGGCAATGGCCCCGCCAAGTGCCAACTATGATATCCACATCATTGGATATCCCCAAGCCTTAAGGGCCTATTGCACTGATCGACATCCTTCGATTCTGTGCAGGGGAACATCTCCGATACGACTCTCAAAGTTGTGGCTTCACCTCAAACAGATGCGAAACACAAACAGATCTAGGAGCACCTCCTGATTCTTTACATTTCTCTTTCCTACCACTTGGGTAGAGAGAGGGTCGATGTCCAACCGACTTATGGTTTCCGGCATCACATGTTGATTCTCCTTTGAAAATGATTTCTTACCTCTTATAACGAACTACGTTCGTGAGAAAAAAAATAGAATCATATGAGGTAGCCCTCTGGCCCCTCGATGTCTACCTAAACATCAGTACCCTAATAGGGTTGCCCTGAAGGTCTAGACCTTCTGGTAGTGTAGCTCGGCCTACGCATAACCCATAATGGTTGACTGTAAAGTCATAAAGTGATAAATTCAGTCCCTAGCTGACATATTGTCGATCTCAATATCAACTGAGCATATCGTTGGATATAGATCCAAATGCTCAAATGTGCTCGTGTTATTTTACGGCACCCCTGGCAGTCCACGACTAATTCCTTGGAAGGAACTAGTTTTGATCTCATTTTCAAACTCTTCCCAATAGCTTATGGGTTTGATCAGTCCCATGTAAACTTGGTGTGACCTACCTCCGCCGCCATAGTTTGGCATCTCCGAAGAGATACACAGTGCAAATCTTAGTCTTGCTTCTCCTCTAGGACTGGGCATTTTTGAAAACACATTTTCATGCCCTAATGGAAGTTCGCAACTTTTTTCGCATGGTGTACCCCTCGAAAGGGAGTTGGCTCTATGATGTGTCATTGCATGATGCATGATGATCCCTTGGCCACTCATAGCCTGTCTTCAGGACATGTCATCGCACGACATTCCTCAGGCCACAATTGGCCTTTGTTTCTAGGACATGTCATTGCACCATAGTCTGTTGGCCACCATCGGCCTCGGTGTCGGGGATATATCGTCACACGACATCGCCATAGTCAACATCAGCTTGTATGTGGGATTGTTGCACAGAATCCGCAAGCGCACGGCTTACCGATGTAGTACGTAAGATATCGTTTCCACATGGACTAGTGTTACCGACTAATCGTACAATCAATAGCTAAACGAATTGGGGTCTTAGATGGTGTCGCAATTCAAATTAAAAAAGAATGTAATAAAACGAAAGTCGAACGATGAGAGAGAAATCGGGATATCGGGTTTCACCACGTCTTTGAACTTAAAAGCGTAATGAGAAGTACTGCTTTGATAATCTCTAGAAAACCAAGGATGTGTCCTCTTGAGTCGTGCCCCTCTCGGGTGCGCGACTCAACAACTGAGTTAGTCTCCTACTCTCGCGGTGGACAGTTCCACAATCTACTTAGTTAGTCTCCTACTCTCGCGGTGGACTAAGCAGAGGTAGATCGTGTGAAATAAGACACCAAGATTCCCCAAGTAGACTCTACGACTCTCGTAATAGAGCACACAAGATTGATCAAGAAGAATGTGTTGATTGCGATTCACCTCTCAGTTGTTACCACAATCAACTAAAGTGCGAAAATCGATCCAGCCAAAAATCGATAAACACGAATGAAATAAATCTAGATCAAATGGTCTCAATAGATATATCGAAAAGCAATTCTTAACATTAATACTTGAAAATCATAAAGATGGGCTACGCCCGAATCCCGATAGAGGTTTTACGCTAATACACACATGGTTACTACAAGTACAAGATTTATGATTAAGATGTAAAGGTGACAGAACAAAGTAGAAAAGAGAAAAGAACTAAGACAAACTCCTCCTCTCCTTCTTTGATGTCGTCTTTCTCTCTTTGGAATGTTGTTCTCTTGCCTTGGAACCAGTCCTTTGAGCTCTTGGCGCAATCCTCTTCTTGCCTTTGACTCCCCCCTTTCCAAAAGAGAACTCATCTCTTTTATAGACTTCAAGGTACCTCTTCAAAGCATCTCTTCAAGGCACTTCTTCAAAGCACCTCTTCAAAGCACCTCTTCAAGGTACCTCTTCAAGGCACTTCTTCAAAGCATCTCTTCAAGGCACTTCTTCAAAGTGGCACCAATCATGAACACCTTATTCATATTCATGAATATTTCTTCATTTGATGCTCATTCATGAATGTTTTTCATTAATGCTTGTTCATGAAATGAGGAGTCATTAATGCTTGTTCATAAATGTTCCTCATTGGCGTGTGTCTTTTGAACTGATGGCGTGTGAACTTTAGCTGATGGCGTGCGTTTGGAGAGCTGACAATAAATGCTAAATGTGGGTAAACTCTAGCTCTCGTATAAAGCTAAATTTCTCGTCATAAATTTAGATTCACTCGGGCATGTGATCGTGCATTCGTATAGCTCTAGAAATGCGTGAATTGTTCTGTATTTAACAAATATGATAAATAGTGAAGCTTCTGAAGAAAGTAAATGAATTAAGCTGGAAAGAGATGTAAAAGCATGAAAATAGGTCTCGATTCACAGGTAAATATAGGTCTAAAAGAAGATATAATTTCGAGACATCAGGGATACATCATCGTACGACTTTCCCCTGGCCACCATCAAGTGCCCTTTGGGACACATCGTCACACGATAGTCCCATGGCCGCCGTCGGCCTCAGTCAATGCTATAGAAGCAGCGATAACGCGCTTCAGCGATGCAACCTCCATAATGCATGTCTCTGCTAGGGAGAAGGGTAAGCTGAGTCGTGAGGCTCTTGTTGGACGAAGCAAACTCTATCAACTTCTTGGGAGCAATAGCTCCACTATGTTCGACAATCCCCACTAGCATCTCAATGCTGGGGTCGTTTGTGATCATTGCTGCCAAATATTATACAATACCGATGTACAATTTGGAAATCGCAAGCCAGCGGCCGGAGGCTCGCCAGAGCCAACGAGAGGAGGACGCCAGAGAACACCTCTACGGCCCAAACTCAACTTCGCCGGAGGCACCCCGCCAACAAAGGAGAACGACAAGTGAAAAGGGGGACGAGGGGAATGCACACTGTCACACCCCTAGAAATAATATTTATTTTCATTCATCGATAAATCATGATGTTAGATGGTAAATCATGGATATCACACACGCACTGCGTCCTAAGACGAACCCCACGTACGTCAGAAAACACAAAAGACATCGATGAACCCTTTGTCGGACATCACCCGGAAGAGGGGTTGCAGGCACCAGCCTTGCTGGCCGCCCTAGACCTTGCCGGAAATGATGAGAGATGGGAGATGCGGCAGAGGGGAGAAGGAAAGGCCGGCGAACGCTTCACTGATGAAAGCCCTCCCGCTAGATGGAGTCAGAGCGGGAGGGCGGAAGAGATTACCTCGGTGGACACTTGTCCCTTGGCTCCACCACCGGTGACGCCGAAGAGAGGAGGAAAGGGGGGACTCTACCCCACTACGTCTTGAACTGTCATGCCCACACCCACCAGGAAGCGCAGGATGAGTTGCTGTTGTCACCACGCTAGAAAACCGGATGACGGAAGAGGGAGGAGATCGGGGAGAGGGGAAACGCGAGGACGAGCGCCGAGATCAGACCGCCGTCCACCGCCCAATTCTTTTCTTTTTTCGTTCCCACCCGCAAGCAGCCCCACGTTGGTACCCAAACCAAGGCAGCGTCCAGTTCCATCCATCCCATGCTACATGCCATGCGACGAACGAAATTTGATAGATCGACTATTGATCGCTAACGGATCCGGGCGGCGCCCGATCCGCATCACAAACCCGTCTGGCTATATGAACGGGCTAGGCTGGGAATGGGTCGCGCCTGATTTCCAGCCCACGGGCTTAGGATGTACATTAGATACATTTTAAAGTGGCGCAAAAAGTTGATTTTAGAAGATGTCACCCATTCTAAGTCTACGCTTACATGCATAATTTCAAAGTTTTGATGGGATTTGATGCACAAAAAGTCAAATTTTTTCATACGAACAAAATTGGACGTGCTTCCTAGTTTTATCTTTTCAATTCTTCTCATATATTTATTCGTATTTTATTAGTTTCAATTGCTAAAAATTTTGAAAATAAACCTTGCACAATAAACTTAGATACATTTTTATTTTTATATTTAAATAAAATTTTAGAATAGCAAGATGAAAATTTTATAGCAGTGCATTATGTCATTAGAAATTGATAATCTGAACTTATATATAAATAATTGATAATTTTCAACAATCTTATAGGGCTGGCCATTTGTGTTCATATAATGCTTAATTCGAATATGACCCATTTATATATATGGGTCAATATATAAAATACAAACATAATCTATTTATTTAAATATAATTAATATGTTTAATAAATAGATTGTAACATGTGACATAATACAACACAACACAATATGGTAGGACACAACACCCTGGGATCTGCAGAGACATTTTCTAGAAGCTGGCTTCGTGGAGGATGTGGACTTGCATCTGCAAACTCCACAGCGTCTTCGACAACTTCATCAATTTTTTTTTCTCAATGGCCTTCAACTCTGATTCAGTTGCAAGGTTGTTTTCAAGAATGTACCTTTTCAAGAATGTACTTTTGGATATCTTGCTGAGTAATGGGCTTTCTCATATGACAATATATCTTCTCTACTATCGAAACAAATTGAAATACACTTCCAATGTTGATTTTTTTTAAAAAAAAAATAAAGGCAAGCTTTTCCTCAAGAAAATGTGGGCTTCACATTAGTCATGCACAGGAACATTGGTTCAATCCAAATTATGGTACAGCAAACTTCTCCAGAAACCTAATAAGGTGATAATGAAAAGTACCAAGTTTGCGCAACTTAGTCCATTGATATGGTGCAGAAAGTACAACATGAAATAATGCAGGAAATGTCTACTGTGTAAACATTAAACAAAAGTACAACTGATCGTCAATATCTAATTAGAGTAGAACAAATTAAGGTTAAGAAAGATAATGCAGCAAATGCCAAGCCTTTTCCTATTATTTCATGTTTAATTTACTCAATATACATTCGTCATAATTCAACCAGACGAGAGTAGAATAAATTAAGGTTAAGAAAGATAACAATGTTTAAGGCCACTTCAATGATAGTAGACTTATCTAAAGTTTATGAACCAATTTATCTTTTCCCTCAATTTAAATGGCGAAGGAACCAGGAATATGAAGAGAACATGGATATACAACTTCTGTTAATAGCTCAGCTTCCCTATTTAACACAAACAACAAATGAAGCAAGAAGAAAATGATACAGTGAAACAAATGTAATAATTAAAATTTGAACTAAACCGAAAGGTGTGATTAGAACAAAGGGGCGGTGAAGAACAAAGTTTATCTAGACTGCAGAGTAATTAGAACAAAGAAGAAGCTAGAGAAGAATACGAAGAGCTGCATGAGTTAATGTGTTCAAACAATGCTAATTTGGTGAAGCATACGAAAAGTTAGAGAAGCTAGACAAGGGGATTATGGGTGCATTTGGCATGGCTTCTATGCTGTTGTTACTCACTGCAAAAGCTATTTTTGAGAAGCTGGCCTGTTTAGCTATCAACTTCTATACTAATTTAACACACTACTCAGCTTTTCCAACTAGCTATTTTTCAATCAGCACTTTCTCAACCAGCAGAAGCTAAAAGCTTAAGCTATATCAAACACACCCTATATTAGCAGCAGAAGAAAGAGGTGGCCGGGCAGCCACGACAGCAGGTGGAAGAAAGGGGGCAATTCTGCAGTTTGACGGAAGCAAGCGAAAGAAAGGTGGCGACAATGGTTCGACGGCAATAGCCAGCAAGCAGGAGAAAGGGGTGGCGATGGCGAGGGCCGCGATAGATAGAAAGGGTTTTTATGAGCTAAAACAGGATTAATATTAAGATCTACGAAATCTTTGTAATATTTTCCCAAACCTAATCTTACTATTCAATTCCATTCCGCTAGAAAAATAGATTACTCCTTTTCCATTAAAAAAATTGAATAAACATATCAACATATATACAGTTCAATATCAACTAAAAAAAGGAATTATATTTATCTTTAAATAAAAAACTCATTTATATACTCCAGTTTAAATTAATATAAAGAGATTTATGTGTTTTTATATAATTAAAAAACTATTAAATAGTTTATGTAAACATTCATACTATTTCTCTCAATTAAGAAAATTTGATTTACTATTTTTGTTAAATACAGTTATTAAGAAAATATTTACTATTCCTTAACATTTAAAAAATTAAACTTCAAAAATTTTGCTGTAATCGTAGCATTGTTGTTCTTGGAACACTATTGTTGTTACCGTGCTTTAGTCTGTTTTAACATTTATATTTTTAAATAAATAAAAAACTTATTGTTCTAATAAAAATAAAATTTACTAGAAACTTTTAAAAAATATATATTTTTTCTCTCCTAATTTTAATTAATTATATTTCATTTTTATTAATGATTTTGTAATAATATTTTAAAATTACTAATTTGATTAACCAAAACAAAATTGTACACTCCCTGATTTAAAACTCATTACTATTTAATCTTTTATGATGTCACTAATTGAGAGATGGCAAAAGGGTTGTTCCTGGTAGGCCGTGCCAGTGATTCTTGGAAGGTCAGTGTAGGTAGACCTAGCAAAATAGGTCAATGGGTCGTGTTCGGATTGACCTATTTATGACCTGTGATCCGATTAGCTTAAATCGAAAACAATCTGTTTAATTAATTTGATCAGATGATCTAATTCAAACACGACCCATATATATATTCGGGTCAACCCGACATGACCCGATTAACCCGTTTAATATTAAATAATTTAAATAAATATTTATAAAATATATATATAATTATATAAATATAAAAAAATTAATCCGATTAACTCGACACGACACGACTCGACTCGAAATGATATATAAATATATGTATATGTATATATTTATATATAAATTATATATAATATATAATTATATAATATAATCGGGTTAAGCGGGTCAATCCGGTTATAACCCGACACGACCCGTTTAATTTCGGGTCATAAACGGGTTGACTCGTTTATGACGCAAATACGATTAGACCCAACTCGAACCGGCTTAACTTCGTGTCGAGTCGAATCGAGTCAGCAGATCGGGGGGCAGTTTTTGCCAGGTCTAAGTGTAGGCATGGCACGTAGCACAACCATATTGTGCCATCCCACCTCCAACTTACAAAAATCTTCAAGTCAGCATTGCATGCTAGAGCGAATCAGGCCAAGCCAAGCATGAATCGGGCGAGTAAAATTTTAAAGTGGGGATCGCTGAGCGGGGGCTCCAATCCATCATTCATTCAACAATGAGATTCATGCTACATATCCCAATGTAATATAAAGAGTGGATGGTGGGCCCGCTCAACAAGTACCCGCTTAAAAGTTTTTTTTAAATTGGGCACACTATAAAATATGAATGATGTGAATTAGAAATAATTAAAAAAATAACAAATTAGAAATAGAGAAAAATAAGAGAAATTCTTTAAAAAGATTAAAGAATCATGAAAACAATTAAGAAATTAAAGAAAATAAAACAAAGGAAAAAATATTAGATATATAAAAATATTATAAACACAAATTCTTACAAAAATAAAAACTAACGATTGAGAAAATTAAAAATATCAAAAAAAGGGAAAATTTTAGAAAAAAACAAAATGAAGACAAAATTTAAAAATATCATAAAAATGAGAAGAATAAGGCAAAAAGAAAATATTAAAGGAAAAACTCCACACAAAAAATCAAAATAAAAAAAATACAAAGGTTAAGGTCATGTAGTACTATTTTTCATAACTATTGTTTTAGACTCTACTAATTCGTGCCGCCTACATACCTTCCACAACAATTGTAGAAAGATCAAGCCTATATAGTTGTATTTTAAAACTTAACCGTTATCTATAGTTACTTTCATTCACACTACCAAAACTTTGTTATTCATCTTATGAAGTTAAATGACCTCCTTTGTTTTGAAAATGGTCTTCATCATCTAACTAATCTTTAAGGCAAATGCATATTTCCACACTTGCTTTGTTCATCCAACTTCATTTCTCATCCAATACTCTGCCATCCGTACGAAAATAAGGCTCTGATACTACCATAGATATCGGAGGACTTAGTAAATCATTTTTAGGAAATCACAAAATAAGATTCTGCTTGTGATATCCACCATGTTAAAATATAAAAATTATTAATTTGATCTTTTGTAAGAAATATATATGACTATTTTGTAAATAAAATGTTAATTCATTCAAATTATTAAATCTACTTGTTGAAGAACTTTTTGTATTTAAAATAAAATGTATTCTACAAATAACTTTTTTTATTGCTAACTTGATGCTAATAACATGACTAAACTTAGAGAGCCTTTAAGTCTTGAAGACTTGAATACTTTATACTTAGCTTAATTAAAAAAAAGTTTAAACTCAACTATTATGGTTTAATTTATTAGGGGTAAGGATGTAATTTCAGGGACCTAAATGAAATTTCTAAAAAATAATGGACTAAAGTGCAAGGCTACCAAAATAACATGGAAAGTCCACCATCAGCTTTCTTTTCCCTCTTTCCCTTTCCTCCCTCTCATGCGGCGCCAAGGAAATCTTTCCTCGCTTGCATTTCTTCCCTCCTAGTCGGATTTGATGCTGCAGCACTAAGGGAGTCTAGGATCTCTCCTTAGGTTGTTCTAGCAAAGATAAACCCTTTGGCGAGCAAATGGTGGGCTCCTTCAACAAATCTTTGTTAGGGCTAGCTGTCTCCTTCAACGACTCATGTTTTCCCTTCAACTTCTTCATCATGATCCTGCATTTTTTGCTATTGTTATCTACTCCTTCTCATCATTTCCATATTCAAAACCTCTTTGTGTTTCTTATGAAAGCCAAGATTCATTTTAGGTACATGTTATTGCTGCTTGTATATGTTTTGATTTTAGGAGTAGTAGGTCAAATTAGTACATAATCTTAAGGATGAAATTTGATATTGATATGTTATTGCAGCTTATATATGTTTTGATTTTAGGAGTAGTAGGTGAAATTAATACATAATCTTAAGGATGAAATTTCATATTGATAGATAAGTAGGATAGTGAAAGGATCCTAATGTATTTATAATCTATTAATTTAATTGTAACATTCTTTTATGATTGTAAATGGAAATTTGAAGCTAGCTCTGAGGTATCGAGTAGATGAATTGAACCACTTGTTGATCTCTTAGTGAGCAAATTAAAAGTAATTGTTGAGGTAGGACTCTTTTCCTCTCCTTTGTAGTCATGGTATCATCTATTCACAAACAAATGATTCATGAAATCATGATATCCTTGTCCTTCTATCCATTGTTTTAAACTCTTAATCTGTTGGTACTCCTTGTACAAGTTCTTTTGACATATAAATGACATGTGTGTGTGATATGGTTAATAATATACTATCAAACGTAAAATTGATAACTATGGTAGTTAACATTTGGTACTTATGCATAATATACATTCTTGTTGATTATTTATGTAATTTGGTTAGACTTATTTATTATTTGGTGTTATGTCATGGCTTTGTTGACCTTATGGGCTAGTCAAAAGGGGACCAGTGAATCATGGGTTTGGGCTATAGTCACTGACTTGCCATAGTTGACTATAGCTATGCTGGCCTAGGGCTTACCGCTAGTTTCTCTCTGGACAATGTTGGGGGTCGCTAGGTGTTGGATGCAACACCACCGGGCTATCTTTGGACAATCATTCTACTATGTGAACTAGTAGTGGAAACACACTATCTAAGAGTGAGACTCATAATGAGTTTGTGGTCTCGGCTCAGTGATTTCAAGAGATGATCATGGATGTTTATATATAATCATCTAGGGTTTCGTAATGTGATAGATGGTACATCATGTTTCATTGATAGAGAAATATTAATTATGTTCTGACCTTATAGATACAAGCATCATGCCTTCGTAAATTCCTACTTAGTAATTGTGCTAACCCCTAGTGTTTTCTCCTCCAGATTTTGAGCTAGAAGCTGATAGATCTAGCTAGGTAGCCATAAAGGTTCCTTGGGTAAAAGGGAAAAAAGTAAGATTTTGGTAAATCCCGTGAAATCAAACCTAATGTATGGAGGTGGCCAATTTTTGTATCATTTAGATGGATGGGTGAAATGACTTGATATTGTATGTTTGCATTAGATGTATTTTGAGGTTATTCTTGTGATGTTGTTGATCGCAAAGATATAGCTTTTGTTGGGAAACCCCAAGGATTTTGAAATTTTATTGCATACATACAACAGAAGCAAACCCCCGAAATAGGCCAGTCTCAAAAACCCAAAAGATCGGTTCATGTGAGGGGGTCGACAAAGAGAAGCGATGCCGATGTAGACGCCCAAGCGTGCGTCCTCTGTAGTGTCACACGCAACCGATGCTTGAGTGCTCTTCTTCCACGCCCGCTGTTAGCCTTGGGAAGAAGATTCATGCCTTAGGGTCCTTCTACACCACTTGCGCTACCTTCAAGAGGAGATGCGCCAAGGAGAAGGAGGAGGGAGATGTTGCTGCCAAGCTCTAGCTCTCCTTGCGCCAAGACAAAAGGAAGAGGAAGACTTGCAGCTATGGAAGAAAGCTTTGCGCCAAGATAAAGACTTGCTCATGCCCCTTTGAAGATGCTCACGTCAAGGAGGAGTTGCTCTCACAATTCCAGATTAATTATTCAAGGGGCAGCAAGGTCCAAGGTATATAGGCGCAATTAAAAGAAGATATGTGGCTAGGGTAACAAAGAGTGGGCGGTTAGGTCTAGTCTAGGGCTGTACATTCGAATTGGTAAGTTTGGTATTTACCAATTTACTGATCGGTTCGGTAATTTCAGTTCGGTTAAATCGATATCGATATCGGTATCAGTAGTAATTTTTTTTATAAATCTGTTATTAGTATCGGTATCGGTTAATTTTTTTCGGTTCGGTAAATAACCGATTTTACCGCTTAAGCTTTATATACTTGATTTTACCCGTTTACTCGTTTACCCATTACCCGTTTACTCAGTTAATCGGTAAATTCGGGTCGGTAAAATAATTTAGTTTGGTATTTTAATTGGTAAAAATAAAAATATTATTATATTTATAGAAATTAAATAATTTAAATTAGTAAATCGGTAATTTATCAAATTTATAAAAAATTATTTAGTAAATTCGGTTTGGAAGATAATCGATAATTTCCTTATTTAGTTCGGTATTGGTTTTTAAATTTTTGATAAATTTTAAATCGGTAAAATCGGTTCAGTATATTCGATATCGGTAAATGCCGATTGAAGACCCCGACTCTAGTCACAAGGAAAGTCTCAAAGACCTTTCCTTAATAATCTAGCCATCAACCAAATGTGCCTAGGCCTTGCCATGCAAGTCTAATCAGCCATATGTGTTGGTGTATATACCCTTGGACCCGTTGTTGGTCCATCTTGTACTACTTGACATTGATATTTTATATATCATTCTGGCATTGTCGTTATTATGCTATGTTTACATCTGCGATTATGTACATGCATGATAATGTCCCTAGAGACAGATTGGATCTGTGCTCAAACGGTGTGTCCCCAGTCAAGTATCTGAGTGGATAAGGGACAACTCTAGTACATGTGAGACTGGTATATGAGCTAGTTAGGCACGGGGTGCTAACGCAGGCATATGGGTATATCAGTGGTGGATATACTAGACCGACCCACTGTGAGGCTCTAGCTTGGTGTCATGAGTTAAGCTCACAAGTGATAGGAGATGCATTGATCCTTTGACTTGAGGTCATTGACTCTTCTATATGGTTAGGGACATGCTTTGATACAACCTAACACCTCGCTGTAGCAGGGAGGTCATAACGGTTGTCATTGGGTATGTCACGACCCATATGAGAAGATCAATGGACAAACATAGGATTTGCCCCTTCTTGCGGGAAGCTTGATATCCACGGGGCCCCCCTATGGTTGCATGACTGAAAGTGTATGGCCATACCCAGGTGAAAGCCTGATGTAGTCATGACCATGAGATTGGATGAAAACAAAGTGGTGACACACTTTGTCCAATCGGATATCAGTCAGGCAAAGGGACTGTAATGCATCGGTATCTTGTTGTGATGATGGGGATGTCGATGTTGATATCCATTCCGAAGACTTGGGTAGCAGCGATACACTGCTATGTGCCACTCACTGCTTGTGATGACTTGAGTTCAACACTACCAACGTCAGAGGAACCTACAGGGTCGCACAACTTGAAACTTGGGTTCTCGTATTGATCAGGTAGCCTAATGATCAAGTTATTGGATAACTCAGATCTATTTGGGAAAATTCATCAGCGCCATTGCGCCTAATGAGATGGAAGAGACTTATTGGAGCTGACTTCATTTTTAGGCCATATGGGCCAAATAGGCCCAACAGGCTAAATGGGCCAAACGAAGTCTAGTAGGGAGCATGGACCAATGGGCTTCCAAGCCCAATAGGAGTGAAGCCTAGTTGGGGCGTGAGGCCTAATGGGCCTTAAGGCCCAATGGGTTGTTAGGCCTAATGGGCCATGACAATAAGTTGCTTGGGCCCAATAGACATCATGGTGAATTAAAACATGTATTTAATTCTTGGAATTAAATTCTGTATTTAATTATGAGTTTAATGATAAATTTAATTCTAGATTTAATTTTGAATTTAATTCTGAATTTGAAGAGTCACATCATTACTACCATTATGAGACTTTAATTCAAAGTTTTAATGAGTTATTATGAGACTTTAATTTAGAGTTTAATTCTATAATTAATTCTGAATTTAATTCTATAATTAATAATGAATTAATTCAGAGATTAATTATGAATTTATTACAGAATACCCAGAGTCACCATGGTTTCTATAAAAGAAGGGGGGGGGGGAGGAGTTGGCGCCCACTTGGTTCTTTGGAAGAAATTCTCCTAGGCGCCTTCTCTCCTCTTCCCTCTCCTCTAGGCATTCACAAGGTTGGACCTTGGCGAGTTTCCATCATCCCTCTCCTTGGCACCTTTGTTGTATCCCAAGTTGTTTGGAGTGTACCTTGTAAAAATATCAAACCATAGAGACCTTATTGTTAAGTACCAAATAATTATTTTCTCACTAGCTAAGCAAACCGAATATGATGAAGTAAAATATACAGAAATGTGTGCTAAAGGATGATTAGAGGGAAAAACTGGGACTAGGGTTTCATCTACCTTAATTCCAATGACTAGAAGGAAATAAAGGCTGTCAGTCTAATTCTGATATGACAAAGATATAATTTACTTGATAAAAGGATCATCTCGCTCTCGCGCAGACAATCATAGAAAGGACCAATCCTCACTCTCGTGCAAGATCTATCCAATACTGAAAATAAGTAAAAACAAAGAACTCAAGGATCACTCTCGTGCATCAGAATTCTAAGTCAAACATCTCAAGTGGAATCTCAAGGATCACTCTCGTGCATCCTGAAACTCAACACAGGTTCTACTTAAGGTTCTCCGACGACTCGATACTCAATCTCTTGCAGCATCAAATCAAGTCTAACACAATAACTCACCCTAGATTCAAATTATCAACATGGCAATAAAATCACTAAAAATCAGAATTCAAAGAACAAACCTAATCTCTTACGATAAGTTCCAAACTCGATGATTTCTAGGGTTCCGAATTTCACAATCAACCTCTCAGTCTATTTCGTAAAATTCTAAAATATGCTGATATTTATAAAACTAAGGAGAATTAAAGACAATCATCACATAAGTAAAATTATCATAACAAAACTATTCTGGCGAAATAAAAGTCATCTAGTCATTAAAAATCAAGGAAAATTACTCCCCAGCTCCCATAATATGTCTAAGCTCGCATGGAGAAAAGATTACAATAAACCATATTTCAGATGATTAGAAATCAGAAAAAAAAGGAAGAAATTATAGAACACGGTGCTGTAATCGAAATTACAGCACCGTAATATGCTGGAAACACAATGAACAGTGGCGGCGCCCATTGTTTCGTTGATTTCTCCCTCGATCAGACTCCAAATGCTCTGAAACTTCTGGTGTATACTCTCCAACTCTAGACGAAGGTTCAGTGTAAAAATCGTGACCTGACGTGGTCTCTACACCTCGCGGCATGAGGCCAAACCCTAAATATGCCTCCCTCGATTACTCTCTGGATTGGTGATAACAATTAGGGCTTTTACATAGTGTGTCTTCTCCTCTTAACGACGAGTCTGTAGCATCTTTCAGATCTCAATTTGTACTTCTGGATCAAAAGATATGGTCCGTGCAAGATTCGGATAGAAAAATCAAAAACTGGGCCTAAAATACGGTACCGTATTTTAAATACGGCAGTGCTGTATTTTGCCCAAAAATTCTGAAACTTTCTGTTTAAAATCACTCCAAAATTACAGTGCCGTATTTTTGCAAATTGGCTCCGAATTTCATAAAAATTGATGGGTAGCTTCGTTTCGACGTCTGGAATCCATTGGTGTGCTCAAATCTTCCAAAATCCATCAAAATATGACCATTTTAACCTGAAAATGATCAAAAACAAGAAATGGTGTAGATTTCGTAATATTTGACAAATAAGGCTTTAAAACAAGCAAAAGAGCATAATTATGACACAAAAAGACACATGAAATGACACAAAATATACTATGAATTTTGGTGTCATCAAACACATAAGGCTCAAACTTTGCTTGTCCTCAAGCAAGTAAAATAAAGAATAATGCTAAGTATGGAAAATATGCTTTTTTATGAAAATTAAATTTCTAAAATATAATCACTCATGAAATGCTCCACTAACTTTTTGCACAAAATTTCAGATAAATACATTGTCCTCTGAAATTAATCTTTAAGACCTACAACTTTGATCAAATAAAACTTCGTAACTCGCATAATGAAAAGAATTTCAGTCTCATGAATTCACCCAATTTTCAGTTTAAATCTATCAAACCTTTGTTTACAAGAATAAAGTCTCCTAGATCTTTTTCTACACAGAATCTTTCTTTTCTTCCCCCTCTCTTTTTTTTATTTTTTTTAATTTTTGCATAGATAGCATATACCCACATAGATACATACTTTTTATTTTAGACTTCAACTCTTGACTTCGGTACCACTGTCAATTTTACACAGTGCCAAGTAGAGGAGTCATTTTCTTTTTCTCTCACTCTTCTTTTTGTTTTTTACAGACTTCAACCCATCTCTTAGGTACCACTATCAATTTTACACAGTGCCAAGTAGGGGAGTCTCTCTCTTTATTTGTGGATCTTGGATTCTTTCTTCCCAACAAATAGTAAAATAGACTAAACAACAACCAGGTTAATCAATTGATATTAATTCAAAAATTACACTCATATGCTCATTTTATTCAAGAAAGATGCTTCACTCTTAGATTGCATCCATCAAACAACATACCTACCCAAAACCTTATGCATCAATCAATGAATAATTTCAACAAGTAGATATATATTGAAGAAATAAATTCAACATAATAGGTATATCTCCATTCATAGGCATTGACATGCACGAACATTCATCATCATAGAAAAATCTACACACTTTCATCATATGGATTCATGTCATAAAATTTTTGAACATCAAAAATCTCTAAATCAATGCAAAAGATGTGAAGCATGAAACTCATAGAATCATAGTCAAAAGTGTGACATGATAGACTCAAGCAACCTCATATAATAGAAATCTCAGAGAATGATACATCTAAAGCAATTCAAAGATGCAACCATATGAAATAATCTAGAGAGTGCAAATGATACTCACAAAACTATATAGCAAGCTCTGACCAAAAACACATAAGACTCAGACCAAAAATAGTGTTGGGGCAAATGCTGCAAGGTCCAAAGGTGTGCCTTTTGAAAATTTTACCTGCACAATTTAAGATACATAAGGCTCAGTTTTAAAAATAGTCTCTAAAATAATAATTATAGAAAAGATTTTCTCAAAGAATAATCAGAGATAACACCGATGGTCCAGAAGAGTGCTGGTGAAAAGAGCTGATGTAGCTGAGAAGCAGAGGGTGAACAGAAGCTAGCTGAAGAGCTTCTAGCAATGATGGTGATGCCGACAGTAGAGTGAGTAATCTCTAGTGGCCTGCTAGAGACTACAGTCCTGGAGGTGAGATCGTTGGCTGGTGGGCGCAAGAGATAATGCTGCATAGAAAATCAGTCACTAATGAAGATTCTGCTGCAAAAATAAATAAAATCAATATAATAAGAGGCAGCAAAAGAAGCAAGAAGCCGCTGGTGATGCTCCGCAAGAGGTGGAGGACAATTGCTCTTGAAGATTTCTGAATCTGGAGTCAAAAGAAGTAATAACAAGTAGAAAGCAAACCAAGCAGTTTTTGAATTTTTTATGAAAAGTAGCCATACCCTAGAATAAAATTTAATGATCCAAATAGAAAATGGACAGAACCAAGTTGTAGAATAAGATATGTTCTTTTTAGACGTATGAAAATTAAAGGATCAAAATATGTCAGGAATTTAGGATATCAATAGAAAGAAGGCTACTCAAATTACAAAACTGCAAAAAACTGCACAAAAGTTAATCAGATTCAAAAAGTTGCCATGTGTCCTAAAATGATTAGAAAATAAAATCATAAAAACAATTTATCCACAAGATAGAATGACACATGTTCTTCATATTCCATGCGAAAAATCTAGGTTTCAAGTTATTTAATCATCTTAAAAACTTGCAGCAAAAGTGCTAATCAGATTAGTCAGAAGAAAACTACTGCAGAAATTAATCAGAATCGAAAAGTTGCTAGGTTTTAAAATAATCCATGAACTTTAAAATTCAGCAAAAATATCCAGATGATAGACAAAGATGAGTACTTCAATGTTGTGCCAAAGATCAAAAATTTTCTCAACCCAGTTTCTTAAAATTAATGCGAGAAAATGCCAACTCAAATAAGCAGAATGCAGATTTCAAATACGGTACCGTGGAAAAGCATATGGTACTACCGTAAAAGCCATAAAACAATATGTACAAAAATTATCAAAGAATACGACATCGTAAAAGTTTAGCACAATATTATGGTAGTGCCATAAAAACACAACTCTCGGGATGAAATCGGACGAAAATTACGGCACCGTGGATGAGATTACGGTAGTGCCATATTTTGTGCAAAGTTTGATTTTTCCTGTAAAAAGAAAAGAAAATTAATTCTAAAAATAAACTAAAATAAAAGAAAATTAGCAAAGTAAGAGTGCTTGGGTTGCCTCCCAAGAAGTGCTAATTTTTAGTTCATTAGCTTGACCAAAAATCAAATCTCATGGTGAAGCAGGTGAATCAGTACCAAAGTAAATAGCATGTAATTTTCTGCATTTCCTTTGTCCAAAAAGTTTAGCCACTAATCCAAATATCCAAAATTTCATGTAAATCATAATCACCGTGGCTTTCTTAAATATGCAGAAATCAAAATCAAAATTTTCAATGATCTTCCTATGTTTGTCAGTGAGCAAAATCATAAGTCCTTTCTTCAAATTTATATCTTCAATTGCAATAGGACTTTGATCAAAAGATTTAAGCATTGGCTCATCAAAATAATGTCTATGTCTTGAATTAAGTTCCTCAATAAAGCATAAATTCTCAAATACATCAGAAGAGTGAATATCAGATATGGGCAAAACACCATCATGAGGTTCATCAATATTTGTAACATGCAAATCCTTTTTAAGTTCATCATGCCACAATCAAATAATTTATTAATTTCAAAATTATCATCCAAATCGAAGTGAGATTTATCAAAATCAGTCCCCTCATACCTTTCCACAAATAATTCATCATCAGAAGAGTCAAAATCAAAATCATATAAAAAATAATAATGAGATTTGTCAGAATCAATAAAATCAAAGTCAACCACAAAAGACTTATCATTAATCTCAACAATATCACCAAAATCAAAGTGGGGCTCATCAATGTCTATAATTTTCAACCCTTTATCAAACTCATCAGATTTAACCATAAATGATACAACATCAAAAGAATCAATTTCATCAAAAGAGGGTTTTTCAAAATCAATTTTCTCAAACTTTTCTACAAACAAGTTATCAGAAGAATCTAATTCACAATTATCAAAATCAGAGTGAGATGCATTAATGTTCACACATAAGGGTCAATCTCAAAACAATCATAATTAGAGGGAGATTTTTCCAAATCAAGTTCTTCAGTTTCAAACTCAAATAAACAAGCTTGCTGTGCTAACTAGATTTCTAGAATTTCAGAATGAGCATGCATATAATCCATTCTATGTTTATGGGTCTCATGTGCCACCTCACTTTGTTTCATGAATTTTTCAAACATCAACTCTAAGCTAGAATTTTTAGTATCCTCAAAGTATGGTTCAGGAGTATAGTTTGAGCAATCATCATAAAAAGAAGTTTGGTGATTTCGTTGGGAAACCCCGGGGATATTTTACAATTTTTAGAGATAGAAATTACACAAAATATTGCACAGCAGAAGCAATATTTATAGAGACCATAGGCGGCTAATGGGTGGCTACAATTTAAATTAAGTGGGCGGCTAGGAGAAGGAGGGAATCAAGTCCTAATCCAATTAGGACTCAAGTGGGCGGCTTGATCAAGTCCTAATCCAATTAGGACTCCAATTATTTATTTAATTAATTAAATCCTAATCCAATTAGGATTCTAATTAATTCAAATAAATCAGCCCATTAAATTCCACAAAAATAGGACTCTAATTTATTAATTAATTAGCCCTTATTATCTCACATGATTAATTAAAATCACATGATATTAATTAAGGCATAGGCGCTAACCATAGTCTAACTAGGGTTAAACATGTGCCTACCTTTTTCTTCTCCTTAAGCCTAGTTAATTTATTAGTAAGCCCAACTATACGATGGGCCTAGCCCAAGGTCCATCATACATGTTAACCAAGCTCTTGGATCCAATCCAATTTAACCCAAGGTCAAATTAGGCAAACCATGGTTAATATGCCGTAAATGGAAGTTGACCGTAATAAATTTCTTCCATCTCATTAGTCTCATTGGCGCTGATGAAATCTCCAAAATAGATTTGAGCTATCCAATAACTCGATCATAAGGCTTCCCGATCAATACGAGAACTCGAGTATCAAGGTGTGCGACCCAGTATGATGGAGGTAGTAGCCCTGCTCTGAGGAGTTCTGCTCGGACTCGTAGGGTACCTAATCGATATGGGTTCCCTTAGAGTCCCCTCTCCCTTGCATTGCATTTTAGGCTAAGTTGTTTTCAATAACACCATGCATCATGTAGTCAAATATGGTAAGTCCACTTGTAGTAGGTAGTGCATTGTAATTCATGAAACTTTATGTACTCTTGCATCATAATAGAGTAGTGCACGCATACAGTAGGCTCCATTTGGTAGGTCACTCAAGTAAGAAGCAGCTCAAGCTCCAGCTCAACATCACTCAAGGTCCACTCACCAAGTTCAGCTCCAGAAAAGGAAGGAAGACTTCAGAGTCCAAGTTCACTTCAAAGCCATGCTATGACTCACTTGCCATCCTTGTTGGGCGCCTATTCAAGAGGGCAAATCAGCCACCTCATTATCCACCCAAGATGATATGCGCCAACCTCTAGTCCAAGCAAGGAACGAATTCAATTACCTCATCCATCAAGATCCAAAATCAAAGGGAATATCCATCAAGATCCACAATCAAAGGAGAGCATTTATGAAGACATTTATGATGAATTGCCATCTCTTGTTGCCGCCCAAGCCCTCATGGAAAGGATTTGAAATTTGAATCTCTTATCCATGCGCCAACAAACAATTCACCAAAGGATAAGAAGATACTCTCATCGCCCATCAAAACAATTAATGAGTTGCCAAGAGAAGCTCACCCAAAGAAGGAAGCTCTTAAAGAGGATTTGCGCCCACCTCTTGATTTTGAATTTCAAATTCCATCCATCTTTGTAGTAGGCGCATGGAAGCTAATGACTATCCTGCCCTAGCCCCATCTCGCCTATAAAAGCATAGTCTTCCCCCTTGTATTCGATTACCTCTTGATGAAATACATTGTCTATTAGTTGCCTAGCTTAATTACTTGTGTTAGTGATAAAATTCCCTTTAGCCGAGCTCTTCACCTTCTTCTAGATCTTCCACCGAAACCCTAAGAAGCTCTCCTCTTTGTTTGTGTGCGCCACCACAAGGAGTACTTCTTCACCCTCGGTTTGGAGCAAGAAGAGAAGCACCCTCGGCCTCAAGGAGTTCTCATCCCTTTCGGCTAAGTCTTCTTCTCTACACCTCTTATTTAACTTTAAGAACTCTCCTCTACACTCATCTTTGTTTATATAACTTATAGGTTGCGCTTGGAGTGGTCTAAGAGGGGCGTTTCCCCCTCCCCTTCTCCTTCTCCCCCTCTCTCTAGTTGCTTAAGATTAGCAAGGGAATTTGTGAGGCTTAACCTCACCCCTTGATTTATTCCTGTATTAAAATCCGTGATTTGTACGGATCTTCTGTGTTTGCTTGTAAGCTCCACCCTACACCTTCCATCAGAGTTGGACCGGTGAAGATCGGGAAGCACAGCCCTTCAATCCTCAAGGGCTGCACTGTAAGTTTATTTTCCTGCATTTACAGCTTTCTAGTGTAATTTTGATTTACTGTTCTAAGTTTAAACTCGGGTTTTCCTATACTTTAAAATACAAAAAAAATTAGTTTCTTAACCTCGTTAGTATAACTTCGGTTTTCTCTTACTATTAAGCTATTTATCAAAATCAGTTTTTCAAAACCGTTGTTTGAATGCTCTAGACCCCCCGTCCTACATCAGCTTGGTATCAGAGCTTAGGCTCCTAGTTTAGATTTTTTTTAAAGCCTCAAAACTTTATTTTCTAACTCCTAGGCGATCTTTGGAATTAGGTTGTTAAAAGAACTTGGATCCATAACAGACTACATATTTATCTATCACTTTGCCTTATTTTTGAAACTATAGTTTTCAAAACACCCATGCAAACTCGATCTAAAACTCAACAACAAGAACAAAATCCCACCATGGATCATACGGCCATGAATGAGAAGTTTGAATTCTTAACTGAGCAAATAGGGACCCTTACCCGAAGCCTTAATCAACTTACCACTGAGTTCCATGACTTTAGGGAAAGGTCTTCTAATCATGCTAGTGAACCAACTAGTCCTCATCATGTAGACACTCAACAACCACCTGCGTGGAACGGGCACCAAACCCCAACCCGTGCAGGCACCCAACCTATGTGGAATGGATACCCTAATCCACACCATGTAGGGACCCAACCCCAACCAACGTGGAATGGATACCCCAATCCAAACCATGCACACCAACCAACTATGTGGAATGGACCTCCCATTCAAACCCCACCTCAACCTATATTTAGGGAGGATGAAGTGCACCGCGCTATCAAACTCAATCCCCCAACCTTCAATGGCTCTTTAGAACCCCGAGACTTCTTGGATTGGACAACCAAGCTTGAACAATATTTCGAGTGGAGCATGATCCCTGAGCACAGCAAAGTCCGACTTGCAAAGTGCCTTCTTCAGGGAAATGCCAGGTTGTATTGGACCAATATAGAGAACAACCAAGAGAGACTCAACCTACCCCCCATAGAAACGTGGCTAGAAATGCGCCAACAACTTAAACTGAAGTATGTCCCTTCATACTTTCAGAGTAAGTTGTTTGACCAAGCCTCTAGCTTAACCCAAGGATCTATGACCGTTGACCAATACACTGCTAGTTTTGAGGAATTCCTCCTTAGGGGAAACCCAGGAGAAAACCCTCTATTTACCCTTAGCAGGTATAAAAATGGTCTCCGATCTGAGATTAGAAAGGGCCTTACCTACTACTAGATAGACTCCATAGAGGTTGCCCATCTTAGAGCCAAGGAGATTGAACAAGAACTTAAGGTGAGTGGCACCTAGCAGTGAGTGGCACCTAGCAGTGCATCGCTGCTACCCAGGTCATCGGAATGAATATCGACATCGACATCCCCATCATCGCAATCAGGTACAGATGCATTATAGTCTCTTTGCCGAACTAATATCCGATTGGCCAAGTGTGTCACCACTTGTTTTTATCCAATCTCATGGCTATGACTAAATCAGGTCTCACCTGGGTATGGCCATACACTTTCAGTCATAAAACTATAGAGGAGCTCCATGGATATCATTCTTCCCTTAGGAAGGGGCAAATCCTATGTCTGTTCATTGACCTTCTCATTGAAAGGGGGGGGCGAAACCCTAATTCAGGCGCATATAAAATTTTTCATGGGCGAAAACAAGGGTTTCATGAAGATCGCATGGCATGAACATATGATCAACTATTAGTTCTTGCAATGAGAAGATAGGATGTTACCATGGCCATTATTTGGATGGCGACTTGGAAGAATATAGAGGGCGAGCGGCTCTCCTCCAAAGCAGTCGCACACAAGGTGACGATGGCTACTCCCTTTTCTTCTTTGTGCTAGCAAAGTTCCAAGGTGTCCTTCAACGTGTAGGAGAAGATGAGATGTTCTTCTTCTTGGCTAAGCGAAAACTCTCTACCTCTTCTCTTTCGTGGAGCCTCGACACACACACGAGAGGAGAAGCATTCATTCGAGAGAGAGGGAGGCGTTGAGGCGTTATCCAATGTGGGAACGCTTATGGCTTCCAAAAATAGAAAGTCATCAAGCCATGCGCCCATGTTTTCGAACCAACCAAAACGTCTTCTCACTTTGAACCATGCGTTCACTTATGTGAACCGGTTCTATTGCATTTGGTTCAAAGACCAAATCAAACCAAGCCATGGTCTAGATCTCATATGAACCAGATGGCTCAAGATCTAACCACACATCTCTTGATGCTCTTGATCTCATCGATCAAGCATCAATTCTCCCGATCGAAGCTTACCGATCTCAAGCCCTAATCAATCAAACATGATCAGACCAGATCTCACTTCCAATCAGAGTTTAAACTCCTTTAAACTGAACCAAAACCATTCAGTCCACACGATCTGACATAAGTAAGCCATATCATCAAATTGTGCGACCCTAAGGGTTTCCTTCAATGTCGGTAACGATAACTTACGTTATCACGATCAGAGAGGGGTATCTAGCAACACATCACTGTCTCCCGATATGAAGGAAAGAGTCTTCCAAGACTACACCCAAACCATAGCACAAGTGTGAATCCAATTCACTTGACATACATGTTTCCTTTGCCACTGGATGTTCTCATTGGACAAGCGTGTCAAGCCTGTAATTCCAATATGATGAAAATGATTAGATCAGATGAACATAGTCATCTGGGTATGGCCATACACTTTCTCAATCATCTCATCCAGGGGGCCCCTTTAGAACATCACACTCCAACAAGGAGAGGCAATCCTATATCTATCACTAGTGTCCTAACATGACTCATGCTCATTATCCAAGATAATCTATAACCATTATATTTCAAATGATATTGAATTACCTCAAGACAATGCCAATCATCATTTAGAAACACAAGCGATCTCAAGTCAGAGGAAATATGCCACTTGCTTGCATATAAGGATTATTCACATTGTGACAAACAATTGAATATCCTAAGTAGGGTCTATCCAGTACATCCAATGCACCTATGTGTCTACATCTTATTCCATGCTCGAAGCACCCTATAAGATTGGAACACATATTAGTCTCAATCATATCAAGGCTGTCTCATGTTCACCAAGATATCTCGACTAAGGACAATGCTAATGTCAGCCAAGCTGAACACCATTGAGACATTATTCAGAAGTATACATAACAGCAGCAGATAATGTAACAACCTGAATAACAACCATTGCCTTTATAAACTTATACATAGTTTATACATGATACTGAAATCATCCCAAAGGCCTCAAACATTACCCTTAAGGGCATACCCCAATAATCTCCCACTTGCACTTAATCTAATGGTTGAGAAATCTCAAACCCATATTATTACAGTGCTTCTCATGCTTCTGCTGCGCCAGAGGCTTAGTAAGCGGGTCAGCTAGATTGTCATCTGTATGAACCTTGCAGATCTTGATCTCTCCACGATCTATGATCTCACGGATCAAATGAAACCTTCTCTGTATGTGCTTGGACTTCTGGTGTGACCGTGGTTCCTTTGCTTGTGCTATTGCTCCAGTGTTATCACAGAAGATAACCAATGGATCAGCACTCGAAGGAACAACACCAAGTTCCTGAACGAACTTACGAATCCACACTGCCTCCTTGGATGCTTCCGAGGCTGCAACATACTCGGCTTCTGTTGTGGAATCAGCAACAATTGATTGTTTGAAACTCTTCCACACCACTGCTCCTCCATTCAAGCTAAAAACATAGCCTGATTGCGATCGGAAATCATCTTGGTCAGATTGGAACGAAGCGTCAGTATATCCTTCAATACTGAGTTCTTCCTGACCTCCATAAATCAAGAACATATCTTTGGTCCTCCGAAGATATTTCAAAATGTTCTTGACTGCAATCCAGTGTGCCTTCCCTGGATTACTTTGGAATCGACTGGTCACGCTTAACCCGTAAGCGACGTCTGGGCGAGTACACAACATCGCATACATAATGGATCCAATAGCCGAAGCATAAGGCGTATTGTCCATTTCATCTTTCTCAGACTGTGTTTGAGGACACTGGCTCTTAGAAAGATTCAAACCATGTCTGACTGGAAGATATCCTCTTTTAGAATTTTCTAAATGGAATCTCTCCAGGACTTTATCGATGTAAGTACTCTGGCACAGCCCGAGAAGCCTATTAGATCTATCTCTATAGATCTGCACACCTAATACATAGGCTGCTTCTCCTAAATCTTTCATCTGGAAACATTTTCTTAACCATGCTTTGACCGCATGCAGTTCAGGAATATCATTTCCAATGATCAAGATATCATCGACGTAGAGGACTAGGAAAGTAATCACGCTCCCACTAAACCTCTTATATACACACGGGTCATCTTCATTTTTGATGAAACCAAATTCACAAACTGATTCATGAAAGCGAATATTCCAGCTTCTCGATGCTTGTTTTAGTCCATAAATAGACTTCTTTAATTTGCATATTTTATGATGATCTGATGGATTGATGAAACCTTCAGGTTGTGCCATATACACATTCTCTTCCAGTTTTCCATTAAGGAAAGCGGTCTTCACATCCATTTGCCAGATCTCATAATCATAATATGCAGCTATCGCGAGAATAATCCGAATGGACTTAAACATGGCTACAGGAGAGAATGTTTCATCATAATCTATCCCGTAGATTTGTTTGAAACCTTTCGCAACTAGCCTGCCCTTATAGGTAACTACGTTACCATCCATATCAATCTTCTTCTTGAAGATCCATTTACAGCCTATAGGGATTACTCCCGGAGGCGGATCAACCAAATCCCAGACTTGGTTATCTGACATGGAGTCCATCTCGGCTCGCATAGCTTCAAGCCATCTTGCTGATTCCGGTCCACTGACCGCATCCGCATAGGTGAGGGGTTCATCATTAATGATGTAGACTCCGTCATAGCGCTCAGGCTGTTGACGAATCCTTCCCGATCTACGCGGTTCCCGTGATATCTGAGCCTCAGGTTGAACATCAACCTGTTCTATTTGCTCAGGCTCATCCAACTGAGCTTGACTACTTTGTCCCTCTTCTGGACTTTCATCCAGTTTTATTTCTCTCCCACTGGCTTCTTGCAGAAGAAATTCCTTCTCAAGAAAAATAGCCGTTCGAGCAACAAATATTTTGTTCTCTTTGGGATCGTAGAAATAATAACCCTTAGTTTCTTTAGGGTAACCGACAAAGATACATTTATAAGATCTGCTCTCTAGTTTCCCAGAGGCGAGCTTTTTGACATAAGCCTCGCAACCCCAGATTTTGATAAATGTCAAGCTTGGCTGTTTCCCATACCATAACTCATATGGAGTCTTTGAAACGGCCTTAGATGGCACTCGGTTTAGTACCTTTGCAGCTGTTTCCAGTGCAAATCCCCAAAAGGAGTAAGGTAGAGTAGCCTGACTCATCATCGAAGGAACCATATCCAATAAGGTTCTATTTCTCCTCTCGGACACACCATTCCATTGTGGTGTTCCTGGCGGAGTGAGCTGTGAGATAATCCCACACTCCTTTAGATAGTCAGTAAACTCTCGACTCAAGTATTCTCCACCTCGATCGGATCGAAGTGCCTTGATATTCCGGCCTAGCTGATTCTGTACTTCATTTTTGAACTCTTTGAACTTGTCAAAAGATTCACTCTTTTGTCTCATTAGATAGACATAACCATATCTACTGAAATCATCAGTAAAAGTAATGAAGTATGAATAGCCACCTCTGGCATGTTTACTAAATGGCCCACACACATCACTGTGAATAAGGTCAAGTAAACCTGAAGCCCTTTGACCTTTATTAGAAAAAGGGGTCTTCGTCATTTTGCCCATTAAACAAGCTTTGCATGTATCAAGCTCCTCATAGGAGAATGATCCCAGCAGTCCATGGTCATGCAACTGCTTAATGCGCTTCTTGTTAATATGGCCTAAACGACTATGCCATAGCAAGGTGCTGTCATCAGCATACTTGGCTTTCTTATTATCAATTTGTTGTACAGAACATTCCATGTCCAACATGTATAACCCATTGTTAATTGAGCCAGTAGCATAAACAATATTATCAAATGAAATACAACACTATAAAGTTTTGCATTCAAAAGAAAATCCTTTCCTGACAAGAGCAGGAATAGAGATAATATTCTTAGTTATGCTCGGTACAAAATAACAATTGTCAAGTTCTAATACAAAACCAGATGGTAAAGAGATGTTATATTGTCCTACAGCAACAGCAGCAACCCGTGCCCCGTTTCCAACTCGTAGGTCCACCTCATGCTGTCCCACCTGTCTTCTTCTCTTGAGTTCCTGTACATTTGAACAAATGTGAACTCCACATGCAGTGTCCAACACCCATGAAATAGAAGAAGCTACCATGACTTCAGTCACGTAAATACCTGAGCCAGAAGTGAAAGGCTTGCTTCCCTTCTTCTCTCCTTGGAGCGCTTTACAGTCCTTCTTCCAGTGACCGAGCTGGCCACAATGGAAACATCTGTTGTCCTTTGATCGCTTTATCTTTTGTTTCAGAGCCTTGTTGTAGCTCTTGATAGGGGCTTTGCCCTTCTTCCCCTTCTTCTTGTTCCTTGAAGGAACCAGCAAGACAGAGGAGGAAGGCTTTCCCTTCTCAAGAGTCTGCTCTGTGGTACAGAGCATGTTCAGTAACTCTGCCGGAGTACAATCGATCTTGTTCATATTAAAATTAATAATGAACGGATCAAAAGAGGCCGGGAGAGACTGCAGGATAATGTCTACAACAAGTTCCTGATTGATGGTGTGTCCCAGTTTCTCTAGAGCCTCCTTGTACCCAATCATCTTGAGTACGTGAGCTCCCACTGGACTCCCTTCAGTCAGTTTGCTCTGAAAGAAAAGTTTCGTCAAGTTATAGCGTTCAGTCCTTGCTTGTGCAGCATACAGCATCTTGAGATTTGCTATAATATCAATAGCAGATAAATCCTCATGCTGATGCTGGAGCTCTGGCGTCATTGACGCAAGCATAAGGCAAGCGACATCAGTACTATCACTGACGTGCTTCTCATAAGCATCCCCAACCGCCCTTGCGGCGTTCGCTGCGGGTTGAGCCGGTATTGCCGTCTCAAGGACATACAGTTTCCTCTCAGCCTTAAGAACAATCTTAAGCTGTCTGTACCAGTCTGAGAAGTTTGGCCCAGCAAACTTCTCCTTTTCCAGTATGGATCGCAGATTGAGCCCTGTGGTGTTCGTTGCTGCAGGAATCTACAACATTGCAAGAACAACAAGGTCAGTATCCATGTTAGAATCAATCCAGGACTTAAGAATGATTCTTTTCTCACTATTTTATCTGACTGAAAAATCCAATAAAACAGTCCGAAAGAGTAAAACTCTTTTTAGTGAGATGGGATCCAGATTTCATACTTGGTCTCCGCGTCCCGCTCAGGCGAGATAAGATGCACAGAGAGTTCAAGCACTAATCACTGGTAGGCTATCCATGCCAATCGCCAACCCGTGCGATTCCCCTTCATCTGGGCAATCCAGCAGACTGTGCCAACTGAGTTGGTACAACACAGTCTCTGATTCCACAGATGGCTGCCTCCATATAGCTAACATATGCTCAATATGTAGCCTACATGGTCAAGCTGACCTGACCTACTCCCTGGACCACCACGTGCTATGCTGAGCAACGAGAAGCGATAAATCCCTTCTCTGTAACACGCAGGTGTAATCACACACCGTCTGAAGATAGATGGGCGTGCCCACTGAGTGGGTACAACACGGCCCCAACGATAGTCAGAACAGTGAGGTTTCGCGTCAGAAGGCTTTCGTGCTTGATATTTGACGTTGGATTTTAACGGTCCATTTTATCTTCTTACTATCATGCAATATCTATGGTGATAGCAAAAGAATAAATTAAGCATGTGCTAATATTTCTTAAATAGTAAATAGAAAGCACAATGATCTTATGTGGTAAATGCCCATAAAAGCCTAAGTAAAAACCCTAGTTTTACACAAGTCTTCACTTGAGCTCTTTATGGGTCTCTTGCACTTTATCTGGCCCAGCCCGGGCCCAAGTGCCCTCTCTGCAGCTCAAATGCGCCCATCAGGTAGCATGCGCCTGTGCTAGAGTCGAACTCTAGACCTCCCACCTGGTGAAGCCACTGACTGCAAGCGCTTCTGTCATGTGTGCTCTGTGCTCATGTCTGATCAAATTGCATTTTAATCTATCTAGACATGAATTGACACGCAGGTCAATTGTACATTATTATAAATTAAAGTGTGATACACAGATCATAATAAAAATTTACAATTAATTCCAGGCACGCAGGCCCCAGCACATCACACAAATTAGGGCAGCCCACATAAGATTAAATAGACACCCAATCAGGTTAAATAAGCATACATGTGATCCAATCAGAAAATAAAATTTTTGAAAAACCCCATGGCATCAATTTTATTTCCTTGTGTGCCCTACTACCTTACAACGGTCCATTAATAGGGATCCACTCATCAGACCAAGTCAGACCCACTGCCCTTGCATGCACCCAGTCATAACTGACTTGTGTTGACCTAGTGGTCAACTATGCATGCCTTAAGGGCTGAACGTCCCACATGATTTCTGGCAGGCGGGTGTGACCCCGGGCCTTAATCATGATCGTTCACTAGGCGTCTCAATCAGACATCGCTACACGCCCTTCTGCAGTCAGCCTATAGCCACCTGTATGCGTGCGCATAGGTGCTATCTGGCCGACCCATCTAGGCTGTCAGATGGTCTGATCAGGCTGTTGGGTCCAGACTAGACTGATGACTTCAACCCTAGTAACCCGTCTAAGTATATCAAGTAGGCGCCTTAGAGATCTAGGTGAGGGGCGCGCAAGATCATAAGTGTTTGATAAAAACTCTTCAACATGCGCAAAACAAATATCATGTGCAACTTAAGTAAAAACCAAAACACATCTAATGTCTAGCATGTATGTTGGCATGATGATTTATAACATGCGCAAGTCATGTTTAGATCTACTTTTAAACCGCATGGATCACAAAATAAGCAATCATATGGATCAAGCCAAAACACTAGCTCTGATACCAATTGAAAGGGGGGGCGAAACCCTAATTCAGGCGCATATAAAATTTTTCATGGGCGAAAACAAGGGTTTCATGAAGATCGCATGGCATGAACATATGATCAACTATTAGTTCTTGCAATGAGAAGATAGGATGTTACCATGGCCATTATTTGGATAGCGACTTGGAAGAATATAGAGGGCGAGCGGCTCTCCTCCAAAGCAGTCGCACACAAGGTGACGATGGCTACTCCCTTTTCTTCTTTGTGCTAGCAAAGTTCCAAGGTGTCCTTCAACGTGTAGGAGAAGATGAGATGTTCTTCTTCTTGGCTAAGCGAAAACTCTCTACCTCTTCTCTTTCATGGAGCCTCGACACACACATGAGAGGAGAAGCATTCATTCGAGAGAGAGGGAGGCGTTGAGGCGTTATCCAACGTGGGAACGCTTATGGCTTCCAAAAATAGAAAGTCATCAAGCCATGCGCCCATGTTTTCGAACCAACCAAAACGTCTTCTCACTTTGAACCATGCGTTCACTTATGTGAACCGGTTCTATTGCATTTGGTTCAAAGACCAAATCAAACCAAGCCATGGTCTAGATCTCATATGAACCAGATGGCTCAAGATCTAACCACACATCTCTTGATGCTCTTGATCTCATCGATCAAGCATCAATTCTCCCGATCGAAGCTTACCGATCTCAAGCCCTAATCAATCAAACATGATCAGACCAGATCTCACTTCCAATCAGAGTTTAAACTCCTTTAAACTGAACCAAAACCATTCAGTCCACACGATCTGACATAAGTAAGCCATATCATCAAATTGTGCGACCCTAAGGGTTTCCTTCAATGTCGGTAACGATAACTTACGTTATCACGATCAGAGAGGGGTATCTAGCAACACATCACTGTCTCCCGATATGAAGGAAAGAGTCTTCCAAGACTACACCCAAACCATAGCACAAGTGTGAATCCAATTCACTTGACATACATGTTTCCTTTGCCACTGGATGTTCTCATTGGACAAGCGTGTCAAGCCTGTAATTCCAATATGATGAAAATGATTAGATCAGATGAACATAGTCATCTGGGTATGGCCATACACTTTCTCAATCATCTCATCCAGGGGGCCCCTTTAGAACATCACACTCCAACAAGGAGAGGCAATCCTATATCTATCACTAGTGTCCTAACATGACTCATGCTCATTATCCAAGATAATCTATAACCATTATATTTCAAATGATATTAAATTACCTCAAGACAATGCCAATCATCATTTAGAAACACAAGCGATCTCAAGTCAGAGGAAATATGCCACTTGCTTGCATATATGGATTATTCATATTGTGACAAACAATTGAATATCCTAAGTAGGGTCTGTCCAGTACATCCAATGCACCTATCTGTCTACATCTTATTCCATGCTCGAAGCACCCTATAAGATTGGAACACATATTAGTCTCAATCATATCAAGGCTGTCTCATGTTCACCAAGATATCTCGACTAAGGACAATGCTAATGTCAGCCAAGCTGAACACCATTGAGACATTATTCAGAAGTATACATAACAGCAGCAGATAATGTAACAACCTGAATAACAACCATTGCCTTTATAAACTTATACATAGTTTATACATGATACTGAAATCATCCCAAAGGCCTCAAACATTAGCCTTAAGGGCATACCCCAACACTCATATGGGTCGTGATATGCCCAATGACAACCGTTATTACCTCCCAACTACGGCAAGGCGTTAGGTTGTATCAAGGCATATCCCTAACCATATAGAATGACCAATGACCTCAAGTCAAGGGATCAATGCATCTCCTATCACTTGTGAGGATGACTTGTGATACTAAGTCATTGCCTCACAGCGGGTCGGTCCAATACGTCCACCACTGATATACCCATATGCATGCGTTAGCACCTTGTGCCTAACCAGCCCATATACCAGTCTCACAAGTACCAGAGTTGTCCCTTATCTACTCAGGTACATTGACTGGGGACAATCATTTGAGCACAGATCCAATCTGTCTCCCGGGACATTATCATATAAGTACATAACCGCAGATGTAAGCAAATATAGATAATGACAATGCCAGAATGATATAAAATATCAACGTCAAGTAGTACAGTAATGGACCAAAACTAGGTCCTAGGTCCCTAGTCTTATAGGCGGCCTCCCCTAAGTCCTTCATCTCGAAACACTTCCCTAACCATGTCTTCATAGCTTGAAGACTCGGGATGTCGTTCCCGATGAGTAGTATGTCATCGACATACAAGACCAGAAAAGTCATCAAGCTCCGATTGAATTTTCTGTATACACAGGCGTCATCTTCGCTTTTGATAAAGCCATAATCTCTCACAGCTTCATCAAATTGAAGATTCCAACTTCGAGATACTTGCTTTAATCCATAGATGGATCTCTTTAGCCTGCAGACCATTTTGGCTTCTATAGGATGGATGAAGCCATCAGGTTGTGTCATATACACATCCTCAGTTAGTTTCCCATTAAGGAAAGTTGTCTTTACATCCATCTGCCATATATCATAATCATGATATGCAGCTATAGCAAGTAGAATCCTAATGGATTTGAACATAGCAACTAGCGAAAAGGTTTCATCATAGTCCACCCCGTGGACTTGTTTGAATCCTTTAGCCACTAGTCTACTTTTATAGATAACTACGTTGCCATCCATGTCTGTCTTCTTCTTGAAGACCCATTTACACCCTATGGGTTTTACCCCATCAGGTAACTCAACCAAATCCCTGACTTGGTTAGCTGACATGGAATCCATTTCGGATCTCATGGCGTCAAGCCATTTCTCGGAGTCCGGTCCACTGACCGCCTCATCATAGGTCATGGGTTCATCTTCAATGATGAAGATACCGTCGTGTTGGGTCGGCAGCGACCCATACCTCTCAGGTACACGACGAATCCTCCCAGACCTACGCGGGGCCTGTGTCTGAGCCTTAGGTTGCCCAACAACCGGTGCAGTTGGCTCAAGTTCCATCTCTGTGTCTTGTGGTTGCACTTGGACCTCGTCCAAGTCAAACTTCCTCCCACTGACTTCTTTCATGAGAAATTCTTTCTCTAGAAAGACAGCACCCCCAGCAACAAAAACTTTATTCTTGGTGGGAACATAGAAGTAGTAACCCTTAGTTTCCTTAGGGTACCCCACAAACACGCATTTATCAGATCTAGGTTCTGTTGGGGTATGCCCTTAAGGCTAATGTTTGAGGCCTTGGGATTATATCAGTATCATGTATAAACTCAATGTTTATAAAGGCAATGGTTGTTATTCAGGTTGTTGCATTATCTGCTGTCATATGTATACTTCTGAATAATGTCTCAATGATGTTCAGCTAGTCTGATATGCAGTGTAGTCCTTAGTCGAAATATCTTGGTGAACATGAGACAACCTTGATATGATTGAGACTAATATGTGTTCTAATCTTATAGGATGCTTTGAGCATGGAATAAGATGTAGACTCATGGGTACATTGGATGTACTGGACAGACCCTACATAGGATGTTCAATTGCTTGTCACAATGTGAATAATCCTTGTATGCGAACAAGTGGCATATTTTCCTCTGACTTGAGATCACTTGTGTTTCTAAATGATGATTGGCATTGTTTTGAGATAGTTCGATATCATTTGAAACATAATGGTTATAGACTATCTTGGATGGTGAGCATGAGTCATGTTAGGGCGCTAGTGATAGACATAGGATTGCCTTCTCCTTCATTGGAGTGTGATGTTCTAAAGGGGCCCCCTGGATGAGATGATTGAGAAAGTGTATGGCCATACCCAGATGACTATGTTCATCTGATCTAATCATTCTCATCATATTGGAGTTACAGGCTTGACATGCTTATCCAATAAGAACATCCAGTGGCAAAGGAAACAAGTATGTCTAGTGAATTGAATTCACACTTATGCTGTGATTTGGGTGTAGTCTTGGAAGACTCTTTCCTTTATATCGGGAGACAGTGATGTGTTGCTAGATACCCCTCACTGATCGTGATAACGTAAGTTATCGTTACCGACATTTAAAGGAAACCCTTAGGGTCGCACAATTTGATGATATAGCTTACTTAAGTCAGATCGTGTGGACTGAATTGTTTTGGTTCAGTTTAAAGGAGTTTAAACTCTGATTGTAAGTGAGATCTGGTCTAATCATGTTTGATTGATTAGGGCTTGAGATCGGTAAGCTTCGATCGAGAGAATTGATGCTTGATCGATGAGATCAAGAGCATCAAGAGATGTGTGGTTAGATCTTGAGCCATTTGGTTTTATATGATCTAGACCAAGGCTTGGTTTGATTTGGTCTTTGAACCAAATATAATTGAACCGGCTCATCACATGAGCGCATGGTTCAAAAGAAGGAGTTTGCGGTTGGTTCATGAACGCATGAATGCATGAAGTGATGACTTGCTATTTTTGGAAGTCATGGTTTCCAAAATAGACTTCACGCCTCACGTGAAGGTCCCCTACACAAGGGGGGCGAAAACCCTAATAGGAGGCGCAATAACATTCTAGCGGAATCTAGGGCTTTCAAAATCGCATGGCATGTATTATGATCAACTTTAAAGCATGAAATGAACTCATACCGAAGCCATATAATGGAAGGCGCCTTGGAAGCAAGAGAACAAGAGAGCTCTCCTCCAAATCGTCACACACAAGATGATGTTGCTTCCTCCCTTGGTGCTCCTTGTGCTAGCAAGGTTCCAAGAGGTCCTTGTCGAGTGAAAGGGAAAGATGAGATGTCCTTCTCTTGGCCGAATCCTCCTCTACCTTCAAGGTGTCGCCACACACGAAAGCGTCAAGAGGAATATGGGCGAGAGGCGAGAATAGAGAGCACTCTATTCGGTCGTGAACAACATCTCCAAGTGGAGATCGTGGTTACTAAAAATAGCCACCACACTTCGCTCCAACGTTCACGCCAAGTGAACATGTCGCCAACTCCTCTCCCCTTGAACCATGCGCTCATTAAACGAGCCGGTTCAAATTGGTTTGGTCCAGAGACCAATTAAGCCAAGCAATCAAGTCCAGATCTCAAATAAACCCTAAGGCTCAGATCTGACCGTTGATCTCCTGATGCTCCTGATCTCATCGATCTAGCATCCAATCTCTCAATCGAAGCTTACCGATCTCAAGCCCTAATCAATCAAACATGATCAGACCAGATCTCACTCACAATCAGAGATTAAATCCCTTTAAACTGAACCCGAACAATTCAGTCCACTCGATCTGACTTAAGTAAGCCATATCATCAAATTGTGCGACCCTGAGGGTTTCCTTTAAATGTCGGTAACGATAACTCACGTTATCACGATCAGTGAGGGGTATCTAGCAACACATCACTGTCTCCCGATATAAAGGAAAGAGTCTTCCAAGACTACACCCAAAACACAGCACAAGTGTGAATCCACATCACAAGGCATACATGTTTCCTTTGCCACTGGATGTTCTTATTGGACAAGCGTGTCAAGCTTGTAGCTCCAATATGATGAGCATGATTAGATCAGATGAACACAGTCACCTGGGTATGGCCATACACTTTTCTCAATCATCTCATCCTAGGGGGCCCCTTTAGAACATCACACTCCTTAAACAAGGAGACGGCAATCCTATGTCTATCACTAGTGCCCTAACATGACTCAAGCTCATTATCCAAGATAGTCTATAACCATTGTGTTTCAAATGATATTGAACTACCTCAAAATAATGACAATCATCATTTAGAAAACACAAGTGATCTCAAGTCAGAGGAAATGTGCCACTTGTCATATTCAAAGATTATTCATATTGCGACAAACAATTGAACATCCTAGTAGGGTCTGTCCAGTACATCCAATGTACCCATGAGTCTACATCTTATTCCATGCTCGAAGCATCCTATAAGACTAGAACACATATTAGTCTTAACCATATCAAGGCTGTCTCATGTTCACCAAGATACATCGACTAAGGACATTATAGCCTGTCAGCCTAGCTGAACAGCTTTGAGACATTATTCAGAAGAACATATATTGCAGCAGACAATGTAGCTAACTGAATAATAACCATGCCTTTATAAACATAACAGTTTATTACATGATACTGATACATTCCCAAGGCCTCAAACATTAGGCTTAAGGGCATACCCCAACATCACGTTCGAGATGAACGCTCGCCTCTCTTCTCCTTTCGACGCCTCTCTTGTGTGAGGAGAGTCTTCACGCCAAGGAGGTTGTGTGACAAGCAAAAGACATCATCACATTCCTTTCACACGATCAGGAGACTTGGAGATCTTTGCTAGCACAAGGAACAACAAGGAGAAAGCCATCAATCATCTTGTGTGCGCACGCTTTGGAGAAGAAGCACACGCTTCTTTGCTTCCAAGTCGCCATCCAAGAAATGGCATTGGTATGATCTCTATTTTGATCTATACAAGTATTAATAAGTTGATTATATGACATGCAAACCGATCTTAGAAACCCTAGCTTCCGCTTGTGAAAACCTCTGATATGCGCCTATTAGGGTTTTCGCCCCCCCTTTAGGGACTTTCAATTGGTATCAGAGCAATAGGTTTCTGTATGATCATATGATTGCTTGTTTTTTTTGTGATCCTTGTTTGTGCTTATGAATAGATCTAAATTACATGTGAAACCACATGATAGTTGATCATGCGAAAATAGATGTATGCTTTACATTGGCGCATGTATATTGTTGGCGCATGTTGTAGTTTTTGATCAAAACTCTTTTACTTGTGCGCATCCATTTAGATCTAAGCGCCTACTTGAAAATCTTAGACGGGTTATTAGGGTTGAAGTCATCTTCCAGTATAGACCCATCTGTCTGATCAGACCATCTGACAGCCTAGATGGGTCGACCAGATGGCACCTATGCGCAAGCATGAGGTGGCTATAGGTCGACTGCAGAAAGGCGTGTAGCGATGTCTGATTGAGACAACCAATGAACGCTCATGATTAAGGCCCGGGGTCACACCCGCTTGCCAGAACTCATGAGGGACGTTCAGCCCTTATGGCATGCATTGTTGACCATGAGGTCGACACAAGTCGGTTATGACTTGGTGCATGCAAGGGCAGTGGGTCTGACTGGGTCTGATGAGTGGATCCCTATTAATGGACCGTTGTAAGGTAGTAGGGCACATAAGGAAATAAAATTCATGCCAATGGGATTTTCGAAAATTCTATTTTCTTGATTGGAGCACATTATGTTTGTATAACATGATTGAATGTCTATTTCATCTTCTGTGGGCTGCCCAAATTTAATGTGTGCTGTGTTGGGGCCTGCGTGCCTGGATGAATATTGTAAATTATTTATTGTGATCTGCGCATCACATTTTAATTAATTTATAAAGTGTAATTGACCTGCGTGTCAATCATGTCTAGATAGATTAAAATGTATTTTGATCAGACATGAGCACAGAGCACTCATGCCAGAGGCGCATGCAGCAAGTGGCTTCACCAGTGGGAGGTCTAGGGTTCGACTCTAGGACAGGCGCATTTTACCTGGTGGGCGCATCTCAGCTGCACAGGGCGCTTTGGCCCGGGTTGGGCCAGATGAAATGATAAAGACCCATGAAGAGCCCAAGTGAAGACTTAAGTTAATTTAAGGTCTAACTTAGGCTTAATGGGCTTTTACCACATAAGATCATCATGCTTTCTATTTACTGTTTAAGTAAATTTAATATCTGCATGATTCATTCTTCTGCTATCACCATAGGATTTGCATGATAGTTAAGAAGATAAAAGGACCGTTAAAATCCAACGATGAATATCAAGCACGTAAGCCTTCTGACGCGAAACCTCACTGTTCTGACTATCGTTGGGGCCGTGTTGTACCCACTCAGTGGGCACGCCCATCTATCTTCAGACGGTGTGTGATTACACCAGCGTGTTACAGAGAAGGGATTCATCGCTTCTCGTTGCTCAGCATAGCACGTGGTGGTCCAGGGAGTAGGTCAGGTCAGCTTGACCATGTGGGCTAATACGATCAATTATGTTCATTGCATAAGAGGCTCCCTTGAAAAACATTGGCGCACGTGTAAACGAGGTGCTCTACCAACTGAGCTATAGCCCTTGTCATAGACATCTTAATATATAGAGAATTTCTTGTCAAGATGGATATTCCATAATTCCACACGATGGGTCTCTGATCTATTTATTTTATTTTTTATTTTATTGACTTTTTACTTTACGCTTAAGAGAACAGATTAGTATTGCTTAGAAATACATATTGAGCATATGTTAGCCATATGGAGGCAGCCATCTGTGGGATCAGAGACTGTGTTGTACCAACTCAGTTGGCACAGTCTGCTGGATTGCCCAGATGAAGGGGAATCGCATGGGTTGGCGATTGGCAGGGATTGCCTACCAGAGATTAGTGCTTGTACTCTCTGTGCATCTTATCTCGCCTGAGTGGGACGCGGAGACCAAGTATGAAATCTGGATCCCATCTCACTAAAAGAGTGTTACTCTTTCGGACTGTTTTAATGGATTTTTCAGTCAGATAAAATAGTGAGAAAAGAATCATTCTTAAGTCCTGGATTGATTCTAACATTGATACTGACCTTGTTGTTCTTGCAATGTTGTAGATTACTGCAGCAACGAACAGCACAGCGTTCAATGTGCGATCCTTACTGGAAAGGGAGAAGTTTGCTGGGCCAAACTTCTCAGACTGGTACGGACACCTTAAGATTGTTCTTAAGGCTGAGAGGAAGCTGTATGTCCTCGAGACGGCAATACCACCTCAACCCGCTGCGAACGCCGCAAGGGCGGTTCGGGAAGCTTATGAGAAGCATGTCAATGATAGCATTGATGTCACTTGCCTTATGCTTGCGTCTATGACGCCAGAGCTTCAGCGTCAGCATGAAGATTTATCTACTATTGAAATTATAGCAAATCTCAAGATGCTGTATGCTGCACAGGCAAGGACTGAACGCTATAACTTGACTAAACTTTTCTTTCAGAGCAAACTGACTGAAGGGAGTCCAGTGGGAGCTCACGTACTCAAGATGATTGGGTACAAGGAGGCTCTAGAGAAACTGGGACACACCATCAATCAGGAGCTTGTTGTAGACATCATCCTGCAGTCTCTCCCGGCCTCTTTCGATCCATTCATCATTAATTTTAATATGAACAAGATCGACTGTACGCCGGCGGAGTTACTGAACATGCTCTATACTACAGAGCAGACTCTTGAGAAGGGAAAGCCTTCATCCTCTGTCCTAATGGTTCCTTCCAGGAACAAGAAGAAGGGGAAGAAGGGCAAAGCCCCTATCAAGAGCTACAACAAGGCTCTAAAACAAAAGATCAAGCGGTCGAAGGAATACAGATGTTTCCATTGTGGCCAGCTGGGTCACTGGAAGAAGGACTGTAAAGCGCTCCAAGGAGACAAGAAGGGAAGCAAGCCTTTCACTTCTGGCTCAGGTATTTTCGTGACTGAAGTCATGGTATCTTCTTCTTCTATTTCATGGGTGTTGGACACTGCATGTGGAGTTCACATTTGTTCAAATGTACAGGAACTCAAGAGAAGAAGACAGGTGGGACAGCATGAGGTGGACCTACGAGTAGGAAACGGGGCACGGGTTGCTGCTGTTGCTGTAGGAGAATATCACATCTCTTTACCATCTGGTCTTGTATTAGAACTGGACAATTGTTATTTTGTACCGAGCATAACTAAGAATATTATCTCTATTCCTGCTCTTGTCAGGAAAGGGTTTTCCTTTGAATTCAAAACTTTAAAGTGTTGTATTTCTTTTGATAATATTGTTTATGCTACTGGGTCAATTAACAATGGGTTATTCATGTTGGACATGGAATGTTCTGTACAACAGATTGATAATAAGAAAGCCAAGTATGCTGATGACAGCACCTTGCTATGGCACAGTCGTTTAGGCCATATTAACAAGAAGCGTATTAAGCGGTTGCATGACCATGGACTGCTGGGATCATTCTCCTATGAGGAGCTTGATACATGCAAAGCTTGTTTAATGGGTAAAATGATGAAGTCTCCTTTTTCTAATAAAGGTCAAAGGGCTTCAGGTTTACTTGACCTCATTCACAGTGATGTGTGTGGGCCATTTAGTAAACATGCCAGAGGTGGCTATTCATACTTCATTACCTTTACTGATGATTTCAGTAGGTATGGTTATGTCTATCTAATGAGACATAAGAGTGAATCTTTTGACAAGTTCAAAGAGTTCAAAAATGAAGTACAATATCAGCTAGGCCAAAATATCAAGGCACTTCATTCAGATCGAGGTGGAGAATACTTGAGTCGAGAGTTTACTGACTATCTGAAGGAGTGTGGGATTATCTCACAGCTCACACCGCCAGGAACACCGCAATGGAATGGTGTGTCCGAGAGGAGAAATAGAACCTTACTGGATATGGTTCGTTCAATGATGAGTCAGGCTACTCTACCTTACTCCTTTTGGGGATTTGCACTGGAAACAGCTGCAAAGGTACTAAACCGAGTGCCATCCAAGGCCGTTTCAAAGACGCCATATAAGTTATGGTATGGGAAACAGCCGAGCTTGACATTTATTAAAATCTGGGGTTGCGAGGCTTATGTCAAAAAGCTCGCCTCTGGGAAACTGGAGAGCAGATCTGATAAATGTATCTTTGTCGGTTACCCTAAAGAAACTAAGGGTTATTATTTCTACGATCCCAAAGAGAACAAAGTATTTGTTGCTCGAACGGCTATTTTTCTTGAGAAGGAATTTCTTCTGCAAGAGGCCAGTGGGAGAGAAATAAAGGTGGATGAGAATCCAGAGGAAGGACAAAGTAGTCAAGCACAGTTGGATGAGCCTGAGCCAATAGAACAGGTTACTGAACAACCTGAGGCTCAGATATCACGAGAACCGCGAAGATCGGGAAGGATCCATCGACAGCCTGAGCGCTATGACGGAGTCTACATCATTGATGATGAACCCCTCACTTATGCGGATGCGGTCAGTGGACCGGAATCAGCGAGATGGCTTGAAGCTATGCGAGCCGAGATGGACTCCATGTCAGATAATCAAGTCTGGGATTTGGTTGATCCGCCTCCGGGAGTAATCCCTATAGGCTGTAAATGGATCTTCAAGAAGAAGATTGACATGGATGGTAACGTGGTTACCTATAAAGGCAGGCTAGTTGCGAAAGGTTTCAAACAAATCTACGGGATAGATTATGATGAAACTTTCTCTCCTGTAGCCATGTTCAAGTCTATTCGGATTATTCTCGCGATAGCTGCATATTATGATTATGAGATCTGGCAAATGGATGTGAAAACCGCTTTCCTTAATGGAAAACTAGAAGAGGATGTGTATATGACACAACCTGAAGGTTTCATCAATCCATCAGATCGTCATAAAATATGCAAATTAAAGAAGTCCATTTATGGACTTAAACAAGCATCGAGAAGCTAGAATATTCGTTTTGATGAATCAATCTGTAAGTTTGGTTTCATCAAGAATGAAGATGACCCGTGTGTATATAAGAGGTTTAGTGGGAGCGTGATTACTTTCCTAGTCCTCTACGTCGATGATATCTTGATCATTGGAAACGATATTCCTGAACTGCATGCCGTCAAAGCATGGTTAAGAAAATGTTTCCAGATGAAAGATTTAGGAGAAGCAGCCTATGTATTAGGTGTGAAGATCTACAGAGATAGATCTAAGAGGCTTCTCGGGTTGTGCCAGAGTACTTACATCGATAAAGTCCTGGAGAGATTCCATTTAGAAAATTCTAAAAGAGGATATCTTCCAGTCAGACATGGTCTGAATCTTTCAAAGAGTCAGTGTCCACAAACACAGACTGAGAAAGATGAAATGGACAATACGCCTTATGCTTCGGCTATTGGGTCCATTATGTATGCGATGTTGTGTACTCGCCCAGACGTCGCTTACGGGTTAAGCGTGACCAGTCGATTCCAAAGTAATCCAGGAAAGGCAGACTAGATTGCAGTCAAGAACATTTTGAAATATCTTCGGAGGACCAAAGATATGTTCTTGATTTATGGAGGTCAGGAAGAACTCAGTATTGAAGGATATACTGACGCTTCGTTCCAATCTGACCAGGATGATTTCTGATCGCAATCAGGCTATGTTTTTAGCTTGAATGGAGGAGCAGTGGTGTGGAAAAGTTTTAAACAATCTATTGTTGCTGATTCCACAACAGAAGCTGAGTATGTTGCAGCCTCGGAAGCATCCAAGGAGGTAGTGTGGATTCGTAAGTTCATTCAGGAACTTGGTGTTATTCCTTCGAGTGCAGATCCATTGGTTATCTTCTGTGATAACACTGGAGCAATAGCACAAGCAAAGGAACCACGGTCGCACCAGAAGTCCAAGCACATACAAAGAAGGTTTCACTTGATCCGGGAGATCATTGATCGAGGAGAGATCAAGATCTGCAAGGTTCATACAGATGACAATCTAGCTGACCCGCTTACAAAGCCTCTGGCGCAGCAGAAGCATGAGAAGCACTGTAATAATATGGGTTTGAGATTTCTCAACCATTAGATTAAGTGCAAGTGGGAGATTGTTGGGGTATGCCCTTAAGGCTAATGTTTGAGGCCTTGGGATTATATCAGTATCATGTATAAACTCAATGTTTATAAAGGCAATGGTTGTTATTCAGGTTATTGCATTATCTGCTGCCATATGTATACTTCTGAATAATGTCTCAATGTTGTTCAGCTTGGCTGACATGCAGTATTGTCCTTAGTCGAGATATCTTGGTGAACATGAGACAGCCTTGATATGATTGAGACTAATATGTGTTCTAATCTTATAGGATGCTTCGAGCATGGAATAAGATGTAGACTCATGGGTACATTGGATGTGCTGGACAGACCCTACTTAGGATATTCAATTGCTTGTCACAATGTGAATAATCCTTATATGCTAACAAGTGGCATACTTCCTCTGACTTGAGATCACTTGTGTTTCTAAATGATGATTGGCATTGTTTTGAGGTAGTTCAATATCATTTGAAATATAATGGTTATAGACTATCTTGGATAATGAGCATGAGTCATGTTAGGGCGCTAGTGATAGATATAGGATTGCCTTCTCCTTGTTTGGAGTGTGATGTTCTAAAGGGGCCCCCTGGATGAGATGGTTGAGAAAGTGTATGGCCATATCCAGATGACTATGTTCATCTGATCTAACCACTCTCATCATATTGGAGTTACAGGCTTGACATGCTTATCCAATAAGAACATCCAGTGGCAAAGGAAACAAGTATGTCTAGTGAATTGAATTCACACTTATGCTGTGATTTGGGTGTAGTCTTGGAAGACTCTTTCCTTTATATCGGGAGACAGTGATGTGTTGCTAGATACCCCTCACTGATCATGATAACGTAAGTTTTCGTTACCGACATTTAAAGGAAACCCTTAGGGTCGCACAATTTGATGATATAGCTTACTTAAGTCAGATCGTGTGGACTGAATTGTTTTGGTTCAGTTTAAAGGAGTTTAAACTCTGATTGTAAGTGAGATCTGGTCTGATCATGTTTGATTGATTAGGGCTTGAGATCGGTAAGCTTCAATCGAGAGAATTGATGCTTGATCGATGAGATCAAGAGCATCAAGAGATGTGTGGTTAGATCTTGAGCCATTTGGTTTTATATGATCTAGACCAAGGCTTGGTTTGATTTGGTCTTTGAACCAAATATAATTGAACCGGCTCATCACATGAGCGCATGGTTCAAAAGAAGGAGTTTGCGGTTGGTTCATGAACGCATGAACGCATGAAGTGATGACATGCTATTTTTGGAAGTCATGGTTTCCAAAATAGACTTCACGCCTCACGTTCGAGATGAACGCTCGCCTCTCTTCTCCTTTCGACGCCTCTCTTGTGTGAGGAGAGTCTTCACGCCAAGGAGGTTGTGTGACAAGCAAAAGACATCATCGCATTCCTTTCACACGATCAGGAGACTTGGAGATCTTTGCTAGCACAAGGAACGACAAGGAGAAAGCCATCAATCATCTTGTGTGCGCACGCTTTGGAGAAGAAGCACACGCTTCTTTGCTTCCAAGTCGCCATCCAAGAAATGGCATTGGTATGATCTCTATTTTGATCTATACAAGTATTAATAAGTTGATTATATGACATGCAAACCGATCTTAGAAACCCTAGCTTCCGCTTGTGAAAACCTCTGATATGCGCCTATTAGGGTTTTCGCCCCCCCTTTAGGGACTTTCAATTGGTATCAGAGCAATAGGTTTCTGTATGATCATATGATTGCTTGTTTTTTTTGTGATCCTTGTTTGTGCTTATGAATAGATCTAAATTACATGCGAAACCACATGATAGTTGATCATGCGAAAATAGATGTATGCTTTACATTGGCGCATGTATATTGTTAGCGCATGTTGTAGTTTTTGATCAAAACTCTTTTACTTGTGCGCATCCATTTAGATCTAAGCACCTGCTTGAAAATATTAGACGGGTTATTAGGGTTGAAGTCACCATCCAGTATAGACCCAACTGTCTGATCAGACCATCTGACAGCCTAGATGGGTCGACCAGATGGCACCTATGCGCAAGCATGAGGTGGCTATAGGTCGACTGCAGAAAGGCGTGTAGCGATGTCTGATTGAGACAACCAATGAACGCTCATGATTAAGGCCCGGGGTCACACCCGCTTGCCAGAACTCATGAGGGACGTTCAGCCCTTATGGCATGCATTGTTGACCATGAGGTCGACACAAGTCGGTTATGACTTGGTGCATGCAAGGGCAGTGGGTCTGACTGGGTCTGATGAGTGGATCCCTATTAATGGACCGTTGTAAGGTAGTAGGGCACATAAGGAAATAAAATTCATGCCAATGGGATTTTCGAAAATTCTATTTTCTTGATTGGAGCACATTATGTTTGTATAACATGATTGAATGTCTATTTCATCTTATGTGGGCTGCCCAAATTTAATGTGTGCTGTGCTGGGGCCTGCGTGCCTGGATGAATATTGTAAATTATTTATTGTGATCTGCGCATCACATTTTAATTAATTTATAAAGTGTAATTGACCTGCGTGTCAATCATGTCTAGATAGATTAAAATGTATTTTGATCAGACATGAGCACAGAGCACTCATGGCAGAGGCGCATGCAGCAAGTGGCTTCACCAGTGGGAGGTCTAGGGTTCGACTCTAGGACAGGCGCATTTTACCTGGTGGGCGCATCTCAGCTGCACAGGGCGCTTTGGCCCGGGTTGGGCCAGATGAAATGATAAAGACCCATGAAGAGCCCAAGTGAAGACTTAAGTTAATTTAAGGTCTATCTTAGGCTTAATGGGCTTTTACCACATAAGATCATCATGCTTTCTATTTACTGTTTAAGTAAATTTAATATCTGCATGATTCATTCTTCTGCTATCACCATAGGATTTGCATGATAGTTAAGAAGATAAAAGGATCGTTAAAATCCAACGATGAATATCAAGCACGTAAGCCTTCTGACGCGAAACCTCACTGTTCCAACGATGAATATCAAGAAGATAAAAGTAAATTTCTTGCAGTCCCTCCTCCAGTGACCCTGCTCGCCACAGTGGAAGCACCTCTAGTCCTTTGACTTCTTCGCCTTTTTCTTCAGTGCCTTGGTAGGACCCTTGGCACCGCCCTTGGCATGTGCCTTACCCTTTTTCTTCATCTTCTTGGCCGTAGGGACCAAAAGAATAGAATTAGGTTTGGTCTTTACCATCTCATGCTCGGCTGTCTGGAGCATATTCATCAGTTCCTCCCGTGTGCACTCAATCTGGTTCATGTTGAAATTTATGATAAACAGACTAAAGCTAAGGGGCAGGGAATGCAGAATAAGATCCACAACCAGCTCGTTATCTATGGCATGTCCCAGCCTCCTGAGATGATCCACGTTCCCAATCAACTTGAGAACATGGGGTCTCACTAGTGCACCCTTAGATAACTTACACCGAAAGACTGCTTTGGCGGTGTCAAATCTCTCAGTTCTAGCCTGAGCCTCGAACATCTGTTTCAAATGAGTGATCATCTCAAAAGCGTTCTGCTCCTCATATTGCACCTGAAGTTCAGGTGCCATAGTGGCCAGCATGAGACATGCTACCTCCATAGAGTCATCCTGATGCTTTCTAAAAGCATCCCTATCTGCCGCTCGGGCATTAGGCGGAGGAGGCGCAGGAAGAGCCTGCTCTAGGACATACAGCTTCTTCTCGAGCTTGAGGGCTATCCTCAAGTTCCGATGCCAGTCCATAAAGTTGGTTCCAACCAACTTATCCTTATCAAGGAGAGATCGCAGTGACCAACTGCTATTGTTTGTTGCCATTGATCTACAACAATCAAGAAACAACATATTAGTACTACTTCAAATCATTTAAACTGGAATTGTTTTAAATGATTATGGCTCACACTATTTTAATCGAATTGACAACCCACAAAGTTAATCGGGAAGTTTAAGACTTCCTAGTGAGATGGGATCCTTATTCCAGATGAGGCTTCGCGTCTCACGAGGGTGGGATGAGATGCACAAAGTAACCCATGCTTCCTAAGGTGGGCACGCCGGCCGATTGCTCCAAGCAATTCCCGTTATTGAGATAGTCCAGGCATTTCATGTCCAGCGAGGGCTGGATACATCATGAAACCCTAACCTCTCAACGATGTCTCTAGAGTTCCACCATATGCCCAGCACATGTGGAAATCTAGTCAAGTCCATTCCTAACTGTTATGCCCAGGGCCAACGAGTTTCCATGCGAAGGCGCGCCCGATTAAAACGGACTGGGGAAACCATTGCCACCACCCACTTTCTAAGATAAGTGGGTGTGTCCCACGAGGGTGGGAAACAGTTCACAACACCACTAATCGATAGCTTAGTGAGGGCTACGCATTAGAAGGCTACTAGACTTGATATTTATTTATGAGGGTTTTTGAGGTCTCATCAGTTTTATCTTATGTCTAACATTACAGGCATGCAATCCTATAGTGATAACATAACGATAAAACAACTCAGGCATGCTTTAGCATATATGTATGAAAATAGTAAAAGAATGATGTGATCATAGCCTATTCAAGACATTGAACCAACCCATGCCAAAAGGAGGTTCAACTCTTGACCTAGGATTCAAGCCCCAAAGACAAGACCTAACCTAGCCGACCTCTAACTTGAACTTCAAGGTTGGCTCCAAGGTCCTTCTTACCATGGTTTAGCTCTCAAACCCTAGATGTGTCCCTCATGGGTTCGGCCAATGCCATGGGTCTTTCTCCATAGATGATGCGCCACCATGCAAGGAGCCAAGATGGCTAGCTCTCAAACCCTAGGGTTCGGCCGTGCCATCTTGAGCCACTCCTCCATACGCCATCAAGCATGCATGCGCTAGGGTTCCATGTGGTTGCGCCCTAATCTTCTTCTTCTTGTTACAAAAATAAAAGAAAAGAAAAGCGGCACGCAGGCCTCACAAAGATACATCACATGCATGCAAAGTGGCTTGACTCATGATCACAACATTATGCACAAGCAAGGTATCTACACATGCAGTTCTACATGCTCATGAAAAACATAAAATCTGAAATTTTATTTTTTTTCACAAAACCAGTCTTTTTTCCTCATCTTCTTATCACAAATCTTTTGGTTATTTGCGAATAAACTTTCATGATGATTTCAAAGATCCTTTCGGCTGGTAATTTTGTCAGATCAAGAGACCCGACCAGTCCGAAGACACAATGCCCGTCCTACTTGACAAAACCACGTACGCCTTTGATCCTTTAAATCATACAAGAAAAATAATCCAAAATCCAAAAGAGATTGAAAAGATGATAGAAACAAGAAACCCTAATTTTTCCTACTTAGAAAAATCGTTTGCCATGTGATCATGCAATTTGCGAAAATTGAGATATGGCATGCGAGCATGGAAAAGCATGAAATTACATCGTTCGAGTCTCGCAAGTCGCTCTGATACCACTGTTGGGAAACCCCGGGGATATTTTATAATTTTTAGAGATAGAAATTACACAAAACATTGCACAGCGGAAGCAATATCCCCGAAACGAGTCGGTCCCAAAAACCCAGTGAAGATCGCAAGCGAGGGAGTTGACACGATGAGATAGAAAATACATTGAGCAAGGCGAGGCTGATGTTGAAGTAGACGCCCAAGCGTGCGCCCTCTGCAGTCTCGCACACACGGATCACCTCGAGTCCTCTTCTTCCACGCCCGGTGCTAGCCTCGGGAAGAAGATCCAAGCCTTGTCCTTCTTTTACACCACTTGCGCCACCTCCAAGGAATATGCGCCAAGAGGAAGGAGGAAGGAGGAGATGAATACAAGCCGCCAAGATACCAATGCTCCTTGCGCCAAGAGGAAAGGAGGAAGAGGTGCTCTCGGCCTTGATGGAAGAAGAAGCCACTCGCCCTCAAGAAGTCGCCCTCTCTTGTGATCACGCCTCCAAGGGAATTGTTGTTATGAGAGGGGCGACTAGGGTCTCTATTTATAGAGACCATAGGCGGCTAATGGGTGGCTACAATTTAAACTAAGTGGGCGGCTAGGAGAAGAAGGAGGGAATCAAGTCCTAATCCAATTAGGACTCAAGTGGGCGGCTTGATCAAGTCCTAATCCAATTAAGACTCCAATTATTTATTTAATTAATTAAATCCTAATCCAATTAGGATTCTAATTAATTCAAATAAATCAGCCCATTAAATTCCATAAAAATAGGACTCTAATTAATTATTTAATTAGCCCCTATTTTATCTCACATGATTAATTAGAATCACATGATATTAATTAAGGCATAGGCGCTAACCATAGTCTAACTAGGGCTAAACATGCGCCTACCTTTTTCTTCTCCTTAAGCCCAGTTAATTTATTAGTAAGCCCAACTATACGATGGGCCTATCCCAAGGTCCATCATACATGTTAACCAAGCCCTTGGATCCAATCCAATTTAACCCAAGGTCAAATTAGGCTAACCATGGTTAATATGCCGTAAATGGAAGTTGGCCCTAATGAATTTCTTCCATCTCATTAGGCCCATTGGCGCTGATGAAATCTCCAAAATAGATCTGAGTTATCCAATAACTCGATCATAAGGCTTCCCGATCAATACGAGAACTCGAGTATCAAGGTGTGCGACCCTGTAGGTTCATCTGACGCTGGCAGTGCTGACTAAAGGTCACCACAAGCAGTGAGTGGCACCTAGCAGTGCATCGCTGCTACCCAAGTCATCGGAATGGATATCGACATCGACATCTCCATCATCGCAATCAGGTACAGATGCATTACAGTCTCTTTGCCGAACTGATATCCGATTGGCCAAGTGTGTCACCACTTGTTTTTATCCAATCTCATGGCTATGACTAAATCAGGTCTCACCTGGGTATGGCCATACACTTTCAGTCATAAAACATAGAGGAGCTCCATGGATATCATGCTTCCCTTAGGAAGGGGCAAATCCTATGTCTGTTCATTGACCCTCTCATATGGGTCGTGATATGCCCAATGACAACCGTTATTACCTCCCAACTACGGCAAGGCGTTAGGTTGTATCAAGGCATATCCCTAACCATATAGAATGGCCAATGACCTCAAGTCAAGGGATCAATGGATCTCCTATCACTTGTGAGGATGACTTGTGAGACCAAGTCATTGCCTCACAGCGGGTCGGTCCAATACATCCACCACAGGTATACCCATATGCATGCGTTAGCACCTTGTGCCTAACCAGCCCATATACCAGTCTCACAAGTACAAGAGTTGTCCCTTATCTACTCAGGTACATTGACTGGGGACAATCATTTGAGCACAGATCCAATCTGTCTCCAGGGACATTATCATATAAGTACATAATCGCAGATGTAAGCAAATATATATAATGACAATGCCAGAATGATATAAAATATCAACGTCAAGTAATTAAATTAGGACTTAAAAATTGGCAATCAGAGGTATAATGATCAAAATATCCACAAATATCACATCTAATAGAAGAAGAAGATTTCTTAACAGAGTGCATAAAAGAGTTAAACGTATCTTGCAGTGTGCTCAATGAATCATTTTCATACTTACCTTGTGGCATGTATATCTCACCTCTTGCCCATGAGTTGTGATTAAAAGACATATCTTCAAATCAAAGCTTTTCTACACAACTAAAAATTGTTATCTCAAAATTCACAGGAAATAAAATATATCAAGATCTAAGAGTCCTATGTATAAACAATTAGAATAGAAATAGAAAGATTATCTAAGACTAATCAATCAAATTATTTTTTTTCTTTTTTTTCAGAATATAAAAAAAATAGAAAAAGATAAAACACAAGCAAATTCATAAATTTCAGAAATCACAGTTCTGTCACAACTTGTGAAAATCCAAAACCTGCAAGAACAAAAAATAAAGTTAAATCTAAAACAAATAAAACTTAGTCTAGCAATACTAATAATTATTTTGATATTAACAAAACTAAGGTCCCTGGCAACAGCACCAAAAACTTGTTGTATCCCAAGTTATTTAGCATGTACCTTGGACTAATCCCCGGCAACGGCGCCAAAAACTTGTTGTGTCCACAAGTTCATGGATACTTCGAAGTAATAAAAATATCGAACCACAGAGACCTTATTGTTAAGTACCAAATAATTATTTTCTTACTAGCTAAGCAAACCGAATATGATGAAGTAAAATATACTGAAAAGTGTGCTAAAGGATGATTAGAGGGAAAAACTAGGACTAGGGTTTCATCTACCTTAATTCTAATGACTAGAAGGAAATAAAGTCAGTCAGTCTAATTCTGATATGACAAAGATATAATTTACTTGATAAAAGGATCATCTCGCTCTCACATAGACAATCATAGAAAGGACCAATCCTCACTCTCGTGTAAGATCTATCCAATGCTGAAAATAAGTAAATCATTGAACAAAACTATTCTGGCGAAATAAAAGTCATCTCACTCTCGCGCAGACAATCATAAGTAAAATTTGTTGGTGTATATGCCCTATGACCTAGTTTTGGTCCATCTTTGTACTACTTAACTCTGATATTCATATATCTTTCTGGCATTGTCGTTATCATTATTTGTCTACACCTGCGATTGTGTACTTACATGATAATGTCCCTGGAGACAGATTGGATCTGTGCTCAAATGATTGTCCCCAGTCGATGTACCTGAGTGGATATGGGACAGCTCTGGTACTTGTGAGACTGGTTTGTGGGCTGGTTAGGCACGTGGTGCTAACGCAGACACATGGGTATATCATTGGAGGATATACTGGATAGACCCGCTGTGAGGCTATGACTTGGTGTCATGAGTTATCCTCACAAGTGACAGGAGATGCATTGATCCCTTGACTTGAGGTCATTGACCATTCTATATGGTTAGGGACTTGCTTTGATACAACCTAACACCTCGCCGTAGTTGGGAGGTCATAACGGTTGTCATTGAGCATGTCACGACCCATATGAGAAGGTCAATGGACAGACATAGGATTTGCCCCTTCCTTAGGGAAGCATGATATCCATGGAGCTCCTCTATGGTTCTATGACTGAAAGTGTATGGCCATACCCAGGTGAGAACCTGATTTAGTCATAACCATGTGATTGGGTGAAAACAAGTGGTGACACACTTGTCCAATCGGATATCAGTTCGGCAAAGAGACTGTAATGCATCTGTACCTAGTTGCGATGATGGGGATGTCGATGTCGATATCCATTCCAATGACCTGGGTAGCAGCGATGCACTGCTAGGTGCCACTCACTGCTTGTGATGACCTCTGGTCAGCACTGCCAGCGTCAGAGGGACCTACAGGGTCGCACACCTTGATACTTGAGTTCTCGTATTGATCGGGAAGCCTTATGATCGAGTTATTGGATAACTCGGATCTAATTGGGAGATTTCATCAGCGCCAATGGGCCTGATGAGATGGAAGAATATTATTGGAGCCAAACTTCATTTTTGGCAGGTTGACCCGTATTTGACCATGGTTGGTCACATTTGGATTAGGGTTGCATTGGATTGGATCCAAGTGCTTAATCAACCCATGTACTGAAGTTTGGGCTAGCTCATTATCCAATGAGGCCCAATAATAAGTTGTCATGAAGAGGCAATAGGCTAAAAGGGTATAATGGGGAGGAAGCCAAGCCCATTGGTGCCTAGGGGGCATAATGGGGTTTGGATGGCAAATTTGCTTCATTAAGGAAGCTTTATGCGCCTAGCCCTCTCCCATTGATAGTGTGAATGCATTAAGGCATTGCTTGGGGCGCAAGGCTAGGCCTTGGCGCACAAGGCAAGGCTTGGTAGCTTATGGAAAGGTTGAATGAGGTTTATGGTAAAGTCTTGGAGACTTTCCTTACCTCAAACCTTCTCATCCAAGCCATACACTTGTCATGATCTCAACCCTTTCCCTAACCGCCTCTAGATCTTTATAAGTGACCCTAGCCACCCCCTCTTGAGTGATCAATCCTTAGAGGCGTGACAATAAGAGGAGGGGTGAAAGCAAGGGCTTGATGGGCGACAACACCAAGAAGTGGCGCATCTTCTTCTTCCTTCCAAACCCTAGCCGCAAGCTTCTTCCTTCTCTCTTGACTCAAGGAACTTGATGCTTGGCGGTTTCCCTCTCCCTCATCCTTCTTCATCTTTGGCGCATCTACCTTGGAGGTGGCGCATACTTTGAAGAAGGAGCACAAGCCTTGGATCTTCTTCCCGAGGCTAGCACCGGGCGTGGAAGAAGAGGACTCGAGGGATCCGTGTGTGTGAGACTGCAGAGGGCGCACGCTTGGGCGCCTATCACGGCATCGACCTCATCTTGCTCTAAGGTATTTCCTAACTCATCATGTCGACTCCCTTGCTTGCGATCTTCACTGGGTTTTTGGGACCGGCCTGTTTTGGGGACATTCTTCCGCTGCGTAAAATGTATGTCCATGACTCTGAAAATTGTAAAATGTCCCCGAGGTTTCCCAACAGTGGTATCAGAGGGACTTGCAAGACTCGAACGATGTTTTATGCTTTTCTTTCATGCTCACATGCCATATCTCTATTTTCGTAAATAGCATGATGCATGGCAAACGATTTTTCTAAAAGTAGAAAAATTAGGGTTTCTTGTTTCTATCATCCTCTCAATCTCTTTTGGATTTTTGGACTATTTTTCTTGTCTGATTTAAAGATCAAAGGCGCACGTAATTTTGTCAAGTAGGACGGGCATTGTGTCTTCGGACTGGCCAAGTCTCTTGATCTGACAAAATTGCCAGCCGAAAGGATCTCTGAAATCATCATGAAAAATAAATCGCAATTAACCAAAAGATTTGTGAGAAGAAGATGAGAAAAAGAGACTAGTTTTATGAAAAAGTAAAATTTTAGATTTTACATTTTTCATGAGCATGTAGAATTGCATGAGTAAATACCTTGATTGTGCATAATGTTGTGATCATGAGTCAAGCCCCTCTTGCATGCCTGTGATATATCCTTGTGCGGCCTGCGTGCCATCTTTTTCATTATTTTTGTAAAAATTAAGAGGAAGATTAAGGGCTAGGCGCATCCTTCTTGGACCTTGATGCTCGCATCTTGCTTGATGGCGCAAGCATGCAAGGTGGCGCATGCAAGCTGGTGCTTGGTTGCTGGTGCAAGAAAGTTTGGCCAAACCTCTTTTGGTTTGAGAGCTAGCTATCTTGGCCCCTTGCGTGGTGGCGCACCTTCCTTGGAGGAAGACCATGGCATTGGCCGAACCTATGGGGAACTTTTAAAGTGTACCTCTAGGGTTTGAGAGCTAAACCATGAGAAAAGGACCTTGGAGCCAACCTTGAAGATCAAGCTAGAGGTCGGCTAGGCTAGGTCTAGTTTTTGGGGCTTGAGTTCTAGGACAAGAGTTGAACCTATTTCATGGCATGGATTGGTTCAATGTCTTGTATAGGATATGATCACATCATTCTTTACTGCTTTTATTATTATTTGCAGAAGCATGCCTGAAATGTTTTACCGTTATGTTATCACCATAGGATTGTATGCCTGTAATGATAGACATAAGATAAAACTGAGATGATGAGACCTTAAACAAAAACCCTCAATTAAAATATCAAGTCTGGTGGCCTTCTAACGCGTAGCCCTCACTAAGCTATCGATCAGTGGAGTTGTGAATTGTTTCCCACCCTCGTGGGACACACCCACTTATCTTTAGAAAGTGCGTGGTGGCAATGGTTTCCCCAGTCCAGTTTTAACCTGGGCGTGCCTTCGCAAGGAAACTCGTTGGCCCTGGGCATAACGGTTAGGAATGGACTTGACTAGAAGTTCACATGTGCTGGGCACAAGGTGAAAGTCTAGAGGCATCGTTGAGAGGTAAGGGTTTCATGTTGTATCCAACCCTCGCTGGACATGAAATGCCCAGACTGTCTCAACAAGGGGAGTTGCTTGGAGCAATCGGCCGGCGCACCCACCTTAGGAAACATGGGTCACTTTGTGCATCTCATCCCACCCTCGTGGGACGCGAAGCCCTGTGTGGAATGAGGATCTCATCTCACTAGGAAATCTTGGATTTCTCGATTGACTTTGTGGGTTGTCAATTCGATTAAAAATAGTGGGAGCCATGGTCATTTAAAACAAGTCCAGTTTAAATGACTCGAAGTAGTACTAATCTGCTGTTTCTTGGTTGTTGTAAAACAATGGCTATAAACAATGGCATTTGGTCACTGCGATCTTCCTTGGAAAGGGAAAAGTTGGTTGGATCCAACTTACTGGATTGGTATATGAACTTGAGAATCGTGCTCAAGCTCAAAAGGAAGCTTTGTGTCCTTGAGTGTCCTTTTCCTGAGCCACTTCCATGCTCGGCCTCAGCGGCTGAGAGGGATTCTTATGATAAGCATCAGGTTGATACTTTGGAGGTTGCTAACCAACATGTCACCTGAGTTTAGAGGGTAATATGAATCGAAGAGTGCCTCTGAGATTATTTTTAATCTGAGGCAGCTATTTGATGAATTGGTTGAGCTCAATCCTCCTAAAGTTGATATTCAGTGTGTTGAGCCGAAAGGCTTGACAAAGGAACAGAAATTAAAGATGGATATGATCAGGAATAGTAGGTGCTATTCATGTGGAGGGCCACCTCACATGTTGAAGGACATGTTGCAACTTCAGAATGAGGAGAAGAAAGGCAAGGCCTTGTCTTCATGCTCAGGTATTTGTGTTACCGAAGTCAACCTTTCTACTCCTATGACATGGGTATTGGATACCGCTTGTGGAGCTCATATTTGTACAAATATGCGATGGCTCTGAAAGGATAGATCGGTAAGGCCTAGAGAGATTGACCTACGGATAGATAACAGGGCACAAGTTGCTGCTGTTGCTGTAGGAGTTTCTCTCCCTGCCTTTAGGACTTCAGTTAAAGCTAGACAATTGCTATTATGTACCTTCCCTTACCAAAACATTGTATCCACTCCTTGCTTGGCAAAGAAAGGATTTAGGTTTGAAATAAAAGAGAACTTATGTTCTTTTTCTTTTGCAAACATGTTTTATGGGAAGGGTACTTTGTGCAACGGTCCGCATGTCTTGGACATGGATAGCTCTATTTGTAACATAAATAATAAAAGGACCAAACTGAGTGGTTCATTTGGTGCTTTCCTACGGCATTATCGATTAGCCCATATAAACAAGAATCGCATTCGACATCTCCATGAAAATGGGTTGTAAGATTCAAGTTCCTTGGAGGAATTTGATACTTGTGAACCTTGTTTGTTAGGGAAAATAACAAAGGCGCCCTTCACCAAGACTGGTTAGAGGGCAGGAGGTTTATTAAATCTCATACATACTGACGTGTGTGGGCCTTTCAATAAACAAGCTAGAGGAAGGTACAACTACTTCATCGCGTTTACTGATGACTTCAGTAAATATGGTTATGTCTATCTGATGAGACATAAGTCTGAATCCTTTGAGAAATTTAAGGAGTTTAGACATGAAGTAGAAAACCAGCTTGGTAGATCCATTAAGGCTCTTCGATCAGATCGTGGTGGAGAGTACCTCAGCGGTGAGTTCATTGACTATCTGAGAGAGTGTGGGATCATATCCCAACTCACTCCTCCTGGAACACCTCAATGGAATGATGTGTCTGAAAGGAGAAATCGAACTTTGTTGGACATGGTTCGATCTATGATGAGTCATGCAACTCTACCTCCCTCATTCTGGGGACATGCACTTGAGATAGCTTCTCTAATACTGAATAATGTTCCATCTAAGAGTGTCTCAAAGATTCCATACGAGGTATGGAGTGGGAGACGCCCTAATCTCACTTTTATCAGGATCTGGGGATGTAAGGCTTTTGTCAAATGTCAGGATTCTAGCAAGCTAGAACCTAGATCTGATAAGTGTATGTTTGTGGGGTACCCTAAGGAGACTAAGGGATTACTACTTCTATGATCCCACCGAGAATAAAGTTTTTGTTGCTCGGGGTGCTGTCTTTCTAGAGAAAGAATTTCTCATGAAAGAAGTAAGTGGGAGGAAGTTTGACTTGGATGAGGTCCAAGTGCAACCACAAGACACACAGATGGAACCTGAGCCACCTGCACCGGTAGCTAGGCAACCTGAGGCTCAGACACAGGCCCTATGTAGGTCTGGGAGGATTCGTCATGCACCTGAGTGGTATGGGTCGCTGCTGACCCAACGCGACGGGATCTTCATCATTAAGGATGAACCCAGAACCTATGATGAGGCGGTCAGTGGATCGGACTCCGAGAGATGGCTTGACGCCATGCGATCCGAGATGGATTCCATGTCAGCTAACCAAGTCTGGGATTTGGTTGAGCTGCCTGATGGGGTAAAACCCATAGGGTGTAAATAGGTCTTTAAGAGGAAGACAGACATGGATGGCAATATAGTTACCTATAAGGGTAGACTAGTGGCTAAAGGATTTAAACAAGTCCACGGGTGGACTATGATGAAACCTTCTCGCCAGTTACCATGATCCAATCCATTCGGATTCTGCTTGCTATAGCTGCATATCATGACTATGAGATATGGCAGATGGATGTGAAGACAGCGTTCCTTAATGGGAAGCTGACTGAGGATGTGTATATGTCACAACCTGATGGCTTCATCCATCCTACAGATGCTAGTAAGGTCTGCAGGCTAAAGAAATCCATTTATGGATTAAAGCAAGCATCTCGAAGTTGGAATCTTCAGTTTGATGAAGCTGTGAGAGATTATGGCTTTATCAAAAGTGAAGATGACGCCTGTGTATACAGAAAATTCAGTGGGAGCTTGGTGACTTTTCTGGTCATGTATGTCGATGACATACTGTTCATCGGAAACCACATCCCTAGTCTTCAAGCTATGAAGACATGGTTAGGGAAGTGTTTCAAGATGAAGGACTTAGGGGAGGCCGCCTACATTCTGGGCGTGAGGATCTACTGGGATAGATCCAAAGAGGCTCTTGGCCCTTAGTTAGAGTACCCACATTGATAAGGTCCTGGAGAGGTTCAACTTGGAGCAATCCAAGAAAGGATACCTTCCAGTGAGAGATGGCCTTACTCTCTCAAAAGGCGAGTGTCCTACAACACAGGCTGAGAGGGATAACATGAGTCGAATTCCCTATGCTTCGGCAGTAGGATCAATCATGTATGCAATGCTGTGTACTAGACCAGATGTGGCTTATGCTGTAAACATAACCAACTGATACCAATCCTATCCAAGTTTGCGGCACTAGGTGGCTGTAAAGAATATCCTTGAGTATCCTGAAAAGGACTAAGGATTTATTCTATATGGTCTACGGGGACTGGAAGAGCTTAGTGTGCAGGGCTTCACTGATGAGTCATTCCAGTCTGATCCTGACGACTTTAGATCGCAGACCGGCTATTTGTTTAAGATGGTTGGAGATGCTGTATGCTGGAAGAGCTTCAAGCAATCCACCATAGCTAATTCTACAACCGAAGCTGAGTATGTGGTTGCTTCTAAGGCAGCCAATGAAGCCGTTTGGATCAGGAAGTTCTTTTCTGAACTTCAGGTGGTTCCAAGTGCAATGGATCCCATTGAGCTCTACTATGACAACAATGGGAACTGCACATGTTAAGGAACCACGGTCTCATCAAAGGTCCAAACACGTACTCAGGAGATTTCGCCTGATCAGAGAGATCATTGATCGAGGTGATGTCAAGATTAGCAGAGTTGACACAGAGAGCAATCTAGCCGACCCACTGACCAAGGCTTTGGCGCAGCAGAAGCATGATGGTCGTACTAGAGATATGGGGTTGAGGTTGCTCAACCTCTAGGTCTTAGTGCAAGTGGGAGATTGTTGGTGTATATGCCCTAGGACCTAGTTTTGGTCCATCTTTGTACTACTTAACTCTGATATTGATATATCTTTCTGGCATTGTCGTTATCATTGTTTGTCTACACCTGCGATTGTGTACTTACATGATAATGTCCCTGGAGACAGATTGGATCTGTGCTCAAATGATTGTCCCCAGTCGATGTACCTGAGTGGATATGGGACAGCTCTGGTACTTGTGAGACTGGTTTGTGGGCTGGTTAGGCACGTGGTGCTAACGCAGACACATGGGTATATCATTGGAGGATATACTGGATAGACCCGCTGTGAGGCTATGACTTGGTGTCATGAGTTATCCTCACAAGTGACAGGAGATGCATTGATCCCTTGACTTGAGGTCATTGACCATTCTATATGGTTAGGGACTTGCTTTGATACAACCTAACACCTCGCCGTAGTTGGGAGGTCATAACGGTTGTCATTGAGCATGTCACGACCCATATGAGAAGGTCAATGGACAGACATAGGATTTGCCCCTTCCTTAGGGAAGCATGATATCCATGGAGCTCCTCTATGGTTCTATGGCTGAAAGTGTATGGCCATACCCAGGTGAGAACCTGATTTAGTCATAACCATGTGATTGGGTGAAAACAAGTGGTGACACACTTGTCCAATCGGATATCAGTTCGGCAAAGAGACTGTAATGCATCTGTACCTAGTTGCGATGATGGGGATGTCGATGTCGATATCCATTCCAATGACCTGGGTAGCAGCGATGCACTGCTAGGTGCCACTCACTGCTTGTGATGACCTCTGGTCAGCACTGCCAGCGTCAGAGGGACCTACAGGGTCGCACACCTTGATACTTGAGTTCTCGTATTGATCGGGAAGCCTTATGATCAAGTTATTGGATAACTCGGATCTAATTGGGAGATTTCATCAGCGCCAATGGGCCTGATGAGATGGAAGAATATTATTGGAGCCAAACTTCATTTTTGGCAAGTTGACCCGTATTTGACCATGGTTGGTCACATTTGGATTAGGGTTACATTGGATTGGATCCAAGTGCTTAATCAACCCATGTAATGAAGTTTGGGCTAGCTCATTATCCAATGAGGCCCAATAATAAGTTGTCATGAAGAGGCAATAGGCTAAAAGGGTATAATGGGGAGGAAGCCAAGCCCATTGGCGCCTAGGGGGCATAATGGGGTTTGGATGGCAAATTTGCTTCATTAAGGAAGCTTTATGCGCCTAGCCCTCTCCCATTGATAGTGTGAATGCATTAAGGCATTGCTTGGGGCGCAAGGCTAGGCCTTGGCGTACAAGGCAAGGCTTGGTAGCTTATGGAAAGGTTGAATGAGGTTTATGGTAAAGTCTTGGAGACTTTCCTTACCTCAAACCTTCTCATCCAAGCCATACACTTGTCATGATCTCAACCCTTGCCCTAACCGCCTCTAGCTCTTTATAAGTGACCCTAGCCGCCCCCTCTTGAGTGATCAATCCTTAGAGGCGTGACAACAAGAGGAGGGGCGACAGCAAGGGCTTGAAGGGCGACAACACCAAGAAGTGGCGCATCTTCTTCTTCCTTCCAAACCCTAGCCGCAAGCTTCTTCCTTCTCTCTTGACGCAAGGAACTTGATGCTTGGCGGTTTCCCTCTCCCTCATCCTTCTTCATCTTTGGCGCATCTACCTTGGAGGTGGCGCATACTTTGAAGAAGGAGCACAAGGCTTGGATCTTCTTCCCGAGGCTAGCACCGGGCGTGGAAGAAGAGGACTCGAAGGATCCGTGTGTGTGAGACTGCAGAGGGCGCACGCTTGGGCGCCTATCACGGCATCGACCTCATCTTGCTCTAATGTATTTCCTAACTCATCGTGTCGACTCCCTTGCTTGCGATCTTCACTGGGTTTTTGGGACCGGCTTGTTTCGGGGATATTCTTCCGCTGCGTAAAATGTATGTCCATGACTCTGAAAATTGTAAAATGTCCCCGGGGTTTCCCAACAGGATCTCTTTAGCCAACAAACATTATTGGCCTCTACAGGATGGATAAAACCATCAGGTTGTGTCATATACACATTGATGACTCTAAATTTTATAATATATTCCTGTTGATTGAATAGTCTTTTTGAGTCATAATCATGCTCTTTTGCTTATTTTTATGCCTTTTCTATTAAATATTTCAGAATCTACACCTTTCTTGATTTTTGATCAATTTCAGGATAAAAGGCATCTTTTTAGTGGTTCCCAAGTAATGTGAAGGCAGAAACGAATTCTCATCATCAAGAGGAGTTTACACGTAAAAATTCATGCCGATCAGAGATTTTGCCCAAATTACGGTAGTGCCGTAATTTATATTACGGCCGTAATTTAATCAAAGTCTGCAAGGGAAACCTCGGCAATACTTTGATGTATTTTCCACTACCGTAATTTTGGAGAAATTTTGTACAGTGAACATTACAGCGCCACTGTAATTTTCATTTGTGGCCGTAATTTCAACGAGACGGATTTGAAGAATAAGGATGAAACACGGCACTAACGTGGTTATTATTATGGCCTATAATTCCTTCGGGATTATACACGTAAGATATTATGGCACTACCGTAAGGCTTTTCACGGTACCGTAATTTTAACCTAGATAGCCGCGTTTGCCCGATTCTTCTGCTATTACTATTTACGCGATCTTTTGAAGATGATTTCTTGAGGTATAGACCACTATTTCTAGATCCGTAAAAAGCGGAAGGATCAACATTAAGAGGAGAAGATCGGTAGACAAAAAGGCCCAATTAAGTTTCCACCATTGAGGAGAAATCAGGAGATTTATCGCCGCCCTAGGGTTCGTTAGAGAGAAGCGTACAGATCATCATCTGCCACAAAATTTGAGAGGAAGCTGCGCCTGAGGGAGGAGAACACACACCAGAAGTTTCAGAGCGAAAGGAGATCGAAGGAAGGAGAAATCAATAAAAGCTTAAGCGCCGCACTGCTCATCATGCTCAGAAGTAAAATTACGGGCTGTAATTTAATTACAGCCCTGTATTCAGTAATCTATTCCTCCTTTTAGATTTTTGATCTTACTGAAACAATGCTCTTTTGTAAATCTTCCACCATGCTAGCTTAAAACTTTCTTGGGACAAGGGGTGTAATCCCTTTAATTTTTAATGACTAGATTTTTTTATTTCATTGGTTGTTCTTTCATATGATAATTTTGCTTAAGTAATGATTGTCTGTAATCTTTTCTAGTTTTAATTATCTGCATGTTTGAGAGTTTTGTAACATGTACTGAGAGGTAACTTGCAAAATTTGGAACCCTAAAATTGTGATTTAGGAACTTATGCTAAGAGATTGGGTAGGTTCTTAATTCTTAATTTTTGATGCATAATTCTTGTAGATAATTTGATCTAGAAGATTTTACCGTGTTAAACATGAAAATATGCTAAGAGATTAGGTATTGAATTGTTGGAAACCCTTAAGCAAAACCTGCGAAATTAAGATATGAGAATATTTAGTTTCATTTGAGATTTTGACAATGAAAGTTAAAGCATGAGAGCGACTTTAATTCTCTTTGTCAAGTTTACTTATTTTTAACATATAATAATCTATCGCGAGAGCGAGACAATTTATTTTTAAGGTAAATTACATCTTTATCATATTAAAAACAAACTAATGAACACTTACTCTGTCTAGCTATTAAAATTAAGGTGGATGAACCCCTAGTCCCAATCTTTCTCTCTGATAAATCCGTTACAATTTATGTTCGTTCATTTACATCATATCTGATTTGCTTAGCTAGTAAGAAAACAATTATTCGGTACTTAACACGTAGGTCCCTATGGGTTCGATATCTTTTATTACTTCGAGTATCCGTGCACTTGCAAACACAACAAGTTTTTGGCGCCATTGCCGGGGACCTTAGTTTTGTTAATATCGAAATAATTGATAGTTTTGCTATATTAGGCTCTGTTTTTATTATTTTCATAAACTATGATAATTCTATTTTCTAATATTTTTTTGAAAATTCTGAGTTTATTTGATCTGTCTACTTGTTTATACGCAGGACCCTTAGATCAGGACCATTAGTTCCTCTTGATCCTGAAATTAATAAAACTTTGAGATTGCACAGTAAACTCAGATTTGAAGAGAAGAAGGAAGAAGAATTGATCATGGCTGAAAGAAGATCACTTAGGGATTATGCAGCACCGAATCCACAAGGGATACACTCTAGCATAGCTAGGCCGACAATTGAGGCTAACAATTTTGAAATTAAATTAGCTTTTTTGTCCAAGATTCAGCAAAATCAGTTTGGAGAATCACCACTTGAAGATCCTAATCAACATCTCTCTCTTTTTCTTGAATTATTTGACACTATTAAGATTAATGGTGTATCTGATGATGCACTGAAACTAAGATTATTTCCTCTCTCTCAGGGATCGAGCATGTGCCTGGCTTCAGTCCCAGCCGACTGGAACATTCATTACATGGGATCAAGTTTCAAATGCTTTCTTAATGAAGTATTTCTCACCAAGTAAAACGATCTAGTTGAGAAATCAGATCACTAGTTTTGCACAAAGGGATGGCGAGTCGCTGAGTGAGGCATGGGAGCGTTTCAATAAATTACAACGGAAGTGCCCTCACCATGTCTTGGAAAAATGGGTTTTGATTCATACTTTTTATAATGGTTTACTTTATAATACCCACCTCACTGTTAATATTGCTGTAGGAGGAGCTCTCATGAACAAGACCATTGATGATGCTTTCACTTTATTAGAGGAAATGGCTCTGAACCATAATCAGAGGACCACTGAAAGAGGAGTGCTATATCGACCTTCACATGGTAAGAATGAGAATGATGGTTGGCGTACCTTGGCTGAAAAGGTAGACTCTCTGTGTAGTAGATTTGATTCTTTTCGAATGCAAACTATTGTAGTATCATCTTCTGTTATTTGTGAAGTTTGTGGTAATCAATGACACTATTCTGAGGAGTGTAAGGTAATTGCTGATCAGGGTGTAGAACAAATGAATGCTGTAGGGGGATTCAATCAGGGTAGACATAATAATGACCCTTACTCTAGTGCATACAACCCTAGATGGAGGAATCAACCAAATTTGTCTTGGAGAAATAGCAATAATGCAGGGGGATAGGTTGAGAATAGAGGATACCAACAGAGGGAACAAAATCAAAATCAGCCCCAGAAATCTAGGCTAGAATCCATGCTTAAAAAATTCATGACAAGTCAAAATCAGTTCATGACAAATCAAAACCAAATCATGACAAACCAAAGTAAGCAACTTGAAGATCTTAGAGGGCTGATTAAACAACTTACTTCTCAAGTAAAATCTGTATCTACTAATACTGAAATGTTTGAAACCCAGATAGCACAACAAGGTTGTTTATTTGATTTTGATTTGGAAACCGAGGAAATTGATTTAGAAAAGTCTCCTTCTGATTTTGATAATTTTCAAATTAATTTTTTTGAGAACATTAATGAATCTCACTCTGATTTCGATAATTTTGAAATTGATTCATTTGATAAATTATTTGCAGAAAGGTTTGAGGAAATTGATTTTGAAAAATTCCCTTTTGATTCTAGCGATAGTTATGAAATTGATTCTTTTGATGATATATTATTTGTGGTTGAATCTAATGAAGGATATGAGGGAACTGATTTAGAAAAGTCTCACTCTTAATTTGATTATAATTTTGAAATTGATAAATTATTTGATGAAGTGCATGAGGAACTTGAAAAGGATTTGAATATTACAAACACTGATGAATCTCACTCTGAATTTTTGCCCATATCTATTGTTCAACTTTCTGATTCATTTAAAAAATTATGCTTTATTGAGGAACCTAATGTGAGACAGAAAAATTATTTTGATGATCCAATACTTAAATCTTTTGATCGAAGTCCTATTACAATTGAAGATATAATTTTGAAGAAAGGACTAATGATTTTGTTGGAATTGAAAATATTAATTTTGATTTCTACATATTTGAGAAAGCCACGTCGATCATGATTTATATGAAATTTTGGATGTTTGGATTAGCGGCTAAACTTTTAGGACAACGGAAATGCAGAAAGTTATATGCTATTTACTATGGTACCGATCCACCTGCTTCACCATGATATTTGGGTTTCGGTCAAGCTAGTGACCTAAAAATTAGCGCTTCTTGGGAGGCAACCCAAACACTCTTACTTTAGTTTTTCTATTTTATTTAATAATTTTTTAACTAATTTTTCTTTTTCTTTTTTGTAGGTGAATTTGAATTTTTTTAGGACAAATCGGTGATTTTTGAAGTTTATGGAAAAAAATACGGCAGAGCCATAATTTATATTACAGCCGTAATTTTGTGTTGTTTCTAGCCAGAATATTTTATAGCACTGCCGTAATTATTTTTACAACCGTAATTTTATTCTGAAAAAAGAAATATGCATTCTGATTCCTGCATTCTGCTTATCTGATTAGGTGTGTTCTTGTAGTGATTTTATGAAACTGAAGTGACAAAATTTTTAGTTTTTGGCACAAACATGAACAACTCATCTTTTACTATTATTTGGATATTTTTATTAAATTTTAAAGTCCATGGATCATCCTATGACACATAGCATCTTTTGGTAACTGATTAATTCCTGCAGTCAGTTTTATTTACTAATCTGATTAGTGTTTTTGCTGCAGGTATTTAAGGTGCTTTAATAAGTTGTAAGCCTGATCTTTTACAAGAAATAGGGAGAACATGTTTCTTTCTATCTCGTGGATTAGTTGTTTTCATTAAAATATTTTCAAACCATTCTAGGAAGCATGACAACTTTTGAAGTCTGATTAATTTCTGAGCAGTTTTTAATTTAGTAATCTGATTAGCCCTCTTTCTGTTAATACACTAAATTTCTGACAGATACTGATCCTTTATTTTTCATATGCCTGAAAAGAACAATGTTTACTCTATCATTTGGCTTTGTCTATTTTCTTTATGGGTCATTAGATCTTATTCTTGGGCATAGTAACTTTTCGTAAATGAATCAATGGCTGCTCTATTTGCTTTCAAACCTGCTACTGCTTTTTGCTTTCGGATCTAGAAATCTTCTGCCAGTAATTTCAACCACCAGCAGCCACAAATCTGCCACTAGTAGTTTGTCAGGACGCCGCCGTCCTTCTCTCCAACAGCGGCCAGAGTTTTCAGGAACCATCATCTTCTCGAATGTCTTCTCCACCTGTGTTTAACTTCCAAACTGACAACTACTCTGTTTCGCATCCAGACGGAAAGAAACGCTTTCTTCTCTAGATCTTCCAGCAGCAATTCACTCACGTCATCTTTTCAGCCAAGATGAAGATCATCTTTCACAGCTACCATCATGTTCTTCTTCAACTTCATCCCAACCAGTGAGACCACTTTCAGCCAAGGTCTCCAGCACCACCGAAGATCATTTGCTACTTACCAAAGCTTCCTCAACTTCAATCCAGCCAGAGAAACACGCAGATCATTCTCAGCCATCAGCAGCATCATCTTCCGTGATCAATTGCCAGCATCTAATTCAACAGCTTCAACATCTATTCCACCACTTCTATTTTCAGGCAGTCTTCAGCAGCCACTACCACTTCTGATTCTAGGTGTCGCCATTCCAGACTATAACAATCTTCCAGCTGACACCAAACCAGCTTCTATTCAGAGCCTGCAACTAGCCAGCAATTTTCCAGCCACTCTGTTCTTGCCTCCAGCTCTATTTTCTTCCGACCAGAAATTGCTTCCAGCAGGCAATCCGTTTTCAACTATTGTCATCCTACTTCAGCCAGCGTAGGCGCTCTCTTATGTCAAACAAGCCCTAGAATGCAAAAATTGCCCTTCTTTCTCCCTAGTCATGTTCTCCAAAGATTCAATCCTTGTAACCACCCAAAAAAATGTCTTTTTAAGGCTCAATCTCTTCCTTAAGCAGTTAGGAAGTTATCCCTAAAATTTCAGCAAATTCCGACTTCAGAATCATCCAAATCGGGCAAAAAACCGTTGAAAGGTCGAATCTAGCGGAAGCTGTCACGGGTGTGATGGGAGGAACGGGTAGGCCGTGACGAGTTTGTCAGTTTGGAAAGTGGGTCTTCACGGCCGTGATGAGCACGTCGAAAATCTGGGAGGTTGATCACAGCCGTGATGGCTATCACAACCAGGCTGTGCTTACTTCGCAGAAGATGGATTGGAACGTCGAGATGATCACGGCTGTAATGGCAAGCATGGCTAGGCCGTGATGAGCATAGATAACTCCAAAAAATCTCAAAATTTTCCTGTGTGATGTTTGTAATGTGATGAACCTTTCCATAACTTCAAATCTTTAAAATATTTTTGAAAATATAGGGAAATAACTTGCATTTCACAAACAATCAAAAAATAGTGAAGATTCTGAACTTAATAGAAAAAGATTCAAAATAATAAGATAAAAGTAAGACTTAAGCCTAAAAAGAGCACATAAATAAGACTTTATATCCGTTAGAAATAACGTTCATCAAAATATCACATATTTAAAATCTTGCTTGTCCTCAAGCAATTACACTATCTAGAATAATCAAATATAAGGAAGACAGCATGTTCCAAAGCCAATGTAGGAACTTCATATGAAAACACTTATACCCAATCCTAGGTTGAAGAATGCAACTTGAGATATAATCTAAACTATGAGCAAAGAATAAAAGTTGATAGGCCCTGCAAGTGTACGGTTTCTATCGAAGTAGTAAAATATCATCCCAAGGGAGCAGGGTGTCAAGTACTGACTTTAAGTGTCATTGAAAGCTAGACAATCAAAAATAGAATTAAGAAAATGAACTAATATAAGTCTAAAATATCAAATCTAAGAGTCAACAACTAGATGAGATTTACTGTTCTAAGAAGCTTCGGGACTTTAGGTTTCACCACGTCGAATACTTAAACGTAAAACAATTAATGAGTCAAATTTAGAAACGGATTACCTTCTCTGGAAGCATAATCCGACAGTAAATCATTTAAGGTGATTAGTCCTATTGTACAACTTACCTTCTCTCGAAGCGTAAACTAGTGTCTACCTAAGCTAATCTCCTACTCTCATGGCTTATTAGCATAGGAAAGACCCAATGGGCTCTATGACAATCGTCAACCCTGGAGTGACGTTGAACGACTCTCATAATTCAAGTCACAAGTTCAAATGTGCAGTCGAGTGTTACGATTCACCTCTCGGCTCTTCTCGTAACACTTAACATATATTAATGCTTGGCCAAAACACAAATGCGCAATAAGCACACCACATTTGAATAAATAAATTTACTAAAAGATATCACTGAGATTCATAAAGATGGTTACATGTGAAAATTTGTTCAACGGGCTACGCCCAAGTCCCGAGCTAGGGTTTTACGCTAAAACATACATCGTTTAAATTGTAAAAACCCAAGAAAATACAACTAAAAGTTAGGGAAATTACATATTAAGGGTATGAGACGACAAATCTTTGGTCTTCTCTCGAAAGCCCCAAAGAAATCTAGTCAAACAAGCCCTCGAACAAGCAAAATCGCCCTCTTTTTGCCCTAGTCGCGTCTCTCCAAAGTTCTGAACCTTGTAACTGCCCAAAATCCTTAATTTTATACCTTTCTCGAAGCCTTGGTCAGTTAAGAAGATTAATTGGGAGTTTTCCCCAATTTCTAGGCATCTGGAGCGTCGGATTTGATTAAAAACGGGTGAAAGGTCGGGATCTATGGACGCCGTCATGGGCATGATGACCGTCACGGCCAAGCCGTGACGAGTTCTAGATGCTACAACGATGTAAGCATGGCCGTGATGATGAACACGGGCAGGCCGTGATGATGAACACGGGCAGGCCGTGTTCATTGTGTAAAATCCTGGAATGCTTGACATGCCCGTGCGCATACTAGTGATGAGTTCGGCTGATTTGTGTCGAAACTCGTCATGACCGTGATGATGAACACGGGCAAGCCGTGCTGGGTTTGTAAGATGCTGAACACATCCATTCTCCAGGCCGTGTGATGACTTCATGTAATTTCTGGAATCTTGCCATGCAGTGTCGGCTTCTCTGATATAGACATTGGAATGCCGATCTGATCACGGCCGTGATGGTAAGCATGGCTAGGCCGTGATGAGCATAGATAACTCTAAAAAATCCCAAAATTTTCCTGTGTGATGTTTGTAATGTGTTGAACCTTTCCATAACTTTAAATCTTCAAAATATTTTCAAAAATATAGGGAAATAACCTGCATTTCACAAACAATTGAAAAATAGTGAAGATTCTGAACTTAAATGGAAAAAGATTCAAAATAATAAGATAAAAGCAAGACTTAAGCCTGAAAAGAGCACATAAATAAGACTTTAAATCCATTAGAAATAACGTTCATCGACACCCTGTCCACGATGTGAATACCAAGCTTAAGAGTGTGTATCCATGATAGTTTCATTTTGAATCCACGATAATTTTAAATAGTTATACACGATAATTTGAATTTGTATCCACGATAATTTGAAATGACTTTACTTACAAGAAATTTACAGAAGATGTTATGAAGTGAGCCTGATTGCTTGAGTGTCCTTCTTCTCCTTCTCAGCTTACTGCTATTTACTTGTGCAGGACCTCGTCAGAGCGAAGAATGCATCAATCATTAACAACTAATGTTCAAAAACCAGGAAATACCAAATGTGCAAAAATATTAAATAAAAAAACATCTCACCTGATTCAATAGACGCATGGAGCAGTTTAGGGATACGGTTTGCTGGGAGAGACGATAGTGATAACCTCCAACATAAGTGGTTGGGGATTTTAGGCAAGCAAGAGAAAGAGGGATAAGGAGGGAGAAGGAGAGAATCGAAGATAGGTTCTGGCTTGGGTTAGGATTTCCGATGAGAATGAGGATTTCACCCGAGATGGAGGGAGGTGCGATAGGTGGTAGAGCTCGTGGTATCTAAGAACAAGGGAGAATGCAGAAGAAACAGCTAGGGTTCAGGGCATCTGTTGGGTGAGAGGTTGGCGTCGGCGGAAAAAAATTTTCGCAGGTTCGACGAGAGGGAGAACTAGAGTCGCATGGGAGAGAGAGAGAGGGAGGGGGCGCATGTTAACGCATTACGAAATGTAACCAGGGTTAGATGTAGCACCGTTTTAAGATTCGTACAATCTGAGCCATTTTAAGATTCGGTTCTCGAATCATAGGGGGCGTTGCTCAGGATTCTTGGGCACCCCCCATGCTTAAGAAATTTTTTTCATCTAGTGGGTGTATTTGTGCCCACTAGCAATAATTTTTCAATGTTGATATATTAAAAAATGAAGTTCATTTTATCATTTTTTATGTTATTGTATATGTGGCAAATTAAATGATTTGACGTCTCGGAGCAAGTTAAACAATAAAAATTATTTAAAATTTTTATGTTAATCATTAAAAAAAATTTATGTTAGCGTATATAGTATATAGGAGTGGGGCACATAAGTTTTTTTTAATATTAGAGGGAATTAGAAATCCATTTGCATGCCGAACAGAATCATACTTGGATGGAAAGTAGTTCACCTAGAAGCAACACTTACACCCGTCAAAAATCATTTGACAACATACTAACAAAAACCAAACGTACAAAGAGACGAAAAAAAAAATTAAGTTCACCTCCTCATCCCTGTGCATGCAGTTCATATATCCATCATAGTGGTTTTGTTCTTGTCCAATGAGCAAGGGAGAGAGTTAGGACATAGGAATGGTTAATTGGTGCAAGTTCAAATGCGAGATTGCGTCTAGGGGAGACGAGGAGATTAAATACTAGCTGTGGTCCTAAGCACGAACCAATATCCAGCGGATATGCAAATTAAATAGTAAATGGAAGGTTAAATTTTGCGATTATTATGATAGGCCAAGTTGGAATTCAAACTGCTCCAACTTATTCCTGTTGAGAGTGATTATTTTTCTCTCCTAAAATAAAATTAATAATAATAGAAATTTCAAAAAACTAATAATAATAAAATAACTCAAAAAACATGTCAAGCGTGGGGTTGACCATGTTGGAAATACGGAAAAAAATTATAAGCTGCTTAACTTGATTGAAAATAACAAATGGATTACGAGCTATTTATATGAGAGAAGTCAACTATTCAAATTCTCCTAATTAAAAACAAAACATTGAATCGAAGCATTTGTTGCATCACCGAGGCGTCATTGGCTTCATCCAAAGCATTAAATCATTTAATCAAGGTCGATGAGGTTTTTTTTAGGCATTGCATGAGACGATGGAGAGAATTTAATTAGAGAATTTAATTCAAGTTTAATTTTTCAGCGTTCCCCCCTAAACTTAAAATTCATTGTTTGTATCTTCATTTAGATTGATCAGTCTCTTTTTCTTCAGACGTCGATGGATAACATTTGCTAGTTTGACATCTTCCACAATCTCTGCAATTATAATACTGCTTTTATGATTTGGGAAAGAGGAAAACATCTCCACATCACCATCATCAATAAAATCAGACCTGTATTCATCCTCATCACTCCCGTAGCTCCCAAAGCTTTCTGAATTCTCCTCCCTAATATCTTCATCATATGAGTCCGTCTCATCTCCACCAGCAAAAGATGCACACTTCTCGGTCCTAGCACCAAGAACTGGACGCCATCACTCTCTTCGAACTCGACTTCTACACGGCACATCTTGACCTCATTAGGAATCAAGCTGCAGAGCAAGATGGGGTTCTTTATCCCAACATTGCATTGTACCATGCTCTTTGAATCACCTGCGCCAACCCCCAATGTTGCCTGGCTAACACGAAGCCTTCCACAAGCTCTATCATGAACATGAGTGTAGGGTTTTTCGGACCTCACTTCAACGCCCCAAAATGTCATTTCAAAATACTAGAACACAGCAGTCGCTAAACCCTAGTAACCATAATAAAATATACCTTTCTGTTTTCACAAACTATCTTCAATTCAGTCTTTACTGAATCATTGTTCCTGACGAGACCACCTCATCAATAGGTACCGTAGAGTGATTTGATTTTGACAGTAGTTTCTAAGTCACGATTTTTCCTCTAACCGGACTCCTCTTTCTCCTCTGTCCCAGTCACTCCTTGACCGGACTTATCCAAGCTTCATAATAGCTTGTCTGTGCTGTAGCTTACTTCCACGCATGACAATAATCAATCATCAGCAACTCTCTGTTGCTCGACGCAGGACAATAATTGATCGTCGACGGCTTGTTTTCTTCCTATCTTCGAATGCACTCTACTCTCCCTTCTTTGGACAATGTGTCCCCCTTAGCTTTGATACCACTTTGTTGAAAATAAGGCAAACACTGGAGAGCAAGTTAAGTGTTCGAGTGAAGTTCAAATCTAAACTTGTTCTATTGAAACTAAAAAAAGCTTACATATTTAAAGGGATCATGTGTCCCTTAACCTACCACTAAATTAAATATAGAAAATTAAATAACAAGCTAGATATATTTGTTTGTAATAATGTCTACAAAATTTGAAGTGTTTAAATATATTTTCTTGAAGTTCTCTCACACCTTTTACTTAATATAATTCAACTTTAACTTTTTAACATACCAACGCTTCTAAAAAAAATAAATTAAATAGTAAACGTGGCCACAACCCACGTTTAAGATAAAAATAATAATAAAATGAATGAATCGTGGGTCTTAGCCACGATTTAGTGGATTTCCCTTATAAAGGGTAAGACAAAGGAGACAAAGGAGCATCCATGAGAGAGATGGAGTCGTGAGGCCAATAAAAAAAAAGGAAGAGTGGGGATGAGAGAGCTTGAGAGATAACTTCAAAATAAATATATATTTTAATAAAAAAATAATTCTAAAATAAACACATATTATGATGAAGACACAACTTCAATATAAATATATATTTTGATGAAGAGATAAAATAAGACACAACTTCAATATAAATATATATTTTGATAAAGAGATAACTCTGAAATAAATTTGACAGAGAGACAACTCTGAAATAAATAACTAACTATGATGAAAATAAACTTTGATAATACATCAACAATTATCAAAATTTTACTAACTTGTAAGTTAGATTGACGATCAGAATGGTTTAGTTATAGAGCTCTCAACTCTCAAGAGTAATTTTATGATGTGGTTAAAGAATGTTTAAATGGGAGAAAATCAAATAGGGACGTGAGATTTTTCTTGGCTAGGAGCGATAGCAAAATCAATTATAAAAAAAAAATCAACATTAAACTCATTGAAACATCGAATAAAAAGGGGAATTTAACTTTTACACCAATTACGTTGCCGCAGAAAAAAAAAAGGACGAAGGCTAAAACTACTATAGGTGATCGCCAAGCATCACTCTTTGTCATCACAGAACACCGTCTCCGCTAGCACCGAGGGCATCTCTCCTTCTCTTCCCGATACTTGCAGCTAGAAATGAAGAAAGGGCAGTCGACAGCAAAGCGACACTGAGCCTTACTACCAAATTCCTGCATTACTACCAGGAGGATTTGGCTCGCTGCCACCTCCCACCAAACAAGAACAGCGTTGCCACCGCTCGTTGCTCCTCTTCTCTGACCGTCGTTATTCCTCGCACACTGCCATGTCGCCTCTCATCGCCATCGCAACACCACGTGCCAAGCCAGAATAGTGCTGCTACTGTTCATTGCTCCTCTTCTCTTATCACCGCTGCTGCTCCTCATTCACTACTACGTCGCTTCTCATCGCCATCACTCTTTCCAACATGCAGCTGCCTGATTAAGCCCAAATTTCATCCACACCTTCTCCTCGATTGTGTAAACTAATAAGCAGAAGGATCTAGTCATCTGATAGCTAAATCACCGGAATCAAAAGATTTTTCAGCTATTATTTTTTTTTCCGGCCACGAAGACCTTTGAGTTCTTCTTGATGAACACAACATCTAGTTGATTCATCAAGCTTAAATTTTTATCGCACCTCCTCCTTAAGCGTGTGAATCGATGACTAAAGGGATCCAACCATCCGACATCCAGATCGCCAAAAATGAATCATTTTCCAGCGACCCTATTTTCACCTCTGTTTTGGACAAAAATCACTTATTCGATTCAATTGGCATGTCGACACCAAAGTTTGGCCTTCCCTCCAACATGACGGGGAGAACATCCATGCTGAATAGCTCTAGCAACGGAGTAGCTAATCGATGACTGAAGACGATTCCCGTGTCCTCCCCTGTTGTCACGCCCTCAAGTTTTGGCCTGTCCATGTCAGAATGTCTGCATGGGACTGTGAGCCGAATTCCACCCAAAATGAAAATTTAAAATTCAAAATTGATTCAGCCGTGCGTTCGTTGACTTGGTCAACATTCCCATGCCTCATTTCAAATGCCGCCTACGTTCAAATGTTTTGTCGTCTCCAGTCGAATGCAGCGACGCCGCTTGTGTTCGCTGAAGACTACTCGGTGCCAGAGAAGAAGGTGGATGGGAGTCGGACATGTGGCAGGACTGAGTGACGGCTGCTTGGCCCTCAGCCTTCGCCGCCGGGAGCCCTCACTGTCGAAAACCTAAACGCTAGAAGCTGTGAACGGGGAAAATGGCCGGAACTCACTAGAGCCAGAGAAGACAACACTTGAAGGGAAAATTTCTCTGATTACTCTATTAATCAGTTACCTAAAACCCTTACAAGCTCGGTCCCTCACATCGATGGCACCTCACTAGAGGAACTCATCGTTGCCTGCCTGGCAATGGCATCAAAGCTCACCGCTTTGGAAAGAGGTCTCGTAGAATACCCATCGTCGCCCTCCTGGCGACAGCATGAGAGCGGATGCTCTGGAACAAGGGAGGGAGAAGCGGCGGCTGTTAGGGAATACCGGGTGTAATTTAAAATTTTGCAGTCCCAGGACGCAGCGGAAGAATCATTACACCCGAAACATATTCCGGTCCCAAGGATCCATGCGAGAGAGAAGACACAAGGATGTGTTAGAGATGTACCTCTTTTGCTTATCTAGTTGCCGAAGCCATGTTGAAGGTGCCCAAGTGTTCGCCCTCTACAAGTATCCACGCGTCGACTCCTTGATCGTTGCTCCCTTCCACGCTTGGTGCTAGCCTCGGGAAGAGAATCAAGCCTTAGGGTTCCTTCACTTCTCTTGCGCCACCTTCATGGAAGTTGCGCCAAGTGCAAGGAAGTAGCCGCCAACTCCTTATCCTCTTCACTCCAAGAGAAGAGGGAGAAGAAGAGTTTCGGCCCTTAGGAAGAGTAAGAGGAAGTGGCACCACCAAGTCCTTCTCCAAGTCACGCCAAGAGGAGATGAAGGAGAAGACTTGCAGCCACTACTAGGAAGAAGGGTTGCGCCACCTTGATGTTGTCACCCTTTACCCTTGCTCACGCCTCTCTATGTATGTTCACGCCTCCAAGGAATTGAACCATTGAGAGGGGGCAGCTAGGGTCCCTTTTATAAGCCAAGAGGCGGTTTAGGGAGGGCCAAGATCATGCCAAGTGGGCGGCTAGGATGAGAGGGGTTTGTGGTAAGGAAAGTCTCCAAGACTTTGCCATAAACCTCATTCAACCTATCTTTATTTGCCCAATAGCCATATCAACCCAAGACATGCCTTAGAGGCATTCTATCCATCTAAGGAGAAGGGCTAGGCGCAACATGCAAGAGTCATTCGGCTAAGCAAGGGTTTGAGGGGAATTAGGGTTTGGAGGTAAGGAAAGTCTCCAAGACTTTACCATAAATCTCACCCTACTTGTCATATGCGCCCAAGTTCTTTCCAAAAGAGCTTTCAAGCCATATCAGCCCCAACCCTTGCCATAGAGGCAAGGTTTCCATCCAAGGAACAAAGGGGGAGGCGCCTAATGCTTCCTTGTGAAGCAACATGCGCCCACTTCACCCCATTATGCCCTTGGCGCCAATGGGGTGAAACTCTTCCCCATTATACCCTTATTTGCTTATACCTCTTCTTGACAACTAGTTATTGGGCCTCATTGGATTAATGAGCTAGCCCAAACTTCATGGTATGGGTTGATTAAGCCATTGGATCCAATCCAATGCAACCCTAATCCAAATGTGACCTATCTAAGTCAATTTCGGGTTAACCTACCAAAAATAAAGTTTGGCTCCAATAACTTTCTTCCAACTCATCAGGCCCATTGGCGCTGATGAAATCTTCCAAATTGATCCAAGTTATCCAATAACTTGATCATAAGGCTTCTGATTAAAGCAACGTCAAGAGTCTATTGCGTGTGACCTCGTAAGATCCTTATGACGATGGCAATGATGTAAACATCATAAGTAGTGAGGGGTATCTAGCAAGACATCACTACTACCCATGTCATAGGACTTAAGTCATATGGCAACAACTCCTAACAAGCAACGAGGATTTCCATTGCATTATAGATCCCTTTGCCTAAACTGATATCCTGCCATTGGATTAGTCTCAAGTTTATCAATCCAATGCATTGGTCATGACTCAACAAGTGTGGCCACACATTCCTATCATGCACCAATAAGGTGGGGCGCCCCCGAGTGGATATCATGCTTCCAATAAAGAAGGGGCAAATCCTACTATTGGTCATCCATGTCTCTACGTGACTTATGACATGCCCAATGACAGTCGTTTTGGTCTCCCAATTACGGAGAGACGTAAGACTGTATCAAAGCATATCATGAATACCTCAAGTCTAAGGATCAATGCAAACCTCTTGCATGTGAGATTGACTTGTTGACTAGACAAGTCAATCCTCACGGTGGATCACTCCAGTGCATCCAATGCACCTGTATGTCTGCGTTACTGTGCCCCGCACCTAACCAGCCCATACACTAGTCTCACATGTAACAAAGCTGTCTCATATCTGCTATGGTACCTTGTCTGGGGATAGCTTATGAGAATGGATCCAATCCAAACTCCTGGAACATTATATATGCAACTCAATACATCAACGCAGGTAGAGAAGTATGCATAATAATGACCATGCCTCTATAAAGAATAATAATTCTATCAAGGTACATTCAAACAATGCCTGACCATGTCCATACATTGGTCTGCAGGGCATATACACCAACAGCGGCTGCTCACGGCACCTGGGAAGGTGCTATGCCACACCTTTCTTCGCTCGCCAGAGGGAGTTCGCCATTCCCACAGAGGGGAGGCGGTGGAACCACGCACCATGATTCCGAGCCCGCCTCCCCCTCCTCTCTTCCGGTTGGACAGAACTCGGCCTGGGAGAAGGAAAGTCCAGCTCAGTTCTATTCCTCCTCTCTTCCCTTCTATCCATCGTCGTTGGCCAGCCGGCTCTTAAGAAGGAAAGAGGCGACGTCGGATCTAGAAGGAGGGACTGGGCCAGCTGGCCTTCCATCAAAGCTTTCGCAGATTATGCGGGGGCATGATCCCACATCACCAATCATTGCGACTACTTCCGTAGATTCTGCTCACCTTGTCCACAACCCGTTCGTCCGCCGATCCTGCAAGAGAAGACGCCGCTGTCAACGTCAGAGATGGCATCGAGATAGTGCCGCCGAGCTTGCTTCTTCCGCGAGTTCGATGAAACCCGGACGAATTTGGGCCCAGAAATGGGATTGGGCCATCGCCCAATCCATATGCTCCCCTTGCTCGGCTCGTGGGAAAAATGGCATCACATTCTCCCCCGCCAAACTTGGGCATCGCCCTCGATGTCCTCCAAAGGGTCCTTCGTCAGAGCACCACCTATGCTCTCGGTTCGACACGCCTCACCCTTAGATCCCTCATCGGCATCTCGCAGACACCGGAATCTCATCGTCGCCCTCCCGGCGACGGAATCAAAGCCCATTGCTCTGGAAAGGTGTCTCGCTGACCTCTCTTCATTGCACTCCCGGCAACGGCATCAAAGCCCACTGCTATGGAAAGGGACCTCGCAGACCCTTCATCGGCGTCCCACCTGACGCTGGAACTCTTCGTCACCCACCTAGCGACGGCATCAGAGCCCGCTTCTCTGGGAAGAGGTCTTGCAGACCTCTCATCGGCGTTTCGCTTGACGCCGGAATCCTCATCACCCACCTAGTGACAACGTCGGAGCCTGCTGCTCTGGGAAGAGGTCTCACAGACCTCTCATTGTCGCCCAACCGACGACGGCATCAGAGCCCCCTGCTCTAGAAAGGGGCAATGGATGCTCAAACCGCATGTCTCTATTGGTGTGCCGCCTACACACCTACTACCTGCCTAGGTAGCACCGCCATCTCCTCCATTTGGGAACAAGTCCTTGTTCCTCGGTTCCAGTCAAGTCAATACCTCCTCGACTTAGGTCAGTCCATCACCATCTTTGCCAAAAACCTTGCTCTGATACCACTATCACGCCTAGTTAATTTGAGCCCATCCACATCATCACCTTGCATGGGATTGTGTGCCCGAAAATCCCAAATCGAGTCCGATTTTGAAATCTCAGCATGCGCGTTGATTTTTTGTTGACCTAGTCAACACCTCGTTTCGAATGCGTAACGCATTCAATCCTTGTCTGCCTCGTCTCTACACATGACCGAACGCTGCCTGCGTTCGTCGGCGTCAGCTACGTGTGTCGCTAGAGAGGACGGGTTCAAGAAGGCATGCGGCAGGCTTAGACCTCGCATCCAAGCCTTAGCCCTCGACAACGCATCGCCCGAAGCACGCGTCAGGGAGACGGTGAAGAAGACTTCGGCGAAAGCTTATGCCACCGGAAAACCAGAGCGAGCCCTCACCGAAGCCGGAGAAGATGACAGGAAGTAAGGGAAATTTCCATTGATTCAATATCAACCTACCTAAACCCTTACAAGCTCACTCCCTCTCGTCGACGGCCCCTCGCCATCAACTTACAATGCTCTCACTGTTCACCAGAGGAACTTCGTCATTGCCCACTAGGCAACGACATCAGAGCTTGGAGCTCTGGAAAGAGATCTCGCAGGCCTCTCTTCGTCGCCCTCCCAGGGATGGCATCAGAGCTGTAGCTCTGGATTAGGGGAGGGAGGATGGATATTGCCAGACGCCACTACCATCATTTGGGGGAGGTGGAGGAAGCATGCCGCCGGTGGCTCCGGTCCGCCTCCCACTCTTTGTCCCTCTGGTCGGAGCTGAAGAGGTGAAGCCCTGGCTAATTTTGGAGATAGGGTAAGCCACCTTCCTACTTTCTCCTCTGCTTCACAGACGAAGCTCCACTCCATCTCCTCGTCGTCCGTCTCCATTCTTAAAGGGCAGAGGAAATGTCGCCGGTTATGGAAAGAGCAGATATGCCAGCCGTCGCATATCGTTCCTTCCTATTGAAGCCGTCCGCAATCTTCGTCCGCGCTCATTTTTTCGCCATCGTCGATGCACACGAATCACACCTCCACACGTGATTCCGTCAGCTCGGCTCAATCTCATCCTCCGCTGTCTCCGTTGGAGATGAGGGCGCCGATTTCTTCGGCAAAGAGGCCGTCGTCGACACCAAGGATGGCGCCGTCGAAGCCGAGTTCATCGAGCGTCATGGGCTTCGTCAAACAAATGAAGCTTCTCCAATTTTGGGCCAGCAACGAATTATTGGGCTGCTGCCCGGGTCCATTGTCCATTGGCCCGGTCTGCTCCAATTTGAGCATCACACCTATCACAAGTGAAAACGAAGAGGATGTGTCTCATTTCATCCAATGACTCATATTCATCCAAGTAAGACTGATGGTGATGATTTAATCAGCAAGGATCTGACAATCCAGGCCTAACGTTGTTGCAATGGTTCAGGCTTTCCCATCGTGATTAGACAATTTCTGTAATCTAATGGCTCGAATTTATCTAGGCAAACTCCAACGGTGATCATTCAATCATCGAGGATCTAACGGTCCAGATTTGAATTTTACACTAATGGTTGAGATCGTCTAGTTTTAATTCAATAGCACAGATCTTCTAGCTTCGATCAGATGATTCGAATTCGCCTAAGTGATGATGATTTGATGAGCGAGGATCTAACAGTCCAGAAAAAATCTGAAAGGAATGGCTCAGATACATCAAATTTGAATTTGACGATCTAGATCTCATCAAACGATTTGCGGCAATAATTTGATCAATAAAAATCCAATGGTCTAGATCTTCCAACTCTGATCTGTTAGTTTAGATCTTCTAAGATCAATCCACTAGCTCAGATCATCCATTTTCAATCCAATAGACCAGATCTTCCTGTTGGGAAACCCTAGGGATATTTTACAAATTTGGGCATAGAGAATACATTGCACAATGGAAGAATATCCCCGAAACAGGCTGGACCCAAAAATCTAGTGAAGATCGTCATGCGAGGGAGTCGACGCGATGAGATAGTAAATACCTTAGGAGTAAGATGAGGCCGATGTCGAGGTAGGCGCCCAAGTGTTCGCTCTCGGCAGTCTCGCACACATAGATGTCTCGAGCTCTCTTCTTCCACGCCCGGTGCTAGCCTCGGGAAGAAGATCCAAGCCTTTATTCATCTTGTTGAATGCTTGCGCCACCTTCAAGGAAGATGCGCCAATGGAAGAAGGAGAGGAGATGAAGAAGCTGCCTACTTCATGTCTTCTTGCGCCAAGAAAAGATGAAGAAGAAGATGACTTGCGGCCCTTAAGTGGAAGAGGAAGGTTGCACCAACTCTTTGATGTTCTCGCCCCTTTGATGTGCTCACGCCAATTGATTGTTGTATATTCATGGCTCACGCATGCATGCTATTATATAGATGCAAGGAAGGGGCAGCAACACAAAGGGGGTGGGCGCAAATAGCATGAAGAATGTGGCTAGGGTTAGGGTATGAGAGCAATTAGTGTTTAGGTTTTAAAAACTCTCCAAGAGATTTCCATAAACCCTATGCAATCGCCCAAGACTTACCTAATAAGTCTATTATGCCTTAGATGCCTCAAGCCTTGCCATAGAGGCAAGCTTTCCATCTAAGCAGAAAGGGGCAAGGCGCCATTAGCTTCCATAAGAAGCAAAATCGCCCACTCTACCTCATTATGTCCCTAGGCGCCAATGGGGTGGAGACTTCTCCCCATTATACCCTTTAGCCCATTCTCTCTTGATGATAACTTGTTATTGGGCCTCATTGGGTAATGAGTTAGCCCAAACTTCATTACATGGGTTGATTAAGCAATTGGATCTAATCCAATGCAACCCTAATCCAAATTTGGTCAACCATAGTCAAATACGGGTCAACCTGCCAAAAATGAAGTTTGGCTCCAATAACTCTCTTCCATCTCATCAGGCCCATTGGCGCTGATGAAATCTCCCAAATAGATCCGAGTTATCCAATAACTCGATTATAAGGCTTCTCGATCAATACGAGAACTCGAGTATCAAGGTGTGCGACCCTATAGGTTCCTCTGATGTTGGCAGTGCTGACCCAAGGTCACCACAAGCAGTGAGTGGCACCTAACAGTGCATTGCTGCTACCTAAGTCATCGGAATGGATATCGACATCGACATCCCCATCATCGCAACTAGGTACAGATGCATTACAGTCTCTTTGCCGAACAAAAATCCGATTGGACAAGTGTGTCATCACTTGTTTTCATCCAATCTCATGGTCATGACTAAATCAGGTTCTCACCTAGGTATGGCCAAACACTTTCAGTCATAGAACCATAGAGGATCTCCATGGATATCAAGCTTCCCTCAGGAAGGGGCAAATCCTTTGTCTGTCAATTGACCTTCTCATATGGGTCGTGACATGCTCAATGACAACCGTTATTACCTCCCAACTACGGTGAGGTGTTAGGTTGTATTAAAGCATATCCCTAACCATATAGAATAAATAATGACCTCAAGTCAAGGGGTCAATGCATCTCCTATCACTTGTGAGGATAACTAATGACACCAAGTCATTGCCTCACAGCGGGTCGGTCCAGTATATCCACCACTGATATACTCATATGTCTGTGTTAGCACCTCGTGCCTAACCAGCCCATATACCAGTCTCACAAGTACTTGAGCTGTCCCATATCCACTCAGGTACATCGACTGGGGACAACCATTTGAGCACAGATCCAATCTGTCACTAAGGATATTATCATATATATACACAATCGTAGATGTAAACAAACATTGATAATGACAATGCCAGAATGATATAAATATCAGAGTTAAGTAGTACAAAGATGGACCAAAACTAGGTCTCTGGGCATATACACCAATAATCTCCCAGTTGCACTAAGACTTAGAGGTGAAGGAATCTCAACCCCATATCTTTAGTGTGACCATCATGCATCTGCTGCGCCAAAGCCTTGGTCAGTGGATCTGCTAGATTGTTCTCTATGTCAACTCTGCTAATCTTGACATCACCTCGGTCAATGATCTCTCCGATCAGGTGAAATCTCCTGAGTATGTGTTTGGACCTTTGATGAGATCATGGTTCTTTAGCTTGTGCAATTGTCCCATTATTGTCACAATAGAGCTCAATGGGATCCATTGCACTTGGAACCACATGAAGTTCAGAAATGAACTTCCTTATCTAAACAGCTTCTTTGGCTGCCCCAAAAGCAGCAACATACTCAGCCTCGGTTGTAGAATTAACTATGGTGGACTGCTTGAAGCTCTTCCAACATATAACGCCTCCATTCATCTTGAACACATAGCTGGCCTGCGATCTTAAGTTGTCAGGGTTAGACTAGAATGATGCATCAGTGTAGCCATGAACACTGAGCTCTTCCTGTCCCCCATAGACCAAGAACAAATCCTTAGTTCTTCTCAGATACTTAAGGATATTCTATATAGCCACCCAGTGCTACAGACCTGGATTGGATTGGTATTGGCTGGTTATGCTCACAGCATAAGCCACGTCTGGTCTAGTACACAACATCGCATACATGATCGATCCCACTGCCAAAGCATAGGGCACTCGACTCATATCATCCCTCTCAGCCTATGTGGTGGGACACTGGCTCTTTGAGAGAGTGAGGCCATATCTTACTGGAAGGTACCCCTTCTTGGATTGCTCCAAGTTGAACCTCTCCAGGACCTTATCAATGTAGGTACTCTGACTAAGGGCCAGGAGTCTCTTGGATCTATCCCGGTAGATCCTTACGCCTAGGATATAGGCAGCCTCCCCTAAGTCCTTCATCTCGAAACACTTCCCTAACCATGTCTTCACAGACTGAAGACAAGGGATGTCGTTTTCGATGAGTAGTATGTCATTGACATACAAAACCAGAAAAGTCACCAAGCTCCCACTGAATTTTCTGTATACACAGGCATCATCTTCACTTTTGATAAAGCCATAATCTCTTACAGCTTCATCAAATCTAAGATTCCAACTTCGAGATGTTTGCTTTAATCCATAAATGGAATTATTTAGCCTACAAACTTTATTGGCATCTGCAGGATGGATGAAGCCATCAGGTTGTTGATAGGCTTCCGCAAGTGCACGAAACTATCGAAGTAATAAAGAAAAGTATCAAATCCATAGGGACCTTATTGTTAAGTACCAAATAGTGGTATTCTTACTAGCTAAGCGAATCGATTCTAGTGCAAAGTAATAATGGAAAACACACGAACTCAGATAATCAGAGAGATAAATTGGGACTTAGGGTTTCATCCTCCTTGATTCTAATGACTAAACATAAATAAAAGGGTCGTCAGTCTAATTCTACCATGACAAAGACATAATTTACTTGATAAAGGTATTGTCTCACTTTCGTGCAGACAATCATACAGATAACCGATCCTCACTTTCGTGCAAGATATATTCTCAATGCTGTAGATAAGTAAATCATCAATCAAAGAACTCAAGATCACTTTCATGCATCCGAATTCTAGGTTGATAATCTCTAGCGGAAGCTCAAGGATCACTTTTGTGCATCCGAGCCTCAACACTAGTTTTACTCATGGATCTCCAACGTTCCGATCCTCACTTTCATGCAAGATCTCCACGTTTGAAAAATAGACTCGATCCATAAATTCATATTACTATCATGGCAATTAATCTACTAAAACAGATCAAATTGGATCTAACCTAAGGAAGAGATCCTAACATGCAATTCTAGGGGTCCAAGTTCTCAAGCAAATCACCTTTCAGTCTCATTGCGAAAACTCTAAAGACATAATTAGTAACATGGACTTATAGAGAGTCTAAGCACAATTATCACATGAGCAAAATTATCATGGCAAAGTTATCATGACGAAAAAGAAGATTATCTAATCATTAAAAATCAAGGGGATTACACCCCATGTCCCAAAAGAGTATTAAGCTTGCATGGAGAAAGAGATACAATAAATCATAGTCTTAGAGTGATTAGAAAATAAAAAGAAAGGAGAAACAACGTTACAACACGGCTGTAAAATCCTTTACAACCGTAATTTGCTTTGATGAATAGCGCTGTCACCGCTGTTTTGTTGATTCCTCCTCCGATCGGACTCCAAACACTCTAAAACTTCTATGGTGTCTTCCTCTCCTCTAGGCGAAGCTTCTACATGAAAATCATGGCCTGAGGTGCCCTCTATGCCTCTCGGCGTGAGGACAAACCCTAGCCACCTCACTGGCAATTTCTCCCTCGATACTAGATAAACGTTCTCTGGTCCACTTCGTACGCCTTCTCCTCTTAAAGGCGAGTTCAGAACATCTTTCCGATTTTAATTTGGACCTCTGGATCAAAAATTATGGCTCATGCAAGATTCGGACTCGTAAAAATCACGTTTTGACTGGGAATTACAGCAGTGTAATATCTCACGGCACTACCGTAAAATAGCTTGAGTGTTCTGTTCTGGAAACACTGGAAAATACGGCCCATAATTTGGTTTACGGCAGCGCCATAATTTCGGTTGAACTTTCTGGTTGGAATATGTCTAGAAAATACGGCCCGTGTAGAAGTTTATGGCCGTGCCATAATTTCAGCAAAGGTTTCTGTTGTGAAGACGCTCCAAAATACGGCAGTGTAATTCTTTACGGCAGTGCCGTAAAATCACAAAATCTTTCTATTTGGAAAAGCTCCAAAATACGGCCTTGTTCTTGATAATACGGTAGCCTCAAAATATGGTACCGTAAAATCCTTTACGGTACTGCTGTATTTTGGTTCCTGGCCTCGATTTGCGTGAAATTTCTTGTGTATCTTCCTCTTGATGATGGTAATTCTTTCATGTGTGTGATTTTGCTTGAAAACACCCAAAATAGTGCCTTTTTGCCTGAAAATCATGAAAAACCAAAATAGGTGTAGACTTTGCAATATTCAATGAATTTAGCATGAAAACAAGCAAAAGGTCTTCAATTTAGCATGAAACGATATCTAAAATGATACAAAATATATTACATATTTTGGTGTCATCAAACACATAAGGCTCAAACTTTGCTTGTCCTCAAGCAAAAATTAAATTTTGAAGTCAAAATTTGATCACAAGAATAACCTTTTCATGCTCAATAAATTTCTAAAATACAATCATCAATGAAAAATTTCATCAATTGTTTCACAAAACTTCAAGTAAAAATATAATCCTTAGAACTTAACCCTTTAGATCTACAATTCAATCAAATAAAACTTTGCAAATAGAATTTTCAATCTCATGATTTCACCTAGTTTTCAGTTCAAATATATCATGCTTTTGTTTATAGGAATTAGGTTTCCAAGATCTTTTTCCACACATAATTTTTTTTTCATGTATTTTGTTTCTTTTTTTGTAAAGATGGCATGTACCCACTTAGATACACACTTTTTATTTTTGGCTTCAACTCTTGTCTTCAGTACCACTGTCAATTTTACACAGTGCCAAGTAGAGGAGTCTTATTATTTTTCACTCTCATTATTTTTCATGCATAGACTTCAACCCATGTCTAAGGTACCACTATCAATTTTACATAGTGCCAAGTAGGGGAGTCTCTCACTATTTTTATGGATCTTGGATTCTTCCTTCCCAACAAATAGCAAAATAGACTAAACATCTACTAGGTTGATCAATTGACATCAATTCAATAATCATACTCATATACTCATTTTATTCAAAAGAATAGTTTCACCTTTAGATCTTATTCCTCAAATAACACATCTACCCAAAATTTCATGCATCAACCAATGTCAAATTTCAAAAATAGATATGCATTGAAGAAATAAATCTAACATGATAGGGTTTTTCTCTAATCACTAGTATAAATACTCACATCATCAAGGAAGATATTTTATCAATAAATCATGACATCATATAGTAGAAAGTGGATCATATGCTTTCATCAATCTTAACAATAAATTTGAATAATATCATCATCAAAAACGTGAGTTCCATATATCCATAAAATCATTTTTCAAGAGAAAACCAATGAGTAGTATAAATATGATAAAGTCAAAGATGCACTATAAGGAATAGTCATTAATAAGAGAGTGCAAGTGATACTCACAAAACCATATAGATCATGCTCAATCATTGTCAGGCCAATGCAGCTGGGTCCAAAGATGTGTCTTTTGAAAATTTTCTACAAAATTTAAGGTACATAAGGCTCACATAAGGCTCAGATCAAAAATAGTCTTAAAAAAATTAATTTTAAAAATAATTTTCTCAAAAAAAGAATCAGAGATATCATCGAGGGTCTAGAAGAGTGCTGGTGGAACAGATGCTAGCTGAAAAGCTGCTAGCAATGATGGTGATGGTGCCGACATAAAGGTGAGTAATCTCTAGTGGCCTGCTAGAGAATACAGTCCTAGAGGTGAGATCGTCAGGCTATGGAAGATAATCCTGCATAGATGAAAAATATCAGAGTTAATAATAAAGATTCTGGTGCAAAAAAATAAAATCATATCATGGAATAAGAGGCAGTAAAAGAAATAAGAATCTGCTGGTGGTATGATCCAGTGTCGATGGCTGAAAACAGTGATGTCAGAGGCAGATGCAGTGGTAGCTAGAGGTGCTGCAAATCTGGAGAAGAAGCTATGACAGGTAGAAAGCAAATCAAGCAGTTTTTGAATTTTTTATGAAAAGTAGCCATACCCAAAAATAAGATTTAATGATCCAAAAAGAAAACAGACAAAACCATGAAGTAGAATAAAACTTGATCTTTCCAGGCATGTGAAAAATAAAGGGTCAAAATCAACCATGAATTTAGGGTATCAGCAGAAAGAATGCTACTTAGATTACAAAATGAAAAACTGCACAAAATCTAATGAGAATCAAAAAGTTGCTATGTGTTCTAGGACAATCCATGGACTTTAAAATTCAGCAAAAATATCCAAATAATAGACAAAGATGAGTACTTCCATGTCGTGCTAAAGATTAAAATTTTTCTCAACCCAGTTTCTTAAAATCGCAGCGAGAAAACACCTACTCAATAAGCAGAAAGCAGTTTTGAAATACGGTACCGTAATATTCTTTACGGCAGTGCCGTATTTTGCAAAGAACTCTCGGGTAAGAAATAATCAAGAAATACGGTACCGTGGAATTGTTTACTGTACTACCGTAAAAATCAAAAATTTTTGGATCGAAAGCAGTTGAAATTACGGCACGTGAAGTAAAAAAACGGTCAGGAAATACGGTACCGTAAAAGAAATACGGTACCACCGTAAAATACAGAAAACTCTCGGGAGAAGAAATCAACACAGATTACGAGCGTAAAATAGATTACGGCAGTGCCGTATTTGGGGCAAAATTTGATTTTCCCTGAAAAATAAAAGAAAAATTAATTCTAAAAATAAACTAAAATAAAAGAAACTAAACTAAGACAAAAGTGCTTGGGTTACCTCCCAAGAAGCGCTAATTTTTAGGTCCATAGCTTGACCAATAATCAATATCATGGTGAAGCAGGTGAATCAGTTCCAAAGTATAAAGCATATAATTTTCTGCATTTTCTTTTTTCCAACAGTTTAGCCACTAATCCAAATATCTATAATTCAAGACAAATCATGATCAATGTGGCTTTCTCGAATATGCAGAAAATATAATCAGAATTTGCAAATCCAGTCAAAGTAATCTTTATGATCTTTCTATGTTTATCAAAAAGCAAAATCATAAGTCCTTTCTTCAAAGTAATCTTTATCAATAACAAGAGGACTTTGATCAAAATAGTCAAGTATTGGATCATCATAATAATGTTTATGTCTTTCATTAGGCTCCTCAATAAAAATTAATTTTTCAAATTCATCAAAAGATTCAACAAAAGATAAGGGCAAAACATCAGAGTGAGATTCATCAGTGTTAGTAACATTGAAATGTTTTTCAACTTCCTAATGTTCATCATCAAACAATTTTTCAATATCAAAATTATCAACAAAATCAAGATGAGACTCTTCAAAATTAATTTCCTCATGCTTCCCCACAAATAATTCATCATCAGAAGAGTCAAAATCAGAATCATATGAAAAAGAATTAATAGAATCAGAGTTGACCACAAGAGATTTATCATTAATTTCAAAAATATCACCAAAATCACAGTGGGGCTCATCAATGCCTATAATTTTTGAACCTTCATCATGCTCATCAGATTTAACCATAAATAAGATATTATCAAAATCAGAATTATCATCAAAAGAAGGTTTTTCAATTTCAATTTTCTCAATCTTTTTCTCAAATAAACTATCAGATAAATCAATATCAAAATTATCAACAACAGAGTGAGATTCATTAAAGTTCACATAAGGCTCAATCTCAAAATAATCATAATCACAGGGGGATTTTTCTAGTTCAAGTTCTTCAGTATCAAATTCAAATTGTGGTTCAGAAACATGATCATAGCAATCATCATATAAAGAAGTTCGGTTTTCCCATCTATAATACAATTGATCTTGTTCTTGCCATGATAAATTTGGTTTTAAAAATGGGCAATCAGAGGAACAATGATCAGGATATCCACAAATAACGCAATATTCAGAAGAACAAGATTGCATATAAGAGTTAAATTGATCTACAAGAGAATTACCTTTTGGCATGTATACCTTACCTCTTTCAGTTGCCCAGGAGTTGTAATTAAATGACATGTTTTTAAATCTATCAAGAATAGAAAGATAATCCAACACCAATCAATCAAATTTTTCTTTTCTTTTTTTTCAGAATATAGAAAAAAAATAGAAAATCTAAAACACAAACAAATTCACAAATCTTCAGATATCACAGTTCTGTCACAACTGTGAAAATCCAAAACTTGCAAAAAGAAAAAACAAATTTAAATCTAAAACAAAAAATACTTAGTCTAGCAATACTAACAACTATTTTGATATTAACAAAACTAAGGTCCCCGGCAACGGCGCCAAAAACTTGTTGTACCGTAAGGTAACACTACAAGTATGACACGCGTGAACCTTGGACTAATCCCCGGCAACAGTGCCAAAAACTTGATAGGCTTCCGCAAGTGCACGGAACTATCAAAGTAATGAAGAAAAGTATCGAATCCACATGGACCTTATTGTTAAGTACCAAATAGTGGTATTCTTACTAGCTAAGCGAATCGATTCTAGTGCAAAGTAATAATGGAAAACACATGAACTCAGATAATCAGAGAGATAAATTGGGACTTAGGGTTTCATCCTCCTTGATTCTAATGACTAGACATAAATAAAAGGGTCGTCAATCTAATTCTACCATGACAAAGACATAATTTACTTGATAAAGGTATTGTCTCACTTTCGTGCAGACAATCATGCAGATAACTGATCCTCACTTTCGTGCAAGATATATTCTCAATGCTGTAGATAAGTAAATCATCAATCAAAGAACTCAAGATCACTTTCGTGCATCCGAATTCTAGGTTGATAATCTCTAGCGGAAGCTCAAGGATCACTTTCGTGCATCTGAGCCTCAACACTAGTTTTACTCATGGATCTCCAACGTTCCGATCCTCACTTTCGTGCAAGATCTCCACGTTTGATAAATAGACTTGATCCATAAATTCATATTACTATCATGGCAATTAATCTACTAGAATAGATCAAATTGGATCTAACCTAAGGAAGAGATCCTAACATGCAATTCTAGGGGTCCAAGTTCTCAAGCAAATCACCTTTTAGTCTCATTGCGAAAACTCTAAAAACATAATTAGTAACACGGACTTATAGAGAGTCTAAGCACAATTATCACATGAGTAAAATTATCATGGCAAAGTTATCATGACGAAAAAGAAGATTGTCTAATCATTAAGAATCAAGGGGATTACACCCCATGTCCCAAAAGAGTATTAAGCTTGCATGGAGAAAGAGATACAATAAATCATAGTCTTAGAGTGATCAGAAAACAAAAAGAAAGGAGAAACAATGTTAGCGGAATCCAAACGCTCTGAAACTTCTGTGGTGTCTTCCTCTCCCCCAGGCAAAGCTTCTGAGTGAAAATCACAGCCTAAGATGCCCTCTATGCCTCTCGACGTGAGGCCAAACCCTAGCCACCTCTCTGGTGATTTCTCCCTCGATACTGGATAAAAGTTCTCTGGTCCACTTCGTACGCCTTTTCCTCTTAAAGATGAGTTCAGAACATCTTTCTGATTTCAATTTGGACCTCTAGATCAAAACTTATGGCTCACGCAAGATTCGGACTCGTGAAAATCGCGTTTTTGACTGGGAATTACGGCAGTGTAATATCTCACGACACTGCCGTAAAATAGCTTGAGTGTTCTATTCTGGAAACACTGGAAAATACGGCCCGTAATTTGGTTTACAGTAGTGCCGTAATTTTGGTTGATCTTTTTGGTCGGAATATGTCTGGAAAATACGGCCCGTGTAGAAGTTTACGGCCGTGCCGTAATTTCAGCAAAGGTTTTTGTTCTGAAGACGCTCCAAAATATGGCAGTGTAATTCTTTACGGCAGTGCTGTAAAATCACAAAATCTTTCTGTTTGGAAAAGCTCCAAAATACGGCCGTGTTCTTGATAATACGGTAGCCTTAAAATACGGTACTGTAAAATCCTTTACAGTACTGCCGTATTTTGGTTCCTAGCCTCGATTTGCGTGAAATTTCTTGTGTATCTTCCTCTTGATGATGGTAATTCTTCCATGTGTTTGATTTTGCTTGAAAACGCCCAAAATAGTGCCTTTTTGCCTGAAAATAATGAAGAACCAAAATAGGTGTAGACTTTGCAATATTTGATGAATTTAGCATGAAAACAAGCAAAAGATCTTCAATTTAGCATGAAAAGATATCTAAAATGATACAAAATATACTACATATTTTCGTGTCATCAGTTGTGTCATATACACATCCTCTGTCAGCTTTCCGTTAAGGAATGCTGTCTTAACATCCATCTGTCATATCTCATAGTTATGATATGCAGCTATATCAAGTAGTATCCGAATGGACTTGATCATGGCAATTGGCGAGAAGGTTTCATCATAGTCCACCCCGTGGACCTGTCTGAATCCTTTTGCCACAAGTCTACCCTTGTAGGTAATTATATTACCATCCATGTCGGTCTTCCTCTTGAAGACTCATTTACATCCTATGGGTTTTACCCCTTCAGGCAACTCAACCAAATCCCAGACTTGGTTAGCTGACATGGAATCCATCTCAGATCGCATGGCCTCAAGCCATCTCTCAGAGTCCAGTCCAATGACTGCCTCATCGTATGTCCTGGGCTCATCCTCAATGATGAAGATCCCATTGTGTTGGGTCGGCAGTGACCCATACCTCTCAGGTGCACGACGAATCCACCCAGACCTACGTGGGACCTGTGTCTGAGCCTCAGGTTGCCTGACAACCGGTGCAGGTGGCTCAGGTTCCATCTCTGAGTCTTGTGGTTGCACTTGGATCTCGTCCAAGTCAAACTTGCTCCTGCTAACTTCTTTCATGAGAAATTCTTTCTCTAGAAAGACAGCACCCCGAGCAACAAAAACTTTATTCTCGGTTGGGACATAGAAGTAGTATCTTTTTGTTTCCTTAGTGTACCCCACAAACAGACATTTATCAGATCTAGGATCTAGCTTGCTAGAATCCTGACGTTTGACATAAGCCTCACATCCCCAGATCCTGATAAAAGAGAGGTTAGGGCGTCTCCTACTCCATACCTCGTATGGAATCTTGGAGACACTCTTGGATGGAATGTTATTCAGTATAAGAGAAGTTGTCTCAAGTGCAAAATCCTAGAATGAGGGAGGTAGAGTTGCATGACTCATCATAGATCGAACCATGTCCAACAAGGTTCGATTTCTCCTTTCTAACACACCATTCCATTGTGGTGTTCCAGGAGGGGTGAGTTGGGATAGGATCCCACACTCTCTCAGATAGTCAAAGAACTCACTGCTCAGGTACTCTCCACCACAATCTGATCGAAGAGTTTTAATGGATCTACCCAGCTGGTTTTCTACTTCATATCTAAACTCCTTGAATTTCTCAAAGGATTTAAACTTATGTCTCATCAAGTAGACATAACCATATCTACTGAAGTCATCAGTAAATGTGATGAAGTAGTTGTACCCTCCTCTGGCTTGTTTACTGAATGGCCCACACACATCACTTTGTAAAAAATCCAATAAACCTCCTGCCCACTCACCAGTCTTGGTAAAGTGTGCTTTTGTCATCTTCCCTAATAAACAAGGCTCACATGTATCAAATTTCTTCGAGGAACTTGAATCTAACAACCCATTTGCATGGAGTTGTTGGATGCGATTCTTGTTTCTATGGGCTAATCGACAATGCCATAGGAAAGCACTAATTGAAACACTCAGTTTGATCCTTTTATGTTACAAATAGAACTATCCACGTCCAAGACATATAACCCATTGCACAAAGTACCCTTCCCATAAAACATGTTTGCAAATGAGAAAGAACAAGTGTTCTCCTTTATTTCAAACTTAAATCCTTTCTTTGCCAAGCAAGGAATGGATACAATGTTTTTAGTAAGTGAAGGTACATAATAGCAATGATCTAGTTCTAATTAAAGTCTAGAAGGCAGGGAGAGAGTCAAAACTCCTACAGCAACAGCAGCAACCCATTTCCAACTCGTAGGACAATCTCTCCAAGCCGCACCGATCTACTTTTCTTGAGCCCCTGCATATTTGTACAAATATGAGCTCCACATGCAGTATCCAATTCCCATGACATAGAAGTAGAAAGGTTGACTCCAGTAACATAAATACCTGAGCATGAAGACGAAGCCTTGCCTCTCTTCTTCTCATTCTGAAGCCGTACCATCTCCTTTATCATGTGAGGTGGTCCTCCACATGAGTAGCACTTGTTATTCCTGATTCTTTCCTTCTTTATCTTCAATGTCTTAGTTAAGTCTTTCGGCTCAACACATTGAATGTCTACTTTAGGAGGGTTGAGCTCAACCAATTCATCAAAGAGTTGCCTTAGACTAGAAATAATCTCAGAGGCACTCTTAGATTCATATTGCCCTCTTAATTCAGGCAACATATTGGTTAGCATCAAATTAGCAACCTTCAAAGTATCAGTCTGATGCTTATCATAAGCATCCTTCTCAGCGGTTGAGGCCGAGTATGGAAGTACCTCAGGAATAGGCTGCTCAAGGACATAGAGCTTCCTCTCGATCTTGAGCACTATTCTCAAGTTCATATACCAATCCATCTAGTTAGATCTAACCAACTTGTCCTTCTCAAGGATAGATCGCAGTGACCATCTGCTATTGTTTGTAGCCATTGTTCTACAACAACCAAGAAACAACAGATTAGTACTACTTTCAGATCATTTAATCTAGACTTGTATTAAATGACCATGGCTCCCACCAATTTAATTGAATTGACAACCCACAAAGTCAATCGGGAAATTTAAGATTTCCTAGTGAGATGGGATCCTTATTTCACATGAGGCTTCGCGTCCCACGAGGGTAGGATAAGATGCACAAAGTGACCTATGCTTCTTAAGGTGGGCATGTCAATCGATTGCTCTAAGCAATTCCCCTTATTGAGACAGTCTAGGCATTTCATGTCCAGCGAGGGCTGGATATAGCATGAAACCCTAACATCTCAACGATGCCTCTAGAGTTTCATCATGTGCCCAGCACATATGAAAATCTAGTCAAGTCCATTCCTAACCTCCCAGGGCCAACGAGTTTCCTTGCGAAGGCATGCCAAAGTTAAAACTGGACTAGGGAAACCATTATCACCACACACCTTCTAAAGATAAGTGGGTGTGTCCCACGAGAGTGGGAAACAATTCACAACACCACTGATCGATAGCTTGATGAGGGCTATGCATTAGAAGGCTACTAGACTTGATATTTTGAATGAGGGTTTTTGAGGTCTCATCATCTCAGTTTTATCTTATCTCTAACATTATAGGCATGCAATCCTATAGTGATAACATAATGATAAAACATCACAGGCATGCTTTGCTTTATCAGAAAATGAAAGCACTAAAATGATGATGTGACCATAGCCCATTCAAGACATTGAACCAACACATGCCAAAAAGAGGTTCAACTCTTGACCTAGGACTCAAGCCCTTGAAACTAGACCTAGCCTAGCCGACCTCTAGCTTGGTCTTCAAGGTTGGCTCCAAGGTCCTCCTTTCTATGGTTTAGCTCTCAAACCCTAGAGGTACTTTTAGGGAAACCCTAGAAGCACTCATAGGTTCGGCCAATGCCATGGATCCTCCTCCAAGGAAGATACGTCATCTTGCAAGCCACTAGAGGGATAGATCACAAGCACAAGGCTTGGCCAAACCCTTACTTGCGCCCCCAAGAAAGGATGCGCCACCTTTGATGAAGCTTGTTGCGCCACCATGCAAGGTGCGCAAGCTTCATGCATGCGCCATGCTCCAAGTAGATGTGCCGCCCTAATTTTCTTCTTAGTTGAAAGCAAAAAGAAAAGTGGCACGCAAGCCTCACAAGGATACATCACAGGCATGCAAAGGGGCTTGACTCATGACCACAAACATCATGCACAAACAAGGTATTTACACATGCAATTCTGCATGCTCATGAAAAACTCAAAATCTGAAATTTTAGTTTCTCATAAAACAAGTCTCCTTTCCTTATCTTCTTATCACAAATCTTTTAGTTATTTGAAATTAATTTTTCATGATGATTTCATAGAACCTATCGACTAGCAATTTTCTTAGATCAAGAGACCCGACAGTCCGTAGACACAATGCCCGTCCTACTTGACAAAACCAGGTGGGCCATTGATCTTAAATCAATCAAGAAAAATAACCCAAAAATCCAAAAGAGATTGACAAGATGATAGGAACAAGAAACTATAATTTTTCCTACTTAGAAAAATCATACGCCATGTGATCATGCAATTTGCGAAAATTGAAACATGGCATGTGAGCATGGAAAAGCATGAAAGTACATCGTTCGAGGCTCGCAAGTCCCTCTGATACCACTGTTGGAAAACCCCGGGGATATTTTACAAATTTTTGTATAGAGAATACATTGCACAGCAGAAGAATATCCCCGAAATAGGCCGGTCCCAAAAACCCAGTAAACATCGTCATGCGAGAGAGTTGACACGATGAGATAGTAAATATCTTAGGAGCAAGATGAGGCCGATGTCGAGGTAGGCACCCAAGTGTTCGCCCTCTGCAGTCTCGCACACACGGATGCCTTGAGCTCTCTTCTTCCATGCCCGGTGCTAGCCTCGAGAAGAAGATCCAAGCCTTTATTCACCTTGTTTTATGCTTGCGCCACCTTCAAGGAAGATGCACCAATGGAAGAAGGAGAGGAGATGAAGAAGCCGCCTACTTCAAGTCTTCTTGCGCCAAGAAGAGATGAAGAAGATGATGACTTGCGGCCCTTAAGTGGAAGACGAAGGTTGCGCCAACTCTTTGATGCTCTCGCCCCTTTGATGTGCTCACACCAATTGATTGTTGTATATTCAAGGCCCACGCATGCATGCTATTATATATATGCAAGGGAGGGGCGGCAACACAAAGGGGGTGGGCGCAAATAGCATGAAGAATGCGGCTAGTGTAAGGGTATGAGAGCAATTAGGGTTTAAGTTTTAGAAACTCTCCAAGAGATTTCCATAAACCCTATTCAATCGCCCAAGACTTACCTAATAAGTCTATTATGCCTTAGATACCTCAAGCCTTGCCATAGAGGCAAGCTTTCCATCTACGCACAAAGGGGCAAGGCGCCATTAGCTTCCATAAGAAGCAAAATCGCCCACTCCATCCCATTATGCTCCTAGGTAGGGATGGCAATTGGGTACCAATTTAGCGGGTACCCGCTCTACCCGAACCCGTTTAAAGGTAAATGGGTAGTTGTTATTCGGGTTTGGGTAGGGTATGGGTAGTGCATATGCCACCCGAGTCGGGTTCGGGTAAGGTTCGGGTAGCATAGGATGGATACCCACTCCCCGAACCCGATTATATATATGTATATAAATATATATTTTTTTATTTGTTTACTATACTTTTTTTTAATATATTATTCGAGTTTATGGGTACCCGTTTTATCTTACCCGAAATTTTATCATTACTAGGGTATTATAGGGTCGGGTACCCGAATATTAATCGGGTAACAATATATATATAGGTTGAAATTTAATATGATAGATATTTAAGTCGGGTATTTATAGGGTTCGGGTATTAAACGGATAGTTAAATTTTTAATAGGGTAGGGTATGAGTAGAGGTTCTAAAGAATAAACGGGTAGTTATTCGGGTACGGGTAGTAGAATAGTTATTCGGGTTAGGGTACGGGTAGCACAAAAAATGCGGGTACCCTACCCGCTACCATTCTTGCTCCTAGGCGCCAATGGGGTGGAGACTTCTCCCCATTATACCCTTTAGCCCATTCTCTCTTCATGATAACTTGTTATTGGGCCACATTGGGTAATGAGCTAGCCCAAACTTCATTACATGGGTTGATTAAGCAATTGGATCCAATCCAATGCAACCCTAATCCAAATTTGGCCAACCATGGTCAAATACGGGTCAACCTGCCAAAAATGAAATTTGGCTCCAATAACTATCTTCCATCTCATCAGGCCCATTGGCGCTGATGAAATCTCCCAAATAGATCTGAGTTATCCAATAATTCGATCATAAGGCTTCCCGATCAATACGAGAACTCGAGTATCAAGGTGTGCGACCCTATAGGTTCCTCTGACGTTGGCAGTGCTGACCTAAGGTCACTACAAGCAGTGAGAGTCACCTAGCAGTGCATCGCTGCTACCCAAGTCATCGGAATGGATATCGACATCGACATCCCCATCATCGCAACTAGGTATAGATGCATTACAGTCTCTTTACCGAACTGATATCCAATTGGACAAGTGTGTCATCACTTGTTTTCATCCATTCTCATGGTCATGACTAAATCAGCTTCTCACCTAGGTATGGCCATACACTTTCAGTCATAGAACCATAGAGGAGCTCCATGGATATCAAGCTTCCCTCAGGAAGGGGCAAATCCTTTGTCTGTCAATTGACCTTCTCATATGGGTCATGACATGCTCAATGACAATCGTTATTACCTCCCAACTACGGTGAGGTGTTAGGTTGTATCAAAGCATGTCCTTAACCATATAGAATAGTCAATGACCTCAAGTCAAGGGATCAATGCATCTCCTATCACTTGTGAGGATAACTCATGACACTAAGTCATTGCCTCACAGCGGGTCGGTCCAGTATATCCACCACTGATATACCCATATGTCTACGTTAGCACCTCGTGCCTAACCAGCCCATATACTAGTCTCACAAGTACCAGAGCTATCTCATATCCACTCAGGTACATCGACTGGAGACAACCATTTGAGCATAGATCCAATCTGTCTCTAAGGATAATATCATGTAAATACACAATCGTAGATGTAGACAAACATTGATAATGACAATGCCAGAATGATATAAATATCAGAGTTAAGTAGTACAAAGATGGACCAAAACTAGGTCTCAGGGCATACACACCAACACTTCCAACTCAGATTTGACAGCTAGAACTTCTAGCTACAATTCGATGGCTCAGATATAACCAATCTCAATTTGGCAGCCTAGATTTGTTCCAAAATCAGCAACCCTAATTTACACTCATGGATCAATGGACACAATTTAACCTAAAGATCCAACGACCTAGATTTAATATAATGCTAATATAATCAATGGCTGGTATTCATTCCCATAAATCAAAGTCAATTAGAAAACTTCCAACGCAATCCAGGGGTCAATCCTTACTAAATCAAGTGAGATCTTTCAGATTTGACCGTTAATTTTTTATTAGAGATTTGAAATATGAATAAAAAATTAAACTGTTAATATTAATTTACACAAATCTCAGCCAATCGGATGACTTCTAAAATAATCTAAATATTGATCCTTGCTAAGTTGAGTAAGATCTTTTCAAATCTGACCTTAGATTATTGATTGAAGATCTGGATTAAAGCAAATATATGAATCAAAATTTCAATGGCTGATAATTAATTTTCACAAATCAAAACCAATCAAACAACATTTGATATAATTCAAATATTGATCCTCACTAAGCTAAGTCTAAACTTTCGAACGCTTAGCCTGTGGCCCATTCACTCAATTTGAACATTTGGCCCAACGACCCATTCACCAATTTCGAATATTTAACCCTCTATAGGATTGTTTACCAATTTCAAACGTTTGGCCTATAGGCCCATTCACCAACTTCAGATGTTTAGCCATCTACAGGCTTGTTCACCAATTTCAAAAGTTTAACCCAATGGCCTGTTCACCAAATTTGAACGCTTGGCCTAAAGGCTCGTTCACCAACTTTGAATGTTTAGAACTCTATTGGCTCATTCACCAATTTTGAACGATTGGCCCATAACCCGTTCACTCAATCTTGAACACTTGGCCCATGTCCCATTCACCAATTTTGAGTGTTTGGCCCATAGTCCCATTTACCAATTTTAAACATTTGACCCACCGGCCCATTCACCAACTTAGAACGTTTAGCCTTCTATAGGCTCGTTCACAAATTTTGAACATTTGGCCCAATAGCCCGTTCACCAATTTTGAATGCTTGACCTATGTCCTGTTCACTCAATTTTGAACGCTTGGCCCAAAGGCCGATTCACCAATTTTGAATGTTTGGCCCACAAGCCCGTTCACCAATTTTGAATGTTTCGCCTAACAGCCCGTTCACTTAATTCGAACATTTGGCCCAATAATCTATTCCTTGATTTTGAACGTTCAGCCCTCTATAGTCTCATTCACTATTTTTGAACATTTATCCTAGAGGCCCATTTACCAACTTTGAATAGGCCTCTATAGGCTCGTTAGCCAATTTTAAATGTTTGACTTAAGGACCCGTTCACCAATTTCAAACATTTATCCCACAGGCCCGTTCACCAATTTTGAACATTTGACCCACAAACCCATTCACCAATTTTGAACATTTGGCTCAAAGGCCCGTTCACTCCTTTTGAACGTTTAGGCCTCTACAGGCTCTTTCACACATACTTCAAATTGTTTAGCCCTCTATAGGCTTGTTCACCCATTTTAACTCTCTAAAGGCTAACTTTGACAAAATTAGGCATACAAACTCTTCCTAAAATTTCTATCACCGCTATTGCCGTGGATGTTGACTAACTGGAGCGTGCTGCCAATAACGTTGTTTGGAGATGCATACATTGATATTAAGTATTGGCACATAGCACCTCAACGTTGTTATAGCACCACTCATTCTCTCTACGGTCAACGCCAAATGTTCATCAAATGGCACATAGGTCCACAAGCACTAAAAAGGCATGATGTCAATCTAAACATTCACAAGTCAATCCATTGAACCACTTTCAGAAGGAGTACTCTTGTATCATGTTGTAAGGTATGTCAAGGCATATTGTTATTAACTATATTATTTTTTTCAACTATTTGTCTTTACTTTGTTATGCATATAGATCTCTTATTCAAAGGTACCCTAAACTACTTTGGGGGTAATTAACAATAAATGTTTGCATTCATTAGAAGTTAGAACCTACTAAAATAAAAATGTTTTATAATTTGTCAGGTTAATTTGAAATGATCACACTACATTTCAATACTAATTGAAATTCAACTAATTTTGACCCTACAAATTATGGAATGCCCGGTGAGACACGACTTCTCCTTTTATCATATACATATAACTCCTTTTGCCTTTATTTTGAGCCTCTCATGGTAGCTCTTACAATGGCAATAAAGACATTTATTTGTTTGGAAGAATATCCTGGAAAATTACCCTTCAGAGTACATCACTCTACAACAACAAGTGAATTGCTAGGGGAGTGGGAGTAATGACCAACCTGAAATAAAGCCATTACCTAGTTTGTCACAAATAGTTAACTGTAAAGGCCAAACAAGTTTGTTGAAGGATGTTAGTTTTCCAAAAACTGAAAGCTCATTACACAAGTAAAACATTGATCCTAATCAAATGGTGTTAGGATCAAAGACATCAAGTTCGTTCATGGTTGTTAATTTGCCAAAAATTGAAAGCTCCTTACTCGAGAAAACATTGATCATAATCAAATTGCATTAGGATCAAAGACATCAAGTCCATTCATGGCTGTCAATTTGCTAAAAATTGAAAGCTCCTTACATGAGCAGAACATTGATCCTAATCAAATGGTAGTAGGATCAAAGACATCAAGTATGTTCATGGCTGTCAATTTGCCAAAAATTAAAAGCTCATTACATGAGTCGAACATTGATCCTAATCAAACGTCAGCAGGATCAAAGACATCAAGTATGTTCATGGCTGCCAATTTGCCATAAATTTAAAGCTTCTTACAGAAGCAAAACATTAATCCTAATCAAAATTCTAGATCAAAGGCATTAAGTCCATTTATGATGATAATCAAGGACTCATACTTTCTGCGATCATGGGGACTTTCAATCTCAGAATATTTAATAGAGTTGAAACTATTGAGGAAGCATTTCATCTCAAACTCTATCCTATTGCAACACTCAAATAAGAAACATCAAGCATCAAATTATCCTATTCAAAATTGATTTTTAATTCAACTTTATCATGTAGTTAATATCAAATGGTGTCAAAATTACTTGTCAGTTTTTATCACCAATTTGGTGCTAACTTATGGCATATCATCGGTCACCATATCATCAAGGATTGTCAAAGCTTCTTGTCTACTTGCTTTCAACACCACCTCACCATGACTGTTAAGAGATTCTATAGATCAACATTAATCAATGCAAGCCTCTCATTAACATAGACATAAGAGCATGCTTCTGGAAGACTTGTTCCAAGGTCTCAACATCCAAAATATCTTCCACAAAACTTACCACAACGGAATGGAAACATAGCAAGCTACAATGTTTAGCCAAGAATCCATTATAGGACTCATGATGAAATCTCCAATCAAAAGGAAGAAACATCTTCTGTATGTGAAATCATCTACAAGATGAGCTTTTTTCAACTCAATACTCTAGTCCTAGGGATCTATTGCCTCTCAAGGAAACTAATCTGATTCATATGATAGTCAAGCTACCTAATGTTAAAATTTTTCAAAGGGTGATTGGGAGGTGGAATGTAACGAATAGGCTCTAAAGAGTATAATGCTTTCTTAGCCACTTTCTAATTTACAAGGGATTCTCACCTTCAAAAAAAATAACTTCTATTTATCTTTCAAAGATCTCCATGTTGCTAAGGTCCAAGCAAGATCACCTCTAATCCTTTATGAAGGTATACTTACACATTGCTTTATTGCCATGTTAATTCTAAAAAAAAGGGCCTTTCAAGAGTCATCTTTGAGTAACTCATCAAGGAGTAAAGAAATCAAAACTTGGATGAAATTTGTCTCAGTCAATGACATGATTATAGTTTAACATAGTGAATATTGAAAGTATTAAAGATGAATTAATGCTTAAATATATTATGAGATGGTGCAACTCAAGTGCTGGAAGTTAGCAACCATTATATCCATCTCGAGGTATCATGGACAATATCAACAATTGGATAACTCCTTTGAAGACTATTGACTTATTCTCAAGGCTATCCATAAAAGATGTTGAATCCTACAATCTTTTGTTATGTTATCATGGAAGATACAAATAAAATTTTTGGAAATGAATATTTCTTGCTAAATCATATACTTTATTTCAAAGTTGGCGGCAAAGAAAAACATCGCTATAGATGTTGAATAACAAAATGAAGATCATCATTTGGAACCTGCTAGAAGGAATATTGTATTGTTGTAGATGACGACCCAACAAAAAAAGGAACAAATAAAAAAAACTCTTTGCTACTGCTTCTATTGTTGGATCATCACCCATTGCTCGGCTTCTTTCCTTTGTCGTCGATAGGAAGAAGGAGATACACAGCTACTCAGCAATGTCTAGGAACCACATAAATAGAGGAGATATGAGCAATTTAGGGGAAAAATGTCCTAGGCACGGTAGCTTATGCACGATAAAGTATCCATCGTTCAACGAATCTCAAAGCTCATCTGCCACGTGCACATCCCAAAGCACTCCACTCTCTATCACAATTGGGAATTCCATCGCCGCGGTCGACTTCCGTTCCGTCCCGTCTACTTTTCCACTCCGTCTCACGGTCTACTCCGTCTCCCATCCCGCTCCATCCCGTCTCGTTACGCTACATCCCGTCCCATTGCGCTCCATCTCCGTAACCATCCCGTAACCCAACCCAACCATGGTTTATCTCTCTCCTCTTTTCCATAGCTCATTTCACTTGCGTCCCACTCTCTCTTGGTCTCTCCAATTTCCTGCTCCCGTCCTGCTCTCGCTGAACTGAAGTAGAAACCCTAAACCCACCCGCTCTCGTCTCGCTCGTTCCTTCGTCCAATGTTGTTGTCCAAGATTGTCGTGCTGCTTTGACGCGTAACATTCTCGTTCAGCATCTCCACCCTTGTCACCATCTGTCTGTAACTTCTTTTGAAGGTAAGAATATCCTCTGTTATTACCATATTAGTTGTTGTGCTATGCGTTGTTGATGTTGTATAGTTGGATGCAATCTCAATGTAATCTCGCAACCTAAACTACTAATGGAAATAGTGTAGGGTACCCTAGTGCAATCTCAATGTAACCTCGCAACCTAAACTACTAATGGAAATAGCTATTGTGTTATGCGCTGTTGATTTCCATGAATGTCTGCACATTACGTTATTGTCGAACTATTATGTCCGCAAGTGCACGGATACTCGAAGTATTAAAAAGATATCGAACCACAGAGACCTACGTGTTAAGTACCGAATAGTTGTTTTCTCACTAGCTAAGCAATCGAATATGACGTAAGCGAACGATCAGAAAGTATACGAAGAGTTAGAGAGAAAAGCTGGGACTAGGGTTTCATCCACTTTAATTTCTATGACTAGAGGGAAATAAGCGCATCGTCAGTCCACTCTTATTATGATAAAGATATAATTTACTTTATAAAGAAATCATCTCACTTTCATGCAGACAATTTACAAAGAACCAATCCTTACTTACGCACAAGATTTATTCAATGTTAAAGATAAGTAAATCATTGACAAAGAAATCAAAGATCACTTTCATGCATCCAATCTCTATGTCAATCATCTCAAGTGAAAACTAAATACTTTCATACTTTAGCTTCACAGGTTCTACTTAAAGTTCTCCAACGATCTAATACTTAATTTCTTACAATATCTTCATGTTTAACTCATTAATGTCTCCTAGATCAGATTATCAACAAGTCAATAAACTTCTAAAATCTTAGAAATAAGAACAAACCTAATTTCTTACGATGAGTTCCTAAATCATGATTCTAGGGTTCCATGTTTTGCAAATCACCTTTCGGTCTATATCACAAAAACTCCATTACATGTTGACAATATGAAACTAGAAAGAATTAAAGATAATCATCACTTAAGTAGAATTATCATAACAAAAGTTCCCTGACGAATCAAGGATCTTCTAGTCATAATGAAATTAAGAGGATTACACCCTTTGTCCCAAAGAGAAGTCTACACTTTCATGGAGTTAAAAATACAATAAAAATTCATGATAAAAATTAGAATTCGAAAGAGGAAGAATAGAAGTTACTGATTTTACACCACCATAATTTTGGAAAATTTCAACTGCTGCAGTACTGCTACATTACCGTGAACAGTAAATCACAAAAATTCTCCACAACTGGAAATTTGCTCCTTTGATTTCTCTTCCGATCGAACACCTTTTGATCTGAAATTTTTGATGTATCCTCTCCTCCCTTGGGTGAAGCTCTATTGTAAATTTCATGGCCTGAGGTGTCCTCTACACCTCTCAGCGCGAGGCCGAGCCCTAGGGACACCTACCTCGATTTGTGATGAAATTGGATCATTCCTGTCCGCAAATCTTCTCCTCCTCTTATAGAACGATCCCCTTTTTACGGATTTTAAAATCGTGCCCCGGATCTTACTAATTTGGCTTCAAAAAAAATTGGATTTTGGAGGCGGCAGAAGACACGTTCAGATTTATAATTATGGCCCATAATTTTTATTATGCCACTACCGTAATTTGTTCTGTGGAAAATTTCCATGAATTAACGGCCCGTAAAAAATATTACAGCAGTGTCGTAATTTACTTCTGTGTATTCTAGGCAGGAAATTACGCCTTGTAAAAATTGTCACGACAATGGTGTAATCTTGGCAGAAAATTACACCCGTAAAAATAATTACGGCAAGGGTGTAATTTTCTGACTGTCTCTGATTTGCATGAAAATTGACGGGCAGCTTCGTCTCGATGTCTAGAATTCATTCGTGCACTCAGATCTTACAAAATCCATCAAAATTAGGCACTTTTTACCTAAAAATGATCAAAAATGAGAAAAGGTGCAGATTCTACAATATTTGATAAATAAGGCTTAATAACAAGCAAAAGAGCATGAATATGACACAAAAGACCAATCAAATAACACAAAATATACTATGAATTTTCATGTCATCAAATACATAAGGCTCAAACTTTGCTTGTCCTCAAGCAAATGAATAGAATAAAGAACAATGCTAAGTATGGAAAATATGCTCTTTTATGAAAAATAAATTTCTAAAATATAATCACTCATGAAATATTCCACCAACTGTTACATAAAATTCTAGATAAATACACAGTCCTCTGAATTTAATCTTTAAAATTCACAACTTTTATTAAATAAAATTTCGCAACTTGTATAATAAACAGAATCTCAGTCTCATGAATTCACCCAAGTTTCAGTTTAAATCTATCATACCTTTGTTTACAGGAATAGGATATCCCAAATATTTTTCCACCCAAAATCTTTCTCTTCCTTTTTTTTGATGGCATGTACCCACATAGATACACACTTTTTATTTGGACTTCAACTCTTATCTTTGGTACTACTACCAATTTTACGCAGTGCCATGTAGAGGAGTCATTTTCTTTTTCTCTCTCTCCTTTTTTTTTATAGACTTCAATCCATATCTTCGGTACCACTACTAATTTTACGCAGTGCCAAGTAGGGGAGTTTCTCTCTCTTTTTGGATTTTGGATTCTTTCTTCCCAACACATAGTAAAATAGATTAAACATCAACTAGGTTAATCAATTGACATCAATTCAAAAATTACACTCATATGCTCATTTTATTCAAGAAAGATGTTTCACTCTTAGATTGCATTCATCAAACAACATACCTACCCAAAACCTTATGCATCAATCAATGAAGGATTTCAACAAGTAGATATATATTGAAGAAATAAATTCAGCACAATAGGTATATCTCCATTCACAGGCATTGACATTCATCATCAATATTTAATCCACACACCTCTCATCACATAGATTAAAGAAAATTTAAACAACATAATTGTCAATATCAATGCAAAAGTTGTGAAGCATCAAACTCATACAATCATAGTCAAAAGTGTAAAATGATAGATTCAAGCAATGACATCGAATAGAAATCTCAGTAAGTGATATAATCATAGCAAATAACAAAACAAATCAAGTGGCAATACCATACAATCATATCGAATAAGATCACTAGAAAGTGCAAACAATACTCACCCAATAATACTTTAGCAAACTCAATTGTCGTCCAGGGTGTAGTGTCAGGCCAGATGCGCCTTCTGAAAATTTACTTGCGCAATTTTAAATACATAAGGCTCAGCCCAAAAATAGTATTTTACTTTAACAAAAAAAATATTTTTCTCAAAGGAAAATCAAAGATATCATCGGTGGTTCAGGAGGATGCCGGTGGAGGAGCTGATGTGGAATAGATGCCAGTGGAGGAGCTGCTAGTAATGAAGACAATGGTGTCGACGGTAGAGTAATGATGAGTAGTCTTCAGTGGCCAGCTGGAGACTACAGTCCTGGAGGCAAAGTCGTCGGCTAAAGGGCGGCGAGAGATGATGCTACACAGCTAGAAAAATCAAAGTTGCGAATGAAGATTCTGCTGCAAAAATAAAATAAACGGAAATAGAGCCAGCAGAAGAAGTAAGAGGCTGCTAGTGGTGCTCGGCAAATTTTTCTGGTGGAGGGCGATGTAGTAGATTGCCGGCAGGCAGATCTGAAGATGATGAGCGCTGAAGAAGCGGTAGTGGCTAGTAATCTGAGGCACTGCGAATCTGGAGAAGAAGCTGCAGGCAGCTAGTAGCCAAAAGTGCTAGCTCGATGAAATCAGAGTGCTAGCGGCAGACGTGAAGATTGCGTCAGCTAGGAAGAGATGCTGCAAAAATAAATAAAATAAAATAATAAAAATAAAAATAATAAAATAAAAAAATGCAGCTAGCTGGGAATAGCAGTGTGGTGGTAGATGCTGCATAGCAGCGAAGAAGCTGGCTGCGGAAGAGGGGTGGCATCAGAGAAGCTTTAAACTGGAACAGATTCAGGGGCGTCAGAGTAGAATTTTGGAGAAAAAGCTGGCGGCTACTTGAGAAGAAGAAGAATTGCTATCGCTAGAGTCTGAAAGGATGAAGAAGCTGCGATGGTGGCTGAGCTGTTGTCTCTAGAAGACGCTGGAGGCAGCTGCAGATCAAAAGAGCTGGAATCAAGCTGCCTGCTGATTGAAACTCTGTTAGCGGCGACAGCAGATGGAGAAAGGGGCTTCCGGCGAGAGATCCTGGAATCTGTTTCTAGAGAAGTTGCGAATGGCAGAAGATGTCGCTGGCTGGGATCAGAGATGGTGACGCCTTTTTGCAGGAAGTAGAGGTGGTAGAAGACTCTACTGTCAGCTGGAAGAAACTAGAGTCAGCAGAAAGCATCATCAGTGGTGGAAACAGGCGTGACGACTGTTGGTGTTGGCTGGATGAAGCGGGCGGCAGAGTTGAGGCTCTGATCATTAGATTGTAGGTGAAGCAATAGTGGTGCTGAAGACAGAATGAAACTTTCTAGAAAAGATGCCACGAGCAGCGGCCGCTGAAGATGAAGCAAAGTTCTGCTTTGATTGTATAGAGGTGGCGGCAATATCCAGGGGAAGTAGGAGTGTCGGCTTCAAGAAGAGTTGTCGGCAGCCTATGGAAGATGCTGCCTAGTAAAGAGGAGGCGCAGTCGCTGGTTAGGAGCAGAAGTTGAAAGCTTGTAACGGAAATAGAGGAGGCTGCAGGAAAGGCGTTGCTAGTCTGTATCTGGAGAAGTGGACTGCTGATGTCGATAGAAAGCAGAGCAGCCTACTAATTCAGTTACGAAAAGTAGCCATATCCAAGAATAAAATTTAATGATCCATAAAGAAAATAGATAGAACCATGCAGTAGACTAAAACTTGTTCTTTCTGGGCATTTGAAAATTAAAGGATCAATATTTGTCAGGAATTTATGGTATTAACAGGAAGAGGGCTAATCAGATTACTAAATTAAAACTGCACAGAAATTAATCAGACTTCAAAAGTTGTCATGCTTCCTAGAATGGCCGAAAATTATTTTAACGAAAACAACTAATCCACGAGGTAGAACGAAACATGTTCTTCCTATTTCATATGAAAGATCAGGGTTACAACTCATTGAAGCATCTTAAATACCAGCAACAAAAAAGCTAATCAGATCAGTAAATAAAATTGACTGTAGGAATTAATCAGTTACCAAATAATGCTATGTGTTATAGGATGATCCATGGACTTTAAAATTTAATAAAATTATCCAAATAATAGTAAAAGATTCCAAATTGTGCAAAAGTTCAAAAAATTTTCCACTCTAGTTTCTACAGGAACATACCTAATCAGATAAGCAGAATGCAGATTTTTTTATTATTATTAATTACAGGTTTAAAACTAAGAATGGCAGTGCCGTAATATACACAAAAAAAATAATTTGGTCTAAAATATGCTGGACTTACGACACTGTAACAATGGTTATGGCACTGCCGTATTTTGCACAAAAATCTCGAAACTCTCGGGTTGAAAATCACTCAAAAATACGGCACATAAAAAAACTTACGGTACTACCGTAAAAGTCACAAACCTTCTGGTCGAAAAAGAACCAATATTACGGCCTGTGGAAACTATTATGGTAGTACCGTAAAAACCATAAAACTTTCTGTATAAAAATTACCCGAAATTACAGCCCATAATATATATTACGGTAGTGCCATATTTTGATCAAAACTCAATTTTTCCTGCAAAAAGAAAAGAAATATTAGTCTAAAAATAAAATAAAATAAAATAAACTAACTAAAGAAAGAGTGCTTGGGTTGCCTCCCAAGAAGCGCTAATTTTTAGGTCACTAGCTTGACCGAAACTCAAATATCATGGTGAAGCAGGTGGATCGGTACCATAGTAAATAGCATAAAATTTTCTACATTTTTGTTGTCCTAAAAGTTTCGCCACTAATCCAAACATCCAAAATTTCATATAAATCATGATCGACATGGCTTTCTCAAATATGCAGAAATCAAAATCAATATTTTCAATTCCACTCAAAGTATATTCAATGATCTTCCTATATTTATCAGAAAGTAAAATCATTAGTCCTTTCTTCAAATTTAGATCTTCAATTGCAATAAGACTTCGATCAAAAGATTCAAGTATTGGATCATCAAAATAGTCTTTCTGTCTCACATTAGGTTCCTCAATAAAGCATAATTTTTCAAATAAATCAGAAGATTGAATGGTAGATATGGGTAAAACTTCATAGTGAGATTCATCAATGCTTGTAATATTCAAATCCTTATCAAGTTCCTCATGTCCAACATCAAATAATTTATCAATTTTAAAATTATCATCAAAATCAAAGTGAGACTTTCCAAAATCAGTTCCCTATATCCTTCATCAGATTTAACCACAAATACTGTATCATCAAAAGAATCAATTTCATAACTATCACTAGAATCAAAAGGGGATTTTTCAAAATCAATTTCCTTAAACCTTTCCACAAATAATTTATCAAATGAATCAATTTCAAAATTATCAAAAATCAGAGGGGGGATTTTTCTAAATCAATTTCCTCAGTTTCAAAATCAAACTCAAACAAACAACCTTATTGTGCTATTTGGGTTTCTAACATTTCAGTATTAGCAGATATAGATTCTATTTGAGAAGTAAGCTGACTAATTGTATCCTTTTGCTGTTCAATCTCCCCTCTAAGTTCTTCAAATTTTTTATTTTGATTTGTCATGAATTTTTCAAGCATGGATTTTAGCCTAGATTCTTCAGTATCCTCAAAGTATGGTTTTGAATTATTGTTTGAGCAATCCTCATAAAAAGAAGTTTGGTGATTTTCCCATCTAAAATAATATTGATCATCTTGGTACTATGGTGCATTGGGATTTGGAGGAATTAAAAATTGGCAATAAGAAGTATAATGATCAAAACATCCACAAATATCACATCTAATAGAAGAATAAGATGTCCTAACAGGGTACATATAAGAGTCTAATTTATAAGACAAATCATCTAACTTATCTGCAAGGGTGCACAATGAATCATCTTCATACTTACCTTGTGGCATGTATACCTGTAACGCCCCCTCAGAATAAATCCCAAACATATGCAGAAACCGCGGAAGATAGGGAACGTCACACACAAAACAACAAGACAAATGCTAGGGAATAATAGCTTACAGAAACGATTCGAAAAATTTCGGCAGCATGTCCCCAGAAAAACTAAGGAAAATTCCTGTACATATTCCATAATACTACCAATTGGGTCAACATGCTGACCACAAACAGAAACACACCATTTCTAAATCAACATGCTCAATCCTTATCACAAAATCAAATTAATAAACCACGATAATCAATAATTCTAGATAAAACAGAATTCACCGAAAACAGGCTTAAGCCCTCGGTTTAACAGTCGTACCAAAACCAAATGCCAACCCGGCAACAATATCACAGTAATCGAGAAAGAAACAGCCACATCCAGCCAACATGTCCATGAACCAAAAATCATAAAACCTTGGCCACATCCGGCCCTCAAAATAGAACAGGCTCGCAGGCCCCAAAATATCAAGTCAGTAAACTAACATCCGCTCAGACTGTAGGCTCCTGCCCTGTATTTGAAAATATTGGTGGGATGAGCTACACGGCTCAGTGAGTAGATAGTCTCATTCGACCATCCACGCATATACAAACAAAAATAGATGCAGATATCTTTTCAAAACTTTAACGGAAGATATCAAGCATGATACACAATAAAACCGAAATCATAAATCACAATCATTATCAGAAAACAATACGCCCACAATCCCGGGCAACAAGATCACAACTTGGCCTATCCGGCTAAACAGACTACGACTCACACAACTATTGTCCAGTGATTACAGAATTGACCCCGTGGGTCCAACCCGGCCCTCGTCAAGGCACTGAGAGTAACCTGCAGCAACGAATATCGGTGAGGTGTAGATTCAAGAGGTGGCCCCCGCCAGGTCACGACATGGCACTTTGCTCTACGACACTCAACCACCCCCTTACCGGGAACACAAACAGAACAGAACGGGAGGTGAATGAATTCAAGAGGTGGCCCCCGTCTGACCAAGACGTGGCACTTTACTTCAAACACCCAACTCTCAAAAGGTTTATCACTTGGACAAAATACCCTTAACACAAACCAGAAACCTGAACCTCTAACCTGGTCACTAGACTCTAGAACAGTCCCTCCATTACCGGAAACATATCAGAATAGAATGGGTGGATTCTCCAACCCCAAATCAGAATGACTGTTCACTGAGTGCTCTAGTTAACCCTTAGGTTCAGTCCACACAAGTCTAGGACTCTTATCCTCAATCATACAACATGAACATTATCTTAGACATCACATCAATCGAGTTCAGGAAAGGTCCTTAGATTTCATGCAAGTATGGTTTAACCTTTTCTAAGTTATCATCAAAGGTTATCAATCAATATTTCATGTCATTACTTTCTACATACACCATTCAACTAAAAATACATATTAATGCAGAAAATACACCAAATTTCATCCACAGATAACATACATACAGAATATTACAGATTTATAGTTTTCTCCTAGTTCTTATAACAAAAGACAGAAATGCCCCTAGTTCAAAGTTTAAGTCATGCAAGAAAAGTTATCCAAAAATTTCGTAAAAATAGTCATTACGTCCCTCATGATCCCTAGATTCGTAATTTCAAGTTTTTCCCCAATTTAACTAGAAAATTTACCGAATTACCCCTCAGTCAATGTCAGTCAACAGAAATTTTTATTTCCAAAAATTCCCAAAAAAAAACTATAGAATCCTCATATACCCAATATCATGAAAATCAGGTTTGCCCCAATTTTTACCCATACGTTTAGGCGTAATTTCATGATGAAGGGGCGAAATTCTCATTCAAGCCCTAATCTTCATGCAATTGAAAAATCCAAAGTTACATACATGTTCAATCAAGGTCTAATTGATGATTAGAAGTCTCAAAAATGAAAAGCCCTAATTTTCATGCAACTAGGGTTTCGAAATTTTTGGGGGAAAGCAAGAAAACGTGTACAATTTTGCAAGCATGAGTTCATATCATATTTCTAGACATTAATCCTCTCTAAATCATGCAACACCTTCAATATGCGTGAACTAGGTGAAGAGAAAATCCACTCACCTTGATTTCGGTTTCTCCCAAGCCTCACGTCCTCACGCCTCCTCTCACGCCAACACGTCGCCGGAGCACTCAAGAGTTCGCCGGAAAACGCCTCCACCTCCACTCGCCGCCGGCCACAAGAGAAGGAGGAAGAAGGAGAGAGCAAGCCGCCACCTCCAAGGGAGAAAAGATCGTGAGCAAGAGGGAGATCGTAAGAGGGAAAATAGATCCCTCAAATTTTAGTTTTCTACCCACAATCCTCCAAAGATCCAATAACCCTATAACTTAAACATAAGTGGAAGATCCAATAACCCTTTAGTATAAGTTATTCTCCACTTCACCCTTATCAAGGGCTCTTACCCTTTTCTAAATAGAAAGACACCACTAGCCTAGTGGCGTGCAGCACACAACCTACGCCTTAAGTTGCAGGTTCGAATCCTCTCCGCGACACATATTTTTACATAGCAGGAAAATACATAAATCAAGACATTTTCTCATTGAAAGAAATTCCCAAAAATGCTAAATAAATAACATTTTATTTTTCTTACCTGCTAATAAATTTCTGGATCTTACATTCCTCCCCCCTTAAAAAGCTTTAGTCCTCTAAAGCTCACCATCCAAATCATCGAACAGCTGAGGGAACTCTCTTCGCATATCTGACTCTGTCTCCCAAGTAGCTTCTTCGACTGACTGATTTCCCCAGATAACTTTTACAAGCGGTATTGTCTTGTTCCTTAGGACTTTGTCTTTCCTATCCACAATCCTCAGTGGTCTCTCTACAAAAGTCAGATCACTCTGGATCTGCAGGGAAGCAGAATCAAGCACATGTGATGGATCTGCACAGTATTTCCTCAGAACTAACACATGAAATACATTATGAAGATGCTCCAGAGATGGTGGCAGAGCCAATCTGTAAGCTACAGGACCAACCCTCTCTACAATATCGTAAGGTCCAACAAACCTCGGGCTCAGCTTTCCTTTCTTGCCAAACCGCATGACACCCTTGGTTGGTGAAACCTTCAGAAACACATGATCCCCCACCATAAACTCTAAGGGACGACGGCGATCATCAGCATAACTCTTCTGCCTATCCCGAGCAACCTTCAGTTTTTCCTGGATAACTCTGACTCTATCTGTAGCCTCCTGTACAGCCTCTGATCTCAAAATCATCCGGTCCCCCGATTCCTCCCAACTCAGAGGTGACCTGCACTTCCTGCCATACAGAGCCTCGTACGGAGCCATCTGAATACTGGAGTGAAAGCTGTTATTATAGGTGAACTCTATCAGGGATAAATCACTGTCCCACTCAGAACTCCAATCTACAACATAAGCCCTCAACAAATCCTCCAAAGTCTGTATAGTACGCTCTGTCTGACCATTTGACTGCGGATGGTAGGCGGTACTAAAACTCAACTTAGTGCCAAGACCCTCATGTAAACTCTTCCAGAATCTGGAAAGGGATCTGGAATCGCGATCTGATACAATATCCACAGGCACTCCGTGTAATCTGACGATCTCATCGATATACAGCTTAGCCAGCCGATCGAGTGGATAAGTCATTCGAATAGGCAAAAAGTGTGCAGCCTTCGTGAGCCTGTCTACGATGACCCAAACCGCATCATGCCCTCTCCTAGTCCGAGGCAACCCACAAACAAAATCCATACTAATGCACTCCCACTTCCACTACGGAATAGGGAGCTGCTGCAATAATCCCCCAGGTCTCTGGTGTTCGGCCTTCACAGTCTGACAGGTCAAACACCGAGATACGAACACCGCGACCTCCTTCTTCATGCCCGGCCACCAGAAATCTTTCTTTAAATCCTGATACATTTTTGTGACTCCGGGATGCAAGGAATACTTGGAGTTATGACCCTCCTCCAAGATCTCTCTCCTCAGACTAGGTTCCTCAGGGACACACACCCTTCCACGGAACCGCAGAATACTATCACCAGATAAGCTGAAATCCTCCACTGGCCCGGCAGCCAACCTCTCTCTGATTTGAACTAGACTCGGATCTACCAGCTGCTGATCCCTGATCCTCTGTAGTAAAGCAGACTGAACCCGGAGAAAAGCCACATATCCAGACTGAACTCTGGGAGACACCTCAACCCTGAGCTCTTGGAATTCCTGTAGTAACTGCCACTCACTAACTCTCAATGCTGCTACAGAAGTAACTGGGTGTCTGCTCAATGCATCAGCTACCACATTGGCTTTCCCGGCCTGATACTGAATAGAGAAATCATAATCCTTTATCAGTTCCATCCACCTTCTCTGCCTCATATTCAACTCCTTTTGAGTGAAAATGTACTTGAGACTCTGATGATCAGTAAATAAGTCAAACTCCTGTCCCAATAGATAGTGGCGCCATATCTTCAGTGCAAAAACCACTGCCGCCAACTCCAAATCATGTGTGGGATAGTTTAACTCATACTCCTTCAGTTGCCGCGAAGCATAAGCTACAACGGCCCCTTTCTGCATCAGGACGCAGCCAAGTCCTTTGCCTGAGGCATCAGTATAAACAGTAAACCTCTCCCCATCAGTAGGAATGATAAGGATGGGTGTACTAGTCAATCTCCTTTTTAGCTCCTGGAAGCTTTCCTCACACTTCTCGTCCCAAACAAACTTAGCCTCTTTCCTGGTCAGCTTGGTTAAGGGACCCGCCAACTTGGAGAACCCCTCCACAAACCTCCTGTAATAACCTGCTAAACCCAGAAAGCTCCGGATCTCTGTGGCACTAGTTGGTCTTCCCCAGTTCAGGATAGCCTGTACCTTCACTGGATCCACAGACACGCCCTTACCAGATATCACATGCCCCAAAAAGCTGATCTGATCCAACCAAAACTCGCACTTGCTGGCCTTAGCATACAACTGGTGTTTCCTCAGAATTGCTAGTACCCTGCGCAAGTCCCTAGCGTGATCCTGAGAAGTACGGGAGTATACCAGTATATCATCTATGAACACCACCACACAAGTGTCTAACAGCTCATGAAACACCCTGTTCATCAGATCCATAAAAACAGCAGGTGCATTGGTCAGTCCAAAAGGCATAACTACAAACTCGTAGTGCCCATACCTGGTCCTGAAAGCAGTCTTCAGGATATCTTCATCCTTGACCCTGAGCTGATGGTATCCTGCAACTGATCGAACAGATCATCTATCCTCGGAAGAGGATACTTATTCTTTACCGTCACCTGATTCAACTGGCGGTAATCTATGCACATCCTCAGTGTTCCGTCCTTCTTCTTTACAAACAAGACTGGCACTCCCCAGGGTGAAGCACTCGGTCTGATATACCCCTTTTCAAGCAGTTCCTCTAACTGCTTCTTCAACTCAGCTAACTCTGAGGTGGCCATACGATAAGGAGCCTTTGATATTGGAGCTGTACCAGGCACCAGCTCAATACCAAACTCCACATCCCTGTGGGGAGGCAAACCTGAAAACTCATCTGAGAAAACATCAGGAAACTCGCAGACTACCTCCACCTGAGCTAAGTCTGGAGCTGAGTCTTCTTGCACCTTAACATGTGCCAGGTATCCTTTGCACCCACTGGCTAGCAACTTGCTGGCATGCACAAATGATATCACATGTGGCCCTTGATCAGACACCAGGCCCCTTACCAGCAGCTGATTCCCATCAAGCAGGTGCAGAGTAACAATCTTCTCAAAGCAATCCACTGTAGCGTGGTGAGAAGATAACCAATCCATGCCTAGGATCAAATCATAATCCTGCATGCCTAGCAGTATCAAATCAACTATAGACTGGTACTGCTCTACGTGAATAACACAGTCAGGGTAGACTATGTCAGTGGATAAACTATCTCCCAGGGGTGTACATACTGAAACTGTGTAATCTAGTACTCTAGGTGAGACAGGCAGTCTAGAAGCAAAGTTAGCAGACACAAAGGACAAATTGGACCCCGGATCAAACAAAATACGAGCTAACTGATCCAAAAACATGTAAAGTACCTTCCACGACGGATCGGGAAGCTCGAGTGTCCTTCTCTGCTATAGCGTAGACTCTGGCCTGGACAGCTGGTCTATCGGTACCCCGGATCTGTGGCCCAGGCGCCGTGCAATCTTTCATCCTGTGCCCCACTTTCCCGCACTTGAAGCACGCCCCGGACTTCTTGTGGCAGTCTGCCCTCAGGTGACCCTTGGCCCCACAATGGTAGCAGACTCTGTCCTCTACCCGGCCATCAGTACCCTGCTGCTGTGGCTGAGATGTCTGCTGCGGTCTCTGAGGTCCCTTCCCTTGGTAAGGTCTGTATCGGCCTCTCTTCTGATCCTTCCCCTTATGGTATTTCCTACTGCCTCCACCAGTCTGCTGGGAAACCGGTACCTCAGCTATAGGGGCTACAACTAGGGCCGTCTCGGCCTGCTCCTGTAGGATGTACTTCTCTGCGGTACGGGCACGGTCCAGCATCTCAGCATAAGTCTCCAAGTGCTGCAGTCCTACCTTCTGTCTGATATCCCTTCTGAGACCCCTGAGAAATTTCTTAGCTCGTCTCTCCTCAGTATTTATTAAGTGTGGAGCATACTTCCCAAGCTTTGAGAACATCAAATCATATTGATCCACTGTCATGTCTCCTTGTTCCAAGTGGATAAACTCCACCTCCCTATCCTCAACCATGCTAGTGGGAAAGAATTTCTCATTGAACCGGGACAAGAAATATTGCCACGTCACCGGTTCAGATCTGTCCACCGCGAGTCTCAGCTCACTCTTCCACCACACATCCGTGCCACCACGCATCATATAAGCGGCCAAACATAGTCCGTCCTCATCTGAACATCGCATCACTTGGAAGATCTTCTCCAAGCCCAAAAGCCAGTCCTCTGCCGTCCTGTAATCTGGACTCCCATAAAAAGAGCTAGGGCCCAACCGCTGAAATTCACCCACAAGCAAGGCATAGCGCCTATGGGTGTCCTCCGGCAAGCTAACCCCCGGGCCCGATACACACAAATCAAAATTTACAAGCAAGTCAGTTTCTCAAACAAGTTTCCTAGCTGTCTAGCAATACACAAGCAAGGTTTTCCACCCCAATACAGCTATTATTAGCTAGCCCATTGCTCTGATACCATTTTGTAACGCCCCCTCAGAATAAATCCCAAACATATGCAGAAACCGCGGAAGATAGGGAACGTCACACACAAAACAACAAGACAAATGCTAGGGAATAATAGCTTACAGAAACGATTCGAAAAATTTCGGCAGCATGTCCCCAGAAAAACTAAGGAAAATTCCTGTACATATTCCATAATACTACCAATTGGGTCAACATGCTGACCACAAACAGAAACACACCATTTCTAAATCAACATGCTCAATCCTTATCACAAAATCAAATTAATAAACCACGATAATCAATAATTCTAGATAAAACAGAATTCACCGAAAACAGGCTTAAGCCCTCGGTTTAACAGTCGTACCAAAACCAAATGCCAACCCGGCAACAATATCATAGTAATCGAGAAAGAAACAGCCACATCCGGCCAACATGTCCATGAACCAATAATCATAAAACCTTGGCCACATCCGGCCCTCAAAATAGCACAGGCTCGCAGGCCCCAAAATATCAAGTCAGTAAACTAACATCCGCTCAGACTGTAGGCTCCTGCCCTGTATTTGAAAATATTGGTGGGATGAGCTACACGGCTCAGTGAGTAGATAGTCTCATTCGACCATCCACGCATATACAAACAAAAATAGATGCAGATATCTTTTCAAAACTTTAACGGAAGATATCAAGTATGATACACAATAAAACCAAAATCATAAATCACAATCATTATCAGAAAACAATACGCCCACAATCCCGGGCAACAAGATCACAACTTGGCCTATCCGGCTAAACAGACTACGACTCACACAACTATTGTCCAGTGATTACAGAATTGACCCCGTGGGTCCAACCCGGCCCTCGTCAAGGCACTGAGAGTAACCTGCAGCAACGAATATCGGTGAGGTGTAGATTCAAGAGGTGGCCCCCGCCAGGTCACGACGTGGCACTTTGCTCTACGACACTCAACCACCCCCTTACCGGGAACACAAACAGAACAGAACGGGAGGTGAATGAATTCAAGAGGTGGCCCCCGTCTGACCAAGACATGGCACTTTGCTTCAAACACCCAACTCTCAAAAGGTTTATCACTTGGACAAAATACCCTTAACACAAACCGGAAACCTGAACCTCTAACCTGGTCACTAGACTCTAGAACAGTCCCTCCATTACCGAAAACATATCAGAATAGAATGGGTGGATTCTCCAACCCCAAATCAGAATGACTGTTCACTGAGTGCTCTAGTTAACCCTTAGGTTCAGTCCACACAAGTCTAGGACTCTTATCCTCAATCATACAACACGAACATTATCTTAGACATCACATCAATCGAGTTCAGGAAAGGTCCTTAGATTTCATGCAAGTATGGTTTAACCTTTTCTAAGTTATCATCAAAGGTTATCAATCAATATTTCATGTCATTACTTTCTACATACACCATTCAACTAAAAATACATATTAATGCAGAAAATACACCAAATTTCATCCACAGATAACATACATACAGAATATTACAGATTTATAGTTTTCTCCTAGTTCTTATAACAAAAGACAGAAATGCCCCTAGTTCAAAGTTTAAGTCATGCAAGAAAAGTTATCCAAAAATTTCGTAAAAATAGTCATTACGTCCCTCATGATCCCTAGACTCGTAATGTCAAGTTTTTCCCCAATTTAACTAGAAAATTTACCGAATTACCCCTCGGTCAATGTCAGTCAACAGAAATTTTTATTTCCAAAAATTCCCAAAAAAAAACTATAGAATCCTCATATACCCAATATCATGAAAATCAGGTTTGCCCCAATTTTTACCCATACGTTTAGGCGTAATTTCATGATGAAGGGGCGAAATTCTCATTCAAGCCCTAATCTTCATGCAATTGAAAAATCCAAAGTTACATACATGTTCAATCAAGGTCTAATTGATGATTAGAAGTCTCAAAAATGAAAAGCCCTAATTTTCATGCAACTAGGGTTTCGAAATTTTTGGGGGAAAGCAAGAAAACGTGTACAATTTTGCAAGCATGAGTTCATATCATATTTCTAGACATTAATCCTCTCTAAATCATGCAACACCTTCAATATGCGTGAACTAGGTGAAGAGAAAATCCACTCACCTTGATTTCGGTTTCTCCCAAGCCTCACGTCCTCACGCCTCCTCTCACGCCAACACGTCGCCGGAGCACTCAAGAGTTCGCCGGAAAACGCCTCCACCTCGACTCGCCGCCGGCCACAAGAGAAGGAGGAAGAAGGAGAGAGCAAGCCGCCACCTCCAAGGGAGAAAAGATCTTGAGCAAGAGGGAGATCGTGAGAGGGAAAATAGATCCCTCAAATTTTAGTTTTCTACCCACAATCCTCCAAAGATCCAATAACCCTATAACTTAAACATAAGTGGAAGATCCAATAACCCTTTAGTATAAGTTATTCTCCACTTCACCCTTATCAAGGGCTCTTACCCTTTTCTAAATAGAAAGACACCACTAGCCTAGTGGCGTGCAGCACACAACCTACGCCTTAAGTCGCAGGTTCGAATCCTCTCTGCGACACATATTTTTATATAGCAGAAAAATACATAAATCAAGACATTTTCTCATTGAAAGAAATTCCCAAAAATGCTAAATAAATAACATTTTATTTTTCTTACCTGCTAATAAATTTCTGGATCTTACAATACCTCACCTCTTTCTGTTGCCCACGAGTTGTGATTAAAAGACATATCTTCAAATCAAAGCTTTTCTACACAACTAAAAAAATTATGATCTCAAAGTTCATAGGAAATAAAATCTATCAAGATCTAAGAGTCTTGTGTATAAACAAATAGAAGAATCGTGTAAACTCAGAGTTTCAGAATAGAAACAGAAAGATTATCCAACACCAATAAATCAGAATTTCTCTTTTTTTCTTAATTTTTGTTAAAATATAAAAAACACAAAACACAAAACACAAGCGAATTCAAAAATTTCAAAATCATAGTTCTGTCACAACTTGTGAAAATCCAAAATCTACAAAAATTAGAAAACAAAGATAAATAAAACTTAGTCTAGAAATACTAACAACTATTTTGATATTAACAAAACTAAGGTCCCCGGCAACGACGCCAAAAACTTGTTGCGTCCGCAAGTGCACAGATATTGGAAGTAATAAAAAGATATAGAACCACAGAGACCTTCGTGTTAAATACCGAATAGTTGTTTTCTCACTAGCTAAGCAATCGAATATGACGTAAGTGAACGATCGGAAAGTATACGAAGAGTTAGAGAGAAAAGCTGGGACTAGGTTTCATCCATCTTAATTTCTATGACTAGAGGGAAATAAGCGCATCGTCAGTCCACTCTTAATATGATAAAGATATAATTTACTTTATAAAGAAATCATCTCGTTTTCATGCAGACAATTTATAAAGAACCAATCCTCACTTTCGCACAAGATTTTTTCAATGTTAAAGATAAGTAAATCATTGACAAAGAAATCAAAGATCACTTTCATGCATCCAATCTCTATGTCAATCATCTCAAGTGAAAACTAAATACTTTCATACTTTAGCTTCACAGGTTCTACTTAAGGTTCTCCAACAATCCGATACTTAATTTCTTATAATATCTTCATGTTTAAATCATTAATGTCTCCTAGATCAGATTATCAACAAGTCAATAAACTTCTAAAATCTTAGAAATAAGAACAAACCTAATTTCTTACAATGAGTTCCTAAATCACGATTCTAGGGTTCCAAGTTTTGCAAATCACCTTTCGGTCCATATCACAAAAACTCTAATACATGTTGACAATATGAAACTAAAAAGAATTAAAGACAATCATCACTTAAACAGAATTATCATAACAAAAGTTCCCTGACGAATCAAGGATCATCTAGTCATTATGAAATTAAGGGGATTACACCCTTTATCCCAAAGAGAAGTTTACAGTTTCATAGTGTTAAAAATACAATAAAAATTCATCATAAAAATTAGAATTCGAAAGAGGAAGAATAGAAGTTATGATTTTACACCACCGTAATTTTGGAAAATTTCAGCTGCTATAGAACTGCTATAGTGTTGTAGACAGTAAATCGCGAAAATCCTCCACGGCTTGAAATTTGCTCCTTTGATTTCTCCTCTGATCGAACTTCTTTCGATCTGAAATTTTTGATGTATCCTCTCCTCCCTTGGGCGAAGCTCTCCGATAAATTTCGTGGCCTGAGGTGGCCTCTATGCCTCTCGGCGCGAGGCCGAGCCTTAGGGACACCTCCCTCGATTCGTGATGTAATTGGATCATTTTTATCCTCAAATGTTCTCCTCCTCTTATAGAACGATCCCCTTTTTATGAATTTTCAAATTGTGCCCCGGATCTTCCTAATTTGACTTCAAAAAAATCAGATTTTGCAGGCGGCGGAAGACTCGTTCAGATTTATAATTACGACCCGTAATTTTTATTACGGCACTACCATAATTTGTTCTGTGGAAAATTTCCATGAAATTACGGCCCGTAAAAAATATTACGGCAGTGCCATAATTTGCTTATGTGTATTCTGGGCAGGAAATTATGGCCTGTAAAAATTATCACGACAGTGGTGTAATCTGGGCAGAAAATTACACCTGTAAAAATAATTACGGCAGGGGTGTAATTTTTTGACTGTGTCTGATTTGCATGAAAATTGACGGGTAGCTTCGTCTCAATGTCTGGATTTCATTTGCGCTCTCAGATCTTACAAAATCTATCAAAAATAGGCACTTTTTACCTGAAAATGATCAAAAACAAGAAAATGTGTAGATTCTACAATATTTGATAAATAAGGCTTAAAAACAAGCAAAAGAGCATGAATATGACACAAAAAGACCAATCAAATAACATAAAATATACTATGAATTTTTGTGTCATCATGAACCCCTATTATATATCGTCGAACTTGACCCAATCATGCATGAGACCAAATGGAACTAGGGTAGGAGTTCTTGGTGTGAATGTAGTGCATTTTTACAATGTATTCACTATTGATTTCCATGAATGCCTGCACATTATTTTATTGTCGAACCCCTGTTGCAGATCATCGAACTTGACCCAATAATGCATGAAACCAAATGGAACTAGCGTAGGAGTTCTTGGTGTGAACATAGTGCATTTTTACAATGTATGCGCTGTTGATTTCCATGAATGCCTACACATTATGTTATTGTCAAATCCCTATTGCTGTTGGTGTATATGCCCTAGGACCTAGTTATGGTCCATTATTGTACTACTTGACATTGATATTTTATATCATTCTGGCATTGCCATTATCTATATTTTCTTACATCTACGATTGTGTACTTATATGATAATGTCCCTGGAGACAGATTGGATCTGTGCTCAAATGATAGTCCCCAGTCGATGTACCTGAGTGGATATGGGACAGCTCTAGTACTTGTGAGACTGGTATATGGGCTGGTTAGGCATGAGGAACTAACGCAGACATATGGGTATATCAGTGGTGGATATACTGGATCGACCCGCTGTGAGGCAAAGACTTGGTGTCACAAGTTATCCTCACAAGTGATAGGAGATGCATTGATCTCTTGACTTGAGGTCATTGGCCATTCTATATGGTTAGGGATATGCTTTGATACAACCTAACACCTCGCCGTAGTTGGGGGGTAATAACAGTTGTCATTGAGCATGTCACGACCCATAGGAGAAGGTCAATAGACAGACAGAGGATTTGCCACTTCTGAAGGGAAGTTTGATATCCATGGAGCTCCTCTATGGTTCTATGACTGAAAATGTATGGCCATACCCAGGTGAGACCTGATTTAGTCATAGACATGAGATTGGATGAAAACAAGTGGTGACACACTTGTCCAATCGGATATCAATACGACAAAGAGACTGGAATGCATCTGTACCTAATTGTGATGATGGGGATGTCGATGTCGATATCCATTCCAATGACCTGGGTAGCAGCGATGCACTGCTTGGTGTATATGCCCTAGGACCTAGTTTTGGTCAACTTATGTACTACTTGACATTGATATTTATATATCATTCTGGCATTGTCGTGATCATTGTTTGTCTACACCTGCGATTGTGTACTTACATGATAATGTCCCTGGAGACAGATTGGATCTGTGCTCGAATAATTGTCCCTAGTCGATGTACCTGAGCGGATATGGGACAGCTCTAGTACTTGTGAGACTAGTATGTGGGCTGGTTAGGCACGTGGTGCTAACGCAGACACATGGGTATATCATTGGAGGATATACTGGAAAGACCCGCTATGAGGCTATGACTTGGTGTCATGAGTTATCCTCATAAGTGACAGGACATGCATTGATCCCTTGACTTGAGGTCATTGATCATTCTATATGGTTAGGGACTTGCTTTGATACAACCTAACACCTTGCCGTAGTTGGGAGGTCATAACGGTTGTCATTGAGCATGTCACGACCCATATGAGAAGATCAATGGACAGACATAGGATTTGCCCCTTCCTTAGGGAAGTTTGATATCCATGGAGCTCCTCTATGGTTCTATGACTGAGAGTGTATGGCCATACCTAGGTGAGAACCTGTTTTAGTCATAGCCATGTGATTGGATGAAAACAAGTGGTGACACACTTGTCCAATCGGATATCAGTTCGGCAAAGAGACTGTAATGCATCTGTACCTAGTTGCGAGGATGGGGATGTCGATGTCGATATCCATTCCAATGACCTGGGTAACAGCGATGCACTGCTAGGTGCCACTCACTGCTTGTGATGACCTTTGGTCAGCACTGCCAGCGTCAGAGGAACCTACAGGGTCGCACACCTTGATACATGAGTTCTCGTATTGATCGGGAAGCCTTATGATCGAGTTATTCGATAACTCGGATCTAATTGGGAGATTTCATCAGCGCCAATGGGCCTGATGAGATGGAAGGATATTACTGGAGCCAAACTTCATTTTTGGCAGGTTGACCCGTATTTGCCCATGGTTGGTCACATTTGGATTAGGGTTGCATTGGATTGGATCCAAGTGCTTAATCAACCCATGTAATGGAGTTTGGGCTAGCTCATTATCCAATGAGGCCTAATAATAAGTTGTCATGAAGAGAAGAAAGGCTAAAAGGGTATAATGGGGACAAATCTTCTCCCCTAGGCGCCTATGGGCATAATGGGGAGAAGTTGCTTCATAAGGAAGCAATTGGCGCCTCCCCCTTAATCCCTTATGGTACGAATGCCTCTATGGCATTACTTGGGGTGCAAGGCAAGGCCTTGGCGCACAAAGAAAGATATGGGCACAAAAGGAATGGTTGAATGAGAATTATGGAAATGTCTTGGAGACTTTCCTTGTCTCAAACCTTCTCATCCTAGCCGCCCACTTGTCTTGATCCTAGCCTTTCATGAACCGCCTCTTGCCCTATAAAAGAGCACCTAGCCGAGCCCTCTAAAGAGTGATCAATCCTTGAAGGCGTGAACACAAGAAGAAGGGCGAGTGCTAGGAGCAAGGGCGCATCTTTCTTCTTCCATAGCCGAGAGTTTCTCCTTCCTCTCCTCTTGGTGGCTTGGCTTGTTTCCTTCTTCTCTTGGCGCATCTTTTCTCTTGGTGGCGCAAGTGAAGTAGAGCATCTCCCTAAGGTTTGGATCTTCTTCCCGAGGCTAGCACCGGGCGTGGAAGAAGAGAACTCAAGAGATCCGTGTGTGTGAGACTGCAGAGGGCGCACACTTGGGTGCCTACATCGGCATCACTCCAAATTGCTCTTAAGGTATTTCTTAACTCATCGTGTCGACTCTCTTGCTTGCGATCTTCACTGGGTTTTTGGGACCGGCCTATTTCGGGGACATTCTTCTGCTGCGTAATATGTATGTCCATGACTCTGAAAATTGTAAAATGTCCCCGGGGTTTCCCAACAGTGGTATCAGAGCGACTTACAAGACTCGAACGATGTTTTATGCTTTTCTTTCATGCTCACATGCCATATCTCTATTTTCGTAAATAGCATGATGCATGGCAAACGATTTTTCTAAGTAGGAAAAATTAGGGTTTCTTGTTTCTATCATCCTCTCAATCTCTTTTGGATTTTTGGACTATTTTTCTTGTTTGATTTAAAGATCAAAGGCGCACGTAATTTTGTCAAGTAGGATGGGCATTGTGTCTTCGGACTGGCCAAGTCTCTTAATCTGACAAAATTGCCAGCCGAAAGGATCTCTGAAATCATCATGAAAAATAAATCGCAATAAACCAAAAGATTTGTGAGAAGAAGATGAGAAAAAGAGACTAGTTTTATGAAAAAGTAAAATTTCAGATTTTATGTTTTTCATGAGCATGTAGAATTGCATGAGTAAATGCCTTGACTGTGCATGATGTTGTGATCATTAGTCAAGCCCCCCTTTGCATGTCTGCGATGTATCCTCGTGAGGCCTGCGTGCCGCTTTTCTTTTTGCTTTTGACTAAGAAGAAGATTAGGGTGGCGCATGTACTTGGATCTTGGCGCATGCATACCTTGGATAGTGGCGCAAGTTAGGCATGGCCGAGCCCTTGGGTTTGAGAGCTAGCTAACTTGGCTTCTTGCATTGTGGCGCATCCTCATTGGAGGAAGACCATGGCATTGGCCGAACCTATGGGGAACTTTTAAAGTGTACCTCTAGGGTTTGAGAGCTAAACCATGAGAGGAGGACCTTGGAGCCAACCATGAAGTTCAAGCTAGAGGTCGGCTAGGCTAGGTCTAGTTTTTGGGGCTTGAGTTCTAGGACAAGAGTTGAACCTCTTTCATGGCATGGATTGGTTCAATGTCTTGAATAGGATATGATCACATCATTCTTTACTGCTTTTATTATTATCTGCAGAAGCATGCCTGAAATGTTTTATCGTTATGTTATCACCATAGGATTGCATGCCTGTAATGATAGACATAAGATAAAACTGAGATGATGAGACCTTAAACAAAAAACCCTCAATTAAAATATCAAGTCTGGTAGCCTTCTAACATATAGCCCTCACTAAGCTATCGATCAGTGGAGTTGTGAATTGTTTCCCACCCTCGTGGGACACACCCACTTATCTTTAGAAAGTGCGTGGTGGCAATGGTTTCCCCAGTCCAGTTTTAACCTGGGCGTGCCTTCGCAAGGAAACTCGTTGGCCCTGGGCATAATGGTTAGGAATGGATTTGACTAGAAGTTCACATGTGCTGGGCACATGGTGAAAGTCTAGAGGCATCGTTGAGAGGTAAAGGTTTCATGTTGTATCCAGCCCTCGCTGGACATGAAATGCCTAGACTGTCTCAACGAGGGGAGTTGCTTGGAGCAACCGGCCGGCACGCCCACCTTAGGAAACATGGGTTACTTTGTGCATCTCATCCCACCCTCGTGGGACTCGAAGCCTCATGTGAAATAAGGATCCCATCTCACTAGGAAGTCTTAAACTTCCCGATTGACTTTGTGGGTTGTCAATTCGAATTTAAAATAGTGGGAGCAGTAATCATTTAAAACAAGTCCAGTTTAAATGATTCGAAGTAGTACTAATCTGTTCTTCTTGGGTATTGTAGAACAATGGCTACGAACACTGGCGGATTATCACTGCGATCACTCCTTGATAAGGATAAGTTAGTTGGAACTAACTTTATGGACTGGCATCGGAACTTGAGGATAGTCCTCAAGCTCGAGAAGAAGCTGTATGTCCTTGAACAGCCTCTTCCTGCGGCTCCTCCGCCTAATGCCCGAACGGCAGACAGAGATGCTTATAGAAAGCATCAAGATGACTCTTTGGAGGTTGCATGTCTTATGCTAGCCAGCATGGCACCTGAACTGCAGGTGCAATATGAGGAGCAGAACGCTTTTCAGATGATTACTCGTCTGAAACAGATGTTCGAGGCTCAGGCTAGAACTGAGAGATTTGACACCGCCAAAGCAGTCTTTCGGTGCAAGTTGTCTGAGGGTGCACCAGTGAGACCCCATGTTCTCAAACTCATTGGGAACGTGGATCATCTCAGGAGACTGGGACACACCATAGACAACGAGCTGGTTGTGGATCTTATTCTGCATTCCCTGCCCCCTAGCTTCAGTCCGTTTATCATTAACTTCAACATGAACCGGATTGAGTGCACACGGGAGGAATTGATGAATATGCTCCAAACAGCCAAGCGAGAGATGGGTAAGACCAAACCCAATTCTATTCTTTTGGTCCCTGCAACCAAGAAGATAAAGAAGAAGGGTAAGGCACGTGCTAAGAGAAGTGCCAGAGGTCCTACCAAAGCACTGAAGAAAAAGGCGAAGAAGTCAAAGGACCAGAGGTGTTTTCACTGTGGCGAGCAGGGTCACTGGAGAAGGGACTGCAAGCAACTTCAGAATGAGGAGAAGAAAGGCTTGGCCTTAACTTCTAGCTCAGGTATCTATGTTACAGAAGTCAATCTTTCTACTTTTATGTCATGGGTATTGGATACCGCATGTGGAGCTCATATTTGTACAAATATGCAGGGGCTCAAGAAAAGTAGATCGGTGCGGCTTGGAGAGATTGACCTACGCGTTGGAAACGGGGCACAGGTTGCTGCTGTTGCTGTAGGCGTTTTGACTCTCTCCTTGCCTTCTGGACTTCAATTAGAACTAGATAATTGCTTTTGTGTACCTTCACTTACTAAGAACATTGTATCCATTCCTTGCTTAGCAAGGAAAGGATTTAAATTTGAAATAAATAAGAACTCCTGTTCTTTTTCATTTGCAAATATGTTCTATGGGAAGGGTACTTTGTGCAATGGTCTATATATCTTGGATATGGAAAGTTCTATTTGTAACATAACTAATAAAAGGACCAAACTGAGTGGTTCAGTTGGTGCTTTCCTATGGCACTGTCGATTAGCCCATATAAACAAGAATCGCATCCAACAACTCCATGCAAATGGATTGTTAGATTCATGTTCTTTGGAGGAATTTGATACTTGTGAACCTTGTTTATTAGGGAAAATGACAAAGGCGCCCTTCACCAAGATTGGTGAGAGGGCAGAAGGTTTATTAGATCTCATACATACTGATGTGTGTGGGCCCTTCAATAAACAAGCCAGAGGAGGGTACAACTACTTCATTACCTTCACTGATGACTTCAGTAGGTATGGCTATGTCTACTTAATGAGACATAAATCTGAATCCTTTGAGAAATTCAAGGAGTTCAAGAATGAAGTAGAGAACCAGCTTGCAAGATCCATTAAAGCTCTTCGATCAGATCGAGGTGGAGAATACCTGAGCGGTGAGTTCTTTGACTATCTGAGAGTGTGGGATCATATCCCAACTCACTCCTCCTGGAACACCTCAATGGAATGGTGTGTCTGAAAGGAGAAATCGAACTCTATTAGATATGGTTCGATCTATGATGAGTCATGCAACTCTACTTTCATCATTCTGGGGGCATGCACTAGAAACAGCTTCTCTGATACTGAATAATGATCCATCTAAGAGTGTCTCCAAAATACCATATGAGATGTGGAGTGGGAGACGCCCTAATCTCACTTTTATCAAGATCTGGGGATGTGAGGCTTATGTCAAACGTTAGGATTCTAGTAAGCTAGAACCTAGATCTGATAAGTGTGTGTTTGTGGGGTATCCTAAGGAAACTAAAGGATACTACTTCTATGTCCCAACCGAGAACAAAGTTTTTGTTGCTCGGGGTGCTGTCTTTCTAGAGAAAGAATTTCTTATGAAAGAAGTTAGTGGGAGGAAGTTTGACTTGGATGAGGTCCAAGTGCAAACACTAGACAAGGAGATGGAATCTGAGCCACCTGCACCGGTTGCTAGGCAACCTGAGGCTCAGACACAGGTCCCGCGTAGATCTGGGAGAATTCGTCGTGCACCTGAAAGGTATGGGTCACTGCCGACCCAACACGATGGGATCTTCATCATTGAGGATGAACCCAGAACCTATGATGAGGCAGTCAGTGGACCGGACTCCGAGAGATGGCTTAACGCCATGCGATCCGAGATGGATTCCATGTCGGCAAACCAAGTCTGGGATTTGGTTGAGCTGCCTGATGGGGTAAAACCTATAGGGTGTAAATGGGTCTTCAAGAGGAAGACAGACATGGATGGCAAAATAGTTACCTATAAGGGTAGACTAGTGGCTAAAGGATTTAAACAAGTCCACGGGGTGGACTATGATGAAACCTTCTCGCCAGTTGCCATGATCAAATCCATTCGGATTCTGCTTGCTATAGCTGCATATCATGACTATGAGATATGGCAAATGGATGTGAAGACAGTGTTCCTTAACGGGAAGCTGACTGAGGATGTGTATATGTCACAACCTGATGGCTTCATCCATCCTGCAGAGGCTAATAAGGTCTGCAGGCTGAAGAGATCCATTTATGGATTAAAACAAGCATCTCAAAGTTGGAATCTTCGGTTTGATGAAGCCGTGAGAGATTATGGCTTTATCAAAAGCGAAGATGACGCCTGTGTATACAGAAAATTCAGTGGGAACTTGGTGATTTTTCTGGCCTTGTATGTTGATGACATACTGCTCATCGGAAACGACATCCCTAGTCTTCAAGCTGTGAAGACATGGTTGGGGAAGTGTTTCGAGATGAAAGACTTAGGGGAGGCCGCCTATATTCTAGGCGTAAGGATCTACCGGGATAGATCCAAGAGGCTTCTGGCCCTTAGTCAGAGTACCTACATTGATAAGGTACTAGAGAGGTTCAACATGGAGCAATCCAAGAAAGGATACCTTCCAGTGAGACATGGCCTTACTCTCTCAAAGAGCCAGTGTCCTACAACACAGGCTGAGAGGGATGACATGAGTCGAATTCCTTATGCTTCGGCAGTAGGATCGATCATGTATGCAATGTTGTGTACTAAACCAGATGTGGCATATGCTGTGAGCATAACCAGCCGATACCAATCCAATCCAGGTCTGCAGCCGATATCTGAGAAGAACTAAGGACCTGTTCTTGGTCTATGGGGGACAGGAAGAGCTCAGTATGCTGGGCTATACTGATGCATCGTTCCAGTCTGACCCTGATGACTTTAGATCACAGGCCGGCTATGTGTTCAAGATAAATGGAGGCGCTGTATGTTGGAAAAGCTTCAAGCAATCCACTATAGCAGATTCTACAACCGAGGCTGAGAATGTGGCTGCTTCTGAGGCAGCCAAGGAAGCTGTTTGGATAAGGAAGTTCTTATGTGATCTTCAGGTGGTACCTAGTGCAATGGAGCAATTGCACAAGCCAAGGAACCACGATCTCATCAAAGATCCAAACACATACTCAGAAGATTTCACCTGATCAGAGAGATCATTGACAGAGGTGATGTCAAGATTAGCAGAGTAGACACAGAGAACAATCTGGCAAACCCATTGACCAAGGCTTTGGCGTAGCAAAAGCAAGATGGTCACGCTAGAGATATGGGGTTGAGATTCCTCAACTTCTAGGTCTTAGTGCAAATGGGAGATTGTTGGTGTATATGCCCTAGGACCTAGTTTTGGTCAACTTATGTACTACTTGACATTGATATTTATATATCATTCTGGCATTGTCGTTATCATTGTTTGTCTACACCTGCGATTGTGTACTTACATGATAATGTCCCTGGAGACAGATTGGATCTGTGCTCGAATAATTATCCCCAGTCGATGTACCTGAGCGGATATGGGACAGCTCTGGTACTTGTGAGACTGGTATGTGGGCTGGTTAGGCATGTGGTGCTAACGCAGACACATGGGTATATCATTGAAGGATATACTGGAAAGACCCGCTATGAGGCTATGACTTGGTTGAAAAGTCCCCTTCAAGGGGGAGCGCAAAGGGGGTGAAACCCTAATAAAGGGGGCGCATGAAAAATTTCTAGGGTTTCAACTAGATCGATTGCATGAATACATATGATTAACTTGGTTATATTGCAAAGATCAAGTTAAGATCTTTTACCATAGCCATGATGAAGGAGGCGGCTTGGAAGCAAGAGAGCAAATAAGCACTCCTCCAAAGGAAACGCACACTAGATGAGAGATGGCTACCTCCTTGGATGTTCCTTGTGCTAGCAAGAATCTCCCAAGTTTCTTGTCGTGTGTCGAAGTAGTGAGATGCTTGGCCGAACTCCCTTCTCGTCAAGGAAGAAAACCTCTCCAAGAGCCAAGGCGACAAATGAATTGAATTGGCCATAATCTTTGAGGCGTTTTCAAGAGATGGCGTTTCATGACTTCCAAATATGGAAAGTCATGAAGCCATGCGCTCACCCATAAGAAAACCGCCCAAACACAATTAAGCCTTGAACCATGCGTTCACATATGTGAACCGGTTCAAGCCAACTCAATTCAATTCAATTCGGTCCAAAGACCAAACCAAAACAGCCCATGGTCTAGATCTCTCTGAACCAAATGGCTCAAGATCTAACCGTTCATCTCATGATGTTCCTGATCTCACCAATCTAGAATCATCTCTCTCGATCGAAGCTTACCGATCTCAAGCCCTAATCAATCAAACATGATCAGACCAGATCTCACTTACAATCAGAGTTTAAACTCCTTTAAACTGAACCTCAACAATTCAGTCCACACGATCAGGCTTAAGTAAGCCATATCATCAAATTGTGCGACCCTGAGGGTTTCCTTTAAATGTCGGTAACGATAACTTACGTTATCACGATCAGTGAGAGGTATCTAGCAACACATCACTGTCTCCCGATATAAAGGAAAGAGTCTTCCAAGACTACTCCCAAACCACAGCACAAGTGTGAATCCACTTCACTAGGCATGCATGTTTCCTTTGCCACTGGATGTTCTTATTGGACAAGCGTGTCAAGCCTGTAGCTCCAATATGATGAGCATGATTAGATTAGATGAACATAGTCACCTGGGTATGGCCATACACTTTCTCAATCATCTCATTCAGGGGGGGGGCCCTTTAGAACATCACACTCCTTAAGGAGACGGCAATCCTATATCTATCACTGGTGCCCTAACATGACTCATGATCATTATCCAAGATAATCTATAACCATTATGTTTCAAATGATATTGAACTACCTCAAAATAATGACAATCATCATTTAGAAACACAAGTGATCTCAAGTCAGAGGACATGTGCCACTTGATGCAAACAAGGATTATTCACATTGTGACAAGCAATTGAATATCCTAGTAGGGTCTGTCCAGTACATCCAATGTACCCATGAGTCTACATCTTATTCCATGCTCGAAGCATCCTATAAGATTAGAACACATATTAGTCTCAATCATATCAAGGCTGTCTCATGTTCACCAAGATATCTCGACTAAGGACATTACAGCATGTCAGCCTAGCTGAACAGCATTGAGACATTATTCAGAAGCACACTTATTGCAGCAAACAATGTAACATACTGAATAACAATCATTGCCTTTATAAACATAAGAGTTTATATACATGATACTGATAGAATCCCAAGGCCTCAAACATTAGCCTTAAGGGCATACCCTAACAATCTCCCACTTGCACTTAATCTAATGGTTGAGAAATCTCAAACCCATATTATTACAGTGCTTCTCATGCTTCTGCTGCGCCAGAGGCTTGGTAAGCGGGTCAGCCAGATTGTCATCTGTATGAACCTTGCAGATTTTGATCTCGCCACGATCAATGATCTCCCGGATCAAGTGAAACCTTCTCTGTATGTGCTTGGACTTCTGGTGCGACCGTGGTTCCTTTGCTTGTGCGATTGCTCCAGTGTTATCACAGAAGATAACCAAAGGATCTGCACTCGAAGGAACAACACCAAGTTCCTGAATGAACTTACGAATCCACACTGCCTCCTTGGATGCTTCCGAGGCTGCAACATACTCGGCTTCTGTTGTGGAATCAGCAACATTAGACTGTTTGAAACTTTTCCACACCACTGCTCCACCATTCAAGCTAAAAACATAGCCTGATTGTGATCGGAAATCATCCTGGTCCGACTGGAACGAAGCATCAGTATATCCTTCAATACTGAGTTCTTCCTGACCACCATATATCAAGAACATATCTTTGGTCCTCCGCAGATATTTTAAAATGTTCTTGACCGCAATCCAGTGTGCCTGACCTGGATTACTTTGGAATCGACTGGTCACGCTTAACCCGTAAGCGACATCTGGGCGAGTACACAACATCGCATACATTATGGACCCAATAGCCGAAGCATAAGGCGTATTGTCCATTTCATCTTTCTCAGTCTGTGTTTGTGGACACTGACTCTTTGAAAGATTCAAACCATGTCTGACTGGAAGATGTCCCCTTTTAGAATTCTCTAAATGGAATCTCTCCAGGACTTTATCAATGTAAGTACTCTGGCACAGCCCGAGAAGCCTCTTAGATCTATCCCTGTAGATCTTCACACCTAATACATAGGCTGCTTCTCCTAGATCTTTCATCTGGAAACATTTTCTTAACCATGCTTTAACAGCATGCAGTTCAGGAATATCGTTTCCAATGATTAAGATATCATCGACGTAGAGGACTAGGAAAGTAATCACGCTCCCACTAAACCTCTTATATACACACGGGTCATCTTCGTTCTTGATGAAACCAAACTCAGAGATTGATTCATCAAAACGAATATTCCAGCTTCTAGATGCTTTCTTAAGTCCATAAATGGACTTCTTTAACTTGCATATTTTATGACGATCTGATGGATTAGTGAAACCTTCAGGTTGTGTCATATACACATCCTCATCCAATTTTCCATTAAGGAAAGCGGTCTTCACATCCATTTGCCAGATCTCATAATCATAATATGCTGCTATCGCGAAAAGAATCCGAATAGACTTGAACATGGCTACAGGAGAGAAAGTTTCATCATAATCTATCCCGTAGATTTGTTTGAAACCTTTCGCAACTAGCCTGCCTTTATAGGTAACCACGTTACCATCCATGTCAATCTTCTTCTTGAAGATCCATTTACAGCCTATCGGGATTACTCCCGGAGGCGGATCAACCAAATCCCAGACCTGGTTATCTGACATGGAGTCCATTTCGGCTCGCATAGCTTCAAGCCATCTAGCTGAGTCCGGTCCACTGACCGCATCCGCATAAGTGAGGGGTTCATCATTTTCAATGATGTAGACTCCGTCATAGCGCTCAGGCTGTCGACGGATCCTTCCCGATCTTCGCGGTTCCCGTGATATCTGAGCCTCAAGTTGTTCAATTGTTGGGGTATGCCCTTAAGGCTAATGTTTGAGGCCTTTGGGATTGTATAAGTATCATGTAATAAACTCTTGTGTTTATAAAAGGCATGGTTATTATTCAGGTTGTTACCTTGTCTGCTGTAATAAGTGTACTTCTGAATAATGTCTCAAAGCTGTTCAGCTAGGCTGACAGGCTATATGTCCTTAGTCGAGATATCTTGGTGAACATGAGACAGCCTTGATATGATTGAGACTAATATGAGTGCTAATCTTATAGGATGCTTCGAGCATGGAATAAGATGTAGACTCATGGGTACATTGGATGTACTGGACAGACCCTACTCGGATATTCCATTGCTTGTCACAATGTGAATGATCCTTGTGAGCACTAAGTGGCACATGTCCTTTGACTTGAGATCACTTGTGTTTCTAAATGATGATTGTCATTGTTTTGAGGTAGTTCAATATCATTTGAAACATAATGATTATAGACTATCTTGGATGGTGAGCTTGAATCAGGTTAGAGCACTAGTGATAGACATAGGATTGCCGTCTCCTTGTTTAAGGAGTGTGATGTTCTAATGGGCCCCCTATATGAGATGATTGAGATAGTGTATGGCCATGCCCAGATGACAATGTGCATCTGATCTAATCATGCTCATCGTATTGGAGTTACAAGCTTGACCCGCTTGTCCAATAAGAACATCCAGTGGCAAAGGGCACATGTATGCCTTGTGAATGGAGTCACACTTGTGCAATGGTTTGGGAGTAGTCTTGGAAGACTCTTTCCTTTATATCGGGAGACAGTGATGTGTTGCTAGATACCCCTCACTGATCGTGATAACGTAAGTTATCGTTACCGACATTTAGAGGAAACCCTCAGGGTCGCACAATTTGATGATATGGCTTACTTGAGTCAGATCGAATGGACTGGATTCTTTGAGTTCAGATTAAAGGGATTTTATCTCTGATTGTAAGTGAGATCTGGTCTGATCATGTTTGATTGATTAAGGCTTGAGATCGGTAAGCTTCGATCAAGAGAGATGATGCTAGATCGGAAAGATCAGGGGCATCAGGTGATGAATGGTTAGATCATGAGCCTTGGGGTTCAATATGGTCTAGACCACATGGCTTGAGCCATTTCGGTTTGGTTCATGAACCAAAGTTGAATCGAACGGTTTAGCTTGAACCGGTTCACAATTGTGAACGCATGGTTCAATGCTCAAATGCGTTTGGGTTATGGCTTGAGCGCATGCTTTGATGAGCTTCCATTTATGGAAAGTCATCAAAGGGGGCCGGTTTCACTTAACGCCAAAAACGCTTATGCGTTGGAACTCTTCTCATCAACGCCTTGGACATTGGTTGAGGTGTGGTTGACGACGAGAAGGAGAGCTTGGGCAAAGAGGAACTCTCGGCAACAAGGAAGTTCATCATCCCTTCCATTCGACAAGTGAAGATTCCTTGAGTGACTTGCTAGCACAAGCGACCCCAAGGAGTGAGCCAACTTCATCTTGTGTGTGGCACACTTTGGAGGAGACCTATCTTGATCTCTTCTTCCAAGCCGAGATCCAAGTCCATGGCATTGGTATGATTTCTAGTTTCAAGTTGATCATATTGTTTCATATCCGATCTTGACTTGAAGCCCTCTTTCCGCTATGCATGATAGATGAGCATGCTTAGGGTTTATTCCCCCTTAGTTAGGGGTTCCTTCAATTGGTATCAGAGCTAGGCTCATGATATGATCGATATGATTGCTTTAAGTATTGGTGATCCATACATGATGTTGCGCTTACTGTTTCCTTGAGGCATGCTTTGTTTTCATGATGTTGCGCTTATATGTTCATGATGTTGCGCTTGTATCATATGTTCATGATGTTGCGCTTATATGTTCATGATGTTGCGCTTGTATCATATGTTCATGATGTTGCGCTTATATGTTCATGATGTTGCGCTTGTATCATATGTTCATGATGTTGCGCTTATATGTTCATGATGTTGCGCTTGTATCATATGTTCATGATGTTGCGCTTATATGTTCATGATGTTGCGCTTGTATCATATGTTCCTGAAGTATGCGCTCCCCCTTGAAGGGGACCTCCTAAAGTATGCGCTCCCCCTTGAAGGGGACCCCCTTAGATCTAAGGGTTATCAAGCATGTTGTTTGTTTGTAACATTGCGCATGTTATAAAAGTTTTCTAAAACTTACCTCTTGCGCGCTTCATTAGATCTAAGGTGCCACTACATTAAACCCTTAGATGGGTTGATGAGGTTGAAGTCACCACTAGGTTGGATCCAAGTCTGATCAGACCATCTGACAGCTCAGATGGGTTGACCCAATAGCACCTATGCGCAAGCACAAGGTGGCTATAGGTTGACTGCATCTAGGGCGTGTAGCGAGGTCTGGTTGAGACAACTACTGAACACACTTGAGTTAGGCCCGGGGTCACACCCGCTTGCCAAAACTCATGGGGTGGTTCAGCCCTTGGGGCATGCATGGTTGACCATTAGGTCAACTCGGGTCAGTTAGGACTCGGTGCATGCAAGGGCAAAGGATCTAGCTAGATGGATGAGTGGATCCCCATCAATGGACCATTGTAAGGTTGTAGGGCTCATAAGGAAATTAAATTGATGCCATGGGTTTTTCCAAAATTTAATTTCTTGAATGGATCACATGTTGATTGAATCATATGCTTGTTTATTTAGTCTTATGTGGGTTGCCCTATTGTGTGCTGTGCTGGGGCCTGCGAGCCTGGATAAGTTGTAAATTAATTTGTGATCTGCGAATCACATTGTACTTAATTTATAATATGTTGTTGACCTGCGAGTCAACCTTGTCTAGATAGATCAAATGTACTTTGATTAGACAAGTGCACACATCCAAGAGGGGCATTCATCTGGTGGTGCACCTGAGGTGCTCTTGGCGCTAGGGCACTGGGTTGGACCAGATGAGATGCAAGGAGCTCAAGTGAAGACTTAAGTAAATTAAGGTCTTACTAGGGTTCATGGGCTTTTACCACATAAGATCATGCTTTCTTCTTATTGCTTATAATTAGAATTGCATGTTTAAGTTTATCTTCTGCTATCACCATAGGACTTGTATGATAGTTAAGAAGATAAAAGACCGATAAAATCCAACGCTAACATATCAAGCTCGTAAGCCTTCTGACGCGAAACCTCACCTTTCTGATTATCGTTGGAGCCGTGTTGAACCCACTCAGTGGGCACGTCCACCTATCTTCAGACGGTGCTGGATTTCACCTGCGTGTTACAGAGTTGGGATTTATCCCCTCTCGTTGCTCAGCATAGCACGTGGTGGTCCAGGGAGTAGGTCAGGTCAGCTTGACCATGTTGGCTACATATGTGGCGCATATGGTAGCACATGGAGGCAGCCATCTCTGGGATCAGAGACTGTGTTGTACCAACTCAGTTGGCACAGTCTGCTGGATTGCCAAGATGAAGGGGAATCGCACGGGTTGGCGATTGGCTGGCACAGCCTACCAGAAATTAGTACTTGTCATCTCTGTGCATCTTATCTCGCCTGAGCGGGACGCGGAGACCAAGTATGAAATCTGGATCCCATCTCACTAAAAGAGTGTTACTCTTTCGGACTGTTTACTGGATTTTTCAGTCAGACAAAATAGTGAGAAAAGAATCTTTCTTAAGTCCTGGATTGATTCTGAAACATTGATACTAACCTTGCTGTTCTTGCTTGTTGTAGATTCCTGCAGCAACGAACACCATGAGCTTCAATGTGCGATCCCTACTGGAAAGGGAGAAGTTTGCTGGGCCGAACTTCTCTGACTGGTTCGGACACCTTAAGATTGTTCTTAAGGCAGAGAGGAAACTGTATGTCCTCGAGACGGCGATACCGCCGCAGCCCGCTCCGAACGCCGCAAGGGCGGTTCGGGAAGCCTACGAAAAGCACGTCAATGATAGCATTGATGTCGCTTGCCTGATGCTAGCGTCTATGACGCCACCGCTGCAGCGTCAGCATGAGGATATGTCAGCTATAGAGATTATAGCAAACCTCAAAATGCTGTATGCTGCACAGGCGAGGACTGAACGCTATAATCTGACGAAGCTCTTCTTTCAGAGCAAACTGGCTGAGGGGAGCCCAGTGGGAGCTCACGTGCTCAAGATGATTGGGCACAAGGAGGCTCTGGAGAAACTGGGGCATACCATCAACCAGGAGCTTGCTGTGGATATTATTCTGCAGTCTCTCCCGCCTTCTTTCGATGCGTTCATTATTAACTTTAATATGAACAAGATCGATTGTACGCCGGCAGAGCTGCTGAATATGCTCTTGACAACTGAGGAAACTCTGAAGGGTAAGCCTTCAACCTCTGTCTTGATGGTTCCTTCTAGGAACAAGAAGAAGGGGAAGAAGGGCAAGGCCCCTGTCAAGAATTACAGTAAGGCCCTGAAACAGAAGGTGAAGCGGTCGAAGGACAACAGGTGTTTCCACTGTGGCCAGCTGGGTCACTGGAAAAAGGACTGTAAAGCGCTCCAAGGAGATAAGAGGGGAAGCATTGCTTCTGGCTCAGGTATATACGTGACGGAAGTCATGGTTTCATCTTCTTCTATATCATGGGTGTTAGACACTGCATGTGGAGTTCACATTTGTTCAAATGTGCAGGAACTCAAGAGAAGAAGGCAGGTGGGACAGCATGAGGTAGACCTACGAGTTGGAAACGGGGCACGGGTTGCTGCTGTTGCTGTAGGAGACTATTTCATTACTTTACCATCTGGCATTGTATTAGAATTAAACAATTGTTATTTTGTACCCAGTATTACCAAGAATATTATCTCCATTCCTGCTCTTGTCAGGAAAGGATTTGCCTTTGAATGCAAGATTTCAAAGTGTGTTTTAACTTATGATAATATTGTGTATGCAACTGGTTCAATTAACAATGGGTTATACATGTTGGACATGGAAAATTCTATACAAAACATTGATAATAAGAAAGCCAAGTACGCTGATGACAGCACCTTGCTATGGCATAGTCGTTTAGGCCATATAAACGAGAAGCGCATTAAGCGGTTGCATGAACATGGACTGCTGGGATCATTCTCCTATGAGGAGATTGAGACATGCAAAGCTTGTTTAATGGGTAAAATGACGAAGTCTCCTTTTCCTCACAAAGGTCAAAGGACTTCAGGTTTACTGGACCTTATACACAGTGATGTGTGTGGGCCTTTCAGTAAACATGCCAGAGGTGGCTATCAGTACTTCATTACCTTCACTGATGATTTCAGTAGGTATGGGTATGTCTATTTAATGAGACATAAAAATGAATCTTTTGACAAGTTCAAAGAGTTCAAAAATGAAGTACAAAATCAGTTAGGCCGAAATATCAAGGCACTTCGTTCTGATCGAGGTGGTGAATACCTGAGTCATGCGTTTACTGACTATCTGAAAGAGTGTGGGATTATCTCACAGCTCACTCCGCCAGGAACACCGCAATGGAATGGTGTGTCCGAGAGGAGAAATAGAACGCTACTTGATATGGTTCGTTCTATGATGAGTCAGGCTACTCTTCCATATTCCTTTTGGGGTTTTGCACTGGAAACAGCTGCAAAGGTACTAAACCGAGTGCCATCCAAGGCAGTTTCAAAGACGCCATATGAGTTATGGTATGGGAAACAGCCTAGCTTGACATTTATCAAAATCTGGGGTTGCGAGGCTTATGTCAAAAAGCTCGCCTCTGGGAAACTAGAGAGCAGATCTGACAAATGTATCTTTGTCGGTTACCCTAAGGAAAATAAGGGTTATTATTTCTACGATCCCAAAGAGAACAAGGTTTTTGTTGCTCGGACGGCCATATTTCTTGAGAAGGAGTTTCTTCTGCAAGAGGCCAGTGGGAGAGAAATAAAGCTGGATGAAAATCCAGAGGAAGGACAAAGTAGTCAAGCACAGTTGGATGTGCCTGAGCCAGTAGATCAGGTTATTGAACAACCTGAGGCTCAGATATCACGGGAACCGCGAAGATCGGGTAGGATCCGTCGACAGCCTGAGCGCTATGACGGAGTCTACATCATTGATAATGATGAACCCCTAACTTATGCGGATGCGGTCAGTGGACCGGAGTCAGCTAGATGGCTTGAAGCTATGCGAGCCGAGATGGACTCCATGTCAGATAACCAAGTCTGGGATTTGGTTGATCCGCCTCCGGGAGTAATCCCTATAGGCTGTAAATGGATCTTCAAGAAGAAGATTGACATGGATGGTAACGTGGTTACCTATAAAGGCAGGCTAGTTGCGAAAGGTTTCAAACAAATCTACGGGATAGATTATGATGAAACTTTCTCTCCTGTAGCCATGTTTAAGTCTATTCGGATTCTTTTCGCGATAGCTGCATATTACGATTATGAGATCTGGCAGATGGATGTGAAGACAGCTTTCCTCAATGGAAATCTGGATGAGGATGTGTATATGACACAACCTGAGGGTTTCACTAATCCATCAGATCGTCATAAAATATGCAAGTTAAAGAAATCCATTTATGGATTGAAGCAAGCATCAAGAAGCTGGAATATTCGTTTTGATGAATCAATCTCTGAGTTTGGTTTCATCAAGAACGAAGATGACCCGTGTGTATATAAGAGGTTTAGTGGGAGCGTGATTACATTCCTAATCCTCTACGTCGATGATATCTTGATCATTGGAAACGATATTCCTGAACTGCATGCTGTTAAGGCATGGTTAGGAAAATGTTTTCAGATGAAAGATCTAGGAGAAGCAGCCTATGTATTAGGTGTGAAGATCTACCGGGATAGATCTAAGAGGCTTCTCGGGTTGTGCCAGAGTACCTACATCGATAAGGTCCTGGAGAGATTCCATTTAGAGAATTCTAAACGTGGATATCTTCCAGTCAGACATGGTCTGAATCTTTCGAAGAGTCAGTGTCCACAAACACAGACTGAGAAAGATGAAATGGACAATACGCCTTATGCTTCGGCTATTGGGTCCATTATGTATGCGATGTTGTGTACTCGCCCAGACGTCGCTTACGGGTTAAGCGTGACCAGTCGATTCCAAAGTAATCCAGGTTTGGCGCACTGGATTGCGGTCAAGAACATCTTAAAATATCTGCGGAGGACCAAAGATATGTTCTTGATATATGGTGGTCAGGAAGAACTCAGTATAGAGGGATATACTGACGCTTCGTTCCAGTCGGACCAGGATGATTTCCGATCGCAATCAGGCTATGTTTTTAGCTTGAATGGAGGTGCTGTGGTGTGGAAAAGTTTCAAACAGTCAACTGTTGCTGATTCCACAACAGAAGCCGAGTATGTTGCAGCCTCGGAAGCATCCAAGGAGGCAGTGTGGATTCGTAAGTTCGTGAGAGAACTTGGTGTCGTTCCTTCGAGTGCAGATCCTTTGGTTATCTTCTGTGATAACACTGGAGCTATAGCACAAGCGAAGGAACCGCGGTCACACCAGAAGTCCAAGCACATACAAAGACGTTTTCACTTGATCCGGGAGATCATTGATCGTGGCGAGATCAAGATTTGCAAGGTTCATACAGATGACAATCTGGCAGACCCGCTTACCAAGCCTCTGGCGCAGCAGAAGCATGAGAAGCACTGTAATAATATGGGTTTGAGATTTCTCAACCATTAGATTAAGTGCAAGTGGGAGATTGTTGGGGTATGCCCTTAAGGCTAATGTTTGAGGCCTTTGGGATTGTATAAGTATCATGTAATAAACTCTTGTGTTTATAAAAGGCATGGTTATTATTCAGGTTGTTACCTTGTCTGCTGTAATAAGTGTACTTCTGAATAATGTCTCAAAGCTGTTCAGCTAGGCTGACAGGCTATATGTCCTTAGTCGAGATATCTTGGTGAACATGAGACAGCCTTGATATGATTGAGACTAATATGAGTGCTAATCTTATAGGATGCTTCGAGCATGGAATAAGATGTAGACTCATGGGTACATTGGATGTACTGGACAGACCCTACTCGGATATTCCATTGCTTGTCACAATGTGAATGATCCTTGTGAGCACTAAGTGGCACATGTCCTTTGACTTGAGATCACTTGTGTTTCTAAATGATGATTGTCATTGTTTTGAGGTAGTTCAATATCATTTGAAACATAATGATTATAGACTATCTTGGATGGTGAGCTTGAATCAGGTTAGAGCACTAGTGATAGACATAGGATTGCCGTCTCCTTGTTTAAGGAGTGTGATGTTCTAATGGGCCCCCTATATGAGATGATTGAGATAGTGTATGGCCATGCCCAGATGACAATGTGCATCTGATCTAATCATGCTCATCGTATTGGAGTTACAAGCTTGACCCGCTTGTCCAATAAGAACATCCAGTGGCAAAGGGCACATGTATGCCTTGTGAATGGAGTCACACTTGTGCAATGGTTTGGGAGTAGTCTTGGAAGACTCTTTCCTTTATATCGGGAGACAGTGATGTGTTGCTAGATACCCCTCACTGATCGTGATAACGTAAGTTATCGTTACCGACATTTAGAGGAAACCCTCAGGGTCGCACAATTTGATGATATGGCTTACTTGAGTCAGATCGAATGGACTGGATTCTTTGAGTTCAGATTAAAGGGATTTTATCTCTGATTGTAAGTGAGATCTGGTCTGATCATGTTTGATTGATTAAGGCTTGAGATCGGTAAGCTTCGATCAAGAGAGATGATGCTAGATCGGAAAGATCAGGGGCATCAGGTGATGAATGGTTAGATCATGAGCCTTGGGGTTCAATATGGTCTAGACCACATGGCTTGAGCCATTTCGGTTTGGTTCATGAACCAAAGTTGAATCGAACGGTTTAGCTTGAACCGGTTCACAATTGTGAACGCATGGTTCAATGCTCAAATGCGTTTGGGTTATGGCTTGAGCGCATGCTTTGATGAGCTTCCATTTATGGAAAGTCATCAAAGGGGGCCGGTTTCACTTAACGCCAAAAACGCTTATGCGTTGGAACTCTTCTCATCAACGCCTTGGACATTGGTTGAGGTGTGGTTGACGACGAGAAGGAGAGCTTGGGCAAAGAGGAACTCTCGGCAACAAGGAAGTTCATCATCCCTTCCATTCGACAAGTGAAGATTCCTTGAGTGACTTGCTAGCACAAGCGACCCCAAGGAGTGAGCCAACTTCATCTTGTGTGTGGCACACTTTGGAGGAGACCTATCTTGATCTCTTCTTCCAAGCCGAGATCCAAGTCCATGGCATTGGTATGATTTCTAGTTTCAAGTTGATCATATTGTTTCATATCCGATCTTGACTTGAAGCCCTCTTTCCGCTATGCATGATAGATGAGCATGCTTAGGGTTTATTCCCCCTTAGTTAGGGGTTCCTTCATTCAATAACCTGCTCAACTGGCTCAGGCTCATCCAACTGTGCTTGACTACTTTGTCCTTCCTCTGGATTCTCATCCAGCTTTATTTCTCTCCCACTGGCTTCTTGCAGAAGAAACTCCTTCTCAAGAAAAACTGCCGTCCGAGCAACAAATACTTTGTTCTCTTTGGGATCGTAGAAATAATAACCCTTAGTTTCCTTAGGGTATCCGACAAAGATGCATTTCTCAGATCTGCTCTCTAGTTTCCCAGAGGCGAGCTTTTTGACATAAGCCTCGCAACCCCAGATCTTGATAAATGTCAAGCTCGGCTGTTTCCCATACCATAGCTCATATGGTGTCTTTGAAACTGCCTTGGATGGCACTCGGTTTAGTACCTTTGCAGCTGTTTCCTGTGCAAAACCCCAAAAGGAGTAAGGTAGAGTAGCCTGACTCATCATAGAATGAACCATGTCTAGTAACGTTCTATTTCTCCTCTCGGACACACCGTTCCATTGCGGTGTTCCTGGCGGAGTGAGCTGTGAGATAATCCCACACTCCTTTAGATAGTCAGTAAACTCTCGACTTAGGTATTCTCCACCTCGATCAGAATGAAGTGCCTTGATATTTCGGCCTAGCTGATTCTGTACTTCATTCTTGAACTCTTTGAACTTGTCAAAAGATTCACTCTTATGTCTCATTAGATAGACATATCCATACCTACTGAAATCATCAGTGAAGGTAATGAAGTATGAATAGCCACCTCTGGCATGTTTACTAAATGGCCCACACACATCACTGTGTATAAGGTCAAGTAAACCTGAAGCCCTTTGACCTTTGTGAGGAAAAGGAGCCTTCGTCATTTTACCCATTAAACAAGCTTTGCATGTATCAATCTCCTCATAGGAGAATGATCCCAGCAGTCCATGATCATGCAACCGCTTAATGCGCTTCTTGTTAATATGGCCTAAACGACTATGCCATAGCAAGGTGCTGTCATCAGCATATTTGTATTATCAATGTTTTGTATAGAATATTCCATGTCCAACATGAATAACCCATTGTTAATTGAACCAGTAGCATAAACAATATTATCAAGAGTAAGATAACACTTTGAAATCTTGCATTCAAAGGAAAACCCTTTCCTGACAAGAGCAGGAATAGAGATAATATTTTTGGTAATACTGGGTACAAAGTAACAATTGTTTAATTCTAATACAATGCCAGATGGTAATGAGATGTAATAATCCCCTACAGCAACAACAGCAACCCGTGCCCCGTTTCCAACTCGTAGGTCCACCTCATGCTGTCCCACCTGTCTTCTTCTCTTGAGTTCCTGTACATTTGAACAAATGTGAACTCCACATGCAGTGTCCAACACCCATGAAATAGAAGAAGAAGATATCATGACCTCAGTCACAAATATACCTGAGCCAGAAGCGATGCTTCCCTTCTTGTCTCCTTGGAGCACTTTACAGTCCTTTTTCCAGTGACCCAGTTGGCCACAATGGAAACACCTGTTGTCCTTCGACCGCTTCACCTTTTGTTTCAGAGCCTTGCTGTAGTTCTTGACAGGGGCCTTGCCCTTCTTCCCCTTCTTCTTGTTCCTGGAGGGGAACATCAAGACAGAGGTTGAAGGCTTTCCCTTCAGAGTTTCCTCCGTAGTCAAGAGCATATTCAGCAACTCTGCCGGAGTACAATCGATTTTGTTCATATTAAAGTTAATAATGAACGCATCGAAAGAAGGCGGGAGAGACTGCAAAATAATGTCTACAGCAAGCTCCTGATTGATGGTATGCCCCAGTTTCTCCAGAGCCTCCTTGTGCCCAATCATCTTGAGCACGTGAGCTCCCACTGGGCTCCCTTCAGCCAGTTTGCTCTGAAAGAAAAGCTTGGTCAAATTATAGCGTTCAGTCCTCGCCTGTGCAGCATACAACATCTTGAGGTTTGCTATAATTTCTATAGCAGACATATCCTCATGCTGACGCTGCAGCGGTGGCGTCATAGACGCTAGCATCAGGCAAGCGACATCAATGCTATCATTGACATGCTTTTCATAGGCTTCACGAACCGCCCTTGCGGCGTTCGCAGCGGATTGAGGCGGCACAGCCGTCTCGAGGACATACAGTTTCCTCTCAGCCTTAAGAATGATCTTAAGGTGTCCGAACCAGTCTGAGAAGTTTGGCCCAGCAAACTTCTCCCTTTCCAGTAGAGATCGCACATTGAAGCTCATGGTGTTCGTTGCTGCAGGAATCTACAACAATGCAAGAACAGCAAGGTCAGTATCAATGTCTAGAATCAATCCAGGACTTAAGAAAGATTCTTTTCTCACTATTTTATCTGACTGAAAAATCCATTAAAACAGTCCGAAAGAGTAACACTCTTTTAGTGAGATGGGATCCAGATTTCATACTTGGTCTCCGCGTCCCGCTCAGGCGAGATAAGATGCACAGAGAGTACAAGCACTAATTTCTGGTAGGCAGTCCCTGCCAATCGCCAACTCGTGCGATTCCCCCTCATCTGGGCAATCCAGCAGACTGTGCCAACTGAGTTGGTATAACACAGTCTCTGATCCCACAGATGGCTGCCTCCATATAGCTAACATATGCCCCATATGTAGCCTACATGGTCAAGCTTACCTGACCTACTCCCTGGACCACCACGTGCTATGCTGAGCAACGAGAAGCGATAAATCCCTTCTCTGTAACACGCAAGTGAAATCACACACCGTCTGAAGATAGATGGACGTGCCCACTGAGTGGGTACAACACGGCTCCAACGATAGTCAGAACAGTGAGGTTTCGCGTCAGAAGGCTATCGAGTTTGATATTTTAGCGTTGGATTTTAACGGTCTTTTATCTTCTTAACTATCATGCAAACCCTATGGTGATAGCAGAAGATAAATAAATCATGCATTTCTAATTATTTAAACAATAAAAGAAAGCATGATGATCTTATGTGGTAAACGCCCATAAAGCCTAGGTAAGACCTTAAGTTATCTTAAGTCTTCATTTGCTTCTTGGGTCTTTTGCCTCTCATCTGGCCCAGACAAGGGCCCAAGCGCCCTCTGCAGCTCAGGTGCGCCCACCCGGTCAAGTCACTGCTGCATGCGCCTTGCTATGTGTGCTTTGAGCTCTTGTCAGATTAAAGGTACATTTTAATCTATCTAGACAAGATTTACTCGCAGGTCAATTAACATTTTATAAATTAATTAAACAGTGATTCGCAGATCACAACAAAAATTAATTTACACTTTTATCCAGGCTCGCAAGCCCCAGCACAGCACACATTAAAAGGGCAACCCACATAAGATGAAATAAACAAGCATATGCCATGGCATCCAATCAACATGTGATCCTATTACAAGAAAATAAAATTTTGAAAACCCCATAGGCATCAATTTTATTTTTCCTTATGTGCCCTACAACCTTACAACGGTCCATTGATAGGGATCCACTCATCCATCTAGTCAGTGAAAGTGCCCCTTAGATTAGGGGGTCCCCTTCTAGGGGGAGCATAACCCTAAAGCATATGGCGCATAAAATTTTCTTCTTGCGGAACTAGGGTTATAGGATCGATATGCATGCTAAAAGATCAACTTGATAATAAGAAAACAATCATACCATCGCCATGGGGAAGATGTTTCCTTGGAAGCAAAGATCAAAGTAGATCTTCTCCTTGTCGTCACACACAAGATGATGTCGCTATCTCTCTTGGTGCTCCTTGTGCTAGCAAGGTTCCAAGAGGTCCTTGTCGAGTGAAGGGAAAATGAGATCTCTTTCTTCTTGGCCGAATCCTCCTCAACCTTCAAAGTGTCGCCACACTCACGAGAGAGACGAGAGGAAGATGGGCGAGAGAAAACTGAGTGAGCGAAAATAGAGTATTTTCTATTTTGATGAGCGCACCCTCCAAATGGAGATCATGGTTACTAAAAATAGTAACCACTCCTCACCACAACGTTCACGCCAAGTGAACTTGTCGCCTACTCCTCTCCCTATGAACCAAGCGCTCATTTAGTGAGCCGGTTCACTTTGGTTCGGTTTAAGAACCAATCAAGCCAATGATCTAGTCTAGATCTTAAATAAACCCTAAGGTTCACGATCTAACCGTCGATCTCAACGATGCCCCTGATCTGACCGATCTGGCATGCATTCTCTCGATCGAAGCTTACCGATCTCAAGCCCTAATCAATCAAACATGATCAGACCAGATCTCACTCACAATCAGAGATTAAATCCCTTTAAACTGAACCCAAACAATTCAGTCCACACGATCTGACTTAAGTAAGCCATATCATCAAATTGTGCGACCCCAAGGGTTTCCTTTAAATGTCGGTAACGATAACTCGCGTTATCACGATCAGTGAGGGGTATCTAGCAACACATCACTATCTCCCGATATAAAGAAATGAGTCTTCCAAGACTACACCCAAACCACAGCACAAGTGTGAATCAAATCACAAGGCATGCATATTTCCTTTGCCACTGGATGTTCTTATTGGACAAGCCTGTCAAGCTTGTAATTCCAATATGATGAGCATGATTAGAACAGACGAACACTGTCACCTGGGTATGGCCATACACTCTCTCAATCATCTCATCCAGGGGGCCCCATTAGAACATCACACTCCTTAAACAAGGAGACGGCAATCCTTTGTCTATCACTAATGCTCTAACCTGACTCAAGCTCACCATCCAAGATAGTCTATAATCATTATGTTTCAAACGATATTGAACTATCTCAAAACAATGACAATCATCATTTAGAAAACACAAGTGATCTCAAGTCAGAGGAAATGTGCCACTTGTCATAATCAAGGAATATTCACATTGTGACAAACAATTGAACATCCTAGTAGGGTCTGTCCAGTACATCCCATGTACCCATGAGTCTACATCTTATTCCATGCTCGAAGCATCCTATAAGATTAGAACACATATTAGTCTTAACCATATCAAGGCTGTCTCATGTTCACCAAGATACATCGACTAAGGACATAATAGCTTGTCAGCCCAGCTGAACAGCTTTGAGACATTATTCAGAAGAACATATATTGCAGCAGACAATGTAGCTAACTGAATAACAACCATGCCTTTATAAACTTTAAGAGTTTATTACATGATACAGATACATTCCCACAGGCCTCAAACATTAGCCTTAAGGGCATACCCCAACAATCTCCCACTTGCACTTAATCTAATGGTTGAGAAATCTCAAACCCATATTATTACAGTGCTTCTCATGCTTCTGCTGCGCCAGAGGCTTGGTAAGCGGGTCTGCCAGATTGTCATCTGTATGAACCTTGCAGACTTTGATCTCGCCACGATCTATGATCTCCCTGATCAAATGAAACCGTCTCTGTATGTGCTTGGACTTCTGGTGCGACCGTGGTTCCTTAGCTTGTGCAATTGCTCCAGTGTTATCACAGAAGATAACCAAAGGATCTGCACTCGAAGGAACAACACCAAGTTCTCTCACGAACTTACGAATCCAGACTGCCTCCTTAGATGCTTCCGAGGCTGCAACATACTCGGCTTCTGTTGTGGAATCAGCAACAGTTGACTGTTTGAAACTCTTCCACACCACTGCACCTCCATTCAAGCTAAAAACATAGCCTGATTGCGATCGGAAATCATCCTGGTCCGACTGGAACGAAGCGTCAGTATATCCTTCAATACTGAGTTCTTCCTGACCACCATATATCAAGAACATATCTTTGGTCCTCCGCAGATATTTTAAGATGTTCTTGACTGCAATCCAGTGCGCCACACCTGGATTACTTTGGAAACGACTGGTTACGCTTAACCCGTAAGCGACGTCTGGGCGAGTACACAACATCGCATACATAATGGAACCAATAGCCGAAGCATAAGGCGTATTGTCCATTTCATCTTTCTCAGTCTGTGTTTGTGGACACTGACTCTTCGAAAGATTCAGACCATGTCTGACTGGAAGATATCCTCGTTTAGAATTCTCTAAATGAAATCTCTCCAGGACCTTATCGATGTAAGTACTCTGGCACAGCCCGAGAAGCCTCTTAGATCTATCCCTGTAGATCTTCACACCTAACACATAGGCTGCTTCTCCTAAATCTTTCATCTGGAAACATTTCCTCAGCCATGCTTTAACAGCATGCATTTCAGGAATGTCATTTCCAATGATCAAGATATCATCGACGTAGAGGACTAGGAAAGTAATCACGCTCCCACTAAACCTCTTATATACACACGGGTCATCTTCGTTCTTGATGAAACCAAATTCAGTGACTGATTCATCAAAACGAATATTCCAGCTTCTTGATGCTTGTTTAAGTCCATAAATAGACTTCTTTAACTTGCATATCTTATGACGATCTGCTGGATTAGTGAAACCTTCTGGTTGTGTCATATACACATCCTCATCCAGATTTCCATTAAGGAAAGCTGTTTTCACATCCATCTGCCAAATCTCATAATCATAATATGCAGCTATCGCGAAAAGAATCCGAATAGACTTAAACATGGCTACAGGTGAGAAAGTTTCATCATAATCTATCCCGTAGATTTGTTTGAAACCTTTCGCAACTAGCCTGCCTTTATAGGTAACCACGTTACCATCCATGTCAATCTTCTTCTTGAAGATCCATTTACAGCCTATAGGGATAACTCCCGAAGGCGGATCAACCAAATTCCAGACTTGGTTATCTGACATGGAGTCCATCTCGGCGCGCATAGCTTCAAGCCATCTCGCTGACTCCGGTCCACTGACCGCATCCGCATAAGTGAGGGGTTCATCATTGCCAATGATGTAGACTCCGTCATAGCGCTCAGGCTGTCGACGGATCCTACCCGATCTTCGCGGTTCCCGTGATATCTGAGCCTCAGGTTGTTCAATAACCTGTTCTACCGGCTCAGGCTCATCCAACTCTGCTTGAGCACTTTGTCCTTCCTCTGGATTCTCATCCAGTTTTATTTCTCTCCCACTGGCCTCTTGCAGAAGAAACTCCTTCTCAAGAAATATGGCCGTCCGAGCAACAAAAACCTTGTTCTCCTTGGGATCGAAGAAATAATAACCCTTAGTTTCCTTAGGGTAACCGACAAAGATACATTTGTCAGATCTGCTCTCTAGTTTCCCAGAGGCGAGCTTTTTGACATAAGCCTCGCAACCCCAGATCCTGATAAATGTCAAGCTTGGCTGTTTCCCATACCATAACTCATATGGCGTCTTTGAAACTGCCTTGGATGGCACTCGGTTTAGTACCTTTGCAGCTGTTTCCAGTGCAAAACCCCAAAAGGAGTAAGGAAGAGTAGCCTGACTCATCATAGAACGAACCATATCAAGTAGCGTTCTATTTCTCCTCTCGGACACACCATTCCATTGCGGTGTTCCTGGCGGAGTGAGCTGTGAGATGATCCCACACTCCTTCAGATAGTCAGTAAACGTATGACTTAGGTATTCACCACCTCGATCTGAGCGAAGTGCCTTGATATTTCGGCCTAGCTGATTCTGTACTTCATTCTTGAACTCTTTGAACTTGTCAAAAGATTCACTCTTATGTCTCATCAGATAGACATACCCGTATCTACTGAAATCATCAGTAAAGGTAATGAAGTACTGATAGCCACCTCTGGCATGTTTACTAAATGGCCCACACACATCACTTGTATAAGGTCAAGTAAACCTGAAGCCCTTTGACCTTTGTGAGGAAAAGGTGACTTCGTCATTTTACCCATCAAACAAGCTTTGCATGTATCAATCTCCTTATAGGAGAATGATCCCAGCAGTCCATGATCATGCAACCGCTTAATGCGTTTCTCGTTAATATGGCCTAAACGACTATGCCATAGCAAGGTGCTGTCATCAGCATACTTGGCTTTCTTAATATCAATTTGCTGTATCGAACATTCCATGTCCAACATGTATAACCCATTGTTAATTGAACCAGTTGCATAAACAATATTATCAAAAGACAAAATACACTTTGAAATATTGCATTCAAAGGAAAACCCCTTCCTGACAAGAGCAGGAATGGAGATAATATTTTTAGTTATACTGGGAACAAAGTAACAACTGTTTAGTTCCAATACAAGTCCAGATGGTAAAGAAATAAAGTAGTCTCCTACAGCAACAGCAGCAACCCGTGCCCCGTTTCCAACTCGTAGGTCCACCTCATGCTGTCCCACCTGCCTTCTTCTCTTGAGTTCCTGTACATTTGAACAAATGTGAACTCCACATGCAGTGTCCAACACCCATGATACAGAAGAAGAAAACATGACCTCAGTCACGAATATACCTGAGCCAGAAGCAAAGCTTCCCCTCTTATCTCCTTGGAGCGCTTTACAGTCCTTTTTCCAGTGACCCAGCTGGCCACAGTGGAAACACCTGTATTCCTTAGACCGCTTGACCTTCTGCTTCAGAGCCTTGCTGTAACTCTTGACAGGGGCCTTGCCCTTCTTCCCCTTCTTCTTGTTCCTAGAAGGAACCATCAAGACAGAGGTTGAAGGCTTACCCTTCAGAGTCTCCTCAGTGGTCAAGAGCATATTCAGCAGCTCTGCCGGAGTACAATCGATTTTGTTCATATTAAAATTAATAATGAACGCGTCGAATGAAGGCGGGAGAGACTGCAGAATAATGTCTACAGCAAGCTCCTGGTTAATGGTATGCCCCAGTTTCTCTAGAGCCTCCTTGTGCCCAATCATCTTGAGCACGTGAGCTCCCACTGGGCTCCCTTCAGCCAGTTTGCTCTGAAAGAAGAGCTTAGTCAAATTATAGCGTTCAGTCCTCGCCTGTGCAGCATACAGCATCTTGAGGTTTGCTATAATCTGTATAGCTGACATATCCTCATGCTGACGCTGCAGCGGTGGCGTCATAGACGCTAGCATCAGGCAAGCGACATCAATGCTATCATTGACGTGCTTTTCATAGGCTTCCCGAACCGCCCTTGCGGCGTTCGGAGCGGGCTGCGGCGGTATCGCCGTCTCGAGGACATACAGTTTCCTCTCTGCCTTAAGAACGATCTTAAGGTGTCCAAACCAGTCAGAGAAGTTCGGCCCAGCAAACTTCTCCCTTTCCAGTAGGGATCGCACATTGAAGTTCATGGTGTTCGTTGCTGCAGGTATCTACAACAATGCAAGAACAGCAAGGTCAGTATCAATGTATAAGAATCAATCAGGACTTAAGAAAGATTCTTTTTCTCACTATTTTATCAGGCGTGAAAAATCCAGCAAAACAGCCCGAAAGAGTAGAACTCTTTTAGTGAGATGGGATCCAGATTTCATACTTGATCTCCGCGTCCCGCTCAGGCGAGATAAGATGCACAGAGAGTACAAGCACTAGTTTCTGGTAGGCATTCCCTGCCGATCGCCAACCCGTGCGATTCCCCTTCATCTGGGCAATCCAGCAGACTGTGCCAACTGAGTTGGTACAACACAGTCTCTGATCCCACAGATGGCTGCCTCCATGTGCTACCATATGCTCCACATATGTAGCCAACACGGTCAAGCTGACCCGACCTACTCCCTGGACCACCATGTGCTATGCTGAGCAACGAGAAGGGATAAATCCCTACTCTGTAACACACAGGTGTAATCCCACACCCTCTGAAGATAGATGGACGTGCCCACTGAGTGGGTACAACACGGCTCCAACGATAATCAGAACAGTGAGGTTTCGCGTCAGAAGGCTTACGAGCTTGATATTAAGCGTTGGATTTTCACGGTCTTTTATCTTCTTGCCTATCATGCAATTCCTATGGTGATAGCAGAAGATAATTTAATCATGCAATTCTAATATTATACAATAAAAGAAAGCATGTATCTTATGTGGTAAAAGCCCATAGCCCTAGAAGACCTTAACCTAACTTAAGTCTTCATTTGCTCTTCATGGGTCTTTTGCTGCTCATCTGGCCCAAACCAGGGCCCAAGCGCCATCTGCAGCACAGGTGCGCCCACCAGGAAAATGCGCCAGGTCCTAGGGTCGAACCCTAGACCTCCCACCTGGTCAAGCCACTGCTGCATGCGCCTCTGCCAAGTGTGCTCTGTGCTCTTGTCAAATTAAATTACAAATTTAACTATCTAGACAAGAGTGACACGTAGGTCACTTACAATTATAAATTAAAACACAGTGATGCGCAGATCACAATAATTAATTTACAACAATTAATACAGGCACGCAGGCCCCAGCACAGCACACAATTAATATGGGCAGCCCACATAAGACTAAATAGACAAACATATGCATCAATCAACAACGATGTGATCCATCATAAAAAAAAATTAAAATTTTCGAAAACCCCATGGGATCAATTTTAATTTTTCCTTATTTGCCCTACAACCTTACAACGGTCCATCACTAGGGATCCACTCATCCAACCTAGTCAGATCCACTGCCTTTACATGCACCAAGTCCTAACTGACTTGAGTCGACCATAAGGTCAACCATGCATGCGTCAGGGCTGAACGACCACACTGAGGTCTGGCAAGCGGGCGTGACCCCGGGCCTAACTCAGGTGCGTTCATTAATCGTCTCAATCAGACATCGCTACACACCTGTCTGCAGTCGACCTATAGCCACCATAGGCTTGCGCCAAGGTGCTATCTGGTCGACCCATTCAGGCTGTCAGATGATCTGATCAGACATTCTGGATCTAACATAGGGGTTGACTTCAACCCTAATAACCCGTCTAAGGGTTTATAGTAAAGCCTTAGATCTATGATGAGTCGCGCAAGTATTCAAGTTTTGTAAAACAAAAACAAGATGCGCCAACTTACAACATACATGCGCCAATAGATGGAAACATATATCATACATGAAGTTTCGCAAGATGATAAAACCAATCATACAACTTTCGCATGTTATAAAGATCTAAGCATATGGAATCACAAGGCCAAAGCAATCATAATGAACATGCATTCAACCATGCTCTGATACCAATTGAAAGTGCCCCTTAGATTAGGGGGTCCCCTTCTAGGGGGAGCATAACCCTAAAGCATATGGCGCATAAAATTTTCTTCTTGCGGAACTAGGGTTATAGGATCGATATGCATGCTAAAAGATCAACTTGATAATAATAAAACAATCATACCATCGCCATGGGGAAGATGTTTCCTTGGAAGCAAAGATCAAAGTAGATCTTCTCCTTGTCGTCACACACAAGATGATGTCGCTATCTCTCTTGGTGCTCCTTGTGCTAGCAAGGTTCCAAGAGGTCCTTGTCGAGTGAAGGGAAAATGAGATCTCTTTCTTCTTGGCCGAATCCTCCTCAACCTTCAAAGTGTCGCCACACTCACGAGAGAGACGAGAGGAAGATGGGCGAGAGAAAACTGAGTGAGCGAAAATAGAGTATTTTCTATTTTGATGAGCGCACCCTCCAAATGGAGATCATGGTTACTAAAAATAGTAACCACTCCTCACCACAACGTTCACGCCAAGTGAACTTGTCGCCTACTCCTCTCCCTATGAACCAAGCGCTCATTTAGTGAGCCGGTTCACTTTGGTTCGGTTTAAGAACCAATCAAGCCAATGATCTAGTCTAGATCTTAAATAAACCCTAAGGTTCACGATCTAACCGTCGATCTCAACGATGCCCCTGATCTGACCGATCTGGCATGCATTCTCTCGATCGAAGCTTACCGATCTCAAGCCCTAATCAATCAAACATGATCAGACCAGATCTCACTCACAATCAGAGATTAAATCCCTTTAAACTGAACCCAAACAATTCAGTCCACACGATCTGACTTAAGTAAGCCATATCATCAAATTGTGCGACCCCAAGGGTTTCCTTTAAATGTCGGTAACGATAACTCGCGTTATCACGATCAGTGAGGGGTATCTAGCAACACATCACTATCTCCCGATATAAAGAAATGAGTCTTCCAAGACTACACCCAAACCACAGCACAAGTGTGAATCAAATCACAAGGCATGCATATTTCCTTTGCCACTGGATGTTCTTATTGGACAAGCCTGTCAAGCTTGTAATTCCAATATGATGAGCATGATTAGAACAGACGAACACTGTCACCTGGGTATGGCCATACACTCTCTCAATCATCTCATCCAGGGGGCCCCATTAGAACATCACACTCCTTAAACAAGGAGACGGCAATCCTTTGTCTATCACTAATGCTCTAACCTGACTCAAGCTCACCATCCAAGATAGTCTATAATCATTATGTTTCAAACGATATTGAACTATCTCAAAACAATGACAATCATCATTTAGAAAACACAAGTGATCTCAAGTCAGAGGAAATGTGCCACTTGTCATAATCAAGGAATATTCACATTGTGACAAACAATTGAACATCCTAGTAGGGTCTGTCCAGTACATCCCATGTACCCATGAGTCTACATCTTATTCCATGCTCGAAGCATCCTATAAGATTAGAACACATATTAGTCTTAACCATATCAAGGCTGTCTCATGTTCACCAAGATACATCGACTAAGGACATAATAGCTTGTCAGCCCAGCTGAACAGCTTTGAGACATTATTCAGAAGAACATATATTGCAGCAGACAATGTAGCTAACTGAATAACAACCATGCCTTTATAAACTTTAAGAGTTTATTACATGATACAGATACATTCCCACAGGCCTCAAACATTAGCCTTAAGGGCATACCCCAACAGTCAGATCCACTGCCCTTGCATGCACCAAGTCCTAACTGACTTGAGTTGACCTATTGGTCAACCATGCATGCGCAAAGGGCTGAACGACCTCATGAGTTCTAGCAAGCGGGTGTGACCCCGGGCCTAACTCATGTGCGTTCACAGGTTGTCTCAACCAGACCTCGCTACACGCCCTTGATGCAGTCGACCTATAGCCACCTCGTGCTTGCGCACAGGTGCTACCTGGTCAACCCATCTAGGCTGTCAGATGGTCTGATCAGACTATTTGGATCTAACCTAGAGGTGACTTCAACCCCATCAACCCGTCTAAGGGTTTATAGCAGGCGCAAATGTAGATCTAGGTGATAGGCGCGCAAGATATAATGATTTTTAACAAATACATTCAACAAGCGCCAACATGAAACAATCATACATGCGCAAACAACTAAAACATGAAGTTTCGCATGTAAACATTAGATCTTTACATTAGCGCAAACAAGTTATATCATAGATGCGCCAACATCTAATGACTAGCATGTTATCATGGTGATAGATCTACTATATTGGCGCAAATAAGGATCACTCAATGCAATCATATGATTCATGCATAAACCATAGCTCTGATACCAATTGAAAAGTCCCCTTCAAGGGGGAGCGCAAAGGGGGTGAAACCCTAATAAAGGGGGCGCATGAAAAATTTCTAGGGTTTCAACTAGATCGATTGCATGAATACATATGATTAACTTGGTTATATTGCAAAGATCAAGTTAAGATCTTTTACCATAGCCATGATGAAGGAGGCGGCTTGGAAGCAAGAGAGCAAATAAGCACTCCTCCAAAGAAAACGCACACTAGATGAGAGATGGCTACCTCCTTGGATGTTCCTTGTGCTAGCAAGAATCTCCCAAGTTTCTTGTCGTGTGTCGAAGTAGTGAGATGCTTGGCCGAACTCCCTTCTCGTCAAGGAAGAAAACCTCTCCAAGAGCCAAGGCGACAAATGAATTGAATTGGCCATAATCTTTGAGGCGTTTTCAAGAGATGGCGTTTCATGACTTCCAAATATGGAAAGTCATGAAGCCATGCGCTCACCCATAAGAAAACCGCCCAAACACAATTAAGCCTTGAACCATGCGTTCACATATGTGAACCGGTTCAAGCCAACTCAATTCAATTCAATTCGGTCCAAAGACCAAACCAAAACAGCCCATGGTCTAGATCTCTCTGAACCAAATGGCTCAAGATCTAACCGTTCATCTCATGATGTTCCTGATCTCACCGATCTAGAATCATCTCTCTCGATCGAAGCTTACCGATCTCAAGCCCTAATCAATCAAACATGATCAGACCAGATCTCACTTACAATCAGAGTTTAAACTCCTTTAAACTGAACCTCAACAATTCAGTCCACACGATCAGGCTTAAGTAAGCCATATCATCAAATTGTGCGACCCTGAGGGTTTCCTTTAAATGTCGGTAACGATAACTTACGTTATCACGATCAGTGAGGGGTATCTAGCAACACATCACTGTCTCCCGATATAAAGGAAAGAGTCTTCCAAGACTACTCCCAAACCACAGCACAAGTGTGAATCCACTTCACTAGGCATGCATGTTTCCTTTGCCACTGGATGTTCTTATTGGACAAGCGTGTCAAGCCTGTAGCTCCAATATGATGAGCATGATTAGATCAGATGAACATAGTCACCTGGGTATGGCCATACACTTTCTCAATCATCTCATTCAGGGGGGGGCCCTTTAGAACATCACACTCCTTAAGGAGACGGCAATCCTATATCTATCACTGGTGCCCTAACATGACTCATGATCATTATCCAAGATAATCTATAACCATTATGTTTCAAATGATATTGAACTACCTCAAAACAATGACAATCATCATTTAGAAACACAAGTGATCTCAAGTCAGAGGACATGTGCCACTTGATGCAAACAAGGATTATTGACATTGTGACAAGCAATTGAATATCCTAGTAGGGTCTGTCCAGTACATCCAATGTACCCATGAGTCTACATCTTATTCCATGCTCGAAGCATCCTATAAGATTAGAACACATATTAGTCTCAATCATATCAAGGCTGTCTCATGTTCACCAAGATATCTCGACTAAGGACATTACAGCATGTCAGCCTAGCTGAACAGCATTGAGACATTATTCAGAAGCACACTTATTGCAGGAGACAATGTAACATACTGAATAACAACCATTGCCTTTATAAACATAAGAGTTTATATACATGATACTGATAGAATCCCAAGGCCTCAAACATTAGCCTTAAGGGCATACCCTAACATTGGTGTCATGAGTTATCCTCATAAGTGACAGGAGATGCATTGATCCCTTGACTTAAGGTCATTGATCATTCTATATGGTGAGGGACTTGCTTTGATACAACCTAACACCTTGCCATAGTTGGGAGGTCATAACGGTTGTCATTAAGCATGTCACGACCCATATGAGAAGGTCAATGGACAGACATAGGATTTGCCCCTTCCTTAGGGAAGTTTGATATCCAAGGAGCTCCTCTATGGTTCTATGACTGAGAGTGTAAGGCCATACCCAGGTGAGAACCTGTTTTAGTCATAGCCATGTGATTGGATGAAAACAAGTGGTGACACACTTGTCCAATCGGATATCAGTTCGGCAAAGAGACTGTAATGCATCTATACCTAGTTGCGATGATGGGGATGTCGATGTCGATATCCATTCCAATGACCTGGGTAGCAGCGATGCACTGCTAGGTGCCACTCACTACTTTTGATGACCTTTGGTCAGCACTGCCAGCGTCAGAGGAACCTACAGGGTCGCACACCTTGATACTTGAGTTCTCGTATTGATCGGGAAGCCTTATGATCGAGTTATTCGATAACTCGGATCTAATTGGGAGATTTCATCAGCGCCAATGGGCCTGATGAGATGGAAGGATATTATTGGAGCCAAACTTCATTTTTGGCAGGTTGACCCGTATTTGACCATGGTTGGTCACATTTGGATTAGGGTTGCATTGGATTGGATCCAAGTGCTTAATCAACCCATGTAATGGAGTTTGGGCTAGCTCATTATCCAATGAGGCCCAATAATAAGTTGTCATGAAGAGAAGAAAGGCTAAAAGAGTATAATGGGGACAAATCTTCTCCCCTAGGCGCCTATGGGCATAATGGGGAGAAGTGGCGCAATTTGCTTCATAAGGAAGCAATTGGCACCTCCCCCTTAATCCCTTATGGTATGAATGCCTCTATGGCATTACTTTGGGCGCAAGGCTATTGGTGTATATGCCCTAGGACCTAGTTTTGGTCAACTTATGTACTACATGACATTGATATTTATATATCATTCTGGCATTGTTGTTATCATTGTTTGTCTACACCTGCGATTGTGTATTTACATGATAATGTCCCTGGAGACAGATTGAATCTGTGCTCAAATAATTGTCCCCAGTCGATGTACCTGAGTGGATATGGGACAACTCTGGTACTTGTGAGACTGGTATGTGGGCTGGTTAGGCACGTGGTGCTAACGCAGACACATGGGTATATCATTGGAGGATATACTGGATAGACCCGCTATGAGGCTATGACTTGGTGTCATGAGTTATCCTCATAAGTGACAGGAGATGCATTGATCCCTTGACTTGAGGTTATTGATCATTCTATATGGTTAGAGACTTGCTTTGATACAACCTAACACCTTGCCGTAGCTGGGAGGTCATAACGGTTGTTATTGAGCATGTCACGACCCATATGAGAAGATCAATGGACGGACATAGGATTTGCCCCTTCCCTAGGGAAGTATGATATCCATGGAGCTCCTTTTATGGTTCTATGACTGAGAGTGTATGGCCATACCCAGGTGAGAACCTGATTTAGTCATAGCCATGTGATTGGATGAAAACAAGTGGTGACACACTTGTCCAATCGGATATCAGTCCGGCAAAGAGACTGTAATGCATCTATGCCTAGTTGCGATGATGGGGATGTCGATGTCGATATCCATTCCAATGACCTGGGTTGCAGCGATGCACTGCTAGGTGCCACTCACTGCTTGTGATGACCTTTGGTCAGCACTGCTAGTGTCAGAGGAACCTACAGGGTCGCACACCTTGATACTTGAGTTCTCGTATTGATCGGGAAGCCTTATGATCGAGTTATTGGATAACTCGGATCTAATTGGGAGATTTCATCAGCGCCAATGGGCCTGATGAGATGGAAGAATATTATTGGAGCCAAACTTCATTTTTGGCAGGTTGACCCGTATTTGACCATGGTTGGTCACATTTGGATTAGGGTTGCATTGGATTGGATCCAAGTGCTTAATCAACCCATGTAATGAAGTTTGGGCTAGCTCATTATCCAATGAGGCCCAATAATAAGTTTTCATGAAGAGAAGAAAGGCTAAAAGGGTATAATGGGGACAAATCTTCTCCCCTAGGCGCCTATGGGCATAATGGGGAGAAGTGGCGCAATTTGCTTCATAAGGAAGCAATTGGCGCCTTCCCCTTAATCCCTTATGGTATGAATGCCAATATGGCATTGCTTGGGGCGCAAGGCAGGGCCTTGGTGCACAAAGAAAGGCATGGGCTCTAAAAGGAATGGTTGAATGAGAATTATGGAAATGTCTTGGAGACTTTCCTTATCTCAAACCTTCTCATCCTAACCACCCACTTGTCTTAATCCTAGCCTTTCATAAATCGTCTCTTGCCCTATAAAAGAGGACCTAGCCGAGCCTTCTTGAGAGTGATCAATCCTTGAAGGCGTGAACGCAAGAAGAGGGGCGAGTGCTAGGAGCAAGGGCGCATCTTCCTTCTTCCATAACTGCAAACCTCTTTCTCCTTTCCTCTTGGCGCAAGGAACTTTAGTGCTTGGCGGTTTGGGTAGTCTTCCTTCTTCTCTTGGCGCATCATCTCTCTTGGTGGCGCAAGTGAAGTAGAGCATCTCCCTAAGGCTTGGATCTTCTTCCCGAGGCTAGCACCGGGCGTGGAAGAAGAGAACTCAAGAGATCCGTGTGTGTGAGACTGCAAAGGGCGCACACTTGGGCGCCTGCAATGGCATCGCTCTACATTGCTCTTAAGGTATTTCCTAACTCATCGTGTCAACTCCCTTGCTTGCGATCTTCACTGGGTTTTTGGGACCGGCCTGTTTCGGGGACATTCTTCCGCTGTGTAAAATGTATATCCATGACTCTGAAAATTGTAAAATGTCCCCGGGGTTTCCCAACAAAGGCAAGGCCTTGGCACACAAAGAAAGATATGGGCACAAAAGGAATGGTTGAATGAGAATTATGGAAATGTCTTGGAGACTTTCCTTGTGTCAAACCTTCTCATCCTAGCCGCCCACTTGTCTTGATCCTAGCCTTTCATGAACCGCCTCTTGCCCTATAAAAGAGCACCTAGCCGAGCCCTCTAAAGAGTGATCAATCCTTGAAGGCGTGAACACAAGAAGAGGGGCGAGTGCTAGGAGCAAGGGCGCATCTTCCTTCTTCCATAGCCGAGAGTTTCTCCTTCCTTTCCTCTTGGTGGCTTGGCTTGTTTCCTTCTTCTCTTGGCGCATCTTTTCTCTTGGTGGCGCAAGTGAAGTAGAGCATCTCCCTAAGGCTTGGATCTTCTTCCCGAGGCTAGCACCGGGCGTGGAAGAAGAGAACTCAAGAGATCCGTGTGTGTGAGACTACAGAGGGCGCACACTTGGGCGCCTAGATCGGCATCACTCCAAATTGCTCTTAAAGTATTTCCTAACTCATCGTGTTGACTCTCTTGCTTGCGATCTTCACTGGGTTTTTGGGACCGGCCTGTTTCGGGGACATTCTTCCGCTGCGTAATATGTATGTCCATGACTCTGAAAATTGTAAAATGTCCCCGGGATTTCCCAACACGCAGACATATGGGTATATCAGTGGTGGATATACTGGATTGACCCGCTGTGAGGCAAAGACTTGGTGTCACAAGTTATCCTCACAAGTGATAGGAGATGCATTGATCTCTTGACTTGAGGTCATTGGCCATTCTATATGGTTAGGGATATGCTTTGATACAACCTAACACCTCGCCGTAGTTGGGGGGTAATAACGGTTGTCATTGAGCATGTCACGACCCATAGGAGAAGGTCAATAGACAGACAGAGGATTTACCACTTCCGAAGGGAAGTTTGATATCCATGGAGCTCCTCTATGGTTCTATGACTGAAAATGTATGGCCATACCCAGGTGAGACCTGATTTAGTCATAGACATGAGATTGAATGAAAACAAGTGGTGACACACTTGTCCAATCGGATATCAATACGACAAAGAGACTGGAATGCATCTGTACCTAATTGCGATGATGGGGATGTCGATGTCGATATCCATTCCAATAACCTGGGTAGCGGCGATGCACTGCTAGGTGCCACTCACTGCTTGTGGTGACCTTTGGTCAGCACTGCCAGTGTCAGAGGAACCTACAGGGTCACACACCTTCATACTCGAGTTCTCATATTGATCGGGAAGCCTTATGATCGAGTTATTGGATAACTCGAATCTATTCTGGAGATTTCATCAGTGCCAATGGAACTGATGAGTTGGAAGAAACTTATTGGAGCCAACTTCTAATTTTGGCAAACTGGCCAAATTAACCATGGTTAGCCTCATTTGACCTTCGGTCACATTGGATATGATCCAATAGCTTGGTTAACATGGGTAATGATCTTTGGGCTAGGCCCATTACTTAGTTGGGTTCACTAATAAGTTCTCATGAAGAGGAAATAGCCTAAAAGGGTATAATGGGGAGAAATTCCCCATAGGCGCCTAAGGGGCATAATGGGGTGTAGTAGGCAAATTTGCTTCATTATGGTAGCAAATTGCGCCTAGCCCTAACCCTAAGCGCCTCTTGCCCTATATATGAGTCCCTAGCTGCCCCCTCTCTTGATGTTCTATTCCTTGGAGGCGTGAACACATCAAGAGGCGTGGGCAAAGAGGCATAGGCGCATCTCTTCCTCTCCAAGCCGCAAGCATCTCTTCTCTTCTCCTCTTGGCGAATGTGAGGGAAATCCTTGGTGTCTTCATCATCTTCCTCCTCCCTTGGCGCAAGAGAAGCAAGAAGGTTGGCGGCTTCATCTCCTACCACTTCTTCCATTGGCGCATATACCTTGGAGGTGGCGCAAGGCTTGAAGATGGTGGACAAAAGGCTTGGATCTTCTTCCCGAGGCTAGCACCGGGCGTGGAAGAAGAGGACTCAAGGGATCCGTGTGTGTGAGACTGCAGAGGGCGCATGCTTGGGCGCCTATCACGACATCAGCCTCACCTTGTTTTAAGGTATATTCTATCTCATCGTGTCGACTCCCTCGCATGCGATCTTCACTGGGTTTTTTGGGACCGGCTTGTTTCGGGGATATTGGTTCCGCTGCGCAATGGTTTTGTGTAATTTCTATCTCCGAAAATTGTAAAATATCCCCGGGGTTTCCCAATAGTGGTATCAGAGCAACTTCTGAGACTCGAACGATGTATTTTCATGTTTTCCATGCTCACATGTCATATCTCAATTTTCGCAAATTGCATGATCGCACGGCAAACGATTTTTCTAAAGTAGGAAAAATTAGGGTTTCTTGTTTCTATCATCTTTTCAATCTCTTTTGGATTTTTCTGGGTTATTTTTCTTGTATGATTTAAGGATCAAAGGTGCACGTGGTTTTGTCCAGTAGAACGGGAATTGTGTCTTCGTATTGGTCGGGTCTCTTGATCTGACAAAATTACCAGCCGAGAGGATCTTTGAAATCATCATGAATAATTGATCGCAAATAACTTAAAGATTTGTGATAAGAAGATGAGGAAAAGAGACTGGTTTTATGAAAAAGTAAAATTTCAGATTTTATGTTTTTCATGAGCATGTAGAATTGCATGTGTAGATACCTTACTTGTGCATAATGTTGTGATCATGAGTCAAGCCCCTCTTGTATGCCTGTGATGTACTCTTGTGAGGCCTGCGTGCAGCTTTTCTTTATTTTAAATAAGAAGAAGATTAGGGTGACGCATATCACTTGAAGAAATGGTGCATGCATGCTTGTTTGCGCACCTTGATTGGTGACGCAAGAAGTACCCTTCATTGATGGCGCATGGTGAGTGGCGCAAGTTTGACTTGGCCGAGCCTTTGGGCTTGTGTGCTATGTCTCTTGGCCCTTACATGGTGGCGCATCACCCTTGAAGGAAGACCATGGCATTGGTTGAACCTTGGGGGTGTACCCCTAGGGTTTGGGTGTTAAACCATGAGAGAAGGACCTTGGAGCCACTTGAAGATAGAGCTAGAGGTCGGCTAGGTTAGGTCTTGTCTTTGGGGCTTGAATCCTAGGTCAAGAGTTGAACCTCCTTTTGGCATGGGTTGGTTCAATGTCTTGAATAGGCTATGATCACATCATTTATTTATTGCTTTCGATATCTGCTAAAGCATGCCTGTTTTATCATTATGTTATCACTATAGGATTGCATACCTGTAATGTTAGACAGAAGATAAAACTGATGAGACCTCAAAAATCCTCATAAATAAATATCAAGTCTAGTAGCCTTCTAACGCGTAGCCCTCACTAAGCTATCGATCAATGGTGTTGTGAACTGTTTCCCACCCTCATGGGACACACCCACTTATCTTTAGAAAGTGCGTGGTGGCAATGGTTTCCCCAGTCCGTTTTAATCGGGCGCGCCTTCGCAAGGAAACTCGTTGGCCCTAGGCATAACAGTTAGGAATGGACTTGACTAGATTTCCACATGTGCTGGGCATATGGTGGAACTCTAGAGGCATCGTTGAGAGGTTAGGGTTTCATGCTGTATCCAGCTCTCGTTGGACATGAAATGCCTAGACTGTCTCAATAAGGGGAATTGCTTGGAGCAATCAGCCGGCGTGCCCACCTTAGGAAGCATGGGTTACTTTGTGCATCTCATCCCACCCTCGTGGGACGCGAAGCCTCATGTGGAAAAGGGATCCCATCTCACTAGGAAGTCTTAAACTTCCTGATTGACTTTGTGGGTTGTCAATTCGATTAAAATAGTGGGAGCCATAATCATTTAAAACAAGTTTAGTTTAAATGATTTGAAGTAGTACTAATCTGTTGTTTCTTGACTGTTGTAGAACAATGGCAACGAACAATAGCGGTTGGTCACTGCGATCTATCCTTGAAAAGGACAAGTTGGTTGCATCTAACTTGATGGATTGGTATATGAACTTGAGAATTGTGCTCAAGCTCGAGAGAAAGCTCTATGTCCTTGAGCAGCCCATTCCTGAACCACTTCCATGCTCGGCCTCAGCGGGTGAGAGGGATGCTTATGATAAGCATCAGGCTGACACTTTAGAGGTTGCACAATTGATGCTAACCAACATGTTGCCTGAGCTTCAAGGGCAATATGAATTGAAGAGTGCCTCTGAGATTATTACTAATCTAAGACAGCTCTTTAATGAATTGGTTAGGCTCAATCCTCCTAAAGTTGATATTCAGTGTGTTGAGCCGAAAGGCTTGACCAAGGAACTGAAATTAAAGATGGAATGGATCAGGAACAATAAGTGCTATTCATGTGGAGGGCCACCTCACATGTTGAAGGACATAGTGCGATTTCAGAATGAGAAGAAGAGAGGCAAGGCTTCGTCTTCATACTCAGGTATTTATGTTACAGAAGTCAACCTTTCTACTTCTATGACATGGGTATTGGATACCGCATGTGGAGCTCATATTTGTACAAATATGCAGGGGCTCAAGAAAAGTAGATCGGTACGGGCTGGAGAGATTGACCTACGAGTTGGAAACGGGGCATAGGTTGCTGCTGTTGCTGTAGGAGTTTTGACTCTCTCCCTGCCATCTAGACTTCAGTTAGAGTTAGATAATTGCTATTATGTACCTTCGCTTACTAAGAACATTGTATCCATTCCTTTCTTGGCAAAGAAGGGATTTAAGTTTGAAATAAATAAGAACTCTTGTTCTTTTTCATTTGCAAATATGTTCTATGGGAAGGGTACTTTGTGCAATAGTCTATATGTGTTAGACATGGATAACTCTATTTGTAACATAAATAATAAAAGGACCAAACTGAGTGGTTCAGTTGGTGCTTTCCTATGGCATTGTCGATTAGCCCATATAAACAAAAATCGCATTCAACAACTCCATGCAAATGGGTTGTTAGATTCAAGTTCCTTGGAGGAATTTGATACATGTGAGCCTTGTTTGTTAGGGAAAATGACAAAGGCACCCTTCACCAAAATTGGTGAGAGGGAAATAGGTTTGTTGGATCTCATACATAGCGATGTGTGTGGACCATTCAATAAGCAAGCCAGAGGAGGACACAGCTACTTCATTACCTTTACTGATGATTTCAGTAGATATGGTTATGTCTACTTGATGAGACATAAATCTGAATCCTTTGAGAAATTCAAGGAGTTCAAGAGTGAAGTAGAGAACCAGCTTGGTAGATCCATTAAGGCTCTTCGATCAGATCGTGGTGGAGAGTACCTGAGCAGTGAGTTCCTTGACTATCTAAGAGAGTGTGAGATTCTGTCTCAACTCACTCCTCCTGGAACACCCCAATGGAATGGTGTGTCTGAAAGGAGAAATCGAACATTGTTGGACATGGTTCGATGTATGATGAGTCATGCAACTCTACCTCCCTCATTTTGGGGGCATGCACTTGAAACAGCTTCTCTAATGCTGAATAATGTTCCATCTAAGACTGTCTCAAAGATTCCATACGAGGTATGGAGTGGGAGACGTCCTAATCTTACTTTTATCAGGATATGGGGATGTGAGGCTTATGTCAAATGTCAGGATTCTAGCATGATATCCATGGAGCTCCTCTATGGTTCTATGACTAAAAGTGTATGGCCATACCCAGGTGAGACCTGATTTAGTCATAGACATGAGATTGGATGAAAACAAGTGGTGACACACTTGTCCAATCGGATATCAGTACGGCAAAGAGACTGGAATGCATCTGTACCTAATTGCGATGATGGGGATGTCGATGTCGATATCCATTCCAATGACCTGGGTAGCAATGTTGCACTGCTAGGCGCCACTCACTACTTGTGGTGACCTTTGGTCAGCACTGCCAGCATCAGAGGAACCTACAGAGTCACACACCTTGATACTCAAGTTCTCGTATTGATCGGGAAGCCTTATGATCGAGTTATTGGATAACTCGAATCTATCATGGAGATTTCATCAGTGCCAATGGGCCTGATGAGTTGGAAGAAACTTATTGGAGCCAACTTCCAATTTTGGCAAACTGGCCGAATTAACCATGGTTAGCCTCATTTGACCTTGGGTCACATTGGATTGGATCCAATAGCTTGGTTAACATGGGTAATGATCTTTGGGCTAGGCCCATTGCTTAGTTGGCTCACTAATAAGTTGTCATGAAGAGGAAATAGCCTAAAAGGGTATAATGGGGAGAAATTATCCCCATAGGCGCCTAAGGGGCATAATGGGGTGTAGTAGGCAAATTTGCTTCATTATGGAAGCAAATTGCGCCTAGCCCTAACCCTAAGCACCTCTTGCCCTATATATAAGGCCCTAGCCGCCCCCTCTCTTGATGTTCTATTCCTTGGAGGCGTGAACACATCAAGAGGCGTGGGCAAAGAGGCATAGGCGCATCTCTTCCTCTCCAAGCCACAAGCATCTCTTCTCTTCTCCTCTTGGCGCATGTGAGGGAAATCCTTGGTGTCTTCATCATCTTCCTCCTCCCTTGGCGCAAGAGAAGCAAGAAGGTTGGCAGCTTCATCTCCTACCACTTCTTCCATTGGCGCATATACCTTGGAGGTGGCGCAAGGCTTGAAGAAGGTGGACAAAAGGCTTGGATCTTCTTCCCAAGGCTAGCACCGGGCGTGGAAGAAGAGGACTCAAGGGATCTGTGTGTGTGAGACTGCAGAGGGCGCACGCTTGGGCGCCTATCACGACATCGGCCTCACCTTGCTTTAAGGTATATTCTATCTCATCGTGTCGACTCCCTCGCATGCGATCTTCACTGGGCTTTTTGGGACCGACCTGTTTCAGGGATATTGGTTCCGCTGTGCAATGGTTTTGTGTAATTTCTATCAATGAAAATTGTAAAATATCCTCGGGGTTTCCCAACAATTGCATATTGTCGAACTAGACCCAATCATGCATGAAACCAAATGGAACTAGGGTAGGAGTTCTTGGTGTGAATGTAGTGCATTTTTACAATGTATTCGCTGTTGATTTCCATGAATGCCGGCACATTACGTTATTCTTGAACCCCTGTTGCATACCGTCGAACTTGACCAATCATGAATGAAACCAAACGGAACTAGGGTAGGAGTTCTTTGTGTGAACAACATAGTGCATTTTTACAATTTATTCTTTGTTATTTCCATGAATGCCTACACTTTATTTTATTGTCGAACCCCTGTTATATATCATCGAAGTTGACCCAATAATGCATGAAACCAAATGGAACTAGGGTAGGAGTTCTTTGTGTGAACATAGTGCATTTTTACAATTTATTCTTTGTAATTTCCATGAATGCCTACACATTATATTATTGTCGAACCCCTGTTATATATCGTCGAACTTGACCCAATTATGCATGAAACCAAATGGAACTAGGGTAGGAGTTCTTTGTGTGAACGTAGTGCATTTTTACAATTTATTCTTTGTTATTTCCATGAATGCCTACACATTATTTTATTATCGAACCCCTGTTATATATCGTCGAACTTGACCCAATAATGCATGAAACCAAATGGAACTAGGGTAGGAAAGCTTGGTGTGATTCCAGTTTATTGCTACAAATTTGGCCTTCATTATTACCATGAATTTCTGCTTACCATGTTATTGTCGAACTTTCTTAGATATCGTAGAACTTGAACCCAAACTTGCATAGAAAGTATGGATAAGGGTATTGACAAGGTGACATCCACTCTTCTGATCGCGTTGACCTCATCAGATGAAGAAAGCATGCCAATTGAAGTTGATCCAACTAATATAAAATTGGTAAGAAACAAATGATATATGTTAGGAATGCCATGATCAACTCTATATACAATAATTGACACCAATGGAAAATAATGTACATGACAAGAAGTTGAGGATAAAACTAAGGTTACACACGGAATTGAAGATGGTAAGATTCATGAAATTGTGGAATATGAGAATGAAGAAAAAACTAAATCTGTTTCAAGTGCGGTGCCAGCTGTTGGAATGACCTTTTACAGTGAGGATGCAACCTACAACTTCTACAATGAGTATGCAAAAATGATGGGATTTAGTATAAAGAAATGGAATCTGGAGCGTAGGAAAGATGGTTCCTTGTCCTCACGTAAGTTGGTTTGTAGCAAACAAGGCATGAGACAAGTGCATAGGACACATGTTACTAAGAATCCTCAGCCAATTACACGAACTAATTGCATGGCACGCGTAGAATTCAAGATTGACACCAATAATTTATGGACTTTATGGAGATTAGAAACTAACCATAACCATCCAATGACAAGCCCCAATAAGGTACATTTGTTGAGATCACAGAGCAAAATTCTGCCATATCAACGGACTATGATTGACCACATGGCAGATTCTGGGATGAAGTCGCAGCAGATATATAACTTTTTTCAGCAAGGTGCAGGAAGTGATGAGAGGGTTGGTTTTGTAAGGGATGATAATATTAACTACATTAATAAGCGGAGGAGGAAAAAATTGGAGTGTAAGGACGCTGATGACTTACTTTAAGTATTTACAAAAACAACAGAGTACTGATCCCTCGTTCAATTATGCCATACAAGTCAATGAATGAAGAGAAATTGCTAATTTTTTTTGGACAGATAGTAGAGGGATTATAGATTATTCATATTTTGGAGATGTCATTTCATTCGATACAACTTTTCAAACGAATGCCTATGACATGCCATTTGCTCCAATTGTTGGTATAAACCACCATAAGCAAACAATTATATTCGGAGCTGCATTATTATATGATGAGACAACTGAATCATTTATTTAGCTATTTGAATCATTTTTAACGGCTATGTCAGGAAGGCAACCTACAACAATATTTATAAACCAATCAGCTGCAATAGCAAAAGCAATATAAATGGTGCTACCAAATACAACACATAGACTTTGTTTATGGCATAGTTTCCAAAATGCAACGACAAATTTATCTCAAGTGATTCACTTATTCAATACATTTTTAGGAGATTTTAAACATTGCATATATGAGTGTTGTTCTGTGGAAGAATTTGAAAAGATATGGAATGCTTTATTGAATAAGTATAATCTCGTTGACAATAGATGGATGATTAATTTTTATAGGCTGCATGAGAAATGGGCTGCATGTTATCATGTTAACACATTTTGTGCTGACATGACAACAACTCAACGAAGTGAAAGCATAAACTCTAATTTTAAAAAGTTCTTCAAGCGGAAATTATGTATGCTAGAGTTCATAGAACAGTATGACAATGAAGTGAAATTTTTTCATGAAAAAGAAGTAATTGCAGATTTTAAGAGCAGAAACAGTAGCCCAATCCAAGTACATGGAAACATGCAAATGATGACGGAGGCAATGATGTATACAAGAGTGATATACCAAGAGTTTGCTAAAGAATTTCATTCCCAATTATCAAGTTGCATCCACTTGATCCATGATGATAATATAAACATGATATTTAAGATATCTCCTACTGATGGTAGTACTGATGCGACCACGGCAGTGTCGTATTTCTGATGAAGTTCTCTGGTCAAAATCTTCATAAAATACGGTACCGTGAAAGATCTTCTGCCAAATACGGTAGTGCCGTAATTCCGTTAAGACTCTCTGGTTAAAAATGTCGCAAAATACGGTACCGTGAAGCTTCATACGGCAGTGCCGTATTTCGCCCAAATATGTCTGCTGCGAAATACGATACCGTGAGAGATCTTCTGCAAAATACGGTAGTACCGTATTTTAGCTAGAAGGTGTATTTTGCCTTGAAATTTGTTGGGTAGCTTCGTTTCGATGTCTGGAATCCATTGGTGTGCTCAAATCTTCCAAAATCCATCAAAATATAGCACTTTTAACCTGAAAATGATCAAAAACAAGAAACGGTGTAGATTCTGCAATATTTGATAATTAAGGCTTAAAAACAAGCAAAAGAGTAACATTATGGTTCAAAAGATTACTAAATAAGTACGGAAAATACTATGAAATTTAGAGTCATCAAACACATAAGGCTCAAACCTTGCTTGTCCTCAAGCAAAAATCAAGAAATTGATCAAAGGAGAAAACTTTCTCATGACGAATAAATTTCTAAAGCACAATCACCAATGAAAACTTTCGTTAACTATTCTATGGAATTTCAAACAGACATATCATCCTTTCCATCTGATTTTCAAGTTTCACTACTTAGTTAACTTCACAACTTGCATAAAGGGAATATCAATCTCAAGACCTTATCTAGCTTTCAATTCATAACCATTAACTTTTGTTTATAGGATTAGGGGTTCCAAGATCTTTTTTCACTCATAATCTCAAGATCTCTCTTTTTTCTTTTTTTTCTTTTTTCTTTTTTTTTCACATTCTCTAATTCGATTACCACCCTTTTTGCCGGTGACGAAATTAGAGTGCATTGATCACATAACCAACGCAATAGAACTCATATCCTCTTATTGGAATGGTTTACCAAGGATAGCGGAGTTTATGTGAATAGATTTCTCTCATGGCATGTACCCACATAGATACATGCATCTTTTATTCATTACTTCAACCCATGTCCTTTGGTACCACTGTGGTTTTCTCAGTGCCAAGTAGGGGAGTTCTCACTTTGTTTGGATCATGGAATCTCCTTTCCCAACAAATAGTAAATAGCATGAACATCAACTGAATTAATCTATCAATATCAATTCAAGAATTACACTCATATGCTGATTTTATTCAAAGAAGTAACTTCCCTTTAAAATCAAATTCCTCAGATAATATGTTTATCCAAAACCCCATCCATTGGTCAACGAAAAATTTTCAAAAGGTAGATATGTATTAGAGAAATAAACTCATCATAATAGGTCTAATCCTAATTTCAATTTTTCAACATGTAAATCATCAAGAAAAATTTTGGCATGATAATGGCAGTATTTTCTTAGATAAACAAACCACTCAAGTGCAGCAACGACAACCAGTAAATACCAAACAAATCTTATGGTATACCGAACTCATAGCATCAATCTAGAACATCAAATATCATATATACAACCAAATTGAACAGAAAGCATAGCAAATCCTCTAAATATTTCGGTACAACCAAATTGAAGTCTCAAAGCAATAGCAATCAAGTAGCGAGAATCCGTAGCAGTAGGAGGCAATAAGTTTGCAAAGTCATCCTTCTCTACATGAGGGTAAGATCAACACGGATTAGTGAACTCAAACAAAGTATGAGAATAGGGACGAGATACTCACAAAATCCTACTCATCTGACTGCGTCTCCTCCTCGTCTTCTTCAGCCGGGGCGACAGCTATGGGATCATGAGATGCTCCCTCACCTGCATCACCGTAGGTACCACCTCTCCTGGGGTCCTCGTAGCCAAAACGATCATAGAGAAAATTCCTCATGTCTTCCATATAGTTTTTCAACGCCTCGATATCCATATGAATGTAACTTATCTGCTCGTGTAACCCTCCTATGCCTCCAATCACCCTCTCCATCTGCTGCTCCTGCCTATACAACTGTGCAGTGATAGTCTGAAACCCTGGGTCTCGGTAACTCTGCCAACCTCTCTGATCTGGGGCTGCGTGATGTGAGGAGGATCCGGTGGCTCCTGGAGGCTGTGGCTCAGTGACTCTGGGTGGCGAGGAGTCAATATTCATACCAAACTGGTCATCACCCAAAGTAGGAGGTGGTGGTGGAAATGATGTCTCTGGTGCAGGTGTAGCGTAGGATATACAACTGGTTAATAGCTTCCAATTTTCAAGGCTCTGTACTGAGGTCCGTCCGGGGTTAGGCAATGGCAATGTGGGAAGACCTGGCTGAAGTATCAAACTATAAGTGTCCCCATCACGCTGAATCATCTTCATCACAATGCATGATTCAATATCTATCCTGGAGTTGCCTCGAGCAACCTCGATCCCATAGGACGCAATCCCAAGATGTAGTGCTATAGGAGTAAGGAAACCTCCTATCACTATAGCCCCTTTCTTAGCCCTTAACACCTTACTAAGGTGTCTCATGAAAAAGAAAGCTATATCTATAGTGTAACCATGAAGCATACTCTAGAGTAAATATAATTCAGCATGAGTGACAATACCATCACTATCTCCTCGCCTGAATATCGTGTGTGCAAGGACGTGGTGGGCATATCTGATGCAGGGGTTTGAAATCTTCAAAGCCCTTGCTGTTGAGGCTGAATACCTGCTGTCTGAGGAAATCTGATCCCAAAAGATATGCTCAAGAAATCCAATGGGTGGTTCTGTTCGCCCCTTCCGTGGGAAGTGGAATATGCGTCGAATTTCCTTGAATGTGAGCATTCTTTCTTCGTTCATCATCCTGAATCTGATTTCTCCCTCGGCGGTGTGATCCATGTATTCTTCCCAACTGACCTCTAAACTGCTTAGAACTTCTAGAACAACAGGTAGGTAAGTTTCAGATGTAATCTCAAAAAATTCTCTCAACCCTACCCTGTCATACATCCAAAACACATCGTCTTTCAGTCCAAGGATTTCTAAAGCTCTAATATCAGTGTATTTTGTTTTGATGATGCGTCGAGTAAGCAATATGTTATATCTCTGTTCATGCTCCTCATCCCTAAACACGATACCAAAGGGATTCGGTGGTGGCATCTGAGTTTTAGCTGGGGCTTTTCCTTTCTTCTTTGATTCCAACTTTTTGGTAGGTGCCATATTGTAGTGCAAAAAGAAATAAGGAACAACAGGGGAAACTTTGAGGAACTGGCGTTACCAAAATCGTGCGGCTAGAAAAATAGGCTGGGTTTGAAGCTTAGAATCTGGATTTCTAAGTTGAGATCGAGCTTCAGATCCTTTTGGAATGTGATCTCCTTTCTCCCCCGAAGATTTCTGAGCCTGGAAACAAATCAATCGACGCCCGGAAGAGAAGAATCGAAAGAGGTGAAAACTCGGCGGAAAACAGTGCAGCGACCTGGAAATAATCGTGATCGAGCTCGAAATCATCACAATTTTTGCTTGGAATTGGATGAAAGTTGAGGGGAAAGATCACATGAAGTTTCGGGAAGCAAATGCTTGAGGAAAAATAGAAAGTCAGCGCAAAATCAGGAGAAGAAACCTTAAGAACAGTGCGCCGAACCCTAAATACGGCACGTGAATACGTGGGGTCGAGTGTGAAATACGGTACCATATGGTGAATACGGCAGTGCCATAATTTTGCTACAGGTTTTGTACATGAAAACGCGGAAGAATACGGTATTGTGTGAAAATACGGTACCGTCGTATTTCGAAAAAATTTTCTATTAAAAATTTCTCACAATTACGGTACCGTGTAAGAATCCACGGCAGTGCCGTAAAACCAAAAAAAACTTTCTGTTCAGAAACGGCCAAAAATACAGTACCGTGAAAGAGTTACTTAAAAATACAGTACCGCCGTATAATGTTAGAATCTTTCTGTTTAAATCCGGCCAAAAATACGGTACCGTGCAAGCGACTACGGTACTGCCGTAAAACCAAAAAAACATTCTATTCAAAAAATGTTCAGAAATACGGTACCGTGAGAGTTCGTCGAGAAAATACGGTACTACCGTATTTTATAAACTAAATTCAAAAAAATTTCAAAAAATCGCTAAAAAATCAGAGAAGTAAGGGTTAACTCTAAACAAAGTAAACTAAGCAAAAAACAAACCAAAATCAAAGAAAAAGAAAAGGTTTTGCTTGGGTTGCCTCCCAAGAAGCACTAATTTAATGGTCTTTAGCTTGACCTATCCACACTTGGATTCGTTTGTATCTCATCAAGCAGATAATGTTCCCCTTCTTCAATTTGTTCTCCATGATAGTAGTGCTTCAATCTTTGTCCATTAGCTTTGAACACTCCTTTCTCTTCACTCCATATGTCGACGGCTCCGTGCGGGTAAGTCTTCTTCACCTGAAAAGGCCCAGACCATCGAGACTTCAATTTACTAGGAAAAAGTCTCAATCTAGAATTAAACAAGAGAACGAAGTCACCTGGTAGAAAATCTTTTCTGAGTATGTGCCGATCATGCCATCTCTTGGTTCTCTCCTTGTAGATTTTTGCATTTTCATAAGCAGAGAGTCTAATTTCTTCAAGTTCAATCAATTGCAGTTTCCTCTTTTCACTTGCACTCTTCAAGTCAAAATTTAATGCTCTAATCGCCCAGAATGCCTTATGTTCGAGTTCTATAGGAAGGTGACATGACTTGCCATAAATCAATTGAAATGGTGACATACCTATTGGTGTTTTGAAAGCAGTCTGGTATGCCCAAAGTGCATCATCAAGCTTAAGAGCCCAGTCCTTCCTTATTCTCGACACTGTTTTTTTTAATATCCCTTTAATTTCCCTATTAGATATCTCCACTTGTCCACTTGTTTGGGGATGATAAGGTGTTGCGACCCTATGATTCACCCCATATTTTCTAAGTAAAGCTAAAAACTTGTGTTCAATAAAGTGGGATCCTCCATCACTGATCACCACTCGCGGTACTCCAAATCGTGGGAAGATAACTCTTTTAAACAATTTCACCACAACTTTAGAGTCATTAGTAGGAGATGCAATGGTTTCTACCCACTTGGAAACATAATCTACCGCCACGAGTAGATAATTATTTCCTCTAGATGATGGAAAAGGTCCCATGAAATCAATACCCCAAACATCAAAAATCTCAACCTCAAGTATGGTGGACAATGGCATTTCATTCCTTTTATTTATGTTCCCCATCCTTCGACAATTATCACAAGACATTATAAAATTTCTTGCATCCTTAAACAATGTGGGCCAATAAAATCCAGATTGTAATACCTTAAAAACTGTCTTCTCAGTACTAGCATGCCCTCCATATGATGATCCATGGCATTGTGATAATATGTCTTTCGTTTCCTCTTCGGGGATACATCACCTGTATATTCCATCTGCACATCTTTTGAACACATAAGGCTCATCCCAAAAATAGTGTTTAACATCTGCTAAAAATCTTTTCTTGCCTTGGTAATTCAAATCAATAGGAAATATTTTTGCAACAAGATAATTCACAATATCTGCATACCAAGGGGCCTTAATCTGTTCAACTCTCATCAGTTGTTCCTCAAGAAAAGAATCATTAATGTCACCTTTTGTATCTTCAACCATCATCCTTGAAAGGTGGTCTGCAACTAAATTCTCTGTGCCTTTCTTATCCTTGATTTCTAGGTCAAACTCTTGCAGAAGCAAAATCCATCTCAACAACCTTGGCTTACTGTCCTTCTTCTGCATCAAATATTTAACTGCAGCATGATCGGTGTACACTATAATCTTTGAATTTATCAAGTAAGATTTGAATTTGTCAAATGTAAAAACTATGGCTAACAACTCTTTCTCAGTGGTGGTGTACTTTCTCTGTGTTTCATCTAGAGCTTTACTGGCATAGGAGATCACATGAGGCTTCTTGTCCTTCCTTTGCCCTAGAACTGCTCCCACTGCAAAATCGCTGGCATCACACATAAGCTAGAAAGGTAATTCCCAGTCAGGTGGCTGCATGATCGGTGCTGATGTCAAGGCCTTCTTCAATTCCTGAAAAGCAAATAGACATTTCTCATCAAAGTAGAATTTGGCATCTTTACAAAGTAAATCTGTTAAAGGTTTAGCAAGTTTAGAGAAGTCCCTGATGAACCTCCTGTAAAACCCTGCATGTCCCAAAAAGCTCCTGATTTCCTTGACAGTGGTGGGTGGTGCCAACTTCTCAATCACTTCTATCTTGGCCTTGTCCACTTCAATCCCTCTCTCTGAAATAAGATGGCCCAAAACGATCCCCTGTCTAACCATAAAGTGACACTTTTCCCAATTCAAGACAAGGTTAGTCTCTTCGCATCTCTGCAAAACTCTAGAGAAGTTAGCCAAACAGTCATCAAAGGAAAAAGCATAAACTGAGAAATCATCCATGAAGACATCCATGAAGTCTTCAATAAATTCAGAAAAGATTGCCATCATGCACCTCTGAAAAGTGGCAGGTGCATTGCATAAACCAAAAGACATTCTTCTATAAGCAAAAGTACCATATGGACATGTGAAAGTGGTCTTATCTTGGTCATCTGGGTGAATAGGAATTTGAAAGAATCCAGAATAACCATCAAGAAAATAAAAATAAGAATACTTGGCAAGTCTCTCAACCATCTGATCAATAAAAGGCAAGGGAAAATGATCTTTCCTAGTGGCAGTATTTAGTTTTCTGTAATCAATGCACATACGCCAACTAGTGACAGTTCTAACTGGTATTAACTCATTGTCTTTATTTTTCATTACTGTAACACCTCCCTTTTTAGGTACACAATGTACAGGACTTACCCACTTACTATCAGAGATAGGGTAGATAATACCTGCATCTAGCAATTTTAGCACCTCCTTCTTTACCACTTCCTTCATGGACAGATTGAGTCTTCTCTGAAAGTCTACATGCGGCTTATGCTCATCCTCCATGTGAATCCTATGCATACAAAAGGAAGGGTTAATTCCTTTCAAGTCATCAATAGTGTACCCAATTACCTTTCTATGAGTTCTTAGTTCTTTCAAGAGAAGATCAGTTTCCCTGGCATCTAATTGAGCATTTACAATTATAGGGTAGGTAGAGTTGGGACCAAGAAACTCATATCTAAGGTTATTAGGTAAAACTTTCAGTTCAACTTTAGGAATCTTTTCTTTTTCAATATCAAAAGTAGCACAATCCAAAATGTCATGTTTTTCATCATCAAAATCATCAAAATCATTCTCAAAACCAGTATTGTCATTTTCTTCACAAGAACTTCCCAAGGAATAAGAAGGAGAGTTAGAAAAAGGATTAGAAAGAGGAACATCAACAGAAGAATCATCAAACAAGCAACTAACATCATAGACTGTGTCATCAATAGCATGGATAGTACAGCAAGAACTAGCATATGCAGGTTTTTTCAATGAATTATTCAAATCAAATTCAATCTTGTCATTGCCAATTCTCAAAGTAAGTTTACCATTCCTTACATCAATAAGGGCTCCAGCAGTGGCTAGGAACGGTCTACCCAAAATAATAGGAATCTTGGCATCCTCTTCCATTTCAAGTACCACAAAATCAGCAGGTATGAAGTGCTTACCAACTTGTATAGGAACATCTTCCAAAATACCTACTGGATATTTCACTAATCTATCGGCGAGTTGCAAAGAAATTGTAGTCGGTTTAGGGGCTCCCATGTCCAGTTTCTTGCACACAGATAAAGGCATAAGACTAACACTCGCCCCTAGATCACATAGAGCTTGATTGAAAGCAACATTGCCAATTGAACAGGGTATCGAGAAGCTACCTGGATCCTTTAACTTTGGTGGCAACTTGTTTTGAATTAGAGCACTGCATTCTTCAGTTAGTGCTACAGTACTGTAATCCTCAATTTTTCTCTTGTTGGATAAGATTTCTTTTAAAAACTTTGCATAAGTAGGCATTTGGGATAATGCATCAGTAAAAGGAATATTAATGTACAGCTTTTTCAACACTTTCAAAAATTTCCCAAACTGCCTATCTAGTTTAGCTTGCACGATCCTCTGGGGGAAAGGGATAGGTGTACTATATGGTTGTGGAGAACTAGGTCTAGGCACCTCATCCTCACAAGGTAAGTCACCTTTCTGTGAAGATCCATTCTCTCTAGAAGGAGAAGAATCAGGAAGGGACTGCACTTGTGTGGGCTGTGGTTCCAAAACAGGTTCCTCACTAGGTATAACATTAGGCTCATCCTCTTCATCATCTAAGGGTCCCCTTGGATCTTCCAACTGTCTACCACTCCTAGTCATGATGGCATTACAATGTTCCCTGGGATTTGGTTCAGGTTTTGCAGGTAACTTCCCAGGGGGTCTATAAGGTGTATTAGCCTGTTGTGCTATCTGAGTTTCCAACATTTTGTTATGAGCAACAACACCATCCAACCTAGAGTTTATCTGCTTAAGGGTTTCTGTGATCTCATCATTTTTGCTCATCTGATTACCCATGAATCTCTCAAACATCTCTTCTAAACTAGATTTTTGGGGTTGATTCTGGTTTGACTGTCTCTGGTTATACCCCCTATTATCATTTTGCCCACTAGTTTGATTGTTACTTTTCCAAGACAGGTTAGGATGGTTGCGCCAACCAGGATTGTAAGTATTGGAGTAAGGGTCACTAGATCTAGCTTTGTTGTAACCTCCTACAACATTAACTTGCTCACTCTCTTGGTCAACTATAACTTTGCATTCCTCAGCATAATGTCCATTGTTCCCACAAACTTCACATACAACAGAAGAAACAGAAGCGGTTTGCATTTGAAAAGAATCAAAACGGTTACATAACGAGTCTACCTTTTCTGCAAGAGAGCGCCAACCATCACCATCGTTCTTACCATGAGAAGGCCGATAAAGCACTCCTCTCTCTGAAGCCCATTGGTTGTGATTTAGCGCCATCTCCTCAATCAAGGCATGAGCATCTTCAACAGTCTTGTTCATCAATGCTCACCCTGCAGCAGCATCAATAGTTAAGCGTGTATTGTAAAGAAAACCATTATAGAAAGTCTGAATTAAAACCCAGTTTTCCACTCCATGGTGGGGGCACTTCCGTTGGAGTTCATTAAAGCGCTCCCATGCTTCACTCATTGATTCTCCATCTCTCTGGGCAAAGTCTGTGATTTGATTCCTCAACTGGATCATCTTACTGGGAGGAAAGTACTTCTGCAAGAAGGCGTTTGACAAGTGCTCCCAAGTAGTGAACGTTCCAGTCGGGTGTGCATGAAGCCAGGCTTTTGCTCTATCCCTGAGAGAAAAAGGAAACAATTGTTGGGGTATGCCCTTAAGGCTAATGTTTGAGGCCTAGGGATTCTATGAGTATCATGTATATAAACTGGATTCTATGAGTATCATGTATATAAACTCTTATGTTTATAAAGGCAACGGTTGTTATTCAGTTTGTTACATTGTCTGTAGCAATAAATGTACTTCTGAATAATGTCTCAAAGCTGTTCAGCTAGGCTGACATGCTAATGTCCTTAGTCGAGATATCTTGGTGAACACGAGACAGCCTTGATATGATTGAGACTAATATGTGTTCTAATCTTATAGGATGCTTCGAGCATGGAATAAGATGTAGACACATGGGTACATTGGATGTACTGGACAGACCCTACTAGGATATTCAATTGCTTGTCACAATGTGAATAATCCTTGTTTGCAACAAGTGGCACATGTCCTCTGACTTGAGATCACTTGTGTTTCTAAATGATGATTGTCATTGTTTTGAGGTGGTTCAATATCATTTGAAACATAATGGTTATAGACTATCTTGGATAATGATCATGAGTCAGGTTAGGACACTAGTGATAGATATAGGATTGCTGTCTCCTTGTTTAAGGAGTGAGATGTTCGAAAGGGGCCCCCCTAAATGAGATGATTGAGAAAGTGTATGGCCATACCCAGGTGACTATGATCATCTGATCTAATCATTCTCATCATATTGGAGTACAGGCTTGACACGCTTGTCCAATAAGAACATCCAGTGGCAAAGGAAATATGTATGCCTTGTGAATGGATTCACACTTGTGCTGTGGTTTGGGTGTAGTCTTGGAAGACTCTTTCCTTTATATCGGGAGACAGTGATGTGTTGCTAGATACCCCTCACTGATCGTGATAACGAAAGTTATCGTTACCGACATTTAAAGGAAACCCTTAGGGTCGCACAATTTGATGATATGGCTTACTTAAGTCAGATCGTGTGGACTGAATTCTTTGGGTTCAATTTAAAGGGATTTAATCTCTGATTGTGAGTGAGATCTGGTCTGATCATGTTTGATTGATTTGGGCTTGAGATCGGTAAGCTTCGATCGAGAGAGTGGATGCTAGATCGGTGAGATCAAGAGCATCAGGAGATGAACGGTTAGATCTGGAACCTTAGGGTTTGATATGGTCTAGACCAAGTGGCTTGGCTCAATTTGGGTTTTGAACCAAATCTAATTGAACTGGTTCACTATGTGAACGCTTGGTTCAATGAGAGGTTCAATGAAAGGAAGTTTCGAACGTTCACTATGTGAACGCATGAGCCATTGAGACTTACCTATTTTGGAAGGCGGTTTTCAATGTTGAAAACAAAACGCTTCCATGTGGTAACGTTGCTCACTTCACTTCAACGCCTTGCATTTTCGCTTGGAGGTGATTGACGAGAAGGAGAGGTTTCGGACAAGGAGCTCTCGGCCAAAGAGAATCATCTCATCCCTTGCATACGACAACCTTTGAAGAAACTTGCTAGCACAAGGATCTCAAAGAGTAGCCGTTGATCATCTTGTGTGTGACGACAAGGAGGAGACCTCTTTTGTTCTCTTGATTCCAAGACACCACTCACACAATGGCTATGGTATGATTTTTCATTCATACTTGCAAGTTTTCGACAAGTTGATCATATGATTCTTCAAATGATCCTTTGGAAACCCTAGCTTCCGCTATGAAAATCTTGATATGCGCCCCTTTAGGGTTTCACCCCCTTGCGCTCCCCCTTGAAGGGGACCCCTCTACAACAATCTTAGTCTGAGGGCATCGTCAGATACACCATTAATCTTTATGGTGTCACAAAATTCAAGGAAAAGGGATAAGTGTTGGTTTGGATCTTCCAAAGGAGATCCTCCAAACTGATTCTGTTGAATCATCGATAAGAACGCTAGTTTGATCTCAAAGTTGTTTGCATCTATAGCAGGCCTAGTGATGCTGGAACGGATTCTTTATGTATTCGGGGCTGCATAGTCTCTAAGCATTCTTCTTTCTGCCATGATGGATTCTTCTTCTCTTCCTTCTACAAATTTCAACTTCCTGCGCAGTCTAAGTGTTTTATTAATTTCAGGGTCAAGAGGAACTAATGGTCCTGACCTAAGATTTCTGCGCATACACAAGTAGAAGGTTAGAAAGGTTCAGAATTTGTAGAACTAAAAGGAAATCAGAATCTATCACAGAAAGTAGTAAAAAAATAAAAAACAAAAACAAGAAAAACTTAGTCTAGCGATAATAACAATTATGTCAATATCAACAAAACCGAAATCCCCGGCAACGGCGCCAAAAACTTGTTGTGTCCGCAAGTGCACGGATACTCGAAGTAATAATAAAGATATCGAACCACAGGGACTTCGTCGTTAAATACCGACTAATTGAGTTTTCACTAGCTAAGGGAATCGAGAATTGTGTAAAAAGTAATCAAACTGTAATTGAAGTAAATCAGGATGAGAGAATCGGGACTAGGGGTTCATTCAACTTGATATTCAAAACTAGATAGGATTAAAGAATCATCGATTTATCTCTGCTACGGTTAAGATATAATTCACTTGGCAAACAAACTAACTCACTCTCGCACAATTAGTTTGCAAGGAATGATCCTCACTCTCGCACAAGATCAATTCAATGTTAAATATAAGTGAATTTCGGTTAAAGAGATTAAGGATTACTCTCGTGCATCCTATCTCAATACCAAGATCTCAAGTAAAACTAAGCACTCTCGCACCTTAGTTTCTCAAGTTTTACTCAAGGCTTTCTAACAATCTAATGTCTATCTCTAGCACGTTATCATGTATGTAACAACAATAATTTCTAGGTCAAAACAATAACAAGAAATAAACTTCTAAAATCTAAAGATAAGAGCACAACCAATCTCTTGCGATGAGTTCTTACAATAAATTCTAGGGTTCCAAGTTCTATGATATCATCTTCTCAGTCCATAGCATAAAACTCTAAGACATGTTAAAGCATGAAACTAAAAGCGATTGAAGGCAATAAATCACTGGAGTAAAATAACCAAAGCAAAGACATATTGATGAAAAAGTTATCTAGTCATTGAAATATCAGGAGAATAACACCCCCTTGTCCCAAGAAGAGTTTAAGCTAACATGATGGAAGAATCACAGCAAAACATGATTTTGTATGATTGGAGATAGTAAGGAAGGAGAAAAAGTTACAAATCAGGGCTGCAAGTAAATTGCAGCCCATAATTTGTCTCTGAATTCGCGATGAACAGTGTCGCGAACAAGTTTTTGATGATTCCTCCTTCGATTGATCTCCTTTCAAGCCAAAACTTCTGTGGTGTGTTCTTCTTCCTCAAGCATAGCTTCTTCTCAAAAATCGTGGTCGAAGATGGTCTGTGCAGCAAACGGCGATGAACCCTAGTGCGGTGACGATTTCCTCAAATTCTCCCTCTACCCTTGATAAAAATTGTTCCTTTTAGTTTGTGCGTCTTCTCCTCTTAAAGGTGAGTCCACTGCCTCCTTCGGATCTTAATTTGGAGGTCTGGATCAAAAGATACGGTCTTTGCAAGAACCGGGCAAAAAAATCAGAATTTTGAGTTCCACAATACGGTACCGTGAAGCTTCATACGACAGTGCCGTATTTCATTCTGTGGGCTCTGGGCGAATAATACGGTGCCATGAGAATATTTCTCATAAATACGGTGGTGTCGTATTCTTGTCAAGTGCTTCTGATCAGAATCATCAGATAATACGGCACCGTGTATGCGACCACGGTAGTGCCGTATTTCTGTCAAAACTTTCTGGTTAAATTTATCCAATTATACGGCACCGTGTATGCGACCACGGCAGTGCTGTATTTCCGATGAAGTTCTCTGGTCAAAATCTTCGCAAAATACGGTACCGTGAAAGATCTTCTGCCAAATACGGTAGTGTCGTAATTCCGTTAAGACTCTCTGGTTAAAAATGTCACAAAATACGGTACCGTGAAGCTTCATACGGCAGTGCCGTATTTCGCCCAAATATGTCTGCTGCGAAATACGGTACCGTGAGAGATCTTCTGCAAAATACGGTAGTGCCGTATTTTAGCTAGAAGGTGTATTTTGACTTGAAATTTGTTGGGTAGCTTCATTTCGACGTCTAGAATCCATTGGTGTGCTCAAATCTTCCAAAATCCATCAAAATATAGCACTTTTAACCTGAAAATGATCAAAAATAAGAAACGGTGTAGATTCTGCAATATTTGACAATTAAGGCTTAAAAACAAGCAAAAGAGTAACATTATGGTTCAAAATATTACTAAATAAGTACAAAAAATACTATGAAATTTAGAGTCATCAGCTACTTATTTTCTTCTTGCAGCTGCTCAATGTGCTGCTTATTTTCTTCTTGCAGCTGCTTATTTCCTTCTTGCAGCTACTCAATTTGCTGCTTATTTCCTTCTCGCAGCTGCTCAATTTGTGCATGTAGCATGGCATTTTCTTCCTGTAACTGCTCACAAATTGCTGAAATCCTGCAATGTTCATGGATTTTATTCTGAACCAACTGCTCAACTTCTTCAACCTGCTGGATCCGTAACTTATTTTCTTCTTTCAATGCTACAATCTCATGTTGCAGCCTTATTCTCTCCTCCAGATGCTTTGATTTTTCATCAGCAAGTTCTTCTATCTTGCTCTCAAGTACCTTCACTTCGTTTTTAAGGTTGTTCCAATCTATAGTTTTGGAACACTCTCCTGTCCCAACACCCCTATCAATGTTAGGGGTACGGACTTCATCCTGCAACTGCAAATAAAATAAGCAGCCACATTAACATATACCCTAATGTACACGGAATAAAAGAAGCAAGTGTGGACTCACATTGCAGCAGGTATCAAATGACACAATTGTTGTTGGTCCTTCAATCTAGGGAGGATCATCCTCTCTATGTAAACGATCCCTCTCCCTCTCTTCTTCCTCAAGTTCATATATTATCTGTAACCAGGTGAATAAGGTGAATACGCCAATAAGGAAGTAAACAATAAAAATGTTCATTCACACCGTTTGGGCACTGAGGGTTTTTATATATTTACAATATGCATTTCTCCTTGAAGCCTTTACTTGTGCCCAACGAAATATACAAGGATAAATATTCCCCACCATTTCCTTTCTCCATAAGTAATAATGTTCATATAACCATACCTATAAACAAACAAAAAAGGATTCAATTACAAGCTTAAAAAAAATTGAGTTAAGGGTAAACATACATTTAGAAGGATACTACACCCAGCGATGCTCTTCACACCTTACAATACCCGCAACTTACGCTTATCCAATTCTTTTACTAAATAACGGTAGACTGCCTCAGCCCAATTAAACTTACTTAACAAACTGACATCCCCCACATAAGTTGCTCGATATGCTAGAAGACTGTAATTTATTCGTGTAAATAGAAATGTACAGAATATATATAAAATACTAAGTCTTAAGAGTCTTGCACTATCCTCAATTTTAGACCCCCATCTTGGTCATCTTTTTCTCTAACATACTTCTGTTGATTGTTGCGCCACCAAATTCTAACATGTAGAATGGTGTAGATGGCTGGTCACCATCAAAAACCACCAACTCTCCTTCTGATTTCAAACCAAGAATTAAAGCTACATCTCTAACAATAAATCCAACAAAAGTCCCATTAAGATTGAATCCTCTTTTTGCAAAATTCCAACAAGGTATCAGGTACTCTAGTCCCATCATTTCCAGCTTTATGGATGGGCCCTCAAATAGATGTCCAAGTGGAGTCACTGACAATGACTGCTTCAAATCACATCCACTTGACACCTTACCAATGAATGAGTGTAATCTGCTCATTGAACATCTGCTATAAGATATACGCTTTTCTTTCCCAATGGAAGTTTCATCTTTCACGTCCATATCAGCCTGATAGTCGCTCTCAATTGAACTAGAATTCTTCATTGTATTCTTCATTGTTGCAACACACTGCTTTATCCACAGGTTACGGTGAGGCTTTTAAGCCAAGTTAGACGATATGAGAATAAGTTCGACAAAATGCAAAAAAAACACGGAATTAGAGATTGCAAAAAATGTATAAATTAAGTACTATTGTATACAAGTCACATGACAACATGTCCATTCATTTACCCCGGGTTTGGGTCAACTTTGGTTAAAGTTCGACGAAATGAGAAAGAGGTTCGACAATATCATCAATTAACAATAACAGGGAATTGGAGATTGAAAAACATGTATAAATTAAGTACTATTGTATCCAAGTCAATGTCCATTCATTATCCCAGGTTTGGGTCAAGTTTGGGCTAAGTTGGGTCAAGTTGGGCCAAGTTGGGTCAAGTTGGGCCTAGTTGGGCCAAGTTTGAGTCGAGTTTGGGTCAAGTTCGATAAAATAAACAGGAGTTCGACAATATCATCAATTAACAATCATAGGGAATTAGAGATTGAAAAAATTGTATAAATTAAGTACTATTGTATCCAAGTCAATGCCCATTCATTATACCAGGTTTGGGTTAATTTTGGGTCAAGCTTGACAAAATACACAGGAGTTCGACAATATCATCAATTAACAGTAACATGGAATTCGAGATTGAAAAATATGTATAAAAAAAAGTATTATTGTATCCAAATCAATGTCCATTAATTATCCCAGGTTTGGGTCAAGTTTGGGTCAAATTCTACAAAATAAACATGAGTTCAACAATATCATCAATTAACAATAACAGGGCATATTTCTATTGAAAAAAATATTTAAATTAAGTACTATTGTATACAAGTCACATGACAACATGTCCATTCATTTACCCCAGGTTCGGGTCAAGTTTGGTTAAAGTTCGATGAAATGAGAAAGAGGTTCGACAATATCATCAATTAACAATAACAAGGAATTAGAGATTGAAAAATATATATATATTAAGTACTATTGTATCCAAGTCAATGTCCATTCATTATCCCAGGTTTGGGTCAAGTTTGGGCCAAGTTGGGTCAAGTTTGGGTCAGGTTTGGGTCAAGTTTGGGTCAGGTTGGGTTAAGTTTGACAAAATAAATAGGAGTTCAACAATATCATCGATTAACAATCACAGGGAAATAAAGATTGAAAAATTGTATAAATTAAGTACTATTGTATCCAAGTCAATGCCCATTCATTATAGCAGGTTTAGGTCAAGTTTGGGTAAAGTTCGACAAAATACATAGGAGTTCGACAATATCATCAATTAACAATAACAGGGATTTAGAGATTGAAAAAATATATAAATTAAGTACTATTGTATCCAAGTCAATGTCCATTCATTATACCAGGTTTGGGTCAAGTTTGGATCAAGTTCGATAAATAAACAGGAGTTCGACAATATCCAAGTCAATGTCCATTCATTTATGAGGTTCAACAATAAAATCATGAGAAGTTCAACCATGAACTAGAAATTCTACGCGACATAACATCATTAATTTCAAACAAATTTTCATACAAATAGTGTTACATGGAAGATAATAATAATATAGTGTTAGTACGAAGAAAATAATGCTATAAAAATAAATCAAATGTCCATACCAAGGCACAAACGGAGAATGGGGCAAAAATGTTGGCTAGGAAGGAGCGATGGCCCTCGACTCGATGGAGAATGAAGTTGGTAGAAAGAAGATAATAACGCTAGTGTTAGAAAGAAGAAGGAAGATTGTAATGCTATAGAAATAAATCAAATGTTCTTACCACGGCACTGACGGAGAAGAGGGTGAAAATGCTGGCCGGAAAGCAGCATTGGCTCTCGGCTTGATGGAGAACGGAGTCGGAGAGGGTTATGGTGGTGGAGCGATGGCCCTCGGCACGACGGAAGAGGAAGCTGGAGTGAGCGGGACGAGAGCAGGTGGGTTTAGGGTTTCTCCTTTGGTTCGGCGAGAGCGGGATGGGAGCAGGAAATTGGAGAGAGAGAGGGACGCAAGTGAAATGATTAAAGGAAAAGAGGAGAGAGATAAACTGTGGTTGGGTTGGGTTACGGGACAATTACGGAGACGGAACGTAACGAGATAGGACGGAGTAGGACGGGAGATGGAGCGGACTGTGAGATGGAGCGAAAAAGTAGACGGGACAGAACGGAAGTCGACGGCGGCGATGGAATTCCCAATTGTGACGGAGAGTGGAGTGCTTTGGGATGTGCACATGGTAGATGAGCTTTGAGATTCGTTGAACGATGGATACTTTGCTGTGCATAAGCTACCCGCACGGGCCATGCCTAGGACATTTTTCCCAATTTAGGGCTCGGTGAGAGAAAGTGCAATTTCTCGCTACTTTCCTTTCTTAGCAGTATACCTCTCTCCCATCCTCATTGATTTCTAAAGCAAATACGGGAAGTCATCTCGAACCTCTCTATTCTCGTCGCACACATGGCTTTTTCTCCTTCGAAGTAGGTGCCAGAGATCTCCTCTTCTACCAACTTCTCCTAAGAGCTTACTACTGCCAACCATGGTCACAATTCTCACTGCAACCTCGCCATTGAGTCTATTTTAAATTCAGCTCTTGTTTCAAACTTTGCTGCTACATCTTGCCGTAGTCGTCAACCTGTAACATAAGGTGAAAGAAAAGAAAAGAGAAGGTAAAATTTTTTTCTTTCTTACCCCACATCTTTGGTTTTTCACTTGGAAGAGATGACTCCGGTGAAAATCTTTCAATGGAGAGACAACCTCAATAAATAAATCATCTAATAGAGAAGGGAAACCTGGTAAAAAAAATATGTCCATGATTGAGAAGGGAAACTTTGGTAAAAAAAAAAAAGAGCCAATGTTCAGATCATTCCATTGATTACCGCCTTTCTCCTATTGTGCAGATGGAATCATCATGAAAGAAGTAAAGAAAAAGTTTATTACCTCCCCTCTACCATTATTCCCATTGCCAGATTGTTTTAATTCACTGCTATCCCTCCATCGGCTATGCCACCAACGAGACATCTAAACTCATGCCCTTCACACCATCATTCATCGCTAATAGCCAGTGCTTATCTCAACCGACAGCTCGATCGAAGTCATGGGCATTGTTGCTCATGGTGACATGCTCGTCACCTCCTTCCTCCTATTTGCTTTCAACATCGAAAAGTTCTAGTTATTGAATTGAGGCTGCGATGTGAGGATGACAAGCCTCAAGGAGACGAAACCAAAGGCGACAAGATTCTTGTTGATCAAACATCCGACCATTTGATTAAACTAAAACTTTGGTTGCACCTTCTTCTCGATTGTGCAAACTTACGAGCGGAAGGATCTAGCCAATCGTTGGCTAGATCACCTGAATCGAATGATTTTTCAATGATCCTTTCTTTTTCACTACTGTGAACACTTCTGAGTTCTTCTCGATGAACATGACATCCAGGCATTGGATCAAGCTTAAACTTTGCTAGCACCTTCTTCTCGAGTGTGTGGATCTACAAGCAAAAGGATCTAGCCATCCGACGATTGGATCGCAAGAATCAAACAATTTTCTGGTGACCCCTACTTCACTGTTGTTTCTACTGAACATTCTTGTTCAAGGTTCGCGCGACGTCAAATCATTACTGGCCAACTACAGACTTTGGGCATCAATCCATTTTGGCATGGAGGACTCACTACTGGAGTAGTGCTAGAAGTTGAAGGATGATCGGCCATCAGTAGAAGGCAAGACTCGCTCTTTGATGTGAAAGGAGAAGTGATGCATTTGCCCTGGTCACCTTTCTATCTCCTCACGTCCTCATAGCTGCAGTAGGCTTGCCGATGATTCATATTCTCTAGGATTGTGCAACATTTCTACTTTGACCAAAGTCTTGCGAGAGCCTTTGCAAATACATCATTTATTTTGATTAAAATCAATTTTATTTGACCAAAATTAAAGCATCTTGCAAAGCCAGGATTTTGGTCCAAAATTGTAGTATTGTGCAAAGCTAGAATTCTGACAAAGTCAAATTTATGTGGGAGCCAAATTATGCTTAAGTCATTGCCTCACCAAAGTGGTGAAATTGGCTTGTCTGCCACTAATGATTTGTTAACGCTAGTGAGTGATGTGTACAAGTGTACGGATACGTTGAAGTAATAAAAAGATATCGAATCCACAGAGACCTAGATGCTAAGTACTAAATAATTAAATTCTTACTAGCTAAGCGAACGATGTACGATAGGAATAAAATAAGAACAAATATGTGAAAACTGTCATCAAAAATCGAAAAGAGAAAACTAGGACAAAGGTTTCATCACTTTTAATTCTTATGACTAAACATAATAAAAATTCTTGTTAGTTATTCAAAGCATGTTAAAGAAAAGATTACCAAAATAAAAGATATCTCCTTTCGGACGTCCAGCTTACACAGATCCAGCCTTCACTTTCGTGACTTGCTTTTCAATATTTAACATATTATTTATGTTTTTCTAACAATATTTTTGGATGAAAAATCTAAAATATATATCTATCTATCTATATATATATATAATCATGCAATCATACACAAAACGTTGATGTAACAAAAGCACAACGATGATAATGCCAATGATATATAAATGAAATACATAATGAGTGAACATGATACAGGATAGGACCATACAATTGGTCATTAGAGCATATACACCAATTTAGATAACCCTTGAAAGTTCTTATAAATGATACACAAATCCAAATACGCAACCCCATGATCGATCAAACTTTGTATTGTGCATACAATTATTATAGTCTATGTTAAAGAGAAGTAGTTCAAGATTAGTTCACTATCTTCCCATCAGATGAAAATATTTTTACTAAATAAAGGTTATGTATTTAAGTGCACTTTATTAACTACATAATATAGGCATGAGCAGCAATTTAATTTTACTTAATCATTTATTGATTTTAATTATACTTAAAAAGTTTTAAATTTTTGGGAATTGTTGGATAGGAAACTAAAATTTTTCTAATTTAATTTCACGCGTTAATGTGTTGAACATTGCATCCACTATGAATTAATGTGTGATGAGCCATATCACATTAACGCGTTGTAGATGTTGAAGTTTTATAATTAAAAAATCCAAAGTCCTTTAATTTTAATGGGCAATTATTTTTATTTCTTTATATTTTCCCAAAATAAACATTCTCGGGACTATTAATAAATTATAATTTGTTGGAATTTTAAAATTAAAATTTTTCCTTTTTATTTTTCTATTTATATTGGGTTTATATTTTATTTATTTCATTTGCTATTCTTTTATTATTTTAATTTTAGCAATGCTATTAGTGGCACATTTGTGGTAGTCGTCAGATTTAATCCAACAGTTTTAACCATGGGGGTTTAGCCTATAAATTGGCGTGTGACCCCTGGGTATAGACACAATAGAAATTGCATAGCTATTAACATTTGCAAGATCCCCACACCTTCTTTCTTTTTTTTTACTGTTCAAGGTCCAAAGATAGTCGATCAACTTCTCCACAGTCGTGACCCACAAGAGAAGGATACTAGTTGTATCATGGGTGTTCTATTTGGATTACGCTCGCACGAGAGCCCAAATATTCACGTAAGGTTAGCATGATACTCTGCGCCTCCAGGTTCTTTCATTCTTGTTTTAACTTTGTTATTTTATTGATTATATAGAAATACTTTAATCTACATTCATGCTAACATAATTAAAATAAATTTACCCAATTTTAAAGACAAGGTAGCTTCCAGAATACACGGAGCATTCGACTTCCCTCTAATGTTCACTCTCTAATACTTCTTCACACGTTCGATGTTGAACGTAGTTGTGACAAGTTTGTCACTAACGCACTCGCAAATGAGCAACGACTGATTGTATCTTGATGCAAGAAATCCAAATAATGCTCATGTGAGGGTTGAAAATCTTTATCTTAGCACAAACAGATACATTACCTCCGCTCATTCTTTTTTCTATCTACTTTATTTATTTAATTGCATGCATAGTTAAAATTAATCACATATATAATTACTTTCATCCAGCAATCTAAAACAAAGATTCTAATCATTAGGCGAATGCAACCCAACCACACGCCAAGTGCACGCACTCTCGTAATGTACACGAAGCACTCGAGCAGCAAGGTCACATAAAAGGTGGGCAAAGAGTTTGTGACACATAATATATTGATATATTAATTTGACAAAAATAATATTAATAGTTTATATTAATTCCATGAAAATAATATTAATAGTTAAACCTGTAATCAAATTTTTATTTGTCACATATTAATTTGATGTGATATATGATTCATAACATATATTGTTTATGTGATATATAATGCATTATTTATGACATGTTTGTGACAAATAATATATTGATATAATCAAATATTTACTTATTAGTGAATAAGTTAATCTTAAATAGATAGTAAGTACATGGAAAAGCAAATGTGCATAACATTCATAATGTACATGATAGACAAATTGAGCATAATTTGTAATTCAATAAAATTTTAAATAATGCTCATAAATTGAAAAATTAGTTTGTAGATTATAAAACTCTTTAAGAGATAAAGAGGCCACACCACATCAACTTTAAAAGAGTTATAAGCTAAGACTTAATTTCCTTTGAATGTGGGTGCCTAACTAAGGTTAATATACAAAGAACCTATAAAAAAGAAAATTAAGTCTAAAGATAATAAATGCTCATTAGACAATTGCACAATTTGTAAGATCACATTTTCTATAGTTTTTAACTATAGAGGCTAAATGATCCAAAATTAGGGGCTTGACTTAATTAATTACTCTAAATTTTACACTTTCTTTATTTGTGAACTTACATATTTAGGCTTATTTCTACAAAATTATTAGAAATGCATGTGTAAATCATTTATTATTCATTGTTATGATCATGAAAATATTTAATACTTTTATAATAGTAGCCATATCAAACATATGTCTATAAATGGTTTAACTCATAAAAGATTGTGGTTCTTTCTTTTATAAAGATTGAACATTGTAATACCCCGGTTTAGTCGTACACTAGATGTGGAAGAAAAGATAATATAGTATATATGGCTTAGTGAGTTTACTACAATTAACTTGGGCTTAAGCATTTTAATAAATTGGGCTATGTTGTCATTTCGGCTCACCAATTTAATAGGTCAGTTTGCTCATTAAGTAAGTCATAACAAATTGTATCAGAGCAAAAACTTACTCCTAAGCATGGTGAGAGACTAATAGGAAAGGGCTAGCGAGATGGAGTAGCTATTGGGTTGACCTCACATGCTGCCACTAAGAGAATGGTCCTGGACAAATGTTAGAGCATGGGCTTAATGATGACGTTAAGTCTTAAATAGGGAAGATTGTAATACCCCGATTTAGTCCCATATTGGATGTGCAAAAAAAGATAGTATAATATATAAGGCTTAGTAGGCTTACTACTATTAATTAGGGCTTAAGTGTTTTAATAAATTGGATCATATTGTCATTTTGACTCAAGTGGCACACGCCTTAAATTAATATTTTTTATTCATATATCAATTATCATATACTAGTTGCATGTATTTCTAGCATATCATTGTGATATGTATCCATGATTGTGGATAGTACATAATTTTAATACTTATATTGAGCATATACCCAGTTCCCTTCAAGATTAATATCTATTTTGTGGATAGATCAAGGTCCCAAATTAGTAAGCATTAAGATTCGTGACACATGGTAGTGCGTGTGTTCACAACGTAAGGTGCGTCATCCACCACCTTATAGTGTGTATTCAGGGTGATGACCCCACGAGCTAGTAGGTATTGCTCACAGTTATTTTCATGTATGATTTGATCCACAGGTAACTCAGTTAAACCAATTTATCTAGTTGTATTATAGTTTTTATTTACAGTTTTTAGTTTACAGTTTCATTGCAATTTTATATTTTAGCTTTGATATATATAGTTAAAGTACAATTTATAGTTTATCTTTTATTTCTGTTTTATTGTTCATGCATCTCGCTAGTTTCCCCTTCTTTAAATCTAAGGGACTACCCTTTCTTCTAGGGAGTGGCTTACTTGGCAATTGATTGCTAACCCGTGCGGGATGATGTGTAGTTGTAGGGCAAGAGAAGTCAGATCAATCAGTAAATCCTGACAAGCACGGTAGCGCTTGAAGAGTTTTAGGTGGCTCAAGAATCCATGAGATTAGTTGATAAAATTTAGTTGATAGTTTGCATTTATTTTTAAGATTGTTTGAAGAAGTTAAAGTTTTAGTTAGTAGAGAATGTTGTACACCCTTCTTAACATTTTAGTATTGTCGATCATGGACTTAATTAATAAAAGATATTTTATTCTTCCGCATTACTTTGTCTATTAGTATGTTTGTTATTATTTGTTTAAGCGGGGTGTGACAAGCACAGCTAAGCCTATGGCTTCACTAAAGGCTTCCCCAAGACTATGTTCCTAGTTGCATTTAAGGGAATAGGGATTAGTTCATAATGGGCTCTCCTAGAGTGGCAACCAAACCTCCGTGATAGGTAGACTCTAGAAAGAGGTTTAATGGGTAATAAAAAAACTAATTAGTTGGCCAAGTAGTGCAATATAAAAATATTATTGTGTTTATTAGAGTTATATTTAAAGGCTTCAATGTCTCATTCCTAATGTGCTTAAGTACTCTTATGTAGAGTGAGGAAAAATCTTTGACTCTAAAAGAGACCCAAAGGTATATCATAAGAAGTGACTCTACACACTTCCTCATAGGGGATTTCCTATATGTGAGTTTCTATATATGACCGCAGACTAGAAATTTGACACTTCTAACAAACTCACAAATACAAGATATCTGTGCAAGGCCAAAAATGTGCAACCCACGTCATAGTTAGTTGTATCATGTGTGCACCATTCAAAATTGAGCCAAAAGGGTTGTAGTTCAATACCTAGTTCATTACATTTCTTCTAGTAGAGTTCCGTGTACTAAGTGTGTTGGACACTGCTCTTCCCTATCATGTGACAATGGTGGTATTCCCTGCAGTCGCAGTCCCTATCGCGTGATATAAATGTCGAATGACACATTACTTTCATTTGATTATTTTAAGAAACTTTTGAGTTTTTTATGGGGAATTGTTAGTGTTTATAATTAAAAAAATCCAAAGTCATTTAATTTTACTGGATAATCATTTTTATTTCCCTTTATTTTCCCAAAATAAATATTTTTGTGACTATTAATAAATTATAATTAAAACTAATTTACCTAGTTTTAATTATAGCCATTAGCCTCCCCATTTAGAGGAAGGCATATGAGACAAATTTTTTAATAGCATTTTGCTTGGTTATTCTTAGCCGTTATGCCTCCACTTATATAGACAACTTCTATAATATACCGAGCATTTGACTTCCCTATAATTCTCACTCTTTGATCCTTTTTGCATGTTCAACATCGAAAACAATTGTGGCAAGCTCCTCACTACTGCATCGTCAGAAGAGCAACGACTAATTGTATCTTAGGATAGGATATCTAAATAAAACTAGTGCGAGGGTCAAAAATCTGTCTTAGGACAGAGATACATTGCCTTTGGTCATATTATTCTTTTTTAATCTCCTTTATTTATTTAATTGCATACATAGTTAGAACCAATTGCATCCAATAGTAGATGGTTTTGAGTTACCGTGCATTAATGAGTGATGGTTTTTGCGATTTTGGAATTAAGTTTGGTTGTATAAAAAAGAATCTATCCCTTAGCTAGAATGTATTCCCAAGAAACTTTTTTTTTCTTGTTTTCTTGTTTTTGCTGCTTATTATCAAAAGAAAGACTTAGTTAGTCTCTCTACCATATTGTATGAGAATACTAGTTATATCCTAGGGTATTTAATTTGAGTTTAACTTACGCAAAATGCTAGAGTTACCTCCAGGTTTTATTATTTTAACTCGTCTCATTTATTTATTCACATTTTATTTTTTTATTTTATTGGTTTTAATTTTTGATAATTTTGAAAATAATGAAACCACACAAAAATCTTTGATAATTATTTTTTTTCTATTTAAATAAATTTCTAAATGAAACTTTAGAATAACAATACAAAGTGAAAATAGCTAAAGTAAAATTTTAAATAGTAATAATTAAACTTTTATTAACAATAATTCTAGTTATTTTTTACTTTAGTTACAATAATTGTTCAAAATGATGTTAATTTTGTTTAATTTACATTAGTGTTTTTTTTCCAAAACAAATATCTATTATATTTTTTTTCAAAATAGAAATTAGCGATGTAATAATACGTGAATAATATGTATTACAAAACTAACCGAAACAAAAAAAAAAAGCATTTTACTGTTCAAATTCTTGGAAACGAAATATCATGGTTCATGTGAATCTATGTAGAAGACGGGGGAGGTAGCACAAATTAGAATCATAGGATTGGGGCACAAACCCCCATTGTTCTCCCAGTACACTTCATCATCAAAATGCTTTTTGGCTATCTTTTATTCATGAAAAGTTCTTGAGATTCTGTGAGACTTTAAAAAAATTGAATAGTGCATTGACTAACTAAGAGAGAATATGAGAGAACTATGGCCTATTCGAATAGTCATTGCACAACCTAGAATTTTTCTCATTGCAAACATCTTCAATTTGACTTGAATCATATGAATGTTAGCATTCGACTCTTAGCTGTGGACAAAATATATCATGTTCAATATGACTTAGATCATGTCAAGGTTAGCATCAATATCATAGCAATGGACAAAAAGCTAAAGGCACTTGCTATTAATATTGTGATGAGAAAAAAGAAATGCTTGGGAAAGTATTGTGCTTTTAGTAACTCATTGATTAAAACTATTATGAATGCATAAAGCATTCTTGTGAACAACCCTATGTAGCCATAAAACAATATGCATTCAGAAAAAAATAATAGCCTAAAACCGAGACAAGAAATGATTTAGCTCTCAGGACTACAAATAAGCTTCTTTTTTTTATCCTTCACTCTAAAAAATCGAGAAAGTACAATTATTGCTTTCATTAATTAATAATTATAACGTGGAACCTACAAATTCTCAGCATATCGGTAGTTAGTATCCTAGATTTCAGCTTGCAAGATGACATTTTTGCAAATGAAAATTAACAGAAACCAGTGCAAACTATCAGTAGTTCAAAAACAAACAGCTGCTGCCACAATAACACAATCTTAAATCAGACAAATTAGTACCAAGAATTTTCGGCACATCTTCACATGACATTGTCACAACTCACAAGTCAAACAAAAATTCCGAAACGGGTAACTAGAAAACTAGTAGATGTTATAATAACAGTTTCACCAATTACACATTATCATCAAAGTCAGCGCCTGCTTGATATACTGAAGGAGCTCACCTTCATTGGGGTCGCTACCACTAGTGGGGCTTCAGGAGAGTCACTGACTGCAAATTTCTCATGCATAAAGCGGCTATCCACAATGGATTCTTCTTTAGGCACTATCTTGTAACAATAACAGCTCTTCAGTCCTTCCTGATTCTTGTAGCACTCATGATTGCTATTCTTCACCTGCTGGAAGTTCCAGATGACGCTAAATTTGCCCACCGTGGCAACTAGATGCCTCTCCTGCTTTCCACTTTCGGTCACCTGTTGCATACAGAAGCACATACATGTCAAGCCGTGTAAACAACACTTGATCTAGTTATGACCACCGTGGCAACAATTGATTGAAGTGATGCATTACATAGTGTAAAAATAGGTTAGCTGGCGGATCGTTCAACAAAGGATAGCAGGAAACACTGAAAAAGGAAATGCTTCCATGTAACAAAAGCTTCAATGGTCATAAAATTCTTATGAACTACACATCGTTTAGTTGTTATTGAGAAAAGGAAGTTTCTACGGTTTCTTTCAGGAGTATGCATCAATTTATGTCGTACTTCAGTTTTTCGTCAAACTCACAACTGGGTGCATATACGTAGTATAATCAGTGACAGAACATAAGCTCAATAACGCTTCCTTGATCCACTTAGATGCCAAATCTATTTGATATTAGTTGTTTGCATTAACATGGTGAGCTATTGTATCAGACTTATATTACATTGTGCTTCATTAACTCACCAAAATCAATTCCAGAATAGCATCCATTAGCCTGTACCTTCCTAGTCATTTCAAGTAGGGTGTCCAGATTTCAAATCAACTAGAAAAACCAAACCAACCGAACCAGAATTTTTGGTTTGGATTGCGTTTTACTCAAATAAGGTTGCTTCAGTTCAGTTTTCAATTTCTTTTAAAAAATGGTTTAGTGTTTAGTTCAACACCAAAGTTTAGGCTGAACCAAATGAACCAAAAATTTAATATTTTTTTATCATTCCTAGTCATTTCAGGTAGGGTGTCCAAATTTCAAATCAACTAGAAAAACCAAACCAACTGAACTAGAATAGTTGGTTTGGATTGTACTTTACTCGAATAAGGTTGCTTCAGTTCAATTTTCAAAATTTTAAAAACAATGGTTTAGTTTTTACTTAAACACCAAATTTTAGGTTGAAGCAAGTAAACCAAAAATTTAATATTATTTTCTAAATTTTATAAAATATTTGTATTGTGATATCATTTTACCTAGAAAATAATAATGAAAATTATATTTTAAAAATTAAAATTAGGTTTAACCTAAACCAATCCAAACTGAACATGGGATGTTTGGTTCCGTTCAGTTTAGTTTTGAACAAAATCAGTTCATGTTCAAGTTGGAAAAAATTGATAAATTCAAAATCAAATTGAACTAGTTTGGCTCGGGTGAGATTGGACAACCCTAATCTTAGGAACATAGTCCACTAATTAGCCTTTCTTAGGAACATGATTGATTGTATGTACTAAAATTTATCATGTTATTGAACTTCATTTTTCTGTTCTTAAATAATATTGTGGGATTCAACAAGTGAAATTGCTGTTCTTAGATAAGAAAGGCATTAGATGAAAATGAATTGAAGGGTTAAATTTGTTGATAGCATGGGGACAAGATGTGAAACTACTATTTAGAGCATATCATTGGTATTCATGTTTGATTGTATGTACTAAAATTTATCTTGTTATTGAACTTCATTTTGCTGTTCTTAAATAATATTGTGGGATTCAACTAGTGAAATTGGTGAGTTATGAACTGTCTTAATAAAGATTGCAATAACTACCAACTGATACCTAGTTCACAAGTTATGAGAATTAACATATGTAATTAATCATAGATTTAAAAACCGATGTCATACCAGAACATTTTACTGGTCCTGATACAAGGATAGTTAGTACATACCAATCTGTTATTGTATATACATATGCTAACCAGTCCCACCAGTACCATGTCGGTGTGGAGCAAGCTTGTCAAAAATGCAAGTTGCCTTGAACAAGTCAACGAGTTTATGAGTTGGCTAAGGAATGGCAAGTCAACTAGTTAGCAGAAATAGTTTTTAAGATTAACTCGGTCAAACTCATGTGTCAATTCGATGGGATCGGTTGACTCAAACGAGTTTAGCCGAGTTAACTCAGCGAAATTGAAATGTTGAGAAGGGAGTTGCTTTGTCTGCCTCAATGATGAAAGTATCTTACCTTCGCATCTTCCATGGCACTATCTTCCTCACTGCTCGATCGCTGCTTTCGCCCTTTTCATTGCTACCTTTTTCTCTGTTGTTTGTTCCTGCCTTTTTCATCGCCGTTTTCCATCGCCTTCAACAGCCGCTTTGTTGTCACTAGGTGCCGCAAGGAGTAGCTTCGTCGCCACCAGGAGTCTCCAAGAATCTCTTTGTTGCCGCCAAGAGAAGCTTCGGCCTAGTTTGGTTTTGCTGCGCTGCTGCAGCTACACTGGAATAGCTACGCTATCACTGTAGTACCTACTGTAAAGAGTGTTTAGGTGAATCTGCTATAATAACTACACTGTCACTATAGCAAGTACTGATTAAAGTTATTTAGATAAATTTAATGTGTTATAATTATAATTAAGTAATCTTACTAAAAATTTTAAATATTTAATTTTTATAAAACTATTAATTTATATATTAACTAATAAATTATTTTGTAAAAATTATTAATTTTTTTAAGATTAAATAATTACAAAATTCAATAATTAATTTTATATTTAAAGAAAATTAATTAAAATTAGTATATATTAGATTAATCAATATTATATATTAGTAATGAGAGGGAAGGTGAAAAATGAAAGGATAAATAGCAATTAAATGCTAAATACTGTAGCATTGTATACTACAGTACATTGGCAGCAACGAAAGCTGGAATTCCCAGCTCAAAGCTACAGTGATAATTACATTACTGTTACACCGCATAAGCTAAAATCCAAACAAATAAAGAAACATAAAAGTTGCTGCCGGTCGCTACGCCGCTGGAAGCGACGTAGCACCAAACGGGGACTTCATCGCCACCAGGAGGGGACGCCAAGAATCTCTTTGCCGCCACCAAGTGAAGCTTCGTCGCCGCCCTTCTTTGCCGCGAAGAACAGAGGTCAAGTCAAGAGAAGCTCGTGGCAGTTAGTGCTTGAAGAGCAGAGACTTTCACCGAGGGTTTGAAGAGCAAAGACCTTCACCGAGCACCCTCCCCGTAGCTTTTTCCCTTTTGTTTTGCTTTGGAGAAATGCCTTTATCGTTTGCTTCGGATCGAAAGGCTAGCCAGGGTTGTGTCATGGAGAGCGGACAAGGTCGGCTAGGTGACCGAGGGCTTGGACCTAACTTCTGAATTTCTCTACCTTTTTGAGGCCCAAGTTCAAGCCTATATGTTGAACGGATTCACATTAAACAATCATCAAAGGTGATTTAAAAACATAAAAAATAGGAGTCAAAATCTTTATCTCTTATCAGTAGTTTAGTACTATTCAAAATTTTTTATCTTTTATCAATACTGTACTACATTTCAAACTTATCAATACTATACTACTGTTCAAACTTATGTTGTACATTATACGGTATACACATTTTTATATATTTTAAAATTTAAAATTTTAATTTACAATAGTTTTAAAAACTTATATATTTTTTTTATAATCACTTGCTTAGCTATTGTATTTTATATTTTAGAATTGTTCTATATTTATATTTTATATTCTAATATATGCACATAATTTATAAAATATTATTAATATATTATAATCATAGGTTCTTACAATACTACGATCCGATCTTATGATCCGATCCCATAAAGCCCTTACCATTTCTAGGTAGGATTGCGATCCTGATAACCTTGGTGTGATAACCTTGGTGTGGAGGAAATTAAAAGGTGATAACACTCACTCATGATTTCTTCCTTCATATGTGTTTTTTCTTTCCCTATGAAGGATAGTCTTGTATGGTTGTTTAAACTTTGGGCTGGACTAATCTTGGTTAGCACAGTGCTCTTCTTTTTGAAAAGGCATAAGTGGTTTGCCACATTTTTTTCACAATAACTATTCAATCTTAGAAATAGATTCTAACTAGATGTCCCTTTGAGTGTAACATATATTATTTCGCACTAATCCTTGAGCTAATGCATTAAACCAGTACCATTAGCACAAGTTCAGAGTCAATATCATATATACATATATATATATATATATATATATATATATATATATATATAATAATATGTTTTGGACAGTACCAAGTACCAACTAGTATTGTATGTTCATCGGTGTGTACCGATCCCACACTTGGTAAGAATCTAGTTTTAAATACTTGTGACAAATGAATGCAATATATAGGCAGTATCATTAAGATTTCTACTAAGAAATCTAATACTCAGCTACCAGCTAAAACTTAATAGCCCAAGCAGAAAACAGAAAATTGTTCTCGTTGCATTAGACCCATGGTTGCACCAATATTGACACGTAATATTTGCTAAAAGTGTACATCTCTTGTTCTTAACATGGAAATAATGGTTTGTAAATTTAGGCAAAAATGACAAGTTCTGAACCAACAGCACCCTGACCAAGGTTATCAAAAATGCGTTCCGGGTCTTAGGATCTTCCGATCCTATGACCCAAATTAGGCAAACCGTTCTGGAACGAATGTAGGATCTGAAATATGGTAGAATCTTATGATCCTATGATCTGGGTCTTAGGAACGGGTAGGATCTTACGATCCCATCGATCCTACTCGATCATAAATTAATAGGTAAAATAAATTCATATTATACTAAAAATCAATAATCTATTATGTTAAAAGCTTTTAATTGATGTGATGTAATTTTTCATCTTTAATTGTCATTATTTATTTTTTTTTACCAATATTCATCAACTTAAGCTCGTTATCATCTACAACTATATTTGTCTACTTTTATTATTTATTAGAATAAAATTTATAATATTTGTTATTGTCATTATAATGCATATCCTTATTTTCATCATTTTTTATGTTTTTATTTGTTGTCTTCATTTCACTGCATGTCTTTGTTGTTTCTAGTTTTATTGTATATCATTATTATATTCATTTTCTATTAACTTATCTCCATCACCATTACCTCACAAATATTCAATTTCATTGTTTTATACTATACAATTAATACATATGAATAATAGTATATATATATATATATATATATATATATATATATATATATATATATATATTATTTCTTATTAAAATATTTTTTATACTCTTAAATCTAATTGGATAAATATATTTTAAGTGATTTAGTAGGATCTTACGATCTTACGATCCGATTCTACGTTCCGATCCTATAAAGTCTTTATCGTTCCTAGATAGGATCTCGATCCTGACAACCTTGACCCTGACAACTTCATTTCATTTGAAGTGATCAAGTATTATTTTCCTACAAATAGTGATCAAGCCTTTCAAGTTTCACATGATATTGTTTAACTTCAAATTAAGACCTTGTTTATGTATGAAAGGCAATAATAGGAACAGCACTAGAATTCAAAGGTTTGATAAATGAACCAATAGACCAATATGGAAAATCAAAAGCTTTAGGAATAAGCAAGAAACTGCTATGCATAAATCAGAATGAAGCAGGAGCACATCTGCATGCACATTAAATTGTTCATTTCCTTAAAGAAAATCAGAGGCAAACCTGAGATCCAAGTGTCAAGATTTCATGAAATAAATTCAAAAGAAATACAAATTGATCTGTAAAAAAACAAACTTGAACCTTCCAATATGAAAAAATGTACTAACCAAATTTGAATAGAAGTGATGACTCAATCCAAAAGACCAAATAATATTTGATACATGACATTCATGGAATGTCTATGAAAGCTGTATAAATTTCTAAAAATACAAGAACAAATAAAACTATATAAAAGAAGAGCGTTTCCAATTTCAGAAAAGACTAGTCAATCCAAATTTAACAAACAAGGATATATCTTGAATTCAGTTTATGTAGCAAAATGCAGAAACGATGATGTCAAAAGGTATAGAAACTCAATTAATAAGCTTCCAAGCCTGGATTTCAATTTTAATACTGCATTGAATGAGGAACAGATTTTTTCCGTACATCATGACACTTATAAGTTCAAGAAAAAAAAACAAAGCAGCAGAGGGCTTGCTAATTAAAAACAAACAGCTCAGGAAATTAGTGCAATTATAAGTTCAAGAAAAAAAAACAAAGCAGCTGAGGGCTTGCTAATTAAAAACAAACAGTTCTTTTCCGTACATCATGACACTTATAAGTTCAAGAAAAAAAAACAAAGCAGCTGAGGGCTTGCTAATTAAAAACAAACAGTTCAAGACATTAGTGCACTCTAAGGATCTCAAGAAATTTGTAGAACCGCATAGACAACAACTAAAGTTCATCAATAGACCAGATGGAACATAAATCAAGATATAGAAGGGTAAATACTAATTGAACAGAACAGATTTTGCAGGCTCAAAGTAGCATATTTGTGAGGACAAAGATCCATTGTCCAAAGAAATAGAAAATGTAAATTTTCAATTTGTAAAATTAAATTTTACTTAAACAATTTACGGATTAGACATCAAAAATTTAAGAATCATGACTTAAGCAATTAACAATCTCAATACTAGCTTCGACATGCAAAAAGGAACAGAAAAATATGGAGGAAAATGAAGAAAAACTTTTGAGGGCTTAAGAACATAAAACATGAACATCAGATGGTAATGAAAACTACATCAAAGTGACACTTGCAGGCTCGTTGCACTCCACATATTTCAACAACATTTGCATACTCATCCTGAAATGAAGAGCAAAGTTTGCTATTGCTCAAGAGAAGCTTCATTGCCACCTAGAAGAAGATTTGTCGCCACTCTTCACTGCCACTTGGGAGAAGCTTCATACTTGCTTACAAGTAGCTTCGACATAGACGTGGCCTAGTCTTAAATCAACAACACAGTGCAACACAATAACACTATAAGAGAGTTGCAGCTTGCGCTTTACATAGTATTTTATTATTTATCCTACATTTTGATCCTACAATCCATTCCGATAGAGACTTCACCATTCCTAGGCAGTATCTGCAATTCTGCATTTCAAAAACCTTGCCCTTGTGCATAGAATAGATCTGTATGCCTATTTGATCAAATTCTCATATTTCTGCACACGTAGCAAGCCATGGTCTTTTCCTTAGCAACCTCAAACGACTGTCATATCAAAATAGTAGCAATAAACAACAAAAACATCTCCCATCTTCTTCCCCTTTCTTTTCTATTTTTCTCTATTTACATCACCTCTCACCAATGCACCAACCCATGACAATGAAACCTCAAACGACTATCATATGGCAATAGTGGAAATAAACAACAAAATATCTTCCATCTCCTTCCCCTTTCTCTATTTTCATTACCTCTCACCGCCATACCAACCTATGACTATGAAACCTTGTTTTCAAATCTAGGCTTCAAACTTAGGCAACTTCCATGGTTGCAATCTACCTCACACTTCTGCACCCTCAACGTTAGTGTCACAATGTTCAAATCTACCATTGTCCTTTTTTTTCATGGAGCTATGTGTTATAGACCCAGTATTAGTAGCTAGATATTTAATAAAACATTTAATAAAACGGATTCAGGTTGGTATGTTATACCCGACCCGCTAAATAGGAAAGTGTTATAAATAAGGGTCTAGGGTTTAGAATGGAGTCATCAAGTACATTGTTATTCTTCTTATTAAGGCGTGCTTAGCACGATTTCTCGCCGATGACTGCTTGAGGGACAATTCGATTCTCGAATCATAACATTGGTCCAACCTGCCAGACTGATTGCCGGGGAACCAGTGGTCCGGCGAAGGATAAAGGCGGAAGATACCTCTCTTACCAAGGAGGGAGATACCGAGGAGGGAGTTACCAGCGTCAATACGATCGCTGCGCGAACTAATAAAAGCCGAGGAGGAAGATACTTCTCTTACCAAGATTTTAAATCCAAATAAGAAAAAGGATTATGTTTTAGATGCGATCAGTCTTACCATCTGATGCATCGCTGCGCGAACAAAGGCTTGAGACTCATGATCCTAGCAGAAGATGAGGAGAGGGACCTTGCTAAAGAGGAACTAGATGGAGAAGCTCGAGTAACTTCGGAACTTGGAAGAGGCACAAGTTGAAGTTTTCTTAAATAAATTTTGAGCAGCCTTGTCCTCAAAGCTTATTTAGAGAGGGGGCAATTGTTACTTACCTAGTATTAGTAGTTAGATATTTAATAAAACGGATCCGGGTTGGTATATTATACCCGACCCGCTAAGTAGGAAAGTGTTATAAATAAGGGTCTAGGGTTTAGAGAGGGATGGCAGCGGGTAGGGTACCCACATTTTTTGTGCTACCCGTACCCTAACCCGAATAACTATTCTACTACCCGTACCCGAATAACTACCCGTTTATTTTTTAGAACCTCTACCCATACCCTACCCTATTAAAAATTTAACTACCCATTTAATACCCAAACCCTATAAATACCCGACTTAAACATCTATCCTATTAAATTTCAACCTATATATATATATATATATATATATATATATATATTGTTACCCGATTAGTATTCGGGTACCCGACCCTATAATACCCTAGTAATGATCAAATTTCGGGTAAGATAAAACGGGTACCCGCAAACCCGAATAATATATTAAAAAAAGTATAGTAAACAAATAAAAAATATATATTTATATACATATATATAACCGGGTTCGGGTAGTGGGTATCCATCCTATGCTACCCGAACCCAATTCGGGTAGCATATGCACTACCCCTACCCTACCCAAACCCGAATAACAACTACTCGTTTACCTTTAAACGGGTTCGGATAGAGCAGGTACCCGCTAAATTGGTACCCAATTGTCATCCCTATTTAGAGTGGAGTCATCAAGTATTTTGTTATTCTTCTTATTAGGGCGTGCTTAGCACGATTTCTCGCCGGTGATGACTTGAGGGACGATTCGATTCTCGAATCGTAACACTATGCTTCAACCGGATACTTGTCACCTTTGGAATCTCCATTATTGTTTCCTTCAGTGCTTCTAGCTAAGCTAGTTTCATACACAAATTCTAGCATTCATAGATCTACATCCAATGCTGTTGGTGGCTTTCTCCTTATCTTCAATTTCTTTCTCCCACATGCATGAACAAGCATTGTGCATGTACATCAATGCAGCTATTGTAAAAAGAAGCATTTTTCTCTCTAATGCTTCCTGGACAAAGGACTTTGTATGCATGTGGTAGCTAAGACAACAAAAAAACAAGATATTCTCTCTTTTGCATGTAATAAAAAGTTGCATCTCTCTTATGTGTAGTCCATGTGCTCTCTCTTATGCAAAAAGAGGTGCCACCATCTTATCTTTTTTTTCTCCTAATGACAATAACTTCTTCCCTATGGCTACAATCTTATGCATTTGCTAATTATTCCTTAAGATTTGCTAATTTTGCCATTTTAACTGCATGAGGAGGATCTTAGTTATCATAATCAGTTATACAATGCTCATCATTTACCACTCCATGTTCTCATCATCTCCAATAATTAATTATGTTTATAAACACTCCTAGGATATATAATAGATTTGTACACTTGTCTAATTCAAAATGTCCAATTTCTCACCTGATTTATTTCTAGCTAAACAAAAACATCATACTCAGTTTACCATGGAATAATTGTGATTAAACATGCTATAAGGAATGTAAAAGCAGTTAAGTCCTTTAATTGCATCAGCCCAGAATATAACTCATTCGAAAATGTTTAATAAAATATGAAAAATTGGGTATACATAAAAAGAAATTTATACATGTACTGGATGTTAAGTAAGGAAAAAAAAGTAAATTGTAGCATACCCATGAGAACTGCCCTCCGTGGAATCTGTTGTTAGTTCCAGCCAGATGAGAATCCAACGGAGTAAGCTTTAACAACCTTGGAGCAGCAATCCTGTGTCCCATTCTCCCACTAAAACCAGTCTTCTCCTTTCCATCCTTGTCCTTAAATACTGTGCTTATTAGGATTAAATATGTGTCTGTCGTGCCCAATATCCACTTCCCATCAAAAGTGACGTCCACATGAGTAATTGGGGATCCAAGCCCTGGAAATGCAGTCTTTGCCATTCTCATAGAAGTTTTTGAATATAACCGTATCCTCCCATCAAGAGATCCCACGACAATAGAACCATCTCCAGTTGATGCAAAACATTGGAAATTTGTTCCTCTGGAGAACTGGTGACCTTGAGTCCACTGCAACACCGGTGATTCCATGGTGTTTGCGAGGTTCTGGACCATACCTCTGCGATCACGCATATCCCAACGGCATAGCCTATTATCATCCAATCCCAAGAAGGTTGTCTCAGATGGATCCAACTGAGCACCTTTGTTATCATTCGTGATATCTCTCATAGTAATATCAGTCCCATCCTTCTCAAACTTCCACTCTGTCACAACCTTCCCAGTTTCAATATCCAACTGATGAACCCCACCGGCATGGGGTTTACCTGATTGTGCCGGGCTCATCAACAACATATTAGTCTCTGCCCTCATCAAAAGTGCCTTTTTTGGGGTCGAGTATCCAATATCATGACCCCGATTACCTGAAATCTTAACAGAAACCCCCTTCCCATGAACGCCATGACTGAAGTTCCTGAGAACCTGGATCCCCGATTTACTCACCAAGAAACTGTTGTCCAGTGCACCAAGCGCAAGGCTCTGTATCCCACCTTCATTTGCCTCCTCTTCGAACTCCTCAAGCGGATCCTGTCTCATCCTCGTCGGCGTGGCTAACGGCACAGGACTCTTCTCGAAGCTTTCGTCTGCGTCCTTCCAAACACTGTCCTCTTCTGCCTCCGGCCGGGCCCACGCCATGAAATCATTCCCGAAAACCTTCACCTTGTTTTCTTCATTCGCCTCGTAGCCGTAGGTGTTCTCAAAGAGGCAGCTTTGGTACTGATTCTGGAACTCACGGTACGCTTCTGGAGTGGGAAATTTGATTGCCCACACCCCGTCGGCCACAAAATCAACGCGACGCTGGTCAGGGAGGGACTTGAGCTGCAGATCCGGACCGACCCTGGCACGGACCTTGGAGCCAATCTGAAGGAACCAAGTCGAAGACTGGCTCTCTTCGTTGTCGGAGTCTCCGGAGAGCGAGGGGCGAGAGAAGGCGTAGGAGGCAAGCTTGTCGGAGAGGACCCATTTAGCGGCGGGGGAATTGCCACCGATATGGAGGTAGAGTTTGACAAGGTTCCTGGGAACAGACTTCTGGAACGACGAGGGGGAGGGGGAGAGGGAGGGGGAAGGGGAGGCATTGGAGTACCTGAGCTTAAGGGATTGGAGCTTGCGATCGACTTCGTCGAGGGATGAGGTAGGAGTTAGGGTTCCTCCAGATCGTTGGGTCACTTCTCGCTCAACATGCCTTGCTCGTTCTTCTTCTGGTTCTTGTTCTTCTTCGTCAGTCTCGGAGAGCTCCAAATCTTCGCGGCTTTGAGATGTTCCCATGGCGAGAAGAGAGAAAGACCGATAAAGATTTGAATTGACGGGGAGAAAGACAGGCTGCCGAAACCTAATAACTATATTGCGGTAAAATAGGGCCGTGCTAGGCCGGCTAAGAAGCCCAAACCCAAATTGTCACGCCTAATTTCGACACCCGACTTCAGACGCCAGGGTAACAGCGGCGGAGATGCGTTCACGTGTCATGGCTAACGCGTGATACACATACCGCCCAGCCCTACAGGGATCCGATCTCATGAGTCCCCCGTTTGAGGAGAAAATACCCGCCTAGGAATCATAGGCGGAAGTGATTCTCACCATTGGGATAGCTTTATAATTTGTGTATGCCTGCATAACATAGGATGAGTTGGTATTACATGAATTTTAAAGCAAAATTAACACTCAAAATTCTTTCCGCCTATGATTCCTAGGCGGAGACTGTGCCTAGAAAAAATTTTCTCCCCGTTGAGGAAGGACATCGGAGGTTCCACAGGATAAAACTTATAAGTGCCCGAGGCACTTAAAACATCAAAAACGAGAAGATCTCTTCCTTTAGATTTGTGTGTAATGCATCTTGGGATTTGTGTTGTACAGATTTTAATATTTTTTAAAAAATTACATGAATCCCAAAATATTCCAAACACATTTTAAGGAGAGAGATCTTCCCGTTTTTGATGTTTTAAGCGCCCTAGGGCACTTATAAGTTTTATCCGGATCTAGCGACAGCAATCTTAGCGGCAGATCTTTAGCCTTGGGCAATGGCTGCTCGGCGACGGGGCTAATAGTGATTTCTGGAAGCGACGCCGGGGGCGAGTTCGTTCAGGTGGTGGTAGCTTTTATTTTCGTCCCAGTTCTCATATGGGACATGGGGATCCGGTTGGATAAAACTTATAAGCACTCGGGGGCGCTTAAAACATCAAAAACGGGGAGAGCTCTCCCCTTAGATTTGTATGTAATGCATCTTGGGATTCGTGCTGCACAGATTTTAATTTTTAAAAAAAATTTACACGAATTTTGAAATATTTCAAACACATTTTAAGGGGAGAGATCTACCCGTTTTTGATGTTTTAAGCACCCCCGGGCGTTTATAAGTTTTATCCGGTTGCACACCAAAACGGTTGTGGGAAGTCAAAAAAAATAGCGTAAGATAAGTATCATCATCTTCCGTCCACAAATTTTGAAGCCACACGACGGTAGCATGAATCCCGATGCTCTTCGTAGCCGCTTCTTGCCCTGTCTCATGCTATTACCATCACCCGTCCGTCTCCATTACCCCATTCCCCTTAACCCTAGTCAGTAAAATTTTAGTTCCTCTTTGCTTTCTCTCACACCAAAACCCAACCACCACCACCACCACCCCCCCCCCCCCCCCACCAAAACCCCTCTCTAGTTTAGCCCCGAGAACCCTCTCACTTCCCGTCGCCTGTTGTCTCTCCCGTCATTGTCATTGTTGGATGTCTCTCTCGTTGCCTTCCCCGGCTTGTCGTATGCTCTCTCTCTCATTGTTATTGTTGGACTTGCCCCTCGTCTGCTCTCCTGCCAGCCATCCAATACTAATTCTCACCCAAATTATAACATGACTAGCTATAGTAGGTAAGAAACTACTACTATTTTGATATCCGATGATTTTCTACATTTAACTATTCGTTTCATTTCTTGTCTGGTGAGTTCGCATTCCAGGCACCTCCCGCATCCATTCTCTGGTGACCTCCTTCGGTGACCTGTTCCGACAACAACATGCTACAATCTCAATTATAGTCGATGAAATATGCTATTCTTCACTCGCTGGTAATTTCACCCAGGGTCTTTGCGGATTCCTCTTCGAATTTAGTGATGATTGAAGCTAAAGTCCTCCTCCCTGTTCCTAATCTTCCTCTAAATAATTTGCATGCATTAGAGCTTGGTTCCTCTCGGTTCCAAGCATCATCATTTATTCCTTCTTGCTCAACCACCAAACTCAATTTTCAATGTTGATTCAGCACAAGGAGGTGGCATAGCTGGCTCAAAATCACTCTATGTATTGCACTCTATGTGCTCTCTCTTAGCAAAAAGTTTTTGACCCTTTAAATCAGCTAATGGAAGCTGGATTTGAGGAGAAAGAGTTAATGGTTTGCCCACAAGACTCGATTGTGATCTTTGTAATCACGGCCATAATTGCATACACAGGTGTTGACTACTTGTTCTGGATTTGTTGATAGAATCACGACCGTGATTATAATTATGGTCATGACCATAATTCTCAAGGAAGCTCCAAGTTGTCTAAAATTTATCGCGTGACTTTGTTTTCCTAAAGAAATGTACTTTGTTCCCCTAAAGAAATGTTGCTGGAGTGTGATTTTCTTCAAATTTTACAAGTGCCCAGAATTGGGGGCCATGTTGCAATCATGGGCTAAACTTTTTGTTTAGCTTTAGGCTTCAAATTTGTAGTGAAGGACCCTTATGATGCAAAGAATACTATTATGCTGAAATATCTTTAAAATTGTCTACTTTTATTGTCTTTTCTTCTAAAAATTCATTTAAATAGATAAACAATAGTATTATGCTACAAATGGTAAAATATAATAAGATTTAATGCAAAAAGTGGAAAATATGATACAAAATTATATTAAATAGGCATAATAAACACTAATAAAAATTGTGTTTATTATGGTCATGACCATAAAGCAACCAAGTATTGATTCAAATCCATCATATTTGTATGCTTAACTTATTCATGGCAGAAGCAGTTTTGTTTTAATTTTTCTCCCTGTGGATGATGTTGCAACCTCAAGTTATTAGATGTAAACCATACATGAATCATATAAAATTATTTATAGATGGAAAAACATATGCAAAATCAAATGGTCATCATGGCGGTATAACTCAATTGCAATTTTAATTGTTTCCACAACAAATTATTTGTCGAAGAAATGGTGAACACAGATCAGTAGGCCAGTTTGTCATGAATAGTAAGAGATACTCACATAAGGCTTAGTTACTGCTATCCTCTTCAACTGGTGGGTTGTCACTTTCAAAGCTTTCATAGGCTATGAAAATCTAGCTGCACGACCTGCTTATAAAAATAGAAGAATGTCAGAAAACTCCTACAAGGCAAATAAGCTTTAATGAGATTTGCCAAAAGCCACAAGCGAGATGGTGTAGAGTGTAGACTGTAGACAGTGGAGGCTACTGAAAACAAAGGGTGTGAGCTATAGAGTTAACTTTAGTTAGAGAATTTAAACGAGTTGCTTTAAGATGTGTGCGGATTTTAAGATTTACATATCTAAAGCGGGCTTTCTAAAATTTATTGGAAACCCCGGAACACGCCTCACGGTTCAAAAGGACGGGACAATGCCGTACTCATCATCCGCTTCCAAGGAATACATCTGCCCGTACTCATCAACCACCTCCGATCGCTTCGCGAACCGTCCCTTGATCCGCGGCCGCGCCTCCGCGTACGCCTTCCTCGATGCGTATCTTATCGTCTTCTCGAATCGCCGCTTCTTCCTCTTCTCCCTGTATCGCATCACCCTTGCCTCCCGATCCATCCTAGCCGCAGTCAGATCCGGTGCCAGTGTCGCTCCGACGGAGGGCTGCGACAAGTCCGGCACCACCGCCGCCTCCGACGAGGATATCTGCCATCTTAATTTCTCAGCAAATAATTGCAAGAGGGGTTTTGCATATATCATATTCAGATGTGGTTAGGGATTACGCTTAGAGAATGATCCGTCAAGGGCTTGGTCTCTGCGAAATCAAAATCTATTTGATCGTCGGAGGCGAGAGGAATCGGAGTAAGGGTACCATCTTTCTTGATTCCATCCATGGAGGAGGCATAATCGAGATCCAGGAAAGGGTCGACCTCGGAGAAGAACAGTAGGTCCTCAGCCGCTGAGTCCGGGATCAAGAGATCCTCTTCGGGGAGACGCAATGACGAGCCAGCAGCGGCAGCGACAGGGCGATTCGGTGGAACAGGGCCGACAAAGGCGACGAGGGGGAGGCGCTCGTGGCGGCGGGCGAGGGGATTGGCGGAATGGATATCGGCGTCGCAGGCGGCGCAGATGGCAGCGGCGTCAGCCTTGCACGTGACGGTGGCGGGGGCCTGCTCGCACACCTCACACAGCCATGTGCGCTCGTGGCGGGAGGCCTGGTCGTTGGCTTCGTGCACCCGCGCGTCGCACGCGGTGCATAGGAACGCCGAGTCGGCCCTGCAAAGGACGCGGGCTGCCGAGTCCTGGCACACATCGCAAGCTCTCGCGGATAGCCCAACTCTGTAAGTGTTGTTTCCTCCTCTCTCCGCTCTGCCCGCCATTTTTTTTTTCTCTCCTCTTTTCTCTTCTCGGTAGCGTGCCCTAATTCTACGCTGCCACTCTTCTTCCCCTTGGAGGATTTTTGTTTGTTATTTAATATTTTTAGGGAGATACGATCCCATTCTATTGGTTGCCGCCGCTCCATCTTCAGATGGGGTGCGGCCTGAATTAAAAGTAATCCAATAGCCAGCCGACACATCTAAGCAAGATATTGATTGTAGCAAACCTTCGTTACCTCATTGTATTCCCCATTCTACTACCCGCTTTGGTGGTAACGTTGGCCCACCGCTGTTTTCTCATTCACGAATCACGAGTCTTGCTGTTGAACTGTGTTACTGCGATGATATTGATTGTAGCAAAATTGGGGAATCATAACGCAGTCGCGAGGCGGATTGGCACAACGTCTCTGTCAAGTAGCGGAGCGATGATATTGCTTATATGGACTTTTGCTCTCAATACACAAGTAAAATTATATAAAAATATAAAAATCATTAAGCTTGCAACCCTACATTCCTCTACACTACTTGCAATTCTCAAAAATTGGACTATGCGGTCAACAGAGTCCATTACCACTATTTATGTTTTAAGGTCTGGGTAAAAGATATAACTTCTGTTTGGCACACCTAAAATGCTGGTTAAAAAAATATTAATTTAAAAACAGATGACTGAAAAAATTAAAAGTTATTTGGATAAAGTGATATGCTGATTAATTTTTTAAAAAAAATATATATTTTTTTTAAAAATTTATTTAAAAATAAAATTAAAATAATAGTAATAAATAATTTATATTAAAAATTAAATTAAATAATAATAATTTTAATAATGTTTATTAAAATAATATTATTATTTGTTAAAATTTTTGTAAAAGAAAAATTTTAAATAATAATAAAAAATAATTTTAAATTTAATAATTTTTATTAAAATAATAATTTAAAAAAATAATTTTAACATATAAAGACCATACAAATATAAATACGGATATGAAATATAAAAAGAATATATTAACCCTATTTTTATTACTATAGCTAAAAAGTAGTCAAAAGCAGCTCTCTTCTAACTTTTCCAAACTTATGATTGCTTTTGGGTTTGGAATCAAAAAGCAGCTTATCAAATACCTCAGCTTTTTAAAAATATGCTATTTTGACTAGCAAAAGCAGTTTACCAGCTATGCCAAACATAGTCATACGTTAACTCTGTTTTCTACAAGAATCAAGTTAATTCCTCATTAGGGCTTTTTGTTGCTCTATTAAACACTCTTCAACTCCCAACTAGGCAAATATCAATCGACGATTCTTCTCCTTCACTAGTGTCGCCTCTCCTCTCTCCTCACATGCCTATCACCATCAACCCTCTCTCCTTTCTCGGTAAAAGACATAATGGCTCCAGTTAACCCTATTTTCTACAAGAATCGAGTTAATTCCTTGTTAGGGCTTTTTCGTTGCTCCACTAAACACTCTCCAACTCTTGACTAGGCAAAAACTGATTGACAATTCTTCTCATTTGCCAGCGTCACCTCTCCTCTCTCCTCACACTCCCATCACCATCTTCCCTCTCTCCTCACTCGGTAAAAGACATATTGGCTAACATTAACTTTGTTTTATGCTAGAATCAAGTTAATTCCTCGTTAGGGCTTTTCGTTGCTCCATTAAACACTCTCCAACTCCTGACTAGAAAAATGCCAATCAACGATTCATCTCCTTCGTTCCTCACACTCCCATCACCATCTTCCCTTTCTCCTCTCTTGTTACAATATTCTCTTGCCCTAGTTGCCGCGTCGCTGCATGCCTACCCGATTTTGCTGACATCTTCAACTATTCATTGTCCGCCCAAGAAAAGATAACTTCTTTCATTTTCTACCAAGTTTTTTTTTGAATTCATTACAATATCATAGAAATCATTAAATATCATATCAATCTTTTCTAATTTTTGTAGAAATCCTTTTAATATCATAGGAAATCATTTGTAATGCACTCAAAACATAGATTAGAAGGTGCTAATAACTTTAGTAATGAATCTAATAGTTATTAGAACAATCAAATAGACTCGTTCACCTATTTCAAAAATTTGACCCTAAGGCTCATTCACCTATTTTAGCCCTTCTAAAGGCCATTTTGGATGTTTGCCCCTAATTCACTAAATGCTACTTTGAACGTTTAGCCCTAAGGCTCATTAACCCATTTTAGCCCCCTAAAGGCTATTTTCGAATGTTTGACCCTAAGGCTTGTTTACCTATTTTAGCCCTTTAAAGGCTATTTGTAATGTTTGACCCTAAGGCTTGTTTACCCATTTTAGCCCTTTAAAGGCTATTTCTAATGTTTGACTCTATATATGCTCATTCACTTATTTCAAACATTTAGCCCTAAGACTCGTTCATCTGTTTTAGCCCTCTAAAGGCTATTCTCAAATGTTTATCCCTCTATAGGCTTGTTCACCCATTTTAGCCCTCTGAAGGCTATTTCAAATGTTTGGCCCTTTACAAGCTCGCTCACCCATTTTAGCCCTCTAAATGCTATATTGAATTTTTAGCCCTCTAAAGACTCATTCACCCATTTTATTCCTCTAAAGACTATTTCTAACATATTAGCCTTCTAAAGGCTAACTGACATACATTAGCCCTTTCAAAGGCTAATTCAGACATAATGACTCTCTAAGCTGATGCATGCTGCTTGCAATGTTGTTTAGAAGGTGCACACATCGACACTAAGTATTGGAGTATAGTTGCTCAATATTGTTACAGTATTGCCCACAAAAACTTAAAATCAGATAAATATTTATAGAAAGGTTATTTGTAGATCTAAAATATGATAGATATTAATAGGAAGAATTTTTATAAAAAATCTGAATCAAATAGATATTCATAGAAAGAACATTTATTAAACCTGAAATCATATAGGTGTTCAGATAAAGAATATTTATCTAACTTAAAATCAGATATATATTCAACTAATATAGTGATTATCTTTTGACGCAAAGATATTCACATATCCTTTATAAGCCCAATATCTCTCAATTGGCATATCAAAATAAATAAGTATTTAGATGTCCTTTATAGGTCGAGTATTTATCATGTGATATATAGATATCTATAAGCCCTTAAAATGCTAGATATCGATCAAATCCAAATGTCCACAGGCCCTTAAAAAACTGGATATTAGTCAAAAATACAAAACTCTATTGGGGGTATAATTCTACACCAAGGCTAAATAATTATTCCATATCCTCAAGAGAACGAATATCCATTATGGAATAATTATATACCAAGACTAAATAATTATTTTGCATCCTTAAGGGGACAAATACCTATCAAAGTATAGTTATATGGTAAGGCTAAATAACTATTTTGTGTCCTTAAGGAGACTAAATAATTATTTCACATCCTCAAGGGGGTTAATATCGATCAAGTATAGTTATATGCCAAGGTTAAATAACTATTTCATGTCATCAAGGGGACAAAAATCTATTAAGGAATAATTATACACGAAGACTAAATAATTGTTCCACATCCTTAAAGGGATGATAACTATTCCATGACCTCAAGTGGATAAATAATCTATTAAAAAAAAATTTAGACACTAAGGCTAAATAATTATTTTGTCATCAAGGGGATTGTCCATCAAGATATAGTTATATACCAAGGCTAAATAACAATTCTGTGTCCATAAGAAGATAAAAATTTATTAAAGAATAATTATATGCTAAGGCTAAATAATTATTCTATATCCTTAAGTGACGATATTAATCAGATGTAGTTATAAGCTAGGGCTAAATAACTATTCCATGTCCTTATAGGCCGATGTGGGCATGGAGAGAGCGTGGGGAGTGAAGCCCTAGAGGTGGCCGATGAGGAAAAGCCAGGGAGGGAATGGTGGCAGAACAGCTACTAATCCATTCCTTTTCAAAGTTTTGATTATGATCATTATTCTTATAATTATTGGACAGACGGAAATGAAGGAAGCATCATAGCTTGAATGAACAGGTTATAGAGCTTTCTTTGTTTATATAGGCACAACACAAGTAGTGGTGGGGATGGAGACGGAGATGGAGCTTTGTCGTCTCCCCAGTCCCCCTGCTGTGACTGTACCTAAGTATGTAAGTTAATAAAAACGTTTGTTCAATCAATTGTATTTGTCATGTGCAAAATAAATAATATAATTTCAATCAATAAATATGACAGGTCAGGCTTCCTTCTTCTCTTATCTGATTTTCTTTTTTAATTATTTTATTATTATTATTATTATTATTTGCTAGTCTCCATAATCAATCATTTCAAAATCGTGCTCAAACTCTTTCCTCCTTTTGCTCCCGTCAAGGTAGGAATGGAAGCTTGAGAAATTTTAATCGACTTGGGAATAGCATAAAAGGGATTAATTTGTAGTAGCTTTTGCTAAAAGAGGGAATGTCGTGGGTGTATGGAACAATAAAAAATGTTACAACATAATTAGGTTGCGACCTAATAATTTGGCATTGCAAGGTAGTGCAACATTTAAGTTAATGGTGCATAAGGCAATTTTCAAATCATCAATAGGTTTATTAAAAAAAAATACAAATGATCAATCCAAATCAGCACATGAAATTAGCTTAATCCAATCGAATTTGGGGTCAAAATTATTTTGACCATAATTAGATGCAATGTCATTAATCATTAAAACATAAGAAAAAATAGTAAAGTTTATAAAAACAAGGAATGCTAAACAAGACAGTTATTGGGTCAAAATTAGAAAGAGACCGAGAATAAGCTCATGGCAACTAAACATAGCAAATTTATCGTAAGCTAGAATTATAACAATTTGAGTATAAATTTGATTTTGATCAAAATTATGAAGCAAATCCAAAATTTATACCCATATTTCACTTCATACAAGACAATAGTAAATTAAGTAAAAATTGTAAAAGAACGTGGCACGCGAAAAAGAAGAAGGAAACTAATAAAATAATAAATTAAAATCACAACTTGCAATGTAGCCAACTCTAGATTTGGCAAAATAAAGACGCCGTTGAGGTCTCTAATCATGATGTCAAATAAAAAAAAAATAAAAAAAATAAAAAAGGGCTAGAGAAAAATAAAAAAAAATTATATAAAAAAGGGTATTATACTTTTGGAAAAAAAGGACAATTACAATGTCGAAATACTTGTGGTAGGAAGAACGCTATAACATGAACAAAGAGACTTCATTGTTTTATAATTTCTCATATTTTTCTTTCTTCTCCCCTTTCACTATACTTTTATAGGGAGTAAACTCTTAAATAATTTATATTTTAATCAAGAATAAACTCTGAAATAAATAATATATTTTGATTGAGAGACAATTATAATAAAAAATTATATGTGATGGAGAGATTACTCTAATAATAAACATCTATTATGATAAAGAAATAACTCTGATAATAAACAGATACTGTGATAGAGCGTAAACTCCAAATTAAATTAAAATTTTTACTATAAAATTCATTTTGAAGATACACTAACCGATTGAGTTTGAGCAGCAATTAGTCCTTTGATAATTCTGAACCACGAAGGAAATTCTATGTCGACTGTTGCTATATGATTGCTTTAAATAAAGTATGGGGTAGAGACTTATAAAGGAATGCAGAATTCGAATTTATGGCTACTAGTGAAGTTAAAACTGGCAAGGTAAATGGATGAATTACAGCCGAGTGAATTTAAAATTAAATTTTAAAGAATTTGATTTGCTTGCTGAAAAAAAAAGAAGCAAAGTGAGACCTCGTCCTCGCCAGCTGAGTCTTCGCCGCCTCGTGCCAAGATAGAACAATGATGTCACTGCTCATTGTTCCTTTTCTTTAACCTCTATTCCCGCTTGACTCTGCCTTGGTCATCGTGCTACAGCAAGGCAAGGGAAGAGGAAAAGGAAAAAACCATCGCTAGTTGTTAACTCCGTGCTGGTGAAATGAACCATCGCCATCTAGCCAAGGTCACCGATGTTGTTTTTATCAGTGGATTATCATTTCTACTATGCCACCACCGCTCATCACTCCTCTTCTTTAATCGGTGCTATTCCTCACCCACTATCACATCGCCCCTTATCGCCATCGCAGCCTACAATCCCTGCACCCCTACTTCGAGGAATGCAATTGTCTTCTCTTAGCAAATCCGACGTCCACCTATGTGGTCAAGCCCAAATTTTTGCCATACTCTTTCCTCGAGCATGTACACCGACAAAGAAGAGGATGAGGATCACTACGATCGAAAGTTTTTCTAATGATTCATATTTTCTTCCCAGTTTTGGACAAAAACCATTTGTTTGATTCTGTATGGCGTTGACTGGCCACTAGTTGGCACCAAAGTCTGGCCTTCCATCCAAAATGACATAGAGAACATTCATTTGGAATAGTTTGAGCAATGGAGTGGCAGATCAACGGCCGATGGTGATGCCTGTACCGCCCCTATTGCGCACAAGATGAAGGAAATCGATCTCATTTCATTTGACGGTTCACACTCATCCAAGCAAATCAGACGGTGATGATTTAATCAACGAGAACCTTATAGCTCAAATATATCAAATCTAAATCTGACAATCTAGATCTCATTAAACGATCTATAGTCATCGTACATGATATCACTTCCCCGTAGATTTAGCGGAATGGCTGGACTATTGGGCTATCTAGTTTTTTAACATCCTAGTGTGGATCTCAAGAGAATCCATTTTAAATGTCAGATGCCTGACAGCTTCACTGAACATTTGCCCTTGTTGCTTGAACTCTTCATTGTGCCTAGTTTAGGCAACAACGAAGTTTTCCAGCAACGTCTCCAGGTTAGACTTCTGAGGTGCCTGAGTTAGCTAAACTGTCCTTGTTGGAATCTGGTGGGTTGTCTTAAATTGCTTTGGGATGTAGGATTCTAGTTGTTTTTGTATGAGAAGTTGGGGTGGTTCCTATCACACCCCAATTTTTCATGATAAAAAACTTGAGAAGTGGTGGCGTGAGTCCTCGACCCGCCAGCCTCCTGATTTACACAATTGTGCATAGTAGAATATACAAATGTGTAAATCACATAGTCCCCTGAAAATGTGTACGTGCACTCATCGCCCTACATCGACCCTCGTGCGTACTCCCAAAATGTGTAAGTATGAGTGCATTAATTAACCCCCCGAGTGCCCTTAGTGCCAAATCAATGTGCCCCGCTTAGTAAAGTCTGTGCCCCTCTGTGTAAACTATGTAGTGCGCCCCCACCTTGCTGCAGATTCATGTTTCCCCCCCCCCCCCCATCACCTGAAGTATGTAGAAACCCTGAATCAATTGCGTGCGACAACAATACAATATACCTTAGATTGCCGCCAATCACTTTACTCACCTGAGATTGCCGCCATATGCAAAAACAACTGACACACTAGACTTATGCATTGCACTTGAGCGAATTCATCTTAAGATTATGTTTACGAATGCAAGTAAATACTATTCTTAAATCTTGCCAATGGTCTATTTTGGATTGCAATTTAACGACCAAGTCATCAACATAACATTCAACAATTTTGTGAATTAAGTTGTCAAAAATCTTTGTCATTGCCCTTTGGTATGTTGCACCTGCATTCTTGAGTCCAAATGGCATAACGGTATAACAGTATATACCAATTGGTGTACGGAATGATATATGTCTTTCATCCTCTGGTGCCATTCTGATTTGGTTATACCTAGAAAACCCATCCATGAATGAGAATATTTCATAGTTTGACACCAAATCTATCATCACTTCTAAAATAGGGAGAGGAAAATCATCTTTTGGACAAGCATTATTCAAATCTCTAAAATCCACATAGACTCGAATTTGTCCGTTCTTCTTTTTCACTGGAACAATGCTTGCTATCCAGTCTGCATATCTCTCTTCTCTAATGAATCCCTCCTTAATAAGCTTCTTAATTTCAAAAATAATTTGTTCTTCCAACTCTATCCGCATTAAGACTTTCAGCGTTATGCTTGATGGGTATTCAATTGAGAATGTTATTATTATTATTATTATTATTATTATTATTTGAAAATTTTCATTTAGACGTGATTTGAATTAAGTTTCAGTCTGACAGCGAGATGACTAAGCCGACTAGCATTTTTGACGTTTCATTCTTATCTCATTTATTCTCATATATATTTATTTTTTTTTATTTCATATATCCTATTGTTATTATTATTATTTTTGAAAGAGTAAAGTTACTCCTGTGACTTTGCTCGTCGACTCTTCATCGTGCTTGATTGTGCTCGTCGGCGAGGGATTTGTGGAGGATGGGCGATGGAATCGCCGGGCGGATCCATGGGGAGGAGAGGAAGGCTGGCCATCCTGAAGCCTATGGACTGCTCCTGAAATCTGTTGGAGGTGCGATGGGATCCGACAAGATCATGGAGCAGGGGAGTTTGACAGTGTTTGAGGGAGCCACAGCTCAGGCTAGGGTTTAAATTTTGGCATGAGAAGTCCAGGCTCGTCGGAATTGACGACTGAGATTCGCTATTCAGAGGTAATTCAGATTCTGAAGTGTGGATCAAGGTAATCAGGAATTTTTGCCTCTGGTTTATTTCATTTTTGCTTTGACTTCCTTTTCCTCCTGAGATCGATTTCATACTTCGGCTAGTTGATCGGATGGAACTGGGAAGTTGATCGGATGGAGCTGGGATTAATTTCGCCGGCGAGGGATCATTCTCTTTTTTTCCAGGGGCTGCGACAGGATTGGACCCATTGCAGACCCGAACCCGTAGCATAGTGAATTCGGGCCGGATCTGCGCTTCGGATCGGCTCCGTTGGTATCAGATCTTTTTTCTCTCTCTTTTTTTTTAGGGGGCCCAGTATTTTTGCTTTTTTGTACTCCGAGACTAGAAGATGTTCACCGCACTCTCCCTCCCTTCTTTTCGTTCACAAAGATCAACTCACGCCACCCTCTTCTCTTCTTTCCTTTTTTTGTCATTATTATATGTATTTTTTTTTGAGATTCTACCGATTGAACTCCTTCACTGCCTGGGCTGCAGCAATTTCTTCGAAGAAGAGGGAGTAATCAGAAGAGGGGGACGGAGCAAATCTTCACCGGTTACTTTTCAAACTTCAGCAACATTTGCAGCGTTTTCTCGGAGTTGAAAATCAGAGATGAAGCTGACTGAAGGGTATAGCAGGTACTTTTCCTCCACCTTCCCCTTTGATCCGGACGTAGGTTCTATCTCTTCCCCTCTTTTTATTTTATTTACAAACTTCTCCGATTCTATTCCCTCTTTTTTTGCATAGTTTTACCAACTTCTCTGTATGTCTTTCCCCCCCCTTTTTTTTTACGTCGCACGTCCTCCTTCTTTTTTAGAAATCTGGCACCTTCTTTTTCCCCTTCACCCCTCAGTCGTTCACGACTCAGTATTTTTTTTCCTTTTTTTTGGTGCCACTGGGTGCTTAGTGCACCTTAGGCCTAAAAGAAGTGCAAACTGAAAAAAATTCAGTGCTATGTGTTCATTGTGGTGCATAGTGTGTGTACGCGTATGTGTACATTGTGATGCCACTGGGTGCTTAACGCACCTTAGGCCTAAGAAAATAGAAGCAAACTTCCCTTCATTTCACCTTCTTCTTGCAACCTCTCGGTGCCCGCTTCTCCTCTTCCTTGCGCTTTCTCTCTGTCTTCTGTCTCTTCGTGTTTTTTTTGCAAGCTGGCGTTGTCTTCTCTCGTTACTTCCCTCTTCATAACGCAGAAAATGCTCTCTCTCCTCTTCTGTTCAGACATCTTCCTCTTTTTCTTACGCAGTATCACTCTCCTTTTTTTTCTCTCTTCTTTTTTTTTAACGGCATCTCCTTTTTTATTCTTCAGTCTCCCGTACCCTTCCTCATTCTTTCGCCTCACATCCGCTTCACCTCTTCATCTCCTCATGGTGCCACCAGTGCTTAGTGCACCTTAGGCCTAAATGCCACCGGTGCTTATTCCACCTCAGGCCTACATAAATAAAATGAAGGAACGGTGTGTGTGTGTTCATGGTGGTGCCATCCAGCACCTTGTGATGCCACCGGTGCTTATTGCACCTCAGGCCTACTTAAACAAGACAAAAGGAACTTCTCTTTGTTTACCTTGCAGCCCTTTGGTGTTTCTCCCTTCTCCTTCTCGTTTCGCTTCTTTTCTCCTATGTGTTCTCTTCCTTTCTCTTCTAGTCGAGACCCCTTTTATAAGCCTCCAGCTTCTCGTAGAAAAATCCCCCTCCTGACAGCCCCCTTTTTTCGTTTACACACTTCTTCCCCTTTTCATTTTTTTAGCCGACTGCAGCAAGACTTTTCCCTTCTTTCTTATCAGCTGTCTCCCTTCCCTTACTTGTTGGCAGTATCGCCAGATTTTCTTCGTTGATTTCTTTTGACTTGTCTTATCTTTTGAGGGCTTGTCCTCTCCATGACAATTTAGCAGGATTTGGAGATCTTTCCTGCAGTTTTTTTTAGTCTAACCCTTTTGCCTTACACAGAATTGGCGTATTGCAGGTTCTCCTATGAGTCAATATAAATTTTGACCTCATCTCTTTACACATCATTCCATTTTAGTCAAGGTAAATTTTTGCTTAGCTTGATTTCGTGTGTATGCTTGATGAACTAGCATGTACATCCCATGGGCCCCATCATGAATTGTGTTATATCTTGAAGAATAACCCCTACTCGCTTTTTGAAGGCAGGATATATTGAATTGAAGGCAAAAGAGGTAATCATTCATTTTTTCTTCTCTCTTTTTTTTAGCAGAATCCTAATTGTAGTTATAGAAATAATTGTATTCAACAAGCTTCTCTGTTAATCATAATACCTTGATCTACTAATTCATATACATTTGCTGGCAATATACATTCACATACTTAAATTGCCAATATTGCATTCGGTAGGGAATCATTAAGCACACTGCAACATAAGCTTATCCTCTCTTCATGATCAACCTGGCTCCTGACAAATAATTTTCTAGGTTGCTGAAGGTTTATTCAACCTTGTCATTGGCTGGACACTTTCGTTTCCCTCACTGCGATACATGGTTGCTGGAGAGACAAGACATCAGGGATCTCTAGACCTCTTGTGGAAGCTTTCAGATGTCCCTCACAAATAGTGCGTTGGCATTGGAACTGTAATGTATTTTTATATCTCTAACTTCTACTTACGTCTCTTTTGCTCTTGAATAATTTGATCAATTTTCTTGATACCTTACATGACAACTCGCCTCAATGATGTGAATATGGAACATGTCAACAGAAAATTTTCTCAATTTGGCTCCGTAATGACAAAGATTCATCAGTTGTTGGTACACCTGGCGAGATTATTTGCCTAGTTACGGTACTCTGGACTTTTTGGATGGCCTGATGCTGCATCTAGAGGTATTACAGACCGATGGGAGTCTTTCCTAGCATACATCGGATTAGAGCAGCTTGTTTATGCCTTTATATGAGACATGCGCCTATATGCTATATTCCAGCCCAGGCTGACAATTTGCAACATGTGAAGGGGAGCAACTTGAGCAGCCTAAAATTCATTTTCTGCTGTTGGCTTGGTTACCCACACTTTATGTTTTAGAAAATCACAAGAGCATTAACCACACTTGATTTTCTTTTTTTTTTTATTTCATCATTTTTTTTTAAAAAAATGTCTATTGATTCCGATATCTGGTGTGTAGACATGCTGACTATGAAGTCATAATCCTGTTGTGTTTTGACATTTTTGTCAATTTAGTTGTTTGTCTGAAATCACTGACAGTCGAGATTGATTACAGCAGTATCAATAAAATGCTGAAAACATATACTAAATCCTCTTCAACAAGCAAACATCTGTGAAGAACTACTGGCTGACTTCTTATGTAAGAAATAGAAACTCGTTTTAGGACTAATGAAATTTTATGGTTCAACAAATGCCCCTCGATGGATTTTGTATAAGCCACAAGCGCGTACAAATCCGTCGAAAAATGTGCGCTTTCGTATATCTTTTGTATTGGGCTTTTGTCATCATTTCTTATTTTGTTATTCCTATTGATGCTGGGTTGTGATTGGCCCGTTGTCTTTGTTTCACTTGGCCGGGAGCGTCTTTGCTTTATTGACTGTGATCCATATGGTAATCGCTACGATGATTTTGACAAACCCTCGTAACTTGCATAATGTCATGTTTGTATCATCAAATTATCGTCTAACAGGATTGCACATGATGTGTTGAGGGGTACATCCCACCCTTTTTCTTTTTAGTTCTATGTAATCTATCATTCAGATTGTTGAAGTGCAGGATTCAACCTTACAATCCAGTGATCCCACGAGCAATTTTTCCTAGTGTTTCTAATAGCTTCGCCCAGCTCACGTCTCCCTTTCCAGGGTTGTCAGGATCAGCATGGATTTCCTATCCGGCGGTCATATTTCCTAAACCACTAGCATGGCGGTTCTCTACCTTCAGAGGACCCATGTTCCCACCTTCAGAGGACCCAAGTTCCCTTCTAGCAAGGTTAAAATGCGGCTCAGTCAGTATGCATCCACTGGTTGTCTTCAAGAGCATGCCCGAGGAACCCATAGAGTCACTTGCAATCCCTAACTTGCAATCCCTAACTTGTACGGATTATCGATGTCACTTGCAATCCCTAACTTGTACGGATTTGGGCAATCACTCAGTCCATGCCCCAAAATCTAGATACAAGTCTCACATCGTGGGTCTATCCCATGAATATGAGGAGAAATAAATTCTCACACATAGGGTCTATCCCCATGTCTAGAAACTGAAAATCATGAATTTCATAAGAGCGAGAAATAACAAACCTACTATTTTTCTATACATAAGACATGGCATAAATATTTTCAAAAAAATTTCTATGACATGCGCATGCTAGAAAAAAAAACCCATACACCGATGTATCTCGTAAGTTGGCTCTAATACCACTGTTGGGAATCCCCGGGCTATAAGAAAATGAAAATAGCGGAAGCGAGCCCGAAACGAGATTCCTAATTCAACAAGGACCGACTTACGAAGAATACAAGGGATGTGATAGGGGCAATACCTTATCAAGCAACTTTTAGAAGCAGCCGATGATGAAGATGCGCAAGGGCCCGTCCTCTGCAATCGCGCACACACGGACTCCTCGAATCCTCTCCAATCTCCACGCTGGGTGCTAGCCCCGGAAAATGAGATCCATGCCTCTAGCCATCTCAACTTGCGCCACTACCAAGGAGAAGAAGGGATGTTGACGACAAGGAGTGGGTAGCACTGCCACTTGTCCCAATCTTTGATGCCAAAAAACTTTTATTATTGTCACCTCCTAGACCCTCACGCCAAGGAGCAGAGGGGAGGCGACAACTAGAGACAAGAGAAGAGTCTGATACAAAAAAATCTCCCAGGTGGGCCTCTCTATTTATAATAGCAAAGCCAGACGCACACTGGAGATACTTCCCATGTGGAATAATGAGCATAGACGCCTACTCACAATTACGTGTCATGGGTTCGAATCCCCGCATACACAATTAATTGTAAATGCGCCCAAGCATAGGCGCCTACTCACAATTAAGCATCATGGGATCGAATCCCCGCAGACGCAATTAATTGTAAATTGCGCCCAGGCTTATTAATTAGCCAAGAGAAAAATTCTCTTGCTAATTAATAATTTTATTTTATTCATGTGACTAAAGTGCCAAGCCCAAACTTGCACCCAGACCATTGTTTGACTCATTTTGATAACATAGGTCAACAGAGGTTAAACATGGTCCACTAGAGTCAACTAGTGGTCAAACATGAACTAAAATAAAATATTATCCTCTCTATAAAAGTCTCAATGCATCAGTTCCCTAAAAGATCCGAATCACACAATGATTCGATTAGAGGCTAGCAGTGATGAGAACTCGAGTGTCAAGGTGTGCGGCCCTGTAGGTTCTTCAGACATTGGCAGTGATGACTAAATCATCACAAGCAATGAGTGGCACCTAGCAGTACATCATTGCTACCCAAGTCATCAGAATGGTGTCATCATCAACATCCCCTAAAACTGCGACAAAGTACAAGTGCAGCCTTGTCCTTTTGCCAACTGATGTCCAGATTGAGCAAGTGTGTCACACTTGTTAATCCCAATAATATGGCATGACTAAATCAGGTTCTCACCTGGGTATGGCCATACACTTTCAGTCATCCATATAAGGCGTCATGGACAATCAAGCTTCCCCGTAAGGAAGGGGCAAATCCTCTATTGGCACATTGAATCCCTCATGTAGGTTATGACATACCCAATGATAACCGTTATGACTTCCCTTTTACGGTGAAGCGTTAGGTTGCATCAAAGTACATCAATCACTATATAGAGATGTTAGTGTTTATGCCCTAGGAACTCAGGATGGTCCATTGGGATATGTGTATCACGTCTAGTTGATAGATGAGTTATCCTGGCATTATCGTTGTCATACAAGTTTGTACATCTGCGCATATGTACATTTGCATATACAATGTCGCTAAGATATAGATTTTATCTAGTCTCTATGTTTATCCCTAGTCGGGAATCATGGTGGATATGGGACAACTATGATTTGCTTGAGACTAGTATATGTGCTAGTTGAGCACGGGTTGCTAACGTAGGCATATGGGTATATCAAGGGAGATATACTGGATCGACCCGCCGTGAGGATTCATCTCAGTGTCACGAGATGAATATCACAGTCACAGAGTTGCGCTTGTCCTAGACTTGAGGGCATTGGTATCTCTATATAGTGATTAATGTACTTTGATGCAACCTAACGCTTCACCGTAAAAGGGAAGTCATAACGGTTGTCATTGGGTATGTCATAACCTACATAAGGGATTCAATGTGCCAGTAGAGGATTTGCCCCTTCCTTACGGGGAAGCTTGATTGTCCATGACGCCTTATATGGATGACTGAAAGTGTATGGCCATACCCAGGTGAGAACCTGATTTAGTCATGCTATATTATTGGGATTAACAAGTGTGACACACTTGCCCAATCTGGACATCAGTTGGCAAAAGGACAAGGCTGCACTTGTACTTTGTCGCAGTTTTAGGGGATGTCGATGATGACACCATTCTGATGACTTGGGTAGCAATGATGTACTGCTAGGTGCCACTCATTGCTTGTGATGATTTAGTCATCACTGCCAACGTCTGGAGAACCTACAGGGTCGCACACCTAGACACTCGAGTTCTCATACTGATTGTTTAGCCTCTGATCGAATCATTGTGTGATTCGGATCTTTTTGGGGAACTAATGCATTGAGACTTTTATAGAGGAGATGATATTTTATTAGTTGGAAGGAGAATTCTTCTCTTGGCTAATTAATAAGCTTGGACGTAATTTACAATTAATTATGTCTACGGGGATTCGAACCCATGACGCTTAATCGTGAGTAGGCGCCTATGCTTGGGCGCATTTACAATTAATTGCGTATGCGGGGATTCGAACCCAAGACACGTAATTGTGAGTAGGCGCCTATGCTCTTTATCCCACATGGGAAGTATCTCCAGTGTGCATCTGGCTCTGCTATTATAAATAGAGAAGCCCACCTGGGAGATTCTTTTGTACCAGACTCTTCTCTTGTCTCTAGTTGTCGCCTCCCCTCTGCTCCTTGGCGTGAGGGTCTAGGAGGTGACGACAATGAAAGTTTTTTGGCATCAAAGGTTGGGACAGGTGGCAGTGCTACCTACTCCTTGTCGCCAATATCCCTTCTTCTCCTTGGCAGTGGCGCAAGTTGAGAAGGCTAGAGGCGTGGATCTCATCTTCCGGGGCTAGCACCCAGCGCGGAGATTGGAGAGGATTCGAGGAGTCCATGTGTGCGCGATTGCAGAGGACGGGCCCTTGCGCATTTTCATCATCGGCCGCTTCTAAAAGTTGCTTGATAAGGTACTGCCCCTATCACATCCCTTGTATTTTTCGTAAGTCGGTCCTTGTTGAATTAGGAATCTCGTTTCGGGCTCGCTTCCGCTATTTTCGTTTTCTTATAGCCCGGGGATTCCCAACAGTGGTATCAGAGCCAACTTACGAGATACATCGGTGTATGGGTTTTTTTTTCTAGCATGCGCATGTCATAGAAATTTTTTTGAAAATATTTATGCCATGTCTTATGTGTAGAAAAATAGTAGGTTTGTTATTTCTCGCTCTTATGAAATTCATGATTTTCAGTTTCTAGACATGGGGATAGACCCTATGTGTGAGAATTTATTTCTCCTCATATTCATGGGATAGACCCACGATGTGAGACTTGTATCTAGATTTTGGGGCATGGACTGAGTGATTGCCCAAATCCGTACAAGTTAGGGATTGCAAGTGACATCGATAATCGGGGTATATATGGCCACTTGTAGACTCCTGAGAGAAAAATGAAAGATCTAAATTTTCGATAAGATCGTGGAGATTTAACGAACATGTTTTCTAATGAAAAACTAGAAACTGGTTCTGTAGTTTTTCATTGCATATAGAAGAGCATGTCTTAAGTGTTTTTCCTTATGCATTTGATATGATCAAAGACAAGCCCTATTGCCATGCCTGTGATGTATCAATGTGATGCCTGCATGCCGACTTTCAATCTTGTGTTTTCAATTATACATTGTAAATCAAATAGAAAGCTTTGATGACATTCTATGTCATTTTCCTCTCTCTCTCTCTCTCCCTTGCGCATCTCTCAAGGTGGCGCAACTCTCACCTAGCCGAACCCTAGGGTGGCTTCTAGGGTTAAACCTAGGGGTGCATCTAAGGGGGTGGCGGCTACGGTTAGGGTTGGCACACCTCACCTCCCAAGGTGGTGCATCCCCTTGTTTGACCTAACCTTGAAGTAACTTCTAGGGTTACCTAGTTGGTTCACTTAAGGGATGATGGTTGGATAAGGAGATGGTGCAACCTAGTCAAGCAAAGGGGGCTGACCTTCATCCTCAACCGAATCCACATGGCTTCTAGGCTTCCTAGTGGCGCATGCATGGGTTCAAGGGCTGATGATAAAGGAAAAGCAACCTAAGGGGGCTGATCTAACTCTTTGACCGAACCTTGATGCCTTTTAGGTCTCCTAGTGGCGCATATTGATGGCACATCCAAGCAAAGGGGGCGCACCTCTAGGTGGTGCACCTTGCAAAGGATGACTCGTATCAAGCATTGAGGTGAGATACCTAACATAGAGATGGCACATGGATGTTTGGCCGAACCCTAGGAGGAGCCTAGGGCTTGCGAGCTATCCTCCAGGAAGAGATCTGAGTTGGCCGAATCGTAGGAGGAGCCTAGGATTTGCGAGCTAGCTCACGGAGAAGACTCGTGCTGGCCGAACCTAAAGGGGGTCTAGGGTTTTTCCTGGATGGTGCCTTTGGGGTTCGCGAGCTGACCCATGGAGCTGAAGACCTAGGTGGCGAACCTCGGGGCCTTGGAGTAGAGCCCTTAGGGCACTCGGGGATGAGCTAAGGACTTGTTGGCATGGGCCCATGGCTCATTGCCCTTGGTAGTGCTAGGTTGCTAGGACTAGGTTTAGGTGCTTGTTTCCCATGTTTTGGGTTTTGATCACATCATATTTACCGTTTTCTACTTCAGCATGCCTTTACTGCTTTGTTTTATCCCACCATTGGATTGCATGCCTGTATTGGTAGAATAAGATAAAAATTTGTGGTGTCGAGACCACAAAAATCCTCACAAAATTATTTCAAGTCTCATTTTGCCTTCTGACGCGTAACCCTCGTCAAACTGTCGATCGATGGTGCTGTGCACTATTTCCCACCCTCATGGGACACACCCATCTATCTTCAGGAGGCGTGTGGTGACAATAATTTCCCCAGTCTGGTTAAAACTCTAGACGCGCCTTCCGCAAGGAAATCGTTGGCCCTAGGTATAATGGTCAGGTCGGATTTGACTAGGATTTTTCATATGTGGTGGTTCACATGATGAAATTTCTAGAGGCAGCCTCAAGAGGTTAGGACTTTGTGCTGTATCCAGCCCTCGCTAGACACAAAGTGCCTGAATGGTCTTGAGAAGGGGAATTGCTGAGTAGCAATTGGCCGGCGAGCCTACCTCAGGAAGCATGCGCCACCTTGTGCAGTACATCCCACCCTCGTGGGACGCAAGGCCGTGTACGAAATGAGGATCCCATCTCACTAAGGAAGTCGTGCAACTTCTCGATCAATTTTTGAGGATTATCGATTCGAATAAAATAGTGAGAAACAGTCATTTATAAAAGACCAGAATAAATGATTGAAATGTGATACTGATCTGCTATTGTTTGTATTGTAGATGGCTTCTACAAGCAATAACAACAGTGGACTGTCATTCCGTTCCTTCCTTGAGAGGGAGAAGTTGACTGGAGTTAACTTCATGGACTGGTACCGGCACTTGAGGATAATCCTCAAGCAGGAGAAGAAGCTGTATGTCTTAGTGCAAGCGCTTCCTCCTCAACCGTCATCCACAGCCTGCACGGCTGAACAGGATGCTTTTCGCAAGCATCAGGATGATGCCCTGGATGTTGGCTGCCTTATGTTAGCCACAATGTCGTTCGAGTTGTAGATGCAGTATGAGGATCAGAATGCATTTCAGATCATCTCGCATCTAAAGCAACTGTTCGAGTCGCAGGCTAGAACAGAAAGGTTTGAGGCATCCAAGGCTGCTTTTCAGTGCAAGATGCCTGAAGGTGCTCCAGTGGGACCACATGTACTCAAGTTGCTTGGGTACTTGTCGCATCTCACTAGGCTAGGACACCCGATGGATCAGGATGTGGCTACGGACCTTATCATGCAGTCGCTGCCTCCGAGTTATAGCTCTTTTATCATTAACTTCAATATGAACAAAATTGCTTGTACTCATGAGGTGCAGCTTAAACTGCTGGAATCGACCGAGAAGGAAATGGTCAGGTCCAAACCCAAGTCTGTTCTTATAGTCTCCAAGGACAGTATGTTGGGAAACCCCGGGTGTTGGGGTATGCCCTTAAGGCTAATGTTTGAGGCCTTGGGAATGTATCAGTATCATGTAATAAACTCTTATGTTTATAAAGGCATGGTTGTTATTTAGTTTGTTACATTGTCTGCTGCAATAAGTGTACTTCTGAATAATGTCTCAGTACTGTTCAGCTAGGCTGACATGTAGTTAAGTCCTTAGTCGAGATATCTTGGTGAACATGAGACAGCCTTGATATGGTTAAGACTAATGTGTTTTCTAATCTTATAGGATGCTTCGAGCATGGAATAAGATGTAGACTCATGGGTACATTGGATGTACTGGACAGACCCTACTAGGATATTCAATTGCTTGTCACAATGTGAATAATCCTTGTTTGCAACAAGTGGCACATGTCCTCTGACTTGAGATCACTTGTGTTTCTAAATGATGATTGTCATTGTTTTGAGGTAGTTCAATATCATTTGAAACATAATGATTATAGACTATCTTGGATGGTGAGCTTGAGTCAGGTTAGGGCACTAGTGATAGACATAGGATTGCCGTCTCCTTGTTTAAGGAGTGTGATGTTCTAAAGGGGCCCCCTGGATGAGATGATTGAGAATAGTGTATGGCCATACCCAGGTGACTATGTTCATCTGATCTAATCATGCTCATCATATTGGAGCTACAAGCTTGACACGCTTGTCCAATAAGAACATCCAGTGGCAAAGGATATTTGCATGCCTGGTGAAGTGGATTCACACTTGTGCTGTGGTTTGGGTGTAGTCTTGGAAGACTCTTTCCTTTATATCGGGAGACAGTGATGTGTTGCTAGATACCCCTCACTGATCGTGATAACGTGAGTTATCGTTACCGACATTTAAAGGAAACCCTTAGGGTCGCACAATTTGATGATATGGCTTACTTAAGTCAGATCGAGTGGACTGAATTATTTCGGTTCAGTTTAAAGGGATTTAATCTCTGATTGTAAGTGAGATCTGGTCTGATCATGTTTGATTGGTTAGGGCTTGAGATCGGTAAGCTTAGATCGAGAGAGTTGATGCTAGATCAGTGAGATCAGGAGCATCAGGAGATGAACGGTCAGATCTTGAACCTTAGGGTTTGATTTTATCTTGACCAATGCTTGGGCTGATTTGGTTTGGTCATTGAACCAAATACATTGAACCGGCTCATATGTGAGCGCATGGTTCATATGGGAGAAGAGATGTGCGTTTGGTTCATTTCATGTGAACGCATAACGCATGCATTGAAGCTTTGCTATTTTTGGAATTCGGTTTCCAAAGTGGTGAACGTCCCCACGTTCGTGAAAACGCTTCTCTAACTCTTGTCTTCCCTTGGCTCTCGACGACACACTCTCTTGCGTGGTGTAGGTCGACGACAAGAAGGATCGGCCGAGTGAGAGTTCATCATTCCCTTCCATTCGTGAAGAAAGCCTTGGAGCCTTGCTAGCACAAGTAGCGTCAAGGAAGTGGGCGATCACTCATCTTGTGTGCGTGTCTTTGGAGGAGATCAGATTTGTTCTCTACTTCCAAGTCGCCATCCTTGCTCATGGCTATGGTATGATCTCCTTAGATCTAAACAATACCTTAAGTTGATCATATGCTTTTATTTGCGGTCCTTGAAGCCCTTGATTCCGCCATGCTTTTCATATACGCATGTCTTAGGGTTTCGCCCCCCTCTCGAAAGGGGTCCTGCAATTGGTATCAGAGCGCATGTTATCTTTTGATTCATATGATTGCTTGATACTTTGTGTGATCCATGTTTGCTCTCATGCTTAGATCTATGATTTCTACATGCGAAAGTTCATGATGCGAAAACATTATCATGTTTAATTACTCTTTGGCGCATGTATAGGCGCATGTTGTGTTTTTGTAAAGAAAACTAATCTTGCGCGCCCCATTAGATCTAATGCGCCTACTATAATCCCTTAGACGGGTTGATGGGGTTGAAAGCATCATCTAGTTTAGATCAAATTAGTCTGATCAGACCATCTGACAGCCTAGATGGATCGACCAGATAGCACCTGTGCGCAAGCACGAGGTGGCTATAGGTCGATTGCATCACAGGCGTGTAGCGAGGTCTGGTTGAGACAACCATAGAACACACATGAGTTAGGCCCGGGGTCACACCCGCTTGCCAAAACTCGTGTTGGTTGTTCAGCCCTTGGCGCATGCATGGTTGACCATTGGGTCGACTCAAGTCAGTTAGGACTTGGTGCATGCAAGGGCATGGATCTAACTAGACATGATGAGTGGATCCCTATCAATGGACCATTGTAAGGTTGTAGGGCAGATAAGAAAATTAAAATTGATGCCAATGGGTTTTCAAAAGTTTATTTTCTTTGTAATGGATCACATGTTGATTGATTGATGCCTATGTATGTTTATTTATTCTTATGTGGGCTGCCCATGTTAAATGTGTGCTGTGCTGGGGCCTGCGTGCCTGGAAATTAAAGTTGTAAATTAATTATTGTGATCTGCGTATCACATTGTATTTAATTTATAAAGTGTAATTGACCTGCGTGTCAATCTTGTCTAGATAGATTAATTTGTAAGTTAATCAGACAAGAGCTCAAAGCACACATGGCAGAGGCGCATGCAGCAGTGGCTCGACCAGGTGGGAGGTCCAGGGTTCGACTCTGGCACCAGGCGCATATTCCTGGTGGGCGCACCTTAGCTGCAAATGGCGCTTGGGCCCTGGTTTGGGCCAGATGAGCAGCGAAAAGACCCATGAAGAAAAGCAAGTGAAGACTTAAGTTGATTAAGGTCTTACTTAGGCTATGGGCTTTTACCACATAAGATCCATGCTTTCTTTTATTGTGTAAATAAGTAGAACAGCATGATTTATTTATCTTCTGCTATCACCATAGGAATTGCATGATAGTGAAGAAGATAAAAGACCGTTAAAATCCAACGCTAAAATATCAAGCTCGTATGCCTTCTGACGCGAAACCTCACTGTTCTGATTATCGTTGGAGCCGTGTTGTACCCACTCAGTGGGCACGTCCATCTATCTTCAGACGGTGCGGGATTACACCTGCGTGTTACAGAGAAGGGATTTATCGCTTCTCGTTGCTCAGCATAGCACGTGGTGGTCCAGGGAGTAGGTCGGGTTAGCTTGACCATGTAGTCTACATATGTGGCGCATATGGTAGCGCATGGAGGCAGCCATCTGTGGGGTCAGAGACTGTGTTGTACCAACTCAGTTGGCACAGTCTGCTGGATTGCCCAGATGAAGGGGAATCGCACGGGTTGGCGATTGGCTGGGACAGCCTACCAGAGACTAGTGCTTGTACTCTCTGTGCATCTTATCTCGCCTGAGCGGGACGCAGAGACCAAGTATGAAATCTGGATCCCATCTCACTAAAAGAGTTCTACTCTTTCGGGCTATTTTGCTGGATTTTTGGGCCTGATAAAATAGTGAGAAAAAGAATCATTCTTAAGTCCTGATTGATTCTTAACATTGATACTGACCTTGCTGTTCTTGCATTGTTGTAGATTCCTGCAGCAACGAACACCATGAACTTCAATGTGCGATCCCTACTGGAAAGGGAGAAGTTTGCTGGGCCAAACTTCTCAGACTGGTTCGGACACCTTAAGATTGTTCTTAAGGCAGAGAGGAAACTGTATGTCCTCGAGACGGCAATACCGCCTCAGCCCGCTCCGAACGCCGCAAGGGCGGTTCGGGAAGCTTATGAAAAGCACGTCAATGATAGCATTGATGTCGCTTGCCTGATGCTAGCGTCTATGACGCCACCGCTGCAGCGTCAGCATGAGGATATGTCGGCTATAGAGATTATAGCGAACCTCAAGATGCTGTATGCTGCACAGGCGAGGACGGAACGCTATAATCTGACAAAGCTGTTCTTTCAGAGCAAACTGGCTGAAGGGAGCCCAGTGGGAGCTCACGTGCTCAAGATGATTGGGCACAAGGAGGCTCTAGAGAAACTGGGGCATACCATCAACCAGGAGCTTGCTGTAGACATTATTCTGCAGTCTCTCCCGCCCTCTTTCGATGCGTTCATCATTAACTTTAATATGAACAAAATCGATTGTACTCCGGCAGAGCTGCTGAATATGCTCTTGACTACTGAGGAGACTCTGAAGGGAAAGCCTTCGACCTCTGTCTTAATGGTTCCTTCTAGGAACAAGAAGAAGGGGAAGAAGGGCAAGGCCCCTGTCAAGAATTACAGTAAGGCTCTGAAACAAAAGGTGAAGCGGTCAAAGGAATACAGATGTTTCCACTGTGGCCAGCTGGGTCACTGGAAAAAGGACTGTAAAGCGCTCCAAGGAGACAAGAGGGGAAGCTTTGCTTCTGGCTCAGGTATATACGTGACGGAAGTCATGGTTTCATCTTCTTCTATTTCATGGGTGTTGGACAGTGCATGTGGAGTTCACATTTGTTCAAATGTACAGGAACTCAAGAGAAGAAGACAGGTGGGACAGCATGAGGTGGACCTACGAGTTGGAAACGGGGCACGGGTTGCTGCTGTTGCTATAGGAGACTATTTCATCTCTTTGCCATCTGGGCTTGTATTAGAACTGAACAATTGTTACTTTGTTCCCAGCATTACTAAAAATATTATCTCCATTCCTGCTCTTGTCAGGAAGGGATTTTCCTTTGAATGCAATATTTCAAAGTGTGTTTTATCTTTTGATAATATTATTTATGCTACTGGTTCAATTAACAATGGGTTATTCATGTTGGACATGGAATGTTCTATACACAATATTGATATTAAGAAAGCCAAGTATGCTGATGACAGCACCTTGCTATGGCATAGTCGTTTAGGCCATATTAACAAGAAGCGCATTAAGCGGTTGCATGATCATGGACTGCTGGGATCATTCTCCTATGAGGAGATTGATACATGCAAAGCTTGTTTAATGGGTAAAATGACGAAGTCACCTTTTCCCCACAAAGGTCAAAGGGCTTCAGGTTTACTTGACCTTATACACAGTGATGTGTGTGGGCCATTTAGTAAACATGCCAGAGGTGGCTATCAGTACTTCATAACCTTTACTGATGATTTCAGTAGGTATGGGTATGTCTATCTTATGAGACATAAAAGTGAATCTTTTGACAAGTTCAAAGAGTTCAAGAATGAAGTACAAAATCAACTAGGCCGACATATCAAGGCACTTCGTTCTGATCGAGGTGGAGAATACCTAAGTCGAGAGTTTACTGACTATCTGAAGGAGTGTGGGATTATCTCATAGCTCACTCCGCCAGGAACACCGCAATGGAATGGTGTGTCCGAAAGGAGGAACAGAACCCTACTTGATATGGTTCGTTCTATGATGAGTCAGGCTACTCTTCCATATTCCTTTTGGGGATTTGCACTGGAAACAGCTGCAAAGGTACTAAATCGAGTGCCATCTAAGGCAGTTTCTAAGACGCCATATGAGTTATGGTATGGGAAACAGCCGAGCTTGACATTTATCAGGATCTGGGGCTGCGAGGCTTATGTCAAAAAGCTCGCCTCTAGGAAACTAGAGAGCAGATCTGACAAATGTATCTTTGTCGGTTACCCTAAGGAAACTAAGGGTTATTATTTCTTCGATCCCAAAGAGAACAAGGTATTTGTTGCTCGGACGGCCATATTTCTTGAGAAGGAGTTTCTTCTGCAAGAGGCCAGTGGGAGAGAAATAATGCTGGATGAGAATCCAGAGGAAGGACAAAGTAGTCAAGCACAGTTGGATGAGCCTGAGCCGGTAGGACAGGTTAATGAACAACCTGAGGCTCAGATATCACGGGAACCGCGAAGATCGGGAAGGATCCGTCGACAGCCTGAGCGCTATGACGGAGTCTACATCATTGATAATGATGAACCCCTCACTTATGCGAATGCGGTCAGTGGACCGGAGTCAGCGAGATGGCTTGAAGCTATGCGCGCCGAGATGGACTCCATGTCAGATAACCAAGTCTGGGATTTGGTTGATCCGCCTCCGGGAGTTATCCCTATAGGCTGTAAATGGATCTTCAAAAAGAAGATTGACATGGATGGTAACGTGGTTACCTATAAAGGCAGGCTAGTTGCGAAAGGTTTCAAACAAATCTACGGGATAGATTATGATGAAACTTTCTCACCTGTAGCTTTGTTTAAGTCTATTCGGATTCTTTTCGCGATAGCAGCATATTATGATTATGAGATCTAGCAAATGGATGTGAAAACAGCTTTCCTGAATGGAAATCTGGATGAGGATGTGTATATGACACAACCAGAAGGTTTCACTAATCCATCAGATCGTCATAAAATATGCAAGTTAAAGAAGTCTATTTATGGACTTAAACAAGCATCTAGGAGCTGGAATATTCGTTTTGATGAATCAATCAGTGAATTTGGTTTCATCAAGAACGAGGATGACCCGTGTGTATATAAGAGGTTTAGTGGGAGCGTGATTACTTTCCTAGTCCTCTACGTCGATGATATCTTGATCATTGGAAATGACATTCCTGAAATGCATGCCGTAAAGGCATGGCTAAGGAAATGTTTCCAGATAAAAGATTTAGGAGAAGCAGCCTATGTATTAGGTGTGAAGATCTACAGGGATAGATCTAAGAGGCTTCTCGGGCTGTGCCAGAGTACTTACATCGATAAAGTCCTGGAAAGATTCCATTTAGAGAATTCTAAAAGAGGGTATCTTCCAGTCAGACATGGTCTGAATCTTTCGAAGAGTTAGTGTCCACAAACACAGACTGAGAAAGATGAAATGGACAATACGCCTTATGCTTCGGCTATTGGGTCCATTATGTATGCGATGTTGTGTACTCGCCCAGACGTCGCTTACGGGTTAAGCGTGACCAGTCGATTCCAAAGTAATCCAGGTCAGGCACACTGGATTGCAGTCAAGAACATTTTAAAATATCTGCGGAGGACCAAAGATATGTTCTTGATATATGGTGGTCAGGAAGAACTCAGTATTGAAGGATATACTGACGCTTCGTTCCAGTCTGACCAGGATGATTTCCGATCGCAATCAGGCTATGTTTTTAGCTTGAATGGAGGAGCAGTGGTGTGGAAGAGTTTCAAACAGTCAACTGTTGCTGATTCCACAACAGAAGCCGAGTATGTTGTAGCCTCGGAAGCATCTAAGGAGGCAGTGTGGATTCGTAAGTTCGTGAGAGAACTTGGTGTTGTTCCTTCGAGTGCAGATCCTTTGGTTATCTTCTGTGATAACACTGGAGCAATCGCACAAGCAAAGGAACCACGGTCGCACCAGAAGTCCAAGCACATACAGAGACGGTTTCACTTGATCCGGGAGATCATTGATCGAGGCGAGATCAAAATATGCAAGGTTCATATAGACGACAATCTGGCTGACCCGCTTACCAAGCCTCTGGCGCAGCAGAAGCATGAGAAGCACTGTAATAATATGGGTTTGAGATTTCTCAACCATTAGATTAAGTGCAAGTGGGAGATTGTTGGGGTATGCCCTTAAGGCTAATGTTTGAGGCCTTGGGAATGTATCAGTATCATGTAATAAACTCTTATGTTTATAAAGGCATGGTTGTTATTCAGTTTGTTACATTGTCTGCTGCAATAAGTGTACTTCTGAATAATGTCTCAGTACTGTTCAGCTAGGCTGACATGTAGTTAAGTCCTTAGTCGAGATATCTTGGTGAACATGAGACAGCCTTGATATGGTTAAGACTAATGTGTGTTCTAATCTTATAGGATGCTTCGAGCATGGAATAAGATGTAGACTCATGGGTACATTGGATGTACTGGACAGACCCTACTAGGATATTCAATTGCTTGTCACAATGTGAATAATCCTTGTTTGCAACAAGTGGCACATGTCCTCTGACTTGAGATCACTTGTGTTTCTAAATGATGATTGTCATTGTTTTGAGGTAGTTCAATATCATTTGAAACATAATGATTATAGACTATCTTGGATGGTGAGCTTGAGTCAGGTTAGGGCACTAGTGATAGACATAGGATTGCCGTCTCCTTGTTTAAGGAGTGTGATGTTCTAAAGGGGCCCCCTGGATGAGATGATTGAGAATAGTGTATGGCCATACCCAGGTGACTATGTTCATCTGATCTAATCATGCTCATCATATTGGAGCTACAAGCTTGACACGCTTGTCCAATAAGAACATCCAGTGGCAAAGGATATTTGCATGCCTGGTGAAGTGGATTCACACTTGTGCTGTGGTTTGGGTGTAGTCTTGGAAGACTCTTTCCTTTATATCGGGAGACAGTGATGTGTTGCTAGATACCCCTCACTGATCGTGATAACGTGAGTTATCGTTACCGACATTTAAAGGAAACCCTTAGGGTCGCACAATTTGATGATATGGCTTACTTAAGTCAGATCGAGTGGACTGAATTATTTCGGTTCAGTTTAAAGGGATTTAATCTCTGATTGTAAGTGAGATCTGGTCTGATCATGTTTGATTGGTTAGGGCTTGAGATCGGTAAGCTTAGATCGAGAGAGTTGATGCTAGATCAGTGAGATCAGGAGCATCAGGAGATGAACGGTCAGATCTTGAACCTTAGGGTTTGATTTTATCTTAACCAATGCTTGGGCTGATTTGGTTTGGTCATTGAACCAAATACATTGAACCGGCTCATATGTGAGCGCATGGTTCATATGGGAGAAGAGATATGCGTTTGGTTCATTTCATGTGAACGCATAACGCATGCATTGAAGCTTTGCTATTTTTGGAATTCGGTTTCCAAAGTGGTGAACGTCCCCACGTTCGTGAAAACGCTTCTCTAACTCTTGTCTTCCCTTGGCTCTCGACGACACACTCTCTTGCGTGGTGTAGGTCGACGACAAGAAGGATCGGCCGAGTGAGAGTTCATCATTCCCTTCCATTCGTGAAGAAAGCCTTGGAGCCTTGCTAGCACAAGTAGCGTCAAGGAAGTGGGCGATCACTCATCTTGTGTGCGTGTCTTTGGAGGAGATCAGATTTGTTCTCTACTTCCAAGTCGCCATCCTTGCTCATGGCTATGGTATGATCTCCTTAGATCTAAACAATACCTTAAGTTGATCATATGCTTCTATTTGCGGTCCTTGAAGCCCTTGATTCCGCCATGCTTTTCATATACGCATGTCTTAGGGTTTCGCCCCCCTCTCGAAAGGGGTCCTGCACCGGGGACATTTTACAATTTTCAGAGTTATGGACATACATTTTTCGCAGCGGAAGAATGTCCCCGAAACAGGCCAGTCCCAAAAACCCAGTGAAGATCGCAAGCAAGGGAGTCGACACGATGAGTTAGGAAATACCTTAAGAGCAATATGGAGCGATGCCGATGTAGGCGTCCAAGTGTGCGCCCTCTGCAGTCTCGCACACACGGATCTCTTGAGTTCTCTTCTTCCACGCCCGGTGCTAGCCTCGGTAAGAAGATCCAAGCCTTAGGGAGATGTTTTACTTCTCTTGCGCCACTCAGAGAAAAGATGCGCCAAGTGAAGAGGGAAAACCGCCCAAGCCGCCAAGCCCTAGATCTCCTTGCGCCAAGAGGAAAGGAGGAAGAGGGTTGCGGTTATGGAAGATGCGCCCTTGCTCCAAGCACTCGCCCCTCTCCTTGTGTTCACGCCTTCAAGGATTAATTACACACAAGAGGGGGCGACTAGGGTCATATTTATAGGGCAAGAGGCGGTTAGGGTAATGGCTAGGATCATGACAAGTGTAGGGTTAGGATGAGGAGGTTTGAGATAAGGAAAGTCTCCAAGACATTTCCATAATTCTCATTCAACCTTACCTTTTGTTCCCACGCCTTTCCTTGTGCGCCAAGGCCTTGCCTTGCGCCTCAAGCAATGCCATAGAGGCATGCATTCCATCCTAGGAAGAGAGGGGGAGGCGCCCTTTACTTCCATAATGAAGCATAGGCGCCAACATGACCCCATTATGCCCCTAGGCGCCTAATGGTTCATGTTTCTCCCCATTATACCCTTTTAGCCTCTCATCTCTTCATTAGAACTTGTTATTGGGCCTCATTAGATAATGAGCTAGCCCAAACATCATTGCATAGGTTGATTAAGCACTTGGATCCAATCCAATGCAACCCTAATCCAAATGTGACCAACCATGGTCAAATACGGGTCAACCTGCCAAAAATGAAGTTTGGCTCCAATAACATTCTTCCATCTCATCAGGCCCATTGGCGCTGATGAAATCTCCCAATTAGATCCGAGTTATCCAATAACTCGATCATAAGGCTTCCCGATCAATACGAGAACTCAAGTATCAAGGTGTGCGACCCTGTAGGTTCCTCTGACGCTGGCAGTGCTGACCAAAGGTCATCACAAGCAGTGAGTGGCACCTAGCAGTGCATCGCTGCTACCCAGGTCGTTGGAATGGATATCGACATCGACATCCTCATCATCGCAACTAGGTACAGATGCATTACAGTCTCTTTGCCGTACTGATATCCGATTGGACAAGTGTGTCACCACTTGTTTCCATCCAATCACATGGCTATGACTAAAACATGTTCTCACCTGGGTATGGCCATACACTCTCAGTCATAGAACCATAAAGGAGCTCCATGGATATCATACTTCCTTAGGGAAGGGGCAAATCCTATGTCTATCCATTGATCTTCTCATATGGGTCGTGACATGCTCAATAACAACCGTTATGACCTCCCAGCTACGGCAAGGTGTTAGGTTGTATCAAAGCAAGTCCCTAACCATATAGAATGATCAATGACCTCAAGTCAAGGGATCAATGCATCTCCTGTCACTTATGAGGATAACTCATGACACCAAGTCATAGCCTCATAGCGGGTCTATCCAGTATATCCCCAATGATATACCCATGTGTTTGCGTTAGCACCACGTGCCTAACCAGCCCACATACCAGTCTCACAAGTACCATAGCTGTCCCATATCCACTAAGGTACATCGACTGGGGATTATAATTCGAGCATAGATCCAATCTGTCTCCAGGGACATTATCATGTAAGTACACAATCGCAGGTGTAGTCAAACAATGATAACGACAATGCCAGAATGATATATAAATATCAGTGTCAAGTAGTACATAAGTTGACCAAAACTAGGTCCTAGGGCATATACACCAACAATCTCCCACTTGCACTAAGACCTAGAAGTTGAGGAATCTCAACCCCATATCTCTAGCGTGACCATCATTCTTCTGCTGCGCCAAAGCCTTGGTCAATGGGTCTGCCAGATTGTTCTCTGTGTCTACTCTGCTAATCTTGACATCACCTCTGTCAATGATCTCTCTGATCAGGTGAAATCTTCTGAGTATGTGTTTGGATCTTTGATGAGACCGTGGTTCCTTGGCTTGTGCAATTGCTCCATTGTTGTCACAATAGAGTTCAATGGGATCCATTGCACTAGGTACCACTTGAAGATCACATAAGAACTTCCTTATCCAAACAGCTTCCTTGGCTGCCTCAGAAGCAGCCACATACTCAGCTTCGGTTGTAGAATCTGCTATGGTGGATTGCTTGAAGCTCTTCCAACATACAGCGCCTCCATTTATCTTGAACACATAGCCGGCCTGCGATCTAAAGTCGTCAGGGTCAGACTGGAACGATGCGTCAGTATAGCCCTGCATACTGAGCTCTTCCTGTCCCCCATAGACCAAGAACAAATCCTTAGTTCTTCTCAGATACTTTAGGATGTTCTTTACAGCCACCCAGTGCTGTAGACCTGGATTGGATTTGTTGGGGTATGCCCTTAAGGCTAATGTTTGAGGCCTTGGGATTCTATCAGTATCATGTATAAACTCTTTCGTTTATAAAGGCAATGGTTGTTATTCAGTTTGTTACATTGTCTGCTGCAATAAGTGTACTTCTGAATAATGTCTCAATGCTGTTCAGCTAGGCTGACATGCTCTATGTCCTTAGTCGAGATATCTTGGTGAACATGAGACAGCCTTGATATGATTGAGACTAATATGTATTCTAATCTTATAGGATGCTTCGAGCATGGAATAAGATGTAGACTCATGGGTACATTGGATGTACTGGACAGACCCTACTAGGATATTCAATTGCTTGTCACAATGTGAATAATCCTTGTTTGCAACAAGTGGCACATGTCCTCTGACTTGAGATCACTTGTGTTTCTAAATGATGATTGTCATTGTTTTGAGGTAGTTCAATATCATTTGAAACATAATGGTTATAGACTATCTTGGATAATGATCATGAGTCAGGTTAGGACACTAGTGATAGATATAGGATTGCCGTCTCCTTGTTTAAGGAGTGTGATGTTCTAAAGGGGCCCCCCCGAATGAGATGATTGAGAAAGTGTATGGCCATACCCAGGTGACTATGTTCATCTGATCTAATCATGCTCATCATATTGGAGCTACAGGCTTGACACGCTTGTCCAATAAGAATATCCAGTGGCAAAGGAAACATGTATGCCTAGTGAAGTGGATTCACACTTGTGCTGTGGTTTGGGAGTAGTCTTGGAAGACTCTTTCCTTTATATCGGGAGACAGTGATGTGTTGCTAGATACCCCTCACTGATCGTGATAACGTAAGTTATCGTTACCGACATTTAAAGGAAACCCTCAGGGTCGCACAATTTGATGATATGGTTTACTTAAGTCAGATCGTGTGGACTGAATTGTTTAGGTTCAGTTTAAAGGAGTTTAAACTCTGATTGTAAGTGAGATCTGGTCTAATCATGTTTGATTGATTAGGGCTTAAGATCGGTAAGCTTCGATCGAGAGTATTGATGCTAGATCGGTGAGATCAAGTGCATCAAGAGATGAACGGTTAGATCTTGAACCATTTGGTTCAGAGAGATCTAGACCATGGCTTGGGCTGGTTTGGTTTGGTCTTTGAACCGAATTGAATAGAATTGAATTGGTTTGAACCGGTTCACATATGTGAACGCATGGTTCAAGGCTTGATTGTGTTTTGGGCAGTTTTCTTTGAGTGAGCGCATGGCTTCATGACTTTCCATATTTGGAAGTCATGTAACGCCACCTCTTGAAAACGCCTCAACGCATTTGCCAATTCTCTTCTCTTGTCGCCTTCACTCTTGGGTAGAGATTTTTTTTTCTTGACGAAAATAGGAGCTCGGCCAAGCATCTCACTTCTTCGACACACGACAAGGAACTTGGGAGATTCTTGCTAGCACAAGGAACGTCCAAGGAGGTAGCCATCTCTCATCTAGTGTGCATCTTCTTTGGAGGAGAGCTTATTTGCCCTCTTGCTTCCAAGCCGCTTCCTTCATCATGGCTATGGTAAAAGATCTTAACTTGATCTTTGCAATATAATCAAAGTTGATCATATATATTCATGCAATCGATCTTGTTGAAACCCAAAAATTTCATATGCGCATGCTTTAGGGTTTCCCCCCTTTTTAAGGGGTTTTTCAATTGGTATCAGAGATATGGTTTATGCATGAATCATATGATTGCTTTGAGTGATCCTAGTTTGCGCCAATATAGTAGATCTATCGTCACCATGAGAACATGCTAGTCATTAGATGTTGGCGCATGTTTGATATAACTTGTTTGCGCTAATGTAAAGATCTAATGTTAACATGCGAAACTTCATGATTTAGTTGTTTACGCATGTATGATTGTTTCATGTTGGCGCTTGTTGAATGTATTTGTTAAAACTCATTACATCTTGCGCGCCTATCACCTAGATCTACATTTGCGCCTGCTATAAACCCTTAGACGGGTTATTAGGGTTGAAGTCATAGACTAGTTAAGATCCAACCAGTCTGATCAGACCATCTGACAGCCTAGATGGGTCGACCAGATGGCACCTGTGCGCAAGCAAGAGGTGGCTATAGGTCGACTGCAGACAGGCGTGTAGCGATGTCTGGTTGAGACAACCAGTGAACACACATGAGTTAGGCCCGGGGTCACACCCGCTTGCCAGAACTCATGAGGGTAGTTCAGCCCAATGCATGCATTGTTGACCATTAGGTCAACTCAAGTCAGTTAGGACTTGGTGCATGCAAGGGCAGTGGATCTGACTAGGTCTGATGAGTGGATCCCTATTAATGGACCGTTGTAAGGTAGCAGGGCACATAAGAAAAAGTAAAATTGATGCCTATGGGGTTTTCGAAAATTTTATTTTCTTGTAATAGGATCACATGTTGGTTGAATACCATGATGCTTGTCTATTTCATCTTATGTGGGTTGCCCAATTAATGTGTGCTGTGCTGGGGCCTGCGTGCCTGGATTAAAAATGTAAATTATTATATTTGTGATCTGCGCATCACATTTTAATTAATTTATTGTGTAATTGACCTGCGTGTCAACCTTGTCTAGATAGATTAAAATGTACTTTTAATCAGACAAGAGCTCAAAGCACACATGGATGAGGCGCATGCAGCTTGAGGCTTGACCAGGTGGGAAGTCTAGGGTTTGACCCTAAGACAGGCACATTTACCTGGTGGGCGCACCTGAGCTGCACTGGGCGCTATGGCCCTGGGCTGGGCCAGATGAGAGGCAAAAACCCAAGAAGAGCTCAAGTGAAGACTTAAGTTAACTTAAGGTCTTACCTAGGCTTAATGGGCGTTTACCACATAAGATCATCATGCTTTCTTTTATTGTTTAAATAATTAGAATTGCATGATTTATTTATCTTCTGCTATCGCCATAGGGTTTGCATGATAGTTAAGAAGATAAAAGACCGTTAAAATCCAACGCTAAAATATCAAGCTCGATAGCCTTCTGACGCGAAACCTCACTGTTCTGACTATCGTTGGAGCCGTGTTGTACCCACTCAGTGGGCACGTCCATCTATCTTCAGACGGTGTGTGATTTCACCTGCGTGTTACAGAGAAGGGATTTATCGCTTCTCGTTGCTCAGCATAGCACGTGGTGGTCCAGGGAGTAGGTCAGGTCAGCTTGACCATGTGGGCTACATATGGGGCATATGTTAGCTATATGGAGGCAGCCATCTATGGGATCAGAGATTGTGTTGTACCAACTCAGTTGGCACAGTCTGCTGGATTGCCTAGATGAAGGGGAATCGCACGGGTTGGCGATTGGCAGGGACTGCCTACCAGAGATTAGTGCTTGTACTCTCTGTGCATCTTATCTCGCCTGAGCGGGACGCGGAGACCAAGTATGAAATCTGGATCCCATCTCACTAAAAGAGTGATTACTCTTTCGGACTGTTTTAATGGATTTTTCAGTCAGATAAAATAGTGAGAAAAGAATCATTCTTAAGTCCTAGATTGATTCTAAACATTGATACTGACCTTGCTGTTCTTGCATTGTTGTAGATTCCTGCAGCAACGAACACCATGAGCTTAAATGTGCGATCCCTACTGGAAAGGGAGAAGTTTGCTGGGCCAAACTTCTCAGACTGGTACGGACACCTTAAGATTGTTCTTAAGGCGGAGAGGAAACTGTATGTCCTCGAGACGGCTGTACCGCCTCAACCCGCTCCGAACGCTGCAAGGGCGGTTCGGGATGCCTATGAAAAGCATGTCAATGATAGCATTGATGTCGCTTGCCTGATGCTAGCATCTATGACGCCACAGCTGCAGCGTCAGCATGAGGATATGTCTGCTATAGAAATTATAGCAAACCTCAAGATGCTGTATGCTGCACAGGCGAGGACTGAACGCTATAATTTGACCAAGCTTTTCTTTCAGAGCAAACTGGCTGAAGGGAGTCCAGTGGGAGCTCATGTGCTCAAGATGATTGGGCACAAAGAGGCTCTAGAGAAACTGGGGCATACCGTCAATCAGGAGCTTGCTGTAGACATTATTCTGCAGTCTCTCCCGGCCTCTTTCGATCCGTTCATGATTAATTTTAATATGAACAAGATCGACTGTACACCGGCAGAATTGCTGAATATGCTCTTGACTACAGAGGAGACTCTAAAGGGAAAGCCTTCAACCTCTGTCTTGATGTTTCCTTCTAGGAACAAGAAGAAGGGGAAGAAGGGCAAAGCCCCTGTCAAGAACTACAGCAAGGCTCTGAAACAAAAGGTGAAGCGGTCGAAGGACAACAGATGTTTCCACTGTGGCCAGCTGGGTCACTGGAAAAAGGACTGTAAAGCGCTCCAAGGAGACAAGAAGGGAAGCATCGCTTCTGGCTCAGGTATTTTCGTGACTGAAGTCATGATATCCTCTTCTTCTATTTCATGGGTGTTGGACACTTCATGTGGAGTTCACATTTGTTCAAATGTACAGGAACTCAAGAGAAGAAGACAGGTGGGACAGCATGAGGTGGACCTACGAGTTGGAAACGGGGCACGGGTTGCTGCTGTTGCTGTAGGAACTTATTACATCTCATTACCATCTGGACTTGTATTAGAACTAAACAATTGTTACTTTGTACCGAGCATTACTAAAAATATTATCTCTATTCCTGCTCTTGTCAGGAAAGGATTTTCCTTTGAATGCAATATTTCAAAGTGTGTTATTTCTTATGATAATATTGTTTATGCTACTGGGTCAATTAACAATGGGTTATTCATGTTGGACATGGAATGTTCTATACAAAACATTGATAATAAGAAAGCCAAGTATGCTGATGACAGCACCTTGCTATGGCATAGTCGTTTAGGCCATATTAACAAGAAACGCATTAAGCGGTTGCATGATCATGGACTGCTGGGATCTTTCTCCTATGAGGAGATTGATACATGCAAAGCTTGTTTATTGGGCAAAATGACGAAGTCTCCTTTTCCTCACAAAGGTCAAAGGGTTTCAGGTTTACTTGACCTTATACACAGTGATGTGTGTGGGCCATTTAGTAAACATGCCAGAGGTGGCTATTCATACTTCATTACCTTTACTGATGATTTCAGTAGATATGGGTATGTCTATTTAATGAGACATAAGAGTGAATCTTTTGACAAGTTCAAAGAGTTCAAAAATGAAGTACAAAATCAGCTAGGCCGAAATATCAAGGCACTTCGTTCAGATCGAGGTGGTGAATACCTAAGTCGAGAGTTTACTGACTATCTGAAGGAGTGTGGGATTATCTCACAGCTCACTCCGCCAGGAACACCGCAGTGGAATGGTGTGTCCGAGAGGAGGAACAGAACCTTACTTGACATGGTTCGTTCAATGATGAGTCTGAAAGGTCCCCTAAAGACAAGGGGGCGAAACCCTATAGGAGGCGCATATGACAATTTTGATGCAGCGGAAGGGGTTTCAAGGATCTATGCATATAATATGTTCAACTTAAAACGATTCTCACCATTGCCATCGCTTAGATGGTGTCTTGAAAGGAAAGGCGCAAGTGCTCCTTCTCCAAAGGTGACGCACACAATTGGTGTCTCCTACTCTTCCTTGGTGCTCCTTGTGCTAGCAAGGTTCCAAGAAGCCGTTGTCGAATGGAAGGGAAAGATCACTTTGCTTTGGCCGAACTCTTCCTTCTCTTTTTCGTCAACTTCTTCACCACACTAGAGTGCGAGTGCTGAATGCCCAAGTTGGCGACGAGAGTGAGGAGAAACGAGAGATGAGGGCGCCTTAGGCGTGAACGTGAGTAGTGGTCACGTATGTGATCATGCTTTCTAAAAATAGAAAGCCACTCACTCACTTGCGATCATGAGTTTACACCATGCGCAAACTCCTCTCAATTTGAACCACACGCTCACTCAATGAGCTGGTTCAATTTGGTCTGGTTCATAGACCAATCGACCCAAGCCATTAGTCCAGATCACATTAAACCCTAAGGCTCTTGATCTGACCGTCGATCTCTTGATGCTCCTGATCTCACCGATCTAGCATCCAATCTCTCGATCGAAGCTTACCGATCTCAAGCCCTAATCAATCAAACATGATCAGACCAGATCTCACTTACAATCAGAGATTAAATCCCTTTAAACTGAACCCAAACAATTCAGTCCACACGATCTGACTTAAGTAAGCCATATCATCAAATTGTGCGACCCTAAGGGTTTCCTTTAAATGTCGGTAACGATAACTCACGTTATCACGATCAGTGAGGGGTATCTAGCAACACATCACTGTCTCCCGATATAAAGAAAAGAGTCTTCCAAGACTACACCCAAACCACAGCACAAGTGTGAATCCAACTCACAAGGCATGCATCTTTCCTTTGCCACTGGATGTTCTTATTGGACAAGCGTGTCAAGCTTGTAGCTCCAATATGATAAGCATGATTAGATCAGATGAACATAGTCATCTGGGTATGGCCATACACTATTCTCAATCATCTCATTCAGGGGGCCCCTTTAGAACATCACACTCCTTAAACAAGGAGACGGCAATCCTTTGTCTATCACTAGTGCCCTAACCTGACTCAAGCTCACCATCCAAGATAGTCTATAATCATTATGTTTCAAATGATATTGAACTACCTCAAAACAATGACAATCATCATTTAGAAAACACAAGCGATCTCAAGTCAGAGGAAATGTGCCACTTGTCGCATTCAAGGATTATTCACATTGTGACAAGCAATTGAATATCCTAGTAGGGTCTGTCCAGTACATCCAATGTACCCATGAGTCTACATCTTATTCCATGCTCGAAGCATCCTATAAGATTAGAACACATATTAGTCTCAACCATATCAAGGCTGTCTCATGTTCACCAAGATATCTCGACTAAGGACTTTATAGCATGTCAGCCCAGCTGAACAGCTTTGAGACATTATTCAGAAGTACAATTATTGCAGCAGACAATATAACAACCTGAATAACAACCATGCCTTTATAAACATAAGAGTTTATTACATGATACTGATACAATCCCAAGGCCTCAAACATTAGCCTTAAGGGCATACCCCAACAGAGTCAAGCTACTCTACCTTACTCCTTTTGGGGTTTTGCACTGGAGACAGCTGCAAAAGTACTAAACCGAGTGCCATCCAAGGCAGTTTCTAAGACTCCATATGAGTTATGGTATGGGAAACAGCCGAGCTTGACATTTATTAAGATCTGGGGTTGCGAGGCTTATGTCAAAAAGCTCGCCTCTGGGAAACTAGAGAGCAGATCTGAGAAATGCATCTTTGTCGGTTACCCTAAGGAAACTAAGGGTTATTATTTCTACGATCCCAAAGAGAACAAAGTATTTGTTGCTCGGACGGCTATTTTTCTTGAGAAGGAATTTCTTCTGCAAGAAGCCAGTGGGAGAGAAATAAAGCTGGATGAAAATCCAGAGGAAGGACAAAGTAGTCAAGCACAGTTGGATGAGCCTGAGCCGGTTGAACAGGTTACTGAACAACCTGAGGCTCAGATATCACGGGAACCGCGAAGATCGGGAAGGATCCGTCGACAGCCTGAGCGCTATGACGGAGTCTACATCATTGATAATGATGAACCCCTTAATTATGCGGATGCGGTCAGTGGACCGGAGTCAGCTAGGTGGCTTGAAGCTATGCGAGCCGAGATGGACTCCATGTCAGATAACCAAGTCTGGGATTTGGTTGATCCGCCTCCGGGAGTGATCCCTATAGGCTGTAAATGGATCTTCAAGAAGAAGATTGACATGGATGGTAACATAGTTACCTATAAAGGCAGGCTAGTTGCGAAAGGTTTCAAACAAATCTACGGGATAGATTATGATGAAACTTTCTCTCCTGTAGCCATGTTCAAGTCTATTCGGATTATTCTCGCGATAGCAGCATATTATGATTATGAGATCTGGCAGATGGATGTGAAGACTGCTTTCCTTAATGGAAATCTGCAGGAGGATGTGTATATGACACAACCTGAAGGTTTCACTAATCCATCAGATCGTCATAAAATATGCAAGTTAAAGAAGTCCATTTATGGACTTAAACAAGCATCTAGAAGCTGGAATATTCGTTTTGATGAATCAATCTGTGAATTTGGTTTCATCAAGAACGAAGATGACCCGTGTGTATATAAGAGGTTTAGTGGGAGCGTAATTACTTTCCTAGTCCTCTACGTCGATGATATCTTAATCATTGGAAATGATATTCCTGAACTGCATGCTGTTAAAGCATGGTTAAGAAAATGTTTCCAGATGAAAGATCTAGGAGAAGCAGCCTATGTATTAGGTGTGAAGATCTACAGGGATAGATCTAAGAGGCTTCTCGGGCTGTGCCAGAGTACCTACATCGATAAAGTCCTGGAGAGATTTCATTTAGAGAATTCTAAAAGAGGATATCTTCCAGTCAGACATGGTCTGAATCTTTCAAAGAGTCAGTGTCCATAAACACAGACTGAGAAAGATGAAATGGACAATACGCCTTATGCTTCGGCTATTGGATCCATTATGTATGCGATGTTGTGTACTCGCCCAGACGTCGCTTACGGGTTAAGCGTGACCAGTCGATTCCAAAGTAATCCAGGTCAGGCGCACTGGATTGCATTCAAGAATATTTTGAAATATCTTCGGAGGACCAAAGATATGTTCTTGATATATGGTGGTCAGGAAGAACTCAGTATTGAAGGATATACTGACGCTTCGTTCCAGTCTGACCAGGATGATTTCCGATCGCAATCAGGCTATGTTTTTAGCTTGAATGGAGGAGCAGTGGTGTGGAAAAGTTTCAAACAGTCTATCGTTGCTGATTCTACAACAGAAGCCGAGTATGTTGCAGCCTCAGAAGCATCCAAGGAGGTAGTGTGGATTCGTAAGTTCATTCAGGAACTTGGTGTTGTTCCTTCGAGTGCAGATCCTTTGGTTATCTTCTGTGATAACACTAGAGCAATCGCACAGGCAAAGGAACCACGGTCGCACCAGAAGTCCAAGCACATACAGAGACGGTTTCACTTGATCCGGGAGATCATTGATCGTGGTGAGATCAAAATCTGCAAGGTTCATACAGATGACAATCTGGCTGACCCGCTTACCATGCCTCTGGCGCAGCAGAAGCATGAGAAGCACTGTAATAATATGGGTTTGAGATTTCTCAACCATTAGATTAAGTGCTAGTGGGAGATTGTTGGGGTATGCCCTTAAGGCTAATGTTTGAGGCCTTGGGATTCTATCAGTATCATGTATAAACTCTTTCGTTTATAAAGGCAATGGTTGTTATTCAGTTTGTTACATTGTCTGCTGCAATAATAAGTGTACTTCTGAATAATGTCTCAGTGCTGTTCAGCTAGGCTGACATGCTCTATGTCCTTAGTCGAGATATCTTGGTGAACATGAGACAGCCTTGATATGATTGAGACTAATATGTATTCTAATCTTATAGGATGCTTCGAGCATGGAATAAGATGTAGACTCATGGGTACATTGGATGTACTGGACAGACCCTACTAGGATATTCAATTGCTTGTCACAATGTGAATAATCCTTGTTTGCAACAAGTGGCACATGTCCTCTGACTTGAGATCACTTGTGTTTCTAAATGATGATTGTCATTGTTTTGAGGTAGTTCAATATCATTTGAAACATAATGGTTATAGACTATCTTGGATAATGATCATGAGTCAGGTTAGGACACTAGTGATAGATATAGGATTGCCGTCTCCTTGTTTAAGGAGTGTGATGTTCTAAAGGGGCCCCCCGAATGAGATGATTGAGAAAGTGTATAGCCATACCCAGGTGACTATGTTCATCTGATCTAATCATGCTCATCATATTGGAGCTACAGGCTTGACACGCTTGTCCAATAAGAATATCCAGTGGCAAAGGAAACATGTATGCCTAGTGAAGTGGATTCACACTTGTGCTGTGGTTTGGGAGTAGTCTTGGAAGACTCTTTCCTTTATATCGGGAGACAGTGATGTGTTGCTAGATACCCCTCACTGATCGTGATAACGTAAGTTATCGTTACCGACATTTAAAGGAAACCCTCAGGGTCGCACAATTTGATGATATGTCTTACTTAAGTCAGATCGTGTGGACTGAATTGTTTAGGTTTAGTTTAAAGGAGTTTAAACTCTGATTGTAAGTGAGATCTGGTCTAATCATGTTTGATTGATTAGGGCTTAAGATCGGTAAGCTTCGATCGAGAGTATTGATGCTAGATCGGTGAGATCAAGTGCATCAAGAGATGAACGGTTAGATCTTGAACCATTTGGTTCAGAGAGATCTAGACCATGGCTTGGGCTGGTTTGGTTTGGTCTTTGAACCGAATTGAATAGAATTGAATTGGTTTGAACCGGTTCACATATGTGAACGCATGGTTCAAGGCTTGATTGTGTTTTGGGCAGTTTTCTTTGAGTGAGCGCATGGCTTCATGACTTTCCATATTTGGAAGTCATGTAACGCCACCTCTTGAAAACGCCTCAACGCATTTGCCAATTCTCTTCTCTTGTCGCCTTCACTCTTGGGTAGAGATTTTTTTTTCTTGACGAAAATAGGAGCTCGGCCAAGCATCTCACTTCTTCGACACACGACAAGGAACTTGGGAGATTCTTGCTAGCACAAGGAACGTCCAAGGAGGTAGCCATCTCTCATCTAGTGTGCATCTTCTTTGGAGGAGAGCTTATTTGCCCTCTTGCTTCCAAGCCGCTTCCTTCATCATGGCTATGGTAAAAGATCTTAACTTGATCTTTGCAATATAATCAAAGTTGATCATATATATTCATGCAATCGATCTTGTTGAAACCCAAAAATTTCATATGCGCATGCTTTAGGGTTTCCCCCCTTTTTAAGGGGTTTTTCAGGATTGGTATCGGCTGGTAATGCTCACAGCATATGCCACATCTGGTCTAGTACATAACATTGCATACATGATCGATCCTACTGCCGAAGCATAAGGAATTTGACTCATGTCATCCCTCTCAGCCTGTGTTGTAGGACACTGGCTCTTTGAGAGAGTAAGGCTATGTCTCACTGGATGGTATCCTTTCTTGGATTGCTCCATGTAGAACCTCTCCAGTACCTTATCAATGTAAGTACTTTGACTAAGGGCCAAGAGCCTCTTGGATCTATCCCGGTAGATCCTCACGCCTAGAATATAGGCGGCCTCCCCTAAGTCTTTCATCTCGAAACACTTCCCCAACCATGTCTTCACAGCTTGAAGACTAGGGATGTCGTTTCCGATGAGCAGTATGTCATCAACATACAAGACCAGAAAAATTACCAAGCTCCCACTGAATTTTCTGTATACACAGGCATCATCTTCGCTTTTGATAAAGCCATAATCTCTCACGGCCTCATCAAATCGAAGATTCCAACTTCGAGATGCTTGCTTTAATCCATAAATGGACCTCTTTAGCCTGCAGACCTTATTAGCCTCTGCAGGATGGATGAAGCCATCAGGTTGTGTCATATACACATTCTCAGTCAGCTTCCCGTTAAGGAACGCTGTTTTCACATCCATCTGCCATATCTCATAGTCATGATATGCAGCTATAGCAAGCAGAATCCGAATGGATTTAATCATGGCAACTGGCGAGAAGGTTTCATCATAGTCCACCCCGTGGACTTGTTTAAATCCTTTAGCCACTAGTCTACCCTTATAGGTAACTATTTTGCCATCCATGTCTGTCTTCTTCTTGAAGACCCATTTACACCCTATGGGTTTTACCCCATCAGGCAGCTCAACCAAATCCCAGACTTGGTTAGCCGACATGGAATCCATCTCAGATCTCATGGCGTCAAGCCATTTCTCGGAGTCCGGTCCACTGACCGCCTCATCATAGGTTCTAGGTTCATCCTCAATGATGAAGATCCCATCGTGTTGGGTCGGTAGCGACCCATACCTTTCAGGTGCACGACGAATTCTCCCAGACCTACGCGGGACCTGTGTCTGAGCCTCAGGTTGCCTAGCAGCCGGTGCAGGTGGCTCAGATTCCATCTCTTTGTCTTGTGCTTGCACTTGGACCTCATCCAAGTCAAACTTCCTCCCATTAACTTCTTTCATAAGAAATTCTTTCTCTAGAAAGACAGCACCCCGAGCAACAAAAACTTTGTTCTCGGTTGGGACATAGAAGTAGTATCCTTTAGTTTCCTTAGGATACCCCACAAACACACACTTATCAGATATAGGTTCTAGCTTGCTAGAATCCTGACGTTTGACATAAGCCTCACATCCCCAGATCCTGATAAACGTGAGATTAGGGCGTCTCCCACTCCACACCTCGTATGGTATTTTGGAGACACTCTTAGATGGAACATTATTCAGTATCAGAGAAGCTGTTTCTAGTGCATGCCCCCAGAATGATGAAGGTAGAGTTGCATGACTCATCATGGATCGAACCATATCCAATAAAGTTCGATTTCTCCTTTCAGACACACCATTCCATTGAGGTGTTCCAGGAGGAGGGAGTTGGGATATGATCCCACACTCTCTCAGATAGTCAAAGAACTCACCACTCAGGTATTCTCCACCTCGATCTGATCGAAGAGCCTTAATGGATCTTCCAAGCTGGTTCTCTACTTCATTCTTGAACTCCTTGAATTTCTCAAAGGATTCAGATTTATGTCTCATTAAGTAGACATAACCATACCTACTGAAGTCATCAGTGAAGGTAATGAAGTAGTTGTACCCTCCTCTGGCTTGTTTATTGAAGGGCCCACACACATCAGTATGTATGAGATCCAATAAACCTTCTGCCCTCTCACCAATCTTGGTGAAGGGCGGCTTTGTCATCTTCCCTAATAAACAAGGTTCACAAGTATCAAATTCCTCCAAGGAACTTGAATCTAACAATCCATTTGCATGGAGTTGTTGGATGCGATTCTTGTTTATATGGGCTAATCGACAGTGCCATAGGAAAGCACCATCTGAACCACTCAGTTTGGTCCACTTATTGCTTATGTTACAAATAGAACTTTCCATATCCAAGATATATAGACCATTGCACAAAGTACCCTTCCCATAGAACATATTTGCAAATGAAAAAGAACAGGAGTTCTTATTTATTTCAAATTTAAATCCTTTCCTCGCCAAGCAAGGAATGGATACAATGTTCTTTGTTAGCGAAGGTACACAAAAGCAATTGTCTAGTTCTAATTGAAGTCCAGAAGGCAAGGAGAGAGTCAAAACGCCTACAGCAACAGCAGCAACCTGTGCCCCGTTTCCAACGCGTAGGTCAATCTCTCCAAGCCGCACCGATCTACTTTTCTTGAGCCCCTGTATATTTGTACAAATATGAGCTCCATATGCGGTATCCAATACCCATGACATAGAAGTAGAAAGGTTGACTTCTGTAACATAAATACCTGAGCATGAAGACGAAGCCTTGCCTCTCTTCTTCTCATTCTGAAGTCATACTATGTCCTTTATCATGTGAGGTGGTCCTCCACATGAGTAGCACTTATTATTCCTGACTCTTTCCATCTTTGTTTTCAATGTATTAGTTAAGCCTTTGGGCTCAACGCACTGAATGTTTACTTTGGGAGGGTTGAGCTCAACCAATGCATCAAAGAGCTGCCTTAGATTAGAAATAATTTCAGAGGCACTCTTAGATTCATATTGCCCTCTAAGCTCGGGCGACATGTTGGTTAGCATCAATTGTGCAACCTCCGAAGTATCAGCTTGATGCTTATCATAAGCATCCTTCTCAGCCGCCGAGGCCAAGCATGGAAGTGGTTCAGGAATTGGCTTCTCAAGGACATATAGCTTCTTCTCGAGCTTGAGGACTATCCTCAAATTCCGATGCCAGTCCATAAAGTTAGTTCCAACTAACTTATCCTTATCAAGGAGTGATCGCAGTGATAATCCGCCAGTGTTCGTAGCCATTGTTCTACAACACCCAAGAAGAACAGATTAGTACTACTTCGAATCATTTAAACTGGACTTGTTTTAAATGACCATGACTCCCACTATTTTATATTCGAATTGACAACCCACAAAGTCAATCGGGAAGTTTAAAACTTCCTAGTGAGATGGGATCCTTATTTCACATGAGGCTTTGCGTCCCACGAGGGTGGGATGAGATGCACAAAGAAACCCATGCTTCCTAAGGTGGGCGCGCCGGCCGGTTGCTCCAAGCAACTCCCCTTGTCGAGACAGTCTGGGTATTTCATGTCCAGCGAGGGCTGGATACAACATGAAACCTTTACCTCTCGACGATGCTTCTAGACTTTCACCATGTGCCCAGCACATGTGAACTTCCAGTCAAGTCCATTCCTAACCGTTATGCCCAGGGCCAACAAGTTTCCTTGCGAAGGCACGCCCAGGTTAAAATTGGACTGGGGAAACCATTGCCACCACGCACTTTCTAAAGATAAGTGGGTGTGTCCCACGAGGGTGGGATACAATTCACAACTCCACTGATCGATAGCTTAGTGAGGGCTACGCGTTAGAAGGCTACCAGACTTGATATTTTAATTGAGGGTTTTTGTTTAAGGTCTCATCATCTCGGTTTTATCTTATGTCTATCATTACAGGCATGCAATCCTATAGTGATAACATAATGGTAAAACATTTCAGGCATGCTTCTGCAGATAATAATAAAAGCAGTAAAGGATGATGTGATCATATCCTATACAAGACATTGAACCAATCCATGCCATGAAATAGGTTCAACTCTTGTCCTAGAACTCAAGCCCCAAAAACTAGACCTAACCTAGCCGACCTCTAGCTTGAACTTCAAGGTTGGCTCCAAGGTCCTTCTTTCATGGTTTAGCTCTCAAACCCTAGAGGTACACTTTAAAAGTTCCCCATAGGTTCGGCCAATGCCATGGTCTTCCTCCAAGGAAGATGCGCCACCATGCAAGGGGCCAAGATTTCTTGCGCCTCCAAGCAACCAAGCACCAGCTTGCATGCGCCACCTTGCATGCTTGCGCCATCAAACAAGATGCGAGCATCAAGGTCCAAGAAGGATGCGCCTAGCCCTTAATCTTCCTCTTAATAATAAAAAGATGGCACGCAGGCCGCACAAGGATACATCACAGGCATGCAAGAGGGGCTTGACTCATGATCACAACATTATGCACAATCAAGGTATTTACTCATGCAATTCTACATGCTCATGAAAAACATAAAATCTGAAATTTTACTTTTTCATAAAACCAGTTTCTTTTTCTCATCTTCTTCTCACAAGTCTTTTGGTTTATTGCGATTTATTTTTCATGATGATTTCAGAGATCCTTTCGGCTGGCAATTTTGTCAGATCAAGAGACTTGGCCAGTCCGAAGACACAATGCCCGTCCTACTTGACAAAATTATGTGCGCCTTTGATCTTTAAATCAAACAAGAAAAATAGTCCAAAAAATCCAAAAGAGATTGAGAGGATGATAGAAACAAGAAACCCTAATTTTTCTACTTTTAGAAAAATCGATTGCCATGCATCATGCTATTTACGAAAATAGAAATATGGCATGTGAGCATGGAAGAAAAGCATAAAACATCGTTCGAGTCTTGCAAGTCCCTCTGATACCACTATTGGGAAACCCCAGGGACATTTTACAATTTTCAGAGTTATGGACATACATTTTTCGCAGCGGAAGAATGTCCCCGAAACAGGCCAGTCCCAAAAACCCAGTGAAGATCGCAAGCAAGGGAGTCGACACGATGAGTTAGGAAATACCTTAAGAGCAATATGGAGCGATGCCGATGTAGGCGTCCAACTGTGCGCCCTCTGCAGTCTCGCACACACGGATCTCTTGAGTTATCTTCTTCCACACCCGGTGCTAGCCTCGGGAAGAAGATCCAAGCCTTAGGGAGATGTTTTACTTCTCTTGCGCCACTCAGAGAAAAGATGCGCCAAGTGAAGAGGGAAAACCGCCCAAGCCGCCAAGCCCTAGATCTCCTTGCGCCAAGAGGAAAGGAGGAAGAGGGTTGCGGTTATGGAAGATGCGCCCTTGCTCCAAGCACTCGCCCCTCTCCTTGTATTCACGCCTTCAAGGATTAATTACACACAAGAGGGGGCGACTAGGGTCATATTTATAGGGCAAGAGGCGGTTAGGGTAATGGCTAGGATCATGACAAGTGTAGGGCTAGGATGAGGAGGTTTGAGATAAGGAAAGTCTCCAAGACATTTCCATAATTATCATTCAACCTTACCTTTTGTTCCCACGCCTTTCCTTGTGCGCCAAGGCCTTGCCTTGCGCCTCAAGCAATGCCATAGAGGCATGCATTCCATCCTAGGAAGAGAGGGGGAGGCGCCCTTTACTTCCATAATGAAGCAAAGGTGCCAACATGACCCCATTATGCCCCTAGGCGCCTAATGGTTCATGTTTCTCCCCATTATACCCTTTTATCCTCTCATCTCTTCATGAGAACTTGTTATTGAACCTCATTGGATAATGAGCTAGCCCAAACATCATTGCATAGGTTGATTAAGCACTTGGATCCAATCCAATGCAACCCTAATCCAAATGTGACCAACCATGGTCAAATACGGGTCAACTTGCCAAAAATGAAGTTTGGCTCCAATAATATTCTTCCATCTCATCAGGCCCATTGGCGCTGATGAAATCTCCCAATTAGATCCGAGTTATCCAATAACTCGATCATAAGGCTTCCCGATCAATACGAGAACTCAAGTATCAAGGTGTGCGACCCTGTAGGTTCCTCTGACGCTGGCAGTGCTAACCAAAGGTCATCACAAGCAGTGAGTGGCACCTAGCAGTGCATCGCTGCTACCCAGGTCGTTGGAATGGATATCGACATCGACATCCCCATCATCGCAACTAGGTACAGATGCATTACAGTCTCTTTGCCGTACTGATATCCGATTGGACAAGTGTGTCACCACTTGTTTTCATCCAATCACATGGCTATGACTAAAACAGGTTCTCACCTGGGTATGGCCATACACTCTCAGTCATAGAACCATAAAGGAGCTCCATGGATATCATACTTCCTTAGGGAAGGGGCAAATCCTATGTCTGTCCATTGATCTTCTCATATGGGTCGTGACATGCTCAATAACAACCGTTATGACCTCCCAGCTACGGCAAGGTGTTAGGTTGTATCAAAGCAAGTCCCTAACCATATAGAATGATCAATGACCTCAAGTCAAGGGATCAATGCATCTCCTGTCACTTATGAGGATAACTCATGACACCAAGTCATAGCCTCATAGCGGGTCTATCCAGTACATCCCCAATGATATACCCATGTGTCTGCGTTAGCACCACGTGCCTAACCAGCCCACATACCAGTCTCACAAGTACCATAGCTGTCCCATATCCACTAAGGTACATCGACTGGGGATTATAATTCGAGCACAGATCCAATCTGTCTCCAGGGACATTATCATGTAAGTACACAATCGCAGGTGTAGTCAAACAATGATAACGACAATGCCAGAATGATATATAAATATCAGTGTCAAGTAGTACATAAGTTGACCAAAACTAGGTCCTAGGGCATATACACCAACACAGTAAGAAGAGGAAAATGGGTAAGGGCAAGTCCAAGGCCAAGGCACTGAAGAAAGGTAGGGTGAGGGAGAACAAGTGCTTCAACTGTGGCCAGGAGGGCCATTGGCGCAAAGACTGCAAGCATCCTCAGAAAGAGATGAAGAGAAGTAACCCTTCGTCTTCAGTCTCAGGTAATTTTATTACCAAATCCTATATTGTCTATTTCCGTACATGGGTATTTTATACCGCATGGTGAGACTGATATTTGCAAAAATATGCAGGAGCTCTAGAGAAATAGGACATGGATGACAGTAAGAAAATCTCGCGGAGCATTGATGCTGCCGAGCTATTTTTCTTTTGTCATTGATAGGATTGTTTTATTTTTGCAAACATGTAATTGACATTGTATCTATTCCTTAGGGAATAGAGATATTTGGAATAAAGGAATTTATTATTCTTTTCATTTGCAAATCTTTTGTCATTACATTGTGCAAAATTTATGAGGTAATAAAATAACTTGAATTTAATAAGTGGTTCAAATTGAATGTCAATCTTCTGACCCAGACATTTTATCATAAACAAGTAATGCATCCACTGACTTCATGCACATGAATTCTTGGATTCGAACTCCTTATAGGAGATTGACTATCTTAACCTCTTTCGAGATGTTGTAGATGGGCAAAAGACTAGTTTGCTGATAAATGTTTTTCACCAAGTGAGGTGAAGTGGACTAAAAGGTCAAAAGATAGGAATTCGTGATTACCAAAATATTTATGGAACCAGCTTATCAAAATTCATCAGTGATCTTCAGTCCAAGTTGGATGAAGAGTACTTGAGCCACAGGTGACTATCATAGTGAGTATGAGGTTTGCTCATAGCTCATAACTCCGGAAGAACACCTTGGCAGGTGGTTCTAGTGGGAGGAATTGAAAGTCATCCATATCTCTACTGAGTTATGCTAATAGTTTCTTCAACACTAAACTATTTCATCTTAAATGTATTTCCAAGTAAGGAGATGACATGACTAGTTATCAGGATCTGATGTGAGACTTTGGGGGTCATACATCTGAATCTAGATCTGATAAGTGTAGGTGAAGTATCCTGAATTGACTTAGGGATACTAATTTCCATAGACCCACAGGAAAACAAATGATTGTTGCTCTTGATGCTAGTTTTCTTGGAAATGTATTTCCTTGAAAATGGCAAGTGGGAGGAAATTATGACTTGGATTCAGTCCAAGGTTAGCCACCTAGCACAGATAGTCAAAGATGGAATCTGAGCCTCGTATATAGGTTGTGGGGCAACCTAGGTTTAGAAAGTATGGGAAAAAGGCTGAATCGATTCATGTGTGCTAGTGTTATGGGTAACTCCTAACTTGGATAAAGAATCTTCATCTTATAGTACCTGAGTTCAGTGGGAGCTTGATGACATCTCTGGTCTTGTATGTTGGGAACATACAGATCATCAAAGACGATATCCTGATCCTTCACTTGGTGAATAGATGATTGGGAAATGTCTTGTGATGAATGACTTAGTGAACATCACCTATGGGGTAGGTGTGAGAGTTTTTGGATCAGTCCAAGAAACTCTAAGTGCTAAGTCAGATAACATACATTGATGATGGTATGTTATAGACCAGATGTGGTTTGTGCCGAGAGAATAACCAATTGATACTAGGTCCAATCCAGGTGCATGGCACTGGATAAGGAATGAAGAACACACTTTGGTTCTATGTAGAACTAAAAGGTGGTTCTTGGTCAGTAATGACAAGAAAAGCTCAGTGGATTCACTTGGCAGCTTGTTCCAGTCAGACCAATGACAGTCTAGCTGTTCCTGTAGTGGTGCTGGAAGCTTTGGGAGCTTCAGAGCAGGCTACTTGAAAGCAAAGTATGCAAGTGCTTTTGGGAAGTAGTGAGTGTTCTTTATTGAACCTCGCAGGTGTCACAACCCAGAGGATGGTAACAAATTCATAATAAAAAAAAATTGACAATATTTTTGCAGGATCGATCATAATACTTAAAGGATTTACTTTCCATCATCTAGGAGGTAACAACAATTCAAATAGCCATTCAAAATAACAATTCATTTAATTAATCAAAATCTTTAACATATCATAAAAACTATACATCCTATTCCAAATCCATAATATTTATTCACTATAACTCACACTTATATTACAGACATCAAACTGAACATCATACTGAGTCATTTAACTTTACATGCTCAATATTTCACAACCATAATATCTCACTCACAAGTCCTGGATCTTCTCACACTTATCAAACAAACATGCTAATAACTTCATACATTAGTCATTAAAGTTTACATACTCAAAACATAAAACCATACTCATTATCTTCTTTAAACCGTCCACATAAACTTGTAGCCCAAAGCTAACCTTTTAAAGAGGTTAGAATGCAAGGATTGACCAAGAATGCTCAGCAAGTAATTAAGATGTCAAAAGGAGAAGTATTCCTAATAGATCTCCACAAGGTTCCACAAGTAATATCAAATGGAAACATAATAGTGACATGGTAAGCAATAGTGACATGATAGGCATAATACCATGGTAAGTAGAAAGATCACAAAGATAAATCAACCCAAAGTAACATAGAGTCACATAGTAAGCATGACAATCATAAGAATCAATCCAAAGAAACATAGAGTCACATAGTAAGCATGACAATCATAAGAATCAATCCAAAGAAACATAGAGTCACATAGTACATAACATAGTGGGCATAGTGGGAAATCACAAATAACTTGTAGCCCAGTTCTGTACTGCAAACATGTTGGGGTATGCCCTTAAGGCTAATGTTTGAGGCCTTGGGATTCTTTCAGTATCATGTATAAACTCTTATGTTTATAAAGGCAATGGTTGTTATTCAGTTTGTTACATTGTCTGCTGCAATAAGTGTGCTTCTGAATAATGTCTCAATGCTGTTCAGCTTGGCTGACATGCTGTAATGTCCTTAGTCGAGATATCTTGGTGAACATGAGACAGCCTTGATATGATTGAGACTAATATGTGTTCTAATCTTGTAGGATGCTTCGAGCATGGAATAAGATGTAGACTCATGGGTACATTGGATGTACTGGACAGACCCTACTAGGATATTCAATTGCTTGTCACAATGTGAATAATCCTTGTCTGCAATAAGTGGCACATGTCCTCTGACTTGAGATCACTTGTGTTTCTAAATGATGATTGTCATTGTTTTGAGGTAGTTCAATATCATTTGAAACATAATGGTTATAGACTATCTTGGATAATGATCATGAGTCAGGTTAGGATACTAGTGATAGATATAGGATTGCCGTCTCCTTGATTGGAGTGTGATGTTCTAAAGGGGCCCCCCTGGATGAGATGATTGAGAAAGTGTATGGCCATACCCAGGTGACTATGTTCATCTGATCTAATCATGCTCATCATATTGGAGTCACAAGCTTGACACGCTTGTCCAATAAGAACATCCAGTGGCAAAGGAAACATGTATGCCTAGTGAAGTGGATTCACACTTATGCTATGGTTTGGGTGTAGTCTTGGAAGACTCTTTCCTTTATATCGGGAGACAGTGATGTGTTGCTAGATACCCCTCACTGATCGTGATAACGTAAGTTATCGTTACCGACATTTAAAGGAAACCCTCAGGGTCGCACAATTTGATGATATGGCTTACTCATGTCAGATCGTGTGGACTGAATTGTTTTGGTTCAGTTTAAAGGAATTTAAACTCTGATTGTAAGTGAGATCTGGTCTGATCATGTTTGATTGATTAGGACTTGAGATCGGTAAACTTCGATCGAGAGTATTGATGCTAGATCGGTGAGATCAAGAGCATCGAGAGATCAACGGTTAGATCTAGAACCTTTAGGTTCAATGAGATCTAGACCATGGCTTGGGCTGATTTGATTTGGTCTTTGAACCAAATTCAATTGAACCGGCTCATCATGTGAGCGCTTGGTTCAAAGGTTCAAAGAGTGAAAAGAAGTTGCGTTCGGTTCACTTGGAGTGAACGCATAACGCTAGAGAAATAAAGGGTTGCTATTTTTGGAAATTTTTTTTGGCAATGCCTCCACGTTCATGAGGAACGTTTTTCTCTTGTCGCCTCTCTTCACTTCTTGACACCTCTCCCTCTCGTGTGGCTTCTCTCGACGAGTGTAGAGGAAGGCTTTCGAAAAACCAAGAGATCTCATCTCCTCCACACAAAGGACCCTTGAAGCCTTGCTAGCACAAGAAGCAACAAGGAGTAGGCCATCACATCTTGTGTGCGGTGCCTTTGGAGAAGAAGCGCTTGCATCTTTCTCTTCCAAGTTGCCATCCAAGTCATGGCAATGGTATGATTCCTTCATCATCTTTACAAAGATTGAAAGTTGATCATATGAATATATCACATGCGATCCTAAGACACCCTAATTCCGCCCATGCAATTTTAAGTTGCGCATGCTTAGGGTTTCGCCCCCTATTTTATAGGGACCTTTCAATTGGTATTAGAGGTGGTTTTTAGATATGTTCATATGATTGCTTTGTGTGATCCATGTTTGCACTTAAGATTAGATCTAATGTTAACATGCGTATCTACATGCTTGTCCTTATATGTTGGCGCATGTATCTTGTTTCATGTTGGCGCTTGTTAGATGTTTGTTTTTCAAAACTTATCTTGCGCGCCTCCTTATTAGATCTAAGCTGCGCTTGCTATAAACCCTTAGACGGGTTAGTAGGGTTGAAGTCATCACCTAGGTAAGATCCAACCAGTCTGATCAGACCATCTGACAGCCTAGATGGGTCGACCAGATGGCACCTATGCGCAAGCATGAGGTGGCTATAGGTCGACTGCAGACAGGCGTGTAGCGAGGTCTGGTTGAGACAACCAGTGAATGCGCATGAGTTAGGCCCGGGGTCACACCCGTTTGCCAGAAATCATGAAGGTTGTTCAGCCCTTATCGCATGCATGGTTGACCATTAGGTCAACTCAAGTCAGTTAGGACTTGGTGCATGCAAGGGCAGTGGATCTGACTAGACATGATGAGTGGATCCCTATTAATGGACCGTTGTAAGGTAGTAGGGCACATAAGAAAATTAAAATTGATGCCAATGGGTTTTCAAAATTTTATTTTCTTAGTATTGGATCACATGTTGATTGGATGCCATGATGCTTGTTTATTTCATCTTATGTGGGTTGCCCAATTAATGTGTGCTGTGCTGGGGCCTGCGAGCCTGGATTAAAAATGTAAATTATTATATTTGTGATCTGCGCATCACATTTTAATTAATTTATTGTGTAATTGACCTGCGTGTCAATCTTGTCTAGATAGATTAAATTGTAATTTTAATCAGACAAGAGCACAGAGCACACTTGGCAGAGGCGCATGCAGCAGAGGCTTGACCAGGTGGGAGGTCTAGGGTTCGACCCTAGGACAGGCGCATTTACCTGGTGGGCGCACCTGAGCTGCAATGGGCGCTTGGGCCCTGGTCTGGGCCAGTTGAGATGCAAATGACTCATGAAGAGCTCAAGTGAAGACTTAAGTTATCTTAAGGTCTTACCTAGGCTTAATGGGCGTTTACCACATAAGATCATCATGCTTTCTTTTATTGTTTAAATAAGTAGAATTGCATGATTTATTTATCTTCTGCTATCGCCATAGGGCTTGCATGATAGTTAAGAAGATAAAAGACCGTTAAAATCCAACGTTAAATATCAAGCACGTAAGCCTTCTGACGCGAAACCTCACTGTTCTGACTATCGTTGGGGCCGTGTTGTACCCACTCAGTGGGCACGCCCATCTATCTTCAGACGGTGTGTGATTTCACCTGCGTGTTATAGGGAAGGGATTTATCGCTTCTCGTTGCTCAGCATAGCACGTGGTGGTCCAGGGAGTAGGTCAGGTCAGCTTGACCATGTAGGCTACATATGGGGCATATGTTAGCTATATGGAGGCAGCCATCTGTGGGATCAGAGACTGTGTTGTACCAACTCAGTTGGCACAGTCTGCTGGATTGCCCAGATGAAGGGGAATCGCACGGGTTGGCGATTGGCGGGGACTGCCTACCAGAAATTAGTGCTTGTACTCTCTGTGCATCTTATCTCGCCTGAGCGGGACGCAGAGACCAAGTATGAAATCTGGATCCCATCTCACTAAAAGAGTGTTACTCTTTCGGACTGTTTTAATGGATTTTTCAGTCAGATAAAATAGTGAGAAAAGAATCTTTCTTAAGTCCTGGATTGATTCTAAACATTGATACTGACCTTCCTGTTCTTGCATTGTTGTAGATTCCTGCAGCAACGAACACCATGAGCTTCAATGTGCGATCCCTACTGGAAAGGGAGAAGTTTGCTGGGCCAAACTTCTCGGACTGGTACGGACACCTTAAGATTGTTCTTAAGGCAGAGAGGAAACTGTATGTCCTTGAGACGGCTATACCGCCTCAACCCGCTCTGAACGCCGCAAGGGCGGTTCAGGAAGCCTATGAAAAGCATGTCAATGATAGCATTGATGTCGCTTGCCTGATGCTAGCGTCTATGACGCCACAGCTGCAGCGTCAGCATGAGGATATGTCTGCTATAGAAATTATAGCAAACCTCAAGATGCTGTATGCTGCACAGGCAAGGACTGAACGCTATAATTTGACCAAGCTTTTCTTTCAGAGCAAACTGGCTGAAGGGAGTCCAGTGGGAGCTCACGTGCTCAAGATGATTGGGCACAAAGAGGCTCTAGAGAAACTGGGGCATACCATCAATCAGAAGCTTGCTGTAGACATTATTTTGCAGTCTCTCCCGGCCTCTTTCGATCCGTTCATTATTAATTTTAATATGAACAAGATCGACTGTACTCCGGCAGAATTGCTGAATATGCTATTGACTATAGAGGAGACTCTAAAGGGAAAGCCTTCAACCTCTGTCTTGATGTTTCCTTCCAGGAACAAGAAGAAGGGGAAGAAGGGCAAAGCCCTTGTCAAGAACTATAACAAGGCTCTGAAACAAAAGGTTAAGCGGTCGAAGGAATACAGATGTTTCCATTGTGGCCAGCTAGGTCACTGGAAAAAGGACTGTAAAGCGCTCCAAGGAGACAAGAAGGGAAGCATTGCTTCTGGCTCAGGTATATTTGTGACTGAAGTCATGATATCCTCTTCTTCTATTTCATGGGTGTTGGACACTGCATGTGGAGTTCACATTTGTTCAAATGTACAGGAACTCAAGAGAAGAAGACAGGTGGGACAGCATGAGGTGGACCTACGAGTTGGAAACGGGGCACGGGTTGCTGCTGTTGCTGTAGGAGAATATCACATCTCATTACCATCTGGACTTGTATTAGAACTGAACAATTGTTATTTTGTACCTAGCATTACCAAGAATATTATCTCTATTCCTGCTCTTGTCAGGAAAGGGTTTTCCTTTGAATGCAAGACTTCAAAGTGTTATCTTTCTCTTGATAATATTATTTATGCTACTGGGTCAATTAACAATGTGTTATTCATGTTGGACATGGAATGTTCTATACAAAATATTGATAATAAGAAAGCCAAGTATGCTGATGACAGCACCTTGCTATGGCATAGTCGTTTAGGCCATATTAACAAGAAGCGCATTAAGCGGTTGCATGACCATGGACTGCTGGGATCATACTCCTATGAGGAGATTGATACATGCAAAGCTTGTTTATTGGGCAAAATGACGAAGTCTCCTTTTCCTAACAAAGGTCAAAGAGCTTCAGGTTTACTTGACCTTATACACAGTGATGTGTGTGGGCCATTTAGTAAACATGCCAGAGGTGGCTATTCATACTTCATTACCTTTATTGATGATTTCAGTAGATATGGGTATGTCTATCTAATGAGACATAAGAGTGAATCTTTTGACAAGTTCAAGGAGTTCAAAAATGAAGTACAGAATCAGCTAGGCCAAAATATCAAGGCACTTCGCTCAGATCGAGGTGGAGAATACCTAAGTTGAGAGTTTACTGACTATCTGAAGGAGTGTGGGATTATCTCACAGCTCACTCCACCAGGAACACCGCAATGGAATGGTGTGTCCGAGAGGAGGAACAGAACCTTACTGGATATGGTTCGTTCTATGATGAGTCAGGCTACTCTACCTTACTCCTTTTGGGGATTTGCACTGGAAACAGCTGCAAAGGTACTAAACCGAGTGCCATCCAAGGCAGTTTCAAAAACTCCATATGAGTTATGGTATGGGAAACAGCCGAGCTTGACATTTATCAAGATCTGGGGTTGCGAGGCTTATGTCAAAAAGCTCGCCTCTGGGAAACTAGAGAGCAGATCTGAGAAATGTATCTTTGTCGGTTACCCTAAGGAAACTAAGGGTTATTATTTCTACGATCCCAAAGAGAACAAGGTATTTGTTGCTCGGACGACCATTTTTCTTGAGAAGGAATTTCTTCTGCAAGAGGCCAGTGGGAGAGAAATAAAGCTGGATGAGAATCCAGAGGAAGGACAAAGTAGTCAAGCACAGTTGGATGAGCCTGAGCCAGTTGGACAGGTTATTGAACAACCTGAGGCTCAGATATCACGGGAACCGCGAAGATCGGGAAGGATCCGTCGACAGCCTGAGCGCTATGACGGAGTCTACATCATTGATCATGATGAACCCCTTACTTATGCGGATGCGGTCAGTGGACTGGACTCAGCAAGATGGCTTGAAGCTATGCGAGCCGAGATGGACTCCATGTCAGATAATCAAGTCTGGGATTTGGTTGATCCACCTCCGGGAGTAATCCCTATAGGCTGTAAATGGATCTTCAAGAAGAAGATTGACATGGATGGTAACGTAGTTACCTATAAAGGCAGGCTAGTTGCGAAAGGTTTCAAACAAATCTACGGGATAGATTATGATGAAACTTTCTCTCCTGTAGCCATGTTCAAGTCTATTCGGATTATTCTTGCGATAGCAGCATATTACGATTATGAGATCTGGCAGATGGATGTGAAGACCGCTTTCCTTAATGGAAAACTGGATGAGGATGTGTATATGACACAACCTGAAGGTTTCACTAATCCATCAGATCGTCATAAAATATGCAAGTTAAAGAAGTCCATTTATGGACTTAAGCAAGCATCTAGAAGCTGGAATATTCGTTTTGATGAATCAATCTGTGAATTTGGTTTCATCAAGAATGAAGATGACCCGTGTGTATATAAGAGGTTTAGTGGGAGCGTGATTACTTTCCTAGTCCTCTACGTCGATGATATCTTAATCATTGGAAACGATATTCCTGAACTGCATGCTGTTAAAGCATGGTTAAGAAAATGTTTCCAGATGAAAGATCTAGGAGAAGCAGCCTATGTATTAGGTGTGAAGATCTATAGATATAGATCTAAGAGGCTTCTCGGGCTGTGCCAAAGTACTTACATCAATAAAGTCATGGAGAGATTTCATTTAGAGAATTCTGAAAGAGGATATCTTCCAGTCAGACATGGTCTGAATCTTTCAAAGAGTCAGTGTCCACAAACACAGACTGAGAAAGATGAAATGGATAATACGCCTTATGCTTCGGCTATTGGGTCCATTATGTATGCGATGTTGTGTACTCGCCCAGACGTCGCTTACGGGTTAAGCGTGACCAGTCGGTTCCAAAGTAATCCAGGTATGGCGCACTGGATTGCGGTCAAGAACATCTTAAAATATCTGCGGAGGACCAAAGATATGTTCTTGATATATGGTGGTCAGGAAGAACTCAGTATTGAAGGATATACTGACGCTTCGTTCCAGTCTGACCAGGATGATTTCCGATCGCAATCAGGCTATGTTTTTAGCTTGAATGGTGGAGCAGTGGTGTGGAAGAGTTTCAAACAGTCAACTGTTGCTGATTCCACAACAGAAGCCGAGTATGTTGCAGCCTCGGAAGCATCCAAGGAGGCAGTATGGATTCGTAAGTTCGTGAGAGAACTTGGTGTTGTTCCTTCGAGTGCAGATCCTTTGGTTATCTTCTGTGATAACACTGGAGCAATCACACAAGCAATGGAACCACGGTCACACCAGAAGTCCAAGCACATACAGAGACGGTTTCATTTGATCCGGGAGATCATTGATCGTGGCGAGATCAAAGTCTGCAAGGTACATACAGATGACAATCTGGCAGACCCGCTTACTAAGCCTCTGGCGCAGCAGAAGCATGAGAAGCACTGTAATAATATGGGTTTGAGATTTCTCAACCATTAGATTAAGTGCAAGTGGGAGATTGTTGGGGTATGCCCTTAAGGCTAATGTTTGAGGCCTTGGGATTGTATCAGTATCATGTAATAAACTCTTATGTTTATAAAGGCATGGTTGTTATTCAGGTTGTTATATTGTCTGCTGCAATAATTGTACTTCTGAATAATGTCTCAAAGCTGTTCAGCTGGGCTGACATGCAGTTTTGTCCTTAGTCGAGATATCTTGGTGAACATGAGACAGCCTTGATATGGTTAAGACTAATATGTGTTCTAATCTTGTAGGATGCTTCGAGCATGGAATAAGATGTAGACTCATGGGTACATTGGATGTACTGGACAGACCCTACTAGGATATTCAATTGCTTGTCACAATGTGAATAATCCTTGTTTGCAATAAGTGGCACATGTCCTCTGACTTGAGATCACTTGTGTTTCTAAATGATGATTGTCATTGTTTTGAGGTAGTTCAATATCATTTGAAACATAATGGTTATAGACTATCTTGGATAATGATCATGAGTCAGGTTAGGATACTAGTGATAGATATAGGATTGCCGTCTCCTTGATTGGAGTGTGATGTTCTAAAGGGGCCCCCCTGGATGAGATGATTGAGAAAGTGTATGGCCATACCCAGGTGACTATGTTCATCTGATCTAATCATGCTCATCATATTGGAGTCACAAGCTTGACACGCTTGTCCAATAAGAACATCCAGTGGCAAAGGAAACATGTATGCCTAGTGAAGTGGATTCACACTTATGCTATGGTTTGGGTGTAGTCTTGGAAGACTCTTTCCTTTATATCGGGAGACAGTGATGTGTTGCTAGATACCCCTCACTGATCGTGATAACGTAAGTTATCGTTACCGACATTTAAAGGAAACCCTTAGGGTCGCACAATTTGATGATATGGCTTACTCATGTCAGATCGTGTGGACTGAATTGTTTTGGTTCAGTTTAAAGGAATTTAAACTCTGATTGTAAGTGAGATCTGGTCTGATCATGTTTGATTGATTAGGACTTGAGATCGGTAAACTTCGATCGAGAGTATTGATGCTAGATCGGTGAGATCAAGAGCATCGAGAGATCAACGGTTAGATCTAGAACCTTTAGGTTCAATGAGATCTAGACCATGGCTTGGGCTGATTTGATTTGGTCTTTGAACCAAATTCAATTGAACCGGCTCATCATGTGAGCGCTTGGTTCAAAGGTTCAAAGAGTGAAAAGAAGTTGCGTTCGGTTCACTTGGAGTGAACGCATAACGCTAGAGAAATAAAGGGTTGCTATTTTTGGAAATTTTTTTTGGCAACGCCTCCACGTTCATGAGGAACGTTTTTCTCTTGTCGCCTCTCTTCACTTCTTGACACCTCTCCCTCTCGTGTGGCTTCTCTCGACGAGTGTAGAGGAAGGCTTTCGAAAAACCAAGAGATCTCATCTCCTCCACACAAAGGACCCTTGAAGCCTTGCTAGCACAAGAAGCAATAAGGAGTAGGCCATCACATCTTGTGTGCGGTGCCTTTGGAGAAGAAGCGCTTGCATCTTTCTCTTCCAAGTTGCCATCCAAGTCATGGCAATGGTATGATTCCTTCATCATCTTTACAAAGATTGAAAGTTGATCATAAGAATATATCACATGCGATCCTAAGACACCCTAATTCCACCCATGCAATTTTAAGTTGCGCATGCTTAGGGTTTCGCCCCCTATTTTATAGGGACCTTTCAAAACAAATGCCAGCTGGAGCTGTCATGGCTCCTTCTCAAATCAGAGATAGTGAGACTTTATTCCACAACTATCAATCTCTTTTCAGTACTGTACTACACACATATGCTAGCTGGAGCTGTCATGGCTCCTTCTCAAATCAGAGATAGTGTGCCACACAACTATCAATCTCTTTCCAGATCTGGGTTCAAACAAATGTTATTCCCACTAGCATTCATACATTAACAAAAGGAAACATACTAAAATGGGTTTATTAATATATATATATATATATATATATATATATATATATATATATATATATATATATATATATATATATATATATATATATCAAACCATCAAAGAAGTAAACCTTCAAGTTCATACATGAGATACATGTTGCTAATATACCCATTTTCAAATAGAAGAGACATATGTATCAATAAGCTTCACATAAAAGACCATATATGGAAGATACAAATACGAATGGTCATAACCCAAAATCAGAAAGTTGGAGCTTGTTTACCATGAACATTACATTCTACATAAGATACCATTTGATATGATATTGGTGTCAAAACTGAAAGGTCCCCTAAAGACAAGGGGGCGAAACCCTATAGGAGGCGCATATGACAATTTTGATGCAGCGGAAGGGGTTTCAAGGATCTATGCATATAATATGTTCAACTTAAAACGATTCTCACCATTGCCATCGCTTAGATGGTGTCTTGAAAGGAAAGGCGCAAGTGCTCCTTCTCCAAAGGTGACGCACACAATTGGTGTCGCCTACTCTTCCTTGGTGCTCCTTGTGCTAGCAAGGTTCCAAGAAGCCGTTGTCGAATGGAAGGGAAAGATCACTTTGCTTTGGCCGAACTCTTCCTTCTCTTTTTCGTCAACTTCTTCACCACACGAGAGTGCGAGTGCTGAATGCCCAAGTTGGCGACGAGAGTGAGGAGAAACGAGAGATGAGGGCGCCTTAGGCGTGAACGTGAGTAGTGGTCACGTATGTGATCATGCTTTCTAAAAATAGAAAGCCACTCACTCACTTGCGATCATGAGTTTACCCCATGCGCAAACTCCTCTCAATTTGAACCACACGCTCACTCAATGAGCTGGTTCAATTTGGTCTGGTTCATAGACCAATCGACCCAAGCCATTAGTCCAGATCACATTAAACCCTAAGGCTCTTGATCTGACCGTCGATCTCTTGATGCTCCTGATCTCACCGATCTAGCATCCAATCTCTCGATCGAAGCTTACCGATCTCAAGCCTTAATCAATCAAACATGATCAGACCAGATCTCACTTACAATCAGAGATTAAATCCCTTTAAACTGAACCCAAACAATTCAGTCCACACGATCTGACTTAAGTAAGCCATATCATCAAATTGTGCGACCCTAAGGGTTTCCTTTAAATGTCGGTAACGATAACTCACGTTATCACGATCAGTGAGGGGTATCTAGCAACACATCACTGTCTCCCGATATAAAGAAAAGAGTCTTCCAAGACTACACCCAAACCACAGCACAAGTGTGAATCCAACTCACAAGGCATGCATCTTTCCTTTGCCACTGGATGTTCTTATTGGACAAGCGTGTCAAGCTTGTAGCTCTAATATGATAAGCATGATTAGATCAGATGAACATAGTCATCTGGGTATGGCCATACACTATTCTCAATCATCTCATTCAAGGGGCCCCTTTAGAACATCACACTCCTTAAACAAGGAGACGGCAATCCTTTGTCTATCACTAGTGCCCTAACCTGACTCAAGCTCACCATCCAAGATAGTCTATAATCATTATGTTTCAAATGATATTGAACTACCTCAAAACAATGACAATCATCATTTAGAAAACACAAGCGATCTCAAGTCAGAGGAAATGTGCCACTTGTCGCATTCAAGGATTATTCACATTGTGACAAGCAATTGAATATCCTAGTAGGGTCTGTCCAGTACATCCAATGTACCCATGAGTCTACATCTTATTCCATGCTCGAAGCATCCTATAAGATTAGAACACATATTAGTCTTAACCATATCAAGGCTGTCTCATGTTCACCAAGATATCTCGACTAAGGACAAAACTGCATGTCAGCCCAGCTGAACAGCTTTGAGACATTATTCAGAAGTACAATTATTGCAGCAGACAATATAACAACCTGAATAACAACCATGCCTTTATAAACATAAGAGTTTATTACATGATACTGATACAATCCCAAGGCCTCAAACATTAGCCTTAAGGGCATACCCCAACAATCTCCCACTTGCACTTAATCTAATGGTTGAGAAATCTCAAACCCATATTATTACAGTGCTTCTCATGCTTCTGCTGCGCCAGAGGCTTAGTAAGCGGGTCTGCCAGATTGTCATCTGTATGTACCTTGCAGACTTTGATCTCGCCACGATCAATGATCTCCCGGATCAAATGAAACCGTCTCTGTATGTGCTTGGACTTCTGGTGTGACCGTGGTTCCATTGCTTGTGTGATTGCTCCAGTGTTATCACAGAAGATAACCAAAGGATCTGCACTCGAAGGAACAACACCAAGTTCTCTCACGAACTTACGAATCCATACTGCCTCCTTGGATGCTTCCGAGGCTGCAACATACTCGGCTTCTGTTGTGGAATCAGCAACAGTTGACTGTTTGAAACTCTTCCACACCACTGCTCCACCATTCAAGCTAAAAACATAGCCTGATTGCGATCGGAAATCATCCTGGTCAGACTGGAACGAAGCGTCAGTATATCCTTCAATACTGAGTTCTTCCTGACCACCATATATCAAGAACATATCTTTGGTCCTCCGCAGATATTTTAAGATGTTCTTGACCGCAATCCAGTGCGCCATACCTGGATTACTTTGGAACCGACTGGTCACGCTTAACCCGTAAGCGACGTCTGGGCGAGTACACAACATCGCATACATAATGGACCCAATAGCCGAAGCATAAGGCGTATTATCCATTTCATCTTTCTCAGTCTGTGTTTGTGGACACTGACTCTTCGAAAGATTCAGACCATGTCTGACTGGAAGATATCCTCTTTTAGAATTCTCTAAATGAAATCTCTCCAGGACTTTATCGATGTAAGTACTCTGGCACAGCCCGAGAAGCCTCTTAGATCTATCCCTGTAGATCTTCACACCTAACACATAGGCTGCTTCTCCTAGATCTTTCATCTGGAAACATTTCCTTAACCATGCCTTTACGGCATGCATTTCAGGAATGTCATTTCCAATGATCAAGATATCATCGACGTAGAGGACTAGGAAAGTAATCACGCTCCCACTAAACCTCTTATATACACACGGGTCATCCTCGTTCTTGATGAAACCAAACTCAGAGATTGATTCATCAAAACGAATATTCCAGCTTCTCGATGCTTGTTTAAGTCCATAAATAGACTTCTTTAACTTGCATATCTTATGACGATCTGATGGATTAGTGAAACCTTCTGGTTGTGTCATATACACATCCTCATCCAGATTTCCATCCAGGAAAGCTGTCTTCACATCCATTTGCCAAATCTCATAATCATAATATGCTGCTATCGCGAAAAGAATCCGAATAGACTTAAACATAGCTACAGGTGAGAAAGTTTCATCATAATCTATCCCGTAGATTTGTTTGAAACCTTTCGCAACTAGCCTGCCTTTATAGGTAACCACGTTACCATCCATGTCAATCTTCTTCTTGAAGATCCATTTACAGCCTATAGGGATAACTCCCAGAGGCGGATCAACCAAATCCCAGACTTGGTTATCTGACATGGAGTCCATCTCGGCTCGCATAGCTTCAAGCCATCTCGCTGACTCCGGTCCACTGACCGCATCCGCATAAGTGAGGGGTTCATCATTATCAATGATGTAGACTCCGTCATAACGCTCAGGCTGTCGACGGATCCTTCCCGATCTTCGCGGTTCCCGTGATATCTGAGCCTCAGGTTGTTCAATAACCTGATCCACCGGCTCAGGCTCATCCAACTGTGCTTGACTACTTTGTCCTTCCTCTGGATTCTCATCCAGCTTTATTTCTCTCCCACTGGCCTCTTGCAGAAGAAACTCCTTCTCAAGAAATATGGCCGTCCGAGCAACAAACACCTTGTTCTCTTTGGGATCGAAGAAATAATAACCCTTAGTTTCCTTAGGGTAACCGACAAAGATACATTTCTCAGATCTGCTCTCTAGTTTCCCAGAGGCGAGCTTTTTGACATAAGCCTCGCAGCCCCAGATCCTGATAAATGTCAAGCTCGGCTGTTTCCCATACCATAACTCATATGGCGTCTTTGAAACTGCCTTGGATGGCACTCGGTTTAGTACCTTTGCAGCTGTTTCCAGTGCAAAACCCCAAAAGGAATATGGAAGAGTAGCCTGACTCATCATAGAACGAACCATATCAAGTAACGTTCTATTTCTCCTCTCGGACACACCATTCCATTGCGGTGTTCCTGGCGGAGTGAGCTGTGAGATAATCCCACACTCCTTCAGATAGTTAGTAAATTCTCGACTTAGGTATTCTCCACCTCGATCAGAACGAAGTGCCTTGATACTTCGGCCCAGCTGATTCTGTACTTCATTCTTGAACTCTTTGAACTTGTCAAAAGATTCACTTTTATGTCTCATCAAATAGACATACCCATACCTACTGAAATCATCAGTAAAGGTAATGAAGTACTGATAGCCACCTCTGGCATGTTTACTAAATGGCCCACACACATCACTGTGTATAAGGTCAAGTAAACCTGAAGCCCTTTGACCTTTGTTAGGAAAAGGTGACTTCGTCATTTTACCCATTAAACAAGCCTTGCATGTATCAATCTCCTCATAGGAGAATGATCCCAGCAGTCCATGATCATGCAACCGCTTAATGCATTTCTTGTTAATATGGCCTAAACGACTATGCCATAGCAAGGTGCTGTCATCAGCATACTTGGCTTTCTTAATATCAATTGCGTGTATAGAACATTCCATGTCCAACATGAATAACCCATTATTAATTGAACCAGTAGCATAAACTATATTATCAAGAGATAAAACACACTATGAAATATTGCATTCAAAGGAAAATCCCTTCCTGACAAGAGCAGGAATGGAGATAATATTCTTAGTAATGCTGGGAACAAAATAACAACTGTTTAGTTCTAATACAAGCCCAGATGGCAAAGAGATGAAATAGTCTCCTACAGCAACAGCAGCAACCCGTGCCCCGTTTCCAACTCGTAGGTCCACCTCATGCTGTCCCACCTGCCTTCTTCTCTTGAGTTCCTGTACATTTGAACAAATGTGAACTCCACATGCAGTGTCCAACACCCATGATATAGAAGAAGATGAAACCATGACTTCCGTCACGTAAATACCTGAGCCAGAAGCGATGCTTCCCCTCTTGTCTCCTTGGAGCGCTTTACAGTCCTTTTTCCAGTGACCTAGCTGGCCACAATGGAAACACCTGTATTCCTTTGACCGCTTAACTTTTTGCTTCAGAGCCTTGCTGTAACTCTTGACTGGGGTCTTGCCCTTCTTCCCCTTCTTCTTGTTGTTCCTAGAAGGAACCATTAAGACAGAGGTTGAAGGCTTTCCCTTCAGAGTTTCCTCAGTAGTCAAGAGCATATTCAGCAGCTCTGCCGGAGTACAATCGATTTTGTTCATATTAAAGTTAATGATGAACGCATCGAAAGAAGGCGGAAGAGACTGCAGAATAATGTCTACAGCAAGCTCCTGGTTGATGGTATGCCCCAGTTTCTCTAGAGCCTCCTTGTGCCCAATCATCTTGAGCACGTGAGCTCCCACTGGGCTCCCTTCAGCCAGTTTGCTCTGAAAGAACAGCTTTGTCAGATTATAGCGTTCTGTCCTCGCCTGTGCAGCATACAGCATCTTGAGGTTTGCTATCATGTCTATAGCAGACATATCCTCATGCTGACGCTGCAGCGGTGGCGTCATAGACGCTAGCATCAGGCAAGCGACATCAATGCTATCATTGACGTGCCTTTCATAAGCTTCCCGAACCGCCCTTGCGGCGTTCGGAGCGGGCTGAGGCGGTATCGCCGTCTCGAGGACATACAGTTTCCTCTCTGCCTTAAGAACAATCTTAAGGTGTCCGAACCAGTCTAAGAAGTTCGGCCCAGCAAACTTCTCCCTTTCCAGTAGGGATCGCACATTGAAGCTCATGGTGTTCGTTGCTGCAGGTATCTACAACAATGCAAGAACAGCAAGGTCAGTATCAATGTTAAGAATCAATCAGGACTTAAGAAAGATTCTTTTTCTCACTATTTTATCTGGCTGAAAAATCCAGCAAAACAGCCCGAAAGAGTAAAACTCTTTTAGTGAGATGGGATCCAGATTTCATACTTGGTCTCCGCGTCCCGCTCAGGTGAGATAAGATGCACAGAGAGTACAAGCACTAATTTCTGGTAGGCTGCCTGCCAATCGCCAACCCGTGCGATTCCCCTTCATCTGGGCAATCCAGCAGACTGTGCCAACTGAGTTGGTACAACACAATCTCTGACCCCACAGATGGCTGCCTCCATGCGCTACCATATGCGCCACATATGTAGCCTACATGGTCAAGCTGACCCGACCTACTCCCTGGACCACCACGTGCTATGCTGAGCAACGAGAAGCGATAAATCCCTTCTCTGTAACACGCAGGTGTAATCCCGCACCGTCTGAAGATAGATGGACGTGCCCACTGAGTGGGTACAACACGGCTCCAACGATAATCAGAACAGTGAGGTTTCGCGTCAGAAGGCTTACGAGCTTGATATTTTAGCGTTGGATTTTAACGGTCTTTTATCTTCTTCACTATCATGCAATTCCTATGGTGATAGCAGAAGATAAATAAATCATGCTGTTCTACTTATTTAAACAATAAAAGAAAGCATGAATCTTATGTGGTAAAAGCCCATAGCCTAAGTAAGACCTTAATTAACTTAAGTCTTCACTTGCTTTTCTTCATGGGTCTTTTGCTGCTCATCTGGCCCAACCCAGGGCCCAAGCGCCATTTGCAGCTGAGGTGCGCCCACCAGGGAAAATGCGCCTGTCCCAGAGTCGAACCCTGGACCTCCCACCTGGTCAAGCCACTGCTGCATGCGCCTCTGCCAAGTGTGCTCTGTGCTCTTGTCTGATTAATTTACAAATTAATCTATCTAGACAAGATTGACACGCAGGTCAATTACATTTTATAAATTAAATACAATGTGATACGCAGATCACAATAATTAATTTACAACTTTAAAGTCCAGGCACGCAGGCCCCAGCACAGCACACATTTAACATGGGCAGCCCACATAAGAATAAATAAACAAGCATAGGCATCAACCAACATGTGATCCAATCAAGAAAATTAAATTTTTGAAAAAAACCCCATAGGTATCAATTTTAATTTCCTTATTTGCCTTACAACCTTACAACGGTCCATTACTAGGGATCCACTCATCCAACCTAGTCAGATCCACTGCCCTTGCATGCACCAAGTCCTAACTGACTTGAGTCGACCAAAGGTCAACCATGCATGCGCCAAGGGCTGAACGACCACAATGAGGTCTGGCAAGCGGGTGTGACCCCGGGCCTAACTCATGTGCGTTCATAGGTTGTCTCAATCAGACATCGCTACACGCCTGTCTGCAGTCGACCTATAGCCATCTCGTGCTTGCGCACAGATGCTATCTGGTCGACCCATCAAGGCTGTCAGATGGTCTGATCAGACTGTCTGGATCTAACCTAGGGGATGACTTCAACCCTAATAACCCGTCTAAGGGTTTAATGCAGGAACTTATTACATCTCATTACCATCTGGACTTGTATTAGAACTAAACAATTGTTACTTTGTACCGAGCATTACTAAAAATATTATCTCTATTCCTGCTCTTGTCAGGAAAGGATTTTCCTTTGAATGCAATATTTCAAAGTGTGTTATTTCTTATGATAATATTGTTTATGCTACTGGGTAAATTAACAATGGGTTATTCATGTTGGACATGGAATGTTCTATACGAAACATTGATAATAAGAAAGCCAAGTATGCTGATGACAGCACCTTGCTATGGCATAGTCGTTTAGGCCATATTAACAAGAAACGCATTAAGCGGTTGCATGATCATGGACTGCTGGGATCTTTCTCCTATGAGGAGATTGATACATGCAAAGCTTGTTTATTGGGCAAAATGACGAAGTCTCCTTTTCCTCACAAAGGTCAAAGGGCTTCAGGTTTACTTGACCTTATACACAGTGATGTGTGTGGGCCATTTAGTAAACATGCCAGAGGTGGCTATTCATACTTCATTACCTTTACTGATGATTTCAGTAGATATGGGTATGTCTATTTAATGAGACATAAGAGTGAATCTTTTGACAAGTTCAAAGAGTTCAAAAATGAAGTACAAAATCAGCTAGGCCGAAATATCAAGGCACTTCGTTCAGATCGAGGTGGTGAATACCTAAGTCGAGAGTTTACTGACTATCTGAAGGAGTGTGGGATTATCTCACAGCTCACTCCGCCAGGAACACCACAGTGGAATGGTGTGTCCGAGAGGAGGAACAGAACCTTACTTGACATGGTTCGTTCAATGATGAGTCTGAAAGGTCCCCTAAAGACAAGGGGGCGAAACCCTATAGGAGGCGCATATGACAATTTTGATGCAGCGGAAGGGGTTTCAAGGATCTATGCATATAATATGTTCAACTTAAAACGATTCTCACCATTGCCATCGCTTAGATGGTGTCTTGAAAGGAAAGGCGCAAGTGCTCCTTCTCCAAAGGTGACGCACACAATTGGTGTCGCCTACTCTTCCTTGGTGCTCCTTGTGCTAGCAAGGTTCCAAGAAGCCGTTGTCGAATGGAAGGGAAAGATCACTTTGCTTTGGCCGAACTCTTCCTTCTCTTTTTCGTCAACTTCTTCACCACACGAGAGTGCGAGTGCTGAATGCCCAAGTTGGCGACGAGAGTGAGGAGAAACGAGAGATGAGGGCGCCTTAGGCGTGAACGTGAGTAGTGGTCACGTATGTGATCATGCTTTCTAAAAATAGAAAGCCACTCACTCACTTGCGATCATGAGTTTACCCCATGCGCAAACTCCTCTCAATTTGAACCACACGCTCACTCAATGAGCTGGTTCAATTTGGTCTGGTTCATAGACCAATCGACCCAAGCCATTAGTCCAGATCACATTAAACCCTAAGGCTCTTGATCTGACCGTCGATCTCTTGATGCTCCTGATCTCACCGATCTAGCATCCAATCTCTCGATCGAAGCTTACCGATCTCAAGCCCTAATCAATCAAACATGATCAGACCAGATCTCACTTACAATCAGAGATTAAATCCCTTTAAACTGAACCCAAACAATTCAGTCCACACGATCTGACTTAAGTAAGCCATATCATCAAATTGTGCGACCCTAAGGGTTTCCTTTAAATGTCGGTAACGATAACTCACGTTATCACGATCAGTGAGGGGTATCTAGCAACACATCACTGTCTCCCGATATAAAGAAAAGAGTCTTCCAAGACTACACCCAAACCACAGCACAAGTGTGAATCCAACTCACAAGGCATGCATCTTTCCTTTGCCACTGGATGTTCTTATTGGACAAGCGTGTCAAGCTTGTAGCTCCAATATGATAAGCATGATTAGATCAGATGAACATAGTCATCTGGGTATGGCCATACACTATTCTCAATCATCTCATTCAGGGGGCCCCTTTAGAACATCACACTCCTTAAACAAGGAGACGGCAATCCTTTGTCTATCACTAGTGCCCTAACCTGACTCAAGCTCACCATCCAAGATAGTCTATAATCATTATGTTTCAAATGATATTGAACTACCTCAAAACAATGACAATCATCATTTAGAAAACACAAGCGATCTCAAGTCAGAGGAAATGTGCCACTTGTCGCATTCAAGGATTATTCACATTGTGACAAGCAATTGAATATCCTAGTAGGGTCTGTCCAGTACATCCAATGTACCCATGAGTCTACATCTTATTCCATGCTCGAAGCATCCTATAAGATTAGAACACATATTAGTCTTAACCATATCAAGGCTGTCTCATGTTCACCAAGATATCTCGACTAAGGACAAAACTGCATGTCAGCCCAGCTGAACAGCTTTGAGACATTATTCAGAAGTACAATTATTGCAGCAGACAATATAACAACCTGAATAACAACCATGCCTTTATAAACATAAGAGTTTATTACATGATACTGATACAATCCCAAGGCCTCAAACATTAGCCTTAAGGGAATACCCCAACAAAAACAAAGGTTTTCAAGTCTAGTTTCCAGCAAAACAAATTTGACTGAAAACGGAGCTCAATTCATGAAGTTATAATCTTTGAAGTAGCAAAAGGTCAGAATCAGGACAATGGGATTTCCAGATTTATAGGTTAAGTTCAAAAATTGAGTATAATTTCATTTCAGATCCAAATCATGCAAATAAAGACTCTATGTGAAGGTTAATCAGTTTACTAGATATACAAGGAAGAATTTGGTATCATTTCTATTACAAAATCTGGACATATATCACACTCACTGATAAAGGTCCAAAGAGCAAAGCAGATTTTCTAGGTTGGATTGGGCTGAGGAAACAAGGTCGATAACCTCTTCTAAAATACTCACTAGCTGAGCCAACAGAAAGATAATTAAGTCTTCTTCCATACTAATAAAATATCATATCAAACTAATCTGTAAATCTATACTTACAAGGCAATTACTACAAAGAGGTCAGCCCTATGTTCCAAAAACATCTTCCGAATATTGTTATCTGTATGATATCAAACTCCAAGGTGATACTATGTATTATATGATCTGTTGGAAATCTCTTTAAATCCTCTTCGAGCAAAACAAGAATCACTCAAAACCGAAATGTCAATCAAAAGTTATAAGTTAAATACCACAAGTAGGTCAGTCTAGTATTACAGCAATGAGATCCTGTATGTTGCTACATCCTTGATATCCTAAATCAAATGAAGTATACACAATATTGGAGGCGTTGGAAAGATCATCGAGTCTTCTTTTACACAAATCAAGTTTCAATGATAGATCATTTGCGTAGACAAAGTTACATCACCAAAATCACCACAAGGTCCAATTTGCAAGAGTCATAAGTCCATACTTACTTGCTCTTAAAACACTCTACAATATGATTGTAATTTCTCCCAAAATTCCTTTGATCTCAGTAAACTATAGATCCATGAATCATAATCACACATTTTACAAAAATCATCATAACTGTAAAAGCACAATTGTAGGGCAAATTGTAGAAACTTACCTTAATGGACTTTTTCTTCATTTTAATCTATAGGGTCGAAATGATTTAACGTAACAGGGTTGATAACCTATTCGAAAGTATTCAAACTCTATCTCAAACGAAATATAATTGAGTCTTCTTTCCAATGACTCTGATTTCATACGATTTAGATTAGGGAGTCCAAAGTTATGCTAATTTGAGTGAAGAAAGGCTAGGTTTACTTCTCATAAGCATTCATGGTCCTTTAACCTAGCATTTATCATTCTTCCAAGAACCGAATTGAATCAAATCATGGACATTAGAAGAAAATTGAAATCACAAGTATCATGAAAGATGATTTCTTATAAAGTTGAAGCAATAGGCAAAATAGTACAAAGGAAGAAGAAGAACTTGCAAACAGATTTACAGGGTCGGAATGAACATATGTAACCAGGTCGATAACCTACTCGAAAGTATTCAATATCTGACTCAAACGAAAGATAATTGAGTCTTCTTTCCAATGAATCTGATTTGATACGATTTGGGTCAGTGAATCCAAAGTTATGATCACTTGAATGAAGAAAGGTCAGATTTGCTTTACATAGGGATTCATAGTTATAATCATAACATTGATCATTCTTCCAAGGGTCGAGTTTACCAAAAATCATGGAAATCAGGACCAAATTGAAGGCATATATGAAGTATAAGATCATTAAAGTTAAAGGCATTCAATTACAAAGGAAGATTAAGAACTTGCCTTAGTAGCCAAAAATCAATCTCTACTTTGCTTTCTCCCCTTTTCTTTCCTTTTCTCCTTCCCTTTCCTTAAGCTCTCGTTCTCCTAGGCTTTGGAACGAGCAAAACAACAAGAAATCTCCAATAGCATGAAGTGTACACAAGAAGGCAACTCCAAGAGCATGAGGTGGCAAGGAGCTTGTCTTCTCATGCAAGCCATTAGGTGGCAACACTTGGGGCTTGGCTTCTCATGCAAGCCACGAGGTGGCATCACTCTATTAACTCCCTCATCATGAAATCATAAGCTGGTTTAGCTCTTCTCCCATCAACTATGAAAGCATAACTTAGATACTTCATCATTTAATACCAAATTCCTAAGTGGTTTATCAAATGATAAAATTACCGTTTTGCCCAATTCTTTTCACAAAATTCCCAATGAGTCCAAGTATGAATCTTGAGTTATACCATTATAAAATGAACCTTGAATATCACACTTAGCTACAATTTAACTTCAAGAGTCCAAACAAACAAAATAACTTAGTAGGTTTAGGCTTCATGCCTTATGGCACCACTTGTTTTATTTGTCAAAGCAACTTTGATTCTATCACAAAATGATAATAGTGATTTTAAAGCAGGGGTGTCACAGCAGGCATACTCAGATGCTTATATATTGCCTTGGGGATAGAGGTACTTGATATATAGCAGATATGAACACTGATACAATCGTGATAGGCCCATAGACCGATGTTCTGGCGCAGCAGGAGCATGGCAGGTCGTGCTTAGGACACAGTGTTGAGGTTGCTCAATGCAAGGTCCTAGTGCAAGTGGGAGATTGTTAGTGTTTATGCCCTAGGACCTCAGGATGGTCCATTGGGATATGTGTATCACATCTAGTTGATAGATGAGTTATCCTGGCATTGTCGTTGTCATGCAAGTTTGTACATCTGTGCATATGTACATTTGCATATACAATGTCCATAAGAGATAGATTTTATCTAGTCTCTATGTTTATCCCTGGTCGAGAATCATGGTGGATATGGGACAGCTATGATTCGCTTGAGAGTAGTATATGCGCTGGTTGAGCATGGGTTGCTAACGCAGGCATATGGGTATATCAAGGGAGATATACTAGATCGACCCGCCGTGAGGATTCATCTCAGTGTCACGAGATGAATATCACAGTCACAGAGTTGCGCTTGTCCTAGACTTGAGGGCATTGGTATCTCTATATAGTGATTAATGTACTTTGATGCAACCTAACACTTCGCCGTAAAAGGGAAGTCATAACGGTTGTCATTGGGTATGTCATAACCTACATAAGGGATTCAATGTGCCAATAGAGGATTTGCCCCTTCCTTACGGGGAAGCTTGATTGTCCATGACGCCCTATATGGATGACTAAAAGTGTATGGCCATACCCAGGTGAGAACTTGATTTAGTCATGCCATATTTTGGGATTAACAAGTGTGACACACTTGCCCAATCTGGACATCACTTGGCAAGAGGACAAGGCAACACTTGTACTTTGTCACAGTTTTAGGGGATGTCAATGATGACACCATTCTGATGACTTGGGTAGCAATGATGTACTGCTAGGTGCCACTCATTGGTTGTGATGATTTAGTCATCACTGCCAACGTCTGAAGACCCTACAGGGTTGCACACCTAGACACTCGAGTTCTCATACTGATCATTTAGCCTCTGATCGAATCATTGTGTGATTCAGATCTTTTTGGGGAACTGATGCATTGAGACTTTTATAGAGGAGATGATATTTTATTAGTTGGCAGGAGAATTCTTCTCTTGGCTAATTAATAAGCTTGGGCGCAATTTATAATTAATTATGTCTACGGGGATTCGAACCCATGACGCTTAATTGTGAGTAGGCGCCTATGCTTGGGCGCATTTACAATTAATTGCGTATGCGGGGATTCGAACCCATGACACGTAATTGTGAGTAGGCGCCTATGCTCTTTATCCCACATGGGAAATATCTCCAGTGTGCGTCTGACTTTGCTATTATAAATAGAGAGGCCCACCTGGGAGATTCTTTTGTACCAGACTCTTCTCTTGTCTCTAGTTGTCGCCTCCCCTCTGCTCCTTGGCGTGAGGGTCTAGGAGGTGATGACAATAAAAGTTTTTCGGCATCAAAGGTTGGGACAAGTGGCAGTGCTACCCACTCCTTGTCGCCAACATCCCTTCTCCTCCTTGGCAGTGGCACAAGTTGAGAAGGCTAGAGGCGTGGATCTCATCTTCCGGGGCTAGCACCCAGCGCGGAGATTGGAGAGGATTCGAGGAGTCCGTGTGTGCGCGATTGCAGAGGACAGGCCCTTGCGCGTCTTCATCATCGGCCGCTTCTAAAAGTTGCTTGATAAGGTACTGCCCCTGTCACATCCCTTGTATTCTTTGTAAGTCGGTCCTTGTTGAATTAGGAATCTCGTTTTGGGCTCGCTTCCGCTGTTTTCATTTTCTTATAGCCCGGGGATTCCCAACAAGAGATACCAATGCCTTCAAGACTAGGATAAGCGCAACTCTGTCACTATGATATTCATCTCGTGACACTGAGATGAATCCTCACGGCGGGTCGATCCAGTATATTTCCCTTGATATACCCATATGCCTGCGTTAGCAACCCGTGCTCAACCAGCACATATACTTGTTGGGGTATGCCCTTAAGGCTAATGTTTGAGGCCTTGGGATTCTTTCAGTATCATGTATAAACTCTTATGTTTATAAAGGCAATGGTTGTTATTCAGTTTGTTACATTGTCTGCTGCAATAAGTGTGCTTCTGAATAATGTCTCAATGCTGTTCAGCTTGGCTGACATGCTGTAATGTCCTTAGTCGAGATATCTTGGTGAACATGAGACAGCCTTGATATGATTGAGACTAATATGTGTTCTAATCTTATAGGATGCTTCGAGCATGGAATAAGATGTAGACTCATGGGTACATTGGATGTACTGGACAGACCCTACTAGGATATTCGATTGCTTGTCACAATGTGAATAATCCTTGTTTGCAACAAGTGGCACATGTCCTCTGACTTGAGATCACTTGTGTTTCTAAATGATGATTGTCATTGTTTTGAGGTAGTTCAATATCATTTGAAACATAATGGTTATAGACTATCTTGGATAATGATCATGAGTCATGTTAGGGCACTAGTGATAGATATAGGATTGCCGTCTCCTTGATTGGAGTGTGATGTTCTACTGGGGCCCCCCTGAATGAGATGATTGAGAAAGTGTATGGCCATACCCAGGTGACTATGTTCATCTGATCTAATCATGCTCATCATATTGGAGCTACAGGCTTGACACGCTTGTCCAATAAGAACATCCAGTGGCAAAGGAAACATGTATGCCTAGTGAAGTGGATTCACACTTGTGCTGTGGTTTGGGTGTAGTCTTGGAAGACTCTTTCCTTTATATCGGGAGACAGTGATGTGTTGCTAGATACCCCTCACTGATCGTGATAACGTAAGTTATCGTTACCGACATTTAAAGGAAACCCTTAGGGTCGCACAATTTGATGATATGGCTTACTTAAGTCAGATCGTGTGGACTGAATTGTTTGGGTTCAGTTTAAAGGGATTTAAACTCTGATTGTAAGTGAGATCTGGTCTGATCATGTTTGATTGATTAGGGCTTGAGATCGGTAAGCTTCGATCGAGAGATTGGATGCTAGATCGGTGAGATCAGGAGCATCAAGAGATGAACGGTTAGATCTTGAACCTTTAGGGTTTATTGTGATCTAGACCATATGGCTTGGGTTAATTGGTCTTTGAACCAAACCGACATTGAACCAGCTCATTGAGTGAGCGCATGGTTCAAGGGAGAGAGCAAAATGCGTTGGGGTAAACCCATGAACGCATGAACGCATGAACGCATGAACGTTAGGCGGTTACTATTTTTGGTTTTCCAAAATAAGGTAACGCACTACACGTTCGAGAGAGTTACGCCCTCTCTCGTCTCTTCACGTCTTGTCTCCTCTTCTCTTGTGGGAGAACTTCTTCACGCTTTGGAGAGAGTTTTAGCCAAGAAAGGAGATCATCTAAATCCCCTCAACGCGATCAGGAGACTTGGAGATCCTTGCTAGCACAAGGAGCAACAAGAAGTAGCCGATCCATCGTCTTGTGTGCGTCATCTTTGGAGGAGAACCATTTCGTTCTCTCATTTCCAAGCCGCCATCCAAAGCAATGGCTATGGTAAGATCACTTGTCGATCTTTGCAAGTTTTAACAAGTTGATCATATGACATGCATGTGATATAGAAACCCTTGCTTCCGCTTTGAATTTTTGTTATGCGCCTATTAGGGTTTCGCTCCCCCTTGAAGGGGACTTACAATTGGTATCAGAGCATGCGGTTATTGCTTGTTCATATGATTGCTTGATCTTCATGTTTGATCCATGAATGCGCTTATGAATAGATCTAATGGTAAATTACATGCCTAACTACATGCTTATTGTTGTAAATTTGATGTATCTTGGCGCATGTATCATGTATGCGCTTGTTGTAGTTTTTCTAAAAAACTTGATCACTTGCGCGCCCCATATTAGATCTAAGCGCCTACTATAAACCCTTAGACGGGTTGATGGGGTTGAAGTCATCTTCTAGGTAAGATCCAACCAGTCTGATCAGACCATCTGACAGCCTAGATGGGTCGACCAGATGGCACCTGTGCGCAAGCACGAGGTGGCTATAGGTCGACTGCAGACAGGCGTGTAGCGAGGTCTGGTTGAGACAACCAGTGAGCACTCTTGAGTTAGGCCCGGGGTCACACCCGCTTGCCAGAACTCATGAAGGTTGTTCAGCCCTTTGCGCATGCATGGTTGACCATTAGGTCGACTCAAGTCAGTTAGGACTTGGTGCATGCAAGGGCAGTGGATCTGACTAGACATGATGAGTGGATCCCTATCAATGGACCGTTGTAAGGTAGTAGGGCAAATAAGACAAATAAAATTGATTCCAATGGGATTTTGAAAATTTTATTTTGTTGATGGATCACATGTTGATTGGATGCCATGTGCTTGTTTATTTTATCTTATGTGGGTTGCCCAATTAATGTGTGCTGTGCTGGGGCCTGCGTGCCTGGATTAAAAATGTAAATTATTATATTTGTGATATGCGCATCACATTTTAATTAATTTATTGTGTAATTGACCTGCGTGTCAATCTTGTCTAGATAGATTAAATTGTAATTTTAATCATGACAAGAGCACAGAGCACACATGGCATTGGCGCATGCAGTAGAGGCTTGACCAGGTGGGAGGTCTAGGGTTCGACCCTATGACAGGCACATTTTACCTGGTGGGCGCACCTGAGCTGCAGAGGGCGCTTGGGCCCTGGGTTGGGCCAGATGAGATGCAAAAGACCCATGAAGAGCTCAAGTGAAGACTTAAGTTAAAATTAAGGTCATACTTAGGGTTAATGGGCTTTTACCACATAAGATCAGCATGCTTTCTACTTATCGTTTTTATAATTAGAATTGCATGATTTATCTTCTGCTATCACCATAGGGTTTGCATGATAGTTAAGAAGATAAAAGTGTTGGGGTATGCCCTTAAGGCTAATGTTTGAGGCCTTTGGATTGTATCAGTATCATGTATAAACTTTTCATGTTTATAAAGGCAATGGTTGTTATTCAGGTTGTTACATTGTCTGCTGCAACAAGTGTACTTCTGAATGATGTCTCAATGCTGTTCAGCTAGGCTGACATGCTATAAAGTCCTTAGTCGAGATATCTTGGTGAACATGAGACAGCCTTGATATGATTGAGACTAATATGTGTTCTAATCTTATAGGATGCTTCGAGCATGGAATAAGATGTAGGCTCATGGGTACATTGGATGTACTGGACAGACCCTACTAGGATATTCAATTGCTTGTCACAATGTGAATAATCCTTGATTGCAACAAGTGGCACATGTCCTCTGACTTGAGATCACTTGTGTTTCTAAATGATGATTGTCATTATTTTGAGGTAGTTCAATATCATTTGAAACATAATGGTTATAGACTATCTTGGATAATGATCATGAGTCAGCTTAGGGCACTAGTGATAGATATAGGATTGTCGTCTCCTTGTTTAAGGAGTGTGATGTTCTACTGGGGGCCCCCCTGAATGAGATGATTGAGAAAGTGTATGGCCATACCCAGGTGACTATGTTCATCTGATCTAATCATGCTCATCATATTGGAGTTACAGGCTTGACATGCTTGTCCAATAAGAACATCCAGTGGCAAAGGAAATTTGTATGCCTAGTGAAGTGGATTCACACTTGTGCTGTGGTTTGGGTGTAGTCTTGGAAGACTCTTTACTTTATATCGGGAGACAGTGATGTGTTGCTAGATACCCCTCACTGATCGTGATAACGTAAGTTATCGTTACCGACATTTAAAGGAAACCCTTAGGGTCGCACAATTCGATGATATGGCTTACTTAAGTCAGATCGTGTGGACTGAATTGTTTAGGTTCAGTTTGAAGGAGTTTAAACTCTGATTGTAAGTGAGATCTGGTCTGATCATGTTTGATTGATTGGGGCTTGAGATCGGTAAGCTTCGATCGAGAGAATTGATGCTGGATCAGTAAGATCAAGAGCATCAGGAGATGAACGGTTAGATCTGGAGCCTTAGGGTTTAAGATGATCTAGACCAAATGGCTTGGGCTGGTTTGATTTGGTCTTTGGACCAAATGCAATTGCATTGAACCGGTTCAAGAGAGTGAACGCATGGTTCAATGCTTGAGGTGTTTTTTATCGGTTTTGACATCATGGGCGCATGGCTTCATGTCTTTCCTATTTTTGGAAAGTCATTAGCGCATGTTCCCTTCAACGCCAAAAACGCTTCAACGCTCGCCTCTCTCATTTTGCGCTCTCGTGTGTGGCTTGTCTTCACGAGAGAGTTGAGAAGATTTCGGCCTAGGTGAACATCACTCTCGCATCTCCATCTTCCTCCACACAAAGGACCCCTTGAAGCTTTGCTAGCACAAAGACGACAAGGAGAAGCCATCTTCATTCGTTGTGTGCGTCATCTTCGGAGAAGAAGCAATTGCGTCTTTGCTTCCAAGACACCATCCAATCCAATGGCGTTGGTATGATCCCTTATGATCTATTCCATTGTTACAAGTTGATCATATGAACTACATGCGATCTTATCTTTGAAACCCTAATTTCCGCTGCCAAAAGAATTAATTTGCGCCAAGTAGGGTTTTGCTCCCCCTTGAAGGGGACTCTTCAATTGGTATCAGAGCGCTGGTTCTTGTAGAATCATATGATTGCTTGATGATTTGTGATCCTTGTTTGTGTTTGATAAGTAGATCTAGTAGGAAGCATCTTGCGCTTCTACATGTAGAGTAATGAAAATACATGATGTATGTTTTTGTTTACTCCTTTGCGCATGTATGATGTATTGTTGCGCATGTTAGATGTTTTTCAAAACTTAACTTGCGCGCCCCTACTTTAGATCTAATGCGTCTACTATAAACCCTTAGACGGGTTGATGGGGTTGAAGTCATCCTCTAGGTAGGATCCAAATAGTCTGATCAGACCATCTGATAGCCTAAATGGGTCGACCAGATGGCACCTATGCGCAAGCATGAGGTGGCTATAGGTCGACTGCATCAAGGGCGTGTAGCGAGGTCTGGTTGAGACAACCAGTGAACGCACATGAGTTAGGCCCGGGGTCACACTCGCTTGCCAGAACTCATGAGGGTTGTTCAGCCCTTGGCGCATGCATGGTTGACCATTAGGTCAACTCAAGTCAGTTAAGACTTGGTGCATGCAAGGGCAGTGGATCTGCCTAGACATGATGAGTGGATCCCTATCAATGGACCGTTGTAAGGTTGTAGGGCACATAAGAAAATTAAAATTGATGCCAATGGGTTTTCAAACATTTTATTTTCTTGTTAATGGATCACATGATGATTGGATGCCATGATATATGTTTATTTCATCTTATGTGGGTTGCCCTTTTAATGTGTGCTGTGCTGGGGCCTGCGAGCCTGGTTTAAACTTGTAAATTAATTTTTATTGTGATCTGCGAATCACTTTTTAATTGATTTATAAAATGTTATTGACCTGCGAGTCAATCTTGTCTAGATAGATTACATTGTAATTTAATCAGACAAGGGCACAGAGCACACATGGCATTGGCGCATGCAGCAGTGGCTTGACCAGGTGGGAGGTCTAGGGTTCGACCCTAGGACAGGCACATTTACCTGGTGGGCGCACCTGAGCTGCAGAGGGCGCTTGGGCCCTGGTCTGGGCCAGATGAGAGGCAGAAGACCCAAGAAGCATGTGAAGACTTAAGATACCTTAAGGTCTTACTTAGGCTTAATGGGCGTTTACCACATAAGATCATCATGCTTTCTTTTATTGTTTAAATAATTAGACTTGCATGATTTATTTATCTTCTGCTATCACCATAGAGTTTGCATGATAGTTAAGAAGATAAAAGACCATTAAAATCCAACGCTAAAATATCAAGCTCGATAGCCTTCTGACGCGAAACCTCACTGTTCTGACTATCGTTGGAGCCGTGTTGTACCCACTCAGTGGGCACGTCCATCTATCTTCAGACAGTGTGTGATTTCACCTGCGTGTTACAGAGAAGGGATTTATCGCTTCTCGTTGCTCAGCATAGCACGTGGTGGTCCAGGGAGTAGGTCGGGTTAGCTTGACCATGTAGGCTACATATGTGGCGCATATGGTAGCTATATGGAGGCAGCCATCTGTGGGATCAGAGACTGTGTTGTACCAACTCAGTTGGCACAGTCTGCTGGATTGCCCAGATGAAGGGGAATCGCACGGGTTGGCGATTGGCAGGGACTGCCTACCAGAAATTAGTGCTTGTACTCTCTGTGCATCTTATCTCGCCTGAGCGGGACGCGGAGACCAAGTATGAAATCTGGATCCCATCTCACTAAAAGAGTTCTACTCTTTCGGGCTGTTTTGCTGGATTTTTCAGCCAGATAAAATAGTGAGAAAAAGAATCATTCTTAAGTCCTGATTGATTCTTAACATTGATACTGACCTTGCTGTTCTTGCATTGTTGTAGATACCTGCAGCAACGAACACCATGAGCTTCAATGTGCGATCCCTACTGGAAAGGGAGAAGTTTGCTGGGCCGAACTTCTCAGACTGGTACGGACACCTTAAGATTGTTCTTAAGGCAGAGAGGAAACTGTATGTCCTCGAGACGGCTATACTGCCTCAGCCCGCTCCGAACGCCGCAAGGGCGGTTCGGGAAGCTTATGAAAAGCACGTCAATGATAGCATTGATGTCGCTTGCCTGATGCTAGCGTCTATGACGCCACAGCTGCAGCATCAGCATGAGGATATGTCTGCTATGGAAATGATAGCAAACCTCAAGATGCTATATGCTGCACAGGCGAGGACTGAACGCTATAATTTGACTAAGCTTTTCTTTCAGAGCAAACTGGCTGAAGGGAGTCCAGTGGGAGCTCATGTGCTCAAGATGATTGGGCACAAAGAGGCTCTAGAAAAACTGGGGCATACCAACAATCAGGAGCTTGCTGTAGACATTATTCTGCAGTCTCTCCCGGCCTCCTTCGATCCGTTCATTATTAACTTTAATATGAACAAGATTGACTGTACTCCGGCAGAGTTGCTGAATATGCTCTTGACTACGGAGGAGACTCTGAAGGGAAAGCCTTCAACCTCTGTCTTGATGTTCCCTTCCAGGAACAAGAAGAAGGGGAAGAAGGGCAAAGCCCCTGTCAAGAATTACAACAAGGCTCTGAAACAAAAGGTGAAGCGGTCGAAGGACAACAGATGTTTCCACTGTGGCCAGCTGGGTCACTGGAAAAAGGACTGTAAAGCGCTCCAAGGAGAAAAGAAGGGAAGCATCGCTTCTGGCTCAGGTATATTTGTGACTGAAGTCATGATATCTTCTTCTTCTATTTCATGGGTGTTGGACACTGCATGTGGAGTTCACATTTGTTCAAATGTACAGGAACTCAAGAGAAGAAGACAGGTGGGACAGCATGAGGTGGACCTACGAGTAGGAAACGGGGCACGGATTGCTGCTGTTGCTGTAGGAGTTTATTGCATCTCATTACCATCTGGACTTGTATTGGAACTAGACAATTGTTATTTTGTACCTAGCATAACGAAGAATATTATCTCTATTCCTGCTCTTGTCAGGAAAGGATTTTCCTTTGAATGCAATATTTCAAAGTGTGTTCTATCTTGTGATAATATTGTTTATGCTACTGGATCAATTAACAACGGGTTATTCATGTTGGACATGGAATGTTCTATACAAAACATTGATAATAAGAAAGCCAAGTATGCTGATGACAGCACCTTGTTATGGCATAGTCGTTTAGGCCATATTAACAAGAAACGCATTAAGCGGTTGCATGATCATGGACTGCTGGGATCATTCTCCTATGAGGAGATTGATACATGCAAAGCTTGTTTAATGGGTAAAATGACGAAGTCACCTTTTCCTAACAAAGGTCAAAGGGCTTCAGGTTTACTTGACCTGATACACAGTGATGTGTGTGGGCCATTTAGTAAACATGCCAGAGGTGGCTATTCGTACTTCATTACCTTTACTGATGATTTCAGTAGATATGGGTATGTCTATCTGATGAGACATAAGAGTGAATCTTTTGACAAGTTCAAAGAGTTCAAAAATGAAGTACAGAATCAGCTAGGCCGTAATATCAAGGCACTTCGTTCTGATCGAGGTGGAGAATACCTAAGTCGAGAGTTTACTGACTATCTTAAGGAGTGTGGGATTATCTCACAGCTCACTCCACCAGGAACACCGCAGTGGAATGGTGTGTCCGAGAGGAGGAACAGAACCTTACTGGATATGGTTCGTTCGATGATGAGTCAGGCTACTCTACCTTACTCCTTTTGGGGATTTGCACTGGAAACAGCTGCAAAGGTACTAAACCGAGTGCCATCCAAGGCAGTTTCTAAGACTCCATATGAGTTATGGTATGGGAAACAGCCTAGCTTGACATTTATCAAGATCTGGGGTTGCGAGGCTTATGTCAAAAAGCTCACCTCTGGGAAACTAGAGAGCAGATCTGAGAAATGTATCTTTGTCGGATACCCTAAGGAAACTAAGGGTTATTATTTCTACGATCCCAAAGAGAACAAGGTATTTGTTGCTCGGACGGCCATTTTTCTTGAGAAGGAGTTTCTTCTGCAAGAGGCCAGTGGGAGAGAAATAAAGCTGGATGAGAATCCAGAGGAAGGACAAAGTAGTCAAGCACAGTTGGATGAGCATGAGCCAGTGGAGCAGGTTATTGAACAACCTGAGGCTCGGATATCACGGGAACCGCGAAGATCGGGAAGGATCCGTCGACAGCCTGAGCGCTATGACGGAGTCTACATCATTGATCATGATGAACCCCTCACTTATGCGGATGCGGTCAGTGGACCGGAGTCAGCTACATGGCTTGAAGCTATGCGAGCCGAGATGGACTCCATGTCAGATAACCAAGTCTGGGATTTGGTTGATCCGCCTCAGGGAGTAATCCCTATAGGCTGTAAATGGATCTTCAAGAAGAAGATTGACATGGATGGTAACGTGGTTACCTATAAAGGCAGGCTAGTTGCGAAAGGTTTCAAACAAATCTACGGGATAGATTATGATGAAACTTTCTCTCCTGTAGCCATGTTCAAGTCTATTCGGATTATTCTCGCGATAGCAGCATATTACGATTATGAGATCTGGCAAATGGATGTGAAGACCGCTTTCCTTAATGGAAAACTGGATGAGGATGTGTATATGACACAACCTGAAGGTTTCACTAATCCATCAGATTGTCATAAAATATGCAAGTTAAAGAAGTCCATTTATGGACTTAAACAAGCATCGAGAAGCTGGAATATTCATTTTGATGAATCAATCTGTGAATTTGGTTTCATCAAGAATGAGGATGACCCGTGTGTATATAAGAGGTTTAGTGGGAGCGTGATTACTTTCCAAGTCCTCTGATATCTTAATCATTGGAAACGATATTCCTGAACTGCATGCTGTTAAAGCATGGTTAAGAAAATGTTTCCAGATGAAAGATCTAGGAGAAGCAGCCTATGTGTTAGGTGTGAAGATCTACAGGGATAGATCTAAGAGGCTTCTCGGGCTGTGCCAGAGTACTTACATCGATAAAGTCCTGGAGAGATTTCATTTAGAGAATTCTAAAAGAGGATATCTTCCAGTCAGACATGGTCTGAATCTTTCAAAGAGTCAGTGTCCACAAACACAGACTGAGAAAGATGAAATGGACAATACGCCTTATGCTTCGGCTATTGGGTCCATTATGTATGCGATGTTATGTACTCGCCCAGACGTCGCTTACGGGTTAAGCGTGACCAGTCGATTCCAAAGTAATCCAGGTCAGGCGCACTGGATTGCGGTCGAGAACATTTTAAAATATCTGCGGAGGACCAAAGATATGTTCTTGATATATGGTGGTCAGGAAGAACTCAGTATAGAAGGATATACTGATGCTTCGTTCCAGTCGGACCAGGATGATTTCCGATCGCAATCAGGCTATGTTTTTAGCTTGAATGGAGGAGCAGTGGTGTGGAAAAGTTTCAAACAGTCTATTGTTGCTGATTCCACAACAGAAGCCGAGTATGTTGCAGCCTCGGAAGCATCTAAGGAGGCAGTGTGGATTCGTAAGTTCATTCAGGAACTTGGTGTTGTTCCTTCGAGTACAGATCCTTTGGTTATCTTCTGTGATAACACTGGAGCAATCGCACAAGCAAAGGAACCACGGTCGCACCAGAAGTCCAAGCACATACAGAGACGGTTTCACTTGATCCGGGAGATCATTGATCGAGGCGAGATCAAAGTCTGCAAGGTTCATACAGATGACAATCTGGCTGACCCGCTTACCAAGCCTCTGGCGCAGCAGAAGCATGAGAAGCACTGTAATAATATGGGTTTGAGATTTCTCAACCATTAGATTAAGTGCAAGTGGGAGATTGTTGGGGTATGCCCTTAAGGCTAATGTTTGAGGCCTTGGGATTGTATCAGTATCATGTATAAACTTTTCATGTTTATAAAGGCAATGGTTGTTATTCAGGTTGTTACATTGTCTGCTGCAACAAGTGTACTTCTGAATGATGTCTCAATGCTGTTCAGCTAGGCTGACATGCTATAAAGTCCTTAGTCGAGATATCTTGGTGAACATGAGACAGCCTTGATATGATTGAGACTAATATGTGTTCTAATCTTATAGGATGCTTCGAGCATGGAATAAGATGTAGGCTCATGGGTACATTGGATGTACTGGACAGACCCTACTAGGATATTCAATTGCTTGTCACAATGTGAATAATCCTTGATTGCAACAAGTGGCACATGTCCTCTGACTTGAGATCACTTGTGTTTCTAAATGATGATTGTCATTATTTTGAGGTAGTTCAATATCATTTGAAATATAATGGTTATAGACTATCTTGGATAATGATCATGAGTCAGCTTAGGGCACTAGTGATAGATATAGGATTGCCGTCTCCTTGTTTAAGGAGTGTGATGTTCTACTGGGGGCCCCCCTGAATGAGATGATTGAGAAAGTGTATGGCCATACCCAGGTGACTATGTTCATCTGATCTAATCATGCTCATCATATTGGAGTTACAGGCTTGTCCAATAAGAACATCCAGTGGCAAAGGAAATTTGTATGCCTAGTGAAGTGGATTCACACTTGTGCTGTGGTTTGGGTGTAGTCTTGGAAGACTCTTTCCTTTATATCGGGAGACAGTGATGTGTTGCTAGATACCCCTCACTGATTGTGATAACGTAAGTTATCGTTACCGACATTTAAAGGAAACCCTTAGGGTCGCACAATTCGATGATATGGCTTACTTAAGTCAGATCGTGTGGACTGAATTGTTTAGGTTCAGTTTGAAGGAGTTTAAACTCTTATTGTAAGTGAGATCTGGTCTGATCATGTTTGATTGATTGGGGCTTGAGATCGGTAAGCTTCGATCGAGAGAATTGATGCTGGATCAGTAAGATCAAGAGCATCAGGAGATGAACGGTTAGATCTGGAGCCTTAGGGTTTAAGATGATCTAGACCAAATGGCTTGGGCTGGTTTGATTTGGTCTTTGGACCAAATGCAATTGCATTGAACCGGTTCAAGAGAGTGAACGCATGGTTCAATGCTTGAGGCGTTTTTGATCGGTTTTGACATCATGGGCGCATGGCTTCGTGTCTTTCCTATTTTTGGAAAGTCATTAGCGCATGTTCCCTTCAACGCCAAAAACGCTTCAAAGCTCGCCTCTCTCATTTTGCGCTCTCGTGTGTGGCTTGTCTTCACGAGAGAGTTGAGAAGATTTCGGCCAAGGTGAACATCACTCTCGCATCTCCATCTTCCTCCACACAAAGGACCCCTTGAAGCTTTGCTAGCACAAAGACGACAAGGAGAAGCCATCTTCATTCGTTGTGTGCGTCATCTTCGGAGAAGAAGCAATTGCGTCTTTGCTTCCAAGACACCATCCAATCCAATGGCGTTGGTATGATCCCTTATGATCTATTCCATTGTTACAAGTTGATCATATGAACTACATGCGATCTTATCTTTGAAACCCTAATTTCCACTGCCAAAAGAATTAATTTGCGCCAAGTAGGGTTTCGCTCCCCCTTGAAGGGGACTCTTCAAAAAGGACCGTTAAAATCCAACGCTATAATATCAAGCACGTAAGCCTTCTGACGCGAAACCTCACTGTTCTGACTATCGTTGGGGCCGTGTTGTACCCACTCAGTGGGCACGCCCATCTATCTTCAGACGGTGTGCGATTACACCTGCGTGTTACAGGGAAGGGATTTATCGCTTCTCGTTGCTCAGCATAGCACGTGGTGGTCCAGGGAGTAGGTCAGGTCAGCTTGACCATGTAGGCTACATATGGGGCATATGTCAGCTATATGGAGGCAGCCATCTGTGGGATCAGAGACTGTGTTGTACCAACTCAGTTGGCACAGTCTGCTGGATTGCCCAGATGAAGGGGAATCGCACGGGTTGGCGATTGGCAGGGACTGCCTACCAGAAATTAGTGCTTGTACTCTCTGTGCATCTTATCTCGCCTGAGTGGGACGCGGAGACCAACTATGAAATCTGGATCCCATCTCACTAAAAGAGTCTTACTCTTTCGGACTGTTTTAATGGATTTTTCAGTCAGACAAAATAGTGAGAAAAGAATCTTTCTTAAGTCCTGGATTGATTCTAAACATTGATACTGACCTTGCTGTTCTTGCATTGTTGTAGATTCCTGCAGCAACGAACACCATGAGCTTCAATGTGCGATCCCTACTGGAAAGGGAGAAGTTTGCTGGGCCAAACTTCTCAGACTGGTACGGACACCTTAAGATTGTTCTTAAGGCAGAGAGGAAACTGTATGTCCTCGAGACGGCTATACCGCCTCAACCCGCTCCGAACGCCGCAAGGGCGGTTCGGGATGCCTATGAAAAGCATGTCAATGATAGCATTGATGTCGCTTGCCTGATGCTAGCGTCTATGACGCCACAGCTGCAGCGTCAGCATGAGGATATGTCTGCTATAGAAATTATAGCAAACCTCAAGATGCTGTATGCTGCACAGGCGAGGACTGAACGCTATAATTTGACCAATCTTTTCTTTCAGACCAAACTGGCTGAAGGGAGTCCAGTGGGAGCTCATGTGCTCAAGATGATTGGGCACAAAGAGGCTCTAGAGAAACTGGTGTTGGGGTATGCCCTTAAGGCTAATGTTTGAGGCCTTGGGATTGTATCAGTATCATGTAATAAACTCTTATGTTTATAAAGGCATGGTTGTTATTCAGTTTGTTACATTATCTGCTGCAATAAGTGTACTTCTGAATAATGTCTCAAAGCTGTTCAGCTGGGCTGACATGCTGTGAAGTCCTTAGTCGAGATATCTTGGTGAACATGAGACAGCCTTGATATGATTGAGACTAATATGTGCTCTAATCTTATAGGATGCTTCGAGCATGGAATAAGATGTAGACTCATGGGTACATTGGATGTACTGGACAGACCCTACTAGGATATTCAATTGCTTGTCACAATGTGAATAATCCTTGAATGTAACAAGTGGCACATTTCCTCTGACTTGAGATCACTTGTGTTTCTAAATGATGATTGTCATTGTTTTGAGGTAGTTCAATATCATTTGAAACATAATGGTTATAGACTATCTTGGATGGTGAGCTTGAGTCAGGTTAGGGCATTAGTGATAGACAAAGGATTGCCGTCTCTATAATTGGAGTGTGGTGTTCTAAAGGGGCCCCCTGGATGAGATGATTGAGAAAGTGTATGGCCATACCCAGGTGACTGTGTTCATCTGTTCTAATCATGCTCATCATATTGGAGCTACAAGCTTGACACGCTTGTCCAATAAGAACATCCAGTGGCAAAGGAAATATGCATGCCTTGTGAATTGGATTCACACTTGTGCTGTAGTTTGGGTGTAGTCTTGGAAGACTCTTTCCTTTATATCGGGAGACAGTGATGTGTTGCTAGATACCCCTCACTGATCGTGATAACGTAAGTTGTTGTTACCGACATTTAGAGGAAACCCTTAGGGTCGCACAATTTGATGATATGGCTTACTTAAGTCAGATCATGTGGACTGAATTGTTTCAGTTCAGTTTAAAGGGATTTACTCTCTGAATAAAAGTGAGATCTGGTCTAATCATGTTTGATTGATTAGGGCTTGAGATCGGTAAGCTTCGATCGAGAGAATAGATGCTAGATCGGTCAGATCAAGAGCATTAAGAGATCAACGGTCAGATCTTAGGCCTCAGTGGTTTATTATGATCTGGACTAATTGCTTGGTTTATTTGGTTGTTGAACCAAATCGATTTGAACCAGCTCATTGGATGAGCGCATGGTTCAGGTGGTGAGGCATTTGCGATTGGGGTAATGCATGGTCGCATGAACGTTTGGACTTTGCTATTTTTAGATAGCATGTTCTCAAACGTGTCCATGATCTCACGTCGCCTCTCTCTCGCCTCTTCACGCCTTTGTCGCCTCCTTGGTTTTCTTTGGAGAAGCATTCTCGTATGAAAAAGCTAAGACGACAAGAGGAGAAAGTTTCGCCAAGCAAGGAGATCATCTTCCCTCCCATTCGATCAAGACCTCTTGGAACCTTGCTAGCACAAGGAGCACCAAAAGAGAAAGCGACATCATCTTGTGTGTGACGATTTGGAGGAGACCTCTTTTGTTCTCTTGCTTCCAAGGCGACATCCTTCATATGGCTTCGGTATGAATTCCTTTTCTGTTGTTAAAGTTGATCATAATACATGCTATCCGATCTTAGGAAACCCTAGATTCCGCCCATGCAAGTTTTGTTTAGCGCATGTTTTAGGGTTTCGCCCCTTGTAGGGGACCTTCAATTGGTATCAGAGCCAGGTTGATGCATGTTTTTATGATTGCTTAAAGCCTTTTATGATCCATATGCGCAAGTATGCTTAGATCTAGTTGACATGCGAAAATTTCATTTTAAGTTGTTGCACATGCGAAACTTGAATGTGTTAGTCTATGGCGCATGTATGTTGGCGCATTCTTGTTTTTCTCAAAAAAAAAAAGCTATATCACATGCGCGACTTACACTAGATCTAAGGCCCTGCTTTAAACCCTTAGACGGGTTATTAGGGTTGAAGTCATCCCCTGAGTTAGATCCAAACAGTCTGATCAGACCATCTGACAGCCTTGATGGGTCGACCAGATAGCATCTGTGCGCAAGCAAGAGATGGCTATAGGTCGACTGCAGACAGGCGTGTAGCGATGTCTGATTGAGACAACCTATGAACGCACATGAGTTAGGCCCGGGGTCACACCCGCTTGCCAGACCTCATTGTGGTCGTTCAGCCCTTGGCGCATGCATTGTTGACCTTTTGGTCGACTCAAGTCAGTTAGGACTTGGTGCATGTAAGGGCAGTGGATTTGACTAGGTCGGATGAGTGGATCCCTAGTAATGGACCGTTGTAAGGTAGTAGGGCACATAAGGAAAAATAAAATTGATCTCAATGGGGTTTTTCAAAATTTTATTTTTCATGATTGGATCAAATGATGTATGATGCCATATGTATGTTTATTTAATCTTATGTGGGCTGCCCATGTTTAATGTGTGCTGTGCTGGGGCCTGCGTGCCTGGAATTTTATTGTAAATTAATTCTTATTTTTGTGATCTGCGAATCACAGTTTAATTAATTTATAAAATGTAATTGACCTGCGAGTCAATCTTGTCTAGATAGATTAATTTGTAAATTAGTCAGACAAGAGCACAGAGCACACTTGGCAGAGGCGCATGCAGCAGTGGCTTGACCAGACGGGAGGTCCAGGGTTCGACTCTGGGACAGGCGCATTTTCCCTGGTAGGCGCACCTGAGCTGCAGATGGCGCTTGGGCCCTGGTTTGGGCCAAATGAGCAGCAAAAGACCCATGAAGAAAAGCAAGTGAAGACTTAAGTTAGGTTAAGGTCTTACTTAGGCTTAATGGGCTTTTACCACATAAGATCAGCGTGCTTTCTATTTATTGCTTTTATAATTAGAATTGCATGAGTTTATCTTCTGCTATCACCATAGGAATTGCATGATAGTTAAGAAGATAAAAGACCGTTAAAATCCAACGCTAAAATATCAAGCTCGTAAGCCTTCTGACGCGAAACCTCACTGTTCTGACTATCGTTGGAGCCGTGTTGTACCCACTCACTGGGCACGTCCATCTATCTTCAGACGGTGCGGGATTACACCTGCGTGTTACAGAGAAGGGATTTATCGCTTCTCGTTGCTCAGCATAGCACGTGGTGGTCCAAGGAGTAGGTCGGGTTAGCTTGACCATGTAGGCTACATATGTGGCGCATATGGTAGCACATGGAGGCAGCCATCTGTGGGGTCAGAGACTGTGTTGTACCAACTCAGTTGGCACAGTCTGCTGGATTGCCCAGATGAAGGGGAATCGCACGGGTTGGCGATTGGCTGGAACAGCCTACCAGAGATTAGTGCTTGTACTCTCTGTGCATCTTATCTCGCCTGAGCGGGACGCGGAGACCAAGTATGAAATCTGGATCCCATCTCACTAAAAGAGTTCTACTCTTTCGGGCTGTTTTGCTGGATTTTTCAGCCAGATAAAATAGTGAGAAAAAGAATCATTCTTAAGTCCTGATTGATTCTTAACATTGATACTGACCTTGCTGTTCTTGCATTGTTGTAGATACCTGCAGCAACGAACACCATGAGCTTCAATGTGCGATCCCTACTGGAAAGGGAGAAGTTTGCTGGGCCGAACTTCTCAGACTGGTACGGACACCTTAAGATTGTTCTTAAGGCAGAGAGGAAACTGTATGTCCTCGAGACGGCTATACCGCCTCAGCCCGCTCCGAACGCCGCAAGGGCGGTTCGGGAAGCTTATGAAAAGCACGTCAATGATAGCATTGATGTCGCTTGCCTGATGCTAGCGTCTATGACGCCACCGCTGCAGCGTCAGCATGAGGATATGTCGGCTATAGAGATTATAGCGAACCTCAAGATGCTGTATGCTGCACAGGCGAGGACAGAACGCTATAATCTGACAAAGCTGTTCTTCCAGAGCAAACTGGCTGAAGGGAGCCCAGTGGGAGCTCACGTGCTCAAGATGATTGGGCACAAGGAGGCTCTAGAGAAACTGGGGCATACCATCAATCAAGAGCTTGCTGTAGACATTATTCTGCAGTCTCTCCCGCCCTCTTTCGATGCGTTCATCATTAACTTTAATATGAACAAAATTGACTATACTCCGGCAGAGCTGCTGAATATGCTCTTGACTACTGAGGAGACTCTGAAGGGAAAGCCTTCGACCTCTGTCTTAATGGTTCCTTCCAGGAACAAGAAGAAGGGGAAGAAGGGCAAGGCCCCTGTCAAGAGTTACAGCAAGGCTCTGAAGCAAAAAGTTAAGCGGTCAAAGGAATACAGATGTTTCCACTGTGGCCAGCTGGGTCACTGGAAAAAGGACTGTAAAGCGCTCCAAGGAGATAAGAGGGGAAGCTTTGCTTCTGGCTCAGGAATTTATGTGACGGAAGTCATGATATCCTCTTCTTCTATTTCATGGGTGTTGGACACTGCATGTGGAGTTCACATTTGTTCAAATGTACAGGAACTCAAGAGAAGAAGACAGGTGGGACAGCATGAGGTGGACTTACGAGTTGGAAACGGGGCACGGGTTGCTGCTGTTGCTGTAGGAGACTATTTCATCTCATTACCATCTGGACTTGTATTAGAACTAAACAGTTGTTACTTTGTTCCCAGCATTACTAAAAATATTATCTCCATTCCTGCTCTTGTCAGGAAGGGATTTTCCTTTGAATGCAATATTTCAAAGTGTGTTCTTTCTTTAGATAATATTGTTTATGCTACTGGTTCAATTAACAATGGGTTATTCATGTTGGACATGGAATGTTCTATACAAAATATTGATATTAAGAAAGCCAAGTATGCTGATGACAGCACCTTGTTATGGCATAGTCGTTTAGGCCATATTAACGAGAAACGCATTAAGCGGTTGCATGATAATGGACTGCTGGGATCATTCTCCTTTGAGGGGATTGATACATGCAAAGCTTGTTTAATGGGTAAAATGACGAAGTCACCTTTTCCTCATAAAGGTCAAAGGGCTTCAGGTTTACTTGACCTTATACACAGTGATGTGTGTGGGCCATTTAGTAAACATGCCAGAGGTGGCTATCTTTACTTCATTACCTTTACTGATGATTTCAGTAGGTATGGTTATGTCTATCTGATGAGACATAAAAGTGAATCTTTTGACAAGTTCAAAGACTTCAAGAATGAAGTACAGAATCAGCTAGGCCGAAATATCAAGGCACTTCGTTCTGATCGAGGTGGTTAATACCTAAGTCGAGAGTTTATAGAATATCTAAAGGAGTGTGGGATTATCTCACAGCTCACTCCGCCAGGAACACCGCAATGGAATGGTGTGTCCGAGAGGAGAAATAGAACGTTACTTGATATGGTTTGTTCTATGATGAGTCAGGCTACTCTTTCATATTCCTTTTGGGGATTTGCACTGGAGACAGCTGCAAAGGTACTAAACCGAGTGCCATCCAAGGCAGTTTCTAAGACGCCATATGAGTTATGGTATGGGAAACAGCCGAGCTTGACATTTATCAGGATCTGGGGCTGCGAGGCTTATGTCAAAAAGCTCGCCTTTGGGAAACTAGAGAGCAGATCTGAAAAATGTATCTTTGTCGGTTACCCTAAGGAAACTAAGGGTTTTTATTTCTACGATCCCAAAGAGAACAAGGTATTTGTTGCTCGAACGGCCATATTTCTTGAGAAGGAGTTTCTTCTGCAAGAGGCCAGTGGGAGAGAAATAAAGCTGGATGAGAATCCAGAGGAAGGACAAAGTGCTCAAGCACAGTTGGATGAGCCTGAGCCGGTGGATCAGGTTATTGAACAACCTGAGGCTCAGACATCACGGGAACCGCGAAGATCGGGAAGGATCCGTCGACAGCCTGAGCGCTATGACGGAGTCTACATCATTGATAATGATGAACCCCTTACTTATGCGGATGCGGTCAGTGGACCGGATTCAGCGAGATGGCTTGAAGCTATGCGCGCCGAGATGGACTCCATGTCAGATAACCAAGTCTGGGATTTGGTTGATCCGCCTCCGGGAGTTATCCCTATAGGCTGTAAATGGATCTTCAAGAAGAAGATTGACATGGATGGTAACGTGGTTACCTATAAAGGCAGGCTAGTTGCGAAAGGTTTCAAACAAATCTACGGGATAGATTATGATGAAACTTTCTCACCTGTAGCCATGTTTAAGTCTATTCGGATTCTTTTCGCGATAGCAGCATATTACGATTATGAGATCTGGCAAATGGATGTGAAGACAGCTTTCCTTAATGGAAATCTGGAAGAGGATGTGTATATGACATAACATGAAGGTTTCACTAATCCATCAGATCGTCATAAGATATGCAAATTAAAGAAGTCTATTTATGGACTTAAACAAGCATCGAGAAGCTGGAATATTCGTTTTGATGAATCAGTCAGTGAATTTGGTTTCATCAAGAACGAGGATGACCCGTGTGTATATAAGAGGTTTAGTGGGAGCGTGATTACTTTCCTAGTCCTCTACGTCGATGACATCTTGATCATTGGAAATGACATTCCTGAAATGCATGCGGTTAAGGCATGGTTAAGGAAATGTTTCCAGATGAAAGATTTAGTAGAAGCAGCCTATATATTAGGTGTGAAGATCTACAGGGATAGATCTAAGAGGCTTCTCGGGCTGTGCCAGAGTACTTACATCGATAAAGTCCTGGAAAGATTTCATTTAGAGAATTCTAAAAGAGGATATCTTCCAGTCAGACATGGTCTGAATCTTTCAAAGAGTGAGTGTCCACAAACACAGACTGAGAAAGATGAAATGGACAATACGCCTTATGCTTTGGCTATTGGATCCATTATGTATGCGATGTTGTGTACTCGCCCAGACGTCGCTTACGGGTTAAGCGTGACCAGTCGGTTCCAAAGTAATCCAGGTATGGCGCACTGGGTTGCGGTCAAGAACATTTTAAAATATCTGCGGAGGACCAAAGATATGTTCTTGGTGTATGGTGGTCAGGAAGAACTCAGTATTGAAGGATATACTGACACTTCATTCCAGTCTGACCAGGATGATTTCCGATCGCAATCAGGCTATGTTTTTAGCTTGAATGGAGGAGCGGTGGTGTGGAAGAGTTTCAAACAATCAACTGTTGCTGATTCCACAACTGAAGCCGAGTATGTTGCAGCCTCGGAAGCATCCAAGGAGGCAGTATGGATTCGTAAGTTCGTGAGAGAACTTGGTGTTGTTCCTTCGAGTGCAGATCCTTTGGTTATCTTTTGTGATAACACTGGAGCAATCGCACAAGCAAAGGAACCACGGTCGCACCAGAAGTCCAAGCACATACAGAGACGGTTTCATTTGATCAGGGAGATCATTGATCGTGGCGAGATCAAAGTCTGCAAGGTTCATACAGATGACAATCTGGCAGACCCGCTTACTAAGCCTCTGGCGCAGCAGAAGCATGAGAAGCACTGTAATAATATGGGTTTGAGATTTCTCAACCATTAGATTAAGTGCAAGTGGGAGATTGTTGGGGTATGCCCTTAAGGCTAATGTTTGAGGCCTTGGGATTGTATCAGTATCATGTAATAAACTCTTATGTTTATAAAGGCATGGTTGTTATTCAGTTTGTTACATTATCTGCTGCAATAAGTGTACTTCTGAATAATGTCTCAAAGCTGTTCAGCTGTGCTGACATGCTGTGAAGTCCTTAGTCGAGATATCTTGGTGAACATGAGACAGCCTTGATATGATTGAGACTAATATGTGCTCTAATCTTATAGGATGCTTCGAGCATGGAATAAGATGTAGACTCATGGGTACATTGGATGTACTGGACAGACCCTACTAGGATATTCAATTGCTTGTCACAATGTGAATAATCCTTGAATGTAACAAGTGGCACATTTCCTCTGACTTGAGATCACTTGTGTTTCTAAATGATGATTGTCATTGTTTTGAGGTAGTTCAATATCATTTGAAACATAATGGTTATAGACTATCTTGTATGGTGAGCTTGAGTCAGGTTAGGGCATTAGTGATAGACAAAGGATTGCCGTCTCTATAATTAGAGTGTGGTGTTCTAAAGGGGCCCCTGGATGAGATGATTGAGAAAGTGTATGGCCATACCCAGGTGACTGTGTTCATCTGTTCTAATCATGCTCATCATATTGGAGCTACAAGCTTGACACGCTTGTCCAATAAGAACATCCAGTGGCAAAGGAAATATGCATGCCTTGTGAATTGGATTCACACTTGTGCTGTAGTTTGGGTGTAGTCTTGGAAGACTCTTTCCTTTATATCGGGAGACAGTGATGTGTTGCTAGATACCCCTCACTGATCGTGATAACGTAAGTTGTCGTTACCGACATTTAGAGGAAACCCTTAGGGTCGCACAATTTGATGATATGGCTTACTTAAGTCAGATCGTGTGGACTGAATTGTTTGAGTTCAGTTTAAAGGGATTTACTCTCTGAATAAAAGTGAGATCTGGTCTAATCATGTTTGATTGATTAGGGCTTGAGATCGGTAAGCTTCGATCGAGAGAATAGATGCTAGATCAGTCAGATCAAGAGCATTAAGAGATCAACGGTTAGATCTTAGGCCTCAGTGGTTTATTATGATCTGGACTAATTGCTTGGTTTATTTGGTTGTTGAACCAAATCGATTTGAACCAGCTCATTGGATGAGCGCATGGTTCAGGTGGTGAGGCATTTGCGATTGGGGTAATGCATGGTCGCATGAACGTTTGGACTTTGCTATTTTAAGATAGCATGTTCTCAAACGTGTCCATGATCTCACGTCGCCTCTCTCTCACCTCTTCACGCCTTTGTCGCCTCCTTGGTTTTCTTTGGAGAAGCATTCTCGTATGAAAAAGCTAAGACGACAAGAGGAGAAAGTTTCGCCAAGCAAGGAGATCATCTTCCCTCCCATTCGATCAAGACCTCTTGGAACCTTGCTAGCACAAGGAGCACCAAAAGAGAAAGCGACATCATCTTGTGTGTGACGATTTGGAGGAGACCTCTTTTGTTCTCTTGCTTCCAAGGCGACATCCTTCATATGGCTTCGGTATGAATTCCTTTTCTGTTGTTAAAGTTGATCATAATACATGCTATCCGATCTTAGGAAACCCTAGATTCCGCCCATGCAAGTTTTGTTTAGCGCATGTTTTAGGGTTTCGCCCCTTGTAGGGGACCTTCAACTGGGGCATACCATCAATCAGGAGCTTGCTGTAGACATTATTCTGTAGTCCCTCCCGGCCTCTTTCGATCCGTTCATTATTAATTTTAATATGAACAAGATCGACTGTACTCCGGCAGAGTTGCTGAATATGCTCTTGACTACAGAGGAAACTCTAAAGGGAAAGCCTTCAACCTCTGTCTTGATGTTTCCGTCAAGGAACAAGAAGAAGGGGAAGAAGGGCAAAGCCCCTGTCAAGAATTACAACAAGGCTCTGAAACAAAAGGTCAAGCGGTCAAAGGAATACAGATGTTTCCATTGTGGCCAGCTGGGTCATTGGAAAAAGGACTGTAAAGCGCTCCAAGGAGACAAGAAGGGAAGTATCGCTTCTGGCTCAGGTATTTTTGTGACTGAGGTCATGATATCTTCTTCTTCTATTTCATGGGTGTTGGACATTGCATGTGGAGTTCACATTTGTTCAAATGTACAGGAACTCAAGAGAAGAAGACAGGTGGGACAGCATGAGGTGGACCTACGAGTTGGAAACGGGGCACGGGTTGCTGCTGTTGCTGTAGGGGTTTATTACATCTCATTACCATCTGGACTTGTATTAGAACTGGACAATTGTTATTTTGTTCCGAGTATTACGAAAAATATTATCTCTATTCCTGCTCTTGTCAGGAAAGGATTTTCCTTTGAATGCAATATTTCAAAGTGTGTTCTTACTAATGATAATATTGTTTATGCTACTGGATCAATTAACAATGGATTATTCATGTTGGACATGGAATGTTCTATACAAAATATTGATAATAAGAAAGCCAAGTATGCTGATGACAGCACCTTGTTATGGCATAGTCGTTTAGGCCATATTAACAAGAAGCGCATTAAGCGGTTGCATGATCATGGACTGCTGGGATCATTCTCCTATGAGGAGATTGATACATGCAAAGCTTGTTTAATGGGTAAAATGACGAAGTCTCCTTTTCCTAACAAAGGTCAAAGGGCTTCAGGTTTACTTGACCTTATACACAGTGATGTGTGTGGGCCATTTAGTAAACATGCCAGAGGTGGCTATTCATACTTCATTACCTTTACTGATGATTTCAGTAGATATGGGTATGTCTATCTAATGAGACATAAGAGTGAATCTTTTGACAAGTTCAAAGAGTTCAAAAATGAAGTACAGAATCAGCTAGGCCGAAATATCAAGGCACTTCGCTCAGATCGAGGTGGAGAATACCTAAGTCAAGAATTTACTGACTATCTGAAGGAGTGTGGGATTATCTCACAGCTCACTCCACCAGGAACACCGCAATGGAATGGTGTGTCCGAGAGGAGGAACAGAACCTTACTGGATATGGTTCGTTCTATGATGAGTCAGGCTACTCTACCTTACTCCTTTTGGGGATTTGCACTGGAAACAGCTGCAAAGGTACTAAACCGAGTGCCATCCAAGGCAGTTTCAAAGACTCCATACGAATTATGGTATGGGAAACAGCCGAGCTTGACATTTATTAAGATCTGGGGTTGCGAGGCTTATGTCAAAAAGCTCGCCTCTGGGAAACTAGAGAGCAGATCTGAGAAATGTATCTTTGTCGGTTACCCTAAGGAAACTAAGGGTTATTATTTCTACGATCCCAAAGAGAACAAGGTATTTGTTGCTCGGACGGCCATTTTTCTTGAGAAGGAGTTTCTTCTGCAAGAGGCCAGTGGGAGAGAAATAAAGCTGGATGAGAATCCAGAGGAAGGACAAAGTAGTCAAGCACAATTAGATGAGCATGAGCCAGTAGAACAGGTTGTTGAACAACCTGAGGCTCAGATATCACGGGAACCGCGAAGATCGGGAAGGATCCGTCGACAGCCTGAGCGCTATGACGGAGTCTACATCATTGATCATGATGAACCCCTTACTTATGCGGATGCGGTCAGTGGACCGGAGTCAGCTAGATGGCTTGAAGCTATGCGAGCCGAGATGGACTCCATGTCAGATAACCAAGTCTGGGATTTAGTTGATCCGCCTCCAGGAGTAATCCCTATAGGCTGTAAATGGATCTTCAAGAAGAAGATTGACATGGATGGTAACGTGGTTACCTATAAGGGCAGGCTAGTTGCGAAAGGTTTCAAACAAATCTACGGGATAGATTATGATGAAACTTTCTCTCCTGTAGCCATGTTCAAGTCTATTCGGATTCTTTTCGCGATAGCAGCATATTACGATTATGAGATCTGGCAGATGGATGTGAAGACCGCTTTCCTTAATGGAAAACTGGATGAGGATGTGTACATGACACAACCTGAAGGTTTCACTAATCCATCAGATCGTCATAAAATATGCCAGTTAAAGAAGTCCATTTATGGACTTAAGCAAGCATCAAGAAGCTGGAATATTCGTTTTGATGAATCAATATGTGAATTTGGTTTCATCAAGAATGAAGATGACCCGTGTGTATATAAGAGGTTTAGTGGGAGCGTGATTACTTTCCTAGTCCTCTACGTCGATGATATCTTAATCATTGGAAACGATATTCCTGAACTGCATGCTGTTAAAGCATGGTTAAGAAAATGTTTCCAGATGAAAGATCTAGGAGAAGCAGCCTATGTGTTAGGTGTGAAGATCTACAGAGATAGATCTAAGAGGCTTCTCGGGCTGTGCCAGAGTACTTACATCGATAAAGTCCTGGAGAGATTCCATTTAGAGAATTCTAAAAGAGGATATCTTCCAGTCAGACATGGTCTGAATCTTTCAAAGAGTCAGTGTCCACAAACACAGACTGAGAAAGATGAAATGGACAATACGCCTTATGCTTCGGCTATTGGGTCCATTATGTATGCGATGTTGTGTACTCGCCCAGACGTTGCTTACGGGTTAAGCGTGACCAGTCGATTCCAAAGTAATCCAGGTAAGGCACAATGGATTGCGGTCAAGAACATTTTAAAATATTTGCGGAGGACCAAAGATATGTTCTTGGTATATGGTGGTCAGGAAGAACTCAGTATTGAAGGATATACTGACGCTTCGTTCCAATCGGACCAGGATGATTTCCGATCGCAATCAGGCTATGTTTTTAGCTTGAATGGAGGAGCAGTGGTGTGGAAAAGTTTCAAACGGTCTATTGTTGCTGATTCCACAACAGAAGCCGAGTATGTTGCAGCCTCAGAAGCATCTAAGGAGGCAGTGTGGATTCATAACTTCATTCAGGAACTTGGTGTTGTTCCTTCGAGTGCAGATCCTTTGGTTATCTTCTGTGATAACACTGGAGCAATCGCACAAGCAAAGGAACCACGGTCGCACCAGAAGTCCAAGCACATACAGAGACGGTTTCACTTGATCCGGGAGATCATTGATCGTGGTGAGATTAAAATCTGCAAGGTTCATACAGATGACAATCTGGCTGACCCGCTTACCAAGCCTCTGGCGCAGCAGAAGCATGAGAAGCACTGAAATAATATGGGTTTGAGATTTCTCAACCATTAGATTAAGTGCAAGTGGGAGATTGTTGGGGTATGCCCTTAAGGCTAATGTTTGAGGCCTTGGGATTCTTTCAGTATCATGTATAAACTCTTATGTTTATAAAGGCAATGGTTGTTATTCAGTTTGTTACATTGTCTACTGCAATAAGTGTGCTTCTGAATAATGTCTCAATGCTATTCAGCTTGGCTGACATGCTGTAATGTCCTTAGTCGAGATATCTTGGTGAACATGAGACAGCCTTGATATGATTGAGACTAATATGTGTTCTAATCTTATAGGATGCTTCGAGCATGGAATAAGATGTAGACTCATGGGTACATTGGATGTACTGGACAGACCCTACTAGGATATTCGATTGCTTGTCACAATGTGAATAATCCTTGTTTGCAACAAGTGGCACATGTCCTCTGACTTGAGATCACTTGTGTTTCTAAATGATGATTGTCATTGTTTTGAGGTAGTTCAATATCATTTGAAACATAATGGTTATAGACTATCTTGGATAATGATCATGAGTCATGTTAGGGCACTAGTGATAGATATAGGATTGCCGTCTCCTTGATTGGAGTGTGATGTTCTACTGGGGCCCCCCTGAATGAGATGATTGAGAAAGTGTATGGCCATACCCAGGTGACTATGTTCATCTGATCTAATCATGCTCATCATATTGGAGCTACAGGCTTGACACGCTTGTCCAATAAGAACATCCAGTGGCAAAGGAAACATGTATGCCTAGTGAAGTGGATTCACACTTGTGCTGTGGTTTGGGTGTAGTCTTGGAAGACTCTTTCCTTTATATCGGGAGACGGTGATGTGTTGCTAGATACCCCTCACTGATCGTGATAACGTAAGTTATCGTTACCGACATTTAAAGGAAACCCTTAGGGTCGCACAATTTGATGAATTGTTTGGGTTACTTAAGTCAGATCGTATGGACTGAATTGTTTGGGTTCAGTTTAAAGGGATTTAAACTCTGATTGTAAGTGAGATCTGGTCTGATCATGTTTGATTGATTAGGGCTTGAGATCGGTAAGCTTCGATCGAGAGATTGGATGCTAGATCGGTAAGATCAGGAGCATCAAGAGATGAACGGTTAGATCTTGAACCTTTAGGGTTTATTGTGATCTAGACCATATGGCTTGGGTTAATTGGTCTTTGAACCAAACCGACATTGAACCAGCTCATTGAGTGAGCGCATGGTTCAAGGGAGAGAGCAAAATGCGTTGGGGTAAACCCATGAACGCATGAACGCATGAACGTTAGGCGGTTACTATTTTTGGTTTTCCAAAATAAGGTAACGCACTACACGTTCAAGAGAGTTACGCCCTCTCTCGTCTCTTCACGTCTTGTCGCCTCTTCTCTCGTGGGAGAACTTCTTCACGCTTTGGAGAGAGTTTTAGCCAAGAAAGGAGATCATCTAAATCCCCTCAACGCGATCAGGAGACTTGGAGATCCTTGCTAGCACAAGGAGCAACAAGAAGTAGCCGATCCATCGTCTTGTGTGCGTCATCTTTGGAGGAGAACCATTTCGTTCTCTCATTTCCAAGATGCCATCCAAAGCAATGGCTATGGTAAGATCACTTGTCGATCTTTGCAAGTTTTAACAAGTTGATCATATGACATGCATGTGATATAGAAACCCTTGCTTCCGCTTCGAATTTTTGTTATGCGCCTATTAGGGTTTCGCTCCCCCTTGAAGGGGACTTACAATACTAGTCTCAAGCGAATCATAGTTGTCCCATATCCACCATGATTCTCGACCAGGGATAAACACAGAGACTAGATAAAATCTATCTCTTAGGGACATTGTATATGCAAATGTACATATGCGCAGATGTACAAACTTGCATGGCAATGACAATGCCAGGATAACTCATCTATCAACTAGATGTTGTAACGCCCCTCGATACTTAACCCCAAATAACTTGCGGAAATCATACGAGGAACGTCACGAGAAGATCAAATTCAAAGAAAACTGAAGCCAAGATCATACTACGAACAAAGCTAGGGAATAAAAGATCTGAAAACTTATACAAAAATCCGGCAGCATGTATACGTACATACTAGGTTCGGGAAAATTCCCATACAGGCACACGCTTTACTGATTCACAAAAACAAGTAATTTCAACTTACAAAATACTGAACATAATCGAATCAGATCACAACTCCGTACTATACTTATACGGAGACAAAACCACACATCACAGAACAGACTGAACATAAAATCCTATCAAAACACTGACAAGATACCACAACAGAAATCTTGTAACAAAATGGGCCTAAGCCCTCACATGTAACCAACATACAGCATTCATCATCCAAAACAGAATACTACTAATACAGGCACGCAGGCCCCAGATAACAAAATCAAGATACAAGTATTCAAATACCAAAATTGTTTACAAGTCCATATCACAAAACCCAAAGCTTCATCAAGCTACTCAGTATATCTCAAAAGTGCATAACGCCATATCGGTCACTGTCTCTCACCTGTAGATTTTAGAGGGGGTGAGCTAACAGCTCTGCAAGTGAGAACCTTATGAAACCCCTCCATTAATACATTCAAAAATAGCAGGCAAGGTTTTTCAAAACATTTACCAAATGCGATTATCAAATATCAAATCAAATACATATAAGAATACAAACTTACAAAATGATCCACATGGCGAAATCCAATCATAATACAACAAAACCGAAATAGAGTCATATGGCAAAACAGAACACATACGTAGATGCACATCCCATCCTAACATATCCAAATCCAGAACAGAACGAAATGACCACAAAGGTCCGACCCTTCCCTCGTCAGGGCTCGGAGAATGCATGCATGCCAAACAGTAGGGGAGAAATCAGGAGGTGGCCCCCGTCTAGCTAAGACGTGGCACGCTGATCTCCATCTACCCACTCAGACAATGTGGTAAATCAAGAGGTGGCCCCCGCCAAGTCACGGCGTGGCACTTTGTTTCCCCACATTGGTCACACAGCAGTCAGAGAGTTCAAGAGGTGGCCCTCGCTTACCAGTAGCGTGGCACTTTGTCTCTCTTATGCTAAACTAATCACATCTGTGAAGGAAGATCAAGTGGTGGCCCTCGCCTGACCAAGGCGTGGCACTTTGCCCCACTTCACAGTATCTCCAGGGTCACACATAATGGACATGACTTACACTACACACATATAGCAAAAGACTAATACCCGGATATCTAACTTATCGAACTCACCACTCGCAATTAATTACACAGCATAATGTTTTAGACAGGGTAGTCCTTAAGTTTCTTGCAATCAGGTTAGGAAAATACCATGCTAAGTTCTCAACAAATGTTCCCATGCAGGTATAATGTGTTAATCCTAGATTTCATGCAATTAGATTGTAACATCTACATTCTAGGTTATCAAACAGAATTTCCACTCAAACAGATTAATTACAAGCATTGCACACATTACCATCACTTAATTTCAAGAGAACGATTACACATATAACTATGCATAGAAAATTCCTAAAATTAGGCAAAAATCATATTTAAGTACTATGTGAACTCAATTACATGAATAACAGCTTTGCCCCAAAAGTTAACTGAACATTGACCAAAATACCCCTAGGGTAAATTTCGGCCAGCATGAATTAAGGCTCCAAAAATAGTATAAAATTCATAATAAATTCCCTTATACTACTAATTTCATGAATCCTAAGTTTTCCCCAAAAGTTAGCATGAAATTTCATCAATTTAGGGCATGGGCGCATGTCATGCTCTAGGGTTTTTCATGAATACATTATACAATCAAATTGAAGATCAAGATCATGATAACTCATCCTCCTAAGACATCTAATCAAGTAGAGAACGAAAAACCCTATGATTAGAGCCCCTAAATCTGATTTTCGAAACTTCGCAAAGGCATTCACGGTTTCATGGTAAGGGGAGATTAATCCTACTCGTTTTTCCATCACAAAGCAAGAAGAAAACATGGTATATATTCGGAATGCAGGTAACATAAGACTTCCACTCGCCTTGGGGACGATTTGCAAGCAAACCGTGAGCAAGAGGATCGTCGGAAGTCTTCCACACGCCGCCGCCGTCCACCACACCGGAAGGCCAAGCGCCGCCGCCGGAAGACTCGCCGGAAGAGGAGCTGGACGAAGGGGAAGGCGCGGCTGCAGTCGTCCACGAGAGGGGGAAGGAAGAAACGCAAGGGCGGCTAGGGTTGGGCTGAATTTCGAAAGCAACTTAAGTGAGATCTTGTTTTAATCTGCATACTCACATAATAAGTAGGCGCCCACATACATAACACAAAAACTGGGCTGGAACTCTGGTAGTCAGGACAACATACACAGGAGAGGTCTCAAGTTCGAGACTCCTCCACAGCAACTTATTTTTTGCCCTACAGGAGAATAATTTTTCCCTTAGCCAAAAATCCCACCAACAAGGTTAATAAATGTCTGATTATAGATAGTCAAAATAAGTCACATACCGGGGTTTAATACATCAAAATTCTCGGGTCTTACAGATGTGATACACATATCCCAATGAACCATCCTGAGGTCCTAGGGCATAAACACTAACAGAGATGCGATGTATGCTTCCCGGCGGTGAAACCTAGGGCAGTAGTGGAAAACTCGATTTCTCTCTAGAAAGTGGATGAAAATTAGTGCTTTTTGGCTCTATGTCTTCTCCTCTGTCTAAACTCTTCTTTTGCTTTTTTAAGGATCTTCAATTTAAGGCATGGAGTATCTGCAATCGATTGCGGAAAAATCGGGCTCCAAAACGTTAGGAAAAATCATGAATCTGGGTTACAATTACAACCGTGAAAACGGTTACGGCGGTGCCGTAATTTTGGCAGAAACTCTCGGTATAGAAATCATCCGGAATTACGGTACCGTGAAATGCAGTACAACAGTGCCGTATTTTCATCAAATCTTTCGGGTGAAAAATCGACTCGAAATACGGCCCGTGAAATCCATTACGGTAGCACCATAAAATCCATCAAACTTTCTGTATAAAATCGAACCCAGATTACGACCCATGAAATCTGTTACGGCAGGGCCGTATTTTCCGTAAAACTTTCTGTATGAAAACGTCCCAAAATATGGCAGTACTCGGAAATTACGGCAGTACCGTTGTTTGTTCTGTAGGTGCAGTGAAACCACGGTACCGTAATTTCGATTACGGTAGTGCCGTAATTTTGGTTTGAGATCTGTTCTTCATGGAATTTGACATGTAATCTTCTCTTGATGGTGGGAATTCATCCATTCATCTGAATTAGCTTGAAAACGCCTAAAAATAGTGCCTTTTTACTTGAAAATCATCAAAAACCAGAAAAGAAGTAGATTTCACAATATATGATAAAAAGGCATAAAAATAAGCAAAAGAGCAAGAATATGACCCAAAAATACTCATCAAATGGCACGAAATTTACTATAAATTTCGGTGTCATCAAACACATAAGGCTCAAACTTTGCTTGTCCTCAAGCAAAAATAAAAAATTGATCAAAGGAAAAGATTTTCTCATGGGAATAAATTTCTAAAATACAATCACTAATAAAAAATTCCACCAATTGTTTCATAAGATTTTAAATAGACATATCATCCTTTGAATTCAATTCTCAAGATCCACAACTTAATCAAATAAAACTTTGCAACTTGTATAAAGGTAGAATCTCAGTCTCATGAATTCACCCAAGTTTCAGTTTAAATCTTTCATACTTTTGTTTACAGGAATAGGATATCCAAAATTTTTTTTTTCTAAAAATTTCTTTTTCTTTTCTTTTTTATTTTCTTTCTGATGTCATGTACCCACATAGATACACACTTTTTATTTGGACTTCAACTCTTATCTTTGGTACCACTGTCAATTTTATACAGTGCCAAGTAGATGAGTCATTTTCTTCTTTTTCTCTTTTTATATTTTTTTCTTTGCAGACTTCAACCCATATCTTCGGTACCACTGTCAATTTTACACAGTGCCAAGTAGGGGAGTCTCTCACCATTTTTGGATCTTGCATTCTTTCTTCCCAACAAATAGTAAGATAACTAAACATCAACTAGGTTAATCAATTGACGTTAATTCAAAAATCATGCTCATATGCTAATTTTATTTAACAAGTTGTTTCACTTTTAAATCAAATTCTTCAAATAACATATCCACCTAAAATCTCATCCATCAATCAATGAAAAAAAAATTCAAAAGCAGATATATATTAGAGAAATAAATTCAACATGATAGATCTAGTCCTAATCACAAGCATGAGTTCATTTATCATCAATAGAATCATACAATCAACAATAATATCTTGAAGATGTAGACTAGGCCACAAAGTCACATCAACAAATATATACTCAATCATGATCAAAATTATACAAATCATCATGTCATCAATTATGCACCTCCACAAGGTGCTCAAAATATCAAAAGTATCATCATACAACCCAAACGAAATAATCATCAATATCAAAAATTTGATACAACCATATCGATTCATGTAAAATAGAGCAAGGTAGGAATGGTGGACACAATGAGTTTGGAAGAATCATCCTTCCCTATAAAATATGAAACATCAATAAGATAAGGAAAATGAAATGCAAAGTAGTAAGAGAAAGAGATACTCACAAAATCTACTCATCATTGTTCGATCCAATCTGCTCAGTCCCCTGAGCAGCTGCATCCATCGGGTCATCCTGCTGCCCTCCATGGTAGCCTCCATAAACTCCACCTCTCCTAGAATCCTAGAATCCAAAGTGGTCATACAGAAAATTGCCCATCTCTTCTATATAGTTGCTGAGATTCTCCACATCGTGATGAATATGGTGCATGGTGTCCTACATCTGCCCCATGGAACCAAGTATCTTCTCCATCTGATGCTCCTGTCGGTACATCTAGGCGGAGAGAGCCCGAAATCCAGGGTCGTAAGCACTAGAGAATCCTTGGTCAGAAGCACGATGTGAGGATGAATCAGCAGCTCCCTGAGATGGTGGATCCATACCCATGCCAAATGGGTCATCACTACCACCCTAGGTGGGTGGTGGTGGCACGGTATCGAGAGGTGGTGGCATAGCAAAATCTGCATCATTAGGAGTCAACTTCCAATTGGCTTGGTTCCTCACAGAGGTCTTCTCAGTGTTGGGTAGTGGTAATTTCTAACCTCCAGGCCCAAGAACTAAAGAGAAGGTGTCACCCTCTCTAACTATCATCTTCATGGGCATGCATGACTCCATATCCAGTCTAAAGCGCCCTCTGGCCACTTCAATCCCATAAGGCTCCACTATGAGAAAAAGAGCTATAGGTGTGATGAAACCACCTATCACAATGGCACCTTTCTTGGCCCTGGCTACCTTATCCATATGCTTCACAAAAAAGAAAGCCACATCCAAAGAATATCCATACAGCATACTCCACAGAAAGAAGAGCTCAGACTATCTCACCATCCCATCACTATCACCTCTACCAAAGACTGTGTGGGCAAGTACTCAGTGTACATATTTGATGCAAGGGTTGGTAATCTTTGATGCCCTGGCTGAGACCGCAGAAAAGTGAACCTCTGAGGTAATCTGATTTCAAAATACACTCTCAACATAGCCAAGTGACACACTGGTATGTCCTCTTGATCCAAGCTGAAAAATAGATCTGAGGTCCCTCATGGTAAGCTTCCTCTGAATATTGGCTATGCGGAAGGTGATCTCACCTTCGGCAGGCCTATCGGTATATTTATGCAAATCCATGTCAAAGCTGCTCAAGAACTCCAATACCAATGGCAAATATGTCTGGGGAGTCATTTGAAAGAATTTCTTGGCCGTGATTTGGTCGAACATCCAAAATACATCATCATACAAGCCAAGTGCCTCTAGGGTGCGTCTGTCAGCATATTTCGTATTTACCACCCTTCTCTCCACTAACTGATTGTATCTTGACTCTTGAATTTCATCCCTAAAGATAATGCCATGGGGATTATGTGGGAATGAAGGCTCAGCTGGTGCTTTGCCTTTTCTTTTTGAAGCTACTTGCTTAGTCTTAGGGGCCATTCTTCAATGCAAGGATGAACTAGAGCTGCAACTTGGATTTGACTACACAATATAGCAAAGATTGAACTCTAATAACACTTTCAACATGAACATCATTACTCAATAAGCATTATAGAAGCAAAAATCAGTTGAATTTATCAAAATGTCAGCTAGTAAACATGGTGTGAATAGTAAATCTAAAAAACTCAGCAAATCCAGCTCGTTTAAGCTCAAATCACTCACAAAAACTGGTCAAAAACCTCTGGAAACAAAGAAAGTTCGCCGGTCGTCTAAGGAGTAAATGGAAACAAGTATTTCAGAAATTAACTGAGAATTGAGGAGAAATGAAGAAAGGGGCGAAAATACTCGTGAAACTCGCTAAAACAGAGAAATCGGGCGAGAGAGTACTAGATCAGCGGTGAAAATCGGATGGGAAGGGTCGCCGGCATGCTCTGAAGGTCGGAGAAGGTCGGAGGTCGAAGGTCGGCGCGCGAGAGTGGGTGAAAACCTTGAAAACGGCACGGAAACCCTAAAAAATGGCATGTATATCACCTAGGGCCAATAGAATTACGGCCGTAATTTATCTTACGACAGTGCCATAATCTAGCGAATTTGAAAAACACGGGCTGTAATGTCAAAAGGGTAGTGCCATAAAATTGTTCAAACTCTCGGGTCAAAAACATGTCTTGATTATGGTACCGTGAAAAAGATTACGGTACTGCCATAATATCCAAAAAAACTCTCGGGTCAAAAACCAGTAGCAAATACGGTACCACAAAAATATTTACGGCACTGCCGTAATATGCTCAAAACTTTTGTCAGAGAAAATGCTCAAGATTACGGTGTCGTGAAATTGAAAACGGTAGTATCGTAAATTCGATAATTTTTTTTAAGGTAAATAAAAAAATCAGCTCAAAAATACGGCACCGTGAGAATTATTATGGCAGTGCTGGGAAACACTAAAAACTCTTGGGAATATTTTAGAGTCAAAATACGGCTCGTAAAAATACTTACGGTAGTGCCGTAATGGCATCTCAACTCTCTGGTCGAAAATGGACTGAAAAACGGTACCATAATTTGCGTTACGGTAGTGCCGTAATTTGCTCCAAAACTTGTTTTACCTACACAAAGAAAAGAAAAATTAGTTCTAAGAGCAAAAGTAAAAAATAAGGTAAAATAAAAGAGAGTAAACTAAAGTTAGAATGCTTAGGTTGCCTCCCAAGAAGCACTAATTTAAAGGTCTTTAACTTGACCTTTCTGCACTCGGATTTGATTTTGATTTCTTCAATTTTCACTCTGATTTTTCTTTGGGTTGAGCATCACTTCGAATCACATAAGGCTCATTCATGAAACAGTGTCCAAATTTACTCTAGAATTTTCTTCCTTGATCAAGTAATCTAGAGCCTCTTTCTCTTCTTCTTCTTTTCTGAATTTGAATCTCTTTTCTCCTGAATTCCTCTATCCACATCCTCAGAAAAGTGTTAGTTTCAATATTAGAGGATTCATCAAATAAATTATGAACATCAATGACAACATCATCTACTATATCAACACTACAACATGATCCAAAATATGAAAGTTTGTTCAAAGAATCAGCAAGATCAAACTCAATTATATTTTCACAGATATCAAAAGTGATTTTTCCTTTCTTAACATCTATATGTGCTCCTACTATAGCCAAAAAGGGTCTACCAAGGATGATAGGATTTTTATGATTTTCTTCCATGTCAAGGACTACAAAATCTGTAGGTATAAAAAATTCACCTACCTTGATTGGAACATTCTCTAAAATACCAATAGGATACTTTACCGAGCTATCAGCGAGTTGTAAAGATATGGATGTTGTTTTAAGCTCTCCAATGCCTAATTTCCTGCAAATAGATAAAGGCATTAAGCTTACACTCGCTGCTAAATCACATAAGGCTCGGTCAAAAGTCATGCTTCCAATAGAACAAGGTATAGAGAAACTACCTGGATCCTTCAGTTTTGGTAGCAATTTATTCTGGATAATAGCACTACAATTCTTAGTTAAAGCCACAGTACTATAGTCCTCTATTTTTCTTTTGTTAGACAAGATCTTTTTCAAGAATTTTGCATATGATGATATTTGAGATAAAACTTCAGTAAAAGGAATATTAATGTAAAGCTTTTTCAACACTTCAAGAAATTTGCTAAATTGTTTGTCTAATTTTGTTTGCACTAACCTTTGGGGAAAGGGTATAGGTGGCTTATAAGGTGGAGGTAAATTAAGTTTAGAAATATCATTCTGACATGGTTCATCACCCTGGTGAGATGACAAACTAGTTTGGGACTGCTCATGCTCAGAAGATTTTTCCAAGTCTAATTCATTGTCAAGGTCAATATTAGGCTCATTTTCATTATTTTAGATTTCCCTTTAGGTTCATCTAATTGCCTTCCACTCCTAGTGATGATAGCATTATAGTACTCCCTAGGGTTTGGTACAGGTTTAGTAGGTAATTTTCTTGGGGGTCTGTAAGAAGTGCTTGCTTGTTGTGCTATCTGTGTCTCTAAAATCTTATTGTGTGCAATAACACCATCCAACCTAGAGTTAATTTGCTTAAGACTCTCTTTAACTTCTTCATTTTGTCTCATCTAGGCACCCATGAATTTTTCAAACATGTCTTCTAAGCTAGATTTTTGGGGTTGACTCTGATTTTGTTGACTCTGCTGGTACCATATATTTTCATTTTGTCCACTAGCATGATTGTTACTCTTCCAAGACAAGTTAGGATGGTTCCTCCAACCAGGGTTGTAGGTATTAGAGTAGGGGTCATTATTTCTACCTTGATTGTAACCCCCTACTGCATTAACTTGCTCACCACCGAGATTAACAATAACTTTACACTCTTCAGTATAGTGCCCATGGTTTCCACATACATCACAAGTAACAGAAGAGATTGCAGCAATTTGCATTTGAAAATAATCAAAACGGTTACACAAAGAATCTACCTTTTCTACCAGAGATCGCCAACCATCACCATCATTCTTACCATGAGGAGGACGATACAACACTCCTTTCTCAACAGTCCACTGGTTGTGATTTAGTGATTTAGTGCTATCTCTTCAATTAGCATGTAGGCATCTTCAACAGTCTTCTTCATTAGTGCTCCTCCTGCAGCAGCATCAACAGTTAAGCGAGTGTTGTAAAGCAAACCATTATAGAAAGTTTGAATTAAAACCCAATCTTCTAATCCATGGTAAGGGCACTTCCGTTGTAACTCATTGAAATGCCCCCATACTTCACTAAGTGATTCACCATCCCTTTATGTAAAGCCCGTGATCTGGTTCCTCAACTAAATCATCTTACTGGGTGGAAAGTATTTCAGCAAGAAAGCATTTGACAATCGTTCCCAAGTAGTGAATGTTCTAGTCGGATGAGAATATAACCAGGCTTTGGCTCGGTCCCTGAGGGAAAAAGGAAACAATCTCAGTCTAAGAGCATCATCAGATACACCATTAATTTTTATAGTATCACAAAATTCAAGAAAAGAGATAAGTGTTGATTAGGATCTTCCAGAGGAGATCCTCCAAATTGATTCTGTTGGATCATTGATAGGAAGGCTGGTTTAATCTCAAAATTGTTTGCATCAATTGCAGGCCTAGTTATACTGGAACGAATTCCCTGTGTATTCGGGGCTGCATAATCTCTAAGTGTTCTTCTCTCAGCCATGTCCACTTCTTCTTCTTATTGACTTTCTTCAAATTTAAATTTCCTCCGCAGTCTAAGAGTTTTGTTAATTTCAGGATCAAAAGGAACTAATGGTCCTGATCTAAGAGTCCTGCGCATTGGTAGCAATCCGCAAGTGCACGGATTTATCGAAGTAATAAAAGTTATCGATCCCACAGGGACTACAAAGCTAAGTACTGACTTTTCGACTTGTTTGAATTTAGGCTAACAAAATCAATGGTTTGTTTTCCTAACTTATGCGGACATGCAAACTCGGAACAACTTTTAAGGGTTTCAGATTTCAACGAGTCGGGAATTTATGGGTTTGCCACTTTGACAATTATAAGCCTTTAAATAAATAACTAATTCACAGAAATTATCTAGCATGAAAGGAATTCTTCCTAAAGTGCGTACTACCTCCTCCCGAAGTGTAGTACGGTATTTAACTATATTAACTAACTACTCCCGTGATAGTTAACCTAATTAAACCCTTTAAGCTCTATGAAGCGTTGGTTAATCCTTCAAATGAATCCAAACTACTCCCGTGATTGGATTCGTAGGTCTAGTTGAAATAGATCAGACGTTGCGATTCACCTCCCGGTCCTTCTCGCAACGTCTAAGATGTAAAAATACGTGGCCAAGGTAAATTACGAGATAAGCGAAATTTCAACCAAATCATACAGAAATTTCAACCAAATCATGCAGATAAATTCTAATGAAAATAGAAAAACATTTATTAACTCATAAAAGTCATTGGGCTATGCCCAATCATCCCGACAAAGGTTTCTACTCGTTCATGTTAGAATTGAAATACATGATGTTTTGATGAACAAGAAAACGCATGAAAGATTGCAAGAAATCACTAAAAGAACCACAGAGCCGCCTTCTCCTTGATCCGAAGATGAGGATTGACTGATCTATCGTTGTCTTCAGGGAAAATCTTGCCGGAAAAATGGTTGAAAACACATTTTCGCCCTTGTCGCTGCTGCCATCCGCTTTCGTCCGTAGAAGCCCCCCTTGATCCGATCAAAATCCCATCTTTTATATTTAGACCGGTTTAGAACCCATCAAGGAATGGTTCTGCGAAGTTTGGTCCAAATCCGATTCAAAACGAGTGAGAATCGAGCAAAAAACTTGTCGGGCGGAAACTTTTACGGCCCGTGATATGTTTACGGCTTCGGCCGTAATTCTTTCGGTGTATATTGCTTTTGGTCACTGAAACTTTTACGGCCCGTGATGGAATTATGGCCTTGCCCATTAAAGTTTCGGTGAACTTCTTAACTTAGCCGATTTTCGTCCTCCGCTCGACGTCGCGTTTACGGTCGAATCCACAATTACGGCCAAGGCCATAATTGTCTCGTTCTTCACCGGTTTTGCTCCAAATTCGACGTGTGGGCTCGTGATCTCCTCGGGAATCGTGCTTTGACCTTAAAACTCTCGAAATCCTTCATTTTTGAGTCTTTTTACCTACATTTTCATAAAAACCAATAAAAGTAAAGATTTTGTCCAAAGTAAGATAAAAACACTAAAAATAGCACAAAATCATGCAAATACATCTAAAATATGATCTAAAACGTAGGCAAAAACACTATATAAATGCAACGCATCAAAATACCCTAGACTTAGAATTTTGCTTGTCCTCAAGCAATGCCATGATATGTATAAAGAATGTAAAGATAAAGATTTTTCAATTGTTTTTGCCCTTATTAATATCCTCAGTTTACAAATTAAGCAATCAATATTTCAAACTCAAGTAATTCAAGAAAAATCATAATTGAAATAAATTCCCAAGAGGTTACAATCCATGTCATAACATCCATTCAACACATACTAAGCATCAAATACTTTCATCTTAATAAATCCATTTCACTTAACAGATAAAAATTCTACTTCAAGAATTTCAGTGATGTTAAAGATAAGAGATTTTTAAAGCAATTTGATTTTTAAACTGTTATATGCTATTTACTGTTAGCATCATAACATGTTTAAAGTATACTACAAAGTAGTATAATTTAACTCGTAGTCTCAATCTTGAAAGTCAACGGAGTTTTCCACATGGCCTACAGCTTTCTCTTTTTCTCCATTTTTTTATTTGACTTCAACTCATGTCTTTGGTACCACTGCAAATTCCCTTGTAGTGCTAAGTAGAGGAGTCTCTCCCTTTTTTTTATTCTTTGGAGAAAGCCAGTCAGTGGCATGATACTTAAATCGTTAAGCGATACTTGATCATAACAGATTTAAAGTATACCAACTCATGGTATAATATAACTCATGACTTCAGATTACTCAACTAGAGGAGTTGGAGCAAATCTCAATTAAAGATTTTATCACCAATTTTCTATTCATAAAAATTTCCTCAACAAGCATAAATAGATAGATAAAACTTCAAGTATAAAGATACTATGCACATGTCCTTATGAACATATAACAATTCACATATGCATTTTATCAATACCAGAATTGAATTTACTCAACAATTTAAGTCCACATGAATTTTCAAAAATTCCTTAAGTCATCAAATCAATCACTCAAAATGTTTCCTAAGTCCAAAATCAAGGGTAAAACAAATTTGATCATCCTTAAAAATCATATACATTCAAACTTTATATCTAATAAAGCCTTGAAGAGTAAGCATATCATGAAGGACACCCTAGACTTAAATTGTTGCATATATACAAATATTCAACTAATAAAGAATTTCAGAAAAATTTTGTAAGAGTTCCCTTTGTATTTGTTAGTGAGACCCTGTACAGTTATATAAAAAATGAGAATTAAAACTCAGAAAAATATGGAAAAATTATCATCACGTAGATATTCAAATTTTACACGGCAATCAACTTCCAGATATCAAATACCGTCTAGTTTCACAAATCAAAACTAAGTTTACCATTTTCAATCACAATTTCAAACCAAATATCAAAACATGCTTCAAAATCGTTCTCTCATGCAAAAATCATCAAACAGACACCCAAAACCATCGCATGATATCACATATACACGACAAATATCCAACATGTCCAAAACTATCACATTTGGGTCATGTACATCATCCTAAGACTCAATACCATCTAGTATATACAATATCGAGCTAAGTATCGAGTAGCGTATAAAAACAACCAAAATAAATCACATAATATCCCGATACAACGCACACACACAAATAAATCATGAAAATGATGGTGTGAGGCTGCATCGATATCAAATCCACTAAGCCTGCGCATAAATCAGACAACTGTGAGGCTACTCATGCGATATCGGAAATATGCATATAGAATTAAAAGTTAATACTCACAAAGCCTATCAGTCCGTCTCTGTATGCTCAGAGTCCTCCTCCTCATCCCTGGTATGTCTGGTCTATGACGATGATGGAAGATGGCGCCGTAGCAACTCCTCTATCGCACGTAATGAATCAAGCGCTCTCGATTGTCCCTGCTCCAGGCGCAATATGTCGTCGCGCATCCTCCTCTGCTCAGCTCGCATCTGCTCCACCAATGGATCTGATCATGCTGGAGTGGATGGTCTGGCAGATGTAAAAGGCTAATCAGCAGTTGATGGCGCGACTGGAGGCACATGCTCTGAAGATCTAGGCTGTGATGGTGGTGAAGCTGCCTCTCTAGGACCTCCCCCAAGCGTGGGATCCACGATCCAATTCTGTTGAACATGAACCGTGGTACGGTTCATGTTCGGCAGCCTCATGGTAATATCAGTGTGCCTCAACATAAGATGGTATGAGCTCCCAAGCCTCGTAATCATCCTAATGTCAACACATGCATCTATATCCAATCTAGGATTACCCTTCGCCTCGTTCAACCCCGAAGGATCGATACCGAGGGCAAGGGCAATTGAAGTAACTAATCCTCCCATCATGAGGACTCCTCTCCGAGCTCTGGCGGCTTTCTGGATCTGCTTCATTAGGTAGAATGAAGTGCTGACACTGAATCCTCTAAGCATGGCCCATAGAAAGAATAACTCCGTAGATCTGAGCATACCATCGCTCTCTGCCCGCCCAAAAATGGTATGTGCAAGCACCCTGTGTATATATCTGAAAACTAGGCTAGTCAAACGCGATGCTCTGGCGGTCCTAGGGTCAAATCCCTGCTCGCTAGTGATCTCTCTCCAAAAGGTCCCCTCTAAAAACTCACTAGGACGGTGTCTGGTCACATCCGAGGGGAATCCAAATATGTGGCTCAGCTGGTCCAATGTGAAGGAACCCCTAACATAAAGGGGGGGGAAAAACCCTAATCATGCGCATCTAGCATGCATGGCGGAAAATAGGGTTTCAAAATCGCATATGAAACTATATGATCAACTTAAGTTATGAGAAATCATACCAACGCCATAAGCTTGGAATTCGGCTTGGAAGAAGAGATCAAACTAGGTCTCCTCCACAAGTCCACACACAAGATGAAGATGCTCACTTCCTTGAGATCTCTTGTGCTAGCAAGACACCCAAGCCTTCTCTTGTCGAATGGAAAGGGTTTGATGAGATGAATCCGTTCGGCCGAGAGCTTCTCTTGGATGTCTACTCCACACCTTCGTCAACCACACCTCGAAAAGAATCAAGGCGTTGAAGTGAGGAGCTCAACGCATAAGCGTTTTGGCATTGAAGCAAAACCGGCCCTTGATGACTTTCCATAAATGGAAGTCAATCAAGCCATGCGTTCAAGCCAACCCAAAACGCATTTTGGCATTGAACCAAGCGTTCATATTTGTGAACCGGTTCAATCCAAAATGTCAAATCGGCTTTGGTTCATCAAACCAAACCGAAATAGCTCAAGCCACTTGGTCTAGACCAAATCGAACCCCAAGGCTTATGATCCAACCGTTCATCTCCTGATGCCCCTGATCTCTCCGATCTAGCATCACCTCTCTCGATCGAAGCTTACCGATCTCAACCCCTAATCAATCAAACATGATCAGACCAGATCTCACTTACAATCAGAGATTAAATCCCTTTAATCTGAACTCAAAGAATCCAGTCCATACGATCTGACTTAAGTAAGCCATATCACCAAATTGTGCGACCCTGAGGGTTTCCTCTAAATGTCGGTAACGATAACTTACGTTATCACGATCAGTGAGGGGTATCTAGCAACACATCACTGTCTCCCGATATAAAGGAAAGAGTCTTCCAAGACTACTCCCAAACCATAGCACAAGTGTGACTCAATTCACAAGGCATACATATGTCCTTTACCACTGGATGTTCTTATTGGACAAGCATGTCAAGCCTGTAACTCCAATACGATGAGCATGATTAGATCAGATGCACATAGTCATCTGGGTATGGCCATACACTATCTCAATCATCTCATAAGGGGGCCCTCTAGAACATCATACTCCTTAAACAAGGAGACGGCAATCCTATGTCTATCACTAGTGTCCTAACCTGATTCAAGCTCACCATCCAAGATAGTCTATAATCATTATGTTTCAAATGATATTGAACTACCTCAAGACAATGACAATCATCATTTAGAAACACAAGTGATCTCAAGTCAAAGGACATGTGCCACTTGCTGCTTACAAGGATTATTCACATTGTGACAAGCAATGGAATATCCCAGTAGGGTCTGTCCAGTACATCCAATGTACCCATGAGTCTACATCTTATTCCATGCTCGAAACATCCTATAAGATTAGCACTCATATTAGTCTCAATCATATCAAGGCTGTCTCATGTTCACCAAGATATCTCGACTAAGGACATATAGCCTGTCAGCCTAGCTGAACAGCTTTGAGACATTATTCAGAAGTACACTTATTACAGCAGACAAGGTAACAACCTGAATAATAACCATGCCTTTATAAACTTAAGAGTTTATTACATGATACTAATACAATCCCAAGGCCTCAAACATTAGCCTTAAGGGCATACCCCAACAATCTCCCACTTGCACTTAATCTAATGGTTGAGAAATCTCAAACCCATATTATTACAGTGCTTCTCATGCTTCTGCTGCGCCAGAGGCTTGGTAAGTGGGTCTGCCAGATTGTCATCTGTATGAACCTTGCATATTTTGATCTCGCCTCGATCAATGATCTCCCGGATCAAGTGAAACCGTCTCTGTATGTGCTTGGACTTCTGGTGCGACCGCGGTTCCTTTGCTTGTGCGATGGCTCCAGTGTTATCATAGAAGATAACCAAAGGATCAGCACTCGAAGGAACGACACCAAGTTCTCTCACGAACTTACGAATCCACACTGCCTCCTTGGATGCTTCCGAGGCTGCAACATACTTGGCTTCTGTTGTGGAATCAGCAACAGTTGACTGTTTGAAACTCTTCCACACCACTGCTCCACCATTCAAGCTAAAAACATAGCCTGATTGCGATCGGAAATCATCCTGGTCCGACTGGAACGAAGCGTCAGTATATCCCTCTATACTGAGTTCTTCCTGACCACCATATATCAAGAACATATCTTTGGTCCTCCGCAGATATTTTAAAATGTTCTTGACTGCAATCCAGTGCGCCAAACCTGGATTACTTTGGAATCGACTGGTTACGCTTAACCCGTAAGCGACGTCTGGGCGAGTACACAACATCGCATACATAATGGACCCAATAGCCGAAGCATAAGGCGTATTGTCCATTTCATCTTTCTCAGTCTGTGTTTGTGGACACTGACTCTTCGAAAGATTCAGACCATGTCTGACTGGAAGATATCCACGTTTAGAATTCTCTAAATGGAATCTCTCCAGGACCTTATCGATGTAAGTACTCTGGCACAGCCCGAGAAGCTTCTTAGATCTATCCCTGTAGATCTTCACACCTAATACATAGGCTGCTTCTCCTAAATCTTTCATCTGGAAACATTTTCCTAACCATGCCTTAACAGCATGCAGTTCAGGAATATCATTTCCAATGATCAAGATATCATCGACGTAGAGGATTAGGAATGTAATCACGCTCCCACTAAACCTCTTATATACACACGGGTCATCCTCGTTCTTGATGAAACCAAACTCAGAGATTGATTCATCAAAACGAATATTCCAGCTCCTAGATGCTTGTTTAAGTCCATAAATGGACTTCTTTAACTTGCATATTTTATGACGATATGATGGATTAGTGAAACCTTCTGGTTGTGTCATATACACATCCTCATCCAGATTTCCATTAAGGAAAGCTGTCTTCACATCCATCTGCCAGATCTCATAATCGTAATATGCAGCTATCGCGAAAAGAATCCGAATAGACTTAAACATGGCTACAGGTGAGAAAGTTTCATCATAATCTATCCCGTAGATTTGTTTGAAACCTTTCGCAACTAGCCTGCCTTTATAGGTAACCACGTTACCATCCATGTCAATCTTCTTCTTGAAGATCCATTTACAGCCTATAGGGATTACTCCCGGAGGCGGATCAACCAAATCCCAGACTTGGTTATCTGACATGGAGTCCATCTCGGCTCGCATAGCTTCAAGCCATCTAGCTGACTCCGGTCCACTGACCGCATCCACATAAGTTAGGGGTTCATCATTATCAATGATGTAGACTCCGACATAGTGCTCAGGCTGTCGACGGATCCTACCCGATCTTCGCGGTTCCCGTGATATCTGAGCCTCAGGTTGTTCAGTAACCTGATCTACTGGCTCAGGCACATCCAACTCTGCCTGACTACTTTGTCCTTCCTCTGGAATCTCATCCAGCTTTATTTCTCTCCCACTGGCCTCTTGCAGAAGAAACTCCTTCTCAAGAAATATGGCCGTCCGAGCAACAAATATCTTGTTCTCTTTGGGATCGTAGAAATAATAACCCTTAGTTTCCTTAGGGTAACCGACAAAGATGCATTTCTCAGATCTGCTCTCCAGTTTCCCAGAGGCGAGCTTTTTGACATAAGCCTCGCAACCCCAGATCCTGATAAATGTCAAGCTAGGCTGTTTCCCATACCATAGCTCATATGGCGTCTTTGAAACTGCCTTGGATGGCACTCGGTTTAGTACCTTTGCAGCTATTTCCAGTGCAAAACCCCAAAAGGAATATGGAAGAGTAGCCTGACTCATCATAGAACGAACCATATCAAGTAACGTTCTATTTCTCCTCTCGGACACACCATTCCACTGCGGTGTTCCTGGCGGAGTGAGCTGTGAGATAATCCCACACTCCTTCAGATAGTCAGTAAACGTATGACTCAGGTATTCTCCACCTCGATCAGAATGAAGTGCCTTGATATTTCGGCCTAACTGATTTTGTACTTCATTTTTGAACTCTTTGAACTTGTCAAAAAATTCACTTTTATGTCTCATTAAATAGACATATCCATACCTACTGAAATCATCAGTGAAGGTAATGAAGTACTGATAGCCACCTCTGGCATGTTTACTGAAAGGCCCACACACATCACTGTGTATCAGGTCAAGTAAACCTGAAGTCCTTTGACCTTTGTGAGGAAAAGGAGACTTCGTCATTTTACCCATTAAACAAGCTTTGCATGTATCAATCTCCTCATAGGAGAAAGATCCCAGCAGTCCATGATCATGCAACCGCTTAATGCGCTTCTTGTTTATATGGCCTAAACGACTATGCCATAGCAAGGTGCTGTCATCAGCATACTTGGCTTTCTTATTATCAATGTTTTGTATAGAATATTCCATGTCCAACATGAATAACCCATTGTTAATTGAACCAGTTGCATACACAATATTATCATAAGTTAAAACACACTTTGAAATCTTGCATTCAAAGGCAAATCCTTTCCTGACAAGAGCAGGAATAGAGATAATATTCTTGGTAATACTGGGTACAAAATAACAATTGTTCAATTCTAATACAATGCCAGATGGTAAAGTGATGAAATAGTCTCCTACAGCAACAGCAGCAACCCGTGCCCCGTTTCCAACGCGTAGGTCTACCTCATGCTGTCCCACCTGCCTTCTTCTCTTGAGTTCCTGCACATTTGAACAAATGTGAACTCCACATGCAGTGTCCAACACCCATGATATAGAAGAAGATGAAACCATGACTTCCGTCACGTATATACCTGAGCCAGAAGCAATGCTTCCCCTCTTATCTCCTTGGAGCGCTTTACAGTCCTTTTTCCAGTGACCCAGCTGGCCACAGTGGAAACACCTGTTATCCTTCGACCGCTTCACCTTCTGTTTCAGGGCCTTGCTGTAATTCTTGACAGGGGCCTTGCCCTTCTTCCCCTTCTTCTTGTTCCTAGAAGGAACCAACAAGACAGAGGTTGAAGGCTTACCCTTCAGAGTTTCCTCAGTAGTCAAGAGCATATTCAGTAGCTCTGCCGGCGTACAATCGATTTTGTTCATATTAAAGTTAATGATGAACGCATCGAAAGAAGGCGGAAGAGACTGCAGAATAATATCTACAGCAAGCTCCTGGTTGATGGTATGCCCCAGTTTCTCCAGAGCCTCCTTGTGCCCAATCATCTTGAGCACGTGAGCTCCCACTGGGCTCCCCTCAGCCAGTTTGCTCTGAAAGAAGAGCTTCGTCAGATTATAGCGTTCTGTCCTCGCCTGTGCAGCATACAACATCTTGAGGTTCGCTATAATTTCTATAGCCGACATATCCTCATGCTGACGCTGCAGCGGTGGCGTCATAGACGCTAGCATCAGGCAAGCGACATCAATGCTATCATTGACGTGCTTTTCATAGGCATCCCGAACCGCCCTTGCGGCGTTCGGAGCGGGCTGCGGCGGTATCGCCGTCTCGAGGACATACAGTTTCCTCTCTGCCTTAAGAACGATCTTAAGGTGTCCGAACCAGTCAGAGAAGTTCGGCCCAGCAAACTTCTCCCTTTCCAGTAGGGATCGCACATTGAAGCTCATGGTGTTCGTTGCTGCAGGAATCTACAACAAGCAAGAACAGCAAGGTCAGTATCAATGTTTAGAATCAATCCAGGACTTAAGAAAGATTCTTTTCTCACTATTTTGTCTGACTGAAAAATCCAGTAAACAGTCCGAAAGAGTATCACTCTTTTAGTGAGATGGGATCCAAATTTCATACTTGGTCTCCGCGTCCCGCTCAGGCGAGATAAGATGCACAGAGATGACAAGCACTAATTTCTGGTAGGCTGTCCCAACCAATCGCCAACCCGTGCGATTCCCCTTCATCTTGGCAATCCAGCAGACTGTGCCAACTGAGTTGGTACAACACAGTCTCTGATCCCAGAGATGGCTGCCTCCATGCGCTACCATATGCGCCACATATGTAGCCTACATGGTCAAGCTGACCCGACCTACTCCCTGGACCACCACGTGTTATGCTGAGCAACGAGCAGTGATAAATCCCTACTCTGTAACACGCAGGTGAAATCCAGCACCGTCTGAAGATAGATGGACGTGCCCACTGAGTGGGTTCAACACGGCTCCAACGATAATCAGAAAGGTGAGGTTTCGCGTCAGAAGGCTTATCGAGCTTGATATGTTAGCGTTGGATTTTAACGGTCTTTTATCTTCTTACTATCAGGCATATCCTATGGCTATAGTAGAAGATAAACTTAAACATGCAATTCTAATTATTAGCAATAAGTAGAAAGCATGATCTTATGTGGTAAAAGCCCATGAACCCTAGTAAGACCTTAATTTTACTTAAGTCTTCACTTGAGCTCCTTGGCATCTCATCTGGTCCAACCTAGTGCCCTAGCGCCAAGAGCACCTCAGGTGCGCCACCAGCTGAATGCTCCTTTGGGATGTGTGCATTTGTACTCTTGTCTAATCAAAGTACATTTGATCTATCTAGACAAGGTTGACTCGCAGGTCAATTATACAATAAATTAATGAAAAAGTGATTGGCAGATCACAATAAAATTAACTTATAATTTACCAGGCACGCAGGCCCCAGCACAGCACACAATAGGGCAACCCACATAAGACTAAATAGACAAGCATCATGGCATCAAATCATCATGTGATCCAATCAAGAAATTAAATTTTTGAAAAACCCCATGGCATCAATTTTAATTTCCTTATGTGCCCTACAACCTTACAATGGTCCATTGATAGGGATCCACTCATCCATCTAGTTAGATCCTTTGCCCCTGCATGCACCGAGTCCTAACTGACCCGAGTTGACCTGATGGTCAACCATGCATGCGCCAAGGGCTGAACCACCCTCATGAGTTTTGGCAAGCGGGTGTGACCCCGGGCCTAACTCATGTGTGTTCAGTAGTTGTCTCAACCAGACCTCGCTACACGCCTTGGATGCAGTCGACCTATAGCCACCTCGTGCTTGCGCACAGGTGCTATCTGGTCAACCCATCTAGGCTGTCAGATGGTCTGATCAGACTAGTTGGATCTAACCTAGAAGATGCTTTCAACCCCATCAACCCATCTAAGGATTTAATGTAGTGGCACCTTAGATCTAATCATGCGCGCAAGATGTAAGTTTTAGAAAACATGTTGACATGCGCAAACATCTAGAACATCCATAAGATATATCTTCTAGCATGTTGATAACCCTTAGATCTAAGGGGGTCCCCTTCAAGGGGGAGCGCAAACTTTAGGGGGTCCCCTTCTAGGGGGAGCGCATACTTCATCAAAGCCATGATACAAGCGCAAACTACATGTTAGCATGATACAAGCGCAAACTTCATGTAAACAAAGCATGCATCAAGTAAGCGCAATATGTATGGATCACAAACACTTCAAAGCAATCATATAGATCATATCAAGAGCCTAGCTCTGATACCAATTGAAGGAACCCCTAACATAAAGGGGGGGGAAAAACCCTAATCATGCGCATCTAGCATGCATGGCGGAAAATAGGGTTTCAAAATCGCATATGAAACTATATGATCAACTTAAGTTATGAGAAATCATACCAACGCCATAAGCTTGGAATTCGGCTTGGAAGAAGAGATCAAACTAGGTCTCCTCCACAAGTCCACACACAAGATGAAGATGCTCACTTCCTTGAGATCTCTTGTGCTAGCAAGACACCCAAGCCTTCTCTTGTCGAATGGAAAGGGTTTGATGAGATGAATCCGTTCGGCCGAGAGCTTCTCTTGGATGTCTACTCCACACCTTCGTCAACCACACCTCGAAAAGAATCAAGGCGTTGAAGTGAGGAGCTCAACGCATAAGCGTTTTGGCATTGAAGCAAAACCGGCCCTTGATGACTTTCCATAAATGGAAGTCAATCAAGCCATGCGTTCAAGCCAACCCAAAACGCATTTTGGCATTGAACCAAGCGTTCATATTTGTGAACCGGTTCAATCCAAAATGTCAAATCGGCTTTGGTTCATCAAACCAAACCGAAATAGCTCAAGCCACTTGGTCTAGACCAAATCGAACCCCAAGGCTTATGATCCAACCGTTCATCTCCTGATGCCCCTGATCTCTCCGATCTAGCATCACCTCTCTCGATCGAAGCTTACCGATCTCAAGCCCTAATCAATCAAACATGATCAGACCAGATCTCACTTACAATCAGAGATTAAATCCCTTTAATCTAAACTCAAAGAATCCAGTCCATACGATCTGACTTAAGTAAGCCATATCACCAAATTGTGCGACCCTGAGGGTTTCCTCTAAATGTCGGTAACGATAACTTACGTTATCACGATCAGTGAGGGGTATCTAGCAACACATCACTGTCTCCCGATATAAAGGAAAGAGTCTTCCAAGACTACTCCCAAACCATAGCACAAGTGTGACTCAATTCACAAGGCATACATATGTCCTTTACCACTGGATGTTCTTATTGGACAAGCATGTCAAGCCTGTAACTCCAATACGATGAGCATGATTAGATCAGATGCACATAGTCATCTGGGTATGGCCATACACTATCTCAATCATCTCATAAGGGGGCCCTCTAGAACATCATACTCCTTAAACAAGGAGACGGCAATCCTATGTCTATCACTAGTGTCCTAACCTGATTCAAGCTCACCATCCAAGATAGTCTATAATCATTATGTTTCAAATGATATTGAACTACCTCAAGACAATGACAATCATCATTTAGAAACACAAGTGATCTCAAGTCAAAGGACATGTGCCACTTGCTGCTTACAAGGATTATTCACATTGTGACAAGCAATGGAATATCCCAGTAGGGTCTGTCCAGTACATCCAATGTACCCATGAGTCTACATCTTATTCCATGCTCGAAACATCCTATAAGATTAGCACTCATATTAGTCTCAATCATATCAAGGCTGTCTCATGTTCACCAAGATATCTCGACTAAGGACATATAGCCTGTCAGCCTAGCTGAACAGCTTTGAGACATTATTCAGAAGTACACTTATTACAGCAGACAAGGTAACAACCTGAATAATAACCATGCCTTTATAAACTTAAGAGTTTATTACATGATACTAATACAATCCCAAGGCCTCAAACATTAGCCTTAAGGGCATACCCCAACACAATGTAAGCATATGCTCCCGGTTCCCCAACCGGAATGACATCCTTCCAGGATCTCCATCATCGTGGTTCCTTAATGAAATCTGGATGGTGCTGAAAAACTCCAAAGTGAGCTGGGTGTATGTAGGGTGCCTCTGCTGGTAAAAATCCTGCCACCCTATGTTCGTGAACATCCACTGGATGTCGTCGAACAATCCTAGGGACTGCAATGTCTGGTCGTCCCAATATCGTGTGCTGATCACCCCTCTAGTGGATAGAGCACGATATCTCCTCCCGATCTCCCTACTCCTATGACGAATCTGGCGCGGGTAGGGAGTAAGCACTGGAGGTGATGATCACACCTGTCTCTTCTCTTCTATAATAGCCTCTGGTACAGGAGGTGATGGCTCAGGTGATGAGAGCTCTGGTGAAGGTAGATGAATCTCGGGTGAGGGTACTGGTGCTACTGGAATGGGTGCTGGCTCAGTCATATGCGGGATCTCAGAAACTGATGGTGGAACTATCTCAGGAGTAGCAGAAGACTCCTGTGCAACTGACGGCGAAGAAGAACAAAGCTCGGGTATCTCCACTGATATCTCTGGTAAGTCTACGAATATCTCAGGTGATCCCTCCTCTGGATCTGACAATACTGGTGTACTAGGCTCAGGGATAGGCAGATCTCCCTGGGCTGAGGAGGGTAATACTATCTCGGGTGTGTGCGCTATATCATATGGAGTGTCTACCTCCATACCCTGAGTGTCAGTAGGTGCCACAGACTCTGGTAAATCTATGGAAGGCGCTGATATGGCAGGACCCTCCACATCCATCAGTACAGCATCTGTCTGTGCCTCCTCCACTCTCTCAATCTCTGGTATAGTGGGAACATAAGCTGGGGGTGCTACTGGAATCTCTGCAGTCTCCACGACCGGTGATAGAGGGCGAGTGGTCCTCCTCCCCCAAGTACTAGTGCTTCGACCGGTACGCTTCCTAGCATACCGTCTGGCAATCCTCTGATCGCGGCTCTCTAGTATGTCGGCTGGCCTCTCTGAAATAATCTCCAACTCTGGAGAACTAACAGGCTGTGGCTCTGCCATATGTGATGTGCTGGGTACTGAGGATGCACTCGGAGCCTCTAATTCCTGTGCATGGGTCTCAGGCTCTGAAGTCAGGATAAACTATCCTCTCAAAAGTGTCTGGTAACACTCCGGACACCATCCTATACATGTAACGTGGTTTCGGACCAGGATATCTACTCTTCATCACTGACCCATAGGGCCTAGACCTCACAGATCTCTTCGGTGCCATAGTATCAAGCAGATCGATCCAAAATATGTAAACCTAACTCAAAAATCGTGGTACTATTGTAACCGTGGTATTTGGCCGTGAAGGTCGTGAATGAAATCGTCCTAGAATTCGAACAAAATAACTCCAAATCGGTGCAAAAGGTATGTGATCCAAGTTCTACTGATGAATCACAAGTCAGAGTAAAGAAAACTCACAAATCTATGCACAGATCGGGCTTGAATCGGCTGGAAGACGGGTTTTGGTGACTCGGCGGACGAGCATTTGTTCTTCATGAAATCCAATGGAAATCCGGTGAAAAGGTCATCGGAAAGCACTCTCTGGAAGTGGAGGAACACTGGTGGAAAGTTTTCGTCGCAGCTCGTAGGAAGAATCGTCGAAAATCGACGAATTACGAGCGTAAACGTAAACCCTAAACCGCCCGTGAGGTTTAAACCGTAAGAACTTATGGCCCGTAACGCCGTTACGGCTCTGGCCGTAAACCCGCTTTAGTGTACAGTGCTCGGCAGAACTCGTTCATATCTGCAATCACGGTTGCGCGATAATTACGGCAGCATCTGTAAATGTCGCGTTTTGACTTGGCTTCTCGTCCAAAAAATCCTTAAAAATTGCCAAAAATTTCCTGCATGTAAAGCACTAGATTTAAAAGACTTTCCATATATAAAACTTCATCAGATAACACCATTAAAAGCACAAAATAAAACTTAAAAGATAAACCCTAAAAAAAGAATGCTAAAATCGTTTCAAAGCCTCTGGGTTGCCTCCTAGGTAGCGCTTGTTTACGGTCTTCAGCTCGACCAAGGTAATGTTTATGTCCCTTCAGGTGGGTACAAAGTGCGATGAATCAATGGCAATCGTTGCCCATCACGCCTCTCCAATTCTTTACTCAATTCTAACCCTAACACTCTAAGTAGTGTCCATGTCTCGTCCTCTTTTGGCTCATCTTTCTTATGTCTTTCCCAATTTTCCAAGAACTGTCTATCAACTTCAAATCCACTTCTTCTATCAAAGTCGTCTTCTTTCACTTCTAGAATTTGATCAGAACCTGCAAAGTTAATCTTTTTAGTTTCTGACGAAAAATCAAAAATCAACTTGCTAGTATCCAAATTCAAAGTAAGCTTCTCATTCAACATGTCAATTACAGCTCCTGTACTTGATAAAAATGGTCTCCCTAATATGACAGGAAACTTAACATTTTCTTTCATGCTAACAACCATAAAATCAGTAGAAATAGCAAATTTATCAATTTGAACCGTTACATTTTCTAATATACCAATAGGTTGTTGATCAAAACCATTAGCAAACTGGACATATGTGTCGGTTGGTTTAAAATTTCCACAATCTACTTTCTCAACCAAATGTGATGGTAACAAGCTAATACTAGCTCCTATATCACACAAAGCATTTTCAATAGATAACTCACCAATTTTGCACGGAATTGAAATATCCCCATGATCTTTTACCTTATTTATTTCAACATTCTGACTTACCTGGTCTTTCTTCACCTTAGTCTTACCAGTCTCATGTGTCCTTTGTTCTATTCTAAACAACCTCTGAGGAAAAGGAACTGGAGGGGCATATGCAGGTGGGCCTACATATTTCTCTTCATCCCTTACTTCCTTGCAATATTTTGCTTCTAGAACAATGCTTACAGACTGGTCTACAGATTCCTCAACAGGTTCCTCAGGTATCTCTTTATATACATCATTCATTGCAGTGACTGCGTTGACGTGCTCCCTGGGATTCATCTCATGCTGTCCTGGTAGTCTCTCTGGAGGTCTAGTGGCAGTACTTGCTTGCTGCGCAATTTGATTTTCCAACATCTTGTTATGAGTAGTCAAAGCTTGCACACAGAATGTCAGCTGCTTGAGCTGATCAGCAAGGTCGTCAGTTGATGCGTTGCATTTTAGTAGTAATTTTCATGGATATTTTATGCTAATTCTAGGCTTATTTCAATACTTTCATACTCTTTTTAGGCTAAATTACTTGATATCTTCGGAATCTTCACTTTTTGGCACTTTTATGGAATTTCAGGTAAAAACGCCCTTTTTTGACATATTTTGAAGATTCTAAGGCCATGGGGTGATTTCTTGTATGAAGACGAGGTCATGATAGTCCGAAAGGGAACACAACAAATCAGGCACGCGTGTACCTTGGACTAATCCTTGGTAACGACACCAAAAACTTGTTAAACCGTAAGTGCACAGGTATACGAAGTAATAAAAAAGTATCGAATCCTCAGGGACCTACGTTGTCGAATACTAAATAGTTGATTTCTTACTAACTAGGCAAAACGAGATCGTGAGAATAGCAATCAGTAACTAAAAGCGGGATTATCAGAGAGAAAAACTGGGACTAGGGTTTCGTTCACTTAAACTTTTATGACTAGACATGAATAAGGATTTTGTTGATTCAATTTCATCATGAAGAAGATATTATCAAAGGATGAACTCAAGGATCACTTTCGTGCATCCGAGCTCTAGAATCTCTAGTGGAGTCTCAAGGATCACTTTCGTACATCCGAGTCTCGCAACTAGTTTTGCTCGAGGACCTCCAATGTTCTGATCTTTGCTTTCGCACAAGATCTCCACGTTTGACAAATAGACTCGATCTATAGATTCATGTTATAATCATGGCAATTATTTTACTAGAAAAGATCAAGATGGATCTAACCTAAGGAAGGGATCCTAACATGCAATTCTAGGGTTCCAAATTCTCAAGCAATTACCTTTCAGTCTCAAGCGAAAATTCTAAGAACATAATTAATAATATGAACATAAAGAGAGTCTAAGCACAATTATCACATGAGCAAAATCATCATGCTGAAATCAAACTCAACGAAATATTGAAAAAGAAGTTATCTAATCATTAAAAGTCAAGTGAACTACTCCCCCATGTCCCAAGAGTAGTTTAAGCTAGCATGGCAAAGGAAATACAATATTCCATAATTTCAGAAAATTAAAAATCAACAAAAGGAAGAGTTTTTAGAAAATACGGCACAGCTGTGAAGTATTTCACAGCCGTATTTTACAAAAGAAGGCATGGACAATGGTGGCGATCCTTCTTCCCCTGATTTCTCCTCCAATTTATCTCCTTTCGATCTGAAACGTCCGGCACGTTGTCTCCTTCACCAGGCGATGCTTCGGTAGAAAAATCGCGGCCGGAGGTTGTCTGGATCGAGCGGGCCGGCGAAACCCTCGGCGGCTGCGTGGATCGCAATTTCTCCCTCGATGGTCGATCAAAATTGGGGCCTTTTTTCTCTCTGTAATCCTCTCATGAAAAAGCTCTCCTTTTGCTTCTTACGGCATCGAATATAAACTTCTGGATCGTCCGCAAGGATCGAGCGTGGACATTGACCTGAGAATCGCGTTCAAACACCGAAATACGGTAGTGTAATATCTTACGACACTACCGTAAAATCCATCGATTATTCTGTTCTGAAATTGCTGGAACAGTACGGCAGCGTAATTTGGTTTACGGCAGTGCCGTAAAATCGGCTGAACTCTCTGGTCGAATTCGTCTGGAAAATACGGCCCGTAAACTGGTTTACGGTAGTGCCGTAATTTCAGGGCAACTTTCTGTTCTGAAGACGTCTGAAAAATACGGCCAGTAAACTGGTTTATGGTAGTGCCGTAATTTCAGCGAAGGTCTCTATTCCGAAAGCGCACCAAAATACGGCCATGTAAATTCTTACGGTGGTACCATAATTTCGCGAAAGCCTTCTGTTCAGTAAATCACCAAAATACGATCGTGATCTCGATAATACGGTAGCCATGTAAAATACGGTACCGTAAAATCCTTTACGACACTACCGTATTTTGGGTTCTTTGCCTCGATTTGCGTGAAAATTCTTGGGTGACTTATTCTTGATGATGAGAACTCTCCCATGTATTTGATTTTTGCTTGAAAACGCCTAAAATAGTGTCTTTTGCCTGAAAAACATGAAAAACCAAAATAGAAGTAGACTTTGCAATATTTAATGGATTCAGCAAAAAAACAAGTAAAAAGATCCTCAATTTAGCATTAAAAAGTATCTAAAATGATACAAAATATACTACATATTTTGGTGTCATCAGGTCGCACGTCAAATTTGAGCTTAAACGGAGTTAGCCTGAAAAATATAGCCAGGTGAACCCCATGGGGTTCACTAGATTCTTCGCCAGGTTGCAGGGACTTCACAGTAAGAATCACAGCCGGGTGAACCCCACCGGGTTCACCATCTCGGTCGTCAGCCAGCAGAAGTCTAGAAAGCATCACGGCCAAGTGAACCCCACCGGGTTCACCAGTTTTCACTTTGGCCAAGATCTGTCCAGAGAGAAGAACGGGCGGGTGAACCCCACCGGGTTCACCACGCTTCTATTCATCCGAACTCACAGAGGGAATCACGGGCAGGTGAACCCAGCGGGGTTCACCCGTGATTCCAACCCAGTCGTGAACGAGACCGAGTTCCACTCAGTTTTTCCATGATTTCTCACTCGTTTGGAGTCCAAATTTAGCAAGTGAGGTGTTTATGGAAAGCTCTTTCAGAGGCAAATAGATGGAATATAAAAGCCCCAATTTTTCATGCCCTAACTATTGAGCATTCATGTGAAGAAGTGGCACGGGCGGAAGAACACGGCGATAGAGGCGACTTTTGGAGATTTTCAAAGATTGAGACACACGATCATCACGATTTCTTCAGAATTCCTTCGGTTCATCATCTCCTTCCCCTTAGCTTCATTTTCTTATACTTTTCATTTCATTAAAAGAGAGATTTTGAGCATTTCAATGACGATTGTAGCGTAAACCCTATTTCGGGGCTTGGTGGAAACCCTTTGATGATTTTAATTGCAAACTTTGTATCTATTTATGCTATTTGGTATGAATTGTGAGCATATTTTACTTTGATGTATTTATTTAATGGTTTTACCTTGGCCGAGTAGTATCGCGTGTTAGCCGTTATGATTCATATCGAGAGAAGGATCGTAAGGGTCGAACCTCTGAGTAAAACTTGCGAGACCTCGACATGAGAGTGCTTGGTCTTCGCTCGAGGATTTCATAGTCTGCCATAGAACTTATTGGGTTCATCTTAGAACGATCCACCGCGAGAGTAGGAGGTCGGTCTAAAATGAACACCGGGGTGTATCACTCGAGAGAGGGCACCTTGTACCCTAGGGTTAGACTCCTTGTGCAAAACCAATAAACGAAATAACTAATATCTTTATTGTGCGATTAAGACTATCGTCGTGGTGGAAGCCGTAGCCCTGAATTCTCTCTTATATCTTTTCTCTACCGAAGTAGTTGCACTTGTTTGTTTTCGATTCTCGTCTTCAAAAACCCACGTTTCGATTCACCTAGCTATTAGGACTCGGACTTTCTAGTACACAACCTTGTTCCCTGTAGGATTCGACATCTTTTATATTACTTCGACATAACCGTGCACTTGCGGTCGTGTCAAGTTTTTGGCGTCATTGCCAGGGAATAACGGTTGATATTAGTATACTTCCGAGAATTGGTAGACTAGGCCTTAGGTTAGATTTTTCTTACTGCACTGCTATTTTCTTTTTCTTTTTATTTACTTGCTGTCTTAGAACTTTATAATTTTGACTGACCATTTTATGCGAAGAAGTTATAGGGCTGGTACATTCTTTGACATTGATCTAGAGATCGAGCGCACCTTCAGGACAAGATGGAAGCAAAATCAAATCCAGAAGAGAGAAATCATGAACCATCCAGGAGGAGAAAATCAGATGGAACACATTCAACTTGAAGTGAACAATGACCGAGTACAACAACCAATGGGCAACAACTATAACAACAATAGGACATTGGAGGATTATTCTGCTCCCTACGCACATGGTTTTCAATCTGGAATTGCTAGGCCCGCTGTTGAGGCCAACAACTTCGAAATAAAACCTGCTCTTCTTTCTATGGTGCAACAAAACCAATTTGGTGGTTCTCCTCTTGAGGACCCCAACATGCACCTCTCTATTTTTCTGGAATATTGCGATATGCTGAAAATTAACGGTGTGTCTGCTGATGCTATTAGGTTGCGACTATTTCCCTTCTCTCTGAGGGATAGGGCGAGAGCTTGGCTGCACACACTACCTGCTGCTTCGATAAGAACATGGGCAGAGCTTTCTCAAGCCTTTCTCTCCAAGTACTTCCCTCCATCAAAGACAATCCAATTGCGAAATCAGATAACGAGCTTCATGCAAAAGGATGGAGAGTCTTTATATGAAGCTTGGGAGAGGTTTAAGGAGCTCCAAAGGATGTGTCCACATCATGGTGTTGAGACTTGGGTTTTGATCCAAACGTTCTACAGCGGTTTGGATTACAACACGAGGCTTATAGTGGACGCTGCAATAGGAGGCGCCTTGATGAATAGGAGAGTTGAAGATGCAATGAACCTTCTCGAGGATATGGCAATTAACCATCACCAATGGACATCTGAGAGAGGTACTTCTACCAAGAAGTCAGGTAAGTATGACCTAGACTCTCTTACTACACTCACGGCTAAGGTTGATAATCTGACTAGAAAGCTTGATTCTTGGTCTGTTAATTCTATGGATGTTAACACTATTTCTTGTGAGGCCTGTGGAGTTGTAGGTCATGCAGGGGTAGATTGTCAGGCGGGAGATGGACAGATGGCTGCGGCTCATCCTGAGCAGTTGAATGCAGTTGGAAATTTCAACCAGAACAATAACCCTTATTCCAACTACTACAATCCAGGATGGCGCAACCACCCAAATTTCTCTTACCGGACAACTCAGCCAATTCAGCATGGACAAGTTCCACCACAGCAGACCCAGCCCCCACAAGGAAACTTTAGGCAACCCCAACAGAATAATTTCAGACCACCAGGATTCCAGGCCAGAAACTATAATGCACCGCCACCACCGCAACAACAGCCAAGGCCGAACAATGATTCAAATCTGGGCAAGCAACTTGAAGGACTTACAGATATGATGAAGATGATGATGACAAGGATGGATTCCCTAGAGACACACAATAAAATGCTAGAAAGTCAGCTAGCCTAGCAAGCTAGCTCATCATCGAGAGTACCAGGGAAGCTACCATCCCAGCCAAAAGTAAACTCGAGGGAGTAGTGCAATGCAATCTCCACTCGGAGCGGCAAGCAATTGGAAGATCCAAAGATATCGACAGATGACATGATAGAAGAGACAATACCAGAACCTGTGGAACCGCATACTGATGTGACACCGGTGGCACCTGAGCCAGTTGAGGAGGAGCGGCCCTATGTGGGACCGCCAGCATATAAGCCACCGATTTCCTTTCCGCAGAGGCTTGTCAAGGCTAAATTGGACAAGCAGTTTGGTAAGTTTTTAGAGGTTTTAAAGAAACTTTATATTAACATCCCTTTCGTTGATGCCCTTTCGCAGATGCCGACTTATGCAAAATTTCTGAAAGATATCTTATCAAACAAGAGGAAGCTAGAAGATCAAGGGAACGTTGCACTTACTGAGGAGTGCAGCGCCATCATCCAGAACAAGCTCCCTCAGAAGCTTAAAGACCCAGGCAGTTTTTCCATACCATGCCAGATTGGGGAGATGTCTTTTCAGAGAGCTTTGTGCAATCTAGGAGCAAGCGTTAGCCTCATGCCACTATCACTCTATAAAAGGCTAGAATTAGGGGATTTGCAACCAACTAATATTTCTATACAGCTTGCAGACAGATCTGTACACCACCCAGTTGGTATTTTAGAGGATGTACCTGTTAAAGTAGGAGATTACTTTATTCCTACTGATTTTATTGTCTTGAAAATTGACGAGGATGACAGGCTCCTATCATTCTGGGGAGACCTTTTCTTGCTACTGTAGGCACTGTCATAGATGTCAAGAATTGGAAACTGTCTTTGAACATCTGTGACAACGTTATTCAATTTGATTTAACTGATACCTTGAAAAAACCTTCTCTTGCAGGTACATGCTGCAGCATTGACATTGTGGAGAAAGCTACACAGGATGTTAAGCCGCCTAGGAGAGAAGTGGATCCTCTGGAACTCGCCTTAATGAACTCTGTTGATAAAGATGGCGATGGGGAGGCAGACGAGTACGTTGCATTGTTAGAAAGTGATGTAAGTCCTATTGGTAAGACAGAAGAAAATCAGGAGAATCAAGGGCACCAGAAAATTGAACTCAAGAGTTTGCCCAATACTTTGAGATATGAATTCTTGGGGGAAAACTCCACATATCCTGTGATTATCAGTACGACATTGGACATGGAGCAAACCAAGTTGTTGCTCGATGAACTTCGTCTCCATAGGAAGGTAATAGGTTACTCATTAGATGACATAAAAGGGATTAACCCTTCTGTATGCATGCACAGGATCCTATTGGAAGACAACTGCAAACCTTCAGTGGAGTTCCAGCGCCGACTAAACCCCCACCTAAAGGATGTAGTGAAGAAAGAAGTGCTCAAGCTATTAGACGCCGGAGTTATTTATCCAATCTCAGACAGCTCTTGGGTGAGTCTCGTACATGTTGTACCCAAGTAGGGCGGCATCCCAGTGATAAAGACTAAGGCAGACGAGCTGATACCTACACGCACGGTCACGGGAGATAGAATGTGCATATATTACAGGAAGTTGAATTCGGCCACGCGAAAGGATCATTTCCCTCTTCCATTTATAGATCAGATGTTAGATAGATTGGCGCATAATTCTTATTTTTGTTTTTTGGATAGCTTTTTAGGTTTCTTCCAGATCCCTATCCACCTGGATGACCAGGAGAAAACAACATTTACATGTCCCTATGGCACATATGTGTATCGAAGAATGCCCTTTGGCCTCTACAACGCCCCCGCGACCTTTCAGCGAGCAATGATGGCCATATTTTCTGATTTTAATGAAGAATTCATGGATATATTTATGGACAATTTTTCTGTTGGGGTATGCCCTTAAGGCTAATGTTTGAGGCCTTGGGATTATATCAGTATCATGTATAAACTTCATGTTTATAAAGGCAATGGTTGTTATTCAGGTTGTTACATTATCTGCTGCAATATGTATACTTCTGAATAATGTCTCAATGATGTTCAGCTAGGCTGACATGCAGTATAGTCCTTAGTCGAGATATCTTGGTGAACATGAGACAACCTTGATATGATTGAGACTAATATGTGTTCTAATCTTATAGGATGCTTCGAGCATGGAATAAGATGTAGACTCATGGGTACATTGGATGTACTGGACAGACCCTACTAGGATGTTCAATTGCTTGTCACAATGTGAATAATCCTTGTATGCGAACAAGTGGCATACTTCCTCCGACTTGAGATCACTTGTGTTTCTAAATGATGATTGGCATTGTTTTGAGGTAGTTCGATATCATTTGAAACATAATGGTTATAGACTATCTTGGATGGTGAGCATGAGTCATGTTAGGGCGCTGGTGATAGACATAGGATTGCCATCTCCTAGTTTGGAGTGTGATGTTCGAAAGGGGCCCCCTGGATGAGATGATTGAGAAAGTGTATGGCCATACCCAGATGACTATGTTCATCTGATCTAATCATGCTCATCATATTGGAGCTACAGGCTTGACACGCTTGTCCAATAAGAACATCCAGTGGCAAAGGAAACTTGTATGCCTAGTGAAATGGATTCACACTTGTGCTGTGGTTTGGGTGTAGTCTTGGAAGACTCTTTCCTTTATATCGGGAGACAGTGATGTGTTGCTAGATACCCCTCACTGATCGTGATAATGTAAGTTATCGTTACCGACATTTAAAGGAAACCCTTAGGGTCGCACAATTTGATGATATGGCTTACTTAAGTCAGATCGTGTGGACTGAATTGTTTTGGTTCAGTTTAAAGGGATTTAATCTCTGATTGTAAGTGAGATCTGTTCTGATCATGTTTGATTGATTAGGGCTTGAGATCGGTAAGCTTCGATCGAGAGAATTGATGCTAGATGGGTGAGATCAGGAGCATCAAGAGATGAACGGTTGGATCTTGAACCTTTAGGGTTTATTGTGATCTGGACCAGATGCTTGGGTTTATTTGGTCTTTGAACCAAACCAAAATGAACCGGCTCATTATGTGAGCGCATGGTTCAAAGGGAAGAGGAAAATGCGATTGGGGTAAACCCATGGTCGCATGAAGAGGTGGCTTGCTATTTTTAGAAGCCATGATCTCAAGTTGAGACCACGCCTCACGTTTGAGGGATTTGCCTCTATTCTCGCCTCTCCTCTTCTCTCGTCGCCACTTTCTCTCTCGTGTGGTGAAGAAGGCTCACGCCAAGGAGGAGAGTGATACGCCAAGTAGGAATTGATCTCATCCCCTTCCATTCGATCAGGACTCTTGGAGATCTTTGCTAGCACAAGGAACGCCAAGGAGGAAGCGATCTCATTTGTGTGCGTCTACTTTGGAGGAGAGCGGCATCACTCTCTGCTTCCAAGTCGCCATCCAAGAAATGGCATTGGTAAGAATTTTTGCATTCTATACAAGTTGATCATATGTCATATTAGCGATCCTAGGAAACCCTAGATTCCGCCTTGCATAGATTTATATCTGCATGCATAGGGTTTCGCCCCCCCCCCCCCTGGGGACTTTCAATTGGTATCAGAGCATTGGTTGATGTATGAATCATATGATTGCTTTGTGATCCATGTTTACGTAGATGCATAGATCTAAGGTTTATTACATGCGAATGTTCATGATAGTTTTCTCATCAAGCGAAAATACTAGATGAATGTATTTTACTTGTGGCCCATGTATTTAGTATGCTTATGTAGGCGCATGTTGTAGTTTTTCTTCAAAACTTGTTAACTTGCGCGCCTCACTTAGATCTATAAGCGCCTACTGTAAAACCTTAGACGGGTTATTAGGGTTGAAGTCATCGTCCAGTCCAGACCCAACAAGTCTGATCAGACCATCTGACAGCCTAGATGGGTCGACCAGATGGCACCTGTGCGCAAGCACGAGGTGGCTATAGGTCGACTGCATACAGGCGTGTAGCGATGTTTGGTTGAGACAACCAATGAACGCGCATGAGTTGGGCTCGGGGTCACACCCGCTTGCCTGAACTCATGAGGGTCGTTCAGCCCAATTGCATGCATTGTTGACCACTGGGTCGACTCAAGTCAGTTAGGACTTGGTGCATGCAAGGGCAGTGGGTCTGACTAGATCTGATGAGTGGATCCCTATTAATGGACCGTTGTAAGGTAGTAGGGCACATAAGGAAAATAAAATTAATGCCAATGGGTTTTTGAAAATTTTATTTTCTTATTATTGGATCACATGTTGAATGTATACCATGTTTGGTGTCTATTTAATCTTATGTGGGCTGCCCAATTTAATGTGTGCTGTGCTGGGGCCTGCGTGCCTGGATTAAACTGTAAATTATTATAATTGTGATCTGCGCATCACATTTTATTTAATTTATAAAGTGTAATTGACCTGCGTGTCAATCATGTCTAGATAGATTGAATTGTAATTTTAATCAGACATGAGCACAGAGCACACATGGCAGAGGCGCATGCAGCAGTGGCTTGACCAGGTGGGAGGTCCAGGGTTCGACTCTAGGACAGGTGCATTTACCTGGTGGGCGCACCTGAGCTGTAGTGGGCGCTTGGGCCCTGGGTTGGGCCAGATGAGATGCAAAAGACCCATCAGGAGCTCAAGTGAAGACTTAAGTTAAATTAAGGTCTTACCTAGGCTTAATGGGCTTTTACCACATAAGATCAGCATGCTTTCTATTTATTGTTTATATAATTAGAATTGCATGATTTAATCTTCTGCTATCACCATAGGGTTTGCATGATAGTTAAGAAGATAAAAGACCGTTAAAATCCAATGCTAAAATATCAAGCTCGTAAGCCTTCTGGCGCGAAACCTCACTGTTCTGACTATCGTTGGGGCCGTGTTGTACCCACTCAGTGGGCACGCCCATCTATCTTCAGACGGTGTGTGATTACACCTGCATGTTACAGGGAGGGGATTTATCGCTTCTCGTTGCTCAGCATAGCACGTGGTGGTCCAGGGAGTAGGTCGGGTCAGCTTGACCATGTAGGCTACATATGTGGCGCATATGGTAGCTATATGGAGGCAGCCATCTGTGGGATCAGAGACTGTGTTGTACCAACTCAGTTGGCACAGTCTGCTGGATTGCCCGGATGAAGGGGAATCGCACGGGTTGGCGATTGGCAGGGATTGCCTACCAGAGATTAGTGCTTGTACTCTCTGTGCATCTTATCTCGCCTGAGCGGGACGCGGAGACCAAGTATGAAATCTGGATCCCATCTCACTAAAAGAGTTTTACTCTTTCGGGCTGTTTTGCTGGATTTTTCAGCCAGATAAAATAGTGAGAAAAGAATCATTCTTAAGTCCTGAATTGATTCTCACATTGATACTGACCTTGTTGTTCTTGCATTGTTGTAGATTACTGCAGCAACGAACACCACGAATTTCAATGTGCGATCCCTACTGGAAAGGGAGAAGTTTGCTGGACCAAACTTCTCAGACTGGTACGGACACCTTAAGATTGTTCTTAAGGCTGAGAGGAAGCTGTATGTCCTCGAGACGGCTATACCGCCTCAACCCGCTGCGCACGCCGCAAGGGCGGTTCGGGATGCCTATGAGAAGCATGTCAATGATAGCATTGATGTCGCTTGCCTGATGCTTGCGTCTATGACGCCAGAGTTGCAGCGTCAGCATGAGGATCTATCTGCTATACAAATTATAGCAAACCTCAAACTGTTGTATGCTGCACAGGCTAGGACTGAACGCTACAATTTGACTAAGCTTTTCTTTCAGAGCAAACTGGCTGAAGGGAGTCCAGTGGGAGCTCACGTACTCAAGATGATTGGGTACAAGGAGGCTCTTGAGAAACTGGGACATACCATCAATCAGGAGCTTGCTGTAGACATTATCCTGCAGTCTCTTCCGGCTACTTTTGATCCGTTCATCATTAATTTTAATATGAACAAGATCGACTGTACCCCGGCAGAGTTGCTGAATATGCTCTTGACTACAGAGTTGACTCTAAAGGGAAAGCCTTCATCCACTGTCTTGATGGTTCCTTCTAGGAACAAGAAGAAAGGGAAGAAGGGCAAAGCCCCTGTCAAGAACTACAACAAGGCTCTGAAACAAAAGGTTAAGCGGTCGAAGGAATACAGATGTTTCCACTGTGGCCAGCTGGGTCACTGGAAAAAGGACTGTAAAGCGCTCCAAGGAGACAAGAAGGGAAGTTTCGCTTCTGGCTTAGGTATTTTTGTGACTGAGGTCATGGTTTCTTCTTCCATATCATGGGTGTTGGACACTGCATGTGGAGTTCACATTTGTTCAAATGTACAGGAACTCAAGAGAAGAAGACAGGTGGGACAGCATGAGGTGGACCTACGAGTTGGAAACGGGGCACGGGTTGCTGCTGTTGCTGTAGGCGTTTATTACATCTCTTTACCATCTGGACTTGTATTGGAACTAGACAATTCTTACTTTGTACCAAGCATTACGAAAAATATTATCTCTATTCCTGCTCTTGTCAGGAAAGGGTTTTCCTTTGAATGCAATATTTCAAAGTGTATTATTTCTTTTGATAATATTGTTTATGCTACTGGGTCGATTAACAATGGATTATTCATGTTGGACATGGAATGTTCTATACAACAAATTGATATTAAGAAAGCCAAGTATGATGATAATAGCACCTTGCTATGGCATAGTCGTTTAGGCCATATTAACAAGAAGCGCATTAAGCGGTTGCATGATCATGGACTGCTGGGATCATTCTCCTATGAGGAGATTGATACATGTAAAGCTTGTTTAATGGGTAAAATGACGAAGTCTCCTTTTCCTAAGAAAGGTCAAAGGGCTTCAGGTTTACTTGACCTTATACACAGTGATGTGTGTGGGCCTTTCAGTAAACATGCCAGAGGTGGCTATCTATACTTCATTACCTTTACTAATGATTTCAGTAGATATGGGTATGTCCATCTAATGAGACATAAAAGTGAATCTTTTGACAAGTTCAAAGAGTTCAAGAATGAAGTACAGAATCAGCTAGGCCGAAATATCAAGGCACTTCGTTCAGATCGAGGTGGTGAATACTTGAGTCGAGAGTTTACTGACTATCTGAAGGAGTGTGGGATTATCTCACAGCTCACTCCGCCAGGAACACCGCAATGGAATGGTGTGTCCGAAAGGAGGAACAGAACCTTACTGGATATGGTTCGTTCTATGATGAGTCAGGCTACTCTACCTTACTCCTTTTGGGGATTTGCACTGGAAACAGCTGCAAAGGTACTAAACCGAGTGCCATCCAAGGCAGTTTCAAAGACGCCATATGAGTTATGGTATGGGAAACAGCCGAGCTTGACATTTATTAAGATCTGGGGTTGTGAGGCTTATGTCAAAAAGCTCGCCTCTGGGAAATTAGAGAGCAGATCTGAGAAATGCATCTTTGTCGGTTACCCTAAGGAAACTAAGGGTTATTATTTCTTCGATCCCAAAGAGAACAAGGTGTTTGTTGCTCGGACGGCTATTTTTCTTGAGAAGGAATTTCTTCTGCAAGAGGCCAGTGGGAGAGAAATAAAGCTGGATGAGAATCCAGAAGAAGGACAAAGTAGTCAAGCACAGTTGGATGAGCCTGAGCCAGTAGATCAGGTTACTGAACAACCTGAGGCTCAGATATCACGGGAACCGCGAAGATCGGGAAGGATCCGTCGACAGCCTGAGCGCTATGACGGAGTCTACATCATTGATGATGAACCCCTCACTTATGCGGATGCGGTCAGTGGACCAGAATCAGCGAGATGGCTTGAAGCTATGCGAGCCGAGATGGACTCCATGTCAGATAACCAAGTCTGGGATTTGGTTGATCCGCCTCCGGGAGTAATCCCTATAGGCTGTAAATGGATCTTCAAGAAGAAGATTGACATGGATGGTAACGTGGTTACCTATAAAGGCAGGCTAGTTGCGAAAGGTTTCAAACAAATCTACGGGATAGATTATGATGAAACTTTCTCTCCTGTAGCTATGTTCAAGTCTATTCGGATTATTCTCGCGATAGCAGCATATTATGATTATGAGATCTGGCAGATGGATGTGAAGACTGCTTTCCTTAATGGAAAACTGGATGAGGATGTGTATATGACACAACCTGAAGGTTTCACCAATCCATCAGATCGTCATAAAATATGCAAGTTAAAGAAGTCCATTTATGGACTTAAGCAAGCATCAAGAAGCTGGAATATTCGTTTTGATGAATCAATCTGTGAGTTTGGTTTCATCAAGAATGAAGATGACCCGTGTGTATATAAGAGGTTTAGTGGGAGCGTAATTACTTTCCTAGTCCTCTACGTCGATGATATCTCAATCATTGGAAACGATATTCCTAAACTGCATGCGGTTAAAGCATGGTTAAGAAAATGTTTCCAGATGAAAGATTTAGGAGAAGCAGCCTATGTATTAGGTGTGAAGATCTACAGAGATAGATCTAAGAGGCTTCTCGGGCTGTGCCAGAGTACTTACATCGATAAAGTCCTGGAGAGATTTCATTTAGAAAATTCTAAAAGAGGATATCTTCCAGTCAGACATGGTCTGAATCTTTCGAAGAGTCAGTGTCCACAAACACAGACTGAGAAAGATGAAATTGACAATACGCCTTATGCTTCGGCTATTGGATCCATTATGTATGCGATATTGTGTACTCGCCCAGACGTCGCTTACGGGTTAAGCGTGACCAGTCGGTTCCAAAGTAATCCAGGTCAGGCGCACTGGATTGCAGTCAAGAACATTTTGAAATATCTTCGGAGGACCAAAGATATGTTCTTGGTGTATGGTGGTCAGGAAGAACTCAGTATTGAAGGATATACTGACGCTTCGTTCCAATCTGACCAGGATGATTTCCGATCGCAATTAGGCTATGTTTTTAGCTTGAATGGAGGAGCAGTGGTGTGAAAAAGTTTTAAACAATCTATTGTTGCTGATTCCACAACAGAAGCCGAGTATGTTGCAGCCTCAGAAGCATCTAAGGAGGCAGTGTGGATTCGTAAGTTCATTCAGGAACTTGGTGTTGTTCCTTCGAGTGCAGATCCTTTGGTTATCTTCTGTGATAACACTGGAGCAATAGCACAGGCAAAGGAACCACGGTCGCACCAGAAGTCCAAGCACATACAGAGACGGTTTCACTTGATCCGGGAGATCATTGATCGTGGCGAGATCAAAGTCTGCAAGGTTCATACAGACGACAATCTGGCTGACCCGCTTACAAAGCCTCTGGCGCAGCAGAAGCATGAGAAGCACTGTAATAATATGGGTTTGAGATTTCTCAACCATTAGATTAAGTGCAAGTGGGAGATTGTTGGGGTATGCCCTTAAGGCTAATGTTTGAGGCCTTGGGATTATATCAGTATCATGTATAAACTTCATGTTTATAAAGGCAATGGTTGTTATTCAGGTTGTTACATTATCTGCTGCAATATGTATACTTCTGAATAATGTCTCAATGATGTTCAGCTAGGCTGACATGCAGTATAGTCCTTAGTCGAGATATCTTGGTGAACATGAGACAACCTTGATATGATTGAGACTAATATGTGTTCTAATCTTATAGGATGCTTCGAGCATGGAATAAGATGTAGACTCATGGGTACATTGGATGTACTGGACAGACCCTACTAGGATGTTCAATTGCTTGTCACAATGTGAATAATCCTTGTATGCGAACAAGTGGCATACTTCCTCCGACTTGAGATCACTTGTGTTTCTAAATGATGATTGGCATTGTTTTGAGGTAGTTCGATATCATTTGAAACATAATGGTTATAGACTATCTTGGATGGTGAGCATGAGTCATGTTAGGGCGCTGGTGATAGACATAGGATTGCCATCTCCTAGTTTGGAGTGTGATGTTCGAAAGGGGCCCCCTGGATGAGATGATTGAGAAAGTGTATGGCCATACCCAGATGACTATGTTCATCTGATCTAATCATGCTCATCATATTGGAGCTACAGGCTTGACACGCTTGTCCAATAAGAACATCCAGTGGCAAAGGAAACTTGTATGCCTAGTGAAATGGATTCACACTTGTGCTGTGGTTTGGGTGTAGTCTTGGAAGACTCTTTCCTTTATATCGGGAGACAGTGATGTGTTGCTAGATACCCCTCACTGATCGTGATAACGTAAGTTATCGTTACCGACATTTAAAGGAAACCCTTAGGGTCGCACAATTTGATGATATGGCTTACTTAAGTCAGATCGTGTGGACTGAATTGTTTTGGTTCAGTTTAAAGGGATTTAATCTCTGATTGTAAGTGAGATCTGGTCTGATCATGTTTGATTGATTAGGGCTTGAGATCGGTAAGCTTCGATCGAGAGAATTGATGCTAGATTGGTGAGATCAGGAGCATCAAGAGATGAACGGTTGGATCTTGAACCTTTAGGGTTTATTGTGATCTGGACCAGATGCTTGGGTTTATTTGGTCTTTGAACCAAACCAAAATGAACCGGCTCATTATGTGAGCGCATGGTTCAAAGGGAAGAGGAAAATGCGATTGGGGTAAACCCATGGTCGCATGAAGAGGTGGCTTGCTATTTTTAGAAGCCATGATCTCAAGTTGAGACCACGCCTCACGTTTGAGGGATTTGCCTCTATTCTCGCCTCTCCTCTTCTCTCGTCGCCACTTGCTCTCTCGTGTGGTGAAGAAGGCTCACGCCAAGGAGGAGAGTGATACGCCAAGCAGGAATTGATCTCATCCCCTTCCATTCGATCAGGACTCTTGGAGATCTTTGCTAGCACAAGGAACGCCAAGGAGGAAGCGATCTCATTTGTGTGCGTCTACTTTGGAGGAGAGCGGCATCACTCTCTGCTTCCAAGTCGCCATCCAAGAAATGGCATTGGTAAGAATTTTTGCATTCTATACAAGTTGATCATATGTCATATTAGCGATCCTAGGAAACCCTAGATTCCGCCATGCATAGATTTATATCTGCATGCATAGGGTTTCGCCCCCCCCCCCCTGGGGACTTTCATTTTCTGTATATGGTTCCTCATTCCATCATTGCTTGTCTCATTTGTCTAAGGTTTTGCAGAGGTGCGAAGAGGTGAACCTAGTCTTGAACTAGGAGAAGTGCCACTTCATGGTCAAGGAAGACATTGTCCTTGGGCACCTAGTATCTGAACGAGGGATAGAGGTGGACAGAGCGAAGATTGAAGTCCTTGAACATCTCAAGCCGCCTACATTAGTGAAGGGAATCAGGAGCTTTCTTGGACACGCCGGCTTCTACAGAAGATTTATTAAAAACTTTTCTAAGATATCTCGCCCCTTGACTACTCTGCTTGCTAAAGATGCTATGTTTTTCTTTGACAGGGACTGCGTGGAAGCCTTCTCGAAACTCAAGGATGCATTAATCTCTGCTCCAATAATTCAACCCCCAGATTGGTCGCTACCTTTTGAGCTGATGTGTGATGCTAGCGACCAAGCTGTTGGGGCGGTCTTGGGACAGAGGAAGGATAAGAAGCTTCACGCCATCTATTATGCCAGTCGCACACTTGACGACGCTCAGATAAATTATACGACTACGGAGAAGGAGCTGCTAGTGATTGTCTATGCTTTTGATAAGTTTCGCTCCTACCTTGGTAATTCAAAACTAATCGTGTTTACTGATCATGCAGCCATAAAATACCTGATCAACAAGAAGGACGCAAAGCCAAGGCTCATTCGATGGATCCTCCTCTTGCAAGAATTCGATATAGAGATCAGAGACAAGAAGGGGAGTTAAAATCTAGTGGCTGATCATCTTTCCAGACTTGACCGCAGTGCAGATGAAGAAATTGATGCAGAATTAGAGATTAACGATACATTCCCTGAAGAGCACCTTTATGCCTTATTAGATCAACAAGTACCATGGTATGCAGATTTTGTTAATTACATTGTGTCTAACATTTTTCCTCCAGACCTCACTTTTCAGAGGAAGAAGCGGTTTCTACATGATGAAAAATTTTATTATTTGGACGAGCCATACTTATACCGGAGGTGTGCGGACGGATTGTACAGACGATGCGTACCCGAGGAGGAGATACGAGATGTGTTAACCCATTGCCATGCTTCACCTTATGGAGGACACGCGGGGGCTTCTAAAACAGCTTTTAAAGTTTTACAGTCTGGTTTATATTGGCCCTCCATATTCTATGATGCTAAACGTTTTGTTTCCACTTGTGACAGTTGTCAACGGACTGGAAACTTATCAAAAAGGGATGAGTTGCCACTCAACAATATCATGGAAGTAGAAATTTTTGATGTATGAGGGATAGACTTCATGGGCCCCTTCCCCTCTTCATGTGGAAAACGGTATATCTTGGTCGCCGTTGACTACGTGTCGAAGTGGGTTGAGGCATCCGCTGAAGCTACAAACGATTCTAGAGTCGTTATGAGGTTTATGAACCCCAGCGGGTTCACCCGCGCTTCTGTTACCGCATCCCGACCACAGAGAACATCACGGGCTAGTGAACCCGGGCGGGTTCACTGGTACTCTAACCCGTGTTCACCCGAAGCTAGGGCAACCACACAGACTTTTTTGCCGCTGCCCCCAAATCTCGCCGAGATCCTTTCGATTCCGCGACTCTCCCTTCTTTCCAAACATAGGGGAGATCTCTCCGAGGCAGATCCAAGCTTCCTTACAAATAAGACAAGTTCTGTTTTGGTTTCGTCCCAGATTTTTCCGCATCGCCAGATTTTGTGGGTTTTCGTCACCGTCACCATATTCCGACAGAGCCGATCGGATAACACCTGCTTTTCTCCTTCTCAACACTCAAGGGGCAATCTTCCAGGTTCTGATCTACGATTCCTTGCAATTCGATCAAACTCACACCGAATTTTCGTGCCGCCTGTTCTTGCTGATTGTTCCACTATTCCGCCACCGCTTTCGTTCTTCGAACACCACCAGCCAGATTTCTTACACCGGAACTCGCCAACCTCTTCTGATTGCTGTCAACCACCATGCCTCCAAGGACTAAAGTTATGGCTGCCATGCGGACCTCACTCCCTCAACAGGCGCTGTCCGATTCGTCCGGTACCGACGATGAGGAGTATGAGCCGTCACCTACACCTCCATCTCGCCGACCATCTTCGACGGCGACTCCAGGCTCTTCCACATCTCGCCATGGTCGCACTCCTTCCAGCCGACCACAGCCATACGCCTCTCTCCCAAACGAGTTTGGGATTGTCTTCCGTGACGCCGGCCAGGAGTAGTGCTACCAGATTTTGCGTTAGCATCGAGTCCTAAACACGAGATACCTTGATAGGGGGGCATTGCAGATGCTGGGTATGTTGGACGATGTTGATGTGATGTATGCAGCAGTGGGATTGGAGCAGTTCCAGCGGCTATTCACTACCACTTATGTTGGCGTGACATTGGAATTTTTGAGTTCTTTAGAAGTGAAAGCTGACCCTATTCTTGAAGACGATCCAGGGAGTTTGACATTTCGATTGGGTAATATCGAGCACACTCTTACTCTCTTGCAGTTTCGTAGCATATATGGTTTTCCAGAGCCTTGTGTTCGCAGGGTCCTCACTGAGTTTAGTGAGCAGGGCTTTTGGGGCGCGATTACCAACGAGCACATCTATTCCGCTCGTGTGGCCCGTGCATCCAGCCTATGCAACCTTGTGATAAAATATGTCCACCGCGTGTTGGCCCACACCTTATTTGGCCGCGGTGAGAGTGATGGTTTGGTGCGGCAGACCGAGCTATTCTCTCTGTGGTGTATGCTTCACAGTTTTCAAGTGGACTCTGGGTTTTATTTGGCAAAGCAGTTCAGCCGCGTCGCCCACTCTCTGAAAGGGGCGATAGTGATTGGCGGTTTGATCACACCTCTGGCAGTTTCCTTGGGCATTATTCCATATGGCACACTGGAAGCTACTGGCAACACGAGGCTTGACATCGAGTCTTGTGTCGCTATGAAGCTGATCGTTCATAGGGGAGACTCATACAGCATGACATTTAAAGGAAGCCAGTTTGGCCTGCCATTACCGAACCTAGAGCACACGACAGTCAGAGTTCGAGGAAACTGGCGCATCCAGCTAGTTGAGGACGCACAGCCAGATCCAGTCGACACCGCACCACCAGCTCCAGGCGCCTTCTCTTTTGGTGGCACCTCCTCTCACGATTCTATGATATCTGTGTTGCAGGAAATCAGGGAGGAGCAGCTCCATCAAAGGGAGGTGATCGATCATATGGACACCACTATCCCTCACATGCAGCAGGACTACACCGCTCGATGGGAATCAAATGAAGCTGGTATGCAACGCCAACACAAAATGCTGAGCTCCATTTGGGGAAAGCTATCCGCGATGGATGAGCGCCTCAACTTTGTCTCTGAGGAGCACAAGGCTCAGATGGACATCTCCTCCGACAGCATTTTTCCTTCAGATGAGGAGGTTGAGCCGGATTATAGCGCGCGGGGGAAGAAGAAGAGCTCGAGCTTGAGAGCTTCAGGCACTCGCTCACGCAAGCGGAAGTAGCCTCCCTGGACATAGGCGTCTTCATCAACTCCTCTCACAGCACGGTATTGCATAGAGGACTATGCAAACTTTTAGAGTGGGTGAGCTTTCTGCATTCTGGTTTCTATTCTCTTTTCTTTATGCGGCTACATGATTATGACACCTTGACTTTACTATGTTTTGATGGATACTTTTACTTTGAGGTGGATATTATGTGGCATTGTATCCTATATTCCATTATATTCGTGGGCCTAGTCCACATCTTCAGGCCCCACCCTGTGACTATATGAGATTACTTTCTTGCTTGTTACCTGTGACTTTACTTTGTTATGATGATTATGCTTCTCATACATGCTGTGTGAAATTTTTACATGAGTTTGTATATTATGCTTGAATTCATGAGTCTTGTTAGTCTTGTCCTATGAAAGCCATTTCAAAAATTTGATAGTTGAATGCATGATTGGTTAAGAATAATCAGATATTGTTGATAATACCTCCTTGTTAGAGATTCTTTTTGATTATATCCATATGTTCTATGATTTAGAAATTTTGTATTTTGGATTGTCTTTGAGTTGTTCATTAGTAGGTCAAACATTTCTTTGATTGTTAAATCAACTCAAGCTTGCATCTGACATGAGAATCATATTGAGATATATACTCTCTTAGCTATTCTTTGAATTCCTTTCTGTTGTTGGGGAGATACTGCATTTGTCAAAAAGGATATGTTATCAACTGCTGAGCATGAATTAAAAAAAACAACAAAATTTACACCCTTAGATTCCTCTACTTGGCACTGCGCAAAATTGGCAGTGGTACCGAAGGATATGAGTTGAAATCTAAGAGATGTGAAATAAAAGAAAAAAAATCAATAAAAAGACTCCTCTACTTGGCATTGCAAAAAATTGGCAATGGTATCTAAGGTTATGAGTTGAAGTCTAATGCAATAATCAGTATATCATACTCCTCATAAAGCATTTGAGTTAACCCCAACGATTTGATTTGGAATTATTAGAATTGCATGAGTGTTGTGTGTAGGCTTAATTGAATCCTATGTTTGCTGCTTACTAGGTTGTTTGGCATCTAGTTATTGTGGGATCAAACTGTTGAACACTTGAAACAACCATTTCTTGATTTCTCTCGATTAGATCTTGGATTGCTATCAAATGTCTTTCTAACTTGGATGTACGCCTTGACTCAAAAGATTGCTCTTATACCTATCTTGCATTTCATCTTATTTTATTACTTGAGGACAAGCAAAGATTTTAGTCTGGGGTATTTTGATGCGCTGCATTTTAGTAGTAATTTTCATGGATATTTCATGCTAATTCTAGGCTTATTTCAATACTTTCATACTCTTTTTAGGCTAAATTACTTGATATCTTCGGAATCTTCACTTTTTGGCACTTTTATAGAATTTCAGGTAAAAATACCCTTTTTCGACATATTTTGAAGATTCTAAGGCCATGGGGCGATTTCTTGTATGAAGACGAGGTCACACGTCAAATTTGAGCTTAAACGAAGTCAGCTTGAAAAATACGGCCAGGTGAACCCCATGGGGGTTCACTAGATTCTTCGCCAGGCTGCAGGGACTTCACAGTAAGAATCACGACCGGGTGAACCCCACCGGGTTCACCATCCCGGTCGTCAGCTAGCAGAAGTCCAGAAAGCATCACGGCCAGGTGAACCCCACTAGGTTCACTGGTTTTCACTTTGGCCAAGATCTGTCTAGAGAGAAGCACGGGTGGGTAAACCCCACCGGGTTCACCGCGCTTCTATTCGTCCGAACTCACAGAGGGAATCACGGGCAGGTGAACCCGGCGGGGTTCACCCGTGATTCCAACCCAGTCGCGAACGAGACCGAGTTCCACTCGGTTTTTCCATGATTTCTCACTCGTTTGGAGTCCAAATTTAGCAAGTGAGGTGTCTGTGGAAAGCTCTTTTAGAGGCGAACAGATGGAATATAAAAGCCCCAATTTTTCATGCCCTAACTATCAAGCATTCACGTGAAGAATTGGCGCGGGCGGAAGAACACGATGATAGAGGCGACTTTTGGAGATTTTCGGAGATTGAGACACATGATCATCATGATTTCTTCAGGATTCCTTCGGTTCATCATCTCGTTCCCCTTAGCTTCATTTTCTTATACTTTTCATTTCATTAAAAGAGAGATTTTGAGCGTTTCAATGACGATTGTAGCGTAAACCCTATTTCGGGGCTTGGTGGAAACCCTTTGATGATTTTAATTGAAAACTTTGTATCTATTTATGCTATTTGGTATGAATTGTGAGCATATTTTACTTTGACGTATTTATTTCATGGTTTTACCTTGGCCGAGTAGTATCGCGTGTTAGCCGTTACGATTCATATCGAGAGAAGGATCGTAAGGGTCGAACCTCTGAGTAAAACTTGTGAGACCTCGACACGAGAGTGCTTGGTCTTCGCTCAAGGATTTCATAGTCTGCCATAGAACTTATTAGGTTCGTCTTAGAATGATCCACCGCGAGAGTAGGAGATCGGTCTAAAATGAACACCGGGGTGTATCTGTTGGGGTATGCCCTTAAGGCTAATGTTTGAGGCCTTGGGATTGTATTAGTATCATGTAATAAACTCTTAAGTTTATAAAGGCATGGTTATTATTCAGGTTGTTACCTTGTCTGCTGTAATAAGTGTACTTCTGAATAATGTCTCAAAGCTGTTCAGCTAGGCTGACAGGCTATATGTCCTTAGTCGAGATATCTTGGTGAACATGAGACAGCCTTGATATGATTGAGACTAATATGAGTGCTAATCTTATAGGATGCTTCGAGCATGGAATAAGATGTAGACTCATGGGTACATTGGATGTACTGGACAGACCCTACTGGGATATTCCATTGCTTGTCACAATGTGAATAATCCTTGTAAGCAGCAAGTGGCACATGTCCTTTGACTTGAGATCACTTGTGTTTCTAAATGATGATTGTCATTGTCTTGAGGTAGTTCAATATCATTTGAAACATAATGATTATAGACTATCTTGGATGGTGAGCTTGAATCAGGTTAGGACACTAGTGATAGACATAGGATTGCCGTCTCCTTGTTTAAGGAGTATGATGTTCTAAAGGGCCCCCTTATGAGATGATTGAGATAGTGTATGGCCATACCCAGATGACTATGTGCATCTGATCTAATCATGCTCATCGTATTGGAGTTACAGGCTTGACATGCTTGTCCAATAAGAACATCCAGTGGTAAAGGACATATGTATGCCTTGTGAATTGAGTCACACTTGTGCTATGGTTTGGGAGTAGTCTTGGAAGACTCTTTCCTTTATATCGGGAGACAGTGATGTGTTGCTAGATACCCCTCACTGATCGTGATAACGTAAGTTATCGTTACCGACATTTAGAGGAAACCCTCAGGGTCGCACAATTTGGTGATATGGCTTACTTAAGTCAGATCGTATGGACTGGATTCTTTGAGTTCAGATTAAAGGGATTTAATCTCTGATTGTAAGTGAGATCTGGTCTGATCATGTTTGATTGATTAGGGCTTGAGATCGGTAAGCTTCGATCGAGAGAGGTGATGCTAGATCGGAGAGATCAGGGGCATCAGGAGATGAACGGTTGGATCATAAGCCTTGGGGTTCGATTTGGTCTAGACCAAGTGGCTTGAGCTATTTCGGATTGGTTTGATGAACCAAAGCCGATTTGACATTTTGGATTGAACCGGTTCACAAATATGAACGCTTGGTTCAATGCCAAAATGCGTTTTGGGTTGGCTTGAACGCATGGCTTGATTGACTTCCATTTATGGAAAGTCATCAAGGGCCGGTTTTGCTTCAATGCCAAAACGCTTATGCGTTGAGCTCCTCACTTCAACGCCTTGATTCTTTTCGAGGTGTGGTTGACGAAGGTGTGGAGTAGACATCCAAGAGAAGCTCTCGGCCGAACGGATTCATCTCATCAAACCCTTTCCATTCGACAAGAGAAGGCTTGGGTGTCTTGCTAGCACAAGAGATCTCAAGGAAGTGAGCATCTTCATCTTGTGTGTGGACTTGTGGAGGAGACCTAGTTTGATCTCTTCTTCCAAGCCGAATTCCAAGCTTATGGCGTTGGTATGATTTCTCATAACTTAAGTTGATCATATAGTTTCATATGCGATTTTGAAACCCTATTTTCCGCCATGCATGCTAGATGCGCATGATTAGGGTTTTTTCCCCCCCCCCTTTATGTTAGAGGTCCCTTCAATTGGTATCAGAGCTAGGCTCTTGATATGATCTATATGATTGCTTTGAAGTGTTTGTGATCCATACATATTGCGCTTACTTGATGCATGCTTTGTTTACATGAAGTTTGCGCTTGTATCATGCTAACATGAAGTTTGCGCTTGTATCATGCTAACATGTAGTTTGCGCTTGTATCATGGCTTTGATGAAGTATGCGCTCCCCCTAGAAGGGGACCCCCTAAAGTTTACGCTCCCCCTTGAAGGGGACCCCCTTAGATCTAAGGGTTATCAACATGCTAGAAGATATATCTTATGGATGTTCTAGATGTTTGCGCATGTCAAAATGTTTTCTAAAACTTACATCTTGCGCGCATGATTAGATCTAAGTTGCCACTACATTAAATCCTTAGATGGGTTGATGGGGTTGAAAGCATCTTCTAGGTTAGATCCAACTAGTCTGATCAGACCATCTGACAGCCTAGATGGGTTGACCAGATAGCACCTGTGCGCAAGCACGAGGTGGCTATAGGTCGACTGCATCCAAGGCGTGTAGCGAGGTCTGGTTGAGACAACTACTGAACACACATGAGTTAGGCCCGGGGTCACACCCGCTTGCCAAAACTCATGAGGGTGGTTCAGCCCTTGGCGCATGCATGGTTGACCATCAGGTCAACTCGGGTCAGTTAGGACTCGGTGCATGCAGGGGCAAAGGATCTAACTAGATGGATGAGTGGATCCCTATCAATGGACCATTGTAAGGTTGTAGGGCACATAAGGAAATTAAAATTGATGCCATGGGGTTTTTCAAAAATTTAATTTCTTGATTGGATCACATGATGATTTGATGCCATGATGCTTGTCTATTTAGTCTTATGTGGGTTGCCCTATTGTGTGCTGTGCTGGGGCCTGCGTGCCTGGTAAATTATAAGTTAATTTTATTGTGATCTGCGAATCACTTTTTCATTAATTTATTGTATAATTGACCTGCGAGTCAACCTTGTCTAGATAGATCAAATGTACTTTGATTAGACAAGAGTACAAATGCACACATCCCAAAGGAGCATTCAGCTGGTGGCGCACCTGAGGTGCTCTTGGCACTAGGGCCCTAGGTTGGACCAGATGAGATGCCAAGGAGCTCAAGTGAAGACTTAAGTAAAATTAAGGTCTTACTAGGGTTCATGGGCTTTTACCACATAAGATCATGCTTTCTACTTATTGCTAATAATTAGAATTGCATGTTTAAGTTTATCTTCTACTATAGCCATAGGATATGCCTGATAGTAAGAAGATAAAAGACCATTAAAATCCAACGCTAAAATATCAAGCTCGATAAGCCTTCTGACGCGAAACCTCACCTTTCTGATTATCGTTGGAGCCGTGTTGAACCCACTCAGTGGGCACGTCCATCTATCTTCAGACGGTGCTGGATTTCACCTGCGTGTTACAGAGTAGGGATTTATCACTGCTCGTTGCTCAGCATAACACGTGGTGGTCCAGGGAGTAGGTCGGGTCAGCTTGACCATGTAGGCTACATATGTGGCGCATATGGTAGCGCATGGAGGCAGCCATCTCTGGAATCAGAGACTGTGTTGTACCAACTCAGTTGGCACAGTCTGCTGGATTGCCAAGATGAAGGGGAATCGCACGGGTTGGCGATTGGCTGGGACAGCCTACCAGAAATTAGTGCTTGTCATCTCTGTGCATCTTATCTCGCCTGAGCGGGACGCGGAGACCAACTATGAAATTTGGATCCCATCTCACTAAAAGAGTGATACTCTTTCGGACTGTTTACTGGATTTTTCAGTCAGACAAAATAGTGAGAAAAGAATCTTTCTTAAGTCCTGGATTGATTCTAAACATTGATACTGACCTTGCTGTTCTTGCTTGTTGTAGATTCCTGCAGCAACGAACACCATGAGCTTCAATGTGCGATCCCTACTGGAAAGGGAGAAGTTTGCTGGGCCGAACTTCTCTGACTGGTTCGGACACCTTAAGATCGTTCTTAAGGCAGAGAGGAAACTGTATGTCCTCGAGACGGCGATACCGCCGCAGCCCGCTCCGAACGCCGCAAGGGCGGTTCGGGATGCCTATGAAAAGCACGTCAATGATAGCATTGATGTCGCTTGCCTGATGCTAGCGTCTATGACGCCACCGCTGCAGCGTCAGCATGAGGATATGTCGGCTATAGAAATTATAGCGAACCTCAAGATGTTGTATGCTGCACAGGCGAGGACAGAACGCTATAATCTGACGAAGCTCTTCTTTCAGAGCAAACTGGCTGAGGGGAGCCCAGTGGGAGCTCACGTGCTCAAGATGATTGGGCACAAGGAGGCTCTGGAGAAACTGGGGCATACCATCAACCAGGAGCTTGCTGTAGATATTATTCTGCAGTCTCTTCCGCCTTCTTTCGATGCGTTCATCATTAACTTTAATATGAACAAAATCGATTGTACGCCGGCAGAGCTGCTGAATATGCTCTTGACTACTGAGGAAACTCTGAAGGGTAAGCCTTCAACCTCTGTCTTGTTGGTTCCTTCTAGGAACAAGAAGAAGGGGAAGAAGGGCAAGGCCCCTGTCAAGAATTACAGCAAGGCCCTGAAACAGAAGGTGAAGCGGTCGAAGGATAACAGGTGTTTCCACTGTGGCCAGCTGGGTCACTGGAAAAAGGACTGTAAAGCGCTCCAAGGAGATAAGAGGGGAAGCATTGCTTCTGGCTCAGGTATATACGTGACGGAAGTCATGGTTTCATCTTCTTCTATATCATGGGTGTTGGACACTGCATGTGGAGTTCACATTTGTTCAAATGTGCAGGAACTCAAGAGAAGAAGGCAGGTGGGACAGCATGAGGTAGACCTACGAGTTGGAAACGGGGCACGGGTTGCTGCTGTTGCTGTAGGAGACTATTTCATCACTTTACCATCTGGCATTGTATTAGAATTGAATAATTGTTATTTTGTACCCAGTATTACCAAGAATATTATCTCTATTCCTGCTCTTGTCAGGAAAGGATTTGCCTTTGAATGCAAGATTTCAAAGTGTGTTTTAACTTATGATAATATTGTGTATGCAACTGGTTCAATTAACAATGGGTTATTCATGTTGGACATGGAATATTCTATACAAAACATTGATAAAAAGAAAGCCAAGTATGCTGATGACAGCACCTTGCTATGGCATAGTCGTTTAGGCCATATAAACAAGAAGCTCATTAAGCGGTTGCATGATCATGGACTGCTGGGATCTTTCTCCTATGAGGAGATTGATACATGCAAAGCTTGTTTAATGGGTAAAATGACGAAGTCTCCTTTTCCTCACAAAGGTCAAAGGACTTCAGGTTTACTTGACCTGATACACAGTGATGTGTGTGGGCCTTTCAGTAAACATGCCAGAGGTGGCTATCAGTACTTCATTACCTTCACTGATGATTTCAGTAGGTATGGATATGTCTATTTAATGAGACATAAAAGTGAATCTTTTGACAAGTTCAAAGAGTTCAAAAATGAAGTACAAAATCAGTTAGGCCGAAATATCAAGGCACTTCGTTCTGATCGAGGTGGAGAATACCTGAGTCATACGTTTACTGACTATCTGAAGGAGTGTGGGATTATCTCACAGCTCACTCCGCCAGGAACACCGCAGTGGAATGGTGTGTCCGAGAGGAGAAATAGAACGTTACTTGATATGGTTCGTTCTATGATGAGTCAGGCTACTCTTCCATATTCCTTTTGGGGTTTTGCACTGGAAACAGCTGCAAAGGTACTAAACCGAGTGCCATCCAAGGCAGTTTCAAAGACGCCATATGAGCTATGGTATGGGAAACAGCCTAGCTTGACATTTATCAGGATCTGGGGTTGCGAGGCTTATGTCAAAAAGCTCGCCTCTGGGAAACTGGAGAGCAGATCTGAGAAATGCATCTTTGTCGGTTACCCTAAGGAAACTAAGGGTTATTATTTCTACGATCCCAAAGAGAACAAGATATTTGTTGCTCGGACGGCCATATTTCTTGAGAAGGAGTTTCTTCTGCAAGAGGCCAGTGGGAGAGAAATAAAGCTGGATGAGATTCCAGAGGAAGGACAAAGTAGTCAGGCAGAGTTGGATGTGCCTGAGCCAGTAGATCAGGTTACTGAACAACCTGAGGCTCAGATATCACGGGAACCGCGAAGATCGGGTAGGATCCGTCGACAGCCTGAGCGCTATGTCGGAGTCTACATCATTGATAATGATGAACCCCTAACTTATGCGGATGCGGTCAGTGGACCGGAGTCAGCTAGATGGCTTGAAGCTATGCGAGCCGAGATGGACTCCATGTCAGATAACCAAGTCTGGGATTTGGTTGATCCGCCTCCGGGAGTAATCCCTATAGGCTGTAAATGGATCTTCAAGAAGAAGATTGACATGGATGGTAACGTGGTTACCTATAAAGGCAGGCTAGTTGCGAAAGGTTTCAAACAAATCTACGGGATAGATTATGATGAAACTTTCTCACCTGTAGCCATGTTTAAGTCTATTCGGATTCTTTTCGCGATAGCTGCATATTACGATTATGAGATCTGGCAGATGGATGTGAAGACAGCTTTCCTTAATGGAAATCTGGATGAGGATGTGTATATGACACAACCAGAAGGTTTCACTAATCCATCAGATCGTCATAAAATATGCAAGTTAAAGAAGTCCATTTATGGACTTAAACAAGCATCTAGGAGCTGGAATATTCGTTTTGATGAATCAATCTCTGAGTTTGGTTTCATCAAGAACGAGGATGACCCGTGTGTATATAAGAGGTTTAGTGGGAGCGTGATTACATTCCTAATCCTCTACGTCGATGATATCTTGATCATTGGAAATGATATTCCTGAACTGCATGCTGTTAAGGCATGGTTAGGAAAATGTTTCCAGATGAAAGATTTAGGAGAAGCAGCCTATGTATTAGGTGTGAAGATCTACAGGGATAGATCTAAGAAGCTTCTCGGGCTGTGCCAGAGTACTTACATCGATAAGGTCCTGGAGAGATTCCATTTAGAGAATTCTAAACGTGGATATCTTCCAGTCAGACATGGTCTGAATCTTTCGAAGAGTCAGTGTCCACAAACACAGACTGAGAAAGATGAAATGGACAATACACCTTATGCTTCGGCTATTGGGTCCATTATGTATGCGATGTTGTGTACTCGCCCAGACGTCGCTTACGGGTTAAGCGTAACCAGTCGATTCCAAAGTAATCCAGGTTTGGCGCACTGGATTGCAGTCAAGAACATTTTAAAATATCTGCGGAGGACCAAAGATATGTTCTTGATATATGGTGGTCAGGAAGAACTCAGTATAGAGGGATATACTGACGCTTCGTTCCAGTCGGACCAGGATGATTTCCGATCGCAATCAGGCTATGTTTTTAGCTTGAATGGTGGAGCAGTGGTGTGGAAGAGTTTCAAACAGTCAACTGTTGCTGATTCCACAACAGAAGCCGAGTATGTTGCAGCCTCGGAAGCATCCAAGGAGGCAGTGTGGATTCGTAAGTTCGTGAGAGAACTTGGTGTCGTTCCTTCGAGTGCTGATCCTTTGGTTATCTTCTGTGATAACACTGGAGCCATCGCACAAGCAAAGGAACCGCGGTCGCACCAGAAGTCCAAGCACATACAGAGACGGTTTCACTTGATCCGGGAGATCATTGATCGAGGCGAGATCAAAATATGCAAGGTTCATACAGATGACAATCTGGCAGACCCACTTACCAAGCCTCTGGCGCAGCAGAAGCATGAGAAGCACTGTAATAATATGGGATTGAGATTTCTCAACCATTAGATTAAGTGCAAGTGGGAGATTGTTGGGGTATGCCCTTAAGGCTAATGTTTGAGGCCTTGGGATTGTATTAGTATCATGTAATAAACTCTTAAGTTTATAAAGGCATGGTTATTATTCAGGTTGTTACCTTGTCTGCTGTAATAAGTGTACTTCTGAATAATGTCTCAAAGCTGTTCAGCTAGGCTGACAGGCTATATGTCCTTAGTCGAGATATCTTGGTGAACATGAGACAGCCTTGATATGATTGAGACTAATATGAGTGCTAATCTTATAGGATGCTTCGAGCATGGAATAAGATGTAGACTCATGGGTACATTGGATGTACTGGACAGACCCTACTGGGATATTCCATTGCTTGTCACAATGTGAATAATCCTTGTAAGCAGCAAGTGGCACATGTCCTTTGACTTGAGATCACTTGTGTTTCTAAATGATGATTGTCATTGTCTTGAGGTAGTTCAATATCATTTGAAACATAATGATTATAGACTATCTTGGATGGTGAGCTTGAATCAGGTTAGGACACTAGTGATAGACATAGGATTGCCGTCTCCTTGTTTAAGGAGTATGATGTTCTAAAGGGCCCCCTTATGAGATGATTGAGATAGTGTATGGCCATACCCAGATGACTATGTGCATCTGATCTAATCATGCTCATCGTATTGGAGTTACAGGCTTGACATGCTTGTCCAATAAGAACATCCAGTGGTAAAGGACATATGTATGCCTTGTGAATTGAGTCACACTTGTGCTATGGTTTGGGAGTAGTCTTGGAAGACTCTTTCCTTTATATCGGGAGACAGTGATGTGTTGCTAGATACCCCTCACTGATCGTGATAACGTAAGTTATCGTTACCGACATTTAGAGGAAACCCTCAGGGTCGCACAATTTGGTGATATGGCTTACTTAAGTCAGATCGTATGGACTGGATTCTTTGAGTTCAGATTAAAGGGATTTAATCTCTGATTGTAAGTGAGATCTGGTCTGATCATGTTTGATTGATTAGGGCTTGAGATCGGTAAGCTTCGATCGAGAGAGGTGATGCTAGATCGGAGAGATCAGGGGCATCAGGAGATGAACGGTTGGATCATAAGCCTTGGGGTTCGATTTGGTCTAGACCAAGTGGCTTGAGCTATTTCGGTTTGGTTTGATGAACCAAAGCCGATTTGACATTTTGGATTGAACCGGTTCACAAATATGAACGCTTGGTTCAATGCCAAAATGCGTTTTGGGTTGGCTTGAACGCATGGCTTGATTGACTTCCATTTATGGAAAGTCATCAAGGGCCGGTTTTGCTTCAATGCCAAAACGCTTATGCGTTGAGCTCCTCACTTCAATGCCTTGATTCTTTTCGAGGTGTGGTTGACGAAGGTGTGGAGTAGACATCCAAGAGAAGCTCTCGGCCGAACGGATTCATCTCATCAAACCCTTTCCATTCGACAAGAGAAGGCTTGGGTGTCTTGCTAGCACAAGAGATCTCAAGGAAGTGAGCATCTTCATCTTGTGTGTGGACTTGTGGAGGAGACCTAGTTTGATCTCTTCTTCCAAGCCGAATTCCAAGCTTATGGCGTTGGTATGATTTCTCATAACTTAAGTTGATCATATAGTTTCATATGCGATTTTGAAACCCTATTTTCCGCCATGCATGCTAGATGCGCATGATTAGGGTTTTTTCCCCCCCCCCCCTTTATGTTAGAGGTCCCTTCAGTATCACTCGAGAGAGGGCACCTTGTACCCTAGGGTTAGACTACTTGTGCAAAACCAATAAACCAAATAACTAATATCTTTCTTGTGCGATTGAGATTATCGTCGTGGTGGAAGCCATAGCCCTGAATTCTCTCTTATATCTTTTCTCTACCGAAGTAGTTGCACTTGTTTATTTTCGATTTCCGTCTTCAAAAACCCACATTTCGATTCACCTAGCTATTAGGACTCGGACTTTCTAGTACTCAACCTTGTTCCTTGTGGGATTCGACATCTTTTATATTACTTCTACATAACCGTGTACTTGCGGTCGTGTCATTAGTTCTCTTTTGCTGGTTCAAAATAGCTTCCAGCACGGAATCATAATTCGGCTTTTGGGGCTGCCCATACTGTCTCGGTTGGAAACCTGGTGGTGGCCGATTATTTTGCTGTGAATATTGAGGAGAAACTTGCCCTTGATTTTGTTTGTATGACAAGTTGGGGTGGTTCCTCCATCCTGGGTTGTAAGTAGCAGAGTAAGGGTCATTTGCAGGTCTCTGATTATAATTCCCCACAGCGTTCACTTGCTCTTGTTCTGATTCCTCCTGCGAAGAAGTTATGATCCGGCATTCAGATGCATTGTGCCCTGTTACACCACATGAAGGTCCCCACAAGGGGGCGAAACCCTATCTCATAGGCGCATATGGGAATGAAGGCAGCGGAAAGGGGGTTTCTAGATCTTGCATGCTGTATGATTAACAAAAATGACCCAATTGCATATAGAGAAGGATCATACCATAGCCATTTCTAGATGGCGCCTTGGAAGCAAAGACCGAACTGGATCTTCTCCAGAGGTGACGCACACAATTGATGTCGCCTACTCCTCCTTGCGATCCTTGTGCTAGCAAGGCCCAAAGATGTCCTTGTCGAGTGGAAGGGAAGAGATGTCTTGGCTTGGCGATTTTTTCTCCTCTTCTCATCAAACTCTTCACCACCCGAATGTTCTCTCGTCAAGAGCAAGAGACAAGGCGACGAACGAAGAGAGGAGAGGCGTGAACGTGAGATGTGGTCACGTAAGAGAAGTGCTATCTAAAAATAGCATGCCACTTCTCTTCATGCGATCATGGGTTTACCCATTCGCAAAACCACTTCACTTTTGAACCATGCGCTCATTTATGAGCCGGTTCATGTTGGTCTGGTTCAAAGACCAAATAAGCCAAGCGACATGGTCTAAACCAAATTAAACCCTAAGGCTCCAGATCTAACCGTTGATCTCCTGATGCTCTTGATCTCACCGATCCAGCATCCATTCTCTCAATCGAAGCTTACCGATCTTAAGCCCTAATCAATCAAACATGATCAGACCAGATCTCACTTACAATCAGAGATTAAATCCCTTTAAACTGAACCTGAACAATTCAGTCCACACGATCTGACTTAAGTAAGCCATATCATCAAATTGTGCGACCCTGAGGGTTTCCTTTAAATGTCGGTAACGATAACTCACGTTATCACGATCAGTGAGGGGTATCTAGCAACACATCACTGTCTCTCGATATAAAGAAAAGAGTCTTCCAAGACTACACCCAAACCACAGCACAAGTGTGAATCAACTCACAAGGCATGCATATTTCCTTTGCCACTGGATGTTCTTATTGGACAAGCGTGTCAAGCTTGTAACTCCAATATGATGAGCATGATTAGATCAGAGGAACATAGTCATCTGGGTATGGCCATACACTATTCTCAATCATCTCATCCAGGGGGCCCCTTTAGAACATCACACTCCTTAAACAAGGAGACGGCAATCCTATGTCTATCACTAGTGCCCTAACCTGACTCAAGCTCACCATCCAAGATAGTCTATAACCATTATGTTTCAAATGATATTGAACTACCTCAAAACAATGACAATCATCATTTAGAAAACACAAGTGATCTCAAGTCAGAGGAAATGTGCCACTTGTCGCAATCAAGGAATATTCACATTGTGACAAGCAATTGAATATCCTAGTAGGGTCTGTCCAGTACATCCAATGTACCCATGAGTCTACATCTTATTCCATGCTCGAAGCATCCTATAAGATTAGAACACAAATTAGTCTCAATCATATCAAGGTTGTCTCATGTTCACCAAGATATCTCGACTAAGGACTTTACTTCATGTCAGCCTAGCTGAACAGCTTTGAGACATTATTCAGAAGTACACTTATTACAGCAGACAAGGTAACAAACTGAATAACAACCATGCCTTTATAAACATAAAAGTTTATACATGATACTGTTACAATCCCAAGGCCTCAAACATTAGCCTTAAGGGCATACCCCCAACAATCTCCCACTTGCACTTAATCTAATGGTTGAGGAATCTCAAACCCATATTATTACAGTGCTTCTCATGCTTCTGCTGCGCCAGAGGCTTAGTAAGCGGGTCTGCCAGATTGTCATCTGTATGTACCTTGCAGACTTTGATCTCGCCACGATCAATGATCTCCCTGATCAAATGAAACCGTCTCTGTATGTGCTTGGACTTCTGGTGCGACCGTGGTTCCTTTGCTTGTGCGATTGCTCCAGTGTTATCACAGAAGATAACCAAAGGATCTGCACTCGAAGGAACGACACCAAGTTCTCTCACGAACTTACGAATCCACACTGCCTCCTTGGATGCTTCCGAGGCTGCAACATACTCGGCTTCTGTTGTGGAATCAGCAACGATTGACTGTTTGAAACTCTTCCACACCACTGCTCCTCCATTCAAGCTAAAAACATAGCCTGATTGCGATCGGAAATCATCCTGGTCCGACTGGAACGAAGCGTCAGTATATCCTTCAATACTGAGTTCTTCCTGACCACCATATATCAAGAACATATCTTTGGTCCTCCGCAGATATTTTAAAATGTTCTTGACCGCAATCCAGTGTGCCTGACCTGGATTACTTTGGAACCGACTGGTCACGCTTAACCCGTAAGCGACGTCTGGGCGAGTACACAACATCGCATACATAATGGACCCAATAGCCGAAGCATAAGGCGTATTGTCCATTTCATCTTTCTCAGTCTGTGTTTGTAGACACTGACTCTTCGAAAGATTCAGACCATGTCTGACTGGAAGATATCCTCTTTTAGAATTCTCTAAATGAAATCTCTCCAGGACCTTATCGATGTAAGTACTCTGGCACAGCCCAAGAAGCCTCTTTGATCTATCTCTGTAGATCTTCACACCTAACACATAGGCTGCTTCTCCTAGATCTTTCATCTGGAAACATTTCCTTAACCATGCCTTTATGGCATGCATTTCAGGAATGTCATTTCCAATGATCAAGATATCATCGACCTAGAGGACTAGGAAAGTAATCACGCTCCCACTAAACCTCTTATATACACACGGGTCATCCTCGTTCTTGATGAAACCAAATTCAGTGACCGATTCATCAAAACGAATATTCCAGCTTCTTGATGCTTGTTTAAGTCCATAAATGGACTTCTTTAACTTGCATATTTTATGACGATCTGATGGATTAGTGAAACCTTCTGGTTGTGTCATATACACATCCTCATCCAGATTTCCATTCAGGAAAGCTGTTTTCACATCCATTTGCCAAATCTCATAATCGTAATATGCTGCTATCGCGAAAAGAATCCGAATAGACTTAAACATGGCTACAGGTGAGAAAGTTTCATCATAATCTATCCCGTAGATTTGTTTGAAACCTTTCGCAACTAGCCTGCCTTTATAGGTAACTACGTTACCATCCATGTCAATCTTCTTCTTGAAGATCCATTTACAGCCTATAGGGATTACTCCCGGAGGCGGATCAACCAAATCCCAGACTTGGTTATCTGACATGGAGTCCATCTCGGCTCGCATAGCTTCAAGCCATCTAGCTGACTCCGGTCCACTGACCGCATCTGCATAAGTGAGGGGTTCATCATTATCAATGATGTAGACTCCGTCATAGCGCTCAGGCTGTCGACGGATCCTTCCCGATCTTCGCGGTTCCCGTGATATCTGAGCCTCAGGTTGTTCAATAACCTGATCCACCGGCTCAGGCTCATCCAACTATGCTTGACTACTTTGTCCTTCCTCTGGATTCTCATCCAGCTTTATTTCTCTCCCACTGGCCTCTTGCAGAAGAAACTCCTTCTCAAGAAATATGGCCGTCCGAGCAACAAATACCTTGTTCTCTTTGGGATCGAAGAAATAATAACCCTTAGTTTCCTTAGGATAACCGACAAAGATACATTTTTCAGATCTGCTCTCTAGTTTCCCAGAGGCGAGCTTTTTGACATAAGCCTCGCAGCCCCAGATCCTGATAAATGTCAAGCTCGGCTGTTTCCCATACCATAACTCATATGGAGTCTTAGAAACTGCCTTGGATGGCACTCGGTTTAGTACCTTTGCAGCTGTTTCCAGTGCAAATCCCCAAAAGGAATATGGAAGAGTAGCCTGACTCATCATAGAACGAACCATATTAAGTAACGTTCTATTTCTCCTCTCGGATACACCATTCCATTGGGGTGTTCCTGGTGGAGTGAGCTGTGAGATAATCCCACACTTATTCAGATAGTCAGTAAATTCTCGACTTAGGTATTCTCCACCTCGATCAGAACGAAGTGCCTTGATATTTCGGCCTAGCTGATTCTGTACTTCATTCTTGAACTCTTTGAACTTGTCAAAAGATTCACTTTTATGTCTCATCAGATAGACATACCCATATCTACTGAAATCATCAGTAAAGGTTATGAAGTACTGATAGCCACCTCTGGCATGTTTACTAAATGGCCCACACACATCACTGTGTATAAGGTCAAGTAAACCTGAAGCCCTTTGACCTTTGTTAGGAAAAGGTGACTTCGTCATTTTACCCATTAAACAAGCCTTGCATGTATCAATCTCCTCATAGGAGAATGATCCCAGCAGTCCATTATCATGCAACCGCTTAATGCGCTTCTTGTTTATATGGCCTAAACGACTATGCCATAGCAAGGTGCTGTCATCAGCATACTTGGCTTTCTTAATATCAATATTTTGTATAGAACATTCCATGTCCAACATGAATAACCCATTGTTAATTGAACCAGTTGCATAAACAATATTATCTAAAGACAAAACACACTTTGAAATATTGCATTCAAAGGAAAACCCCTTCCTGACAAGAGCAGGAATAGAGATAATATTTTTAGTAATACTGGGAACAAAGTAACAATTGTCTAGTTCCAATACAAGTCCAGATGGTAAAGAAATGAAATAGTTTCCTACAGCAACAGCAGCAACCCGTGCCCCGTTTCCAACGCGTAGGTCCACCTCATGCTGTCCCACCTGTCTTCTTCTCTTGAGTTCCTGTACATTTGAACAAATGTGAACTCCACATGCAGTGTCCAACACCCATGATATAGAAGAAGATGAAACCATGACTTCCGTCACGTATATACCTGAGCCAGAAGCGAAGCTTCCCCTCTTATCTCCTTGGAGCGCTTTACAGTCCTTTTTCCAGTGACCCAGCTGGCCACAGTGGAAACATCTGTATTCCTTTGACCGCTTAACTTTTTGTTTCAGAGCCTTGCTGTAACTCTTGACAGGGGCTTTGCCCTTCTTCCCCTTCTTCTTGTTCCTCGAAGGAACCATCAAGACAGAGGTTGAAGGCTTTCCCTTCAGAGTCTCCTCAGTAGTCAAGAGCATATTCAGCAGCTCTGCCGGAGTACAATCGATTTTGTTCATATTAAAGTTAATAATGAACGCATCGAAAGAGGGCGGGAGAGACTGCAGAATAATGTCTACAGCAAGCTCCTGATTGATGGTATGCCCCAGTTTCTCTAGAGCCTCCTTGTGCCCAATCATCTTGAGCATGTGAGCTCCTACTGGGCTCCCTTCAGCCAGTTTGCTCTGAAAGAACAGCTTTGTCAGATTATAGCGTTCTGTCCTCGCCTGTGCAGCATACAGCATTTTGAGGTTTGCTATCATGTCTATTGCAGACATATCCTCATGCTGACGCTGCAGCGGTGGAGTCATAGACGCTAGCATCAGGCAAGCGACATCAATGCTATCATTGACATGCTTTTCATAAGCTTCTCGAACCGCCCTTGCGGCGTTCGGAGCGGGCTGAGGCGGTATCGCCGTCTCGAGGACATACAGTTTCCTCTCTGCCTTAAGAACGATCTTAAGGTGTCCGAACCAGTCTGAGAAGTTTGGCCCAGCAAACTTCTCCCTTTCCAGTAGGGATCGCACATTGAAGTTCATGGTGTTCGTTGCTGCAGGAATCTACAACAATGCAAGAACAGCAAGGTCAGTATCAATGTTAAGAATCAATCAGGACTTAAGAATGATTCTTTTTCTCACTATTTTATCTGGCTGAAAAATCCAGCAAAACAGCCCGAAAGAGTAGAACTCTTTTAGTGAGATGGGATCCAGATTTCATACTTGGTCTCCGCGTCCCGCTCAGGCGAGATAAGATGCACAGAGAGTACAAGCACTAATCTCTGGTAGGCTGCCCTAGCCAATCGCCAACCCGTGCGATTCCCCTTCATCTGGGCAATCCAGCAGACTGTGCCAACTGAGTTGGTACAACACAGTCTCTGACCCCACAGATGGCTGCCTCCATGTGCTACCATATGCGCCACATATGTAGCCTGCATGGTCAAGCTGACCCGACCTACTCCCTGGACCACCACGTGCTATGCTGAGCAACGAGAAGCGATAAATCCCTTCTCTGTAACACGCAGGTGTAATCCCGCACCGTCTGAAGATAGATGGACGTGCCCACTGAGTGGGTACAACACGGCTCCAACGATAATCAGAACAGTGAGGTTTCGCGTCAGAAGGCTTACGAGCTTGATATTTTAGCGTTGGATTTTAACGGTCTTTTATCTTCATCACTATCATGCAATTCCTATGGTGATAACTGAAGATAAATAAATCATGCTGTTCTACTTATTTAAACAATAAAAGAAAGCATGGATCTTATGTGGTAAAAGCCCATAGCCCTAGTAAGACCTTAAGAACTTAAGTCTTCACTTGCTTTTCTTCATGGGGCTTTTGCTGCTCATCTGGCCCAAACCAGGGCCTAAGCGCCATTTGCAGCTGAGGTGCGCCCACCAGGGAAAATGCGCCTGGTCCCAGAGTCGAACCCTGGACCTCCCACCTGGTCAAGCCACTGCTGCATGCGCCTCTGCCAAGTGTGCTCAGTGCTCTTGTCTGATTAACTTACAAATTAATCTATCTAGACAAGATTGACACGCAGGTCAATTACATTTTATAAATTAAGTACAAGGTGATGCGCAGATCACAATTAAAAATTAATTTACAAAATAATTTCCAGGCACGCAAGCCCCAGCACAGCACACATTTAACATGGGCAGCCCACATAAGAATAAATAAACATGCATATGGCATCATACATCATTTGATCCAATCAAGAAAAATAAAATTTTTGAAAAACCCCATTGAGATCAATTTTATTTTTCCTTATGTGCCCTACAACCTTACAACGGTCCATTGATAGGGATCCACTCATCATGTCTAGTCAGATCCACTGCCCTTGCATGCACCAAGTCCTAACTGACTTGAGTCGACCCAGTGGTCAACTATGCATGCGCCAAGGGCTGAACAACCATCATGAGTTCTGGCAAGCGGGTGTGAACCCGGGCCTAACTCATATGCGTTCACCAGTTGTCTCAACCAGACCTCGCTACACGCCTGTGATGCAGTCGACCTATAGCCACCTCATGCTTGCGCATGGGCGCCATCTGGTTGACCCATCTAGGCTGTCAGAGGGTCTGATCAGACTATTGGATCTATCCTAGAGGATGACTTCAACCCCATCAACCCGTCTAAGGGTTTATAGCAGGGAGATCTTAGATCTAGTGTGAATCGCGCATGTAATATAGTTTTGAGAAAAACATTAGATGCGCCACATACATGCGCAAAGGAGAAACTATGCAATGCATTTTCGCCAACTAACATATACAAGATGTATCGCATGTTGAAGGTCCCCTAAAGGGGGCGAAACCCTAAAGCATTGGCGCATATGGAAGATGCAAGCAGCGGAAAGGGGGTTTCTAGATCTTGCATGCTATATGATTAACAAAAAGAACCCGATTGCATATAGAGAAGGATCATACCATAGCCATTTCTAGATGGCGCCTTGGAAGCAAAGATCAAACTGGATCTTCTCCAGAGGTGACGCACACAATTGATGTCGCCTACTCCTCCTTGCGATCCTTGTGCTAGCAAGGTCCAAAGATGTCTTTGTCGAGTGAAAGGGAAAAAAAAACTTCTTGGCTTGGCGATTTTTCTTATCGTCTATTCCTCTCCTCCACGCAAGAATGCCCCAAGAGCCAAAGCCGAATTGGCGACAAAGCGTGAAGGCGTGAAGAGGGAAAACGTGAAACGTGGTCACGTTGAGAAGTGCTATCCAAAAATAGCATATAACTTCTCCACATGCGATCTTGGGTTTACCCCAATCGCAAACTCCACTTCACCTTTGAACCATGCGCTCATTCATGAGCCGGTTCACTTGAATTTGGTTCAATAACCAAATAAACCAAGCCATAAGTCCAGATCACATTAAAACCCTAAGGCTCTAGATCTGACCGTTCATCTCTTTGATGCTCCTGATCTCACCGATCCAGCATCCATTCTCTCAATCGAAGCTTACCGATCTCAAGCCCTAATCAATCAAACATGATCAGACCAGATCTCACTTACAATCAGAGATTAAATCCCTTTAAACTGAACCTGAACAATTCAGTCCACACGATCTGACTTAAGTAAGCCATATCATCAAATTGTGCGACCCTGAGGGTTTCCTTTAAATGTCGGTAACGATAACTTACGTTATCACGATCAGTGAGGGGTATCTAGCAACACATCACTGTCTCCCGATATAAAGGAAAGAGTCTTCCAAGACTACACCCAAACCACAGCACAAGTGTGAATCAACTCACTAGGCATGCATCTTTCCTTTGCCACTGGATGTTCTTATTGGACAAGCGTGTCAAGCTTGTAGTTCCAATATGATAAGTATGATTAGAACAGATGAACACAGTCACCTGGGTATGGCCATACACTTTCTCAATCATCTCATCCAGGGGGCCCCTTTAGAACATCACACTCCTTAAACAAGGAGACGGCAATCCTATATCTATCACTAGTGCCCTAACCTGACTCAAGCTCATCATCCAAGATAGTCTATAACCATTATGTTTCAAATGATATTGAACTACATCAAAACAATGACAATCATCATTTAGAAAACACAAGTGATCTCAAGTCAGAGGAAATGTGCCACTTGTCGCAATCAAGGAATATTCACATTGTGACAAGCAATTGAATATCCTAGTAGGGTCTGTCCAGTACATCCAATGTACTCATGAGTCTACATCTTATTCCATGCTCGAAGCATCCTATAAGATTAGAACACATATTAGTCTTAACCATATCAAGGCTGTCTCATGTTCACCAAGATATCTCGACTAAGGACAAAACTGCATGTCAGCCCAGCTGAACAGCTTTGAGACATTATTCAGAAGTACAATTATTGCAGCAGACAATATAACAACCTGAATAACAACCATGCCTTTATAAACATAAGAGTTTATACATGATACTGATACAATCCCAAGGCCTCAAACATTAGCCTTAAGGGCATACCCCCAACAATCTCCCACTTGCACTTAATCTAATGGTTGAGGAATCTCAAACCCATATTATTACAGTGCTTCTCATGCTTCTGCTGCACCAGAGGCTTGGTAAGCGGGTCTGCCAGATTGTCATCTGTATGAACCTTGCAGACTTTGATCTCGCCACGATCAATGATCTCCCTGATCAAATGAAACCGTCTCTGTATGTGCTTGGACTTCTGGTGCGACCGTGGTTCCTTTGCTTGTGCGATTGCTCCAGTGTTATCACAGAAGATAACCAAAGGATCTGCACTCGAAGGAACAACACCAAGTTCTCTCACGAACTTACGAATCCATACTGCCTCCTTGGATGCTTCCGAGGCTGCAACATACTCGTCTTCTGTTGTGGAATCAGCAACAGTTGACTGTTTGAAACTCTTCCACACCACTGCTCCTCCATTCAAGCTAAAAACTTAGCCTGATTGCGATCGGAAATCATCCTGGTCCGACTGGAACGAAGCGTCAGTATATCCTTCAATACTGAGTTCTTCCTGACCACCATATATCAAGAACATATCTTTGGTACTCCGCAGATATTTTAAGATGTTCTTGACTGCAATCCAGTGTGCCTGACCTGGATTACTTTGGAACCGACTGGTCACGCTTAACCCGTAAGCGACGTCTGGGCGAGTACACAACATCGCATACATAATGGACCCAATAGCCGAAGCATAAGGCGTATTGTCCATTTCATCTTTCTCAGTCTGTGTTTGTGGACACTGACTCTTTGAAAGATTCAGACCATGTCTGACTGGAAGATATCCTCTCTTAGAATTCTCTAAGTGGAATCTCTCCAGGACTTTATCGATGTAAGTACTCTGGCACAGCCCGAGAAGCCTCTTAGATCTATCCCTGTAGATCTTCACACCTAATACATAGGCTGCTTCTCCAAGATCTTTCATCTGGAAACATTTCCTTAACCATGCCTTAACCGCATGCATTTCAGGAATGTCATTTCCAATGATTAAGATATCATCGACGTAGAGGACTAGGAAAGTAATTACGCTCCCACTAAACCTCTTATATACACACGGGTCATCTTCGTTCTTGATGAAACCAAATTCAGTGACTGATTCATCAAAACGAATATTCCAGCTTCTTGATGCTTGCTTAAGTCCATAAATGGACTTCTTTAACTTGCATATTTTATGACGATCTGATGGATTAGTGAAACCTTCTGGTTGTGTCATGTACACATCCTCATCCAGATTTCCATTCAGGAAAGCTGTTTTCACATCCATCTGCCAGATCTCATAATCATAATATGCAGCTATCACAAAAAGAATCCGAATAGACTTAAACATGGCTACAGGTGAGAAAGTTTCATCATAATCTATCCCGTAGATTTGTTTGAAACCTTTCGCAACTAGCCTGCCTTTATAGGTAACCACATTACCATCCATGTCAATCTTCTTCTTGAAGATCCATTTACAGCCTATAGGGATAACTCCCGGAGGCGGATCAACCAAATCCCAGACTTGGTTATCTGACATGGAGTCCATCTCGGCTCGCATAGCATCAAGCCATCTTGCTGACTCCGGTCCACTGACCGCATCCTCATAAGTGAGGGGTTCATCATTATCAATGATGTAGACTCCGTCATAGCGCTCAGGCTGTCGACGGATCCTTCCCGATCTTCGCGGTTCCCGTGATATCTGAGCCTCAGGTTGTTCAATAACCTGATCTACCACCTCAGGCTCATCCAACTGTGCTTGACTACTTTGTCCTTCCTCTGGATTCTCATCCAGCTTTATTTCTCTCCCACTGGCCTCTTGCAGAAGAAACTCCTTCTCAAGAAATATGGCCGTCCGAGCAACAAATACCTTGTTCTCTTTGGGATCGAAGAAATAATAACCCTTAGTTTCCTTAGGGTAACCGACAAAGATGCATCTGTCAAATCTGCTCTCTAGTTTCCCAGAGGCGAGCGTTTTGACATAAGCCTCGCAGCCCCAGATCCTGATAAATGTCAAGCTTGGCTGTTTCCCATACCATAACTCATATGGCGTCTTTGAAACTGCCTTGGATGGCACTCGGTTTAGTACCTTTGCAGTTGTTTCCAGTGCAAAACCCCAAAAGGAGTAAGGTAGAGTAGCCTGACTCATCATAGAACGAACCATATCAAGTAACGTTCTATTTCTCCTCTCGGACACACCATTCCATTGGGGTGTTCCTGGTGGAGTGAGCTGTGAGATAATCCCACACTCCTTCAGATAGTCAGTAAATTCTCGACTTAGGTATTCTCCACCTCGATCAGAACGAAGTGCCTTGATATTTCGGCCTAGCTGATTCTGTACTTCATTTTTGAACTCTTTGAACTTGTCAAAAGATTCACTTTTATGTCTCATTAAATAGACATACCCATATCTACTGAAATCATCAGTAAAGGTAATGAAGTACAGATAGCCACCTCTGGCATGTTTACTAAATGGCCCACACACATCACTGTGTATAAGGTCAAGTAAACCTGAAGCCCTTTGACCTTTGTGAGGAAAAGGTGACTTCGTCATTTTACCCATTAAACAAGCCTTGCATGTATCAATCTCCTCATAGGAGAATGATCCCAGCAGTCCATGATCATGCAACCGCTTAATGCGTTTCTCGTTAATATGGCCTAAACGACTATGCCATAGCAAGGTGCTGTCATCAGCATACTTGGCTTTCTTAATATCAATATTTTGTATAGAACATTCCATGTCCAACATGAATAACCTATTGTTAATTGAACCAGTTGCATAAACAATATTATCTAAAGATAAAACACACTTTGAAATATTGCATTCAAAGGAAAATCCCTTCCTGACAAGAGCAGGAATAGAGATAATATTTTTAGTAATACTGGGAACAAAGTAACAATTGTCTAGTTCCAATACAAGTCCAGATGGTAAAGAAATGAAATAGTTTCCTACAGCAACAGCAGCAACCCGTGCCCCGTTTCCAACGCGTAGGTCCACCTCATGCTGTCCCACCTGTCTTCTTCTCTTGAGTTCCTGCACATTTGAACAAATGTGAACTCCACATGCAGTGTCCAACACCCATGATATAGAAGAAGATGAAACCATGACTTCCGTCACGTATATACCTGAGCCAGAAGCGAAGCTTCCCCTCTTATCACCTTGGAGGGCTTTACAGTCCTTTTTCCAGTGACCCAACTGGCCACAGTGGAAACATCTGTATTCCTTTGACCGCTTCACCTTTTGCTTCAGAGCCTTGCTGTAATTCTTGACATGGGCCTTGCCCTTCTTCCCCTTCTTCTTGTTCCTCGAAGGAACCATCAAGACAGAGGTTGAAGGCTTACCCTTCAGAGTTTCCTCAGTAGTCAAGAGCATATTCAGCAGCTCTGCCGGAGTACAGTCGATTTTGTTCATATTAAAATTAATAATGAACGCATCGAAAGAGGGCTGGAGAGACTGCAGAATAATGTCTACAGCAAGCTCCTGATTGATGGTATGCCCCAGTTTTTCTAGAGCCTCCTTGTGCCCAATCATCTTGAGCACGTGAGCTCCCACTGGGCTCCCTTCAGCTAGTTTGCTCTGAAAGAAAAGCTTTGTCAGATTATAGCGTTCTGTCCTCGCCTGTGCAGCATACAGCATCTTGAGGTTTGCTATCATGTCTATTGCAGACATATCCTCATGCTGACGCTGCAGCGGTGGCGTCATAGACGCTAGCATCAGGTAAGCGACATCTATGCTATCACTAACGTGCTTTTCATAGGCTTCCCGAACCGCCCTTGCGGCGTTCGGAGCGGGTTGAGGCGGTATAGCCGTCTCGAGGACATATAGTTTCCTCTCTACCTTAAGAACAATCTTAAGGTGTCCGAACCAGTCTGAGAAGTTCGGCCCAGCAAACTTCTCTCTTTCCAGTAGGGATCGCACATTGAAGCTCATGGTGTTCGTTGCTGCACGTATCTACAACAATGCAAGAACAGCAAGGTCAGTATCAATGTTAAGAATCAATCAGGACTTAAGAAAGATTCTTTTTCTCACTATTTTAGCTGACTGAAAAATCCATTAAACAGTCCGAAAGAGTATCACTCTTTTAGTGAGATGGGATCCAGATTTCATACTTGTCTCCGCGTCCCGCTCAGGCGAGATAAGATGCACAGAGAGTACAAGCACTAATCTCTGGTAGGCTGTCCCAGCCAATCGCCAACCCGTGCGATTCCCCTTCATCTGGGCAATCCAGCAGACTGTGCCAACTGAGTTGGTACAACACAATCTCTGACCCCACAGATGGCTGCCTCCATGTGCTACCATATGCGCCACATATGTAGCCTACATGGTCAAGCTGACCCGACCTACTCCCTGGACCACCACGTGCTATGCTGAGCAACGAGAAGCGATAAATCCCTTCTCTGTAACACGCAGGTGTAATCTCGCACCGTCTGAAGATAGATGGACGTGCCCACTGAGTGGGTACAACACGGCTCCAACGATAATCAGAACAGTGAGGTTTCGCGTCAGAAGGCTAACGAGCTTGATATTTTAGCGTTGGATTTTAACGGTCTTTTATCTTCTTCACTATCATGCAATTCCTATGGTGATAGCAGAAGATAAATGAATCATGCTGTTCTACTTATTTAAACAATAAAAGAAAGCATGAATCTTATGTGGTAAAAGCCCATAGCCCTAGTAAGACCTTAAGAACTTAAGTCTTCACTTGCCCTTTTTTATGGGTCTTTTGCTGCTCATCTGGCCCAACCTAGGGCCCGAGCGCCATCTGCAGCTCAGGTGCGCCCACCAGGTAAATGCGCCTATCCCAGAGTCGAACCCTGGACCTCCCACCTGGTCAAGCCTCTGCTGCAACCTCCTCTGCCAAGTGTGCTCTGTGCACTTGTCTGATTAATTTACAAATTAATCTATCTAGACAAGATTGACTCGCAGGTCAATTACATTTTATAAATTAAATGCAATGTGATGCGCAGATCACAATAAAAATTAATTTACAAATTTTAACCAGGCTCGCAGGCCCCAGCACAGCACACATTAAGAACGGGCAGCCCACATAAGATTAAATAAACAAACATAGGCATCAATCAACATATGATCCAATCATGAAAATTAAATTTCGAAAACCCCATAGGCATCAATTTTAATTTCCTTATTTGCCCTACATCCTTACAACGGTCCATTACTAGGGATCCACTCATCCAACCTAGTCAGATCCACTGCCCTTGCATGCACCAAGTCCTAACTGACTTGAGTCGACCAAAAGGTCAACCATGCATGCGCCAGGGCTGAACAACCACAATGAGGTCTGGCAAACGGGTGTGACCCCGGGCCTAACTCATGTGCGTTCATATGTTGTCTCAATCAGACATCGCTACACGCCTGTCTGCAGTCGACCTATAGCCACCAGGTGCTTGCGCACAGGTGCTATCTGGTCAACCCATCAAGGCTGTCAGATGGTCTGATCAGACTGTCTGGATCTAACCTAGGGGATGACTTCAACCCTAGTAACCCGTCTAAGGGTTTACAGTAAGGCCTTAGATCTAGTGTTAGTCGCGCAAGTATTTAAGTTTTAAGAAAACCAACAACATACAAGCGCCAACTGAAGGTAACCTCATACATGCGCCTTAAACAAAATACAAGTTTCGCCTATGATAACTTAACATGTATTTTCGCATGTAATAAAGATCTAAGCATTGTTCGCAAACAAGGATCACAAAATGGCTTGCAATCATAAAACATGCATGAAACCTAGGCTCTGATACCAATTGAAGGTCCCCTAAAGGGGGCGAAACCCTAAAGCATTGGCGCATATGGAAGATGCAAGCAGCGGAAAGGGGGTTTCTAGATCTTGCATGCTATATGATTAACAAAAAGAACCCGATTGCATATAGAGAAGGATCATACCATAGCCATTTCTAGATGGCGCCTTGGAAGCAAAGATCAAACTGGATCTTCTCCAGAGGTGACGCACACAATTGATGTCGCCTACTCCTCCTTGCGATCCTTGTGCTAGCAAGGTCCAAAGATGTCTTTGTCGAGTGAAAGGGAAAAAAAAACTTGTTGGCTTGGCGATTTTTCTTATCGTCTATTCCTCTCCTCCACGCAAGAATGCCCCAAGAGCCAAAGCCGAATTGGCGACAAAGCGTGAAGGCGTGAAGAGGGAAAACGTGAAACGTGGTCACGTTGAGAAGTGCTATCCAAAAATAGCATATAACTTCTCCACATGCGATCTTGGGTTTACCCCAATCGCAAACTCCACTTCACCTTTGAACCATGCGCTCATTCATGAGCCGGTTCACTTGAATTTGGTTCAATAACCAAATAAACCAAGCCATAAGTCCAGATCACATTAAAACCCTAAGGCTCCAGATCTGACCGTTCATCTCTTTGATGCTCCTGATCTCACCGATCCAGCATCCATTCTCTCAATCGAAGCTTACCGATCTTAAGCCCTAATCAATCAAACATGATCAGACCAGATCTCACTTACAATCAGAGATTAAATCCCTTTAAACTGAACCTGAACAATTCAGTCCACACGATCTGACTTAAGTAAGCCATATCATCAAATTGTGCGACCCTGAGGGTTTCCTTTAAATGTCGGTAACGATAACTTACGTTATCACGATCAGTGAGGGGTATCTAGCAACACATCACTGTCTCCCGATATAAAGGAAAGAGTCTTCCAAGACTACACCCAAACCACAGCACAAGTGTGAATCAACTCACTAGGCATGCATCTTTCCTTTGCCACTGGATGTTCTTATTGGACAAGCGTGTCAAGCTTGTAGTTCCAATATGATAAGTATGATTAGAACAGATGAACACAGTCACCTGGGTATGGCCATACACTTTCTCAATCATCTCATCCAGGGGGCCCCTTTAGAACATCACACTCCTTAAACAAGGAGACGGCAATCCTATATCTATCACTAGTGCCCTAACCTGACTCAAGCTCATCATCCAAGATAGTCTATAACCATTATATTTCAAATGATATTGAACTACCTCAAAACAATGACAATCATCATTTAGAAAACACAAGTGATCTCAAGTCAGAGGAAATGTGCCACTTGTCGCAATCAAGGAATATTCACATTGTGACAAGCAATTGAATATCCTAGTAGGGTATGTCCAGTACATCCAATGTACTCATGAGTCTACATCTTATTCCATGCTCGAAGCATCCTATAAGATTAGAACACATATTAGTCTTAACCATATCAAGGCTGTCTCATGTTCACCAAGATATCTCGACTAAGGACAAAACTGCATGTCAGCCCAGCTGAACAGCTTTGAGACATTATTCAGAAGTACAATTATTGCAGCAGACAATATAACAACCTGAATAACAACCATGCCTTTATAAACATAAGAGTTTATACATGATACTGATACAATCCCAAGGCCTCAAACATTAGCCTTAAGGGCATACCCCCAACACATGTAACCTTAGATCTAATCATGAGTTCGCAAACAAGGATCACAAAATGGCTTAAGCAATCATAAAACATGCGTTAACCATGGCTCTGATACCAATTGAAGGTCCCCACAAGGGGGCGAAACCCTATCTCATAGGCGCATATGGGAATGAAGGCAGCGGAAAGGGGGTTTCTAGATCTTGCATGCTGTATGATTAACAAAAATGACCCAATTGCATATAGAGAAGGATCATACCATAGCCATTTCTAGATGGCGCCTTGGAAGCAAAGACCGAACTGGATCTTCTCCAGAGGTGACGCACACAATTGATGTCGCCTACTCCTCCTTGCGATCCTTGTGCTAGCAAGGCCCAAAGATGTCCTTGTCGAGTGGAAGGGAAGAGATGTCTTGGCTTGGCGATTTTTTCTCCTCTTCTCGTCAAACTCTTCACCACCCGAATGTTCTCTCGTCAAGAGCAAGAGACAAGGCGACGAACGAAGAGAGGAGAGGCGTGAACGTGAGATGTGGTCACGTAAGAGAAGTGCTATCTAAAAATAGCATGCCACTTCTCTTCATGCGATCATGGGTTTACCCATTCGCAAAACCACTTCACTTTTGAACCATGCGCTCATTTATGAGCCGGTTCATGTTGGTCTGGTTCAAAGACCAAATAAGCCAAGCGACATGGTCTAGACCAAATTAAACCCTAAGGCTCCAGATCTAACCGTTGATCTCCTGATGCTCTTGATCTCACCGATCCAGCATCCATTCTCTCAATCGAAGCTTACCGATCTTAAGCCCTAATCAATCAAACATGATCAGACCAGATCTCACTTACAATCAGAGATTAAATCCCTTTAAACTGAACCTGAACAATTCAGTCCACACGATCTGACTTAAGTAAGCCATATCATCAAATTGTGCGACCCTGAGGGTTTCCTTTAAATGTCGGTAACGATAACTCACGTTATCACGATCAGTGAGGGGTATCTAGCAACACATCACTGTCTCCCGATATAAAGAAAAGAGTCTTCCAAGACTACACCCAAACCACAGCACAAGTGTGAATCAACTCACAAGGCATGCATATTTCCTTTGCCACTAGATGTTCTTATTGGACAAGCGTGTCAAGCTTGTAACTCCAATATGATGAGCATGATTAGATCAGATGAACATAGTCATCTGGGTATGGCCATACACTATTCTCAATCATCTCATCCAGGGGGCTCCTTTAGAACATCACACTCCTTAAACAAGGAGACGGCAATCCTATGTCTATCACTAGTGCCCTAACCTGACTCAAGCTCACCATCCAAGATAGTCTATAACCATTATGTTTCAAATGATATTGAACTACCTCAAAACAATGACAATCATCATTTAGAAAACACAAGTGATCTCAAGTCAGAGGAAATGTGCCACTTGTCGCAATCAAGGAATATTCACATTGTGACAAGCAATTGAATATCCTAGTAGGGTCTGTCCAGTACATCCAATGTACCCATGAGTCTACATCTTATTCCATGCTCGAAGCATCCTATAAGATTAGAACACATATTAGTCTCAATCATATCAAGGTTGTCTCATGTTCACCAAGATATCTCGACTAAGGACTTTACTTCATGTCAGCCTAGCTGAACAGCTTTGAGACATTATTCAGAAGTACACTTATTACAGCAGACAAGGTAACAAACTGAATAACAACCATGCCTTTATAAACATAAAAGTTTATACATGATACTGTTACAATCCCAAGGCCTCAAACATTAGCCTTAAGGGCATACCCCCAACACCACATACCTCACAAGAAACCATGTTAACTAAACTAGGTGAAAAAGATAGGAAATCAAGCTTCTAAACTAGAGAATCAACCTTCGCTGCGAGTGACGTCAAGGAGTCATTATGATACTTACCAAATCCAATGGAAGTAGTGTTCCGCTCACCTGCCCATTGGTTATGGTTCATGGCCAAACCGTTGTAAAAGATTTGGACTAAAATCCAGTCCTGAAGTCCGTGATGTGGGCACATGCGCTGGTGCTCCTTGAAACGCTCCCAAGCCTCATAAAGTGATTCTCTCTCTTGCTGTGTAAAACACGTGATCTTGTTGCGCAATTGAACAGTTTTGCTTGGCGGGAAATATTTGTTCAGGAATGCTCTGGACAACTGCTCCCACGTGGTGAATGATCCTGCTGGCATCGAGTACAACCAAGCTCTGGCACGGTCCCTGAGAGAAAATGGGAATAGTCTCAGTCTTATGGCATCAGATGAAACTCCATTAATTTTAACTGTATCGCAATATTCAAGAAAAACAGCTAAATGAAGATTTGGATCTGAATTTGGGGAACCCCCAAATTGGTTTTGTTGAACCATCGTCATTAATGCTAGCTTTAACTCAAAATTGTTTGCCTCTACGTTGGGTCGAACGACACTTGAATTAAACCCTTGTACATTAGGTGCTGCGAAGTCCCTCAAAGATTGATGATGATTGTCCTCTACCATCTCTCCTTTCTCAGAATTCTTTTTAGCCTCAAACTGTAGTCTCCTTCGAAGGCGGAATGTTCGTTCAATTTCTGGGTCTTCTGGAAACAAAGCACCTGCACAGAAATTTCTGGGCATACAACGTGTAAGTAAACAATAAAAAGAAAAGAATAGTAAAAACTAATGGCAAAAGAAAAGAAAAATGCCTAATCTCCTAACTTATCAATCAGTCAATATTAACTATCCGTAATCCCCGGCAACAGCGCCAAAAACTTGATAGCAATTCGCAAGTGCACAGATTTATCGAAGTAATAAAAGTTATCGATCCCACAAGGACTACGAAGCTAAGTACTGACTTTTTGACTTGTTTGAATTTAGGCTAACAAAATCAATGGTTTGTTTTCCTAACTTATGCGGACATGCAAACTCGGAACAACTTTTAAGGGTTTCAGATTTCAACGAGTCGGGAATTTATGGGTTCGCCACTTTGACAATTATGAGCCTTTAAATAAATAACCAATTCACAGAAATTATCTAGCATGAAAGGAACTCTTCCTAAAGTGCTTACTACCTCCTCCCGAAGTGTAGTATGGTATTTAACTAGATTAACTAACTACTCCCATGATAGTTAACCTAATTAAACCCTTTAAGCTCTATGAAGCGTTGGTTAATCCTTCAAACGAATCCAAACTACTCCCGTGATTGGATTCGTAGGTCTAGTTGAAATAGATCAGACGTTGCGATTCACCTCCCGGTCCTTCTCGCAACGTCTAAGACGTAAAAATACGTGGCCAGGGTAAATTACGAGATAATCAAAATTTCAACCAAATCATGCAGATAAATTCTAATGAAAATAGCAAAACATGTATTAACTCATAAAAGTCATTGGGCTATGCCCAATCATCCTGACAAAGGTTTCTACTCGCTCATGTTAGAATTGAAATACATTATGTTTTGATGAACAAGAAAACACATGAAAGATTGCAAGAAATCACTAAAAGAACCACAGAGCCGTCTTCTCCATGATCCGAAGATGAGGACTGACTGATCTATCGTTGTCTTCAGGGAAAATGATGTAGGGACGTCTCCAAGGATCTCAAAGGATTTAATTATGTTTGATGTTATTTTGAAAACTTATTGCATTTTGATATTTTGGGATTGTATGTTGCAACATTATCTTTAATTTCTACACTTATGGTTAATGTTGTAGTTAGGATTAGTCTAGGATTTATTTTCCAAACCCTTATTTTATTTTGTAATGAATGTATTAGGTTGTTGCTTAGCCTAGGGTGTATGCACCTGTAATGCACTTACAAGGCACCTCTAAACCCCTCAACTACAAATCAGCCCTCAATATTGAAGAAGTCAAAAGGTCAACGTCAACATCTTCAAGTCAACATCCAACATGGTCAATGCCCACATCCAATTTCAATCAACTCCCAATAACAACCCTCAAGCTTCATCCACTATCAGCAAACTTCGGTCAACAATGGATGGAGTCAAAGTCAACATCAAGTCACCACCGCCAATACTCATGCAAGTCAAGGCAACTGCCACCTCTTCAAGACAACATGCAGCATCCTACTCGGTTGAAGTTTCAATTCAAGACACGCCTCTTCACCAACAGCTATTAAGAGGCGCATGCATCATCCTACTCGGTTGAAGTTTCAATTCAAGACACGGACAATAAGTCAAAGATCTTCAACCATGCGGCTACAATTTGAAAACTCAAAGGCACCTCTTCGAATGGACCAATGCATGGACAGCATGCATCCAAGCCTCCACCGAACCTTTTCACAAATTGGCTTCAACACTTATCCAAGTCAAAGACAACTCTTCAAACCATCCAATAAATGCCATGCATGCATCAAATGCCAATCAACCTTCACCACCTCTTGCATGCGCCAATGAAGCTCAAGAAACCGCCCACACCCACCAATAGAATTGCTTGAAGGATTGCATCATCATCACCATCCAAATTCAAACCAAGAGAAGGCAGCCATTAGATGAACTTGAGGAATTTGTACCGTTGAGGGAGAAAGGGGTTTAAAGCCCTTGTAATTTACACTTTGCAGGGAGTCGATTTTGTTTTTGGAAAGCTTGTGTTTCTGTTGTGTTGCTTGTGCCGAGAGTGGAGCTTGCTCCTCTTGTGTACTGAGAGTTGAGCTTGCTCCTCTCTTATCTTTCTCTTCCCCCTTGCTTGCTAAGTTAAGGGTTCTCTTCTACTTCTCTCCTATCAATCTCTCCTCTTCTCGTCAAGACTATTTCTCTTCTCTTCACGACAACAAAATTCTTGGGAGAACCTCTCGGCAGCAACTCATTTGGCAAAGGACTAAGAAAGGGTTCGGGCCCCTTCTTTCAAGGAGGCCTCAGGTGCCTTCTTTCCCTCTCAAATCTTTAGAATCGCATGCTAGACATCCCCATGTTAGAACATTGTTTCACTGTTATTTTAGAAGAGCCCCATACCTAAGGTGATTCTTGGGCATTAGGATATTCCGTCCTACATTAGAAAATCTTGCCGGAAAAATGGTTGAAAACAGGTTCTCGCCCTTGTCGCCGCCGCCGTCCGCTTTCATCCTTAGAAGCCCCCCTTGATCCGATCAAAATCCCATCTTTTATATTTAGACCGGTTTAGAACCCATCAAGGAATGGTTCTGCGAAGTTTGGTCCAAATCCGGTTCAAAACGAGTGAGAATCGAGCGAAAAACTCGTCGGGCGAAAACTTTTACGGCCCATGATGTGTTTACAACTTCGGCCGTAATTCTTTCGGTGTATAATGCTTTTGGGCACAGAAACTTTTACTGCCCGAGATGGAATTACAGCCTTGCCCATGAAAGTTTCGGTTAACTTCTTAACTTAGCCAATTTTCGTCCTCCACTCGACGTCGCGTTTACGGCCGAATCCACAATTACGGCCAAGGCCGTAATTGTCTCGTTCTTCACCGATTTTGCTCCAAATTCGATGTGTGGGCTCGTGATCTCCTCGGGAATCATGCTTTGACCTTAAAACTCTCGAAATCCTTCGTTTTTTAGCCTTTTTACCTACATTTTCACAAAAACCAAGAAAAATGAAGATTCTGTGCAAAGTAAGATAAAAACACTAAAAATAGCACAAGATCATGCAAATACGTCCAAAATATGATCTAAAACATAGGCATAAACACTATATAAATGCAACGCATCACGCATGCAAAGTAGAAAGATCAAATAAACTCAAGTAAGCAGAAAAGAATAGAAAATAAAACAAAACCTAGTCTAGCAATACTTTCAATATCTTCAATATTGACAAAAATCGAGGTCCCCGGCAACGGCGCCAAAAACTTGTTGTGTCCGAAAGTGCACGGATACTCGAAGTAACAATTAAGATATCGAACCACAGAGACCTCATTTGCCAATTACAGAATAATTAATTTCTTACTAGCTAAGCAACCAAAAATATGCAAGTAAACTATTGAAGGCTACATGAAAATATCAGAGAGAGAATCTGGGACTAGGGTTTCATTCACTTTAATTTTCATGACTAGATATGAATAGATGTTTGTCCGTCTAATTTCATTATGATAAAGAAATAATTCACTTAATAAAGAAATTATCTCGCTTTCGCGTAAACATTTTGTAAGAACCAATCCTCACTTTCGTGTAGGATCTATTCGATTATTAAATAAAAGTGAATCATCAACAAAGAACTCAAGGATCACTTTCATGCATCCGAATTCTAAGTTAATAATCTCAAGTGGAAACTCAAGGATCACTTTCGTGCATCCGAATTTCAACACAGGTTCTGCTTAAGGTTCTCCAACAATCTAATATTTAATATCTTGCAATATCGTCATGTTTGTTTCATTAACTCAATCATAGATCAGATTATCAATCATGGCATTAAACTTCTAAAATTAAGAAATAAGAACAAACCTAATTTCTTACGGTGAGTTTCTAATATTCAATTTTATGGTTCCAAGTTCTCAAGCAAATCACCTTTCGGTCCTTATTGCGAAAACTCTAAAACATGCTTGATAATATGAATCTATGGAGAATTAAAGAGCAATCATCACAGAAGCAAAATTATCATACTAAAATTATACTTGACGAAATAATGAAAGATTCATCTAGTCATTAAGAAATCAAAGGGAATTACTCCCCCATGTCCCAAAAGAAGTTTAAGCTAGCATGGTAGAAAGATTACAATAATCCATAGTATCAGAGGATCAAAAATCTAGGAGAAAAGGGAAAACAACTTTACAGCACGGCTGTAATGGAAATTACAGCCGTAATTCCTGGCGTGAACAGTGTTGGCGGCGACTTCTTCATTGATTTCTCTTCCGATGGATCTCCTTTTGCTCTGAAACATTTGGGGTATATTCTCCTCCTCTATGCCCAGCTTCTCTTCAAATTTCACAGCTGTAGATGCGCTGTACGCTCCCCAGCAGCAAAACCTAGGGCGGCGGTGGAAAACTCAATTTCTCTCTCGAAAGTGGATGAAAATTAGGGCTTTTTGGCTCTGTGTCTTCTCTTCTGTCTAAACTCTTCTTTTGTTTCCTACGGATCTTCAATTTATGGTATGGATCGTCCGCAATTGATCGCGCAAAAATTGGACTCCAAAACGTTCGAAAAAATCGCAAATCTGGGTTACAATTACGGCCGTGAAAACGGTTATGGCAGTGCCGTAATTTTGGCAAAAACTCTCGGTCCAGAAATCATCCGGAATTACGGTACCGTGAAATGCATTACGGTAGTGCCATATTTTCATCAAATCTTTCGGGTGAAAAATCAGCTCGAAATACGGCTCGTGAAATCCATTACAGTAGCGCCATCAAATCCATCAAACTTTCTATATAAAATCGAACCCAGATTACGGCCCGTGAAATCCGTTATGGCAGGGTCGTATTTTCCGTAAAACTTTCTGTATGACAATGTCCCAAAATACGGCAGCACCCAAAAATTACGGCAGTACCATGGTTTGTTCTATAGGTGCAGTGAAACCACGGTACCGTAATTTTGATTATGGTAGTGCCGTAATTTTGGTTTGAGCTCTGTTCTTCGTGGAATTTGATATGTAATCTTCTCTTGATGGTGGGAATTCATTCATGCTTCTGAATTTGCTTGAAAACGCCTAAAAATAGTGTCTTTTTACCTGAAAATCATCAAAAACCAGAAAAGAAGTAGATTTCGTAATATATGATAAAAAAAGGCATAAAAATAAGTAAAAGAGCAAGAATATGACCCAAAAATACTCATCAAATGGCACAAAATTTACTATAAATTTCGGTGTCATCAACTTTCTCATCCTTTTTCCTTTTTATGCTAGCCAAATCAGCAATTGTAATCTTGTTGCTGACTGAAGCAAACTTCATACGAAAGGCCACTTCCATGTCAGCCCAAGTATTGATGCTTTCATTTTCCAAAGAGTAATATCATTCGAAGGCTACTCTTGAGAGGCTTTGGGAAAATTGTCGTAACAATAATACATCATTACTTCCTATATTACCACATGTGGCAATAAAGTGAACAATGTGTTGGTCCAGATTCCCAACACCATTAAACATTTTGAAGTTTGGAACCAAATACCCTCTAGGATAAGGTACGCTATCAAATTATGAGGGATAAGGTCTTCCCCTCTTTTTATATGTTGCCTTTCTACCCGTTTGCATGTGCTTCACCTGGTTAGCCACCAGCTCTTGCACCTCTTCTCTAGTCAAAGGAATAATGGCATTTGCCTGAACAAGTAGTGAAGATACCACTGGAGTGTTGGTTTGTTGTCGCAGTTGTTCATGCCGCGTTTCTTGTGCTTTATTTAAGGTACTAGTTACCAATGCAATTAAAGCATCAAGATTTTTATCCCTTTTCTCAATATGCTTCTTTAGATCATCAATGATCTTATTTCTTGGATCAATTGATTCGAATGGGGGTAAAGTAGCCATTACTGGCTCCTCTTCTTATTCTTCCTCTCTGAATTGAGAAGGAGATCCATCTTCAAATGACATTTCTGGCTCTCTAGTGATGACAGAGGCCAATTTCTTTTCTTTTGCTTTCTCTGACATACACCTCAGCATGTCATTGTCAGAGTCTTGACTTGTTTCTTTTGTGTGGCCAACCACACACACAATATGAACAATATAATCATTTGCTCTCCTATATCTTCCTCTAGGATGAGCGTGCCTAACGTCCAAAGCACTCCTGGCTTCTTATACACTTCATAAATTGTTTGAGACAAAGTTTTCTTTGGAACCCTAGCTGGTTCCTTCGGGTGCAGTTCCTTCCTTTGAATTGATCAAAATTGTAGTCCTTCCACAACATTTGAATTATATTGCAATTCATGTAATGCTTTGTATTGATTTTTAACAAGCACGCTTGGCCTTAGAGTCTTCTGTTGACAGTTGTTCATTGGAAAAGCACGGCCTTGCTTCACAAGTCGCGCTTTCTTTTTTCTTAGACTTTGCCTCTCTTGTTTTCTGGTCTTCTCTAGACCAAACATATCAAACTTGCCTCATTAACTGTGAAGGAAGGTTCTTCATCTTGAATAACAACGGCTCTCCTCGACCGTGAAGCAGCTTTGGTTACAGTGATCTTGGTTTTATTAAAATCTCCACGATCCTTGATTTGCATTGTCTTCATTGCAGTAGTCTTGGTCTTCTTCAAATCTTCACGATCCTTGTTTCTAGTCTTCTACACAGTCTTGTGCTTAGTCGTCTTCATTTGGAAGCTTCCAGAATCCTTTGGTGGTAAATAAATAAAATTCGCCACTTTAGAAATAGAGCCAAACTGCAAGTTCAATTCAGTACTTCTTATTCCTTTGATGAAAATATTCTTCTTGGATGCCATCACAAATTTCCTACATAAAAGAAGATAAATATTAGTAAAAGGAAAATCAAAGTAAATTCATGGTGAATGCGCTTAACATTTCGATTTTTGGCAAATTTACAGCCATCAACGGACTTGATTTGCCTTTACCGTCTGCCGTTTGTGACGGGCTAGGTAATGATTTTTTTTGAGGTAGGTCATGACTCCTGCTCACTTCATTGCCAATTTCGCTGAGGGATGTTTGAATGATGTTCTTCCAAAATATGAAATGATTTTATAAGTATAGATCTCAAGATAGAAGGAGAAGCCATGTCCCATTGGGCGTGCCAAAATTTGTTGGGTAAAAAATGGTTCGATTTTAATGAATATGAAAAATATGATGCGACCATTATCAAATTCTACTTATGGATATAAGGCTTTTTATTTAAGTGGGTGATGGCTTCCAATGAACGCAAGCATTCATTGTTAATTACCCCTAAGTAGCTTAGGGCACCTTTTATTAAGAGATCTAAACATATAAAATCAAATAAACACAAATATTCGAAAGAAAAAAAATCATTCATCATTCATAATATTTGCCCTAAAAGGCTTACAATTTCATTTCAATACAAAGCTCATCATTAGCTAAGAGATAACTAAATGACAAAATTCAGAAGTAATCAATGCTTTTCCCGCAAACTGCTCAGCAAATCAGATTTGATCAATATGACAGATATTCGGCCTATAAAGGACATATGAATATCTTTGTGTCATTCGATAAATTTTTAACCTATGAAGGACATGTGAATACTTATCTTTTCGATATGACAGATACTCGGCTTATGAAGGACATGTGAATATCATTATGTCATTCGATAAATATTCGGCCTATAAAGAACATGTGAATACTTATCTTTTCGATATGACAGATACTCGCCCTATGAAGGACATGTGAATATCATTGTGTCATTCGATAAATATTCTGCCAATGAAGGACATGTGAATATTTATCTTTTCGATATGTCAGATACTTGGCCTACGAAGGACGTGTGAGTATTTTCGTATCAATTGATAAATATTCAGCCTATGAAGGACATGTGAATACTTATCTTTTCGAGTTCAATAGATATTATTTCTGTAAATATCTATTCGATTTTAAGTTTGAGGAATCTGATTCCAGCTGCGAATAATACTATAACAATATTAAGGAACTACGCCCCGATACATAGTATCGACGTACGCACCTCCCAAACAATATTGTTTAGCACCATGCAATAGCTTGGTGAGTTGATATATTCTAGATTAGCTTTTAAAGAGCTAAATATTCAAAATAGGTAGATGGGCCTTTTGGCCAAATGTTTGAAATAGAATCACGACCCTTGGACCAAGTGTTATAAAATCAAGGTCAAAGACTTCACCTTAGTAAATCTGATAATGTGATATTTCAATTTGAATTGAACTCAAGATTTGGATTTGAATTCTATTTATCTTTTGCCAGAGAACAGGTTCTTTAAATCTAACTGGAATCGGGTTCCATTTAAAATGAGCTTCCTATTCTATAATAATTATGTTTGTGTGCTTAATTGAATTTTGATTGAATTCTGATGTAAATTGATTTACTATAGTTAGCTTGACTAAAGTGTGACACAAAAACCAAATCAAGAAGTATTCAACTCAACTAGGACCAAACAGACAAGGTCCACTAATGACAACATGACACTAAATCGGGCCTATTGGGCTAGCCAAACAGTAATATAAGGCTTCAGGATTTAATTAATGCTCAGGTTGGACTGTTGCAATCGGCCAGGATTATCGCATTGCATACACGATAGTATTAATAAGTATTTAATAATCCCTCATCTAAATTCAATTTTAACTGAATTAGGTTACATCATTACAGCTTGTCCATGGATCAATTTTATTATAAAAGCTGGCTCAATTTAAGCCCAATTTCAGATTGGTAGCAGAAAATCTGGCAGCAATTTGATATAGATGTAGCGAATGTTGGAATGCTGCTTACAGCATGAAGAGTGATCATGCACTTTGTTTCTTTTTATTGTCGCCTGTTGCATCAGAGATGGACAAAGTGGCAGCCGACAATTACAATTGTTTGATTACTGGAATTATTTCAACACAGACTAAGGCCAAGAATTTGGAATCAGCCGTGATTAAGTTAACGTATTATGACTCTTGAACAGAGGAAGTTCATCAAAAATAGCAATAGAGTAGGGTCACAGGAAAATCACTCGTTTCCAATGATCCGAACGTAGAATGGCCAGATCCTTTTGGTCATTACTTCGCACGCTCAAGGAGAGGGTGTGGCCAAATTTTAAGCATGATCGGATGGACGGATCTCAAGCACGATAGGGAGAAGCACTCTTGCTTTGTCACTGAAGAAGTACCAGAGGAGTTTTTCGATCCTTTTTTTTTGTTTCATCATCGAAGAAAAAATCTCCTTTGCAATCTTCATCACAAATGGCCGTGATAGTTGCCAGATACAATATAAAAATTGATTTTTTTTACCGGTGCTGCTCTCTCCGTCAGTGATTTATTTTACCGGAGGTTTCTCTCTGTTATGGACAATTATTTTACCAGAGTTGTCATCTCCGTCAATAGTTTTGTTATCGGAGTTTTCCTTCTCCGTTGGATGGTTTTTGATAATTGGAGTTTTCTTTCTCCGGCAATAATTTTGATATCGGAGTTTTCCTTCTCCGTTAACAATTTTATTTACCGGAGTTTTCTTCTCCGTCACTAGTTTTGTTATTGGAGTTTTCCTTCTCCATTGATAGTGTCGAGAGAAGAGGAAGGGAGAAAGAGACCAAGGAGGGAGAAAACAAAGCTTATCTTCTGCCGATGCTTTCCCTAGTCGCTACAAGTTCGAATATTCCCCAAAATTAGCAAAAGCCGAGTCATCCCCTTCTCTTTCTTTTTTTCTCTTTTATTATCGCTTCATCCACATTCCGTTTTTGGAACCACCATAACTTCTCCAAAAACTTCTCTTCAAACCGCCAACCATGATTTTTCTCAATTAAAAATAAAATAATTTATTTTTAATTGCTTGCAAATCAATCACTTCTCAAAATTCATGGTCAAAATTGTCTTCTTCTTTCTTTGACCTAACATTCGTGAATCACAATCAACACAATAAAAATGGATATTAATATCCAATTTTAATTTAGTCAAAACCTCAATTTTGACCCAAAATTAAACATGACAAAGTGATTTAATTTCGATCAAAATTAATTTTGATAACTATGTCTCGTTGTTACATTCAAGAATAATTTTTTTTCATCTTTTTTTTTTACCTTCAACAAATGCCCCCACAACGTATGTGGTATAAACAGCATGCGCATACAAATTTGCTGTCGAAATTCAATTTTCATTCAAATTCCCAGCATGACTTGCTATTTTTAGTTTGTCGAGGTAATCATCATTTCATGCTTCTTTAAATTTCATGCTTCTTCAAACGTGATATTTCTTCAAGAAGCGACCATTGATTGGTGGCATTGGGCGTTCTCCATCTTGATCTATTAATTGATAAGCTCCTCCTTCATAAGCTTTTTCTATCACATATGGCCCTTCCTAGTTAGGATTGAACTTTCCTCTTTCCATCTTATTTACTATCATGGGTCGTCTTAACACCAAAATGTGATCCCCTTCTTTGAACACACGTTTTCTCGTTAGCTTGTCATAAGCTCTAGACATTTGCGCTTGATATAGCTCCAAATTATGTTGTGCATTTAATCTTTGCTTGTTAAGGTATCTAATTCATCAAGACGTAGTTGCATATTTTCTTCATTCGTCATGCCATGCTGAACAACAACTCTTAGTGATGGTATTTCTATTTTTAGAGGGAGCACTGTCTCGACACTAAAAACCAATGAATAAGGTGTTGATTGAGTTGGTGTTCGATAAGTAGTCCTGTAAGCCCATAACACTTCTACCAACTTCTGATGCCAATCTCTTCTGTTCTTCGATGCATTTTTCTTGAGCAACTTGAAGAGAGTTTTGTTGAATGCTTCTGCCAATCCATTTGCCCTTGGATCATTTATCTAGGAATATCGCCAATCAATTTTATGTCGATCCGCAAATTTATAGACAGCGGAATTTTTGAAAGCAAGCCCATTATCAAATATGATTCTTCTTGGAGTTCCAAGTTGACTCAATACATATTCATAAAAGAAGTTATCACATTGCTAGCTTTGACTTCCTTTAAGGGGATAGCTTCTGCCCATTTTGAAAAATAATCTGTAGCTACAAGTATAAAGCGATGACCCAAAGAAGATGGAGGTTTAATCGGTTTAATTATGTCAGTTCCCCATATCTCGAATGGTCAAGACGAGGCTGTTGGATGAAGAGGATTAGGATGCTTATGAATCAAATCCCCATGCACTTGACATGAGTGCCATTTCTTTGTATATTCAATACAATCATGCACCATGCTAGGCCAATAGTATCCCAACCTTTTAATTTTCAAATACATCTTAGGTCCGGATTGATGAGCTCCACAAAGACCTGAGTGAATTTCATGTAACACGTGAGCAATTTCATTTTTAGCGATACATCGAAGCCATAATTGTTCATATGAACATCGATATAGAGTATCATTCACAAACACATATTGTATGGCTCTTTTCTTCAACTGCATCCTTTGAGTTTTATCTTCAGGTAGAATACCCATTTTAAAATAATTAAGAAAAGGGTCTCTCCAATCATTTTCTTGTTCAAGAGTTGCTATCATGTCACGTAGTACAAAAGTTATATATAAAATATCAATGTCAAGTAGTACAAAAGATAGACCAACAACGGGTCCAAGGGCATATATACCAACAATAGAAAATTTGGTAAATTTCTTTACATATTAATTAATTGTATATTGACATATTGATGCAAATAGTAACGAGGATGGCTACAACAGTAATAATTATTTCTAGCTCGCTCTTCATATGAAAGAGGGGCTTATAAGTAATAATTTTATTTTTATTATAATAAAAATAATCATAATTTATAATATATAATTAAAATAACAAATATAAAGATATTATTGATATTTTGTTTGTATATTTATATTATACATAATTATATTTATTTTGATGGTATTTGCAAACAGTTTACAATGTTCTTGTCGAGGTCACAAGCGACTAAGCTAGTCCTCATCATGCCAGTGGATGTTTCGCTACATGGTGAAGCGGCTCCTTCTTCGTTATCACCAATCCAGCAACCTCAGTCGTGTCAATATCTGATGCCATCAAGCCCTGTGGCAATTCCCAATCAAATCTATGCACTAGATTTGCCAATACGATCTCCAGGAAAGAGAGACGGAGAAGCAGGAAGCATCTTTAGCTACTTTCTCTTTAAACAGGCTAAAAGGCTTGTGAGTTTTCTTGGTTCACAATGAGAATGCTGTCAGCGGTTTATATAGGCATAGCAGAGGGATGGATGTTGAGCTTTCTTGTCTTCCACTGCCATGACTAGGTCTATACGTAAGTGGGTAACCTTAATAAAAACGTATGTTAAAATATTAACATTTGCAAGAAAAATGGATTGAAAACTAAATTAACAAGGGAAAACAAGTAAAAGTAGGCTTCTACTGTGTGAGAGAGAGGAGGAAGACCTTTCATTCAAAATGAATTATATTTTATTCTTACAATGCATGGAGAGAATTTCTTACATATTTATAACCAAGATATAAGGCGATGAGCATGTGGGGGAATTTACAAGAGGTTATAGTGTTGCGGGAGCATATCTTGAGTTGGAAATAATATATTTTAGATTCACCCTTTATATATATATATATATATATATATATAATAGAAAGCTTACAATTTAATCATTCATAATATATTTAATTTCATTAATCACTTGGTGATTTCATTAATGGCATTGCATTGATATAGAATTGTCACTTCAATAAGCTAGTTTTTCTTTCTCTACTGAAATTTCATATTATAGATGATTCTTATGCCCCTCTATTATCTCAATGGATTAAATTAAAAAAAGTTTGTAATTTAAAACATGAATGTTATTTATTTTATTTATATTTTTTTATAGAATAAACAATAATTGATGCCCGTAAATTGATAAATATAATAATTACAAAAAATAGAAAGATGCATTAGGAGTTTTTTTATTTAGGACAATAAAAAAACTTCACGTGCTTTATTCACAACTTATTGCTTTGTCTTTTGTGCTTTATTCACATGCAACTACCAAAAGTCAAACCATACTTAATAGAAATTTCCCCTTAATTAAACATCAATTCCATATGAACTACAAAGTCAACTTTAAATCCACTACTAAGTTCTTCTCTTTTCAATAAATTTTAGATTGTGTTTTCTTAGACGAAAAACTGGAAGGAGATTCAATAAATATATATATATATATATATATATATTTCTCTTAATTTTTTGTCCAAGAAAATGCAGTGTTAATTCTCAATCAGGACAAGCCTCATTTGATAGAATTAGTTTACTTTTCAAATAATTATCAAGTTCCAAATAGATCCATCAAACTCCTATATATGATCCTTATCAAAGTACATCACGTTAAATCAAATGAAACTGATCATATAAACATTCCATAATAATTTGACTTAAATCAATCATAATTCGCCTAGTCTATGAGTGTGGTGCCCAATAGCCCACCTAACCATCAAAGATTAAATTCTTGTCTATGCCGAACTAACATGTTTATAACATGTCTTAATCTCATAAGTATAACTTATTCATTAGATTCATAATCAAGCTCATTCTAGACTATAGTCTTAAGTATATCCCTAAGCCTTATCCTCAAATTTCAAACCTTAGACCTTAAGCTTCAAGCTCAACAAAGGGCATTTGTTGAAAGTATATTCCTAAAAGGATTCCCACTATCATCTATATCCTAATGCATACTCCAGATGGTGACGCTTCGAAGCAAATACAACAATCTATTTCCTGCCCATCTGATGTGGGTGGTGAGGTCAATATGTGCTTTTAGTATTTTAATTTCATGTGTGTATGTGGAGCTAGACTCTACAGTAAATAAAGTTTATAGTGCTCCATGAACGAAATCCTATTGCAGTTGTTATTTTAATTCAGTGGGTCAATGCATTTCATTTCATCCAAAATTTGTGTATTTAGCTCTATTGGTTGCTCCATGAGTCTTGTATCACTAATTGTTGGAGATAAAATATTTTTATTATTGTATAATATGATTTATTGATTAGTTTTTACTAAGGAGATATAGTCCTGTGGTTTATTGTTATCATGTTACATAGGTAAATAGCTAATCTTAGTTGGGTTAGTACCTGTTTGGGGAATGATATTTATAATGATTTTTCTTTTAAAATATCAATATTTTATTCAAATAAATTATATAATTCGATAAGTTAACAAATTATCATGATAACTTTTTGTCATTAGTCACACTATATATTAGTATTATTATATTTTTTTTGTCTAATCACAATAATATTTTATTATGGATATTTACGAATAATTATATTATTCTAAGAATATTAATGTAAGTATTTATACTATTGAGAAATTAAGTATCATCAAATTGGTCTTTAAGGTATACTAGAAGAGCTATGAAATAAAGAAAGAGACCTAGCCTATTGAATGCACAAACATAGCAAACTTGAGGAACCAATGAGTATAAATATATACACCCCTTGAAATTATTAATGAAATAAGGAAGAACCATGTAGTAAAGAGGCATATCTCCATGAAGCTAAACTCATAGAGACCATCCCATACTTCCTCATAAAATTCCAACTTAATTCTTATTGGAGAAAGCTAATGGAATACAGAGACATGCATCCAATGTATCGTTGGTGTAAGTATTTATAGTGTAAAACTTAAATATTTTTTATAATTACAAAAGATAGCAGTGATGAGGCAACAACAATGATAATTATTTATAGCCAGCTCTTCATAGGAAGAGGGGCATATAAGTAATAATTTTATTTTTATTACAATTAAAATAATCATAATTTATAATATATAATTAAAATAACACAAATATAAAGATATTATACATAATTATATTTAGTTTGATGATGTTTGCAAACACTTTGCAATGTAGTTGTCGAGGTCAGCTAAGCTGGTCCTCATCATGCCAGTGGATGTTTCGCTACTAGGTGAAGCGGTTCTTCTTCGTTATCACCAATCCAGCAACCTCAGTCATGCCAATATCTGATGCCGTCAAGCCCTGTGGTAGTTCCCAATCAAATCTATGCACCAGATTTGCCAATGCCATCTCCATATTCGTCACAGCAAAGTTTAGCCCTGGGCAAATCCGCCGACCTGCCCCGAAGGGAATAAACTTGAAGTCATCGTCCATGAAGTCCCGGCTGCCGCCATTCAAGAATCTCTCAGGTCTAAACTCGTTCGCTTCTTCCCAGTAATTGGGATCTCTACCAATTGACCAGGCATTAATGAGTACTCTCGTCTTCTTAGGGATGTGGTAGCCGCGCACTACGCAGTCCTCAGTGGACTCGTGAGGAAGTAATAGTGGAGCAGCTGGGTGCAGTTGGAGAACTTCCTTGAGCACAGCTCTCAAGTAGGGCATTCTGCCAACTTCCTCGTCTTGGATCACTCCATTTGTATCTTTACATTGCGCATCTCATCTTGTAGCTTCTCCAAAGCTCGCGGGTTTCGAACGAGCTCGGCCATTCCCCATTCCAAAGTCACAAAGGTTGTTTCGGTTCCAGCAGCAAACATATTGACGCAGCGGATGTAGGGGACCTTAGTTCCGTACTCTAGGGGATTAGACCGTGATGTTGAGAACGAAAGAGGGTCTTGAGACGAGGGAAGTTAGAACATGTGCGGACGAAGAAGCCACTAGAAAACCAATAAGAAATGCGAGTAGACGTTTCTTGAGCAAAACCCAAACACGCGGAGAAGCAACGGCTCGAATACTAAAGAAACTATTCACCTCACGCGTAGAGCCAATTTTTTTTTTTTGCAAGCAAGCGCACGCAAACAGAACCTCCACGGGGCTACGAGGGCAGCCGTCCGTAAGTCCAAGACGCAACACCGAAGGCACAGGAGCTGGATGCAAGTTCGTTTGCAAAGGACCCGGAGCCCGGGAAGGGTTCTCCAGGTGTTTTGATTGAAAGCAGTAAATTAGCGGAATACAAGAGCGAGGAAACTTTAGACAAGCTCCTTGGAGTTGAAGGACCTAGGCCTTCACGTCGGGAAGACAACTAATACAACCAAGCTAAAAGAAACACAACCCTCAACCCTCTTTTATAGATCAAGAGGGAGGGGGTGAAACACATGACTAACACATGGGCTGTTGTATAAGACAACCAGCCCTAACCACCTAAAAGAGGGTCAAGATGCCTTCTAACAACCTGAAAAGCAGGCTAGCAACCTGAAAAGTAAACTAACAACTATGGTAGAGAATATGCCAAGTGAAGGGGCGCATGAGTTGGGGCGTTTGGGCCGCTGAACGGGCCGACTTCGGTGGGCTACACCATCTTCGAGCACGCAACAATGAAACAACAGAAGCGGCTGACCGTGGGCTGATTTTGAACATTGGTGGCGGTCTCTTGGGCCGAGTTGAGGACCCGGTTGTTATATCGATATGAGGTTAGGTCTTGGGGCGGCCTTCTTGTGATGTTGATGAGATGAATGGACTCCATGGATACGGGTGAAGCCACGTTGTTGGAGCGGATGAGACAAGTTGTGGCTGATGAGGGGCTCACCACGCCCACAAAACGGTCCGGGGGGGTGCAAGGACCGTTGCAAGTGTCGAACGGGATGGAAAATTACACCTTTCTGCATTCTAGGGCCAAATACGGGCTGGCCGTGTTGGGGAACACGGCCGTGTTCAGCGTCTGGATCCCGGGCTGATGTTGCAGAGTCGTTCACAGCCTGGCCGTGCTTCCTATCACGACCGTGATCGCGGTGGCCGAAATCCACAGAAACTTCGGTCGCTTTTACGGTAGTGCCGTAATCTTTTCCACGGGCCGTAATTTCGGGCTAGAAATCCACAGAATGGTTTACGGCCTGGCCGTGTCTTCTGTCACGGCCGTGATCGCAGTGGCCAAAATCCACAGGAACTTCGTCCGCTTTTATGGCAATGCCATGATCTTTTCCACGGGCCGTAATTTCGGGCTAGAAATCCACAGAATGGTTTACGGCCTGGCCGTGTTGGGGCGCATGGGCGTGTTTGGCTTCTGGTTTCTTAGCCGAGGCGGGCACGAGCTGGCCATGTTGGGGGGCATGGCCATGTTTAGTGGCAACGATATCGGCCGAGCTGCTCATGGGGTGTGGCACGGCCGTGTCCGGGGTCGTGGCAACGTTTGCGTTGCTGGTTGACCGTGTCACGGCCGTGTCGGGGAACACGGCCTGGCCGTGTCGGGGAACACGGCCTGGCCGTGTCGGAGGCGGCAGTGACCGGTTTGGGCTAAAATTTGCTGGGCGTCCACCTTAGGTCCTAGGGAGTTTGTCCAAGTGTCTTCTAGAGGAATTGGGCCTGCTTCAAATCCGTCTATGACTCCGTCAAGTATCCCGGGGTGGGAAGAATTCTCCTCCGGAGAATAAAGGGGACTGCTGTCACTAGAGGGGGCGCCGGTGGGAAGAGGTGCATGCTAGGGCAGGAGGTCGACGACGTTGAAGACGGGGCTGATGAGGGAGTCCTCCGGGAGGTCGAGGACGTAAGCGTTAGAGCCAACCCGCCATAGAACCGTGTAGGGACCATCACAGCGTGCTTGCAAGTTTCAATTGGCTCGAGACCGCATACGCTCAGGGTGGATGCACACCATGACAAGCTCACCAACCTTAAAATGTTGTGGCCTACGAAGCTCATTGGCCTTTAGCGCATAACGAGTGTTGCTCAAGAAAATCCTGCGGCGAATCTCATCATGTAAACCCGTGATATGAGAAGCAAATGCGTATGCGGACTCGTGGATGGAAGGGGGAGTGGGAATATTATGCATGTCGATGGGTTTCCTAGGCTGGTGCCCGAGGATGACCGGGAAAGGACTCAACCCCGTAGAGTGGTGGAATGCGCTGTTATACGCAAACTTGGCGATAGGGAGGTGATCAGCCCAATGGCGTGGGAAGTCACCGGCTAAGCACCGCAATAGGTTACCCAGGCTACGGTTCACGACCTCCGTTTGACCGTTCGTTTGTGGGTGGTGCGCAGAGGAAAACTTGAGAGTGGTCTCAAGGACTTCTAGAAATGACCAACGAACCGGGTGTCGCAGTCAGACACAATAGTGAGAGGGAGCCCATGGAGGCGCACAATCTCCCTGACGAAGATATGGGCGACGTGTGAGGCATCGGCCATTTTGGAACAAGGCACAAAGTGTGCCATCTTCGAGAAGCAATCCACGACAACAAAGATGGAGTCGTGGCGCGAGGCCGAGCAGGGAAGGTCGAGGACAAAATCTATGTTGATGTCCAGCCACGGACCTTTAGGGACGGGGAGAGGGGTGTAAAGTCCGGTGTTGGTAGGACGGGGCTTGGCACGTTGTTGTATCCCAACAGGTAACTAGACAAAAAACTTGTTGTGTCCAAAAAGCTGTTGTGTCCGCAAGTGCACGAATACTCGAAGTAATAAAAAATATCGATCCCACAGAGACCTCGTTTGTCAACTACTGAATAATCAATTTCTTATTATCTAGGCAATCGAGACTATGCAAGTGAATTATCGAAAGCTAACGAAAATACCAGAGCGAGAAACTGAGACTAGGGTTTCATCCACTTTGATTTCTATGACTAGATATGAATAGAAATTCGTCAGTTTAATTTTATCATGATAAAGATACAATTTATTTCATAAAAGGATTATCTCACTTTCGTGCAGACAATCATGTAAGGACCGATCCTCACTTTCGCGCAAGATCTATCCCAAGCTAAAAATAAGTAAACCATCCATCAAAGAACTCAAGAATCACTTTTGTGCATTCGAATTCTAAGTGAATCATCTCGAGTGGAATCTCAAGGATCACTTTCGTGCATCCGAGTCTCAACACAAGTTCTACTTATGGTTCTCCAACGTTCCGATCCTTACTTTTGCACAAGATCTTCACATTTGATAAATTGACTCAATCCTAGATTCATATTATTAAACATGACAATTATTCTGTTGGTGTATATGCCCTAAAGACCAATGTATGGACATGGTCAGGCATTGTTTGAATGTACTTTGATAGAACTATTACTCTTTATATAGGCATGGTCGTTATTATGCAGACTTCTCTACCTGCGTTGATGTATTGAGTTGCATAAATAATGTCCCAGGAGTTTGGATTGGATCCATTCTCATAAGCTATCCCCAGACAAGGTACCTTAGCAGATATGGGACAGCTTTGGTACATGTGAGACTAGTGTATGGGCTGGTTAGGTGCGGGGCACAGTAACGCAGACATACAGATGCATTGGATGCACTAGAGTGATCCACCGTGAGGATTGACTTGTCTAGTCAACAAGTCAATCTCACATACAAGAGGTTTGCATTGATCCTTAGACTTGAGGTATTCATGTCTAGATTTGATGATGGGTGTGCTTTAATATAGTCTTACGTCTCTCCGTAATTGGGAGATCAAAACGACTATCATTGGGCATGTCATAAGTCATGTAGAGACATGGATGACCAATAGTAGGATTTGCCCCTTCCTTATTGGAAGCATGATATCCACTCGGGGCACCCCACCTTATTGGTGCATGACAGGAGAGTGTGGCCACACTTGTTGAGTCATGACCAATGCATTGGATAATAAACTTGAAACTAATCCAATGGCAGGATATCAGCTTAGGCAAAAGGATCTGTAATGCAATAGGAATCCTCGTTGTTTGTTAGGAGTTGTTGCCATAATGACTTAAGTCCTATGACATGGGTAGTAGTGATGTGTTGCTAGATACCCCTCACTATTTATGATGTTTACATCATTGCCATCGTCATATGGATCCTACGGGGTCACACGCAATAGACTCTTGACGTTGCTTTATTCAGAAGCCTTGGGATCAAGTTATTGGATAACTTGGATCCATTTGGAAGATTTCATCAGCGCCAATGGGCCTGATGAGTTGGAAGAAAGTTATTGGAGCCAAACTTCATTTTTGGCAGGTTGACCCGAAATTGACCTAGATTGGTCACATTTGGATTAGGGTTGCATTGGATTAGATCCAATGGCTTAATCAACCCATGCCATGAAGTTTGGGCTAGCTCATTATCCAATGAGGCCCAATAATTAGTTCTCATGAAGAAGAATTGGCTTAAAAGGGTATAATGGGGAGAAATTTCACCCCATTGGCGCCTAGGGGCATAATGGGGTGAGGGAGGCGCCTTTGCTTCATTATGGAAGTAAAGGGCGCCTAGCCCTTCTTCCTTGGATGGAATACTTGCCTCTAAGGTAAGTCTTGGGGCTGATATGGCTTGAGAACTTTTATGGGAAGTTCCTAGGCGCATATGGACATAGGGAAGAGGTATATGGTAATGTCTTGGAGACGTACCTTACCTCAAACCCTAGTTTCTCCCAAAACCCTTACCCTAGCCGAAACTCCTCATGCATGTTGCGCCTAGCCACTTAGCCTTTGATGGTAAGAATGCATTTGAGGCATGTCTTGGGCTGATATAGTGTTTAGACTTTTATGGATAGGTTGAATGAGGTTTATGGTAAAGTCTTAGAGACTTTCCTTACTTCAAGACACCTCATCCTAGCCATACACTTGGCATGATCCTAGCCCTTGCTCAAACTGCCTCTAGTCCTATTTATAGGACCCATTGTCGCCCTCTCTTGATGATGAATTCTTGGAGACGTGAACACACATAGAGGGGCGAAAGCAAGGGCAAAGGGCGACAACATCAAAGCTTGGCGCAAACTTCTTCCTTGGAGCCGCAATTTCTTCCTCTCCCTCTCTTCTTGGCGCAAGGACTCTTAGTGCTTGGTGGCATCTCCTTGCCACAAGCTCTCTCCCTTCCTTGGCCATAGGCGCACCTTGCTTGAAGGTGGCTCAAACAAAGAAGAAGAAAGGAAGCAACTTGGCGGCATCATCTTCCTCCTCATCTCCTCTTGGCGCTTTCATCTTGGAGGTGGCGCAAGAGAAGTAAAGATACCCTAAGGCTCGATTCTCTTCCCGAGGCTAGCACCAAGCATGGAAGGGAGCAACGATCAAGGAGTCGACGCGTGGATACTTGTAGAGGGCGAACACTTGGGCGCCTTCAACATGGCTTCGACGTCTAGACAAGCAAAAGAGGTACATCTCTAACACATCCTTGTGTCTTCTCTCTCGCATGGATCCTTGGGAAAGGAATGTGTTTCGGGTGTAATGCTTCTTCCGCTGCGTCATGGGACTGCAAAATTTTAAATTACACCCGGCATTCCCTAACAGTGGTATCAGAGGTACTTGCGAGAAACACAACGTGTACATTTGCTTGTGTGAAAAATTTTTGGAAAATTTTTCGTTCATCCATGCGCGTTTAACCTAGAAGGCGCTTTCATCCAAACTTCTTTCATCAATTTTTATGGCCGAAATTTGGATTGTGTTTATGATGGATTTAAGACCAAAGGCGCACGTAGTTTTGTCAAGTAGGACGGGCATTGTGTCTTCGGACTGGCCAGGTCTCTTGATCTGACAAAATTGCCAGCCGATAGGGTCCATGAAATCATCATGAAACTTGATCCCAATTTTAGCATAAATTTGATAAAGAGAGTGCTTTGGATGGAGTTGGCGCATAAGGGGATAAAATTTGATTATTATGGTTTTTCAAATTTTATATATGCACCACTTGTCTCTTCCATGGGTTGATATGGTCATAGCGAGTGCCCTCCTGTGTTGTGATGTGGAAGCATGTTTCCACCTGTGACGAATGCTTGTAAAATCTTTCTACCACCTGCGTGTGGTTCTCCCCTTCTTGATGTAAAATTTTCATCTTTCCTTAGAATAGATGTAGAATTGTTTACATGAGATAGGTTAAGGTTCATCAAAGACAACAAGGTGTCTTCTTCAACCGATATCAGAGTGGCGCCAGCTTTGGAAGCTTGGTGACGGACTTGCGGCTGAAGGAAGGACACTAGCTTTCGGCTTCTGGCATGGGCTGATTTGCTTCAGGGACTCGCAACCCTTGGATGCACAATAACATGTCACATGGCTCGTGACAAGTTATGTGTATGAAAAGAGCTATGACCATATCGACCAAAATAGCATGCCTGTGATGGTTTATTATTTTGTCCATAGCATGCCTGTGATGTTTTTCCTTGCTGCCATAACCATAGGAAAACTGCATGCTAGAAAAGAATAAAACAAACATGCAAAAACTCTCAATTCAATATCAAGTCGATAGCCTTCTAACCTGTAGCCCTCATCAAACTATCGATCAGTGGTGTTGTGAACTGTTTCCCACCCTCGTGGGACACACCCACTTATCTTTAGAAGGTGTGGGGTGACAATGATTTCCCCAGTCCAGTTTTAACCTGGGCGTGCCTTCGCAAGGAAATTTGTTGGCCTGGGCATAACGGTTAGGACCAAACTTGACTGGTTTTTCATATGTCATTGACATGATGAATTACTAGAGGCAACTATTAAGAGGATAGGGTTTTGTGTTTTATCCAGCCCTCGCTGGACACAGGGCGCCTAGTCTGTCTTAACTAAGAGGAATTGTGCATGGCACAATTGGCTGGCATGCCTACCTAAGGAAGCATGAGACTCTCTGTGCATCTCAACTCACCCTCGTGAGTCGCGGAGACCTTATGTGAAATTAGGATCCTACTCACCTATTTCCATGTTGAGTTAGAGAGTTCTCAACTTGTTTTGGAAGTAGTGGGAGCATAGCATTTAATTTAAAGTCCTTGTTAAATGCTTTATCATTGTACTTACTTTACTTATTTGCTTATTGTAGAAGGCATCTCCTGATCTAAGATTGAAACTTTATAAACATAAACTGGATGGGACAAATTGGACAAAATGGTTCAAGATTTTGTCCAAGATACTGGAACAAGAAAATAAGGTGCATCTTCTTGAAAGACCTCCATCCCAGCCCAGTGTGTAATTCACTAATGACTGGGAGTGGAATGTCTATCTTGAACATTGTGAAGATAACAAACAGTACACTGCTCTTGTCTTAGAGTGCATGACCCCAGAGGTCAAGGTTGAATGTGATGAGATGGGGATCTATGATCTAATCATACATCTCAAAGGTCTCTTCACACCATGCTCTATAGACAATGATCAGGAGAGTTCTGTTGGATCTTCAGAATGTGTGCCTGAATCTGAGAAAGACCATGGTTCTGTATCTTCAAAGCTAATACTTCGGAAGACTGGGAATGCGTGGGTATTTCGAAAAGGATTGATAGCCAAGAAGAGCATGGCAAAGAGGAAGGGATGTAATCCATCCGCTTCAGGCATTGTGTTACCGAGGTCTTTTGTCTACTTCTTATTCATGGGTACTGGGTACCGTATGTGAGGCTCACATTGAAAGTCCCCTTCAAGGGGGAGCGCAAGGGGGTGAAACCCTAAAGGGGGCGGCGCATATAAACTTTTAGGGGTGTCACCCTCAAGACCGCATGTAGATCATATGATTAACTCATTGCATAAACGAAAAAGATCTCAAAGGGATCATACCAACGCCATTGGAATGGTTGTCGGCTTGGAAGCAAAGATCAAGAGAGATCTTCTCCAAAGATGTCACACACAAGGGATGAAGGCTTCCTCCTTGCGCAACTCTTGTGCTAGCAAAAATTGCCAAGTTGTCCTTTGTGTTTAGGAGATGAGATGAAAGCGTCTTGCTCTTCGAAAAACCCTTTCACCTTGCGCAAACGATACCTCACCCAAGAGAGAGCATCGAAGCCTAGAGGCGTTGAGTCAACATAGGCGTTTTGGCGTTTCAAGACTTCCATAAAAGGAAAGTCATCAAGACATGCGTTCATGTCTTTTGAACCATTCCAAAACGCCAACTCAATTGAACCATGCGTTCACTTATGTGAACCGGTTCAATTGAATTTGGTCCAATTTCATTTGGTCCAAATGACAAATCGAACCAAGCCAAGCCATGGTCTAAATCTCATATGAACCATGAAGGTTCAAGATCTAACCATACATCTCTAGATGCTCTTGATCTCACCGATCTAGCATCCACACTCTCGATCGAAGCTTACCGATCTCAAGCCCTAATCAATCAAACATGATCAGACCAGATCTCACTTACAATCAGAGTTTAAACTCCTTTAAACTGAACCAAAACAATTCAGTCCACACGATCCGACTTAAGTAAGCCATATCACCAAATTGTGCGACCCTGAGGGTTTCATTTAAATGTCGGTAACGATAACTTACGTTATCACGATCAGTGAGAGGTATCTAGCCACACATCACTATCTCCCGATATAAAGGAAAGAGTCTTCCAAGACTACACCCAAACCATAGCACAAGTGTGAATCCACTTCACGAGGCATACAAGTTTCCTTTGCCACTGGATGTTCTTATTGGACAAGCGTGTCAAGCCTGTAGCTCCAATATGATGAGCATGATTAGATCAGATGAACATAGTCATCAGGGTATGGCCATACACTATTCTCAATCATCTCATTCAGGGGGGCCCCTTTAGAATATCACACTCCTTAAACAAGGAGATGGCAATCCTGTATCTATCACTAGTGCCCTAACCTGACTCATGATCATTATCCAAGATAGTCTATAACCATTATATTTCAAATGATATTGAACTACCTCAAAACAATGACAATCATCATTTAGAAACACAAGTGATCTCAAGTCAGAGGAAGTATGCCACTTGTTGCACACAAGGATTATTCACATTATGACAAGCAATTGAATATCCTAGTAGGGTTTGTCCAGTACATCCAATGTACCCATGAGTCTACATCTTATTCCATGCTCGAAGCATCCTATAAGATTAGAACACACATTAGTCTTAACCATATCAAGGCTGTCTCATGTTCACCAAGATATCTCGACTAAGGACATATAGCATGTCAGCCTAGCTGAACAGCATTGAGACATTATTCAGAAGTACACTTATTGCAACAGACAATGTAACATACTGAATAACAACCATGCCTTTATAAACATAAGCGTTTATTACATGATACTCATAGAATCCTAAGGCCTCAAACATTAGCCTTAAGGGCATACCCCAACAATCTCCCACTTGCACTTAATCTAATGGTTGAGAAATCTCAAACCCATATTATTACAGTGCTTCTCATGCTTCTGCTGCGCCAGAGGCTTGGTAAGCGGGTCAGCCAGATTGTCATCTGTATGAACCTTGCAGATTTTGATCTCGCCACGATCAATGATCTCCCGGATCAAGTGAAACCGTCTCTGTATGTGCTTGGACTTCTGGTGCGACCGTGGTTCCTTTGCTTGTGCGATTGCTCCAGTGTTATCACAGAAGATAACCAAAGGATCTGCACTCGAAGGAACGACACCAAGTTCCTGAATGAACTTACGAATCCACACTGCCTCCTTGGATGCTTCCGAGGCTGCAACATACTCGGCTTCTGTTGTGGAATCAGCAACAGTAGACTGTTTGAAACTCTTCCACACCACTGCTCCACCATTCAAGCTAAAAATATAGCCTGATTGCGATCGGAAATCATCCTGGTCCGACTGGAACGAAGCGTCAGTATATCCTTCAATACAGAGTTCTTCCTGACCACCATATATCAAGAACATATCTTTGGTCCTCCGAAGATATTTTAAAATGTTCTTGACTGCAATCCAGTGCGCCATACCTGGATTACTTTGGAACCGACTGGTCACGCTTAACCCGTAAGCGACGTCTGGGCGAGTACACAACATCGCATACATATGTTGGGGTATGCCCTTAAGGCTAATGTTTGAGGCCTTGGGATTGTATCAGTATCATGTAATAAACTCTTATGTTTATAAAGGCATGGTTGTTATTCAGGTTGTTACATTGTCTGCTGCAATAATTGTACTTCTGAATAATGTCTCAAAGCTGTTCAGCTAGGCTGACATGCAGTTTTGTCCTTAGTCGAGATATCTTGGTGAACATGAGACAGCCTTGATATGATTGAGACTAATATGTGTTCTAATCTTATAGGATGCTTCGAGCATGGAATAAGATGTAGACTCATGGGTACATTGGATGTACTGGACAGACCCTACTAGGATATTCAATTGCTTGTCACAATGTGAATATTCCTTGATTGCGACAAGTGGCACATTTCCTCTGACTTGAGATCACTTGTGTTTCTAAATGATGATTGTCATTGTTTTGAGGTAGTTCAATATCATTTGAAACATAATGATTATAGACTATCTTGGATGGTGAGCTTGAGTCAGGTTAGGGCACTAGTGATAGACATAGGATTGCCGTCTCCTTGTTTAAGGAGTGTGATATTCTAAAGGGGCCCTCTGGATGAGATGATTGAGAAAGTGTATGGCCATACCCAGGTGACTATGTTCATCTGATCTAATCATGCTCATCATATTGGAGTTACAGGCTTGACACGCTTGTCCAATAAGAACATCCAGTGGCAAAGGAATTATGCATGCCTAGTGAGTTGATTCACACTTGTGCTGTTTTTGGGTGTAGTCTTGGAAGACTCTTTTCTTTATATCGGGAGACAGTGATGTGTTGCTAGATACCCCTCACTGATCGTGATGACGTGAGTTATCGTTACCGACATTTAAAGGAAACCCTCAGGGTCGCACAATTTGATGATATGGCTTACTTAAGTCAGATCGTGTGGACTGAATTGTTTGGGTTCAGTTTAAAGGGATTTAATCTCTGATTGTAAGTGAGATCTGGTCTGATCATGTTTGATTGATTAGGGCTTGAGATCGGTAAGCTTCGATTGAGAGATTGGATGCTAGATCGGTGAGATCAGGAGCATCAAAGAGATGAACGGTCAGATCTGGAGCCTTAGGGTTTTAATGTGATCTGGACTTATGGCTTGGTTTATTTGGTTATTGAACCAAATTCAAAATGAACCGGCTCATGGATGAGCGCGTGGTTCAAAGGTGAAGTGGAGTTTGCGATTGGGGTAAACCCAAGATCGCATGTGGAGAAGTGGCATGCTATTTTTGGATAGCACTTCTCAACGTGACCACGTTTTCACGTTTTCCCTCTTCACGCTTTCACGCTTTGTAGCCAATTCGTCTTTGGCTCTTGGGGCATTCTTGCGTGAACGAGAGGAAGAGACGACAAGAGAAAAATCGCCAAGCCAAGAAGTTCTCTTCCCTATCACTCGACAAGGACTACTTGGGACCTTGCTAGCACAAGGATCGCCAAAGGGAGTAGGCGACATCAATTGTGTGCGTCACCTCTGGAGAAGATCCATTTTGATCTTTGCTTCCAAGGCGCCATCTAGAAATGGCTATGGTATGATCCTTCTCTATTTGCAATCGGGTCATTTTTGTTGATCATATAGCATGCAAGATCTAGAAACCCCCTTTCCGCTGCCTTTATTCCCATATGCGCCTATGAGATAGGGTTTCGCCCCCTTATTCAAACCTTCAATTGGTATCAGAGCCTAGGTTAACGCATGATTTATATGATTGCTATATGTTTTGTGATCCTTGTTTGCGAACAATGCTTAGATCTTTATTACATGCGAAAATACATGTTAAGTTATCATAGGCGAAACTTGTATTTTGTTAGAGGCGCATGTATGAGGTTACCTTCAGTTGGCGCTTGTATGTTGTTGGTTTTCTTAAAACTTAAATACTTGCGCGACTCACACTAGATCTAAGGCCTTACTGTAAACCCTTAGACGGGTTACTAGGGTTGAAGTCATCCCCTAGGTTAGATCCAGACAGTCTGATCAGACCATCTGACAGCCTTGATGGGTTGACCAGATAGCACCTGTGCGCAAGCACCTGGTGGCTATAGGTCGACTGCAGACAGGCGTGTAGCGATGTCTGATTGAGACAACCTATGAACGCACATGAGTTAGGCCCGGGGTCACACCCGTTTGCCAGACCTCATTGTGGTTGTTCAGCCCTGGCGCATGCATGGTTGACCTTTTGGTCGACTCAAGTCAGTTAGGACTTGGTGCATGCAAGGGCAGTGGATCTGACTAGGTTGGATGAGTGGATCCCTAGTAATGGACCGTTGTAAGGATGTAGGGCAAATAAGGAAATTAAAATTGATGCCTATGGGGTTTTTCAAAAGTTTTAATTTCTTGTTTGGATCACATGCTGATTGATGCCATTTGCTTGTTTATTTATTCTTATGTGGGCTGCCCATGTTAAATGTGTGCTGTGCTGGGGCCTGCGTGCCTGGAAATTATTTTGTAAATTAATTTTTAATTGTGATCTGCGCATCACATTGCATTTAATTTATAAAATGTAATTGACCTGCGAGTCAATCTTGTCTAGATAGATTAATTTGTAAATTAATCAGACAAGAGCACAGAGCACACTTGGCAGAGGCGCATGCAGCAGTGGCTAGACCAGGTGGGAGGTCCAGGGTTCGACTCTGGGACCAGGCGCATTTTCCCTGGTGGGCGCACCTGAGCTGCAATTGGCGCTTAGGCCCTGGTTTGGGCCAGATGAGCAGCAAAAGACCCATGAAGAAAAGCAAGTGAAGACTTAAGTTAATTAAGGTCTTACTAAGGCTATGGGCTTTTACCACATAAGATCCATGCTTTCTTTTATTGTTTAAATAAGTAGAACAGCATGATTTATTTATCTTCTGCTATCACCATAGGAATTGAATGATAGTGAAGAAGATAAAAGACCGTTAAAATCCAACGCTAAAATATCAAGCTCGTATGCCTTCTAACGCGAAACCTCACTGTTCTGATTATCGTTGGAGCCGTGTTGTACCCACTCAGTGGGCACGTCCATCTATCTTCAGACGGTGCGGGATTACACCTGCGTGTTACAGAGAAGGGATTTATCGCTTCTCGTTGCTTAGCATAGCACGTGGTGGTCCAGGGAGTAGGTCGGGTCAGCTTGACCATGTTGGCTACATATGTGGCGCATATGGTAGCGCATGGAGGCAGCCATCTGTGGGGTCAGAGATTGTGTTGTACCAACTCAGTTGGCACAGTCTGCTGGATTGCCCAGATGAAGGGGAATCGCACAGGTTGGCGATTGGCTAGGGCAGCCTACCAGAGATTAGTGCTTGTACTCTCTGTGCATCTTATCTCGCCTGAGCGGGACGCGGAGACCAAGTATGAAATCTGGATCCCATCTCACTAAAAGAGTTCTACTCTTTCGGGCTGTTTTGCTGGATTTTTCAGCCAGATAAAATAGTGAGAAAAAGAATCTTTCTTAAGTCCTGATTGATTCTTAACATTGATACTGACCTTGCTGTTCTTGCATTGTTGTAGATTCCTGCAGCAACGAACACCATGAGCTTCAATGTGCGATCCCTACTGGAAAGGGAGAAGTTTGCTGGGCCGAACTTCTCAGACTGGTTCGGACACCTTAAGATTGTTCTTAAGGCAGAGAGGAAACTGTATGTCCTCGAGACGGCGATACCGCCTCAGCCCGCTCCGAACGCCGCAAGGGCGGTTCGGGAAGCCTATGAAAAGCACGTCAGTGATAGCATTGATGTCGCTTGCCTGATGCTAGCGTCTATGACGCCACCGCTGCAGCGTCAGCATGAGGATATGTCTGCTATAGACATGATAGCAAACCTCAAGATGCTGTATGCTGCACAGGCGAGGACAGAACGCTATAATCTGACAAAGCTGTTCTTTCAGAGCAAACTGGCTGAAGGGAGCCCAGTGGGAGCTCACGTGCTCAAGATGATTGGGCACAAGGAGGCTCTAGAGAAACTGGGGCATACCATCAACCAGGAGCTTGCTGTAGACATCATTCTGCAGTCTCTCCCACCCTCTTTCGATGCGTTCATTATTAACTTTAATATGAACAAAATCGACTGTACTCCGGCAGAGCTGCTGAATATGCTCTTGACTACTGAGGAAACTCTGAAGGGTAAGCCTTCAACCTCTATCTTGATGGTTCCTTCGAGGAACAAGAAGAAGGGGAAGAAGGGCAAGGCCCCTGTCAAGAGTTACAGCAAGGCTCTGAAGCAGAAGGTTAAGCGGTCCAAGGAATACAGGTGTTTCCACTGTGGCCAGCTGGGTCACTGGAAAAAGGACTGTAAAGCGCTCCAAGGAGATAAGAGGGGAAGCATCGCTTCTGGCTCAGGTATTTACGTGACTGAAGTCATGTTTTCATCTTCTTCTATATCATGGGTGTTGGACACTGCATGTGGAGTTCACATTTGTTCAAATGTACAGGAACTCAAGAGAAGAAGGCAGGTGGGACAGCATGAGGTGGACCTACGAGTAGGAAACGGGGCACGGGTTGCTGCTGTTACTGTAGGAGACTATTTCATCTCATTACCATCTGGAATTGTATTGGAATTAAACAGTTGTTACTTTGTTCCCAGTATTACTAAAAATATTATCTCCATTCCTGCTCTTGTCAGGAAGGGGTTTTCCTTTGAATGCAATATTTCAAAGTGTGTTTTATCTTTAGATAATATTGTTTATGCAACTGGTTCAATTAACAATGGGTTATTCATGTTGGACATGGAAAGTTCTATACAAAATATTGATAATAAGAAAGCCAAGTATGCTGATGACAGCACCTTGCTATGGCATAGTCGTTTAGGCCATATTAACGAGAAACGCATTAAGCGGTTGCATGATCATGGACTGCTGGGATCATTCTCCTATGAGGAGATTGATACATGCAAAGCTTGTTTAATGGGCAAAATGACGAAGTCACCTTTTCTTAACAAAGGTCAAAGGGCTTCAGGTTTACTTGACCTTATACACAGTGATGTGTGTGGGCCATTTAGTAAACATGCCGGAGGTGGCTATCAGTACTTCATTACCTTCACTGATGATTTCAGTAGGTATGGTTATGTCTATCTTATGAGACATAAAAGTGAATCTTTTGACAAGTTCAAAGAGTTCAAGAATGAAGTACAGAATCAGCTAGGCCGAAGTATCAAGGCACTTCGTTCTGATCGAGGTGGAGAATACCTAAGTCGAGAGTTTACTAACTATCTGAAGGAGTGTGGGATTATCTCACAGCTCACTCCGCCAGGAACACCGCAATGGAATGGTGTGTCCGAGAGGAGAAATAGAACGTTACTTGATATGGTTCGTTCTATGATGAGTCAGGCTACTCTTCCATATTCCTTTTGGGGATTTGCACTGGAGACAGCTGCAAAGGTACTAAACCGAGTGCCATCCAAGGCAGTTTCAAAGACGCCATATGAGTTATGGTATGGGAAACAGCCGAGCTTGACATTTATCAGGATCTGGGGTTGCGAGGCTTATGTAAAAAAGCTCGCCTCTGGGAAACTAGAGAGCAGATCTGAGAAATGTATCTTTGTCGGTTACCCTAAGGAAACTAAGGGTTATTATTTCTACGATCCCAAAGAGAACAAGGTATTTGTTGCTCGGATGGCCATATTTCTTGAGAAGGAGTTTCTTCTGCAAGAGGCCAGTGGGAGAGAAATAAAGCTGGATGAGAATCCAGAAGAAGGACAAAGTAGTCAAGCACAGTTGGATGAGCCTGAGCCGGTAGAACAGGTTATTGAACAACCTGAGGCTCAGATATCACGGGAACCGCGAAGATCGGGAAGGATTCGTCGACAGCCTGAGCGCTATGACGGAGTCTATATCATTGATAATGATGAACCCCTCACTTATGCGGATGCGGTCAGTGGACCGGAGTCAGCAAGATGGCTTGAAGCTATGCGAGCCGAGATGGACTCCATGTCAGATAACCAAGTCTGGGATTTGGTTGATCCGCCTTCGGGAGTTATCCCTATAGGCTGTAAATGGATCTTCAAGAAGAAGATTGACATGGATGGTAACGTGGTTACCTATAAAGGCAGGCTAGTTGCGAAAGGTTTCAAACAAATCTACGGGATAGATTATGATGAAACTTTCTCACCTGTAGCTATGTTTAAGTCTATTCGGATTCTTTTCGCGATAGCTGCATATTACGATTATGAGATCTGGCAGATGGATGTGAAAACAGCTTTCCTGAATGGAAATCTGGATGAGGATGTGTATATGACACAACCAGAAGGTTTCACTAATCCATCAGATCGTCATAAAATATGCAAATTAAAGAAGTCTATTTATGGACTTAAACAAGCATCGAGAAGCTGGAATATTCGTTTTGATGAATCAATCTCTGAATTTGGTTTCATCAAGAACGAAGATGACCCGTGTGTATATAAGAGGTTTGGTGGGAGCGTGATTATTTTCCTAGTCCTCTACGTCGATGATATCTTGATCATTGGAAATGACATTCCTGAAATGCATGCGGTTAAGGCATGGTTAAGGAAATGTTTCCAGATGAAAGATCTAGGAGAAGCAGCCTATGTATTAGGTGTGAAGATCTACAGGGATAGATCTAAGAGGCTTCTCGGGCTGTGCCAGAGTACTTACATCGATAAAGTCCTGGAGAGATTCCACTTAGAGAATTCTAAGAGAGGATATCTTCCAGTCAGACATGGTCTGAATCTTTCGAAGAGTCAGTGTCCACAAACACAGACTGAGAAAGATGAAATGGACAATACGCCTTATGCTTCGGCTATTGGGTCCATAATGTATGCGATGTTGTGTACTCGCCCAGACGTCGCTTACGGGTTAAGCGTGACCAGTCGGTTCCAAAGTAATCCAGGTCAGGCACACTGGATTGCAGTCAAGAACATTTTAAAATATCTGCGGAGGACCAAAGATATGTTCTTGATATATGGTGGTCAGGAAGAACTCAGTATTGAAGGATATACTGACGCTTCGTTCCAGTCGGACCAGGATGATTTCCGATCGCAATCAGGCTATGTTTTTAGCTTGAATGGTGGAGCAGTGGTGTGGAAGAGTTTCAAACAGTCAACTGTTGCTGATTCCACAACAGAAGCCGAGTATGTTGCAGCCTCGGAAGCATCCAAGGAGGCAGTGTGGATTCGTAAGTTCGTGAGAGAACTTGGTGTTGTTCCTTCAAGTGCAGATCCTTTGGTTATCTTCTGTGATAACACTGGAGCAATCGCACAAGCAAAGGAACCACGGTCGCACCAGAAGTCCATGCACATACAGAGACGGTTTCATTTGATCAGGGAGATCATTGATCGTGGCGAGATCAAAGTCTGCAAGGTTCATACAGATGACAATCTGGCAGACCCGCTTACTAAGCCTCTGGCGCAGCAGAAGCATGAGAAGCACTGTAATAATATGGGTTTGAGATTTCTCAACCATTAGATTAAGTGCAAGTGGGAGATTGTTGGGGTATGCCCTTAAGGCTAATGTTTGAGGCCTTGGGATTGTATCAGTATCATGTAATAAACTCTTATGTTTATAAAGGCATGGTTGTTATTCAGGTTGTTACATTGTCTGCTGCAATAATTGTACTTCTGAATAATGTCTCAAAGCTGTTCAGCTTGGCTGACATGCAGTTTTGTCCTTAGTCGAGATATCTTGGTGAACATGAGACAGCCTTGATATGATTGAGACTAATATGTGTTCTAATCTTATAGGATGCTTCGAGCATGGAATAAGATGTAGACTCATGGGTACATTGGATGTACTGGACAGACCCTACTAGGATATTCAATTGCTTGTCACAATGTGAATATTCCTTGATTGCGACAAGTGGCACATTTCCTCTAACTTGAGATCACTTGTGTTTCTAAATGATGATTGTCATTGTTTTGAGGTAGTTCAATATCATTTGAAACATAATGATTATAGACTATCTTGGATGGTGAGCTTGAGTCAGGTTAGGGCACTAGTGATAGACATAGGATTGCCGTCTCCTTGTTTAAGGAGTGTGATGTTCTAAAGGGGCCCCCTGGATGAGATGATTGAGAAAGTGTATGGCCATACCCAGGTGACTATGTTCATCTGATCTAATCATGCTCATCATATTGGAGTTACAGGCTTGACACGCTTGTCCAATAAGAACATCCAGTGGCAATGGAATTATGCATGCCTAGTGAGTTGATTCACACTTGTGCTGTTTTTGGGTGTAGTCTTGGAAGACTCTTTTCTTTATATCGGGAGACAGTGATGTGTTGCTAGATACCCCTCACTGATCGTGATGACGTGAGTTATCGTTACCGACATTTAAAGGAAACCCTCAGGGTCGCACAATTTGATGATATGGCTTACTTAAGTCAGATCGTGTGGACTGAATTGTTTGGGTTCAGTTTAAAGGGATTTAATCTCTGATTGTAAGTGAGATCTGGTCTGATCATGTTTGATTGATTAGGGCTTGAGATCGGTAAGCTTCGATTGAGAGATTGGATGCTAGATCGGTGAGATCAGGAGCATCAAAGAGATGAACGGTCAGATCTGGAGCCTTAGGGTTTTAATGTGATCTGGACTTATGGCTTGGTTTATTTGGTTATTGAACCAAATTCGAAATGAACCGGCTCATGGATGAGCGTGTGGTTCAAAGGTGAAGTGGAGTTTGCGATTGGGGTAAACCCAAGATCGCATTTGGAGAAGTGGCATGCTATTTTTGGATAGCACTTCTCAACGTGACCACGTTTTCACGTTTTCCCTCTTCACGCTTTCACGCTTTGTCGCCAATTCGTCTTTGGCTCTTGGGGCATTCTTGCGTGAACGAGAGGAAGAGACGACAAGAGAAAAATCGCCAAGCCAAGAAGTTCTCTTCCCTATCACTCGACAAGGACTACTTGGGACCTTGCTAGCACAAGGATCGCCAAAGGGAGTAGGCGACATCAATTGTGTGCGTCACCTCTGGAGAAGATCCATTTCGATCTTTGCTTCCATGGCGCCATCTAGAAATGGCTATGGTATGATCCTTCTCTATTTGCAATCGGGTCATTTTTGTTGATCATATAGCATGCAAGATCTAGAAACCCCCTTTCCGCTGCCTTTATTCCCATATGCGCCTATGAGATAGGGTTTCGCCCCCTTATGCAAACCTTCAACATAATGGATCCAATAGCCGAAGCATAAGGCGTATTGTCCATTTCATCTTTCTCAGTCTGTGTTTGTGGACACTGACTCTTCGAAAGATTCAGACCATGTCTGACTTGAAGATATCCTCTTTTAGAATTCTCTAAATGAAATCTCTCCAGGACTTTATCGATGTAAGTACTCTGGCACAGCCCGAGAAGCCTCTTAGATCTATCCCTGTAGATCTTCACACCTAGTACATAGGCTGCTTCTCCTAGATCTTTCATCTGGAAACATTTTCCTAACCATGCTTTAACAGCATGCAGTTCAGGAATATCGTTTCCAATGATTAAGATATCATCGACGTAGAGGACTAGGAAAGTAATTACGCTCCCACTAAACCTCTTATATACACACGGGTCATCTTCATTCTTGATGAAACCAAACTCAGAGATTGATTCATCAAAACGAATATTCCAGCTTCTAGATGCTTGTTTAAGTCCATAAATGGACTTCTTTAACTTGCATATTTTATGACGATCTGATGGATTAGTGAAACCTTCAGGTTGTGTCATATACACATCCTCATCCAGATTTCCATTAAGGAAAGCCGTCTTCACATCCATTTGCCAGATCTCATAATCATAATATGCAGCTATTGCGAAAAGAATCCGAATAGACTTGAACATGGCTACAGGAGAGAAAGTTTCATCATAATCTATCCCGTAGATTTGTTTGAAACCTTTCGCTACTAGCCTGCCTTTATAGGTAACTACGTTACCATCCATGTCAATCTTCTTCTTGAAGATCCATTTACAGCCTATAGGGATCACTCCCGGAGGCGGATCAACCAAATCCCAGACTTGGTTATCTGACATGGAGTCCATCTCGGCTCGCATAGCTTCAAGCCATCTAGCTGACTCCGGTCCACTGACCGCATCCGCATAAGTTAGGGGTTCATCATTATCAATGATGTAGACTCCGTCATAATGCTCAGGCTGACGACGGATCCTTCCCGATCTTCGCGGTTCCCGTGATATCTGAGCCTCAGGTTGTTCAATAACCTGCTCTACCGGCTCATGCACATCCAACTGTGCTTGACTACTTTGTCCTTCCTCTGGATTCTCATCCAGCTTTATTTCTCTCCCACTGGCTTCTTGCAGAAGAAACTCCTTCTCAAGAAATATTGCCGTCCGAGCAACAAATACCTTGTTCTCTTTGGGATCGTAGAAATAATAACCCTTAGTTTCCTTAGGGTAACCGACAAAGATGCATTTCTCAGATCTGCTCTCTAGTTTCCCAGAGGCGAGCTTTTTGACATAAGCCTCGTAACTCCAGATCTTTATAAATGTCAAGCTCGGCTGTTTCCCATACCACAACTCATATGGCGTCTTTGAAACTGCCTTGGATGGCACTCGGTTTAGTACCTTTGCAGCTGTTTCCAGTGCAAATCCCCAAAAGGAGTAAGGTAAAGTAGCCTGACTCATCATAGAACGAACCATATCAAGTAACGTTCTATTTCTCCTCTCGGACACACCATTCCATTGCGGTGTTCCTGGCGGAGTGAGCTGTGAGATAATCCCACACTCTTTTAGATAGTCAGTAAACACATGACTCAAGTATTCTCCACCTCGATCAGAACGAAGTGCCTTGATATTTCGGCCTAGCTGATTCTGTACTTCATTCTTGAACTCTTTGAACTTGTCAAAAGATTCACTCTTATGTCTCATAAGATAGACATAACCATACCTACTGAAATCATCAGTAAAGGTAATGAAGTACGAATAGCCACCTCTGGCATGTTTACTAAACGGCCCACACACATCACTGTGTATAAGGTCAAGTAAACCTGAAGCCCTTTGACCTTTATTAGGAAAAGGAGACTTCGTCATTTTACCCAATAAACAAGCTTTGCATGTATCAATCTCCTCATAGGAGAATGATCCCAGCAGTCCATGATCATGCAACCGCTTAATGCGCTTCTTGTTAATATGGCCTAAACGACTATGCCATAGCAAGGTGCTGTCATCAGCATACTTGGCTTTCTTATTATCAATATTTTGTATAGAATATTCCATGTCCAACATGAATAACCCATTGTTAATTGAACCAGTAGCATAAACAATATTATCAAGAGTAAGATAACACTTTGAAATCTTGCATTCAAAGGAAAACCCTTTCCTGACAAGAGCAGGAATAGAGATAATATTTTTGGTAATACTGGGTACAAAGTAACAATTGTTTAATTCTAATACAATGCCAGATGGTAATGAGATGTAATAATCCCCTACAGCAACAGCAGCAACCCGTGCCCCGTTTCCAACGCGTAGGTCCATCTCATGCTGTCCCACCTGTCTTCTTCTCTTGAGTTCCTGAGCCAGAAGCGATGCTTCCCCTCTTATCTCCTTGGAGCGCTTTACAGTCCTTTTTCCAGTGACCCATCTGGCCACAGTGGAAACACCTGTTGTCCTTTGACCGCTTAACCTTCTGTTTCAGAGCCTTACTGTAGTTCTTGACAGGGGCTTTGCCCTTCTTCCCCTTCTTCTTGTTCCTAGAAGGAACCATTAAGACAGAGGTTGAAGGCTTTCCCTTCAGAGTCTCCTCAGTAGTCAAGAGCATATTCAGCAGCTCTGCCGGAGTACAATCGATTTTGTTCATATTAAAGTTAATAATGAACGCATCGAAAGAGGGCGGGAGAGACTGCAGAATAATGTCTACAGCAAGCTCCTGGTTGACGGTATGCCCCAGTTTCTCCAGAGCCTCCTTGTGCCCAATCATCTTGAGCACGTGAGCTCCCACTGGGCTCCCTTCAGCCAGTTTGCTCTGAAAGAAAAGCTTGGTCAGATTATAGCGTTCAGTCCTCGCCTGTGCAGCATACAGCATCTTGAGGTTCGCTATAATCTCTATAGCCGACATATCCTCATGCTGACGCTGCAGCGGTGGCGTCATAGACGCTAGCATCAGGCAAGCGACATCAATGCTATCATTGACATGCTTTTCATAGGCATCACGAACCGCCCTTGCGGCGTTCGCAGCGGGTTGAGGCGGCACAGCCGTCTCGAGGACATACAGTTTCCTCTCTGCCTTAAGAACGATCTTAAGGTGTCCGAACCAGTCTGAGAAGTTTGGCCCAGCAAACTTCTCCCTTTCCAGTAGGGATTCGCACATTGAAGCTCATGGTGTTCGTTGCTGCAGGAATCTACAACAATGCAAGAACAGCAAGGTCAGTATCAATGTTAAGAATCAATCAGGACTTAAGAATGATTCTTTTTCTCACTATTTTTATCTGGCTGAAAAATCCAGCAAAACAGCCCGAAAGAGTAGAACTCTTTTAGTGAGATGGGATCCAGATTTCATACTTGGTCTCCGCGTCCCGCTCAGGCGAGATAAGATGCACAGAGAGTACGAGTACTAATTTCTGGTAGGCAGTCCTTGCCAATCGCCAACCCGTGCGATTCCCCTTCATCTGGGCAATCCAGCAGACTGTGCCAACTGAGTTGGTACAACACAGTCTCTGATCCCACAGATGGCTGCCTCCATGTGCTACCATATGCGCCACATATGTAGCCTACATGGTCAAGCTGACCCGACCTACTCCCTGGACCACCACGTGCTATGCTGAGCAACGAGAAGCGATAAATCCCTTCTCTGTAACACGCAGGTGAAATCCCGCACCGTCTGAAGATAGATGGACGTGCCCACTGAGTGGGTACAACACGGCTCCAACGATAGTCAGAACAGTGAGGTTTCGCGTCAGAAGGCATTACGTGCTTGATATTTTAGCGTTGGATTTTAACGGTCTTTTATCTTCTTACTATCAGGCAAATCCTATGGCTATAGCAGAAGATAAATAACTCATGCAATTCTAAGTATTTTAGAAAATAAAAGAAAGCATGGATCTTATGTGGTAAAAGCCCATAGAGCCTAAGTAAGACCTTAAATCAACTTAAGTCTTCACTTGCTCTTCTTGGGTCTTTTGCATCTCATCTGGTCCAACCCAGGGCCCTAGCGCTCAATGCAGCGCAGGTGCACCCACCAGCTGAATGCACCTCTGCGATGTGTGCTTTTGTGCTCTTGTCTAATTAAAATACATTTTAATCTATCTAGACAAGTTTGACTCGCAGGTCAATTATACAATAAATTAATTAAAAATGTGATTCGCAGATCACAAAAATAATAATTTACAATTTACCAGGCTCGCAGGCCCCAGCACTGCACACATTAAAGGGCAACCCACATAAGATTAAATAAACAAGCATCATGGCATCATTCAATCAACATGTGATCCATAGACAAAATAAAATTTTCGAAATCCCATTGGAATCAATTTTACTTGTCTTATGTGCCCTACTACCTTACAACGGTCCATTAATAGGGATCCACTCATCCATCTAGTTAGATCCACTGCCCTTGCATGCACCAAGTCCTAACTGACTTGAGTTGACCTAATGGTCAACCATGCATGCGCCAAGGGCTGAACAACCTCATGAGTTCTGGCAAGCGGGTGTGACCCCGGGCCTAACTCATGTGTGTTCAATGGTTGTCTCAACCAGACCTCGCTACACGCCTGTCCGCAGTCGATCTATAGCCACCTCGTGCTTGCGCACAGGTGCCATCTGGTCGACCCATCTAGGCTGTCAGATGGTCTGCTCAGACTGGTTGGATCTTACTTATAGGATGACTTCAACCCTACTAACCCGTCTAAGGGTTTATAGCAGGCGCCATGTAGATCTAATGGTGATAAGCGCGCAAGATGTAAGTTTTGATAAAACATCTACAACAATGCGCAAACAAACAACATGCGGCACTTGAGAAAATATCTAGCATGTTGATAACTCTTAGATCTAGGCATAAGCGCAAACATCTTGAAACAATGATACAAGCGCAAACAAACAACATGCGCATAGCATCATGTAAACGCATGTAAACAAAGCATCAAGTAAGCGCAACATAGCATCATCTATGGATCACAAACACTTCAAAGCAATCATATGAATCTACAAGAACCATACCTCTGATACCATTTGAAAGTCCCCTTCAAGGGGGAGCGCAAGGGGGTGAAACCCTAAAGGGGGCGGCGCATATAAACTTTTAGGGGTGTCACCCTCAAGACCGCATGTAGATCATATGATTAACTCATTGCATAAACGAAAAAGATCTCAAAGGGATCATACCAACGCCATTGGAATGGTTGTCGGCTTGGAAGCAAAGATCAAGAGAGATCTTCTCCAAAGATGTCACACACAAGGGATGAAGGCTTCCTCCTTGCGCAACTCTTGTGCTAGCAAAAATTGCCAAGTTGTCCTTTGTGTTTAGGAGATGAGATGAAAGCGTCTTGCTCTTCGAAAAACCCTTTCACCTTGCGCAAACGATACCTCACCCAAGAGAGAGCATCGAAGCCTAGAGGCGTTGAGTCAACATAGGCGTTTTGGCGTTTCAAGACTTCCATAAAAGGAAAGTCATCAAGACATGCGTTCATGTCTTTTGAACCATTCCAAAACGCCAACTCAATTGAACCATGCGTTCACTTATGTGAACCGGTTCAATTGAATTTGGTCCAATTTCATTTGGTCCAAATGACAAATCGAACCAAGCCAAGCCATGGTCTAAATCTCATATGAACCATGAAGGTTCAAGATCTAACCGTACATCTCTAGATGCTCTTGATCTCACCGATCTAGCATCCACACTCTCGATCGAAGCTTACCGATCTCAAGCCCTAATCAATCAAACATGATCAGACCAGATCTCACTTACAATCAGAGTTTAAACTCCTTTAAACTGAACCAAAACAATTCAGTCCACACGATCTGACTTAAGTAAGCCATATCACCAAATTGTGCGACCCTGAGGGTTTCCTTTAAATGTCGGTAACGATAACTTACGTTATCACGATCAGTGAGAGGTATCTAGCCACACATCACTGTCTCCCGATATAAAGGAAAGAGTCTTCCAAGACTACACCCAAACCATAGCACAAGTGTGAATCCACTTCACGAGGCATACAAGTTTCCTTTGCCACTGGATGTTCTTATTGGACAAGCGTGTCAAGCCTGTAGCTCCAATATGATGAGCATGATTAGATCAGATGAACATAGTCATCAGGGTATGGCCATACACTATTCTCAATCATCTCATTCAGGGGGGGCCCCTATAGAACATCACACTCCTTAAACAAGGAGACGGCAATCCTGTATCTATCACTAGTGCCCTAACCTGACTCATGATCATTATCCAAGATAGTCTATAACCATTATATTTCAAATGATATTGAACTACCTCAAAACAATGACAATCATCATTTAGAAACACAAGTGATCTCAAGTCAGAGGAAGTATGCCACTTGTTGCACACAAGGATTATTCACATTGTGACAAGCAATTGAATATCCTAGTAGGGTCTGTCCAGTACATCCAATGTACCCATGAGTCTACATCTTATTCCATGCTCGAAGCATCCTATAAGATTAGAACACACATTAGTCTTAACCATATCAAGGCTGTCTCATGTTCACCAAGATATCTCGACTAAGGACATATAGCATGTCAGCCTAGCTGAACAGCATTGAGACATTATTCAGAAGTACACTTATTGCAACAGACAATGTAACATACTGAATAACAACCATGCCTTTATAAACATAAGCGTTTATTACATGATACTCATAGAATCCTAAGGCCTCAAACATTAGCCTTAAGGGCATACCCCAACACACATATGTTTTACATGTGCAGGAGCTCAAAAGAAGTAGGACGAAGAGGCTTGATGGGATCGACTCTCGGGTCAGGGACGGAGCATTGGATGCTGCTGTTGATATCATCTCACTGCCTTGAAGACTTTATATAGAACTTTGCTATTATTGTATCAGCTTATGTATTAGAACATCATTCCTTTTGGAAAGGACTTCAGTTTGAAATAATAAATAATATTTTTCTTTAATCTGAGATGTTCTATTGAAGTGATACAATTGACAATAGTTTATGGTTCTATATGTAACACAAGATCAGATCTAATGATTCAATAAAATTCCTCTTATAGCATTGTCTCTTGAACCATAGAACAATGGTCACATCCAAAAGTCCATGGACTATTGGGATCATTATCCTTTCAGGATTATGATACATGTGAGCCTAGTTCAAAGGAACAATATGACAGATGCTGCCTTCATCGTAAAGGATGGAAGGACTATTGGCTTGTTGGATCTAATACACAAAATGTAAGTAGACCCATGTAAACAAGCTCTAAGAGGAGTTGTATATACTTCATTTAGGTGTGGGTATACCTTACGCAACCCAAGAACTTTGGAAAAATCCAAGAAGTTCACAAATGAAGTATTGAGTCAAATTGAAGGATCTATTAAAGCACCTTGATTGGATCAAGATGATTAGTGGAGAATTTGATGACTGTCCTAAGAAGTGTGGAGTTATCTCATAGCTTACTTAGTACACCACTGTGTGGTGAATCTCAAAGAAAGAAAAAGGAACACATTGGATGTGGTTCCATCTTTGAATAGTCATGCAAATATACTACTATGATGCCATGCAAACAGATGTACTACTACTCCATAAGAAAATATCTAAGTTAACTTTTGAGTTGAGAACTGCAAATATCCCATTTCTTCAATGGAATTGGGAATGTAATGTGTAGTGATTCAAAAGTATGTATTTATGGTGCACTATAGAGTGCTAATTCTATCCCATGGAGAACAAAACATTTGTTGTTCAAAATGCTGTCTCTCTTGAGAAAGTATTTCTTTTGAAAGAAGCTAGTGGGAGTAGATTTGATTTGGACGAGGTCCAGAATCAACCACAATATAATTCGACACACATGGAGAGCAAAATCTCACATACAGGTTGAAAGTCAACCTGAGGTTCAAGTAACACAAGAATAACATAAGTCTGGATCGATTCGATATGCTGGGCATGACGAATTTTTCATCAAGCATGAACCTAAGACTTATGAGGAAATGGAAGCGGTCGGTGGACCAGATTCCAAGAAATGGCTAAGGGCCATGAGAACCATAATGGACTCCATGTCTGCTAATCAAGTCTGGGACTTGGATGAGCTGCCAAAAGGGGTAATTCCCACAGGCTATAATAAATCTTCTAGGAAGATAGACATGGAAGGTAACATTGTTACCTTAAAAGACAAGCTAGTGAACAATAATTTCAGGCAAATCCACTGGGTGGATAATGATGAAATTTTCACCAATAGCTGAGCTTTAAGTCCATTAGGGATCTACTTGTTATAATTGCATGATCAATTATGGCATCTTGTTATGATAACTGCTTTTCTTGCATGGACATCTGAAAAGATATCTATAAGGAAATAGCCAGAAGGTTTTCATATCAAGGCCATATAGATATGCATGATGTTATGCAAGCATGTTTGAAATAGCCTGTGTTTACAAGAAGATCAGTGGGAGCACCTTAATAGTATTTCTTGTCTAGATGATTGATGATATTCTCCTCACATGGAATGACATCTCAGCTCTTCACATGGTGAAGAAAAGGTTTGATATGTATTTCGAGAAGAATGATCTAGGGAATGATGCCTGCATCCTAGGCATGAGGATCTATAGATAGAGATCCAAGAAAGTCATTGCTCTTTAGTCAATCTATGTTCATCCAAGAGTTTCTGGAGAGGTTTATATTGGATGATTCCAAATATTAATACCTTCCAGGAAGATATGGTCTGAATCTCTCAAACATGTTGTGTCCTGTGACACAGCTGGAGAGTATTAACATGGGTCCAAAGTCCTGATACATGGTATGTAGGATGGATCATGTTTTGAATAATATACTCAAGACCATTTGTGGCAAATGCTTGGAGCATAGCCAGCAAGTTTCAATCAGATCTTAGTGTTTAAACACTAGATAGCTGTGAAAGCAATCCTTATATATATACTTGGGAAGTATAAAGGATTGGAGTCTAGTCTATGATAGACAGGAAAGAATTTTGTGTACAAGGGTACACTGACACTTCGTTCCAGTCTAGTGACTATTGATCACAGCCAGGATTTGCGCTTTGCCTTGTTATGGTGTTGTATGATGAAAGAACATTAAGCAAACCAAAGTGGCAAGATTCTACAAATAAGGCTGAGTACATTGCAGCTCCTTGTGGCAGCCAAGGATGCAGCTTCATTCATTTGAACTTGATCTAGTTCATAGTGCTTGATGGTCCAGTATAGTTATTACTGGGGCCATAGCATAAGAAAAGGAACTTAATGCTCAAGTATGTACTACAGCATATCATCTGATCTTAGAGATCATGAATAAGGATGATGATCAAATTTGATAAAATAAACACAGATAGCAATCTGGAAAAACCCACTAACCTAGCCTCTAGCGCAGCGGAAGCTAAATGGGTCATACTAGAGACATTGGAACTGACTAAACACCAGTTGTCCTTGGTCTTAGTGCAAGTGGGAGATTGTTGGTGTATATGCCCTAAAGACCAATGTATGGACATGGTCAGGCATTGTTTTAATGTACTTTGATAGAACTATTACTCTTTATATAGGCATGGTCGTTATTATGCAGACTTCTCTACCTGCGTTGATGTATTGAGTTGCATAAATAATGTCCTAGGAGTTTGGATTGGATCCATTCTCATAAGCTATCCCCAGACAAGGTACCTTAGCAGATATGGGACAGCTTTGGTACATGTGAGACTGGTGTATGGGCTGGTTAGGTGTGGGGCACAGTAACGCAGACATACAGGTGCATTGGATGCACTGGAGTGATCCACCGTGAGGATTGACTTGTCTAGTCAACAAGTCAATCTCACATACAAGAGGTTTGCATTGATCCTTAGACTTGAGGTATTCATGTCTAGATTTGATGATGGGTGTGCTTTAATACAGTCTTACGTCTCTCCGTAATTGGGAGATCAAAACGACTGTCATTGGGCATGTCATAAGTCATGTAGAGACATGGATGACCAATAGTAGGATTTGCCCCTTCCTTATTGGAAGCATGATATCCACTCGGGGCGCCCCACCTTATTGGTGCATGACAGGAGAGTGTGGCCACACTTGTTGAGTCATGACCAATGCATTGGATAATAAACTTGAGACTAATCCAATGGTAGGATATCAGCTTAGGCAAAAGGATCTGTAATGCAATAGGAATCCTTGTTGTTTGTTAGGAGTTGTTGCCATAATGACTTAAGTCCTATGACATGGGTAGTAGTGATGTGTTGCTAGATACCCCTCACTATTTATGATGTTTACATCATTGCCATCGTCATATGGATCCTACGGGGTCACACGCAATAGACTCTTGACGTTGCTTTATTCAGAAGCCTTAGGATCAAGTTATTTGATAACTTGGATCCATTTGGAAGATTTCATCAGCGCCAATGGGCCTGATGAGTTGGAAGAAAGTTATTGGAGCCAAACTTCATTTTTGGCAGGTTGACCCAAAATTGACCTAGATTGGTCACATTTGGATTAGGGTTGCATTGGATTAGATCCAATGGCTTAATCAACCCATGCCATGAAGTTTGGGCTAGCTCATTATCCAATGAGGCCCAATAATTAGTTCTCATGAAGAAGAATTGGCTTAAAAGGGTATAATGGGGAGCAATCTCACCCCATTGGCGCCTAGGGGCATAATGGGGTGAGGGAGGCGCCTTTGCTTCATTATGGAAGTAAAGGGCGCCTAGCCCTTCTTCCTTGGATGGAATACTTGCCTCTAAGGTAAGTCTTGGGGCTGATATGGCTTGAGAACTTTTATGGGAAGTTCCTAGGCGCATATGGACATAGGGAAGAGGTATATGGTAATGTCTTGGAGACTTACCTTACCTCAAACCCTAGTTTCTCCCAAAACCCTTACCCTAGCCGAAACTCCTCATGCATGTTGCGCCTAGCCACTTAGTCTTTGATGGTAAGAATGCATTTGAGGCATGTCTTGGGCTGATATAGTGTTTAGACTTTTATGGATAGGTTGAATGAGGTTTATGGTAAAGTCTTGGAGACTTTCCTTACTTCAAGACACCTCATCCTAGCCATACACTTGGCATGATCCTAGCCCTTGCTCAAACAGCCTCTAGTCCTATTTATAGGACCCATTGTCACCCTCTCTTGATGATGAATTCTTGGCTTCAACATGGCTTCGACGTCTAGACAAGCAAAAGAGGTACATCTCTAACACATCCTTGTGTCTTCTCTCTCGCATGGATCCTTGGGAAAGGAATGTGTTTCGGGTGTAATGCTTCTTCCGCTGTGTCCTGGGACTGCAAAATTTTAAATTACACCCGGCATTCCCTAACATATTCTTCTAAAATCGAGAAACAAGAACTAACCTAATTTCTTACAGTAAGTTCCTAACATTCAATTCTAGGGTTCCAAGTTCTCAAGCAAGTCACCTTTTGGTCCTTATTGCGAAAACTCTAAAACATGATTAATAACATGTGTCTATGGAGAATCAAAGAGCAATCATCACAAAAGTAGAATTATCATGTTAAAATTATACGTGACGAAATAATAAAAAGTTCATCTAGTCATTAAGAAATCAAAGTGAATTACTCCCCCATGTCCCACAAAAGGTTTAATCTAGCATGGAGAAAAGATTACAATAAACCATAGTTTCTAGCGATCAGAAATCAAAAAGAAAGGGGAAGAATGAATAACCACACGACTATAATCAAAATTACAGCTGTAATAAGCGTATGAACAGTGCTGGCGCTGGGTTCTTCGTCGATTTCTCCTCCGATCGAGATACTTTCACGTTGAAACTTCTGGGGTATGTTCTCTGGCTCCAGGAGAAGCTTCCCTTCAAATTTCACGGCCGGAGATGCGCTGTATGCTTCCCAGCAATGAAACTTAGGTCGGCGGTGTGAAACTCAATTCCTCCTTTGTTAGTGGATGAAAATTAGGGCTTTTGGTGTGTCTCCCCTCGTTTCATCGAAAGCTCCCTTTTTGCTTCTTACAGCTTTAGATTTAATGGCCTGGATCGTCCGCAATCGATCCCGCAAAAATCGGACTCAAATTTGACCGTGAAAATCGCGTCTCCAGGTTGTAATTACGGCCGTATTTTTAGTTACGGCACTGCCATAATTTCAGTGGAGCTCTCAAGTGGAAATCTGTAAGGAATTACAGTACCGTGAAATCCATTACGGCAGTGCCGTATTTTCCTCAAATCTCTCGGGTGGAAAATCGACTCAAATTACGGCCCGTAAAACTTCTTACGGTAATGCCATATTTTCTGCGAAACTTTATGTACAATTTGTCCCAAAATACGACACCACTCAAAAATTACGGTTGTACCGTGGTTTTGTTCTGTAGGTGCAGTGAAACCACGATACCGTAATATACATTACGGTAGTGCCATAATTTGCTCTAAAGCTTCAATTTTCCTGAAATTTGACTTGTGATCTCCTTTTGATGGTGGGAATTCGTCCACGTATCTGAATTGCGTGAAAACAACTAAAAATCATGCCTTTTTGCCTGAAAATTATTAAAAACCAAAAAGAGTATAGATTCTGCAATAATTGATAAAAAAAGGCATAAAAATAAGCAAAGTGGTATGAATATGACAAAAAAATACTAATGAAATGGCACAAAATTTACTATAAATTTCGGTGTCATCAAACACATAAGGCTCAAACTTTGCTTGTCCTTAAGCAAAAATCAAAAACTGATCATAGGCATAGACTTTCTGTTATAACCTAAATTTTATAAATTTAATTTTTGGAAATTCAGAAATTTTATTTTGGATTTTTCTGATTTTTTCTAGAAATTTTGGAATTTTTAAAAGGTTTAAAAAAAATTGATTTTTATAAAAATCAAATTTTGCGCTCGCGGGGGATCGAACCCGCGTCGCGCGTAAACGATCATCGCCGCCTAACCATCGGGTTAATTCGCGTTTTAATATTAAAACGCTTTGGATTTTATTTATTCCAGTTTTGAATTAAATCAGGGCGACGAGCGAACTCGTCGTCTTCCCCGCGGATCTCGGCGATTTTCTCGCCGCCGCGTTCTCGCAGTCTGGAACGCGTTTTACCTCTATATTAGAGGGCTTTTGTTCGAATTGAGGAGTTTCGAAACCTAACCTGTCTTCACCCCTCGTAGCGCCGCCAGAAAGGAGAAATCGCGCTCAAACTCATCGTCGGAGTTCGAGCGGCGCCTCCTCGTGTTCTAGCCATCCAGCGCCTTCATCGACGACGATCTCTGTGTTCTGGGCTACGATACATCGTCGTAGCAAGGTATGTAGGCTTCTGTGAAGTTTTAGTGAAGTTCCGTTTGGGTTTGGGTATGTTTTGTGTATCGACGGCGGCGGCGCCACCGTCGATACCTACTGTCGCTTCGGATGCTTCGACCGTGGGTCGAAAACTCACCGAAGCTGGTCGTAGAGCCCCGCTTCGTCGTCGGGAGTCTACTGGCGAAGTTTGGCGGCGATCCGATCTTCGATGCGCCCTCGGGAGCTCGCCGGCGCAAGCAGCGGACGCAAGTCCGGCGGCGTTTAGGCGGCGCGAGCGAACTTCGGTTCGGTCCGAAATTTGGGTTTGAGCGGCGGTTTATTTATAAATAAACCGGTCGCTGAGTTTTGAAATTGATTTGAACCGGACCGAGCGGTTCAATTCCAGTTGGGTCAGTATTTGAATTTCGACCGGTTCGACCATGATTCGGTCGAATCCGGGCCAGTTCAGGTAGCCGTCGGAAAGATAATTAAATTGCCTATCTAATGGTAGTCTGTATAGCTTTAGATGAGGTTTATATTTTGTGTAATTGAAGTTAGAAGTCTCGGTTTAACTTGGTTTAGGGTGAATTTGATCGGTTCAGTGCAATTCTGTCCGGTTCAGTGGGTTTTAGGTTCGGTTCATATGATCTGAGACTGGTTCTCTAGGTTTAGGGTTATGTTATACATGTTGGTAGTTTTGGTTTTCAAATTAGAATGTTTAATGATAGAGTTCATGTACAAATTCATGTTACAGACTGGTTAATCCAATAATCAGCCAGCATCGTGTGATAAACAATTATTGGCTTTTCAAAAGGACTCAGAGATAACATCGTTTGAGGTAGGAATCTTACCTACTCCTTTCTTACAGTGTTAAGAAATATAGGATTGCTGCTTATTCCTTTGGTTTGATATATGATGATAGAATTGATTGACACTGATATCTAATTGCTTCGTCTGCTTGTATTGTTTCTGTAATTCAGTTGACCTCATTTATCTTGTTCATTGGTCATATTCTATTTCTGTATGCATGATAAAAGAAACTGTGTTGAGATATCTGATTTATTGGCTTATGAGCCTGGTTGAACGATTGTGTATCTGTGATATTGACACATAAGTATGTGGAACCGTTATAAATCTGAGATGATAAAGTCGTGATATATTTTGACCGCTGACCTGGATGATTTATTCTCCAGTGGCCTGTTTATCTGAGTTATAGTTTTGATTATATCAGACTATCTGAGCTGCCGGTTAGGGCACCGCCAGTTGTCCTCGGGACAATACTACGGATGTCAGATGTTGGACGCAACATTCACCGGGCTGTTTAGGACAGTCGTTCCATTGCATGAGCAACAGTGGAAACACACTGAAAATGAGTGCGGCTCTTGATTGAGATCTGTTGGCCAGCTTGATGATTTGCACGACATTCCTATATTATTTGTATATCATTGTTTCAGTTATTGTGTTATCCTGTTATTTGATTCCCTCACCATGTTTGTTGATTCCTACTTAGCATTTCTGCTAACTCCCTTTGTTTCTCTTCCAGGTACAGAGTTAGCTTCTGGGAGAGATAGAGTAGATAGCAGATACCAGCCGAGTTAAGATAGTTGTCTTTCGTATTTTATTCAGTTGATAATTTGGATAGTTGTATTCAGATATTGTGTTGATATTAAATTTGGATTGTTTATTAAATAAAGGTTATGTGATTATTGTAGTTCTCTGGTTCCTATCAATATTGTTACTCCCTGGGGAACCCTGAGCTAGAAATAGCTGGCTTCCGCCGGGGCGTGACAATTTAAATGGTATCAGAGTTATAGGTTTAGAGGTATAAGTTTCTGTGGGCCCATAACCCACAGGTCAGAGCTATAGGTTGTAAGAAAACCTAAGGATATAGGAACCTCAGGACTGGGTTTGGGTTAAGGTTAAAATAAATAGGTAAACAATTATTATATAACATGTTATTTTGTTGGCAGGATGGCACCAAGAACTAGAGGCAGAGCAATCCCAAGTCAAGGAAGTAGAGGCCGTGGAGGTGGAAGTCAGAGGGTGAGTGCCCACAGCATTGGAGAAGCTAGAAATCCTCTTGAAGCTGAGGTACAGTTACCTCCAAACCTACCTAGGGCCCCTACAAGAAGAAGAAGTGGGTATGAAACCTCAGTACCCTTAGAAGCAGCACCACATGCTTCCCCTGAAGTACAAGCAGCAGTAAGGGATGAGGGTGAATCTTCTTCTCCATCGTTAGTACCTCAACCAGTAGTAAACCAACCAGTTAGGTCAGCTAATATGCTGATGCAGTTCTCACAGTTAGGAAAAGATCGATTTTGTGATTTTGGAGGAACTACTGACCCTTGGGCAGCTAGAGATTGGTTACTAAAAGTAGAGCAAACCTTTAGAGCATTAGGTTGTCCAGATGAGCAGAAGGTAGAATTGGCCACATATTTCTTATCTGATAGAGCTGGGACATGGTGGTCTGGAAGAGAGTTACTTTTGGAAATGACCCTATCTCTTGGACCGATTTTAAAGAAGCATTCTTTGAGAAATACTTTCCATAATCTTTTCAGGATAGCCAGATGCAAGAATTTCTAAATCTGAAACAAGGAAAAAGGTCAGTGAATATCTATGTAACTGACTTTGAGAGATTATCAGACTTATTTCCAGAGTTGGTGACCACTGAAAGGAGAAAGTGTCAACTGTTTATTAAGGGACTATATCACACAATAAAGGAACAGATGAATACTATCCCCTTAGATAGTTTTCAAGCAGTGGTAAATACAACATTCAGGATAGAGGCTTCTTTAATGGATGTAGCTAAAGAAAAACAAATTGAAGAGATACAAGAATTAGCAGAAAAGAAGAAAGTAAGCCAAACAACTAGATCAGAAGAGGAAAGAACTTATGATAATAGAGGGAAAAAAAATCAAGAGCAGTATTTGATAGCCATCAGAGACCTGTACATTCTTCATATGCACCAAGCTTTAATTCAGTAGGGTCTGTGAGAAAATTCTTTAAGTGTAATCAAGAAGGACATTTGGCTAATGTATGCCCTTCCAATGAGATTCAGTGCAACTATTGCAAAGGTTGGGGTCATTATAAGGTAGATTGCCCACGAAGAGGATTTCAACCCCCACAACAAAGTTATCAGCAGAGCTCTAGACCTAGGACTTATCAGGAGAGAACTAGTCAGATTAATCAGATGCCACAAAGAGGATTTCAGCAGCAATCTACAGCTCCAGCAAGAGTTTATGCAGTGACTCAGCAGACTCAACAGGAAACTCAAGAGGAGACTCCGGACTTGGTGTAATTCTTAGTTTTCATAGTTATGCTATTATTTTTTGTGTATTCTGAATTTGGAGGACCAAATTCTTTTTAAGGGGTGGATAATGTTATAACCTAAATTTTATAAATTTAATTTTTAGAAATTTAGAAATTTTATTTTGGATTTTTCTGATTTTTTCTAGAAATTTTTGGAATTTTTAAAAGGTTTAAAAAAATTTGATTTTTATAAAAATCAAAATTTGCGCTCGCGGGGGATCGAACCCGCGTCGCGCGTAAACGATCGTCGCCGCCTAACCATCGGGTTAATTCGCGTTTTAATATTAAAACGCTTCGGATTTTATTTATTCCAGTTTTGAATTAAATCAGGGCGACGAGCAAACTCGTCGTCTTCCCCGCGGATCTCGGCGATTTTCTCGCCGCCGCGTTCTCGTAGTCTGGAACGCGTTTTACCTCTATATTAGAGGGCTTTTGTTCGAATTGAGGAGTTTCGAAACCTAACTTGTCTTCACCCCTCGAAGCGCCGCCAGAAAGGAGAAATCGCGCTCAAACTCATCGTCGGAGTTCGAGCGGCGCCGCCTCATGTTCCAGCCATCCAGCGCCTTCATCGACGACGATCTCTGTGTTCTGGGCTACGATACATCGTCGTAGCAAGGTATGTAGGCTTCTGTGAAGTTTTAGTGAAGTTCCGTTTGGGTTTGGGTATGTTTTGTGTATCGATGGCGGCGGCGCCACCGTCGATACCTGCTGTCGCTTCGGATGCTTCGACCGTGGGTCGAAAACTCACCGAAGCTGGTCGTAGAGCCCCGCTTCGTCGTCGGGAGTCTACTGGCAAAGTTTGGCGGCGATCCGATCTTCGACGCGCCCTCGGGAGCTCGCCGGCGCAAGCAGCGGACGCAAGTCCGGCGGCCTTGTGCGGCGGCGTTTGGGCGGCGCGAGCGAACTTCGGTTCGGTCCGAAATTTGGGTTTGAGCGGCGGTTTATTTATAAATAAACCGGTCGCTGAGTTTTGAAATTGATTTGAACCGGACCGAGCGGTTCAATTCCAGTTGGGTCAGTACTTGAATTTCGACCGGTTCGACTATGATTCAGTCGAATCCGGGCCGGTTCAGGTAGCCGTCGGAAAGATAATTAAATTGCCTATCTAATGGTAGTCTGTATAGCTTTAGATGAGGTTTATATTTTGTGTAATTGAAGTTAGAAGTCTCGGTTTAACTTGGTTCAGGGTGAATTTGATCGGTTCAGTGCAATTCTGTCCGGTTCAGTGGGTTTTAGGTTCGGTTCATATGATCTGAGACTGGTTCTCTAGGTTTAGGGTTATGTTATACATGTTGGTAGTTTTGGTTTTCAAATTAGAATGTTTAATGATAGATTTCATGTACAAATTCATGTTACAGAGTGGTTAATCCAATAATCAGCCTGCATCGTGTGATAAACAATTATTGGCTTTTCAAAAGGACTCAAAGATAACATTGTTTGAGGTAGGAATCTTACCTACTCCTTTCTTACAGTGTCAAGAAATATAGGATTGTTGCTTATTCCTTTGGTTTGATATATGATGATAGAATTGATTGACACTGATATCTAATTGCTTCGTCTGCTTGTATTGTTTCTGTAATCCAGTTGACCTCATATATCTTGTTCATTGGTCATATTCTATTTCTGTATGCATGATAAAAGAAACTGTGTTGAGATATCTGATTTATTGGCTTATGAGCCTGGTTGAACGATTGTGTATCTGTGTTATTGACACATAAGTATGTGGAACCGTTATAAATCTGAGATGATAAAGTCGTGATATATTTTGACCGCTGACCTAGATGATTTATTCTCCAGTGGCCTGTTTATCTGAGTTATAGTTCTGATTATATCAGACTTTTTGAGCTGCCGGTTAGGGCACCGCCAGTTGTCCTCGGGACAATACTACGGATGTCAGATGTTGGACGCAACATTCACCGGGTTGTTTAGGACAGTCGTTCCATTGCATGAGCAACAGTGGAAACACTCTGAAAATGAGTGCGGCTCTTGATTGAGATCTGTTGGCCAGCTTGATGATTTGCACGACATTCCTATATTATTTGTATATCATTGTTTCAGTTATTGTGTTATCCTGTTATTTGATTCCCTCACCATGTTTGTTGATTCCTACTTAGCATTTCTGCTAACTCCCTTTGTTTCTCTTCCAGGTACAGAGTTAGCTTCTGGGAGGGATAGAGTAGATAGCAGATACCAGCCGAGTTAAGATAGTTGTCTTTCGTATTTTATTCAGTTGATAATTTGGATAGTTGTATTCAGATATTGTGTTGATATTAAATTTGGATTGTTTATTAAATAAAGGTTATTTGATTATTGTAGTTCTCTGGTTCCTATCAATATTGTTACTCCCTGGGGAACCCTGAGCTAGAAATAGCCGGCTTCCGCCGGGGCGTGACACTTTCTCGTGAAGAATAAATTTCTAAAATACAATCACTAATGAAAAATTTTCATTAATGGACTCATAAAATTTTAAATAGACATATCATTATTTGAGTTCAATTCTCAAGATTCATAACTTAATCAAATAAAACTTTGCAACTTGTACAAAAATAGAATCTCGATCTCATGAATTCATCCAATTTTCAGTTGAAGTCTATCATGTTTTTGTTTACAGGAATATGATATCCAAAATCTTTTTTCCACTCAAAATTTACTTTTCTCTTATATATTTTTTTTTCCTTTTTGGATGGCATGTACCCACATAGATACACACTTTTTATTTGGACTTCAACTTTTATCTTTGGTACCACTGTCGATATTACATAGTGCCAAGTAGAGGAGTCATTTTCTTTTTCTCTCTTTATTTATCTTTGTAGACTTCAACCCATGTCCTTTGGTACCACTGTCAATTTTACACAGTGCCAAGTAGGGGAGTCACTCACTATTTTTGGATCTTGGATTCTTTATTCCCAACAAATAGCAAATAGACTAAACATCAATTAGATTGATCAATTGACATCATTTCAAAAATCATACTCATATGCTGATTTTATTCAAAAAAATAGTTTCACTTTTAAATCAAATTCTTCAAATAATATATCTCTCTAAAATCTCACTCATCAACCAATGAAAAATTTCAAAAGTAGATATATATAAGGGAAATAAATTCAACATGATAGATCTAGACTTAATCACATGCATGAATTTATTTATCATCAAGAGGATTATCACAAAATAATCAGAAAACATTGGGTAGAAGAAGTTTTTGAGGATAAAACATCGATGGAATGAGAAAATTGAACTTTTGAAGATGTGAATTAGAATTAAACAATTGTTATTTTGTACCCAGTATTACCAAAAATATTATCTCTATTCCTGCTCTTGTTAGGAAAGGGTTTTCCTTTGAATGCAAGATTTCAAAGTGTTATCTTACTCTTGATAATATTGTTTATGCTACTGGTTCAATTAACAATGGGTTATTATGTTGGACATGGAATATTCTATACAAAACATTGATAATAAGAAAGCCAAGTATGCTGATGACAGCACCTTGCCATGACATAGTCGTTTAGGCCATATTAACAAGAAGCGCATTAAGCGGTTGCATGATCATGGACTGCTGGGATCATTCTCCTATGAGGAGATTGATACATGCAAAGCTTGTTTAATGGGTAAAATGACGAAGTCACCTTTTCCTCATAAAGGTCAAAGTGCTTCAGGTTTACTTGACCTTATACACAGTGATGTGTGTGGGCCATTTAGTAAACATGCCAGAGGTGGCTATTCGTACTTCATTACCTTTACTGATGATTTCAGTAGATATGGGTATGTCTATCTGATGAGACATAAAAGTGAATCTTTTGACAAGTTCAAAGAGTTCAAAAAATGAAGTACAGAATCAGCTAGGCCGAAATATCAAGGCACTTCGTTCTGATCGAGGTGGAGAATACTTGAGTCATGCGTTTACTGACTATCTAAAAGAGTGTGGGATTATCTCACAGCTCACTCCGCCAGGAACACCGCAATGGAATGGTGTGTCCGAGAGGAGGAACAGAACCTTACTGGATATGGTTCGTTCTATGATGAGTCAGGCTACTCTACCTTACTCCTTTTGGGGTTTTGCACTGGAAACAGCTGCAAAGGTACTAAACCGAGTGCCATCCAAGGCCGTTTCAAAGACTCCATATGAGTTATGGTATGGGAAACAGCCTAGCTTGACATTTATCAGGATCTGGGGTTGCGAGGCTTATGTCAAAAAGCTCGCCTCTGGGAAACTAGAGAGCAGATCTGAGAAATGTATCTTTGTCGGATACCCTAAGGAAACTAAGGGTTATTATTTCTACGATCTCAAAGAGAACAAGGTATTTGTTGCTCGGACGGCCATCTTTCTTGAGAAGGAATTTCTTCTGCAAGAGGCCAGTGGGAGAGAAATAAAGCTGGATGAGAATCCAGAGAAAGGGCAAAGTAGTCAAGCACAGTTGGATGAGCCTGAGCCAGTTGAGCAGGTTATTGAACAACCTGAGGCTCAGATATCACGGGAACCGCGAAGATCGGGAAGGATCCGTCATCAGCCTGAGCGCTATGACGGAGTCTACATCATTGATAATGATGAACCCCTCACTTATGCGGATGCGGTCAGTGGACCGGAGTCAGCTAGATGGCTTGAAGCTATGCGAGCCGAGATGGACTCCATGTCAGATAACCAAGTCTGGGATTTGGTTGATCCGCCTCCGGGAGTTATCCCTATAGGCTGTAAATGGATCTTCAAGAAGAAGATTGACATGGATGGTAACGTGGTTACCTATAAAGGCAGGCTAGTTGCGAAAGGTTTCAAACAAATCTACGGGATAGATTATGATGAAACTTTCTCTCCTGTAGCCATGTTTAAGTCTATTCGGATTCTTTTCGCGATAGCTGCATATTATGATTATGAGATCTGGCAAATGGATGTGAAGACCGCTTTCCTTAATGGAAATCTGGATGAGGATGTGTATATGACACAACCAGAAGGTTTCACTAATCCATCAGATCGTCATAAAATATGCAAGTTAAAGAAGTCCATTTATGGACTTAAACAAGCATCTAGAAGCTGGAATATTCGTTTTGATGAATCAATCTCTGAGTTTGGTTTCATCAAGAATGAAGATGACCCGTGTGTATATAAGAGGTTTAGTGGGAGCGTAATTACATTCCTAGTCCTCTACGTCGATGATATCTTAATCATTGGAAACGATATTCCTGAACTGCATGCTGTTAAAGCATGGTTAGGAAAATGTTTTCAGATGAAAGATCTAGGAGAAGCAGCCTATGTATTAGGTGTGAAGATCTACAGGGATAGATCTAAGAGGCTTCTCGGGCTGTGCCAGAGTACTTACATCGATAAAGTCCTGGAGAGATTTCATTTAGAGAATTCTAAAAGAGGATATCTTCCAGTCAGACATGGTCTGAATCTTTCAAAGAGTCAGTGTCCACAAACACAGACTGAGAAAGATGAAATGGACAATACGCCTTATGCTTCGGCTATTGGGTCCATTATGTATGCGATGTTGTGTACTCGCCCAGACGTCGCTAACGGGTTAAGCGTGACCAGTCGATTCCAAAGTAATCCAGGTTTGGCGCACTGGATTGCGGTCAAGAACATTTTAAAATATCTGCGGAGGACCAAAGATATGTTCTTGATATATGGTGGTCAGGAAGAACTCAGTATAGAAGGATATACTGACGCTTTGTTCCAGTCGGACCAGGATGATTTCCGATCGCAATCAGGCTATGTTTTTAGCTTGAATGGTGGAGCAGTGGTGTGGAAAAGTTTCAAACAGTCTACTGTTGCTGATTCCACAACAGAAGCCGAGTATGTTGCAGCCTCGGAAGCATCCAAGGAGGCAGTGTGGATTCGTAAGTTCATTCAGGAACTTGGTGTCGTTCCTTCGAGTGCAGATCCTTTGGTTATCTTCTGTGATAACACTGGAGCTATAGCACAAGCAAAGGAACCACGGTCGCACCAGAAGTCCAAGCACATACAGAGACGGTTTCACTTGATCCGGGAGATCATTGATCGTGGTGAGATCAAAATCTGCAAGGTTCATACAGATGACAATCTGGCTGACCCGCTTACCAAGCCTCTGGCGCAGCAGAAGCATGTGAAGCACTGTAATAATATGGGTTTGAGATTTCTCAACCATTAGATTAAGTGCAAGTGGGAGATTGTTGGGGTATGCCCTTAAGGCTAATGTTTGAGGCCTTGGGATTGTATCAGTATCATGTATAAACTCTTTTGTTTATAAAGGCAATGGTTATTATTCAGGTTGTTACATCATCTGCTGCAATGTGTGTTCTTCTGAATAATGTCTCAATGCTATTCAGCTAGGCTGACATGCTATATGTCCTTAGTCGAGATATCTTGGTGAACATGAGACAGCCTTGATATGATTGAGACTAATATGTGTTCTAATCTTATAGGATGCTTCGAGCATGGAATAAGATGTAGACTCATGGGTACATTGGATGTACTGGACAGACCCTACTAGGATATTCAATTGCTTGTCACAATGTGAATAATCCTTGTTTGCAACAAGTGGCACATGTCCTCTGACTTGAGATCACTTGTGTTTCCAAATGATGATTGTCATTGTTTTGAGATAGTTCAATATCATTTGAAACATAATGGTTATAGACTATCTTGGATAATGATCATGAGTCAGGTTAGGGCACTAGTGATAGATACAGGATTGCCGTCTCCTTGTTTAAGGAGTGTGATGTTCTAAAGGGGCCCCCCTGAATGAGATGATTGAGAATAGTGTATGGCCATACCCTGATGACTATGTTCATCTGATCTAATCATGCTCATCATATTGGAGCTACAGGCTTGACATGCTTGTCCAATAAGAACATCCAGTGGCAAAGGAAACATGTATGCCTAGTGAAGTGGATTCACACTTGTGCTGTGGTTTGGGTGTAGTCTTGGAAGACTCTTTCCTTTATATTGGGAGACAGTGATGTGTTGCTAGATACCCCTCACTGATCGTGATAACAAAAGTTATCGTTACCGACATTTAAAGGAAACCCTCAGGGTCGCACAATTTGATGATATGGCTTACTTAAGTCAGATCGTGTGGACTGAATTGTTTGGGTTCAGTCTGAAGGGATTTGATCTCTGATTATAAGTGAGATCTGGTCTGATCATGTTTGATTGATTAGGGCTTGAGATCGGTAAGCTTCGATCGAGAGATTTGATGCTAGATCGGTGAGATCAAGAGCATCAAGAGATCAACGGTTAGATCTTGAACCTTTAGGGTTTATTGTGATCTAGACCATATGGCTTGGGTTAATTGGTCTTGGACCAAACCGACATTGAACCGGCTCATGAATGAGCGCATGGTTCATGGGAGATGAGTTAAGCGCTTGGTTCACTTAAGGGTGAACGCTTGAGCCTTGACTACTTTCCATTTTGGGAATTCGGTTTCCAAATGGATTGTATGTAACGCCTCCACATTAGTGTGGGAGGTTACTCTCTCGCCGAACTCTCTCTTGTGTAGGTTTCTCCATCTTTCGGTGGAGAGCGCTTGACGAAAAGAAGAGAAGGAAGTCTCGGCCAAGCTTGATCTCTCATCATCCTCACGCGACAAGGACCCTTTGAAGCACTTTGCTAGCACAAAGGATTCAAAGGAGCAAGCCATCTTCATTTGTTGTGTGCGTCACCTTTGGAGAAGGAGCACTTGCGTCTTTGCTTCCAAGGCACCATCCATTCGATGGCATTGGTATGATCTCCTTCTTGATCTATTCAATCTATCAAAGTTGATCATATGAGCATATAAGCGATTGTGTTGTTGAAACCCTAGCAAAACATGCATGCGCCCCCTAAATTAGGGTTTCATCTGCTTGCGCTCCCCCTTGAAGGGGACTCTTCAATTGGTATCAGAGCTAGGATCTTATATGGTTCATATGATTGCTATGTATGTTATGTGATCCTTGTATGCTTAGATCTTCCTTACATGCGAGATTTACATGTAAAGTTTATACATGCCGAAACTTGTATGTTTCCTTGGCGCATGTATGTTGGTTGCGCTTCTATTATGTTGTTGTAGTTGTTTTTCTAAAAAAACTAAATGACATGCGCGACTTTCACTAGATCCAAGCCGCACCTACAATAAACCCTTAGATGGGTTGATGGGGTTGAAAGCATCATCTAGTATAGATCAAATTAGTCTGATCAGACCATCTGACAGCCTAGATGGATCGACCAGATGGCACCTGTGCGTAAGCACGAGGTGGCTATAGGTCGATTGCATCACAGGCGTGTAGCGAGGTCTGGTTGAGACAACCAACGAACACACATGAGTTAGGCCCGGGGTCACACCCGCTTGCCAGAACTCATGTTGGCTGTTCAGCCCTTGGCGCATGCATGGTTGACCATTAGGTCAACTCGAGTCAGTTAGGACTTGGTGCATGCAAGGGCATGGATCTAACTAGATTGATGAGTGGATCCCTATCAATGGACCGTTGTAAGGTTGTAGGGCACATAAGAAAATTAAAATTGATGCCAATGGGTTTTCGAAATTTTATTTTCTTTGTAATGGATCACATGATTGATTGAATGATGCCATGATGCTTGTTTATTTAATCTTATGTGGGTTGCCCTTTAATGTGTGCTGTGCTGGGGCCTGCGAGCCTAGTAAATTGTAAATTATTATTTTTGTGATCTGCGAATCACATTTTTAATTAATTTATTGTATAATTGACCTGCGAGTCAAACTTGTCTAGATAGATTAAAATGTAGTTTAATTAGACAAGAGCACAAAAGCATACATCGCAGAGGTGCATTCAGCTGGTGGGCGCACCTGAGCTGCATTGAGCGCTAGGGCCCTGGGTTGGACCAGATGAGATGCAAAAGACCCAACAAGAGCAAGTGAAGACTTAAGTTGATTTAAGGTCTTACTTAGGCTCTATGGGCTTTTACCACATAAGATCAGCATGCTTTCTACTTATTGCTTATAATTAGAATTGCATGTTTAGTTATCTTCTGCTATCACCATAGGGTTTGCATGATAGGTAAGAAGATAAAAGACTGTTAAAATCCAACGCTTAAATATCAAGCTCGATAGCCTTCTGACGCGAAACCTCACTGTTCTGACTATCGTTGGAGCCGTGTTGTACCCACTCAGTGGGCACGTCCATCTATCTTCAGACGGTGCGGGATTACACCTGCGTGTTACAGAGAAGGGATTTATCGCTTCTCGTTGCTCAGCATTGCACGTGGTGGTCCAGGGAGTAAGTCGGGTTAGCTTGACCATGTAGGCTACATATGTGGCGCATATGGTAGCACATGGAGGCAGCCATCTGTGGGATCAGAGACTGTGTTGTACCAACTCAGTTGGCACAGTCTGCTGGATTGCCCAGATGAAGGGGAATCGCACGGGTTGGCGATTGGCAGGGACTGCCTACCAGAAATTAGTGCTTGTACTCTCTGTGCATCTTATCTCGCTTGAGCGGGACGCGGAGACCAAGTATGAAATCTGGATCCCATCTCACTAAAAGAGTTCTACTCTTTCGGGCTGTTTTGCTGGATTTTTCAGCCAGATAAAATAGTGAGAAAAAGAATCATTCTTAAGTCCTGATTGATTCTTAACATTGATACTGACCTTGCTGTTCTTGCATTGTTGTAGATTCCTGCAGCAACGAACACCATGAGCTTCAATGTGCGATCCCTACTGGAAAGGGAGAAGTTTGCTGGGCCAAACTTCTCAGACTGGTTCGGACACCTTAAGATCGTTCTTAAGGCAGAGAGGAAACTGTATGTCCTCGAGACGGCTGTGCCGCCTCAACCCGCTGCGAACGCCGCAAGGGCGGTTCGTGATGCCTATGAAAAGCATGTCAATGATAGCATTGATGTCGCTTGCCTGATGCTAGCGTCTATGACGTCACCGCTGCAGCGTCAGCATGAGGATATGTCGGCTATAGAGATTATAGCGAACCTCAAGATGCTGTATGCTGCACAGGCGAGGACTGAACGCTATAATCTGACCAAGCTTTTCTTTCAGAGCAAACTGGCTGAAGGGAGCCCAGTGGGAGCTCACGTGCTCAAGATGATTGGGCACAAGGAGGCTCTGGAGAAACTGGGGCATACCATCAACCAGGAGCTTGCTGTAGACATTATTCTGCAGTCTCTCCCGCCCTCTTTCGATGCGTTCATTATTAACTTTAATATGAACAAAATCGATTGTACTCCGGCAGAGCTGCTGAATATGCTCTTGACTATTGAGGAGACTCTGAAGGGAAAGCCTTCAACCTATGTCTTAATGGTTCCTTCTAGGAACAAGAAGAAGGGGAAGAAGGGCAAAGCCCCTGTCAAGAACTACAGTAAGGCTCTGAAACAGAAGGTTAAGCGGTCAAAGGACAACAGGTGTTTCCACTGTGGCCAGCTGGGTCACTGGAAAAAGGACTGTAAAGCGCTCCAAGGAGATAAGAGGGGAAGCATCGCTTCTGGCTCAGGTATATACGTGACGGAAGTCATGGTTTCATCTTCTTCTATTTCATGGGTGTTGGACACTGCATGTGGAGTTCACATTTGTTCAAATGTACAGGAACTCAAGAGAAGAAGACAGGTGGGACAACATGAGGTGGACCTACGAGTTGGAAACGGGGCACGGGTTGCTGCTGTTGCTGTAGGGGATTATTACATCTCATTACCATCTGGCATTGTATTAGAATTAAACAATTGTTATTTTGTACCCAGTATTACCAAAAATATTATCTCTATTCCTGCTCTTGTCAGGAAAGGGTTTTCCTTTGAATGCAAGATTTCAAAGTGTTATCTTACTCTTGATAATATTGTTTATGCTACTGGTTCAATTAACAATGGGTTATTCATGTTGGACATGGAATATTCTATACAAAACATTGATAATAAGAAAGCCAAGTATGCTGATGACAGCACCTTGCTATGGCATAGTCGTTTAGGCCATATTAACAAGAAGCGCATTAAGCGGTTGCATGATCATGGACTGCTGGGATCATTCTCCTATGAGGAGATTGATACATGCAAAGCTTGTTTAATGGGTAAAATGACGAAGTCACCTTTTCCTCATAAAGGTCAAAGTGCTTCAGGTTTACTTGACCTTATACACAGTGATGTGTGTGGGCCATTTAGTAAACATGCCAGAGGTGGCTATTCGTACTTCATTACCTTTACTGATGATTTCAGTAGATATGGGTATGTCTATCTGATGAGACATAAAAGTGAATCTTTTGACAAGTTCAAAGAGTTCAAAAAATGAAGTACAGAATCAGCTAGGCCGAAATATCAAGGCACTTCGTTCTGATCGAGGTGGAGAATACTTGAGTCATGCGTTTACTGACTATCTAAAAGAGTGTGGGATTATCTCACAGCTCACTCCGCCAGGAACACCGCAATGGAATGGTGTGTCCGAGAGGAGGAACAGAACCTTACTGGATATGGTTCGTTCTATGATGAGTCAGGCTACTCTACCTTACTCCTTTTGGGGTTTTGCACTGGAAACAGCTGCAAAGGTACTAAACCGAGTGCCATCCAAGGCCGTTTCAAAGACTCCATATGAGTTATGGTATGGGAAACAGCCTAGCTTGACATTTATCAGGATCTGGGGTTGCGAGGCTTATGTCAAAAAGCTCGCCTCTGGGAAACTAGAGAGCAGATTTGAGAAATGTATCTTTGTCGGATACCCTAAGGAAACTAAGGGTTATTATTTCTACGATCTCAAAGAGAACAAGGTATTTGTTGCTCGGACGGCCATCTTTCTTGAGCAGGAATTTCTTCTGCAAGAGGTCAGTGGGAGAGAAATAAAGCTGGATGAGAATCCAGAGAAAGGGCAAAGTAGTCAAGCACAGTTGGATGAGCCTGAGCCAGTTGAGCAGGTTATTGAACAACCTGAGGCTCAGATATCACGGGATCCGCGAAGATCGGGAAGGATCCGTCATCAGCCTGAGCGCTATGACGGAGTCTACATCATTGATAATGATGAACCCCTCACTTATGCGGATGCGGTCAGTGGACCGGAGTCAGCTAGATGGCTTGAAGCTATGCGAGCCGAGATGGACTCCATGTCAGATAACCAAGTCTGGGATTTGGTTGATCCGCCTCCGGGAGTTATCCCTATAGGCTGTAAATGGATCTTCAAGAAGAAGATTGACATGGATGGTAACGTGGTTACCTATAAAGGCAGGCTAGTTGCGAAAGGTTTCAAACAAATCTACGGGATAGATTATGATGAAACTTTCTCTCCTGTAGCCATGTTTAAGTCTATTCGGATTCTTTTCGCGATAGCTGCATATTATGATTATGAGATCTGGCAAATGGATGTGAAGACCGCTTTCCTTAATGGAAATCTGGATGAGGATGTGTATATGACACAACCAGAAGGTTTCACTAATCCATCAGATCGTCATAAAATATGCAAGTTAAAGAAGTCCATTTATGGACTTAAACAAGCATCTAGAAGCTGGAATATTCGTTTTGATGAATCAATCTATGAGTTTGGTTTCATCAAGAATGAAGATGACCCGTGTGTATATAAGAGGTTTAGTGGGAGCGTAATTACATTCCTAGTCCTCTACGTCGATGATATCTTAATCATTGGAAACGATATTCCTGAACTGCATGCTGTTAAAGCATGGTTAGGAAAATGTTTTCAGATGAAAGATCTAGGAGAAGCAGCCTATGTATTAGGTGTGAAGATCTACAGGGATAGATCTAAGAGGCTTCTCGGGCTGTGCCAGAGTACTTACATCGATAAAGTCCTGGAGAGATTTCATTTAGAGAATTCTAAAAGAGGATATCTTCCAGTCAGACATGGTCTGAATCTTTCAAAGAGTCAGTGTCCACAAACACAGACTAAGAAAGATGAAATGGACAATACGCCTTATGCTTCGGCTATTGGGTCCATTATGTATGCGATGTTGTGTACTCGCCCAGACGTCGCTTACGGGTTAAGCATGACCAATCGATTCCAAAGTAATCCAGGTTTGGCGCACTGGATTGCGGTCAAGAACATTTTAAAATATCTGCGGAGGACCAAAGATATGTTCTTGATATATGGTGGTCAGGAAGAACTCAGTATAGAAGGATATACTGACGCTTCGTTCCAGTCGGACCAGGATGATTTCCGATCGCAATCAGGCTATGTTTTTAGCTTGAATGGTGGAGCAGTGGTGTGGAAAAGTTTCAAACAGTCTACTGTTGCTGATTCCACAATAGAAGCCGAGTATGTTGCAGCCTCGTGAAGGGAACCCCTAACTAAGGGGTAGAAACCCTAATGGTGGCGCAACAAAATTTTGCATGGGATATTAGGATTTCAAAGGATCTATATATGTCATATAACTAGCTTTCGAATATTTGAATAGATGAAGATAAACTCATACCAATGCCATCGGTTTGATGAAGCTTTGGAAGGAAAGACGCAAGCGAGCCTTCTCCTAAGTTTCACACACAAGATGATCAATGCGCCTACCCTTGGTGCTCCTTGTGCTAGCAAGGTTCCTTGGAGTCCTTGATCGAGTGAAAAGGGATGGAGATGTGTTTATCTCTTTTGGCCAAAAACCTCCTCTATCTTCCAAGCGTCGCCACACACAACGAGTGTCGAGAGAGAGGTCGCTTGAGAGGCTAGAATAGCAAGAGCTATTCGAACGTGAGCGTTATCTCCAAGTGGAGATCGTGGTTACTAAAAATAGCCACACCACTCGCTCCAATGTTCACGCCAAGTGAACAAGTCGCCAAGCCTTGAACCATGCGCTCATTTCATGAGCCGGTTCACATTGGTTCGGTTTAAGAACCAATCAAGCCAATGATCTAGTCTAGATCTCAAATAAACCCTAAGGCTCCAGATCTGACCGTTAATCACTTGATGCTTCTGATCTGCCCGATCTAGCAATCATTCTCTCGATCGAAGCTTACCGATCTCAAGCCCTAATCAATCAAACATGATCAGACTAGATCTCACTTACAATCAGAGATTAAATCCCTTTAAACTGAACCCAAACAATTCAGTCCACACGATCTGACTGAAGTAAGCCATATCATCAAATTGTGCGACCCTAAGGGTTTCCTTTAAATGTCGGTAACGATAATTCACATTATCACGATCAGTGAGGGGTATCTAGCAACACATCACTGTCTCCCGATATAAAGGAAAGAGTCTTCCAAGACTACACCCAAACCATAGCACAAGTGTGAATCAATTCACAAGGCATGCATGTTTCCTTTGCCACTGGATGTTCTTATTGGACAAGCGTGTCAAGCTTGTAGCTCCAATATGATGAGCATGATTAGATCAGATGAACACTGTCACCTGGGTATGGCCATACTCTTTTTCTCAATCATCTCATCCAGGGGGCCCCTTTAGAACATCACACTCCTTGAATAAGGAGACGGCAATCCTATGTCTATCACTAGTGCCCTAACCTGATTCAAGCTCACCATCCAAGATAGTCTATAATCATTATGTTTCAAATGATATTGAACTATCTCAAAACAATGACAATCATCATTTAGAAAACACAAGTGATCTCAAGTCAGAGGAAATGTGCCACTTGTCATATTCAAGGAATATTCACATTGTGACAAACAATTGAATAACCTAGTAGGGTCTGTCCAGCACATCCAATGTACCCATGAGTCTACATCTTATTCCATGCTCGAAGCATCCTATAAGATTAGAACACATATTAGTCTTAACCATATCAAGGCTGTCTCATGTTCACCAAGATATATCGACTAAGGACATAACAGCATGTCAGCCCAGCTGAACAGCTTTGAGACATTATTCAGAAGAACATATATTGCAGCAGACAATGTAACAACCTGAATAATAACCATGCCTTTATAAACATAAAAGTTTATTACATGATACTGATACAATCCCAAGGCCTCAAACATTAGGCTAAGGGCATACTCCAACAATCTCCCACTTGCACTTAATCTAATGGTTGAGAAATCTCAAACCCATATTATTACAGTGCTTCTCATGCTTCTGCTGCGCCAGAGGCTTGGTAAGCGGGTCTGCCAGATTGTCATCTGTATGAACCTTGCAGATTTTGATCTCGCCACGATCTATGATCTCCCTGATCAAATGAAACCGTCTTTGTATGTGCTTGGACTTCTGGTGCGACCGTGGTTCCTTTGCTTGTGCGATTGCTCCAGTGTTATCACAGAAGATAACCAAAGGATCTGCACTCGAAGGAACAACACCAAGTTCTCTCACGAACTTACGAATCCACACTGCCTCCTTGGATGCTTCCGAGGCTGCAACATACTCGGCTTCTGTTGTGGAATCAGCAACAGTTGACTGTTTGAAACTCTTCCACACCACTGCACCTCCATTCAAGCTAAAAACATAGCCTGATTGCGATCGGAAATCATCCTGGTCTGACTGGAACGAAGCGTCAGTATATCCCTCTATACTGAGTTCTTCCTGACCACCATATATCAAGAACATATCTTTGGTTCTCCGCAGATATTTTAAAATGTTCTTGACTGCAATCCAGTGCGCCATACCTGGATTACTTTGGAAACGACTGGTTACGCTTAACCCGTAAGCGACGTCTGGGCGAGTACACAACATCGCATACATAATGGATCCAATAGCCGAAGCATAAGGCGTATTGTCCATTTCATCTTTCTCAGTCTGTGTTTGTGGACACTAACTCTTCGAAAGATTCAGACCATGTCTGACTGGAAGATATCCTCGTTTAGAATTCTCTAAATGAAATCTCTCCAGGACTTTATCGATGTAAGTACTCTGGCACAGCCCGAGAAGCCTCTTAGATCTATCCCTGTAGATCTTCACACCTAATACATAGGCTGCTTCTCCTAAATCTTTCATCTGGAAACATTTCCTCAGCCATGCTTTCACAGCATGCATTTCAGGAATGTCATTTCCAATGATCAAGATATCATCGACGTAGAGGACTAGGAAAGTAATCACGCTCCCACTAAACCTCTTATATACACACGGGTCATCCTCGTTCTTGATGAAACCAAATTCAGTGACTGATTCATCAAAACGAATATTCCAGCTTCTCGATGCTTGCTTAAGTCCATAAATGGACTTCTTTAACTTGCATATCTTATGACGATCTGATGGATTAGTGAAACCCTCAGGTTGTGTCATGTACACATCCTCATCCAGATTTCCATTAAGGAAAGCTGTTTTCACATCCATCTGCCAGATCTCATAATCATAATATGCAGCTATCGCGAAAAGAATCCGAATAGACTTAAACATAGCTACAGGTGAGAAAGTTTCATCATAATCTATCCCGTAGATTTGTTTGAAACCTTTCGCAACTAGCCTGCCTTTATAGGTAACCACGTTACCATCCATGTCAATCTTCTTCTTGAAGATCCACTTACAGCCTATAGGGATAACTCCCGGAGGCGGATCAACCAAATCCCAAACTTGGTTATCTGACATGGAGTCCATCTCAGCGCGCATAGCTTCAAGCCATCTCGCTGACTCCGGTCCACTGACCGCATCCGCATAAGTGAGGGGTTCATCATGATCAATGATGTAGATTCCGTCATAGCGCTCAGGCTGTCGACGAATCCTTCCCGATCTTCGCGGTTCCCGTGATATCTGAGCCTCAGGTTGTTCAATAACCTGTTCTACCGGCTCAGGCTCATCCAACTGTGCTTGACTACTTTGTCCTTCCTCTGGATTCTCATCCAGCTTTATTTCTCTCCCACTGGCCTCTTGCAGAAGAAACTCCTTCTCAAGAAATATGGCCGTCCGAGCAACAAAAACCTTGTTCTCTTTGGGATCGTAGAAATAATAACCCTTAGTTTCCTTAGGGTAACCGACAAAGATACATTTGTCAGATCTGCTCTCTAGTTTCCCAGAGGCGAGCTTTTTGACATAAGCCTCGCAGCCCCAGATCCTGATAAATGTCAAGCTTGGCTGTTTCCCATACCATAACTCATATGGCGTCTTTGAAACTGCCTTGGATGGCACTCGGTTTAGTATCTTTGCAGCTGTTTCCAGTGCAAAACCCCAAAAGGAGTATGGAAGAGTAGCCTGACTCATCATAGAACGAACCATATCAAGTAACGTTCTATTTCTCCTCTCGGACACACCATTCCATTGCGGTGTTCCTGGCGGAGTGAGCTGTGAGATAATTCCACACTCCTTTAGATAGTCAGTAAACGCATGACTTAGGTATTCACCACCTCGATCTGAGCGAAGTGCCTTGATATTTCGGCCTAGCTGATTCTGTACTTCATTTTTGAACTCTTTGAACTTGTCAAAAGATTCACTCTTATGTCTCATCAGATAGACATACCCATACCTACTGAAATCATCAGTAAAGGTAATGAAGTACTGATAGCCACCTCTGGCATGTTTACTAAATGGCCCACACACATCACTGTGTATAAGGTCAAGTAAACCTGAAGCCCTTTGACCTTTGTGAGGAAAAGGTGACTTCGTCATTTTACCCATCAAACAAGCTTTGCATGTATCAATCTCCTTATAGGAGAATGATCCCAGCAGTCCTTTATCATGCAACCGCTTAATGCGTTTCTCGTTTATATGGCCTAAACGACTATGCCATAGCAAGGTGCTGTCATCAGCATACTTGGCTTTCTTAATATCAATTTGCTGTATCGAACATTCCATGTCCAACATGAATAACCCATTGCTAATTGAACCAGTTGCATAAACAATATTATCAAAAGACAAAATACACTTTGAAATATTGCATTCAAAGGAAAATCCCTTCCTGACAAGAGCAGGAATGGAGATAATATTTTTAGTAATACTGGGAACAAAATAACAACTGTTTAGTTCCAATACAAGTCCAGATGGTAAAGAAATGAAATAGTCTCCTACAGCAACAGCAGCAACCCGTGCCCCGTTTCCAACTCGTAGGTCCACCTCATGCTGTCCCACCTGCCTTCTTCTCTTGAGTTCCTGTACATTTGAACAAATGTGAACTCCACATGCAGTGTCCAACACCCATGATATAGAAGAAGAAAACATGACCTCAGTCACGAATATACCTGAGCCAGAAGCGAAGCTTCCCCTCTTATCTCCTTGGAGCGCTTTACAGTCCTTTTTCCAGTGACCCAGCTGGCCACAGTGGAAACATCTGTATTCCTTGGACCGCTTGACCTTTTGCTTCAAAGCCTTGCTGTAGCTCTTGACAGGGGCCTTGCCCTTCTTCCCCTTCTTCTTGTTCCTAGAAGGAACCATTAAGACAGAGGTCGAAGGCTTACCCTTCAGAGTCTCCTCAGTGGTCAAGAGCATATTGAGCAGCTCTGCCGGAGTACAATCGATTTTGTTCATATTAAAATTAATAATGAACGCGTCGAATGAAGGCGGGAGAGACTGCAGAATAATATCCACAGCAAGCTCCTGGTTGATGGTATGCCCCAGTTTCTCTAGAGCCTCCTTGTGCCCAATCATCTTGAGCACGTGAGCTCCCACTGGGCTCCCTTCAGCCAGTTTGCTCTGAAAGAAGAGCTTCGTCAAGTTATAGCGTTCTGTCCTCGCCTGTGCAGCATACAGCATCTTGAGGTTCGCTATCATGTCTATAGCAGACATATCCTCATGCTGACGCTGCAGCGGTGGCGTCATAGACGCTAGCATCAGGCAAGCGACATCAATGCTATCATTGACGTGCTTTTCATAGGCTTCCCGAACCGCCCTTGCGGCGTTCGGAGCGGGCTGAGGCGGTATCGCCGTCTCGAGGACATACAGTTTCCTCTCTGCCTTAAGAACGATCTTAAGGTGTCCAAACCAGTCAGAGAAGTTCGGCCCAGCAAACTTCTCCCTTTCCAGTAGGGATCGCACATTGAAGTTCATGGTGTTCGTTGCTGCAGGTATCTACAACAATGCAAGAACAGCAAGGTCAGTATCAATGTATAAGAATCAATCAGGACTTAAGAAAGATTCTTTTTCTCACTATTTTATCTGGCTGAAAAATCCATTAAACAGTCCGAAAGAGTAGACACTCTTTTAGTGAGATGGGATCCGGATTTCATACTTGGTCTCCGCGTCCCGCTCAGGCGAGATAAGATACACAGAGAGTACAAGCACTAATCTCCGGTAGGCAGTCCCTGCCGATTGCCAACTCGTGCGATTCCCCTTCATCTGGGCAGTCCAGCAGACTGTGCCAACTGAGTTGGTACAACACAGTCTCTGACCCCACAGATGGCTGCCTCCATGTGCTACCATATGCGCCACATATGTAGCCTACACGGTCAAGCTGACCCGACCTACTCCCTGGACCACCATGTGCTATGCTGAGCAACGAGAAGGGATAAATCCCTACTCTGTAACACACAGGTGTAATCCCACACCGTCTGAAGATAGATGGACGTGCCCACTGAGTGGGTACAACACGGCTCCAACGATAATCAGAACAGTGAGGTTTCGCGTCAGAAGGCTTACGAGCTTGATATTTTAGCGTTGGATTTTAACGGTCTTTTATCTTCTTCACTATCATACAATTCCTATGGTGATAGCAGAAGATAAATTAAAACATGCTGTTCTACTTATATAAGCAATAAAAGAAAGCATGGTTCTTATGTGGTAAAAGCCCATAGCCCTAGAAGACCTTAACCTAGTTTAAGTCTTCACTTGCTCTTCATGGGTCTTTTGCTGCTCATCTGGCCCATACCAGGGCCCAAGCGCCAATTGCAGCTCTGGTGCACCCACCAGGAAAATGCGCCAGGTCCTAGGGTCGAACCCTAGACCTCCCACCTGGTCAAGCCACTGCTGCATGCGCCTCTGCCAAGTGTGCTCTGTGCTCTTGTCTAATTAAATTACAAATTTAACTATCTAGACAAGATTGACACGCAGGTCAATAACATTTTATAAATTAAAGCAATGTGATGCGCAGATCACAATAATTAATTTACAACAATTTTAAATCCCAGGCACGCAGGCCCCAGCACAGCACACAATTAATATGGGCAGCCCACATAAGACTAAATAGACAAACATATGCATCCAATCAGCAATCATGTGATCCATCATAAAAAATTAAAATTTTTCGAAAAACCCCATGGGATCAATTTTAATTTTTTTTTTTTTATTTGCCCTACAACCTTACAACGGTCCATTACTAGGGATCCACTCAACCAACCTAGTCAGATCCTCTGCCCTTGCATGCACCAAGTCCTAACTGACTTGAGTCGACCATAAGGTCAACCATGCATGTGCCAGGGCTGAACAACCACACTGAGGTCTGGCAAGCGGGTGTGACCCCGGGCCTAACTCAGGTGCGTTCATGGGTCGTCTCAATCAGACATCGCTACACGCCTGTCTGCAGTCGACCTATAGCCACCTCAAGCTTGCGCCAAGGTGCTATCCAGTCGACCCATCAAGGCTGTCAGATAGTCTGATCAGACTGATTGGATCTGACCTAGGGGGTGATTTCAACCCTAATAACCCGTCTAAGGGTTTATAGCAGGGCCTTAGATCTAATGTTAAGCGCGCATGTGATATTTCCTTTTGAGAAAACTTAAGCTACAACATGCGCCAACATAGATGCGCAAAAAGAAAAGCATAAACAAGTTTCACACATATAAGATCTAAGCATATTTGGATCACAATCAAAGCAATCATATGAACATATAACCCTAGCTCTGATACCAATTGAAGGGAACCCCTAACTAAGGGGTAGAAACCCTAATGGTGGCGCAACAAAATTTTGCATGGGATATTAGGATTTCAAAGGATCTATATATGTCATATAACTAGCTTTCGAATATTTGAATAGATGAAGATAAACTCATACCAATGCCATCGGTTTGATGAAGCTTTGGAAGGAAAGACGCAAGCGAGCCTTCTCCTAAGTTTCACACACAAGATGATCAATGCGCCTACCCTTGGTGCTCCTTGTGCTAGCAAGGTTCCTTGGAGTCCTTGATCGAGTGAAAAGGGATGGAGATGTGTTTATCTCTTTTGGCCAAAAACCTCCTCTATCTTCCAAGTGTCGCCACACACAACGAGTGTCGAGAGAGAGGTCGCTTGAGAGGCTAGAATAGCAAGAGCTATTCGAACGTGAGCGTTATCTCCAAGTGGAGATCGTGGTTACTAAAAATAGCCACACCACTCGCTCCAATGTTCACGCCAAGTGAACAAGTCGCCAAGCCTTGAACCATGCGCTCATTTCATGAGCCGGTTCACATTGGTTCGGTTTAAGAACCAATCAAGCCAATGATCTAGTCTAGATCTCAAATAAACCCTAAGGCTCCAGATCTGACCGTTAATCACTTGATGCTTCTGATCTGCCCGATCTAGCAATCATTCTCTCGATCGAAGCTTACCGATCTCAAGCCCTAATCAATCAAACATGATCAGACTAGATCTCACTTACAATCAGAGATTAAATCCCTTTAAACTGAACCCAAACAATTCAGTCCACACGATCTGACTGAAGTAAGCCATATCATCAAATTGTGCGACCCTAAGGGTTTCCTTTAAATGTCGGTAACGATAATTCACATTATCACGATCAGTGAGGGGTATCTAGCAACACATCACTGTCTCCCGATATAAAGGAAAGAGTCTTCCAAGACTACACCCAAACCATAGCACAAGTGTGAATCAATTCACAAGGCATGCATGTTTCCTTTGCCACTGGATGTTCTTATTGGACAAGCGTGTCAAGCTTGTAGCTCCAATATGATGAGCATGATTAGATCAGATGAACACTGTCACCTGGGTATGGCCATACTCTTTTTCTCAATCATCTCATCCAGGGGGCCCCTTTAGAACATCACACTCCTTGAACAAGGAGACGGCAATCCTATGTCTATCACTAGTGCCCTAACCTGATTCAAGCTCACCATCCAAGATAGTCTATAATCATTATGTTTCAAATGATATTGAACTATCTCAAAACAATGACAATCATCATTTAGAAAACACAAGTGATCTCAAGTCAGAGGAAATGTGCCACTTGTCATATTCAAGGAATATTCACATTGTGACAAACAATTGAATAACCTAGTAGGGTCTGTCCAGCACATCCAATGTACCCATGAGTCTACATCTTATTCCATGCTCGAAGCATCCTATAAGATTAGAACACATATTAGTCTTAACCATATCAAGGCTGTCTCATGTTCACCAAGATATATCGACTAAGGACATAACAGCATGTCAGCCCAGCTGAACAGCTTTGAGACATTATTCAGAAGAACATATATTGCAGCAGACAATGTAACAACCTGAATAATAACCATGCCTTTATAAACATAAAAGTTTATTACATGATACTGATACAATCCCAAGGCCTCAAACATTAGGCTAAGGGCATACTCCAACACCTCGGAAGCATCCAAGGAGGCAGTGTGGATTCGTAAGTTCATTCAGGAACTTGGTGTCGTTCCTTCGAGTGCAGATCCTTTGGTTATCTTCTATGATAACACTGGAGCTATAGCACAAGCAAAGGAACCACGGTCGCACCAGAAGTCCAAGCACATACAGAGATGGTTTCACTTGATCCGGGAGATCATTGATCGTGGTGAGATCAAAATCTGCAAGGTTCATACAGATGACAATCTGGCTGACCCGCTTACCAAGCCTCTGGCGCAGCAGAAGCATGTGAAGCACTGTAATAATATGGGTTTGAGATTTCTCAACCATTAGATTAAGTGCAAGTGGGAGATTGTTGGGGTATGCCCTTGAGGCTAATGTTTGAGGCCTTGGGATTGTATCAGTATCATGTATAAACTCTTTTGTTTATAAAGGCAATGGTTATTATTCAGGTTGTTACATCATCTGCTGCAATGTGTGTTCTTCTGAATAATGTCTCAATGCTATTCAGCTAGGCTGACATGCTATATGTCCTTAGTCGAGATATCTTGGTGAACATGAGACAGCCTTGATATGATTGAGACTAATATGTGTTCTAATCTTATAGGATGCTTCGAGCATGGAATAAGATGTAGACTCATGGGTACATTGGATGTACTGGACAGACCCTACTAGGATATTCAATTGCTTGTCACAATGTGAATAATCCTTGTTTGCAACAAGTGGCACATGTCCTCTGACTTGAGATCACTTGTGTTTCTAAATGATGATTGTCATTGTTTTGAGATAGTTCAATATCATTTGAAACATAATGGTTATAGACTATCTTGGATAATGATCATGAGTCAGGTTAGGGCACTAGTGATAGATACAGGATTGCCGTCTCCTTGTTTAAGGAGTGTGATGTTCTAAAGGGGCCCCCCTGAATGAGATGATTGAGAATAGTGTATGGACATACCCTGATGACTATGTTCATCTGATCTAATCATGCTCATCATATTGGAGCTACAGGCTTGACATGCTTGTCCAATAAGAACATCCAGTGGCAAAGGAAACATGTATGCCTAGTGAAATGGATTCACACTTGTGCTGTGGTTTGGGTGTAGTCTTGGAAGACTCTTTCCTTTATATCGGGAGATAGTGATGTGTTGCTAGATACCCCTCACTGATCGTGATAACGAAAGTTATCGTTACCGACATTTAAAGGAAACCCTCAGGGTCGCACAATTTGATGATATGGCTTACTTAAGTCAGATCGTGTGGACTGAATTGTTTGGGTTCAGTCTGAAGGGATTTGATCTCTGATTATAAGTGAGATCTGGTCTGATCATGTTTGATTGATTAGGGCTTGAGATCGGTAAGCTTCGATCGAGAGATTTGATGCTAGATCGGTGAGATCAAGAGCATCAAGAGATCAACGGTTAGATCTTGAACCTTTAGGGTTTATTGTGATCTAGACCATATGGCTTGGGTTAATTGGTCTTGGACCAAACCGACATTGAACCGGCTCATGAATGAGCGCATGGTTCATGGGAGATGAGTTAAGCGCTTGGTTCACTTAAGGGTGAACGCTTGAGCCTTGACTACTTTCCATTTTGGGAATTCGGTTTCCAAATGGATTGTATGTAACGCCTCCACATTAGTGTGGGAGGTTACTCTCTCGCCGAACTCTCTCTTGTGTAGGTTTCTCCATCTTTCGGTGGAGAGCGCTTGACGAAAAGAAGAGAAGGAAGTCTCGGCCAAGCTTGATCTCTCATCATCCTCACGCGACAAGGACCCTTTGAAGCACTTTGCTAGCACAAAGGATTCAAAGGAGCAAGCCATCTTCATTTGTTGTGTGCATCACCTTTGGAGAAGGAGCACTTGCGTCTTTGCTTCCAAGGCACCATCCATTCGATGGCATTGGTATGATCTCCTTCTTGATCTATTCAATCTATCAAAGTTGATCATATGAGCATATAAGCGATTGTGTTGTTGAAACCCTAGCAAAACATGCATGCGCCCCCTAAATTAGGGTTTCATCTGCTTGCGCTCCCCCTTGAAGGGGACTCTTCAGTAATTTACCCCAAATTTGATTTTTCCTATAAAAAGAGAAGAAAAATTAGTTCCAAAGGCAAAAGTAAAAATACAGAAAAGTAAATGAGAATAAAAAGAAGAAATAGTGCTTGGGTTGCCTCCCAAGAAGCGCTAATTTAAAGGTCATTAGCTTGACTGTTTGGCACTCAGATTTGATCGTGGTTCATCAAGGTAAAACTATTCCTTTTCTTTAATCTGCTCTTCCTGATAGTAATGCTTCAACCTTTGACCATTAACTTTAAAATCTCCTATTTCCTCGCTCCATATATCTACAGCTCTGTAAGGATAAGTTTTCTTCACCTGAAAGGACCCAGATCATCGAGACTTAAGTTTTCCAGGAAAAAGTCTCAATCTAGAATTGAATAAAAGAACGAAGTCACCTGGTTGGAACTCCTTTCTGAAAATATGTCGATCATGCCATCTTTTAGTCTTCTTTTTGTAAATTCTTTCATTTTCATATGCAGAGAGTCTAATCTCATCTAGCTCGTTTAATTGTAACCTCTATTTTTCACCCGCGTTCTTTAAATCGAAATTCAGCATCTTGATTGCCCAGAATGCCTTATGCTCAAGCTCTACAGGAAGGTGACATGATTTTCCATAAATCAATTGAAAAGAAGACATACCTATGGGTGTTTTGAAAGCAATCCGGTAAGCCCACAATGCATCATCAAGTTTAAATGCCCAATCTTTTCTAGTGCGTGACACTGTCTTCTCCAAAATTCCTTTGATTTCTCTGTTTGATATCTCAATTTGTCCACTTGTTTGGGGGTGATAAGGTGTTGTAATTCTATGATTTACCCCATATTTCCTAAGCAAAGCTGAAAACTTGTGTTCAATGAAATGCGAACCTCCATTACTAATCACTACTCATGGTATCCCAAATCGTGGAAAGATAATTTTTTTGAACAGCTTAACAACAACTCGAGAATCATTAGTAGGGGAAGCAAGAGCCTCAATCCACTTTGAAACATAATCAACTGCCACAAGAATATACTTGTTACCTCCAGAAGATGGAAAAGGTCCCATGAAGTCAATCCCCCAAACATCAAATATCTCTACCTCAAGAATATTGGATAGTGGCATCTCATGTCTTTTGTTAATGTTACATGTCTTTTAACATCTATCACAAGATAAAACAAAGTTTCTAGCATCTTTAAAAATTGAAGGCCAATAAAATCCTAATTGCAATACTTTAAAAGCAGTTTTCTCAGTACCAGCATGACCACCATAAGAGGATCCATGACATTGAAACAATATATCTGTGATTTCCTCTTCAGGTACACATCTTCTAAAAATGCCATATGCACATCTTCTAAACACATAAGGCTCATCCCAAAAATAGTGCTTTACCTCAGCCAAGAATCTCTTCCTTTTTTGGTAACTTAAATCAGGAGGGAAAACATTAGCTACAGGGTAATTCACAATGTCAGCATACCAAGGGGCTCTAATTTGTTCAATGGCCAAGAGTTGTTCTTCAGGAAAGGAATTATTGATTACATCATTCTTTTCAGTGTCCACCATAATCCTTGAAAGATAATCTGCAACAAAGTTCTCTGATCCCTTTTTGTCTTTAATCTCTAAATCAAATTCTTGTAAAAGTAAAATCTATCTGAGCAAGCGTGGTTTAGTATCCTTTTTCTGCATTAAATACCTTACAGCTGCATGATCAGTGTACACTACCACTTTGGAGTTAATCAAGTCTGATTTGAATTTATCAAAGGCAAATACTATAGCTAAAAGTTCCTTCTCAGTGGTAGTGTACTACCTCTATGTTTCATCCAAAGTCCTGCTAGCGTAATGAATAACATAAGACTTTTTCTCCTTTCTCTGTCCCAAAACTGCTCCTATTGTATAATCACTGGCATCACACATGAGCTCAAAGGGCAAATCCCAATCTGGAGGCTGAATGATAGGTGCTGAAACTAAAGCCTTCTTCAATTCCTGAAAACCAGATAAACAATCTTCTTCAAAAGAAAATTTAACATCTTTACAAAGTAAATTTGTAAGAGGTCTAGCAAGTTTAGAGAAATCCTTGATGAATCGCCGGTAGAATCCTATATGTCCTAGAAAGCTCCGGACCTCCTTTACTGTAGTGGGCCCCTCCAATTTCTCTATCACCTCAACTTTGGCCTTGTCAACTTCAATTCCTCTCTCTGAAATCAAGTGTCCCAAAACTATCCCTTGCTTAACCATAAAATGACATTTTTCCCAATTAAGCACAAGGTTAGTTTCTTCACACCTGTGCAAAACCCGACATAAATTAGCCAAACAAACGTCAAAAGAAGAATCGTATACAGAGAAATCGTCCATAAATACATCCATAAAGTCCTCAATAAAATAAAAAAAATAGCCATCATACATCTCTGAAAAGTAGCAGGTGCATTACATAAACCAAAAGACATTCTCTTATATGCAAAAGTTCCATACGAGTAAGTGAAAGTGGTTTTATCTTGATCATCAGGATGTATAAGAATTTGGAAAAAAACAAGAATACCATCTAAGAAACAGAAGTGAGAATGGTTTGCTAGTCTTTCAACCATCTGATCAATAAAAGGTAAAGGTAAGTGGTCTTTCCTAGTGGCAGTATTTAATTTTCTATAATTTATGCACATGTGCTAACTAGTAACAGTTCTAACAGGAATCAATTCATTGTCTTTGTTTTTCATGACATTTACCCCTCTTTTCTTAGGAACATAATGTACAGGACTTACCCATTTGCTATAAGAGATAGGATAGATAATACCTGCATCAAGTAATTTTAGAACCTCTTTCTATACAACTTCTTTCATAGAGGGATTAAGTCTTCTTTGAAAATCTGCATGTGGCTTGTGTTCTTCTTCTATCAAGATCCTGTGCATACAAAAAGAGGGGTTAATGCCCTTCAAGTCATCAATTGAGTACCCAATTACCTTTCTATGAATCCTTAATTCCTTGAGAAGCAAATCTATCTCCCTTTTCCCAAGCTATGCATCAACAATAACAGGGTAAGTAGAATCAGGACCAAGAAATTCATAACGAAGGTTATCAGGTAAAGCTTAAAGTTCTACTTTTGGAGCCTTTTTTTCTTCACTCTTTTCATTATCACAAGCTCTGCAATCTAATAATTTATCAGTTCTAGAGTTTGTTTCTACTTTAGAATCAAGAGTAGAATCTAAATCAGTATCATATTCATTAGTTTCAACAAATAAATCATTAAGATCATAGATAATGTCTTCTACAGCATGTATACTACAACAAGATCCAGAATTTGAAGGGTTTTTCATGGCATCATGCAGGTCATACTCAATGTTTTCATCCCCAATGTTAAGTGTAAGCTTACCGTTCTTTACATCAATAAGTGCTCCTGCTGTGGCTAAGAACGGTCTACCAAGTATGATGGGGATTTTTGCATCTTCTTCCATCTCAAGAACTGCAAAATCTGCTGGAATGAAATATTTACCTACTTGGATAGGCACATCTTCAAGAATTCCTAGAGGGTATTTCACCGAACGATCGGCGAGCTGCAAAGATATGGAAGTTGGTTTGAGCTCTCCCATGTCCAATTTCCTGCAGATAGACAATGGCATTAGGCTTACACTAGCACCCAAATCACATAAGGCTCGGTCAAATGCCATACTACCAATAAAATAAGAGATAGAGAAACTACCTAGATTCTTCAATTTTGGTGGCACTTTGTTTTGGATAATAGCACTACATTCTTCAGTTAAAGCCAAAGTACCATAGTCCTCTATCTTTCGCTTATTAGACAATATTTCTTTCAAAAATTTTACATAAGATGGTATTTGAGATAAAACTTCAATAAAAGGAATGTTAATATAAAGTTTTTTCAAAACATCTAAAAATTTCCCAAATTATTTGTCTAATTTTGCTTGTACTAACCTTTGGGGAAAGGGTATAGGTGGCCTATATGGTGTAGGAGAATTAGATTTAGAAATATCTTTCTGGCATGGCATATCACCTTTAGGTTCACCACCCTTGTGAGATGACAAACTAGCTTGGGACTGCTCATGCTCAGGAGATTTTTCTAACTCTAACTCATGGTCATGTTCATCATTAAGCCATTTTCTATTATTCTCAACTTTCCCTTTTGGTTCCTCTAATTTTCTCCCACTTCTAGTGATGATAGCATTACAGTGTTCATTAGGTATTTGATCTTCTAGAGTTTTATTGTGAGCAGCTAAGGATTCTACTTGAGAGGCAAGTTGATTGACCATTCCCTTAAGATCATCAATTTCTTTGTTTTGATTAGCCATAAACTTTTCAAGTAAAGATTCTACACTAAAAGAATATACCTCTTTAGTTAGGGTTTGCCAACCCTCACTCTCATTCTTACCATGTTGATGACAATATAGCATTCCTTCTTCAGGAGCCCATTGGTCATAGTTCAAGGACATTTCTTCAAATAAGGTAAAAGCTGAAGAGTCCCCTTCAAGGGGGAGCGCAAGGGGGTGAAACCCTATGGATGGCGCATCTTTGATTTTTAAGCGGAAGCAAGGGTTTCAAGGGATCGGCTGCATGATATATGATCAACTAACATAAAGCTTGATAAAATCAACAAAGGATCATACCAATGCCATAGTTTCGATGGCGCCTTGGAAGCAAAGGCGCAAGTGCTCCTTCTCCAGAGAGGACGCACACAAGAGGATGAAGATGGCTACTTCTTGGTGTTCTTTGTGCTAGCAAAGACCTCCAAGGTGTGCTTGTCGCATGAAGGTGATGAGAAAAAGCTTGGCCGAGCCTCCCTCCTCTTCCTTGGCGTCAACACTCTCCCATACCAAAGTGGAGATGCGATTAGAGCAAGAGGAGAAGCGTTAGGCGTTTCTCTTAGGAGATGGCGTTACATGACTTCCAATTATGGAAAGTCATGAAGCCATGCGCTCCCACTCCAAGCAAACCGCCCAAAACGCCTTATGGATCGAACCATGCGTTCACCCATGTGAACCGGTTCAATCCAAATTGGTCCAAACCAATTTGGTTCAAAGACCACATGAAACCAGCCCAAGCCATGGTCTAGATCTCTCTGAACCAAAATTCTTCAAGATCTAACCGTTGATCTCTTGACGCTTCTGATCTCACCGATCTAGCATCACTACTCTCGATCGAAGCTTACCGATCTCAAGCCCTAATCAATCACACATGATCAGACCAGATCTCACTTACAATCAGAGTTTAAATCCCTTTAAACTGAACCGAAACAATTCAGTCCACACGATCAGACTTAAGTAAGCCATATCATCAAATTGTGCGACCCTAAGGGTTTCCTTTAGATGTCGATAACGATAACTAACGTTATCACGATCAGTGAGGGGTATCTAGCAACACATCACTGTCTCCCGATATAAAGGAACGAGTCTTCCAAGACTACACCCAAACCACAGCACAAGTGTGAATCCACTTCACTAGGCATACATGTTTCCTTTGCCACTGGATGTTCTTATTGGACAAGCGTGTCAAGCCTGTAGCTCCAATATGATGAGCATGATTAGATCTGATGAACATAGTCACCAGGGTATGGCCATACACTTTCTCAATCATCTCATAAGGGGGGGCCCCTTTAGAACATCACACTCCTTCAACAAGGAGACGGCAATCCTATATCTATCACTAGTGCCCTAACCTGACTCATGATCATTATCCAAGATAGTCTATAATCATTATCTTTCAAATGATATTAAACTACCTCAAAACAATGACATTCATCATTTAGAAACACAAGTGATCTCAAGTCAGAGGACATGTGCCACTTGTTGCAAACAAGGATTATTCACATTGTGACAAGCAATTGAATATCCTACTAGGGTCTGTCCAGTACATCCAATGTACCCATGAGTCTACATCTTATTCCATGCTCGAAGCATCCTATAAGATTAGAATACATATTAGTCTTAACCATATCAAGGCTGTCTCATGTTCACCAAGATATCTCGACTAAGGACTTTATAGCATGTCAGCCCAGCTGAACAGCTTTGAGACATTATTCAGAAGTACACTAATTGCAGCAGAGAAGGTAACAACCTGAATAATAACCATGCCTTTATAAACACAAGAGTTTATTACATGATACTGATACAATCCCAAGGCCTCAAACATTAGCCTTAAGGGCATACCCCAACAATCTCCCACTTACACTTAATCTAATGGTTGAGAAATCTCAAACCCATATTATTACAGTGCTTCTCATGCTTCTGCTGCGCCAGAGGCTTGGTAAGCGGGTCAGCTAGATTGTCATCTGTATGAACCTTGCATATTTTGATCTCGCCCCGATCAATGATCTCCCGGATCAAGTGAAACCGTCTCTGTATGTGCTTGGACTTCTGGTGCGACCGTGGTTCCTTTGCTTGTGCGATTGCTCCAGTGTTATCACAGAAGATAACCAAAGGATCTGCACTTGAAGGAACAACACCAAGTTCTCTCACGAACTTACGAATCCACACTGCCTCCTTAGATGCTTCCGAGGCTGCAACATACTCGGCTTCTGTTGTGGAATCAGCAACAGTTGACTGTTTGAAACTCTTCCACACCACTGCTCCACCATTCAAGCTAAAAACATAGCCTGATTGCGATCGGAAATCATCCTGGTCCGACTGGAACGAAGCGTCAGTATATCCCTCTATACTGAGTTCTTCCTGACCACCATTTATCAAGAACATATCTTTGGTCCTCCGCAGATATTTTAAGATGTTCTTGACTGCAATCCAGTGTGCCTGTCCTGGATTACTTTGGAAACGACTGGTCATGCTTAACCCGTAAGCGACGTCTGGGCGAGTACACAACATCGCATACATAATGGACCCAATAGCCGAAGCATAAGGCGTATTGTCCATTTCATCTTTCTCAGTCTGTGTTTGTGGACACTGACTCTTCGAAAGATTCAGACCATGTCTGACTGGAAGATATCCTCTTTTAGAATTCTCTAAATGGAATCTCTCCAGGACTTTATCGATGTAAGTACTCTGGCACAGCCCGAGAAGCCTCTTAGATCTATCCCTGTAGATCTTCACACCTAATGCATAGGCTGCTTCTCCTAGATCTTTCATCTGGAAACATTTCCTTAGCCATGCCTTAACCGCATGCATTTCAGGAATATCATTTCCAATGATCAAGATGTCATCGACGTAGAGGACTAGGAATGTAATCACGCTCCCACTAAACCTCTTATATACACACGGGTCATCCTCGTTCTTGATGAAACCAAACTCAGAGATTGATTCATCAAAACGAATATTCCAGCTTCTAGATGCTTGCTTAAGTCCATATATGGACTTCTTTAACTTGCATATTTTATGACGATCTGATGGATTAGTGAAACCTTCAGGTTGTGTCATATACACATCCTCATCCAGATTTCCATTAAGGAAAGCTGTCTTCACATCCATCTGCCAGATCTCATAATCGTAATATGCAGCTATCGCGAAAAGAATCCGAATAGACTTAAACATAGCTACAGGTGAGAAAGTTTCATCATAATCTATCCCGTAGATTTGTTTGAAATCTTTCGCAACTAGCCTGCCTTTATAAGTAACTATGTTACCATCCATGTCAATCTTCTTCTTGAAGATCCATTTACAGCCTATAGGGATTACTCCCGGAGGCGGATCAACCAAATCCCAGACTTGGTTATCTGACATGGAGTCCATCTCGGCTCGCATAGCTTCAAGCCATCTAGCTGACTCCGGTCCACTGACCGCATCCGCATATGTGAGGGGTTCATCATTATCAATGATGTAGACTCCGTCATAGCGCTCAGGCTGTCGACGGATCCTTCCCGATCTACGCGGTTCCCGTGATATTTGAGCCTCAGGTTGTTCAGTAACCTGTTCTACCGGCTCAGGCACATCCAACTGTGCTTGACTACTTTGTCCATCCTCTGGATTCTCATCCAGCTTTATTTCTCTCCCACTGGCTTCTTGCAGAAGAAACTCCTTCTCAAGAAATATTGCCGTCCGAGCAACAAATACTTTGTTCTCTTTGGGATCGTAGAAATGATAACCCTTAGTTTCCTTAGGGTAACCGACAAAGATGCATTTGTCAGATCTGCTCTCCAGTTTCCCAGAGGCGAGCTTTTTGACATAAGCCTCGCAACCCTAGATCCTGATAAAAGTCAAGCTCGGCTGTTTCCCATACCATAACTCGTATGGAGTCTTAGAAACTGCCTTGGATGGCACTCGGTTTAGTACCTTTGCAGCTGTTTCCAGTGCAAATCCCCAAAAGGAGTATGGAAGAGTAGCTTGACTCATCATAGAACGAACCATATCAAGTAACGTTCTATTTCTCCTCTCGGACACACCATTCCATTGCGGTGTTCCTGGCGGAGTGAGCTGTGAGATAATCCCACACTCCTTCAGATAGTCAGTAAACGTATGACTCAAGTATTCTCCACCTCGATCAGAACGAAGTGCCTTGATATTTCGGCCTAGCTGATTCTGTACTTCATTCTTGAACTCTTTGAACTTGTCAAAAGATTCACTTTTATGTCTCATTAAATAGACATACCCATACCTACTGAAATCATCAGTAAAGGTAATGAAGTACTGATAGCCACCTCTGGCATGTTTACTAAACGGCCCACACACATCACTGTGTATAAGGTCAAGTAAACCTGAAGCCCTTTGACCTTTGTTAGGAAAAGGTGACTTCGTCATTTTACCCATTAAACAAGCTTTGCATGTATCAATCTCCTCATAGGAGAATGATCCCAGCAGTCCATGATCATGCAACCGCTTAATGCGCTTCTTGTTAATATGTCCTAAACGACTATGCCATAGCAAGGTGCTGTCATCAGCATACTTGGCTTTCTTATTATCAATATTTTGTATAGAATATTCCATGTCCAACATGAATAACCCATTGTTGATTGAACCAGTTGCATAAACAATATTATCATAAGATAAAACACACTTTGAAATATTGCATTCAAAGGAAAATCCCTTCCTGACAAGAGCAGGAATGGAGATAATATTTTTAGTGATACTGGGAACAAAGTAACAATTGTTTAATTCCAATACAATGCCAGATGGTAAAGAAATAAAATAGTCTCCTACAGCAACAGCAGCAACCCGTGCCCCGTTTCCAACGCGTAGGTCTACCTCATGCTGTCCCACCTGCCTTCTTCTCTTGAGTTCCTGTACATTTGAACAAATGTGAACTCCACATGCAGTGTCCAACACCCATGAAACAGAAGAAGATGATATCATGACCTCAGTCACAAATATACCTGAGCCAGAAGCAATGCTTCCCCTCTTGTCTCCTTGGAGCGCTTTACAGTCCTTTTTCCAGTGACCCAGCTGGCCACAGTGGAAACACCTGTTGTCCTTTGACCGCTTTACCTTCTGTTTCAGAGCCTTACTGTAGTTCTTGACAGGGGCTTTGCCCTTCTTCCCCTTCTTCTTGTTCCTGGAAGGAACCATTAAGACAGAGGTTGAAGGCTTTCCCTTCAGAGTTTCCTCAGTAGTCAAGAGCATATTCAGCAGCTCTGCCGGAGTACAATCGATTTTGTTCATATTAAAGTTAATGATGAACGCATCGAAAGAAGGCGGAAGAGACTGCAGAATAATATCTACAGCAAGCTCCTGGTTGATGGTATGCCCCAGTTTCTCCAGAGCCTCCTTGTGCCCAATCATCTTGAGCACGTGAGCTCCCACTGGGCTCCCTTCAGCCAGTTTGCTCTGAAAGAAAAGCTTTGTCAGATTATAGCGTTCTGTCCTCGCCTGTGCAGCATACAGCATCTTGAGGTTCGCTATAATCTCTATAGCCAACATATCCTCATGCTGACGCTGCAGCGGTGGCGTCATAGTGTTGGGGTATGCCCTTAAGGCTAGTGTTTGAGGCCTTGGGATTGTAATAGTATCATTGTATAAACTCTTAAGTTTATAAAGGCAATGGTTGTTATTCAGGTTGTTACCTTGTCTGCTGTAATAAGTGTACTACTGAATAATGTCTCAAAGCTGTTCAGCTAGGCTGACATGCAGTAATGTCCTTAGTCGATATATCTTGGTGAACATGAGACAGCCTTGATATGGTTAAGACTAATATGTGTTCTAATCTTATAGGATGCTTCGAGCATGGAATAAGATGTAGACTCATGGGTACATTGGATGTGCTGGACAGACCCTACTAGGATATTCAATTGCTTGTCACAATGTGAATAATCCTTGTATGCTACAAGTGGCACATGTCCTTTGACTTGAGATCACTTGTGTTTCTAAATGATGAATGTCATTGTTTTGAGGTAGTTCAATATCATTTGAAATATAATGGTTATAGACTATCTTGGATAATGATCATGAGTCAGGTTAGGACACTAGTGATAGATAAAGGATTGCCGTCTCCTTGTTTAAGGAGTGTGATGTTCTAAGGCCCCCCTATATGAGATGATTGAGAAAGTGTATGGCCATACCCAGATGACTATGTTCATCTGATCTAATCATGCTCATCGTATTGGAGTTACAGGCTTGACATGCTTGTCCAATAAGAACATCCAGTGGCAAAGGAAACATGTATGCCTCGTGAAATGGATTCACACTTGTGCTGTGATTTGGGTGTAGTCTTGGAAGACTCTTTCCTTTATATCGGAAGACAGTGATGTGTTGCTAGATACCCCTCACTGATCGTGATAACGTAAGTTGTCGTTACCGACATTTAAAGGAAACCCTTAGGGTCGCACAATTTGATGACATGGCTTACTCAAGTCAGATCGTGTGGACTGAATTGTTTGGATTCAGTTTAAAGGAGTTTAGACTCTGATTGTAAGTGAGATCTGGTCTGATCATGTTTGATTGATTAGGGCTTGAGATCGGTAAGCTTCGATCGAGAGTGTGGATGCTAGATCGGAGAGATCAAGAGCGTCCAGAGATGAACGGTTGGATCTTGAACCATTTGGTTCAAAGAGATCTAGACCATGGCTTGGGCTGGTTTGATTTGGTTTTTTGAACCGAATTGAGTTGAACCTAATTGGCTTGAACCGGTTCACATGGGTGAACGTATGGTTCAAGGATTGAAGGCATTTTCGGCGGTTTTTCTTCAAGTGGTCGCATGGCTTCATAACCTTCCATATTTGGAAGTGTAACGCCATCACTTGAATGAAAGCCTTAACGCCATTTGCCCAATTACTCTCTTGTCATCTTCATTCGACAAGAGAGGAAGAAAGGGGAACTCTTGTACAACGAAGCTCTCGGCCAAGCACCTCGCTTCATCTACACACGACAAGGAAGTTTTGGAGATCCCTTGCTAGCACAAGGAACATCCGAAAGGGTAGCCATCTCTCATCTAGTGTGCGTTATCTTTGGAGGAGTGCTTACTTGCCCTCTTGCTTCCAAGTCGCCACCCTTTATCATGGCTATGGTAAGAGATCTTCTCTTGATCTTTATAAGCAAACAAAGTTAATCTTATAGATATACAACATGCGATCTATGGAAACCCTAATTCCGCCCATGCAATTGAGATTTGTGCATGCTTAGGGTTTGCGCTCCCCCTTGAAGGGGACCTACACATAGACGCTAGCATCAGGCAAGCGACATCAATGCTATCATTGACGTGCTTTTCATAGGCATCACGAACCGCCCTTGCGGCGTTCGCAGCGGGTTGTGGCGGCACAGCCGTCTCGAGGACATACAGTTTCCTCTCTGCCTTAAGAACGATCTTAAGGTGTCCGAACCAGTCTGAGAAGTTTGGCCCAGCAAACTTCTCCCTTTCCAGTAGGGATCGCACATTGAAGCTCATGGTGTTCGTTGCTGCAGGAATCTACAACAATGCAAGAACAGCAAGGTCAGTATCAATGTTCAGAATCAATCCAGGACTTAAGAAAGAATCTTTTTCTCACTATTTTATCTGGCTGAAAAATCCAGCAAAACAGCCCGAAAGAGTAGAACTCTTTTAGTGAGATGGGATCCAGATTTCATACTTGGTCTCCGCGTCCCGCTCAGGCGAGATAAGATGCACAGAGAGTACAAGCACTAATTTCTGGTAGGCAGTCCCTGCCAATCGCCAACCCATGCGATTCCCCTTCATCTGGGCAATCCAGCAGACTGTGCCAACTGAGTTGGTACAACACAATCTCTGACCCCACAGATGGCTGCCTCCATGTGCTACCATATGCGCCACATATGTAGCCTACATGGTCAAGCTGACCCGACCTACTCCCTGGACCACCACGTGCTATGCTGAGCAACGAGAAGCGATAAATCCCTTCTCTGTAACACGCAGGTGTAATCCAGCATCGTCTGAAGATAGATGGACGTGCCCACTGAGTGGGTACAACACGGCTCCAACGATAGTCAGAACAGTGAGGTTTCACGTCAGAAGGCATTACGCGCTTGATATTTTAGCGTTTGGATTTTAACGGTCTTTTATCTTCTTACTATCAGGCAAATCCTATGGCTATAGCAGAAGATAAATAAATCATGCTGTTCTACTTATATAAACAATAACAGAAAGCATGGATCTTATGTGGTAAAAGCCCATAGCCTAAGTAAGACCTTAAGATACTTAAGTCTTCACTTGCTCTTCTTGGGTCTTTAGCATCTCATCTGGTCCAACCCAGGGCCCTTGCGCCAAGAGCACCTCAGGTGCGCCACCAGCTGAATGCCCCTCTGGGATGTGTGCCTTTGTGCTCTTGTCTAATCAAAATACATTTTGATCTATCTAGACAAGTTTGACTCGCAGGTCAATTATACAATAAATTAATTAAAAAGTGATTCGCAGATCACAATAATATTAATTTACAGGTTTAATTCCAGGCACGCAGGCCCCAGCACAGCACACATTAAATTGGGCACCCCACATAAGAATAAATAAACAAGCATAGGCATCAATCAACATGTGATCCTATTAAAAGAAAATAAGATTTTGAAAACCCCATTGGCATCAATTTTAATTTTCTTATGTGCCCTACAACCTTACAACGGTCCATTGATAGGGATCCACTCATCCATCTAGTTAGATCCATGCCCTTGCATGCACCAAGACCTAACTGACTCGAGTTGACCTAATGGTCAACCATGCATGCGCCAAGGGCTGAACAACCTTCAAGAGTTCTGGCAAGCGGGTGTGACCCCGGGCCTAACTCAAGAGTGTTCACTGGTTGTCTCAACCAGACCTCGCTACACGCCTGTGATGTAGTCGACCTATAGCCACCTCGTGCTTGCGCACAGGTGCCATCTGGTCGACCCATCTAGGCTGTCAGATGGTCTGATCAGACTAGTTTGATCTAATCTAGGGGATGACTTCAACCCCATCAACCCGTCTAAGGGTTTACAGTAGGCGCAACTTAGATCTAATCATAGGCGCGCAAGTGAAGGTTTGATAAAACAATAACATAAACCTAGCGCCACCATCAAGTCATGCCGCAAGCATGAACAAACAACATGCGCCAACATAAGTGTATTATATCCTATTTTTCGCATGATGAAACAATTAGATCTAATCACTTGCGCAAGCATGGATCACAAGAGCAAACATAGCAATCATATTAGCATGCATAATTCCACCTCTGATACCAATTGAAGAGTCCCCTTCAAGGGGGAGCGCAAGGGGGTGAAACCCTATGGATGGCGCATCTTTGATTTTTAAGCGGAAGCAAGGGTTTCAAGGGATCGGCTGCATGATATATGAACAACTAACATAAAGCTTGATAAAATCAACAAAGGATCATACCAATGCCATAGTTTCGATGGCGCCTTGGAAGCAAAGGCGCAAGTGCTCCTTCTCCAAAGAGGACGCACACAAGAGGATGAAGATGGCTACTTCTTGGTGTTCTTTGTGCTAGCAAAGACCTCCAAGGTGTGCTTGTCGCATGAAGGTGATGAGAAAAAGCTTGGCCGAGCCTCCCTCCTCTTCCTTGGCGTCAACACTCTCCCATACCAAAGTGGAGATGCGATTAGAGCAAGAGGAGAAGCGTTAGGCGTTTCTCTTAGGAGATGGCGTTACATGACTTCCAATTATGGAAAGTCATGAAGCCATGCGCTCCCACTCCAAGCAAACCGCCCAAAACGCCTTATGGATCGAACCATGCGTTCACCCATGTGAACCGGTTCAATCCAAATTGGTCCAAACCAATTTGGTTCAAAGACCACATGAAACCAGCCCAAGCCATGGTCTAGATCTCTCTGAACCAAAATGGTTCAAGATCTAACCGTTGATCTCTTGACGCTTCTGATCTCACCGATCTAGCATCACTACTCTCGATCGAAGCTTACCGATCTCAAGCCCTAATCAATCACACATGATCAGACCAGATCTCACTTACAATCAGAGTTTAAATCCCTTTAAACTGAACCGAAACAATTCAGTCCACACGATCAGACTTAAGTAAGCCATATCATCAAATTGTGCGACCCTAAGGGTTTCCTTTAGATGTCGGTAACGATAACTAACGTTATCACGATCAGTGAGGGGTATCTAGCAACACATCACTGTCTCCCGATATAAAGGAACGAGTCTTCCAAGACTACACCCAAACCACAGCACAAGTGTGAATCCACTTCACTAGGTATACATGTTTCCTTTGCCACTGGATGTTCTTATTGGACAAGCGTGTCAAGCCTGTAGCTCCAATATGATGAGCATGATTAGATCTGATGAACATAGTCACCAGGGTATGGCCATACACTTTCTCAATCATCTCATAAGGGGGGGCCCCTTTAGAACATCACACTCCTTCAACAAGGAGACGGCAATCCTATATCTATCACTAGTGCCCTAACCTGACTCATGATCATTATCCAAGATAGTCTATAATCATTATCTTTCAAATGATATTAAACTACCTCAAAACAATGACATTCATCATTTAGAAACACAAGTGATCTCAAGTCAGAGGACATGTGCCACTTGTTGCAAACAAGGATTATTCACATTGTGACAAGCAATTGAATATCCTACTAGGGTCTGTCCAGTACATCCAATGTACCCATGAGTCTACATCTTATTCCATGCTCGAAGCATCCTATAAGATTAGAATACATATTAGTATTAACCATATCAAGGCTGTCTCATGTTCACCAAGATATCTCGACTAAGGACTTTATAGCATGTCAGCCCAGCTGAACAGCTTTGAGACATTATTCAGAAGTACACTAATTGCAGCAGAGAAGGTAACAACCTGAATAATAACCATGCCTTTATAAACACAAGAGTTTATTACATGATACTGATACAATCCCAAGGCCTCAAACATTAGCCTTAAGGGCATACCCCAACAAAAGCATCTTTAATGGTTCTGCTCATGAGGTCTCCTCCTGCAGCAACATCAATAATTAGGCGGGTTCTATAAAGTAGACCATTATAAAATGTATGAATTAAAACCCAATTTTCTAGGCCATGGTGAGGACACTTCTGTTGTAAATCGTTGAAACGCTCCCATGTCCTGCTAAAGGATTTGCCATCCTTTTGTGTAAAACTTGTGATTTGATTCCTCAGTTGGATGGTCTTGCTTGGTGGAAAATATTTCATCAAGAAAGCATTTGACAGTTGTTCCTATATGATGAAGGCACCGGTAGGTAGAGAATGTAGCCAAGATCGTGCTCAGTTCCTGAGAGAAAAAGGAAACAGTTTTAGTTTTAATGCTTCTGACAATTGGATGGTCTTACTTGATGGAAAATATTTCATCAAGAAAGCATTTGACAGTTATTCCCATATGGTGAAGGCACCGGTAGGTCGAGAATGTAGCCAAGATCGTGCTCGGTCCATGAGAGAAAAAGGAAACAGTCTTAGTTTTAATGCATCATCAGAAACCCCATTAATTTTAATGGTACCACAATATTCAAGAAAAAGATGTAACTGTTGATAAGGATCTTCAATTGGAGCTCCTCCGAATTGATTCTGCTGGATCATGGACAAGAAGGCAGGATTGATCTCAAAATTATCAGCTTCAATTGCTGGTCTGGCAATCCTAAAGTGTATTTCTTTTAGCTTAGGAGCTGCATAGTCCCTAAGTGATCTCCGGTCTTCCATCAGAGCAAAATTTCTTGTGCAGTCTAAAGTAGATAGATCAAATAACCCAAGTAAACAAAAAAGAACAGAAAGATAGAACATAAATAAAATCTAGTCTAGTAATACTCTCAATATCTTCAATATTGACAAAAACTAAGGCCCCCGGCAACGGCACCAAAAACTTGTTGTATCCCAACAAGTATCTAGATAAAAACTTATCTCTGGCGTTGCCGCCAAAAAACTTGTTGTGTCCAAAAACCTGTTGTGTCCGCAAGTACACAGATACAAGAAGTAATAAAAAATATCGATCCCACAGAGACCTCGTTTGTCAAGTACTGAATAATTGATTTCTTAATATCTAGGCGATCGAGACTATGCAAGTGAATTATCGAAAGCTAATGAAAATACCAGAGAGAGAAACTGGGACTAGGGTTTCATCCACTTTGATTTCTATGACTAGATATGAATAGAAATTCGTCAGTTTAATTTTATCATGATAAAGATACAATTTACATTATAAAAGGATTATCTCATTTTCGTGCAGACAATCAAGGAGGGACCGATCCTCGCTTTCGCGCAAGATCTATCCCAAGCTGAAAATAAGTAAATCATCCATCAAAGAACTCAAGGATCACTTTCGTGAATCCGAGTCTCAACACAAGTTCTACTTATGGTTTTCCAATGTTCTGGTCCTTACTTTCGCACAAGATCTTCACGTTTGATAAATTGACTCAATCCTAGATTCATATTATTAAACATGACAATTATTCTTCTAAAATCAAGAAACAAGAACTAACCTAATTTCTTACAGTAAATTCCTAACATTCAATTCTATGGTTCCAAGTTCTCAAGCAAGTCACCTTTCGGTCCTTATTCCGAAAACTCTAAAACATGATTAATAACATGTTTCTATGGAGAATCAAAGAGCAATCATCAAAAAAGTAGAATTATCATGCTAAAATTATACGTGACGAAGTAATGAAAAGTTTATCTAGTCATTAAGAAATCAAAGGGAATTACTCCCCCATGTCCCACAAAAGGTTTAAGCTAGCATGGAGAAAAGATTACAATAAGCTATAGTTTCTAGCGATCAAAAATCAAAAAGAAAGGGGAAGAATGAATAACCACACGGCTGTAATCAAAATTACAGTCGTAATAAGTGTATGAACAGTGTTGGCACTGGGTTCTTTGTCGATTTCTCCTCCGATTGAGATCCTTTCACGCTGAAACTTCTAGGGTATGCTCTCTGGCTCCAGGCGAAGCTTCCCTTCAAATTTCATGGCCGGAGATGTGATGTACGCTTCCCGGCAATGAAACCTAGGTTGGCGGCATGAAACTCGATTCCTCCTTTGTCAGCGGATGAAAATTAGGGCTTTTGGTGTCTCTCCCCTAGTCTCGTCGAAAGCTCCCTTTTTGTTTCTTACAGCTTTGGATTTAATGGCCTAAATCGTCCGCATTCGATCCCGCAAAAATCGGACTCAAATTTGACTATGAAAATCACGTCTCCAGGTTGTAATTACGGCCATATTTTTGGTTACAGCACTGCCGTAATTTCAGTCGAGCTCTTGGGTGGAAATCTATTAGGAATTACGGTACCGTGAAATCCATTATGGCTGTGCCGTATTTTCCTCAAATCTCTCGGGTGGAAAATCGACCCAAATTACAGCCTGTAAAGCTTCTTACGACAGTGTCGTATTTTCTGCGAAACTTTCTGTACAATTTGTCCCAAAATACGGCACCACTCAGAAATTACGGCTGTACCGTGGTTTTGTTCTGTAGGTGTAGTGAAACCACGGTACCGTAATATACATTACGATAGTGCTGTAATTTGCTCTGAAGCTTCAATTTTCTTGAAATTTGACTTGTGATCTGCTTTTGATAGTGAGAATTCATCCATGCATCTGAATTGTGTGAAAACGACTGAAAATTGTGCCTTTTTGCCTGAGAATTATTAAAAACTAAAAAGAGTGTAGATTCTGCAATAATTGATAAGAATGAAATAAAAATATGCAAAGTGGTTTGAATATGACACAAAAATACTAATGAAATGGCACAAAATTTACTATAAATTTCGGTGTCATCAAACACATAAGGCTCAAACTTTTCTTGTCCTCAAACAAAAATCAAAAACTGATCATAGGCATAGACCTTCTCATGAAGAATAAATTTCTAAAATACAATCACTAATAAAAAATATTCATTAATTGACTCATAAAATTTTAAATAGACATATCATTCTTTGAGTTCAATTCTCAAGATTCACAACTTAATCAAATAAAACTTTGCAACTTGTACAAAAATAGATTCTTAATCTCATGAATTCATCCAATTTTTAGTTTAAGTCTATCATGCTTTTGTTTATAGGAATAGGATATCCGATTACTGAACACGAGGTAACCGTCGGCATGCAGCTCGAGCAAGAGGTGCTCACAGAGAGAGGACCGGGGGACACACAACAGATTACCGAACACGAGGTAACCGTCGTGGAGATGGTAAGGCAGGTGGGGGGGGGGGTCATCGGCAAGAAGCTGGGCAAAAGTGGGTCCAAAGTCAGGGCAATCGGCGTACTCATCACGGACATGGTCCAGCATGGGGATCGACGTGGACAAAACACACAACAGGGAACAGACGCGACTGAGGGCGTTGGCCACCACGTTCTCCTTCCCGGCCTTGTGGGTGATCACAAAGGTATATTGCTGAAGAAACTCGACCCACTTTGCATGGCGAGGGGCCAGCTTCTTCTGCGCATTAAGGAAGGAGAGGGCCTGGTGGTCACTAAACAGAATGAACTCCTTATGTAGGAGATAATGACACCACTACCGGAAGGACTGGACGATGGCGTAGAACTCCTTGTCGTAAGTGGAGTATCGCTGCCGCACCTCGTTCAGCTTCTCGCTGAAAAAGGCGACGGGGTGGCCCTCCTGACTATGGGTGCCATCGATGCCGGTGCCGGAGGCATCACATGCGACCTCGATGACCTTCGAGAAGTCATGGAGATGGAGGACGGGGGGCCGAGGTCATGATGTCTTTGAGAGCTAAGAAGGCACGACTAGCCGTGGGGGTCCAAGAAAAATCCTTGTGCTTGGTGCAGGCCGTCATAGGGGAAGCGATGGTGCTAAACCCCTTAATGAAACGACAGTAGAAGGCTACGAGGCCGAGAAAACTGTGGGTCTCGGTGACAGACTCAGGTTTCGGCCATTGGCGAATGGCCTCAATTTTAGCGGGGTCAACCATGAGACCCTGATCCGACACAATGAACCCAAGGAACTGAACCTGGGTCTCAAGGAAAGAGCACTTCCTGGCATTAAGGAACAAGCGTTCCTTGTGCCGGATATCGAAGGTCAACCGAAGGTGCTCAAGGTGGTCATCGCGAGAGCGGCTGTAAATGAGGATGTCATCGAAGTAGATGACCAGGAATTTGCCAATATAGGGTTGGAGGGTCTGACTCATAAGACGCATGAAAGTCGAGGGCGCATTGGTCAGGCCAAAGGGCATCACGAGGCACTCGTAGAGCCTATCCTTCATCTTGAAGGCCGTCTTCCACTCATCGCCCTGGCGGATGCGGACCTGGTGGTAGCCGCTTTGGAGGTCAAGCTTGCTGAACCAACATGCACCGGAGATGAGGTCAAGCATGTCATCCAAGCGTGGAATGGTGAACCAATATTTAACCATGATGCGATTGATTGCCCGGCAATCAATGCACATCCGCTACGAACCATTCTTCTTGGGCGTAAGAAGGGCTGGAACGGCATAGGGGCTGAGGCTCTCACGGATGAAACCCTTGGCTAGAAGGTCATCGACCTGACGCTTGAGCTCCGTATGCTCGGTGGGGTTAAGACGGTGATGGGGAAGGTTGGGTAGCGATGCCCCGGGGACGAGGTCAATGACATGCTAGATGTCACAGGTTTGGGGTAGATCAATGGGGAGATCGACCGGGGAGATGTCGGAGAACTCCTCAAACAAGGCAGTAACCTCCGGCGGCAGAGGGGCCTGCGGAGGCGGAAGAGCGGGGGAGATCTCACGGACCATGAGGGCATAGACCACCTTGGTCTCATAGGCCTCGTGGATGAGGGAGCCGGGTCGGACCAAGGCGACTGCCTTAGGTGCATGTTGGGTAGACGGTGCGGGGGTGATGAGACCCTTGGATGTGGAGGCCCGCAACTCCTTGGGCAGAGCCGGGGTCAAGCAGATCTTACGTCCCCCGTGCTGGAAGACGTAAGTGTTGGAACAGCCATAGTGTATTACGTTGCGGTCACAGAGCCAAGGCCGACCAAGGAGGACATGGACGACATCCATGGACGTAACATCGCACCACACCTTCTCGGTATAGTCACCGAAATAGATGGGAACCAGGCAGCGATGGGTGATGGGGAGGCTAGACGCGTCGACCCAGGCAATCGAGTAAGGTCGAGGGTGTGGCTCGAGTGGGAGGCCGAAATGGGTGACCGCCCGTCTGAGAGACGACGTTGAGGCTGCTACCTCCGTCAATCACAATCTTGCATGAGTGCCCATTACACTTGATGTAAGTGTAAAAGATGCTCGTGCGCTTCTAATCTTCGGACGGAGGAGGGCTGTGGACAAGGGTGCAACAGACAACCAAGGTAGGGCACGGACTCGACTGCTCGTCGGAGTAGCACTGCGGGCCGACCTCTTGGGTCGAGGGAGGCGCGCAAGAGACAACAGGTTGAGGACACGGGTCGCGTGGGGCGGCCGCGATGTGGAGGAAGCATTGTGGGCAATCCCGGTTGAAGTGACCAGTTTGACCATAGTGGCGGCAAGGATCGTGTGGAACGGCGGAGACGAGCGCCTTGCCTTTCTCCTCCCAAGTCAAGCGAGGTGGCGGTGCATCACGGGGAGCATCGCGTGGGGGTCGACAGGGACCTGTGTGGTTCAGACGACGGTGCGCCTTGAGACATGGAGGAGGGGCCGGTGCCGGAGGCACGTAGGCGGCACGATGCGGGGGATCCGGTTCCACGCGAGGGCGAGTGGAACGTAGATCCTGCTCGATATCGCGAGCATGGTGAAGGGTCAAGATAATCTAGTCAGCCGTGGGAGGGCAGCATACGATGAATCTCGTCGCGGAGGCCACGCTTGAAGCGGGACACAGTGAAGGCCGAGTCTTCCTTAAGGTTGCGCCTAATGCCGAGCTCGTCGAAGTGAGTGTGGTACTCGTCGACGGAGTCGGAGCCTTGGGTTTTGGTGCAATAGGAATCGAGGAGTTGCTATCTATACATAGGAGGCACATACTTTTCCTTCAGCCTATAACACATCTCCTCCCATCGAGTGATGGGGGGAAGATGCTGATCGGTGAGTTGACGCTCAACATTGGTCCAATACAACTGGGCAGGTCTGGTGAGCAGGAGATAGACATAGCTGACCTTGAGGTGGCCGGACATGGCACTCCACTCAAAGCAGTTATCGACAGCTGCGACCCAATCAAGGAACACGCGGGGATTGAGGCTACCATTAAAGATGGGTGGGTCGATGCGTGTGAGCCGGCGGACTTCGTCGTCCTCACGGCTATGCGAGAGTGGGCGACATGGGGGAGGGGCCTCCTCAGCCCACGCGGACTCATCACCGAAGGGGTCATACCGGGGAGAATCGATGGCCTGCATGCGGACCGGGGCCAACGGAGGGGGAACACTAAACGGGGGTTGACCCTCTGTGGGCTTAGATCAGAGTTCCGATACTTGGTCCATGAGATGTTGGACCGATGACATTAGACGCTGAAACATGGTCTCCATTGCTTCCATGCATGTGGACAGCGACTCAACCGACTCTATCCTAGGGAGAGGACTCTTTTCAGTCGCAACGGGCACTTGGGAATATGGGTTTTGATAAGAGGTGCCTAACCTAGTTGTCATGATGCTGAAAATGCGTATGTATGCGGAAAACAAAGCCGGAGATGCCGAATGATATGCAATAAAGAGATCGGCAGAGGTAGACAAGAGTTAGCCCCAACCTCCTCTGATACCAAATTTGATGCAGCGGATGTAGGGGACCTTAGTTCCTCATTCTAGGGGACTAGACCATGATGCTAAGAACGAAAGAGGGTCTTGAGACGAGGAAAGTTAGAACGCGTGCAGATGAAGAAGCCACGAGAAAACTGATGAGAAATGCAAGTAGATGTTTCTTGAGCAAAAGCCAAATGTGCGGAGAAACAACGGCTCAAATACTAAGGAAACTACTCACCTCATGCGTAGAGCCAATTTTTTTTTTTTTTTTTGCAAGCAAGCGCGCACGAACAGAACCTCCATGGGGCTACGAGGGCAGCCGTCCGCAAGTCCAAGATGCAACACCGAAGGCACAGGAGCTAGATGCAAGTTTGTTTGCAAAGGACCCAGAGCCCGGGAAGGGTTCTCAGGGTGTTTTGATTGAAAGCAGTAAAGCAGCGGAATACAAGAGTGAGGAAACTCTAGGCGAGCTCCTTGGAGTTGGAGGACCTAGGCCTTCGTGTGGGGAAGGCAACTAATACAACCAAGCTGAAAGAAACACAACCCTCGGCCCTCTTTTATAGATCAAGAGGGAGAGAGTGAAACACATGACTAACACATGGGCTGTTGTATAAGACAACCTGCCCTAACCACCTAAAAGAGGGTCAAGATTCCCTCTAACCTGAAAAGCAAGCTAGCAACCTGAAAAGTAAACTAACAACTATTGTAGAGAATATGCCAAGTGAAGGGGTGCATGAGCTGGGGCGTTTGGGCTGCTGAACGGGCCGACTTCGGTGGGCTACACCATCTTCGAGCACGCAACGATGAAACAACAGAAGCAGCTGATCGTGGGCTGATTTTGAATGTTGGTGGCGGTCTCTTGGGCCGAGTTGAGGACCCGGTTGTTGTATCGATCTGAGGTCGGGTCTTGGGGTGGCCTTCTTGTGATGTTGATGGGATGAATGGACTCCGTGGATGCGGGTTAAGCCACGTTGTTGGAGTAGATCGGATAAGTTGTGACTGATGAGGGGCTCACCACGCCCATAAAACGGTCCGGGGGGGGGCGAGGACCTTTGCATGCGTCGAACAGGATGGAAAATGACACCTTTCTGCATTCTAGGGCCGAATACGGGCTGGCCGTGTTGGGGAACATGGTCGTGTTCAGCGTCTAGATCCCGGGCTGATGTTGCAGAGTCATTCACGGCCTGGCCGTGCTTCCTATTGTCACATCCCGTTATCTTAACCCAAACAAGCAACACAAGTCATAGAGGAACAGGATGTTATCACACAGGATCGATGCACACGCTAAGTAAAACCAAGTTCAGGAAAGGTCCGATGAAAAAAAAATTTCGAGAATCCATCCATAGAATCTCCACGAAACATAATTTCACAAATGTACCTGCCACCACGCAATCCTTGCACTAGACATATGCAAGGCAATAGTATATCAAAACCATATAAAATACGTAAAATCCATAAATCACATTTATATCAAATCTGATCGAAAAATACAAATCGACCCGAAATTCGAAGCAAAGCCACCATATCGATTCTATAAATTCATAGTACTAACGTTAATGATATCAAACACCGAAACCAGGCCCAAGCCCTCGGTGACACAAAATCAAAATCTCAAAACTGCCACAACCGGCAACGCAAGTTCACAAGGTTTGGCCATAACCGGCCCCAGTTAACTAAGCACAAAAGTCTTGTACATCAAACCAGCATAGTTGTAGGGAAAATCATAATATCCATATCAAACACTAACTCAGGCAGTGGGCTCCTGCTCTACACCTGTAAACAGTAAGGGGTGAGCTACACAGCCCAGTGAGTGGATAGTCTTAATCGACCATCCATAATATACACTTAAAGATACATGCAGATTATTTTAAAAACCTTTAACAGAACATCATGCCAACATATAACAAAAGCAAAGAAAGGAAATCATATAAACAATCAGATGAATACTGCTAAGGCATCACGCAATTGTCACCACAGAGTAACCAAGGATCTAGAGCCATACTCTAAACCAACTAAACACACCAACCACTTAGTTGTCCAGCATAAATCAAGAGTGACCCCTAGGGTCCAACTCGGCTCTGGCCTAAGCACTGGGAGAAGCCTGCAAATCGCATGCAACACAAACATGGACGGTGTGTAGACTCAAGAGGTGATCCCCATCCGGTCAAGATGTGATACCTTGATCTACACCACCCCATAACACAAGAATCTAAAAGTCTAAGAGTGATGAAATTGTTGGGTCCCCTTCAAGGGGGAGCGCAAACCCTAAGCATGCATAATCTAAGAACTAGCATGAGCGGAATTAGGGTTTCAATAGATCGCATGAAGTATATCTATATGATCAACTTAGTTTGCTTATCAAGATCAAGAGAAGATCTAAAAGATCTCACCATGGCCATGATTTGGACGGCGCCTTGGAAGCAAGAGGGCGAAAAGGCTCTCCTCCAAAGAAGACACACACAAGGGATGAAGACTTACTCCTTGCGCAACTCTTGTGCTAGCAACAATTGCCAAGATGTCCTTTGTGTTGAGGAGATGAGATGATCGCTCCTTCTTGGCCGAAAGCTCTTCTTTCTCGTCAACCACCCTCTACTCCAAAGAGCAAAAACGCGACAAGACAAGAGAGACAAGCGTTTTGGGCGTTATGGCGTTACAAGACTTCCCAATTTAGAAAGTCATCAAGACATGTGCTTATGTCTTGAGAACCAAATCAAAACGCCAATTCAATTCGAACCATGCGTTCACATATGTGAACCGGTTCAATTGAATTCGGTCCAATCTCATTTGGTTTAAGAACCAAATTGAACCAAGCCAAGCCATGGTCTAAATCTCATATGAACCATGAAGGTTCAAGATCTAACCACACATCTCATGATGCTCTTGATCTCACCGATCTAGCATCAACACTCTCGATCGAAGCTTACCGATCTCAAGCCCTAATCAATCAAACATGATTAGACCAGATCTCACTTACAATCAGAGTTTAAACTCCCTTAAACTGAATCAAAACAATCCAGTCCACACGATCTGACTCAAGTAAGCCATATCACCAAATTGTGCGACCCTGAGGGTTTCCTTTAAATGTCGGTAACGATAACTCACGTTATCACAATCAGTGAGGGGTATCTAGCAACACATCACTGTCTCTCGATATAAAGGAAAGAGTCTTCCAAGACTACACCCAAATCATAGCACAAGTGTGAATCCATTTCACGAGGCATACATGTTTCCTTTGCCACTGGATGTTCTTATTGGACAAGCATGTCAAGCCTGTAACTCCAATACGATGAGCATGATTAGATCAGATGAACATAGTCATCTGGGTATGGCCATACACTTTCTCAATCATCTCATATAGGGGGGGCCTTAGAACATCACACTCCTTAAACAAGGAGACGGCAATCCTTTATCTATCACTAGTGTCCTAACCTGACTCATGATCATTATCCAAGATAGTCTATAACCATTATATTTCAAATGATATTGAACTAACTCAAAACAATGACATTCATCATTTAGAAACACAAGTGATCTCAAGTCAAAGGACATGTGCCACTTGTAGCATACAAGGATTATTCACATTGTGACAAGCAATTGAATATCCTAGTAGGGTCTGTCCAGTACATCCAATGTACCCATGAGTCTACATCTTATTCCATGCTCGAAGCATCCTATAAGATTAGAATACATATTAGTCTCCATCATATCAAGGCTGTCTCATGTTCACCAAGATATCTCGACTAAGGACATTACTGCATGTCAGCCCAGCTGAACAGCTTTGAGACATTATTCAGTAGTACTCTTATTACAGCAGACAAGGTAACAACCTGAATAATAACCATGCCTTTATAAACACAAGAGTTTATTACATGATACTGATACAATCCCAAGGCCTCAAACATTAGCCTTAAGGGCATACCCCAACAATCTCCCACTTGCACTTAATCTAATGGTTGAGTAACCTCAAACCCATGTTATTACAGTGCTTCTCATGCTTCTGCTGCGCCAGAGGCTTGGTAAGCGGGTCAGCCAGATTGTCGTCTGTATGAACCTTGCATATTTTGATCTCGCTACGATCAATGATCTCCCGGATCAAGTGAAACCGTCTCTGTATGTGCTTGGACTTCTGGTGCGACCGTGGTTCCTTTGCTTGTGCGATGGCTCCAGTGTTATCACAGAAGATAACCAAAGGATCGACACTTGAAGGAACAACACCAAGTTCTCTCACGAACTTACGAATCCACACTGCCTCCTTGGATGCTTCCGAGGCTGCAACATACTCGGCTTCTGTTGTGGAATCAGCAACAGTTGACTGTTTGAAACTCTTCCACACCACTGCTCCACCATTCAAGCTAAAAACATAGCCTGATTGCGATCGGAAATCATCCTGGTCCGACTGGAACGAAGCGTCAGTATATCCTTCTATACTGAGTTCTTCCTGACCACCATATATCAAGAACATATCTTTGGTCCTCCGCAGATATTTTAAGATGTTCTTGACTGCAATCCAGTGTGCCTGACCTGGATTACTTTGGAATCGACTGGTCACGCTTAACCCGTAAGCGACGTCTGGGCGAGTACACAACATCGCATACATAATGGATCCAATAGCCGAAGCATAAGGCGTATTGTCCATTTCCTCTTTCTCAGTCTGTGTTTGTGGACACTGACTCTTCGAAAGATTCAGACCATGTCTGACTGGAAGATATCCTCTTTTAGAATTCTCTAAATGGAATCTCTCCAGGACTTTATCGATGTAAGTACTCTGGCACAGCCCGAGAAGCCTCTTAGATCTATCCCTGTAGATCTTCACACCTAACACATAGGCTGCTTCTCCTAGATCTTTCATCTGAAAACATTTTCCTAACCATGCTTTAACAGCATGCAGTTCAGGAATATCGTTTCCAATGATTAAGATATCATCGACGTAGAGGACTAGGAAAGTAATCACGCTCCCACTAAACCTCTTATATACACACGGGTCATCTTCGTTCTTGATGAAACCAAACTCAGAGATTGATTCATCAAAACGAATATTCCAGCTCCTTGATGCTTGTTTAAGTCCATAAATGGACCTTTTTAACTTGCATATTTTATGACGATCTGCTGGATTAGTGAAACCTTCAGGTTGTGTCATATACACATCCTCATCCAGTTTTCCATTAAGGAAAGCCGTCTTCACATCCATCTGCCAGATCTCATAATCGTAATATGCTGCTATCGCGAAAAGAATCCGAATAGACTTGAACATGGCTACAGGAGAGAAAGTTTCATCATAATCTATCCCGTAGATTTGTTTGAAACCTTTCGCTACTAGCCTGCCTTTATAGGTAACCACGTTACCATCCATGTCAATCTTCTTCTTGAAGATCCATTTACAGCCTATAGGGATTACTCCCGGAGGCGGATCAACCAAATCCCAGACCTGGTTATCTGACATGGAGTCCATCTCTGCTCGCATAGCTTCAAGCCATCTAGCTGACTCCGGTCCACTGACTGCATCCGCATAAGTAAGGGGTTCATCATTATCAATGATGTAGACTCCGTCATAGCGCTCAGGCTGACGACGGATCCTTCCCGATCTACGCGGTTCCCGTGATATCTGAGCCTCAGGTTGTTCAATAACCTGATCTACCGGCTCAGGCACATCCATCTGTGCTTGACTACTTTGTCCATCCTCTGGATTCTCATCCAGCTTTATTTCTCTCCCACTGGCTTCTTGCAGAAGAAACTCCTTCTCAAGAAATATGGCCGTCCGAGCAACAAATACTTTGTTCTCTTTGGGATCGTAGAAATAATAACCCTTAGTTTCCTTAGGGTAACCGACAAAGATGCATTTCTCAGATCTGCTCTCCAGTTTCCCAGAGGCGAGCTTTTTTGACATAAGCCTCGCAACCCCAGATCCTGATAAATGTCAAGCTCGGCTGTTTCCCATACCATAACTCATATGGCGTCTTAGAAACTGCCTTGGATGGCACTCGGTTTAGTACCTTTGCAGCTGTTTCCAGTGCAAAACCCCAAAAGGAATAAGGAAGAGTAGCCTGACTCATCATAGAACGAACCATATCAAGTAACGTTCTATTTCTCCTCTCGGACACACCATTCCATTGCGGTGTTCCTGGCGGAGTGAGCTGTGAGATAATCCCACACTCCTTCAGATAGTCAGTAAACGTATGACTCAAGTATTCTCCACCTCGATCAGAACGAAGTGCCTTGATATTTCGCCCTAGCTGATTCTGTACTTCATTTTTGAACTCTTTGAACTTGTCAAAAGATTCACTCTTATGTCTCATAAGATAGACATAACCATACCTACTGAAATCATCAGTAAAGGTAATGAAGTACTGATAGCCACCTCTGGCATGTTTGCTAAATGGCCCACACACATCACTGTGTATAAGGTCAAGTAAACCTGAAGCCCTTTGACCTTTGTGAGGAAAAGGTGACTTCGTCATTTTACCCATCAAACAAGCTTTGCATGTATCAATCTCCTCACAGGAGAAAGATCCCAGCAGTCCATGATCATGCAACCGCTTAATGCGCTTCTTGTTAATATGGCCTAAACGACTATGCCATAACAAGGTGCTGTCTTCAGCATACTTGGCTTTCTTAATATCAATGTTTTGTATAGAATTTTCCATGTCCAACATGAATAACCCATTGTTAATTGAACCAGTTCCATAAACAATATTATCATAAGATAAAACACACTTTGAAATATTGCATTCAAAGGCAAATCCTTTCCTGACAAGAGCAGGAATAGAGATAATATTTTTGGTGATACTTGTAACATCCCTCAGAATCACACCCCACACGCATACAAGTAAAATACGGGGTTTCAAAAATTTTTTTTTTTTACTCTTCCATTAAAACACAAGAAGAAAGCGGCATCGAAGGACATTACTACGGAACAGAAAACCGCACAGAACTGAATAGGATCGATTACTAGGAAATAGAAATCCGGAAATCCAGAAAAAATCCGGCAGCAAGTATTCTAAACTACTGCTGCACAGACACACATATCTTGTAACAACAACAAACGTCCACACTACACATATGTGGAATTTCAGAAATATACAGAACTGATTATTCAGATACTAAAATAAACAACACAAATTCGGTTACACATCTCAAATCGGACATTTCAAAATAAGAACCAATTCAATAAAAGAATCCAAGACTTGTATCCAATAATTTAAACGAAACAACTATAATATAATATCCTGAAAACAGGCATAAGCCCTCAGGAGATAAAACATGTCATATAGGTCATAATAAATTAGGCACGCAGGCCTGATAAATCTTTAGAAGACTATTCTTAGAAATGACATCAAACATTAGCGTCATATTAGCTGTAGCAATTACTGTCTTGATGTCTCACCTGAAAACATTTAAACAACGGAGGTGAGCTAAAAAGCTCAGTGAGTAAAAGACACTAAAAGTCATCCATAGTACACATCAAAAATATCATACTTAAGTTGAAATTCTTTTTATTTAACAGATAAGATAAATCAACTTAACATGCATGCTCATATCAGAAACAAACACAATCAAATACAGATACTTGTAACAATAGGCATCAAACAGGTAGGATATGAATATACCAACCCATACCAACTAACCACACCGCCTAATACATCTAAATACAGATCGAAACAGAACTACAGAAATCAGAACTGACAGACAGAAAATCAGAATTTTCAGAGTCCAAACGGATAGTCTACATCGGAAACAGAAAGGCCACAGAAGGCCTGATGACCACAGAAGGTCTGACCCCACCTCTGCCGAGGACGAGACAATGCATGCATATCAGAAACAGAATGGTAAAGGAGATATCAGTGGGTGGCCCCCGTCTTGTCAGGACGTGGCACTCTGGTCTCCAATACCCAGAACAGAATGGTAGAGGAGGTATCAGTGGGTGGCCCCCGTCTTGTTAGGACGTGGCACTCTGGCCTCCAAAACCCAGAACTGAATGGTAGAGGAGGTATCAGTGGGTGGCCCCCGTCTTGTTAGGACGTGGCACTCTGGCCTCCAAAACCCAGAACTGAATGGTAGAGGAGGTATCAGTGGGTGGCCCCCGTCTTGTTAGGACGTGGCACTCTGGCCTCCAATACCCAGAACAGAAATAGTGTCTCAAGGGTCGTAGTAGACTATCAGCACCATTACAGCGCCACAGAAGGAGGGTAAGGACACGGAAGAGTGCTACACTAGGGCATAATTTTACAGAACAGATTATACTGAAACAGAGAAGTAGGATCAACCGCTACTTAATTCTTACATTATGCCCAAAGTCTAACAAACCAGAAAATGACACACCCCAATATCCAGTCCTTAAACACAGAACAGAAATTATATGAGTGAATTCCTTACAACTAACCTTAATTCATGTCAAACCATTCTATGTTCTCACAAATGTTTTAACACATTCAAGGTTTTCAGAAACTTCACAACATATAAACAGAATAGGAAATATCCACATAACAAACAATTAAATATAGAACAGAAATTATTCATATAACAAACATTTAAATACAGAACAGAAATTATTCATGAAATAATCTCCTCAAAATTCCTAAAACCGTGAGCTATAAAATTACTGTAAGGGGCGCCACTTTCAGAACCTTAACAGAACGTACAAATTTCATGTAATTAATTTCAGTTCCCCACTACAGATAATTTTAATTACACGTTTGTGAAGAAAATTGACAAAAGCCCCAAAATTGGCTCGAACTATATTTTCGAAAATTCCTAAGTTCTTAGTTAAATCCCCAATTTTGTTTTCTCTAAAATTTCTCATCAAACAAATAAATTTTAGAAGAACTACAGACCACAATTTAAGAGGTTAAACCATACAATGTAAATTTTTCTCACAAAGGAATATTCGTCTAACCAAAACATAGCAGATTTATATTGTCAGTTTGCAAAATATATTTTTTTTAGTCCAATTTCGAACCAAAGCTAGTCAATATTGTATTCAAAATGAAGCTCTCTGAATCTAGTTTCCAATAAAACTGGTTTCACAAGATTTCGAATTTTAGACAGGAAGATATAAGGGTTCGAACATAGGAAGGTCAGAATTTCAGATTTCAAGAAAACAGATTCATATATCAGACTTGCGACATTTATTTCAGATCCAATAACTAATCGAAAATAGGCGTTATGGGAGTCAAAATAAAGCTCTTCGAGCCTACGGTCTAATAAAACTGATTTGACAAGATTTCGAGCTATACCTAGGAGATATGATGGTTCGAACACATAAAGGTCGAAATCCAGAATTTCAGAAAACTGATTTTGTACAGCTAGATTGCAATACAGATTGAAATACGAATACAGCTCGGATATGGTCGATATCAGATTCAAATTAAAGCCGAATGTATCTAGTTTCATACAAAATTTATTTCGTGCGATTTGGATCTATAGACCATGAGATATTGGGGTTATAGTACACAAAGGTCAGATTAACGAATGCAGATTTCAGCAGAACAGGATTTTAAAACCCTATAATTATTTGAATTCAACCCCATACGAATAATCATGGCAAATAACGAATTTTAATTCGGATTAGACTCCTTAGGATCGAATTACTCACCAGAAAAATCGCCCACAGAGAAAACGCCAAAACAGAGGGTCAGGGATCTCCAGAAAGTTCGTCCACCACCAGTCTGCCACCACCAGCGTCAGAAGTTTGCAGGAGGCGCCAAGCACAGTGAGGGGCGACAACACAGGCGGCTAGGGCAAGAAACAAACCAAAAATCGTGAGGGAGAGGAGCTCTCACGAATTTTCCCCCTTTTTTTATTTTTTTTCCACCCCAAACGGATCCAAGATCCAATAACCCAATTAACTTAAGTGGAAATCGGCTTTAATGGGCTTACCTGGGCTTAACCACCATGCGCCACTCCAATAACACAGAAATATGCGTCACCATGGTGGAAGAATTCCAGGAGCAAATAGTCAAGGTTGAGGGTTCGAAGCCCCAACGAAAATAATTATTTTTGCCCTGTAGGAAAAAGTCCTACAATTAGGCAAAAATCCCAAAATTTTAACCGATAAAAATACAGAAACTGAATTTCTAACCTTAAATCATAATTCAGAAAATCAAGGGCGTTACATCCTCCCCCCCTTATAGAGCTTTAGTCCTCTAAAGCTGACCAAGCCCGTCACTGAACAGGTGAGGATGCTCCTTTCTCATCTCTGCTTCAACCTCCCAAGAGGCTTCTTCAACAGACTGATTTCCCCAGATGACTTTCACAAGTGGAATAACCTTATTCCTCAGCACTTTCTCTTTTCTATCTTCAATTCTGAGAGGTTTCACCACAAAAGTCATGTTCTCTTCAAGCTGGAGAGGTTCCAACTCCAGAATATGAGAAGGATCAGAACAATATTTTCTGAGTGCAGAAACATGGAACACATTATGGAGGTGTTCCAGTGATGGGGGCAAAGCAAGTCGATATGCCACAGGTCCAATCCTCTCAATGATATCAAAGGGACCAATGTACCTGGGACTCAATTTTCCTCTCTTCCCAAATCTCATCACCCCTTTCATAGGCGAGACCTTTAGGAAAACATGCTCTCCGACCAAAAACTCAAGAGGACGCCGCCTCACATCAGCATAACTCCTCTGTCTATCCTGAGCAATCTTCATCTTTTCCTGAATTTCTCTGATCTTCTCAGTGGCTTCCTGAACAGCATCAGACTTTAGCACTGTTCTGTCCCCAGTTTCCTCCCAGCATATAGGTGTTCTGCATTTCCTCCCATATAGGGCCTCATACGGAGCCATCTGTATGCTAGAGTGGAAGCTATTGTTGTAGGTGAACTCTATCAGTGATAAGTCCAGATCCCACTCAACAGACCAGTCAATCACATAAGATCTCAGAAGATCCTCAAGTGTCTGAATAGTTCTCTCTGTCTGACCATCAGATTGAGGATGATATGCAGTGCTGAAACTCAGATTAGTTCCCAAATCTTCCTGTAATTTCTTCCAAAACCTGGATAGAAATCGAGGATCACGATCAGAGACAATGTCCAAGGGAACTCCATGTAATCTGACAATCTCATCGATGTACAGTTTTGCTAACCGATCCAAACTGTAAGTCATTTTGATCGGTAAGAAGTGAGCCGACTTCGTGAGTCTGTCCACAATCACCCATACGGCATCATGATTCCTTCTGGTATTGGGCAGCCCACACACAAAGTCCATACTGATATGCTCCCACTTCCACTGAGGAATAGGGAGAGACTGCATCAAACCGCCCGGCCTCTGATGCTCAGCCTTCACGGTTTGGCAAGTCAAACATCTGGACACAAACAAATGCACATCCTTCTTCATACCATGCCACCAGAAAGTCTTTTTCAGATCCTGATACATCTTGGTACTACCAGGATGAACGGTATACTTAGTGCAATGACTTTCCTTAAGAATTTCATTTCTCAACTCAGGGTCCTCAGGGACACAGACCCTTCCACGAAATCTGAGGAGACCATCATCCGACATACTGAAATTCTCATCCCAGCCTTGCTCAGACCTCTCTTTCCACCGTAGAATATCCTGATCTGACTGCTGCCCTGATCTCAGTCTCTGCAGTAAGTCTGACTGAACCCTGAGAGAAGCCAGAAGACCGCCTCTCTCACCCGGAGTCACACTCAGATGCATGTCACTGAACTCCTGCAATAGTCGCCACTCCTGGACTCGCAGTGCAGCTATCTGAGTCACAGGATACCGACTAAGCGCATCAGCCACCACATTGGCTTTACCAGACTGATATTGGATGGTGAAGTCATAATCCTTTATCAATTCAAGCCATCGCCTCTGTCTCATATTCAGCTCTTTCTGAGTGAAGATATACTTCAAGCTCTGGTGATCTGTAAACAATTCAAATGTCTGTCCAAACAGATAGTGCCTCCAGATTTTCAAGGCAAAAACTACAGCTGCCAACTCCAGATCATGAGTGGGGTAGTTTACTTCGTAATCTTTGAGTTGCCTTGAAGCATAAGCGACTACTTTTCCTTGCTGCATCAGTACCGCACCCAGACCCTTACCAGAGGCATCAGTGTAAACAATGAACTTCTCTCCATCACAGGGAATGATGAGGATAGGAGCACTGGTCAGTCTCTTTTTCAGTTCCTGAAAACTAGACTCACAATCATCAGACCACTCAAACTTCAGATTCTTTCTAGTTAGCTTAGTCAGAGGACCTGCCAGCTTGGAAAAACCCTCCACAAAGCGGCGGTAGTATCCAGCTAAGCCCAGAAAACTTCTGACCTCAGTCGCTGTAGTTGGTCTTCCCCAGTGAAGAATGGCCTCCACCTTCACTGGATCCACAGACACACCCTGGCTAGAAATAATGTGTCCCAGAAAACCAATCTGATCTAGCCAGAACTCACATTTGCTGGCCTTAGCATATAGCCGCTTCAGCCGCAGAATCTCCAGCACCTTGCGCAAATCCTGAGAGTGGTCTTGCGCAGTCTTGGAGTAGATCAGAATATCATCAATGAAGACGACCACACATTTGTCCAGGAGCTCATGAAATACCCTGTTCATCAGATCCATAAACACCGCAGGAGCATTTGTCAGTCCAAAGGGCATAACAAGAAATTCATAGTGCCCATACCTGGTCCTGAATGCAGTTTTAGGTACATCCTCCTCCCGAACACTCATCTGATAATAGCCAGACCTCAGGTCAATTTTAGAGAATACAGTAGCACCCTGCAACTGATATAAGAGATCATCAATACGGGGTAATGGGTACTTATTCTTAACAGTCACTTGATTGAGTTGACGGTAATCGATGCACATGCGCAAAGTACCATCCTTCTTCTTCACAAATAACACAGGTGCTCCCCATGGAGAAACACTGGGCCGAATATACCCCTTCTCTAATAGTTCTTCCAGTTGCTTCTTCAGCTCTGTCAGTTCTGAAGTTGCCATCCTGTAAGGAGCTTTAGATATCGGTGCTGTGCCTGGCAACAACTCGATACCAAACTCAACTTCTCTGCTGGGTGGTAACCCAGATAAATCAGAGAAGACGTCAGCAAACTCTCTTACCACAGGAATTTTAGCCAGATCCAAATCAGGCTCAGTCTGCACCTTGACATGCGCCAGATACCCCTTGCAGCCCTGGGCTAAAAGCTTCCTGGCCTGCAGATGAGATATCACCAAAGGCTCTTGTTCTGAAATCCGGCCTTGGATAACCAGTTGCTGTCCATCACTTAGATGCAGAGTAATTAACTTTTCAAAACAATCTAAAGTAGCATGATAGGCAGACAGCCAATCCATGCCCAGAATGATGTCATAGTCTTTCATAGGAAGACTAATCAAATCAATAGGTAAATCATATCCTTCAACCTTAATCAAACAGTCAGGATATGTTATATCTGTAGATACGGCCTCATACTGATCCACCGTCAGGTCACCCTGATCAAGATGAATAAACTCCACCTCGCGCTCCTCAGATAAGCTAGAGGGGAAAAACTTGGCATTGAACTTCATCATGAAGTACTGCCAATCAACAACTCCGGATTCAGTTGCCGCCAGTCTGACGACTCCCTTCCACCAGTCTTCGGCATCTCCACGCAACATGAAGACAGACAAACATAGCTTGTCTGCATCATCACAGCGCAGAACCTGGAAAATCTTTTCCAGTGTCAAAAGCCAATCCTCAGCCGCTCTGGGCCCCGGACTACCATAAAATGCAGTCGGGTTCAGGTGCTGAAACTCTCGAACCAACCGAGCATATCGTTGATGTGCGCCATCACCCAGAGGAGAACCAGCGCCACCCACACAGTGTCCAGCCGGTTGTGACTGTGACTGAGGCTGTGTCTGCGACAGCCGCTGCAATAACTGTTGCTGAACCTCCATGTGCTGTGCCTGCTGCTGCTGCATCATCTGAGTTTGCTGCTGGATGAATGCGTTCTGTTGTTGCATCATAGAAGTCATAGCCTCCATGGCCTGCCTCAGATCAGACTGTTGATCACTGTTGCTACTGCTAAATCTTGGTCGCACCATTTTTTTTTTTTTTTACCTGCATCACATAACACGGTAGAATAACAACCAATATTCAATCACAAATCAGATCCTAACTTGGTTTCTAGCAATACACAAACAAAGTTTTCCTTCCCCGGAGTTTCTAATTGCTAGTAATATTGCTCTGATACCATCTGTAACATCCCTCAGAATCACACCCCACACGCATACAAGTAAAATACGGGGTTTCAAAAATTTTTTTTTTTTACTCTTCCATTAAAACACAAGAAGAAAGCGGCATCGAAGGACATTACTACGGAACAGAAAACCGCACAGAACTGAATAGGATCGATTACTAGGAAATAGAAATCCGGAAATCCAGAAAAAATCCGGCAGCAAGTATTCTAAACTACTGCTGCACAGACACACATATCTTGTAACAACAACAAACGTCCACACTACACATATGTGGAATTTCAGAAATATACAGAACTGATTATTCAGATACTAAAATAAACAACACAAATTCGGTTACACATCTCAAATCGGACATTTCAAAATAAGAACCAATTCAATAAAAGAATCCAAGACTTGTATCCAATAATTTAAACGAAACAACTATAATATAATATCCTGAAAACAGGCATAAGCCCTCAGGAGATAAAACATGTCATATAGGTCATAATAAATTAGGCACGCAGGCCTGATAAATCTTTAGAAGACTATTCTTAGAAATGACATCAAACATTAGCGTCATATTAGCTGTAGCAATTACTGTCTTGATGTCTCACCTGAAAACATTTAAACAACGGAGGTGAGCTAAAAAGCTCAGTGAGTAAAAGACACTAAAAGTCATCCATAGTACACATCAAAAATATCATACTTAAGTTGAAATTCTTTTTATTTAACAGATAAGATAAATCAACTTAACATGCATGCTCATATCAGAAACAAACACAATCAAATACAGATACTTGTAACAATAGGCATCAAACAGGTAGGATATGAATATACCAACCCATACCAACTAACCACACCGCCTAATACATCTAAATACAGATCGAAACAGAACTACAGAAATCAGAACTGACAGACAGAAAATCAGAATTTTTAGAGTCCAAACGGATAGTCTACATCGGAAACAGAAAGGCCACAGAAGGCCTGATGACCACAGAAGGTCTGACCCCACCTCTGCCGAGGACGAGACAATGCATGCATATCAGAAACAGAATGGTAAAGGAGATATCAGTGGGTGGCCCCCGTCTTGTCAGGACGTGGCACTCTGGTCTCCAATACCCAGAACAGAATGGTAGAGGAGGTATCAGTGGGTGGCCCCCGTCTTGTTAGGACGTGGCACTCTGGCCTCCAAAACCCAGAACTGAATGGTAGAGGAGGTATCAGTGGGTGGCCCCCGTCTTGTTAGGACGTGGCACTCTGGCCTCCAAAACCCAGAACTGAATGGTAGAGGAGGTATCAGTGGGTGGCCCCCGTCTTGTTAGGACGTGGCACTCTGGCCTCCAATACCCAGAACAGAAATAGTGTCTCAAGGGTCGTAGTAGACTATCAGCACCATTACAGCGCCACAGAAGGAGGGTAAGGACACGGAAGAGTGCTACACTAGGGCATAATTTTACAGAACAGATTATACTGAAACAGAGAAGTAGGATCAACCGCTACTTAATTCTTACATTATGCCCAAAGTCTAACAAACCAGAAAATGACACACCCCAATATCCAGTCCTTAAACACAGAACAGAAATTATATGAGTGAATTCCTTACAACTAACCTTAATTCATGTCAAACCATTCTATGTTCTCACAAATGTTTTAACACATTCAAGGTTTTCAGAAACTTCACAACATATAAACAGAATAGGAAATATCCACATAACAAACAATTAAATATAGAACAGAAATTATTCATATAACAAACATTTAAATACAGAACAGAAATTATTCATGAAATAATCTCCTCAAAATTCCTAAAACCGTGAGCTATAAAATTACTGTAAGGGGCGCCACTTTCAGAACCTTAACAGAACGTACAAATTTCATGTAATTAATTTCAGTTCCCCACTACAGATAATTTTAATTACACGTTTGTGAAGAAAATTGACAAAAGCCCCAAAATTGGCTCGAACTATATTTTCGAAAATTCCTAAGTTCTTAGTTAAATCCCCAATTTTGTTTTCTCTAAAATTTCTCATCAAACAAATAAATTTTAGAAGAACTACAGACCACAATTTAAGAGGTTAAACCATACAATGTAAATTTTTCTCACAAAGGAATATTCGTCTAACCAAAACATAGCAGATTTATATTGTCAGTTTGCAAAATATATTTTTTTTAGTCCAATTTCGAACCAAAGCTAGTCAATATTGTATTCAAAATGAAGCTCTCTGAATCTAGTTTCCAATAAAACTGGTTTCACAAGATTTCGAATTTTAGACAGGAAGATATAAGGGTTCGAACATAGGAAGGTCAGAATTTCAGATTTCAAGAAAACAGATTCATATATCAGACTTGCGACATTTATTTCAGATCCAATAACTAATCGAAAATAGGCGTTATGGGAGTCAAAATAAAGCTCTTCGAGCCTACGGTCTAATAAAACTGATTTGACAAGATTTCGAGCTATACCTAGGAGATATGATGGTTCGAACACATAAAGGTCGAAATCCAGAATTTCAGAAAACTGATTTTGTACAGCTAGATTGCAATACAGATTGAAATACGAATACAGCTCGGATATGGTCGATATCAGATTCAAATTAAAGCCGAATGTATCTAGTTTCATACAAAATTTATTTCGTGCGATTTGGATCTATAGACCATGAGATATTGGGGTTATAGTACACAAAGGTCAGATTAACGAATGCAGATTTCAGCAGAACAGGATTTTAAAACCCTATAATTATTTGAATTCAACCCCATACGAATAATCATGGCAAATAACGAATTTTAATTCGGATTAGACTCCTTAGGATCGAATTACTCACCAGAAAAATCGCCCACAGAGAAAACGCCAAAACAGAGGGTCAGGGATCTCCAGAAAGTTCGTCCACCACCAGTCTGCCACCACCAGCGTCAGAAGTTTGCAGGAGGCGCCAAGCACAGTGAGGGGCGACAACACAGGCGGCTAGGGCAAGAAACAAACCAAAAATCGTGAGGGAGAGGAGCTCTCACGAATTTTCCCCCTTTTTTTATTTTTTTTCCACCCCAAACGGATCCAAGATCCAATAACCCAATTAACTTAAGTGGAAATCGGCTTTAATGGGCTTACCTGGGCTTAACCACCATGCGCCACTCCAATAACACAGAAATATGCGTCACCATGGTGGAAGAATTCCAGGAGCAAATAGTCAAGGTTGAGGGTTCGAAGCCCCAACGAAAATAATTATTTTTGCCCTGTAGGAAAAAGTCCTACAATTAGGCAAAAATCCCAAAATTTTAACCGATAAAAATACAGAAACTGAATTTCTAACCTTAAATCATAATTCAGAAAATCAAGGGCGTTACAATACTCGGTACAAAATAACAATTGTTTAATTCCAATACAATGCCAGATGGTAAAGAAATGAAATAGTCTCCTACAGCAACAGCAGCAACCCGTGCCCCGTTTCCAACGCGTAGGTCCACCTCATGCTGTCCCACCTGTCTTCTTCTCTTGAGTTCCTGTACATTTGAACAAATGTGAACTCCACATGCAGTGTCCAACACCCATGAAATAGAAGAAGATGAAACCATGACTTCCGTCACGTATATACCTGAGCCAGAAGCGATGCTTCCCCTCTTATCTCCTTGGAGCGCTTTACAGTCCTTTTTCCAGTGACCCAGCTGGCCACAGTGGAAACACCTGTTGTCCTTCGACCGCTTTACCTTCTGTTTCAGAGCCTTGCTAAAGTTCTTGACAGGGGCTTTGCCCTTCTTCCCCTTCTTCTTGTTCCTAAAAGGAACCATTAAGACAGAGGTTGAAGGCTTTCCCTTCAGAGTCTCCTCAGTAGTCAAGAGCATATTCAGCAGCTCTGCCGGAGTACAATCGATTTTGTTCATATTAAAGTTAATAATGAACGCATCGAAAGAGGGCGGGAGAGACTGCAGAATAATGTCTACAGCAAGCTCCTGGTTGATGGTATGCCCCAGTTTCTCCAGAGCCTCCTTGTGCCCAATCATCTTGAGCACGTGAGCTCCCACTGGGCTCCCTTCAGCCAGTTTGCTCTGAAAGAAAAGCTTTGTCAGATTATAGCGTTCTGTCCTCGCCTGTGCAGCATACAGCATCTTGAGGTTCGCTATAATCTCTATAGCCGACATATCCTCATGCTGACGCTGCAGCGGTGGCGTCATAGACGCTAGCATCAGGCAAGCGACATCAATGCTATCATTGACGTGCTTTTCATAGGCATCACGAACCGCCCTTGCGGCGTTCGCAGCGGGTTGAGGCGGCACAGCCGTCTCGAGGACATACAGTTTCCTCTCAGCCTTAAGAATGATCTTAAGGTGTCCGAACCAGTCAGAGAAGTTTGGCCCAGCAAACTTCTCCCTTTCCAGTAGGGATCGCACATTGAAGCTCATGGTGTTCGTTGCTGCAGGTATCTACAACAATGCAAGAACAGCAAGGTCAGTATCAATGTCTAGAATCAATCCAGGACTTAAGAAAGATTCCTTTTCTCACTATTTTATCTGGCTGAAAAATCCAGCAAAACAGCCCGAAAGAGTAGAACTCTTTTAGTGAGATGGGATCCAGATTTCATACTTGGTCTCCGCATCCCGCTCAGGCGAGATAAGATGCACAGAGAGTACAAGCACTAATCTCTGGTAGGCTATTCCAGCCAATCGCCAACCCGTGCGATTCCCCTTCATCTGGGCAATCCAGCAGACTGTGCCAACTGAGTTGGTACAACACAGTCTCTGACCCCACAGATGGCTGCCTCCATGTGCTGCCATATGTGCCACATATGCAGCCTACATGGTCAAGCTGACCCGACCTACTCCCTGGACCACCACGTGCTATGCTGAGCAACGAGAAGCGATAAATCCCTTCTCTGTAACACGCAGGTGTAATCCAGCACCGTCTGAAGATAGATGGACGTGCCCACTGAGTGGGTACAACACGGCTCCAACGATAGTCAAAACAGTGAGGTTTCGCGTCAGAAGGCTTACGAGCTTGATATGTTAGCGTTTGGATTTTAACGGTCTTTTATCTTCATACCTATCATGTAAGTTCTATGGTGATAGCAGAAGATAAACTCATGCAATTCTAATTATAAAAGCAATAAATAGAAAGCATGCTGATCTTATGTGGTAAAAGCCCATAGCCTAAGTGAGACCTTAATTTTACTTAAGTCTTCACTTTCTTTTCATGGGTCTTTTATCTCATCAGGTCCATCCCAGGGCCCTTGCGCCAAATTCAGCTCAGATGCACCCACCAGCTGAATGCGCCTCTGCGATGTGTGCTCTTGTCTAATCAAAATACATTTTGATCTATCTAGACTATCTTGACTCGCAGGTCAAATATACAATAAATAAATTAAAATTGTGATTCGCAGATCACAAAATAATTATTTACAATTTACCAGGCTCGCAGGCCCCAGCACAGCACACATTAAAAGGGCATCCCACATAAGATGAAATAAACATGCATCATGGCATCAAAAATAACATGTGATCCATTACAAAGAAAATAAAATTTTGAAAACCCCATTGGCATCAATTTTAATTTTCTTATGAGCCCTACTACCTTACAACGGTCCATTAACAGGGATCCACTCATCCAGCTAGTCAGATCCACTGCCCTTGCATGCACCAAGTCCTAACTGACTCGAGTTGACCTAATGGTCAACCATGCATGCTACAAGGGCTGAACAACCCTCATGAGTTTTGGCAAGCGGGTGTGACCCCGGGCCTAACTCATGTGTGTTCATTAGTCGTCTCAACCAGACCTCGCTACACGCCCTTGATGCAGTCAACCTATAGCCACCTCGTGCTTGCGCACAGGTGCTATCAGGTCAACCCATCTAGGCTGTCAGATGGTCTGATCAGACTAGTCGGATCTTCCCTAGAGGATGCCTTCAACCCTACTAACCCGTCTAAGGGATTATAGCAGGCGCCACTTAGATCTATGGTGATAGGCGCGCAAGATGTAAGGTTTTTCTTTGAAAAACAACTACAACAAGCGCAAACAAGTAACATGCGCCACTTTGATAAACAAGATACATCAAATATCTAGCATGTCATTCTTTGCATGTTGATAAACCAAAGATCTAGGCATAAGCGCAAACTTCTCCAAGCAATGATACAAGCGCAAACAAACTTATGTGCACACAACATCATGTAAGCGCAAGAAAACAAAGCATGAAGTGAGCGCAATATGGCATCATGAATGGATCACAACCTCAGCAAAGCAATCATATAGATGATACTGAAAAACCCTATGCTCTGATACCAATTGTTGGGTCCCCTTCAAGGGGGAGCGCAAACCCTAAGCATGCATAATCTAAGAACTAGCATGAGCGGAATTAGGGTTTCAATAGATCGCATGAAGTATATCTATATGATCAACTTAGTTTGCTTATCAAGATCAAGAGAAGATCTAAAAGATCTCACCATGGCCATGATTTGGACGGCGCCTTGGAAGCAAGAGGGCGAAAAGGCTCTCCTCCAAAGAAGACACACACAAGGGATGAAGACTTACTCCTTGCGCAACTCTTGTGCTAGCAACAATTGCCAAGATGTCCTTTGTGTTGAGGAGATGAGATGATCGCTCCTTCTTGGCCGAAAGCTCTTCTTTCTCGTCAACCACCCTCTACTCCAAAGAGCAAAAACGCGACAAGACAAGAGAGACAAGCGTTTTGGGCGTTATGGCGTTACAAGACTTCCCAATTTGGAAAGTCATCAAGACATGCGCTTATGTCTTGAGAACCAAATCAAAATGCCAATTCAATTCGAACCATGCGTTCACATATGTGAACCGGTTCAATTGAATTCGGTCCAATCTCATTTGGTTTAAGAACCAAATTGAACCAAGCCAAGCCATGGTCTAAATCTCATATGAACCATGAAGGTTCAAGATCTAACCACACATCTCATGATGCTCTTGATCTCACCGATCTAGCATCAACACTCTCGATCGAAGCTTACCGATCTCAAGCCCTAATCAATCAAACATGATTAGACCAGATCTCACTTACAATCAGAGTTTAAACTCCCTTAAACTGAATCAAAACAATCCAGTCCACACGATCTGACTCAAGTAAGCCATATCACCAAATTGTGCGACCCTGAGGGTTTCCTTTAAATGTCGGTAACGATAACTCACGTTATCACAATCAGTGAGGGGTATCTAGCAACACATCACTGTCTCCCGATATAAAGGAAAGAGTCTTCCAAGACTACACCCAAATCATAGCACAAGTGTGAATCCATTTCACGAGGCATACATGTTTCCTTTGCCACTGGATGTTCTTATTGGACAAGCATGTCAAGCCTGTAACTCCAATACGATGAGCATGATTAGATCAGATGAACATAGTCATCTGGGTATGGCCATACACTTTCTCAATCATCTCATATAGGGGGGGCCTTAGAACATCACACTCCTTAAACAAGGAGACGGCAATCCTTTATCTATCACTAGTGTCCTAACCTGACTCATGATCATTATCCAAGATAGTCTATAACCATTATATTTCAAATGATATTGAACTACCTCAAAACAATGACATTCATCATTTAGAAACACAAGTGATCTCAAGTCAAAGGACATGTGCCACTTGTAGCATACAAGGATTATTCACATTGTGACAAGCAATTGAATATCCTAGTAGGGTCTGTCCAGTACATCCAATGTACCCATGAGTCTACATCTTATTCCATGCTCGAAGCATCCTATAAGATTAGAATACATATTAGTCTCCATCATATCAAGGCTGTCTCATGTTCACCAAGATATCTCGACTAAGGACATTACTGCATGTCAGCCCAGCTGAACAGCTTTGAGACATTATTCAGTAGTACTCTTATTACAGCAGACAAGGTAACAACCTGAATAATAACCATGCCTTTATAAACACAAGAGTTTATTACATGATACTGATACAATCCCAAGGCCTCAAACATTAGCCTTAAGGGCATACCCCAACAGAAATCAATGGGTGGCCCCTGTCCGACCAAGACATGGCACTTTGCATCAATCACTCGTTCTCCCAAAGGGTTCTTTACCTGAACAACCACTAGACACACCTTATATCTTATTTCACAAAAGTGGACTCCTAAGTGTCGACCAGACTCTAGGATAGTCACTTCCACCACAATATCACAACAGGCAGGGCTGAAACATCAACCCCTCACATATCACAATACACAGGGCTGAAATCTCTAACCCCTAACATATCACATATAGACTATCCCCTTGAGTACACAGTTACACTTAGCCTTAGTCCTATCCATCCCATAACGGGTACACAGACCACAACACATAAAACCGCATAACCGCATAATGTAGTGTAGAGTCCTTAGGTTTCATACTGATCAGTTTAGTGTAACCTTGCTAAGTTATCACCCAGGTTTCTCAAACAAGGATACATGGCCATAGATATATAAACATGCTGCTCATAGAGAAACGATCATGGATCCTATAACACTATTAGCATTTATCCGGGCATCCATAAAATCAACATAGGATTAAAATTTGTATTCTTACAATCTACTTCACATGATACCCACATGTAACCCACGGTTTCTACAATTACTAGCATATTATCCACTTAAAATTTAAACCCTAGTTAATAAGAATTTTATGCTCAAGAATCACCGATTTAGAGCTACCTAAATTCCATATAAGAAATATCTTAAATTTCATGTTGTAAAATTTCGGTTTTCATGATAGATACACCTTGAGTTTCGGTTCTTAGCATGGTGAAATTTCCAAGCAATCAAACTTATCATCTAGCACAACCAAGTGGATAGAATTCGAATAAGACACCCCACTCACCTCTTATCTTGAACCGTGAACACCAAGGTGAAATTCTCTCCACAAAACTCGTCTAAGGGTCTTAAAGTTCCACCAATGTTCTTAGGTAGACGCCACCAAAGGAAGAGAAAACGCCACCAAGCACCAAGGAACGCCGGCCAAGGGAAAAAGGAAGAAGAAGAATTTCGTCCAAGCCTCCAAGGAATCGCCCAAGCCTTCAAACCGCCGCCCCTAAGGTTTTTTTTTTCTTTTTCGCCCCAAGTACCAAAATAGGGTTTATGAATTAATCCACTAATTCAAATTTTAAACCCAATATCATTTAATTTAAGTGCAAACCCAATAACCCATAGCTAATTATTCCCTTAAGTGAAAATCCAATAAGGATTAAATTAACATCCAATAAGCTCTAGTTAATTAGTTACAAGAGTCAAAATCCGGTAAGGCTTAAATTAATATTCACTAACCCATTGCCACTAATTTATAAATAACCCCTAAAGGTTTTTAGGGATAAAACTCTCCCCCATCCTAGAGTTTACAAAATCAAAACATAGAAAAATATCACAGCCAAGGATTTTATTTAAATCAAGAATAGTACTTACAAGGAATTAAGATTCTTGGATCTTACATCCCTCCCTCCTTATAAAGCTTTAGTCCTCTAAAGCTCAACATTCATATCATCAAAAAGATAAGCATACAACATCCTCATATCAGCTTCAGTCTCCCAGGTCGCCTCCTCAACCGAATGGTTTCCCCAGATAACCTTTACCAAAGGTATAGACTTGTTCCTCAGAACTTTATCCTTTCTATCCACAATCCGGAGAGGTCTTTCCTCAAAGGTCAAATCACTCTGAATCTGAATAGGTTCCAATTCCAATACATGAGATGGATCAGGATGATATTTCCTCAAAGCAGAAACATGGAATACATTATGCAAATGTTCCAAAGCAGGAGGTAAAGCTAACCTGTAAGCCACTGGACCAACTCTCTCAATAATGTCGAAAGGTCCCACAAACCTCGGGCTCAGCTTTCCTTTCTTGCCAAACCGCATAACACCCTTAGTCGGTGACACCTTTAAGAAAACATGATCCCCTACCATAAACTCTAGGGGACGACGACGGTCATCAGCATAACTCTTCTGTCTGTCCCGAGAAATCTTCAGTTTATCCTGAATCTCTTTGACCTTATCAGTAGTCTCCTGTACTGCATCAGATCTCAAAATCAATCTATCACCGGTTTCCTCCCAACACAAGGGAGTCCTACACCTTCTCCCATACAAAGCCTCATAAGGAGCCATCTGAATACTGGAGTGGAAGCTATTATTATAGGTGAACTCTATCAAAGGTAGATCTCGGTCCCACTCAGAACTCCAATCAACCACATAAGCTCTCAACAGGTCTTCTAGAGTCTGGATAGTACGCTCCGTCTGGCCATCAGACTGAGGATGGTATGCTGTACTAAAATTCAACTTAGTACCCAAACTCTCCTGTAAGCTCTTCCAAAACCTGGACAGAAACCGAGAGTCCCTATCAGACACAATATCAACAGGCACTCCATGCAGTAACTGCCACTCACTGACCCGTAGTGCCGCTACTGAAGTAACTGGATGTCTGCTCAGTGCATCAGCCACTACATTGGCCTTTCCAGCCTGATACTGAATAGCGAAGTCATAGTCTTTGATCAACTCCATCCATCTTCTCTGTCTCATGTTCAACTCCTTCTGAGTGAAGATGTACTTGAGACTCTGATGGTCAGTGAACAGATCAAACTCCTGACCCAATAAATAGTGGCGCCATATCTTCAGAGCAAAGACTACGGCCGCCAACTCTAAGTCATGAGTAGGGTAGTTCAACTCATACTCCTTCAGTTGTCTCGAAGCATAGGCTACCACATTACCCTTCTGCATCAAGACACAACCCAACCCCTTGCCTGAAGCATCCGTATAGATGGTAAACCTTTCCCCATCACTAGGAATAATGAGGATCGGTGTACTAGTCAACCTTCTCTTCAGCTCCTGAAAGCTCTCCTCACACTTGTCATCCCAATTAAACTTGGCCTCCTTTCTGGTCAATTTAGTTAAAGGACCCGCCAGCTTGGAGAATCCCTCAACAAACCTCCGGTAGTAACCTGCTAGACCCAGGAAACTTCTGATCTCAGTAGCACTAGTCGGTCTTCCCCAATTAAGGATGGCTTGCACCTTAACTGGATCCACAGACACCCCCTGACCAGAAATCACATGCCCAAGGAAGCTGATCCTTTCTAGCCAAAACTCACACTTACTGGCCTTGGCATATAATCGGTTTTTCCTTAGGATCTCCAGCACTCTGCGCAAGTCACTGACATGATCCGAAGTAGTCCGAGAGTACACCAAGATATCATCTATGAAGACTACCACACAAGAATCAAGCAATTCATGAAATACCCTGTTCATCAAATCCATGAAGACAGCAGGTGCATTCGTCAGTCCAAAAGGCATAACTAGAAATTCAAAATGCCTATACCTGGTCCTGAAAGCAGTCTTAAATATATCCTCATCCTTGACCCTAAGCTGGTAATACCCTGATCTCAGATCTATCTTAGAGAACACCGTAGCCCCCTGTAATTGATCAAATAGATCATCAATTCTGGGGAGAGGATACCTATTCTTGATAGTCACTTGGTTCAGTTGCCTGTAGTCTATACACATCCTCAGGGTTCCATCCTTTTTCTTTACGAACAGCACTGGTGCTCCCCAGGGAGAAGCACTAGGCCGGATGTAACCTTTCTCCAGCAATTCCTCCAGTTGCTTCTTAAGCTCGGCCAACTCTGAGGTAGCCATGCGGTAAGGAGCTTTGGAGATAGGTGCAGTACCTGGCACCAACTCAATGCCAAACTCTACCTCTCGTATTGGTGGCAAGCCTGAAAATTCCTCAGAGAACACATCAGGAAACTCTTGCACCACCGCCATCTGAGTCAAATCAGGAGTAGAATCATCCTGCACCTTAACATGTGCAATATAACCCTTACACCCACTAGCAAGTAACTTTCTGGCCTGCAGGAAAGATATCACATGTGGTCCTTGGTCTGACACCAGACCTCTCACAAAAAGCCGACTCCCATCTAGTAGATTCAAGGTGATTACTTTCTCAAAGCAATCCACAGTGGCATGATGCGAGGATAACCAATCCATACCTAGGATGACATCATAGTCTTGCTTGTCTAAAAGGATTAGATCTACAAGAAACTCATAACCCTCTACATGCACTACACAATCAGCACAAACAGTGTCTGTAGATGATGATTTTCCTAAGGGAGTACTTACAGACACAACATAATCCAGCACCTTAGGTAATACAGGTAAACATGCAGCAAATCTAACAGATACAAAAGATAAATTTGCACCAGGGTCAAATAAGATGCGAGCTAACTGATCGAATACAAATAAAGTACCTTCCACGACAGATCGGGAAGCCCGTGTATCCTTCTCAGCCACTGCATAAACTCGGGTCTGGACTGTAGGCTTATCCGTGCCTCTCTGCTGCATCTCAGGCTCCTTGCAGTCCTTGATCATGTGTCCAGGTTTCTTACACCTGAAGCATACACCATTCTTCTTAAAACAGTCTCTCATCAGATGTCCCTTGAGCCCACAATAATGACAATTCCGATCCTCAGTGTTACCGTTCTTTGCATCCCTGGACTGCTGCGGTGCCTTGTGAGAGTAAGGCTTATACCTGCCCTTCTTGTAGTCCTTATGCTTAGGGTACTTCTTACCCTTGCCGCCATCACCATACTGAGGGGCTGCCGCCTCAGCTGCAGGAATCACAGTCATGGTAGTACTAGAACTCCTCTCAGATATGTATCTCTCGATGGTGCGTGCTCGCCCAACAGTCTCAATATAAGTCTCCAAGTGCTGAGCACCAACCTGTTCTCGAATGTCCCATCTGAGACCTCTGAGAAACTTGGTAGCCCTCCTCTTTTCAGTGTTTATCAAGTGAGGGGCATACTTTCCCAACTTAGTGAACTGCAACTCATACTGGTCCACAGTCATATCACCCTGCTCCAGGTGAATAAATTCCACCTCCCGGGCCTCCACTAAGCTATCGGGGAAGTACTTCTCGTTAAATCGAGACAAGAAGTAGGGCCAATTTACTGTTTCATGTCTTTTCGCAGCTAGCCTCACCACGCCCTTCCACCACTCATCTGCGTCACCACGCATCATATAGGTGGTCAGACACAGCTTGTCCTCATCGGAGCAACGCATGACTTGAAAAATCTTTTCCAAGCACAACTGCCAGTTCTCTGCAGTACTTGATTCTGGGCCCCCATAAAAAGAGCTAGGACCCAGTTTCTGGAATTCACTCACAAGCGAGGCATAGCGCCTGTGAGCGTCTTCCTGAGAGTCATTCCCCACCACCCGAGTAGTAGTCTGGGATCTCTCCTGAGTCAATTGCTGCAAGAGCTGCTGTTGCGCTTCTTGATGCTGAGTCTGTTGCTGCTGCAGCATCTGAGCTTGCCTCTCTATCATGGCACCCTGTTGCCGTACCATGCCTGTCAGAGCCTCAATGGCTCTCGTGAGATCTGAGGTCTGCTCACCCTCGCCGCTAGCATTTCCTCTGGATCGCACCATCTTAAATTCCTACACACACACACCATAGTAAGGAAAGCAAACATAAACCTATCTGGTGTCTAGCAATACACAAACATGTTTTCCCCCGAACTAAGTTTTAGCTAGCCAACTGCTCTGATACCATTCTGTCACATCCCGTTATCTTAACCCAAACAAGCAAAACAAGTCATAGAGGAACAGGATGTTATCACACAGGATCGATGCACACGCTAAGTAAAACCAAGTTCAGGAAAGGTCCGATGAAAAAAAAATTTCGAGAATCCATCCATAGAATCTCCACGAAACATAATTTCACAAATGTACCTGCCACCACGCAATCCTTGCACTAGACATATGCAAGGCAACAGTATATCAAAACCATATAAAATACGTAAAATCCATAAATCACATTTATATCAAATCTGATCGAAAAATACAAATCGACCCGAAATTCGAAGCAAAGCCACCATATCGATTCTATAAATTCATAGTACTAACGTTAATGATATCAAACACCGAAACCAGGCCCAAGCCCTCGGTGACACAAAATCAAAATCTCAAAACTGCCACAACCGGCAACGCAAGTTCACAAGGTTTGGCCATAACCGGCCCCAGTTAACTAAGCACAAAAGTCTTGTACATCAAACCAGCATAGTTGTAGGGAAAATCATAATATCCATATCAAACACTAACTCAGGCAGTGGGCTCCTGCTCTACACCTGTAAACAGTAAGGGGTGAGCTACACAGCCCAGTGAGTGGATAGTCTTAATCGACCATCCATAATATACACTTAAAGATACATGCAGATTATTTTAAAAACCTTTAACAGAACATCATGCCAATATATAACAAAAGCAAAGAAAGGAAATCATATAAACAATCAGATGAACACTGCTAAGGCATCACGCAATTGTCACCACAGAGTAACCAAGGATCTAGAGCCATACTCTAAACCAACTAAACACACCAACCACTTAGTTGTCCAGCATAAATCAAGAGTGACCCCTAGGGTCCAACCCGGCTCTGGCCTAAGCACTGGGATAAGCCTGCAAATCGCATGCAACACAAACATGGACGGTGTGTAGACTCAAGAGGTGATCCCCATCCGGTCAAGATGTGATACCTTGATCTACACCACCCCATAACACAAGAATCTAAAAGTCTAAGAGTGATGAAATCAATGGGTGGCCCCTGTCCGACCAAGACATGGCACTTTGCATCAATCACTCATTCTCCCAAAGGGTTCTTTACCTGAACAACCACTAGACACACCTTATATCTTATTTCACAAAAGTGGACTCCTAAGTGTCGACCAGACTCTAGGATAGTCACTTCCACCACAATATCACAACAGGCAGGGCTGAAACATCAACCCCTCACATATCACAATACACAGGGCTGAAATCTCTAACCCCTAACATATCACATATAGACTATCCCCTTGAGTACACAGTTACACTTAGCCTTAGTCCTATCCATCCCATAACGGGTACACAGACCACAACACATAAAACCGCATAACCGCATAATGTAGTGTAGAGTCCTTAGGTTTCATACTGATCAGTTTAGTGTAACCTTGCTAAGTTATCACCCAGGTTTCTCAAACAAGGATACATGGCCATAGATATATAAACATGCTGCTCATAGAGAAACGATCATGGATCCTATAACACTATTAGCATTTATCCGGGCATCCATAAAATCAACATAGGATTAAAATTTGTATTCTTACAATCTACTTCACATGATACCCACATGTAACCCACGGTTTCTACAATTACTAGCATATTATCCACTTAAAATTTAAACCCTAGTTAATAAGAATTTTATGCTCAAGAATCACCGATTTAGAGCTACCTAAATTCCATATAAGAAATATCTTAAATTTCATGTTGTAAAATTTCGGTTTTCATGATAGATACACCTTGAGTTTCGGTTCTTAGCATGGTGAAATTTCCAAGCAATCAAACTTATCATCTAGCACAACCAAGTGGATAGAATTCGAATAAGACACCCCACTCACCTCTTATCTTGAACCGTGAACACCAAGGTGAAATTCTCTCCACAAAACTCGTCTAAGGGTCTTAAAGTTCCACCAATGTTCTTAGGTAGACGCCACCAAAGGAAGAGAAAACGCCACCAAGCACCAAGGAACGCCGGCCAAGGGAAAAAGGAAGAAGAAGAATTTCGTCCAAGCCTCCAAGGAATCGCCCAAGCCTTCAAACCGCCGCCCCTAAGGTTTTTTTTTTCTTTTTCGCCCCAAGTACCAAAATAGGGTTTATGAATTAATCCACTAATTCAAATTTTAAACCCAATATCATTTAATTTAAGTGCAAACCCAATAACCCATAGCTAATTATTCCCTTAAGTGAAAATCCAATAAGGATTAAATTAACATCCAATAAGCTCTAGTTAATTAGTTACAAGAGTCAAAATCCGGTAAGGCTTAAATTAATATTCACTAACCCATTGCCACTAATTTATAAATAACCCCTAAAGGTTTTTAGGGATAAAACTCTCCCCCATCCTAGAGTTTACAAAATCAAAACATAGAAAAATATCACAGCCAAGGATTTTATTTAAATCAAGAATAGTACTTACAAGGAATTAAGATTCTTGGATCTTACACCTATCACGGTCGTGATCGCGGTGGCCGAAATCCACATAAACTTCGGTCACTTTTACGGTAGTGCCGTAATCTTTTCCACGGGCCGTAATTTTGAGCTGGAAATCCACAGAATGGTTTAGGCCTGGCTGTGTCTCCTGTCATGGCTGTGATCACGGTGGCCGAATTCCATAGGAACTTCGTCCGCTTTTATGACAGTGCCGTGATCTTTTCCACGGGCCGTAATTTCGGGTGGGAAATCCACATAATGGTTTACGGCTTGGCCGTGTTGGGGCGCATGGGCGTGTTCAGCTTCTAGTTTCTCGGTCGAGGTAGGCACGGGCTGGCCGTGTTGGGGGGCACGGCCGTGTTCAGTGGCGACGATTTCGGCCGCGTTGCTAACGGGGTGTGACACAGCCATGTCCGGGGTCGTGGCGACGTTCGCGTTGTTGGTCGACCGTGTCACGGCCGTGTCGGAGGCGGCAGTGACCGGTTTGGGCTGAAATTTGCTGGGCGTCCACCTCAGGTCCTGGGGAGTCTGTCCAAGTGTCTTCTAGAGGAATTGGGCCGGCTTCAAGTGCGTCTATGACTCCGTCACATATCCTGCTTATAAATTAATTAGATCAGCAACAAGATTGCTCCATGAACGATTAGTTATACACAAAGCTATTTCACAACTAAAAATAAATGTAAAATAAGCAGAATAGCAATTGACCATCAAGAGTGCCTTCATTTGCTCCTTGGTGATTAGCAAGTTTGTCGTCTAATTTGGTTTTTGTAGCACATAGAGTAGCGTATCAACAAAATCCATCTCCTGTCCCTCCTCCTTGAGTCGACTAGCATGCTCTGCAATTACCTCCTCGATAGTGGTATCCCACTTGTTGCCACAATTTATGGCGCTTTTTGAAAGCCCCAACACTTGGTCAAGCCATCCAAAAGATGGAAACTAGTCTTCCAAGTAGAACGCATAGAGAGCTTCGTTGTTTTCCCCGACCAGCTTGCCAAACATCTCATCCCTTCCCTTCTCTCTAACGCTTTGTTTACCGGAAGGGATGAAGTTATGAAAAAGCCTTTGTTTACCAGAAGGGATGGATTAAAAGAAAGGATTTATGGGCGGACTGACTAAGAAAAAATCCCTCGTTTTAGATCTACCTAAATCGGCCGGATCAACGCTTACGGACACTCTCCTGAGTGAAGTGCTGCAGCTCGCATCCCTTGTCCTAGCTGCCGCTCGCGTCCTCGCCACTACTTGTGTTCCCGCCTGCTACACGACAAACAAGAGCATTTGAGAAAAAGAAAAGATAGCAAAAACGCATGAAAGATGTGACGCCCGTTGCTGGCTTCTTCTTTCCTCCTCCTGCATAAATAGCGCTCCGTCACCACTCTTGCACTAACAAGGGAATAAGAGTTGTACTCATTCATGGGGAACAGTTTCCGCCTCCAGCTGTGGTGCATCTTTCCATCCTTCCGGATCTGCCGCTCCAGGGAAGCAATCGCCACCGCTGCTGTGTCGCTAGTGTACCGCCTGCCCTCAGTCGGATCTGATTTTCGAGATGCAGATCTCCCCTGGCGGTGTCCTCGTTCGATCTCTTCCCGTTTCTGCCGCTCGGCTAGGTGGCATTCGGTGATGCCCCCGTCACCGCGCCGGAAGATAGACTCTGACGACGGTGGGGCATTGCTGAGTGCTGTGCTGCGGCAAAGGGGAGCTGCTTCCCAGCAGCAGAGGCGGCGGCGAGAGTCTATGAGGTGGATGTGGGGGAACGATTCGTCGGCCGATAAGGATAGTGGGTGGTTTAGTAGCGAGGAGGAGAATGAGTGGGCGAGCGAGGGTTTCAATCACTACTACTACTATCACCGCATTGGCATCAACGAGCAGGCGGAGGAGGATGAGCGGGAGATGCTGATCTCATCGACGGATGTGGATTCTTACAACGATTGCGGGGTGAAGCGGGCGGTCGGAGGATCCAAGGGAAGACTTCTGGCTCTCGATGGCAGAGTTGGTGGTGGAGAAGGAGATCTTCGACGCCGCATTACAGCATATTGTTGAGGAAGTAAACTACGGCAAGGAAGTAAATTACAACAACAATAACAATAACATGATTTTTGACAAAATCACATGACAGATTTTCATCTTCCTATGTTTTCCTTCAATCCTATTTTTCCATCCATTCTATTTTCTCATCCATCCTTCCTATTTTCCCGCCCCTCCTAGTATACACACCCTAAAGTTTGTCTATGCGATAATCCTTGTAACAGCATCAATCGCAAAAGTGTTGAGCAACTTACTCACGTTGACCACTTGCCCAGGGGAGATTCGACCTATCATGAAAGCCACCTTGTTATAACCTTGATTTTAGTAATTTTAAATTTTAAAATTTTAGAAATATCAGAATTTGTATTTTTGGAATTTTAGGGATTTTCTGGAATTTTTGGAAAATTTTAAGGTTTTAAAATTTGATTTTTTTTAAAAAAATTTGATATGCTCTAGCGGGGGCTCGAACCCGCGACGCGCAAATCCTTTCGCGTGCAACCGAACCACCAAGCTAAATCTTCGTTTCTGATATTAAACCATGCTTCTTTTAGTTAGTTTTTATTTGATTTGAATTTATTTCAAAAACCGAAACCGCGTTCGCGGGGATTCGACCCCGAGTTGCTCGAACGCACGTGGCTCCGTCTAACCACCGAGCCAATTTGCGTTTCTAATATAATATCGGATTTAATATAATTGAGTTAAGTTTACATCTGATTTTGGGGACCGAGTCAACCCATCGTCTTCCCTGCGGATCTCGGCGATTTGCTCGCCGCCGCGTTCTCGCCATCTGGGACGCGCTTTGCCTCTATATTAGAGGGCTTCTGTTCGACTCAAGGAGAATCGAAACCTAGCCTGTCTTCAAGCCTCAAAGCACCGCCAGGAGGGAGAAATCCGAGCTCGAACTCGTCACCGGAGCTCGAGCGGCGCCGCCTCCTGTTCCAGTCTTCCAGCGTCTCTATCGACACGCGTTTTCTATTCTGGGCTTCGATACATCGTCGTAGAGAGGTGAGCCTATTTTTTTTAGAAGTTTTCGTGAAGTTCTATTGGGTTTTGGTTAGGGTTTGGGTGTCGACAGCGGCGGCGCCACCGTCGATACCTTCTGCTGCTTTGGGTGGTTCGACCATGCGTCGAAACCTCGCCACAACTGGTCGTGGATCCTTGCCTCATCGTCAGAAGTGTGCAGGCAAAGTTTGGCAGCGAACGGCCCTTCGATGCGCCCTCGGGAGCTCGCCGGAGTAAGCTGCGGACGAAAGTCCGGCAGCCTTGCACGGCGGAGGTCGGGCGGCGCAGCGGCGGCCGGTTTGAGTTTTTATTTAAGTTTTGGGTTCGGTTTATTTTGAAATAAACCATCGGCTATTTTGAAATTGATTTGAACCGGACTGAGCGGTTCGATTTCAAGTTCGGTTCAGTTCTTGAATTCTGACCGGTTCGACCCTAATTCGGTTGAATCCGGTCCGGTTCAGGTAGCCGTTGGAAAGCTTATAAAATTTCCTATCTAATGGTAATCTGTGTGTCTTTAGATGAATTGTATAATTTGTATAAATTAAGTTCTAAGTCTCGGTTTAATTTGGTTCAGGGTGAATTTGATCGGTTCAGTGCAATTGTGTTCGGTTCAGTAGGCTTTAGGTCTGGTTCATATGATCTGAGACTGGTTCTCTAGGTTTAGGGTTATGTTCTACATGTTGGTAGTTTTGGTTTTCAAATTAGAATGTTTATTGATAGAGTTCATGTACAAATTCATATTAGAGAGTGGTTGATCCAATAATCGGCTTGCATTGTTTGATATACAACTTACTAGCTTTTCAAAAGAATTCAGGATAACAGCGATTGAGGTAGGAATCTTACCCTACTCCTTTCTTACAATGTCAATAATAGGATTTGCTACTTAATTCTTTGACTCGATATATGATGCATATGATAGAATTAATTGACACTGATATCTGATTGCTTCGTCTACTTGGTTTGTTTCTAAAATTCCTGTTGAACTCAATTATCTTGATTATTTGGTCATATTCTGTTTCTATATGAATGGTTAACAAACCTGTTTTGAGATATCTGATATATTGGCTTATGAGCCTGGTTGAACAATTGTGTATCTGAGATATTGACGTATAAGTATGTGGAACCGTTGTAAATCTGTGATGACAAAGTCGTGATATATATTGACCTCTGGACTGGATGATTTATTCTCCAGTGGCCTGTTTATGTGTTTTATAGTTCCGGCGCGTATCGAACTATCTGTTTGCTAGTTAGGGCACCGCTAGTTGTCCTCGGGACAATACTACGGATGTCAGATGTTGGACGCAACATTCACCGGGCTGTTTATGACAGTCGTTCCACTGTGTGAGCTGATGATGGAAACACTCTGAAAATGAGTGCAGCTCATGATTGAGATCTGTTGGCCAAGCTTGATGATTTGCACGACATTCTTATATTATTTGTATATCATTGTTTCAGTCATTGTATTATCATGTCATTTGACTCTTTCCCCCTGTTTGTTGATTCCGACTTAGCAATTCTGCTAACTCTCTTATTTCTCTTCCAGGTACAGAGTTAATTTCTGGGAGGGCTAGAGTAGATAGCAGATACCAGCCCAAATTGAGATAGTTGGTCTTTTGTATTTTTATTCAGTTGATAAATTGAATAGTTGTATTCAGATATTGTGTTATAAAACTGTAGATGTTAAGATTGAATTAATTATAAATGATACTGGATTATTGTAGTTCTCTGGTTCTTATCAATATTGTTACTCCCTAAGGAATCCTGAGCTAGAAATAGCCGGCTTCCCGCCGGGGCGTGACACACCTCCTCCACTCTGACAAAATTATAGGATTGCACCTTTTTGGTGGAGAGAAGGCAGACGGTGCTAAGCTTTCGTAGTTGCCGCCAGTAGTCAGAATAAGTAGAGAAGCCAAGATCGAGGGCATTATTAAAGATGAGCTTTGTAGCCTTGGAGGGAGGCCGGGAGGCAAACGTGCGATCATGCGTTTTGAGGACCTCCTTGGCCGCCTCTGGAGATGAGCGATGCGGGAGTGAGCCTAGGAGATGGAGATGGCCAATGAGAAAAATCCCGGGAGGGGATGGTGGCACAACTACTAATCTCTTCCTCTTCAAAATTTTGATTATCACCATCATTATTATGATCATTAGAGTAAGAAAGATGGCGGGAGAGAGAGAGGCAGCAAGCTGAGATAGAGAAGCAGAAGCATCTTAGCTAGTTTCTCTTTGAATAGGCTACAGAGCTTGTGAGCTTTCTTGGTTCACCATGAGAATGTTGTCAGCCGTTTAGATAGGCATAGCAGAGGGATGGAGGTTGAGCTTTCTTGTCTCCCGCTGCTACGTCTTTAATAAAAATATTTTTTTAAAATATTCGAAAGAAAGTCAAAGTTCAATAGCCTAGCCAAAGTTTGTATTTGGCATGGCTTGTTGAAATTGGTAAACACACCATGTGTTACCTTATTTATCTATCATTAATTAGAGTTTACCATATTATAGTATTTGCTACCATATAGGTTGATTAGTCTATATTAGTTAGATAAGTTACTTAAATAGATTAGGTTTATTTTTCTTTAAATATATTTTATAATTTTCTATTTCATATGAGTAATAATATTTGAGATTTCTCTCTATGTGGTGCTCTTGGTGATTCTCTTCTTCTAGCGAAATGCTGCCGCTGCGTTCCGTTGCTATCAGTGGTATCAGAGCCTGGCTCATAATTTCTTAGGGTAGACCCGGTGACGCTCTTTGTAGCTAGGGATTGAAGTTTGAAGAAGCTTGCTCGGCATTTTATACCATTATTAGGTTAGACCTGGTGACGTTCTTTGTTGCTAAGGATTGAAGTTCGAAGAAGTTTCTCGATGTTTTATGTTGTTATTAAATTAGACTCGGTGATACTCTTTATAGCTAGGGATTAAAATTTGAAGGAATGTTTTTTCAGCGTTCCATGCCGTTGTTTTGATTTTGAGAAGCATGCCAAAATTGCACGAGTTCCTCAGTGAAAAGAGATATTGCTATTTGATCATTGCTCTGGCCTCTGAGGTGGTTCATCAAAATCGCTCGTCGATCGGATTGTGAGAGTCGTGCCGAGTTGCTAGTCCCTTTGCTCGGAGTACTCTTGATTTTATTGCTCGGTGCGATTCACTATTTGGAAGAAACGAAGTTTTTTTTTTTGCTGCACTCGTCGTTGCTGATTTTATTCGAATCAAAAGAAAGATTGCTTCTGACGACGCTTGGTCACTGCTCCGAAACACCTGCTTGACGAACGAAGACTTTCTGTTTCAAAAGTGGCTGCTTTCCTAAGGTCGTCCGACGTTCTGACTCGGCGACTACTGACTCTTTGCTTGCGAACAAAGCCGCTGATCGCCTTCGACCGCTACTCAGCCATCTTCTGCCGTTGTGTTCGCTCACCTTGATGCGATAACGGATGAAAATTCATCGTCCGCTTTTCTGTCCGTCGCCGACCGAACAGGGAGGAAACAAATCAAAGCGCCGTCGCTCCTCCTGGCCCGGACTTGCCAACTGCGTGGCCGATTTCACTACTCTTTCGAACCGGACATTTGTTGTTTTTTTGGCCGGAAAATTGCCCGCCGAAACCCCGACGCCAAACGCTCACAGACAGTAATTTTTTCGTCCGATTAAGACACTGTTGTCTCTATTTCGGGGAAGAAGAACACCAGCTCCTCCCACCGGACGGCTGTCGTTGATGATCGCGGAAGCTTTCCCGCTGGACGCTCGTGGACGAACCTGCCTTGTCCGCCGAAATCATCGACCAACGTCGCCTTCCTCCACTCGATTTCGCTAGTGCAACCAGCGAAGAAGAAGCAGCTAGGTCAGTCGCCACATCTCAATCAAACCTAATTCGGATAGCCGCTCGCAATTCCTGCTGAACCAAGTTTGGTCAAAATTATTGACCAATTTAGAATTGGTTCAACTAATTTGGCTGGTTCAACTTTATTGCAATTAAACCAAACTAATCGTTTTTAAAGCCTTTAAAGTTAAAAAAGCTGCAAATAAAATTTTAAAATAGCTAATAATAATATGAGTCCATTTCAAGTCCCTAAATTCTCTAGTGAGAAATTTGATAATTGATGTATTAGAATAAAGACATTATTAGGTGCTCATGATGTTTGAGATATTGTTGAAAATAAAATTAAAATTTTAAGTGATTTAACTAATCTCACTCAAGCTCAAAGAGAATTGAAAAAGAATGATCAAAAGACCATGTCTTTAATTCATCAAGCCCTAGATGAATTCACATTTGAGAAAATTTCTAATGCAACTACAGCTAAGCAAGTATGGGATATGCTGCAAGTTACTTGGAAAGGAAGTATGAAGGCCAAAAGAGTTTGCTTTTAGAATTTAAGAGGAGAGTTTGAACCGCCAATCAGATAAGAAGATTGGGTGATATTATTTCAAATGTAAAAGTGATTGAAAAAATTACTGAGACCGCTCACTGAAAAATTTGACTATATAATGACTGCCATTGAAGAGTTAAAGGACATAGTAGAAATGACTCTAGAACAACTGTCAGGATCTCTAGAAGCACATAAAGAGAAACTAAACAGAAGAAAGAAAAAACCATTGGAGCAAGTTCTTAAGTCACAACTCAATCTGAGAGAGACAACAAGAAGAGGCAATGTCAACTATGGAGGCCGAGGCCGTGGAAGAGGACAAAGTCAAAGTCTTGGAAGAGGACGAAGTGCACAAAATTATGAAGGTACTTCTCAGTTTACCTCAGTAAGAGGAAGAGGAGGAGGTCGAGGTAGATCATATCAAACTCATAATAGATATGATAAGTCACATATCAAATGTTATAACTGTAATAAATTTGGACATTATGCTTCAGAATGTAATTCTGGATATACTCCAAGAGCTAATCTATCGTAGGAGAAGACAGAAGAGATAGTAGAAGAGATATATTCTAATGTCTTCATTGCATATAAAGACATAAAACAAGAAGTTAAAACTACATTGTACCTGGACACAGGAGCTAGCAATCACATGTGTGGAGATAGGTCATTGTTTACCAATATTGATGAGAAAATAAAAGGCAATATTACTTTTGGAGACTCATCCAAGATTCCCGTACATGGAAAGGGGGAGATTTTGATCAAGTTGAAGGATGAAAGTTATTATTTCGTCTCAAATGTGTATTATGCCCTTGCTATAAAAAATAACATACTCAGTATGGGATAATTGTTAGAAAGGGGTACTATTTCTACACGATTGGGTATAACCTGTATTTGAAAAATGGTAGAGGAAAATTACTTGCAAAGGGTTACAAGCAACGTCAAGGCATTGACTACAATGGAGTATTTGCTCCAATTGCTTGCTTAGAAACTATTAGATTGATTATCTCCATGGCAGCACAACAAAAATGGAAAATCTATCAGATGGATGTAAAGTCTGCTTTTCTCAATGGATACTTAGAAGAGGAGGTTTATATTGAACAACCTCCAGGATATGTGGCGAAAGGACATGAAGACAAGGTCCTTAGGCTTTCAAAGGCTCTGTATGGTTTAAAGCAAGCTCTTAGATTTTGGAATTGCATAATCGATAGTTATTTTCAGAAAAATAATTTTAAGAAGTGTCCTTATGAACATTCTTTATATCTAAAGGCCAATGAGGATGAAATCATGATAGTATGCTTATACGTGGATGACTTAATATTTACAGGCAACAATCCAGAAATGTTTAAAGATTTTAAGAAGAAAATGAATCTTGAATTTGAGATGACGGATTTTGGGCTGACGTCTTATTATCTTGGCATGGAGGTGAAGCAAACAAGTGAAGGGATTTTCATCTCATAAGAGAACTATGCAAGAGAAGTTCTGAAAAAATTCAAATTGAATAACTATAATTCAGTCAGTACTCCAGTCGAGTGTAATGTAAAATTGTCCAAGCATGATGACAATGAGAAAGTGGATCCAACTTTGTTCAATAGTTTAGTTGGAAGTTTGAGATATTTGACCTGTACTAGACCAGACATTCTTTTTGGTGTGGGACTTGTAAATCGCTATATGGAGACCCCTACTTTAGTACATTTGAATGCAGCGACAAGGATTCTTCAGTATATAAAAGGCACTCTTGACTATGGACTGTATTACACTACTTCCGATGAATTCCATCTTACTGGATATTGTGATTGTGATTAGGCTGGTGATATAGATGATCAAAAGAGCACAACAGGCTTTGTGTTCTACTTAGGTAACACCGCATTTACATGGAGTTCGAAGAAACAACCAATTGTAGCCTTATCAACCTGTGAAGCAGAATATGTTGCTCTAAATTCTTGTTTGACTCAAGCAATTTGGTTGAGACGTCTAATGGAAGATCTATATACTGAGGAAAAGAAACCAACTCAAATCAACATAGACAATAAGTCTGCAATCGCTCTAGCAAAGAATCCTCTTTCATGAATGAAGCAAGTATATAGACATGAGATTTCATTATGTTTGAGAATGTCATGCAAACAAGCCAGTGGAATTGAATTATGTGAAGGCCCAGGATCAAGTTGCTGATATTTTTACCAAAGCTCTGAAGATTAATGATTTTATAGAATTGAGAGATATGCTGGGAGTTTATAAATGTTGTGTTTAAGGGGGAGTGTTGAATTTGGTAAACACGCCATCTGTTACCATATCTATGTAGCATCAATTAGAGTTTACCATATTATAGTATTTGCTACCATATAGGTTGATTAGTCCATATTAGTTAGATAAGTTGCCTAAATAGATTAGATTTGTTTTTCTTTAGATATGTTTTATAATTCTCTATTTCATATGAGTAATAATATTTGAGATTTCTCTCTATGTGATGTTCTTGGTGATTCTCTTCTTCAAGCGAAGTGCTGCTGCCGTGTTCCGTTGCTATCATGGCTTGCTAGAGCGCTAATTCCAACCGTTGGTTGCATGTGCCCTATATATAATTTTAGTTCTCTATTCCTTTTTTATTATATTTTTTTCATCATTTATTTCTTTGTTTTTTTTTCAATTTTAGCTTTCTTAAATAAGAGCTAAATATTAAATGGTTACATTTATTCCTTAGACCACGGAATTGTTTCCATGTTAAACTTTACCTCTATTTGACTCTTCCATGGGGATGGAGATGGAGACGGAGATGAAGGTTGAGCTTTCTTGTCCTCCACTGCTGTGACTATGTCTATCTGTACGTAAGAGAGAAAATTAAGTGGGTAACCTCAATAAAAACGTTTATTTTAGCTTTCTTATACGGAGATAAATAAGATGTAAATAATAAATGGTTACATGTATTCGTTTTTACTTATCTATTGTCTTTTGGAATAAAATTAAATTTTCTTTCACGTATTAGTCTTAATTTAGAGGGCCGTAAAAAGAATTACAAATTTACATTGATTAAATTAGTTAAAATATAATTTAAATTAATATTGAAATAATACACGATTTTCTGCAACATGATAGATAGTTTCCTTCTTCTCTTACATGATTTTCTGTATACTTTTTTTTTTCTACTTTTTATTGTTCAATATTAAAATAATACACGATCAGCCTCTTTATAATCATGTCTAAAAAAAGGACTCATATTTATATATCTAAGTGTACAATTCAAATTAACATTTGTACAAAAATCAAATTTATATCTAAAATTATAAAATATATACCATATAAAAACTCTAAGATCAAAGGAGTCAAATTCAACTTGTACCGTGAGATTATAATTTTGGATTGAAAGGAAAATAAGTAAAAGTGGCTGCGTTTTTGCGAAGGGATGCCCTTCCACAAATTTTGCGGAGGAGTGGGCTGAGATTCGAAGCACAAATTTTTGAGCAGCCTCGCACGAATCTTCAAGAAATCTCTACTTAAGTGCCAATATTGCAGATACAAACGCAGCGTTATACGAAATCCTGATATAACGGCTCCCGTTACAGCCATCAGAACTAACCGGACCTAACCATGGTTAGAGAGTAAATTTCACTACCCGCCCGACCCGTGCTTACTCTCTAACCCTAATCTTTTCTTTTCTCTAACCCTAACTTTGCTATGACGAATGTTTTATCTAACCTTAACTTTGCTGTGGCGAAAGTATTTTCGCCCGATCCTCTCCGACGGCCTCCAACGACCTCCGACGGCCTTCGACGAACTCCGACGGCCTCCGACAGCTTCCGATGACCTCTGACTACCTCCGACGGCCTCCGATACATTGTTGTATATAGCTCTCTTTATACGACTTATTATAGCATAAAAAATTACCAAAAGTTAAGGTAAGGTCTCCTTGGTCTCCCTATACTTGCTCACGTGTATTACGTGCCATTTAGGGTATAATGTCGTCATTTTGTCTTCTTAATATGTACATTATTGTATTAATGACATAATTTGTTGTATACAACATCTCATTTTTGGTATAACATCCTCTTAACATAGTATATCAGCATCTCATTTTGGTATAACAGCCCCTTAACATAATATAACAGCATCTCATTTTGGTATAACATGCCTCAAACTTGGTATATCAGCATCCCATTTTGGTGTAATAGCCCCTTAACATAGTATAACAGCATCCCATATTGGTATAACATGCCTCAAACTTGGTATATCAGCATTCCATTTTGGTATAACATGCCTCAAACATAGTATAACAACATCACATTATAGTATAACATGCCTCAAACATAGTATTCCAACATCCCATTTTTGTATTATTGACATAATTTGTTGTATACAATATCCTATTTTGGTATAACAGCCCCTTAACATAGTATAATAGCATCCCATTTTAGTATAACATGCCTCAAACTTGGTATAACAGCATCCCATTTTGGTATAACATGCTTCAAACTTGGTATATCAGCATCCCATTTTGGTATAACATGCCTCAAACTTGGTATATCAGCATCCTATTTTGGTATAACATGCCTCAAACATAGTATAACAGCATCACATTATAGTATAACATGGCTCAAACATAGTATTCCAGCATCCCATTTTTGTATTATTGACATAATTTGTTGTATACAGCATCCCATTTTGGTGTAACAGCCCTTTAACATAGTATAACAACATTCCATTTTGGTATAACATGCCTCAAACTTAGTATAACAGCATCCCATTTTGGTATAATATGCCTCAAACTTGGTATAACAGCATCCCATTTTGGTATAACAACTTGGTATATCAGCATCCCATTTTGGTATAATATGTCTCATACATAGTATAATAGCATCACTACAACTTATAACTTGTCAAACTTTTTGTCATTTATTGAATCCTAGAATTTGAGATGGAGAAATATCAGATGAAGGGGACTTATTATGAGATGTTGGAGTGGTCATCGTCAGATGACGAAGAGTATTTATTAGCAAATAGCGAAGGTGATGAAGATATAATAGGAACATCTGGAAAGGCAGATGAAATGCCATGTATGGAACTTGACAAATCAGAAGCTGCATCCCAAGTCCCTATAGGTGGTATGACATTTATTAATGATGATGCAACATACAAGTTTTATAATGACTATGCTAGAGTAATGAGGTTCAATATAAAGAAATCTCATCTTGAACGTCGAAAAGATGGTAGCTTGAAACAACATATATATTGTTGTAGCAAACAAGGGATGAGACAAGTTGACCGTAGACATCCTACTAAGAAACCACATCAGGAGACCCGCACAAATTACATGGCTCGGTTAGAGTTAAAGATTGACAAGAATGAATTATACACATTGTTGAAAGCTGAATTAAACCATAATCATCCCATGAAAAGTCCAAATAAGGTGCACATGCTTAGATCTCATAGAAAGATATTGCCATTTCAACGTGCACTTATAGACCAGATGATAGAGTCAGGTATGAAGGCCCATAATATATATAATTATATTGAGTCTGGTGTAAGCAATAATAATGTTGGTTTCATAAGAGAATATAATAGCAACTATATTCAAAGAAGTAGAAGAAAAGCTTTGGATGGCAAGGAAAGCAAGGGTATTCTTAGGTACTGATGTAGGGACATCTTCAAGGTTTAATTATGCGTGACATCATTTTGAAAACTTGTTTAAGACTTGTTATTTTGTTACATTGTAATATGCTATAAACTCTAGTTTATGTTATGTTGTAGCTAGGACTAGCCTAGGTTTATTTTAAAGCCTTTGTTTTATTTTGTAGTGGTTGTAATAGGGTGTTCTAGCCTAGGTATTTTGCACACATGTATTGCACATGCAAGCACCTAGCTCCTCCCTAACATCAATGTGACTGTGGCATGATCAAGACCAATATTAGTCGATGAAGAACAATACCAGCCAGCATTTGAAGACCCACTCAATATCAGCCGAGGGAAGTTAAAACTGCACCCAAGTTCAGCCATGTCTAAGATGGACCATCAATCAGCCCAAATTAATGCGCCATCAGAATCAAAGCCAATTTCGAATCCAGTCCAACTTCACATCAAGCAAGACAAGACCGGCTCAAGCCTATACAAGCCGACCACCTTTGCCAAGTGGACAAATACAGCCAACAATAACAAAAGCTTCTTTCAGCATGTGCAAATGGAGACATCATAGCAAACCAGCAAACAGCCAGTCATCACCAATGGACGCTCACACAAGGAATGCCAAGGGTCACTGAGAAATGTAATCGTTGGGAGAGATAGATTTTAAGCCTGCGTTGTACACTTTGCACTCCTTAGTCTGAAAACTTTGAATATGAAAACTTGTGTTTGCGTTTGAGAGTTGAGCTTGCTTCTCTTTGGGTTGAGCTAGCTCCCCTCCGGTTACCAATTCCTCCATCCATCACCACCATCTCCACTGCCGATCATCCCCATTCACTCACTCCTAGCCACGCTACTATTCCATTGCCGATCACTCCAACCATCCCTTGCCGTGTACTGTTCATTGCTGAGCTCAAGCGCTAGGGTACTGATTCTGGATGTGAAGTTGAACCACGTTGGAACATCATCATCAACTTTGGAAGCTTGCTGCCACAAACCTTGCCTTGAAAGACAAAAGGAGGTCGGCCCCCTTCCCTTAGGGGGCCTAGGTGCATCCATTCCTAACCTCCCTTTAATCTAGTGTTCATTTGTATGCTAGAGTTCCATACCTAAGGTGATTCTTGGGCTAGGAAAATCCGTTCCTCATCAGTGGTATCAGAGTATACCTTAGGTACTCGTGTGTTAATATGATAATCTGGATTTTCTGAACGTGTTTGCCGAGAAGATTTTCTTCTGTTGTGTACTTTGTTCCCGAAATTTTCTGAAGTTTGTGCTCTCTGTTTCCTAGAAATTTCTGAAGTTTCTCATTCTAATTCTATTGTTCTCGGGATTTTCTGTTCTGAATCTGTTCGCATCTCTGATTGTTGCTAATTATGCTGAAATCTAGACTGAAACTTTACGCATTGCCGTAGATTTTAATCTGCTGTTCTTCTTCTGCATTTGTTTACGCTGAAGTTTTCCGCACTGCAATTGTTTGATAAAAGTCCGCGTTCTGAGTTTTCATGAATCTGTATTTTACTGCTTGCTGGAAATTTCTGCACTGGGTTCCTGCACGTATTCTGTTATATTGCTGAAGGTTGCGTGTTTTCTGGTCACTAATCGGATATGCTATTGCTGGAATTTTCTACCCAGGGAGTTCTGAGTTTTACTGACCTAGTTTTCGAGTAATACTGGGTTCTTGTGTCAAGGATAGTTTTGATAACCTGCTGCGTTTGGGTCTGAACTTGTTCTGCTGAATCTCGCTACATCCTGATTTTTGAGTTGCTGAGTTATATCGCACGACCTGCTTGTGAACACTGAACACCTTCCTATATCTGCTGCCACATTCTGTCACATACCTTCTTAGATTAGTCTGCTGAGGCTAGAGATCTACCTAATTGCTAGGCTGCAATTTTTGCCTCAATTTCTCTACATTCCAGTCTGCATTTCTGGTTAAACTATTGTTACTGGTACTGTAGCTTACCAGATTTCTGACTTAAGGTGGCAACCTTTCCTGTCGACTTGTGACTCCTAATCTGATAGGAGTCCATAAGTTCCAGGGGCAACGCGTGTAAGGTTTTATCTCAGCATTAGGTAAAACACAACCTGCTGTTGTCAAATTCGCATGAGTTCTGCATTCAGCTGATACACTGTTGCTGTTGCTTACCAGTTTGAAATTGCTGATCTTGGTTGTGTCTTGTCTACTGATTTATTGCTGTTACGATATTCTAGTATTAGGTCTTTATTAACATTTTTGTCGCTGCAGCTGGTTTCCTGAAACTCTGAATTTCTTTACTACCATTGCTTATTTACGGATGAACCTGCACCTCTTAATTTGCCTGCTATTGAATGAACGTAGTCATGTGCTGTCGTATATTACTGCACTTTAATGTTTAACTGCACACAATGATCTACATTGCTGCAAAAAAGAAACTGATTTAAGCATCTATTGAATTCCAGCTCGTTATTGCTTGATAGTATCCTGTTCAAATATTGCTGCAGTTCCAGTTAAATCTGTACTGCGGCTGAACTTCTCATTATACTTATCCATAGCCCTTGTGGCATTCTATACTTGCAACTGTTGCTGCCTTTACACATACCATTGAAATTAAATCTGATATTGCATGTGTAGAATTGCCGAGACTTGGATCGGCTATTGGCTGCAATTTAACTCCATGTTGAAAACTGTGTTTCACTTATGCTGAAACTCTGCATGCTAAGCTGAAAAAACCTGCATAACTCGCTGTCACATTGTATACATGTACTGCATTGCTGACTATTGCTATAAATTGGTTTATATGCTGAAAATTGATTTCACACCTACTGCTACATTGACGGATGTTATTAAGCTGAACCTGCTGTTGCTGCATCTATGCGTCTTCACTGCTGCTTTAGATTAAATTCATATGCTGCACCTTGCTAAACATTTGCTAAATCTGACATCTACATACTCCACACTTGTGTTATATATATACATTGTTGTGACATTGAGTTATATATATATACAGCATGTCTAAAGGAACAAATGACTATCATGCTCAAAACTATACCCACTCATATGCACAACACCATTGGGACCAAGGTTATAAAAGTCAAGACACACATCATATAGTTACCACTTCAACTAGAGACACCAATGGTAGATACTTTGGAAGTTTACCTTACTTTGACGGAAACTTAGACTCCCATCAGTTCCTAGATTGGCTACAATGTGTCGAACAATATTTTGAAAGGAGTGTTACACCCGAAGATAGGAAGGTACCTTGCGCTGAACTCCTCTTATGTGGCTCGACTAGAATATCTTGGCATTGTTTGAAAGGGATGTTAGCAAATCAGGGATGTCACAACATAACATGGAGGCATATGAGATGGAGATTGAGAGAACAATATGTAACCTCACACTATAGGAAATACATAAATGACCAATTTTCCACATTGGCCCAAGGAGAAGACTCTATAACTGAATACAAAGAACGGTTTGCTGACTTACTTTTTAGAAGTGGCATAGAGGAAGATCCAGGGATAACCCTTGACCGGTTTAAGAGGGGACTTAGGAACGATATAAGGAACGTTATCATGCTTTACCCTATTAAGACCTTAGAAGAATCCTACCAACATGTCCTCAAAATTGAGTATGAGATCAAGTTAGCTAAGAAGAGGCAAGCTGTGCATGTGAGGACTTTACCAAAAGTTAAGGATAAGTCATCTGCCTTCCTAAGTCCCAAGGTTCAAGCCAATAACTCAGCCACTATGAATACCATGATTACCATGCTCACTGATCTGCAAGCCTCCATGGATTCCTTAAACCAACGGCTTGATGAGTTTGAAAATTCTAGTCACCATACCAACACCAAACCTGCATACCCACCTAATCCATCTCTAGGAGAACCAACTCAGCCTCAGCCTTTAACCCTTAGGAGACCTCTAGAACCCATTATACTGACATCAATCTTGGAACCGAAGTCTGAACCCAAACCTGAAATAATTGAAAATCTTGAAAAGGTGCAGGAAGGTACCACACCATTAGCTTTGGTGGTTATTGATGAGAAACCTCATACTTTGGGTAAAGGTGAGATCATGGAAGTTCATGAAGAGGTGTCTAATCCTTTAATAGTCATAGCACCATGTCTTAGCCCATTCTTATGTAGACCATTTTTTATGATAAGTCCCTTCTTAGGTGACTTTCCTACTAGTTCTAGTGACCACCCACTAGTCCTTACCCGACCCTACCAACATGGAAGTTTGGCTTGGCATTATCTCCTGGGAAAATTCCTGTCCATCAACTATACTTGCCAGTATTTTTCAGCCATTCCCTTAATAAAAAAAGAAACTAAGAAGGAAAACATATCATTCACTCTTGAGCTATCAAAACCTTTAGGGACTGAAACTAATAGACAATTACTTAACACCTCTAAGGAATCAATCAACTGCCATGATGATTTTAAAGTTGACTCTTGCTTTGATAAAACCATGACCATACATATGCTCCACATGGAGTCTTTTTTTGCTTTAAATGAAGAGTCGCATGGTAAAGTTTATCATGAACCTAATATTGGCTTGATTTTCCCTGATTACACTTTACAAAAAAAAAAATTAGGACTCCATGGCCGCTCTTTTCATGTTCCCCTAAAATAGATAGCAATTATTGGATAATTTTGTGGTAGCTATTGGAGATTACTCTTGATACTCCTCTTGGACATCCACCATGAAAAGAGACATGCTTATTGTGTTTGCCATTGTCTTTTGAAGCTCTTGAATGTATGCTCACATTTTCTTACCATGCTTACAAGTTACCTTCCCACAATAAAACTATGGTCCCACACTCTCTTGGGAATTCTTATGACACTAGCATTGTTTACTTCATTATCTTGCAACATATTTACATTGATTTCATCATAAACATGGACTCCTCTCATGTGTGCAATGCCTATCTATCTAGCTCCATATTTACTTATCATGTTTTCAAGTCGTATATTGATAAGACACATAAGAAAATATGTACTTTCAAATATTTGCCTTTTATTTGTAGGCATGAGGATGCTACAAGCGCTGAGAACAATTTGCATACATTGGGAAGGCCACCTGAACCACAATGGAGCCTCAACTTTAATTCTCCGGAGAAGAATTCTGCAACCCCCGGAAAAGCTGATGTAGGGGCAGCGAACCGAGACGATCTCTACACCCTTGGCTTACCACCGGAATCTCTACAAGCTTCAATTTTAATTCTCCGGAGGAGAATTCTTCCCCCTAGAGGTAGCTGATGTAGGGACATCTTCAATGTTTAATTATGCGTGACATCATTTTGAAAACTTGTTTAAGACTTGTTATTTTGTTACATTGTAATATGCTATAAACTCTAGTTTATGTTATGTTGTAGCTAGGACTAGCCTAGATTTATTTTGAAGCCTTTGTTTTATTTTGTAGTGGTTGTAGTAGGTTGTTCTAGCCTAGGTATTTTGCACACATGTATTGCACATGCAAGCACCTAGCTCTGTTGTGATCCGCAAGTGCACGGATACTCGAAGTAATAAAGAAAGCTATCGAACCACAGAGACCTTATTGTTAAGTACCAAATAGATGTTTTCTCACTAGCTAAGCAAGCCAAATATGATGAAAGTAAACTATGCAAAGAATATGCTAAGGAGATAATCAGAGAGATAAACATGGGACTAGGGTTTCATCCACCTTAATTTCAATGATAAGATATAAATAAAGGTTCGTCAATCAAATCTTGCTACGATAAAGACCTAATTTACTTCATAAAGGGATTATCTCACTTTCGTGCAGACAATCATGCAGGGATCAATCCTCGCTTTCGCGTAAGATCTGTCCCAATGCTAATGATAAGTAAATCATCAATCAAAGAACTCAAGATCACTTTCGTGCATCCAAATTCTAGTTTGATAATCTCTAGTGGAATCTCAAGGATCACTTTCGTGCATCTGAGCCTCAACACTAGTTTTACTCATGGATCTCCAACGTTCCGATCCTCACTTTCGTGCAAGATCTCCACGTTTGATAAATAGACTTGTTAAACCTTTAATTTTTAATCCTATATGCAACGTGCTCATACGGCATCTTTCAATGATCCTCAAATATCAATTCATAAATGAAGATCGGTCAATTTTGACTATTGATGAAATGTGGTGGCGCATCAATAACAGGCAAAGAAAAAAAAAAACTCCAACTAGACTTCGAAATAAGCAAACAGACGAAAAAGAAATCACCCAAATCCTATCAAAAGAGCGTAGACAAGATAGGTCAAGAAACAAAAAAATTAAAGAAGAAGGCATGGCAGGGAGCAAAAGTCTGCGTGGCAAGTGAGGGAGTGGTTTTGTAGACAAGACAAATCGAAGAAAACAACCCGACTGCCAACAAATAAGGGAGCGGACAGGCGACGAGAAAGAAAAAAGGGAGTTGTTATGATCAGTCAAAAAAAAAATGAAACAGAAGAATAAAGGGGGGAGCGTTTGTTCTCATCAGATTGTGGCCTATATAAAGAAAGGCCAGCCAAACAAAAGACACGGACGTATACCGTGAGAAGAGGGCAGAAGACAAGAAAAAAAGAGACGGAAAGAAGACGCTGCAATACAAACACCTGGAAACGGAAAGGAACTGGAAACGGCAAGAAAAATCATAAAGCTTAAACAACAAGCAGACAAAAATCATCAAATCAAGGGAAGCGCATGGAAAGCCTAGCCTGCGCCACTAAGGAATACAGAACCAGGATGGCAATTCTCCAAAAGATGACAACGAAGAGGACAGTCTTGCGTGCGCCATTTGGGTAAAAAAATATATAATAAGAAAGAAATGAAAGCAACGACAACTGAGAACAGAAGAAAAAAAAACTGACATACACACAGGAAAGTAAAAATATATATCACCCAAATCCTGTCTAAAGGGGCTGCGGACAAGACAAAACAGAGCAAAAGAGGGACAAGAGAAAGCCTGCACAGCGATTAACAAAAATGAAGAAAAATGAAAGAAGCAAAAAGGAAGGCCAGCTGTATAAATAGGGCATTTTCATTGGTCGGGGAAGTATATATAAAAGAGGTTGAAGAGTAAAAGAAAGGGGAGGAGGTCGTAAAAAAAAAGAAGAAGACACGGTAAGAAGTAAAGAGGAGGAAGGAGAAGACGAAAAGGGAAGAAGGTAAGAAAGCAAAAAATCGCCTCCGCCTGGATTTCTTAGGCCTCATGGTTGCACTAAGCAACCTGGCATCACAAAAAAAACACACACACCAGTCTTTTTCTTGGATCTCTCGAATTTTTTTTTAGGCTTCATGGTTGCACTAAGCAACCTGGCATCACAAAAAAAAACACACACACACCAGTCTTTTTTTGGATCTCTCGAAATTTTTTAGGCTTCGTGAGTAAAAAAGAGGAGAACGAAAGATGGGTGATGGGGAGTGAACGTGTGCAGACCAGAAAATAAAAAAAAAAGAAAGCCTAAAAGATGCATAAAAAGGGGAATGTGAAAAAGAGAGGAAGGAGACAAGGCCGGATAAGAGGGAAGGGAGTAGACGACTAAAATGCCGAGAGGATCCATAAAAAGAAGGGAAGGAGTGGGGGAGAAGTACCTGTTTGAGATTTTTTTTGTCTTCTCCTGGACCTCATCTTCGGAAAGTCACAACAGCATGGGCGACGGAGCGCCTCGTCAAGAAGTTCTATCAAAAGGAGGCGCTACCATCCTAAAACTGTGAAGAAGATTCCTGGTTGAGAAAAGAACACAGCAAGAGGAGCTATGTCAAAATCCGTTAAGAAGAATAAAAAGGGATGAGGGAGCAGAGTCAAAAGAAGAACTCGTAAAAAAAAAAAGGGGAAAGAGCAGAACCCATGTACAGACCAAGAAAAGAAGAAGGAGAGTACCTGTCTTCTAATTTTTCCCCTTGATTTTTAATCCCGGGAAGTTACGGCAAAACTGCCGAAACTAAAAATAGCTGATGAAGATTCGCCTCCTGATCACTCCCCTGGCTCGGGAGAAATCACAGCAGTACATGATACAAGTTCCTAATTGAAACTGAAACAAAAACTGGATTAAGAGAGGGGTTTCAACTGACAAAGATCATAAAAAATGCTGGAGTGACGAAGGTTGATTACCTAGTTTATCAAAGGGAGTAATCTTGGCAAAAGAAAAGAAATCTGCTGCTGTGTTGCTGAAGCAGATTCAGGCAGCAAATAGGATCCGCTGGAGAAAACGTAGAGCGAATAACCATGAAAAGAAATAGGGGAGAAATTTCAACCAGAAGAGTTAATCACCAACATACAAAGATGGAAGTGTAAAGATGATTACCAAAGTCCGAATCCATCTTTGGTGAGTATTCGAAACCAGGGAAATTAACAAAACTGGGTCAAAGAAATGATAATAGCATATACACAAATGGGAAGGATATGTTGATCGCGTGGATCAGCCCAATACAGCCCTTTTTCCCGCAATCCACTGAGGGCTAACCGGCCCGAGGTCTTAATCTGGCAGCGACTAAGCATCCGGCTAGCGCAATATGACGCCATCAGCGTGAGCTTCAATTCGCCCAAAGTTAGCGCGCCCGGATCGGCGACCTTAGCCCTCCAACTCGCTTGAGGCTCAGATCCGGCGTGAGGCTGCGGTCGCCATGGCAGGATTCGCCGATTCCCCGCTTCTTCTTGCTATCAACACCGCGTTCGTAATAGCTGCCGTTTGAAGCCCCGAGCTAGTATTGTTGCTGCTGCCAAAGACGGACGAACGTCCTCCGCCTCCACCGCCTCCGGAAAGCATCATCGATAAAGCTCGCCAGCGCCAGCGTCCTTTCGTCCGAAGTTGCCGCCGCTCAGATGAGTTGCTCGAGGCTCGTTCGTCACCTAAGCAAAGAAAGAAGCGTGCCCATACTGTGAACAATAAACTTTACTCTTTGACCAGAAATCGTGGAGTCAAAGACGTACATGACGTTATTAATTTCTCACCCTCTTGATTTCAGTTTAACGACAACACTAAGTCAACAAAGGGGTTGCGCAACGGGCTTGTGCTGTAAATGAGCCGTTAAGTCTTAATACGCTGTGCCAATCTCCAAGCATCATCCCCAAATTTCACCCATCAGTTGAAGCAGCCGGGGTAAGCTCCATTCTTGGGCCAAGAGCCATGAACCCAAAAGCCCGAGCTTCATTCGTCGACCACCACCATAAGAAGGAGAAAACAAAATTGGTGAATGAAATTTGTATTGACGAAGGAGTCTGAGCCTAGTTATCCCACACTATTGCTGGGAAAGCCGCAGAGATTAATGCGACGCTGCAGAAATTTAATGCGTCTTCTCCCACACTGTAGAAAGACGGATCAAACTTTTGATGAGACTGCTACGAATAAGTAAAAGGGAGGAGAAGAATTCTTACGAAAGCTTATGGACAAACTTCGCCATGGTAGAAGAAAATTCTCCTTTCTGAGCAGAACAAGAAGAACAAAAGAAATAGAAGATAATTAAGATTGCTAGGAATCCAAACCCTAATCAGAACTCTAAGTGGCAGAGCGGAGCATCGTAAGTCAAGTTCTAACCAAGCCCAAATCCTAATCTGGAATTTAGAAAGGACCCGATATTGTTGGGACCCGATTCAATGAGAGCTAGGCTACCCTCTTCGGCCAAGGACAATTGGTTAGCCAACGGGCTTAGAAATCCAAAATTCGACGCGCATCGAGATTTCAAATTCATCAAACGCAATTCTAAGTTGACGACAGAATGGTCAGCAGGAAAAAATGTTAGTCAAATTCTGAATCAAATTATCCATCACGCCGCAAGGCCGGATAAATCCCAAATCCAAACTATCCAACAAGTAGCGAGACCGGATAATTCAAAATCAAATTATCCATCACGCCGCAAGGCCGGATAAATTCCAAATCCAAACTATCCAACAAGTCGCGAGACCGGATATTCCAAATCCAAATTATCCAACACGCCGCAAAGCCGGATAAATTCCAAATCCAAATTATCCAACACGCCGCAAGGCCGGATAAATTCCAAATCCAAATTATCCAACATGCCGTAAGGCCAGACAAAATTTCAAATCAAATCATCCAACGCGCCATCAAGGCCGGGTGATCTTTCCAGTCTAATATCCAATGCGCCTTAATGTATTACGATGGAATATCGTTTGGGAGGTGCGTACGTCGATGTTTACCATCGGGGCGTAGCTCCTCGATATAACGTTGTACTGCCTAGGCCGGGTATTACCCAATATGCCATCACAAGACCAAAGTTTGACTAACACAAATCGTCCATGTTGATGAAGCTTTTTTTTTATCATGTCAAATTATGTATTACGTCAAATCAAATTAATGAATGATATCAGTTGACTATATCTCTAATTTTGTTGTGTATTATAGATCTCTTAATCAAAGGTTCCCTAATTTTAGGGGTAATTAACAATGAGCGCTTGCGCTCATTGGAAGCCAGAACCCATTTAATAAAAAGCCTTATTAATTTAAGGTGGATTTGAAACGGTCACAATACATTTTCTAATGTAACAATTTTGACCCCACAAGACTCGATCCATAGATTCATATTACTATCATGGCAATTAATCTACTAGAACAGATCAAATTAGATCTAACCTAAGGAAGGGATCCTAACATGCAATTCTAGAGTTCCAAGTTCTCAAGCAATTACCTTTCAGTCAATAGCGAAAACTCTAAAAACATGATTAATAACATAGATATATAGAGAGCCTAAGAACAATCCATCACAAAAGTAAAATTATCATAGCAAAAATTATCATGACGAAAATAGAAGAGTTATCTAATCATTAAGAATCAAGGAGATTACACCCCATGTCCCAAAATAGTATTAAGCTTGCATGAAGGAGGAGATACAATAAATCATAGTTTTAGAGTGATCATAAAACAAAAATAAAGGAGAAACAACGTTACAACACGGCTGTAAAATCCTTTACAGCCGTAATTTGCTTCGATGAACAGCGCTATCACCGCTGTTTCATTGATTCCTCCTCTGATCGGACTCCAAATGCTTTGAAACTTCTGTGGTGTCTTCCTCTCCTCTAGGCAAAGCTTCTGCGTGAAAATCACGGCCTGAGGTGCCCTCTACGCCTCTCGGCGTGAGGCCAAACCCTAACCGCCTCTCTGTTGATTGCTCCCTCAAATCTGGATAAAACTTCCTCCCTTTACTTCGTGCATATTCTCCTCTTAAAGACGAGTCCGGAACATCTTTAGGATCTTGATTTGGAGTTATAGATCCAAAGTTATGGCCTTCGCAAGTTTCGGAGCGGAAAAATCGCGTTTTTGATTGCAATTACGGTACCGTAAAATACATTACGGTAGTGCCGTAATTTCTTCACAAGTTTCTGATCAAAAATTGCCCAAAATATGGTACCCTGAAATAGTTTACGACCATGCCGTAAAATTGGCTGAGTTCTCTGGTCTGAATAGCCTGGGAAATACGGCACCGTAAAATGGCTTACGGTAGTGCCGTAAAATCAGCAAAAGTCTCTGGTCGGAAACGTCTCAAAATTACGGCTGTGTAATTTCTTATGACGGTGCCGTAAAATCATGAAAACTCTCTGTTTGGAAAACTCCCCAAATTACGGCAGGGCTCGAATTTTACGGTAGCGTATGAAAATACGGTACCGTAAAATAGGTTACGGTACTGCCGTATTTTGGCTAATTTGCTCCATTTTACGTGAAATTTCTTGTGTGACCACTTCTTGATGTTGGGAATCCTTCTATGTATTTGATTTTTCTTGAAAATGCCTTGAAATAGTGCATTTTTACTTGAAAATCATGAAAAACCAAAATAGAAGTAGACTTTGCAATATTCGATGAATTTGGCATAAAAATAAGCAAAAAGATCCTCAATTTAGCATGAAAAGATACATAAAATGATACAAAATATACTATATATTTTGGTGTCATCAAAATACATAAGGCTCAAACTTTGCTTGTCCTCAAGCAAAAATCAAAACTTGATTAAGAGATAAACTTTTTCATGCTCAATAAAATTCTAAAATACAACCTATCAATGAAAAATTCCACCAATTGATTTACAAAACTTCAAATAAACATATCATCCTTAGAACTCAACCCTCTAGATCCACAATTCAATCAAATAAAACTTTGCAACTTGTATAATAAATAGAATTTTCAATCTCATGATTTCACCTAGTTTTCAGTTTAAATCTATCATGCTTTTGTTTACAGGAATTAGGTTTCCAAGATCTTTTTCCGCACATGATTTTTTTTTCCTTTTTTTATGTATTTTGTTTGTTTTTGTGAAGATGGTATGTACCCACTTAGATACACACTTTTTATTTTTGACTTCAACTCGGTTCTTCGGTACCACTGTCAATTTTACACAGTGCCAAGTAGAGGAGTCTTATTATTTTTCACTCTCATTATTTTTCATGCATAGACTTCAACCCATGTCTTCGGTACCACTATCAATTTTACATAGTGCCAAGTAGGGGAGTCCCTCACTATTTTTATGGATCTTGGATTCTTATTTCCCAACAAATAGCAAAAATAGACTAAACATCTACTAGGTTGATCAATTGATCTCAATTCTCAAATCATACTCATATACTCATTTTATTTAAAGGAGTAGTTTCACCTTTAGATCTTATTCATCAAATAACACATCTACCCAAAATTTCATGCATCAACCAATGTCAAATTTCAAAAATAGATATGCATTGAAAAAATAAATCTAACATGATAGGGTTTTTCTCTAATCACAAGTATAAATACTCACATCATCAAGGAAGACATTTTATCAATAGAAATTTTATCAATAAATCATGCCATCATATAGTAGAAAGTGGAACATATGCTTTCTTCAATTTTAACAACACATTTGAATAATATCATCATCAAAACAATGAGTTCCATATATCCATAAAATCATTTTTCAAGAGAAAACCAATAAGTAGTATAAATATGATAAAGTCAAAGATGCACTATATGAAATAGTCATTAATAAGAGAGTGCAAGTGATACTCACAAAACTATATAGATCATGCTCAATCATTGTCAGGCCAATGCAGTTGGGTCCAAAGATATGCCTTTTGAAAATTTTCTACAAAATTTAAGGTACATAAGGCTCACATAAGGCTCAGATCAAAAACAGTCTTAAAAAATAAGAATGATAAAAATAATTTTCTCAAGGGAGAATCAGAGATGTCGCCGGAGGTCTGAAGAGTGCTGGTGGAAAAAGCTGAGAAGCGGAGGTGGAATAGATGCTAGCTGAAAAGCTGCTAGCAATGATGTGCTTGTGCCAACAATAAAGTGAGTAATCTCCAGTGGCCTGCTGAAGACTACAGTCCTGGAGGTGAGATCGTCGGCCTGTGGTGCAAGAGATAGCACTGCAAAAATAGAAAATCGGTCACTAATGGATATTCTACTACATAAATAAAATAAATGGAATAAGAGGCAGTGGAAGAAGTAAGAATCTGTAGATGGTATAATCCAGTGTCGACGGCTGGATACAGTGATGTCAGAGGCAGATGCAGTGGTGGAAGACAGTTGCTCTTGAAGATTTCTGAATCTGGATGCAAAATAAGCAATAACTAGTAGAAAGCAAACTGTGCAGTTTTTAAATTTTTAATGAAAAGTAGCCATACCCTAGAATAAAATTTAATGATCCAAATAGAAAATGGACAGAACCATGTAATAGAATGAGATATGTTCTTTTCAGACGTATGAAAATTAAAGCATCAAAATCTATCAGAAATTTAGGGCATCAACAGAAAGAAGGCTACTCAGATTAAAAACTACACAAACTGCACAAAAGTTAATCAGATTTAAAAAGTTGCTATGTGTCCTAGAATGATCAGAAAATATTTTCATGAAATTAATTATTCCACAAGGTAGAATGACACACGAACTTTCAATTCCAAGTGAAAAATCTGGGTTTCAAGTTATTTAAGCATCTTAAAAAGCTGTAGCAAAAGCGCTAGTCAGAACAGTAAAAAAAACTACTGCAGAAATGAATGAAAATCAAAAAGTTGCTATGGGTTTTAGAATGATCCATAGACTTTAAAATTCAGAAAAAATATCCAGATGATAGACAAAGATGAGTACTTCCATGTCGTGCCAAAGATTAAAATTTTTGCCATCCCAGTTTCTTAAAATCACAGCGAGAAAACACTTACTCAATAAGCAGATTGCAGAGTTAAAATACGGTACCGTGAAATGCTTTACGGCAGTGCCGTAATTTACAAAGAACTCTCGGGTTAAAAATGAACCAAAAACATGGTACCGTAAAGCAGATTACGACAGTGCCGTATTTTGCAAAATAAAATTTTATTCTCCCTGCAAAACAAAAAGAAAAATTAATTTTAAAAATAAACTAAAATAAAAGCAACTAAGCTAAGATAGAGTGCTTGGGTTGCCTCCCAAGAAGCGCTAATTTTAGGTCCATAGCTTGACCAAAACTCAATATCATGGTGAAGCAGGTGAATCAGTACCAAAATAAAGAGCAAATAATTTTCTGCATTTCCTTTGTCCTAAAAGTTTAGCCACTAATCCAAAAATCCAGAGATTCATATAAATCACAATCAAAGTGGCTTTCTTAAATATGCAGAAATTAAAATCATACTTCTCAAATCCACTCAAAGAAATCTTTATGATCTTCCTATGTTTATCAAAAAGCAAAATCATGAGTCCTTTCTTCAGATTAATATTTTCAATAGCAATAAGAAAAGGACTTTGAACAAAAGAATCAAGTATTGGATCATCAAAATAATTTTTATGTCTTTCATTGGATTCCTCAATAAAGCATGATTTTTCAAATAGATTAGAAGAGTGAACAATAGATATGGGCAAAACATCAAGGTGAGATTCATCGATATTTGTATTTTTCAAATCATCTTCAGGTTCCTCATGCTCACAATCAAATAGTTTATCAATATCAAAATCATTATCAAAATCAAGATGAGACTCTTCAAAATCAATTTCCTCATGCTTCCCCACAAATAATTCATCATCAGAAGAGTCAAAATCAGAATCATATGAAAAAGAATTAATAGAATCAGAGTTGACCACAAGAGATTTATCATTAATTTCAAAAATATCACCAAAATCACAGTGGGGGTTCATCAATGTCTATAATTTTTGAACCTTCATCATGCTCATTAGATTTAACCATAAATAAGTTTTCATCAAAAGAAGGTTTTTCAATTTTAATTTTCTCAACCTTTTCCTCAAATAGATTATCAGATGAATCAATTTCACAACAATCAAAATTAGAGTGAGATTCATGAATATTCACATAAGGCTCAATCTCAAAACAATCATAATCACAAAGGGAATTTTCTAAATCAATCTTTTCAGTATTAAACTCAAATAAACATGCTTGTTGTGCAATCTGGGTTTCTAGCAATTCAGTATTAGCAATCAAAGATTTTCCTTGAAAAGGAATTTGGTTAACTAAACCCTTAGGATCCTCAATTTGCTTTCTTTGATCGGTAAGGATTTGTCTCTGTTCAGCAATAATTTTTTCTTGATGAGCCATAAATCTTTCTAACATAGTCTCTAAGCTAGATTTTTTAGTATCCTCAAAGCATGGCACATAAACATGATCATGGCAATCATCATAAAAAGAATTTTGATTTTCCAAACTAGAATAATAATGATCATCTTGATAACATGGTAAATTGGGATTTGCATGATTTCTAAATTGACAATCATAAACATAATGATCATAAGACTTACAAATATTACAATAAATAAGAGGAATATTGTGTAATTTCCATATTTCTCCAAGAGTCATTTATGAATAATCTTTATGCACCTTGTGGCATGTATCTCTTACCTCTATCAGAAGCCCATGAATTATGATAAAAAGACATATTTTCAAATCTATCAAAAACAGATAATCCAACACCAATCAAATAAAGACCCCCCTTTTTATTTTTTTATTATTAAATAAAACACTAAACACTAAACACAAGTAAATTCAAAAATTTCAGAAATCACAGTCCTGTCACAACTAGTGAAATCCAAAACCTGCAAAAACAAAAAATAAAGTTAAATCTAAAAACAAATAAAACCTAGTCTAGCAATACTAACAACTATTTTGATATTAACAAAACTAAGGTCCCCGGCAACGGCGCCAAAAACTTGATGTACCATAAGGTAACACTACAAGTTCGACATGCGTATACTTTGGACTAATCCCCGGTAACGGCGCCAAAAACTTGTTGTTATCCCGCAAGTACACGGGTACACGAAGTAATAAAGAAAGTATCGAATCCACAGAGGCCTATGTTGTCAAGTACTGAATAATTGATTTTTCACTATCTAGGCAAACGAATGAAAGTCAAGTAAATATCGCAAACACACGAAAGAAAACTGTCGGAGAGAAAGCTGGGACTAGGGTTTCGTTCACTTAACTTTTATGACTATATATGAATAAGGATTTCGTCAGTTTAATTTTATCATGATGAAGATACAATTTACCTAGTAAAAGGATTGTTTCACTCTCGTGCAAACAATCACGCAGGGATTTATCTTCGCTTTCGCTCAAGATTTGTCCCAACGTTGAAGAGAAGTAAATTATCAATCTATGAACTCAAGGATCACTTTCATGCATCAGAATTCTAGGTTGATAATCTCTAGCGGAAGCTCAAGGATCACTTTCGTGCATCCGAGCCTCGACACTAGTTTTACTCATGGATCTCCAACGTTCCGATCCTCACTTTCGTGCAAGATTTCTACGTTTGACAAATAGACTCGATCCATAGATTCATGTTATAATCATGGCAATAATTCTACTAGAACAGATCAAGTTGGATCAAACCTAGGGAAGGGTTCCTAACATGCAATTATAGGGTTCCAAATTCTCAAGCAATTATCTTTCAGTCAATAGCGAAAATTCTAAGAACATAATTAATAACATGGATTTATAGAGAGTCTAAGCACAATTATCACATGAGCAAAATCATGATGCTATGATTAAACGCAACGAAATATATAAAAAAATAGTTATCTAGTCATTGGAAATTAAGTGAACTACTCCCCCATGTCCCAAGAGTAGTTTAAGCTATCATGGTAAAGGAGTTATAGAATTCCATGGTTTCAGAAGATCGAAAATCAAAGGAAAAGAGAAGTTTAGAAAATACAGCACGGCTGTGAAGTATTCCACAGCCGTAATTTCCAATTTGAGGCGATGAACAGTGTCGGCGCCTCTTCTTTCCTTGATTTCTCCTTCAATTGATCTCCTCTCTGTTTGAAACTTCTGGCACGTCGTCTCTTCCTTCAGATGAAGCTTCAGTATGAAAATCACGGCCGAAGATCGTCTGGATCGAGCATGGTGGAGAAACCCTAGGCAGCGACGTGGATGACGATTTCTCCCTCGACAGTGGATCAAAATTGGGATTTTCGTCCGTGCGTGCTCCCCTCGTCCAAAAACTCTCTTGTTGCTTCTTACGACGTCGAATGCAAAGCCCTGGATCATCCGCAATCATCTCCGCAAGAATCGGGAGTGGAAATTGACCTGGGCATCGCGTTCAAAACAAGAATTACGGCAGTGTAATAGTTCATGGCACTGCCGTAAAATCGGTCGAGTCTTATGTTCTGATGTCGTCTGGGGAATACGGCACCGTAATCTAGTTTCCGGTAGTGCCATAAAATCGGCTGAATTCTCTGTTCGAAATCATCCGGAAAATATGGTACCGTGTAATCCTTTATGGTGGTGCCGTAAAATCAGGCAAAGTCTCTGTTCTAAAGCGCTTGGAAATATGGTACCGTAAATTGGTTTACGGCAGTGCCGTAAAATCTGGAAAACTTTTTGTTCGGAAATTCTTCAAAATACACCAGGGCTCGGATTTTACGGTACTATCTGAAATTACGGTGCCGTAAAATGGATTACGGCACTGCCGTAATTTGCTGAGTTGCTCCATTTTGCGTGAAATTTCTTAGGTGATCTCCTCTTGATGATGGTAACTCTTCCATGTATTTGATTTCACTTAAAAACGCCTTAAATAGTGCCTTTTTTCCTGAAAAATATGAAAAACCAAAATGGAAGTAGACTTTGCAATATTTAATGGATTCAACATAAAAGCAAGTAAAAAATCCTCAATTTGGCATGAAAAGGTACCCAAAATGAAGCAAAATATACTACATATTTTGGTGTCATCAAGCTCCTCCCTAACATCAATGTGACCGTGGCATGATCAAGACCAATATTAGTCGATGAAGATCAATACCAGCCAGCATTTGAAGACCCACTCAATATCAGCCGAGGGAAGTCAAAACCGCACCCAAGTTCAACCATGTCTAAGATGGACCATCAATCAGCCCAAATTAATCCGCCATCAGAATCAAAGCCAATTCCAAATCTAGTCCAACTTCACATCAAGGAAGACAAGACCAGCTCAAGCCTATACAAGCCGACCACTTTTGCCAAGTGGACAAATACAGCCAACAATAACAAAAGCTTCTTTCAGCATGCGCAAATGGAGACATCATAGCAAACCAGCAAATAGCCAGTCATCACCAATGGACGCTCACACAAGGAATGCCAAGGGTCACTGAGAAATGTAATCGTTGGGAGAGATAGATTTTAAGCCTGCGTTGTACACTTTGCACTCTTTAGTCTGAAAACTTTGAATCTAAAAACTTGTGTTTGCGTTTGAGAGTTGAGCTTGCTCCCCTCCGGTTACCAGTTCCTCCATCCATCAGCCCCATCTCCATGCCGATCATCCCCATTCACTCACTCCTAGCCATGCTACTGTTCCATTGCCGATCACTCCAACCATCCCTTGTCGCGTACTGTTCATTGCTGAGCTCAAGCGCTAGGGTACTGATTCTGGATGTGAAGTTGAACCACGTTGGAACATCATCATCAACTTTGGAAGCTTGCTGCCACAAATGTTGCCTTGGAAGACAAAAGGAGTTCGGCCCCCTTCCCTTAGGGGGCCTAGGTGCATCCATTCCTAACCTCCCTTTAATCTAGTGTTCATCTGTATGTTAGAGCTCCATACCTAAGGTGATTCTTGGGCTAGGAAAATCCGTTCCTCATTAGGTACCTAATAGAAAGATTGGCCAACAATTCTTCATTTTTTTATACTATTGAAGCTTGTGAGGAGTCAGGGGAGATGAATAACTTTTTTTGGGTTGATGACCAATCTATAATAGACTATGCATACTTTGGAGATGTAGTATGCTTTGATACAACCTTCCAAACAAATGAATACAATATGCCGTTTGCACCAATCGTGGGCGTGAATCACCATAAACAAACTATTATATTAGGAGTTACATTACTATATGATGAGTCTGCTGAATCATTTAATTGGTTATTTGAGACTTTTTTGGAAACCATGCATGGTAAGCATCCACTTACTATTTTCATGGATCAATCAGCTGCGATAGCCAGAGCAATACAAATGGTGCTGCCAGATACAACACATCGTCTATATTTATGGCATATATTTCAAAATGCAGCATTACATCTTTCTCACGTGATTCATAATAACAATACAGTTGCCAAAGATTTTAAATATTACTTATACGAGCGGTGTACAGTTGATACCTTTGAGAAACTATGGCAGGATCTATTACTGAAGTATAATCTGGTTGAACATCCATGGATGGTAAATATGTGGAAACTACGGTCAAAGTGGGCTGCATGCTTTCGAACAGAGACTTTTTCAGCTGATATGACCACAACCCAACGCAATGAAAGTATGAACCATCATTTTAAAAGGTTTTTTAGAAATAAATTGAGTTTATTTGAATTTTTAAAATAGTATGACAAGGCACTTAGCTTCTTTCAAGAAAAGAAAATAAAGGCTGATTTCAAGTCTCGAAATAGTACACCAACCAATGTAGTTGGGAACATGTGTAAACAAGCAGTCTCGATCTACACCAGGGTCATGTATAACGAGTTTGAGGCATGCTATGAAAGTAGTTTAGATTGCCTTATGTTCTTCATTGGGGCCGAACCACAAGGTATTTCATATAAGGTAACCAACGCAGCCTGTGGTAGAGATGAAATAGTCATTTTTCGCCATTCTCCTGTACAAGTTACTTGCTCATATAAAATGTTTGAGAGCAATGGGATCTTGTACATGCATGCAATAAAAGTTTTCTCAGCGAACAATGTGATTTCTATACCGAAGCAGTACATAATGAAAAGATGGACAAAATACGCTAGAGAAGGTGATGTATCCTTTGTCAGTCTGCACAGCTTTGATACTTTCGGGTAAGAAAGTTTGAAGTCTATTTATAACCGAGTTTGTGAAAACCATTACTGTATAGCAACTATGAGTTTGTAGTCCAGGAGAGCACTAGAATACATAGAAAAGACAATGAAGGATTTACGTGTAAATGTTAAGGACATCTTGTGCACTGACAATAAAGATATTGATGTTAATAATGCTGACAGTGGATCTGAATGAAATATGCAGGTAAAAGCACTTCCAGTGAAAAAGGGGCGGAAATAGAAACGTAAGAAAAGAGTGCTGGAGCGAAGACATAAAAAGAGCACTACTACATCCAAAGGATCAAATTCTAATCCACCTACAGATGTCCAAATACCATGCATGACAGGCGCCTATGTTCCACCAATGGGTGAAGCTGCAAATACACAGGTATGACTAACAAGGACATATCTTTAATTCTGAATGACATACCTACTGATTTTTGTTAAATTTATAGCAGGTGCCTATGTTCCACCAATCAGTGCCAATAGCCCCATTCTACTCTTACACAACTTTAATGGTGGGAGCATCCTCTTTTCATGTAAGTTGCGTAGTTATGCGTTTTCTGCACTTGCTACATTGACTATGTTCCCTGAATAATTGCACTATATTATGACAGTACTCAAATGAGGTTTCCCAAGTAATGCCATCGCAGATTGGTTCTCAGGAGGAAGTTGCAAATTTTTCTCAGGATATGTGTAATAGGTCTCAGCCTGTTATATCCCAAGTTTTTGAAAAAATAATTTTAGAAAGTCAAAATTTGTATTTTGAAATTTTTAGGGATTTTTCTGGAATTTTTCTGAATTTTAAAAAAGGTTTAAAAATTAAATTTTGTTTAAAAAGATTAATTTGCCCTCGCGGGGGTTCGAACCCGCGTCGCGCGTGGATTTTGAGCGCAGCCCGACCATTGGGCTGATTTGTGTTTTGTTAATATTAAACCGTGCGTATTGATTTTGATTCGGTTTTACGTTAAATTTTAGGTCGACGAGTTGAATCGTCGACTTCCCCGTTGTTTTCGGCGACCGAGTCATCAGCTGCTCATTGCTATTTTGGGACAAGTTTTGCGTCTTTATTTGAGGGCTTCTGCTCGTCTTAGCATGGGAGGAATCCTAGGGTATCTTGGAGCCCTATCGCGCCGCCAGGAGCAAGCAATCGCGCTCCAAGCTATCGCCGGAGTTCGAGCAGCGTCGCTTCATGTTTCAGCCTTCCAGCGACACGAGTTTTTGTTCCAAGGCAACGATATCGCTTCGTCGCAAGGTAAAGTCGCTTCAGTGAAGTTTTAGTGAAGTTTCGTTGAGTTTTGCGTTATTTTGTGTCTCGGCGGCGGCGCCACCATCGCTAGTTTTGGGTTGCTTCAGGTGCTTCAACCGAGTGTCGAAAGTTCACCGCGGCTGGCTGAGGAGCTTCCCTTATTCATTTCGAATCTTTTGGAGAATTTTGGGATCGAACAGACGCTCGACGCGCTCTCAGGAGCTTGCCGGCGCAAGCGACGGATGCAAATCCGGCCGCCTTGCACGGCGGCGATGGGGCGGCACGGGCGAGTGGCTGGTTCGGGTTAATTTAGGGTTTGAGTTAGGTTTATTGGAAATAAATCGGGTTCGCTGAGTTTTGAAATTGATTTGGTCCGGCTCAATAGATTGAGTGGTTCAATTTCAATTTCGGCCCAGTTTCTGATTTCGGACCGGTTCGATCTCGATTCGGTCGAATCTGAGCCGGTTCAGGTATCCGTTGGAAAGCTAATGAAATTTCCTATCCAATGGTGTCTAGTGTGCCCCTTGATCTTTCATATATTTTTTGTAATTTAGGTTTTAAGTGTTAGTCTGGCTTGGTTCAGGTCGAATCTGACCAGTTCACTGTAATCCTGAGCGGTTCAGTGGGTTCTGTGTCCGGTTCACTGGATCCAAGATCGGTTCCCTAGGTTTTGAGATGTTTCGCTTATGTTGGTAGTCTCTGTTTTTCAGTTTGAATCTTATTTGATGAAGTTCATGTACAAATCTATATTTCAGAGTGTTTGAACCATTGTTTGGCTTGCATCGTTTGATATCGGTTTGCTTGGCTTTTAAAAAGGTAAGACCTCAAACCAGATTTCTGTAGTTAAAAGTTTGTTGTTCTTACTTCCGTTGACTCAAAGCATGTTTTCAAGTGTAGTATCTTATACCTATCAAAGATAATGCTATTACATCAGTTTTCAAGTATATGTTAAAGCATGTTTCAGTATCCACGTTGTGGACAACATAACCAATTTTCTGGTATCCACGTGTGTGGACAGTAAGTTATATTGAGCACATACCCAGTAGTATCCACTCTGTGGACAGATCGGGGTCCCAAGTTAGCATGCACTGGCATTCGTGACGCATGGTAGCGCGTGTGTTCACCATGTAAGGTGTGATTCACCTTATCATGCGTAAAGGGGGTGACGACCCCATGAGCCAGTAGGTATTGCTCATAGTTATGATGTGATAATTAACCCAGTGGATACAATTTATCTAATTGCATTACAGTTTTCAGTTATAGTTTTTATTTCCAGTTTTCAGTTTACAGTTATCAGTTATAGCTACTAGTTTTCAGTTTCTAGTTTGCAGTTCCATCTTTCAGTTTGTTCCAGTTTCTTTGTTCATGTTTCTTGCTAAGTTTCCCCTCTTTTGAATCTAAGGGACTACCCTTTCTTCTGGGGAGAGGCTTACTCAGCAAAGTTTTGCTGAGTCTTGTTGATATTGCAGGTACTGGTCTGGACTAAGGAAATCAAGACATGGATTTAAAGTCTTACTTGGAGGATTGTGCTTAAGAATTTGTGAATTTTGCACTAAAAGTTATTTGTTGAGATCAAAGTGTACTCTGATATAAAATATTGTAAAGAGATCTTTGTAGCAAGTTTTTGTAGCAGTCTATCTTATGTTGTTGTTCCTAGATTTTAAAGTTATAATAGATTGTTTCTAGTTATATTCTAGTCTTTGGTACTAGGGTGTAACACAGCCAACAAATGAAGAATAATTTTTTATATTACGAGGAGATCAGAAATTACAATCTTTTTTATTATGTAACAATTTGTGACGACTGATGTATGAACCATTCTTTTTATGTCCTTTTATTCTTACATTGTATAACAATGACCTATTTCGTATAACAATGTCTTAAATTCGTATAACAGTGCATATACATCGTATAACATTATATGACATTCGTATAACACTGCACATAGTTGGTATAACAAGACCTGAAATTCGTATAACAGTGTCTTAAATTCGTATAACAGTGCACATACATCGTATAACATTATTTGGCATTCGTATAACACTACACAGAGTTGGTATAACAAGACCTGAAATTCATATAACAGTGTCTTAAATTCCTATAACAGTGCACAGACATGGTATAACATGGCACAAACATGGTATAACACGACACAAACATGGTATAACATGACAAAAATATGGTAAAATATGGAAGGAATTCGTATAATAAGACTGAAATTGCGTATAACATGAATTGAATTGGGTATAACAAGGAAAAAATTGGGTATAATAGGACCTGAATTCCGTATAACATGGGAAGGAATTCGTATAACAGGACTGGAATTTTGTATAACAATACCTGAATTGCATATAACAAATCATAATATCACATAAGGTGACACAATATCACATAACAAGATAATGTATTTCGTATAATAGGAACCAAACTTCGTATAACAGGACCTTAATGACCTGAATTATGCATAACAGGACCTGAACAGTTTGAATACAATGAATACATACATAGTTATCTTTCAGGAATGAGACATTAACTCTCCTTTAAATAGTTCCAAACTGACAAGGGCTCTCAATCTAGGCATGTCTTGGAGTGTGAAGTCGAACTGTACATTGCGGGAAAGACACTCCATGAATTTCATGACAAATACACCACAATCTACACTCTCACCTTGCTGCTGCGGGCAGACTTCCCATGTAAATGACCATTCAGCAGGATTCTTCCTTCCACTAGTAAGGAAACCAATATGAAACTGCAGTATCTGAATCTATTTGATTTGTACAAACAATATAAATATACAATTAATAAGATAGCAAATCAAACCTATTAAGAATGTTACATGAAAATATTAGATACTCACATATTGTTTTACTACGCCCTGAACTACCTTCGAGGGGGACAGTAAATTGAATCCCAGTATATGTTTCTTATCGAAATCCAAGTATAACAAAAACCAGTGTTTTGAATGGCATATAGGGGTCATTATTCTATGCACATGTCTCATTGTTTTACTATTTAAATGTTCTAATCCAGTGACGGATGCACCAAAGACGTCATTTACATAATAATTTAGGACAGTTGGTGGAATGTACGTAAAGCCCTTGAATTTTTTTCTTATTGGCTAGATATCTGCCGATGAGGAGTGATGCATATGCATTTAAACCCAACAATTGAATTATACTATGCATTAGGGTCAACTATTCCATATACAAAGATTATGTCATATAGATTTTAAGATGATGCTCAAATATATGTTTACCTCTTCACCAACTAGATCTCTGAAGAGAATGTCACCTACATGGGATTTCTGAATGAGTTCAAAAACAGCAGCATCCTCCACAGTTAGGTAAAAATCCAGTTGGGATTTTGCTTCTTCCGGTATTTCATCCCGGCCACAATAGTCTGTCCTATTTAGAAACTAAGGGTGCAACTCCATTCTATTAGAACTAGATATATATCAACAAAATATATCACATGAATTCTTTCATTATACTACCATTACCTTATCCGCCGGGGGCTGATCTTCCTTAGACTCATCTACCTCCACTAGCTGATACAAAAGAATATTTACATACATGTTTAATATGTATGAAATTAAAATTTGTTTAAATAAGCTTAATATAAAGAATTTGATGGGCTTACCTGTGATACTGCAACCTTCTTTTTCTTCTTTCCCTGTGTGTAAGGGCTGACTATTGCCCATGAAGCCTTTCTTGTCCTTTTAATTTTCACTTGCTGCTTTACAGGACCTGAATCAGTAGGCTCATCTTCCTCACTCCAACTTAATTCTTCCTCATTCGCAGTTTGCAGAGCCTCAATCTCTGCTTTCAGCTTTTTATTTTCCTCCACCAACTCATCAATTCATTTTTGTAAATCAGCAGACTTCAAACTGTACCCTGTTTTGATGCTAGTAATCTCAGCATCCTTCTCAATACTTTCATCTTTCAGCAAAAATTTTTCATTCTCCAATTGAATTATTTCACTCTTCATTTTATTATTTTCCTCTATAACAATTGACAACTCTCGCTTCAAGTTATTCACTTCTTCATGGCTCTATACAAAAAAATAACACAATCTAAAGAGAATAACATGTGTCAAGAAATAGAGTAATAAGGCAAAAATTTGGTATAACACTGGAAATTTTTGTATAAAAAGGCAATAATTTGGTATAACACTTATATAGTTTAGTATAACACTGAAAATTTTGGTATAACAAGGCAATAATTTACTATAACACTGAAAATTTTGGTATACAAAGGCAATAATTTGCTATAACACTTATATAGTTTAGTATAACACTGAAAATTTTGATATAACTAGGCAAAAATTTGGTATAACAATGAAAATTTTGGTATAACAAGGCAATAATTTGGTATAACACTTATATAGTTTAGTATAATACTAAAAATTTTGGTATAACAAGGCAAAAATTTGGTATAATACTGAAAATTTTGGTATAACAAGACAATAATTTGGTATAACACTTATATAGTTTAGTATAACATTGAAAATTTTGGTATAACAAGACAAAAATTTGGTATAACACTGAAAATTTTGGTATAACAAGACAATAATTTGGTAAAACACTTATATAGTTTAGTATAACATTGAAAATTTTGGTATAACAAGGCAATAATTTGGTATAACACTTATATAGTTTAGTATAACACTAAAAATTTTGGTATAACAAGGCAAAAATTTGGTATAACATTGAAAATTTTGGTATAACAAGGCAATAATTTGGTATAACACTTATATAGTTTAGTATAACACTAAAATTTTTGGTATAACAAGACAATAATTTGGTATAACATTGAAAATTTTGGTATAATAAGACAATAATTTGGTATAACACTCAGTTATAGTTTTAGTATAATATGTCATGTACCGAATAGCAAGTACATATTTTTGCATAACAACTAAATATTTTTAATATACTTACAATGTCAAGTTGAGTTTATAGGGTCCCAGGTATAGGGTCTGGTGTACTATGTGATGGGCCAACATCAAGAGTTTCCTCAGAAGCTGCCTCTAATACAAGTGGCATATTTACAACGTCACGCTCCATTTCATCAGCTTCAAGTTGTAAAATAATCTGTAATAATAAATAGTATTAGAAACCCCAAATACATACAAATTACTACTCTTACATATAAGCATCTTACCGCAAATTCATTTAATTTTGCACAATTTTTAAAATATGTTATCCGTCGAGGTGGACTCACTTTGGCCCAACGAAACAACCGAGGGTATACACCCTCCATCTTATTATTTATATACAATTTGGTATGATCATAAAACTAAATCTACAAAAAAGAACAAAAATATTTATGATTAACTATAATGCATTGAAAGACAACTTCATATATTAAAGAATACTTACATAAAGAATTATGGCACAACTGGCAAATCCACGTCCCTTTTTCTTTGAGCTAGTGGTCAATTCCAAGCACAAAAAATGATGGACAGCTTCTGGCCAATTGTAATCAGCCAATTTTTGGAGGTCTTCTACAAATAATACAAGTCCCGCATCCAAGTTGAATGTCAAGCGGCCCAACAAAAAACAACAAAAGAAATATAGTATAGCCAATCTTCTGATCCTCTCCTCATTTCCCTCTAGTCCTTGTGAGCAGAGGTCCGTCAATTTTTCTTCAATTACATTTCTATTAATTGCCTTCTTCTCAAATTCCTCAGTGAAATATGGAGTAGTTGGTCGCTTATTGTCCCATCTAACCAACTCTCTAACCTGTTGGAGACCAAGTATAATAGATACATCCTTCACCAAGAAAGGCACAAAATTGCCATTAATGTTGAATCCCCTTCTCTCCGGTTCCCATATACATTGCAAATATTCCATTGCAAGCATATCCAGGGGAACCGATGCCCTTTGCAGCAAATGTCCAAAGGGGGTATGTAGGAGTTCTTCTTTAATAGTATCACCCCCATGCACTGTGTTGATAAAAGTGTGAATTCGGCTCAATGAGCATCTGCTGAGTACTCGACGAGGTTTGATACCCTTGTAGTGATATTCTTTTTCATCTGAAGAGCTACTAGATGGGCTTTCATTCGTAGCCCTCCTTGTATAAAACCTACTGTTACATACATTATAACTAAATTAACATGAAGACCTCAAAAGGTGAAGCTATTATACCAAAATGAGATGTTGTTATACTATGTTTGAGGCATGTTATACCAAAATAGGATCCTATTATACCAAGTTTGAGCTTTGTTATACCAAAATGGGATACTGTTATACCAAGTTGAGGCATGTTATACCAAAATGGAATGGTGTTATACCAAGTTTGAGGCATGTTATGCCAAAATGGAATGCTATTATACCAAGTTTGTGGCATGTTATATCAAAATGGGATGCTGTTATGCCAAGTTTGAGGCATGTTATACCTAAATGGAATCCCATTATACCAAGTTTGAGGTATGTTATACCAAGTTGAGACATGTTATACTAAAATGGAATGCTGTTATACTAAGTTTGAGGCATGTTATGCCAAAATAGAATGCTATTGTACAAAGTTTGTGGCATGTTATATCAAAATGGGATACTGTTATACCAAGTTTGAGGCATGTTATGCCAAAATGGAATGCTGTTATATCAAGTTTGTGGCATGTTAAACCAAAATGGGATACTGTTATACCAAAATGGAATTCTATTATACCAAGTTTGAGGCATGTTATATGATGCGTTGCATTTACACCATGTTTTTGCCTATATTTTACATCATATTTTGGGCTTAATTGAATGATTTTATGCAATTTTTAATGTTTTTACTTCACTTTGCATAGAATCTTCACTTTTTTTGGTTTTTATGAAAATATAGGTAAAAAGGCACAAAAATAATGGATTTTGAGAGTGTTGAGGCCATATTACGATTCCTGAGGAAATCACGAGCTTACACGTCGAATTTGGAGTCAAAATAATGAAGAATGCAAAAATTACGGCCTTGGCCGTAATTATGGATCAGCCGTAATTCTGAGTTCGAGCAGAAGGAGAAAAATGGCTAAGTTAAAAAGCTCACAGAAACTTAACGGGTGAGGCCGTGAATCCATCACGGGCCGTGAATATTTCTGTGACTTAAGTGCTGTACACACAGAGGCTTTTACGGCTGTGGCCGTGAACATGTTACGGGCCGTAAAAATGTTTGCTTTTTCGGTTTTTCACTCGGTTTGACTCCCAATTGAACCAGAATTGAACCAAACTCTCCAGAAACCTTCCTAGATGGGTTCTATAGGGATTAGACTATAAAAGGAAGGGTTTCGGGGGCTTCTATGTATAAAAACGAAGGGCTGTAGCGGCGGCGGCGGAAATCAATTCTAGGGCAGAAAACGAACAGGAAAGCCGCGCAAAGGAAGAATTAGAGGGTTGATCTTCATCTCCAGATTGAGAGGAAGCCTTTCTAGTTTCTTGTCTAGCAATTTCTTGTATTTTTATTGAGTTTCCATGCGATTTTCATCAATGAACTTGCTGTTTGTTATGAACATGAACGTGTAAACCATATTTTTGGGATTTGGGGAATAGCCCGTTGACGATGCATGGATTAAATATACTGTTTTAAATCTTTTACATGAATTTTATAGATATGATTTGATTAGAATTGTGTTATTCCATAATTTACCTTGGCCACATAATTTTACGTCTTAGACGTTGCGAGAAGGACCGAGAGGTGAATCGCAATGTCGGATCTATTCTTTTCAAACCTACGAATCCGATCACGAGAGTAGTTCGGATTCGTTTGAAGGATTCACATGGTTTTTCATAGAACTTAATGGGTCTAATTACGTTAACTGTCACGAGAGTAGGGAATTAGCATAGTTAGATACCAGATTACGTTTCAGGAGGAGGTAATCTGTACCTTAGGAAAAATCCCTTTCAAAACTATATTTTTCTATTCAAGAATCTATTTTTATTAAATTCATATTTGTCAACGTGGTGAAACCCTGAATCCCGAATTTATCCAAATTGATTTTTTCCAAAACACTATATCTATTTCTTTTTATCGTACTTAGAAGTTTTCAAAAAAAAAAAATCACGATTTGATTCATCTAGATATAGATTGACCATGTAATCGGTACTTGACCACCTGATCCTCGTTGGGAACGATAATCTTTTTATTACTTCGATATATCCGTGCACTTGCGGATAGCTATCAAGTTTTTGGCGCCGTTGCTGGGGATCAGGCCAGTCAATATTGATTTAATCGTGAGATTTATAGAATAGACATTTTTTTATTTGTTTTTGTTTTTATTTTTGTTTTTATTTTATTTATTTTATTTGTTTTTGTTTTCATTTTTTTTGTTTTATTTGTTTTTCATAATTTTTTTTATATAGTTAGTTTATTTTAATTTCCTCTTTTTGGATTAACACGTTGCATGAATAGAATAACTCAAAAATCACTTGTCTACATATTTTACATTTCCTGTTCTACATTTTATATTTTTGAATTTTATTGAAAAAAAAATGATGTTTAATCAATGTCAATGGTCAGGTCAGACATATGTGCCACCGACGATGACAAGAGAATATAGCACAGTTGCATTTCAATCACCTGCAGCAAGGGTAAATTCTTTTTCTCAATACACTAAATATTTAAGAATGCAATCTTCTGTTACTTGTGATATTTGTGGAAGTTATTATCATTATGCTTCTGATTGCCAATTTGGAAATCCTGCCAGTTCTAATTTATCATGGTACCAAGATGATCAGTATAATACTAGATGGAAAAATCACCAAACTTCTTTTTATGAGGATTTCTCAAATAATATTTCAGAACCACACTTTGAGGAATCTGAAGAATCCATGCTAGAATCCATGCTTGAAAAAATTATGATAAATCAAAGTAAGAAACTTGAAGACCTTAGTGGGATGATTGCTCAGCTTACTTCTCAAGTAGACTTTATAATTGCTAATACTGAAATGCTAGAAACCCAGATGGCACAACAAAGTTGTATACTTGAGTTTGATTTGGAAAATGAGAATATTCATAGTATGATTTATGACACTAATAAAAATGATATAGAGGATGAAATCTAGGATAAATCTGAGAATTTTGTAGAGATGGATCAATCATTAGTCATGACTCCTGATTGTGATTTACCTTCTGCAAATTTTGATGATTCTTCAAATTTTGATGATTTTAAAAATTTTGATGATTGTGATTTACCTCCTTCAAATTTTGATGATTTGGATGGTTTTGATTTTCCTTCCTCTGCACTTTACCAGCCATCTGGTCCCCTCTCACATAATGAAGTGTCTTGCAACACAAATACTTGGGACATGTTTGAAGAGAAATTTGAACTTTTGGATTCTTATGAGAAAAAAGATGATGAATTTAATGATTCTCAAGTAAGAAATAGCGAAAGTGATGGGGATGAATTTGATAGTGTTAGGATGGAATACCTCCCTTCATTTTCTTATTACACCGCCACTATTGAAGAGAAAGAAATTGAGGAAAAAGATGAGGAAGAGGATCCTGAGCATATTGTACCACCACCTCCTTGTGAACCATCAATTCCTATTCTCCAGAAAAATCCATTAGAAATTTGCATGACAGATGATGAAGGAGATGATTTTAATGATAAAGCTGATGAGGTGATTGAAATATTTTTTGAATCAAATTCAAGCACAGGCGGTACTAAGAGATGATAACATAAGAGATTCTTGATCACATTGGCATTGAGGTAAGAGAACAACCAAATTTGAAATTTGAAAACTTCTTGATCAATCCAGGGTATGAGTTCTTTGATTTTAATTCTAATATTCTTCTAGTTGCTGATATAAATCTAAAGGAAGAATGCATGATTTTACTCTTGGATAAATATAGAAAAATTATTGATTATTCTTTGCATGACTCTAACACTTGTTTTTGTATGCATGTACTGATTACTCCAACATGGATCCACCTGCTTAACTGGATATATTTGGTAGACACACTCTTGAGACGGAGAAAAAGTAGAAGATTATTTGCTCTTTACTATGGCACAGATTCACCAACTCCACCATGACATGAAGCTGTGGTCAAGCTAATGACCTTAAACAAGCGCTTCCTGGGAGGCAACCCAGAGGCTTTGAACTTTATTCATTCCAGCATTTTTAATTTCAATTTTTCTTTACAAAATTTATCATCTTTTAAATTTTTAGGAATCTTTGAGCATGTATTGATGAATTTTTATTGATGGGAAATCTTTTGATAAGTTGTTTATTTGTAGGAATTTTTTGAGAATTTTTATATGAGAGAAAAGTGATTAACGAGACCATCACGGGTGCAGCCGTGAATTATGTACCGACAGTGATGACGACATTTTCTTTGTGAGTATGGTTAATATGATTTTGATAGTGAAACATGATGGTATTTAATGTTTGAAACTTATTTACATTAAAAAAATATGATTATCTTTGATGTGACATAGTTTCTAGAATTTTCTAAGTCATGTTTTCAACTTTTGATATAATTGTACAAGTTTTCGCCAACATTATAAAGGGAATTCTTGCAAAATTTTTCTGAAATCTATCATTCATTGATTTTAATGTCTATGTATATGCAACAATTTCAGTCTAGGGTGTCCTACATATATTGTTTTTTCTTCAAAACTTTACAGAAATATATTTTGAATGTTTATGATTTTTAAGGGTAATCAAATTTGTTTTATCCTTAATTTTAGACCTATGAAACATTTTGAGTAATTGATTTGATGACTTATGGAATTTTTAAAATTTCATGTAGACTTAAATTGTTGAGAAAATTCAATTCTGGAATTGATAAAATTTATATGTGAATTGTTATATGTTCATAGGACACATGCATAGTATCTTATTACTTGAAGTTAAATTTATCTATGTCTACTTGATGGAAATTTTTATGAAGAGAAATTTGGTGATATTTCTTTAAACTGAGATTTGCTCCAACCCCTCTAGTTGAGAAATCTAAAGTCATGAGTTACATTATATCATCGTTTGGTATACTTTAAATCTATTGTGATCCAGCAACAGAGGGAGAATTTTTAAATCAAATATTTAACCCTCTTGCAGAAAGATCAACAATGATTTAAATACCATGCCATTGACCGGCTTTCTCCAAAAAAAAAAGAGAGAGAAAAGAATAAAAATGGAGAAAAAGAGAAAGTTGTAGGTCAAGTGGACAACTTCGCTGACTTTCATGATTGAGACTATGAGTTAAATTATACTACTCTGTGGTATACTTTAAACAATGTTATGATGCTAACAGGAAATGGCATATAACCGTTTAAAGACCAAATTGCTTTAAAAATCTCTTATTTTTAACATTACCAAGATTCTTGAAATAAATTTTTATCTATTGAGTAAAATAAATTTATTAAGTTGAAAGTATGTGATATTTAGTGTGTGAAGAATGAATATTATGACATGAATTGTGAATTTTATCCTTCTTGGATTGTAACCTCTTGGGAATCTATCTCTATTATGATTTTTCTTGAATTACTTGAGTTTGAAAGGTTGATTACTTAATTTGTGGACTAAGGATATTATTAGGGGCAAAAACAAATGAGTGTTCCTTATCTTTACATTCGTTATACATATCAAGGTATTGCTTGAGGACAAACAAAATTCTAAGTCTAGGGTTTTTGATGCGTTGCATTTACACCATGTTTTTGCCTATATTTTACATCATATTTTGGGCTTAATTGAATGATATTATGCAATTTTTAATGTTTTTACTTCACTTTGCATAGAATCTTCACTTTTTCTAGTTTTTAAGAAAATATAGGTAAAAGGCACAAAAATAATGGATTTCGAGAGTTTTGAGGCCATATTATGATTCCCGAGGAAATCACGAGCTTACACGTCGAATTTGGAGTCAAAATAGTGAAGAATGCGTAAATTACGGCCTTGGCCATAATTATGGATCAGCCGTAATTATGAGTTCGAGCAGAAGGAGAAAAACGGCTAAGTTAAAAAGCTCATAGAAACTTTCATGGGTAAAGCCGTGAATCTATCACGGGCCGTGAATATTTCTATGACTTAAGTGCTGTACACACAGAGGCTTTTACGGCCGTGGCCGTGAACGTGTTACGGGCCGTAAAAATGTCCGTCTTTTCGGTTTTTCACTCGATTCGACTCCAAATTGAACCAGAATTGAACCAAACTCTCCAGAAACCTTCCTAGATGGGTTCTATAGGGATTAGACTATAAAAGGAAGGGTTTTGGTAGGGTTTCGGGGGCTTCTATGTATAAAAATGAAGGGCTGTAGCGGCGGCGGCGGAAATCAATTCTAGGGCAGAAAACGAACAGGAAAGCCGCGCAAAGGAAGAATTAGAGGGTTGATCTTCATCTCCAGATTGAGAGGAAGCCTTTCTAGTTTCTTGTCTAGCAATTTCTTGTATTTTTATTGAGTTTCCATGCGATTTTCATCAATGAACTTGCTGTTTGTTATGAACATGAACGTGTAAACCATATTTTTGGGATTTGGGGAATAGCCCGTTGACAATGCATGGATTAAATATACTGTTTTAAATCCTTTACATGAATTTTATAGATTTGATTTGATTAGAATTGTGTTATTCTGTAATTTACCTTGGCCACATAATTTTACGTCTTAGACGTTGCGAGAAGGACCGAGAGGTGAATCGCAACGTCGGATCTATTCTTTTCAAACCTACGAATCCGATCACGAGCGTAGTTCGGATTCATTTGAAGGATTCACATGGTTTTTCATAGAACTTAATGGGTCTAATTACGTTAACTGTCATGAGAGTAGGGAGTTAGCATAGTTAGATACCAGATTACGCTTCGAGAGGAGGTAATCTGTACCTTAGGAAAAATCCCTTTCAAAACTATATTTTTCTGTTCAAGAATCTATTTTTATTAAATTCATATTTGTCAACGTGGTGAAACCCTGAATCTCGAATTTATCCAAATTGATTTTTGCCAAAACACTATATCTATTTCTTTTTATTGTACTTAGAAGTTTTCAAAAATAAAAAATCACGATTTGATTCGTCTAGATATAGATCGACCGTATAATCGGTACTTGACCACCTGATCCTCGTTGGGAACGATGATCTTTTTATTACTTTGATAAATCCGTGCACTTGCGGATAGCTATCATTATACCAAAATGGGATACTGTTATACCAAGTTGAGGCATGTTATACCAAAATGGAAAGCTGTTATACCAAGTTTGAAGCATGTTATGCTAAAATGGAATGCTGTTATATAAAGTTTGTGGCATGGTATACCAAAATCAGATGCTGTTATACCAAGTTTGAGACATGTTATACCTAAATGGGATGCTGTTATACTATGTTTGAGGTATGTTATACCAAAATTGGATGCTGTTATACTAAGTTTGAAGCATGTTATACCAAAATGGAATGCTGTTTTACTAAGGTTGAGGTATGTTATACCAAAATGGGATGCTGATATACCAAGGTTGAGGCATGTTATACCAAAATGAGATGTGTTATACGATGTTTGAGGCATGTTATACGAAAATGGGATGTGTTATACCAAATTAGAGACAAGTTATACCAAAATGGGATGCTGATATACTAAGGTTGAAGCTTGTTATACCAAAATGGGATGCTGTTATACTAAGGTTGAGGTATGTTATACCAAAATGGGATGCTGATATACCAAGGTTGAGGCAAGTTATACCAAAATAGGATGTGTTATACGATGTTTGAGGCATGTTATACTAAAATGAGATGTGTTATACCAAATTAGAGACAAGTTATATCAAAATGGGATGCTGATATACTAAGGTTGAGGCATGTTATACCAAAATGGGATACTGATATACCAAGTTTGAGATATGTTATACAAAAATTATATCATTAATACAACAATGTATGTATTAAGAAGTCAAAATACGACATTATACCTTAAAGGAACATTGGAGTCGTCGGAGGAATTCGTCATGAGATTCTGCAAAAAAGAAAACAAGATTAGGAAACCCTAAGAAGACAATTTATACCATGTAATACAATAATTTACGTATTAAGAAGATAAATTATGACATTATACCTTAAAGGAAGATTGGAGTCATCGGAGGAACTCGGCCTACAAATGGTAGTGGACGGAAGATGAGATCCTGCAAAAAATAAATCAAGATTAGGAAACCCTATGCCAACCAGGAACTCGACATTACGCCATTGGTCATGGGACGTCGTCGGAGGTCGTCACAGTTTGCCATAGGTCGAGATTAGGAAACCCTAAGCTAACTAGGAACTCGATACTATGCTGTAGGTCGTCGTAGGTCGTCACAGTTCGCCGTAGGTCGTCGGAGGTCGACTACACAAAAAACACAAAATTAGGGCTCGACCCGACCACGAACTCGGAAGTTGTCGGAAGTCGTAAACACAGATTCGAAGGCCGTTGGAGGTCGTCGCAGTTCGTCGGAGGTCGTCGGAGAGGATCAGGTGACAAAAACTGTCCTCGGAGAGCAAGGGCTTCGTCACAGCAAAGTTAGTGTCCTGCGGGTTGGGGGTATTAAAATTTTGAAGGTTAACCAAGGTTAGGTCCGATTAGTTCGGATGGCCGTAACAGGAGGCGTTATATCAGAATTTCGTATAACGCTGCGTTTGTATTAGCGCTATTGGCACTTAAGTAGAGATTGCTTAGAGATTCGTGGGAGGTTGCTAGAAGATTCGTGCTTCGAATCTCAGCCCACCCCTCCATAAAATTTGCGGAGGGGTGCCGCAAAATCTCAGCCCACTTAAGTAGGCTTCCACTGTATGTGAGAGAGAGAGGAGAGAGACCTTTCATTCAAACTGAATTATATTTTATTATTATAATGCATGGAGAGAATATATTACATATTTATAACCAAGATGTAAGACAATGAGCATGTAGGAATTTATAAGAGGCTTGCGTTGCGGGAGCATATCTTGAGTTGAAAATAATGAATTTTAGATTCACCGTTGATGATAAGTCAGAAATCACTATGCTGACAAGTTTCAACTGTGAACAACAATGAAAGCTTAAAAGAGCTTAATGGATTTAGGGAGTGTTGTGGAAAAGAATACCTTTCCACATATGGGTGAATTTATACATATTGCTACTTGATCTAATGTTTTATTGGCTATACGTCTGTCGAGCGTGGAAAATTTATTGCAACATAATAATTAGTATTTTTAATATTGTCTCATAATTATATATAATTTTTAGTATTTTTAACGTACTAAATCAAGTCACACTTTTGCATTAAATATGGGTTAGTTATTTATTTTTCACCATTTTCTTTTTCTTTAATGCAATTTTAAGAAAAAAAAATCCATTATTGTTGGGGTCACCCCATAATTTTCAAGCAAAATATAATTATGGAGAAGATTACAACTTGCCCATAATGGATGTCAAGACCATAATTATATTATGCCGAAAAGAATAAAAAGATTCATGATTGGGACGCCAATTATATGTGATATTATTGCAACAATAAAGAAGATGTTTGCCAATAAAGTCATGACCCAACCTATCACTTCTTGTCACGCCTGTGACTCTATCACAATACAATAGAATATCTCGATGAAGAGATTATGGTCAAAGCTGTGACAATGTCCACTAGGCATGATTCCTATGTTGTTTTTTTTACTCAACATTGATTATTCTAAGAAGGAGAGACCTCAAAACTATAAAAGGAAGCCTTCTAACTTTAATTAGGGTATCATGGATCATATTTTGCATCTTCATACTTGAACCACCTGATGGAGGCATTGAAGACATCCTTAAAGAGCCAATCTTCAAAGAGTCTTACATAACCACTTGCATTGTTGGACGAATAGTAAAGAGACATATATCCATGAAGCTAAACTCATAGAGACCGCCTCATAAAGTTTCAACTTAATTCTTATTGAAGAAAGCTAATGGAATACACAGACATGTATCGTTGGTGTAAGTATTTATAGTGTAAAACTTAAATATTTTTTATAATTACAAAAGATAGCAGTGATGAGGCAACAACAATGATAATTATTTATAGCCAGCTCTTCATAGGAAGAGGGGCATATAAGTAATAATTTTATTTTTATTACAATTAAAATAATCATAATTTATAATATATAATTAAAATAACACAAATATAAAGATATTATACATAATTATATTTAGTTTGATGATATTTGCAAACACTTTGCAATGTAGTTGTCGAGGTCAGCTAAGCTGGTCCTCATCATGCCAGTGGATGTTTCGCTACTAGGTGAAGCGGCTTCTTCTTCGTTATCACCAATCCAGCAACCTCAGTCATGTCAATATCTGATGCCGTCAAGCCCTGTGGTAGTTCCCAATCAAATCTGTGCACCAGATTTGCCAATGCCATCTCCATATTCGTCACAGCAAAGTTTAGCCCTGGGCAAATCCGCCGACCTGCCCCGAAGGGAATAAACTTGAAGTCGTCGTCCATCCAGTCCCGGCTGCCGCCATTCAAAAATCTCTCTGGTCTAAACTCGTCTGCTTCTTCCCAGTGATTGGGATCTCTACCAATTGACCAGGCATTGATGAGTACTCTCGTCTTCTTAGGGATGTGGTAGCCGCGCACTACGCAGTCCTCAGTGGACTGGTGAGGAAGTAACAGTGGAGCAGCCGGGTGCAGGCGGAGAACTTCCTTGAGCACAGCTCTCAAGTAGGGCATTCTGCCAACTTCCTCGTCTTGGATCACTCTATTTTTATCTTTACATACTCCGCGCACCTCATCTTGTAGCTTCACCAAAGTTCGCGGGCTTCTAACGAGCTCGGTCATTGCCCACTCCAAAGTCACATAGGTTGTTTCGGTTCCAGCAGCAAACATATCCTGCTTATAAATTAATTGGATCAGCAACAAGATTGCTCCATGAACGATTAATTATAGACAAAGCTATTTCACAGCTAAAAATAATTGTAAAATAAGCAGAATTGCGACTGACCAACAAGAGTGCCTTAATTTGCTCCTTGGTGATCAGAAAGTCCGTCGTCTGATTAGGTTTTTGTAGCACATGGAGTAGCGTGTCAACAAAATCCATCTCCTCTCCCTCCTCCTTGAGTCGACTAGCATGCTCAGCGATCACCTCCTCGAGAGCGGCATCCCACTTGTTGCCACTATTCATGGCGTTTTTTGAAAGCCCCAAGACTTGATCAAGCCACCCAAAAGATGGAAACCAGTCTTCCAAGTAGAACACAATGAAAGCTTGGTTGCTTTTCTGGACCAGTTTGCTGAACATCTCATCCCTTCCCTTCTCCCTAAAGTTTGTCCCCGCGACAATCCTTGTTATAGCATCAACGGCGAAAGTGTTAAGCAACTTACTCACGTTGACCACTTGCCCGGGGGAGATTCTACCCATCATGAAAGCCACCTCCTCTCCTCTGACAAGCTTATAGGACTGCACCTTTTTAGTGGAGAGAAGGTGGACGGTGCTGAGCATCCGCAGCTGCCGCCAGTAGTCGGAATAAGGAGAGAAGCCAAGATTGAGGGTGTTATTGAAGAGGAGCTTTGCTGCCTTGGAGGGAGGCCGGGAGGCGAAGGTGCGATCGTGGGTTTTGAGGATCTCCTTGGCAACCTCTGGAGATGAGATGATGATGGTTGGTGTGAAGCCCAGGCGAAGAGACATAAGCGGGCCATACTTGGTGGAAAGGGCGTGGAGAGAGCGGTGAGGGATTGAGCCCAAGAGATGGAGGTGGCCAATGAGAAAAAGCCCAGGAGGGGATGGCGGCACAACTGCTAATCTCTTCCTCTCCAAAGTTTTGATTATCACCATCATTATTACGATTATTAGAGGAAGAAAGATGGCGGGGGAGAGAGAGGCAGCAAGGAGAGATGGAGAAGGAAGAAGCATCTTTGCTACTTTCTCTTTGAACAAGCTACAGAGCTTGTGAGCTTTCTTCGTTCACCTTCCGAATGCTGTCAGCCGTTTATATAGGCATAGCAGAGTAGCGCATTTTTTAAGGAATCCCTAACATTTTAAGAATTCCTGAACATCACCGTTAGATTGGTGATAGTGTAAATCTTCACATTTGCATTTGTGTGCATATCACGTCCCGTGTGCACGTCATATCCCGTGTGCACACATGTGGACGATTTTAATCTAATCTTTTAGAAATAGAAATCCGCAGATTCATAAAAAAATTTCTTTATAGCAGGAATGATGTACGTGAGCTTTCTTGTCTCCGCTTCTTCTAATGTTTGTAGATGATGAAGGTTGAACTTTCTTGTCTCCGACTGCTGACCTTAATAAAAACGTTTTTTAATATATTCGAAACAAAGTCAAAGTTCAATAGCCTAGCCAAAGTTCGTCTTTGGCAAGGCTTGCTTTCCTTGCTAGAGCACTAATTCCAACCGTTTCTTTCATGTGCTCTATAAATAATTGTATTTCTCTATTCCTTTTTATTATATTTTTTCAGCATTTTTTTCTTCATTTTTCCCCTATTTTAGCTTTCTTAAACGGAGATAAATAAGATCTAAAATGGTTACATTTATTTTTTTTACTTATCTATTATCTTTTGAAATAAAATTAAAATTTCTTTCACTTATTAGTCTCATTTTATGGGGACATAAAAATAATTAAAAATTTATATTGATTAAATTAATTTAACCTATAATTTAAAACATGTAACACGATAGATCGGTTCCTTCTTCTCGGATGTGATTTTCTTTACACTTTTTATTTTTATTTTTTTTGTTGTTCAATACCGCAAGGATACCGATTAATTTCTTCATAATCATGTCCCATTGGAGAGGGTCATAATTATATATTTCAGTGTTCAATAAAAATTAAACTTGTAAAAAATTAAATTTATATCTACAAACAAACTTCAATAGAGCTCCCAAATGTTAATCTTTATCTCAATTTCATTCTTCCACGAGAATAGTCGTACAGAAAAATTCGTGCTCCAACACTTTCCTCCTTTTGCTCCCGTATGGGACAAATAAAAACTTTGAGAAATATTAATCGACATGGGAATAGCACAAAAGGGATTATCCGTAAATAGTTATAGACCTGGTAACTCATAAGAAATTATTTAATAATAATATTAGAATATGGGGTGTAACCCATATCTTTAATATTTTATTATTAAATAAATAAAATATTATTAAATAATTAGAATATGACGTGCAACTCATAGGACAAATCTACATCAAGTACCTTTATTTTGGGTACACGAATAGTAAAGCGTTTACATTGATCTCAAAGTGGAGTCATGATGTGGGGTGGAGACACGTGTTGTGCAAACCAGAAAATGATATATAGCAATGTTCATAACAGCCAAAAAATCCAGGCAAGAAAGATTAATCAGTTACGAAATGTAGCTATGCATTGCAGAAGGATCCAATTATCAAAATTTCAAACTGATTAAACCACAATGTAGAACAACACACGTTCTTATAAACAATAGATGAGGAAGAGTGGTCAACAATTTATAATGTTTGCAATAATATGGCTAGTCAGATTATCCAAATAAATAGTAGTGCAGAATCTTATCAGTCATGACATTTTGTTATACTTCCCAAGTTGTTCTGCCAAGCCTTCAATGGAACCGACTATTCTGAGAGGAAGAACTAAACTAGTTCTTTCTGGTTGTGCCAAAGATGAAAACTTTTGTGTGTCGATTGCTTAAGATATGGTGGCTGGTCGGAGGAGGACGGCGTCGAAAGACGGAGATGCGCTGTTCAGCAGAACAGGGGAAGCGCACGGGCAGAACAGGGGGCGTCGCTGGACGTCAGGTGATGGACCAAATCCAAACCTGCTACAACTGGGGATTCTTGTGATGTAGGAGAAGGCATGGCCGGAGTTTGAGGTCGAGTGGTTCACTGTTGGAGACGGACGACGTCGAAGTGCGGAACTAGGGCGTAAGAAGGGCGGAAACAGGGGATGTGATCGGCTGTTTCGATTCCGGCGATCAGGGTGGCGGATGGACATATGCCGGCGGCTGTGGCTTCGTCTTGGAGAGGATGAGTGATGATCGAAAACTCATGAGGATCAGACCGGCGGATTGTCGGCGGCGTGCTCACAAAGTTTTGGAAATTTAGAAGTTGGCTGAAGCTTGCACGAGATTGGAGCGGAGCAGGAAAGTTAGAAGGAGAAGAGGAGAAGAGGGGAAAGCTAGGTGACACAAGCACCTCAGAGGGGAAAGGGATAGGAAACATCCGATTCCATTGGAAGACACAAAAAAAACTATTTCATTTGATTCAAATCTGCTATCGATTACAATGATCATCGTGATACATATAGAAGCAGATTGGGAGAGACGTTGCTGCAGAGGAACGTTGCGATTTCCATTTTTGTTGAGGCTTTCACGTGAGGAGCTGGTGTAGACGTTGAAGCATCCATTTTGGTTGAAGATGAACATTGGCAGCAAGGAGACGTTGGAGAACTTCCATTTTTGCATCGCTAAAGACGAGCATTGGCTGCAAATGTGGGTTGGCAGCGTTGAGGTTGGGCTTGGAATATGGACTTGATTTGTCCTTGAAGAGTTTCTTATTTGGGCCCAATATGCAGCTTCATAGGTTGGCGTGGATGCAGGCAACTTCTCGAGCTTGTGTGTCTTTAGTTTATTGATTGGTTGAAGTAATGCTCTTCCAATTATTGAGCTAGCTTTTAGGATTGAGCTTGCTAGCTTATTCACGAACTTCCGAGCCTTCATCTAGGATAGTCGTATGCTCCACGTGTACCTTCGTGGCTCGTGGTCTCTGCCCCCATCAATTCTCCCCGGGTGAAAAAAATTCTTCCCCGAAGAATTGTTATTGCGGTGGTGTAGAAGCTCTGGAGGGGCAAGAATCAATCTCTATAATCCAAGCTGGAAGTTAGGGATACCTGCATTGAATTCCCTTTCTCGACCATATTCATTAGTAAACTTGCTATAAGGAATTCTAGCATCTAAGTTGCTTGGAATAATGAAATCAATATGCTCAATTTGAAAAGTAGGCATAGCAGAATTATTTTCAATTATTTTAGGTTGTGTTGACTCTAAAGGTGGTTTAAGCGTATGGGTAGAAGGACCTAAGAGGCAAGACTTAGAGTTCAATGGGTCTTGGTGCAATTCTACTGTGTCAATAGGTTGAGGTTGACCTAAGAGTTGAGGTTTAGGGTTGTCTATAGCTTCAGGTATTTTATCCCCTAAGTATTGGTCAAACCCAATGAAGTCTACAGGATTAGGTTCATAGCTATCTAGAGACACATTTCCTATGTTTTTGGATTGGGTAAGTGGGTGAACTTCCTTGGACGCACTAAGATCAAGTTGGTTTAGGCCTAAGTTTTCATTGTCTATGGTTTGAGTAGGCTCAAGGAGTTCTAGTTCTATAGGTTGAGGATAACTTGTTTCATAGGGATTTAAGGGTTGAGCTCCTAGGGACATTTGTTCTAAGGGTTCAGGTTGTTCTTCTGTATCCCCTATGTTTAAGTCTAGCCTAAGGTCTTTAGGTTCAAGTTCTAACTTAGGCTCGAATTGGGTTGTCCCTATGTGTTCATAGTTTGATGTGTCATCTTGTTTATTGGTGTCTTCTAGGTTCAAGTCACCTAAAGGATTTAGCTGAATCTTAGTCTCGGTGTGTGGTTGGGTGACTTCTATGGTTTGATTGGACGCTTGTTGTAGGCACTGGTCATGAAGTTTTTCTAAGAGTTGTATCATATTATTACATTGTTTATCAATTTCTTTTTTCATATTATCAAATTGTTTATTCATCTCATAACGAATGGCATTAGTGCTAGCTTGTGTTGACTCTAGACTTCTAGGATAGATGATGTGTTTTAACCCTCTAAAGTTGACACTATAGGACAAAGGTTCTCTATGATGATAGGCTTGAACACTACGAAGGAATTCATTACCTAGCAAGATATCAAAACCTTCTAAGCTGATAACATCACCCCAAATGTTGAATTTCATACCATCCAGTTGAATAGGGACAAGACATTGAAAGTTAACTAAGGTGGTAACTCTATATTCTTCCCAGAATATGGTATATGAGTTTGTGTTTTTCTAAGATGAGACCAAAATTATCAACAGCCCTAGCAGATATAGCATTAAAACTAACTATATGGTCTAACACTATTCTACCCTTATGTTTATTACACCAAACAATGGTAGTAAAACTTTCAAGTCTAAGGGTGATTCTTTTGTAAGCTTTCCAGTGAAAAATTAATTCACTTGCGTTAAAAATAGTGCATGATGACAAAACAAACTTGATAAGCTGAATAACTATTGTTGAAGTGCAATGCAGGAATACTACTTCAGCAGGTAGAAAATAGTATATCAGCGTCAATTCAAATCAATTTCAGCATATGGATGTGCAGAAAGTATGCTCGTTGAAGATTGCAATTTGATTAAGAACAAAAACTAGGCTGAAAACAGGTTGGAAAATTCAGCATTCAAGTGCAGAATTTATAGTTATAATCAATGCATCAATAGCTGCACTTATGGGTGTTGTAAACCGAAATATGCTGGTGTTATCCAAGCTGCAGTTTGACAGAGATTAAGTGCAGTAAGCAGGCTGAAAATTTCAGTTTCAGAAGGGCGAAAAAACCTGATTTTAGTTGGGCAAAACTTAGAACATAATTCTACATGCAGGAAATCAAATTAGAGAACCAAAACTCAGCACTTAAAGGTTCTAAGCAGATTAAACATTGATGCTAGCTGTAAGTTCAAAAAGTCATTCAACAATATCCAGAATTTAGAAGCTTGAATCAACTCAGAAATCTTAGTTGTGCAGAATTAAGAAAGGCTGATCAAAAGTTGCGAGAAGATGCAGTAGTGTGCAGAATTGATTAGAGCTTTGCAAAAATTTCAAATGCAGTTTTCTTTGGCAAATTGTTCAATGCAAGCAAATTTTTTTTTTTAATCAATAAAGAGCAAACAACTTAACTAAGATGCAAAAGCAGTAAACAACTAAGCATGAAAGCAAAAACTAAGAATGTTTTTTTTTTAAATGCAAAGAGCAAAGCAAGGATCGTGTGGGCAGACAAGAGTTGCTCACAACTGGCTCTGATACCAAACTGATGTGGGGTGGAGACACGTGTTGTGCAAACCAGAAAATGATATATAGCAATGTTCATAACAACCAAAAAATCCAGGCAAGAAAGATTAATCAGTTACGAAATGTAGCTATGCATTGCAGAAGGATCCAATTATCAAAATTTCAAACTGATTAAACCACAATGTAGAACAACACACGTTCTTATAAACAATAGATGAGGAAGAGTGGTCAACAATTTATAATGTTTGCAATAATATGGCTAGTCAGATTATCCAAATAAAGAGCAGTGCAGAATCTTATCAGTCATGACATTTTGCTATACTTCCCAAGTTGATCTGCCAAGCCTTCAATGGAACCGACTATTCTGAGAGGAAGAAATAAACTAGTTCTTTCTGGTCGTGCCAAAGATGAAGACTTTTGTTGTGCCGATTGCTTAAGATATGGTGGCTGGTCGGAGGAGGACGGCGTCGAAAGACGGAGATGCGCTGTTCAGCAAAACAGGGGAAGCGCGTGGGCAGAACAGGGGGCGTCGCTGGACGTCCGGTGATGGACCAAATCCATACCTACTACAACTGGGGATTCTTGTGATGTAGGAGAAGGCGTGGCTGGAGTTTGAGGTCGAGTAGTTGACTGTCGGAGACGGACAACGTCGAAGGGCGGAACTAGGGCATAAGAAGGGCGAAAACAGGGGATGTGGTCGGCTATTTCGATTCCGGCGATCAGGGTGGCGGATGGACAGATGCCAATGGCTGTGGCTTCATCTTGGAGAGGATGAGTGATGATCGAAAACTCGTGAGGATCAGACCGGCGGATCGTCGGCGGCGTGCTCACAAAGTTTCGGAAATTTAGAAGTTGGTTGAAGCTTGTGCGAGATTGGAGCGGAGTAGGAAAGTTAGAAGGAGAAGAGGAGAAGAGGGGAAAGCTAGGTGACACAAGCACCTCAGAGGGGAAAGGGATAGCAAACATCCGATTCCATTGGATGACACAAAAAAAAACTACTTCATTTGATTCAAATCTGCTATCGATTACAATGATCAACGTGATACATATAGAAGAAGATTGGGAGAGACGTTGCTGCAGAGGAACGTTGCGATTTCCATTTTTGTTGAGGCTTTCACGTGAGGAGCTGGTGTAGACTTTGAAGCTTCCATTTTTGTTGAAGATGAACATTGGCAGCAGGGAGACGTTGGAGAACTTCCATTTTTGTATCGCTAAAGATGAGCGTTGGCTGCAAATGTGGGTTGGCAGCGTTGAGGTTGGGCTTGGAATATGGACTTGATTTGGCCTTGAAGAGTTTCTTATTTGGGCCCAATATGCAGCTTCATAGGTTGGCGTGGATGCAGGCAACTTCTCGAGCTTGTGTGTCTTTAGTTTATTGATTGGTTGAAGTAATGCTCTTCCAATTATTGAGCTAGCTTTTAGGATTGAGCTTGCTAGCTTATTCACGTACTTCCGAGCCTTCATCTAGGGTAGTCGTATGCTCCACGTGTACCTTCGTGGCTCGTGGTCTCTGCCCCCATCAAGTCAACGTATACGAATACTGTTCAACGTACACAAGAATGTAACTACTATTTAACCCTGTTTTAAAAGTCAACCTACACAAAATCGGTCAATGTACACAAACTTCTAGGTAGATTACACAAAAACTAATATCATTACACAAATTCTGAGTGGATTATACGAAAACTGAAATTATTACACAAAATTCTGAGCGGATTAGACGAAAACTAGTGGGATTACACGAAAACTGGCGGGATTACACGAAAACTAGGTGGGATTACACGAAAACTAGTGGAATTACACCAAAACTAGCGGAATTACACAAAAATTGGTGGGATTATACGAAAACTGGCCGGATTACACGAAAACTAGGCAGGATTACATGAAAATCTAGGCAAATTACATGAAATTCTAGGATTATTATACGAAATTCTGATGGAGACCAAAATCGTGTGAGTTGACCGGTTTTCAAGTAAGTTGATTTTCAAACCAGGGTTAAAGGGCAGTTAAATTTTCATGTATATTGACCCATGTTCGTATAAATTGACTTTGCTTTGGAATTCAAAAAAGGAGCTTTGAGATTCATGTACCCAAGATAAGGGTACTTAGTGCAGATTTTTGCAGAAGAGTACCCTTCTGCCAAAATTTTTCCCAACTCATATCACTCATGTCTCTAATAATATTCTTTAATAATGAAAACATGAGTTAGTGGTCCACCATAATTAGATCTAGATCATCTATAAATTCAGGTTCTCTTACAACATTCTTTGATGGCAAGAAAGTCATGTGACTGACCAACCCAATATGAGAGAGATTCTATGCTTGGCAAACATTGAGGCTATACTATCTGAGTAGTTTGCTAGAACTTAGCATTTCTTGCACAACATGAAGTAATAAGAGAAGTATTGTACGTTATTGATGACTCTAAATTTCATAGTATTTTTTATACTTATTAACTAGTCTTTTGAGTCATAATCTTGCTCTTTTGCTTTATTTTTATGCCTTATTTGTCAAATACTTCGGAATCTACACCTTTCTTGGTTTTTGGTCAATTTCAGATAAAAAGGCATTATTATCATGAGTTTTTGAGCAATTTCAATGTATGGACGAGTTCTAATCATCAAGAGGAGTTTACACATCAAATTTCAAGTCAAACCAAGCTTTCTAGAGAAATTACGGTAGTGCCGTAATTAATTTCACGGCTGTAATATAAGATTATGGCACTACCGTAATGGATTTCACGGCAGCAGCTCACCGCGAATTTTTTTGGGAAATTACAGCACTGCCGTAATTAATTTTACGGTACCGTGATTTCAATCCAGATTCAGGCAGAGACTTCAAAGAACCTCAAACGAATTACGGCACTGCCGTAGTTATTCTTACGGTACCGTGATTTTGGACAGAATTCATACAGAAACTTCCAAAGCCATTACGGCAGTACCGTGATGTTCATCACGGTACCGTAATTATCAGGCCAGTTTCCTAATTTTTTCGCCAAAAACTTAAAAAGATGATTTCTCGAGATTTAAGGCACCAATTGAAGATTCGTAAAAAGGGAAAGGCTCAGCATTAGGAGGGGGTGATTTTCGAAGTAAAAGAAATAATTTTGATTAATAGTTCACGAAGAATTTCAGGGAATCATGGCCGTGCTAGGGTTCGTCGCTGTTCATCGCACAAACCATCTCCAGCCACGATATTTGAAAGGAAGCTTCGCCTGAGGAAGGAGAACACACCATAGAAGTTTCAGAGTGAAAGGAGACCGATCGAGGGAGAAATCAACAAAAGAGTTGTCGCATGCATTGTTCACCGTGACTCCACACAAATTACGGGCTGTAATTTTGATTACAGCCCTGTTTTGTAATTTTTACTCGTCCCTTTCAATTTCTAATCATTCTAAAATCATGTTTTGCTATAATTCTTCCATCATGCTAGCTTAGACATCTTTTGGGACATGGGGGTGTTATCCCCTAAACTTCTTAATGACTAGACATTGTCAATTTCGTCAAGATGATTTGGTTATGATAATTCTACTTATGTGATGATTGTTTATAATTCTCCTTAGTCTCATATTTTAAGCATATTTTAGAATTTAGTGAAAAAGACTGAGAAGTTGATTGCAAAATTTGGAACCCTAGAATCATTTAGTTTAGAACTTATCGTAAGAGATTAGGTATTGTTCTTAATTCTAATTTTTAGTAATTCTATTGCCATGTTGATTTTCTGATCTTTGGATTGAGTTATTGTGTTAGACTTGATTTGATATTGTAAGAGATTAAATATCTGATCATCAGAGAACCTTAAGTGGAACCTGAGAAATTATGGTATGAGAATACATAGTTTCTCTTGAGATATTTGACTTAGAATTCGGATGCACGAGAGTGATCCTCGAGTTCTTTGCCAATAATTTACTTATCTTCAGCATTGAATAAATCCTACACGAGAGTGAGGATTGGTTCTTTGTATAATTATCTGTGCGAGAGCGAGTTAATTCCTTTATGAAATAAATTACATCTTTATCATAATGAAATTTGACTGACAATATTTTATTCCCTTCCAGTCATTAAAATTAAGGTGGATGAACCCCTAGTCCTAGATTCTCTCTCTGATATTTTCGTATACCATTTCAATCGTTTACTTTCATCATTCTCGATTTGTTTAGCTAGTGAGAATTCAATTCATCGGTACTTAACAACAAGGTCTCTGTGATTCGATATCTTAAATATTACTTCGAGTATCCATGCACTTGCGGACTACAATAGTTATAAATCAGGGACAACAATGAGTGGAGTTATGTCGATCTAATATTACGCTTCCGCATTTTATTTAATTATTAGACATGTATTTCGTTTTCCTTGTCTTATAGCTGGTATCAAAACAATTATTTGCCTCGATCTTATTGATATTAAAAAAAATTGAGATTGATTTCTCATTTCTAAATTATTTATGCTTTAAGATGATTTATTTGCACCACTATGCTTATGTTTTTTGGTACATGATACCTAATGAAATTGTTTTGGATGTCATAATCGATGTTACCCAAATCCATTTTGGATGTACGCATAATCCATTACCTGAAATAATCTTTGGACATGATCGATTATCAATACCTAAAACTTTTCCTTGGACATGCGCTATCCCTAAAGCATTGTTGAGTACCTGCAATGATCTAACATAAGCATAAAAGATTTCATCACTTCTCTTGAAATACAAATTTAAAATATTTATGTAAATTCATAGAATATTTATGTCATTTTCTCCCATTGAATATTTAAGAATTATTATGCGTTCTTGATAGATATTCTAATCTAATGACATGTAATTATTAAACTATGCATATTTTTCATTTTAAACTTCCATCATATATTTTGGAAATTTGATATGCATTTTAGTTCAATTTATGGATAATTTATTTATGCAAAATCTAGTGCAATATCATATGTAGAATTGTTGCTAGAATCTCTTTTGGTTACTTGCATAAATTATAATTCATATAATTTTGATTAATTAAATAGTAGCCATAGCATCTTTAAATATGATAAATTATACATGGGTCTAGGATCATATCTAATAGGATGAGAATAGTAGTGATTAATTATATTTAATATAACAAGAATTATCCCACAAGAATTTTTATTATACTTTATAAACTAATTAAGATGAAATACCAAATTATTTTTCTTAATTTGCCTGGAGGGTTTAAGAAAAAGAATATAATTTGATATGTTGATCATGATAACATGTGTGAATTTTAATTAAAAGTCAGCCCACAAGTAGTTTTAATTGTTATTTAATTTGAAAATTATATAGCATGTTTTTACATTGATAGGTACATGTATTTGCATCTTTGCCTCAAACCGTTTTTAATATAAGTATGTGCATTTTAATTGATGCAGTTATACAACCTATGAATTTTTCTGATATCAAATGTGAAATTCCTGAACTCAACGGTGATAACTATAAAATTTAGAGAAAATAAATTCTTCTCCAATTAGGATGGATGGACATTGATTATGCTATTTGTAAAGATGAAGCACCTTCTAATTCTAGTACTTAGGTTCAAATCTCTCATTATGAACATTGGGAGCGATCAAATTGCCTCAACATGATGTACATAAAGACAAAGATAAATGCTAGTATATGTGGTTTTATTAGAGAGTGTAATTATGTTAGAGAGTTATTGAAAGCTATTGATGAACAATTTTAGTCTTCTAATAAAGCTCTTGCTAGCACCCTAATGACAAAATTGTCATCAATGAAGCTCACAAGTGTTAAAGGTGTGAGTGGGCACATTATGCAAATGAGGGATATTATGGCTTATTAAAGTCTCTTGAAGTTGAGGTGTTTAAGTCTTTTCTTGTGCATTTTATACACAATTCTTTTCCAACTCAATATGGACCTTTCAAAATCTCTTATAACACACATAAAGATAAATTATGAATTAATGAGCTTTTGACTATATGTGTTCAAGTGGAAGGGAGGTTGGTGATGGAATTAGGTGAAAGTGCAAATATGACCGTAAAAGGAAAGAATATACAAATCAAACAAAAGAAGAAAAGTATGGTACCAATCCAATCTAATGCCGAAAAGAAAATCAAATATTTCTTTTGTAAAAAGAAGCGACATGTAAAGAAGAACTGTATCAAACATAAAGTTTGGCTTGAAAAGAAAAGTAATTACATCTCATTTGTTAGTTATGAATCTAATATGGTAGATATACATTATAACACTTGGTGGATTGATTCTAGTTCTACAATCCTTATCTCTAATACCTTACAGGGCTTTCTAAGCCATAGGAAGCCAGTTGGTAGTGAGCAATATATCTATCCTAACAACAAGATACAGTTCAATGTGGAAGCAGTTGGAACATGTCAATTAGATCTAAATTCTAGTGTTCTATTAGATTTGGAAAAGACATTTTATATTCTAAGTTTCTCTAGAATCTTGATTTTAGTTTCAAGACTTATACCGTTTGGATATTCCTTTAAATTTCAAATACATGTTTCAGTTTATATTATGGATATGATCTTATTGGGAATGGTACAATGATTGATGCTTTTTTTTCAAATTAACTTATAAAATAATGCTTCTCACAATGTGATGTATGCTAATGCTGGTATTAAAAAATTTGTTATAAATGAGAATTCCTCTATGTTATGGCACAAAAGATTAGGGCATATTTCTATTGAAATAATTAAAATATTAATAAATAATAAAATACTTAATGCTCTAAATTTTAGTGATCTTGATACTTGTCTCAGCTACTTAAGGGGAAAGCATACCAACAAAAAAAAAGAAAGGTGCCAAGAGGAGTTCAGATATATTAAAAATCATACATACTGATATTTGTAGTCCAGAAATAGATTCTTGTGGTCAAAAATATTTTATCACCTTCATAAATGATTACTCACGATACATGGATCTCTACTTGCTTCATAATAAAAGTGAAGCAATGCTTTTAAAGTATTTAAAGTAGAAGTAGAGAAACAATACAATAAGCAAATAAAAATAATGAGATCAAACAGAGAAGGAGAGTATTATGGTAGATATATTGAGAAGGACAAGCACTTGGTCCATTTGCTAAGTTTAAGAACATGGGATAGTGGCCCAATACACCATGCCAGGTTGACTTTATCAAAATAGTATGGCAGAAAAAAGAAATAGAACATTATTGGACATAGTGAAAAGCATGCTTTGTAGCTCCAAACTTCCTAAACCATTATGGTTTGAAGCTCTTAAAACAACTGTATAATACCCTCACAAAAAAGGGGTAAAATAGTCATTATGCTTTTGTCGTAAATACTATGCTCTTTTTATTGTAGTGCTTCACCTTATGGAAGAACTTGAGTACTAGGTGTTGAGAATGGAAGAGAGTTATGAAGTTAAGTGGATGAGAACTTGTGAAGTAGAGTGGAAATGAGAAAAAGACAAAATAGCATTAAGGACAAAACCTTGCCACCTCATGCTATTGGAATTGCCCTCAGGCGTACACCTCAACCCTTCATGCATGAGAAGATAAGTATGGAAAATTTGAGATTTCTTTTGTTTTGCTCGTTCCAAAACCTGGTAGAACGAGAGCTTAAGGAAAGGGACTAGAAAGACATAAGGGAGAAAGCAAAGTAGAGATTGATCTTGGCTTCTTAGGTATGTACTTCTATCTTTCTTTGTGAAATTTGTCTATTGCTTCAACTTTATGAGAAATTATCTTCTATGCCAATTATGATTTCAATTTGATTTTGATTTCCACGAATTTATTCAATTCGGCCCTTGGAAGAACGATCAATGTTATGTTCTAAGACAAGGAATGTTTATGTAAAGTAAACTTGACCTTTCTTCATTCAAATGCTCATTACTTTTGACTCTATGATCCAAATCGTATAAAATTAGATTCATTGTAAAGAAGACTTAATTATCTTTCTTTTGGGTCAGCTATTGAGTATTTTAGAAGAGGTTATCGACCTTGTTTCCTCAGCCCAATCTGACCTAGAAAATCTGCTTTTGCTCTTTAGACCTTTATCTAGTGAGTGAGCTATATATCCAAATTTTGTGATAGTAGTGCTACCAAATTTTCATTTGTATATCAAATAGACTGATTAACCTACACCTGGAGCCTTTATTTGCATGATTTGGATCCGAAATGAAATTATACTCGCTTTTTGAGCTTAACCCTTTAAATATGGAAATATCATTGTCTTGATTCTGACCTCTTGCTACTTCAAAGCTCATAACTTCATGTATTGAGCTCCATTTCAAGTCAAATTTATTTTCCTGAAAACTAAACTCGAAAAACTTTGTTTTGACACAAATATCATTCCAAATGGTATCTTATGAAGAATGTAATGTTCATGGTAAACAAGCTCCAAATTTCTAATTTTGGGTTACATGACCATTCTTATGTGTATCTTCCATATAAGGTCTTCTATGTGGAGCTTATTGATACTTATGTCTCTTCCATTTGGAAATGAGTATATCAGCAACATGTATCTCATGTATGAACTTTAAGGTTCACATCTTTGAGGGTTTGATACATATATCAATAAACCCATTTTGGTATGTTTCCATTTGTTAATGTATGAATGCTAGTGGGAATAGCATTATGAACCCGAAAGGGAAAAGACTATGAGCCCAGAAATGGAAAGAGATTGTTAGTTGTGGACCAAAATGCTACATGGAACAAAGTGCCACATTAGCAATAATGGGGGCCACCTCTTGAATCCATGGGAGCCACCTCTTGAATCCCACTATCTCTGATATGGGGAGCATGACAGCTCCAGCCGCCATATGTTTGAGTTTCACGCTGACGAGGGTGGGATATGCTTCCAGATGTGGAAGATTATGTTATATGTGATTCTCTACTATACTATGTGCTATGTAATTCTATGTTTCTTTGGATTGATTCTTATGATCGTTATGCTTACCATGTGACTTTATGTTACTTTGGGTTGATTCTTATATTTGTTGTTTATGCTTACCATGTAATTATCTGCCTCTTTGGATTTCTATTTTTTGATATGCTTACGATGCCAATATTGCTTACCATGTCACTATTACTTAACATGTCACTATTATGTTTCCATTTGATATTACTTATGGAACCATGTGGAGATCTATTATGAATACTTCTCCTTTTTGGCATCTTATTTACTTGCTGAGCATTCTTGCTCAATCCTTACATTTTAACCTCTTTACAGGTTAGATTTGGGCTACAAGTTTATGTGGACGGTATAAGAAGATAATGAGTTGTGGTTTTATGTTTTGGGCATGTAAACATTAATGACTAATGTATGAAGTTGTTAGTATGTTTGTATGATAAGTGTGAGAAGATCCATGACTTGTGTGTGAGATAATATGGTGGTGAAATATTGTAAAGTTCAAAGACTCATGTATGATATTCATTTTGATGTTTGTAATATAAGTGTGAATTATATTGAATAAATACTATGGTTTTGGAATAGGATGTATAGTTTTCTTGATGTAAAAGGATTTTGATTAATAGAATGAGAAATTTTGAATGGCTATTTGAATTGTTGTTACCTCCTAGATGATGGAAAGTAAATTTTATAAGTTATGTTGATCAGGTTATCATGTTTTGATCCTGGATACATATTGTCAAAAAAAATTTTATATTATGAAATTACCATCCTCTAGGGGTGTGACAAACTGTGTATATATTAAACCTGGTTCCAACCAAAGCTGTTTCAAAATATGAGTTTATAATCTAAATGAGAAGAAGTTGGACCCAAGGACTATTAGAGGGTATTTCTTTGGATAACTTTAAGGGATAAATGTTTTATTGTCCATCCAATAACATTAGGTATATGGACTCAAGGAATGCTAAATTTCTTGAGAGTAACTTGATTAGTAGGAGTGATCTATCTTATGACAGTTCATAAGAAAGATATTTCTAATAATCAAGCTCCTACTATAAGTGATAGGTTCATTATTGTTCATACTACCTCTCAATGTCAAACGGGTGTTGAATAATCAACTAATAAAACTTTATAAATCATTGTTGATGATAGTTTAGTAGATCCAGTAGTTCCACAATTATCGAAAAATGTGGAGCAACTAGTTGAGCAATATGTTCCTTATGAAACTCCTTAGGAAAATGTTAACACAACATAAAGAAGATCAATTAGAGAGAAGAGATTAGTAATACCTAATGATTATATTGTATATCTACAAGAATCTAATTTTAATGTTGGAGCCAAAAATGATCCTCAAACGTTTTCACACGCTATGAGTTATAATAAATCTCTATTGTGGTATGATGTCATGTAGGATGATATGAATTCAATGGCAACTAACAATGTCTGGGATCTTGTCACATTGCTAAATGGTGCAAAAGCCATTGATTGTAAATGGGTCTTTAAAACCAAAAAGCACTCATTAGGCAATGTTGAGAGATATAAGGCTAGGCTTGTAGCCAAATGATTTACTCAACAAGAAGGAATTGACTATACAGAGACTTTTTCTCTTGTATCTAAAAAACATTCCTTGCAAATTATTATGACATTAGTTGCACATTTTGATATGAAAGATTCTCCTCTAGTAAAGGTGAGCATTTAGTGTGCAAACTTAAAAAGTCTATACATGGACTCAAACAAGCCTCCCGCCAATGGTATTTAAAATTTCATGATATTTTCTCTTCATTTGGTTTTGTAGAAAATGTCATGCATCAATATATATAACACAAGGTTAGTAGGAGCAAATTTTGTTTTCCTATTCTGTATATAGATGATATTTTACTTACCACTAATAATAAAGGAATGTTATATGAGGTGAAATAATTTCTTTATAAGAATTCAAACATAAAGGATACAGGTGAAGCTTCTTATGTCATTGGTATTAAGATTCACAGAGATAGTTCTCCATGTATTTTGGGATTATCACAAGAAACCTATATCAATAAAGTCTTACAAAGATTTTGAATGAAAGTAACACTTATTGTGAAGGGTGATAGATTCAATTTGAATCAATGTCCGAAAAATGAACTTAAAAAGGAACAAATGAAAGATATCCCATTTTCTTCTATTGTGTGAAGACTTATGTATACTCAGGTATATACTAGACCTAACATTGCATTTGTCATGGGAATGTTTGGAAGATATCAGAGTAATTTAGGTATGGACCATTAGAGAGCTGCTAAGAAGGTATTGAGTTACTTTAAAGGAATGAAGGACTACATAATAATGTATGAACGAACTAACCATTTGGAGGTAGTTGGTTACTCTAATTCAGACTTTGCCGGCTGTTTGGATTCAAGAAAGCCCACATCTAGATATGTAGCTATGTTTGCTAGCGGTGTTGTATCTTGGAGGAGTTCAAAGTAGAGTATGACTACTACTTCTACCATGGAAGCTTAGTTTGTTTCTTACTTTGAGGCAACCTCACATAGTGTGTGGTTGAAGAGTTTCTTACATGGACTTAGAATTGTGGATTCAGTTTCTATAGGGTCTTTTTCGCCATTTTTAATTATGATTTTACCTTTTTCAAATTCACCTTAAATTAATAAGGCTTTTGTTTAATGAGTTCTGGCTTTCAATGAGCACAAGCACTCATTGTTAATTACCCCTGAAATCAGGGCACCTTTGATTAAGAGATCTATATATGTAGATAGACAATATCACATAATTGGAGAACAAAATAATTTATAAATTTAATGTTGATATATGGTTTAAATTTGAAGCACTCAACCTTTGAGTATTTGCTGATGGACACTCAACTCTGACGGTCTGCGAGTATGTAATATTGGATTTTCATACTCTGCCTTGGTGGCTTTTGAGTATCGGAACTTAAGATACTCGGCTTTGATGGCTTGTAAGTATTTCGAATTTGAGATTTTTAGTCTTGATGACTTGTGAGTATTTGAACTAGATGTGTGCTTGGCTTTGATGGCTTATGAGCATTTGAATTTAGACATGTGCTCAGCCTTAATGACTTGTGAGCATTTAAACTTGATTTGTACTCAGCTTCAATAGCTTGTGAGTATTTGGATTTGATTTGTATTCGTTTTCAATAACTTGTAAGTATTTGAATTTGATATGTACTCAGCTTCAATAGTTTGTGAGTATTTTAGACTTGATATGTACTCAGCTTCAATAGCTTGTGAGTATTTTGGACTTGATATGTACTCGGCCTTAGTGGCTTATGAGCATCTTAACTTGATTTGTGCTTGGCCTTGATGGCGTATGAGCATTTGATTTTGGTTTGTGTTCGGCCTTGGTGGCTTGCGAGCATTTGAATTTGAGCTG